>OX463244.1:18068158-20568158 GCA_949820135.1 Sylvilagus floridanus
AATGGAATGGGAGAGGTAGCAGGAGATGGGAGGGTTGTGAGTGGGAGGGAAATTATAGGGGTGGGGGGGAAGCCATTGTAATCCATAAACTATACTTTGGAAATTTATATTTACTAAATAAAAAATAAATAAATAAATAAAAAGGGTGATGTTGCTAGCCAAGTGTGTCTAAAAAGTTGATTTAAAAAGAATGAGAAGGAGAACAAGAAGGAGCAGAAGGAAGGATCATGAGCAAGAGCAAGAGAAGCAGGAGCTGCAGAATGAGAAGGAGAAAGAAGAAGAGGAGAAGAAGGAAGAAAAATAATTCCTTCAGTCCTTAGAGTTGATTTGGGAACATGCTAGGACTTTCAAGATTATTGCAGTAGGAAGGGATGCACTGTGTGTGTTCATGAATTTGGGGAGAAGGGTGAAATGCTATGGACTGAATTATACCCTACAAGTAATTTATGAGTTCTTGTTTTCAATTCCAGGTGACTGGGTTTGGAGACTTGCTCTCTTTGTCTCTGTAACATGTGAGCACATAGCAAGAAATAGTCATCTACAAACCAGAAACAGTCAGTGAGCTGTTGATCTTGAATTGTACAGCCACCAAAAATGTGAGAAAATAAATTCCTGTTGTTTAAGCCACCCAGTCTATGGTATTTTGTTATGAAAGCCTAAGCAAACTAAGAAACATAAGCAGTAAACACCCTTGTTTAAAAACTGGTTTGAATAAATTCTTCCTTAAGTAAGCACTCTATCCTCTATTGTCAAAAGACAGTCTTGTTGACTTTCTCTATGTTGGTGGGATCTGCTGATACCTTTCTTATGGGCTAGTAGCAAAGCTGATTTTTTTTTAACTGGAGGATACAGTGTAACAAATTGGCTTAAAAGTAAGTCACTATCCTAGACAGAAATACAAGTAACAGGGAATGGTGATGTGGCCACTGCTTCTGACAGTGATATCACATACTGGAGTGCTGATTTCAGTCCTAGTGCTCTGCTTCTGATCCAACTTCCTGCCAATATGTCTTGGAGGGCCATGGGAGATGGCCCATGTGCTTGGGCCCCTACCATTCATGTGGAAAAACCAGAGTTCAGGTCTCCTGGTTTATATTTGACCTAGCCCTCACTGTTGTGGCCATGTGTGGAGTGATCCAGCAATTGTAAGATTCTCTGTCTCTTCTTGTCTCTCTCTCTCTCTCTCTCTCTCTCTTTGTCACTCTATCTTTCATCATTACAAAAAGAATAGAATAAAAGTTCAAGTATGGGCCGGTGCCGTGGCTCAACAGGTTAACCCTCCACCTTGCGGCGCCTGCACACCGGGTTCTAGTCCCGGTCGGGGCGCTGGATTCTGTCCCGGTTGCCCCTCTTCCAGGCCAGCCCTCTGCTGTGGCCCGGGAGTACAGTGGAGGATGGTCCAGGTGCTTGGGCCCTGCACCCCATGGGAGACCAGGAAAAGCACCTAGCACCTGGCTCCTGCCATAGGATGAGTGCAGTGCGCCGGCCGCAGCCGCCATCTGCGGCAGCCATTGGAGGGTGAACCAACGGCAAAGGAAGACCTTTCTCTCTGTCTCTCTCTCTCACTGTCCACTCTGCCTGTCAAAAAAAAAAAAAAGTTCAAGTATGTATAAGTAACTTTAAACTGAATTCCACACAATCCCTCACCTATTGTCTAGCAGAACATACTGGTTTATTTCTGTTTTCCACCATGATGATGTGTTCAACAGCCAACTTCCTTAATTTCATGATTCCTAGGCTCCGATAAAATGCTCACCATAATCATTAGCAAAGCTAAACAAGGAAAATAATGAACCCACCATTGCTGCTGAAATGTTGTAAGGTAAAATTTATTCCTTAAGTCTCTGGAACATCATTTACTAAAATAGATTCTTTCTTAGTATTTTTTTTTTATAAAGCTTTTATTTAAAGAATATAAATTTCCAAAGAACAGCTCATGGACCACAATGGCTCCCCCCCCACACAACTTCCCTCCCTCCCCCCACCCTCCCCTTTCCCGCTCCCTCTCCCCTTCTGTTCACATCAAGATTCATTTTCAATTCTCTTTATACACAGAAGATCAATTTAGTACATATTACGTAAAGATTTCAACGGTTTGCCCTCGCATAGAGACACAAAATGATAATACTGTTGGAGTACTAGTTATAGTATTAATTCACAATGTACAGCACATTAAGGACAGAGATCCTACATGATTTTTTTTTAAAAAAATTGATTAATTGTCTATGCGATTTCCAATTTAACACCAAGATTTTTTTTTAAGATTCTTTCTTAGTATTTTACAGAACATTATTGTTATTAAGTTTTTATACAGCTATGAGAAATATAAAATCCCTCAAATGCCAGATAGACTTTACCTTAATAGCACTTGTCTGTGGAGCCTAATCTTTTCCCAGTACCTTGTTTGTCGTATTTTGATGGCCATTATTTGTTGACTCAATTTTACAGTCAGGAAAAATGCGGGAAATTCTACAAATCATATTTTTTTTCATTTTCCATCTGAATAATCAGGCTCAAAGAAGTAAATAATGCCACAGGTCTTAGTGCTAGTGAAAAAAGCAACTCAGATACATTAGAATTCAGATTTATTAAAAAAAAAGTTATTTACACCGCACCTCTCATCTTTCTCCATTCAGTGGCTGGGATTAAATTCCTAGAAATGTGTGTGTTTGTGTGCTTATGTGCAAGCACACTAAATGACGATATAATTACAAAATTAGGTCTAACAGATTTCTGCTGATGGCTGTCACTTAGTTTTTTGTCCACTTCATTTTTGTCTTTTCAACTGTAGACTTACATAGGACTATCTTCTTATAGGGTAATAAAACCCAAGATTATAGAAATTTGAGCCCTGTTTTTAAGAGGGAAATTATGTTACAGCAGGCATTAGTGTCACTGAAATAAAACAGAGCTTCATCTCCTGGATAGTTAATATCTATCCAACAAAAAAATTTACAATTTTTACATTTTTTAGTTTAAATGCTAAGCAATTTAGTTTTCTTCATCCAATCTTAAAACAATTGTATTTATGTGTAAAAGCAATGGTGTCGCTCCTTCGACCGCAAAAGGAACGACACTGCTTGCAGTTAATCGGTCTTCAGTAGACTTTTACTTAGAAAAAGTGGGAAAGACAGAGTGGAGGACCAGGAGAAGGGGGAAAGATAGCGCGTACATTCCTTCTCCCCTGGTCCGCTTATATACAGAATTCAACCAATCACAGTCAATCAGTCACAGTCCATGCACAGAGCTCTCCAATCTGGCACTTGATCACAATCGGCTGTGGAGTCACGCAGAAGCTATATCAATCAGCTGTGGAGTCACGCAGTGAGCAGGGCATTAATGCCATCTTGTTGTTTACCATGATCCTCAGCTAGATGCAAAGTTCAATCAGCTGCTACATCCGCATTACTGCTATCAGCCAAGTCCAGCATGGGGGGTCCCATGGCAAGCCTATCCATGGGTCCCCATACAGTGGATTTTTAAATTAGTTTAACAATTACCTTTTCATTTCCTATAAAGAGCTATTTCCTAAAATAATTTACAAAACTTAATTTTTCAAAGGAATCCAACTACCATATTATAAATTGAATAATGTGTTGATAATGGTTAGATGATGCTGTGAGAGAGATGAATGGAGTTATCTTGAGCTGTATAGAATTGACTCAGGTCTTATGAAAATAATATCATTTTTATCACTGCTCTGTTACTTTCAGAGACATTAGAAAGCAAATACCCACAAAATTAGTGTAACCTTACCTATTTCAGATATTCCATTCTGAAAACTAAGCCATTTCTCCATGGATTGTCTATACCTGAAATTAAGACATCTTTTAACAAACCACTTTATACACTCAACATTGAAAGTGAAAAGCAAGAATAAAACATGCTGTTTTACATAATTTCAATACTTATTTCACCTATCAGCTATCTTAACCATTATTAAGCACAATAGAGCAGATCTTTCTAAGTTCCAGATTAAGGCTGCTAAAAGCATTGCCATTGCCACCAACAAATAAAATAGGTCTTAAAAATAAATACACCAAATCCATGTCAATATTGAGATTGAGATTTGAAAGAATACCCAAAAATATCTTTCAATAGAAGCTTTATCAACAGAACTATTACATATAACTTTCCTATCTTCATATTCCATTTACATTTATTTAGCTCTTTTTAAGGAACAAATTCATTAATAAGACATTTGTAATATGCTTTAATTTTTATTCTGTAGTTCATGATTCTGTGTCTTCCAAATTAAAAGAAAAGCAGTGTATTAAAAGAGGTTGCACAGTGTTGCTCATCCTGCTATTACTAATTTGAACACGTTGAGACTTCATGTCTTAAGACCTCAAATACTCACCCAGGATGACTAAGAACTGAGGGTAGTATTTCACATACATTGCGATCATCTGAGACACATTCGGTTGTACTTCTGCCAAGGTTCACAGCTTCTTGTGAATCTTAGTTTCCGAATCAAGCCTTACCATACTTTATTCATCCAGGATCTACTGTAAATCTACTATCACATGTTAGGCCCTAGGAAGATGGAGTAGAATTGGTGTTTTTAAGGAATTAGAAGGATGTTGTGTGTGTAGAAAGAGAGTGCATTTGCCTCAAGGGTGAAGACTCCACTTGGAATGACTACATCCCAAATCAGAGTGTTTGGTTCTGGTCCTGCCTCTGCATTCTTTCCATTTTCCTTTTAATGCACATCCTAAGAGGCAGTGGGTGATGGCTCAAGTACGTGGGTCTCCACCACCCATGTGGGAGACCTGGAATGAGTTCCTGGTTCCTGAGTTCAGCCTGGCCCAGCCCTGACCACTGTAGACATGTGAACAGTGAATCAGCAGATCTCTTTGTCTCTGTATGTCTTTGCATCTCTCTGCTTGCCTTTCAAATAAAATAAAAATAAATAAAATTTCCTAATGTTCCTCTTAAAAATTATTGCAAGTGCAAGTGTGCACATACATACATACACACACACACACACACACACACACATCCAGGAAATAAATGAAGAACCAAAAGAGTACAGTGGTCCTTGATAAGACACAGGGTCCTTGAAACTTTTTTTAAGTCATCTGAAGAGGACAGGATTTTCAAATCCCCATTGAAATGTTTCCAAAACTTTCTTTGAGTGGATATCAGAAGATATCTAACCATGTAATTCTTCTTCAGGGAGATAGAAGTGGCCTTTATGTGTCACTGAAAAATATGTTTTGAGATGAAAATCAAGAGTTTCCTTTCCCAGATTTTGTAAGATCATTTGATCATTTGGCCAATACAACAATAAAACAAGGATGGAGCATTTTTAAAAGTGTTTTTTTTTTTTTTTGACAGGCAGAGTGGACAGTGAGAGAGACAGAGAGAAAGGTCTTCCTTTGCCGTTGGTTCACCCTCCAATGGCTGCCACGGCTGGCGCGCTGCGGCCGGCGCACCGCGCTCATCCGATGGCAGGAGCCAGGTGCTAGGTGCTTTTTCCTGGTCTCCCACGGGGTGCAGGGCCCAAGCACTTGGGCCATCCTCCACTGCACTCCTGGGCCACAGCAGAGGGCTGGCCTGGAAGAGGGGCAACCGGGACAGAATCCGGTGCCCCGACCGGGACTAGAACCCGGTGTGCCGGCGCCGCAAGGCGGAGGATTAGCCTGTTGAGCTACGGCGCCGGCCTAAAAGTGTTTTTAATATTAGTTTAAATATCTGTAGGTTTTCCTGATATATTATCAAATACAAAAGTTTGAATTATATATTTGAAAATGTGAGTTGAATGATTTTCATGATAGACCATTTGCTGATTTTCTTCACTGACTATTTGATATCAGTATTAAAATACTCAACATAGGAATCTAAACAGTTTTAGGAAGAGTATGCACTCTTTAATCTGTGTGTGCATAATCATAATATGAATTATTTAGAGAATCAGATAATCAGGAGTTTGGATTCCTTTAGTAGAAATAGTTCAGCTTGTGCTCCCAATTTTAGCACCATTTCGAATTTCTTCCTTTCTATTCTTGTGGCAAAAGACTACTATTTTAATACTCACATGGGGTTTTGCTTCCAGGCAATGTCTATCTATTTCCCCTTAACACCCTGAATTAAATGCTTCAGTTTACAGGGTCATGGGTCTTCTGAGATGTAGGCACACTTTGTCAAGTGGAAAAAAGTTGAAAGGACTTCAAAAGTCTCACGCTTTTCTCTCAGTAGTTGTTGTCAGGCCCATTACTTACGTAATCAGCTTATTTATATATTCACATCTCAAAATATGTGAAGTTAAAACAAATTGTACGTTAGAGAGAGAAAGGCTAATTACTTCAAAAGCAGTACAATGGCAGGAGTTCAAACCTTCCTTTCACAATATTTCTCTCAAATTGGGTAGCAGAAGCTAATGTAAGTCAGTGTAACACCCTGTATTTAAAAAAAAACACACTTAGAATGATAGTAAATCATGTTCCCTGAACTTATGCCTTTTTACTTTGGAAATTATTAGATTTACAACATCTCTCCTCCATGTCAAATCTATTTGCTTATTTTAAGAAAGAATATTTTCCTGCCTCTGAATTTCATGCCAGATTCCCTTTGGAAAATTATTGGATCAAGATGATACATTCTTTGTAAATAAAGAAGAATCCATAGTTAGCATATTTGGAGTTATTTGTTCAGAGATTTGATCTTTTTGATGGCTAAGAGCAAAGTGCTTAGCATAGCTGGTTATGGATTTCTGTGGGTGTAGGTGATTCTGTCTGGAGTTGGCATTAACTGGCAGCGTTTTAGAATTTAAAGATATTTTATTCATGGAGAACACACAAAAATAACATGGTTTTCTATACTTCTAGGGTGATCATCTTTAACTATATGCATAATAGTCTGACAGGTGGTGGCAAATGACAAAATTATGTTGAATGAAAGCCTTTTTACTGTAATGTAAATTTAAAATATGTTATTTCCAAAATGGATGAATCTGGAAAACATCATACTTAGCGAAATAAGCCAGTCCCAAAGGGACAAATACCATATGTTCTCCCTGATCTTTGAGAACTAATAGAGCACCTAAATTGAAATCTGTAGAAGTGAAACTGACACTTTGAGAAGGGATGAATTGAGCATCCCTTGTTTTGACTGTTGAAAACAGTTTCTTTTTTTGTTTGTTGTTTTCTCTTTTTTTCTTCATACTATTTGTTGAATTTTTTATTTATCATAGAGTTAATCATGATGAATTGAAAATAGATCTCAGTAAGAGTGGAAAAAAAGATGGAGGAAGAAGTTTGTAAATGTAAAGCTGTATAGTCCTACACACATTTCTATGAACTTCTAAGGGTAAAGTTTAAAATCTTGTCATGGGAATCCAAATCCCATTAAGCATGATGGTAAAAATGTCATCTTAATTGTTAAAGTGATCATATTAAGTGTTAAAGTGAACATATAGATAGGGTTAAGTGTTAAAGTGATCATATAAATAGAATCAAGTGTCTGGTAATAGAACTAAAGAGGAGAGAAAGTTTCAACATGGGAAGCAGTCTACACAGCAGACTCACAGGATTGCTTTACTTACCACTCTGACCTAAGAATCAGCCCTTAAGACTTCCTGATCTGGCTGAAAAGCTTGTGAGAGCATTTCAGGCATGGAAAGCCAAGACACTGTGGCATAAAATGTTCTACATGAGGAATCTCTGTGAGTGAGACCCCAACAGAAAGAACTGGCCATCAAAGAAGGATGCACTTTTCTCTTAAGGGAGGAGAGAACTTCCACTTTGCTTATGGTCGTGTCTAAATACTGACGGAGTTTGTGGACTCAAAATGCTTCCATAGCCTATGCAGCTCATTTCAAGAGCCTTGGTGGTCACTGACATCATACATAAGAGCATTAATTGTTAAATTAACTACAGGAGTCACTGTGTAATAAATCCCCACGCAGGAACTCTGCCCTCAATGAGTTGTATTATGAGAGTTAACTGTAAAACTAGCTCTCAGTTTGTGTGTGTGTGTGAGTGTGTGTGCAAATTGCTGAAATCTTTATTTAGTATAGAGTTGGTCTTCTTGTACAAAGTTAATTGAAAATGAATCTTAATGGAGAATGTACTGGCTAGGGGAGAGGGTAGAGGGGGAGAGGTGGGAGTGTGGATGGGTATAGTGTAATAAATAACTATATTCCTAAAATTGTACTTATGAAATTTGTATTCCTTAAAAATAAACTTAAACAAATGTAAAAAAATGTAGTCTCAAATACTAAAAAAAAGGAAAAATTAGGAGGGTGAGAAAAAGGAAGGGGGGACAGTAATAGCATTATGTTGTTAGATTTGTATGTAGAAATCATATTGGACCTGTTAAAATTAATTAAAATCAAAATTAAAAATTATTTTTTAAAAGAGACTATTCTCACACTTGTGTTATATCACTCTGGTGGATTCTATGCAGCATCATTGCATGGCTTGGAAAATGTGCCCTTAGGGTTTTGGAGAATTTTGATGAACAATTTTACACTTTTCCCGTAAAATATGTCTCTTTCCCTTTTTCTAAAGCCAAATATGTTCTCATAGGGTTTGTGTTTCTTAAGTAGGAACAAAAGTGGTTCTAATAATGAGTCAAAAATAAAATGACTGACCTTTATGTCAACTGATTGAGTAAGAAGGTTAACTGATTCCTCTTAACAGAGTGGCCAGCTACATCATCTCTAATATTTCTTTTTATGTCCCTATACTACTTTTTAAATTTTGGAAAACATATTTGATGCCAGGCAATGGTGTTTCAAATGCAATTACTTAATTTAATCTTTAATAACTCAATTAATTCTTTGCTATTTGCAGCTCAGGGTATCGTCTTAAATCCTTCTAAAATCTTGTGAGGTTCTGACAATGATGTTATAACACTTAAGCTGAGTCTCCTTTAAGATCTTCTTACAGTGACACAGGCCTTTTTTTTTTAATTTTAACCATAAGTTTTTATTTTTCTTCTATACTTTATAAATGCCTATTTTATTTTAATTTGTCAAGATATTTCAAGATTGCTCTTTCCCTGTCTTAATGCTTTTTCTGTAATATTTTTACAAAAGTATTTCTACATTAAAACACTAGCTTACTCTATAAACTAATTAAAACATGTTTATTATTGAATTATATTTACTGGACAGGCATAGAGGCAGAAAAAGTAAAACAGAAACAGAGAGCAATCCCATTGGGTGGCTCACTCTCTAAATGTCCAGAATATCTGAGATGAAATCCAGGAGCCAAGAACTCAATTTGGGTCTTCCACGTGAGCAGCAAGGATTCACCTACTTGAGCCATTGCCCACTGTCTCCCATGGTGCACATTGAAGTATAACTATTAAAGAAATGTAGGGGTTAGTGCTGTGGTGTAAAGCGTTAATCAGCCATCTGCAATGATGACATACCACACGGGCTCTGGTTTGAGTACAGGAGGCTCCCTACTAATGTGCCTGGGAAATCGACAGAAGATAGCCCAGGTACTTGGGCCCCTGGGTCCACATGGGAGGCCCAGAAGAAGCTTCTGGTTCTTGGCTTTGGATTAGCCCAGCTCCAGCCACTGAGGTCACTTGGGAAGTGAACCAGTAGATAGAAAGTCTCTCTCTCACTGTGTGTGTCTCTCTTTCTCTACGTCTCTGTAATTCTGCCTTTCAAATAAATAACTAAATCTTAAAGAAAAAGAAATTTCAAATTCTTAATAAAAATTCTTTTATTGTTAATCTTTAGATTCATTAAGGAAACCATAAAGCCTAACTTTGGGATCACACAAATTGAAAAGTTTACTTAATCTTTTAAACTTCCTTAATAAGTAAAATTTGTTGTAAATATCAAAAATGTTTTCCTTAACCTTAGTGTGTTGTAGTACTTTGATTGCAATCTCTCATGCAAAAGCAATGCAGGCTTGGGGATTTCTAGTTGTGAATCAAATCTTACAGGAACAATAATAAATACATTTAATATAGTGGAATTCCTTAAACATAATGAGAAATAAAGTTATCTCAGCCTTGTGTATATATTCTCTTAGTGTTATTTGCTTTGCATTGTTGATTTTGCACTCTTTTGGTTTTAATGCATATTATATTAATAACTGAAAAGAAGTGAAAATCAGATGCATAGAATGGTGTTATGTATACAAAACAGTAACTAGTCAGTTATTATTAATGGTTTACCTTTGTGGTGAAATTACCTTTCATTTATTATGCTATAGCCACGATGGGAAAGCAAAGTGATTAACTAAATAAACTACATCACATGGGGATAAGAGAATTACTTTACCCTTAACTTAGAGAAAATATTATAAGCTTTTTCTGACACATAGTCATATGTATCAGACGGCGCCATGGGGATGGCGCCATTGCTCACTTGGTTAATCCTCCGCCTGCCGTGCCGGATCCCATGTGGGCACCGGGTTCTAGTTCCTGTTGCTCCTCTTCCAGTCCAGCTCTCTGCTGTGACGTGGGAGGGCAGTGGAGGATGGTCCAAGTGCTTGGGCCTCTGCACCCTCATGGGAGACCAGGAGGAAGCATCTGGCTCCTGGCTTCAGATAGGCACAGTGCCGGCTGTAGCGGCCATTTGGGGGGTGAACTCATGGAAAAGGAAGACCTTTCTCTCTGTCTCTCTGTCTATGACTCTACCTATCAAATAAAAAAAATAATTACAAAACTAGGTCAGTTTTATAAAACGAGGCATTATTTTATTAATGATCATAGGGGAATCGCCCGTCTTTCATTATTAACTATAGTATTAATGATAGGTTTTTCACATTTGTTCTTTAACAAGTTGAGCATTGCCTCTCTACCCCTATGTTTATATTTGTCATGAACAGGTATTAAAATTTATAAAATGCTTTTTCTCCACCAATGGATATGATTCTATGATGTTTTACCTTTAGCCTGTTAATATGATGAATCCCACTGATTGGCTTTTCAATATTGTACTGGCTTTGTATTCCTGAAACACTACTGGCCTATACTCCTGCCATTTGGTTAAAGTGTGTAATTTATACATTTCTTATATCTATTTGTTTATATATTAGAAAATATTTTTGCATCTATATTTATATGAGATATTTATCTTTTGATTTTGTTTCCTTTCATTGTTTCTGTCTTTATTTTATTATCTGGGAAAACTAGCTTTAAAAACGAATTTAGAAATGTTCTTTTGGCCGGCGCCGTGGCTCAACAGGCTAATCCTCCGCCTTGTGGCGCCGGCACACCGGGTTCTAGTCCTGGTCGGGGTGCCGGATTCTGTCCCGGTTGCCCCTCTTCCAGGCCAGCCCTCTGCTGTGGCCCGGGAGTGCAGTGGAGGATGGCCCTGGTGCTTGGGCCCTGCACCCCATGGGAGACCAGGAAAAGCACCTGGCTCCTGGCTCCTGCCATTGACGAGCGCGGTGCGCCGGCCGCAGCGCGCCGACCACGGCGGCCATTGGAGGGTGAACCAACGGCAAAGGAAGACCTTTCTCTCTGTCTCTCTCTCTCACTGTCCACTCTGCCTGTAAAAAAAAAAAAAAAAAAAAAAAAAAAAAAAAAAAGAAATGTTCTTTTATATCCTGTTTTCTGGAAGATATTCTGTAGAACTGATTTTTAATTTTTCTCTTAATGTTTGGTGTAATTAGCCATTGAAACCACATGAGTCTGGATACTTCTTTATTGTGGTTTTTAAACTATGAATTTTATTTTGTTAAAAGTTATTAACACTGTTCAAATTATGTACTTCATATTCAGTAAATCTGAGTAGTGTAAGCTACTCACTGAATTAGTCCATTTTAAATGAAGTGCCAACATTTTTTTGTGCACACAAGGTTCACATTATTCAATCATTATGTTTCAATATCTGCAGGGGCTATAGTGTTGCTCTCTGCTTCATTTCTTATATTGGCACATGTGTGTTCTCCAGCTTTTTCTTCATTAATTTTGCTAGTGTTTTGTCAGTTTTATCAATCTTTTTGAAAAATCGGCTTTTCCCCCCACTGATTTTCTGTCTCGTATTCAATTTCATTGATAGGTGCTCTTTATTGTGGCATTACGAAAAAGTACAATCTCAAAATTATGCTGAGCAGACTGCTGGAATGGGAGAGTACCATAAATTACGCATGAGGATTCTAACTGGACCCTTTCTACTGAGACATCCAGAGATTCGTAACTTGCAATGGCAGCTAGAGAGAGCGAACACTTCAAACTCAGCCTGCACAGTTCTGCCGCCTGAATCACACACGTGAAATAATATATTCTAGTTGCCAAAGGACTCAGATTTGCTATTACACAATAGATGACAAGAAGTGGGATTTTAGTGGTGTTTAAGACTATATATCAGTCTTATTTTACAAGGATACAAAGGTGTGTTTGTGACAGAATCAAGGTTAAACACCTCTCACATTTGAAGGCAGTTTATGATAGAACAGAAGACTTTCCTCTTCAAGCACATTTCTGTGGTTGCTGTGTGTTATGGATGATCGATTATCTTACATTAGGACTGACACTGTAAGTATCAGCAGGAGGAAATGTGTGTGTGTGTGTGTGTTCCTTGAATAGGGAAAGGCAAGGATTACAATTGAATGGTGTATGTTGATATTGCACACAAGCCACCCTATATAGAAACACTTCTTTCAATGGTTAAAAATATTCTTGAGCCCCCAAAATGGAATGTAGAAAATCTTTACCTTGAGTGGTAGAGGAAACGAGTTTTACAGGAAGAAGACCCTCCTGCTTGGGTTTAATGCTTTGATGTCACTTGAGCAGAGAAAGTTAAATTTATGTAACTTCAAAAGATTGATGGGTTGATAGAAAAATGGAATGATATGTTTATTTTGATGCATATTAGTTTTGATGTACTTGGATAGTTTTTTTTTTTTTTATAGGCAGAGTTAGACAGTGAGAGAGAGAGACAGAAAGGTCTTCCTTCTGCTGGTTCACTACCCAAATGGCCGCTAAGGCCGGTGCACTGGGCCTATTGGAAGCCAGGAGCCAAGTGCTTCCTCTTGGTCTCCCATGCGGGTGCAGGGCCCAAGCACTTGGGCCATCCTCCACTGCCTTCCCAGGCCACAGCAGAGAACTGGACTGGAAGAGGAGCAACTGAGACAGAACTGGTGCCCCAACCAGGACTAGAACCCAGTGTGCTGGGTGGAGGATTAGCCTAGTGAGCTGTGGCGCCAGGCTTGGATAGGTTTTTAATAACATACGTTTTCCAGGAATATATTGAAGATCCCTCATATAAATGGATTTAATTTTTTGGCACTGAAAGAAATAATCTTTTAATTTTAATTACATTATCCACAAACTTTTATTTTAAATTATATCATTTATTTTCAGTTATACACAAACCAAATGAGAAAGAATAAGAGAGAGATCCTCCATCCACTGGTTCCTTTCCCAAATACAACAGTCAGGGCTGGGTCAGGCCTAAAACAAGAGTCAGGAATTATATCCTGTTTTCTCACTTGGGAAGCAGAGACCCAAGTGTTTGAGTCACCTCCTACTGCCTCCCAGGGAGCCCATTAGCAGGAAACTGCATTGGAGCACAGCAGGGACTCAAATCCAGACACTCAGATTTAGGGTGGGGGGATTTCAAGTGACATCTTAACCACTGTGCCAAATGCCTTTTCTCCACAACCATTATGATGTACTGGTATTTCAATTTGTGTTTTATAAGTGAAGTTCACTTGGACAGGGAAGCACACACTGAAGGCATTGGACTGCAGCTCACAAGCAGACCTGTGTCTTGGAACTCCATCAGATGGACTCTAGGCAGCTTCTTCTCCACCCTCTGGGAGCTTTGATCCCAGCTGACCTTGTGCTCTCTGCCCTGGCATGATTGGCAGTCTCTACATTGGGATAGTCACCTCAGCAGGCCAGGTGGGCAGGTGTATTTGCTTTCTTCCTCCTAAAGGAACCTGGTAGTAGCCTGAGAGGGTTGGGGTGAGCCCATCCTTACTCCAATTATATCATGCTGCCTTCGATGGGTGACTTTGCAAGGGATTCTTACACACTTCAATCCAGGTCCCAAGCACATCTTCTGGGGAGAAGTTCGTCTCTTGGATATTATTGTTTTGCACGAGTTGAGTTGGCAGACCTTTACGAAGGTGGAGAATCACTTCCACTCCTCTTAGTGGGGTACACATTTTATCTGTCACTGAGCCCATGGAATTATACATGCAACCTGTGGTAGATATTTGGCAAGTGAAGTTCAAGCACTGGACAATGTTGTTAGAGAAAGAGAGAGAAAGAAAGAGAGAGCAAGTTTACTCCCTGAATTCCCTCAAATGGCAGGGCTGGGTCAGGCCGAAGTTGAGAACCAGATAAGTCTACATTGTAGGTACCTGAAACCCAATTTGTGCCATAACCTTCTGCCCCCCAGAATCTGCATTCACAGAAAGCTGAAGTCCAGGATTGGATTAGAGGGTCCACACTAGTTTGTCTAACATAGAATGGAGGCATCTTAACAAACGCCTTACTTGTCAGGCTAAATGCTCACCTCAAATCCACATTTTTACCTAGCACACAAGGAGAAGTTCTTACAGACCTTGAACAAAGGCTATTGGCAAGATTTCCCTAACTCAGTCTGTCACTATAATGCCAGGTATATTCTACCTTCTTCATACATTCTATAAGTGAAGCATATAGAAAAGGAAAACATGCATTATTAACTTAGAATTGTTAAGATTAGATCTGGAGATATGCATTTTGCAGGCTCATAATGAAATTTTGATTCAGGATATTATTTGAGATCCTCTGACCTAAATAATATAAAGAAAGAATGCAAGCAATAAAGATCCATAAAAGCAGGAATAGCTAAAAATGGCTTGCACAAAATGGTAACACAAAGAGTTTTCCATTGTAATTCACTTTTAAAGTATAGTTAGCAACATTCTTTCCACATATGAATTACTAAGAGACCAAGACTATTTCAGATCAGAGTAGAATTTGTTTTTAGTTTGCAACATTTTTAATCTCTAGAAGATTTCTGAAAGCAATTAAACCTCCCAGGAGGAAACATTTTCCACAAGAAAAGCATTGAGGGAGTTAATATTTCCAACAATATTAAAAAATGTGCTCAGAAACATAGTATTGACAACCACATAGAATTTTGTAACACATTGGAATAATTAATATAAAAAGCAAAAATGTTTTAAAATGAGTGTCCTTACTAAATTTTTAGATTAAATAAAATTGAAAAAAGAAAAAAAAATACCAACATTAAACTTAACAGCACATTGAATAAATAAGGCAAGGAAGCAGAGTTTGAATTGAAATGATATAATTCAATCTGTGAAAAATTTAATTAGCAGTGAGCTTCAGAGACTTAGGAAAATTGACCTATAAAATTAATTTGATTCTTTTTCTTAAAAAATGAATAATCTATCAAAATGCTCATTTATAATATGAATCCCATAAATATTTCTCTCCAGCTTAAATTAATTACAGCTGCAAAGCAGAAAAACGAACACATTAGTACACTGCCTATGAATTTTCAGCACAGAGCCATTTATATTCATGTTATAGGAAAATAAATTGACTTAGATGAAAGAAAATTGCACTGCTCAGCAATATACAATCTGAGAGCAATCAGGAAGCCAAAAGGACTGCAGTCAACTTCAGGATCACTTTTTCCAAATGAATGTAACCATTCTTAATCAAGGACAAACATGTGATGCACACAAACTACAATACACACCATCCATGAAAACAAGCAACCCTGCTTCTTCCCAGGACCTTGGAATCATCTGGGTGGGGCTAACAGAAACCAGGCAACAGGTTTTCAGAGGAATTGGCTGAGCTAGGTCTCCTGATTTACTTTTCATTGGAATCCACATTTCTTGGAAGGGTGTCAAAGGCAGATATAGGGCTATGTTTTAAGTGTTGCTGATGTAACTATACAAAGTTACTGATGTAACTATACCGAGGGATAGTTACAGCAGGACCAGGTAGGGTGGGACAATAAGAGGGGTGAAATCCAATTGAATAGATCACTCAAAAAATATTCGCATGATTCTAAGAAGAGCATTTCCCTTTCCCACGTTCGGTGTTATCACTCAGTATTCCATCAGGGAGTTTGACTTCCTCTAACCATCTGTCAAATCTCCTTGAAGTCAAATTAAAGTTCCCCCGCCCTTCTTGTTGATAAGATTAGGCTCTACATAACCACCAACCCACCTTGTTTTTTCTCACTATCAAATGCCAGTCTTCCTCCCCTCAACTATTCTACTATTAAAAGTCTACTTCTATAAGAAGGCTAACTAAATATTTTCTTGAGAGTAAACTTTTCAAAAATTTTCTCTCAAAAGTCAGATGAAAGCATATTACTATACAGACCAATAGGCCAATATTTACCATATTGTAAGCACCTAGGAGAAATGTATTCTTTAAAATTGTCAACACACATTAAAATTGTTTTAACACCTATAATAGTTTTAATACTAATCAGCACTAATATTAGCAAGCAAAGTATATGTTTTAAGTATATATTACTTTTATATGCAAATTTCATTTAGAACAATTTTAAGCTTAAACTTAAAGAATAAAATGAATAAATAATGAAACTGATTATCATGTTTTAAATACTCATATTCAATTTATTTATATACAGTTTTCTTTCACTTCAGCATAGACACTGAAAATGACAGTGATGAAAATGTCACTGGAAATGGTTGTTTCTTCTAGATTTCTAAATTACTCCTTTAATAAATTAACAAAAAAAAGAAATTAACATTAAAGAAAGTTCATTTTCTTTAAGTTTTGTAAAGGTTTGCCCTATCAAAAAGTCACATACTGTATACTGTCATAATGTAATAGGAAGAAAGTTTTAGCTAACTATGATCAATTAAAAGCTTTTAAGTAACATTACATTTTAATTACATAATTTAATTTGTGTAATGTTAACAAACCATGTTTTCTTTATCCTTCTTACATAAAACTAGATTTTGATTTTGATTTAATATTAACAGTTAAATATTTATAGATTGTTTTTGCCCAAATTAAAGTCAAATTTAGTAAGTGTTTAAATGAAAATCAAAATACATCTCTCAGGTGGATGGGTGGTTCACAGGCTAGAGCGCTGCTTGGGGGTGCCTGCATTTCACCTCAGAGTACTTCATTTCAAGCCCCACCACTGCTCTTCATTTCAGTTTTCTGCGAATATGCACAATAGGTGGCAGCAGTAATCATTCAAGTAAGGGGGCTCCTGTCTCCCACACGGGCGACTGGGCTCTAGGTTTTGACCCGGCCCAGTCCTGGCTATCTCTAGCATTTGAGCATAAACCAGAGGATGGTAGTTCTCTTCCTGTCTCTCTGCTGTCTGTCGTTGTGCCTCTCTGTCATTCAAATAAATGAAACAAGTTTAAAAAGCACTTGCAAAGAGGCAAGCAACACAGTGGTCTATCTACCTTTCACTTGTATAGTTCTTTGTTTAGAGGGGCATCCACCTGTGATTATTAACTAAACTCAAAGTATGTTATCCCAGAAAATTAAAATTAAAAGGAAAAAGTATAAGAAAAAGAAGTCAGGAAGGAGGGCAGGAGGTAGTCAGGAAGTATTGTGTCCATAGGATTGTGTCTATGAAATTCAAGAGATCTGTTTTCTATGTATTAAAAAATAAAAAAGTAATAAAAAGAATATTTGATTATATTTCAAAAATAAATAAAACTTTAACAAGCAAGCAAAATATATGACATGCTATCATATTTTCAGATAGTATTGACAAAAATCACTCAACTACTTAAAATTAACAAAATTTCTGAGACTCAACATTGATGTAGCTTGCATATATATTTTCCAAAGCAAACATATTTTTCACTTTTAAAAATTATTTTCTTAAACTTTTAAAATGGATGAAGAATTATTAGAGTCAAAACTCTCTATGTGCAACTCTGATTTTCAAAGAAATAAATAAAAGAAAGAGGAGAGACAGAGATAGAGAGAGAGGTCTTCCATCCGATGGTTCACTCCTCAGTTGGCCTCATCAGCTGGAGCTGTGCCCATCTAAAGGCAGTAGCCAGAAGCTTCTTCTGGGTCTCTCACGTGGGTGCAGGGGCCCAAGAACTTGGGCCATCTTCCACTGCTATCACAGGCCACAGAAGAGAGCTAGATCGGAAGTGGAGCAGCTGGGTCTCAAACTGGCTCCCCAGTGGGATGCCTGCACCTCAGGTCAGGGCATTAACCTGCTGTACCACATTGCCGGCCACACAGAGTGCTTATTTAATTCCCAGCCCCTTCAATTTTGATCCAACTTCCTGTTAATGCATGATTTATTATCATCAATAAGACATAGTACTCGTTTTAGGAAAGGAGAAATATGATACTTTTTTCTTTTATTGTCAAATGTAGCATTTAAAGAAAGGTAAATGAAGCACACTTGTATGACAATTTAAAAAAATCTATCATCAAAAAATCCAAATGCAGTCTCTCATCCATGCAAAAGATATTTCTTCTCCATACATAAAGAAAGTAATGCAACACATTGGTTGTGGCCAAAAGTTACATTAGAAGAGAAAACCAAAAGGTAACATAACATAACTGAAATACCGTTAAAATTCTTTTAAAAATTGTTTATTAATTACACAGATATTTACCTTTGTCTTTCAATTATGAGATATTTATACTTGTGTAATATTGAATATTTGTAATCTTGGTTTAGATAGTTACTAATATTTATTTTCCACATGATCCCAATTATTGTCTCTCTGGTCAGAAAGAATCAAAAAAGAGCATGTATCCCCTTCCAATGTACATATTACCCATATTCATTCTGTACTAATCATGGCTGTAAAACACAAACCCTGTTTCCTTTCAGTAAGGACTGAATTTCACCCATCAGATTGATTAAAGCAGAACAGATTCCAAGGTCATGTTTATGGGCATTTAGTTTGAATATTTTAAAAGAACATGTTATGAATACGTCTTGATAAAGATGAGTTTGAAGGAAGAATGTAGGAGTGTCCTTCTGAAGGACAGAAGAAATGTGAAGTACTTCAATGGTATAAACTGGAAGGTCTGTTAAGTGAACGTGTGTATTTTTCTGTTGACTCTCACATAAACCAAGTAAAAATTGTTTAACTTTTTCCCACAGTGATGATCATCTAATTCTTTTTTTTTAAAGATTTATTTATTTATTTGAATGGCAACGTTACAGAGAGGCAGAGGTGGAGAGCGAGAGAGAGAAGTCTTCTATCTGCTGGTTCACTCCCCAAATGTGCCCATTCGAAGCCAGGAGCCAGGAGCTTCCTCTAGCTCTCCCACGCAGGTGCAGGGCCCCAAGGACTTGGGCCATCTTCTACTTTCCCAAGCCATAGCGGAGAGCTGGATCAGAAGTGGAGCAGCTGAGACTGGAACCAGTACCCATATGGGTTGCCGGCACTGCAGGCAGCACTCTATGCCACAGCGCTGGTTCCTCATCTAATTCTAATCTGGAAATCACTTAACTATTAAATATGCCCTTATGGCACATTCTGAAAGTTTATGATCAAGGTCAGGAAGTAAAATGCAACACGTATCTGCTCAAGAAGGAAAGCATGTAGTCTGTCTTCCAAAATATTTATAAACTGTATTTTAGTGACAGAATCTACCAGAATTAAACATAAGTCTGATTCTTCAGTGACAGGTCTAAAACAGCTGTGGCTTGTGTAAAGTCATATTTAGCTGAATAAGAACCAAGTGATATCACATAGCTAATTAAGTAAAAGATACACGAGCACAGTAACTGATTGGAGAACAGAGTTTAAATGTTTGGAATCTGCTAGTGTTCTTGCAGTGAAAATAAACGTCAGTGCACTCTCTGCTCTTTCTAAATCACAGTTCGTCACTCAGCTGAAATTTCCAATTTATATTCATAAATGGGCAAACTTTCTTTATGATTGCAGACTTTTAAAGTATATTTTCCATCTGGGTACACTGCATGAAAAGAAACGTTTTTTGACTAATGACAATGAAGTTAACACATTTTGTGATGATTCTTTCTTAATTGTGTTCTCTTAATTTTTAAGCATGCTATTTATTTTCCTTTTATTTGAAAGGGGGGAGGAGAGAAGGAGAGAGAGAGAGACATCTTCCATCTACTGTTGCACACCCCAAATGCCTGTAACAGCCTCAGCTGGGCCAGGCCTAGGCCCAGATTCTGAATTTAATTCAGGACTCCCTGTGTGTAGGAGGGACTCAAGTACTTGAGCCATCACCAGTTGCCTCCCAGAGAAGGTATTAGCAGGAGGCTGAAGTGGAAGTGGAGTAGCTGGGACACAAATCAGGCACTCCTACAAAGGAAGTGGGCATCCCAAGCTGTGACTCAGCCACGGAGCCTTGTGGCCACCCCTCTCAATAAGCCAAGTCTAGCCTATCTTCCATCTATGTCCTGAACCTTAGATTCTGTATCCATTGACTGAAAGTAACTATACCATTAAATGTTGCTTAATTCTAATTTAAGTGAGATAGAAAAGAGGAAGCTTGTGTGACTGTTGGAAATAGCAGGTTGAACTTCAGTGGATGGATTTGAGGAGCCACCACCAGGCGGAGGAGAACCCATTCCAATGGTACAGGAGCTCCAAGCATGGCAGCTCGGTCACCCAGCAGAACTTCGTTGAGCCACTTGCTGAACCATCAAGAAGTCTCCAAGAATTCTCCCTTTTCTCCATCATCAGATCTTAAAGGCTCATAGAAAACTTGTGCATGTGAAATGCCTACTAAATCAGAAACTCAGGGGATAAGGCAGATGAGTATACAATGTGGCTTCGAAAACCTAAGGAAAAATTCTCATTATCTTACAATTTCAGTTCTGTGAATTTTTTGAAGCCCCCTCATACATTTTAATAAGCATTTTCTGTTATTGTGATATTTGCACAAGTTTGAAAACTGCTCTTTTGAGAAATTCACATTTGTCAAAGCACTCCAAAGTGCTTTAGAGTATCTTTTGCATATCCTGTCATATTCCATAAAGCAGAGTATGCATTAGGATATCCAAAAGAGTCTAGATACTTATCACTCCTGGCCTAGTCTCAGTTATGCTTCATCTACTTTGGAATAAATTTATCAAAAAGTTATTTTCATTGTGATTAGTCTTTGTCTTATTTTTATTTTTTACCATTCCAGTGAAAAGTGTTAGTGAGATTTCTGAATCTCAGCAGATGACCCATTTATTTACATACCAACCAATATTCCATACTACAGAATTCCTTGATGGCACATCAAGTTAGTCACTCTCTGGCCATTTGGTATAATTGAATAAGCATACAAACTATGTACACTCTACTTGGTCATCAGCATATTGCCTCTTGGGTTAGTTTCCCTGCTTCCCCAAGCTAGCTTCTGGTCCTGTGGCCTTCTTTTCTGGAAGAGTGTTCTGCACTTTTCCATGTAGATCACACAGTGGCTCACCCTGTTTGCTCTCAGGCCTTACTTTATCATCTGTCAAGACAACATTACTCATTCTGACTTATTGGTGGTTAATGCGATCAACTTTGTTCCCAAAGTCCTTTGTGAGTCACAGACAGTAAAAATGGAACAAATATGGTGATTAGCTTTATAATTGACTGCTTCCCAAGTCCTCATATTTCCATTCTTGGGTAGGTTTTCCCTTGGCAGTCCCAAGCCTCTCCATCTCTAATATTTTAAGCAGGCTAATCTTGAAGCCAGAACTTGGAGATCTTACAGGACAGCACAAATATTACAGTGATCTTGTTATTATTGCTTTGACCAAATGAGTAGGGCAGAAGTGATGAGATGAGATGTTCAAGGTTTTAGCTCATCAAATCTCCTCCAGTTTCTGCCTTGTTTACAATGAATGTTTAGTTGTACAATTGTGCACACTGCTGAAATAATTCAACCACCTTAAGTCCTTGTGGCTGAATGGGCCACAGGTAGGAGCCAGGCACGTGAGGGATTCTACAGCTGTGACATTCTAGTTCCCAGTCACTTCAGCTGTGTGACTAATTGTACTTGGGGTTTCAGATGTTGTATAGTAGGGAAACTGCATCTCCACTGTGGCCTTTCTGAATTGCTGGTCTAGACTCTCAAAACATAGCAGACTATTGTTCTTTTTTGCCGCGAAATTGTGGAGCGGTTTCTTATGCAAGTTAAAATAACTGGAGCAGAACGTTTTAATTTATATTCTCCTGGAGTCAAGAAGATAAGAGTCAATACATGATTTACGGTTATGGATAACTATTTCACAGGATCAAAGTGAAGAACTAGTTAAACTCCATAGATGTTGCTCCCAGTGTGGATCCATTCTCCCTATAGGTCAAATGTCCATCAGGATTGTTTTACTTTAAGTTATTGTAAAATAAACTTCATGCAATAATGTTTCCCTTTAGGGGAGTGTTCTCTGTACATGAAACCTGCTGTGAGTAAAAATTCAAATGTCTACATCAAGTTGGGCAGGTCATTGGTAGCCAGGAGATAGTAACATCCATGCTAGACACTGCTGTTGGAAATAAACAATAACAATCTTCTCCGAAAAACTCCAAAACAATTCAGGAAAGACTCAGCATTTAGATATCTCCTACATTCAGAGTACACACAGGAGGTTTCAGTTGCCACCCAAAATTTGAACTGTACTTGCAAAATGAGGCCTCTTCCAACTGAGTAGGAACAGGCCCAGCTTGTTAAACTAGGAAAGTCTAAAATTGAACATGATTTTAGATTTCAATTCCTGCATTCACTTTTGTATACCAATTAGATATTTTACTGTTTCAAAAGACAAAGAGTTGGCTGGTGCCACGGCTCAATAGGCTAATCCTCCACCTTGCGGCACCAGCACACCGGGTTCTAATCCTGGTGGGGGCACCAGATTCTGTCCTGGTTGCCCCTCTTCCAGGCCAGCTCTCTGCTGTGGCCAGGGAGTGCAGTGGAGGATGGCCCAAGTGCTTGGGCCCTGCACCTGCATGGGAGACCAGGAGAAGCACCTGGCTCCTGGCTTTGGATCAGCCCGGTGTGCCGGCCGTGGCGGTCATTAGAAGGTGAACCAATGGCAATCAGAAGACCTTTCTCTCTGTCTCTCTCTCTCTCTCACTGTCTACTCTGCCTGTCAAAATAAATAAATAAATAAGACAAAGAGTTGTTACCAACTAAAACTGCAGGAGTGGAAAACATAAATAGAAAAGTAGCCAAGACAATGAAGATAACTATGTTAGTCACCCAGGGCAGCTGTAACAGAATTCCATAGGCTAGGTGGCTTAAACAGCAGTTATTTCTCACAGATCTGATGACTTCCAAGTCCAAGATTAGGCTGCCAGGTTCTTTATAAAGTTCTGCTTGCAGGATCACAAGTAGTTTTCTACTTGCATCCTCACATGGTGAAAAGCAGACAGACAAGTTCTATTTCTTCATATTAAGGACACTAATTCCATTCATGACCTAATTACCTCCCAACTACTCCACTTGCAAATACCATCTCCTCTGGGTTAGGATTTCAGCATATGAATTTGAAAGGGGAAGGGTTCACATTCAGTTCCTATTACTGTTTTGAAAAAAAAAAAAGTAGAATATGAATTGCACTTGTTTTTGACAGCACAATATTGATAAGCAGTTTTGGAAAATTTACTGTGGATATCCTTAGTATGCACGCCCTGGGTACCCTGCATGTTTATTTTCTGGAGATTAAGTGATGATTTAAGCAGAACCTAAAGGATTATTAGGAATACAGTGAATCTGAAGTAGGCAGGACTATAGGCCAAAATCGGTTAGGGTTGTGAGCTGGAAGACCACGCCTTCACAACAACCCTGTGTGACCTCATGCCCTACCTGATACCTTCACCATGCCCCTGTGTGACCTCATGCTCCTACCTGGCCACACCTGGGTGCCACCAGCCAAGCAGGTTAATTAACCACTCCCCTTTGGTAGTGAGTTAAAAGCCTGGGATAGGGTGTATCCGGCCCTTCTCTTCTTCCCTGGCCTCTTGCCAGGAGGGGGCTTGGTGTAGCCCTGCACCTCCAGGGCACGTGGCCCTTGGCTTTCTGGCCTAGATGCTCCTCCACATGGCTGCTCCTGGTGCTCGGTATGAACCCAGATTTACCTCTCTCTCGCTCTCTCTCTTAGATAAAGCTCTCACTCTTCTATGCATCTTCCACACTAAATAACGGCTTAAAATATACCATGCTGCCTCGTTATTTAGAACTCTTCTCTAAATATTAAGCAAGAACCTTCTTGGGCTTATTAATATTGGGGATTTATTAATAAGCATATGGTGATATCGCATGGCACCCCAAATTCCAGTAGTATATGTGCACACCAGATGGCGCTTCTCGGAACTCTAAAGGGCTGCATTTTTGTATAAATTTTAGGAGACATCTCCGATTTCACTTCTAGTCCGGCTTACTTCTTGTTTTGTTTCAGATTGTTTATGAGTTGAAATGTCTTTCCAAGTGCATTTAAAGTAAGCTAAAGTTATGTTCTCATAATATATTCATTAAAAACAATTTTTACACAATACAACATAATCTTATCCTACCCTCCAGTGAAATGTTAAAGGCTGTATTTCAATAGGTCTCATCAAAACACAGGATGCTTGATATAAGGCTGATTTTTTAAAATGTGAATGATGTGTTTGGAAATGAGATGTTTTCTACTAAAAATCAGATGAAGTTCTTCATCTCTTTTGGAATATTTTAACATTTCATTCATTTTATATCAAAATATGCAGACATATCATTTAGGTATGTGTTGAGGGTTTGAACAAGGTTGTTCTATCATTGCATCAATTTCCCCCTTTGAGTTAGTTAGTAAGCATTCTCTGAGAACACAGAACCACCAGATTAGTTTCTAGCTTAACTTGGCAATCACTTTTCCGTTACATCAAGAAGCATGATGTTATCCACACTATGGGGAGCATCTTCAGTTTTCCCCCATCTGCCCACAAGGCTTAGGACTTTTTCCTTATCTTCATAAAGACTTCCTCTAGGATGTTCATCTAAACTGACTCCCACAATATTAATGTACCTCCTAGTAAACTGCATGGTGATGAACAAAATAATAATAATGCAAATAATTTATTTGCAGAATTATACAGTTCATGGCACATTTCCCAAAACCAGTGGAGAATCTCAAACAAGGAAACCATGTCTCCTACATGGGTGCTCCAGAGCTCAGGCTATGCCAGGCACATTACCAGAGAAGGGGGTCTTAAGCCAAGCAGCCAGGAATTCAACTGGGGCCCACAGGGGATGCCAGCATCTCAGGCAGAAGCTTAACCTGCTTTGCCAAAATTGCGGACCCTCGTGAGTATGGATTTTTAGCATTTATCTTGAGATGTTGAGGACTTTGGACCTGTGAATTTAGGGCTTCTGCAGGGCCTATGCTACAAAGAAGAAATCATCAACATCACAAAAAATAATGTGTATTAACTGACTACATTGCCTGGCCTGGCAGATTTTCATTCAGTTGATTGTCTGGACTGATTCTAGTCTGAAAAATAAATTGTCTTTTTTTTATATAAACATAATCTAATTCTTCTCAAGAGTTATTCCTTGAATCTTCTCTGCTCCTAGATCACTCAGTGGCAAAGTGAATTATTTTCTACCACTTTTTTTGCTTATTTGTTCGTCTTTTAGGAAACTGGGTGATGAGGGGGAGGCAGGTGCAGATGGAGAGGAAGGGAGGAAGGAGGAGGTCATACTGGAAAAAAGCCTACACCTCACCAAATTTAAGAAGTCCTCCAAAGCAGCAGAAAAATCTCCCAAGAAACTGTTCTACTAGATAGAGTGTTGACATCTGATTGAGGAACCTACACAGCAGAATATTAGTAGGCACATTATTTATTACTTAATCAATATATTGCCGTGATCAGTAGAGCCTAAACCATATTATTTACCCCAGATAGGGAAATTTTGTCAGCAACACATTGTCCTTTGTGAGATTAAAAAAAAATTATTGAATATCTTCTAAATACTCTGAAGGACTTGAAAGGATACAGACATGAAACGGAACCTACCTTATCTTTAGAAAAAGTATTGTGAGAGAAGTATAAGGCATTTGGCTTACAAATGGGGTCTTTAAGAGATTTTCACATTATATTCACGTACTGGACAATTACAAAGAACCCAGGAAACTGGAGAAAGAATTCATAGAAGTTACCGCTTCTAGTCTAAATATGGCTTGTAGAGTAGTGGCATTTAGTTATTTGGAAGAGGAAGAACATTCTAAATACAAAGAAATAAATTTGTGGCATTTTATCATAAATATGTAAGCCTGGGTGCTCCAAAGAATGACAGAGAACTGGGACAAAGGGACACATGCTTTCTGAATCTCTACAGGTAAACAGAAGACAAATCTTGAGTTGATCATCAATTTTCACTCAAAAACGAAACGTGCTGGGTATTTGGAGACTGATGCCAGGAAAAGGGAACCCATCTGTCTGAAAGTAGCCCCTCAGGTGATCTCACTGCCTCAGGCACTTCCAAACATCCTGCTTAATTACATACACATGGGCTACAGCCTGAGTTGCAGACCCTGGAAAGCTGGCTGCTGATTGCTGCAAAGGTGTTTCAGTGTTGGGTGGAAAATCGATCTGAGGATAGAACACATTAACCATACAAGTGGAAGCAATTGTGTAGGTGGCTGAGAGGAGAAATTCAACTTTGACATGTTAGAAATATCTAATGATTCGTTGGTTCCATGGAGTGTGTCTACGAATACCTAATGATTCATTGGTTCCATGGAGTGTGTCTACGAAGAAATAAAAAGGCCCATATTAATTATGCAATTCATGTATTCATTTCATGTATACATTTATGATATATTCTGATATACCACATCAATTACTCTAACACATCTGGGTAATTTGAATGAATACAGAATGTAAGAGAGATGGCTTACAAATGAATAAGAAATTTAAAAATAAGCAAATTGGTAAAAAAACACAAATTTTTTACAAGAACTTGACTTAAAATTTTTCACTGTGGAAATTCCTAATTTCATAAACCAAAAAGTCCCCTTAAATTTGTGGGTTTTCTAGTTTTCCAGATGACTTTGCAGGCATTGGGAAATACTGAAATGCAAGAAATTGTGCCAAAATCAACAATAGATCTTGCAAAAAATAAGTGAATAGATTCAGTGATTTAAACACAGAAATGTAAGAAATGAGGAATAAGATTTCAACACTTACAATTGACAGAATAATAGTGAAAAAATGTCTCCGTCATCTTTGGTGGGAAGCTTGCTTCAAATCTGAACAATTGATGGAAACAATATCAGAAATTAGATATACTGATAAATTCTCTTCATTCTTTATAGCTAAAATCTGAGTGCAGTTTACTTAGCTGGTATGTAAAATAAAGTGCATGAATGTGTTTTGCAAGAATAAAGCATAAATACTACGAAACTTTATTGAACACCAAGAACTTAAGGCACAGGTGTTGGCATTTTGGTAAAGCAGGGTAACCCACTGCTTGTGATGCCAGTCTCCCACATCAGAGTGCTGGTTCAAGTCCTAACTGCTCTGATTCTGATGTAGCTTCCTGCTAATTCGCCTGGGATTTTGGTAGAAGATGGCTTAAGTTTTGGGTCCCATGTAGGAGACCAGACTGGAGCTCTTGTTTTCTGGCTTCTCCCTGGCCCAGCCCTAGCTGTTACAGCCATTTGGGGAATGAACTAACAGAAGGAAGATCTCTCTCTTTCTCTGCTTTACAAATAAACGTAAAATCTCGGGGCCAGGACTGTGGAATAGTGGGTAAAGCTGCCACCTGCTGTGCTAGCATCCCATATGGGCGCCAGTTCAAGACCTGGCTGCTGCTCCACTTCCAATCCAGCTCTCTGCCATGGTCTGGGAAAGCAGTGGAAAATGACCCAAGTCCTTGGGCCCCTGCATCCAAGTGGAAGATCTGGAGGAAGCTCCTGGCTCCTTGCTTCGCCTCAGTGCAGTTCAGGCCGTTGCAGCCAATTGGAGAGTGAACCAGTAGATGGAAGACCTCTCTCTCTACTTCTCCTTCTCTGTGTAACACTGACTTTCAAATACATCAATAAATATTTTTAAAAAAACAAAAACATAAAATCTTAAAAAAGTAAATAATAAAGTGATTTTGTTTGAAAGTAGTTAAAAGGACTTATTAAATGTTTATAATTCTATTGAATATTTTAGCGAAAATCAATTCAGTTTGTCAAACTTGTAATTCATTGAAAAAGACGATGTTACAGCATTTTCTAAATATTATTGATGGAAAAGATGCTATATGTTTAAGAAATTTTTAAATTTAAGATTACATTTAAGGGAAGATAGTTGATGAAGCAATATGATACATCATCTATCATAAGTAAAATTGAGAAAGACTGTTTCAAATAAATGAAATGAAATTTTGTAGCACACTTCTACCTTTTCTATCATAAAGCATTTTATTCCAATATAGAACATCGAAGGAACATAAATGCCCTCCAGAACAAATCAAATCATTTCTAAATGGAAAATTTTTCCTCGTAGCCCTTATTGTGGTGATTATTATTATCATACTCTTCCTCACTGATGGATCTACTTATTATTTCAAGAGATCAATATTTTACTGAACTCTCTTACCGTTTGGGGAATACAGTGATACTACAAAAAATGAATGATTCATTTATCTCATTTTCCAAAGTTTCTTTAAGATTGCACTATATATCACAGTATACCAGTATTTTTAAAGCTGAATGAATAAATTATAAACCTCTTCATTCATTAGTATTGCACCATTGTTGTGTTTCTTCCTGAGACAATTAGGCATTGTCAAAACATACTTGTTAGATTTTATTTTATATTATGGGTTCTAATACATGAATATATGGAACATATTAATATTTAAAATCAAATAATAGAATGTGCTTCCTTAAGCACCATTTCAGAGATCAAATACTTGCATAAGCATGCTAAATTAAGGCAATTTTAAGTATTGTATTAAGTCATTGATTAGAATGTGTTTTGCAAGTGGCCAGGATTCATAAAAATAAACCAAACTTTCTAAGAAAATTACATTTATCTTATTTTCTAATAATTATGGTACCCTATGATAGCTTTATGCTGTATGAGGTTATAATTTAGAGTAATTCTGATTGCTGGGCAAGATGGCGGAATAGGAAGGGAGCACACCAATAGTCTGGGGAGAGACAGTTTAATAAAAGTGGAGATACTGCAGGTTCAAGGAAGAGTAGGGGAAGAAACAGCAGAGGAAACCCTTCCGGAACTGGAGATTCACAGTGGACCTGCGTGGAGAGCGTGGGAGCCCGCAGTTTGGGACACCAGCAGCA
Organism: Sylvilagus floridanus; assembly: GCA_949820135.1. NCBI lineage: Eukaryota > Metazoa > Chordata > Mammalia > Lagomorpha > Leporidae > Sylvilagus > Sylvilagus floridanus. The sequence continues at coordinate 18,097,320 of OX463244.1, forward strand.
GATTCAACACACCAGCGCTGGAACGCGAGGTGAGCTGAACCTCAATAGCCCGAGATACCAGAAGGGAAGCAGAAAGAGGAGACTAGAGCGAACAAGGTTTGAAACCCTGCGGGAAAAAGTTCACCAGTTCACCAGGCTAACTAGAAGAGAGAGAGAGAGACAGGGAAAAAAAAAAAAAAGTGACCCATACGGACACGAGCTTCTCTCTCTCCGCTCACCTCTCAAAGGTGAGCAAGACAAAGAGCAGGCGCCATTTTGGAATACGTCATAAGCAGGGCGACCTCGGGTCTGCACTGGCCCCGAACCTAGCAGAAAAACCTGACTCTGGGCGGGAGGGGTGAAATAACAGGAGATTAGAACCTAATGAATGTGTTGTGCTAATGAACTGAGACTGTGAAAAAAGAAACGGTGGGGGAGAGAACTCACGGAAATCACGAATTCATGTGAGTACTCTCCAGAGAAGCTACAGTTCAGTAGCTTTGGCAGCCCAGTGGGAGACTACAGGAGAATCTCAGCCCACACAAAGGGCCGCAAAGATTCCCTCTCTGGTCCTTGGGAAAGAGCTTCCAATCTCTGGCTCCCGTGGGTATATCATTCGCCTGCTAACCACCCCCAATTCCATTCAGCTGTGTGGAATTACTTCCCTTTTGAACCAAAAAAAAAAAAAAAAAGTAACAGAGAGAGATTTACCACGCCTAACCTGGGAGTGTCTCCTTTGACACACCCTCAACCCTGAGGAACCAAACAGAGCTATCAGGCCACACCCATCTCAAGCCTCTAAGGCTCCATCAAAAGCAGACAGTCCACTTAATCTAGAGTCATAGTATAACAAGAAAAAACACCACAGTGAAGAAACCAATATGCCAAACAACAAACGCAAAAACCGAGGTAATAAGAACAAGGAAGACACTATGGCATCCCCAAATGAAAAAGACACCCCAATTCAAGATTACGAAGATGATGAGATAGAAGAAATGCAAGAAGCAGGTCTCAAAAAATTGATAAGAACACTAAGAAGTACTCAAAAACAAATTCTTGAACTACAGAAATCCTTAATGGACAAGGTAGAAAATCTCTCTCGTGAAAATGAAATAAAAGGAGAAATCAAGCTGAAATGAAACAACTAGTAGAACATGAAACTGTGATAGTGATGAGAAATCATAATGAAGTGAAGAATTCAATAGATCAAATGAAAAACACATTAGAGAGCCTTACAAACAGAATGGGTGAGGCAGAAGAGAGAATATCGGACTTAGAAGACAGAGCACAGGAAACTATACAGTCAAACCAAAGAAAAGAAGAGGAAATTAGAAATCTAAAAAATATTGTTGGCAATCTACAGGATACTATTAAAAAACCCAACATTCGAGTTCTAGGAGTTCCTGAAGGCATGGAGAGGAAGAAAGGATTAGAAGGCCTTTTTAGTGAGATAATAGCAGAAAATTTCCCAGTTTTGGAGAAGGACAGAGACATCCTAGTACAGGAAGCTTATAGAACCCCTAGTAAACATGACCAAAAGAGGTCCTCACCACGACACGTTGTAATTAAACTCACCACAGTGAAACAGAAAGAAAAGATCCTAAAATGTGCAAGAGAGAAACGTCAAATTACACTCAGAGGATCTCCAATTAGACTCACGGCAGACTTCTCAACAGAAACTCTACAAGCTAGAAGGGAATGGCGAGACATAGCCCAGGTACTTAGAGAGAAAAACTGCCAGCCCAGAATATTATATCCTGCCAAGCTCTCATTTGTGAATGAAGGTGAAATAAAGACCTTTCATAACAAACAAAAATTGAAAGAGTTTGTTGCCACTCGTCCAGCCCTGCAAAAGATACTTAAAGATGTGTTACACACAGAAACACAGAAACACGGCCATCAACATGAAAGAAGATAAACGAAGGGAACCTCACAGCAAAAGATCACAGGGAATTCAAAGCATACATTTGGATAAAGAAATTATGGGACATGTACTCTATAGAATACTATACAGCAGTCAAAAACAATGAAATCTGGTCATTTGCAATAAGATGGAGGAATCTGGAAAACATCATTCTGAGTGAATTAAGCCAGTCCCAAAGGGACAAATATCTTATGTTCTCCCTGATCGGTGACAACTAATTGAGCACCAAAGGTGAAACCTATTGAAGTGAAATGGACACTATGAGAAACAGTAACTTGATCAGCTCTTGTGCTGACTGTTGTACAATGTAATACTTTATCCATTTTAGTAATTTTTTTATTTTAGTACTATTGGTTGAACTCTGTAATTAACACACAATTATTCTTAGGTGTTTAAATTTTAACTGAAAAGTGATCCCTGTTAAATATAAGAGTGGCAAAAAGAGAGGGAGGAGATGTACAATCTGGGACATGCTCAATCAGTTGTGCCCCAAATGATGGAGTTAGAATCGTGCCAGGGGTTTCCATTACAATCCCATCAAGGTGGCATGTACCAAGGCCATCTCACTAGTCCAAGTGATCAATTTCAGTTCACAATTGATCACTCTGATAGGTCTAAGAGTCAAAGGGATCACACAAACAAGACTAGTGTCTGCTAATGCTAACTGATAGAATCAAAAAGGGAGAGAATGATCCAGCATGGGAAGCGAGATACACAGCAGACTCATAGAATGGCAGATGTCCTAAATAGCACTCTGGCCTCAGAATCAGCCCTTAAGGCATTCAGATCTGGCTCAAGAGCCCATGAGAATATTCTAGGCATGGAAAGCCAAGACACTCTGAAAAAAAAGAAGACCTAAATGAAAGATCTCTGCGAGTGAGATCCCAGTGGAATGAATGGGGCCATCAAAGAAGGAGGTACCTTTCTCTGAAGGGAGGAGAGAACCTCCACTTTGACTATGACCCTGTCGGAATAAGATTGAAGTCGGCGAACCCTAAAGGCTTCCATAGCCTTGGCAACTCATGACTAGAGCCTAGGGAGATTACTGATGCCATAAACAAGAGTGTCAAATTGTTAAATCAACTTCAGGAGTCACTGTGTACTTACGTCTCATGTGGGATCTGTCCTTAATGTGTTGTCCAATGTGAAGTAATGCTATAGCTAGTACTGAAACAGTATTTTACACTTTGTGTTTCTGTGTGGGTGCAAACTGATGAAATCTTTACTTAGTATATACTGAATTGATCTTCTGTATATAGATAATTAAAAATGAAAAACAAATCTTGGTGTTAAATTGGAAATTGCCTAGATAATTAATCAATTTTTTTAAAAAATATATCATGTAGGATCTCTGTCCTTAATGTGCTATACATTGTGAAATACTATAACTAGTACTCCAACAGTATTTTTCACTTTGTGTTGCTATGTGAGGGCAAACTGTTGAAATCTTTACTTAATATATAGTAAACTGATCTTCTGTATATAAAGAGAATTGAAAATGAATCTTGATGTGAAGCAAGGGGAGAGTGAGTGGGAAAGGGGAGGGTTGCGGGTGGGGTGGAAGTGATGGGGGGGAAGCGATTGTAATCTATAAGCTGTATTTTGGAAATTTATATTCTTTAAATAAAAGCGTTATTAAAAAAATTTTTAAAAAAAGAGTAATTCTACTCATTTAGTACTGGACAACTCTTTATGCCCCTGCTACTGAGAGTGACATTGTCATCCCTACCAGTACCTGGTTAAAAATTTCTCTGAATGGCCCATAAAATTGTCAAACTAATGACACTCAAGGTTCTATACCCCCCTATACCAAATTTCCTCTTCATGTAAAGGATAATGAACATCAGGCCTATTTACTCCATGCCACTAGCAGGTACAACCTACGTGTGTTATTTTCTGTAGACCTGGAGTCAGAAACAGCCAGTTTCCATATGAGAATCACCCCAGACCTTCTTTCTATGTTGATTCAATTTTTATCACAGAAAAGTGCCTGGTCTATTAAACTAATAGATCATCCTAACTGTCACTGTCACTGGCCTTCATTTACATGCCCCACCATGCTGTCATTTCCCTAATAATTTTTTCTAGCTATATTGAAGTATAATTGACAGATAAAGACTGTATATTTAAGGTATATAACACATTGTTTTGAAATCTGTATATATCATGAAATGATTGTTTTGATAAATATATCCATCCCCTCACATAATTACCATTTGTGTGTGTGTGTACATTTAAGAGCTGCTGTTGGGGCAGGTGTTTGGCATAACGATTAAGGCACCAGTTAAGATGCTGTGTCCCACACTGGAATGTGTTACAGTTGATTTCTCAACAATGTTGCAGTGGATTCGTTTCTGAGAGGAGCAGCATGGTGGGTGCAAGAGGCGTGGAGTCACCACAGAGACCCCGGGAGTCGGGTGAAAGCAGGCTTGAGGCAAGCAGCCCTCAGACTCGTTTATTTCAGTTAATACAACAGCTTATATAGTCAAGACCAGCCAATCCGGTCAAGGGGCGGTCTATGCCCCAACCAATCACAGCCTGTTGCCAGGCAGTTTCAAAGCCATCCAATCACAGCTTGTTGCCAGTCAGGCTCTTGTTGCCAGGCAGTTTCTGAAACCATCCAATCAAGGCCTACCATCAGTCAGGCTCTGTTGTCATGTGGTTTCCTCTGTTGTCATGTGGTTTCCAAAACCATCCAATCACGGCCTGTTGCCAGGCAGTTTCTGATGTCAGTGGCCATCTTGGCATGAACTTTTCACCTCATTCCACCACAGGAATGCATGGGATTAATACTTTCCTCTGACTCCTGATTCTAGCTTCTGGTTAATTCATACATTGGGAGGTAGTAGTAAAGGCTCAAGTAATTGGCTTCCTGCCACCCATATGAGAGACCCAGAATGAGCTCCCCGTTCCCACCTTCAGCCTGGCCCAGACTCAGCCATTATGGATATTTGGGGAATGAATCAGCAGATAGAGCGTTCTCTCTCTCTCCGTTTGCTCACTTGCTTTCTCCCTTATCCTCTCTCTTGCTCATTTTCTCCTCTCTCTCTTTTCTCTGTCTCTGTACCTCTCAAATAAATATATTTAAATTTTTTTAAAAAGTCTGTTCTCCAGAAGGGGAGAGGGAGCGGGAAAGGGGAGGGTGGGGGGAGGGAGGGAAGTTGTGTGGGGGGGGAGCCATTGTGGTCCATGAGCTGTTCTTTGGAAATTTATATTCTTTAAATAAAAGCTTTATAAAAAAAAAAAAAAAGTCTGTTCTCTTTGCAAGTTCAAGTTTATAACACAAAAGTATTAACTGTACTCATCATCCTGCAGATTGAATCTCCAGAACTTATTCTGCATAATTAAAATTTTACCTTTTCACCAGCTTCTCCCAATTTTTCCCACCTCCTGCTCTTGAAAACCGTCATCCACTCTCTACTTCTATGAATTCAACTTTTCTGGATTCCACATGTGAGTGAGGTCATGTAGTATTTGTCTCTCTGGGTCTGGCTTATTTCACTTAGTATAATATCTGTAATCTTTTCAACACTTCCTGTGCCTGACCTAGTCCCTAGTTACTATTCTTTCTCCATGTCTCTTCTTCCTCAACTCTCTATAAAGCAAACACTTGTATAAACATTCTATTAAGATTTCCACACCTCCAAAAAAGGATTTTCCTTGTTTGAGTGTACAAAACAGAATTTGTCACTCTCTTTTTTGAGTATTGATACCATATTGTACATAACCTAAATTGCAGAATTTATCATAACTATTCAAAATCTGCATTCTAGATTTCAAGAGTCTTAAACCAGTGCCTCTATCTGGTTCACATTAGAATTCTAGCATGGAATATAATGATGAGTAAACAAAAATTAATCTATTATTTTATAACTTTACACATTCTTTATTCTTTTGTGTGAATTCTCTATGCATACACCATTATCCTCAAAAGTATACAAATTTTCAAAAATTAGCTATTGTTTTCATGGAAAATTATTGTTTTGTGTCCAATTTATATTTATATATGAAGTACATAATAATGATAAATTATAAAACAGATTCATTACACAGGTAAAATTATAAAAATTAGAAAATATGATCAGATAAAATGTATAATTATTATGCTTCCAGTCCACAATCTTATCATGATGACAGTTGTTCCTGATCACTTTATAAAATGGAAACTGAATTATAGAATGGTTATTTGTCATATTTTTAATGCTGGGTGGACACTCTTTAAGAAAATGTGCCTTCATTTGTGATTTATGCTGTGATTACATTTTTATTGTTTTGTACTTACTTCCTTTATGGTGTTTTACACTCATGTATCTACAGAAATTAATAATATATAATTTAAAAATTAAAATTAAATATCAAGAAACAAACCCAAAACTTCCTTTTGGGATTGTTTTCTAAGATAAAATAACAGATAAATATTGATCTTTAATCTTTCTTTTTCTTTCTCACACATATACACATACGCACACACAAACACACAAATGCACATAAATATACCTGATATTGCTTTGGGGAAATATTTTCAGGAAAATAATTACATTATTATTATATTTATACATACTTGTATGCTATAAGCATAGACTTTGCTTGAAATCAGCGTTGACTTGTTTTCCTCTTGAATTGATTGACCAGTAGAGTTTTGGCTTTATTGATTAAGAAAAAAATAATTTTGTATTTCATTATTTGCTTAATACCAAGATGTATTTTAGCTTGCTTAGTATTTGGATAATGACTTTCTGAATCAGTATTATTTCCTTCATTACTTCCCAGTTGTTGTGTTTTCCCAATTAACAGTGAAAAATATATACCTCCATATTGTCTATATATTTCTTAATGACATAGATTTTGGCTTGCTGTCTCTTTTATCACAGAATTATTCCTCACAGATACCATATGTTTCATAATTTTATATTCAAGCAGTTATCCTCTTTGTAAGTTTGCCTATTTATAGTCACACTGATCACAATTTCCTAGTTTGGCTCAACTGTGTCTTTCATTCTGTGTAATCTTCTTCTATGAGTTTCTTTTTCTTGTGTATTTTCCAAAAAGGTTTCATGAGATATGCTTTTTATTCTTTGCAATGGGCATTTATGCCTCCTTAACATTTATCTATGATTTATTTCTTATTTCTGGTGATCTCTTATATGGAAATTTACTCTACCTCTATTTCCATAGATACAGTGAGAGTTCAATAGTGGGTGTGGAACCACCGACTAGCCTTAACATTTTGTGACAATATTTCATAATACATATCCTTTTTTGTTGCTCCATGTGAATAAAATATTACCAGTCCATTAAATGCCCAGGAAAGGAGATTGACAGAGGAGATGACAGACACACCAGGGAAGGCAGAGCAGACTGAAATGCAGTGAAAACTGGACAGAGCTGGAGTTGGGTCAATTGTCCATGGCAGTCATGAACTTGAACTCTCCTTGGAGAGAGTCTTCGCTCTGGATTTTTCAATTATGAGAGCACAGAAATTACCTTTCTGTTTAATCCAAGTTAGTTGGGGTTTTGTCTTCTGTCATTATAAAGAGTGGTAACACATACATTTTTATATGATTTATTTTGTCCCAACAAATTATGATTTGGCTGAAAATTCCAGGCCATGACAGATGCCAGTCTACACTTGTTCATTCTAGAAAGCCTGTTTATCCACACCGTCCTCACCTCCCTCACTAACTTTAACAGCTTTCAATAAAACATTGGAGTTCAGAAATTACATCACCCTGAATTTAGCTTTGTGGATGACATTTATAAATCTGCATTTGGTACATAGCGAACTATTTTCATTGAAGATACAACTCTTCAGTTGAATGGAAAACATTTATATCTTATTATTTTCCTTGTTTGCAAGTTTTCTTTTTCTTTTTTCAAAGATTCATCCATTTATTTGAAAGAGTCACACAGAGGAGAGGCAGAGAGAGAAGCCTTCCAACTGCTGGTTCACTCCCCAGTTGGCCGCGATGGTTGGGGCTGAGCTGATCTGAAGCCAGGAACCAGGAGCCTCCTCTGGATCTCCCACGTGGGAGCATGGGTCTAAGGACTTGGGCCATCTTGTACTGCTTTCCCAGGCTATAGCAAAGAGCTGGATCAGAAAGGGAGCAGCTGGGATTGAATCGGCACTCATACAAGATGCTGGCACCAGAGGTGGCAGCTTTACCCACCATGCCACAGCACCAGCTGCTTGTTTTAAAGTTTTCAATGTGTTTTACTCTTTACAATCTTCTGTAAGGCAAAAATGTACACTAAGAATCTATTAGTATCCTTTCTCTCATATATATTCCATCCTCCAAGTCTGGTATATTGGAGAGTTCCTTGAAATTACCATTTTTTCCCAGAAGCCTTTTACTTAAGTTATACAAACTTCATGTATTTCATAAATACAACTTTAAGAACACAGTGATTCTCCCATTCTACCCTCCCTCCCACTTGCACTCCCACGATTTTTTCTTCTGCCTCTCCTATTCCTATGCTTTTTACTAAGATCTATTTTCAATTAACTTTATACACATAAGATTAACCCTGCACTAGCACAGAGTTGCACAAACAGAAAAATCTGTTCCACAATAGTCAAGACAAGAGCTCTTCAAAGTCATAGCATCTCAAAGGGTCAATTTCACTTCTATAGATTACCTTTCTTTCAGGTTATTAATCTGTTATGCAATTGACTGGTTAGTTACAAGTTTTTCTTTTTCTTTTTTTTTTTCTTGTGGTCTATTAATTTTATTCCAGTTACTGATTCTCCTTTAGTGATCTTTGCTAATTATGAATAAATAGCAAGGCTAATCAGTACAGAAAGTGTTTCATAGTTGTTTTATTTGAATAGGTTTATTTATTCTTAGCAACTGGACAAAAAGTACCAACTCAGCAAATTCTTTCAGAGATGATGAGCCATGGCAAGGTGGGTGAATGTATACTTGGGATGTAAGTAGAATTGCACTTTGTTCTGGACATGAATGGATGAAAAGGTGAGTTTTCCTACCCCTATCATTTCCTATTTTGCAGCCTCACCATTACCTAACATGTTATACAGCTTTCTTCTATGGCTCTTTCATCCATACCAGATTCTCCTAAAAACAATCTTTCTATTATGATTATTATTGCATTCTTTAATAATGAGCACTACCTAGGAGAAAATGCTTCTGGTGGCTCTAGTTTTTATTAGGGCAGGGGCATTAGCTCAGAAGCTCTGTAGAAAAAATCTGTGATGATGATGACTGCTGCCCCATAAACCTCTGCTGCAATTTATATTTGCTCACTTTGAGCTTGAAAGCTTTGGGGGATTTTTTTTTTTTACCTCTGCAAAAGCAATCTAGTTTTGTTTTGAATTGTATTTAATGCTGATTTCAAAAATATTTCAATCTTTCATTGTTGGCAGTATTTTGATTTAATTATAGATTCTTTTTTTTAATTGAGAGGCATAGACAAAGGTTTGAGAGGCAAACACACACAGAGAAAGAGACAGCAACAGAGAGAGAAATATTGAGAGAATTTCCATTTACTGGTTTATACCCCAAAGGCCCACAAAAGCCTATACAGGACCAGGAGAAGGCCAGGATCTGGAACTCAATCTAGTTTGTCTAGGTGACACTATTTCTGGAAGATACTTCTTCTTGAGCCACTATCTGCTACTTCCCCAGGTACACATTAGCAAGAAGCTAGAATCAGGCACTTTTATATGGAATGCAGGCTTTCCAAGCTGCCTCTGCACTACTAGGCCAAAATCACATTCCTTAGTGTGAGCTTTTAATCATACAGTTCTTGTAACCAAGATTATTATGGATTTACATATCTCTGTGTGTTTGTTTATTCACGTTTATATGTGTGAGTGCATGTTTAGTTATTTATATATCTTTACTTCCGTTTTAATGGATTGCTTTATCCAGATGGTTAGATGAACGCATTTGCTTATTCTTTCACTTTGAAGCAGGAATCACCTCTTGAAATAAGAAATTAAAAAAAGAATAAATATTAAGACTTAAGGTACTTTCCTTATGAAAGAAATGCAATTTCTTCAGCCTATATGGTTACATATTATCTCATTTATGCTCCATTGCATTGGATAAACAAATTAATCTGAGTTAACTTAGGATCTCATTATGTCTTCCCTTTGGCTTGCATCTAAGCAGTGGGTGCCAATAGTATTCAGGTGTGGGAGGGGTAGCCCTCTCAGATGTCATCTGTCTACACACTGGCATCTGATGAAACATCTATCATCCCACTAGTCCTCTTTGATTCATTCCACAAAGGCTTTCAGTTTGTTTTTCCTTTGTTCTCATCTTTCATTATAGCTTCTTTGGGTCTATTTCTAGCTCAGTTATTTTTAGTGCCATTTCAAATGGAACCTCAGTATGAATTCTGAAGTCACAGAAGTCTTAGGCCCTCTCTGATCAGACATGCAACCAGATGTCCTCTAGCCTCACATCATTTCTTCCCCAGGGCTTTGCCCAGAAAGAAAGACACAAGTTCTTCTAATTAGTGTCACACTGTCATTGACACTAGGCCAGCCATTCACACTAAGCAAGCTTAACTTTGAAGGGAAAATCCTTTCTACTCTTCTATTGCTAGAGAATCCCTTGAGTCAATGAACGTTCTATAGCTTAGCTGCCTCAAGTGGTATAGGATTGAAAGGTTATAGAAACTATAAGAAAAATACATATGTTAAATTACAAAATATCACTTTGCCACATGTGTATTTAAGTACATTTTAGACTATAACTTTCTATGTAAACTTTTTTCCTAATGTTATGAAGATAGTATTTTTATGCATGAGAAAAATTGTATCTCCATGTAGGTATGCATGCTAAAGGCCATGATGTTAAATGTTCTGTTTACTACATAAATTGACTTATAGCTAACAAAACCATGCCCTATAGAACTGAAAAGTATTGTGGTATTTTCTCCAACTCTTTTGTTAATTTTTTTTCAGTTGAAACTTTGGAAAAGGATATAAATAAACAAGAAAAGATAACAATCAGAAAAACATATATAGGCGCTGTGACTCAATAGGCTAATCCTCCACCTTGTGGCGCCGGCACACCGGGTTCTAGTCCCCAGTGAGGCCCCAGATTCTGTCCCGGTTGCTCCTCTTCCAGGCCAGCTCTCTGCTATGGCCCAGGAATGCAGTGGAGGATGGCCCAAGTGCTTGGGCCCTGCACCTGCATGGGAGACCAGAAGAAGCACCTGGCTCCTGTCATCGGATCAGCGCGGTGCGCCTGCCACAGCGAGCCGGCCACAGCGGCCATTGGTGGGTGCACCAATGGCAAACAGAAGACCTTTCTCTCTGTCTCTCTCTCTCTCACTGTCCACTCTGCCTGTCAAAAAAAAAAATTTCTCCCCTTTTCCTCTCTCTAAACACAAATAAAACCATAAGAAGTAGTAACAATGGATTTGACACAGTTTTAGCATGAATGGACAAGTATTGTCCCATGTTTAATATCACTTAGACTGTTTAATAATACTTTGGTCTAGTTTTATTATTATTGAAACCAAAGGGATGAGTGAGCCTGAGTATGAGAAAGAAGGTATCACATGGCAGGAACAGGTCTATCTCTGTTGGTCTGGTTCTGAAACTGGAGCAGAAAGATTCTTTTCCTGGGACTATAAAGCACTTGAGGCTAGATTTCCATGTGTGATGATACCTGTCTATCCCACTGACAGATACTGAAACTGCCAACAACACAGATTTCTTGTGCTTAAATGAGGAGTCAATGTTCTGTTTTCTTGCAGTCTTGAAAACAATAGGTTTCTCTGATGAAAATTATTTTTATTATTTCATTATTTCATTATATTAATATAATTATAAAATTATTATTTTATTATTTTATCATTATCTTTTGTTATTATAAATGCTTTATTCTTGAGCTTTAGCAATGCTCTGCTGAAAGCCATAACCTACCCAGAGTTGTGCTGTGGGGAATGAAGGAAGAAATGTCTTCACTCAAACCTTATGCTGAGATATGACAGTCAGTGGCCAATGAGAGCAAGCTTTGTCTCACAACGTGGTTATCTCACAAAGGCAAACTCTATCAAAGGCAGCCACATGATTTTACCATGAATTTGTCAATTCCAAAGAACTTAGAAGTACACTTGAACTAATACTGAGGTAAGATACTCAGAAAGAGTTGGTGGATTTGGATAGACACTTGAAAAATGATTTTTTGGTCATGTAAAGAGATGCTTTTCTGTTTTAAATTTTTTTTTTACTTGGACAGGTGAACATGGAATGCTGCAAATTTCCTTATTGGGGGCTGGCATTGTGGCACCATGGGTCAAGCTGCTGTCTGAGATGCCAGTATCCCATATAAGAGCTGGTTCAAATCCCAGTTGCTCCACTTCTGATCCAGCTCCCTGCTAATGTGCCTAGGAAAACAGCGGAAGATGGCCCAACTGTTTGGTCCCTGTACCTACATGGAGACCAGGAAGGAGCCCCTGGTTCCTAGTCTCAGATTGGTCCACCTCTGTCTGTTGCAGCCATTTGGGGAGTGAACCAGTGAATGGAAGAGCTCTCTCTCTCTTCTTGTCTCTCCCTCTCTCTCTTTCTTTCTCTTTCTAACTCTACCTTTCAAATAAATGAATAATTTTTTTAAAAAATTCCATATTCTAAATATTTATGAACATGCACGTGAATATTTTACACGTTTGTGTTATGTGCTCTGAAATCAAGAACTATATACTAAATATATCTTACCTCTATAATTCTACATAAGTTATAAGGAAAAGGTAATTTTGTTTTCTATTCTAAAATACTGAAACAATTTATTTAAAATAGGTCAACAAATAAGTGAAAGTTTTAAGATAATTTATAGAAAAGTTAAATAGGCTCTTTTTTGTATTCTAGGGGAGTAAAAGTAATTTTCTCTCTACTTTTTGATTTAATTTTTAATTAATTTCTAACAAAACATGATTTGAAGATACAAGTCTAAGAACATAACTGATATTCTCTTCCTTCCTCCCTCCCTCCCACCATTCTTCCTTCTACCTTTCTCTTTGTCTTTTTGTTTTAGGTTTGAAATAACATATTCTAAATTTACATTGCAGAAAAAGTCTTAATACTTCACTAAATAAGTTTAATAAGTAAAAAGACCCTAATTTAGTGGCAGTGTAGACAATGGCTAGTTCCTATGTTGTGAATGTGTCCCCAAAGTTCATGTGTTGGAAACTTATTCTCCAATGCAAAAGTATTGGGACATGGGACCTTCAGAATGTGTTTATGTGGTATTCACCTGAGGGCATGAACGTGTGGGCAACTTAGTGCCAGTGTTAAAGGGCTTGACAGAGGGAGTTCTCTTCTCCATTGCTTTTCCTTCTTCTGCTAAGTCAGGACATAGATGCTATATTCTCCCCTTGAGAGAGGATGCAGCATTTAAGCTACCGTCTTGCAAGTAGAGACCAGATCTTCACCAGACAACTGACCTGGGAAGTACATGGATCTTAGACCACCCAATCATCATAATCACGAGAAAATAAGTTGCTATTCTTCATAAGTTAACAAGTCTGGCATTCTCTTACAGTACTACAAAATGGACCAAAACAGAATTTGGTTTCAATGTAGTGGACATAATAAGTCCCTAAGCACGTGGAAGTAGAATGGTTTCAAAGCAAATGCAGGAGAACACTTGAGTTCTTATGGACAGAGAGCATTAAGAGCAGTTCAGGTGCGAGCTCAGGAAAGAACTACAGGAGAAGCCTCATTCTTGCTAAGATTACTTAACTGGTCACTCACAATGTTGATAGAAATAAAGACAGAAAATACCATTTTGGAGTTCCTGATGGAAATGAGGAACAAGGTACGAGATACAAAAGAAAGGATCGCCCCTGATAGAAAGTGACAAAATACTGGCTTAATCATGTCCATTTCCTAGCAGTTGCATGAAAGCACATCTTCAGAACAGTGAACTAGGGTATGTGGCAGAGGAAACAGCTAAGCACAAACTATTAAGGATGTTGTATGGCTTCTCTTGACTGCTTGAAGCAAAATATGAGGAGAGAAAAACAATTTGAAGATGGAATTTATAATGAAAAGAGAAGCAGCAATTAAAGACTTGAAGAATTCTGAGTCTGACCATTGATGTATAAAAAACTGCATGTAAAAGAGAAATTCAGAGGTCTTTGGTAGTTTGATAAGGCAATTAATATAGAGAGAAGAAGGAGAACTTGAGCCTTACCCTGAGGGCATTTCAGAGACATTTGAAGTTGCCTTTTCCATCACAGACCCAAAATACCAGAGCTTGGGGGTCCAGGTGTCCTTCAACTCCAGAACACAGTGCCAAGGGCTGCATAGAGTTTCTTACTTTAATTTGTTACAGTGTCTCTCAACCACACTAGCTGTGGATCTAGAAGATCCAGATTCAATGTTGGCCACTGTTCTGAAGGGTGCAAGCAGTAAGCCTTCGTGGTGTGCATTTGATATCAATTCTGCAGACACACAAAGTGCAGGAGCTGAAGAAGTATCCCATTTACCCGTAAGATTCCAGAAGATGTTTCAGACAGCCTCAAAGCACAGGCAGGGAATTGTTGTAGAGGGTACAGCCATCACAGAGAGTCCTTCTAAAGGAGCTTAGCTGAGCTATGTTTGCAGGGCTGCGGGCAAAATCACAAAACATTAGAGACAGCTCTATGTAATATCAGCCTGGAAGAGCAATAGGCATGCAATTTCTACGCATGAGAGCTGAAATTACCGGCTGTGTCCAGCAAAGTCACGGCAACACAGTTTTCCAAGGCTTTGAATCTCTAACTTCTGCCCTACAATGTCCAAAGGACAGAACATGGAGTCACAGATGATTATTCTCAAATTTTAAGATTTAATGGTGTTTGAACTACTGTGTTTGGTACCTCCTTTGGGCTTATTTCTCCTTGAATACTCCTTCCTTTGAAACAGAAATGTCTGTCTGGTACCTATCCTGTCACTGTGTTTTGAAAGCACATAACTTGTAATATTTAACAAAGTCACACTGGAGGGAAATTAGCCTGAGGATGAATTGTGTCCTGACTCTCACACATATCTGATTTGGATTAGACTCCGAATTCTAAACTTCTGAATTAGTGCAAGACAAGTAAAGACTTTTTGGAATCATTGGGCTCAATTTAATGTCTTTTGTATATGGGAAGTACATGAATTTGGGCAGTCAGGAGTGAAATGCTGTATGTAGTCTGAATGGGTCCTCTGAAATGCTTGAATTGCCACCTTAATCCTTAATTCCTTCTACAACAGTGTTGGAAGATGGAGAGCTTTGATGTAATGAAGCCTCCACCTTTGTGAAGAGCTTAATACTGTTAGCAAGGGGCTTGAGAAACGGAGTTCTCCCCTTTCTGTCATTCTGCCTTCTACCACGGGAAGACAGAGTATTCTTCCGTCTAGACGATATAGCATTTAAGGAACTATCTTGGAAGGAGAGGCCGTATCCTCATTAGACAGCCGAACCTACAGTCACTTTGATCTTGGACTTCCTCACCTCAAAAACCATGAGAAAATATATTTCTGTTCTATGTATAAACTAATCAGAGTGTAGAATTTTGGTACTAGAGCACAAAACTGAACATAGTTACCTTACAGTGAAAAATACAGACTTGTTTTATGCAAAACATCAGGGCACAATTCCATGTTGATTTCCAAAAGATATTATTATTTTGCTGATGTCAGTGTTATGTGATTTAGGACTATTAAAACAATTTATTTCCTCATTAACTTGAAAATTGAAACAATTTTTTCCCTCATTAACTTGAAAGTTGAAATAATTTGTCCCTCATTAACTTGAGTCATCCTTGAGTGTCTCTTTGTCCTCGTTCTTAATAATAATGGAAAACGTTCTCTGTTTTCATCTTTGGTAACCCCATTCTTGAAAATAACTGAAATATAATAGGAAATGCTGGTTCTACTAACAATACTGATGATTTATATGTTTTTATATGTTTTCTCTATTCCTCCCAGTGTGATTTAGTGCTTTGTGTTCTCCACAAACCTATTGGAGTATTTGCACTTCATAATTAATAAAAAGCTTTCATATTTATAAAATACATTAATAATTTATTTGTATACACTGCAAAATCTTTCCCATTCTTGATTCCTGCGCTCTTACTTGACTTGGTATGTTATGACAAACAGAAGATTTTTAAGTATTTAAATCTGTTGAATTTATAATCCCTTTCTCAGTTCAGTCTTTAGTATCATATTAAGCAAAATTTGCTAGTGGCATATGGTTTCAGTTTGTATGTTAAGAACTTTAATCGAATTGGAATTTATTTTTTTAAAGTTGTGAAATAGGGATGTATTTTCCCTGTCATCTCCTCTCAAGTGTGCAGTTAATTTTCATCACCCTATTTTTTGAACAATCTTTAATTTTCTCATTTTTGAAATACCATTTTGGCAATTCACTAATTCTTATACATGCAGCTATACTTTTCTAAAATATTAGTTGAATTCTTTTGTGCTATTTCAATGTACCTAAATGATACATTTTTTACTTATTGTTAAGATAATTGATTCTTAAATAGGTATAATTTTAAGGAATAGTTGAAGAACAAGTCTATACAAACTACTAAATCTGAGAATTGATTACATAAACCTACCAAGGATCAAGGATTGTGTAAGAATAAAAAAAAAATTTGCTTCACGGAGTTTACACATATTTGAGAGGCTAGGTTTCAAGACTTTATATCACTTTTAAAAGGAACAATAGCAGTTTAAAAATTATTAACACCTCTCTTGGCTTCAAAAGTCTTTTTTAACAAGCTGATTCTTCCAGTTAAATAATAATATATGTTATTCTTTTTCCTCAGACAAAATCTAAAAGCCCAGGAGGAAAAAAAAATCTTATGTAGGCAACAGAATCAGCCACTAGAGGAAGTAAATGCTTGCTTTGCTGAGCAGCAACACAGGAATGGGCTTACGAGAGGAAATCATTGCAGAGATTTATTTCTACCTAATATAGTGCCCGGAAACTCTAGGAAAGGACTTTGAATTTATAATTTAGTAACTAAATTAGAGTATATAAATACATGGTTTAAAATAGCCACATTTGACCAAAGGCAATTAGAAAGTCCCTACAGTATGTAAAAGGAACAAAAGGAAAAAAACCCTGACATCTCAAGTAGATCGTTGACTTTTAATTATTTAATTCATAAAACGTGACCCAATCATCCATCACAGTTGCTAGAATTTATGGAGAGCTAAAAGGGAGACGCATTGCCTTCTCTGCGAAAAAGCCCAAAGCAAAGTTGTCAGAAATTGAAGTATTAAGCCTTTTTAATTGTAGAATTTACTTTGTAGAAAGGGTCACAGTCTTAAAGGCATTTAAATATGAGTCAGGACACATAGGTTTTATCCTGAGATAAATTAAAAAAGCTTAAGAAATGCATTTTTCATTTTGTATTTTATTCTCATTTTTTTTTGCAAAATGGGAATCAAATCCCATTTAAAATGTAGTGACCAGGAGACAGCAATGTTTATTCATTAATAAATAATTAGTTTTGTGTAGCACCTTCCCTATTCAGCTATTGTGTTAAATACCTAGCACATCACACAAGCATGTGTAATTTATTTATTCATTTAACACACTTATGACTGTATTGTGTGCTGCACATCTTTATCAGTTCTCTGTCAATTGCCCATGTTCTCTGTAACCACCAGGTATCTTGAACTTGTAGTTCCCTTTACCTGGCACATTTTCCCGTCAACTGCCTCACCTAGCAACTCTATCTTTTGAGTGACTGTGTCCAATACTCTCCTACTAGTTCCCAAATTAGTCAAATGCCCTCCTTCAGAATCATGGAATGTAGTATTGATTGCCTGTGTGATCTTCCACAGAGTTCACAATATTGTAAATCACACAAGAGCTTCATTCATTCAAAAATATTTATTGAGTGTTGGTCTACTTTCTGGATGCTGGAGTTTAAAATGAAACCAAAGAGACAAAATAGATTGAAATGCCTAATAGAATATAAATCTATTGTTATTTTTTGCATCATGTGATTCGCATGGATCAGCATTTCTTAGAGTCATTAAACAATAAGCCCATTTCTGGGTCCTAATCCAAGATTCTGCATCAGGATAGCAGTGATGTTATCTCAGAAACCTGCATTTTTATACAGTGCCCTATGTGGTTAAAATACGTAATGAGCTGGGAGATCGATTTTTACTCAATAATGGAGAGACTGTTGTATTCAGGGCTGCCTGTAGAGTCCCTGGAACAAAGTGAGTTGTTATATGAGTTACGAACTGAGTGAATGAATGAGTTGCTGACAGCCTCAAGTTGTTTACATAACCCACACTCCCCAGAGAAGTAGGGCAGATTCTACAGAAGCACATGGAGCTGAATGACTGACTCTTCAAGGAAACCAGAAAACATTCACAGAGGCCTATGATATATGCAATGGAGGATCTGAAAGTTGGGAGAGAAAACAAACAAACAAATAAACAGAAAAACAGCTAAGAGAATATTCCCAACAGAAGGGAGAATAATAGTTAAGATTCATAGGTTAAAGAGCATGAGATGTTCAGGAAACATCAATGTATGTTGCAAGACATCGCATAAACACAAAGGAAGCTATGGAACGTAGACAGTCTTATAGGTGTTCTGGTCTCTTCTGCAAGTGATAGTGATCCAGTGAAACCAACCAACTTGTCTCCGCATAAATAAGTCTTGGCAAGCTTGTGGAGAATGGATTGTCTGTTTAGAGGCTGTGATAGAGGGTATAGAGACTGATGGCCATAAGTTTTATGAAAAGGAATTAGAAGGCAACGTTTGTGAAATATTTATCAAACAGTCTACCAAACATAATGACCTTCGAAAGGATATACTAAGTATAACTAATGTCAATATTTTCATAAGGACATCTACAACAAAGTCCAAAAACTGTAAGAAACTGTTTATGCCAATGTTAAAATAATTAGCAATGCAATCATTCAAAGATTCGCATAAATCTTCAAAAAATCTTATGACACTAAGATAGTTCTGATAATACTAGACAATTACTGAGTTTTCTTGTGAAGTTTTATTAATGAAAGTAGATTTACTTTTTCATTAACATAACTAGATAAAAGACTAGTATGCTTGACCTTAGCAAATAATTTTAAAAGCAGTAGTAGACATAGATTTCAAGGGAGTTTCACTTTTAAAACTGGTTTTTAAAAATTGCCCTTGTTACCTACACATCAAGCCTGATAAAGTGTTGCTTCTAATGGCAGAAAATTTATACACCTTTAGATGGCATTTTATCTCTGGTTTCTCTGGATGTACTAGACAGAATAGCTAATATTCACTGATCGAAAAATGTCATTGTATAGAAAGATGTATCCTTCTGTCTCCTGGGGAAGACAGAATTTAGGTGTCCTAGAGTACAAAAGAAAACATCATTGTACTTAATCACCAACAAAAATGGAGGCCAAAATATTGTAACCTCCTCTTTTCTGGTTGCTTTTGAAAAGGTGTTGATTTCTCTTTGCAGAAAGTGCTGAGTGCAAACAAAAAGAAAAACACTTCAAGACTGAATCAAAGAGACAAGTTTAACCAGTCCTGTCAGAGGCATTTCATCAGGAAAAATGGAAATCCTTGTTTGCAATTATTTTGTCTGATTCATTTCTCCATTATGAAAAAATATTTTAAGAATATTCTTTTCCAATCTCAAGAGAAGGGAATTGCTCCACTGCAGAATTGACAAAAATTGGGAGAGAATTCTGGATACTATATAAAATTTTTCATTACGTGTTCTCTCTCCCTCTGTGATGTGTAAATATGTATATATGTTATCTATGCACATGCTTAATAAAGTAGTTCTCAAAATGTGAGAGAAATTAGAGACATTTTATTGTGAAGTACTTTGGAAGGACTTCAGTCAAATGTACAATGTCCCACACACAGAACAGAGACTGAGAAGAAGATAACAGAGCATGTTACCAATTGTTATTCTGTCCTCTCTACAAGGGCTGTGAAACTTCATATTGACGTGTTGAATTGAAGTCTGTCCTGTCTATCTTGGCTCAGATAACTGGTGCTTGAAAGTGAAACACCCAAGGCAGACAAAGTTCAAATTATTCATATTGTCCGACAGACATTCAATTCATTTTGTACTGCATTCTTGTACTTTAACAGGTATCCTTGAATAAATATTTTAATGGCAATGTAAAGAGAAACCATTTTGATTATTAAAAAGTATGAATTCAGTCTCCTTCATCTTATAGAGCCAAAACAACATCTAAGGAAATGTTTTCTTTCCTTTCAAAGAATATTTGAAACAAAGGAAAATAAAAGCATGTTTCTTTCTAAGTATTCTTTTACACATACTTTCTCTTCTGCTTATCGCTTTACCATGATACTTTCCATGAGTATCCAAGGTCATAAATTGGGAATTTAGTTAAGATTGACTGATACTATGATAAATGGGGCAACAGTGGTAATCATAACCTGTAGCAATAACTATTAAATAATGTAACAAAACAATTTAAGAAGACTTTTCCACCACTAATTAAAACCAATTTGGGTTCGTGGACCAAGACTGGTGCTCATGTGGTAAGAAGTGTGTTTCCAGAGGCAATAGCCTGATTGGTATCTTGACACGCACTAGTCAAGTGACCACAAGAAAAATCACTTAAAATCTCTGTGCTTTACAGCCCTCTTTTTTTAAAGAGGGGAAGGAAACAGTGTTCATAGCATAAAATTCTTTATTTACATTAAGATAGTTAATCTTTCTAAAGCACTTCCTTCTTGTGCACCGAATCTAAGCCTTCAAGTTCTCCTATCTCCAGGGACCTTGGCCATGTATAGTCCACTTGCTCACCTTTGAGGCCTCAGAACCTGCCAACTTTCCTCTCAAACTTCCAGTGGCACAGCTGCTTGTGAGTAGTCTCATGCCTGCTCCATGCGTCCCTCTCTCACCTTGTACCTCAAAGCCTGGGTGGTACGACTAAGGCTTGACGGATCATGGGACCACATTCGTGACTACACAAAAGGAACCCAGATGTGTTGAGATGTTAATGCACTGAAGAATTGAAAAGTATAAGGGAATCACGGAATTAGCACAAAAATGCTTTCTCTTCACCCCCAGTGATTACTCTAGGAAATCTAGTTTACTTCACTTAGAAGATGGTCCTGGGAGGCAGAGCAACCTCATGTGTCTGGTTGTAAGAGCTGGGTAGATCAGGAGAACCCTGTTTATTCCTTTGCCCTCCATCTATGATTCAGCTGCATTCTCCTTCAACACGCTTCCTTAGGTTCACTCTTCCCAGTGAAGTATTAGAACATATGTGTTGTTGGAACATCCCATGGTGAGGAACTACATGAATTAGCTCAGGTGCCCCTTATGAAAAAGCTCATCAACCACATTATAAGAAAGAGCACCTGAGTTTGGTAATTCTTTATTGCCATGTTACCCCCGTCACCTAATGCATTTCATAATTTAGTATTATTGCCTTCCCCTTCCATTAGAATCAACACAACACAATCTTAGACTGGTTTCTTTACTAAATTTCTTCAACAACTAAGGTATTTTGGGGAGTCTAATCTCAAAAATCACCTCTAAAAGATCCATTGGGGACCACTCCATCTGAAGTTGTAATCTGCCCCTCAGCCCTTGTAACCAATCTCCTTTGGCATTCCTATTATTCTGCAAAATATATCATTTTCTAAGTTACTATGTAATGGTTTCTTTTTTTGGTTTTAGTTTATTATCGCCATTTATCACTATCATAGAAACATTATATAGCAATGTTTGTTGTGCATTATTCTTTTTTCAGCTTTGTTTTTCTTATGCACCCATGTTTCCTACATATCTAAAACAGTACCCATCACACAGTGGGCACTTTATTTAATGAATGAGAACTGCTCTATATCAGAGACATGAAAATTGGCTATTGGTCACAAGCTCCATTCAACCAGATAATCTGTGAGTCAGATTCTTGTACGTTCGGTGTGGAGAATAAAAATCACAAATATAGAATGATTATATGACTTTAAGAGACTAGAACTATCTCTCAAGATGTTAGAAAACAGGAGGTTGCCTGTGACCTGTGACACTGGCATCTGAAATGGGTTCCATTTTTTGTCTCAGCTGCTCCAGTTCCAATCTAGCTCCAGGTTAACAGGTTGGGAAAAGCAACAGGAGATGGCCCAAGTGTTAGGGCTCACATGGGAGATCTGGATGAAGTTCCTGGCTCCTGGCTTTGGACTGGCCCAGCACTGGATGTCATAGACACCTGGGAGTGAACCAGCAAATCAAAAATCTATCTCTCCCTCTGTCTCTCCTCTTTCCCCTGTAAATCGGACTTTCAAATAAATAAATAAAACTTTTAAAAAAATGTTAGAAAACATATCAAAATATTTTACTACCAGTTTTACCAAAAAAAAAAAAAACTTTCAAGAATTTTCTTTGATTGCATTTGTAAGTCCCCCCATCAGCTATCTGTAGGTACAGTTTTCAGACCCTTCTGTAAAATTGCCATAGAAGTATATACAACTAAGATTCAATATGTTTCCTCATTTCTGATGAGATACTAAAGAGTATAAACTATTTTCTTCCTTTAACTTATTGTGGAAATTGGAATATGCATTTTTAATGGTAGCATAAACAGGGCCAGTGTTGTGACACAGCAGATTAACCCTCAACCTTGTGAGGCTTACTGGAGTGATTGTCAAGTCCTGACTGCTCCAATTCAACCTTCTGATAATGCACCTGAAAATGCAGTGAAAGTTGAGCCATGAAATTGGACTCCCACCACCCATGTGGGAGACATGTTTGAAGTCCCTGGCTCCTACCTTCAACCTGGTCCAGACTTGTCTGTTATGATAATATGGGGGGTGAACCAATAAATGGACAATCTCTCTCTCTCTCTCTCTCTCTCTCTCTATATATATATATATATATATATATATATAATAAATTAATAAAAGAAGTTACAAGTCATAGGACCTAAATGTCTTTCTAGAAGCATTTTGATCTTATGTATAGTATAAATATAAAATACACATTGTGAAAGAATAATGAAAAATTCTTTATCACTACTCTGATGTTAGTCTACTTCTTATTCCACTGATTACTAGTCTCTGCTGATTTCTGTACTACCTTTAACCATACATTCACTTTAAATTTACAAAGTTATCATTTCTTGATCTACATCAAAACCCACGGGTAGGCATTTGGCGGAGAATAGGCCCTTCTTGGGATATCCACGTTCTGTATCGGAGTTCTTGAGTTCCAGTGCTGGCTCTGCGTTCAATGCCAGCTAACTGCTAATGCATACCCTGGGAGGCAGAAGATCACAGTTCAAGTTGTTGGGCTCCTTTCATCCACATGGAAGACCTGGATTGTGTTCCTGGCTTCTGGTTTCAGTCTGACCTAGGCCCAAATATTTTGGGCATTTGGGGGAGTAAACAATGATATGGGGACATTTCTGTTTTTGTCAGGATTAAGTACCCATTGATAAAGAAAAGAGCAGCGTTACTATTGGTGTCTTGGCTAAGGAATATGATAAAACTTTAAGTCAAGGACAGTTACCTCATATGTTAACAGCTAAACCATAAAAATGCCTTACATTAGAGAGTAGTTCCTTAAGTA
The DNA here is from genome assembly GCA_949820135.1 of Sylvilagus floridanus. Lineage (NCBI taxonomy): Eukaryota > Metazoa > Chordata > Mammalia > Lagomorpha > Leporidae > Sylvilagus > Sylvilagus floridanus. The sequence goes on from OX463244.1 coordinate 18,120,772, forward strand.
AGCCACAATAAAGGAATTAACCACTAGACTAGGTTAAATACACAATCTATAGAACTCAACATTATCAGGATGGAGTTGGAAGGGAGGTAATTTTGGAATTGTCCTAATAGTTCTGTCCTATTTTAGAGCCAAAAGATTGCATTGGTTTTGTATAATTATATATCACTAGAATATAGGATCAACATGTCAGAGAAAATGCAATTTTAGAAACTATGTTTTTTCAGTTAGGATTGTTTTGAGAGGTTCAGATACATTGATCTATGAATTTTTCAGTCCTTTTAAAATTTACATTTCAAAAATTTGTTTGAAATATTAAGAAGACATCTTCAATTTTCTTCAAGCTCTCAAATATATTTCAAGAAACAATGGCAGTAGACAGAGTGGAATAAATTAAAATTTACACCTATGTGATTAAAATAATGACATCAGTACACTGGAATAATTTAGAAATCAATGATCTCTGCGTCTCAGGCTGAAAGTGGAAAAGTAATAGCCCATCATAGTTACCTACATTGGAATCAAGAAAGATGTTATATATATGTACTGAGTAATTATTAGTGATGCTTGATTTCACTATACCACCTGTCACTACATTGATTGGAAACAATACCCAAAGCAGATGATAGACAGGGCCAAAATCTGTTATGGTAGAATAGGTCATGGAGACTAGGTCAAGAAGAAGCCTCTGTTTGTTGGACAAGTATGATTTGCAATGTCTAAGTAAATATATGACTAGTAGGGTTGTGGTGATACTTTAATTTTTATATTATAAGCAATTATTCTGGCAATGCAATAATAAGCTGGGCATATATAGGGATCTTAACACAAATATTGAAATCATTTAGAAACACAGTGTTTTGGTCCATTTGGGAAGCTATCACAATGTACTATAGACCAGATGACTTATGCATAACAGGTATTTTTTTCTCACAGTTCTGGAAGCTAGATAGTCCAAGATCAAGGCATTGGCACATTCATCTCCAGGTACAGGTCTACTTTTTGATTCAACCATGTGACCTCATGCACTATATTCATGTGGCAGAAAGGTTGAGATATCTCTCTGGGGCCTCTTTTGTAAGAACAGCAACCCACTAAAGAGATTATCTAAACACATCCCAAGGCTCCACCTATTAACATTACTGCAGAATAAAGATTTTAACTTTTAAAGGAACACACACCTTCAGACCATAAGACAAGACTTCAAAATGGCAACACAACATTTATTTTGTTTCAGAAACAGTTTAAATAGTAAATTAATTATTCAATTTAATCATCAAAGCAGACTTTGGGTATTATTATTTTCATTTACGAAATGGTGAAAGAGAAATTGATAGAGGTTAAAAAATTCTCTAAATTTGCTCGGGTTTCTTGTGGTAGGACTGTAGTGTTACATCAGCTAGGTCCTTAAAGCATCTCGTTCTAAAACCCATGCTCATTTCTGCAATTCTGTGTGACATTAACATTTGGTGCCTGAATATTCATTGTGGCAGTAACTGTGCATTGTAGGCTGTTTTGCAGATCTCTGGCTTCTACTCTGTACATATAATTTGTATTGCTCTTGTGTAATAGCTGAAAGTGTTCGTAGGCATTGAAGGTGTTCAATTTGAGTGCATATTGGCAGGAGGGAGTGAGTATAGGCTGTATAATCCCCTCTCCCCCTTCATGGAAGCCAATCATTACTCTACAGCTACTTGCATAGTATGCATTAGTGATGTCAGTGACATTAGTAGAGAATTTATATGTTTAGTTATCTCAACTCATGGCTCAAGACTATGCTTCAGTGGTATAAAAATTTTTAAATGAGATAATCAATCATATTTCCACCATGGAAAAAGCAAATCTTTGAATCTCCACCTCTTGGATTGGACAGAAATCTTTTGAGATGATTTGATATGTAACTTTGTCTTAGCAAATTCCCATAAGTGTCTTTTTCTTATTAGTTTTTTTTAAAGATTTATTTATTTATTTAAGAGGCAGAGTTAGAGAGAGAGGGAGAGAGAGAAGAGAGAGAATGAGAGAGAGATCTCCTGGACACTGGTTCACTCCCCAAATACTCAGAATGTCTAAGGCTGCCCCATGCCTAAGCGTAGGGTCTGGAACTTAATTCAGATTTTTCTTTTCAGCAGCAAGGATGAACAACTTGAACCATCACCTGCTATACCCCAGAATGCACATTAGCGGGGAACTGCAATGAGGAGCAGAGCCAGAACTCAAAATCAGGCAATTTAATGTGCAATACAGACGTACCAGATGGAATCCTAACCATTATGCCAATCACTTTTCCCTCATTCTCTTTTCTAAATAGCAGTGGAATGGAGAACTAGAAATTACCTATAGTTCTCTACATGACAACAATTTTTCTGTTCTCTTTCTAACACTGAAAAGGCAAGTAAGCCATCATTTGGAAGGCCAGGTGAAGGAGGATTAATTAACAGATCCTTAATTAATTATAAGTAATTAGCTGTAGCCAGAGTTCTCATCAACCAATCTAACACACTGATTTCTGAAATTTATTTTATTTAATTTTTTTAGATTATATGAAATAATTTTACCCTTTTGTGGTATATGGTATATTTCAACACATGAGTGCTGTTAAAGTTACCAAATAAGGTACTCAGCGTCTTCATTTCCCAACCCTTCTTTTTATTTTGAGTTTACCTGATTGTCTTTTCCAGATTATTAATATTATTATTTTTATTTTTTATTTCAGAGGCAAGGAGACATAGAGAGGATGGGAGAGAAATGGGGACATAAAGAAACATACACACACACACACACACAGAGAGAGAGAGAGAGAGAGAGAGAGAGAGAGAGAGAGAGAAAGGTGAGAGGGAGAGATTCCATTCATTGGGTCACTCCCCAAATGTCTGCAATGACTTGGGCTGGCCCAAGGTAGAATCAGGACTTGGAATTCAATCCAGATTTCCCACATGGGTAACAGGGATCCAATTGCATGAGGTATTATTTGCTTTCAGAGTTCGTTGGCAAGATGCTGGAGTTAGGAGCCTAAGACATGATTGAATCTAAGAGTTGTTGTGGGATGTGGGTGTCTTAGCAGCAAGGACAAACACCTGCTCCGCCTAGTTTTATATAGTGAAAATGTTGTAATTTATAGTCATCTTACTGTGCAGTAAGTTTTGATATGCTGATCCTAAGAGTTTTCATCAGTCCTCTGTCTTATTTGTATTGGTCATGCATTTCAGTCTACAGATTTGTGCCTGGCAAAACTCATGTCACATAAACACTAAGTATAACTCCACTGGCTCTTCAGACAAAGCGGTACCAATACTGACAGTAACTTTTATTTTTTGCTGTGAGTGTTCTTTTGCTTGTATCGTGTGCATCTGCAGTTGAAATAGGTGGAGTGAATGATATTTTTCATATTTCAATTTACCAATGAGATATAAAAAGAAAGATGTTTCAGAATCATTTCTATTGCAAAACTAGTTTATATTCAGAGGGCTTTTCTATTAATTCTTTAATGTTCTTGCTCAAACATGCTTATAAAAGAAAAAAACAGTGAACTCTATTTTCTCTTGATAAAGAATCTTACAAAAATTAATATATGTGCTTATGTTAGATTATAGCAAACTTCCAGGTCAACAAATATTTATTGTGCTCAAATGATTTTCAAGGAATAAGGCTAAATAAAGCATAGAGTTATTATGAAAGCTATAACCCAGTATCCATGAAGAAGGAACCTGCATTATGATAGGAGTAGAAGACAAATACAAAAAATTGATACTAAGATGAGGTTGTGTAAGATAAGTGGCCTAAGAAAAGTTCAACCAAAGTTCATTGGATTTGAACAACTTAAAATATTGTGCTGAATGGGAGGATCAGAAAGGCCTTATGGATGAAGTGGTGTTTGAGATGTGACTTGGAATGATCACAGTAAATGACGATGAGGTAGGAAGAAGCACTGGCCTATGTGAGCAAATAAAAATGCAGTGAGGGCAGAGTCAACACTGAGTTTAAGGAGCAGGGCTAGAAGGTGTTGTCTAGTGAGCGAGGTATACATTAAAAAAAAAACAAAAGATAAATCGGAATGCCTGAGGCAGGCCTGATTGACAACTGACTGATAATAGTGAGTCCGTGCAGATTCTTCCCAAGTACAGGGAAAAATCAGTCAACTCACGTTAAGAAAAATTATTCTTGGAGCTGGTGGGAGTATCATGAATGTGTGAGTAAATTGAGGAGAAGGGCAGGCATTTGGCCTAGAGGTTAAGATGTTTGTAAAGACACCCACATCCCGTATTGGATTACCTAAATTTGAATCCAAGCAACTCTCAATTTCAGCTTCTGCAAATTCAGACCCTTGGAGGCAACAGGTGGTGGCTCAAGTAGTTGGGTCCCTGCCACCTCAATGGGAGCTGTGGCTTGAGTTCCTAGATCCTGGTTTTAGCCTGGCTCAATCCCAGCTGTTGCAGCCACTTGTGGATTGAACCAGTAGGTGGGAGCTCTCTCTAACACTGTTTCTTTGCCTCTCTAATAAGCTAATTAATTTGAAAACATTAAAAATAAATGAACTGAGGGTAATGGAGCAGGGAGACCTAAAATCTAGTTTTCCTATCTTACTGGGAAGATATAATAAAATGTATGTATTATAGAATAAGAATGAACATACTTTAATCCTTACTATTGTGTTGTCAAAAACTAAATTTTCACATTATTGTGGAAGAAATTAAATCTTAAAAATACTTAGGATAGGAATTTTTTATTTTAATAATATTATAATGATGCAAAACATTTGCTAATTATTTTCTGTGCACCAAAGATTGTGTCAGAGACTTTACCCACATTATCTCATTGAAACTTGACATCAAAGCTATGAGAGGGAGACTATTACAAGTCTTCCTTTTATAGATGAGGACGGAAGAGTGTATTAAGTTGCTAAACTCACAGAAGATTAAGAGAGAGAAATAAGAAACTCAGCACTGAATTTTAAAGTCTGTGCTACTGACCAACAGACTCTTCTAGATAATCAGTCTTTTAAAAGAAGGGACGTAAGCCAGAATCAGCTCATGAACACTGCTAAAAGAGTGATGAAAGTAGACACACATCATATATGGAGCAATTCAAGAAACTGGGAAGTTCTGGGGGCGGGGGGAGAAAGAGGAGTCTTTGATGGCAGAGCAGATCTTGTTGCCTAATAAATTGTCTAATATTTTCCATCATATCTCTAGAAAACAGATGACTGGGGTCAACTCAAAAAAGGCAGATTTGGGTGAAATTTAAAGAGTATTCTAAGAGCTAGAACTGTTCAGAGATGGAGTGAGCCATATCCTGATGCAGTGCCTAAATGCCAAATTTGAACTAAACTGAGTAAGCACAGTGTATGGAAGGTCCAAGCCGCACAGCACCGTGAAAATTGGGACACTTTTCTCACTGAGATGATTGTGCTTCTTTTAATAGTGCAGTCAATGACCCTGGGGCCAGAAGTCACGGTCACAAAGATAAAATAGAAGACATAGTGGGGTCTATTCCTTAGGGTTTAGTTTGTATATAACACTAGAGAAATTAATAAAAATTATAACAATAGGTAATATTTCCTGAATACTAAAATGTATCAGGTTATGTGCTAAATGCTATACTCAGATCATTTCATGTATCTCTTGACATATCCTGATGAAATAATGCTATTTTATAATAAGAATTATTATGTAAATTTGTGTCCAGTTATTGTGGGACAAGATGTTCTGTTACTTTATCATACAATTCTGGAAATTCAAGCTTTAAATGAAATAGAAAGACGTGAAGCAATAATAATGAGTCTTCCTCCTTCCAAGGTACAACGCTGTGCAAATTTAATAACCAAGCATGGGGAATGCATTGCCTCAGGCATATGGTGCAATGCCAAGTTGGTGTATGATATATATGTATATGCTGCATATATATTACATATGACTTATAATATGATGTAAATGTTTTATAGGAATATTATATTTATATAAAAAGTATGTTTTATATAGTTCTAGTAAAATATGTTGCATGTATAGAAAACATAAGAATTACTAAGAAATATTATTTTTACACATTTATATCCTTGAAAAATTGTCACATAGAAAAATTAGATTTGTAATCTAGATCTTATAAATAAGGCAATCAGGTTTTTTTTTGTGAAGAAAATATAATAGCTCCTTACCTTTATTCATTTTATCTGTAAATAGGGAAATAGACGAAAGTACCTGGAAAGAAATGACACAATAAGGCAGGAAATATATGCTTTGTAAGGTTCTGAGTTTCCACAATAACTGATTCATTCAGATGCTGGGAGTCTGTGTACCTGACTGTTGTGTAAGGAAGAGATTCTTGATGAATTGAGATAAGAACAAGACATAGATAGCATACATAACACATATTTGCTTTAATACTATTAAGAGCCTAGACAATTTTTCCCCTCTTCCAAATGTCCAGGTAATTCAAACTAAAAGTAATTTTGCTAATAGTAAGTACTAATATTTGGGAAACTCTAATTTAGTTGGCCTAAATGGGAGAAATGCTGCACCTCAGTGAATATTAGTAAGTACTAATATTTGGGAAACTCTAATTTAGTTGGCCTAAATGGGAGAAATGCTGCACCTCAGTGAATTATTTAAAGATTTGTGATATATAGTAAAGATGATGTGCCACCTTTGTTAACTATCTTCAGATTTACTTCATATATATGCACATATATACTTAGTTATAATCTATATGCGATTTATAATATACATATATGTATATATAACAAAATAGACAGTCAGCTCTGGTATTTGCTTACTTGTATTTGCTATATTCATGATAACTACATTTTCAGTAGTTATGAACATTATATGAACATTATCATATTAATCTATCTTAAAATGATTGATGCTCAAGACTCAAAGTTTGACAAAAGACTTTAAACATGATGTTATCCCAGTTCATAGCAGAGAGGTGTTCCCTAAAAAACCAGGAACAGGACATAAGCTATCAAACAACAGAGTTCTGGACAAAGACAGGATTCATTGTCCAAAACAAATACCAGATGACTACTCTGTTTTTAGGTAAAAATATGGAAATGTCCAAGATATCCATACTATCTTGAAAAATTATTTAGCAGCCATAGCATAAAGGTCTAAATATTTCATGACATTCTATTAACTTTAGGATTAAATATAGCTGAGCATTTAGCCTCAGGCATATATAACTTTATATGGAAAATGCAGACTGCTAGAAACATCTTTACACGCTTATGTGCATTCCTATTTATATGCATGGTTAAGAGTTCATATAGAATGAAAGTGAGTTACCAAAAAAATGAGGTCACATACAGGACACAATTTCCTCTTATTGGAAAGGTTCTATATACAGATGAAAAGTATGTGCCAAGTAAGGGTGAATAGGTTTTTTTTTTTTTATTATTGTGATTTTCAAATATATCAGTAGTGAAGACTTAAACCTTATTAAATAATTCCTTTGAAGACGTAAAATCCTTTTGGGATATTTATTTTCGGTGGTGAAGTTTCCATGTCTCATATTTCTGAATGTTACATTAGAGGAATTTTTCAATATAATGATCTTGTTAATAACAGTAGAGAGAAAATGCTACAATCAAAATTTAAACTGTCTCCTGGAAATCCAAAATTATAAGTTATGCCATAATTCCTAGATTTTAATACTCTTTTAAATAGAACATCACCTATAAGCCTAAATTATGGTGTAATTTTGTCTAATTCCTTTGATGTGAGCACAGTTGAATATGGAAATTATGTAATCTGATTAGCAGGATATTGATGAGAAAAAAGAAAATCTGTGTTTTAAAAATATTATCTTTCATCTCTAAAGACAGATATTTGTCTTTTGTTAACAATAAAGAATATGATGGACAGCCCATTGATTAGATAGATGACAATTAGATGGAAAGGAAGGAAGGAAGGAAGGAAGGAAAGAAGGAAGGAAGGAAGGACACATATGGGACAGGAAATGAAATCAGCATATGAAAAATTTATCCATACTCCATGACTTTAGCAGCTCACCTCAGACTAGCTAAGATATAGAATCAACCCAGATATCCATCAGCTGATGACTGAGTAAAGAAATTGTTATATGAACATGCTTGAACACTACCCAGCTGCAAAAATGAATGAAATCATGTCTTTCTCAACAGAATGGATGCAATTGGAGAACATTATGTTTAGTGAAATAAGCTAGTCTCCAAAAGACAAATATCATTTGTTTTTCCTGATTTGTGGTAACCAATATATAAAGTACAAAAAAAGTAATCCATATGAAGAAAATTGGCATTTTGAGATTTGATTATTGTTTGTAGTCCTTGTCTATGCCTGAGGAACAGTGGCTAACTACTTATTAGTTGTTGAATTCTTTATCTTTGGAGGTTTAAGCTTGTGATTATCAAGTAAATTGCAAGTATTACATTGTAAAAATTAAAAGAAAAACAAATGGTAGAGGAGGGAAAGTGGAAATGAGAGTAGCGAGAGAATATCATTATTTTCTTTTTTTTTATAATGCTTTTATTTAAAGAATATAAATTTCCAAAATACAGCTTATAGATTACAATGGCTTCCTCCCACATAACTTCCCCCCCACCCGCAACCCTCCCCTTTCCCACTCCCTCTCTCCTTGCTTCACATCAATATTCATTTTCAATTCTCTTTATATACAGAAGATCAGTTTACTATATATTAAGTAAAGATTTCAACAGTTTTCCCTCACATAGCAACACAAAGTGAAAAAAATGTTGGAGTACTAGTTATAGTATTAATTCACAATGTATAGCACATTAAGGACAGAGATCCTACATGATATATTTTTTTAAAAAATTGATTAATTTTCTAGGCAATTTCCAATTTAACACCAAGATTTTTTTTCATTTTTAATTATCTATATACAGAAGATAGATTCAGTATATACTAAGTAAAGATTTCATCAGTTTGTACCCACACAGAAACACAAAGTGTAAAATACTGTTTCAGTGCTAGTTATAGCATTACTTCACATTGGACAACACATTAAGGACAGATCCCACATGAGACGTAAGTACACAGTGACTCCTGAAGTTGATTTAACAATTTGACACTCTTGTTTATGGCATCAGGAATCTCCCTAGGCTCTAGTCATGAGTTGCCAAGACTATGGAAGCCTTTAGGGTTCGCTGACTTTGATCTTATTCTGACAGGGTCATAGTCAAAGTGGAGGTTCTCTCCTCCCTTCAGAGAAAGGTACCTCCTTCTTTGATGGCCCCATTTGTTCCACTGGGATCTCACTCACAGAGATCTTTCATTTAGGTCTTCTTTTTTTTTCCAGAGTGTCTTGGCTTTCCATGCCTAGAATATTCTCATGGGCTCTTGAGCCAGATCTGAATGCTTTAAGGGCTGATTCTGAGGCCAGAGTGCTATTTAGGACATCTGCTATTCTATAAGTCTGCTGTGTATCTTGCTTCCCATGTTGGATCATTCTCTCCCTTTTTGATTCTATCAGTTAGTATTAGCAGACACTAGGCTTGTTTGTGTGATCCCTTTGACTCTTAGACCTATCAGTGTGATCAATTGTAAACTGAAATTGATCACTTGGACTAGTGAGATGGCCTTGGTACATGCCACCTTGATGGGATTGTATTGGAATTCCCTGGCCTGTTTCTAACTCCATCATTTGCGGTAGTTCCGATTGAGCATGTCCCAAATTGTACATCTCCTCCCTCTCTTATTCCCACTCTTATATTTCACAGGGATCACTTTTCAGTTAAAATTTAAACACCTAAGAATAATTGTTTGTTACTTACAGAGTTCAACCAATAGTACTAGAATAAAAAAATTACTAAAATGGATAAAGTATTACATTGTACAACAACAGTCAGCACAAGAGCTGATCAAGTTACTGTTTCTCATAGTGTCCATTTCACTTCAATAGGTTTCACCTTTGGTGCTCAATTAGTTGTCACCGATCGGGAGAACATATGATATTTGTCCCTTTGGGACTGGCTTAATTCACTCAGAATGATGTTTTCCAGATTCCTCAATCTTATTGCAAATGACCGGATTTCATTGTTTTTGACTGCTGTATAGTATTCTATAGAGTACATGTCCCATAATTTCTTTATCCAAATGTATGCTTTGAATTCCCTGTGATCTTTTGCTGTGAGGTTCCCTTCGTTTACCTTCTTTCATGTTGATGGCTGTGTTTCTGTGTGTAACACATCTTTAAGTATCTTTTGCAGGGCTGGACGAGTGGCAACAAATTCTTTCAATTTTTGTTTGTTATGAAAGGTCTTTATTTCACCTTCATTCACAAATGAGAGCTTGGCAGGATATAATATTCTGGGCTGGCAGTTTTTCTCTCTAAGTACCTGGGCTATGTCTCGCCATTCCCTTCTAGCTTGTAGGGTTTCTGATGAGAAGTCTGCTGTGAGTCTAATTGGAGATCCTCTGAGTGTAATTTGACGTTTCTCTCTTGCGCATTTTAGGATCTTTTCTTTCTGTTTCACTGTGGTGAGTTTAATTACAACGTGTCGTGGTGAGGACCTCTTTTGGTCATGTTTACTAGGGGTTCTATGTGCTTCCTGTACTAGGATGTTCTGTCCTTCTCCAAAACTGGGAAATTTTCTGCTATTATCTCACTAAAAAGGCCTTCTAATCCTTTCTCCCTCTCCATGCCTTCAGGAACTCCTAGAACTCGAATGTTGGGTTTTTTAATAGTATCCTGTAGATTCCCAACAATATTTTTTAGATTTCTAATTTCCTCTTCTTTTCTTTGGTTTGACTGTATATTTTCCTGTGCTCTGTCTTCTAAGTCCGATATTCTCTCTTCTGCCTCACCCATTCTGTTTGTAAGGCTCTCTAATGTGTTTTTCATTTGATCTATTGAATTCTTCACTTCATTATGATTTCTCGTCACTATCACAGTTTCATGTCTACTAGTTGTTTCATTTCAGCTTGATTCCTCCTTAATATTTCATTTTCACGAGAGAGATTTTCTACCTTGTCCATTAAGGATTTCTGTAGTTCAAGAATTTGTTTTTGAGTACTTCTTAGTGTTCTTATCAATTTTTTGAGATCTGCTTCTTGCATCTCTTCTATCTCATCATCTTTGTAATCTTGAATTGGGGTGTCTTTCTCATTTGGGGATGCCACAGTGTCTTCCTTGTTCTTATTACCTCGGTTTTTGCGTTTGTTGTTTGGCATATTGGTTTCTTCACTGTGGTGTTTTTTTTCTTGTTATCCTATGACTCTAGATTAAGTGGACTGTCTGCTTTTGATGGAGCCTTAGAGGCTTGAGATGGGTGTGGCCTGAGAGCTCTGTTTGGTTCCTCAGGGTTGAGGGTGTGTCAAAGGAGACACTCCCAGGTTAGGCGTGGTAAATCTCTCTCTGTTACTTTTTTTTTTTTTTTGGTTCAAAAGGGAAGTAATTCCACACAGCTGAATGGAATTGGGGGTGGTTAGCAGGCGAATGATATACCCACAGGAGCCAGAGATCGGAAGCTCTTTCCCAAGGACCAGAGAGGGAATCTTTGCGGCCCTTTGTGTGGGCTGAGATTCTCCTGTAGTCTCCCACTGGGCTGCCAAGGCTACTGAACTGTAGTGTCTCTGGAGAGTACTCACATGAATTCGTGATTTCCGTGAGTTCTCTCCCCCACCGTCTCTTTTTTCACAGTCTCAGTTCATTAGCACCACACATTCATTAGGTTCTAATCTCCTGTTATTTCACCCCTCCCACCCAGAGTCAGGTTTTTCTGCTAGGCTTGGGGCTGGTGCCGACCCGAGGTCGCCCTGCTTATGACGTATTCCAAAATGGCACCTGCTCTTTGTCTTGCTCACCTTTGAGAGGTGAGCGGAGAGAGAGAAGCTCGTGTCCGTATGGGTCACTTTTTTTTTCCCTCTCTCTCTCTCTCTTCTAGTTAGCCTGGTGAACTTTTCCCCGCAGGGTTTCAAGCCTTGTTCGCTCTAGGCTCCCTTTTCAGCTTCCCTGCTGGTAATTCGGGCTATTGATGTTCTGCTCACCTCGCGTTCCAGCGCTGGTGTGTTGAATCTGCTGCTGGTGTCCCAAACTGCGGGCTCCCACGCTCTCTATGCAGGTCCACTGTGAATCTCCAGTTCCGGAAGGGTTTTCTCTGCTGTTTCTTCCCCTACTCTTCCTTGAACCTGCAGTATCTCCACTTTTATTAAACTGTCTCTCCCCAGACTATTGGTGTGCTCCCTTCCTATTCTGCCATCTTGCCGCTCTCCTAGAATATCATTATTTTCTTAAAACTGTATATGTTAAACACAGGAAATTTGTTCCACTAATATAAATGAAAAAATGTAAAGCCACATTGTAGTTTTAGCACTAGGTAAGAGATAGATAGATAACCAATCTAGATAGAGAACCTCAATAAACCATATATGGGAGAGGTTGTAACCTTGACAGGAACAGTGTAAAAAATGGAGGTATAGCCCCAGTTTTTTCTTAGTAAAAAATTTGTCTTTCTGGGTAAGACAGGATGATAGGGTTCAAAGTAAAGATGTGGACCTCAACAACAATATTAGCCCTGTAATGTGTATCCCTTTTTTTTGGGAAAAGATTTATTTTATTTATCTGTAGTTCACAGTTACAGAGAGAGAAAAAGAGAGAGAGAGAGAGAGAGAGAGAGAGAGAGAGAGAGAGTATCTTCCATCCTCTGGTTCACTCCTCAAATGGTTGCCACAACCAGGGCTGAGCCAGGCAAAGCTAGGAGCCAAGAATTTTTCCAGGTCTCCCACATGGGTGCAGGGGTCCAAGTACTGGTGCCATCCTTTCTCAGGCAGATTAGCATGGAGCTGGATCGGAAGTGGAACAGCCAGGACTGAACCATTGCCCATATGAGATGTCAATAGCTTAATCCTCTATGTCACAGTGCCAGCCCCCTCTATTATTTCTTGACTACCAGTCTTATACCTAGTACTGTGCTAGGCTCTTTGTATTCATAATTCTAATTAGTTCTTACTACTATTCTATGGGAACTATCTCTATTATAACCATGACCACTGAGAGTTAGTTTGCCCTAATTTGACCAAATGTTTACATATCAATGAAGACCTTTGACTCCTAAAGCTTACATATTTAATGAAAATATCTTATTTTTCATGCAAACAAGAACTTGATGATATGAAATTCTTAAAGTAGTGCTGCCCTCAATATAATGGCAATTATGTAGATTTAGACTGATGAACCAGTGTAGCAGAGTATTAAATAATCTCTTGAAAGGTAATCTGGAATATAATGTATTATGAATATCTCACAATTATCTAATGAATCTTACTTCCAAATTGTAAACTAGCTCAGACAGGTTCTTACCTGGGAATGAAAGATACTTGTAACCTAGCCAGAAATTGACATAATTATAGGGTGTGCCACTTGTCTGATTGTGGTTCTGTTATTTTCATCATGAATTTATTCTTATTTATTTATTTATTTATTTTGCTGTAATGTGCATACATTGTGTCTTATCTCTGCTACAATTTACAATTTTAACTCTGATGTCCAGTCATGGCATAAAAATCTTTACTTCCAGCTTCCAAAAGCCACCACCACACACATACATACACACACACACACACACACCTACACACACAATCCATTTTGCTCACCAGAAAACCAAGATGTATTTTCCACGGCAGAGATGTTGAGATCTGCTTATTTGACTGGTTATATGTTTGATATGGCTATTAATAATGTGAAACAAAGCATAATTTCTTATTTCCCAATAGGATAAGGGAAACATAAGAAGTGGCATATTGATCATCCCATCCAGATTAAGCTATAATATGACGGGAATAACTACACTGACTAGAAGTCAGAAGATTTTGATCCTATCTCCCTGTGACCTATGGCAACTCATTCAATTTTCCCTGAGCCTGAGACTTCTCAAAATTAAAACTACCAGAGGATTGATAATTATAATACCTACATTTCAGTAAAACAGTGAGGCTAAATTAAAATACATAATAAAATATTTACAAACTCATAGGATAATTGCATTCTAGATCTTAACTGATGTGCATTTAATAATGAGAATAATATAGATTTCTTTCAAAATAATTATAACATGCATCATTAAAGATCTGACTATATCATATTTTCTGTAAATTCTCATTAATTTGAATATAATTATTTGCATATTCACATTATTTGCATATAAACTTCTTATATAATTTTCTAAAGGACATTTATTTTTATCTGAAAACACAAAAACAATCTCCTAAAGATGGACAGTTGCTGCATATTTTAATTCTCATCTTCTGCACCTTGTTGTAACTCAAATTCAATCTTTATAGTCCTTGGGTAGACCTTAAGGGAATATCATAGTTCATCCTTTGTTTAGAATGCCAATTACTTCTTTTTCTCATGATATATTTCCTAAGTAACTATGTATTATATAATTTCTTTGGTGTGGCTAAGATAAATATCCTGTTAAAATTGCCAAAGAACTTTCCTTTACCTCATATCACATGATTTTGTTGAGCAACGTGATAGTTGAGGATTACCATCATCTTAATTCAGACTTTCAATCAGTCCTAAATTAAATCAGTATCTTTTAGCTAAGGAGAGGCATTTTAAAATGTATCCTCATTTTCCTATAATTATGTGAACCATCTACAGATACAAGCATAGTAAATTTCAATAGAAATTTTCAATGAAAATAGAAAATTCACTATTTTCAAATTCTCTTGTATAAATGATTCTTTTAGAAGCTAGTTAAAAGTCTTGAGTCATCAGAATATTAATTAGAAATCAAATTTTTTATAAGAAGTACTAAATTGAGGGCCAGCACCGTGGCTCACTTGGTTAATCCTCTGCCTGTAGTGTATGCCGGTATTCCATATGGGCACGGATTCTGCTCCCGGTTGCTCCTCTTCCGGTCCAGCTCTCTGCTATGGCCCAGGAGGGCAGTGGAGGATGGCCCAAGTGCTTAGGCCCCTGCACCTGCATTCAAGACCAGGAAGAAGCACCTGGCTCCTGGCTTCAGATCGGCATAGTTCCGGCCGTAGTGGCCATTTGGGGAGTGAACCAACGGAAGGAGATCTTTCTCTCTGTCTCTCTCACTGTCCATAGCTCTACCTGCCAAATAAATTTTAAAAAAAAGAAGTACTAAATTGAAATAATTTTCTTCTAGATTCACATAGTTTTTATTTAATAGTTTCCTCCTTCCAGAAAATCTTCTTGATAGTACAAGCAAATATACACTGAACAAAGTCTATGTTGCATCATGTTTATTGTATTTTCACCTATTTTTCCTAACATATCTGGAAACCTTTGAAAGCAGACATAGTGTATGCCCCAATTTAAAGATTCTAACAGTATGCATTTAAACAGATTCCTTAGAGTTCATATTTCAAGTTAAGAAATATAAATTAGGCATTCAAACAGATTGAATAATCATCCTACTTTAAGTCAGTAGCCTTCAGTAAATTGTATGTTTCCTTTACTGTAACAATTATTGAAATAATTTAGTAAAATAGTATACAAGAATAGTTACATAAATATATATTAACATTATTTGTAGATGAACAAATATATAGAATATATGTGAAACTATATTAAACTATTATTTATTTTACAAGTAATGCATCCCAGTTTGTCCTATAATAATTACAGTGTTATTACACCAAGTGTTTAAAAATATTTTTAATTAATTTGTTTGTTTGGAATTCAGAGTTTCAGAAAGATTGTCCATCCATTGGTCCACTCCCCAGTTGGCCACAAAGGCCAGCAATAGCCCACACCAATCCAGAATCCTGGAACTCCTTCCAGATCTCCCCCATGTGGCTAGCGCCCCGAGCACTTGGGTCATCTTCCACTGCTTTTCCAAGTGCATTAGCAGGGAGCTAGATTAGAGGTGGAGCAACTGGGACTTAAATTGGAACTTGAACAAGCACTCATGTGAGATGCTGGCATTTCAGGATACAGCACAACCTGCTGCATCACCACAATGGCCCAAAGTACACTAAACCAATTGAAGTGAAGAAGACTGTGATGGTGAGCATACTCAATTCCTATATTCTGATCAATCCCTTAGAATTTCTTCATCAGATTTTCATAGCCAGGAGTCTTGGAATCTGTAAAGAAAAACATTTTTCTTCACAAATGTGTCTTTTTCACTCTTACCCTCTTCCAAATGTGTAGTGGAAATTTCCAGAATTGACACATGATGACATTATCTACGGCTAAAAATGGAATATGCTATCTGTGTGTTTTTTATATTTTAAAATTTTCAGGAGCATCATAGGTCTTCAGAACAAAGGCTTGAGAACCTGCCATTTGGGGGAAGACAGTTGGACCAAGTAGGAAATACTATAGCAGAAGGTTAATAGGATAACCATGTTACTTGGCATTTATTTTCTACTTCTGAAGATGTAGACTCTGAGTCTTCTAAAATTACAGAATGAATTTATAAAAAATGATATTTCTTAGGTATTTAATCCTGTGGTTTCTATAACTTAGCAATGTCAGATGATTTTAATCAAAGCTGTGGATGTGCTTAATAAAAAATACGTCTCCCAAAGGAGAAATGTATTGCTAAAGAAAATTGTATTTCTTATATTTTGTATAGACTATGATATTTTCAAACTTTAACAGATTATTTTTTGCTCCCAAAGAGAGGAAAGACAAATCCTTTATTTCCCCAATTGCTAACCAACATCATTCCAAGTATGAACATTTTACACAGAAATTGAAGTAAAGTATTAAAGTATTTTTCAAAAGAGACTGGAGCAGCAGTTTCTTTTCCACTATTTAAAATATGTTCCTTCAAAAGAAGGGAACATCTTGTCCAAAGTACAGGCTTCCTCACAGTGAAAATTTGGAGGGATTGCTTTTTTTCCATGGTGACAATATCCAGATCTGAATTACTTCATCAAAGAGGTGTGTCCCTTGCCGTTAGCCAAACTGGAGGTTTCCCAGTATCATAGCCTGGATTTTCAACCGAAAAATCACTTCTGAGGAGTAACTGAGCACTCCTGAGGACACGTTCAAGCCTTCAGAGTTATATTTATTAACCAATAAACATGCACATCTGGTTTTCTCCAAATGGGTTGTGAAATTATTATCAAAGAAAATAAAACCAAAATGTTTTTATTACTCAAGGTCAGAACCTACTTTCTTTTTATTTTATGACCACCAGTCTGCTTTAATGAAAACTTGCAGAAGTTTTCAGTCTCAAAAGTCCACTGAAAACACACAATGAATGAGCATTTTTGAAAGATTTGCTGTTTAGAATAGCATTATTGACTCAGCAGAATGGATGGAGACCTGAGCAGTTGCTCACCTCTCCAATCCCTTGCACAGGTGTGGCCCCTGGGAATGCTAGGAATTGTGTGCAGCACTCCTTTGCTTGTTTCTTGTACATTATAGCAGCCCCTATGGGAGGCACCAATGACTAACTTACATGAAGGGCCCCAAAACCTGCCCTTTGAAAAATGCCGCTGAGACTTAGACCTCACTGCAGTCCCACTGAAGGTTAGGCATGGCTTATAAACAAGGCCAGCTCACTGACTGCTCAGCTCCCTTAAGTGCCCTGCATAAATCTACTTAAAAGATATTAATAATCACTTAAAAAACGATTTATGGAGCCCAAATGGTGTCAAATGGTGTTAGGCTATTAGGACAATCGTGCAGCAAACAGCAATGATAGCTCACATCGTGAAATTCTAACGGTTGAAATGGACAAAAAAAAAAAAAACAAAGTAAAGAAAAATTGTTAATTATGATGTGACATGAACAGAATTGACAAGGGCCTGAGTTAATAGGAGAAATAAGGAGAGAGATATGTGAGATAAAGGGGCAGGGGTGGCCTTTGTGACAAGAAATCCTCCAGAAGAGAGTCAGAGAGCGGAACTGTCAGCATAAAGCATCATTCAGAGGACAAGAACTCAGGAGTGCCTGACGTGGGAGAAGGTGGCAGAGTGCCTCCACCCACCGGGCTCAGGTTTTTGTGAGGAATGGATACTGGGCTTCTGCACTAGAAACCGGTGATGGGTGCAGTGAGTATATTTTACTGATGAAGGAAAGGAAAAAAGGCAGGATGGGGAAGAAGGAGGGAAGAAAAGAGGGAGGAGCTAATCCCAGAGCACACTGCTGATCTGATCTCATGGGACAACAAAATGGATACAACTGGAAACCATGATGCTTAGTGAAATGTCAGTCCCCATAAGACAAGTAGCATAAGTTTTCTCTGATATGTGGCAGTCAATACAGAATACAAAAAAAAAAAATGAATAGGAGGGAAACTGACATCTTGTGCTATGATTGTTGTTGTCAGCCCTTGTGTATACTCCTCCTGTGGAACTGTGATCTTCCTATTTTTCACTTGTTGAATATTATGATTAGTGGTGAATTAAGCCTGTGATTATACAGACAACTGAAACTGTGTCTTTGCAAAAATTAAGGAAAAAAAGAAATGAGTGAAGGAAAGAAATAGGAAGATTGAGGGAAGGAAGCACTTGTACCATCTTAGAACTGTACCCATGAATTACATGAAATCTGTTCTCTTTATATTAATAAAGATTATAAAAAACAAATCTACAGTAGGGGAGCTCATGCTGTCAAATGATAATATGTGGACTATGCTTTGTCAGAGTCTATGGAATTATGATAAGAAACTATTGTCAAATATGAGAAACTCATTTGGTCTTTATACATGTACCGATATGTGTATATAAGTGTATATGTATATATATATATATTTATCTATCTTTATATTTATTGATCTAGAGTTCTTTTTTTATTTTATTCTCTAATGAGTTTGTTTTAATAGAATGGATAATTAACTTTTTTCAGGCATACTTAAACATGGTCATAAATTTCCAAGCTAAGAGATTCTTTGTCCCGTTCAAGGTAATTGTATGAAGTCATACAGGAAAAAAAAAACGTTTCTGATCACATTACTAAATTTCAAATTGTAGAGACTATCAAGGACAAAATAAACAACATTTACTCTTCAAATAATTAAAACATGATTCTTAATTATATCTGAGACTTTCTATTCACACACATTTATAACAAAATATCAATCCCACCATGAGTAAGAAGAGAAGACCCATGATCTGGTACTGGAGAAAGGTCAGCTGCACCCTCAGGGCATATTCTATACTTTAGTCTGATAGACTTGATATAGGATTAACTGGTCATTGATATTCACAGTCAGGAAATAAGCTATACTTAATAAATATCTTTTTGTTATATAATGTGAGGACTCAAATTATGCTGAGGAATTTCAACTTAACTTCTACGTTCTAATTCTGTGTAAGTGATGTTCCACAGATACTTCCCTATGGTATTTGTATCTTTCATACTTACTTTAAATGATAGTTAACAAGTATGTCTAATTTTCATTGAAAATATATGAGATAATTCATTATCATCATTATTATTGTTATTAGAGATGTTTCAGTATCTTTAAATATTAATGAACTTTGTATTTGTATTATCTGTATAGTTTAGTGGAACTGGTGATTCATGTTTATTGAGAAAATAATGTAACCTGATTTCATTTAAAAAAGAATTAAATCAGCTGTTACATGAATCTTCCAATACATAGTGCTGTTTCCAACTTTGACCTATAAGAATAAAGAGATGAATCAATGTTAACTGTATTTATTTCACTCTTAAAATATTACTCATTGTTTATCTTGCTATTCTTCACACCATGGCTAAGGAATCTCAAGATCAAAAATGACTGTTTAATAGCTCATATATTTAAAATATATAAAAGTAATAGTTAATTTAGTCATCTATTCCATTTCAGCTGTTGAGATACCAAGATGGTTAATTTTAGGTTGCAACTAGCTGATAAAGTATTATTTCTGGGTGTGTCTAGGATGATTTTTCTGTAGATTGGTATGAGTCAGTGGAAAAAGATCCACTTCAGTGTGGGTGGTGCCTATTACTTGGTTTGGGGGCCCAGATACAGTAAAAAGGTGGAAGAAGAGCAAACCCTTGTGCTCATGTTTTCTCTCTCTCTCTCTCTCTCTCTCTCTCTCCCCTGCCCCCAAGCCTAGGCATATTTCTTCCGCCGTTAAACGTTAGAGCTCCAGATTCTTCAGATAGTGGGGCTCAGCACTATCAAAGACAGCCTACTGGACTCTCAGGCCTTCAGTCTCTAAGAATTACACCATCTTAATTCATGGGGCTACTACTTAGATCAAGCCATGCTACTGGATTCTGTGTTTCTCTAGCAAGCAAACATCCTCTCATTGGACTTCCCAGCTCCCATAGTAATGTGAGCCCCTTTCACTCATAGAATTCCTCTTCTATCTATCTATCTATCTATCTATCTATCTATCTATCTATCATCTATTGCCAGTTGATACTGGTGAATATTGATAAACACAAATGCAAACAAGAAAAACAGAAGTACCACAAAGGACCTTGCTATACTAGAAATTCTACATCTCACATGGGTCAATATTTGATGAAAGAAATGGACTTGGAGATACTTCCTATAGCAATCCTCTTTTATATCTGACCTGCAGGGGGCATGTTCTAAAATCTTCCACAAGTCATACTGGATTATAAACATACTGCTCTTTCTTAACCCCAAACCTACATATCTGTGTTAAAGCTTAATGTATAAACTAGGCACAGTAGGAGATTCACAACAGTATCTAAAAATAAATTTGAATAATTATAAATTTAAAATTATCTTAAATAATAAATTAAAATTGTAAATTATCTTTAAATTTTTCATGTGGGACAATAGTTTCTTTTAAAATAATTATAAAGTTACTAAAAAATAGGATGATGTGGTCTTCTCTCTCTTAACAATATTCTGTTGTACAGTACCATTCTTCTTATGATGAAGTGAGAAGATGCAATGCCTATGTGATGAGGTGAAGTAGGGCATGTTGACACAGTATTAGGTTACCATGTAAAAGTACTGGAACACAAACAATGGAATACTGCAGTAATTGATCTGATAACAAGAAAACTACCACATGACTAATGGGTGGGTAGCGGATACAACATGGATCTGCTGGGCAAAGGGATGATTCACTTCCCAAGCAGGATGGAGTGGGATGGCATGGGATTTCCTCCTGCTACTCAGAATGATGCCCAATTCAGAAACTATCAATTGTTTATTTCTGGAAATTTACCTTTAATATTTTTGGACTATCGATGACCAGGTAATTGAAGCCACAGAGAGTAAAATCACAGGTGAGGGAATTGGCTAAGGTACTCATGCCAATGTATTTTTCCCCTTTTTCCCTCTGTTTACATTTTGTTCCTATACACTGGTGCACGTCATCAATCATAACTTTCTGAAAAATCATTTTATCAATCTTCTAACTGTCATAATTTTCAGATTTGGAAATTAACTACTGCAAACTTCATAAATCTGCAAATCCTTATAGGTAGTCATATCTTGGATTCTTATAATTATACTTCATATCTTTTGAGAGACCCTGAATATTACAATAATGTATTTGTCTTATTTGACTACATGTTTTCAATCATTTACTAGTCTGTGACCCATCACCATGAAACGCCATATTTAATCAGGAAGAGAGTTTGGAGTGTACTTGTTCAGCAGAAATTCTGTGAGTTCTATGTGTAGAACAGAGTAATGAAACATCACAGATCATGAGAGTGGACTGTAGCAGAGAAAGTGGTGCTCAACTGGCACTCCAGCTGTTCATCACTATGTGCATTTTCTGGTCACTTTACATGGGGTAATATGATTACCTAGATTAATGAATGTGACCAAGTATAAATTTGTGCCACATTAGAGGTGAGAATATGAAAAGTTCATATACAATTCTCCATTCTCTCTCTTACGCTGTGGATGCGGTAGCAAGGTCATATATTGAGGACAGTGCAGTTAGAAGATGATGAGCTTCAAAACATCCAAGTACAGTGAAACCATGTGGTCAACATGGGTTGGCAGAGTCAGCTGCAAATCTTCATGGAGTGGTAGCATAGACAAAATATTAATTTCTATATGATTAATTCAGATATATATGGAGACCTCTTTGTTAGTGTTATAACACACAGATGACTTTCTGGTTAAAATAAGATATTACATTAGCTATTTGAGATTAAATTAATTTCATGAAAGATATAGATACAGATATAGATAATACACAAGTAAATGTATAACTTAAATGTATATATATGTGTGTACAGATAAACATCAACTACATATAGATATATCATAATTAAATAAAACAATATTATTTTCAATTTATGAGACTAGACAACACTAAATCTGTTAGTTACATAGTCTATCAGTCAGTGAGTTAAATGCCCAAAGAATTTACAAATATATTCTTTATTTATCTTAATACCATTAGTTTTAGGCCTGCTATATAATCATAGGTCTTCGGAGAGAAATCATTTGGTTTTCCTATTAGCTGATCATATTTCAGTGGAGGGTATTTTCCTCAAGAGATGACTCAATTTTAAAATGTTAAAATTCAGTGTCAAGTGTCATTACTCTCTGAAATGGATTTTGTTCCAGAGGGGTACTTAATTAATTTTTATTGCATCTTGGCAGAAGAAATGACGTGTCACCTGTCATCCTATCATTTTAGTTGTGTTCCTCAGACACTTGGCTGTTATTCAACTAAAGCTTTTGGCTACATTTGAAGTTCTCTTGGTTCACATTGTGTGTGTTACATGTCAAGTAATATCTTAAGGGGAATTTATAAAGGTGTGGTACATTCTGGTTTACAAGTCATAAGATCTGAGAGAATAACAGTATTTACAGACATGTGAAAAAGTGTGTAAGCTGTGATACAAGTATGCCTAAACTTGACACTCTTTAAAGAAATACGTAAGGCAAAAAAATGATTCAGAACAGGAAGATACAGAGTCTGACTCAAGATGAGTCAACCTGAGAAACAACCAATAGGAGAAGGAAGGAGGGGGGAGATTAAACTTATTTTACAAGGTATTGGCTTGAATGCTGGATGCCTTTTATGATGGTGGGAGCTGGTTAGTAAGTGTGAAAGTCAGAAATCTAAAGACAGGCCACCGGGAAAGGCAAGCAGGCACATGGGGCTTGCAAGCGCATTCTGGAAGCTGCAGTCCACATGCAGAATTTCTTTTTCAAGTCCATCATATCTGCTCTGAAGACTTTCAGCTGACTGACTGTAATCCACCCTGATTACCTATGGTTATCTCCTTTATTTTAAGTTAACTAACGACAGACATTTTATTCTAACTCAAAAATATCATCTCAGAAGCACTTAGATCAGTGGTTGATGAATTCATTGAGGAACAGATCCTTGTAACGTTGACACATCAAGAAGACCAATTTGTTTTGTTTGGGAGCCCTGATTCCACGCCAAAAGGCATCAAAAGTACCAGAAGCTGTAACCCTCTCATTGCATATTTTCATTACAGAGAATTCACCAGTAAGAAGAATCATCGTTACTATACCTTGGGGAGTAAGTAAGCCTGAATACTAAAAGGAACTAAGTTTTCTACTACAAATGTGAGCAAAAGGACTATTTTGTGAACCTCAGGTCATCACTAGTGCATTTCCTCTTGCTCCTCTTCCCGGGGCTCATTATAACACTATAATTGCACCCATCACAGCTCAACAGAAAAAAAAAAAGTATTCCATCAGCTCAATAGAAAAAAAGAAAAGTATTCCATTGGGAATGAAAGTGTGAATTATTTGCCAAAGTGAACCATCCATCCATCCCAAAGTGCAGTGAATTGAGAAGGGAGATCTCAAAGGGATAGTGGAGAAAGAGGATCATTAAACTTCTTTCAGTACTAGTGCTGCAAAAAGGATCCTCCGGCAAGAAGATTTTAGAGTCAATCACAACCAGGCCGTGTCCTTGAAATTTCCATGTTGGATTTGACTCCATGGGATTTCAGGGAGGATTCTTAGCAGAAGAGGGGTGAGCCCTCCAGGAGAACTGTTGTGTGTACTCTTAGGTCTCCTTAATGCAACGCTACTCCTACAGTAGCAATCAGCTGCACAGAGGTGATCCTGACAGTGCCTTGTTTCAGTGTGGCCAGCCTTTCGTGATGCAGTGAAGAGAATCTACTTGGCACAGAAGTTTAAGCAAAGCTTCATCCCTTGGGGCTCTCCTTTATCATTGGGAGACGAAAGTCACTGAATGAAAGAGAAGACCAGATACTCCTTTCCTAATGCGAACAATCTTAGGGTAATAATGAATTGAGCCCAAATTCTTAAAGTTAAGATGGACTTACACCACCTTTGCTAGCCCTTTTCCAAGTTCTTTAGGATCTTGGCTTAAGATAGGGAAGGTGGAGCGCACTAGCATCGGTGGTATAGTGGTGAGCATAGCTGCCTTCCAAGATAGGGAAGGTGGAATTGAGGTTAAGTGTCCTCTACTAAATACAGCATATGCTTCATGTGGGAGAAAAACTTTAATTAATGAAGAACCAAACATCAACACTAACTAATGCTTATAGCTTTTAAAAAGTACCTATTTATTTGAGAGAGAGTATGTGTGCTCTCCTATCTTTTGTTGCTAACTGATCAAATGCCAGGTCATAAATGTGGGTGGCAAAAACCCAATTACTTGAGCTGTCACCAGTGTCTCACAGGGTCTGCATTAACAGGAATCTGTAGTCAGGAGCTGCAGATGGGACTTGAACTCAGGCACTCTGATGTGGAATGTGGGTACCTTTTTTTAAGATCTGTTTATTTATTTGATAGAGTTACACATAGAGAGGAGAGGCAGAGAGAGGGAGAGAGGTCTTCCATCTGATGGTTCACTCCCCAATTGGCCGCAACAGCCAGAGCTGCGCCAGTCCAGAGCCAGGAGCCAGGAGCCAGGAGCTTCTTCTGGGCCTCTCACACAGGTGCAGGGGCCCAGGGACTTGGGCCATCCTACTGCTTTCCCAGGCCATAGAAGAGAGCTGGATTGGAAGAGGAGCAGCTGGATCTTGAACCAGCACCCATATCATGCAAGGGCATTAACCCACTACACCACAGCACCAGTAAATGTTGGTATCTTAACTGCTAGATCAAATGCTCATTCTTAAAAATTTTTCTTTTTAATATAAATTAAAAATATCTTGAAATTATTTTACTCCTAGGAGCCTACCTTTTAAACAGCAACTCACAAGTAATAGTTGATCATTGTTTATACATCTTAAATATCTTATTCATAAATAAACAGGCAATTGTGTAGTTTTAGGCTTAGGTTCTGGAGACAGTAGAAAAGCTTGGAAACATTACAATATGCAAATTTAGTCATATTTACTTCTATTTCCATGTATGCAAATCACTGTTCGACAGAAATATTTGTTTACTAGCTACTATAATTAATCATTTTTGTTTTTGCCAAAACATAGAATATATTTTAAATCATGGCAATGTAGACAGGTAGGTAGCCAATGAATGAGAAGTTCTGGACTTGCAGCAACACCTGCACATGTGCACACCTTCTTCCTCATACCCTGTCCTCTTCCATGTGTACCAGCTGGAAAAAGACAGGAAGGCAGCAGGGTTGTCACATGTGTTCCCCATCATGCACCTCAGCTTCACTTCCCAATTGTGGGCGATCTCGTGAGGCTGCCTGCCTACCCCACGCAGTTAGCCTGACTGCTGGCAGGCAGTGGGACGCCCAAGCACATTTCCCTCACCCCTGACTTCTGCCAATCAAGTAAACTGCTCCTGGGTGTGGCCTAGGCCCACCTGGAAACCTATCCTAGCTACACGACCTTCAGCTGATTGGAGAGGAATATTGGTTCCAGTGTCAGTTCTTTCCTATAGGGTTAGTCTTGCCCTGAGTTAGCTACCCCTCTTATGCCTGCCCTTTAAAAGTGTATGTGGCTGTGAATAAAGGCAGACGTGTTCACTGAAGCCTGTTCGCAGTGCTTCTTGTAGAAGAACACCATTGCCCCCCTCTCATGGACAGTGCGGTCTCACAGAATGAGTCTGCATCCCATTATTTAGAAGACTCAATGACACTTTCCTAGAATTGACCATGTGTGTGCTCCATCCCTATGTGGAGACACCTTGACACTTTTTAGATTCCCAAAAAAGCAACATGAAAACAGCAGTACTCCAACTCTACCCAAACTCTACCTACTTTGAATAGTCAGTTAGACCCTACCTTATAGTAGCATGACCCTCATTTTGTTAGGGGCAGCATTCTTTCCTTTCTCATGAAGAGAGGTTGCTGGTACTCATGTCTGAGTGTTTGCCATCCCTTCAAATAAATCATGCCTCCCTATACACTTTTAAATCTCCTCCTTGAATTCTTTTCTTGTACGGATACAAGACCTGGGAACAAACCCAGCTGGGGGTTCAGCTGTCCACAACAGTACAGCTTTATAATAAATTCTGTTACTTTTAAAACAAATTAATCTCCTCAAAAATATATTTCCATTTACTTTTTGTGAACAGCTCTTTCCCGTTCATGAGAAAGAAAATAATCTCAAGTACAATACAAACTTTTCCAAAATGAAATTGTATTCTCAAAAAAATTTCTCCAGCAAAGTGAACATGAGTTTAATATGTTAGCTTTAACATGCTATAGAACTCCCTCAAAAGCTCTTCTTAACACATTTTCTAGAATAATGGTCCTTGAGAAGCCATTTGAGATAGTTCATTTACCCTCCAAAGCTGCCTTGGATTTACTTCACCAGTTGCAAAGACAAGATTTTCTACTCTGCAGGTCAAAAGATCAGGTTTTGTGAGATTAGATTCATGTTTTTTTATTGCTTCTCTTTAATCTGGATGGCTCATTCCTGCCAGGAAAAGACTTCTAAGCATCATAGAGTGAGAAAAAAAAAAGGTAATGAACACTCTAATAGATAGTGTTTTATAGACTCTCTAATTTGGGGATTGTATTCTATCCTTGAAATCCATCCAGCTGGACGAGATTTTCCTTTTCAGAGCTGAAACCCTGACATGTAGATCACGGGCAAGCACATAATTGTAGGATCTTCCTATTTCAGCAGAGGAAGGAAACTGCTCAGCCAGATGGACGTCAATGGGGCCGGATTTGCTGCTGAATAGATGCTCACCTTAGCTAGGCAGGAAAACGTGCTTGTTGCTAAGCTACTGATAGGCTTTGCCCTTCCTCTGCTTCATGGGCAGCCTCTGGGTCAAGGCACAAACGATGACGTTAAAGCTGGCTTTTTTTTGCAAATTGAATGGCTCCATAGGAAGTGTCTAAACGTTTCCTCTAAATTAGGTGTTACCCTTTGCTATTCCCTGACCTTCAGTCCTGGAGTGAAGGGTGGGACATAGGCAATGCCTCCTGTGATTGAGCCTGAGAGATGCAAGGGATGGAAGATGTACTAAATATTGAAACTGGGAAAAATTAACAACACATGGATGTCCTACAGTTGCATAAAAATTATGAAGTTTCAAAGTTCAAAATACCTTGTAGTAACAAAGCAAGGGGGACGTCTATTTCAAATACCCTAGCCTTGACTGTGCATCTTTGTCTTCCTAATTTTCCTAATGGTAAAGGATTGTGAAGTTTGAGTTTAAATTTCAAAAATCATCTTCTCCCAGGACTAGAAGAGTAAGATCAGTCTCAGAAACTAATAGGAAGAATCTAGAATCACAAGATACTTAGTGTCCTATGGTTTTGTTCAATGAATGTGGGTTTTGTTGCTTATCTCTGGCTCACTCACATAAAGCAGAATGCCTTAGGTCTTAACTAAGCCTCTGTAGTCTTATTTTATTCTCAGGCTTCTGAGTTATTGAGTTATTGCCCTCCTGAGAAGTTCTGTTTGAAAGAGGAGGTACAATGTCTCCCTTGTAGCTGAGAAGAATGGATAAGTAAGAATTCTGAGTGAATTTTTTCTGAGCACTTACTGGAGGTAGGCACTGTGCTAGATGCCAGGCATACAGTAGAGACAATTACTACCTCCACAATGTTCACAGTCATTCACAATCTGAAACTGGGCCCAGACTAGGGATCCAAGGCTGATGTTATCATTGGGAATACATGGAAAGGAATTTGAGGAAAAGTGTCATTAAGGCACAAGAGTTGTTAGATGTATTGGGATCTAAGTAGAGTTGGAGTTGGATTTTCCAACTGCGTGGGGGAGAAAAATGCATTTACTCTATTATTTTAAAGAAAAATGTGTAATTTGAAAGTTACTAATATTTCATTTCTACTAGCAGTGACAATGTCATCTTGTAACAGCTTTTTGTTTTAGAAAAGTTACTCAAATGGTCATTATAAGACCATTACTTATAAGACAAATAACTTCCTAAATTCCTGAGAAGAGTGACAAAACAATTATTAAGGGCTGGACTGAGAGCAGATGGAACTGTGTTATCTTCATGTTCCTTTGTATGCATGCCTCAAATGTTTCTAGAAATGTGTTTTCAAAATTGTATAAGCCTCAAGGAGTCATCTGGGATTGAGTTTCTTTCACATTTTGGTTGAAGTTAGGGTTATGACAAGAACTGGAAGAGTTTCTGAAACAAGCTAAATAGAAGAAACGAATAGAGCCAGTAAGTGAAAACACGCACATGCACACACACTCAGAATGCAAGAATGTGAGAAAGGAACAATGAGGTTCTCTATGTACCAGTATGTGATTTAAGGGCAGATAACTGGATTGTTCATTTTAGGCACTGAAGAGTGCTGACTTTGAGCTCTCTCCCAAATCAGTCACTCCAAAACTCTAGGCACATTCTGTGTGCATATGGAGGTAAAACAGAAAAAAAGGTCACCGGTGAATTAATATTGAGAGCCATTTTCTAATTTCTATTTCCTCTAAGAAAATTCAGGTATCAGCTACAGTTATACATCTACCAAGCATTCCCTACTCTTATAATGTATTACAATTTATTATGGAGAAATACATGCTGAACATGTATGTGCACATACACACACAAATTCTAGGTATTGGTGACAATGATAGATTTGGTCTTTGTCTAACTTATACTGGTGGTTGAGTTCAGTGATGACTAATAGTTAATGTGGGGTACAAAGCTATGTTATCATTGGGAATTTTTAAAATTGTTAGGGAGTGAATTTTTAAAAGAATTATTTATTTGAAAAGCAAAGAAACCAAAAAAAAAAAAAAAAACATGGAGAGGGAGAGACAGAGGGAGAGAGGGAGAGAGAGAGGGAGAGCAAACAGGTGCAGTAGCCACATCTGGGTGATGATGAAGCTGAAAGGTTGGAATTTCATCTGTGTTTCCCACGTGAGTGTTGTGCCTAACCACTTGGCCCATTTCCTGCTGTCTTCACAGGCATATTAGCAGTAAGATTTATCAGAAGTGGAGCCACTTGGACTTAAACCAGCAATCTGATACAGGACACCAGCATTGCAAATGGCTCCAGTGAATTGTTAAGCAGTCTGGATAAATACAGAACCTAGGAGGGGTGACAGGAATTTAAGTTAGATAGATGGTTAAGGAAGGTCTCTTTGTAGAGGTAATATTTGAGTAGAGTCCCAAAGAAATGAAGTGATCGTGCCATTTGAATGTCTTAGTGAAATTTACTCCAGGGAAATACTTGTTCAGGAGAAAGACAAGGATCTCCTAGAGAACAGTGAGCAGTGGGCTTAGCAGAGGGGAATGTTTAGTGATATAGCCAAGAGTTAGATCATAGAGAACTTTGTAAATCAACAGCAGGTTTTGGATTTTCTTCTTAGTAGCAGTGGGAAGCAAATAAAGGATTACACTTCAGGAAGTTAAGTGTTATGATTTGTATTTAGAAGTCTGTCTTATGTGTTGAGAATGAGTTCTAGAGGGATAAGAGTTGAAGGAGAAAGTTGAATGAGAAAATTTTCTATGGCTGAGGTGAGAGATGTTATTAAGATAGACCACAAATGACAGTGATGATGGATACATATGGTTGGATTCTGGACCCCCCCCCCTTTTTTTTTTGACAGGCAGAGTGGATAGTGAGAGAGAGAGAGACAGAGAGAAAGGTCGTCCTTTGCCGTTGGTTCACCCTCGAATGGCTGCCACAGCCGGCGCGCTGCCGCCAGCACACCGCGCTCATCCAATGGCAGGAGCCAGGTGCTTCTCCTGGTCTCCCATGGGGTGCAGGGCCCAAGCACTTGGGCCATCCTCCACTGCACTCCCTGGCCACAGCATAGAGCTGGCCTGGAAGAGGGGCAACCAGGACAGAATCTGGCTCCCCGACTGGGACTAGAACCCAGTGTGCTGGTGCCACAAGGCAGAGGATTAGCCTAGTGAGCCAAGGCGCCAGCCATAGACCCATTTTTAAGATAGAGATAGAAGGATTTCCACTTAATTGCCCATGAGAAGTACAAAAAGATGAATGGGTTAAAGGATAGCACTTTCAGTGATGTGAAACTATGATGGTTAATTTTGTTGTCCACTTGACTGGGACTGAGACACCCATACATTTGGCCAAACATTATTCTGGGTGTGTTTATGAAAGTGTTTCTGGATGAGAGTCATATTTGAGTCAGTACAAACAATTGAATTAGTAAAGTGGACTGTCCCATCTAGTGTGAAAGGATCTAACCTAACCAATTGAAGACTTGAGTAGAGTGAAAAAAACAGAGTAGGAAGTGTTTCTGTCTGACTGATAAGGGACATTAAAGTTTCTTTGGCCTCCAGATTCAAACTGGAAAATCAGTTTTCTGACTGGCACTTATGCCGTTGTCTCTTCTTATTCTCTATCCTGTGAAAGCAGACTGGAACTACATATTCAACTTTCCTGCATCTCCAGCTTGATGAATGCAAATCTTGAGACTGCTCAGTTTCAATAATCATACTACCCAGTTCTTTTCATTATCTATCTGTCTATCCATGTATCATCCATTTATCTATCCTATTGAGTCTATTTCTCTGGGGGAACCTAAAAAGACAACATTGGGAAAAGAAAAGGATTTTGTTTTTCCATTTGTTTTTGTTCTCATTTCTCTTTTTGATGATGTACTGAGAATATCAAGTGCATTGACTCTTAGAGTCTTGGGAAAACCTGGAACTACAAAAATATTTGTGAAACTTACCAGTATAAAAGCGTTTAAAAAATAGAGCTTAGTAACTTCTGAGAGATGACAAATTCCATCAAAATCTACTAATTAGCAAAAAGGAAGACTGATAACTGACCACTGGATTTGGCAACTTTGATATCATTAATGACCATGCATGAAGTAGTTAGAAGAAGGTAGTAGATGCTAGGACACATGTTGTGGCATGGTAGATAAAACTGCTGCCTGCAAAGCCAGTATCACATGTGGGCACCAGTTCATGTCCATGAAGCTCACAGCCGATACAGCTATGTGATAATGGCCCAGAAAAAGCAAATATAGCCCAAGTGTTTGAGTGCCTTCTGCCTATGTCAGAGGTCCAAATGAAGCTCCTGGTTCCTGGCTTCAGCCTGACTCAGCCATGGCTGATATGACCATCTGGGGGATGAATCAGTAGATGGAAGATCTCTTTGTCTTTCTCTTTCTCTATGTAATTCCAACTTTCAAGTACATAAATAAATCTTTGAAATAAATGAAAGTGATAGATGCCAATAAGTTCAAAAGAGAATAGGAGAAGTGGAAGGAAGAGAAAATATAATTTTCTCTTATAATTTTGTTATTATTGAGAAACCCCTGCCATAATGGTGTGAAGAAAATGAGATGATAAATGGAAAATGTTAAGATAGGTCATTTTCTTTAATTAATTATATTTTAAAGAAGATAGAAGATACACTACCATGTTTGTTAGCTAAATGAATGACCCAGTAGAGAAGGAAAAATGTCTGGTTGATAAAAGATAGGATATAAATGTAAGTACAACTTTCAAGAGTAGGCAAGATGATAAGGAATCCATCTCAAGTATTTTAGAAAATGTGTCTTTAAGAGAAGATAGGTACATGATACCTCTAAAAGAGTAGCAAAGGCATGGTAAACTTTTGCTAAAGCTGTTAATTCTATTATACTTGGTTTGAGATACAGAAATTGTTGGATTTTCAAATTTACCAGAGTGTAAATATCTGGTTTTGTCAATGTTTGTTTCAAATCATATGCAAAGTGCATCTTTATTAAAATCATGGTTCCTGCTATTTCTACCTGTAGGCCAGTTGAGTTTATGTTCATCTTGCGCAATGGAATAAGTGGAAAATTACCCAAGTCATCCAAAACACATTGATAATTTCAATATTTACTTATTGTTGCTCATAATGCTACTTCCTTGATGATATCTGCATTGCTTCCCAGGATTGCCCACAACGATTTTATCAAGAATTTTGTTATCAAATTATTATTTATTATTTTTATGAAATTGTTTTTCAGTGGGATTATAGAGATCAACACTCTGAAAAATATGAATTCTCCATGTCTGTATTTAAAACCACTTCTTTAATAGCAACATTCTGTTATAAATTCCAAAATAGTTCTTGGTTCCCTGCCTTTGCTCCATCAGGAAGCATGCTATAAAAATTAGGCTTCCCTTAGAAGGCATACTTTCCAATGCTCACTTCAGATGTGGCCATAGAGATTGAAGAAAACAAAGGAAATGCCTACCGCTGTGATAAAGTATCAAAACATTAGAGACTTAAAACAAT
Source organism: Sylvilagus floridanus (assembly GCA_949820135.1). NCBI lineage: Eukaryota > Metazoa > Chordata > Mammalia > Lagomorpha > Leporidae > Sylvilagus > Sylvilagus floridanus. Next base: position 18,153,207 of record OX463244.1, read on the forward strand.
AGAAATTTATTGTTTCTCAATTGAATTGTGGAGCCTAGAAGTCTGAAACCAGGGTATCAGAAACCAGTTTCCCTATGAAATGGTAGGCGACTCCTCCCTGTTCTCTTCCTTGTCTCTGGTGACCAGCTGGCAATCTTTGATGGTCCTTGGCTTGTGCATGCATCTTTCCAGTTCTCCATCATCACATGATATTCTCCCAGTGTCCATGTCTGTGTCCCTTCCTGACCGCCTAAGTCTTATCAGACTTAATTTACAAATATTTCCCGCTTGTATAAGTTGTCTCTTCACTATGCCCATTGATTTCCGTGCTGTGCAAGTTTTTTTTTTTCAATCTAATGATTCCCATTTGCTATTTTTGTTTTTACCTCTCATCCTTTTTATATCAAAAATATTTTCCCATATCACTATTCAGAAGTGTTTCCCTTGTGTTTTCTTCTAGTACTTTTATAGTTTAGGATTTTATATCTAAGTCTTTTTTTTTTTTTTGACAGATAGAGTTAGACAGTGAGAGAGAGAGACAGAAAGGTCTTCCTTCCATTGGTATATCCCCCAAATGGCTGCTATGGCCAGAGCTATGCGGATCCAAAGCCAGGAGCCAGGTGCCTCCCCCCAGTCTCCCATGTGGGTGCAGGAGCCCAAGCACTTGGATCATCCTCCACTGCCCTCCCAGGCCACAGTAGAGAGCTGGACTGCAAGAGGAGCACCAGAATTAGAATCCAGTGCCCGTAGGGGATGTTGGCGCTGTAGGTGGAAGATTAACCAAGTGTGCCACGGCTCCGGCCCCAATATCTAAGTCCTTAACTCATTCTGAGTTGATAGTTATATGTTCTGAGAGGGTCTTAGTTTAATTCTTCTGTGTGTGGACATCCAGTTCTCCCAGAGTGTTTTTTTGAATTGAGTGTCCTTGCCCTTGTTTGTTCCTGATGGCTTTGTTGAAAATAATTTGACTATAGGTCGATGTGTTTATTTCTAGGTTCTTTTTTTCCATTCCATTTGTCTATTTGTAAGCCATGCCATGCTGTTAATGTTAAGTGAAATAAGCCAGGATCAGAAAAATAACACATGATTTCAGTCGTATGTGAAATCTAAAAAAAGCTGAGCTTAAAAAAGTCGGGAATAGAATGGTGGTTGCCAGAAGTAACGGAAGAGAGGTGAGAACTGGGCAGAGATTAAAAGGAGTAAAGTGGCAGTTCCATAGGGGCAATGAGTTCTGGTGCATTGTTATTTGATAGTATTAATACAGGACAGTATTGTATGCTATAAACCAAATTAGCCACATTGATGCTAATCATTTGGGTTCTCATAATAAATAAACAATCAATATTTAAGATGATGGATAAATTCAAGATATACACATGTATGAAATTTCACTCTGTATCCCATAAATATGTATAGTTACCATTTTCAATTAAGAATAAATAGTACTTTATAAATTAGAAGTTGTAAGAAAAAAATCAATAAATGTAGTAGATGATATCATCAGTACGCTATATACACAACAAAGTGAAGGAACAAAAAGCTAATATTTATCTGACATAAACAAAGCAACACAGTTCTGCTTTCACTTTTAAAGTTTGACAAAACTATAAGAACTCATTAACCAAAGAAGAGACATGTAACTCTCTAACAATTTCAGCTGCTTATCACATGTTTAATAATCACATGTAAAATGGTAGAAAAAAGTAAATATTGGTCAGATTCCATTTGTTACAATTAGAATTACAAGTGGTTTCAAATGTTTCCAATTTAGTAAGCTTTAAAGTCCAAACAGGAAAGTTTTCCTAAGAAAATAATATGCAAGAGGAAATCCATAAGACCAAAAAAGCCAAGAAAAATGACACTGTGATAAAATTATTTACCTCTATATAATAAACATAGAACATTATCATTTATTTATTCAACCAATTTTATTATATTTATATTATTCAACCAATTTTTCATTCAATCGACTTTTGTTGAACACCTATCTTGAAGACATAATGACAAATAGGTTAAGAGAAAAGATGACCCTCAAGAGAGTATTGACACAATGCAATACATTGATTTAAATGGCCACAATAGAAGGCCTAAGAAATATTCAAAACATGCTCTATTATGTATTCCCCACTATTTTTCACATATTAGGGTGATACATATATAGGGACACTATAAACTGAAAGAATGTTAACTGAATTGAAAGAGAGTGCTCTGGGCTGACATTTGACTCAGAGATTAAGATTTCACTTATCTGAGTGTCTTGACTGAGGTCCCACCACTACTCCAGATCCAGGTTCCTGCTGATGCACACCTTGGGAGAGCATGTGATGGCCCAAATAGTTGGTTTCCTTCCATCCAACTAGGGGACCTGGATTAAGATTGAGTTCCAGTCTCCCGCCTTCATCTTGTCCCAGTTGTGGTTGTTGTGGGCATTTGGGGAGTGAACCAGCCAACGGAACACCATTTCTCTCTATATATATATACATATATATATATATATTTCTCTTTCTCTCTCCCTCTCCCTCCCTCCATCTCTCTCCATCTCTTTCCCTTTAAAATAAGATGAATAGGGCCAGCATTGTGGCTCACTTGGTTAATCCTCCCCATGCTGTGCCAACATCCAATATGGGCGCCGGGTTCTAGTCCAGGTGGTTCCTCTTCCAGTCCAGCATTCTGCTATGGCCCAGGAGGGCAGTGGACGATGGCCCAAGTGCTTGGGCCTCTGTGTCGCCATTGATTTCTCAACAATGTTGCAGTGGATTTGTTTCTGAGAGGAGCAGCGGGGTGGGGGCAAGAGGCGCGGAGTCACCACACAGACCCTGGGAGTCAGGTGAAAGCCGGCTTGAGGTGAGCAGCCCGCAGACTCATTTATTTCAGTTGGTACAACATCTTATATAGCCAAGACCAGCCAATCTGGTCAAGGGGTGGTCTATGCCCCAACCAATCACAGCCTGTTGCCAGGCAGGCTCCATTGCCAGGTGGGTTTCAAAGACATTCCTGAGTAACTGATGCTCCCTTGCCAGTGGCCACCTTGGCATGGCCTCTCATTCCATCACACCCTTGTACCTGCATGGGAGATCAGGAGGAAGCGCCTGGCTCCTGGCTTCAGATTGGCATAGCTCCAGTCATAGTGGCCAATTTGGGGAGTGAACCAATGGAAGGAAAACCTTTCTTTCTGTCTGTCTCTCTCTCTCCCTGTCTATCTCTGTCAAATAAAAAAAAAAGATGAATAAAGTGTCATCATAAAATTACTATAGAAATCAGAAGATTTTGGTCCAGGTACCTAGTAGTGTATACTTCCCCAGTATCCATACTCACAATGTAACTATTTGAAATTCCCAAATAATACAGTATTAAACTTGTTGAATCAGAACAAGGAGGTGGATTTCCTAAAAGAAGATAGACTCTGAATAGGTCCAAAACACCTGTCCTGAAGTCTAAAGCATCATATCAGCATTTCTTCCCTGAAGAATGGGACAAAGAAAACAAAGAGGAAATGAGAAGAGAAAGCTTCAAGATGAGATAATTCTACCCACCACTTCTTGAGAAACAATTGGAGGATAACATTTATGGTCTGGAAGGGAAAGTGTAGATGATGTTTGCTAAAAGTTATCAATAGAAGTTGAGTTTGGAGTAAAAATAAAATAGGTAAAAGAATCATGGACTGAAGAAGGAGCTGTAGTAAGCAGAAACAAACCTAATTCTCATTGAGTAGAGTTCAACACACAAGGGTGTGTAATTAATAGATAAAAGTGAGCTGGATTTTGACAACAAATAAATTTTTACCACTGGTGAAGAGTTTCAAGTGTTGAGGCAGGCTTTTGGCCATCTTCCTGTTAATGCAGACTCAGGGAGTAAGTGGTGATAGTTCAAGTAGTTCCATCTCTGCTACCCCTTTACAAGACCTGATTGAGTTCATAACTCCTGGTTTCAGCCTTTGACAGCCTCCGCAATTACAGGCATTGGGGAGTTAAACAGTACATGAGGATGTTCTCTCTTTCTCTCTCTCTCTCTCTCTCTCTCTCTCTCTCTCTCTCTCTCTCTCTCTCTCTCCCTCTCATATAAAAAAGAGATTCAAACATAAATAGGTTTTCAGTCATTGAAAAAAGCCAAGAACAAGAGTAAAAGATTCAAAATACTTTCTTTTATATTACCTTTATATCATTATTATTGTATTTTTGGTTGATAATAACATAACACCAAAGAATAGGTAAGTTACAAAGAAAGATTTATTTTGGCTCAAGTTCTGTCCAACAACAAGGGGTCAAACCTGGTGATGAATTTCTGCTGGCATAGGTCTAGGAACAGGGCATTAGACAGTGAGAGACAGACAAGAGACTTTATAACAAACCCACTCTTGAGATCATTAGCACATTGATCCATTGTTCTTATTAATAAATTAATCCAATATTGTTGGCAAAGACCTCATCCCTCTTACAAATCCTACTGGTCCTGCCTTTTCATACTCATCACAGGGACTTAATCTCAACATGACTTTCGGAAAGGACAAGCCATATTCACACCATCGCAATATGTACATGCAAGGACACTTGAAAAATTCTGTGGAAAATGTGATTAAAAGATAAGCTTATTTTCATGTAAAAAATACGCTATTCATGGATAGTTTTTCATAATATGTTTTCCACAATATTTTTCAAGATCATTCATTTGTATTAATTCCAGAATCACTTTTCCATATGAATTTCTTTTTTATTGTTATAAACACTTCATGATTTTCTTTTTGTACATAATATTAGGGTACAGTGTAATATCCCAATATGTGTATACATTCATACTGATTATGTAAGGGTGATTAGCATTTCCTGAAGCACATTTCAATTTATAATAATTAACAAATCTCATTAAAAACCTTATTAGTCTAAAAACTTTGTTTTCAATTTATACCTTGATTTTTTCAACTATCAAACATGATGATGAAGTTTATTTACATCAGATGCTGCAGATGAGAGTCCAGCATTGTCTGCCACCTGTGCTGCTTTCATCCCGTATGGGTGCCAGTTCAAGTCCCGACAGCTCCACCCCCAATCCAACTTCCTGCTAACGTGTTTGGGAAAAGAATAAAAAGTGGCCCAAATGCTTTGGCCCTGCCAACCACATGGGGCCCTTAAAGAAGCCCCTGGCTCCTGGCATTGGCCTGACCCAGTCCCGGCAGGCCTGTGTGTACATGTGAGGAGTTAACCAGCAGATGAAAGATTCTCTCTCTCTCTCTCTTTCTCTCTATCTCTATCTCTATCTCTATCTCTATCTCTATCTCTCTCTGCCTTTCAAATACATAAATGCATACTTTCTTAAAAAAAAAAGAATAAGAAACTCAAGATAAGATTTGGGACTCTCAAAATTCAAATTTAAAGAAAACACTATATATCACTATTGAAAATGATCAAACTAATTTATTTCTCCCCCCTTTCTCTACTTTTGCCTTTTATTTATCCATCTTGTAGCCAATATTTCTAAGCATCTACTTTGAATCAAACGAGGTTTTTGTGAAAGACAAATTCCTTGCCCTATTAAGATTATAGAGCCATGAAAATGAGGAGTTAAATAAATAAAATAAGTATGGAATGTGATGAGAACTAGGAAGGCAATTAAACAGAATAACAGATGACTAGGGGAAGAGCATTGTGGACATCTGTGTAAAGGAAGTCTCCCAAGGAGATGATAATTCAACTGGGATATGGATGCTAAAAAGGAAGTAATCATTAAGACTGCAGAAAATTGCAGGTGGAGAGGACAGCAGTTGTGAAGCTCCTGAGGCAGAAATATTAGTTGCTAGAGCATTATAGGAAGGCAGCCATGACTGAAGTATGTGACCAGATGAGCATGATAGGAAATGAGTTGACACATATAGGAAATTACTAGATTATTCTAGGCCTGAAGTACATGCTGAAGAGTTTGGGGTTTGTTCAAAATGTAATCTGGAAACATTGCCAAGTATTGAACTTTAAAATATTTATTTATTTATTTGAGAGAGAGAGAGAGAGAGAGAGAGAGAGAGAGAAAGAGACCTCATTATTGCTTTATTCCTCTATTCTATTCCTTGAATACCTACAAGGGTCGTGGAGACAGAAATTGAATCCAGGAGACAGAAACTGAATGCAGTTCTCCTATATGGTGGCAGAAACCAAATTACTAGAGCCATTATCACTACCTCCCACTACCTGTGAAGCTAGAATCAGGAGCCACAACCAGGTATCAAACCCGAGCACTATAATGTGGGATGCGGATTCCTAGGAAGCTTAACTACCAGCACAAATGCCTATCCCTCAATTGCATTTTAAAACACTACTTCTCATGCTGTATAGATAACAGACTTATAAAAGAAAAATATTCAAACCATATGCATGATTTTGGAAGTCGATGCAGTAAAAAATCAGATTAAAGATATTGGTTTAGAATTAGTGAGACAGCTGAGAGAGTGATGGAATGTTGAAGATTGTTGAATTTGGAGACATTCTGAAGGTGGTTCACTAAACACAAGCTCATAGATGATATATGTGGAGTCAGAAAATATTGTAAATTTATGCCTTGAGTAACGAAGTAGTAGGACTTTGCACTGAAATGGGAATGAAGGAGAGTATAGCACATTTCAAAAAGAAAATAAAATGTTCTCTTTTAAATATGTTAATGCTAAATGTTAAATAGACATATTAGTGCACCTGTAAAGTAGATGAATTCATTGATTTTGTGCTAGATAGCCTGAGACTAAGTTTGAAGATCTTCCAAGCCATGAAATTGTATCCTGTGAACTAGAGAGTTTTGAGGTGAAGAACAAAAATGGCCTGATATTGCATACTAGGGCACATCGTCATTTAGGGGAGAGAATGGAAGAGAAGTTTAAAACAATAACGTGAAAGAAAAGCTGAGAGACTGACATTTCTTGAAAGTCCAATGCTAATGTTTTCAAGCAAAAAGTGACAGATGTTAACAAATACCATTGAGAAGTGGGAATTAAGTTTTGGAGCTGGCAAGATAGAAAATTGTGAAAATTTTAGCAACAGCATTTTCAGTGGCAGAGTGAGTATGAAACTAAAGTGGAGGTAGCCATTGAATATTGATGTGTAAAACAGAAGATGTTTGCTCTAAAGTTTGGGATGTGGTAGTAGGTCGAGAGAGTTGTGGAATCATGGGATTGCTTGTAACATTAGCTTTGTTTGACATTTTTAGTTTTCATGTAGGGGAGAGTGAAGAGTGTCTATATGTTGTTTGAAATGATCCAACATAAAGAAAACCTGGTACTGGTGTTGTGGCACATCCTGTGATGCCAGCATTCTATATCAGTGCACTGGTTCGAATACCAGATGCTCCACTTCGGATCCAGCTCCCTATTAATGCACCTGGAAAAAAAGCAAAAGATGGCTCAAGTGCTTGGGACCTTGCAACCCACGTGACAGACCTACGTGCTCCAGGCTCCTAACTTCAGACTAACCAGGCCCTGGCCCTTGAGGCTGTTTAGAGAGTGAACCAACAGATGGGAAGACTTCTTTTTCTTTCTCTTTCTGTCATCCTGTCTTTCACATAAATAGATAAATCTAAGTCTTTGTAAAAATAAGAAAGGAAGAAGGAGGCAGAATAGGAGAGAGGGCAGAAAGGAGGATAGAGCGGGAAGTATTATTATGCTCTTAAATTTGAATATATGAAATACATGAAATCTGTTCACTTCATAAAAACAAAAAGATTTTAAAAAAGTAAACAGAGGGGCAGGCTCCGTGACTCAATAGGCTAATCCTCTACCTGCCCCGCGGGCACCCCGGGTTCTAGTCCCGGTCAGGGTGCCGGATTTTGTCCCGATTGATTCTCATCCAGTCCAGCTCTCTGCTGTGGCCCTGGAGTGCAGTGGAGGATGGCCCAAGTCCTTGGGCCCTGCACCCACATGGGAGACCAAGAGAAGCACTTGGCTCCTGGCTTCTGATCAGCGCAGCATGCTAGCCGCAGCTGCCATTGGAGGGTGAACCAACAGAAATGGAAGACCATTCTCTCTGTCTCTCTCTCTCTCAGTGTCTGCTCTGCCTGTCCAAAAATAAAATTAAACAGAGGGGCCAATCCTGTGGCTTAGTGGGTAAAGCCTCCACCTGTAGTGCTGGCATCCCATAGGGTTTCCAGTTCGAGTCCCAGTAGCTCCACTTCCAATCTAGCTCTCTGCTATGGCCTGGAAAAGCAGTAGAAGATGGCCCAGGTCCTTGGGCCCCTGCACCTACATAGGAGACCCGGAAAAGGCTCCTGACTTCTGGGTTCAGATCAGTGCAGCTCAGGTCGTTGCAGCCAATTGGAGAGTGAACCAGCAGATGGAAGACCCCTCTCTCCCTCTCTCTCTCTCTCTCTCTCTCTCTCTGCCTCTCATTCTCTCTGTGTGTAACTCTGACTTTCAAACAAATAAATACATATTTAAGAAAAATTAAACAGAAAAGTGTGATTAGGGGAGAGAAAAAAAATCGTTACAGGAGTACAGTTCTTGAATACATGAAAATATATGAGAATTGAGGAAACAAGCAAGGAGCAGGGAGCTGGCCTGAGATAGGAACAGGAACATTCTTCTTTTGCAAAATAAGAAACAAATGTGGGAAGAGGAATATATGAGTAATCAAAGTTGGCAGCCATGTTTTTTTCAAGTTGTGCATTGAGAGCTAGATGGTGTTCCACAGAGAAATCAGTGAAGCTGAGGCAGAGAGAAGGAGAGAAAGAGAGGGGGGGGGGAGAGGGGGAGAGAGAGAGAGAGAGGTTTGCTGACCCCTGTCTCTATTCTGTTTCTGATCCACAACTTCATCCCTATCCCTACATGGCACTCCTTTTTTTAAGGTCATATTCGTTTTGTGGTTAAACAAAATACTGGGCAAATCTCTTTTCTTGCAACCAACATAGTCATATTTAATACAAACGGGAATTGCATTTTTCTGTTCTGTGAACTTCATTTTGGGAAATTTCTAAGTTTTCCACCTCTCTACAAAAACTTCAGGCCAGATGCTTCCCCATCCCTTGCCCAGGTTAGTCATTCCGATGATGACATGCAAAATTACGTGTCCATATTTCCTTCTTAGAATGAGTACTTGACAGTGTTTCCTACAGTTCGTCCAAACATTGATTTGCTTTATAGTATGATCAGCAAAATTCTGTCAGCTGGTATCGTGTTCAAGCCAACTCTCTTTAAGCCTTTATTTAATTCATCTGACTTGCTTCCATTTTTAAGAAGGGCATACTGACCTCATTCCTGAAATCTCACTAATGGACCATGGCAGTCCAGCAGACCTGTTGTCAGTGAACTATGCAGCGATCCTAAGAATCTTTTTTCATTTCTAACCATGCTAGTGAGATTTTCTTGGCCTTGAATATAAGAGAAGTGGGTATAGTTTTGCTCACTGTAACATCAGCCCAATTCATTTTTTAACTTTTATTTAATAAATTTAAATTTCCAAAGTACAACTTTTGAATTATAGTGGCTTATTCCTCCCATAACCTTCCACCCACCTGCAACCATCCCATCTCCCACTCCCTCTCCCATCCCATTCACATCAAGATTCATTTTCAATTATCTTTATACACAGAAGAAGATCAATTTAGTATATACAAAGCAAATATTTCAACAGTTTGCACCCACACAGAAGCACAAAGTGTAAAGTACTATTTGAGTACTAGTTATGCCGTTAATTCACATAGTACAACACATTAAGGACAGAGATCCTACATGGGGAGTAAGTGCACAGTGACTCCTGTTGTAAATCATTAAGTACTTTGACATTCTTTCACATGAGAGCTAAAGAAGCTCTGTTCAGCATGAGCAATGCAAAGTGAGTAAATATGGAGCGAACCTATGGTGAACTCTCAGTATCAGTCAGAATTCTCTAGAGAAATGGAACCAATAGGTGACATAACTATAGATACATAAGAGGAGATGTATTTGGGAAACTAATTATCAGGACAAAACTCACACAGCATGTTGTCTGGAAGCTGGGGGACTGGGGAATCTGGTGGATTCTGCAGGTCAAGTTCATAGGCCTGAGAACCTGCACAGTCAACACTGTACCTCCTAGTGGGAGGCTGGAGTCACAAGAACTATAAAGTGCTGCTGGTGTCAGCACTACAGACCATAAGCCCGAGAACCAGGAGCCCAAATGTCTAATGGTGAGAGAGAATGGATGGTCCACCACAAAGAGAGAAAGTGGCCCCTCTCTGCCTTTTTGCTTTATTCAAGTGCACTCGCAATGGATTAAGCAATACCTCACTACCTTAGTGAGGGCAAATATTCTGTATTCAGTCAAATGTTAAGGAAAACTCACATTAAAAAATTACTCTTTTTTTGACAGGCATTGTTAGACAGAGAGAGAGATAGAGATAGACAGAGAGAAAGGTCTTCCTTTTTCCGTTGGTTCACCCCTCAAGTGGCTGCTACAGATAGCACATTGCAGCCGGCATGCTGGGCTGAACCGAAGCCAGGAGCCAGGTGCTTCCTCCTGGTCTCCCATGCAGGGCCCAAAGACCTGGGCCATCCTCCACTGCCTTACAGGGACACAGCAGAGAGCTGGACTAGAAGAGGAACAACCGGGACAGAACCCAGTGCCCCAACCGGGACTAGAACCCTGGGGCGCTGGCGCCACAGGCGGAGGATTAGCCTAGTGAGCCGTGGCACCAGCCTACTCTCTTGATTAGTACCACTTTGCCTGAACTACTTTTCAGTGAAGTTTTATCTGGTTTTTATTCATGTAAAGTGAGTTTTTCTAGGCACATATCTGTAGACTTAAGCACATGATGAATTCGATTAACTCAGAGGACTATTAAAGACCCTTAAGGTCTGCATACAAAATTACTATGTTACAGAGGGGTGATCACAGCTTTCTACAATGTATTATCTACTACAGAAACCTGGAGGAAGTGGGCATTCAGCTGAGAATTTAGCACACCTACATCCCACATCAGAGCGCCTGGCTTCCCTTCCCAAATCTATATCCCTATCCAACTTCTTGTTAATGTGCAACCTGGGTGGCAGCAGGTGAAGGACCAAGTACTTGGCTCTGTACCATTCATATTGGGTACTTAGATGGAATTTCTGGCTTTTGATTCTAGCCTAGCTTACCCTGGCTATTGAGAGCATTTGGGAAGTGAATCAACGTAAGGAGCTCTGTCTGTCTGTCTATCTCTCTACCAACTTCTCACATTTGAGCCCAACTGTTTATTGGGCAGTATCAGAAGCCTCTAGCAATTGGAGGTTAGGGGGAAGTTTCTTCCTCCAATACTGCAATGGCAACAACCAGGTACATATTGCAATAAGCAATGCTGACTCCATCACAGGCATTTATTAATAAGTGGGTACTATGTCAGCCCTGTATGCTTTCTATCCATGTATACAGACCTTCTATCTGGCAAATGTCATGAATGAAAGGCTCATTCTGAGGCTATGCAATGCTATTCTAATAGCAGAATATATGTACCATGAGCCAATATCTATTAGAGAACTGTAAGATACATACAACACAACACTGCCAAATTATATACTCACTTTGTATATATTTGTTGAATGAATCTGTGGACCAAATGAAATGAATTGGTAGAAGATATAAAACATCCTTTATAAAATTCAATAACAACTCTTAAAAGATAAACTTTAGGGTAAATAGAACCTGCCTTCATTCATGGGCTTTGGTAGAAATTATTCAATTCTAGAAGGACCATAGATATCATGTAAAGTTTACTATTGTGAGCAATTATGAATTAGGAAGTAGTGAATGGATGAAACTAGAAGAGGGGCTGGCATTGTGGTTCAGTGGGCTAAGCTGCCACCTGCTACACCCTCTGCCTCCTGCTATCTCAAATGGGCAATGTGTTGGGTCCAAGCTGTTCCACTTCCAATCCAGCTCCCTGCTAATATGCTTGCGAAAGCAGTGGAAGATGGTCGAAGTGTTTGAGTCCTTGCTATCCATATGGGAGACATGGAAGGAGTTCCTAGCTCCTGGCTTTGGCCTGGCTTAGCTCTAACAGTCATGGCCATTTGGGGAGTGAAAGAATAGATGGAAGGTCTCTCTCCTACTCTCTCTGTCATTCTGTCTTTCAAATAGATAAATAGTCTTCTTTAAAAAGAAACTAGAAGAAACAACCAAGGCACTGTGATAAATTTAGGTTTAGAAAAGTTAAATTTGGATTGAATCAACTGTCCTTAACTAAGGATGGATAGTTGTGAAATAAGACTTGCAGCCGCTTTCACAGAGGTACAAAATTCAACTTGAGGACCTGTCTTCAAAGATTTCTTCTAGTTCATTAGGTTTACTTCCTAAAATATATTAATATTGAAATGGAATATTAAGGAAGGGCATATACACATAATTATATATAAAAACCAATATTGAGGGATATTCAAAAAGTTCATGATAATATATATTATAAAAATTATACACTGACTTCAATATTTTTGAACCAAAATAAATTTAGTTTTTAATTCCATTTTTCACAAATGTTAAAAATTATTCTTGTACATAATATATAGTATGTATACTTACATATAAAAACATATTTAATTCTAACTTCATGTGCAACAGCCAAAGGAAATTGTACAAATTTTTACTTTTTTTCCCATGAGTAACTATTCTTAAGATTAGTTCCTGGGCTGGCGCCGCGGCTCACTAGGCTAATCCTCCGCCTTGCAGTGCCAGCACGGCGGGTTCTAGTCCCGGTCGGGGCACCGGATTCTGTCCCGGTTGCCCCTCTTCCAGGCCAGCTCTCTGCTGTGGCCAGGGAGTGCAGTGGAGGATGACCCAGGTCCTTGGGCCCTGCACCCTATGGGAGACCAGGAGAAGAACCTGGCTCCTGCCATCAGATCAGCGTGGTACACTGGCCGCGGCGGCCATTGGAGGGTGAACCAACAGCAAAGGAAGACCATTTCTGTCTGTCTCTCTCTCACTGTCCACTCTGCCTGTCAAAAATAAAAATAAAAAAAGGATTAATTCCTTAGCATCTATAATGAATTGGAGCTACCTGGTGTGCACTATTTCCTCTGCCTCTTACATGGAAAAAGGAACTGCCATACAAAATATATGTTCAGTTCGACCTACTGGACATTTCAACCCTCAACACTAATGATACTTTGGGCCATGAAAGTTTTCACTGTGAAGGATTTGATCTAGAAATAATAGAAGAACCATAAAGTGAAAAATGAACAAAGGGTACAAATTAATAATTCAATTCATGGATTAATGTTTTCTCATTGCATTAAAATAAACACCTAACAAAAACAAAGAGCATTAAGATGTTGGCATCCCATATAAAGAACTTAGTTGCAAGTCTTGGCTCTGACTCATGACTTCAGCTTCCTGTTAGTGCAGACCCTGGGAGGTAGAAAAGATAGTTTAAATAATAGAGCTCCCACCAATCATATGAGAGACCAGTACTGCATTTCCAGTTCTCAGCTGCAGTCCCAGTCCAGCCCTGGACATTAAGGATATTTGGAAATAAACCAGTAGGTGGGAGTGTGCGTTCTGTCTCTATTTCTCTCCCTCTTGCCGCCCTCCACCCCAGATCTTTGAGGGAGAAAGAGAGAGGGAGACACTGTATGTGTGTGTGAGTATGTGTGTTAGGGGAGCAGCGAGGGAGGGACCTAAGACTTTTCAAATAAATAAAATCACTGACAAAAAAATTAATGAAAAAGACATGTATTTTTTGTAGCCTAGTAACAGCTTTGATTTCCAAGGATTAAGGAGATATTTTCAGGTTTCCAGGCAGCTAACTTACCAGCATATTTGAAAAGGAAAGAAAATTAGGTTTACAACAGTTTCCTGTTCTACTGAAGTTGAAGCCAGAATTTACTGTATTTTGACAGACCAAGTAACGATTCCCAAATTTTTCCGATATAAAGGCAAAAGAAACAGAAACAGATATTATCTGGAACTATAATTTATAGAATTAATTCAATCAAAAGAAAATCAAATTATCTTGGATATTTAAAAGTAAAGAAAATAAGAGTTATTGGAAGATGGCAGAGTAGGGAGGGAGCTTGCTGCTCTAGCCAGGGGAGGATAGTTTTAAAAAAGTGGAAAGAGTGCAATCTCAGGGAAGAGTTAGGGAGAAAACTGCAGAAGAAACTCCACATAATTAGTCAGGGATACTGTGGATTTATGTGGAGGGTGTGTATATGCACAGCTGAAGTCGCCAGCAGCCAAGAGCCTCAGAACCTGCTTTGTAAAGTGAGACCAGAATGCAACAGCCCTAGCCACTGGCGATAAAGCTGCAGGAAGAGCCTGGCATGAGTCTGGCTTGGAGATTAGTGGGAGACAGTGTACCTGCCAACCTAAAGGGGAAAGCAAAGTGGGAGGGCATGTTTCTCTCACCTCAATCACCCAGCCCTGGTGTCCTGTAACTAGCTCAGGGAGGGTGGGTGCCATTCTGGACACACATAACAACTGTACCTGCTTGTGTCTGCAGTGAGCAACCAGCTGAGAGGAGACACCTGAGCCTGGCTAGGAGAATTGGCAGGTGGCTGGACACTTATGACTACAAGAGACTTGTGTGCTGGGAATGACTGTGAAAACAATGTAGCTGCATGGGAGGGTGCAGAGTGTGGTATGAAATAAGAGAGCTATCAATGCATCTCAAGGACCTAGAAAAACAGCATTAAATCAAACTCAAAATTAGTAGGAGAAAATAAATAGTTAAAAATAGAGAAAAATAAACAAAATTAAATCCCTCAAAAATACGAAAGATCAGCTAAATGAAGAACTGCGTTTTTTGAAAAAACAAATGACACACCATAAAATGAAGTACTACAAAAAAAAAGGGAGGGGGGAGACCCAAATCAAAAAAATTAGAAATGAAAAAGTAAATATAACAACAGATACCACAAAAATAAAGGGATTCATTAGAAATTACTAGAGAGAGCTGTTTACCAACAAATTGGGAACCCTACAAGAATTGGATAGATTCCTGAACACAAATAACCTACAAAAATTAAGCCATGGAGACATAGAAAACTAAAACAGATCAATAACCAAGATGGAAATTGAATCAATAATAAAGGCCCTCCCAGCAAAGAAAAGCCCAGGACTGTGTGGTTTCGACTGCTGAATTCCACCATACATTTGAAGAAGAACTAACTTGAATTCTTCTCAAGCTATTCAAGACAGTTGAAATGAAGGGAATTCTCCAAAACTCCTCCTATGAAACCGACATAACCTTAACTCCTCAACCTCAAAATGATACAATAGAAAAAGAAAACTACTGACCAATTTCCCTGATGAACATAGGTGGAAAAATACTCAACAAATACTGGCCAATAAAATACAATTGCAGATTAGAAAGATCATTCATCCAGACCAAGTTGGGTTTATCCCTGCTATGCAGGAGTGGTTCAACATTCACAAATCAATAAATGAGATACATCACATTGACAAACTGAAGAACAAAAACCATATCATTATCTCAATAGATGCAGGGAAAGTTATTTGATAAAATAGAAAGTCATTTAATAACGAAAGTTGTGAGGAATTTGTCTATAGAAGGAACATTCTTCAAGACAATCAAGGTAATTTATGACAAACCCATGGCTAACATCCTATTGAATGAGGAAAAGTTGGAAGCATCCCCACTAAGATCTGGAACCAGAATAGGAGGCCCATTCTTACCATTGCTATTCTATAGTTCTAGAAGTTTTAGCCAGAGCCATTAGGCAAGAAAAAGAAATCAAGGGGATAGAAATTGGGAAGAAGGAACTCAAACTATTCCTATTTGCAGATGATATGATTCTATATATAGGAGATTCAAAAGAATACATTATGAAGATATCAGAAGTCATTAAAGAGCTTGATAAAGTGACAGAATATAAAATCAACACACAGAAATCATTAGCCTTCGTATACACAGAGAATACCACAGCTGAGAAAGAACTTGGAAGCTCAATCCCATTCACAACAACTGCAAAAAAATTTAATTACCTTGGGATAAATTTAACCAAAGATCTCTATGATGATAATTACAGAACAATAAAGAAAGAAATAGAAGAAGACATAAAAATGGAAAAATCTTCATGTTCATGGATTGGAAGAATGAAAGAATCAATATCATCAAAATTTCCATACAATTTACAGATTCAACATGATACCAATCAAAATTCCAAGGGCATTCTTCACATATATAGAAAAAAATGATGCTGAAATTTATATGGAAATACAGGAGATCCCAAATAGCTCAGCAATCTTATACAACAATTGCAACAAAGCTGGAGTCTTCACAATACCGATTTCAGGACACACTACAATGCCAGTTATAATCAAAAGAGCCTGCCCCTGGCTCAAAAGAGATGGATAAACCAGTGGAACAGAATAGAAACTCTAGAAATCATCCCACATATCTACAACAAACTAATCTTTAAAAAAGGAACTAAATTCAAACCCTGGAGCAAGAACAATCTCTTCAACAAATGGTGCTGTGAAAAACTATATCTGTGCATTTATAATTATGGAACAATATCCCTACCTTACAACTTACAAAAAAAAAACCTGTAAAAATAGATCAAAGACATAAATGTATTACTCAGTACCAGCAAATTATCAGAAAACATTGGGGAAAGCCTGCAAGAAATCAATATAGGCATAGGGTTCTTAAAAATAGGTCCTAGAGACACCAATCAATGCCAAAATTGACAAGTTGGATTACATCAAATTGAGGAATTTCTGCACTACAAAAGAAACACTCAGCAAAGTGATGAGGCAACCTACACAATGGGAGAAATTATTTTCAAACTATACAACTGATAAAGGGTTAATATCCAGAATGTATAAAAAGTTCAATGAACTCAGCAACAACAAAACAAACAGCCTCTTTAAGAAATGGGCAAAAGTCTTGAACAGGTATTTTGCAAAAGAGGAAATTCAAACAGCCAACAGACACATGAAAAAATGCTCAGGATCACTAGCCTTCAGGGAAATTTAAGTCAAAATCACAGTGAAATTTTACCTCAATCCTGTTAGAATGGCTTTCATACAGAAATCAACAAACAGCAAATGCTGTCTAGAATGTGGGGGAAAAGATTCCCTAATCCACTGTTGGTGGGAATATAATCTGGTAGAGCCTTTGTTAAAGACAGTATTGAGATAGTTCAGAAATCTGAATATAGACCTGTCATATGACCCAACCATCATACTCTTAGGAATTTACCCAAGGGAAATGAAATCATCATATGAAAATGTTATCTGTAACCCCATGTTATTGCAGCTCAATTTGCAATAGCTAAAATATGGCATCAACTCAAATGTCTATTAACTGTAGACTGGATAAAAAATTGGGGGATATGAACACCATGAAATACTAAACAACAGTAAAAAATGAAATGCAACAAAATTGATGCAGCCAGAAAACATTATACTTAGTTTAATAAGCCAGTCCCAAAAGGACAAATACCATATGTCTTCCCTAATCTATGGTAACTAACAGAGTACCTAAAAGGAAGTATCAATCAAAATTGATACTTTGAGATGTGATGACTTTGTCTCCACTGTTAAGGAACAGGTTTTTTTTCTTTCATACTATTTGTTGAAACGTTACTTAGTATAGTGTTTATCTTATGTGTATAAAGTTAATTGAAAATATATCTTAGTAAATAATAAGAGGGGGAATAGGAGAGGGAGGAGGAAGAAGGGTAGGAGTTCAGGTGGGAGGGTGGGTCGTGCAGGAAGAATCAGTGTTCCTAAAGTTGTATTTATGAAATGCATCAAGTTTGTATACATTAAATCATAGGTTTCTGGGTAACAAAAATAAAATAAATTGTTCCAAAGGATTGAAACACACATTCCTCCTAATTTGCATCAAAGTCTTTTTTATTGTTCATTTTACAGAAATCAAAAGATTAATGAATAGAAAGGTTTTATCATTATTGTACTAATTTTCTAGTATTAGAACAAAAATTCCATGTAACAAAATAAGAAAGAGTGGTTGGTAGAATATATACATGAATATAAATGAAAAAAAATAAAGTTATCTTAAGTTTCAAAACAAGGGATCACTGCATCTTATTTACACTAATGGAAAGAGTAAATATTTGAGCTTCATCATTGCCTAGGAATAAATTTTTGAGTTATTTCTATAATCAATGGCATTTGGTGACATGGGAGAAGCAAGGGAATGAAAAATGTTTGTTTCATAATACTGGTGAAAAAGTACTAGTTATGTATGATTTTTTAAGACATAAATGGAAAATTGCTAAAGACATATTTAAACGACTGAGGGGAAAATGCTACTTAAAAATTCTGTCATCAAAAAGAAACGGCAGGGGTGTGGTATTTGGTGCAGCAGTTAAGATGCTGCTTGCTATGCCTGTTACCCATATCAGGGTCCCCGAATTCAAGTCTCTACTTTGCTTCTAATTCCAGTTTCCTACAAATGTGCATACTGGAAGGCAGCATGGGATGGCTCAAGTACCATCCATGTTGCTTATGAAATAAGAAAACCATGTTTACATTGTTAATTTCTTAATTATATTTTTAATTTTGTAATTTTAATTTCCTAAATCCTAATATAGTATTTTCGTCATTAGGCTTTAGAGTGAGCTATTTAGTATCTCTGAGGAAGCTTTATTGAAGAAAATTGAAATCTTGCTCTAGAAAACAGGGAACTATGATGATTTTGGAAAACAAATCTTTGTTACAGTACAATACTAATCTTTGGATATCTTTCATTGACTATTGTCAAGGCAAGCTCAATTTCAAAGACAAGATGAATTCCTTGATTAAATCAATATTCATCTCTGACAGCTACTGAGAGAAGATGAGATGAACTCAGGAGCCATAGTTGTACAAAGGGGGCCCCACTAGAGCTAAATATGCATTAGTGTATTTATAATGACTTAAATCCCACAATCTAGCCAGCGAGTAGATTATATCACAATGGGCACATTTTCAGAGTCATAATCTAAGAGGGCGTGCAACTGGCTTTCAGATGTTTAGCAAATAGCCTGTTGGATTTTTAAGGGTTGCATTATATTTCTCAAGTAGTCTTCCCTTTCACCATTTGAAAGAAATACTAGAAAAAAATGCAAGAAATCTATTATTATGCAATCTCTTCCTCCTACTTTTGAGACTGTTGTATTTTGTTTGTTCCTTATTTTTTGCTGGAGGGTATGTAACATTTCTGAAGTTTTCTTATTTAGATATAAGAATCAGATGGCTTTCAGTAGACAAAATGATACGGATAATAAGTGCCATGCGTCAGATCAAAACACTTTCCTAACGTTTTTCACCATGACTTAATGAAGTTCCATTTGGAAATCCTTTCTGTGCAAACTGGATGTGCTTTTTCAGTGCCAGGGATGACAAAGGTTAAAAAATGCACCCAGCTGTTTCCCACATGCTGGGCTTGCAGAGCACAGTGTCCAGTTTCCTTCCCTTACTGGTGCCTCCCCTGTGTTCTTATCTGGCTTCTCCCCCTCTATCCCTGAATGACAGCCCTGGCTTGGTTTTCGTGACCCTGGGTAACTGTAATGTAGCAGATTTTGATAAGAGACAGGATGTGAAAGGGTTCTTCTGAAACAAAATTGTACTAAAATTGCACCACCCAGTTTTGTATACCAGGCATACCCCTAGGTACATGCACATGACTGTCTTAACAATTTCCCAATCACCTGAATAAATGAGTACATGACAGGTAAAATAGCATTTTGAAAAGATGAAGAAAGTTCTCATGATCAAATTACCAGGCCACATTAATGGATATCTGTAGGGGAAGGAATTTTGAAGTGAGATTTTTGGTTCAGTATCTTCTTTCTGGTTCATGATATCCTGTTTCAGAAAGAGATTCAGAGAGACAGAGGGACACACACACACACACACACACACACGTTTCCAGACATTAAAATGGGGAAAATAACCTGGATATCCAGAGAAGCTCAATCATATGAGCCCTTCAAAGAAAACTTTCCCTGGTTGGCATCAGAGATTGGGAAGAAAGAAAGCATAAGAGAAAGTCACAAGGCTTGCAAACATGACTTCAGTGTGCCCCTGATTGCTCCTAACTACATAGCATCAACAGTAAAGACTGACAAAAGGACCCTATGAGACATGGCCAGTCCCAGCTCACAGAATAAGGAGATGGGAACTTCGGACCTATAGTCAACAGGAACTGAATACAGCCCACAGACTGATTCTTTCCCACTGTCTCAGGTAAGCAAACTCACTGTCCTGACACCTTGATTTTAGTCCAGACAGACCTGTGTTTTATTTAGAACCTGTGGCACTTAAACCACTAATTCTGTGGTAATGAGTTACAGCTTGACAAGAAGACATATAAGGACAGATAGTTGAATACACACACACACACACACACACACACACATACACACACACACGTCTCTTAGAATCTCAGCCTAAGAAATGGTAAAGTAAAATTAAAGCAGGAGCCCAACCTTGGAGTCCTGATGGGAGACCAGTTAGGCACATTTAAAGCCCAAAACTAAATCTTAAAATGAACAAATGTCTTAAAAATATCACTTAACTTTTTGTGTACTCTCTGTCTCTCATCACTCATGATCCTTTGACTAAACGGTAAGAGTTGGTATTCAATAAGGAAGAAATGTATGCAACTTCTCCTTTCTTAGTTCTAAAAGATTTTCTAAGAGGAAGAAAATATATTCAAATAAATGATTTGACAGTGAATGTAAAAACCATGACATACAGCACCATTCCTTTTTGAAAACATTGAGCACAGAGTCATGAAAAGTGACTATCTCTGTACTTTCTGGCTTCCCTCCCCCAGAGTAATCACCTCCCACTAATCTAGGAAAATCTGGGAATATAGCACAGGCTAAGAACACTTCATCATGGAAATCAAAGTTCTGGAAATGTGCAATGGAAAAGTAAACATCTCGGCATTGCTTTTATTCTGAGACTCTGATAAAGAATTTTCCCAGCCACCCCGTTGATGTTGGGGTGATTGGATTATTCTAGACAATCTGGTTGGGAACTGAATATAAACAGGGGTATTGTTGGGCGTCACTTGAAAATCCAGTCTCAACATTATATGAGCCCTGAATCAAACCTAAAGCATGTGCCACGCTGTCCCTGCAGCTAAAAGCTCGTAGTTGACCACAGCTGGAATTTGTTGACTGGCAGAAAGCAGGGAAAAGACAGCACGCACTGGGCTATTTTCTAGCCTGGATGAGGCCTGAAATTGCCAAGGGGAATGGCATGGCGAATACTCTGCTACTGACAGTCTCTGGATCCAGCTTTCTCACCACGATTCTGCCAAAGGAAGCTGGTTAAACTCAGAAGACTGATTAAGGCAAAGAAGGACTGATTTTATAAGAAGAGGTTAAAAGAATTTTATGTGTGTTACTTGGCTGTGCAAACATGAAGTTGCAATATGAAAATGATTAATAAATACTTGCCAGATCCAACTTATTGGGAGGAGGGTTTAGCACCATCCACTCAACATATTTAAGAGAAGTAAATAGAAAAAGCTAAATCATTTCAGAGTTAAATATTATTAAAAGGTACAGAGCATAAACACTTTATTCTCACTTAGGGAAAGATTAGAGGATATAATCACTCTTGCCACCCCCAGTGCCTCAGAATGGCTCAAGGGTCTAAATTCCAGACTGCCTCTGAGATGGACTGACTCTGTGAGGATGGAGACGTGCAGATGTGAACACTCAGCACTGCTCCGTTGGGTAAGCCAGAGTGCATTTTGAGGCCAAGCTGATTCATTGTGCCCGTTCGGCACTCAGAGAACACTCTCTAGCCATTTCCAGAAAAGCTGAAAGTTGACCCTGAGTATTGGCATCAACAATGTCAGCAAGTTGCTGCAGAGAAAGGGATCACATGTCCCTCAGAAGTGTGTGCCCCACCAAGTTCCTCAGGCTGACTGGCAAAACAGGTTCATTCCTCTGTCATTCTGCTCCAGTGCAAAGTCCTCATCCCTGTGGCAGATGGAGAATCTTCAGATGGTAAAAAATAGAATCCCCTGTACTTTGCTATCTGTTTTCAGCATGTAAAAGAATAGACATAGGGAAGGCTGGACAGTCAGTCCCAGTAGGATACCAACCACAAAGCAAAACTGCATAACCAGGGGGCCAAACACAAGTGCTTTGCTCTTTCTCTGTCCCCAGAGAGCACAACCTCACTGATTACATCACAAGACACTAGGGAGCCTGGTTGCTCTTTTGTTGGCTAATCTGTTCTCCAGAACTTGCAAAATGTCTTTCAGATGAGCATGTCACACATTATTTAAAATCCAAGTGAAAATTCTTTGGCTTCCAATTAAAGATAAAGAGATAGAAAAGAAAATGTTTTAAGATTTTCAGTTAGAAAAGAGTAAGTTTAAGGCATCTGTTGTACACATGGTGAAATAATTAATAACAATATATTATGTAGTTGAAATTGCTGAAATAGAGATTTTGTGTCCTGTCACGATAAAGAAAATGTTTATGAGGTGATAGAATGTGTCAGCTAGTTTGACTGATCTATTCTTCAATAATTGCGTACATCAAAACAACATCTTGGGGCTGGCACTGCGGCATAGCTGGTAAAGCTGCCATCTCCAATGCTGGCATCCTATATGGGTACCAGTTTGTGTCCTGGCTGCTCCACTTCTTATCCAGCTCTCTGCTATGGCCTGGGAAAGCAGTAGAGGATGGCCCAGGTGCTTGGGCCCCTGCATGCACTTGGGGGACCCAGAAGAAGCTTCTGGCTCCTAGTTTCTGATCAGTGCATCTCTGGCCATCGCAGCCAACTTGAGGGCAACTGGAGAGCCAACTGAACAACAGCAGAGAGAAGATCTCTCTCTCTCTCTCTCTCTCTCTCTCTCTCTCTCTCTCTCTGTGACTTTCAAATAAATAAGTCTTAAAAAAAACACATCATCTTAAGCATCATAAATATAAAAATATTTTTTTGTTTTCAATTAAAAATATAGAGAAGAAATTGATTTAAGTATATTAATGTTTATATGGGGATCCAGAAAAATTTTTTTACCCAGATGCTTCTGATGGGTTTGTGATCCAATATTTGAACACTGAAATGTTCAGTACCACAATCTTTATGTCCTTACTTTTATTCCATGTTTTCTAAAATATATTTATTTCAAATGCAGACACACACGTGTATGCACACACACATACACACACACACAGAAAGAGAGAGGGAGAAAGCGAGTTTCCATTTTATGCTTCATTCCCCCCAAATACTAGCAACAGCTGTCATCAGCCAAGGGGGATTTGTCCTAGGCAATCAGCATCTCCAAATTTTTTTCTTTCTTCAATTTACTGTGATGTTAACCCAAGTGATTGCAGGTCCTTCATCAATTGCTGCACGGCTGATCTGATGAAGAGAATATGCTATCAATAAACATGCAAACAACCTCAAGCAGTGAAAACCCAGTGCACCAGTATCACACTTAGCTTGAAACTGAAAATGGCCAAGGAATTGTCTTAGCCAGGAAAAACGTTTGATACATGGGAAATTGAATAAATGTTCTTTCAAGTTATATT
This sequence comes from Sylvilagus floridanus, assembly GCA_949820135.1. NCBI lineage: Eukaryota > Metazoa > Chordata > Mammalia > Lagomorpha > Leporidae > Sylvilagus > Sylvilagus floridanus. The sequence continues at coordinate 18,176,644 of OX463244.1, forward strand.
TCCTTATTTGATAAAGTTGCTGCGAATTCAACACATTTTTAGGGACTTTTCTAGTAGTGTTTTCATTCGCACAGGAAGGGAGAGACCAAGACAGACAGGGATTCTTGCACTTTAGAGAATGGAATCTGACTGCTGCCTCACTCTTCCCTAAGGGAAAGCTAGATCCTTTTGAAAGGACCGTCCAACACAGAGATGATGGGTTATAATTCACAAAATTTTCACATGAAAAACATGACCTCACACCTCACAGATGAATATCCATGTTATTTACAATCATTTTCCCTAAAAGTTACTTCATTCCTAACTGCTCCTGGAAATCAAATACACTAGACCTGTTTGCACTTTATTTGTTGAACCATGTGGCTCACAACACAGCTCCTCTTGACAGGCAATCACTTGAGCCAAGCTTACCCAGCATTGGTGTTTTCCTTCCCTTGTAACTTCTTATATATACATTTTCATGGGATATGGGTTGTTTAGAAACTACTCCAAAATCTTTGCATAGCCCATTCATTATTTTGTTTTAATGCCAAAAATATATATGTGATGTCAGAATTTTTCTATTATATCAAAATAGTCTTGTCCCCAGATAGAAAAATGAGGCATATCACACGATCTCTTGTTACTCTGAACCATGGCTATTACTCCATTTCTCGTGTATGCCACAAAGTTATTAATCTTCTTATAAGTGGCAAACCGGCACCTTTTTTACTCCCAGACTTTATCAGGCTTATTATGTGTCAATTACTCCTTTTTATTTATTTTTTGAAGATTTATTTATCTGAAAGTCAAAGTTATGGGGCAGGGCAGGTGGGGGTAGAGAGAGGAAGATTTTCCTTCTGCTGGTTTGCTCCCCAAGTGGCAACAATGGACAGCACTGGGCCAGGCTAAAAACAGGAGCTAGGAGCCAGGATTGTCATGGGGTCTTCCACGTGGATGCAGGGGTCCAAACAAATAATCGGGGTCCATCTTCTGCTGCTTTTCTCAGGCCATTATCAGGGAGCTGGCTCGGAAGTAGAAAGCTTGGATATAAACCTGCACCCACATGAGATGTGGGCAACACAGGTGGCAACTTTACCTACTACACCACAATACTGGCCCAAATTATTTGTTTTAAAAAAAATTGAAAATTAGCATATCATTTCTAAATTATATAATTTTGTATATTACATTCAAAATATTAAGCTGAAAAAGTACTTTTGCTAAAATAGCTTTCAACACCTTCCAATAAGTGTTTCTGTTTTGTTTTTTAACTTTGATTTGTTTTGTCATTGTTCATAATGTGTGTATATAATTTCCTTTTACAACACAAATATGCTATTGCATTCCTTTTAGAAAAATTGAATGTTTTTTAGTTTTATATGTGATACATCACAGTTAGCTTAGTCTAAAGACATACTTCTACAGGATCAATCTATAACTCCTCAAATACAAATGCCATTCTCATTCTTGAACTCATTTCCTTCATATACTAACATTTCTGGAAAAAGAAAAATGAAATGCATCATCATCTCAGCATTTTTTCCCCAAAAGCTTGCTCTGAAGACAAGCCAAAGATATTTTGGCAAACATTTTTTTCCAAATCTGTGTCAGTGTCATGAAGCATAGAGAGCAATGAACCTCAGTGTGTTTGCTGAAAGTGGGAAAGCCACTTAACCAGTGTAGGTACCTATTTCCTCCATTTGGTAAAATAAGGTGGGACATCTGACCCATTTTGGAGATCTGGTATTAAAAAAGAAATGAATAGATGCACAGAGTTATTTAAGCAAAATCATAATCCTTAAAATATCTTTTTTCAAGGAAATCATTTTAAATACATAACATTAATTACAATGGGAATTAGTCTACGTATTATCTAGTACTATTCTTCAATATTAACCATGATAAAAGATCATTATTTAGCTGTAAGAATGTAGATTATAAATAGTAGATACACTGCTAATTCAAGTACAAATCTAATCTAAAATTCTATCTGAAACAAAAAGAATTCCAAACATGAACAAAATATATCCAGAAATCTTGGGAAAACAGAAACTCTATCAAATTAACATTAATTTGGTTGATGGAATAAGGAGTAGGTGGAATGAAAATTTCCTATTCCAAATTACATTTAAAAACTAATTTTAGTAACTTTAAGCACTGAAATTTCAAAATACTTAAAACCAATGTGGCCCAGCCCTGGCTCTTGTGGGCACTGCAGAATAAACTAACAGATGCAAGATCTCTTTGTCTCTTTCTTTATCTTTGACCTTAAAATTAAATTAAATTAAATTAATGCATTTTAACATATTCAATTTATTTATTTGAGAGGCAGAGTTACAGACAGAGAAAAGGAAAGACAGACAGAAAGGTCTTCCATTGGTTGATTCATTCTCCAAATTGCCCCAATGGCCAAAGCTTATCTGATCCAAAGCGAGGAGCCAGAGGTTTCTTCCAGGTCTCCCACATGGGTGCAGGGGCTCAAGCTCTTGGGTCATCTTCCTGTTTTCCCAGATTGTTGGATTGGAGGAGGACATCCAGGACACGAACTGGCTCCCATTCCAGTGCTGCAGATAGAGGTTTAGCATACTATGCCACAGTGCCAGCATTGCACAGGGCCAATTAAAAAAAATGAAAGTACAAGGCCAATATTGTGGATCTGCAGGTTAAGCTGATACTTGACACTGGGGCACAAGCTCAAGCCCCAACTCTCTATTTTCTATCTAGCTTACTGCTAATATGCATTTGAAAAATGGCATAAGTACTTGGGCCCCTGACAATCAAGGGGGAGACCCAGGTGGAATTCCAGGCTTCTGGCTTTGGCCTGTCCCAGCCCAGGTTATTGAGACCACCTGGGGAGTTAACCAATGGATGGAAGAGCTCTTTCTTTGTCTGTCCCACCCCTTCTCTCTGTCACTCTGTCTTTCAAATACATATTAAAAAGAATAATAATACTTGAAAACAGTTACATACATATTTAAATATAAACATAATATTCTATGCACAATACCATAAGACCACATTTAGATTCACATATAAGCCATTTCTAGTACAACTATTTTATTTCAGACTTCATAGAACATATCTTCATTGCAAAGCAGCCATAAGCTAGGGGGCTATGGTCTACATATACAATGCATATGAATGCTATTTTTGTAGTGGTCATCAGGTTTTCGTACCTTTTTTTTTTTTGACAGGCAGAGTGGACAGTGTGAGAGAGAGACAGAAAGGTCTTCCTTTGCCATTGGTTCACCCTCCAATGGCCACCGCGGCCGGCGCACCGCGCTCATCTGATGGCAGGAGCCAAGTGCTAGGTGCTTTTTCCTGGTCTCCCATGGGGTGCAGGGCCCAAGCACTTGGGCCATCCTCCACTGCACTCCCGGGCCACAGCAGAGAGCTGGACTGGAAGGGGGCAACCAGGACAGAATCCGGAGCCCCAACCGGGACTAGAACCTGTGTGCCGGCGCCACAAGGCGGAGGATTAGCCTGTTGAGCCACGGCGCCGGCAGTTTCGTACCTTTCTTGTGAAGATATCTTTATGTATATATTATTATACATTCTTAATACTTTAAAACTTATTTGAAAGGTAGAGAGACAGGTGGAGAAAGCTAAAGAGAGAAAGAGCACTCCCATTTATGGTTCACTTTCCAAATGCACATAACTGCCAGGTCTGGGACAAGCCAAAGCCAGGAACCAATAATTCATTCTGAGTCCCCCATAGAAGAGAAGGAACCCAATCATTTTGCCATTACCTTCCTCCTAGGGTGTGCGTTGGTAGGAGACAGGAGGTGGAAACATGGATCTAACTTAGGCATCTTAATGGTGCATTAACCACTAGGCTAAATACCCACACATGCATTTTATTTTTAATCATCTGATTCTAGTTATCTAAAATGACTCACCATTATAAGTAAAAACACCCAATCTCTGCTTCAGCTTATGTTATTTTTCACCTGAGAATACACATATATTGTAATTTACAAGCTTTTTTTAAAGATTTATTTATTTGAAATTGTACAGAGAGAGAAGAGAGAGAGAGAGAGAGAGAGAGAGAGAGAAAGAGAGAGAGAGAGAGAGAGATTGATTCACTCCCCAAATAACTGCAACAGCCAGAGCTGGTCCAGGCTGGAGCCAGCAGTCAGGAGTTTCTTTCAAATTTCCCACGTGGTACAGGAGCCCAAGCACTTGGGCATCTTCTGCTGCTTTCCCAGACACATTAACAGGAAGCTGGATCAGAAGTGGAGCAGCCTGGACTTTAATTGGCACCTATAGGGGATGCCAGCCTGGCAGCTGGTGGCTCAACCCACTATGTCACAATGCCAGGCCCTTCAAACTTTCTTCACAGCTAATTTGATTCTGAGTAAATCCCTACCCTAAAAAAATTAATTTGCATCCATTGATTATCTCTTGGCCTAGTAGATGAAACAACTATTTTTTAAGAACAAGGATAATATGATAATCTCTAATATAAAAAGTAAATACAATATTAATACTCAACCTCTGCTCTTCATCTTATTAAAGTACTGTTGAAGGAGTAATGCCAAATAACACGATGTACTGGTAATTTCTAATGCTAGTCTCCTCACAGAAACTAAATTTGAAAAAAACTATTCGCACACATTTTTTTTTTCATTAGAGCTAAGTAATCCATGTGGGATCACAAAATGTGGGTTGTGAATAAGAAAAAAAGCATGGACAAGGGTAGGAATGGCAGTTTCACATAGTCCTGCATCTCTCCTTCCCCAAGCCTGCCCAATATAGCTGAGCGCCAAGACAAACACCCTGCACATGAGGGAAGGAGAGTGAAGGGAGGTCCTGACATCTCTGAGACCCCCAGCACCAGGCCCCTCCTTACCCAGCTTTCCAGCCTGCCCAGACACCTTTCCACATCCTGCCACCTCAGGCTCCAGACTGGCTACTGTGCACCCAGATGAGAGGCCTACTCTCTTGGGCTCAGGCTCATTGTCTACCCCACTAACAAGCTGATGTTTAAAACCCAAATTCCAGGTAGGCCCACATGGACCCAGATTGCAGACCTGTGCATCAAGCCCACCCCAGTCGTGATGAGAACTGAGAGTACTTGCTCTTGAGGATAATATTTTCCTCACAGGCCATTGAATTCATACTATTTTTGTATTAGATTTTGAAATTTCAATGAAGCATGTCTTTCTTAAACAATGTACCTAGACTCAAGGCACGCGTCAGGTGTTATGATGCCCAGGGATGACTCCCTGAAAGGCATTCCACTGGAGTAATGTGATGAACTGAATACAGGGAGCTGGAATGAAGAAGACACTCAGCAACTTAATTAGAAAATATAGTCAGTGTTTAGCAATCACTTGATGAAGTGTTCAAAAATTTAAAACATAAACTGATATTTACTTTTCTTCATGGAAGATTTTCTCAGCTTACGCAAATGTCGTTGGAAGTGTGGAGTAACAAAGAAAGAAGTAAAAATGGAAGAAACAGGACTGTTTTCAAATAATATTTCATTTGGATGAAAGGAAAAGAAAAATCCCAGAAACAGGAAGAGGGAGCCTCAGGAACATGAACATGAAATACTCAGGGAGGCCAAGGATGACTCACGGAAGAAGGAATGATGCTTCCAAAGTCCTTCCCGGCTACTATTCCCAGTAACCTTCTCAAGTGCACGAAGCAGGGTAGCCTATTTTCTCAATGACCCTGCAATGTTTACTTCAAATTATGATCTTCGTTTATTTTTCATACGCATTTGCAGTGGCTACAGTTAAAGGACACTTCGGTTTTCAATACTTCTTCGTGTTTCCTGTCACCGCAAGCGCATTGGGATTGGCTATTCTGGTGTATGTATCTCAGGCATGTGCATCCCCAGCCTGCTCTGTGTCCTAGGGCAGAATCACGATTTTCCTGTGCCAGGGAACAATCCTGCCTTTGGCTGAGTCAGAACATCTGGATACTGATCTCATGGCCCTTGGAAGATAAGTACAACATAAAATTGTTCTGAATTCCCAACGTCTTCCCTAATAAGCGTTTTGTAAAAGCATAATAGTCTCTTTGGGGAATGGAAAAATTATTGAAATGAGCACATTCAACCCTAGACTAAGGCTGTAATTCTGAACTATCTGAGAAAGAGGAGCAAGACTGCAAACATTTGGGGACCCTGACTTTTGTGCTTAAAGAGAAGGAGTGACAGCAAGAATCAGTCACAGAAAGATGGAAACTTTTGGCACTCACAACAATATTTATCTTGGCAAATTAGCAAATTTTAGTCAAATTCACTGAAACAAGTCTATTTGGAAAACATGAAATGCTGGATTACAAAATTGTAACAGATCTACTTTACATGCAAACAAAAAAACATCTGCTTAGCAGAAATTTCTGCAATGTATCCTCCAGTTTAGAAAACATGGCTGCACAAACTTGTTAGTTTTCCATTTAGAAGAAAAATAACACATTATTGTAGTCACTAGATGATTTAAATATCTAAGCTAATCTACTGACTCAAAGCAAATACACATTCAGGACAGCTCTTGCAGGGTCAAGCTATCTGAGAGAGAAGCTATCAGACACACAAAAAAGAGCATGAACATGTGCTTAGCACCTAGTTTTCTCTCATTAACATTTCAACCTCTCAAACGATCTATTTAGGCCATATTTTAATGAAAAGTGATGGAGTTTATACATATGAGTGAACATCTATTTCTTAGGTTACTATCTCCACTCATATTGTTTTCAAGAATTTAAAACATGGTAGAAAAGTTGCAAGAAGAGTAAAATAACTGCCTCTGTTCCTGAACTCAGATTCCCTAATTTTCAACATTTTGCAGTTTTCTCTTATCACTCAATTTATTTCTTTCATAACTCTCTCCCTCTCCGACTTGCTCGCATACTCACAGCAATAAACACACATACACACACACACACACACACACACACACACTCACCTACTGTAGATCTCTCTAGGGTCTAGAGTTATTTGGTGCTTACCTTAATGAGTGAGTTTTTTTTTTTTTAATTCCAAGTGGTATTTTTTTATAAAGCTTTTATTTAACGAATACAAATTTCCAAAGTACAGCTTATGGATTACAATGGCTCACCCCCCCATAACTTCCCTCCCACCCGCTACCCTCCCCTTTCCAGCTCCCTCTCCCCTTGCATTCACATCAAGATTCATTTTCAATTCTCTTTATACACAGATGATCAGTTTAGTACTTATTACGTAAAGATTTCAACAGTTTGCCCTCACATAGAGACACAAAGTGAAAATACTGTTGGAGTACTAGTTATAGTATTAATTCACAATGTACAGCACATTAAGGACAGAGATCCTACATGATTTTTTTAAAAAATTGATTAGTTATCTATGCAATTTCCAATTTAACACCAAGATTTTTTAATCATTTTCAATTATCTTTATATACAGAAGATTGATTCAGTACATACTATGTAAAGATTTCATCAGTTTGCACCCACACAGAAACACAAAGTGTAAAAATACTGTTTCAGTACTAGTTATAGCATTATTTGTGGAGAACCATAGCACAGTGGAAATGACAACTGGCTGGATTAATAAGATACCTTGATTTAATGTGACAGCCTCAGCAGCATCATAGAAGCGCTGATAGTTGTGATGGCTTTGTAATTCGTGAACTTGGAGAGACTGAACCTGAACCCTGTGTTCCAGAAGTCCCTTTCCTATAAGCTTCCACTCCATCTGCACCACAAAGGAGTTTGTAGGGGTACTTGAGGAAAGGGAAGCTGAATTTCTCAGTAACCCCATCTTGCTGATCTGCTGACTCATTGGCCTGGCAGGAAGCCACAAAGTCTGCACTCCTTTACCTTCCCCTAAATGATCCTCTTTCAACTTTAACTCTTAAGCCAGTCACGTGTGTATTTATCTCCATGGCAAAATCCTTAGCTTCTTCGGAATACCTTTGTCAGCAAGATCAGAGACAGTAAGCGCTAACATGGTTTTCAACCTGCCTTTACTTCCCTGACTTTCCCCCACCTTCCATTCCCACCTTCCTGTTCTGTGGTTGACAAATTGCTGTGCAAGATGCAGAGACAACATCCTTACAGAGACGGCATAACCTGCTCCCCAACTTTGCAATACGAAAAATAAATTCGGGAAACAACATAATTGCAACATTTTTTTTAATATGTAAAGGAAGCATTTTAATCCATTTCAGAATGAAAGAACAAGCATGAAAGTGAAAAATTTACAAATCTATACATTACTTTTCAGAAATAACTTACATTATTGATAATCATGGCCCTAACAAACATTTTACAAACCACAATGGCCCCCAAGTCCCATCTTTCCCTGCTGCTAATCTGAGGGTCCCCATATTAGCTACTTCCTTTTTTTTTCCATTTTTTATAATGCTTTTATTTAAAGAATATAAATTTCCAAAATACAGCTTATAGATTACAATGGCTTCCCCCCCCCATAACTTCCCTCCCACCCGCAACCCTCCCCTTTCCCACTCCCTCTCCCCTTGCTTCATATCAAGATTCATTTTCAATTCTCTTTATATACAGAAGATCAGTTTACTATATATTAAGTAAAGATTTCAACAGTTTGCCCTCACATAGCGACACAAAGTGAAAATACTGTTGGAGTACTAGTTATAGTATTAATTCACAATGTATAGCACATTAAGGACAGAGATCCTACATTATATATTTTTTAAATTGATTAATTTTCTATGCAATTTCCAATTTAACACCAAGATTTTTTAATCATTTGCAATTATCTTTATACACAGAAGATCGATTTAATATTATAGTATGTAAAGATTTCATCAGTTTGCACCCACACAGAAACACCAAGTGTAAAAATACTGTTTCAGTACTAGTTATAGCATTACTTCACATTGGATAACACATTAAGGACAGATCCCTCATGAGACGTAAGTACACAGTGACTCCTGAAGTTGATTTAACAATTTGACACTCTTGTTTATGGCCTCAGTAATCTCCCTAGGCTCTAGTCATGAGTTGCCAAGGCTATGGAAGCCTTTAGGGTTCGCCGACTTCAATCTTATTCCGACAGGGTCATAGTCAAAGTGGAGGTTCTCTCCTCCCTTCAGAGAAAGGTACCTCCTTCTTTGATGGCCCCGTTCTTTCCACTGGGATCTCACTCACAGAGCTTCTTTCAGGTCTCCCACGCTGGCACAGGGGCCCAGGGATGTGGGGCATCTTCTACTTCTTCCCCAGGCCATAGCAGAGAGCTGAATCAGAAGTGGAACATCTGGGACTTGAATGGGCGCCCATATGGGATGCCGGAACTGCAGGCGGTGGCTTTACCCACTACACCACAGTGAGGGCCCCTTCCTCATCACTTTTATTCATACTACATTTAAGTGGCATCATTTGCTTAGGTTCCCTTGCTTTGTCAGAAATGCACTGACCTTTACAAAGCTTGCCATATGAATGATGGGGAAACAAGTTTCTGGTTAACTTCCTTAATGGAGGTGTGCTTTAAAAATTTTGTTATTAAAATAAAATTAAATATTATTTATTATAGATAAATAATACAAACTTTATTGTATGCCTCTTCCATAGGCAATAATTAATATTTCATAACTCTCTCCTAGTCATTATTCTTTCCATTCTCAGTGGAAGAAATAGATGTTCTTAAGTTGTGCTCTGTAGCAGATACTTTGTCTCTAAGAATGCTAGGAAGAACTTCCTTTCCTAAGAATCTGATCTGCCATAGAAATATTTTATGTCTTTCTGATTAAAACTTCAGTTTTGCATTTCATGAGACAAAATGCAATCATACTTCAATTGACAAAATAGTTGCATGGAGCCATTATTAACCATTCTAGTCTGCCCCAAGTAATAGGTATTTATCAACCATTTTTGGGTGGTGACAGGCTTTCAGGACTTGGACTGTCTGTCAAATATATCTGGTTCCAGGAGAGCACTAAGCATGAGCTCCCTTCTTGGGAAGAGTTCAAAGCACGGGGCCCTGTGTATCATGTTGCCTGGTTCTGCCTTGACACAACCTTAGTTACACAGTTTTGCCTCCCTTTCTTCTCCTCTTCTACAAGTTCCAATTTTTTGTTTTGTTTTGTTTTGTTTTTTTTCTGATTGTCATCAGCTGAAGTGATTGAAGGTCTATGTCCACTGAATTTGGAATTTGGGGTGATGGCACATGGAATTTGACAGTAAAGGTGCATGGATTGTAATGCTATGTAAGGAAAACTAGGAGCTGGGAAGAGGTTGCTGAACACATGCAAACAGGACAGCACAACAGGTTGAGAAGAAATGGAGGCATTTTAAGTGGTTTGGCACCTCTAAGCATGCCTGAGAATTAATGGACCACATTGTAGTTATAATTATTTAGCTTTCTTACCCATCAACGCATGCAGGATTCTCTCAACTCTCAGCTCTGCCTTAATTTCAAGGAGGTCATTTCCAGGCTTCTCCTTGGTTTTGAATGCACCTGTGGACTCTCATATGTGAAACTTATCCTTCTTGTTGACTTTTTCCTTCCCAGTTAAGTTTTATACTTAAGAATTCTACATGTATTTTTTACATTCACCTGTGAACAAACCCGTAACTGAATGTTATTTATTCACAGATAACTTATTTTCATTAGGTATGATTGGTGTGTGTGTGTGTGTGTGTGTGTGTGTGTGTAAGAGAAGGAGGAGGGCTGAGAGAGGGAGGAAACAGAGATAGATCTTCATCTGGTTCATTCCACAAGTGCTCAAAATAGCCAGCTCTAGGCTAGGCTGAAGACAGTAACCGCAAATGCAATCCAGTTTTCCCATGTGGGTAGTGGGGACACAAGTACTTCAGCCCTCCTATGTTGGCTCCCAAGGGTGCACTTTAGCACACAGCTGAAATTGAAAGAGGAGTGGCAGGTTGAACTCAGGCCTTATGGGATGCAGGTATCCCCAACTGTCAGCCTAATCGCTGTACTAAACAAGGATTTTTTTACCTTCCTAAATTAATGCTGTTTTCCTTGTTCTCTATTCATATGCTTTGGGATAATAATAATTATAATTCTTGAGTGACAAGGTAGAAAACATATATTTGCTTCAAGATTCTGAGCATTCTTTCTATAACATTGTCATTTTCTAGCACTTGGCTATGCAACAGAAGCTTGTGTTTCACATTAATTAACCTTCACATCAACTTTTAACCAAGACTCTTCTCTTCTCATAGCGTAAATACCATTGGTATTTGTGTTGGAAAAATACCCAGGCAGGGGGTGTGTGTGCGTTTGTGCAGGCCAAGAACATGTGGGTGGGATAATGAAAACAGAACCATAGCATAGAATACCTTGAGAAAAAGGTGGATCCAGAGAGATAATGCATGGCATAACTTAAAAATGACCTCAGATGGAAATTTTGAGGATCCTACAAAAACATCAAAATAATTCATCTGTCATCGATGATTTCCTACAATGATGACCTCTCATTCTTTACAACTTAAGCTGATATCTTCCTATCATTCGAGTACAGATCATATTTGTGACATTCTTTGATTATTTTGCATGAGACCATAGCTTTCAAAAGGAGAATGGTATTAATCATATTATTCTGTGCCAATTTTATAACATAGACAACCTATTAGGGAATAAAACTGTCAAACTTCCCAATATTTTGAAGCAAGTTCTGCAACATTGTAGGTTAATGGCAAAAGCATTGAAAGAGAATTATAGATGAGGTCTTTGTTGGTTTTAATCATGTGTCTTTTATTTCTATATTTAGGAGGCGAGCCGTAGATACAAAATCGTGATGGAAGCAGCGTGGAATAGTGGGAGCAGGTACTGCCATGAGTGACACAGCTCTGGTCTGGAGGCCTTTGGCACTTGTGACTGGATGATATGGACAAATTATGTCAGAGTCCAGATCACAATTTTCTTAACTATGCAACCGTATAATAAAATTTATCTTGAAGGGCTGTTGGCATCGGGGCCACTGGTTATTTTACATCCTAGTAAATGATATAATTATTCTCAGTGCTATTTATTGTATCAAAAAAATTTGTATTATTAATTTATTATTTCCATGAAAACCACCACAGAACACTGATGAATATATTTCCATGTGAAAGACTTCAGCTCTTTGAGAATCATCTGTAATCTCTTAAACAGTCATAGAGACACCATGGCATTATAGTACAAAATCAGTCTTCCACACGAATTCTTGGATACCTTTTAATGCTCACCTGTAACTGAATGGCAGAGAGATCTTCCCTAAAGTCACTGCCCTTCTCTAACAAACTTTTCAGCATTCTGCCCCCTCTTAGCCAGACCTGACACACTTTCTCAACTAAGTTCATTTCTTAGTACAATTTGGTCATGATATTCCAGAAATTATGCCCTCTTATGATACCTTGAAACATTGACTACAAAATGTGCATCCTTTTCTAGTGGTGGAATTGTGAGTGTTAAATAGAAAGTTTTCAGGCTGGCATTGTGGTTCAGTAGGTTAATCCTTCTTCTGAGGTACCAGCATCCCACATGGGTGCCGGTTTGAGTCCAGACTGCCCTTCTTCCTCTCTAGCTCTCTGCTATAGCCTAGGAAAGCAGTAGAAGATGGTCCAAGCACTTGGACCCCTGCACCTGCATGGGAGATCCAGAAGCTCCTGGCTCCTGGCTTCAGATAGGCCCAGCTCTGATCGTTGTGGCCATTTGGGGCGTGAACCATCAAGTGGAAGACCTTTCTCTCTGCTTCTCCCTCTCATTGTCTGTAAATCTACTTCTAAAATAAATAAATAAAATCTTTACCAAAAAAAAAAGTTCTTATAATAGCCACTCCTGGCTCAGAATAATTGCTCAGTAATTGTTCAGACATATATTACAGCTATTACACTGTCACGTTGGTCATCATCATCACCATCAATTCCTTTGTTGGCTGTTCTCTTTGTCAGAAGGAGCAATGGTGTACCTAGTATCAATTCTTGGTATTTTAATCTTTGCTCACTTTTCTGTTTTTATGAAAATCACTCATTCACATAAGTTTAGTTATTTTGTGTTAATGTTACTCAGATGTAAGTCTTTAGCCCTTTCTGCTTACAAAGGGTTAAGTCTTATATTTCCATTTGCATCCAAGATCTTTCTCAAATAGAATATCCTGTCATCAGCACAAATGAAGTAAGTGCACAATGACCTAGTTTCCCTTCCAGACCGTTCCACCCCTCCTAGCCTGGCTGTCTTCAACTCATTCCTCTCCTTTCTCAAGAGACACAAAGACCCTGTTTGCCTTGCGTTTCTCCTTCCATTATTTCTATGACATTCTTCTTACTCAGGCACCCACAAGTTTGTAATTAAATTAACACAAGTGCTTTCTCATTTCCTGCTGATAGAACCCTGGGCCTCCTACTACATCTGCCCCAGTTCTACATGACACTGATGTAGGTTTGATTTTGAATCTCTCTCTCTCTCTCTCTCTCTCTCTCTCTCTCTCTCTCTCTCTTTCTCTGGGGGGCTTTTTGTTTGTTTTGGGACTTACAAAACCCCTTTACTACCATCTGTATCACATTTGAGTCTCTGTACATAGTTTTGGTATTAATAATGTCTAAACATTTTGTCTATGTTAACTTTTTTCTTCTCACAGATACTCTCTGTATCAACACTTAGCTTCAATCATCCTGTATGGTACTGTAGCTTCCAAAAACCAGGATGGACAATTATTGATCCCATAGCAGTAGCTCATGCTTAGACTTCCTACCCGGAAATTCCTACACAGATTCTCTTGGTATATATCTTTTTTTTTTGTATTTCCTTCAAGATTCGACTAAATCTTTATGATTTTATCCAGATTTTCCTTGACTGCATGGATGATTTTACCTCTCCCTTTTCTTTTTATGTGCACATAGGTCCATTATGTGCTTTCCATTCTGTAATATTCTTTAGGCTAAACAGTTATCTGACCTCTAGAAAATATGCTTTTAATTGGCTCAAATATGATCATTGATATTTCCTTTCTTTGAGATTCTATTTGCCAAAATTCAGGCACACCAAATTTCGGGTTCTTGTAATGTTGTTCAGGATCCATCACTGTCCTCTCCATATTCAATATCAATTTTTCTTCTAATCCATCCTGAATGCAATAAAAAATATCTGGTTTTGAACCTGTAAGAATGAGATAGTTAAAATCTGTTTAGACCCACTGTGCTATTAATAGTGTTTTCTTGACTCTTTAGTAAATGTGTTTTATGCTTGTGACCCTCAAAACTTTGTTATCTTTCAAATGCTTAACACAGCCTTCCTAACATACATAAATATATGTAAACTCTTGGGATTCCGTTCTTCAAAATGATCTGTCAGTAGATTTTTCTAAATTTTTTACCCGTTAACAATCTCTGCTTCTGGGATTTTCTTTAATTTGTCCTCTGTTAACACTTTTGTTTAGACACTCAAACTCTTAGAATGGATTAATAGCATTGTCTCATAAAGAGGTTATGGCTTCATGAAATATCCCTTCTCAGTTCTTTCCGATTGCTTCTGCAGTGATGATTGGCCAACTCATTCTGTTAGTGTACTCCCTACCTTGCCTACCTCATAACTGCTTATCTGTCTTTTGCATCCTCCTGGGTCATGAACATACCAGATTCTATACAATCATTATCACTCTATCTCCAAGAAGATGGAGATATACTTTTATAAGGACTAAATAATAATTTTCACACACATGGTTTTTATGAATTATTATAAACATTTTAATTAGTTACAATGGAACAGTTTTATCCCACAAAAACATGTCATAGATCAAGCTACCCAATGCTACTTAGAATCAAACAGACTCTTGAAAAATACTTGTTGAGTGCAGCAACTGGGATAAGTATCAAAAATATAATTTTAAAACTTTATGGCTGGCACCGTGGCTCACTAGACTAATCCTCTGCCTGCAGTGCCGGCACTCCGGGCTCTAGTCCCAGTTGGGGCGCCGGTTCTGTCCTGGTTGCTCCTCTTCCAGTCCAGCTCTCTGCTGCGGCCCGGGAAGGCCATTTGAGATTCTGTTTGCCAAAATTCAGGCACACCAAAGTTCGGGTCCTTGTAATGTTGTTCAGGATCCATCACCGTGTCCTCTCCATATTCAATATCAATTTTTCTTCTAATCCATCCTGAATGGAATATAAAATGTCTGGTTTTGAACCTGTAAGAATGGGCTGTTTGAAATCTATGGGCCCTGCACTCACATGGGAGATCAGGGGGAAGCACCTGGCTCCTGGCTTCAGATCGGAGTAGCATGCCAGCCATAGAGGCCATTTTGGGGGTGAACCAACAGGAAGGAAGGCCTTTCTCTCTGTCTCTCTCTCTCACTGTCTAACTCTGCCTGTCAAAAAAAAAAAAACACTTTATATATTATGATAATTAAACTTGTTTCCTTTATATAAATATAAAAAAGAACATAATGATAAACAGGACAGATTTCCCACTATGTGTGAATTCACCATAGAGTGAATGTCAGTTGATAATGCATATATATATACATTATATATTATATAATGTATATTTAATACAATATGTGTACTTATAAATAATATATAATATAATGTATTGCATCATGTAATATATGTGCATATTTACATACACAAATATGTATATAAGGCAAAAGGAAAGGTCAGAGTAGAGAGATGGCAGGTGAAGAGAGAGGAGACAGATGGGGCTCTGTATATATTAGTAAGTTCTTAAAGGATGAGATCTCCCTAATTACTGTTGCATATGAGTTATGGATGACCTAAGAATTACTTTAAAATCCTTCATATATAATTTTTCTGCTCTCTATTCATAATATAAACTTCTCTGTAATGTAACATTTCATGGTCAACGCAAATTAAGAAGATATAATTCTACTCCTCATCTCACTGAGATTTACTTTTACTTCTGTTGAATATGCAATGATGGCATAATATAGTCACATTCCACTATTGAGTTCCTTCGTCAGCTTCTGAAATTGAGAGAATCCATAATTATAAGCTTACTTTGTGGCTTAGATGGCATGGGCGGGTATATTTCAAGCAAAAAAAAAATCTTGCCTGGATAAATATGAAACCTAAAATTCAGTCTCTAAATTACAGTCTGCTGAGAAATCTCTGCGTGCTTGTTTGTTCCTCTCTTCAACTAACACCTTTCATGGATGGGATTTTTCTCTCTGATCAAATGTCTGAACCTGCTGAATGAAATGGGGCTTCTAGATACTGCATATTTCATGGGTCAGGACTATGTAGTTGATGTAGATGTTCACATGATACCCCAGTTACCATCTTGAATAGGCAAAGTAGTTACTAACATGAAGTTTTTGGGAGAAAGATTCAAGACATTGTTTTCTTCTATTCAAACTTTTATTTTGTCTCTGATCAACTGTGTGATATTATGTAAAATAGTTATCCATTTTTTCCACTTTACAATATGCCTACTAGAATATACCTTAGAGATGAAATGGGTCAGTATCTATATTGTGGTTTATAATAATCACTTTCTACATATAAACAATTTTACAGGGTTCATATTTTAAGTTCTTGTCCACTAGATTCACTACCCAGATTTTTCGTCCATTACTGCACAGATATGTGAAGCTAAAATAGTTTCCCTGGGCTTTACTTAGTTCTTCGTTCCTAAGAGTTAACTGTTATATTTGGAGCAGAAACTAAATAATCATTCCATGCCCATCTCAGTAAAATGAATCTATTCTTACCCTCCATGGACCATTTTAAGGCCCATTTCTTTCATCTTATAAGTAAAATGTTAGCTTTAGTTTAAAATCTATTAACTTATTTATACTGGTACCTATTACTATTTATCCAGGGCTCTGCATTTATATGTCCTTATTTTTCTCTTTTGCTGAATTGAGTGAATTGTCTCAGTGGGTATATGTTGTCTTTTCCACCATGGTTCATGCAGATCATAATAAACTTTGACTGAATAAATTTAGAAGTAGAAAGGAAGTCGCTCTTAGTCTTGCATAGCAAAGGACAAGTCATGGCTTTGCAGGTTAGAAACACTTTGGCAAGACCAGATAATTTGCCAAAGGGAACAAATAAATTTTTATATTTTACTTGGATGGCTCAGAAAATACGTATTTTGAATGACTAATTATTTTAATTCATATTAACTTAGATACACATGAAAAAAATTACATTTCCCTTGAAGCAATATAATTTGTAAACTTATAAAGATATTTTAAAATTTTCTTCCATGTGACTGCAATTCACTAAAACATACCAACCTTGCTTCTCCAAGAAAAATATTTTCATCAAAAAAAGGTTTAGCAAAAATATTGTATTCATGTAACGTGCCAACTCCATCCCTGTTTTGTAAGCTAAGATGTTTACCATGTGGTAAGAATGTTAAACCACAACTCATAAAATGAAAGAGCTAACGGAAAGTCTCACTTGTATTTCTGAAAGAAGCCAACTGTTTACACTTGAATTTTTAAATTCTTAAGTCATAACTCAGCATCACAGGATTCTGTACATTGTACACAATGTTTGTGGGGGAAATGTGGATCATCCTCCCTCATTGACCTTAATCAGAACTAAAGGCCGGCGCCGTGGCTCAATAGGCTAATCCTCCGCCTTGCGGCGCCGGCACACCGGGTTCTAGTCCCGGTCGGGGCACCGGATTCTGTCCTGGTTGCCCCTCTTCCAGGCCAGCTCTTTGCTGTGGCCCGGGAGTGCAGTGGAGGATGGCCCAAGTGCTTGGGCCCTGTACCCCATGGGAGACCAGGAAAAGCACCTGGCACCTGGCTCCTGCCATCGTATGAGTGCGGTGCGCTGGCCGTAGCGTGCTGGCCGCGGCGGCCATTGGAGGGTGAACCAATGGCAAAGGAAGACCTTTCTCTCTGTCTCTCTCTCTCACTGTCCACTCTGCCTGTCAAAAATTAAAAAAAAAAAAGTCAGAACTAAAAAGACGAATCATGATTCCATAGTTTCTACTACAGATCTAGAACAGGTTTCCCATAGTTGACCATTATTTCCGTAATAATCATCCACTCTCTACTCTTAGAAGGAAAAGCAACAGATAACTGACATATCTATCCATATCTACCTGAAAAAAGTAAGGTTGTTACATGCCCAGAAAAAGCAAACTGGAGAGATTAAATATTAATACATTAATGACACTTGGTCTAAAAAACAAGACCACAGAGTTTCACCTTACGAGTTATACAGCTAAGTGTTTTAGAAAAGTGTTTACCTTCAATATATACCACTTTAGAAATTGGAGTGAGGGAAAAGTAAAGCCATTATTTTAAAATGTGTTCTTCTCGTCTACATTCCTGAGCTATGTGTACCTAGGGATAAAAGCTTAACAGCTGAGAATACTTAGAGTTCATTTTAACTATGAGAAAAATATCAGTTTAATAAAAAAGAAATTTCAATCAAGATAAATGTACTCTAAGGTAAAATTTGAGTAAGACTGATGAAAATATGTTAAATTTAAAGAACTGAAATATATTTATTGCTAATTTTCTTTGAAGACATATACATGAATTTGAAGTCTTTATAGAAAACTGATTTGTTTTCAGCTAAAATTGTCTAGTTTTTTACTCAAGGCGCCAGAATGTCTTGTTTAGCTAGTACAGGTTGATTATCTCATATCCAAAATGCTTGTGACCATTTGGATTTGGGACATTTCTTATTTTCAAATATTTACACATACATAATGAGATATCTTAGAGATGATCTCCAACTCTAAATAAGAAATTCATTTATGTTTCATATACATATTAAACTCATAGCCAGAAAGCAGTTTTATCCATGGGTGTTTCAAAAAATTTGTGAAAAACAGAATTCAAAATACAGTTTATTGTGGGGCAAAAATTTTGAAATCCATACATACAAGAAATCTTTAAAAGATCAATAGAAAATGCTTTCTATAACAAAATTATGCTAGGGTTTTAAAATATCTTTGTACTATCATAGATTTCTCTTTTAGTTCTATTTCTCTACACAAGTTTTGAGTTCTCCTTCTACAATATTTTTGCTGAACTCATTTGATTGCAACCTATCACATGAGGGTAGACGTGAACATTTTCACTTGTGGCATTTTGCAGGCACTCAAAATTTCCAATACTGGAGCATTTCAGAATTTGGGTTTTCAGGTTTGAGCCACCCAACATTGCACTCTGTTAGCTGTTGCTGTAATACTATGAATAAATGTTAGTTTCGTGCTCACTTCTTAGAAGATAACTCTCGTTGTCTTTGCTTTCTCATAATGGTGAGCAAGGGAGTGAGGTTTCTTTAAACCTAGATCAGAACCTCCACTCTGGTATTGGTACAGTGGGGTAGCACAGCCCTCTGTGGTGGTGGTGTGGGAAAGTAGTGAGCAAATTGTGGTGACTAATGATTGATCTGACTGAAGCTATCTGTAGCACCTTGACAGGTGTTAGAGATATAGAAAATATGGAATGGTGTGATGAGCACTATAGATTAGAGATAGAAGAAAATTGTTGTGAAAACAGACCACCGAGAGAGTCCTTCTTTTGGAGACTTGAGAAAATCTTACAGAATAGATTGCATTGAAACTAGGCCTGGGGAAATACATGAGTTAAGGAGAACAGATAGGTGAGAGTATTATAGCAGTGGAACACCACATATAGTGTGTGGAAATACAAAGTCACACAAAACCATCTTTGATGAAGAAACCATATGCAGAGTGTGAATTGAGAATATATTGCAAAGTAAGAAGTAGCAGGATTGAGAGTAGAAATATAGGCCTTGCGAGAATTGTGAAATTCTTGACTATAATGTTGAAGCATTTGGGATTTATTTAGTGTGAGTTACTGGAGGTATATGAGTTACATTATACTATATAACTATCACAAAATATAGTGACTAAAATCAGCAAATAGTTGGCAGCATAGCAAACTGAACAAAAGCATAGTGGCTTTAAAAATTCCATTTTATAGTGAAGATTTTGTGGAGCAGCAATAGGCACTGGGCTCAGGAAAGCCTTTCTGGTCTCAGTTGGGCCTGGTCGTTGTTCACCTGCAGTGTTACTGGGAAGGCAGGGAATGCATTGGAGGACGGGGCACAAAAGTTTCATCCTCTGGTGCAATATCCTAAGCTTGATTACATGGGGAAAACAGAGGTCCCAAGGAGAGGGTGGGATTGCAAGGGGCTTTTGAGGTCTGGTTTAGGAATTTTCTATCAGTACCTCTGAGTCACTTTCCATTGGGTAAAGTAAGTCACAAAACCAACTCTGAGACAATACTCTCCACTTTTTGATAATAATAGCTTTAAAGTTGCTTAGGGGATGGAAAGTGAAAAGAGGGAAAATTGTATCTGTTTTTGCAATTTACCAGAAGACTTTCAAATAGGTTTATTAGTATAGTGGGTACAAACTGCATGCTGGATTTCGACAGTTTGATTTCAAACTCATCATCTGGTTTCTAGGTAACCAAATACTGAAGCAAGTTAAAGGAAAATAAGAAATATATGAATTGGAAACATTAGAACAATTTTAAGGATAGTCCTGAGAGGAGAACAGAAGCTGTGCCCTCCTAAGGGAACTTGAAAGCCCATTCTTCTCTTCTCCCAGTGGGCAAGCAGAAAGCACAAACAAACACACACACACACAAAGATAATAGTCCATGGCATCAAGTCTCACATGCAAATCATGTCATAAGTTGAAGACTGATTTTAACTAAAATTATTTCCTTAAATATATACCAGCTGTATTTATTATCAATTGTGATAATGGCCTATTTGGGAGGAATAGGCTGGACCAGCAGTGGTAAGAGATTTAATTTAGTTTGGAGACACAAGTCACTATGTAATCCAGTTCTGAGCTACTTACTGTTCTTTTCTGGAAATGAAAGAACTCAGAAGAGAAAGATCTCGATCACCCACTGAGACAGAAAGGGGCAGGCCACAGCACTTCTAAGATCTATTCTCAGCAGTGTGAATTTGACCTTGTGGTTAAGACACCTGCATCCCACATTGAAGTGGCCGGGTTTGATTTCAGTCTCTGCTTCCCAATTATAGCTTCTGGTTAATGCAAGCCCTGGGAGGCAACAGTGATGATTCAAGAAAGTGGATACCTACCACCCACACAGGAGACCTGAAACGCATTCCAAGCTTAGGACTTCAGCTCAGCCCTGCCTCAGACATTGTGGGCATTTGGTGAGTAAAGCAGTAAATGAGAGTGCCCCCCACACTTTTAAATAAATAAATAATAAATGTCTACAGACAGGCCTCTCTGACAGTCAAGTTGTGGCTAGAAAGGGTACAGTGCTTGGGATCATACAGGGTACTAAGACTCTGAGCATTGGTATGTTTAGCCTCTCTTCCAAGATATTTTTTTTTAATTTTAAATGTTGATTGTTTGCTTGAATAAGGCATTTAAGAGATTTATGCTATTCTTATTTACGCTATTGTTTAATTTTTTTAATCATAGTATACCTCTTACCATACTTTTATATAAAACTACCATAGGCTGAGTAGGAGCATAGCTTTAAAGTATTATTTTTTCCTCATTATAACCAGTATATATTGGATATTGAAAGCTGTAAGTTAAGCTGAGAAGTGATTCTCCTCTATGCACCTGTTGACTTTCAAAAGATGTGTGGTGAGTTCGTAGAAGTAAGAGATGATATTGAACTTGAGGTCTTTAGTCTCTACCAGAGGATAGAACCATGACAGAGATTGAAAGAATACTCAGAATGCTGTTCACAGTAGCACAGGGTTGATAGACAAAGAAAGTGTAGGAAGACTATCTTGTCCTGCACGATAGTTTTAATAGGACAGGCCTTATCATATCATTCTATCTGAAGCCTGACACAAAAAGCAAAAACAAAAACTGGTTATTTTAAAGGAACTCCATACAAGGTCAGGCCCTAGTCCTCCATTAGAGAAGAGTATAAGAGGAAACTTGACAACATACCAGCTACATCTTTCTGCTTTTAAAATACATGAGAGGTTGAATGGGACAAGAATATTAATGAAAACAGGCAGGATTTGCAAATCACCTATTCGTTTCCATTGGAACAGAGTAAGGCTTCCTCTACTTAAACAGAACTCTCCGCTATCCCTGGATCCTGTGTCACTTGGCTTTCAAAGGATTTTCTTTACTTTTCCTTCCTTTCACGCTTGGCTGTGTCAGGCCTACATGAATGTTGGATATGAGAATCACAGCTTGCCCTTTAGCCTCTAGCACTAATGAACAGATTAAGGAGATTGGAGGGGTGTTCAATTCAAATAAGGTGAGCAGTCACTTGGTTCACATGTATGAGCTACCAGAGTTCTATTTGCATGATACACAAAACCAGAAAAATATTACTAAAGCTGAATGCAGGCATCGTGGAGAGAATTGTGTGCGGCACATTTTCTCACACGTAGAATAATCTGTGAGTTTACCTGGTTCTTCCTCTGTCACTTCCAGGACTACTCATCCCCTTCCCAAGAGCTGTGTCAGGAATTTTAGCTTTTCCTCTTCAAATTTAATTGTTTTAAGACCTGTTACTCACCTTTAGTCAAAAGTTTCCACATCCTGCTTGATGAATACATGCCTGTAGAGATAATAACTGGAAATCGTGGTCATTTTGTGTCATCACTTTTGGTTTTTGATATATCAACATATTACATTTTAGGATAAGTGCAAAAAGTGTTACATATAATGAATACTGCTTAATTGAATGGGAACTTTCAAATAAAACTAAAATTGATGTGTAATTAGCTACTTATAAATTTTTAATAATTGTATTAAATAAATTGTAAATTTATTTAATAGATGTCACAATTAATTAAATTGCAAAGGCACCTATTTAAGTGACATTTTTAGCCAAGGAAAAAAAGCCTACTGAGTAGATGTTAGACCTCACAGGAGCTTCCAAGTCGCATTCTTCACTTAGAACACATTTAATTTGCCCTCTTTTCATATTCAGAAAAGTAACTGCTCAGAGACAGAAAGTCCATTTGAATTTAGAGCTCTGTGGGCACAGAGCATATGCTTCTTCCACTGTACTCTAGCTGGCTTTACTTTTGCAAACAAGTTTTAACAAAATGCAGCAGCTACAGCTAGCTATTCTGAAAGCAGGGCTTTTTTAAAAACTAACTGAAGTGAGATGAAACCTCATTGTGGTTTTGATTTGCATTTCCTTGATGCCTAGTGATCCTGAGCATTTTCTCAAGAGTCTGTTGCCCATTTGAATTTCCTCTTTTAAAAAATGCCTGTTCAAGTCCTTTGACCATTTCTTACCTGGATTGTTTGTTTTCTTTTTATTGAATTTCATGAACTCTTTAAAGATGCTGGATGTTAACCCTTTATCAGTTGCATAGTTTGCAAATATTTTTTCCCATTCTGTCAGTTGTGTTTTCACTTTGCTGAATGTTTCCTTTGCAGTTCAGAAACTTCTCAACCTGATGTAATCTCATTTGTCAGTTTTGACTTTAATTGCCTGTGTTCTAGGTCAGCATGTGAAAGAGTTATCACCTGCAGGACAATTCAAAATAGCTAAGATACAGAATCAACCCAGATGTCCATCAACTCTTGATTGGATAAAAAAAAAAATATGGTATATATACACTATGGAGTACTACTCAGCTTAAAAAAAAATGAAATCCCTGTGAGTGAGATCCCAGTGGACAGATTGGGCCATCAAAGAAGGAGGTACCTTTCTCTGAAGGGAGGAAAGAACTTCCACTTTGAATATGGCCTTGTCTAAATAAAGCAGGAGTTGTTAACTCAGGAGGCTTCCATAGCCTTAGGGACTCTTTACAAGAGCCTCCGGTGATTACTGACATCATAAATGAAAGTGTCAATTGTTGGGGCCAGCATTGTGATGCAGCGGGTTAACGCCCTGACCTGGAGTGCCAGCTTCCCATATGGGTGCGGTTAGAGACCTGGCAGCTCCACTTCAGATCCAGTTCTCTGCTATGGTCTCTGAAAGCAGTAGAAGATGGCCCAAGTCCTTGGACCCCTAAACCCACATGGGAGACCCAGAGGAAGCTCCTGGCTCCAGATGGGTGCAGCTCCGCCCTGTTGTGGCCAATTGGAGAGTGAACCATTGAAGATCTCTCTCTCTCTCTCTCTCTCTCTCTCTCTCTCTCTTTCTCTCTCTCTCTCTCTCTCTCTCTCTCTGCCTCCCCTCTCTCTGTGCAACTCTGACTTTCAAATAGATGGATAAATTTTTTTAAAAAGTGTCAATTGTTAAATCAACAACAGGAGTCACTCCTTATGTAGGATCTCTGTCCTTAATGTGTTGTATTATGCGAATTAATGATAAAACTAGTATTCAAACAGTACTTTATACTTTGTGTGTCTGTGTAGGTGCAATCTGTGGAAATCTTTACTTAGTTTATACTAAGTTGATCTGCTGTATATAAAGATAATTAAAAATGAATCTTGGCCGGCACCGCGGCTCAATAGGCTAATCCTCCACCTGCAGTGCTGGCTTCCCTGGTTCTAGTCCCGGTTGGGGCATCGAATTCTGTCCCGGTTGCCCCTCTTCCAGGCCAGCTCTCTGCTGTGGCCTGGGAGTGCAGTGGAGGATGGCCCAAGTGCTTGGGCCCTGCACCCGCATGGGAGACTGGGAGAAGCATCTGGCTCCTGGCTTTGGATTAGCGCAGTGTGCTGGCCACAGCTGCCATTGAGGGATGAACCAATGGAAAAGGAAGACCTTCTCTCTGTCTCTCTCTCCCTCTTACTGTCCACTCTGCCTGTCAAAAAATAAATTAAAAATTTTTAAAAAATAGAAAAATGAATCAATGAAAAATGGGGTGGGAGAGGGAGTAGAAGATGGGATGGTTTGCAGGTGGGAGGGAGGTTATGGGGGAAAAACTGAAGTAATCCAAATGTTGTACTTTCAAAATTTATCCAGTGGATGAAAAATCTCTCTCTCTGTAGCTCTGCCTTTTAAATAAATAAATATTTTTAAAAAAAAAAATAAAAATAAACCTAAACCTAACATGAGAATCTTCTCCAGTTACCATGAAAAATAAGGGCTTGAGTATAAGGAAATGAAAAAGATAATTATTCTAAATAAATAGCAGAGCTAACGGTGGCAAGTTCTGATGAAAGTTAAACAGCACATAGCCCTCTTAGGACATATTTCTTTTATAGCTTAAAAATGTTATTTTTCTATGCAATTTCCAGTTTAATCAATTTTTTAAAAAAAAAATCATGTAGGATCTCTGTCCTTAATGTGCTGTACATTGTGAATTAATACTATAACTAGTACTCCAACAGTATTATCATTTTGTGTCTCTATGTGAGGGCAAACCGTTGAAATCTTTACGTAATATGTACTAAATTGATCTTCTGTGTATAAAGAGAATTGAAAATGAATCTTGATGTGAACAGAAGGGGAGAGGGAGCGGGAAAGGGGAGGGTGGGGGGAGGGAGGGAAGTTGTGTGGGGGGGGAGCCATTGTGGTCCATGAGCTGTTCTTTGGAAATTTATATTCTTTAAATAAAAGCTTTATAAAAAAAAATGTTATTTTTCTACTTTAAAATGACAACCTAGTTATCACTATATGAGAAACACTAATACTCACATACACCATCAACCTATAGTTTCTTGATATATTGTGGACTTATCTCAGAAGTAGCTGAAGAAATATATTCCCTTTGTCTACACTAATCAAAGCTTTTAGATTTTTCATGTTCACCTTTTACCCAGGTTTTGCTGATTGTCTATCCCAAGTTGAGATACTCCTGGCTCTTTCTATGCTGAATAATTGTATATTACTCTCTAAACAGTGACAATTAGTATGTGATTTCTTGTGAGAAAATAGAGATCAGAAACACATGGAACATTTTCACAGTTTTACTGAAATATACAAGACAACAAAATTTGAAGAAGTTTAAGATATACAATATTGTATTTTGGCATACATATGCATTGTGAAAAAATATTATAATCAAGCAAATTAACATATCATCACCTTGCATATTTACCAGTGTTTTAGCCATGTATAAGTCCTGAATATATAGATTGTCCAGCAAAATATTTATAACCAGGAAATATCCTTAATGAATGAAGGTTAAAGATTTCCTCATATTAAAAAAAATTCAGAAAATTAATTGTTAAAAGATATTCACTAAATGTTAAAGGTTCTGCTTTGGATGTACTAGAGGGAAATGTATATGATCAATAATGAAAGCAAGACAAAAGTAATAATAAATATCAGGTAAATATTATAGCCTATTAGTTTCCTCTTGAGTTTTAAATATGTGGTGGAAAATTTAAGGAAATCATAATATAGTTGGTGAAATTTGCATTGTATATAGTTGTAATAATAAGGGAACTCAACATAAAAGCAGGAGAATAAAGGGACCTAAATGCTAATGCTAATAAGTATTCTGCATTCCTCTTGAAGCACTAAATATGGATTTTATTTGAACACAAAAAGTTAAGTACATGTATTGTAATCCCTAGAGAAAAGATTACAAATAACCATGGAAGGACAAGAGACATCACTAAAAACACAGTAAACAAATTAAAATTGAATAAAAATGAATTTTATGTGATACAAAGTGAAGAAAGTAAAGGAAAAACTGAAGTGAACAATAGAATGGAAATTAGAAAATAAATAATAAAATAACAACTCCAAGTCTAATTAATTTTAATCATCTTAATAATGATATTAATTTTAAATAGTCAAGCATGTAAAATGAAAGGCAGACTGTTAGATGCAAGAATGCATACAACATTCATGAAAGCAGAATTGAAAATAAGTTAATTAGCTTTTTATATTAAGTGGGGTAGACATCAAAGTAGAGAAAATTGCCTTATCTCTAAGCCATGAGCTCAGAACTCAATCTTGGCCTCCTAAGTGAACGGCAGAGACTAAATTATTTGGGTCACCATCTGTTGTCCCCCAGGGTGCACTTAGCAGTAACTTCGGTTCAAAAGTGGAGCTGAAATTTAAAGCCAGGCACTTTGATATGTGATTCAAACTTTAGGAGCAATGTCTTAATCACTCAGCCAAACACCAGCCCTTCTCATTTAAAAAAAAAAAATATGAAAGCCCTAGAAATCATTAAAAATTGATTAAATAATAAAGTATAATACCAACCCCAAAGCATAATCACCAAAGCTAAACTAAGCAAACGACATGACATCAAATTTAAAAGCATCTGAACAGTGGAGGAAAAAAAAAAATCAACAGAGGAAGAGACAACCTACAGAATAGGAGAAAATATCTTCAAGTATACATCTGATAAGGGGTTAATGCAAAAAAAATAAGTAATAAGTGACTCAAATAACTCAGTAGGAAGAAAATAAATAACCCAATTGAAAAATAGACCAAGGCTTAAATAGCTATTTCTCAAAACAAGATGTCCAAATGATCAATAGAGATGTGAAACGATGCTAAACATTACTAATCATCAGATACAAATAACAATCAAAACCAGAATGATACATCATCTCACAGCATTAGGATAACTTTTATCAAAAAGAGGAAAGAAAACAAGCATTGGGGAGCATGTGGGGAAAAGAGAACAGTCACACCCTCTTGGTAGGAACACACAAGGTGAATCATTGTGGAAAATAACATGGAAATTCCTCCAAAAATTAGAAGTAGCAGCTATCCCACTTCTGGGATATGTATTCAAAAGAAATAAAATCCATATGGCAAAGGGATATCCACATACCTATGTTCACTGAAACCCTAGTCACTATACCCAAGTTATAGATTCAACCTAAATGTCCATGAAAAATGAATGAATGAAGAAAATGTGCAGTGTGTACACATGAAATACTATTTACCCTTAAAAAGCAAAGGAATTCTGTCATTTGTGACAACATGGATAACCATGGAGGACATTATACTAAGTAAAACATGCCAGACACAGAAAGACAAATGTCATGATCTTACTTATATGTGGAATCAAAAAAATCAAACTAACATAATGAGAAGGTTAAATAGGAGCTACAAGAGTCTAGGGCAAGGTGAGAAGATGTTGGTCAAAAGACACAAAACTTAGGAAGAATAAATGTGAGAGATCCATTGCATAATACTTAATAGTAATGCATTATAGCTTTAAAAATTGTTACTAAGTAAATTTTTAAATGATTTCAGTACAAAAGAGGGAAGTGGCATAATACATAATTAGCTCAATTTAATGATTCCACTATGTATAAGTATCCAAAATAGTTGTGCAAGATAAATGTAAGTATATACGTTTTATTTGTCAATTTTAAAATTACATATTTTTAAAAATACTTTTAAGACGTAAAACTGGGGCCAGCGCCATGGCGCAGTAGGTTAGTCCTCTGCCTGTGGTGCCAGCATCCCATAAGGGCGCTGGTTCTAGTCCCAGCTGCTCCTCTTCCAATCTAGCTCTCTGCTGTGGCCTGGGAAAGCAGTAAAAAAGACGGCCCAAGGACTTGGGCCCCTGCACCCACGTGGGAGACCTGGAGGAAGCTCCTGGCTCCTAGCTTCGGATTAGCCATTTGGGGAGTGAACCAACGGAAGGAAGATCTTTCTCTCTGTCTCTCCCTCTCACTGTCTGTTACTCTACCTCTCAAATAAATGAATAAAATCTTAAAAGAAAAAGAAGTAGGAGTAATGCACTTTTAAATTCAGTTAGGTAAAAATAATAATTTCAAATTAAAATAATCTTTGTATTATGTTTCCCCTTCAGGATAAAAATTAACAAAAATGAACTCTCTCATATAAGGCTAAGTAAGCTGTGCTTTTTTCCTATTATTTGTTGTTGAAAGAAGTGTCAAGATATCAAATGTTCATGAAACTTCCCACATTAGTTGATGGATAATAAAGGTTAGTGGTTGTTAATTAATATTTTTCCCTGGTAATCCTTCATTGACCATTAGAAAAAAATGAAACAAGTCAGACTTAAAAAATGATAGGGGAAAAAAAAACTTAAAATAGGCTTGCTTTCAGAAAGTATTCACTAAGAGCTTTTGGGTGAAGATGACTTCACATTTCAAATAGAATAAGAAGTGTGAACTACAAGAACCAGCAAATCTGACACCTAAAGAACTCATGAACTGAGTACCACTGCATTCACAAGTGTTGATGTGTCTCCAATATTCAGACACACAGGTGCCTCTCATTTAATATTCTTGAAATGAATTGCATGATTCACTTAGTCCTACACATCTTTGGATGATTTTTTGAAGTGATAGGAAGAAAGTGTGCTTCACACCAAGTTTATCCACAGAAATCACAAAAAAAGAATATTTTACGGTGATAATAACTTGCTCTATTTGAACTAAGAATGGTAAATGCTCATTAATGTAATACAACTAAAATCCATTATGCAGTCAAATCCCTGTGTATTTTGTCTGCCATCATGGCTTTCCTCCCATCATCTGTATGAGCACACACAACCCTTTGAAATTAGAACTGATAAATCCTCCAAAACACCACTCTGAAGTCCTGCAAAAATTAGTGATTTATTCCTATTCATATTTAAGGCTTGTGATTGAACTAAAAATAGCCCATATATCATTTCTGTTTGGGCCAGTGATTATGGAAGCTAGTATGTACTCATAGTTTACCAATATAGAGGAGGGCTGAGAACCCAAAATGGGAAAAAAATAAAGTTTGGATTTATTTCTCTGAGTTTCAAATTCTTTATCTCTCAAATCCATACTATGGATGTGACTATATTAAGTATTAAGTGAATGTAGGTAAAATCCTGTATTAGTTGGCCAGGGATGTTATTACAAAATACTACAGACTGGCTAATTAACAACACACATTTACTTTCCCACAGTGCTGGAGGCTAGAAGTCCAAGATCAAGGTGCTGTAGGGTTACCATCTGGTAAGCCGCTCTCCCTGGCTTTCTCATTGTGAACTTCACAGGGCCTTTCCCCTGTGCACACATGCTTACAAGGACACAAGTCCTATCAGATTAATGCCCTGCCCTTAAAACCTCATAAACCTTAGTTATATCGTTTTAATTCCTGTCTCAAATTACAGTCACATGGAGGGTTAGAGCTTTGACATATGAATTGGGGGGAGAGGGTGGGGAAAGCAGCTCAACCAAATTTGCAACCAGCCCGTTGTATAAGTGTGTGAGATTGTTCCCGGATAGAAAATTACAAACACACCATCACTCTCAAGTGGATCTAGGTGCTTAAGCTAGCTCTGAGTGAGTGTATAGTCTGGCTCAGAGTCTCTTCCCAAGTCTGAATGTCAGACCAACTTCTGCTTCCATCCCTGTGAATACAGTACAGGCGACAGTTCCACCGATCACAATTTGCTTAGCCACTTAAGTTTACTCTCCCTTTGCATTGTCATTGTGTCATTATCTAGTGACATCTGTGTGCCTAATTTGAATGTCTCATCCAGCCAGAAATGTAGTTAAACCCTTTCTACACATTTCCCCCTTTATATATAAAGCGAGATGTTAAACAAGAAGTTTCACGGGAAGTGACAGTTGTAGAAGATGAAGATACAGTTGAAGTTACCATTCTACAATTACCTCTTCGATGGAAATGTCTGAGAACTAGTTTCGCAGTCTGTGGGCGTTTCACTCAGCAGCTGAAGCAAAGACAATTGAGGATGGAGACTGGGGAGAATGGAAGGGTGCAGAGAGTGGGGATTCTATGAGGACGACTGCTGTGCAGGATTCTCACAACCTCAAAGGAAAGAGATGGGAGTGGTAGTGCCTCAGAGGGACAATTTGTAATAGGCACACTGGAGAAGTTTGACATGCATTCCTTTCAGTGGGAGATGGGGTTGACTCCTGGCTGAGAAGGAGGCAGCACAGGAAGGAGCCACAGCTGGAAAGTGATTGTACTTCCAACTGGGAAAAGGAGGTCAAAGTGCACGCATCCTGGGGACTGGGTGTGACATGCTGGGGCCGGGGGGCATTGGCCTGGGAGTCTTTCACAATGAATCCTATGCAGACGTCAGCTTCCTATAGCAACACGATGGCAATCATAAGTGGCTCCTGGTGGCACATGTGGAGCTGCATCCACAATAACCAGGCAAGGGCTCTAGAGGCATTGCTCAGCAGATGGAAACTGCAGTCTACAGAAACAGCAGGTTGCTTTCAAGGAACCCACAGCTTCGCCTGGAAGAGAAAGGGCAGCTTTCCATCCCTCCTGGACACAGGCTGCGTGAAGGCAGGATGCAGGAGAACCATGCAGGGAGAGATGTTTCCTGCCTCCTTTTACCTCTTTCTCTCCCCCTACGCCTACCTGAGGGGATTAGAAATAACATCCAGAAGTGGTTGGAACTGAGTGACAAGAAGAGTAAACTTCATCCTGCTTTTTTGTCATTCTTTTTCTTTTTTTCTTATCATTGTCAGAAGCCCTCCTGAGGCTGATTCTTGAGGCTGCACATGGATTGGCTTCACGTCACATTATTAAGCAAATTCACCTGTGGCCTCTGTTTACTTGGCAAGTTATTTATGCAAATCCTTAATCAGGTAGCTGGTGCTATGGTGTAGTGGGTAAAGCTGCTGCCTGCACTGTGGGTACCAGTTCAAGACCTGGCTGCTCCACTTCCAATCCAGCTCCTTGCTCACACCCCTGGGAAGGCAACAGAAGATAGTCCAAGTCCTTAGGCCCCTGCACCCATCCTGGAGACCCACAGGAAGCTCCTGGCTTCAGATTGTTTAAGCTCCAGCAGTTGCAGTCATTTCAGGAAGAAATCTTGCTTTCTCTTTGTGATTCTGCCTTTAAAAAAAAAACCCTTAATAATATTCTTTATAAGAGCACTAAAAATCTGTTGACATTGAATCATACTCTCATTTTTAATAGCTGCTCTATTTTTACTTCTCCAGGGGCATAAACAAAGACAGAGTTCTTCAGCTATGTGTGTCCCCTCCCAAACCTGTATCTTCATCCATTCTTCTTTTTGTCTTTCATTTTTGTGTCACCTCCTGAGATTGACATTCTTTGTGCTATTCTTCCATAATTATATAATTTTCTAATTAGTTTTTCTTACTCTCACCACTATTGTTCTGTTTTCCTTAAACAGAGGTTCTCAGTTGGAGGCAGGGGAGAATCCCCCTCCAGGAGACATTTGGCAGTGTGTACTCACATTTTTTTGTCTTCATGCCTGGAGAGGTGGTGCTACTGGCATCTAGCAAAAAGGAAACAGGAATGCTAGCAAATGTCTTACAAGCTACATCATGTTGACTCTCTTTATTTTCAACTAATTCACTATCATTATTGTTTACGGAGTGTTTGACTTGCCAGTTAAAATCCTGGTTGGATGCCTTCATCCCATATCAAAGTGTCTGGATTTGAGTCCTGGCTTCACTCCCCATTCCAGCTTCCTTCTAACGCTTACCTTGTGGGGCAGCAGATGATGATCCAAGTAGTTGGGACCTTGCCACCTGTATGGGAGACCTGGATTGAATTCCTAGTTCCTGGCCTTGGCCTGGTCCACCCCTGGCTGCTGCAGGCAGTTTAGGAACCAGCAGATCAGGATTCTCTTTCTTCCAAATAAATACCTAAAAATTAAAACACAAAACCACACACGTGTATTCATCAAGCAAAAATCTAAACAAACTAATTCATTTTGTGACACTCTAATAATATCCTAAATTACAAAAAAAAGCAAAAATTGAAAAGTGGAGACTTTTCCTCCTTTTCGCTGTTGCTTCCCCACTTTGCCTGCCTGGTCACCCTTCCCAGCTTGCAGGATCATTTGGCACTGTTCTAGCATAATCAGTTGAGAAAAACAAGAACACAGTTTCTATGTCAAGTTTACGTTTTCCAGGATCTGTTCTTGCCACATCCCTTCTTGTTAGAGTTAATCACAGGGTGGGGAGCCCTGAGGATTCCCGACTTCAACAATTACTCCTTCTGCCTCACACCCATGAGACAAGTCCTCATAGATAAAGTCATGGTGTGTAACACATTCAGTGTGCGTCTTTGACCACTCTGGAAGAAGAAAACGACAGGGGATGGAACTGTTTGGAATCACTTAGTTCTTTAAAATGCTTTAATGCCTGAATATGCATCAGATTTTCATACACTCTGTCAAAACAAACTAACTAAAAGCATCATGCCTTAACCTTCCTTTGAAAATCCAGCAAGAAGTAAAGACAAGTGTCCATTTCAAAGACACAAATATTGCTTATGGTTGTTGTTGTTCAAGAAAACCCCTCCTAATGGTTAATATCCCGTGGTCACTATGAGAAAGATTTGGCCATTTTTAAATGGTGTGGTGTTGTTAAAAACACAGTTGATCAAATCAGTTACCCATTTGGTCTGGCAACAGCTGGCGTGTACTACTCTCTGACAAATTCTGAGTATTGTCTTAAAAATGCCTTTACTCAGCATCTGAAATGCTAGCAGCAGGGTGGACTCTGACAGCCCTTGAACGTGAGCAGATTTGCAAAATCAGTTTGAGATTTTTTTTTTTTTGACAGGCAGAGTGGACAGTGAGAAAGAGAGACAGAGAGAAAGATCTTCCTTTGCCATTGGTTCACCCTCCAATGGCCGCCGCAGCCGGCATGCTGAGGCCGGTGCATCGCACTGATCCAAAGCCAGGAGCCAGGTGCCAGGTGCTTTTTCCTGGTCTCCCATGGGGTGCAGGGCCCAAGCACTTGGGCCATCCTCCACTGCACTCCCGGGCCACAGCAGAGGGCTGGCCTGGAAGAGGGGCAACCGGGACAGAATCCGGCGCCCCGACCGGGACTAGAACCCGGTGTGCCGGCGCCGCAAGGTGGAGGATTAGCCTGTTGAGCCACGGCGCTGGCCTTTGAGATGTTTCTTGTCCTAGGAACCTGAACCCTGATCGCTAAATCTGCCCTTCTTTGCTGATGTATTTCTCATTTATTACTTCTCAGCATTGCTTTCCCTTCAGTAATTCTGCTCAGAGAGAATATTCAGAAATCTCCCCTTTTTCTTCTTTTTTAGTAATTCAGTATTGATATAGAGTTCATTTTTTTCAAACATGTATTTCAGCAATTTTGCTATGACTGAACAATGAGCAAATAAAAGCAAAATTGTGAGTTACTTTGCATGTATATTAGACAAAGCAAACTTTGGTAAAACTTGTTCTCCCAATTTTCAATTGGCTCCTTGACTAAAATGCATATGAATTCTTAGCTTTCCTTTGTAAACTTGTTTGGATCACAAAAGCAAGTTACACTTTGGTTAAAAATTTGCATTCAGAGTAGCAGTTGTTTTAAAAGAAGCAGCAGAAGTCACATATTGAAACTGAATGTCATGGAGGAAAATAGTAAGATAAAATGGCCCTTACTAACAAAAATCAATTAAGTGAGCAGTTAAATCATTTATTTTGCTTATGAAAATAAATTAATGATATTTTTCATCAGGGTGTGACAAGAAGTCTTTGCCATGAAAAATAAATAAAAACATCTTTGCCTTTGTACATCATTTTCTCTCCACCATCCTGCTGAACTTGCACATTGCCAATTCAGTCCTCCTGTATTGGTTGCTTTGGACCAAAAGGAGACATCTGGAAATCTAATTTATCTTGTCAGTGATTGTATCTTTAAATTCAAAGATATTTCTTTTCTGTTTGCAGATTTATAATCTGTACAGAAAATTAATAAGCTAGAAGATTGGATTCTGTAGATAATCTATCATTTAAGAAAATTTAAGTAGGCTAGGAATATGAAAAACTGACCTTATTTGGCTAGTGGTTTATTCACTCTACTTGGGGAATGCAAATTTTAAGGAGTCTCTGTATGTGCCTTAAACTGAACAGTAAACTCGCTTATAAAATGTGTTGATCAGAAGGTACAGTTTTCAAAAAAAGTGCTTAGATGACTTTGGACCCATAACTTACACCTTTTAATTGGCTTCTAGAAGATTCCCCTAAGAAATGCTATTCAGTAAACTCATGTAACTCTGTTGTCTCTGTATCTCATCCCTATAGCTACCGGTCTTATATTAATAAATTAATTTGGTTACAAATGTGTTTGAAATACATTTCTTTACTATTCTATCAGTTATGGATTGGTTGTCACATATTCACTCAAACACTGCTCTTACTGCTGATTTGAACCCTGGGAACTTGTTTTATTGAGGAGGAAGAATATGGCTAATTCGTGAGCAGATGAGGAGGCAATTTTAGCATAGTATATCTGTGAAAGCGAAGACACAGAAGCTGCTACACCTGATAGACCAAGCAGGCATCTCAGTAAAGAATTGAGAGCCCAAATTACATTTGGACTGGGCTTTTTATGGACATGAGTATGGGTCCCTCATTTCTTCTCCCCTCCTCCCTCTTCAGGGGAAGTCTGGCGGGGGATTTTGGATGTGGAATTCCCCTAAACAAACCCCTGTCCATCAGGATTCTTATCTGCTGGACAAGTAAATGACTCCTTCAGTCCAGTGGGGTCAGCTGTATCACTCCCTCAGTTCAGCGAATTCCTTTTGATAAGACAGGCAAGGGCATTTCGGGCTTAGGGAGACAAACAAGAGGTTAGATCCTGCTTTCAGGACTTGTTTCCTTATTCTATTGCACTTAAATTTATTTTTCAAAAAATTTTAACTTCAGCCCCTCTTACACACATAGGCCAATATCTACCTCACTGCCCTAACACTTTCTCCTTGAGTAAATTACAGTTTTCTCTGTGATTGCCCCTGGTTCTAGCTAAGTGTCCCTCTCACACGGTTTGTCACAGTAATCTGTAATAATCTCTAAAATAGCATTTAATTCTCTGCATTTTGTATGTATGACTGTGTGTGTGTTTGTGTATAAGTAGATGTATATATACATTATTTTTTATCTTTTTATTTAATTTACATGTCTCCACATTCATTCATACACTAAGCTCCTGGAAGTAAAGATGTGTATTAGTTAAGTTTCTACTAAAGAACCAGATCCACTAGGAGATATAGATTAAAGCGTTTACTGCAACAAATTGGTACATGAGTTGTGGAGCCCTGCCCTATGTATAAGGAAGAGGAGCTGGAATTCTAAGGTAGGAGCTGCAGCTGTATTCCACTAGTAGAATTGCTTCTTCAGAAACACCTCCATTCTCATATGAATCCTTTTCACTGATTGGATGAGGTCTACCAAGATAATCTAAATCATATTCTTTACTTGGTAACTGACTATAGACATTAATTAGCATTTACAAGTTACTTTCACCATATCTAGGTTTGTATTTGATTAAGTAACTGAGTGTTCAAGCCTAGCCAAAATGACAAAGAAATAACTATCCCAGGACCTGTTTATTCTCCCTTGATTCCATAAACTAACAATTTAAAATAAAGGACAAGAACTACCCATAGGCTTCCCACCAAGGTTTGAAATGTGCTAACATTCTGGCAAATTTTCTGTATACGTGTATGAGCACATGTTTTTTGAGAGCATTTGAAAATACTTTGCAGACATCATTACACTATATCTCCAAGAGCTTTCATATGTATCTACTAAGAATAAGACAATTTTCTATGTTCCTATGATTATAATATCCTTTGTACAAATAAATTAATATCAATCATGTAAAAATAATGTTAAATTAGTTCACATTGAAATTTCACAAGGTAGGCATTTGGCATAGCAGTTAAGTTGCATTCAGGACATCTGCATCCCATATCAGTGCCTGGTTTGAATCAAAGTTAATCCATTTCCAATTCAGCTTTCTGACAGTGCACACCTGGTGAGACAGCAGATAATGGCCTAAGTACCTGAGTCCATGTATCCACACTGGAGAAATGGATGGAGTTGTGAGCACCTGTCTTTGGACTGGCCTAGAATTTATTGCTGTGGATATCTTGGGAATGAACCACTGTATGAAAAATTTCTCCCCATCCACTTCTCTGTATCTCTATTTGTCTCTCTCTTTCTTTCTCTCTTTCTCTGCATGTGTGTGTGTGTGTTTATGCATCTCAAAGAAAAATAAAAATAAATAATAATCTTAAAACAACTAAATGTCATAACCGTCCTAAAGCAAGGAAGAAAAAAAAATAAGAGAAGGAAGGGAGAAGTAGACAAATCAATAATGCAACAAATTAAGAAAAAAATCTTCATTCTTTATTTTAATATTTAAGGTTGGGTAAAGGATATAAGTGTTTAATGCCTCTTTATGTCTTATATTGTACTCTCTGGAAATCTAAGGTAAGTATTAGGTGAGTGGGATGTGGAGTAGATACAACAACAAAAATAGCATGAGGCCTACAATGCCGACTCACACTCTAAATATTTCATAGTCCTGCGAAGTAATTGAAGTATTGAACCTGATTCTGAGTTGAGTGCTTAATATTTTAAACATTTGAAGTTTTAATGCATTGAAGGCAGCTCATTTGTTGCAAATCATTTTGTATTGAAATGTTCTAGACCAAACATTATCAGGAAATGAGACAAGTAGATTGCATCTTAATGAGTTTGTTTTCTATGTCAAACAATTCTATTAATTCATTTTTACATTATTTATCTCAGGAGCAGAATATCTTGAGGAAAGAAGTATATTTTAAGGAATCTGGATTATTTAATATTATCCTAATATCAAGAGAAATTTGAATGAGTGGGAATGTTTGGATTGTTACGATAGTTGACAACATGAATATATTATATGAGACACTATATATATTTTGTATTTGGTTCAAAACTATATTTATTTCTTCACCCCCAAAAACATTGAATAATTCAACTTGCTTAATCAAATTCAAAATTCCCATAAGGCATCATTCTTGTGATGAAGGTAAAGAAGCAAACACTGGGTAAAAAGAAATGGAAGGATAGAACAACAAAGGATCATGCATACCATGGTGAGTAAAATGTATACTCCTGTAGCCACTGGCATGTTCTAGTCTCCCTCTCACTTAAACTTAATTCCCATAAATCTTCACCAACTGTCTGCCATGTCTTGGGAATTACTTGTTTTAAAGATCTTCCATCTGGAAGTCCCAGAGTTTTTAGGAGAAATTCCACTTAAGCATTCCTTTAAAGATAACAACAATTTTGCATGATAAAATGTCCCTTTCATCCATTTAACTCCACAAGATGTTTATCCACTTACTCATTATATAAATCCAGTTGTAAATGGGATTTGAGCGAAGATTACCTCAAAGAATGTTTTCTGAGACATTTTAAAGTGGTAGTGGATGACATGAGCATTTGCTTAGCCCAGTCGGTCCTTCAGCTCTGGAAAACAATCTGTTCCTAGGAGGAGCTTCACTGTATAGCAAGTGCTTAAGAAAATAGAAAATGAAACAAGCATTCAGAGAATTACTAACGAGGCATGGCATCAAGTGAACCTCAGGATTTTATGGCAGGATTCTATGAGCTACAAATACACTGGATTCTATTTGCATCCTTCTTAATTTGAGAAGTTATTAAGTTGGTTAGAAATCCACAATGAGGCAAAAAAGTCTGGGCCCTCAGCTCCTGTCTGGCTTTTCCACAATAAATTATGGTGCAAAACCTCACGATTAGTATCATCAGTATAGTGCTTGGAAAACCTTCTGCAAAATTGCATGGTCTCACTGCCTGCCTGGAGGTGGGTTTATTGAGTCTTTGTTCTGTCAAGACACGAAGAAAGCTTAAAAGTTGGATGTGAGAGTTAAAAAACGTGAAGAAAACTTTCTTGGTTGCACAAATCTATAATAAGGTCAACTTGAAATATGTACCACCTTACTACTAAGTACCCTCCTCAAGAGGCCTCATATGAATCCCAAAGGTTCTGAATTCAGATCGTGGGCTAGTGTTAAAGGCATTGCATTTACTTTGATAATTTTTGGCATATCCTTTCCCTCTCTTTTACCGTTTCTTATGCTTCTTGATCTTCAAAGGCAGAGTAATTCTCTCTACACAAATATGTCCCACATAAATTTTGAAATGTGTCTTAGTTTGGAAATAAGTGAAGTCCTACAAGGATTTTTATGTCTGCACAGAAGTGTTACATGCGATCTACTGAGTATAGCTAACCTACTTGTGAATCTGCTGGAATTAACAAAAATAATTTTAGACACAAGGTCCTTCCATCAATAATTGAGTTACTTGTCCTTTTTTATTGTTGCTTTTATGAACTTTTTGCATTGTGTGCTGAGGTGTTGCTATGTCTGTTATTGTTACATATATGTATATCTATTTATTTGTTTTATTTTTTAAAGATTTATTTATTTATTTGAAAGGCAGAGTTACAGAGAGAGAGAAGGAAAGGCAGAGAGTGAGAGGTTTTCCATCTACTGGTTCACTCCCCAAGTGGCCGCAACGTCCGGAACTGGACCAATCTGAAGACAGACACTAGGAGCTTCTTCAGGGTCTCCCGTGCAGATGTAGGGGCACAGGGATTGGACCATCTTCTACTGCTGTCCCAGGCCATATCAGAGAGCCGGATTGGAACTGGAATTTGAAACAGTGCTCATGTTAGATGATGGCACTACAGGCGGCGGCTTTACCTGCTACACCACACTGCCAGCCACTGTTTGTTTTATCTTTAAGGGTAGTCTTCTGAACTGGAAAATAATTCTTTTCAGGGACTGTACATAGTAGAACAATTTGAAATAAGATGCATCTATAAAACTTGCTGAACATCAGAAGTGTACATTAGGGACAGGCATTCGGCAAACAGTGAAGAAAGCACTGGCTAGGATGTCAGTGTCCTACATCAAAGTTCCTGGCCTCAATCTGTGATTCCAGCTTCCTGCTAATGTAGACCAGGGGAGGCAACAGTGATGTCTCAAGTAGTTGAGTCCTTGATAACTACATGGGAGACCTGGACTAAGTTCCCATTTTCCAGTTTAAGCCTGACCCAGTGGTAGCCATTGTTGGCATTTGGGGAATAAATCAACAGATGGGCGATCTCTTTCAATTGTTTTGCCAATAAATATTTAATTAAAGAAAAGAAGGCATATACATCTTCCACTGTGACTTAAGTGTAACAAACATACAAGTGTTACCATATGAATTCTTCCCCATTTACACCTACTTCTGTAAATGTCATTATTAGCTGACCAGTTGTTTATTCAAAGCCTTAGAATTAATTCTTCACTCTTTTTTTTTTTTTTCATTCGCACTTTTAATCTAAAGGCAAATCTCCAGGAACTTCTGGTAAACACTATCTTCTGTCTGTCTACTACTGTCCACTCTCATTGACACACACCCAAGCCAAGTTTTCGCATCACTTACATGGGCAATGTAATGGATTTCTTGTTCCAAAATCCACTTGCCCAGTAGCAAATAGCATGATTTTCCAAAAATTCAATTATGATGTTTAATTTCCTACAAGTTATTTAATCTATTTCTTTATAATAAAATATTTACTTCCAATTATGGTCAAAATCTCTACAGTATTTGACCCTTGATTATATCTCTGATTACATGCTGTACTACTTTTATTTTTCTCACCATAGCCACACTGGGCTTCTTTCCTAGGTTTTCAAGCACACCACGTTGAATTCTATCCAAGGACTTTTGCATTGGTTGGTTTCTCTTGTCACCAACACGTAGTTACATCTTAACACTAAAATCTCAGTCTAAAAGTATCTCTAATTATAATTTGCTTTATTCACAGAGTTTGAAGGAGCCTCAATGATATGACAATTTTTGAACTTTTTCATAATACCTACCACTACTTAAAAGTTGATTTTTTTTGACAGGCAGAGTTAGACAGTGAGAGAGAGAGAGATGGAGAAAAAGGTCTTCCTGGGCCAGCACCGTGGCTCAATAGGCTAATCCTCCGCTTTGTGGCACTGGCACACCGGGTTCTAGTCCCAATCGGGGCGCCGGATTCTGTCCCGGTTGCCCCTCTTCCAGGCCAGTTCTCTGCTGTGGCCAGGGAGTGCAGTGGAGGATTGCCCAAGTCCTTGGGCCCTGCATCCAATGGGAGACCAGAAGAAGCACCTGGCTCCTGGCTTCGGATCAGCGCTATGCGCCGGCTGCAGCGTACCGGCCGTGGTGGCCATTGGAGGGTGAACCAATGGCAAAGGAAGACCTTTCTCTCTGTCTTTCTCTCTCTCTCACTGTCTACTCTGCCTGTCAAAAATTAAAAAAAAGGTCTTCCTTCGGTTAGTTCACCCCCAAATGTCTGCTACAGCCAGCACTGTGTCAATCTGAAGCCAGGAGCCAGGCGTTTCCTCCTGGTCTCCCATTTGGGTGCAGGGCCAAAGCACTTGGGCCATCCTCCACTGCACTCCCTGGCCACAGCAGAGAGCTGGCCTGGAAGAGGGGCAGCCGGGACAGAATCCGGTGCCCCGACTGGGAGTAGAACCCACGGTACAGGCACCGCACGTGGAGGATTAGCCAAGTGAGCCGCGGCGCCAGCCAAAAGTTAATTTTTAAAATATGTCTTTTATTTATTTTGAAAGGGAGAGTGACAGAAGGAGGGAGAAACAAAGATATCTTCTGCTGCTGATTCACTGCCCAAAATGGCCACAAAATGGCCAGGCTGGGCCAGGCCAAAGCCAGGAGTCTAGAATTAGAAGCAAGTCTCCCACATGGGTGACAGGGACCCAGATACGTAGGCCATCTTCCCCTATTGTCCCAGGCACAGGAACAGGGTGCTGGGATAGAAGCAGAGCGGCTGGGATTCCAATCAGCACTCAGAATTAGCATGCAGGCACCACAAGTAGTTTCTTAAGATGCTGGCCCTTTAAGGACATCTTACTTAGGAATTTGTTTATTTTCTGTCTCCATTTGAATGGAATAGCATATTTGCTTTTTTAAAAAATCTGTGCTAGGATCTTTGTCATTCAAGAATGCCAGATATGGAAACTATTTCAGTAATACATATCTAGGTTTCCTAAAGTGTGCAGTTGAGGGATGCTATCTTTAACTCTCTCAAAGGGTTGTTACATGAACCAAATCAGGTCACAAAAATAGCCGCACAATGAAAATAGCAGTATTATCATTAGATATAAGCCTGGATAACACCACAGGCCATGGGAAGGCATTGCCTATTAAAATATTTTATGGTGAACTGTGAACTGTTGTTTGCTGATCATCAATAATTAGTTAAATCCCTATATGCATTGCCATAAGAAATATTTTGGCTACTAGTATAGTCAGTTGACAAGTTAATGCTTAGTATCACCACTTACATGATAATCCTTAAGGATGTGGGACTGGTTCATGATATATCAAAATACATGAGGCTCATGAAATGTAAAGCAGTCAAGAGCTTATTCCGCTGTGCTTTTTCTTTAAACCTGTCTTCACAATTGATCTTACACTGATAAGAAATGCTCAGCTCCATTGGGGATCACATGAAGACAGCATGGTCCATGAACTCCATCACTTAATAAACAAATATGAATGAAAACCCTACAAACATAAGAATGAGCACCAAGCTATCGTATCAGCAGTGGAGGACTAGGGTGGACTGATTTCTTAAATGAAATCTAGGCAATCAAATTTTTATCTTTCCAGATATGTCTAGCACAAAATGAATACTTTTGGAACAATCTGGATTTTTTTAATATTGACCTTTATGAGTTGAAATTTCAAGAAGTTAAGCACTTATGCAAATGAGCCTAGAGACTGTAAAGTTAAAAGATATTAATGTTGAAAACAAAAAAATAATAAGCTAATATTGGCAACAATATAAGAGCACTGAACTGTATTAAATTAGAGAATAAGAAATAAACATGGAAAGCAAATAGATGTTAGTCACTCAGTCTTATAGTCACAAATGATCTTAGAGATGTTTACCTAATGATATCTCTGTGTATGGAAAAAAATTCCACATCCATGCCATACACATACCTTATTTTTTAAACATATCTTATTTAGGTATCTCTTTGTATTCATTATGCTGTCTAAAATACTTAGACTTAAAGTACCAAAGTCTTTATTGGCACAACATTCTTATTAGTTTCCTAATTTACAAGAATTACTTTGAATTTTTAACTCCTTTTGATTCATTTTTCTGTGCCACATAAATCACTTTAAAAGAAAATTAATAATGAAAGGAGATTGACATCTAGGCAGAGCAAAGCTGAGCCCTGATAATATGTGAGAAATGGGAACCAAAGGGGACATTAGAGACAGCAGCCCTAACACATATCACAGTCTGACCTCACATCCCCTCTGTTCTATTTCTGCTAATTCCAATACTATTTGAAAGAACTGAAAATCCCACAGTTGTACCAGTATTTATTTTAGTGGTCAGCAATCAAGTAAATAAATTTTACAGGAAAATGAAAAACGAGGTTTGTACCATTGCCTAGATTTTTTAGTCTTGCAGAGATTTGTTATTCTTGCTTTGAGCAGCACTAAATACTTTTGTTTTAGTTTGGTTTCGACATGTGGGAGAAAAAATAGGAAACCCCAAATATTAGTAAGATTTTTTATTTACAAGTCCTTAAAATTCAGAGATTAAACAAACTATGCAATATATAAGAGCAAGAAAAATCACCAGTGGAAAACTGAATTTATATTGTGTTACATTCATTACTAAAAAAAACAAAAAAATCCCCAATTATTTCCTACCTGGTATTCAAAGTATTTGCATGTGGCTTTACAAAATGCTCCTGAGGAAGTGGTGCTGTCTACTTACCCAGCCCTTGAAAATGTGCTGGCCTTGTGACATGCTCTGTGCTATAGAATGCTACACATGTGATATAATGCTTGTTTCAAGATGAGACCATCGGGGCTGTGTATAGCTTTGCTCATTCTTTTAAAAACTCTTCCAAAAATAAAGTAATGTGTACGACTAAAACTGAAATCTTGATATTTGATTAAACAGTCTCTACTCCTGAGTTTTTTTCTATTTATTACTTGTTGAATTCTTTCTTTAGTGGAGGATTAAGCATGATTATAAAGTAAATTGAAAGTATATCATGATAAAATCATAATAAAAACAAGAAAGGTTGCTGGAAGAGGGGTAGGATTGTGAGATGGAGGGAGGGTTGGAAATATCATTGTATGGCCAGTGCCGTGGCTCAACAGGCTAATCCTCCACCTTGCGGCGCCGGCACACCGGGTTCTAGTCCCGGTCGGGGCGCCGGATTCTGTCCCGGTTGCCCCTC
Source organism: Sylvilagus floridanus (assembly GCA_949820135.1). Lineage (NCBI taxonomy): Eukaryota > Metazoa > Chordata > Mammalia > Lagomorpha > Leporidae > Sylvilagus > Sylvilagus floridanus. The sequence continues at coordinate 18,220,401 of OX463244.1, forward strand.
TTCCAGCCCAGCCCTCTGCTGTGGCCCAGGAGTGCAGTGGAGGATGGCCCAAGTGCTTGGGCCCTGCACCCCATGGGAGACCAGGAAAAAGCACCTAGCACCTGGCTCCTGCCATCGGATGAGCGCAGTGCGCTGGCCGCAGCGCGCCAGCCATCCGTGGCAGCCATTGGAGGGTGAACCAATGGGAAAGGAAGACCTTTCTCTCTGTCTCTCTCTCTCACTGTCCACTCTGCCTGTCAAAAAAAAAAAAGAAGGAAATATCATTGTAGTCTTCAAACTGTATATAGGAAATACATGAGATTTGTTCTCTTCATATAAATAAATTAAAAGGAAAACTTAAAAATAAAAAAAAAAAAAGGAAAAGAAAAGTGCAGATTAGCTTGCCGCATGGTAGGAGACCTCGATAGCAAACAAACTTTTGTCCTAAATGATGCTTCAGCCAGGCAACATCCAAGTGTGTGATACAACCCAGCCACACTCCACACAATTTCATGGCCAAGCCACAGTTATTTGTAGATGTATAAGTACAGCTAATATCATAAATTCCCGACTGATTCAAGATTCATGGACACTAGCAAATGCTTTGGAAGTGAATTTTCTTGGGCAGCACTGTCAGGAGATAAGTAATTCATGTGGAACTGTGAATATGCCTGCAAGAAACAAGGTACAGTTTCTCTTTAATCTTCTGGACCCTGGGTGATGCAGGCCCAGACCTGTTATGAAACATACTACCAATAATCAATTTAAATTGAGGTTAGCTACCTAATTTCTTTATCAGAAAAAAAATACTTAAAGACTCACTGACACCAAGTAGGTTTCACCCTGGTCTTCTATGTCTGCAACCCAGCAGGGGCCCAAACACTTGGGCAATCTTGTGCTGCCTTTCCCAGGCCATTAGCAGGAGCTGGATTGGAAGTGAAGCAGCCAGGATATTCACCAGTGCTCACATGGGATGCCGGCATCACAGGCTGCAGCTTTACCTGCTATGTCAAAATATTGGCCTCTAGGAACACCTGATTTTTTAAAAAATATTTATTTATTTATTTATTTGAAGTCAGACTTACACAGAGAGAGAAGGAGAGGTATATATAGAGAGAGGTCTTCCATCCATTTGTTCACACCCCTGGATGGCCCCAACAGCATGAGCTGTGCCTGTCCAAAGCCAGGAGCCAGGAGTGTCTTCCAGTTTCCCCAAGCGAGTGCGGGGGCCCAAGGACTTGGGCCATCTTGCACTGCTTTCCCAGGCCACAGCAGAGAGCTGGAATGGAAGTAGAACAGCCAGAACGTGAACCAGCGCCCATATGTGATGCCAGCATTGCAGGCTGTGGCTTTACCCACTATGCCACAGCACCAACCCCACATGTGATTCTTTTAGGCACACAAGAGAGAAACAAGAGAAGTCAGAATCCATGGTGCAAATCTGAGCCAACGATGAAGCACATGATGATATTGATGGCAATCATGCAAAGTGTCAAAACCTTAACACTGAGTTAAAAGAACTGAAAGAAAAAGTGAGTTCATGGATCCTACAGGAGATAATTTTTTTCAGTTCCTTTTCCGAATATTAACTTATGTTTGTGGCTTTTCTTAAGGGCCCAACAAGTAAGTGTGTGCAGTGGGGAGGTTCATGGCTTCATTAAAGAACAATAGGCAAAGTAGACAGTCTTGGGCCATCAGATTGCCATCTTCGTAACTGAGATGCTTAATCCTCCAGGTCTTGGAGTTTGGTCTGCTGACAGTTGATTGCTGATACCTTCTCCAAAACAGGACTTCTGCCCAGCAGAGCTGCCTTGCTCCTGAGAAAGTACGTATCCACTGACTAGTCAGTGTTAGGCTATGAATACCTTTCCTCAATTCAGAACATCTCTGAAGGGTCTTTAAAGCAAGGTCCAGAATTCCTCATGGACTGGTGCAGCTGCCTCACAGCTCATCCTCATCCATATTGCCCCTCACTCATCCGTTCATGTGTCGCTCCTGAGAGCACTCCTTAATAAGTCAAAGGACAGGGAGGTTGCACACATAATGCACCAAAATACAGCAACACAGGAAGAGGAAGCTCTAGTGTTGTAGAGCACAATAAAGGGGCCATTATTTACAACATCCATTAGAATGGCTTTACAGTGAAACTGACAGTATCATTCAGACCAGTTAGAACCCAGACAATTCAGGAGGCAATACACATTACACTACCACTTTGGGGAACATTTTAATAGATTCTCATAAAGTTATGCATCCATTCACTGCATAACATAGACTGCCACACTTAGGTAGATTTGAAACAGAAATGAAAACATATGTTTGTACAAACAGCTATACATAGATGCTTGTATCCATTTGCTTATAATTACCCAAAGGTAAACCTGAAAGTCCATTAGTAGGAAAAAATATACAAAAATATAATAGAATAAAAATGTAATAACATTGATGAATCACAGGCACCTTATGCTGACAGAAGTACACTAAACTCAGTGACTGCATTCAATATAATTTCATTTATATAGCGTTCTGAAAAAGGCAAAACTATATAGAACACTGTTTTTATATAACGGTCTCGAGCACAATGCGGTACAAAGGAATCTTTTATGTGGTGGAAATGTTCAATTTTTTGGTAGTGGAGAAAATTTTTTCACTGCTATGCATTTCTCATAGTTCATTGAAGGATGTAAATCAAAGATGAATTTGACAATGGATAAATTATATCTCAACAAAGTCAAGTAGAACAAAGTAATTCAGTAACTCAAACAAACACAGAACAAATTCTGGCATATACTAAGCATTCAACAAATATTTCTGTTGTTATTACTGATCTTAATATAATTAGCGAATGCAAAAAGCATTTTCAGAAGCCACAATTTTTAAAGATTTGCTTATCTATTTTGAAAGTCAAAGTTTCAGAGACAGGGAGAGAGGCAGAGAGATATGCCTTACATCAGCTGGTTCACTCCCCAGATGGCTACATTGATCAGTGCTCTGCCTGGCTAAAAGTCAGGATCTAGGAGCTTCATCCAGGTCTCCCACATTGGTAGCAAGGACCATGGTATGTGGACTATTTTCTTCTGGTTTTCCCAGGCCATTAGCAGGGAGCAGGATTGGAGTGGAAGTAGAGTGGTCAGGATATGAACCAGCACCCATGTAGGATGCCAATGTTGCAGGCCATTGCTTTATCCATTGCATCATAATGCCAGTCCCTATAATTTTTGTAATATAGGATGACAAGTGAATGCAACTTTGTTCAATTTTGTCATCAAATATTTAAATGGTCAAATAAGTAATTTTGTAAAGGCACACATAAGTTGAATAGCAAGTCTGAATTAAGAAATAGCATGTCAAGTGTGACACACTGTTAACAGCATTCTGTATTGATATTTAAACCAGATTAAAACTCTATATGTGTTTATTCATAAAATATTTAGGGACCATTTTATGTATGACAATCCTGTGCTATTCTGAGACTAAATCTGTTTAGGAAAAGGCAATAATAATCTTTACATTTACATTATCTTATGAACCGTATAATCAAGTCATGTAATGGAGGTTAAGAAAAAATATTAGGAAGAAAATTGGAGTCAAACTGAAGATGGAATAGAAGCACATGTATATAATTTTCAGAGAAGAATGCTTCTTTTCCGCATGTTTGGTGAAAGTCAAGTCAAGTAGAACAGTTGAGGATGAAGCACATATGTAATAGTATTATATATGGTACAACTAAAGCAGGGAAAAAAGCTGATAAAATGTTGTGATACAAAGTTATGTTCGAATGAGGCATGGTTCAGTTACTATTACCACATAATAAATCATCTCAAAACCAGTTGTGCTTAAAACAAAGATATATTTTTTTGCCATAATGGCTTTAAGATTCAGTACAGTTGTCTCAGTGCCACAATACCCAGGGCTGTACCAGAAAGACTTGGATGACTAGAGTCCTTGGTAGGTATCTTTGCTTAAACGTGTGGTAGTTGATGCTGATTGTTGCCTGAAGCTTACATTGAGCTGTTGATTGGAACACCTAAAGTGTCCTCCTAATACATGTATTTCTAATCAATTAAAACTCAATAATAATTTTAAAAAATTAGCAAAATGCTTAGTCCATTTGAATCAGACTAAATCCACTTATTGTAATTGAAATATGTGTATTTATTTGAATCTAAAATATTTTATCCAAGTAGACATTATAAATTTGACTTCTTTCCAACAGAAAATCTGACAGCAAGCATCCAAAAAAAACCCAAAGTGAAATATCTAGCATTTTTATGATTAATGATCAGAAATTCAGTTGTATCCTTTCAATCATGCATTACTGGTTGGAGTAGTCACAAAATCCACTGCCCTACAATGTGTAGGGGTTGGGGATATCACATTTTCGCATCATTGAGTGCAATGGAAGAAGTATCAAGGTCAAATTAACAAGGCCATGAAGAATGGGCCAGTTTAGAAAGTACAATCTGCTCCAAACGTGAGTGTTTGCCATAGCATTACCTGAATATTTATATAATTAACAACTGGAATTTCTTCTTTCTTAAAGTATAGTAATTGACATCAAAACTAATGGAAAATCATATACATGGTCTCAAATATTAATATTAACATTCCTAGATCAAGATGGAATATCTTAAATCATCTCCATTCTATAGGAAAGTTTTCCGTTAATATTCAGACCATTGGAGCGCAAATAGCCAGAAATGCATTATTCAGCAAACAACTATTCACAACATTTATTGAATATTTATGTGCTAAGCTCTAACTATAAATAGCAAGGCATCATGTTTTCCATATAAAACTACCAAACACTCTGCCAGTTAAGAGTAATTTATTTCTCTATACAGTGATATGTATTTTGTGTCCAGAGAAAAATTTTCTTTGCTTAAAAAGTTGGTTGGATACTTAGTGTTTTTATTAATATTAAGGAAGTCAAACTTGACTAATATGGCTTTTGGGGAATGGGCTGAGATGAGGAATTTGGCACATTTCTTACTTCCGTTACTATGGTTTTCCTGTTTATTGTTTCCCTGACAACATTTTTGTGGGACTGAATTTAAGTCAGGGAATATCACTTTACAGTTACCAACAAATCCGATCCTTTAAAAAGGTGAAGAAAGTTAAAAATATTGCACATGAATACCATGTGTCTTTGAATAAAGACAGCATACTGTCTCCCCAATGTAGGCAGAATTTGTCTTTTTACCAATATTCTATTAGAGAATAACGGGGGACCTGCTACTGTGGCAGGGCATGCTAGCTACTCCCCAAATTTTTTCAATTATAGAGCGTTGGAGGACAGAGGAAAATGAGTAGCTCTGCCGGATGTGATATAAATGGAAACAATGTAAGTCCCTGCATTCTAGGGTCTTTTCTTCTTGTTTCGTATCAGACATGGGAGGACTAGCAGAAGACTCCAAGATCCCAGAGGACTCTGAAATGCTTGTTTCCAAACAGCGAGAACCAGGGCCTGCAAGTAGAGGGCGCCACTGGGGATTGAATCTACACAATGAACTTGAAGAATTAAGGACTGATTTTACTCTCCACTTTTATCTATGAAGTTATATCTTACAACAAATAGCCTAAACTGGTGTACGTAGCTGATTCTGTGGAAGGACCAAGAAGACTTTAGATGACTCTTGTCTAAAGTCTTCGTGCAAGTACTTGAGAAACAAAACCATTAATTACACATGAGAAAGGGTATTAAGTATTATTTTTAAATAAAAAAAAAACTAATGTTTTTAGGTCTCATGTGTATCTTATGGGAGATCCTCTCCGTCCCACTACATCACCAACCTGCCTCTTCAGCAGAACTTGGGACTTGCCTGACTTCTATTAAACAAGCATAATGATAACTCATGAACTTTCCAATTCTGGGTATCTACTATTGATCTACCACCATGAGAAGCTGGCCATGTCCATGCTGTGCATCATCTGACAATGAATTATCTGGCCAAATTTTACGTTGTCAGAATGGACCCCACGAATGCTGGTGCTCCTGGCTCACCAGCAGGGGCAAATTACACAGGCCGAAAGTGTGGGTGAGTCAGAGCTCTCCACGGGGTAAAGTCATACCAATTCGAAACAGTATAAATTTTTTTTTCTTCAACAAGCTCTTAGAAATGGAACATGAAAAATAGCTAACCCAAATCAAGCAAATGTTTCCATATAAATACCAGCATTTTCTTGCATATAACTATGTTATTTTACAGAAGTATCAGTAACATATAAAATCTAGTTCTCAGGGACCAAAGGCAAATTTTCACAGAAGTAATAAGTACTTTGTGAGAGAAATAAGACAAATGATTTCAAGCTGAGCAAGCAGGTGCAGTTTTATAGTTCTGGCAAATATTTGGTTCCTGCATCTTTAAGTTACCAATGTAACTAGGGAACCACATTTTAACACTAGAATGTTTAGAAAACAAATCGCAGCCTACAAAAATCATATAGAGAAATTGTTTTGTGTTAAGCAAACAGCGGCACATTATAAAATTCCACAGTGGACAAAATTAGAGCACTGTAGTTTATTCAAATTATACACAGCTGAATGATGATCAGCGTATTTCTGTATGTATTTGTGCATCTTCAACCCCTCTGGTCTTCTGGGTAGTTCATAAATATTTACAAAAATACGACTTAAGCTTCAGATTTAATTGCATGTTTAGATGCTTATTTTTAGTATAACGTTAATCATAAACACTTAGAGATTGTTATTTATATTCCTTGGTTTTGAAATTTTAATTTTATATGAAGCATCTGGTAAATACTAAAAAATCAACAAAGATTAGTAAAATTAGTTTAAAAGGCAAGATAAACATTGAAGATGAAATAAAGTGCTCAAAAAGTAAGTATTAAGGAAGATATCTTAAAGACTTGATATTTCGTTCATTGATTCTTTAACTTATTTTTATCTATTTTCTGCTATCAAAGATCATTCAGGAAAAGATTGCAGGAGTTTCACACATAGAACAACACATTTAGAAACACATAATGACTCCAAAGTGTAATTTTTAGTTTTAGAGGTTTTTATCACTGTACCATAAACTTTCATGGAAATAGGATCACTTGAGGATAAAGGATTTTGGATTGCCACAGAGCCATAAATTACAAATTCCAAGCAGCTGACAGATTCAGCATTAAAAAAAGGAAAATGCAAACTCAAAAGTTTAAAATGTAAATATGTTGCCCAAAACCATTAAAAAGTCAGTTTGCGTGATACTTTCAGAGCTGTATTTCAAAAAGCATGTTTGTTAAGTAAAGACAGTGCTGCTTACCCTTTGAAGCTGTTCCCAAGGAGAAGAAACTGCCTCCTGTTCAGTGCAAAAATACAAATACAAATATAAGACTTATTTCATGCTTGAAGTTGTCCCAGGCCTGCACTAATGCTTTCGACTTCCTAATTCTAAACTCTTTTATAGAAAGGCTATTGTGGCAAAGAATGTCTTCCGTTTTGAAGACATTTCATGGCGTTATTCACACAAAGTTGAAGCGTTCCTCCATGGGAATATTATCCATGATTTAGTGGACAAGTAAAGAAAACAGCAAAGTGTCAAAACGTTTGGATTTTTCTGGCTATGAGATAATCAGGGAGATTCTATGAGCTGCTGGGTATAATAGCATTTTGGAAATATTTGCCCAGTGTTTAGGACTGAGTAATTCTATAATTTGGTTTGGGGACACATCACCAAATCCTTCACTCAACTGATTTTAAAGTTTAGTTCTAGAACTCGCGGTCTAAACAAGTTGCACGCTAGTGGATAAGTGTTGATCCAAGGAGAAGAGTAAGTAATAGCCCAGGACATGAGGGGGCCGAAAATCTCACAGAGAACATGACACGTGAGACCAGTTAAAACTACTGCAGGAAGTTCTAAGAATCTTGCTATAGACTACCATGTCCACTTTCCTCTCTACATATCTCTCATTCTCTTATTGATTAAAATCCTATCACCAGCCGAGGGTTGTGTTCAACACTTTATTTTCAACTATAATTAACTTAAAAAAAGATTTATTTTTATTTATTTGAAAGCGTTACAGAGAGAAGCAGAAATACAGAGAGAGGTCTTCTATCCACTGGTCCGCTCCCCAAATGGCTGCAACGGCTGAAGCTGAGATGATCTGAAGTGGGGAGCCAGAAGCTTCTTCCAGGTCTCCCATGTAGGTGCAGGGGCCCAAGGACTTAGACCATCTTCTACTGGTTTCCCAGGTCATAGCAGAGAGCTGGATTGGAAGAGGAGCAGCCAGGACTAGAACCAGTGCCCATATGGGATGCCGGTGCTTCAGGCCGGGGCTTTAACCCACTGCACCGCAGCGCCGGCCCCTTAACTATAACTTTCTGTCTTCATACTTTCCGTGTTACTCGACTGCCACTGGAACTGTCTCTCAAATCCCCATGAACTTAAATTCCACTGAATCTCTACTTTCTCTTTACTTTTTATCCTCCCCAAAATTGATTTTGTGGTCCAGTTCTTCAATTCCTTTTGCACCAATATTCAATCTCTCTGATTACTTCATTTTCCAAGAGTCTGGCAAAACCCAACCCATTTCAGATCTAAATACTCATTTTCTTTTTGCCAGCACCTGTAATGTGAGCCCTGCACATTGGTACCACTGTAAAGTTACCAGTTCCAAGCTCAACAGCGTTCAGACAGGCTGACAACACTGCAGTGTTCATTTGCTTGGTAGCTTAGAACTCCCTCACTTTCTTGTTCAAAAATAGCTTTCTCCTTAGAGGAACATTTCTTTCTGAGTTTCTCATCTGTTTTTATGAAAGATCTCAAAAATGCATGAACATGTGTATTATAAAAAAACTATGCCTGGATTTCAAAATTTTGTTGCACTAAAATGAACTTATGCTTCAATTTCATTTTTTTTTTCAAGCTTTTTGAAGCATTATCATAGATCAAACTACATCTCAATTACTAGGGAACCAGAATTTCAGGTGTTACCTCGACTGTATTCTGTTCCATTCTTGACAATTCCAGATGGCCATAAGATCGAATCAATTCTAGTAGTTTCAGCCATTTGTTTTTCTACAACTCCACTGTTAGTTCTTGGTCAGGACTGCATCATTCTTGTAGATCATTGGAGCAAAGCCTGAACTCTTTGCCCCTGCTTCCAAACCTGGTCCTTGACAATGCATGCGATATTTTGATGTTTGAGTGACTTATGAAAAATGCATATGTGACCATTGCTTTCCTTCAGTTAAAGTATTACATTACACATAGGAAGATATCAAATGTCATTACACTCTCCAAGTGCTCCATAATTTGCACATATATACTTATTCAACATCATTTCTTAGTGTTCCCTCTCTCTTTCGCAACCAACATCTGGCAATATATATTTTTCCCAGAATTTTTTTATTTATGGCATGTACACTTCATGTATTTCATAAATACAACTTCAGGAACATTTGACAATATTTCACCATCTCTTGCTTCTGGAAATATCCTTTAGGTTTGTCCTTGACCAGAAAATGTCTTTGTTTAATTCAATTCTACTTAGCTTCATGAGGGCTTTCTTGAAGCAGATTATCCTCATCATTATAACAATCATTCATTCTTACTTTGGAAGCCACAGTCTACCAGAGCATATTCTCTGTGAAGGCAGAGAGTGCATTTAGTTTGTCTGATTCTGTTTCTCAGCTTCCATCTGGCATTTATAGAGTTCAGTAAATATATATATATATGAACAAATGTGAAGAAGTCCTTAGGAGGGAAGTTTTATTCAGATGGTGGCACAGCCACACAAGTTGATTAGCACTTCTAACAACAGCAGTGAAATCTAAGGAGTTAGGTCTTACAAAGATTAACGAACATTAGTAAGAAGTATATACCAGGGATTGGCACTGTGGTTTAGTGAGTAAAGCCATCACCTGCAACTTGAGGGTGCCTGTTCGAGTCCTGGATGCCCCTCTTCCAATCTAGCTCTCTGCTATGACCTGGGAAAGCAGTGGAAGATGGCCCTAGTCTTTGGGCCCCTGCACCCATGTAGAAGACCAGGAAGAAACTTCTGGCTCCTGGCTTTGGACTGACCCTGTTCTGACCGTTGCAGCCACTTGCGGAGTGAACCAGTGGATGGAAGACCTCTTTCTCTCTCTGCCTCTGTAACTCTACTTTCAAATAAATAAATAAATCTTTTAAAAAAAGAAGTATATACCAAAAGAACTGAAAATACAGAGCACATAGACCATGTTCTTGCAAAAATAAACTCATTGAAGTTAACATGAAGATGGAAAATCTGACAATTCTATTTGTCATTGAGAAAATTAATTTAGCTGCCATAAAGATTCACTGGTCAATTTTATCTAACAGTAAAAAACTTAAAACAAAATATGCACACTTTTTCAGAAACATAGTGTTAGGGATCACTTCCAACTTAATTTATGAGGTCAAACTAATGCTGATATCAAAACTGAAAAATAACACAGAAAATGAAAATTAACAACCGATATTAGCCATAATTATTGTTACAAATTTAGTTGTGTTCCCACAAAAACACATTAGATTTCTAACTCTCAAATGCTTGCAAGGTTCTCAAGGGGGTTATTCTAAGTGAAAAAAAAAATCAAAATGTCACTCACTTCATGATTCTGTGAATATAACAATTGTTTGTTTTTAAATATTTTATTAATTTAAATTATAACCATGTATAATTAGGGACAATATAGTGATATTATGCTATACAATATTTAGAATATTGAAAAATTGAACCAGACAAGAAAATGATTAGCAAGACAATGTATAGTGTTTATTGAGACTATGTGTATAGTGTGTTAATATAGAATCATTAACACGGTATTTGCCTTTAAGGAATGTCAACTAAGCAAAATTTACAGTGAAATATGAGTTCATATAATTAACAATTATATAAACACCTTGAAAATATTCTGTCTATAAATATTGAAAAATTATTTGGTGAAATGAATGTAAATAGCTTATATCTTCATTGTTTACATGTCTAATCTAGGTTCTATTCATAACAATGTCTGAGATTAGGTTTTTCTGCACCAGTTCTAGATTTTGTTCTAATGAATCTTGTGCATTAACCAATTTCCAGAGTTGCATTGTTCAAATGGAACAAGAATTTACAAAGTATTTTTTTAAAGATTTATTTATTTATTTGAAAGTCAGAGTTGCAGAGAGAGAGGAGAGGCAGAGATAGAGGTCTTCCATCCGATGGTTCACTCCCCAGATGGCTGCAATGGGCAGAGCTATGATGATCAGAAGCCAGGAGCCAGGTGCGTCCTCCTGGTCTCCCATGTGGGTGCAGGGGCCCAAGCACTTGGGCCATCTTTTTTATTGCTTTCGAAGCCCATAGCAGAGAGCTGGATTGGAAGAGGAGCAGCTGGGACTAGAACCAGTGCCCATATGGGATGTTGTCGGCAACACAGGTCAGGGATTAACCTGCTGTGCCACAGCGCTGGCCCCTATTAAGTTGCTTTTAAGAATCACTACCAGTGAAAGAGCCTTTTTGTTGATACTTAAGCTGATTCAGCTTTTCTTGCATATCTTTGCGGTGACTTTGTAGATAAAATACAGGAGGATGTATCTGTGCTAGATGATTTCATTGCACACAGTTACTCATTTTTTTCTTTCCTGTAAGGAACTGATGCACTGCTGCTTATTTCCATAGGGCTCAAAGGACAGATTATGGACAGATTATGTATCGTCTCCTCTATTGCCATTTGACACTGCCATATGATGTGCTGTAGCCAATTGAATATGAATAGGCACTCTGCATAATACACTGAAGCCGAATCTGCAGAAGGTCCTAATATGTTTTCCCAGTTCATTTGTTTCTGTTTTCAATATGGGTCCTAGAATAAGAATGTAATGGATTAGGGTTGTTGATGATTTCAGCCTACATGTAGCTTGAACAATAAATAAATATGACTTTATTGAAGTACATCACAGAGAGCTTTTATGGTTATTTGTTCTATTGCGCAGCCAAAACAATCTCTACTGTTGAATTAATTTACTATGTGTGACAGAGAACCCATAATTATTTGTTCACTGCTAAGTTTTTAGTGCCTCAAGAGTACTAACATATAGTTTGAGTTCCATAAATATTTTGGATGAATTAACAGAATGGTGAATTGTGGAAATGAAATAAAAGAACACACATTTTCTTCCTCCCTCCTTTTCTTCTCCCTTTCATTACAGGACACATTTTGAATGTCAAAAGAGGAAGTCCAGAAGATAGGGTTAAAACTAGAGTGGGATCACAATGAGAACATTCAGGAATATCAACGTGAGCTATATTTTGTGCAGTATAAAACGAGTCACAATTGCAAGTTTCCAGTCTATTTTTCAGTATTTCACAACTCGTTCTGATCCATCTTCTATTAATTACACACATGTCTGCCCAACACCAATATTTAAGATTTCACCTTTCTTGATATTTCACTAATTTTCTAAAGTGTGGACCACCCCAATTTTCAAGACAACTTTTTCCTTCTAGAGCACTATATTCTGGTGATATTTTGTTTATCCTCGTGTCTTTTACAAACATTCAGTGTAGATGTGACTAAGAGATATTCTTCTTAACTCCAGAATTCCATACTTACTTCCAGAATGGTTCCATCCACAAAAACAACTTCAGTTGCATGCTAATTTGAAATAAGTAACACAATTACATCTCAGACATTCACCTCTAAGTTGAGCTTTAACCCTGTATTACCAACATCATCCTGGGTACCGTCAACTAGATTTTTTTAAGACAGGAAAAAAATCAGAAGTATTTATAGATTCTTAGAGGCTGCATAAAATACAGACTAAAACATGCACACTGAAGTTATCCTCCTTTGGAACAAGTCATGCTGATTCCAAATTGCTAGCACTAACTATGTTCTAAACTCATTATAACTTCTGACATCATGGGAAAATCAAGCAAAATAATTCCAGGAGTTTTTAGATAGAATGTTAGAAACTGTGTTTTTCAGGTCATTGGCCTAACACTATAGCTTATATTATATAAATAAGCATTTATTGTAAGTAAGTATTTTGCTTATGCTAATGACATGCTTATGATTTAATACTGAAAAATATTATACAAAACTCAATATTTGATTAATATCTTAATTATGTATTATTTATAATTAACATGTGATAAGCATTATAGATTTTAATATATTAAACATTTTGTGGAAATTTTTACTGTAAATTTGGATTACTATTTCTCTGGATGACTTGTCTGGAATAAATATTATTATAATTGCTCGTGGGAACTGACACCTTTGAAATGCTAACTGTCTTTTCAAATTAAATATTTACTGTGAAAAATATATTTTTAAATTTTAAAAAGTTAAAATAATATAACAGCAACACACTTTATACTCTCTCTGTATTAGCTTCCACTTAAAGGAGAAAACATGAATAAAACACAAATTTGCAAATAAAAGCAACAAACAATTGGCCAGACAGCTGAGGTTTTGTAAGGATGATAAATTTATACTATTGCACCTTGCTGGGTCAGTTACTTTCTTAATAAATTTAAAACAAAATCAGGAGTGGGTGTTTAGTCTACTGGTTAATATGCCATTAGGAATGCTTGCATTCTCTCTTGGAGTGCATGGATTTGCGTCTTTAGGTCCCCTCCCAATTCTAACTTCCTGCTGATATCCTGGAGGCAGAAAGTGACAGGTCAAGTAGTTTCTTCCCTGAAAACCCACTGGAAGACCCAGATTAATTTCCTGGCTCATGGTTTCTGACTGGCTTTGCCCTTGCTGTTATGTAGTTCAAGGGGATGAAACAGCTGATCAGGTATCTCAGTTTGTTTTCCTTTGCATCTCTTTCTGTTTAACTGCTTTTCAAATAAATAAAATTAGCAAATTAAAAAACAAAGTCAGTAAAGGTGAAAAAACACATTAAGTTTGACTTACAAGATTATATCTGGTATCTCTGAAAGAGACTCTGAAAGAAATGAGCTAAATATAATTTATTATTATTGAATGTTGACAAACCTTTTTTTCAATAACAGTCAAATAATTCCAAAATTCTTTGTTCTGTATTTTGCCTTTCAGCAAATTGATTTTGATAAAAGTATCATTTTCACATGAAGCTACAGTCTTCCTGATTTTCGCACTCTTTTGTATTTCTGAGGGTGTGCACTATATGTTCTAGATTGCCTAACAGATAATTAATCCTTCTCCAAAATATAATCTATGCTGCTTATGTAATTCTTTTTACACCTATATGTAAGTTCCTATATGCAATAGGAGTTCAAAGAAAACTTAGTGCCTGAGAATAAATAATATGTACAAGAAAGAAAACTCTTAAACTCAAGTAAAGATTTTCATTAATGAACTATGGATTAGTAACAATCACATAATTTCATAAGAAAGATTGTACTAAGTCTTTCAAAAGTTTTAATTACAAGGCAAAATTAATGACTGGGATTTAATTTTATACATGCATAAGTAAGCTATTGATCAAATAATATTTGGGCTGTTTTCTCTTGTAAATATAAGTAGTGGCAGCCTATTCAGTGTGGAGCATTAAGCCTTTGACTATAATGTAAATTAAAAAAAATTATCTCAAACATAGAAACAAAAAAAGAAAGGAAGAAGCAAAGAAAGACAGGAAGAGGAGGGTGGCAGAGATGGAGAGAGAGAAGGGAGAGAGGAAGAGAGTATCATTATATTAGAAAAGTTATCTATGAGCTACATGGAATCTATTCTGTTTGTGTTAATATCACATTAACATGAGAATTGATGAGAATTTTGTTGTAGTAATTATGCATTTGATGTAACCTTGAGGATCTAATGTATTAATAAATTCATTTAAGAAATAAAATCTCTCTTAAAATGTTTAAAAATTTTGTTAGAAAAATTATAGTTATATTTAAGTCGGATGACACATACATGAAATATTTCAAAAAGTTTGCAGAAAATGGAATTAAAGGGTAAACTTACTTTGCAAAAAAAGTTTTAAGTCTATGTATAGTTTTTTTCATAATACACATTATCCAGGAACTTTTTGAAGAGTCTATTCATAAAATTAAGAAAATTTAATTTTTACTTTTATTTTCGTTCATTTCCAGAGTAATGCACTTGATGTATTATAATAATGCTTTTGATTTTGTTATTATATCTTCAACATCTCTGACAAAAAGATGATAAGCAGGATAGCACAGATAATTACAAGTACAGGAATAGTTTCAACCAGAAGGGAATCACACAATGTTTGAAATCAGTCTGTGAGATTACAATCATAACAAAATCTGCTGGCTCTGGGATTTTGACCTAGGGTTCCTTGTCTGCTCAATGGTGGGAAATGACAGTGGCTACTTGAGTCTCATTCTCAGGAGTGCAAATGTTAATGTAGTTGCCATAAAGGAGAGAGACATAACTGTGCGCCCTAGATCAACAGCAACAATTTCCAACTCTCCTTCACTGAGTACAACTGCAGAAAATTCAAGAGAAGAGTAAATGAAGGGAGGATGATTAAAAAATAAATAAATGGGTAAGGACAAGAGGTTGAATGCTATTTCTGGGAAGAAGTAAGACAAAGATGTAAATGTTCAAAACATGCAAGACAAAAATAGCACTTCTGAGTTTTTCTGTAGAAGCTGGAATTGGCTGCAGCAGATGACAAGGTGAAAATTTGTTTAAGTTGGAGTTTACTAAGATTTGGTAAGGATAAAAAATAGAAAAAAATGATTAAGTAATGAGTAGGAACATGATAAATGCCATTCTAATATCAGCAAGATCTGACTTATAAATTCCTTTTGCTTGATTTTTTTTTTCCTAAAGGAATTCATGAAATCACAAATAGGTTGAATTTTCATTGTAATTTATTTTTAAGGTTGCTTATTCATGCTTGGATTCTTTTATGTGTGTCAGCATAAATCTCAGTTGATTCTTCATTTTTGAACCAGGAGAGATTCAAGGAATCAGGGAAGAGGGAAACAGTTGCAAACTGGTTTCTCAAGCTTGAATCAGGAGATAGAAATTTAGGTTTATTGCCAAAGGCACTGATGTAGGTACCTTAGACCATCCTGCAAAGTTAGTAGTATTATTCTCAATTCACAAATGAGGAAACCAAGTCTCAAGAAAGTAAAGTGATTTTCATTTTAAAAACAATGAGGAAGACCTAGTTTGTGCAATGGCTCATTTCAAAAATTTGAGTAACCTAACTGAGAGCTTAATTGCTGAAGGTCATATGACAAAAAAAAATATTTTGACATGGTGGTAGTTGGACTTGTGGCTGGGGCAAATCTTAAGGGATTTGCTTGCTCTATAAATGTGTTTCTTCATCTGTCGTAGGTTTCTCTGGAGGTAAACAGAAGTGTTATGGATAAGTGTTTGGCACAATGCAGGCTCTCAATTTTCTTTATCTTGTTTTTCACTTTGATACCAGGTGCTAGGAGATACTGCTGTGCCCCTGGCGACTCAACTCTTGCACTCTTTAGCAGCCCTGAAGGGCAGGCTCAGAGGGACTGAGCCCCTCACAGGGAAAAGCTCTGGAAGGTCTTTCTAGTAAGGCATGTTTCTGTTTTCCAGACTGGGTACATTATAAAGAAATGAAGTTTGTAATTTTGGCTTGTGGTTTTGGTCCGAGGTCAAGAAGCCACATCTGGTGATGGTCTTTCTGCTGGCAGACTCCTGATGCAGTGCTGGACATCACACAATGAGAGAGAGGAAGCACTCGAGAGGCCTGATCTGACCCTTGTAGCCAACCCTCTCTCATGATAATCCATTAATCCATTGTTCTCACAAATGAGTGAATATATTCATGAGCACAGAGTCCTAGTGACCTCTTAAAGCTCATACTACTTAATATCTCACAATGGGGTTTACATTTCAACCCGAGTTTCAGAGGAGACAAGCCACGGTCAAACAATAGCAGGCATGTTCCCCACCTGAGAGGCTTCCCCTGGATACAAGATTGGCTAAGATTCCTACTCTCTAGACTTTTTGTCTTTATGGACGTAGAACTCTAGGGAGGCAGGCTTTCCCTAACATTCTTTCTCTCATAAAATTTTTCTAGCTAGGCTCTGCCTGAGCACATCGGGGCATCATGAGCTGGGGGAATGTTATGTCCTTTGATACATTACGGTCACTTATTTTTATTAAATAAACTCATTTTGATATTGAGCCAGTACTATCTGTGTGTGCATCAATTCCTCTGTGTATCTTCTTGCCTTTTTGTATACATAATACCTTCTATACTGTGATAGCCATTACTTTCTTTTTTTAAGATTGTGTTTATGTATGTGAAAGGCAGAATCACAGAGAGGGGAAAAAGAGAGAGAGAAATATCTTCCATCACCTGGTTCACTCTCTAAATGACCGCAAACTCCAGGGCTGTGCCAGACCAAAGCCAGGAGCCCAGAGGTTCTTCCAGGTATCCCAGAGGGGTGCAGAGGCCCAAGCACTTGGGTGATCTGCTGCAGGTTTTCCTAAGCCATTGTCCGGAAGCTGGATCTGAAGTGGAAAAACTGGTACTTGAACCAGAGCCCATATGGATTGCCAGCATCACAGGCTGTGACTTAACCCACTATACCTCAGCGTTGGCCCTGCTATTTTTAAAAGAAATTTAAACTAAGATTACATCCAGAAGAAATAACTAAATAGATTCTCCTTGTGAAAATAGCAAGTTTTAAAATTCATGTCCACTTTCTCTGTGCTTTTAATAGACTACTTGCAGATCAGTTTTAGGGGCACTGTAAGATTGAGTGGAATTCCAAGATTCCCACATACCCCCTGTCCCAATACATCTAAAACCTCCTCCATCATCGTTACCACACATCATGATGTGAATTCCTGGCCTGATGGTCAAGATGCCAGTTAAATTCCCTTCACTTCTTATCACAGCACTTGTGTTCCTGGCTCCTACTCTTCACTCCACCTTCCTGTCAACGCAAACCCAGGGAAGCAGCGGTGATGCCAATTGAATGAATTCCTGCCAACCATGTGAGAGACCCGAATGGAGTTCCTGGCTTCGACCTCACCTAGGCCCAGCTATTATGTGCATTTGGGGAGTGAACCAGTGGATGAGAACTATGTCTTTTTCTCTGAGTCTCTTTATCTCCCAAATAAATAAAACAATTATTATTTTAAAAAAATCTACACTGAAGTGGCATATTTGCTAAAATTTATGAACTGGGGCCTGCACTGTGGCGTAGCGGATAAAGCCACTGCCTTCAGAGCCAGCATCCCATGTGGGCACCAGTTCAAGTTTGGGCTGCTCTATTTCCTGTCCAGCTCTCTGCTATGGCCTGGGAAGGCACTAGAAGATGGCCTGAGCCCTAGTGCCCCTTCACCCATGTGGGAGACCCAGAAGAAGCTCCTGGCTCTTAGCTTCAGATCTTCACAGCTCTGGCCATTGCAGCCAACTGGGGAGTGAACCAACAGATGGAATGTGGTGGATTGAGAAGGCCAAGCCACTGGCAACAGGCGAGCTTTGAAACCCATCTAGCAATGTAGCCTGCCTGGCAACAGGCTATGATTGGATGGCTTTGGAAACCACATGACAATGGAGCCTCCCTGGCAATAGGCTGTGATTGGTTAGGGCATAGACCACCCCTTGACCAGATTGGCTGCCTTGGCTATTTAAGCTGCTGTTCCAACTGAAATAAACGAGTCTGCCGGCTGCTCGCCTCTGGTCCACTTTCACTGGGCTCTCAGGATTTGTGTGGTGACTCTGTGCCTCTTGCCCTCACCACGCTCCTCCTCTCAGAATGAATCCACAGCAACAATGGGAGACCTCTCTCTTTCTCTGCCTGTCCTTGTCTTTCTGTGTAACTTTGACTTCCAAATAAATAAATCTTTAATAAATAAATAAGTAAATAATATGTATGAACCAATAATAACTCATCATTAACCCAACTGGACTCATAGTCTAAATAGGATTCACCCTAGCATTTGTATATTATAGGGTTTTGACAACATGTAATTGCCATATCTACATTGTAGTATTATACAGAATAGTGTAACTGCTGCAAGCGTACTCTGATCTCAGCTATCTACTCCTCCCTCTCTGTAATTCCCTGAACACCACGATTCTTTTTTGTCTCTATAGTTTTTTCCTTTCATGATAGTCATGTAGTGTGTAACCATTGAGTCTTGCTTTTATAATTATCAATATGCATTTAACTTTCCTTCTTGTCTTTTTGTGGCTTGCAAGTGCCTTTTTTCATGTAATAATATTCCATTGTTTCAATGTATTATAATTCATGTACCCATTCTTCTAATTAAGAGTTTTGATTGCTGCTAAATTTTGGCAACTATGAACAAGGCTGTTGTAAACATTTGTGGGCAGGTTTTGTGTAAGCTTAAGTTTTCAATTAATTTGGTTAAATATTAAGGAATATGATGTTGGATGACCATCAACATTTTGTTAACTCTTCACTAAAGATGTAATATTCTTCTTATTTTCTTATACATAGAGATTAATTTAGCTAAAACTCTCATTCTGTAATTAATTAAGTCTTATAGTTAATATTGACTTCTTATCAAATAAGAAATTTGACACATTAAAGGAAATTATATATATATATAACTTTGATTTTAATTGACTTATTGTATAACAGCATAAAAGAATAAAGTGTCATTTTATATATGATACTGTGATTATTAGAAGACACCAAAAAACGTTAAGTTTTTGCATGCCTACAAATTTCCAGCCATTTTCTGGCAGACCCACATAAAAGTTAAATAGTTTTATTTCTTTTTTAGAATAGAGAAGTTTATGGACAGTGGGGACACTGTGATGCCACGAGTCTAACTCCAGGTTTATGTGTTTTCCAGACATAGAAATTACAATTGGGAAGGCAGTATATTTCTGTCTTATTAGTTTATGTAAGCTTTTATATTTTTTTCTACCAAGAGCTTTGAAACATCCATACCCGTGTACATCCCATCTGTGTGACTTTTGTCTTTCCTCTGTAAAAGTTCAGGGGAGTACTAAAATGATTTCATAATATGTTGCTGTAGAATCTAAAACATATGGCTGTATTCTTTGTTTGCACAAACAGATTAGTTGTCTCTCCACAACAGTGGCAGTAGATGTGTAATTTTATATGCACAGGGTAATTGATTCAGGGAGTAATTACTGTCCAACAGAAAGCCATAATGGTCCAACTAGTAAGCAAGAACCTGTGACATTCTTTTACATTTTTGCTTATAATATAGAATCAGAATGACAAAAACTTACAAATTTCTTGAGCATTAAAAACTGTGCTTCAATTACAAGCTACATTATAATAAACATTATGCCAATATTTTTGCACAAATGAATAAATGCATTGAAATTAAGAATGTTTCCTTAGCTATACCCTGTAATTTATAGTTTCTTAAATGTCAAATCAATATTAATGATTTTTTAAAATAATAAACTCTGTGACACTCTCTTACCATTTGTAATTTGTTGCAGCATTCAAATTTGGAGTTACTTGAATAAATAACCATTAATGTAAGAAATATTCAACAAAATTCTTTAAATTTTAGCCAGAATAGGAAAACTACTTCTTAGAAAATTTCAAGAAACTTTTCAGTACCTATAGGTAAAATTAGGGAAAGGAAGAGGTTCCTTGGAAAGGCCTATCCATTGGTACAATTGACTAGATGAATGGAATCTAACTGACTTCACCCGCAGAAGAGAAATAACTCACAGTGCAGTGGCCAGTTACAAAATAGATAATTTTCCCAACAATATAAGTCCCTATCACCTCCAAAATACCCTATTTAAAGCCATGAATATGGGACTAGATTGTTCTACTCAATTAAAGAAAATAATCAACTTTAAAATATTTTATAAAAGTATGCAATATTCTTTCAACTCAAATTGGTATCTTGAAAAACTCATCCAATAGATATTTGAATAAAGACAAAAAACATTGACTGCTACTATTGTTTACCTACAAAGACTATTTTTAATCAAGGGCACCAGTAAAATAGTAGTGAATTTAACTGTGGTTGAAACTCATTTATTCCTACCTGAGTTTGTCTACAACAATATTTACATGCTTGGATAATGAATTGCTGATGGAAGGGTGAGAACTGAATGATAATATTTTCTCCTACTTGATGATAAATTGTGCTTGATAATTTAAAAACTTTGCATAACTAGTAATATCTCAGTATCATTTACTTGACTGATATGCCATTCAACACAAAAAGGAAAATAAATATTTGTAAACAAAATATTTAAACAACAGTTATCTTATGAATTTTGCATCATTTTCTTATGTGGTCATATATGCTTTTGAAAGACCTCTTATTTTAAATGGTCAAAATATTTTGGATGGGATTTTGATGATCTAATTGTAAAAGGATCCAAAACATATGGATTACATTTCCCAGTTCCATTACAGTCCCATTGGGTTTTCAAATAATGGGAAAATTTTTAAAAGAAAGAAAACAGCCCAAAACATGAAAAATGGCTTGAGCATTTCAGCAAACTAAAATCAGCAGGATTTGCCCCTCCCAAGTGTGTAATAGATCTAAATCACAGGATTTTTGCACAAGTACATATTTTCTTTTAGTTAATGGTTTAAACATCATTTATTATGCATAATAACATCCACTAATTTCCTTTTTCCCCAATATTTTCTTTTACATAATTGAATAGTGAGTGGACATGAAAAACACCATTTGTAAAACACTTGAGAAATGGAATAGTTAACAAGTAAGACTCAGTAGCTTACACCAATCAGATTTTTTGTGTGGTTATTTGTTTTAAAATATTTTCTAAACGAAAACTTGTATTAGAATAGAAATATTGCTAATATTTTCCTCTACATCTTTGTCTCTCAATTTAGTCACATGAGCTAGGCATAAAATTATGTAGAGCTTAAATTTCAGGTTCATATTAGTTGAAAATATAAAAATTAAAAGTTTGTTTTTACTTGATTTGTATTGATAGTTATTTTGGTTCTAAGCATAGTTACCACATTATTTATCTATAATTTTTAATTTATGAAAAGCATGACAAATTCAATCAAGCTGCAATACTTTTCCAGATTCTACAGATGACCTGTTGACAATAGTATTTTTCCAGGAATGTGTAATTCTGATAATGCATAATTCCAATGATCATACGTTGATTTTAATTTGCAGGTGAAAAAGTCTCCTTACCTTTACAACGTGTTTTCAGAAATATCAGCTACACACATAATATTGAATTTGCTGTGGCTCACTTTTTTAAAAATTAACTTATTTGAGAGACAGACATAAAGAAAACTCCCATCTACTGGTTCACTCCTCAAATGTCTTCTACTGTGCAGAAGGGAGGAACCAGAAACTAAACTCAGGTCTCAAATGTGGGTGTCAGGTGCCCAACTGAAGCATCCCTACTGCCCCTCTCAGGGTCTACATTAGCCAGCAGCTTGAGTCAGGATCTGGAAGTCGACATCAAATCCAGGCACTCCATGGTAAAACATGAAAACCTGAACTGCTAGACGAAAGGCTCCCCTTTCAGTTTGCTTTCTGAAAGCATAGTGTTTTGTTAAACTTCCTACAATCTTTGGGATGCTCTCATTCTTCTTTTCCAAGTTGACTTTTTGTCATCTTTAATTCATTGCTTTTCCCCATTCCCCCACTTCCAGTCAGACTGCAAGCCTTGTCAGTGTTCCAGCTTTGAAGCCTCATCATTTCTTTATCTTTCCTCTCTTGTCACTCTAGTCTAGATTCCCATCCTTTCAAGACTAAGATAATCTCCTTAAAGCATTCCCCAACTGTCATTTTTTATTACTAGAAATCTCTTAACTCCTCTCCAATGGTTCAAATTTCATTAATCTCTGAAGCCATCCTTACGCTGTTGATCACAAAACCGCTGATTAAGAGAAGTGTTGGTGAAATGCTGTCAGTTCATTTATTTTGGAAGATGTGAAACCATTGCATTTGCTTTATGATCCTTGTTAAAAACTGTACATCACGATGACTGAATACACTGAATATGCATATGGATTTTGACCTTCAACTCAATTTCAATGCTTTTTTAATTCTTCTGTACAATTGGACATAGACTTGATTTTTTTTAGCATATACATTGACCGCTTCTGTTGTTACTACCAAACAAGATGAGAGTGTTTGCCGTCCCAGATGAGTATATGTCAGTTACTACCATTGTTCTGCCTGTACTATGATATTCCAAATCAAAGATCAATCAGTGTTATCAGTGAATGGCATATACAATATATTGTTTTCACATTTCTGTCATCTTAATACAAAAATGACAGGTTAAATATAAAAACTGTGGATTTCTGAGTTCTTAGAGAAACCTTAAGGGTTTTAAAAAATGGTTATAAGTTTTATGGAAATTTATATTCTTTAAATAAAAGCGTTATAAAAAATGGTTATAAGTTTTTAACAGCTACATAAATTTTCTATTCACCACACTTTAAAAACCTAGGATCTAGAATGCTGAGATGCAGTGTACGGATTGCCAGGGACACTAACTGTTGTCTGCATCTGACATCTGCCCATAGACTCAACCTTGGGTACACACATTTCTAAGACACTGCAGACAACTTCAAAACATCTTCATTTTTTAAATTTCAAATTGGAAAATGATTTCAACTCTTCCGAATGTTTTGTAATAACTCTAGAAGTCTTTATCTTTACTTTCAAGCATGATCATCACTGAGTATGACAATGTTCATCCAGGAGGAAGGAAAGGCTGGTAGCCATTTAACAATACCAGCAAATGAGGATGAAGCATGGCAATTTACTTTGCTTTATACACATGTGTAAATACCTCCAACAGTGAGAGATGTAATTATTTGGGCTGTAATGTTTCTTTTACTTCTAAGATTCTGTGGTTCTCCATTCATACAAATATTCCTTTAAAAATAATAACAAGAGTGGGCATTTAGGTTAGCAATTAACTGACATCTGGGATTATCTGTATCCTCTGTTAGAGTCCCTGATCCCTCCAGTTCTGATCTGGCTTCTTACTAACACAGGAAAGTGATGACTGAATTACTTGGGTCCCTGCCAACAACATGGGTGATGTGGATAAGAGTTCAAGTTTCCTGTCTCTGACCTAGCCCAATCCTGGCTACTATTACTGGAAAATAACCCAGCTTATGGGAAATTTTCTCTCTCTCTCTCTCTCTCTCTCTCTCCCTCTCTCCTTTCCTCTCCACCCCCACATTTTGCCTCTCTGTGTCTCTCCTATGTAAATAAAAAATAAATCAATAAAAATTAAAAAATAATAGTAACGCAAAAGGATCAAACCTCCAATACAATATATGCACATACACACTAAAACATACAAAATACTTAATATTGACAAGTGGCCGGCGCCACAGCTCAATAGGCTAATCCTCCACCTGTGGTGCCAGCACACCGGGTTCTAATCCAGGTTGGGGCACCGTATTCTGTCCCACTTGCCCCTCTTCCAGTCCAGCTCCCTGCTGTGGCCCGGGAGTGCAGTGGAAGATGGCCCAAGTGCTTGGGCCCTGCACTCACATGGGAGACCAGGAGAAGCATCTGGCTCCTGGCTTCGAATCAGCGTGCTGCACCGGTCGCAGCAGCCATTAGGGGGTGAACCAATGGAAAAAGGAAGACCTTTTTCTCTGTCTCTCTCTCTCACTGTTCACTCTGCCTGTCAAAAAATAAAAATTTAAAAAATTTAAAAAATTAAAAAAAAGATTGACAAGTGTGCACGTTCTTCATCTGTGCACTACTTCAACTAATGTGGAATTCCCATTCTTTTCAAAAAATATATAATCAAAAGAACTATGTTAGAAAGAATTCAAGTAAATGCATTCCGCTATTGAAAAATCTGAAACAAGGAGGATTATTAAGAAGCCAAGATAGCTTTTCAAACACAATATACCAGAACAGACTGCCCATTATTGAACATAAAGATATACACGGCCGGCACCGTGGCTCAACAGGCTAATCCTCCGCCTTGCGGCGCCAGCACACCAGGTTTTAGTCCCAGCTGGGGTGCCGGATTCTGTCCTGGTTGCCCCTCTTCCAGGCCAGCTCTCTGCTGTGGCCCCGAAGTGCAGTGAAGGATGGCCCAAGTGCTTGGGCCCTGCACCCCATGGGAGACCAGGAAAAGCACCTGGCACCTGGCTCCTGCCATCAGATGAGCGCGGTGCGCTGGCCGCAGCGCGCTGGCCGTGGCGGCCATTGGAGGGTGAACCAATGGCAAAGGAAGACCTTTCTGTCTGTCTCTCTCTCTCTCTCACTGTCCACTCTGCCTGTCAAAAAAAATTAAAAAATAAAAATAATAAAAAAAAAAACATATACACGCACTCTCATGCCTGAGGCTAGAGGGATCATCTTGTGGCCAGTGTATACAGCCTTCCCTGTCTTGAAGTTGCAGTTTCATCATTAACAAATGTGTTCTGTCAGTGAACTAATGATATACTTTGGATTAAGGGTGGCACTGAATAATGCACATGTCAACCTAAAATGCTTGCTCCTACATGAGGAGAGAATGGCTTGTTTACAGAAGGGAAAGTGCCACAACTTCTTTCCAATGGGATATTAGTGAAACATGTAAAATACACAGCAAGTTGGAGGATTTATTATGAGTTAATTAGAATATGTTGGGTACTAATTAACAATAAATAATCCAAAAGGATTTATAGTTGTAGCTATGACACTAGTTGTTGATACTAAAGTTCAACTGCACTAACCCCAAAGGAAATAGTGGCAGAAAGAATATAAGTTGTCACTGTGATGAAATAAAATAGTTGCAACTGCAGACAAAACTTTAACTAATATTGACTCTTGCTCTAAAAGCTGTCAGAGCTTTGCTATGCAGCATTGAAACAGCTGGAATGTTCTGTCAGGGAGCCACAAGGGGAAGCATTCTAGTTGGGTTGAAATACAAGAACTAGACCTCATCTAAGAACCCATGTTTGTTCATGGGTCAGGCAAAACTAAACCTACATTTTTTACTGTATTCTTAAATGTTTGCTTCCTTCATTCATGCAGCATTTCTCAAGCAATTACAAAGTGATAGACAATGCTAGTCATAGCAGATAACAAGTTACACTACAACTTGGAGTTCTATAAATTGATCCAGAAAACACTGAACTGATCATTTAGAGTTTTCTTCAAGGGTGCTTCAAGAAGATCATGGAACAGGAAACTAAAAGATATGTTTATTTTGTTTTTTTGTTTTGTTTTTTTGTTTTGTTTTTTTTTTAAAAAAAAAAAACCTTTATTTAGTAGGTATAAATTTCCAAAGTACAGTTTATGGATTACAATGGCTTTTCCCCCCAATAACTTCTCACCCACCCACAACCCTCCCATCTCTCGCTCCCTCTCCCATTCCATTCACATCAAGATTCATTTTCAATTATCTTTATATACAGAAGATCAATTTAGTATATATTAAGTAAAGATTTCATCAATTTGTCCCCACACGGAACACAAATTGCCAAATACTGTTTGAGCACTAGTCATATCATTAATTCACATTGACCTACACATTAAGGACAGATATCCTACATGGGGAGTAAGTGCACAGTGACTCCTGTTATTGACTTAACAAATTGACACTCTTGTTTAAGGCATCAGCAGTCTCCCCAGGCTCTAGTCATGAGTTGCCAAGGCCATGGAAGCCCCCTGAGCTTGCTGACTTTGATCTTATTTTTACAAGGCCATAGTCAAAGTGGAAGTTCTCTCCTTCCTTCAGAGAAAGGTACCTCCTTCTTTGATGGCCCGTTCTTTCCACTGGGATCTCACTCGCAGAGATCTTTTATTTAGATTTTTTTTATTTTTTTTTTTTTTTGCCAGAGTGTCTTGGCTTTCCATGCCTGAAATATTTTGATGCAAACATGAAATCCATGAATACAAGGGGTCTTCAAGAAATTCAAAGAAAATGGGTTTCTGAAAAATTTATGCATGATTTCAAAATTTGTAACACTAAAATACACTAAGCTTTTAATTCCCTTTTTCATGAACTTTTGAAGTTCCTTCATATAAAAATAGTGACATTGTTTAGGGAAGGCTATCCGTTGTAAACATTGATGAGACTGAAGCTCAACTTAATGGAGGTTTGTAGCCAATTCACATTTTAATCTCAAGTAAGGTGTTCCTTACTTTACTTCACTCATGATGCCACCAGTGTTTCCAGGATCCCTTTTTTCTGTTGATGAATTATGCCAGGGAACCTAGCTGTCATTCACAATCAGTGAGCAGAGAGATAGATCGAGAAGTGGGTAAAATGCCATTTGGGACACCTATATTTCTTATTGTAGTACTTGGTTTAACCCCATGATGTAATATCTAGCTTTGACCCTCAGTTCTGCACGTAACTCCAGCCTTCTGTTGTTGCAGCCATCTGGGCAGTGAACCAGCAAATGGGACAACTTCTCTCTATCTCCACTTCAAATGAAGAAAATATTTATGTTTAAAGGGGTCACATTCTGAGATTTTGAAATACTATCGTCTGAATGTTTGTGCCCTTGCTCCCAATTCATAAACTGAAATCCTAATCGCAAGGTGATGGTACTGGTAGGAAGGGACTTTTGGGAAATGATTGGGCCATGAATGTGGAGTCCTCATGAATGCGATTAGTGTCTTTACGAAATAGGATCAGGGGAGTATATTTTCCCATTCTATCATGTAAGGACACAGTTGGAAGACACTGTCTATGGACCAGAAAACAGAACCTCACAAGGCATTAATCTGCTGGTACCGTCATTCTCTCAGTCTCTGGAGGTGTGAAAATGAGTGAGGTGTTTATATGCCAGCAGTTTATTTTATTTGGTTACAGAAACACAAAAAGAATAAGAAATTAACATATCTTTGTTGGGGAGAGCATGCAAATGTAAGTAAGGTGATGACCTGGCAACCTTGAGACCACAAATATGAGAATGGAATCAAAGTACAGAACAAGAGATGGACTATGGAGCAGAAAGCTATAAGCAAATTCACTGTTGGCACTGGGAAACACTGACCTCCTACCTCCTTCAGAATACTAATTTATATAAAATCAATTCCTAAAATGAAACCCTATACAAATGACTTTAATATTTACTTGAGAAACTGCTGAAAGATTAAGAAAAATTAAGATTAGTATTTTTTACATGTGTGTGTCATGTATGTATGCA
Organism: Sylvilagus floridanus; assembly: GCA_949820135.1. Classification (NCBI taxonomy): domain Eukaryota; kingdom Metazoa; phylum Chordata; class Mammalia; order Lagomorpha; family Leporidae; genus Sylvilagus; species Sylvilagus floridanus. The sequence continues at coordinate 18,248,406 of OX463244.1, forward strand.
AATCTGAAAATGGATAAATTTTCATCCATATATTGGATTTTAGAATTGATTTACATGTTTGCCTTTACTTACTTAGAAAACTGTTTTATAAAGTGACTGGTGCTGATACTGTGGCATAGCAGGTAAAGCCATTGGCTGCAGCACCCACAACCCATATGAGAGCTGGTTCCAGTCCCGCTGCTCTACTTCCAATCCTGCTCCCTGCCAATGTACATGGGAAAACAGAAGAATATGGCCCAATACTTGCACCCTTACATCCATGTGGGAGACCCAGAAGAAGCTCCTGGCTCCTGGCTTCAGATTGGCCCAGCTCCAGCTGTTTCAGGCATTTGGGGAGTGAACCAGTGGGAGGAAGACCTCTCTCTCTCTCTCTCTCTCTCTCTCTCTCTAACTCTCCCCCCCCCTTCTGTAACTGAGTTTCAAATATATAATAAATCTTTTTAAAATGTGCTTGCATCAGATACCTAAAATTTTGTTGTTTTCTTTGCTGAAGTATCTGATACCATATCCAAGCAACAAAAGAAATACTGATTTCTTCATCTACAAATGGAATAAAAATCCTTTCTTTTTACACACACAGCTATGGAAATATGATCTTCCAGTGGTTTGTAGAAGAATTTGACTTGTGACACAGTAGATTGGATTAAGGCCTAGTGAATGATCTCACTACTGTGTATATCTTTTCAGTGCCCTTCTTCTTCAAGATCTTATTTATTTTTCTATGTATCAATATAGCTTGGGGCAGGCACTGTGGCGCAGTAGGTTAGTCCTCCTCCTGCGGCGCCAGCATCCCATATGCGTACCAGTTCTAGTCCTGGCTGCCCCTCTTCCGATCCAGCTCTCTGCTGTGGCCTGGGGAAGCAGTAGAAGATGGCCCAAGTCCTTGGGCCCCTGCACCCACATATGAGAACCGGAAGAAGCCCCTGATTCCTGGCTTCGGATCGGCACAGCTCTGGCCGTTGTGTCCATCTGGGGAGCGAACCAGCGGAAGGAAGACCTTTCTCTCTGTCTCTCCTTCTCATTGTCTATAACTCTACCTCTCAAATAAGTAAATAAAATCTTTAAAAAATATAGCTCAGGCCACATAACAATGATAGACCGGGCAATGGCATTGCCCAGTGATGTGGATGTAAAAGATTTTCAACTTCATTGCAACCTTAATACTCATGGTTGTTTGTGATCTTTATGATGCCTAAATAATAACCACTGTGTTTGTGCTTTGCATCCAACACCTCTGCTTACTACATATTCAGTCATACTAGTTTTAAGACAAAGCTCTGGCTATCTCAGTGCCTTCTTGTTTGCACTTCCAACTGGGTGTAGGCAGTCGGCCACATTCTTTTCCTTTTCACATTTACTATAATGTAAACAGTTTAATTTCTTAATGCTCACTATGTTCCATTAAACACGTTGCTTGAGTCATTTCATATAAGTAACATCAAAACATGAAAGGAGAGGAGTGATGTCCAATTAGGGAACTTTTCTAAGGCTGACCGGCTGCCTTGGTCCCTGTGTGCTGTTATAATAGACTACTGCAGACTGGCAATTTAGAAACAAAAAGTTTATTTGATTTATGGCTCTGGAGGCTGAAAGAAAGAGAGGCTACCTCAGATGAGGGCCCACTTGATGTGTCACTTTTAAATTATTTTCGTTTATTTGAAAGACAGAAAGAGAGAGAGAGAGAGAGAGAGAGAGAGAGAGAGAGAGAGAGAAATCTTCCTATCTTCCTTCCACTGTTTCATTCCTCAAATACTCAAAACAGCTCTGGCTGGACCAGATGAAATCCAGATGACCAGATCTGAATCTGTGTCTCCCACATGTGTGTCTGGTACCTAAGTACTTGAGCCATCGCCTGCAGCCTCCAAGTGTGCATATTAGCAGGAAACTGGATCAGAAGTAGAGTAGCTGGGACTTGAATCAAAAGATCCAGTATGGGCTGTGAGCATCCCAAGTTTCATTTTTTTTAAAAAAAATATTTTATTTATTTATTAGAGAGGGAGGGAGAGTTACAAGACACAGAGAGGGAGAGACAGAGAGAAAGGTCTTCTGTCTGCTGGTTCACTCCCTGGATGACCGTAATGGCCGGAGCCTGGCCTATCTCAAGCAGAAGCCAAGAGCTTCCTACTGATCTCCTACAGAGGTGCAGGGGCCCAAGCACTTGGGCCATGTTCTACTGCTTCCTCAGGCCATAGCAGAGAGCTGTATCAAAGAGGAGCAGCCAGGACACGAACTGACACCCATGTGGGATTCCGGAGCCACAGGCAGAAGCTCAGCCCCCTGTGCCTGAGTGCTGGCCCCCAGTATTTTAAACATTGTATCAAACACCCTTCCCAATGCTGCATCAAAACTTGGTGGAGGGTGTCGCATGAGGAGAGAGTGAGAGAGTGAGCTTGCAATCTCAAGCCCTTTTAAAATCATCATTGATCCATTCATGGAACCCTCATGACCTAGTCATCACCAGCAAGGCTCCAACCGCCAGCACTGTTTTATTGGAAATTGAATTTTCTGCATATGTATTTTGGAGGGCATTTTTAAACCATGGTACAGCAATATCGAACCTAGCTTTACAAAGCAAGAGGAAGTAACAGTCACTTTTCAATAAAGCAAACCGGAGGAAATGTAGCAATGAAGGTTACGTTTACAGACGAAGCATTTTAATGGAGTCGTGGTCTGAGAGATGAAATAGAAACTGATGTGGGCTAGTCCATATGTTGACAAACTCATGTTGAATACAAACTAATATATAAAGGTCCTAATTTCCTGTATTTAAATGATATTTTGAACAAAAAAGTGAGAAGACAGACTTTTTACTCTGAGTAGTCGAAAATTCCACTTTCCTATCATATGGCTTTTTTTGGGTAAAAGTAGATGGTGCTTTTTCAGATTTATTTACTAATTTTCAAAGTCAGAGTTACAGAGACAGAGATAGACATCTTGCATATGCTGGTTCACTCCCCTGATGGCCCCAATGACCTGCATTGGGCTATGCCGAAGCCAGGAAGCAGAAGCAATATTTGGGTCTCCCACGTGGGTGGCAGAGGCCCAAAACTTGGGTCATCTGCTGCTTCTGCCAGGCACAAAGGCAGGGAGCTTGATTGGAAGTGGTCAGCCAGGGCACAAGCCAGTGACCATAAGGGATGCTTTACCCAGTACACCACAACACCAGCCCCAGAAGATGCTTTCTTACTAGTCTCATTGTTCTTTTAGCTAAGTCTGGGATTTATGTAAAAATGCTACAATTGTTTGAAAGAAGGGAACTAGTCAATCAAATGGATGGAGCCAAGGTGAACAGTGCTTTAAAGAAAACTAAAGATTTTAATGAACTTTCTTTTATCAAACACTATTAATGTGTGCTTAAATTCTTGACATTGAAATAATATTTAATAAGCATTTTATAAATAAAATATTGTGTCTGTTTAATTGCATTCAAATTATTTGAAATTGTCATATATTTTACATTAGAAAAATAATTCTAATGAAATTTCCTTATGATAAAATCATGCTATCAGACAGTGGGAAAGAATTCTAGGTATCATGTAAGACACCTTCCCATTCAACTCAGGAGTCTTTTTTTTTTTTTTTTTTAATGTCCTCTCTAGTTTGGGATCATGCAGGCTGCTTTGAATTCTCCAGGCAATGAACATTTTTTGGGCAGGCTATATCTTTTTCTGTACAGTTGTACTATATTTTCCTTTAAAATTATATTATTAAAAATTAAAATCTAAGCATTATCTATAATGTAGTTTACCTTAATAAATGTTTACCTTAATAAATGTTGGCTGTGACGTCCATCAAACAGTGGCTACTAAGCCTTTGTTTTACCTTGCTCTGTCTTCTACTCCTTACAGAAAAGGTTAACTCATCACAAAAAATACAGAACATTTTTGTTCCTGTTGTAATATTTTCATTCTCTATTTGATCTCATGTCTCTGGAGGAAAGGATCACTGCTTATCCTCCATTGTATCATCATGACCAAACATCCTGTAGGTGATGATTAATATTTATGGAATTAAAATACATAAAAGGGATCGGCACCATGGCTCCCTTGGTTAATCCTCCGCCTGTGGTGCCAGCATCCCATATGGGCACCAGGTTCTAGTCCTGGTTGCTCCTCTTCCAGTCCAGCTCTCTGCTGTGGCCCAGGAGAGCAGTGGAGGATGGCCCAAGTGCTTAGGCCGTGCACTCGCATAGGAGACCAGGAGGAAGCACCTGGCTCTTGGCTTCGGATAAGCACAGCGCCAGCCATGGTGGCCATTTGGGGGGTGAACCAACGGAAGGAAGACCTTTCTCTCTGTCTCTTTCTCACTGTCTATGACTCTATCTGTCAAATAAAAAAATGCATAAGAAATATGTCTTTTTTCAAATTGAGTATATAATAAGTTATTTATACATTACTCTGAAGTTATAATTATAACCACATAAGTATGCTGCCATAACATATGATAATCATTTATTATTAACTGTTTTCTAAAATACTATTTTGTAGTTACATTAAAACTCTCTTTCCTTTTGATTTAATCATATTAATCTTACCTTACAGCTTTCCTATTGCTCAACCCTGAAATAGAGAAGGTAGGTATCTCTTTTATACAATGTGTTCATATGTGTTCATATTTTTTGCCTGAAATATTAAAAATATTGTCTCTACTATATGCTTTAATGGTATCATGAGGAATAATAAATATATTTAGAACATGATTATTAGGTAGTAAAATATTACCACTCTGGGAGAAAACACACATCCTTCCTGATTTAATAGCTGTCTTTTTAAGAACCATATTTAAAGTCAATATTAAATCAGTTACTACTGCAACATGCATGTTAATTCAAGAAAGTATTATTCCCCAATATTCCATCAGTATTTTATTTAATAGGATTTCAAATAATCTCACTATGTTATCCACTTTCTGAAAATAGGCAGAAACTCAAATGCATTTATTACTAACCTTAAAACTATCCCTTTAAAACAATCATATTCTGAGTTCTATATTTTCCGCCTCCCAATTTAAGCAACAATAATAGATCTTTGCTCCCAAATGAAGTTCATCTAGAAGTCTAGCCTTAGAGCAAAGTATTTCTTTTAGAGTATTATGATGAGCAAGGATTAGCAGAGCTCTCTGACTGATGCTCATGCAATTATTGCTTGTGTTAGAATTACATTTTTGACTAATTCAGGGAGTTCTTTCTAACTCAGTATAAATGATTACACAAATATCTTCAGAAAAAGTATATCAAAAATTTCACTGCAAGACATGTAACAATATTATGTCTCTCATAGAAGACAGAATAGTTTTCCATGTACCTCCCTTTAATAAGGAGCACATGGTAAATTCACATATGGAAAAAAGTCATTTTTGGATGCATTTTAGGACATACAAGTCTAAAGAACCTTCAATATGAGTAGAGTTAAGACAGATCTAAAGCTTAAAGTAAAAGTTGTTTATACCTGGTGCTAGCAGTGGGAACTCAATTAAGTAACATGTGTTCAATTTGTCCATTATTATTCTTATTATTTGAGAATATTTTTCATTTATTTTATTCACTATTGTCATTTCTGATTATTTTTATCCCAATTATTATTTTTCTTTATTTGAGTTTTCAAAAGATTGTCAGCAAGTCTACTGTACACTTCTCTCCACACACTCTACTTACAGGTGTCCAGTTCATCCACATATCTTTACTCCTAGAATGTTTTATTCCCAGCAATCACCAAATAATTTCATATGATGAGGCTAAGTGTATATTGCTAATGTACAGCAACTAAAAAAGTAAGGCTTACAAACGTTGCCAGGAATCACACAATTAAAATATTTTATGTGTTTATATACACACACGTGTATACACACAAAAACCACTGGGCTTCCTGTGAAAAGCTTTTCTAAATGTGTGAATCTAAAGAGTTGGGGTTGGATATTAGTATAGAGTGGTATTCATGAATAGATGAGTTTTGAAATTTAAAAATCATGGCAGTTGTAGAGAAAATATTTTATCTATCTCTGGAGGACATTTTTTCTGTTATTATTGAGAGCAGAAAATTTTGTACAATGGAGTTGGCATTATGTGAACCATCATGAACATCAATTTTAAATAGAGCACACTCAAATACGTGAATTAACTCCTTACAAATCCCTTTGAGTTCACATCTTCTCCTCAAGATTACTTTAAGCATGTTCCAGAACTACAATTTTCTGTCTGGTATCTCTCAGATGTTCTACTGCAATGCCTTTGAAAGAGTTCTTAGTCAAATTCTAAAACATTATTATGTAAGATAACATTTACTTTTTCCTTCCTTCCAAGAATCTATTTGCATTATTGTGAGATTGTTTGCTCTGTTTAAATATGTAAAATGCAGCCAGACACTTCTAAGCTGTTCCTCATTAATTTTGTGTTTTTTACCACACCATTATTTTACAAATGCGAATACAAAAGAGAAAAAAAATCCATGATGCTATCAGTTTTGCCTCTAACCACAAGCAGAAACCAAAAGTGACTTTTTTATTGCTCTCGAAATCCAGATGCCATTTGGGAAACTAAAGTGTCCTAAGGAAAATAGGTCAGCCCTTAGAAAGAGCATTATTGGCAAATGAGAATTTCACATATTTTTTGATGCTTTCTTCAATGGAAATAACTTAGTAGCATAGGATACTATCCTCAAGTCTTAAATTATTTATATATTTTGAACAAAATTTGACTACATACTGTTAAATATATGACTATTTTACCAAAGATAGATTCCCTAACTAAAAAACTATTTGTGTTTTAATTAAAGAGTTTAACCAATGGTATTAAGAAGAACAAAAAAACACTAAAAGGAATAAAGTAGTAAGTTGTTCCTTGACAGTCAGGACAAGGGCTGATCAAGTCATTGTTTCTCATAGTGTCCATTTCACTTCAACAGGTTTCCTCTTAGGGGCTCAGTTAGTTGTCACTGATCAGGGAGAACATATGATATATGTCCCTTTGGGACTGGCTTATTTCATTCAGCATAATTTTTTCAAGATTCTTCCATTTTGTTGCAAATGAAAGGATTTCATTTTTTATTTCTGTATAGTATTCCATAGAGTACATATCCCATAATTTCTTTATTCAGTTTTCTGTTGATGGGCATTTGGGTTGATTCCATGTCTTAGCTATTGTGGATTGAGTTACAAAGAGACAACTCTTTTATTTGCCAATTTAATTTCCTTTGGGTAAATTCCAACAAGTGGGCTGGCTGGGTTGTATAGTAGGGTTATATTCTGAGGAATCTCCAAACTGACTTCCATAGTGGCTTTACCAGTTTGCATTCCCACCAACAGTGGCTTATTGTTCCTTTTCCCCCACATCCCCTCCATCATCTATTCTTGGTAGATTTCTGAATGTGAGCCATTCTAACCAGGGCGAGGTGAAACCTCATTGTGGTTTTGATTTGCATTTCCTGATTGCTAGTGACCCTGAACACTTTTTCATGTGTCTGTTGGCCATTTGGAATTCCTCTTTGGAAAAATGTCTACTGAGGTCCTTGGCCATCTCTTAAGTGGGTTCTTTGTTTTTATGTTGGGGAGTTTCTTGATCTCTTTGTAGATTGTGGTTATTAAACCTTTATCAGTTGTGTAGTTTGCAAATATTTTTCCCATTCTGTCAGTTGCCTATTCACTTTCCTGACTGTTTCTTTTGCAGTACAGAAACTTCTCAATTTGATGTAATCCCAATTGTTAATTTTGGCTTTGACTGCCTGTGCTTCTGGGGTATTTTCCAAGAAGTCTTTGCCGGTACCTATATCTTGCAGGGTTTCTCCAGTGTTCTCTAATAATTTGATGATGTCATGTCATAGATTTAGATCTTTAATCCATGTTGAGTGGATTTTTGTTTATGGTGAAAGGTAGGAGTCTTGCTTCATGCTTCTACATATGGAAATCCAGTTTTCCCAGTACCATTTATTGAATAGACTGTCCTTACTCCAGGGATTGGTTTTGGATCCTTGATCAAATATAATTTGGCTGTAGATGTTGACTTCTGGTGTTTCTATTCTGTTCCATTGGTTTATCCATCGGTTTCTGCACCAGTACCATGCTGTTTTGATTATAACTGCCCTGTAGTATATCCTGAAATCTGGTATTGTGATGCCTCCGGCTTTGTTTTTGTTGTACAAGATTGCTTTAGCTATTTGAGGTCTCCTGTGCCTCCATATGAATTTCAGCATCATTTTTTCCAGATCTTAGAAGAATGTCTCTGGTATCTTGATTGGTATAACATTGAATCTATAAATTGCCTTTGGAAGAATGGACATTTTGATGATATTGGTTCTTCCAATTACATCAAATATTAGGCATTTAAAATTAACTGAAAAGTGATCCCTGTTAAATATAAAAGTGGGAATAAGAGAGGGAGGAGATGTACAGTTTGGCACATGCTCACTCGGACTTACCTCTAATGGCAGAGCTAGAAACATGGCGATCCATCAAGGTTGCATGTACCAGTGCCATCTTACTAATCAAAGTGATCAGTTTCAGTTCATAATTGATCATAATGATAGGAGTAAGAGTCCAAGGGATCACATAAACAAGACTAGTGTCTGCTAATAGTAACTGATAGAATTAAAAAGGAGAGAATGATGTAATATGGGAAGTGGGATACAGAGCAGACTCAGAATGGCAGATGTCCTAAATATAACTCTGGCTCAATGTCAGCCCTTAAGGCATCTGGATCTGGAAAAAAACATGAGAGTTTCTCAGCCATGGAAAGCCAAGAAATTGTGTTAAAAAATGACCTTAAAGAAAGATCTCTGTGAGTGAGATCCCAGCAGAAAGAATGGGCCATCAATGAAGGAGGTATCTTTCTCAGAAGGGAGGAGAGAACTTCCACTTTAACTATGACCTTGTTTAAATAAGATCGGAGTTGGTGAACTCAAGAGGCTTCCATAGCCTTGGCAGCTCATGACAAGAGCCTCGCGTGATTTCTGACGTCTTAAATAAGAGTGTCAGTTGTTAAATCAACAACAGGCATCACTGTGCACCTTCTCCCCACATTGGATCTCTGTCCTTAATGTGCTGTACTATGCGAATTAATGGTAAAACTACTACCCAAACAGTACTCTATACTTTGTGTGTCTGTGTGGGTACAGTCCGTTGAAACTTTACTTAGTATATACTAAGTTGATCTTCTGTCAATAAAGATAATTGAAAATGAATCTTGATGTGAATGTGTGGAGAGGGAGTGGGAGCTGGGATGGATGCAGGTGGGAGGGAGGTTATGGGGGAAAAGACGCTATAATCCAAGAGTTGTATTTGGATATTTATATTTATTAAACAAAAGTTGAAAAATAAATAAATAAACAACTATTTGGCATATCTTTTTCCCTGAAATGTAATTTCTCCAAATATGTTTAGGATTCTTTGTTTTGGTGTACTGTGCTTTTTTCTAATATGGAAGGTATATAGATTATTAATTATGTCTTTATTTTGTCTATTTTTTGCATGACAAAATAAAGTTTCCAGTAGCTACTATTCAGTTCAAATCAACTACTAAGAAGGAAATAGAAAAGTGAATCATGATTTTTAAAAAAAGATTTATTTATTCATTTGAAAGTCAGAGTTATGTGGGGAGAAGGGGAAGATCTTCCATTTGCTAATTCTTTCCCCAAATGGTAGGAGCTGGTCCAATCTGAAGCCAGGAGCCAGGAGCCTCCTCCAGGTTTTCCTTGTGGGCCCAAGACCCCAGCCACTTGGCCATCCTCTGCTGCTTTCACAGGCTATTAGTAGGGAGCTGGAATGGAGGTGGAGCAGTTGAGACTCCAAGGACACCCATATGGTATGCCAGCGCAGCAGGTGATGGCTTTCCCCCACTATGTCACAAGGCTGCCCCCGTGATTTTTTTGTTTTTTGTTTGTTTGTTTGTTTTCTTATACAATCCCTTCTCTTTGGGAAAAGAGAAATGTAACTCTGTTTTAAATTTCTTTTTACTTACCTGTTTCTTTTGTTTGTTTATTTTTGAAAGGCAGAGAAACAGACATAACAGATATATAAAGACATATTTCATCAACTGGTTCCTCCACAATTGATTACTGAAGCCCAAACTGAACCACATTAAAGCAAGGAATCCAGGACTTAATCCAGGGCTACCATATGTGGGGGAGGTACCCAATACCCAAAGCCATCACCAGCTGGCTCCCAGTGTGTGCATTAGCAGGAATCTGAATCTGAAATGTGGCTGGGACTAGAACACAGGCACTCTGATATGGGATGCAGGTATCCCAAGTGTACAATTACATGCAACCTACATGTCATCTAAATCAAATTTCAATATTTTATTTTTTTAAAATGTTAGCTTTTAAATGGGTCAATAGGGAAAAATAGGAGGACCTTACTCACAGACAACACTCAATCAACATTTGCAGATTGAGTTATTTCTAAGTGAAATGTAAGATATGAAATCCTAAACAAGGTTTTACTTCCCATTACAACCAGTGTTATTTGCATTACAACTTCACATCTATTTATTTTTATTCTTCTGAAAGAGAATATTGGAGTTATTTTTTGTTTTCATCAAGAACACACAGAAAAGTATTTTTAAAAGGTCATCATTTACAACACTGTTTAATACCATGTTGATACAGTACATTTCATGAATGTCTGAGTCTTGCTGCTAATTGAGACCAAATCATGAAACTAAACTTAATTATGTTTGGCTTATTCCTTGACATTAGAATTATGGAGAAGATTTTAGCAACAAAAAATATTTCAACTTTGGATTGACCTTGCTTTAGTTTCCTCTTTACAGAATATGTGGTTTTATAAAGTAAACACATTTTCTATAGTGAACGTGCATAAGTTTTATAAAAATATTTTGAAATATGTTAAATGTTTGACTATGTTTAAAGTTAAGCATTACTAACAGAGTCAGTAGTTGGAAGCAAAGTACAGTTATTTCAGGTCCTTAGAGAAATAATTAGGGATGGATAAATAAATGGGATCTTAGATCTGTAACTAATTATTTCCTAATACACTTTCATTATTTAACATGCTGAAATGATTAAACTTATAACTATTATATTGAAAATCTCTGTTCTTGTGCTTAAATACAAGTTGATCTTATATTTTTCCAGATACTCATATTTTCTTGATTTTAACATTTGTGGTTCAAATTGCACTTCTGCATGCTAACTTGGCCAAATTCCTTTTTACTGATATATTTCTCCATTATACCATCCAACTATCTAGGAAGCCAACCATCATTCTTTCATTCCTTCATTTATTCATGTGTTTGTTCAAGCAATTATATTTATTGGGTGCTTAATATGTACAATATTATCTACTGTCATGAGTTAGTCATTTGGTTAAATACTTTTTATTCTAGTTTATTTTATCCAACTCAGTCTCCTTTACCCTGCTGGAAAACTTAATTAATGACCACTTTATGTAAATGATGAGTATGTAATTATGAGTGTCAGAACCTGGATTTGTGCAACCAGGATCCTTAAGTTATATGAGCATGTTTCACTGCAGCTGAACAATCCATTAAACATATTATCCCTTTTCTCCTGTTTATTATTACCTGTTTTGTTTCTTTTTTAATTTTCTGTTTCATTTGAGGCTTATCTCTTTCTCTCCCCTTTATATTAAAGAAAACTCCTGCAATAGGACCTATCTCTTCCAAACTAACCTTGCATGACATAATCTCTTCTGCACAAACTCAAAATTTTTTTTCTTTTTTTTTTATGGCAAATTTATTTTTTTGAGAAGCAGAGTTACAGAGAGAAAGAGAAACAGAGAGAAGTCTTCCATCCACTGGTTCACTCCCCAAATGGCTGGGATGGCCTGAGCTGGGCTGATTATAAGCTGGAAGCCAGGAAATTCCTCCAGGTCTTCCATGTGGAGGCAGGGCCCAAACATTTCCCAGGCCATCAACAGAAAGCTTAATGGGAAGAGGAGCAACCGAGACAGGAACCAGCACCCATATGGGAGGCTTGTGCTGAAGGGAGAGGCTTAACATACTATGCCACAGTGCAAGCCTAAACTACTTTTTATGGGACTCTTGTCAAAATTGCCATTGGCCACAAGAATATATTGCTAGTGTCTTAAGGGGCTTCATTATCTATTTGTTGGCTTGTCAAAAAGCAGGTAATGATGTGTTTGATAAAATTCACAGGGAAATACAAGTTAGATAAAATTTGGGCTTGGGTAAAACATATGGATACATAAAAACAGTTATGCAGAGCAGACAACAACATAGTATGCTCCCTGGTAGAAGGATTCTGCCATAAAACCCCATCCATTTTCAAGATTCACTAAATATGGAAAGCCCTTGATAACTGTACCTGCCTTCAATGAGAATTAAATTAAATTAGAAACTTAGTTTTAATTTCAGTTCCTTCATCTCATACCCTAATGTGCAAATATTTTTACTTGTTGATTTCTGTTTATTGGAACATTAAGTCTTTCACTATAATGTAAGTTTAAAATGTGCTATCTCAATGCCATGGCTGAGGAAGAACTTCTAAGATCAATCCCATTCACAATAGCTACAAAAACAATAAAATACCTTGGAATAAACTTTAAAGGAAGTTAACGATCTCTATGATGAAAATTACAAAACCTTAAAGAAAGAAATAGAAGAGGATAACAAAAAATGGAAAAATCTTCCATGTTCAAGGATTGGAAGAATCAATATCAGCAAATTATCCATTCTCCCAAAAGCAATTTATACATTCAATGCAATACCAATCAAGATACCAGAGACATTCTTCTAAGATCTGGAAAAAATGATGCTGAAATTCATATGGAGGCGCAGGAGACCTCAAATAGCTAAAGCAATCTTGTACAACAAAAACAAAGCCGGAGGCATCACAATACCAGATTTCAGGATATACTACAGGGCAGTTATAATCAAAACAGCATGGTACTGGTGCAGAAACCGATGGATAAACCAATGGAACAGAATAGACACACCAGAAGTCAATCCAAACATCTACAGCCAATTTCTATTTGATCAAGGATCCAAAACCAATCCCTGGAGTAAGGACACTCTATTCAATAAATGGTGCTGGGAAAACTGGATTTCCACGTGCAGAAGCATGAAGCAAGGCCCCTACCTTTCACCTTACACAAAAATCCACTCAACATGGATTAAAGATCTAAATCTATGACATGACACCATCAAATTATTAGAGAACACTGGAGAAACCCTGCAAGACATAGGTACTGGCAAAGACTTCATGGAAAATACCCCAGAAGCACAGGCAGTCAAAGCCAAAATTAACATTTGGGATGGCATCAAATTGAGAAGTTTCTGTTCTTCAAAAGAAACAGTCAGGAAAGTGAATAGGAAACCGACAGAATGGGAAAAATGTTTGCAAACTACGCAACTGATAAAGGTTTAATAACCACAATCTACAAAGAGATCAAGAAACTCCACAACATAAAAAAAAAGAACCAACTTAAGAGATGGGCCAAGGACCTCAATAGACATTTTTCCAAAGAGGAAATCCAAATGACTAACGGACACATGAAAAAATGTCAAGATCCCTAGCAATCAGGGAAATGCAAATCAAAACCACAATGAGGTTTCACCTCGCCCTGGTTAGAATGGCTCACATTCAGAAATGTAACAATAATAGATGCTGGAGGGGATGTGGGGAAAAAGGGACACTAACCCACTGTTCGTGGGAATGCAAACTGGTTAAGACATTATAGAAGTCAGTCTGGAGATTCCTCAGAAACCTGAATATAACCCTACCATACAACCCAGCCATCCCACTCCTTGGGATTTACCCATTGGAAATTAAATTGACAAACAAAAAAGCTGTCTGCACATTAATGTTTATTGCCATTCAGTTCACAATAGCTAAGACCTGGAACCAACTCAAATGCCCATCAACAGTAGACTGGATAAAGAAATTATGGCACATGTACTCTATAGAATACTATACAACAGCAAAAAACAATTATTTTGGTCATTTGCAACAAGATGGAGGAATCTGGAAAAAATTATGCTGAATGAATTAAGCCAGTCCCAAAGAGACAAATATCATTTGTTTTCCCTGATCGGCAACAACTAACTGAACACCAAAGGGGAAACCTGTTGAAGTGAAATGGACACTATGAGAACAGTGACTTGATCAGCTCTTGTGCTGACTGTTGATGTACAATGTAATATTTTATCCATTTTAGTGTTTTTTCTTTGTTTTGTCTAGAACTAATGGTTGAACTCTGTAATTAACACACAATTATTCTTAGGTGTGTAAATTTTAACTGAAAAATGATCCCTGTTAAATATAAGAGTGGGAAAAAGAGAGGGAGGAGATGTACAATTTGGGACATGCTCAATCGGACTTGCCCCAAATGTTGAAGTTAGAATTGTGCCAGGGGATTCCAATGCAATCCCATCAAGGTGGCATGTACCAAGACCATCTCACGAGTCCAAGTGATTAATTTCAGTTCACAATAGATCACACTGATAGGTCTAAGAGTCAAAGGGGTCACACAAACAAGACTAGTGTCTGCTAATACTAACTGATAGAATCAAAAAGGGAGAGAACGATCCATCATGAGAAGCAGGATACACAGCAGACTCATAGAATGGCAGATGTCCTAAACAGCACTCTGGCCTCAGAATCAGCCCTTAAGGCATTCAGATCTGGCTCAAGAGCCCATGAGAGTATTTTAGGCATGGAAAGCTAAAACACTCTGGGGAAAAAAAAAAAGACTTAAATGAAAGATCTCTGCGAGTGAGATCCCAGTGGAAAGAATGGGGCCATCAAAGAAGGAGGTACCTTTCTCTGAAGGGAGGAGAGAACCTCCACTTTGACTATGACCCTGTCGGAATAAGATCAAAGTCAGCGAACCCTAAAGGCTTTCATAGCCTCGGCAACTCATGACTAGAGCATAGGGAGATTACTGACGCCATAAACAAGAGTGTCAAACTGTTAAATCAACATCAGGAGTCACTGTGCACTTGCTCCCCATGCAGGATCTCTGTCCTTAATGTGTTGTCCAATGTGAAGTAATGCTATAACTGGTACTGAAACAGTATTTTTACACTTTGTGTTTCTGTGTGGGTGCAAACTGATGAAATCTTTACTTAGTATATACTGAATTGATCTTCTGTATATAAGGATAAGTGAAAATGAAAACCAAAATCGGTGTTAAATTGGAAATTGCATAGATAATTAATCAACTTTTAAAAAAAATATCATGTAGGATCTCTGTCCTAATGTGCTGTACATTGTGATTTAATGCTAATACTAGTACTCCAACAGTATGTGGGGGCAAACTGTTGAAATCTTTACTTAATATATACTAAACTGATCTTCTGTATATATAGAGATTTGAAAATGAATCTTGATGTGAATGGAAGGGGAGAGGGAGTGGGAAATGGGAGGGTTTTGTTTGGGAGGGAAGTTATGGGGGGGCATTGTAATCCATAAGCTGTACTTTGGAAATTTATATTCATTAAATAAAAGTTTTAAAAAAAGTGCTATCTCAAAAATTGAAAATGAAAGAGAAGAAAAAAAGAAAGGTAGAAAGAATGAAATAAAGAAAGAGAGGAAGAAAATAGGGAGAGGAGACAGAGAGAAATATTTTTACATTAGAATTTTATCTTAGAGCTCGGTGGAATCTTGCTCTTTTATATTCATATTACATTAACGTGAAAATTTTTCCGTAATTATTTTGATTTTTCTGTGACCCTAAAAATAATGCATTAGTAAATTACTTTCAAATATAAAAAAGAATAAAAGGAAAATGCAATTTTGAATGTAAATTTGAAACACTTAGAATCAAACAACAATGAATGAATTCTATAGGTCCATAAAATTATAATGTAGCTATAATGATATAATTCATTGCACTCTTCATTGTATTTTCACATCCTTAAGATATTTTTCTTTGCAGAGCTTATGATACATCTGCTAATGAATAAATAGTGAAATCTCAATAAACTAAAACCACCACGAAGAACAGTACCTTTTCTGATCTCATCACAGCCAAGGGAGGTAGCTGTCTGGTATATATTCACAACACGAAGTGTCATCATTAAACTGTACAGTGATTGTGGTGTTCGGAATCAACATATGCAAATGAGGCTTGGAAGAATCAAGAAATGAATTTTTAATGATTATTAACTGCATATAATTAATATCAACACAAATTTAACTGTAAAGAGTAATTATATCAAAATTTCCAGCATTGAAATGAACAGGAATTATTAATTTTTAAAATGTAGTACTGAAACATTTGTGGCTAAGGTATACTGAGGTCTCCACTTACTTTGAGACAAAAAGTAAGAAAGAAATAATCACATGGATAACTGCATAATAAAGCAAGTACAGAAAAACATGAATGGCAAAATCAAGGTTGTGTACAGACCACATGTAAGATCACTTTAAATTTCTTCCAGATTCAAAGACAGAAATTCAGCAGGTGAGACAATTTTATAAAATATTAGATTTATATGAATGCATCTGAAATGCCAGTGGTTTTAAAATCTTTGTCATTAGCAGGAACAATCAAGAGAACTCACTCTGGATTCTAGGATGGCAGAGCAAGGAATTGGTACTTGAGAAAAAAACATATTTCTATAAGACAACCTTGATTAATATTATGAAACACTGAAACAATTGTTTTAGTCTAAGAGCCTACCTGTGTTCACCACTATTAAATAATTGCTGGTCTTTTTGGTGACTGTGAACTAAATATGATACACAATTTTAGTTAGAATTGATACTTCACATGCCCAAGTAATTCCTTCCAAGCATTGATCATACACCGAAGGAAATACAGCCAGAGAATTACCTTTAATTTGCCCTTTGTTCATCACTTGACATAAGACCCTTGGGATTTGAGTTCACCTCTTCTCTCCACTCCTGTGTCTGTCATTCCATCCCACATACTCTAGGTTCCAGGAAAATACATTGTTTTCAATACTCAGAACAGGCCATGCTTCCATGGTTTAGTAACAGTGCATTCTCTGAAATGCATCCCTTCCTTCCACACTATGTTACTGCAGAAGAATGGCTTTGCTAAGGTATCATCTCACTTCCTTTATATCACAAACTGTGACATGATGGGTCCCCTACCTCTGGGGTTTCCCCATCTCTGAGAAGGCCTTAATCACAATGAATGCTATTTAATGATTCCTGTGACTTCATTTTTATGACAGTTCCATGTCTAGAGTGGATCCTTAGATTGTACTGTGATTCTATGAATGGAAATATTATGAATGAATGAAATGAATATGTGAATTACATTGTATTCTTCAGGGTTAGGGTTTATAAAACAGAATAAATATATTGAAAATATCTGAAAGTCATTGAAATCCTTAGCATAGAATTAGAAGATAGCAACCAGCACCGCAGCTCACTAGGCTAACCCTCCGCCTTTGGAGCCGACACCCCAGGTTCTAGTCCTGGTCGGGGCCTAGAATTCTGTCATGGCTGCTCCTCTTCCAGTCCAGCTCTCTGCTGTGGCCCAGGAGGGCAGTGGAGGATGGCCCAAGTCTTGGGACCTGCACCCGCGTAGGAGACCAGGAGGAAGCACCTGGCTCTTGGCTTTGGATCAGCACAGCGCGCCAGCCACAGCATCCATTTGGGGAGTGAACCAATGGAAGAAAGACCTTTCTCTGTCTGTCTGTCTGTCTGTCTCTCTCTCTCTCTCTCTCTCTCTCTCACACTAACTCTGACTGCCAAAAAAGTAAAAGAAAGAAAGGAAGGAAGGAAGGAAGGAAGGAAGGAAGGAAGGAAGGAAGGAAGGAAGGAAGAAAGAAAGAAAGGAAGGAAGGAAGGAAGGAAGGAAGGAAGGAAGGAAGGAAGGAAGGAAGGAAGGAAGAAAGAAAAAAGAAAGAAGAGAAAGAAAGAAAGAAAGTAGAAGACAGCAAATTTTTCAGTTGAGATTTGACAACTTATGTAGATGTTTAACATTAATTATCCTGGGGAGGGGGGCGGCAATGCTGTGGCATAATAGGCCAAGCCTCCACCTGTGACGGTACCACCAACATCCCCAGTTCATGATCCAACTACTCCTCTGCGGATCCAGCTTTCTGCTTATGGCTTGGGAAAGCGGTAGAAGATGGCCCAAGTGCTTAGGTCCCTGGACACATGTGAGAGACCCAGAAGTAACACCTGGCTCCCGGCTTTAGACTGGCCCAGCTTTGGCAATTGTGGCTATTTGGGGAGTAAACCAGCAGACAATGGACCTTTCCATCTGTCTTTTCCTCTCTCTGTCTGTAACTCTGCCTCTTAAATAAATAAATAAAATATTATGGACAGCATTGGGATTGATAAGCCTTCATCTTTTTCATCATCAGAAGCAGCGATTTTACAAGAAATATCAGTTTTTCAAAAGTAACCTTCTATGTGTGACAGTTATAAATGCCTCATACAATACTGTTTTTTAAGTACTACAAGCAAAATCTTTATCCAGGTCATTTAAAAATTATATTTTTGATCATGAAAATGAAAACTTATGCATACCGTGGTTATTGCTATTGTGTTCCTAAAAATGTTATTAACTACAAAAATAAAAAACAGTACAAAAGTGGTTTTAATTAAAGTACTCTGTGAATCATGCATTTTTGTATTAGTGATAAGATTTGGTTCCAATTTAGAAATGGAAGGTAGAATATAAGGAAACTGCATTAAATGTGTGGAAAATCATATTTAATGTTAAGTTCGTTTTGGTGCAAAAATTTTGAAATATATGCATAATTTCATTATGAAGTGATGGCCCATGAACTTTCTGATGCTCTCATGTCATAGATCCTAAAATACAGCCTTACATATAATAGTTTTCAAAGAAAGGGAGTTAGAGAATTTTATTCCTAAACTGGAAACATACTGTTCAAATATAAATACATTACTACAGACTAAATATACAGACAACATTCTCTGAAAGGGAGATATCTGGTACATTATCTTAATCCTATCTAGAAACTGCCTTATTAAATTAAGGAACTCTATAAAGAAATCTTTTAGAATTAAGAAACAAGACAAACCTGTTCGGCTACTGCATACTACCATATTCTTACCAAAAAATAATCATTATTTGATACATGCAGACTTATTGCATATTTTACTTTTATATTTTATGACTATATTTCCAGACTTTCTTTTATTTACCCGAAAGACAGTGAGACAGGGATCTTCCATCCATTGAAGTATTCCCAAATGCTTGCAACAGCTGGAGCCAGGCCAGGCTGAAGCCAGAACTAAATTCAATCTGTACCCGCCAAGTGGGTGGCAGGGACTGAACCCCTGGAACTATCACTCGCTGCCCTCCAGAGTACTCATCAGTAAGAAACTACTATCAGATGCTGCTCAAGCCAGATACTCTGATATGGAATGTGTGCTTCCCAACAAGTGGCTTAACCACTGCATTAGAGACTTGTTATAGATGGCTACAATGGCCAAGCCCTGGGTCAGCCTGAAGCCAGGGACCAGGAGTTAGGAGCTTCATTTGGGGCTTCAACGTGAGTGGCAGGGCCCAAGCACTTGGGCCCTCTTGCTCTGCCGCCCTAAGCCATTAGCAGGGAACTGGATTGGAAGTGGAGTGATACGCACACAAATCAGCACACTCATGGGATGCTGGCATAGCAGGTAGTGGTGGTACCCACTGTGCCACAACGCCGGCCCCTCACCTACTCTTCTGCCCGGGAGATTGCCAGGTTGGAGAGGGGAGATCTTTTCAGCAGAGATATTGGTTCCTATGACCCAACTTCTCTCTAAAAGCATCCACTTGAATCAAAAGAAAGCATCCAGTTCAAGGTAATCAATTTAGAGATCAGTCAAGAACTCTGAATGCCTATGGAAAAAAAAAGAAATAACAGTCAGTCCTTCTTTGGTTGAACTTCATTAAGAACAGCAACAACTCAAAGGACAAAGAGTTCACA
Source organism: Sylvilagus floridanus (assembly GCA_949820135.1). Taxonomy (NCBI): domain Eukaryota; kingdom Metazoa; phylum Chordata; class Mammalia; order Lagomorpha; family Leporidae; genus Sylvilagus; species Sylvilagus floridanus. The sequence goes on from OX463244.1 coordinate 18,268,267, forward strand.
TAAGTGTAGATTTGGGTTGGAGATTAAACAAGGACAGTTCAATGCACTGAATGTCATGTCGGCCCTGCCTTTTGGAACACATACAAATGACATCACCATGAAGAAGTGTTCACAAACTAAAAATATTAGGACAGGTAACAAGAGCTGCACATTGAGATGAGAGGATGTTTCCAATTTAATGGGAGCGTAAATAATAATATCATAAAAGAAAGTGTGAAAACAATTTGTCTCTGGACTCTGCTAGAAAGTAAAATTTCTACTCTCGTACTGGTAGAGCATTTCTTTCATTTACTCGTCTGTGTAGACAGCAGTGGACAATTTCAGTTCCCTCCCACCCATCCTCTCCACTCACTGTTGCTGCCTATAGTTTTCACACTGGATAAAATCTGTGGTTTTAACCCATCCTTCCATTCTCAAAGTTAAAAATCCATGTACTATGGAATGCAGTTAAGAAGCAACCAGGCGGCCAGTGCCTCAGCTCACTACGCTAATCCTCCGCCTTGCTGCACTGGCACACCAGGTTCTAGTCCCATTTGGGGCACTGGATTCTGTCCCGGTTGCCCCTCTTCCAGGCCAGCTCTCTGCTGTGGCCAGGGAGTGCAGTGGAGGATGGCCCAGCTGCTTGGGCCCTGCACCCCATGGGAGACCAGGAGAAGCACCTGGCTCCTGCCATCGGATCAGTGCAGTGCGCATGCCGCAGCCCGCCAGCTGTGGCGGCCATTGGAGGGTGAACCAACAGCAAAGGAAAACCTTTCTCTCTCTCTCACTGTCTACTCTGCCTGTCAAAAAAAAGAAAAAAAGAAAGAAAGAAAATACATGGAAATTTTAAAATAAACTGTTAAAAAACATAATTAAAAAAAAAAAAGTAGCAACCAGGCATCTGCTTATCCACTTGCTTTGTCTAATGGAGTCAAGATTTTCCAACCTCTCTTGTGCATGTTTTCTTAAGCTCATATATCTTCATAAAAGGAATTAGTAACAATGCTGAGAAAGCTGTGTTCATTAAAGCTAAAGAATGGAGCTGAACTATTTTTCTGTTGACACATTTTTTTCCAAGCTCCAACTCTAACTACCTAAGTGATACAAATTTGAGTGTTTGAAATGTTTTCTTTTAAGGAGTGGACCTTCATGACAAACACAGAGATTGTGAGAGTTGAATTTGCACAGTATGTGCAAAAATACTCCCCAAACTACATTCATCTGAACATAATGTAATGCTTCTTTTATGAACTTCTTTTTACAGACACATTTAGTTTTTGTTACACCCTTTGGGGAGTTAACTGAGAACGCGTTCCTGTAACTCTCAAATGTTTGGGATGCATTCTTTAGAAATTAATATCCCATTGGCATATGTGTTGTATTACCTCATGTGCTTCTTTGCCTAACACTTGATGACATTTTTGGGGGAGGGGGAGAAGAGAAAAGAGCAGTCTATCAGCTATGTTATATCAAACTGCTCAGTGTTATGAACTCAGGCAAGCAGAACCCCTACGACATGCGTTAATACTGAATTTCATGCCAAGGGGACAAAATACTTGTAGGATTCAAATAAAGTATGGAGTTGTGGATAAAATCAATTCTTTTGTCATGTCCCAGGCATTGAGTAAAACTCAGAAATATAAAGAAGAGAAGAGTTTCATGGGATTTCCCTGTCAGTGAAATCTATACATTCCAACATTTCTATCTTTTTTCTTTTTTTCTGACAGCAAGTATTTTCAGACTACATATTGCAGAACCAAAGTAGAAGATAACTAACTCTTGCTATCTGCACATTCCTAAAACATGGACCAAGTCCAGTCTTTTTTTGTGAGACTTTTGTTATCATGAAGGGATTTCAACTTGTTTATATTCTTGCAGCAAAAGTCATTTTTGTAGATTCTCTTTTCTCTCCCCTTGAGGAATGTGCACAGTTGGGACATGTTGTAAAATCACGTGTATGTATTGATAGATGTATTTCCCTTTAAACCTGACATATGTTGATATCTTGTTCTCTTGGCATCAAATAAAAATAAAAACAGATTTCAACTTCAACTTAAGTATAGTTGGCTGAAAAATTTGAAAACAACTGAATTTAATTAAGGACAAAGATGATGATTGGAAGATGTTTTCAACATAGAGCTTGAATAAATCCAGCTATTTTATAATTCTCAGCTCATGTGAACAATAGCTTATATAATTCCCATTTAAAAGCTATAAAGTCAGGAAAGTGAATAATTTAAGTTAACTTTTCCCACACATACAATGGATGAAACCAAGTGACACTGGAATGTGATAGCAGTTGGGGTTTTAGCAGTTCTTGATGGATACTCAATTATTAGCAAAGAGAGAACAAAACAAGTATCAGGAATCTCACAGGGGAATCTGTCAAACAGAGAATGGAGAGTGGAAAACAAACAATACAATTGATAGTGCTCCTCTACCATTTACAAAATATTTTATAAATGTTTCAATTTGGGAATGGAAATAAAAATTTGTTACTCAATAATCCAGATACTAAACACAATAGTTATTAACTGTCTCCAGGGAGAAATATTAGGCTTCTTCCCAGATTCTACACTTCACCAAAGTAATGGGATCTGTTAACATTTCCTGTGGCAGAATAGAAAAGAGGTCCCAAATGGTAGCAGTTTTGCGATTTCCACTTGAATGTGTTTCAACTTTGAGAGGAAAGTGGGACTATCAATTCAAATCTCTAAATTTTAATGTTTAAAAGCAAATTTATGTTGCTCTTTATCCCCAAATATAGTCATAAAAATACAGATAAGACAACACACAGGGAAGCAATAATGGTTGCTGATGGGGGTTTGTCCCTAAGTACCTCCTGACATGGAATGATGGACAGATAATCCTGTGATCTTCTTAAGATCCCTGCCCAGTTCAGTGGTATACTATAATAATCTCATACAGTTTAATGAGAATCAAATGCTAAATATTTAAGAAATTTTCAAGCTAGTTGGTGGCTTGGAATTGCCTGTTGTTAAAGAAGAGAGTCTTCAGAAATTCATGAAAAGTGCATGTAATGAACAAACTGTATATGCATGTCAATGTTTAAAAAATTGAGAAACAGAGCCCAGACAGAGAGGTAAACTCCCATTTGCTGGTTCTCTTCCAAAATGCCTGCAAAAGTTGGGGATGGGAGTGTGCCAAAGCCAGAAGGCAAAGGAATAATGCAGTTTCTCAAGCTGGGATGCAGAAATCCAACTACTTGAGCCATTGCTGCTGATTTCCAAGGTATGTGTTTACAGGAAACTGAAGTCAGGAGTATAATTGGGAGTAGAGTCTAGGTACTCTGATGTGGGTCAAAGACATCCTAATCAGAATTTTAAGTGCTAGACCAAATGTCTACCCTTAATTTCAAAATTCTTTTGCACCAAAATGAATTCATTCCTGAATTCCAATTTTCTACCAGAATTTTGAGATCTCCTCATATTTACACAAAGGAAACTGGTTATACATGCATATGCTTTTCAGTGTCTGATTTATAAGCACATCACTGCTTGTACTTAAAGAAGTATCTAAGCTCCTGCATATATAATGCATTGTAAAAATACTGCAATACGCTTTTGCAATGAGAGTGAATATTTCTATAATGCCTAATAAGAATCTCCAGTGGATCCCTTGGTTATGCTTTAATACTCTATGTGATCAATCAACAATTACATTTATTGGAAGAAAAAGTTTGTATGGATCATGAGGAATATCACTCCATTTCATGTTTTGAATTGTGATTAGATTATGGCAAAACATATGAAAGATATCTGTTTAATGCCAATATGAGACACATATGCTGGTTCCAAGGATAACCAATTTACCTGTGAATAGATCTTTCATTCCTTGTTCCTATGCATCTTTTTATGATAGACATTCTTGTAAAAATGCTTACATATTTATTTATCCTTATTTATTTGAAAGGCAGATAGAGAGAATTTTCCAACTTTTGATTCACTCCCCAAGTGCCTGTAACAGCTGTGCCTGCAATAGTCAAGGCTGGGCCAGGCTGGAACCCTATCTGAATCTCCCATGTGGGGACAGAAACTCAAGTATCTGAGCCATCATCTACTACCTCCCAGTATGCACATTGGCAGGAAACTGGATCAGAATCAGAGTAGCTAACTAAAACCAGGAACTTCATCATGGGATATAGAGTAATCAAGGGAAGATTAACCAATTGTATTACAATGCCTACCCTTGATGGTCATTCCTGACTGTTTTTATTTTAATATAGCTTATCTAATTGTAAGTGTAATCATTAAATTTTAACTGAAAAGTGATCCCTGTAAAATATAAGAGTGGGAATAAGAGAGGGAGGAGATGTACAACTTGGGACATGCTCAATCGGACCTGCCCCAAATGTTGAAGTTAGAATTGTGCCAGGGGATTCCAATACAATCCCATCAAGGTGGCATGTACCAAGGCCATCTCACTAGTCCAAATGATCAATTTCAGTTCACAGTTGATCACACTGATAGGTCTAAGAGTCAAAGGGGTCACACAAACAAGACTAGTGTCTGCTAATACTAACTGATAGAATGAAAAAAAGAGAGAATGATCCAACATGGGAAGCGGGATACACAGCAGACTCATAGAAGGGCAGATGTCCTAAATAGCACTCTGGCCTCAGAATCAGCCCTTAAGGCATTTGGATCTGGCTCAAGAGCCCATGAGAATATTTTAGGCATGGAAAGCTAAGACACTCTGAAAAACAAAAACAAAAAAAAAAAAAAAAAAAAGAAGACCTAAATGAAAGATCTCTGTGAGTGAGATCCCAGTGGAAAGAACGGGGCCATCAAAGAAGGAGGTACCTTACTCTGAAGGGAGGAGAGAACTTCCACTTTGACTATGGCCCTGTCGGAATAAGATCAAAGTCGGCGAACCCTAAAGGCTTCCATAGCCTTGGCAACTCATGTCTAGAGCCTAGGGAGATTACTGACGCCATAAACAAGAGTGTCAAATTGTTAAATCAACATCAGGAGTCACTGTGTACTTACGTCTCATGAGGGATCTGTCCTTAATGTGTTATCCAATGTGAAATAATGCTATTACTAGTACTGAAACAGTATTTTTACACTTTGTGTTTCTGTGTGGGTGCAAACTGATGAAATCTTTACTTAGTATATACTGAATTGATCTTCTGTATATAAGGATAAGTGAAAATGAAAACCAAAATCGGTGTTAAATTGGAAATTGCATAGATAATTAATCAATTCTTTAAAAAAAACAGGTAGGATCTCTGTCCTTAATGTGCTGTACATTGTGAATTAATACTATAACTGGTACTCCAACAGTATTTTTCACTTTGTGTTGCTATGTGAGGGCAAACTGTTGAAATCTTTACGTAATATGTTCTAAACTGATCTTCTGTGTATAAAGAGAATTGAAAATGAATCTTGATGTGAATGCAAGGGGAGAGGGAGTGGGAAAGGGGAGGGTAGTGGGTCTAAGGGAAGTTATGGGGGGGGGAGTCATTGTAATCCATAAGCTGTACTTTGGAAATTTATATTATTTAAATAAAGGCTTTATATATATATATAAAAAAGAAAGAAAACAAAAGAGTATATTTTATGCTGTGTTGAGGTAGAATCACATGAATTAAATAAGTTTTGATGTGGATTTCTTTTTGATTATCACAAATGTCTGTTATTACTCTGTGCCACTACAGATATTAATTTTTGGTGGTAATCTACCAAAATATAATGAATATAATTCCACTATCAAAATAGACACTATGATAAAATTTGAACAATTTATTAAATTGCATGAAATATGGAGATTGAGAGCTTTTTAAAAATTATTTTCAATGTTATAGCTTGAATTTCCTATATTGAAAAAATACAATTCTTTCTGAAGAGAAAATAAAGTAGTATACTCATGTTTCACCCATAGAGTTTAAGAAAACTATGGTTTACTCATTAGAAAAATATCCACAAGCAATGGATTTTCAAACAAATCTCTTCCAAAACTTTGGAATTATTTGGTGGAAGAGCTGCAATGCAGGAAGTTTTGTTTTTGTTTTCATAAGTTAAATAATGTGTCCAGGAAAAGATGTTGGAAAACAAAGAAAACATGCTGTATTTTCACAATTGCTGAATCAACAAAAAATCCAATGTTTTGGAGCATACAGGTGAAATTATTCCTATTTTGTTTTTGACACAATATTTGTATATACTTACGGGGTAGAGTATAATATTTCAGTGCATAAATGCAATGTGTAATGATCAGATCAAACATTTATCATTGTTCTTTTTTGAGAACAACCAGAGTCATCTCTAAAATCTATTTTTAACATACAATTAATAGTCACCAAGCGTGGTTGTGCTACTGTGCTATAGAACATTAGAAATTATTCCTTCTATCTATTTACAGCCCTATACTGTCAACCATCCTCTGTCAATTCCCCTTCATCTACCAATGTTAAAAGCCTTCACCTCCATTTTTAAGATGTAATTTTCTTTATCTGATGACCTGGTGTTGGATGTAGCAATCAGAGTGATCTGGGTTCCATGAAAAGTCAACAGATATACTAAAATAGGTATTTTCAGGGTCAGTTCACCTACTGGTTAGGATGCTGGTTAAGAAGCTCACATCCTATATCTTTATGCCTGTGTTCAAGTTTCAGTTCTGGCTCCTGATTCCAGATTCCTGGGAGTAATCAGTGATTGCTTAAGTCAGTGAATTCCTATTACCTATGTGGGAGTTGTGGATTATGGCCCCTAGCTTATGAGCATTTGAAGAGTGGCCCAGTAAAAAACTTTCCCCTCTCTCTCTCTCTCTCTCTCTCTCTCTCTCTCTCCCCTTCTCTTTGCCATCTGCCTTACAAATAGATATTTTAAAATAGATAATTTATTCTGAGCATGAAAAGACTCCCTCTGCCATTCTACTGAGTTTGCTTTTTCCTTAAACTAATTCCTCATACAATTACAGTTTTAGAAATTTTCTCCAAACATGGCAAGGTTTACCAGAACATGAGGGCTATGTCTTCCCCTGCTGCTAGTTTGAGAAAATGAACTTCATTCTTGGTCATCTCCCAGAACCATCCTTCTGTTGGCACAAAGAGAATTACTGAATATCCCCAAGCAGTTCAAAATTGAGGTGCATGTGGCTCTTGTGTGTGTCTTCTACTTGACAGCCACTTGTGGTTGTCACACTGAGTTGCATTTGGAAGGCAGTGGACAAAATCAGACCATTGCTAGTAGTGTCTAGGTAAATAGTATTATGATGACATAGTGCAGTTGACATCCCATTAAATTCAGTTACAGGTTTCAGAGTTTAAACTTAGTTTTTACTTTTTATGCTATTACCAAGTTGATACTTCTTAAATGCTACTTAGGATTTTAAATGGCAGCTATGTCTTATCATTGAATCATTTCCCTCATTAACCAGCAACTATGCAACAGTCATGGAATTCTTCAGTACTTAAATTTGCCCTTTTACCTGCTTTTCTTAAAAGCCTATTTACCCTGACAGTGCACTCTTTTCCACCACCATCTCATCCCTTTTGAAAGAGGCACATTTTATTCATTATACCCATACTGCTTGGATGATCCATGTTCTGCATATACCTGTGATTGAGGTTTTTGGAAGCAAATAGTCAAAAAAAGACTCAGATCCAAAATCTCACCTTAGAGTCTTCATGCTTAAAGCACTCTGAGTACTAACAATTGTCTTACACCAAGCATCCAGTTTAACAGATGCTGAACTACAGACTTGCATGCAACTACTGAATGAGGCAATGGTTGTAAGAATAACATGTGCTGGGGAGTGAAGGAAACAGGGTAGGGCAGAAGAGATGAACGAACAACCATGCATTCACATCAATCTTGCAGCACACTCCAGCCATAAACTGCCCTACACAACTGATATTCACTAAGCCAAGGGAGAAAGGCCCTTTAACCTCCTTCAGTCCTTTTGTCAGGCAGTCAATGATGAAGATTTGTTCCACTTCCAGGAGGAAGTGTCACTTTAGGCATAGCAGAGCTTTTAGGCTGAGGGCAATTCCTAAGAGCAACCCAATTCAGACCCCTTAGCAGACAACACTCCCAGTAGCTAGGGGAGTGAGTGCTTCCATCTGGAATGGGGAGTCTGGGCCACAACCGAGTCCATAGACTTTCCTCTTCTTGAATTAAATCTCAGCCCCCTAGTTACCTGGCCATATGGCTGCTTTAACAGAGTTGGTCATAGCCTTTTTTCTATGCACATTATTATGATTAACACCCATTACTTGCTTTAAACAAATTAGCTTCTAATAAATTTTACTTTCTAGGTCTTTGTTATGCTATATGGGCAATTGTTTTCTTGTTATGAAGTACGGAAGAATTTTATTCTTGCAGATAGCGTAGTATTAAAAACAAATTCATATTTTTATATAATTCTTATCTAAAACATGAATACAACATTGCCCAAGGTGCTGATGTCAGATTATTCTTTCTACAATTTACTGACGTCAAGAAATATAGGAGCAAGGATTAATAGTCAATATGATCTTATAGATATTTGCAGAAAATATGAAAAAAATATAGTTGTTCTCTATGATTTTTCTTGCTTTTTTCATGTCCAAACTATTGTGCAACAGAAAGAATAACTCTTATCAAATGTCAAAGAGACCAAGTTGTAATATATCTCCATACTCGATTTTAAAAGATTGGTAGCATACAAGAATTGAATGTATTTTGCAAATGTGCAAAGATACCCTTATTCGATTCTTTATAATTAGCTTGATCCTTAAAAATCGTTGAATGTATATTACTGATATTACAGTTATAGAAAATACCATGCCTTAATTTATTTGATGAATTGCACATGTTCAGTTTGAATTTTTATATATTGAGCACAGCTGTGTCCAGAGTGTGACTCTTGAGAAGCAGAAGTTTCCATCTACAGAGACCACCATCACTTCCTCCGATTCCCATCACATACTGCCTCATAAGTTTGACTGTGATAGTGGCTTCTCACAGCATAGATTCCTTTTACATATTGTTACACTTTTTGTAACTTTTGGTAACTCTTTTTATTTAGTTTCTTTTTATTTCTACATTGTTGCATTATGCCTATGAGTTTCCTCCATAACATCCTGGGTATTTCATTCAACAAAGTTCATTTACCACTTACAATGTGCCAGGTGATCTATACCCACAATACTGATGGCGTTTATTGAATATTCACACATCCTACTAAAGGAATCATTGAAAACCAATTTAAAAAGTTGATGAAATCCTTGGAAATACGTAGTTTTGTACATGAAGTTATATTTTAGCAAACCAAGTTGGCCAGTATTCATTTACCCTTGGCCACATTTGAGGTTTGTAGTCATTGTACAATAGGGAAAAACACGTATGAAATCAGCCAAGATGAGAACAGCAAATACACACTTTTTTAATGGTAAAGGAAATGTCCTTTCCAGAAAAAGGTTGTTAGAAAGATATATTGTTAAAGTCAACAAGTTTTGGAAACTCATTTGGAAAATATAATACAATGTCTACTGAGTTTAGAAAATGATACTGAAATTCACAAACAAGAGGAGGTTGCACCATGAAACACAGCACAAATCACATATAAGTTCATTCTGTGCATCAGTAGCCACTTGAAATAGATAGGCCATCAAAGTAAGTGTTTATAGAGTGTAAATATTTTCATTAAATATCATAATTTCATAGTGCTTTTAAAAACCAATATCTCTCTCGGCCAGCGCCACAGCTCAATAGGCTAATCCTTCACCTGCGGTGCCGGCACACGGGAGTTCTAGTCCTGGTCCTGGTTGCTCCTCTTCCTATGCAGCTCTCTACTATGGCCTGGGAGTGCAGTGGAGGATGGTCCAAGTGCTTGGGCCCTGCACCCGCATGGGAGACCAGGAAAAGCATTTGGCTCCTGGCTTCGTAGTAGCGCAGTGCACTGGCCGCAGTGGCCATTTAGGGGTGAACCAATGGAAAAGGAAGACCTTTCCCTCTGTCTCTCTCTCATTGTCCACTCTGCCTGTCATAAAAAAAAAGTATCTCTCAAGTTTTTCAGAACTTAAAAAAAATTCTGGCAGGTGTTGTATCACCACTTGAAACACTGGCATCCCATGTCAGAGATCCAGTCTGAGTCCTGGATCCTGCATTTCTGACCCAGCTCTATGCTAATGCACCTATAAACCCAGCAGGAGTTTGTCCAAGCACTTGGGACCCTGCAAACCAGGTGAAGACAACACATGACTCAGCAGCCAAGAGCCAGTGAAAGCACCAACTTCGGAAAGTGAAGTGAGATCAGACTGCTCCAGCCTATGCCACTGGTGATATAGCTGGAGGGAGAGCTTGGTGTGAGTCCAGCCTGGAGCTCTGAAGGGGATAAGGTACCTGCTGATTCAGCTGGAAATAAAAGGCGGACAGGTTTCTCTATTCCCATCTCTCCAGCAATGTTACCCAGCAACCAGCTGAGATAAACCAGGTGCCATTTTGGACATAAGTAGCAGCTGCAACAGCTCCTGTGCACGTGCCCAGCCAACTTGTCAATAGCAGTGGTGACAGCAGTTAGATGCCAGCAATCAGCAGGGAGAAGGCACCATTGTGAAACAAACAGGGGCTGTGCCTGGCAGCTGTTGTGCACGCATGTGATCCAGAGACTTTATCAGAGGAAAAAAAATCCATGTTCCCCACTGACTTTGAGTCTGGCTGGGAGGATTGACAAGGGGGTTGGGCACCGACATAAGTCTTTCAGGAGTTCCCAGCCTCTCAACATATCCCAGGCTCCTGGGCTCAAACCACCTCGGCGGAGCACACACAGGAAGCACACCTAGCCCTGGGAAAGTCTCTGACTCATGGTGATTGGGACAGAATAATGGGGTGGAACAGATCCTCTGTACCTGTGATTGTGGGAGCCTTGTGTACTGAGACTGTGGCAACTGTATGACTGCAAGAGAGCATGCAGGGTGGTAGCTGAGTCACTTACTGTGAATGGATCCACATGTTCAGAGCTCCCTGATTGCCCGGGGTGGGCCATGGCAACAAGATTCCTGCTCATACTGAGGACTGCGCAGATCCTTGATATGGTTTATATGGCAGTGCAGATGAGTATTACATCCAATGTGGGCTAACACCCAGGCATTGATTGTCTTCGAAGAGAGGAGGTAAGTGTGTGATTATGCCAATAGAGGTGATTATAAACTACCCCTTGCTGAAAACAAAGGAGATATACCATGCCCAGCTTGAATGTCACCCTGGAAACACCCCACCCTGGAACACTGACCAGAGCTTCCTAGCCACAATCAGCACAGGCCTCTGGTCTTCACTGCAAGAGGAGACATTCCACTACACCACAGAAGCATAGTTCAAAGAAAAAAGCTACCAGAGGAAAAAAAAAGACCAATATTTCCACAAATGCCTAAAAATAAATGCAGAAATTCAAGAAACAAAAATAAAGAAGACAACTTGACCAGGTCAAGGAAATACAACAACACTTAAATATTATAATGTCAAGATAAAGAAATTGATGAAATGCCTGAAATGGAATTCAAAATATTAATCATAGCATTACTCAGAAGCAATAAGAAGGAAATTCATGAATTAAATAAATCCATACATGACATGAATGAAAAATTTTCCATGAAACTGAGATATTGAAATCAAAATGAAATATTACAAATGAAGAATTCAGTATGTCAAATAAAAATACAGTGGAACACCATAACAACATACTGTTGAGGCAGAAGAAAGAATATCTGAGCTAGAGTATAATTCTATGGATGTTCTTCAATCAGATCAAAAAAAAAAAAAGAAAAGAAAAGAAGAGAAGGAGAAGGAGAAGGAGGAGGAGGAGAAGGAGGAGGAAACAGGAAAAATAAAAGATAGTATTGGAGATTTATGGGATAATAGCTAATGACCCAACATACAGGTCTTAGGAGTTTCTGAAGGTGTGGGAAGATAGAATGGATTAGAAGGCCTGTTCGTTGAAATAATTACAGAAAATTTCCCTAATTTGGAGAAAAAAAGGGATGTCCAAATACTTGAGACACATAGAACTCTGTATAGATATGACCAGAAATGACTGTCAACACAACACATTTTACTCAAACTTTCAACAATAAAACATGAATAAAATATTCAAAAATGTGCATAAAAGGAATACCAGGTTACATTCAGAAGAACTCCAATTAGACTCACAGCTGACTTATCAGAAACTCTTCAGGCTGGGAAAGAATGGAGAAACACAGTGAGCATCTTATGAGAAAAAAATAAACTGTCAGCACAAAATTTTTTACCTTACAAAATCTCATTTATGAATGAAAGTGAAATAAAGACCTTCTGTAATAAACAAAATTTGAAAGAATTTGTCACCAATCATCCAACCTTACAAAAGACTTTTAATGATGTGCTGAACACAGAAGCACAGAAAGATAGTCATCATTATGAAAGAATGTGAAGGTAGACTATATCCAAGTTAATGTACAAAGGAAATCCAAAGCAAAAATACGAATATTATTGGAAAAATGCCAGGGCCAAGTCATTACGTATCAATAGCAACTTATAATGAAAATGGCCTGAACTCTCAAATTAAAAGATACAGGCTGGCTGAATGGATTCAAAAGCAACATCCATCTGTTTGCTCTCTATAAGAAACACACCTTACCAACAGAGATATCTGAAGACTGAAAGTGAAAGGATGGAAAAAGATATTCCATGCTAACAGAAAAGAAACGAACCCTAAAGGCTTCCGTAGCCTCGGCAACTCATGTCTAGAGCCTAGGGAGATTACTGACGCCATAAACAAGAGTGTCAAATTGTTAAATCAACATCAGGAGTCACTGTGCACTTGCTCCCCATGTAGAATCTCTGTCCTTAATGTGTTGTCCAATGTGAAGTAGTGCTATAACTAGTACTGAAACAGTATTTTTACACTTTGTGTTTCTGTGTGGGTGCAAACTGATGAAATCTTTACATAGTATATACTGAACCAATCTTCTGTGTATAAAGATAATTGCAAATGATTAAAAAATCTTGGTGTTAAATTGGAAATTGCATAGATAATTAATCAATTCTTTAAAAAAAATCCTTAATGTGCTGTACATTGTGAATTAATACTATAACTAGTACTCCAACAGTATTTTCACTTTGTGTCTCTATGTGAAGGCAAACTGTTAAAATCTTTACGTAATATGTACTAAACTGATCTTCTGTGTATAAAGAGAGTTGAAAATGAATCTTGATGCAAATGCAAGGGGAGAGGGAGCGGGAAAGGGGAGGGTAGCGGGTGGGAGGGAAGTTATGGGGGGGGGCATTGTAATCCATAAGCTGTACTTTGGAAATTTATATTCTTTAAATAAAAGCTTTATATATATATATAAAAGAAAGAAAGCAAAAGAGTATATTTTATGCTGTGTTGAGGTAGAATCATATGAATTAAATAAGTGGTTCAGCCATTTAACACAAAACTGTTAAAAGAGACAAAGAACACTATGCAATGATTATGGGATCCATTCAACAGGAAGATTAACTAGTAACTATAATAAACGTATATTCACCCAATGTCAGGGCACCTGGCTATTTAAAACAAATGTTAATGGACCTACAGGGAGACATAGACTCCAATACAATACTAGTAGGGGACTTCAACATTCCTCTTTCATCAATGGACTGATCAACTAGACAAAAAATCAACAAAGAAAAACAGCTAATTGACACAATGGACTAAATGAACCTAATTTATATCTAGAGAACCTTTCATCCTACAGTCGCAGATTGCACATTCTTTTCATCAGTGTGTGGAACTTTCTCTTGAATAGACTGTATTCTAGGCCATAAAGCAAGTCTCAGCAAATTTAAAAAAATCAAAATCATATTATGCATCTTTTCTGACCACAATAAATTGAAGCTGTATATTAACAACTCAAGAGTCTGTAGGATATATGCAAACACTGGGAGACTGAACAGCCTGCTCCTGAATAAACAGAGGGTCATAAAAGAAATCAAAAAGAAATCAAAAAATTTCTGAAAATGAATGAAGATGACAATAAATCATGTCAAAACTTATGGGATACAGCAAAAGTAGTGCTAAGAAGGAATTTTATAGCAATTGATGACTACATAAGAAATTGGTAATGTACCAAATAAATGAGCTATCAATGTGTCTCAAGGACCTAGAAAAACAATAATAAACCAAATTTAATATTATTAGGAGGAAATAAATAATTATAATTAGAGTAAAATAAACAAAATTGAAAAGAAAAAAAATTCCTGAAATGGATAACTGATTTTGCAAAAAAAAAAGCAAAATTGATATAACATTGGCCCAACTAATCTAAAAAAGAAGAAGACCCAAATCAATAAAGTTACAGATGAAAAAAGAAATTTAACAACAAATAACATAGAAATTAAAATTATCAGAAATTAATACACAGAGCTGTATTTCAACAAATCAGAGAATCTAGAAGTAATGGATAGATTTCTGGACACAAACAATCTACCAAAATTAAGTCATGAAGATATAAGAAACCTCAACCAATCAATAACAAAGATGGAGATTGAATCAGTAATAAAGACTCTATTTTCAATAGGAAAGCCCAGGAATGGTTGGCTTCACTGCTGAATTCTACCAGACAGTTAAAGAAGAGCTAACTTCAATTCTTCTCATGCTATTCAAAATAATGAAAGGGAGAAATTCCTCTCAAACTCCTTCTCTGAAGCCACTATCCCCTAGACCCCTAAACCAGAAAAAGAAACAACAGAGAAAGAAAATTGTAGAGAAATATCCTTGATGCACATAGACGCAAAAATCCTAAACCAAACACTAGATAACTGAAAACAAAAAACACATCTGAAAGATCATTTACCTGAGCAAGTGGGATTTACCACTGGCGTGCAGAAATTGTTCAACATTCTCGAATCAATAAATGTGATATATCAACAAACTGAATAACAAAACTATAGTATTATATCAATAAATACAGAGAAAACATTCGATAAAATACTACATCCTCATGATGAAAGCTTTAAGCAAATTGGGTATGGAAAGAACATTATTCATCACAGCCAAGGTAATTTATTGCAAAACCACAACTAGCCACTTATAAAATGGGAAAAATTTGGAAGCATTCCAACTAAGATCATCATTCAATATAGTCCTGGAAATTGTGGAGAGAACCATTAGGCAAGGCAAAGCAATCAAAAGGATACAAAAATGGAAAGGAGGAAATAAAACTATCCCTATTTTAGATGACATGATTTTATATATAGGGGAACAAAAAGACTCCACTAAGAAACTACTGGAGGTCTGTCCCTATGGCATAGTAGGTTAAGCATCCGCCTGTGGCAGTGGCATCCCATATTGGCGCCGGCTCAAGTCCTGGCTGCTCTACTTCTGATAGCTGCCTGCTGATGACCTGAAAAAGCAGTAGAAGATGATCCAAAACCTGCATCTGTGTGGGAGACTTGGAAGAAGCTCCTGGCTTTGGAACTGCCAAGTTCCAGCCATTGCTGCCATTTGGGAAGTGAAACAGCAGATGGAAGATTTTTCTTAAACGGTCATTCCTTCTCTCTGTCACACTGTCTCTCCCATCTGGGAGACCTGGAAGAAGCTCCTGGCTCCTGGTTTTGGATCAGTACAGCTCTGACCATTGCAGCCTTCTCGGGACTGAACAAACGGATGGAAGACCTCTCTCTCACTTGCTGCCTCTGTCTCTCTCTTGCTCTAATCCCCTGTGTGTGGGAATGTAAACTGATGCAGCCACTGGATGTATCTTGGATGATATCGTGGAGAATCCTCAGAAAGCTAAAAATAGATATACCGTATGATCCAGTAATCCCATTCCTGGGAATTTACCCAAGACAAATTAAATTATCATATAAAAGATTTTTCTGTACCTCCATGTTCATTGCAGTTCAATTCACTATAGCTACTTCCATGTTCATAGCAGCTCAATTCACTATAGCTAAATTATGAAATCAACCCAGCTATCCATCAACTGAAGACCGGATAAGGAAATTATGGTATATATGCACTATGGAATGCTACTAAGTGGTGATAACAATAAACGAAACCTTGTCTTTTGCAACAAAATGGATGCAACTGGAAATGATTATACTTATTGAAACAAGCCAGTCCAGGCCGGCACCGTGGCTCAATAGGGTAATCCTCCACGTGCGGCACCTGCACACCAGGTTCTAGTCCTGCTTGGGGTGCCAGATTCTGTCCCGGTTGCTCCTCTTCCTATCCAGCTCTCTGCTGTGGCCCTGGAGTGCAGTGGAGGATGGCCCAAGTCCTTGGGCCCTGCACCCGCATGGGCGACCATGAAAAGCACCTGGCTCCAGGCTTTGGATCAGCACAGTGCACTGGCCGCAGTGGCCATTGGAGGGTGAACCAACAGAAAAAAAAAAAAAAAGGAAGACCTGTCTTTCTCTGTCACTGTCCACTCTGCCTGTCAAAAAAAAAAAAAAAAAAAAAAAAGCCAGTCCCAACAAGACAAATAATATATGTTTTTCCTGATTTGTGGTAAATAATAAAGCACAAATAATGTAATATAAAGAAGTGAAAGTGGCATATTGAAATTTGATGATTGTTTATAGCCTTTCAGTACTATTGAGGAATAGTAGGTTTTTTTCCCCCTCATACTATGGGTTAAACTCTTTACTCACTCTGGGGTTAATCTTATGAATATAATGTAAACTTAAAATAGATCTTTGTATGAGTTAGGAGTGGGAAGAGGAGAGGGAGGAGGAAGAATCATGAGAGCGTGGGTATGATAGATGGTTAGAATCAGAAGTATCAATATGTTCCTAAATCTGCAAATATGAAATACATGAAATTTGTATACCTTAAAAAAGTAAGTAGGCTTTAAAAACAAAAACACAAAACATGGGTAAACAAAGTTATCCAGAATATGCAAATTTTTCATGACTATTATGTTACCGTTAAATCATAAGACCAAAGAATTTCAGTTTTCCTAAATAAATATTTTAATGATTCATAAAAATATATAGGAAAATTAGCTTTTAAAACTGAAACTTCCATAAATCAGTAATATGTGACTTTATATGTAATTTCAGGGCTGGCACTGTGGCGTAGTGGGTTAAGCCACCATCTGTAGTGCTGGCATCCCCTATGGGCACCAGTTCAAGTCCCAGCTGCTCTACTTCTGATACAGCTCCCTGTTAATGCACCTGAGAAAGCAACAGAAGATGGCTCCAGTACTTGGGCACCTCCACCTGTGTGAGAGACCCAGAAGAAGCTCCTGGCTCCTAGCTTCAGATGGACCAGCTCTGACCATTGTGGCCATTTGGTGAGTGAACCAGGGGATGAAGATCTCACTCTGTCTTTCTCTCTCTCTCTCTCTCTGACTCTCTCACTTTCTTTCTCTATAAGTATGCCTTTCAAATAAATAAATAAATCTCTAAAAAAAGTCATTTCACACTGAACACACACACACTTTCTCGGTGTTAGAACTTATATTATTTTTCCAAAGGAACAAATTGATTTACCAGTTTCATGAATATCTTACATTTTCTTGGAACACAGCACAGTTACTGTAAGGCACACCATTGATCACAATGAATTCTTAGAATCATGTCAAAGAAAAAATACACAAATTCCATTAGGTCCAAGTGATGACAACACTTCATTCTCTATTTTCTTTGGATACATAAATCTTTCAAGCATAAGTGTTGGCATTCCATAGAGTAAAATATATTATTTGACCTGGATCTTAATAAAATTATTTTCCTCCTGGGATGCAAAGATGATTAACCGGTAAAAGTAGAAGGGAAAGTAAAAAAATATGCAATGATCTTGCTCTATATTTTTAATAAAATAGATCATTATTGATCAAGTAAAACAACTTTAGTTTAGTTATTTTCAAAAAGTAGTATTTTCCTAACATCATTCTTAAAAAATAAGTTTCATACCAATGTAAGTGATGAATAAATGTTTTTATTTGTTGTCTGAGGTACGTATTTGTTCATTTTAACTGCAAATCAACAACGGCCAATGATTAACACCATAATTTTCTGGCACTTATATTTTAGAAAGATTGAATGGAAGAGGGGGAAGATAAAGGAAAACAGATAGGCAGGTGAAGAAAAGCGCAAACAGCCAGGTGTTGCAGTAAGGTGTGTATATATAGTATATAGTATATATACTTCATATATATATATATATATATAGTATATATACTTCTGATACAACTATATACAGTTATATATACAGCTATATACAGTATATATACTATAGTATATATATATAGTATATATATACTACATATATATACACTGTGTACTATATATAGTGTATATACACTATATATATAGTGTATATATATACTATATATGCACTATATACTATATATATAGTATATATATATACTATATATACACTGTGTACTATATATATATATAGTGTGTGTGTATATATATATATATATATATATATATATATATATTGTAAATGAGATGCTTGGGTCTAGGCCAAAAAGAAAAATAAAAATAGAATCACTAGCAATTTTGCTCAAACTTGGCTTAACTTGTATTTATGGGACACTGAAGTACATTACTAAGTGGACCAGAAGATTCACTGTCTAACAGAACTTTCTCAGACTAATGTTATTTCTTGTAAAGATTGATGCAGACACATTAAGAAGGTGTCAGTATCTAATCCATTCTCCAGAGAAATGAGGTTATGTTATATGATATTAGTTTTGATTAAAATAAATGAAAACTAAAATGAGAAGAGTAAAACACTTGGATCATCTTACAATTGTAAAGAAATACAATTAAATTTCTAA
The DNA here is from genome assembly GCA_949820135.1 of Sylvilagus floridanus. NCBI lineage: Eukaryota > Metazoa > Chordata > Mammalia > Lagomorpha > Leporidae > Sylvilagus > Sylvilagus floridanus. The sequence goes on from OX463244.1 coordinate 18,287,006, forward strand.
AGATGTTCATGTATGTGAAGTTGAGTTAAGCAACTGTATTAAACTAGTAGAAATAAATCCCTCTACTTCATAAAAGGTAGCAGAATATAAAACCAATCAGAAGGAAAAAGTACTCTTAGTCAAGTCTGGTGCTATAAAACCTATTCCCATTAGTTACATTAGCCAGGAAACAGTCAACTACAACACATTTCTTTAAAATTATTTTCAGCCTGTTGATTTTGATCTCTTACACCTTGGCTTTTTTCCCTCTTGAACTGTCTGCATGTATTCCCCTAACTTTCTTCAGTCTTAAAATGACATCATTACTCATAACAATTCCAAACCAAAACTGAGTCACGTAATTAAGTTATTGCTATATTTTAGTATATTTAATTATTTATATGTAATCTGACTTTATGGATAATATCCTTTTGAAATAAAGAGAACATTCACTCTAATTTTTACAAGAGTGCTAAAGGGGCTACATCACAGGGAAAATATTATTTGGTGGGTTTTCATAAAAATTGTACTTCCAATATTACACATTTCCTAGGACTATGTACATTTATGTTATAAAAACAATTCTAAAAAAATTGTTAAAGTGTGTTTAGGAAACTCTTGAGTTAAATCATGCAGTTAAAGTTGATCTTTCCTCAATTACTTCATTCAATCATTAACTACCTGAAAGTTGAATAAATTAAGAATAAATTATTGCAACCCCTCAATCATTAAAGAATCTGTCCTCCCACCTACAAATCTGTAGGCACATTGGGATTGTCAAAGTCCCATATAGTTCCTGGATCTGGAAAATGCTGTAGCAATCAATATTGAAAATCTATAAAACTTAACTAGCAATAATGTGAAAGAAATGTTACAATACGTGATGAAAAAAGCAAACCAAGTAGAAGGTCTTGGTCCACTTTTAAGTGAAAGAAAAAAAAATCAAGGAAGGGATGAGAGCTCCATTGGAAGGTGAAAGAAATAAATATAATCCATTCATAACTCCGCAATATATATGACCACACAGTTACAGAGGAGAGGGAAAAATAGGAAAAGAAAGAGTTTTTTTCAGCATGAATAGTGTGTCATTTTCAGTGTACTTATGCAGACCACCCAATTGATTTTAATGAGTCTTATGATAAAGTCTTTTAAATCTCCACTTTACAGATATGTAAATAAGAAGCAGAAAAATTAAGTAATAAAATCTTGTTAACTAGTAAATAAACACATGTGTATCCAATTCCTAATGGTGTGATATTTCTACTATGAGTCTCTGACTGGGAACCTTCTTTTAAAATCTCAAGACTGTTTCAATTTGCTTAACCTGGTATAGAGAGTGAATGCGGATAAGTTCACATATATATTTATAAGAAAATGGCTATAACCTGATACCTATTTTTTAGTGGAAGATTAGACCAATTCCTATAACCTCAGGGGACTTCCCCTCCCCTCTTCTCTCCTCTCCTCTCCTCTCCTCTCCTCTCCTCTCCTCTCCTCTCCTCTCCTCTCTTCTCTCCTCTCCTCTCCTTCTCTCTCCTCCCCTCTGCTCTCCTCTCCTCCCCTCTCCTCTCCTCTCCAATCCTCTCCCTCTCCTCTCCAACCCTCCTCTCCAATCCTCCTCTCCTCTCCTCTCTTCTCCCCTCCACCTTCCCTCCTCTTCTCCCCTCCCATCCCCTCCATCTCCCCTTCTCCTCTCCTCTCCCCTCCTCTCCTCTTCTCTCCTATCTTCTTCTCTCCTCCCCTCTCCTCTCCTTTCCTCTCCTCTTCTCTCCTCTCCTCTCCAATCGTCCTCTCCTCTCCTCTCCTCTCCTCTCCTCTCCCCTCCACCTCCTCTCCTCTTCTCCCCTCCCTTCCCCTCCATCTCCCCTTCTCCTCTCCTCTTCTCCCCTCCCCCCTCCATCTCCTCTTCTCCTCTCCTTTCCTTTCCTCTTCTCTTCTCTCCCCCCCTTCCTTTTTCTTCTCCCCCCCCCATTTTCCCTTCCCTTCTGTTTCTATCTTTTTAACCTTCCTTATAGCTTGCCTGCCTTCTTCCTTTCCTTTTTCCTTATTTTGTTTTTTACACTTTAAAATCCATAGGATGTCCCAACAATAGCTTTACAAAGAATTTTATAATTACTTAGTCTTCCTTTTCTAACAAAATAAATATGCACTCTAATTGTGATCTTGTTCAATTTATGCACACATATATTGGCTCAGTGAACTCTGGAACAAAGTTAAATAAGTAAATCAGTTTGAATACATTTTGTCTTTCAAACACAAAAGTCTGTACTGGAGAGGGAGACTGAAGTGGAAACATTCTGGGACTGAGAGAGGGAGGACGGTGGAGTGGATTCTAGCATCATGTTGCCAGTTGTTCTTTATATCTGGTAAACCATTCCAGTACTTCTATTGGAAAACGATGTAAACTCAGTTCAAATTTTGCTCTGTTTCACTAAAAGCAATTTTGAGTTAATGCAAACTTAGTCCCATTTGAAGAACATTGGAGGGAGATTCCTTACTGGCTCACTTGGTGGAAGACATGACTATGGTTTGCATCTTGGCTGGGACCACATCCAAGATGGACATTAAGTATAGCTTGGCAGTTTGATATGATGCTCCATTATTTGTATATGTCTGCTCTACTGGCCACAACTTGGCAGAAAAGAATTTTTTCACAGCTAAGACAATCTAAGAATAAGGCAAAAATTTTCAGAAAAACAGAACATCAAAAGCAGAGAAACTCCATATAAACCCCACTCTCTCAGAGCCAATATGGCCAAGACAAATCTAATTAGAGGAAGATGGGAAGCCAGTAAAAGAGGTTGAGGCTCCCTTTATTTTAACTATGTGAACCTGCCAGTAGTGAATTATTGATTTAGCCTGAAAGAGGGGAGATTCAGTTTAGGGAATGGTGTGAAAAAGACATTAGATATTGTACACTGGACTAGAGTTGTTTATTTAAAGGAGTATCATGTATCGTATGTATGTGTATGTGTTTGCTTGTATATTTAGCAATGTAATTATTTATGAGGGGGTTTCAAAAAGTACACAAGAGGTGGGCGTTAGGCCTAGTGATTCAGCACCTGGTTACTGTGCTTAGCTCATTTGGAGCACTTGAGTTCAATACCTGCCTCCAGGTTTTCATTTTAGCTTCCATCTAATGCAAACCCTGGGGGAAAACAATTATGGCGCAATAAATTCAGTTTTTGCTACCCACATGGGAAACTTGGATTTTATTCCTGGCTCCTGGCTTTGGGAGCAGCACAACTGTGGACATCGTTGGCATTTGGGAAGTGAATCAGTGAATCCATGAATTAAAACTCTCTCTCTTTCTCTCTCTTTCTCTCTCTCCCTCTACCTCCCTCCTTCTTTCCTACCCTCTCTCCCCTCCTCTCAAGAATATGTTCATGAAAAGTTCACATTATTCTTTAATTCAATTTTTATGTATTCTTGAATTCATCTTATAAATGCGAATGTAATAAATCTCTACCTTATTATCTAGAACTGAAGGCAGTGTTGTAAATACAAACAATAAAGATCATTGCTCTTCTATTTGACACTGCCCCCTCCCATTATTTTTTCATCATCCCTACAAATTGCTTCAAGTGTAAAGATTTTCCATATAGGAAAATTTACCTTATATATATATATATATATATAATTTATATAACTTGCATGAATTTCATGCATTTCGTAAGTACAGATTTAGGAGCGTAGTGGTACTTCCAACCCTACCCTCACTCCCACCCATGCTCTCATCCTCCCTTTTCCTTCCTTTTTATTCTTACTTTAATTTTTAAAATGACATCCTTTTGGTTTGTTTTATTATCATAAGTAAATCATTAAGTAAAGAATTCAACAGATATTAAGAACAAAAACGCACTGTTTCTCAACAGTAGAGATAAATGCTGTAAACAATAGTCAAATATCAAAATGTCAGTTTCACTCCTATACGTTACTTTTTCTATACTCTGTTAACACAGATCAGGGAAAAATATATGATATTTGTCTTTGGGACTGCCTTATTTTACTAAGTATAATGGCATCTAGTTGCATCTGTTTTGTTGCAAAAGACAGTATTTCATTCTTTTTTTATAGCTGAGTAGTATTACATACTGTATTTCAAATCACAAAATTCTTTATTTTAGAAATAGAGCAGGAATTTTTAAACTACATTTTACATCCCATGCTATTCATCATCTGAAATATCAAGATGGACATCTATTATTATTTTCCCAAGAAATAGTTATGATATTAGAGGCATTAACATTCAGAACAACTTGTTCCTTTCCAAAATAATTAAGTCAATAGAGCATCCTGGGTTTTTAGATATAGTTTCTGTTGCTTTTATCAGTCTTCCTTAGTGTTCCAGACTTTATCTTGCACATTCAGTAACTCTGATGGTTTAGTCCTTTTTTGTGCCTCTGACTTGCTAAGGTAAAATGAGGGGAGTAGTATCCTAAGAACAGGGTAATATCTGGACAGAGCTCCTGAGGTAAGAGAGAGTCGGTGCAGTGCAAGGAACTGAAAGAAGGATGTTGACAGCAAAGGTAAGGTTTACAAAAAGGGACAGAGCTTATAATTTTGAGCTACAGACACAATGGTTTTCAAGTTTGACACAAGTGTAGCACTGAAAAGGCATCAAGGGATTTTAGAAAGAATACTGAATTGATTGATACTCATGTTCCATTGTGATTGTTCTGTATGCCAAAGGAATAAGACCTAAAAAGGAATTGTTGAGAGAAGTTGCAGTGAGATTGAAAATACTGATTTGGCACTGCCTAGTGTTTTATCACCCAAGTAAGAAATCATAGTTTTTTGGTAGATTTGAAATATTTTTGAATATAGAATTTACAAGACATAATTATCAAAAGTTTTGAAAATTAAAAAAAAGAGACAGCAAGATCAAATTAGCAATGAGGTGGGAGAATAGGAAATCATGTACACTGCTGAGAATGTGAATTGATATCAACACTATGGAAAATAATTTGAGGTCATCTTGTAAAATGTATATGATAGAACCATTTGAGTAAAGATACCTTTTCTATACTTTATTTTGAAGAAACTCTTACACATGTGGGTGAAGAAAAATATGAATAACCCAGCAGTGTTCGTGTGGTGGTAAAATAAGTAAATTTCTAAAATAAAATAAAATTGAAAATCTAAACTTCTATGAGCAGAATAAATAACTATTCTATGATACCTGTACGCAATGCAAGTTATTTAGTAGTAAAAATGCTAGTTGGCAACCTGAATTTTAATAAACTGCATAGATATGATATTGGAATAAAAGACATGATATTAAATAGATATGATATGAAATGAAAGAGAAAATCTAAAATATTCACAAAGTTAGAAACCACTTACATAGGGGTGGCTATTTGGTGCATCAATTAAGATATCACTTGGAATGCTTGCTTCCCCTACTGAAAGACCTGGGTTCAAGTCTCAGCTCAGCATCCTACAAAGCATCAAGCTAATGCTCATCCTGGAAGGCAATAGGTAAGGAAACAAGTATCTGGGCCCCTGACTCCATGTGGGAGACCTAGATTGTGTTCCAAGTTACTGGATTACACTTAAACTAGTCCCAGCTGCTGTTGTAGGCATTTAGGGGTGAGCCGCCACATGGGAGATTCTCTCTCTTTCTGTATCTCAAATAAACAAATAATAAAAATTTTAAAACCCACTGAAATAGAGAAGCATTTCTTGAAATATGGTGAAGGGATATAAAAAACTAGTTTTTTGATACCGAGATGGAAGAGAAAAATAAAGTGGCAAAAGATTTGGACTGTGTTATTCAATGGGTCACCTAGATAGCATAATAGAAATGTTAGCATCATCTGCAAGAAAAGCGGCATCCTCAGGTGACAGTCAGCAAGTAAGCAAGTGCTCTTGTCCCATAACCACAGGGAAATCAACTCAACCATCACCTTCAAATAGCTAAGAAGCAGATTTATTACACAGGACTGCAGTAATCCCGACAACAGGATTGTGGTACTGGGAGAACTGAAGCAAAAAGCCCAGTCAATCCTATACAGATTTGACACTACAGAATCTGTGAGGCAATGAATATATGAATATTTGTTGTTTTAAGCTGCTATGCTTGTGATAACTTGGCAGTTGGCAACAAAATAAAGATCTTCCTATGTTTAATTAGTAATTTAATTCAGCCCTGTCTATATGTTAATAATAAACACCCTAACTATAGCTATGCTCTTAAAAGTCTTCAGTACTTTTACACTTAGACAAATTAAATTATAAGATTTGATGAGCATTTTAGCTTTGTGTCTAAAACTGGTGAATTGGGTGAATATTTGGACTTAAGAATGTAGCTCAAAGACAGACCACAATTTCCAAGTCTTGCTCCATGGCCAAAACCACGACTAAGTGTTTCAGTATTCAAGACTGAAAACCAGTGATTTTTGAAAAGAAGGGAAAAAAAGCACAGCTATGAGAATTGGTCCAAAAATAAAAATGTATTATGACTACCAGATGTCAGTCCTGGGGTTACCAAAACAGTGAGGAGGCCTAGACAGATCCAAGGTGCTTATCCAAATCTTCTGGAAGGAAGCTGCAAAAAATTACACTATTACACAAAAAAGCCCCCCTTTGTTGAAATTTCTATACGTGTTAAAATATGTGAATTCCATCTCTTTGTAATTAATTATTTTATTTCATTTGAAAGGCAGAGACCTTGAGTACAAAGAGAGATTTTTCTCATCTGCTGCTTCACTCCCCAAAGTCTACAACAGCTGGGGCTGGGCCAAGCCAAAGGTAGGATCTGAGAACTTAATCCAGGTTTCCCATGTGGGTGCCAAGGACCAAGTTACTGAGCCATCACCTGCTGACTCTCAGGTTACTCAGTAGTAGGAAGCTGGAATCCACAGTAAACCCAGGCACTCTGGTGAGGGATGCAGGTGTCTTGACTAGTGTCCTAACTGCTGTATCAAATGGATACCCGATTCCTCCACTTGAAATGCCACAGCCATGTTTTACTCTGAAGAATGAATACAGTGCTGTGAGAATTATCATATTTATAAATATTCACAAAATATTTTCAAAAACAGGCCAGGAGTGAGGATGCCTTGCTTTTTTGTTTGTTTTGAGAGAAATGCATGATTCCACAATGTCCCAAGTCTACTACTCTGCTACCAATTATGAGTAGTAACATTTGTATTTAGATGGAAAACTTTGATATGCATCTTAGTGTTTTCCCTGACTCCACTCTATACACAGTATCACCCCCAAGATTTCCTAAGCTTTTTCCCAGCCTATCATAAAGACATACTGTATTTGATGTGTTCTTGAAGCACTTGAGCCATCTTCTACTGCCTTCCCAATCAGCAGGGAGCTGCATTATAAGATGCATAGCCAGGACTCAAACCTGTGCCCATGTGGGATGACAGCACCTGGTGTAGATGCTTAACCTACTATACCACATTGCTGGTCCCTTTATAATAATCAGATCTTTTCTTAAAGAAATTTCAAGATCCTCAAAATAATAATATAAAATTACTTTGTGAGTTAAACAATTAAATATTTTTATAATCATGATGTTGCTATCATATTCACAGTAAAGAAATTATTATTATCACCAAGTAAGTGACATGGTTTTATGTGTTTGGAAATTAGAGTTAGCGCCAAATGATTTTTAAGGAGCATCTGCATCTAACATTCTTCAATTGATTTATGACTAGAAGTATATATTAAGAAAGAAATGTGGTGCTTATTGGCTTGTGCAATGCAGTACAAATTATGATCACAATAGTTATGAGTTACAGTGAAAGTTTAAACAATCAAAAGTAGAACATTTGATAATATGCAGGGCTAAAAATATTTATTTCAGTATCAGTTGTTATGAGCTGAAGTTACTTCATGCTGAAAAATGAATCCAAAAAGTACAGAACTGATTGGCCAAGTACCCCTAAGTGAATGTGAGTGATCTATAAAGATAATACTGAATGACATATAAGATCAACACATTTTAACAGAGTTGCTTATTCAGTGATGCTAGGACTTCTGGGAATATTAAGACATTGGGTGAGACAATATTTTGTATCCAAGTGTTAACAACTGAAAAATTAACTAGATTTTCCAATACATTCAGAACAGAATGTCAGCCCAGAGAGCAATGCTTCTGACCCACTCGTTAGAAAGGAAAAAAAAATTCTCCTTCAATGGGTTCTGGAGCCCAAATATTATAGCCAAGAGATATTTGATTTTCCTGAGCAGCCCACCCAAGACACACCCTAATAAATCCCTGCTTTGCAAAAATTAAGCAAAACTGAGAAACTGATTTTATTCACTAAAATGCACAATAATCACAAACTACAAAGATAGCAAACAGAATCATAAACTTAAGAGTAAGGGCTCTGAACTAAGCCTATCTAAATCCAAGTTCTATCCCTGGCACTCCCTAGCTATACAGTTCCAATTTCTTTTTTGAAAAAAATGATGAGAACCACGGTGTAATTCCTCACATGTAATGCTGACACATAGTGTCTTTAACTTCAAAGTACTGCTTAGCTGTGAGAACCATTGGTAGGGGATGGGGGCTATTTTGAGAGTAAATGAGAATTTTTTTATTAATAGCCCTCTAGATTCAGAAGTCTCTGTCATCCCTTCATCTATCTTAAAGCTGGCTTTCTTGGTCTCTTCATTATGGAGGTTATCAATTAAAAATTTGGCAGCTTTATTAGGTGCTATTTCTATTGCTTAAATTAATAGGACTTTTGCCTTGCAATATTTTACTACAATTCATAGACTATTATTTTTCTTTTTAATTCTATATTCCTATATCCCATAATGTTTTCCAAAATCTTTGTATGATCTGTATTATACCTGTTAGGTGAACAAAATTTTATTTAACTTGGTTAAGTAGCTTGTTTTTGTTCTTTCTCCTAATTTCAAAGTTCTTTAGCAAACTTCTCAGTGTTTATACCATTATGTTAAACTGAAAATTTATTAATAACATTTGAGTTCACAAATAAATTATGTTTTTCTTGTTAAAAATGCTAATGAAAATGGGACACTCTAATCCACAGCAGGAACACACAAAATGTAATGTTATCCAACCACACCCAACTGAATTCCCAGAATTTTTGTTGATTAGCATCAGTTTCAGTATCACAGACATTAAAACTTAAGAATTCAGTAGACAGCCTCCACTTTTCTGACATAAGACACTAAAAGTCTCCATTTGTTAAGTAAATGTATGAAGCTAACAGATAATAAACCTGATATATTGGCTCTGGTTTCTGAGTGATTTCTGCTAGTCACACTGGTTCAAATATTTACAACAGACAGGTTTGGGCCAGTCAGAAGCAAGAGCCAGGAGCTCAACACAGGTCTCCTACATGTGGGACAGTGACCCAAGTACATGAGCAATTACACATTGCCTGACAAAGTGCTAATTAACAAGAATGTGGAATCAGGAGCAGAGCCAAACTCAAGCCCAGGTCTTCTAATATGCAATTTGGGGAACCCAACCTGCATCTTAACAGCTGCCCAAAATTCCTGTATCTGAAAAGATCTACTTTTTTTCCTTTATTTTCAACTTATGTTAAGAATACCAGAAACATCCCCTCAAAGCTCTGAGAGACAGATCATAACACCAAGTCCTATGAGTGAGAATTTGCTGCTTATGCTGTCCCAGTATTCTTCCTTTTCCATACGACCTCAAATATATCTTTCTCCTATTTAGAATTTCTTAATCTGGCTAACCTCAAGTCCAGGTCTGAGGTAAAAGACATTCTTCAGAGAAGACTTCTCTATAAAACAGACCAGAAAAAAAAAGAGGAGGAAATTAAAATAGAAAATCCTCTTTCAGAATTAAATTTTTCTACATTATCCCATCATGTTTATATGATAAAATACATTGTTCTATTGTCATTTTACTTTACTAGAAAAAATAAGGTCATTCTTTCCCTGTCTTATTGACCAATGTATTCAATCAACTCTATGGCAGTGTAAGTTCTGTCCATGGTGTCATGGTCTTAGTGTCTGTCACATACTGCTTCTAAATAAAACTTTGACATTTTTCTATGTGTATGCTAGGTCTCTGCTGGGCTTATAATAAAGATCAGATTGAGGCCTCTGAACATGGGACTTAGTTTCCGTGGCCTTCTGGAAATATTCAGTATCCTTTTCTCCCTACTCTGATATTTGAGCTAATCATGAGACATTATTTTCTTACACAGGAAATCCTTAGCTGGACCTTAATCTTGTTTCTGATGTAGATCCTACTTATTGGCCTCTCTCGCTAAAAAACACTTTCAATGACTTACCTACTTCTCAGATTTATTTAGTCATTGTGGGTCCCATAATTCTTATATTGTCTGCTTGGCTTATGAATAGATTGCTTATTTTTTTTTTTACATTTTAATAGCTCAAATGTGTATTCCCACTGCCAAGCAATGATGAGGATGACAATAGTTCAGTTCCTTTTTTAATTTTAAGAACAAAGTTCAAGTGTTTTGGGAGACACATAAGGACCCTTTGCATAAAAATAAAATTAATAAATTAGACATATACACAATAAGCTAATCTGTTGTTACAAGTCAATTATTATATGCATAAGATGGACTCTATCTACTATCAACAGGAATACAATTATCCTACAAGCAACATATCATAGATTTGATTTTGGTTTGTGATAAAGAACATGGATATCAAGGAGCTAAAGGAAAATAAGATCATACCAGTTTCTAGACACATGACACAATATAGGCTAATACAGCAAGTCAGAGGAAGTAGCTTTTTTACAGAAAAGCCTTAGTTATGGAAAAAATATATATTTTTTAATTTGTAAAACTGCCACAGATGCTGATCTCACATTTTCCTTGTAAACTGTATTGTACTCTCAATGCCCCTACAGGTTGAGTTCCTTCCTTAGGCCTCCTAATCAGCTTTCTTACCATATGGTCCTTGGCAAATTATACCACCTTTATTCTTCTCTTTTCAATTAAACAGATACATTTGTTTATATTTATTTGAAAGAGTGGCAGAGAGACAAGGAGAGATAGAGAGACCTTCCATCCACAGTTCACTCCCCAAATGGCTGCATCAACCAGGGATGGGCCAGACCTAAGTAAAGAAGACCAGAGCTCCATTTGATTCTCTCTTCTGGAAGGAAGAGATCCAAGCCCCTGGGCCATCTTCTGCTGCATTCCCAACTGCATTAGCAGGAAACTGGATCAGAAGCAAAGCAACCAGAACTTGAACTGGAACTCTGATATGAGATGCCAGCGTTACAAACAACACCTTAATCTGCTGCAATGTGCTGCACCACAATGCCAACCCCTACATAAAGTTTCTAAGTTTTTACTTTCTTATATACAAAATAATAATAGTAATACCTAGTGTTCAGAGTTGAGGTGCAATTTGGAGATCACTGAATAGTTCAAAATATATAGAACTCAATAAAAGGTATTATTTTATGATTATGTGTCACTAGTTGAAAAATCATAGAATTATTAAAATATTGTAGCACCTATTGATGAGAAAAAATGATATTGACACAAAACACACTGTAAAATTTTGGTTCCTCTAGATCCTTTACTGACATATCTTCACATTTCTTTTTTTAAAGATTTATTTATTTATTTGAAAATCAGAGTTACAGAGAGAGAAGGAGAGGCAGAGGTCTTCGTCCGATGGTTCACCCCCACATTGGCTGCAATGGCAGTGGTTGCACGGATCCAAAGCCAGGAGCCAGGAGTTTCCTCTGTATCTCCCAAGCGGGTACAGGGGCCCAAAGACTTGAGCCATCCTTCACTGCTTTCCTGGGCTGCAGCAGACAGCTGGATTGGAAATGGAGCAGCTGGGACTTGAACCAATGCCCAGATGGAATGCCGGCACTTCAGGTGGTGTCCTCACCCGCTACACCACAGCGCTGGCACCCACATCTTCACATTTCAGTGGGTCAGGTCAATGCTGCACCTTTGGCTCATGCCCATTCTTCCCAAGCAATGAGAGATGTCCATTTCCCACTTGCCATCTCCTATGAGGCCTTTCACCATTAAACCAAGCCCTAACTATCATTGATTTTAATCATGGCCACCTGCTTCATGTTTGTAGCACACTGAGGAAATCAGATCACAAATAATACAGTACAAATAGATGGTATCTGGAACTTTTCTGAGTTCATTTTTCTCATGTTACATTTTTGATTTGGTTTATATTCCCTCATTTCTTTTTAGCATAAGAAAAAAAAATCACTACTATTAACACAGAAAAGTACTGATAGGCAAAACATCATATGTTTTTGGTTGCCATAGTTTTATAATCTTTCAAATAATGTGAACTATGCTCTTGATGTCTGTAAAATATGCTTATATGCCATTCATTGAATCTTTTAGAATTCGCTGAAAGAATTATATAGCATTTTTCTACCATATCATTCACTGCACTTTTCAGGGATAGCTTGGACAAAAGCTTCTCTTCTCCTCTAGAAATTCACTGTAAATTCTCAGCACTTCTAAGGTATGATAACAGATACAATAATGAATGTACAAAAAGACTATGGATGAAGGGCTGGAGAGGATCAATTGATTTTTTTGTTTTCTGTGCTAATAAGTGAAACAATCACTATTAGTCCTGAAATTAGAGAATCTGCAGCTGAGATGCCACTGAAATCGGCAGAAAAACGGCCCATATTGGGCATAGAAAGGAGACTATGCTGTGGCTAAGTGATGAAGAGGGGCGTTGCCAATGACGGCACTGAGGTTAAGAAGTCCAGTAGGTGAGTTATAATCTAGCAGCCCCAAGAAACTGGAGCATGAGGGACACAAGGGAGGGGGAGGAATGAGATCGCTCAGAATGATCCTGTAGCAAATCCAAAGAATTGCATAAGAAACAATTACAAAAAGATGTTTCACCCCAGAGAAAATACCATTTGTAAACAAAGACGAAAATGCTTTAAATTCTCAGGAATCCAAAGGAATGGCAGTTGAAGCAGCAAGTTTTTAAAACATATTTTGGATTTCCAGAAATTTTAAAATGCTGCTGAGAGATTTATTTTTATATTTATTTCCTAGTCTTAAAAAAAAGAACAGGCTCATATTTTTAAGCAGTTGAGAACCAAACATTTAAAGATATGTCAGTAGGAACAGTAAGTAAAGGAGGGTCCAGGGAGTGAGTGGTAAACGAAGCAAAATAATCAGAAGGCCAACAGTCACAAAATAACCTTTTGGGCATCATCCATATTTGGGCTTTGCCCATAAGATTATTATTAAAGTATTTACAAACAAGGAGAGACGTACTTCAAATATTTTCATCCATAATGCAGTTGCTGTTAGACAAAAGACAATTTTATTTAGCAAGTCTCCAGTTAGATTGCCAAACATATTAGTCATCACAAATAGCAAATCTTTCCTCAATTCAAGGAAGAGACACTTTACAGTGAAGTCTGCCACAGTTTTCCCCCATAAAAACTGATTTCTTGCTTATCCCCGCTTATCATAAATCACCTACTTTTCTCAGCAGTGATAAGACTCCTGGAAGGGAGACAATGTAAATTGTGATGTCCCATTGCTGACAGTACAGAATTTTATAAAGTCTGGTTACTGCACACACACATATACACACACACACAAGTGTCGAGTGAGATTTGTTAACTCAAAGCCAACTCAAAGCCATATTTGTTTCTATATTTCTCTACTACAGAGAGACTGTATCACATTTATGCTAACTAAAAAAAAATTTCCATTTGGAGTATAAAAAACTGGAAGAACACACTTACTGGAGAAAAAAGAAAAAAGTTACCACTAGAAATTATCAATTTCTTTTCTGTGTTGATAAATGAATCACTGTCTTACTTATAGCAGGCATTTAAAAGTGAAACAAAGCTTAAGTTGTCTCAGAAAGGAAATTCCAGAATGCTAGACAAAGCCGAGTAATAAAAATGAGACAGTGAAATTGCTTTTAAATGGAGGGACTAGAGCAAAAGCAAGACAAAAGCAAGAAAGCAGCGATTCTTCTCCTATATCCATTGATTATGAGTTATATTTCACCAGTCAGTTAAACTGAATTCTCAGGAAAGAAAAATCTACTATCATGATCCCAAGACTTAACACTGAACAGTCAGAAAAGGCTGTGGTACAGCAAGGATACTGCAGGAGCTTCTAAATGTTGTTATTTCCAATGCTTTGTTAACTATGACTTTAGTTATAGTATCGTGAGATACAAGCTTAGTTTCAAAAAGTTGTATTTCAAAGTTTCTACTTTGCCATCTAAAATTATTGCTACAAAATTAAACTAAATATTATGAAGCAAAGTCTATTAGGCTTTTTACTTTGGGGATTGTCCTTTGAAAGACTTAGTTATAAAGAAAGTAAGAGAGAATTGCTTTTAAATTCAGAAAAAAAATGTTATATAGAAGAAAGAAGTTCTGCTAGTCTTTCACAGTTCAGTGACTGCAGACAAAGATAATATATTTTTCTTAAGGGAAGAAAACTGCACAAAAGAATTTTGAATGTTTTTACCATGAAGAATTTTAAAATGCTTGAGGAAATAGATATGTTTGTCCTGACTTGAACAATACATAATATATGCATGTCTCAACATCATAATGGTAATCTATAAATACCTGCAATTTTTATGCATGAATTAAAAGGAAACTTCAAAAAAAGAGATGAAAAAGTAAAACATCAGAATAATGACAAAAGTCACAGAACAGGAAGAGACTCTAGTTTGCAGCTCATCTGTCCAATGGAGAGACATGCTCTCAACTGATATTGTAATGTACATGGAATCCCCTGAGGATGTTGTTAAATGCAGTTTGTTAACATAGAGGTTTGAGATGGTCCTGAGAATCTACATTTTCTTTTTTTTTTTTTTTTTTTTTTTTTTTTTTTTTTTTTTACAGGCAGAGTGGACAGTGAGAGAGAGAGACAGAGAGAAAGGTCTTCCTTTGCCATTGGTTCACCCTCCAATGGCCGCCGCGGTCGGCGCTCTGCGGCCGGCGCACCGCGCTCGTCCGATGGCAGGAGCCAGGAGCCAGGTGCTTTTCCTGGTCTCCCCATGGGGTGCAGGGCCCAAGCACCTGGGCCATCCTCCACTGCACTCCGGGGCCACAGCAGAGGGCTGGCCTGGAAGAGGGGCAACCGGGACAGAATCCGGTGCCCCGACCGGGACTAGAACCCGGTGTGCCGGCGCCGCAAGGCGGAGGATTAGCCTGTTGAGCCACGGCGCCGGCCCGAGAATCTACATTTTCTAGAAGCTCCCAAGCTATACCAATCTGCTCTTTAGTGGACTTCACATATGCAAGATTTATCTAGCCACTCTATTGAAAGCACTTTTCATTGGCATGGAACTCATTTCTTCAAGAAGAAGCAATTTCAGTTTGCGAGCACTCCAATCTGTTTCTCCTTGCATTAAATGAAAAGTTGTTTCCAACATTTTCCATCCATTAAACCCAGTTCCAACCTTCACAATCACAATTACAATGTCCAGTTTCTCTTTTACCTGAAATATTACACTCAAGAAACTTACCTCCCTTGAGTTATTTCTTTCCTGGAAAATTAGATCCCCGATGCTGTAATGGTTTTTAAGTTCCTTCCATTGTCCTATGTGCTCGGTACTGAGTGTTTCAGCACGTGTTCTATCTAAAATTAAGGGACCAAGACATGAACATAAGTGGTCATTTATATTATAATTTATGACCCCGTGTTTCCATAAAGCACATTGAATAGGCCTAAGTTTGTGTAAAGATCATGAACTAGCCTTTACCATAATCATCAAACTGGCACTACACATGATTAAAAGTTTCTTGAATAAGGTCCCCACTTTAAAGTCCAATGGCAATAATTAAATAGCTCCCCTCTCACTCTCTCTCCAGAGTGAACCATCATGAATAATTTTTCACTGACTTCATCACATATTTCCTGTCATCGCTCTCACATTATGGTTTCACAGTTATAACTGCTAAACTCCAGTGAGCTCCATTTCTGCTTCATCTCAACCATTTACTGGTAAACTCATACTCTAGCTGTGTCAACCCTTACGGCTATGTCTCTTCAAACCTCAGATTCCAATCTCTGCTTCCACTGGAACACCTGCCCCTCCATATTGCACACATCCCCTAAATTGTGTCTTTGTGCTAATTTGCATGCCTTTTGTTAGTATGCTGTTTACCATACTCAAATAATTTTAATTTAATTTTATTTTATTTTATTTTACTGTGTCTTTATTAAACTTTGTATTTTATGGTAGATTTAAATTTACAAAGCAAAAATTTTGAAGTGGTCCAAAGCGTTCCCATGTATCCCAAATCCAGTTTCTATCATTGTTAACATCTTATATTGGTATTGTCATAATCTGTAAACCACACACTACTCCCCCTAAAATTAATATCTCATACTACCACAATAAACAGTGATTTTATTTTTATGTTAACCTAGTTTACTACTTCTTAGTAAATGTATCAGAATATTGATGCAATTTATCCATAATTCTCTTGCAGGGTCTTCTCTTCTTTTGCCCCATTGCAGCTCTGGGAAATTGTCATTATTTTCTTCACCCCTTCTTGTATAAAAATGCATGGCATTCAACCTAGGAATTTCATCAGAAATGCAAGTGATCCAAACTTGGCTGTTAAAGTTCTCTATTTAACTGCCTATTGCAATGGATCCAAACCTTCCTCAACATCCTGAAGTCCCAAATCCTCCTTGGGAGCACAAATTTTCTGAATGGACAGATGAGCTCACTGACAAGTCGCTGATATTATCAAGACCACCTGGGATGTGACCTCTCAGCCTTCTTCCTCTCCCAAGTATCTCTTTGTGTTTTCACGGGTCTTTTCTTCTTTCACTTCAGCCTCTTTGGAAAAATGATTCTTGGTTTTATATATGCCTAAGGTCAGAGGTCTACATATTTTCAGTTTATAACTTCCTGCCTACAACAATGTTCTATCAATTACATATTCATTATATAATATATATTATGTATTTTCAGAGTCTCTACTGGATTTGTAGTCTTTTTTCATAGATATGTTCAGATGGGCTTTAATTATATTTCTCTTAAATGTATGTTTTTGGTTCCACCCACAAACTAGGTACATAAGCTGTGACTCAACTAAATACTTAATTTCTGGTCCATATGACTAGAGTCCCTTTCACCATCTTTTCCACAAAAATCTCCCACTGGAAGTAATGTATTACAAGTAATTTTGAACAAATTTAACATTTTCTCAGTCATGCTCTTCTTTGCCCTCTCAACAGCATTTTGTTCTCTCTTAGAACTTCATCTTGAGGGCTGGTATTGTGGGATAGCATGTAAATCTGCCTCCTGTGGCAGACATCCCAAATGAAGACTGGTTCATGTCACAGTTACTCCACTTCCAATCCAGCTCCCTGCTAATAGCTTGGAAAAGCAGTGGAAGATGGCCCAAATGCTGGAGCCTCTACCAGGTACATGGAAGACACAGAAAAAGCTCCTGGCTCCTGGCTTTGGCCGGGCCCAGCGTTGGTCATTGTGACCATCTGGGGAGTAACCCAGCAGATAGAAGATGTCTCTCTCTCCCTCCTTCCCCTCCTCTCTTTGTAACCCTGACTTTCAAATAAATAATTTTTAAAAACTTCAACTTTTTCTGGATTTTCACAAATTGTAAGTTCTGACTACTGGTTTTCTCTGCTTCTGTGTACAGTTTAGCCAAAAATCAGCTCAGAGGACTCTTTTCTATGTCCTTCACCTCTTATTTATTATTGTACAAAGTGTTTTCAAAAAGTTCATTGAGGGGCTGGCACTGTGGTATAGTGGGTAAAGCTGCCAGCTGCTTTGCCAGCATCTCATATGGGCACCAGTTCCAGTTCTGCCTGCTCCACTTCCAATCTGGCTCTCTGCTATGGCCTGGGAAAATAGTCGAAGATGCCCCAAGTCTTTGGGCTTCTGCACCCATGTGGGAGACCTGGAGGAAGCTCCTGGCTCTTCGCTTCAAATCGGTGTAGCTCTGGCCATTACAGCAAATTAGGTAATGCACCAGCAGATGGAAGGCCTCTCTCTCTTGTTCTGCTCTCATTCTCTCTCTGTGTAACTCTGACTTTCAAATAAATAAATGAATCTTTCATCATATGCTGATGAAACCATGTATTAATGGGTGTCATATCAGCATTTGTGTTCCACAGTTTTATTAAAAATTTATTAGAAACAAAACAATACCTCAGTGAGTGTGACAAGAAAAAAAGAAAGAAAAAGAAATTTAGATGAGCAAAATTTCATTAAAACTCTGTAAGAACACTTAGATTTTCAAGAGAAAAAGTTAATGTGTTTATGGTTTCAATTTAAGTTGATTTAAAAAATGTTCTTCAATCCCATCCTTTATCTATACATGACAGATGAACCTCTACCTAGTATGGTTACCATTCTCCCTAGAAAACTTGATTTTTGACAGATTAAAGTGCTTCTATACTTTCTATAATCGGTTCTCAAATTCTTATAGAAAGAGTCAAAGCTTCTTTAATAAGCCAAAATAGTCAATACGTCTTCAAGTACAGTTTGGACTTGGATTTTGGGATATATCTGCCCTGGTCAGATAACAGGTCAGTTACCAGCCAGTTTCTCCAGCATATGACTATTTAGACAAAGGAGACCAATGGCATGGCGGGAAAGAAAAATGCTACTCTCTCACCAAACATGATGGATACATCAAATTAATGAATTAAGTTTACAGAAATAATAAAAATAAGGCACACATTCTTTTGAAAGTTGATAGTATGTGATTTTCTTTTTCAACAACTTACCTTTGAACCTTTAGCCTTTATTAACATGTCTAGTTAAGTTCACTGTTTTCCTGTGGTGCTGACACTGCATGCAGGGGAAAGACATCAAAAAATACAGAAGATTAACAAAATGAAGATCTGGTTTATTGAAAAAGCAAACAAAATCGACATAGCATTGTCTGACTAACCAACAAAATGAGAAAGCAGACCCAAATAATATAATTAGAGATGAAAAGGGAAATGTAACAACAGACACCACAGAAACAAAAAGAATCATCAAAAATTACTACAAAGACCTGTATGCCTTCAAAGTGGGAGACCTAGAAGAAATGGATAGTGTTTTGGAAAACATATAACCTACATAAAATGAGTCATGAAGACATAGAAAATATTACGAGATTGATTTCTAGACTTTAATTGAATCAGTAATCAAGACCCCCCCCAACAAAGAAAAACCAAGGACTAGATGACTACACTGTGGAATTCTACCAGACATTTAAAGAAGAACTAACTTCAATTATTCCTAAGTTTTCAAAAAAGTTGAAAGGGAGGGAATCCTCCCAAATTCTTTCTATGAAGCCAGAAACACCTTAATTCCTAAACCTGAAAAAGATACAACAGAGAAAATTACAGACCAATTTCCCTGATGAACATAGATGTAAAAATCCTCAACAAAATTTTAGCCAGTCAAATCCAACAACACATCAGATCATCCACCCAAACCAAATGGTATTTGTCCCTGGTGTACAGATGTGGTTCAACACTTGAAAATCAATCAAGGTGATACATCACATTAACATCCTGCAGAAGAAAAACCATATGATTATCTTAATAGATACAGAGAACACATTTGATAAAATACAATACCTCTTCATGATGAAAACTGAAGCAAACTAGATATAGAAGTAACATTGCTCAACACAATTGAAGCAATTATGGCAAACCCATGGCCAACACCCTAGAGTGGGGAAAAGTTGGCAGCAATCCCACTGTGATCTGGTAGCAGACATGGATGTCCATTCTCATTGTTACTATTCAATATAGTCCTGGGAGTTTTAGCCAGAACCATTAGGCAAGAAAAATATTTCAAAGGGATATAAATTGGGAAGAAGGAATTCAAACTATCTCGATTTTCAGCGGATATGATTCTGAATTTCAGGAATTGAAAAGACTCCACCAAGAAACAATTGGAACTCATAGAAGAGTTTGGTATGGGCCCAGTGCCATGGCACAGTAGGTTAATCCTCCACCTGTGGCATCGCCAGCCCATGTAGGTGCTGGTTCTAGTCCTGGCTGCTCCTCTTCCAATCCAGCTCTCTGCTGTGGCCCGGGAAGGCAGTGGAAGATGGCACAAGTGCTTGGGGCACTACACCCACATGGGTGACTGGGAAGAAGCACCTGGATCCTGTCTTCAGATTGGCACCACTTCAGCCATTGTGGCCATCTGGAGAGTGAACCAATGGAAGGAAGACCTTTCTCTCCGTCTCTCCCTCTCACTGTCTGTAACTCTACCTCTCAAATAAATAAATAAAATATTTAAAAATAAATAAATAGGCCAGCGCCACGGCTCAACAGGCTAATCTTCTGCCTAGTGGCGCCAGCACACTAGGTTCTAGTCCTGGTTGGGGCACCAGATTCTGTCCTGGTTGCTCCTCTTCTAGTCAAGCTCTCTGCTGTGGCCAGCGAGTGCAGTGGAGGATGGCCCAAGTCCTTGGGCCCTGAACCTGCATGGGAGACCAGGATAAGCACCTGGCTCCTGCCTTCTGATCAGCGCGATGCGCTGGCTGCTGCGCATCGGCCGTGGCGGCCATTGGAGAGTGAACCAACGGCAAAGGAAGACCTTTCTCTCTGTCTCTCTCTCACTATCCACTCTGCCTGTCAAAAAAAATATAATATAATATAATATAATATAATATAATATAATACAATACAATATAATAATCTTATAATACTAAGTAATACAAAGCTGGAGGCATCACAATACATGATCTCAAGACATACTACAAGGCAGTTATAATCAAAATAGCCTGGTACTAGTAAAAAAAAAAAAAAAACAGATGAATAGATCAATAGAGCAAATAGAAATGCCGGAAATCAATACAAGCATCTACAACCAACTTATATTTGACCAGGGAGCTAAAACCAATCCCCGGACCTAGGACAGTCTCCTCAACAAATGGTACTGGGAAAACTGGATCTGCACATGTAGATATGTGAAGCAAAACCCCTACCTTACACCTTACAGAAAAATCAGCTCAACCTGGAATGAAGATCTAAATCTACAACCGGTCACCATCAAATTATTAGAGAACATTGGGGAAGCCCTTCAAGATATTGGCACAGGCAAAGAGTTCTTGGAAAAGACCCCAGAGGCACAGAAAATTAAAGCCAAAAATAACAAATGGGATTATGTCAAATTGAGAAGTTTCTGTACTGCAAAATAGACAGTTGGAAAAGTGAAGAACAACTGACAGAATGGGAAAAATTATTTTCAAATTATTCAACTGATAAAGGATTAATTACCTGAATATACAAAGAGATCAAGAAACTCCACAACAATAAAACAAACAACCCAATTAAGAGATGGGCCAGGGCTGGCTGGCGCTGTGGCACAGTGGGTTAACACCCTGACCTGAAGCGCCGGCATCCCATATGGGCACTGGTCTGAGACCTAGCTGTTCTGCTTCCAATTCAGCTCTCTGCTATAGTCTGGTAAGGCAGTAGAGGATGGCCCAAGTTCTTGGGCCCCTGAACCCACATGGGAGACCCGGAAGAAGCTTCTGGCTTCTGGCTTCAGATTGGCACAGCTCTGGCCATTGCAGCCAATTGGGGAGTGAACCATCAGCTGGAAGACCCTCCCCTCTCTCTCTGCCTCCACCTCTCTCTGTGTAACTCTGACTTGCAAATAAATAAGTCAATCTTAAAAAAAAGAGATGGGCCAAGGAATTAAACAGATATTTTTCAAAAGAAGAAATCCAAATCATCAACAGACACATGAAAAATGTTCAGGATAACCAGCCATCAGGGAAATGCAAATCAAAACCACAATGAGGCTTCACAGCAACCCAGTTAGAATGCCTTTCATACAGAAATCACAAACCAATGAATGCTGGCAAGGATATGGGGGGAAATGCACCATAATCCACTGTTGGTAGGAATGTAAACTGGTAAAGTCACAATGGCACATAGTATGGAGATACCTCAGAAATCTATCTACCTAGCATATGATCCAGCCTTCCATTCCTGGGAATTTACCCAAAGGAAATGAAATCAGTAAAAAAAAAAGAGTTATCTGCATCCCATATTTATTGCAGCTCAATTCACAATAGCCAAGATGTGAAATCAACCTAAATGCCTGTCAACCAAAAACTGGATAAAGAAATTATGGGATATGTACACTATGGAATACTGCATAGCAGTAAAAAAAATGAAATCCAGTCATTTGCAACAAGATGAATGAATCTGGAAAACATCATACTAAGTGAAATAAGCCAATACCAAGGAACAAATACTATATGTACTCCTTAATCTGTGAGAACTAATATACCACCTAAAACGAAATCCGTAGAAGTGAAATTTACTCTTCAAGAAGAGATA
This sequence comes from Sylvilagus floridanus, assembly GCA_949820135.1. NCBI lineage: Eukaryota > Metazoa > Chordata > Mammalia > Lagomorpha > Leporidae > Sylvilagus > Sylvilagus floridanus. The sequence continues at coordinate 18,309,277 of OX463244.1, forward strand.
CCTTGAGTGGTCCTTGTCTTGACTATTGAGGAACAGTTTTTTTTTATTTTTCTTCATAATATTTGTTGAATTATTTTCTTAACATAAAGTTAATCATATTGTATAAAGTCAATTGAGGATGGGTCTCATTAAAAAACAAGAGTGGGAATAAGGACGAGAGTAGTAAGTTTGTAACTATAAAGCTATATAGTTCTGCATACATTCCTATAGACTTACTTCTAAGGATACAGTTTAAAAATTTGCCATTGAACCCCAAATCCCATTAAGCTAGGTGGTGAAAATGCCATCTTAAGTGTTAAATTGATCATATGAAGTGTTAAAGTGAACATATAGATAGGGTAAAGTGTTAAAGTGATCATGTAAATATGATCAAGTATTTGGTAATAAAAATAGATAGAATTAAAAAACAGATGATGTTCCAACATGGGAAGCAGTCCACACAGCAGACTCATAGAATGGTAATTGCTTTAAGTAGCACTCTAACCTCAGAATCAGCCCTTAAGGCAGTCTGATCTGTCTGAAAAGACCAAGAGCATTTTAGTCACGGAAAGCCAAGACACTTGGGCAAAAAATGTTGTACATGAAGGATCTCTGTGAATGAGATCCCAGTAGAAAGAAGTGACCATCAAAACAGGATGTACTTTTCTCTGAAGGGAGGAGAGAACTTCCACTTTGCTTATGGCCTTGTCTAAATATTGACAGAGACTGGAGATTCAAAGGCTTCCATAGCATTGGCAGCTCATTTCAACAGCCACAGGTGGTCACTGACATCACACATAAGGGTGTTAATTGTGAAATTAACAACAGGAGTCACTGTGGACTAACTTCCCATACAGGACTGCTATCCTTAATGAGTTGTATTATGAAAGTTAACTGTAAAATTTGTTCTCAGTTGTGTGTGTGTGTGTGTGCAGAGTTCTGAAATCTTTACTTAGTATAGAGTTGCTTCTCTGTGTACGAAGTTAATTGAAAATGAATATTAATAGAGATTGGGACTGGGAAGGAGAGAGGGAGGAGGAGGGATGGAAGTCTGGGTGGGAAGGCGGTTATGGTGGGAAGAATAACTGTATTCCTAAAGTTGTACTTATGAAATGTGTGTACATTAAATAAAAAGTTTCACTTTTCAGTTAAAATTTAAACACCTAAGAATAATTGTGTGTTAATTACAGAGTTCAACCACTAGTACTAGGATAAAGAAAAAAAAATACTACCATGGATAAAGTATTACATTGTACAACAACAGTCAGCACAAGAGCTGATCGAGTCACTGTTTCTCATAGTGTCCATTTCACTTCTACAGGTTTCCCCTTTGGTGCTCAGTTAGTCATCGCCAATCAAGGGAAACAAATGATATTTGTCTCTTTGGGACTGACTTAATTCACTCAGCATGATGTTTTCCAGATTCCTCCATTTTGTTGCAAGTGACCGGATTTCATTGTTTTTGACTGCTGTATAGTATTCTATAGAGTACATGTCCCATAATTTCCTAATCCAGTCTACTGTTGATGGGCATTTGGGTTGGTTCCAAGTCTTAGCTATTGTGAATTGAGCCGCAATAAACATTGCTGTGCAGACGGCTTTTTTGTTTGCCAATTTAATTTCCTTTGGGTAAATTCCAAGGAGTGGGATGGCTGGGTTGAATGGTAGGGTTATATTCATGTTTCTGAGGAATCTCCAGACTGACTTCCATAGTGGCTTCACCAGTTTGCATTCCCACCAACAGTGGATTAGTGTCCCTTTTTCCCCACATCCTCTCCAGCATCTATTGTTGGTGGATTTCTGAATGTGAGCCATTCTCACCGGGGTGAGGTGAAACCTCATTGTGGTTTTGATTTGCATTGCCCTGATTGCTAGGGATCTTGAACATTTTTTCATGTGTCTGTTGGCCATTTGGATTTCCTCTTTGGAAAAAAAACCAAATGTGTTTTCTTTATAATCTGTCTTGGGTATTTTATTATAGTAAAGCAAAAACTTGAGACTTATGCAAAGAATAGGAACATTTGTCATAAAATTATACCTTGAATTTAATTTAAATTGATGAGATGAAATGTGAAAATAGGGAATAACTCTCTATAGTCCACAAACCATTATTTCCTTCTGAATACTGACTAAATACCAGAACTATTGTTTCCACATTTTTATTTTACTTGAACATTGCTTGTTTAGAGGCCTGCAAATTTTTAGCCACTCCAAATTTCTCTTTATTATCTCTTTTATTTTTCTTCAAAAAAAGGTTACATTTCCGAAACACATTGGTCAAATTCTCACTTTCTTAAAGATAGCCCCTAGAAACAAGTTAAGACTCATACATTTCATGGGGCTGGTGCTGTGGCAAAGCAGGTTAAAGCCCTGGCCTGCAGTGCCAGCATCTGATATGGGTGCTGCTTAAAGTCCTGGATCCTCTACTTTCGATCCAGTTCCCTGCTAACACTCCAAGGAAAGTAGCAGAGGTTGGCCAAAGTCCTTGGACCCCTGCACACGTGTGGGAGATCTGGAGAAAGCTCTGGCTCCTGGCTTCAGATCGACTCAGCTCTGGCCATCACAGCAATTTGGGGAGTGAACCAGCATATGGAAGACCTCTCCCTCTTTGTCTCTAGTTCTCACTGTAACTCTGTCTTTAAAAAAACAAAAAGACTCATACATTCCAATTTGTCATTTTACTGTCAAAAAATAAATTAAATAAGTTAAAGAATTGGAATCATACTATTTTTGATCTTTATTACTTTCTTGAGAATACTGAAGCAAATTACCACAAATCAGGAGGCTTAAAAACAACAGAAGCTTATTATTTCACAGTTCTGCAGAACAAAAATCTAAATTTAAGCTATGAGCAGGGATATGATCCTTCTGTGGGCTATTCAGAAGATACAGAAGCTTATTTCAATTTGTGGTGTAGGCTGATACTCCTGAATGTTCAGTACCACAAGGACTACTGTCGCATGTGTGTGTGTGTTCCCTATATGTTTCTTATGATGACATTTGGATTTGGAGTCCATCTTCATAATTCAGGAAGACCTCATATAAAAACACTTTAATATAATCACATCTACAAAATTCACTTTTCCAATATTAAATGCGTTTAATATATTTACAGGTTTGGGGCATTAACACACAGAAATATCCTTTTTAGGACCGTCATTGAACATATAAATGTCTAGATGGAATGTTTATTGTACTGATAAGAAAGCTCATATTTATCCCCGTTTTCTTAATGGACTTCAAACTGTTTTCACTGGGATCCTCTTATTTCATAACTTATTATAGGTCTTCATTTTACAATGATCAATTGAAACAAATTCTCAGAGGCGTCACAAAACTAATCAATGCAATACAAGACTACTACATATTAAACATTTTTTTACTCTTACATAAAACAAAATCAACTTATTTGAATCATAAAAAATTTCAGATATGCTCATTTATCTCCTAGAAAAGTTTTCTCTTTATGTTTTGGGAACAGATAGTATTTTCAAAAATCTTGGGTTTGAGCTGGAAACAAGAAATCACAGCATTTGTCCAATGCCTAATAAGCTCTAACTATGTGCCAGGTATGACACTGTATATAGATTGGCTCTTTTATGTGCAATATAGAGAGTAGTTAAAATCTGGCTCAGTTAACCTGACAACTCTGAGTTTGACTTCAGTTACAGCATTTGTTCATAAGTGACCGTTAACAAGGCAGTTAAATTTTTTGATTCTCACATTCCTAATCTGGGAATTGGCACTAACTTTGATTCTACCTCACTGAGTTGTCCTTTTGACAGAAGAAACTTATTTAATACAATCATCTCATTCAAATTTTGAATTTTTCCCATTTCTAACATTTCATGGTGGTATTTACATAGAATCTGTAGATATTATGTGTGTGTGTCATAAATACTTGGTCATACTCTGCACCCTCCTCTTCCTTCGCCCTTCCCCATAACACTTTTTTTTCTCACAAGATCACACAAGAAAAACAATTTTGGAAAATATTCTTTGGGACCAAAGGATGACTAACAATACTACCCTGAGGGCAAAGCAAATGAGTACATCACCCTAGAATAATTTCTCCTCTCAAGAGTAGTCAAACAAATACAAAAACACTTAACTAACACCTCCTGCCTCAACTCCTAGCACAAAATCCAAAGCAGTGGAGAAAGTAAAATCTGTTTGCATTTCTTCACCATTATCAAAAATTGCCAAGGCCCAGCCTCAACAGTTCCTCCGAGCGTTCAATTTGTCATGAAGTTATCATCTTCTATGGAAGGCCCATTAAGAACCATAAATCATAAAACTAAAACCCTGTAATGTCTAAACAGAAAAACACATTTTAATTGGTTCACTTGTACTGAATATTTCATCAATGCAGATTCGCAACTTTTCAGGACATGTACATGGTTTGCTGCTAATATATTTTGAACATTGAAAGAAAGGGAAAAAGTCACTCATGATAACATCAGAGTGCATCGCTGTGAGGAAGTACTCCAGGGACACAGAAAAGATCAGCAGGAGAGCTTGACTGTCCAGAACATCTTTATGCATAGCTGCGAAAGGAGAACAAACAGCTCACTAATTGCCCTCACCAGGGACGTGATGCAAACACCACTGGGGAAGGTGATAATAAAAAAGAATTTATAAATGCTTAAAATCTAGACGAAAATAGAGTGAAATGGCCCTAAAATACGTGAGCAAATGAATCTGGAGAAAAAAAATTGAAGCTCAACATGTGTGAAAAAATCAGGATCTAAAAATGGAAGGAAAAGCAACACCCCTGGTCTCAACACAAAGCAAATGTGTGAAATTTAAAAGGAAAAGAGGGTATTCCGACGGTTTTAAATCAGAACCAGCAAGTACTGAGTATTGGGATAAAATTGTCAAAGGAAAATCTGGTCAAACAATCAGGAAAACATTTCCTAGAAGCAAAACCTATTAAAGAACAGAATAAATTCCCCACAGAATTGAAGTTCCCTCATTTGATTATTTTAGAATTAGACTAGACAAACCACTAGGAAATAGCCAGTACCAAGTTTAATCCATCCCAAATTGGCAGGGGAAGACATGCAAGATGATCTAATAAGTTGATTGACTGCATATTCTTTAGCTTGTATTAAGCATGACTAACCACTTGTTTTGCTCAAATACCCATTTGCCTCCCAGAAACTGAAACTGGCACATACAAATCTATAATGCTTTCAATGTGTTTAATAGTCCTCAGCACATTGAATACATTACACAAATACTCCAGGAAAAGAAGTTTGTCAGGCACTAAGGGCACGGACACCATTAGTTTCTCATGGGAAGAAACTAAACAATGAAAAGTATAGGAAAAAGCTATAATTCCCTGCTACCCATACCCCCCCTGCCTTCATTGATTATGAGTAGACAGAACTTCTTAACAGGGTTTACAAGGTGGTTTATTATACATTTATCTTCCATCGCTGGTTCACTCCCCCAAATATCTGCAATGACAGGAGCTGGGCTTATCAGAAGCCAGAAGTCAGGAGTTTCTTCCCGGTCTCCAACAGATGTGCAGGGGCCCAACGACTTGTACCATCTTCTGCTTTCCCAGGTGCATTAGCAGGGGGCTGGATGGGGCCTGGAGCAGCGGGAACTCAAATCAGCATCCATATTTCGTGCTGGAATCACAGGCAGTCACTTTAACTGTTATACAACAGGGCCAGGCCAAACTTGTGTCCTCTTAATCATTTATCTTGCAGTAGTTAACAGGTTACATGACTTCTAGTATATTTTCAGATAATATTCACTCAATATGTGAAAAAATGGCTTTGGAACCATAAATTTTCAGATTTGTAGACAATTAAGTCTTCTTCTTTTTTTCAGATTTATGTTGGAGATCCATTGAAGGTTCTAGTTGGACTGATCATATATTTATACTCTAAATTTTTGAAATCAAGACAGAACACTGTTAATAATTATAATGTTGCAGATTGGCATTTCTGAGCAATCAATGCATTTTAAAAACCCAATTCTAATAGATACATAATATTTTATAAGCTATAGTTGCTGCAACCCAGGTTCAATAGACTCAAAATTTTGGTATCCCTATATTTGAAACATTTTTGAGTAATTATATTGCATATTGAAATATTATTAGCACATAAAGTTTGTTCTCACTGAGCTTTGCATTCTAGAAACTTCTACAGAAATCTACAGAAAAAATGTAATTTTATGAACAATATGATCATTGTGGACTGAATTGTGGACCCTCAGAATTCAAATGTTGAATTCCTCATCTTTGACATCACAGAATGTATCAACATTTGGTGGCAAGAAGCTTATTGAGGTAACTAAGCTAAAGTGATGTCATATTGGTTATCCTTAATTCATTGTGACCAGTCTCTTTACAGTAAGAAGAACCAAATACACACAGAGGAAAGACTATGTGATGACAAAAGGAGAAGGTGACCACGTACAAATTATGGACAGAGGCCTCGGAAAGCTGACATCCTCAGATTTCCAGCTTCCAGAACTGGGATTCTGGTAGGCAACCCAGTTTTTACCTATGCAACGGCATTCCTTATTGTACATTATTTTAAATGTTTGTTTACTTATTTTCATCTATGAGAGAGACAGACAGACAGACAGAGTCTTCCATCTGTCAATTCACTTTCTAAATGCCAGCAACAGTCAGGGCTAAGCCAGGTTGAAACCAGGAGCCCAGAACCCCATCCAGGTCTTGCAACTAGGTGGCAGTGGTAAATGCATAAACTACAAGATGCATTATTTATGTCAGTAGTACAAGGTTCAGTCTATGATTTATGCAAATATTGTTGGTCATGCCAGCATTTTCTTACTTGTCATTTAATTTCCGGTACATGCACTTAGTGTGTCATTTTCATCCATCACCCATCTTCTTAGGGTATTAGGTATCCTAAATTTTAAATCTGGGGAAAAATATTGATATATAGATAATTTATGAACAAATGAACTACCGAGATCTCAAAAATAATTAATTATTTGTGTTTAAAAGACAACTCTCTTTACTATTGAAAATTTATGTTACTAAGAGTATTTTATATTTGCGGATGTGAAGATTTCCAAAAGTATATTATTCCTACATTTTTACATTCTGAATGGTATTATGAATAAATTTTGAATAGGATGCATACATGGAAAGTAGATAGGTAAATTTTAAAAAAATTTTTTAAAGAAAATCTATTTATTTTTATATTACCTATATTACCTGTATTTATGGGGTAATCAAGAGGAAAACCAACACAAAGTTTTAAGAACTAATGAGTTATTGGTGGCCAAATTGGATTTCCAATTCTAGAGAACTGAATATGTCACATATTGAAAAAAGATATTTACAATAGGGATGAATACTTTCCCACTATACCTTTTGCAGATGTGTTTGGAAGCAAAGAAGATAACAGTTAAATTATTTTTCTGAGAGATACTGCAAATTGGTATCAAACAAAATTTCAAAAGTTGTTTGTGGTAGTAGATCAGGTTTGGAAAGATGAGGAAAAAAATGAATGAAATCAATGAAACGTTTCAATGTAATTTCATCAATGTGTGTTTCCACTCCCTAAATTCTTTCAGCTTCTTATCCCATCGTGATCTTTTATATTTTACAGAAACTTTATGAATCTTTCTGCAGTAGGCTCCTCTGACTAACAGGTGTTTCCTGCCTCCATACACTTTATCTAACTTCTCCAATCAGTTAAAGAAGCATTACAATTCTTGTTGCAGAAAGAAAAGGATTCCAATTTTCTTTGCTTTCAAAGCACAGCATTAAAATGCACAGAAAATTAAGTTAAGTACAATATTACCTCTTTAAAATAAAAAAGATAGCAAAAAAGTGACGAATACACAGCTTTATATTTTAAGAAACCTATAATTTTAGTATTCTCAGATTAGATGAGATGAATGTTGAAAAATCACTATGTATGCTGTTTTTTCTTTATATAAAATAGCTGAAGCAAAAGTAAGAAAACATTACTTTTTAACTTTTATTTAATAAATATAAATTTCCAAAGTAAAGCTTATGGATTACAGTGGCTACCCCCCGATAACTTCCCTCCCACCCGCAACCCTCCCATCTCCCGCTCCCACTCCCATTCCATTCACATCAAGATTCATTTTCAATTATCTTTAATTCAGAAGATACATTTAGTATATATTAAGTAAAGATTTCAACAGTTGGCGCCCATACAGAAACACAAAGTGTAAAGTACTATTTAAGTACTAGTTATAGCATAAACTCACATTGGACAACAATTAAGGACAGAGATCCTACATAGGGAGTAAGTGCACAGTGACTCCTGTTGTTGACTTAACAAATTGATAATCTTGTTTATGGTGTCAGTAATCACCCTAGGCTCTTGTCATGAGTTGCCAAGGCTATGGAAGCCTTTTGAGTTCGCCAACTTCAAACTTATACTGACAGGGTCAGTGTCAAAGTGGAAGTTCTCTCCTCCCTTCAGAGAAAGGTAACTCCTTCTTTGATGGCCTGTTCTTTCTATTGGGATCTCATTCGCAGAGATCATTCATTTAGGGTTTTTTTTTTTTTTTTCAGAGTGCCTTGGCTTTCCATGCCTGAAATACTCTCATGGGAATTCCCTGGCACATTTCTAACTCTACCATTTGGGGAAAATCAGATTGATCATGTCCCAAATTGTACATATCCTGACTCTCTTATTCCCACTCTTATATTGAACAGGGATCACTTTTCATTAAAATTTAAACACCTAAGAATAATTGTGTGTTAATTACAGAGTTCAACCTATAGTAGTAAGTAGAACAAAAAAATACTAAAAGGGATAAAGTATTAAGTTGCACATCAAGAATCAGAACTAGGGCTGATCAAGTCACTGTTTCTCATAGTGTCCATTTCACTTCAACAGGTTTCCTTTTTGGTGCTCTGTTAGGGAGAACATATGATATTTGTCCCTTTGGGACTGGCTTATTTCATTCAGCATGATGTTTTCCAGATTCCTCCATTTTGTTGCAAACGACCGGATTTCATTGTTTTTTATTGCTGTATAGTATTCTAGAGTACATGTCCCATAATTTCTTTATCCAGTCTACTGTTGATGGGCATCTGGGTTGGTTCCAGGTCTTAGCTATTGTGAATTGAGCTGCAATAAACATTAAGTTGCAGACAGCTTTTTTGTTTGCCAGTTTGATTTCCATTGGCTAAATTCCAAGGAGTAGGATGGCTGGGTTGTATGGTAGGGTTATATTCAGGTTTCTAAGGAATCTCTAAACTGACTTCCATAGTGGCTTAACCAGTTTGCATTCCCACCAACAGGGGGTTAGTGTCCCTTCCCCCCACCCCCCGCATCCTTGCCAGCATCTATTCTTGGTATATTGCTGAATGTGAGCCATTCTAACCAGGGCGAGGTGAAACCTCATTGTGGTTTTGATTTGCATTTCCCTGATTGCTAGTGAGCCTGAACACTTTTTCATGTATCTGTTGGCCATTTGGATTTCCTCTTTGGAGAAATGTCTATTGAGGTCCTTGGCCCATCTCTCAAGTGGGTTGTTTGTTTGGTTGTTGTTGAGTTTCTTGATCTCTTTGTAGATTGTGGTTATTCACCCTTTATAAGTTGTGTAGTTTGCAAATATTGTTTCCCATTCTGCCGGTTGCCTCTTCACTTTCCTGACTATTTATTTTGAAGTACAGAAACTTCTCAATTTGATGCAATCCCAAATGTTAATTTTGGTTTTGACTGCCTGTGCCTCTGGGGTCTTTCCCAAAACATCTTTGCCTGTGTCTGTATCTTACAGGGTTTCTCCAATGTTCTCTAATAATTTGATGGTGTCGAGTCATAGATTTAGCTCTTTAATCCATGTTGAGTGGATTTTTGTGTAAGGTGAAAGGTAGGGTTCTTGCTTCATGCTTCTGCACGTAGAAATCCAATTTTCCCAGCACCATTTATTGAATAGACTGTCCTTACTCCAGGGATTGGGTTTAGATCCTTGATCAAATATAAGTTGGCGGTAGATGTTTGGATTGATTTCTGGTGTTTCTATTCTGTTCCATTGGTCTATCCATCTCTTTCTGTACCAGTACCATGCTGTTTTGATAACTACTGCCCTGTAGTATATCCTGAAATTTGGTATTGTGATGCCTCCGGCTTTGTTTTTGTTATACAAGATTGCTTTAGCTATTTGAGGTCTCTTGTGCCTCCATATGAATTTCAGCATCATTTTTACCATATCTGAGATAATGTCTTTGGTATTTTGATTGGTATTGCATTGAATGTATAAATTGCTTTTGGGAGAATGGACATTTTGATGATATTGATTCTTCCAATCCATGAGCGTGCAAGATTTCTCCATTTTGTGGTACCCTCTTCTATTTCTTTCTTTAAGATTTTGTAATTCTCATCATAGAGATCTCTATCATCCTTGGTTAAATTTATTCCAAGGTGTTTGATTGTTTTTTGTGGCTATTGTGAATGGTATTGATCTTAGCAGTTCTTCCTCAGCCCTGGCATTGCCTGTGTGTACAAAGGTTGTTGATTTTTGTGCATTGATTTTATATCCTGCTACTTTGCCAAACTCTTCTATGAGTTCCAATAGTCTCTTAGTAGAGTTCTTTGGGGTCCCCTAAATAAAGAATCATGTCGTCTGCAAAGAGGAATAGTTTGAGTTCTTCCTTCCCAATTTGTATCCCTTTAATTTCTTTTTCTTGCCTAATAGCTCTAGCTAAAACTTCGAGAACTATATTGAATAGCAGTGGTGAGAGTGGGCATCCCTGTCTGGTATCAGATCTCAGTGGAACTGCTTCCAACTTCTCCCCATTCAATGGATGTTGGCTGTGTGTTTTTCTTAAATTGCTTTGATTGTGTTGAGGAATGCTCCTTCTATACCCAGTTTGCTTTGAGTTTTCATCATGAAATGGTCTTGTATTTTATAGAATGCTTTCTCTGCATCTAATGAGGTAATCATTGGTTTTTTTTCTGCAGTTTGTGAATGTGGTGTATCACATTGATTTGCGAACATTGAACCATCCCTGCATACCAGGGATAAATCCCACTTGGTTTGGGTGGATGATCTTTCTGATGTGTTGTTGCATTCTATTGACGAGAATTTTATTGAGGATTTTTGTGTCTATGTTCATCAGGAATATTGGTCTGTAATTTTCTTTCAATGCTGCATCTTTTTCAGGCTTAGGGATTAAGGTGATGCTGGCTTCATAGAAAGAATTTGGGAGGATTCCCTCTTTTTCGATTGTTCTGAATAGTTTGAGAAGAATTGAAGTTAGTTCTTCCTTAAATGTCTGGTAGAATTCAGCAGTAAATCCATCTGCTCCTGTGCTAGAAAACATTATTTTAGGGTTGAATGAGTAGGAAACCATATTTGAGGGGGGAAATGTGCAATTCTTTTTTTTTATAACGCTTTTATTTAAAGAATATAAATTTCCAAAGTATAGCTTATGGATTACAATGGCTTCCCCTCCCATAACTTCTCTCCCACCCGCAACCCTCCCCTTTCCCTCTCCCCTTGCATTCACATCAAGATTCATTTTCAATTCTCTTTATATACAGAAGATCAGTTTACTATATATTAAGTAAAGATTTCAACAGTTTGCCCTCACATAAGGAAACAAAGTGAAAAATACTGTTGGAGTACTGCTTATAGTATTAATTCACAATGTATAGCACATTAAGGACAGAGATCCTACATGATATATTTTTTAAAAATTCATTAATTTTCTATGCAATTTCCAATTTAACACCAAGATTTTTTTTTCATTTTTAGTTATCTATATACAGTAGATTGATTCAGTATATACTAAGTAAAGATTTCATCAGTTTGCACCCATACAGAAACACAAAGTGTAAAATACTGTTTAAGTGCTAGTTATAGCATTACTTCACATTGGATAACACATTAAGGACAGATCCCTCATGAGACGTAAGTACACAGTGACTCCTGAAGTTGATTTAACAATTTGACACTCTTGTTTATGGCGTCAGTAATCTCCCTAGGGTCTAGTCATGAGTTGCCGAGGCTATGGAAGCCTTTAGGGTTCGCCGACTTTGATCTTATTCCGACAGGGTCATAGTCAAAGTGGAGGTTCTCTCCTCCCTTCAGAGAAAGGTACCTCCTTCTTTGATGGCCCCATTCGTTCCACTGGGATCTCACTCACAGAGATCTTTCATTTAGGTCTTCTTTTCTTTCCAGAGTGTCTTGGCTTTCCATGCCTAGAATATTCTCATGGGCTCTTGAGCCAGATCTGAATGCCTTAAGGGCTGATTCTGAGGCCAGAGTGCTATTTAGGACATCTGCCATTCTATGAGTCTGCTGTGTATCTCGCTTCCCATGTTGGATCATTCTCTCCCTTTTTTTTTGATTCTATCAGTTAGTATTAGCAGACACTAGTCTTGTTTGTGTGACCCCTTTGACTCTTAGACCTATCAGTGTGATCAATTGTGAACTGAAATTGATCACTTGGACTAGTGAGATGGCCTTGGTACATGCCACCTTGATGGGATTGTATTGGAATTTCCTGGCACATTTCTAACTCCATCATTTGGGGCACGACTGATTGAGCATGTCCCAGATTGTACATCTCCTCCCTCTGTTATTCCCACTCTTATATTTCACAGGGATCACTTTTCAGTTAAAATTTAAACACCTAAGAATAATTGTTTGTTAATTACAGAGTTCAACCAATAGTACTAGAATAAAAAAAAATACTAAAATGGATAAAGTATTACATTGTACAACAACAGTCAGCACAAGAGCTGATCAAGTTACTGTTTCTCATAGTGTCCATTTCACTTCAATAGGTTTCCCCTTTGGTGCTCAATTAGTTGTCACCGATCAGGGAGAACATATGATATTTGTCCCTTTTGGACTGGCTTAATTCACTCAGAGCGATGTTTTCTAGATTCCTCCATCTTGTTGCAAATGACCAGATTTCATTGTTTTTGACTGCTGTATAGTATTCTATAGAGTACAAGTCCCATAATTTCTTTATCCAAATGTATGCTTTGAATTCCCTGTGATCTTTTGCTGTGAGGTTCCCTTCGTTTACCTTCTTTCATGTTGATGGCCCTGTTTCTGCGTGTCAGCCCTGTAAAAGATGCTTAAAGATGTGTTACACACAGAAACACGGGAAATGTGCAATTCTAATAGGAAAAGATAAGAAGAAGAGCCTGACACCTTCTTAAGATGAGAAAAATGTATTAAATCATATGTGTAGAAAGGTTGAAAGATATGACTTTATGGAAAAAGGAAGCAATAAGATTTAGTGTAAAGAAATCAGATAATGATAAATCTGATTGAGAGTTCCGGTCAAACTGGGGTATTGCTTGATATGATTCCCTCCCTAAAAAGTGCCAGGGCTCAGTCTCTGTTGTTTGTTCTACTCCAAATCTATCTGCAAATTCAAAATCATCCCTAGGCCTTTCCAGAATATAATTTTAATTAGATTTACTTTGGAAATTCACTAATCCACATGCTCAAATGCTGATCAAGTCACAATTCTGTTTGTTCCTCCTTTTATTCAATTTTCCTACTTTGATATTTTAAGTGGATTTCAAATACTGTTTTCCTGGGTCATCCTTATTACCTGGCCTTTGCTCTGAATATTTTAATCTAGGCTGAGGGGCAGAGAATTGTTCATTTTTGCAAGCTCTTCACTTAAGGTCTCCCTTTTATGTTATCTGTGATGCACATTGCCAGCCATTGATCATCATCCACCAATATTTTCCTGTCATATTTTCATTGTTCATAAATGTTCGAAGTTCCTATTTCTGTAGGATAGAATCAAGGTTTCACTTAGCAGTCTGACCTTTACTACCCTTTTTATCTCATCATGTATTGCTCTGTGAAACATTTTTCTATATTTCAATCATCTTGCTCAAAAACACTCCTTACAAATCAAGCATTCACACTTGACCACATTCATCACCAACTCAGAAACATCCTCCTCCTTCCTCTACAGTTACTGAAATTTTGTCAACCTATGGATTCCAGATAAAATTTGTCTTGACTGTGATTCTCAGATAGGCACTGCTCAGAGCAATTCTTCCCTACTTTCTCTGAATTCTCATTGTCCCCTCTTTATTCTATTTCTAACTTGCCACTTCCCATACATTGGGATGAGCTATTTGGTTTTCTTTTCAAAAGCTTAACTCTAGTATACCAAAACAATCTGATGTATAGGGGCTGAAGTATTTCTCCAAGTGCTATGTATACATTTTAATATAATACCTTTTAAATAAGGGCATGCTCATCTGTATATCTAGGCCTAGATAAGGAATAATTGGTATCTCAGAAAACTATTAATGATAGAACAGCTCAGTTGCCCTGGGTAGCAGTTAAGCCCTTTTTTTGCCTCCAACTTCCTACTAAGTTTTTCCTACCAACTTTCACCTACATGTCCCTGGAAATTGATTTCTGCCTTTACAGAACTACTACACTCCTGCCACTAATGGTGTAGGCTGCACATGGTCCTTCATTTGATCCCCTTGTTCACTTTTCACAGACTCTTAGATCAGGATTCTCTACTGGGTTTTGATTGAGTGAATTTTCTGTTACTATAATGAAATGCTTGAGGTTGAGTACTTAATAAAGAAAATTAGTTCATTTAATTCACAGTTCTGAAGTTTCAAGGGTATAATGCTAATTTCTGTTCAACTATGATGAAGGCTTCATGGGAGTTGGAAACACAATGGTGGAAGCAAATAGAATAGGAAGACATGGGATGAAGAGACAGGAAGCCAGATAAAACAAAGTATATTACGACTAGTGCTAGGAGCAAAGTTGAAAAATAAAAACAATACTAGGGGAACCCAAAAGCCAGAATCTAGCCCATTGTATATCTTAGTGACTGTCAGTGTCTAGGAGAGATGATATGTAGTAGACTTCTTTGGGGATTCCCACTCAATCTATTATCTACCAGTCCCTAAGGCTTCATTTCTGCAACAACTTCTACCACGAAACCAACTCTTTTGATGACTAATGAAGCTGGATGGGGTAGCTGGTCTAGCTGAGCTGATCAAATTTGAATAAGGAGCCTATAGTGCTTTATTTGTAGACAGGATATCTGATACAAATACATACATAGATTCATAGGATGGTAGCATAGTTTGGGGGCTTTTTAAATTATTTATTTATTTAAAGCTTTTATTTAATGAATATAAATTTCCAAAGTACAGTTTATAGATTACAATGGCTCTCCCCCCGTAACTTCCCTCCCACCCTCAACCCTCCCCTTTCCCACTCTCTCTCCCCTTCCATTCACATCAAGATTCATTTTCAATTCTCTTTATATACAGAAGACAGTTTAATATATATTAAGTAAAGATTTCAACAGTTTGCCCTCACATAGCAACACAAAATGAAAAATACTGTTGGAGTACTAATTATAGTATTAATTCACAATGTACAGCACATTAAGGACAGAGATTCTACATGATATTTTTTAAAAAATTGTTTAATTTTTTATGCAATTTCCAATTTAACACCAAGTTTTTTTTTTTTCATTTTCAATTATCTTTATATACAGAAGATTGATTCAGTATATACTAAGTAAAGATTTCATCCGTTTTTTACCCACACAGAAACACAAAGTGTAAAAATACTGTTTCAGTACTAGTTATAGCATTACTTCACATTGGACAACACATTAAGGACAGATCTCACATGAGACGTAAGTACACAGTGACTCCTGATGTTGATTTAACAATTTGACACTCTAGTTTATGGCGTCAGTAATCTCCCTAGGCTCTAGTCATGAGTTGCCGAGGCTATGGAAACCTTTAGGGTTCACGGACTTCGATCTTATAAGGGCTGACATGCTGGGTCATCTGCAAAGGTATCTAAAATATGACTCAACAAGACCACGTGCAATGATTCTGAGCCTGAATGGAAGACAGTACCTAGAGGCTACATACTTTCCAGTTGCAGAAAGATAGATTTCCTTGGGTCGTGATGGCTTTTAATTCTAGTCCTATCACTCATGAGACCTGACATGAGATACTGATATGCATGATTCCATTGCAGGAATTTGGAGGGGGTACCAGGACATGGAAAATCCACCCCTCCATCAGCCTTTCAAATAAAGAAGTCTTTTTTTTTAAGTCAACCCTCCCACCACCAGTATCTTCATTGTGAACAACTAGAGCTCAATATAACAGAACTTGATCCAACACAAGTGTGTAAGACTAGATGGTTATTTTGTTCTTGCTTATGACTCTTAATTTTTTTTTTTTTGTTTATTTTTTATTATTTTATTTTTTTTCTTATTTAGAATATAAATTTCCAAGGTACAACTTGTGGATTGCAATGACTTCGCCACCCATACCTCCCCTCCCCCCTGCTACCCTTCCCCCTTACCCACTCCCTCTCCCCTTTCATTCCCATTCAGATTCATTTTCAATTCTCTTTGTATACAGGAGTTCAGTTTAGTATGTGTTAAGAAAAGATTGTAAACCATTTGCCCTCACATAGCATCCTAGAGTGAAGCATACTCTTTGAGTACTAGTTGTAGCTTTAAATCACGTTGTACAGCACATTAGGGACAGAGATCCTACATGATATTATTTTTTTAATTGATTGATTTTTATGTAACTTCCAATTTTTTTTATCATTTCCAATTGTCTTTCCATACGGAAGATCGATTCAGTATATATTAAGCAAAGATTTTGTCAGTTTGCATCCGCGTAGAGACACAAAATGCAGAAATACTGTTTCAGTCCTAGTTATTGCATTACTTCACCTTGGACAACACATTAAGGACAGATCATACATGGGTCGTAAGTACACAGTGACTACTGTTGTTAACTTAACAATTTGCCACTCTTGTTTATGGCGTCAGCAATCTCCCTAGGCTGTAGTCATGAGTTGCTGAGGCTATGGAAGCCTTTAGTGTTCGCCGACTTGGATATGACTCTTAATTAACTCCTCTCTTTGTTTCTCTACTTAGGACCAGTATATCTGTTCAGGTCCTATTGGAAAAATAAAGACATATTGGCTGGCACCATGGAGTAGCGGGTAAAGCCACAGGCTGCCATGCTGGCATCCTATATGGGCACTGGTTCAAGATCTGGCTGCTCCACTTCCTATCCGGCTCTCTGCTATGGCCTGGGAAAGCAGTAAGATGGCTCAAGCCCTAGGCTCCTGCACCCGCGTGGAAGACTTTGAAGAAGATTCTGGCTCTTGGCTTCAGATCAGCTCGGCTCCAGCTGTTGTGGCCAATTGGGGAGTGGATCAGTGGATGGAATATCTCTCTCCCTCTCTCTCCCTCCCTCCCTCTTTCTGCCTCTCCTTCTCTCTTTGTGTAACTTTGATTTTCAAAGTAAATAAATAAATCTTAAAAAAAAAAAGAAAAAGAAAGACCTAACACTTGCATTCATTTGCCAACATTGTTGCAGGGATTGGAGTCTGTTTAATTCTAATTGTGTGTACAGAACACTCTCATAACAGAGCATTGTGCTATAGCCTCAAACCCCAAAGTCCTTGTCGACCCCAACTTTCATTTTTTCCTACTCAAACTATTTGCATATTTTATATTATCTTAAAACTCAGGGGCTGATTATTACCTTAGAATTTTAATTGGAAAAAATGTGTTTTAATCTTAGCTTGGGATTAAATATCCAGTTAATGGTATAAAGCTTCTTTCAAATTAAATAGTCATTATTTATTTATTTATTTATTTGAAAGTCAGAGATACACAAAGAAGGAGAGGCAGAGATAGAGAGAGAGAGAGCGAGAGCAAGAGAGAGTGAGAGAGAAAAATCTTCCATTCGCTGGTTCACTCCCCAATTGGCTTCAGTGGCTGGAGCTGCGCCGATCTGAAACCATGACCCAGGAGCTTCTTCCAGCTCTCCCATGCAGGTGCAGGGACCCAAGGAATTGGGCCATCTTTTACTGCTCTCTAAGGCCATAGTAGAGAGCTGGATTAGAAATGCAGCAGCTGGGACTTGAACTGGCACCCATGTGGGATGCCGGCACTGCAGGCAATGGCTTTGCCCACTGTGCCACAGCACCAGCCCTAAACAGTCATTTAATAATAGAAAGTTGATGAAGTTTTCTGGATTCATTTTATAAATTTATAAAATATATGACTGAGATCATTGAAAGATTGCCATACCAAGAAAAGGTGTCTTCATGATCAATACTAATAGAACCAGAATACTCTTTTTTTCCTCTTTCAATATTTATCCCACCTTATAAAGTATATCTAATGCCATAGTAAAAAACCACCTTTTCTTGAGGCTAAAAACTGTTCCAAAAACTCTTTTTAAATCACTTATCATTGTAATGACCACCCACATTGTACTCAAGGAGAAACCAAAGAACAGGGCAAGGAGATGACTTTCTCAGTGGTCACAGTTAGAGACAGACAAGACAGATTTCAGACCCATATTGTTGGCCATTTGAGTGTATATTTTAGCCATTGTATCAGACTGCCTGCGTTCCCATTGTGCCCCCTATTTACATTATCACTCTGTTTTTCTCCAATGTGTCATTTTGCTGAATTAAAAGAAACTTGAGATAGCAGAACAAAGTTATAGAAATAGAAAATGCCTCTCCCATTGTGTGTGTGTGTATTGATGTAAAGAACGAAAGAGAAGCAGGGAGTTATCCTTTATATTTTTTTAAAGATTTGTTTGTGTTTTTGAAATTCAGTTATATATATAAGGAGAGACACAGAGAGAATCTTCCATCCCCCCACTCACTTCCCAGATGGCTACAATGGCCAGTTCTGGGCTAGTCATATAGGAACCAGGACTTCACCTAGGTCTCCTGTGTGAATAACAGGTGCCCAAACACTTGGGTCATCTTCCACTGCTTTTCCCAGGCCATAAGTAGAGAAGTGCATTGAAAGTTGAGCAGCAAGGACACAAACCAGCACCCATATAGGCTGCTGGAGTCTCAGGTGGCAGCTTTATGTGCTACACCACAACTCCAACCTCATCCTCTTATTATTAACAATGAAGGCAATTACAGGTATCCAAAGGTGTTCAGGTTTAGTTGATCATAAATTAATTATTTTGACTTTTTCATCTATTTTAAAGTGTGGTTTGATAACTTACCAAATTAGAAGTGTAACAACCAAAAAG
This sequence comes from Sylvilagus floridanus, assembly GCA_949820135.1. Classification (NCBI taxonomy): domain Eukaryota; kingdom Metazoa; phylum Chordata; class Mammalia; order Lagomorpha; family Leporidae; genus Sylvilagus; species Sylvilagus floridanus. The sequence continues at coordinate 18,328,314 of OX463244.1, forward strand.
TATTAAGCTTTTTACTGTAATGTAAATTGGAAGTGTGTTACCTAAAAACTAAAAGAAAAGATAGAAAAAGTGAATAAGGGTAGGAGGGAGAGATGAGGAGGGTTTTAAGGAGGGAGGGAGGGAATATCATCGTGTTCTTGGAATTGTATCTACAAATCACACCGAATCAGTAAAAAACTAATTAAATCAAAATTTAAAAAAATATATAAAAGTCTCATTTCTTACCAATAAATAAAATGTATTGTTGTCACTTAGTCCCTAAAGTTGTAACCTCACACTTTTTATACTACCATAAACAAGTAGAAGTGGAATACGTTCCTATCCCAAACTAGTAAAGAAAAAGAATGTCCTTGTAAGCAAAATGTTCAGACACCAAAGTTTTAAAAGCTGTATTTATTATGGGCTGAAAAAGGTCCGTTATGTTATTTTCTCGTTGATTTAGCTGTTTAGTTTTGCCTGTATTTGTACACTTCTCCTTTTTTGCTTAAATGAGAATCAGCTGTTAAAGATTTGAGAAATCTCTGGTTCTGGAAGTTGCATTCCTGCATTTGCTTTGAGCAGTATCACATGTAGTGTGTGTGTGTGTGTGTGTGTGTGTGTGTGTGTGTGTGTGTATGATAAGTAAATATTATTGGATTATAATATTTAACTATTCGTGTAAAATTGTCAAAAATGAAATTCAGATGGAAAAGAGAATTTAAAATGAACTGTGGGGCTGGTGCCGCTGCTCACTAGGCTAATCCTCTGCCTTGCGGCGCCGGCACACAGGGTTCTAGTCCCGGTCGGGGCGCCGGCTTCTATCCCGGTTGCCCCTCTTCCAGGCCAGCTCTCTACTGTGGCCAGGGAGTGCAGTGGAGGATGGCCCAAGTGCTTGGGCCCTGCACCCGCATGGGAGACCAGGAGAAACACCTGGCTTCTGCCATCAGATCAGCGCGGTGGGCTGGCAGCAAGCGTGCTGGCCGCGGCGGCCATTGGAGGGTGAACCAATGGCACAGGAAGACCTTTCTCTCTGTCTCTCTCTCTCTCACTATCCACTCTGCCTGTCAAAAAAAAATGAACTGTGGGAAAAAGTGTTATTCAATGAGTAAAATTTTCTGTTTCTCAAAATGAAAAAAACATAGAAAGCTACTGCAAAACATGCTTATAAGCAACAATGCTGAGGAATACATAAAAATTTGTTAAGAGGGTAGATCTCATACTTTTATCACCACAATACAAAAAATGAGCTATATTACCCTTGCATTTTGTAAATTTGGGGACTAAATTCCAGAAAAGTTAAGTGCTGTTTCCTACATTGAATATCTGATGGATCTCAAAACCAAGACAATAGCACACAATATATAACAAACTGCTCACCACAAAGAGCGTGGAGCAGAATAGGAAATCAATACATTATAGGATTATTATTCTTTCCATGTTCAGTGAGTTTCTTTTTTGCATCTCTTTATTAACCACAAAGTAACTCAAGATTTTGAAATAGACCCATAAATTGGCTTCTGCCTACATAAAAGCTGGCTGAAATTCAAGTCAGTAACAGATGTGCATAAAGTGATAAGAATGCAAACTTGATGTGCTTAACATGTGATATATTTACTGCACCATGCAGCTGGGTGAAAACTGGATTAAGGGGAAAAATACAATTGACTCAAATTTCCAGATGTTTGATACAGATGTCCAAATCACTAAAGAAAAATATAGTTTTCATTTTAATGTTTACTCAACCCAAGTAATTGAAAAATATTTTTAAGTTGTAATTAGTTTTGACAGTTAAAGAAAATACTAATAAGCAAATGCTGCCTTGTTGACATTGGTCAGTTTCTTCTTGAAAATGCTTTAATAAACTTACATATAACTTTGACTTCACTGGGGGAAAAATGTGATTTAGAAAATGTCCCAGAGTCTCAGTTTTGAAATATGTTGTTTCACTCAGTGCAAAAAAAAAAAAAAAAAAAAACAAAACAGAGAACTGCCACTCTACATAATTGTGATTACTAATCACCAGGAGAAAATTAGTCATTGCCCCAGAGATGCAACCTTTGAAAACAAAATTATTTGAGGGTAGAGTCATTTTATTTTAAGAAAGCTTAAATTTACACTTTGGACCAAATACTTAAATGTTGATCACTTATTAAATTTCTTAATGGATGGATTCCTATAATATCTAAATAACTATATAGTTTGTTCAATCCTTGTGGACATAAGTAGACATAAATGTTAAAGTACTACCACCAAAATTGTCACAGTTATTTCCAAACAATTAAAAACACTTATTTATGAGCTAACTACAGTTAATTATATCATTTGCCTTCAGTAGAATGGTATGGTTACTACTTGCGACAGTGGCTTGACTCTTGATGGTAAACATGCAAGAAAACGTTCTGAGGCCAATGAAATCTGACTTTAGGGGACTTTGGTTACAACAACCTAAAATCTAGAAGCACCACTGGAAAATTCCACAAATTAAAACAGGAGATTGTGCAAGCTACGCCCTTTAACCATGTGATATTACAGCCATGAAGTTGTATATATAGCACTGGACACAAGTCATCTGGAATGCTAAGAAATTTTTGCTTAGCTCAGCCAAGAAGTACTTATTTTAAAACTAATTAAATGTTGTTAACTTGCTTTCTTTTGTTTTATAAAAGAGAATAATAATACTTTTAAAAGAGAATAATAATACTTTTAAGAGACTTGCAAATATAAGTAAATTTTCTCCTACTTCTTTATTATTCTCACTAATGATAAGATAGGAAAATCAATTAGTCATTCTTTATTAGGCAAAAAGCAATGTTTTGAGTATTCTTTAATAAAATGTTGTAAAGCAATATGATTAAAAGAGTGCTAGTGGAAAGGTCCATTGTGTTAACACTTGCAAGTGTATCTTTTCTAAATGTTCACGTGGACATGAGTAAGCATTCAGATTTTACAGTAAACAATAGCAACGTTAAAAATGAAAGTAGATTTCAGGTAAGGAAATACAGTTATTTACAAGACAGTTATTTTATTTTTTAGTTTACCAAGTTTATTTGAGAGGCAGCTAGAAAGAGAGAGAGAGAGAGAGAGAGAGACTCTGATCTGCTGGGTTATTACTTTAATGTCCAGAAGCTCAAAGCCCAGAAGTTGCTCAGGGGTTCCTCTATGGGTAGCAAGAAATCTGTTTATTGAAAGATCACCACTATCTCACAGCATCTGAATTATCAAGCAATTGAAGTAATGAGCTAGAGCTGACAGTTAAAGCCAGATACGCCAATGTGGGTTTTGGACATCTTAATTGCCAGTCTAAACAACCACCACCAGGGTAGATATTTTAATGTGTGACATAAGCATCCAAATATATATGCAATGCATTTTAAAATTTTTAAAATATTTATTTATTTGAAAGGCAGATTTACAGAGAGGAAAAGGTAGAGAGAGAGGTCTTCCATCAGCTTGTTCACACCTCCAATGGCTGCAACGGCGGCCTATCTGAAGCCAGGAGCCAGGAGCTTCTTCTGTGTCTCCCACATGGGTTTAGGGACCCAAGAACTTTTCAAGGCCATAGAAGAGAGCTACATTAGAATTGGAGCGACTGGGACTTGAATTGGTGGTTGTATGGGATGCTGGCACTGTAGGTGATAGCTTTACCTGCTACACCACAATGCAGGCCCATACACAATGCATTTTAACTATATTTAATATCAATCATTCTTGCCTTGGAAGTAAAAATACTAGAACACTCCTTCAATAAACTCAGACTTGGTTTTTTGTCGTTTTCTTCCATTCAATCATTTTTGAGATTAGTATATTTTACTGTCAACAGTTATTTTAGTTAAAAGTAAAAGAAACAAAATTCATGGATGATTACATATAGAATATATATATATATATATATATATATATATATATATAGACAGAGATGCAGCTGTATGATTGAGCTTAAATTTTGGAAATAATTTTACACAACCCTGAACTTTCATTCAGTTCCTTTGAACCAACTGAAAGATTGCAATCAGGATGAGTGTTTGGCCAGCAGTTAAAATACTCCTTAAGATGCTTTTGAGTTAAATCAGAGAACTCGGTTCCAGTCTTGGCTTTTCTCCCAATTCTAGGTTTCTGCTGATGTGGACCCTGGAAAGTAGCAGTGATGGCATGGGAGACCAGGATTGAATCAACAGCTTCTAGCTTGGACTGGCTCAACTCTGGTCATTATGGGAACTTAAGGAGTGAACCATTGTATAGTGGTCTCTCTCTCTCTCTCTCTCTCTCTCTCTCTGTGTGTGTGTGTGTGTGTTTGTGTGTTTGTCTCCCTCTCTTCATTTCTCCCTCTCTCCTTCTCTTTCTTTCTCTATCCATCTATCTAGTTCTCTCTCAAGTAATAAAAATAAGTAAATAAAAGTTAAGAATTGTTATAATTTGTGGTTTTAGCAGATTTATTCTTTTCTTCAGAGATTCCTCAGATGATTAAAATCTCTTGGTTACATCAACATGAGTCTTCAATGAACACTGAGAGGAGCAAAGATTCTGGCATACACAGATTGGAAAAAGCCAATGAATATATCAACTGGATGCGTTTTTTGTTCCAAAAAAAAAAAAAAAAGATTGACTTCTATTTATTTAAAAGGTGGAGTGCCAGAGAGAGAGGGAGACAGAGAGAAAGGTCTTTTATCCACTGGTTCACTCTTTCCTCAGGTAAAACAGTTCTTGTTCTGAAATCCGTTAGCAATCTTAATACTGACTGGGTATTTTTGCAATAACGGTATTCTGCAATAGAAAAGTACTTGAGCTTTTCGTAGGGGGAAACTGTGGTCACTTTCCCATCTTAGTTTTGAGATTTATCAACCTACATCAAAATAATGGTAATATAAATAAACCTGCATTCTGATTCTGTTTCAAGAATTTTCAAACATTTTGAAGGTTCACTTTTTTTTTGGTGGGCATTTACTCATCTACATTTTCAGTAATTTTTTAAGGAACAACAAGGTTACATGGAGTAGAGAATGGAAAATGTTAAATAAAAATAGGAGCAAGCAAAATCCTACTAGCAAAAAACACCTTCCTCCATATGTGAAAAATAATTACAGTAAAAAAGTATCATATAATCTCATTTCTTTTTTTTTTCTTTTTGGTGATTCTTATATGTTTCCTGTAAGCTACTTTACATTTTGCTGGTTCACTCCCCAGATGAGGTTCACTTCCCAGATAGCTGCAACGGCTGGAGCTGATCTGAAGCCAGGAACTAGGAGTTTCTTCCGAGCCTCCCACATGGATGAAGGGGCACAAGGACTCAGGTCATCTTCCTCTGCTTTCCCAGGCCGTAGCAAAGAGCTGGATGGGAAGAGGAGCAGCCGGGACTAGAAACGATGCCAATATGGGATGCTGGCACTTTAGGCTAGGGCTTTAACCTGCTGCGCCATAGTGCTGGCTCCATGTGAGCTACTTTTTAAAACAGATTCATTTATTTAATTTAAAGTCAGATTTACAAAGAGAGACAGAAAGAGATCGTTCATCCACTGGTTCTCTCCTGAGACTAGACCAGGCTGAAGCCAGGAGCCAGCAGCTTCTTCCAGGTCTCCCAAGTGGGTGGCAGGGGCCCAAGCACTTGGGTCATCTTCTACTGCCTTTTCCAGGCCATTAGCCAAGAGCTGGAGTGGAAGTGGAGCAACAGGGACACAAACCAACACCCACATGGAATTCTGGCATCTCAGGTGATGCCTTCACCCGCTATTCCACAATGCCAACTCCTGGGAGCTACTTTTGGAAAGATACTACCAGATATATCACATTAGATTAGTATCCAAAGTTACTTGCAGTTGTTTTATCCAATGATTCTCCAAAGCACAGTAGACCTTGAAATAGAAGACTACAGAATAGGTGATTTTTATCAGGAAGTAAGATAATTCCCAGTGTTGGGTGTTTGTAAAAATAAAAACAACAAAACAAAAAGATTGTCATGTGCCGGAAGAGGCTTGAGCCCAGAACTCAGTGGCGGCTTCGTTGCTTCAGAGGGACAGGACACAGAATACTTCGCACATTTGTGAAGAGAATATCTGTCCACCAGTATTTATTTGCTAGATGCATGCACCAAAAAAGTACACATCTATTCCGTATTTATAGGACTTAGATAAAATAAATGAAAACTATATAAATTATTTTTCCGGAGTTCAGAGCTCTGGGTTGAGGGAAGGTATATGAATGGTTTACAAGACAATCTGCAGGCCAGTGCCAAGGCTCACTTGGCTAATCCTCCACCTTCAGTGCCGGAATCCCATATGGGCACCGGGTTCTAGTCCTGGTTGCTTCTCTTCCAGTCCAGCTCTCTGCTGTGGCCTGGGAAGGAAGTGGAGGGTGGCCCAAGTACTTGGGTGCCTGCACCTGTGTGGGAGACCAGGAGGAAGCATCTGGCTCCTGGCTCCTGGCTTCGGATCAGTATAGTCACGGGTATAGAGGCCATTTAGGGGGTGAACTAACGGAAGGAAGACCTTTCTCTCTGTTTCTCCCTCTCACTGTCTGTAACTCTACCTGTCAAATAAATAAATATACAAAAAAAAAAAAGACAATCTGCGACAAAGATTCATAAAACAGAAACACACACACACACAAATAATTAATTTTCGATTAAGGAAAATAGAAATATTTCATAGACAAAGTAGCACTTCAATTTAATCTGATAGCAAAGATATAATCATGAGAACAAGAAAACAAAGCACCATATAAGTAAAATTACCAGGCATTGATGAAATTATGAGTGGTCTGGAGACTGGTTATGTGAAATGTGAGGGGTGAGGCAGAGACGTAATTCTGAGGTTGGGTGTGGATTTTGGAATTGACTACACACAATTGTAGAATTGGACTTTTTGAAAAAGGTAGGTAAGGATGGAAAAAAATGAGAGGCATAAGATTATAAGGTAGAAATATAATTTTGTGGGGTATGAGTATAATACTAAGAGATGGAAGAGGATTAGAAGACACTGAAGATCCAAAAGAGGGCATCCAGAACAACTCTTCAGAATTTTGGATGGGAAAGGGCAGCAGCTGACCAGGGCAATAAATGTGGAAGAAGATGAAAAGAAAGGCAAGTAATTCAAAAGAACAGCCATCACTTAAAAGTATTGAAGTCAGATGATTCACTCCAAAGGCTAATAAAACTTAATGGAATACTATTTTTTACTTTCTGGAAATAAGTTAAACATTTTGTATTGAATATGCCTTTTCCTTTCACTCCTAGTAAGTTGTATTTTGTATTTTTTATGATTTTTATAAAGTATTATAAATAATAAACAGAAGATTGACTATGAAAATGAATACTTCTATTTCCTACTTGAACAATATTCAATTATGTTGCTTTTGTGTTCAATAAACTCAACTTTGGATCATCTAAACATTTACCAGAAATGTAGAAATAATGATCTTGGAATACAAACAACATTATTTCACAATCTGTAATCCACAGTGCCTTGTTCAGGGGAAAACGTAACAGAAATATACATTTAAATCGCATTGACAGATGACAACAGGATAGAGTAATAAATAAAATAAACCAAAAAAGTGTTACTTTCTTAAAGTAATAATTTTTAACCTTCCTTTAACTGGTGCTTCCACTGTCAAATTATATTAAAGTCCATATTGAATCTAGATTATTTATACCTAAACATTCCACCACTCAACTCATTTAGGCTGAGGAGCAGAGGATATTGTGTTATTACCATTTTTTGTTGTTGTTAGAGGAAGAATGCATTCATCTTTGAGCTGAGTCCTCAAGAACATTTAGGATAGGATCAAGAATAAGAAAGCAAAATGAAGGCTAATCTCTGAGATAGAGAGGTATGCTTGCGTATTATCAGTTCAGGGAAAGAGCAGGGAGTTCACTGAAGTAGAGTGAAAAAAAATCAAGTACATGGCAAGAGATGACTCTGGAGACATAGTAAGGGGTTTGAATCTTTCTTGATAAAGCGATGACTTTGTAGCAGCCTTGCTGTGCGAGAGTTAGATAATGATAACAGGTGTGTCTGCGTATGCACATGTACGTGCCTGTGCACAGCAAATCACTGAGGAGGTTACAAAATAACAAATGGGTTTCACAGCAAATGGATTTTCAAACAAAAATTCAGAGTGAGGGAATAGTCATAGACCTTACCAATAGCCACTCTGAAGAGAACAACATTCTCATAGTCATATGAATTTTGTTGAGCTATTTTTCCAAACAGCTCTAATTTAGCATTACTACAGAGACTTAGATGGCATTAAACACCTTTGTAAATCATGTTTTGGATTTTGCCTTACTGCATGTTACTTTTGTATCACTTTATATCTTTCATTGCGTGTTTCCTTTGACGATATGGGGCTTTGTAAATATTAGGTTAATAGCATAAATTACAAAGAGTTTGCAAATATCTACAATTTTAAAGTTACAATAATATAAAAACAAAATAAAACCAGGAAAGAGAGTGTCCTAGAGATAGGCTGTTCATATCCAAATACAATTTTGCTTAGATGGGGATACTATTACTGTTATTTTATTTCCTTTAAAATAAAATTTTCTTGTTTGGTTAAAGTTTTCTTTAATAGCTCTGCTCTCAGTAATGACATAATCTATGATCTCGGTTTATATCTAATTATCTTTGTATGTCTGGATTTTAGCTTATTTACAAAGTATTGTCATAGTGCTGTCAAAATAAAAAATGATGAATTCATGAAAACATGGAAATAACAGATAATTAAGTACTTTTAAATTTAAATTGTTAATTGTGCTGAATAAAATCAGCTACTGAATCAATTATGCCACTATATAAATTAATATTCTTTTTCTTTTAAATACTTATTTATTCATTTACTTATTTTGTAGAGAGAGAAGGGAAGAGAGAGAGACAGAGAGAGAGACAGAGAGAGAGACAGAGAGAGAGACAGAGAGAGAGAGCTTTTCCATGCACTAGTTCACTCCTCAAATGGCTGCAACATCCAGGGCTGGCCAAGGTCAAAGCCAAAAGCTGGGAACCACATTCATGTCTTCCATATGGGGTCAAGCATTTAAGCCACCATCCACTGCTTTCTCAGGCACATTAGCAGGGGACTGGATCAGAAGCAGAGAAGCCCCAGACTTGAACTGTTGCTGCATTATGGGATGATGGTGTTCAAAGTATCAGATTGATTAGATCACAATGCTGGCCCTTGTATATTATTTATTTTTAAAGATTTATTTATTCATTTGAAAAAGTTACAGAGATGGCCGGTGCCGCGGCTCAATAGGCTAATTCTCCGCCTTGTGGCGCCAGCACACCAGGTTCTAGTCCCAGTTGGGGCACCGGATTCTGTCCTGGTTGCCCCTCTTCCAGGCCAGCTCTCTGCTATGGCCTGGGAGTGCAGTGGAGGATGGCTCAAGACCTTGGGCCCTGCACCCGCATGGGAGACCAGGAGAAGCACCTGGCTCCTGGCTTCGGATCAGCGCGGTACGCCAGCCGCAGTGTGCTGGCCGTGGCAGCCATTGGAGGGTGAACCAATGGCACAGGAAGACCTTTCTCTCTGTCTCTCTCTCTCACTATCCACTCTGCCTGTCAAAAAAAAAAAAAAAAGTTACAGGGAGGCAGAGGCAGAGTCAGAGAGAGAGGGAGAGAGACGGAGAGAGAGGGAGAGAGGTCTTCTATCCACGGGTTCAGTCCCCAAGTGGCCACAACAGAGGGAGCTGTGCTGATCCAAAGCCAGGGGCCAGGAGCTTCTTCAGGGTCTCCCACACGGGTTCAGGAGCCCAAGGACTTGGCCCATCTTCTACTGCTCTCCCAGGCCATAGCAGAGAGCTGGATCAGAAGTAGAGCAGCCGGGACTTGAATCGGTGCCCACATGGGATGCTGGCACTGCAGGCAGTGGCTTTTCTTGCTATGCCACAGCTCCAACCCTGTGTATATTATCTTTAATGTAAGTTTTAGGTATAACACTCATCTGGAATTAGAGTGTACTCTTGATAAAAACTTGTGTAAAGGTGTATAAAGCAGGAAATATTTGGTAGAAAAGTAATTTAACACACCTACATTTCATTTTGAATCTTTAGTATAGCTTTAAAAAGATTGTCGCATGTAATATAAATTACAAATGTGGAGTAGCAAGTAAAGCCTGCAGTGCCAGCATCCCATGTGGGCACCAGTTCAAGTCCCAGCTGCTCCACTTCTGATCCAGCTCCCTGCTGTGACCTGGAAAAGCAGTACAAAATGGCCCAAGTCCTTGGGCCTCTGCACCTGCATGGGAGACCCAGAAGAAATTCCTGGATTCTGGCTTTGGATCTGCGGAGGTCTAGCCGTTGCGGCTATCTGGGGAGTGAACCAGAGGATGGAAGACCTCTCTCTCTCTCTCTCTCTCTCTCTCTCTCTCTCTCTCTCTCTCCCCACCCCCTCTTTCTTTCTCTCTTTCTCTCTACCTCTCCTTCTCTCTCTGTATAACTCTGACTTTCAAGTGAATAAATCTTTAAAGAAAGTTATCTCAAAAAATGAAAAAGAAAGGAAGAAAAGAAAAAAGGAAGAAAGGAAAAAGGAAGGAAGAAAGAAGGAGGGAGGGAGGGAGAGGGAGATAGGGAGTAAGGGAATATTATATTGTTAGAATTGTATCTACAAACTATATTGAATCTGCAATCTTTGTATTATTGTTACATTAATATGAAACAAACTAAAAAAAGGCTGTCACACAATGCCTAACAATACTGAATAATTAGAGAATAGAGATTTAAATGTATTGAAGTGAATTCATACTGTTAAAAACCTAAGATATCTGAGTATTTCACAATATATGAAAACAGACTAGTGGACCTGAACCTCATGTGAAACTACACAACAAGAGGAATAAAACTCCAGAGACATGTTAGTGAGCATGGCGATGTTTTCTTATAACCTGGGTTTTTTTTCCTCCATCCAAAGCACCACGGTGCTGGAGGAGAGTTGGTATGACACAACATGATATGCCACAGAAAAAGGGAGGTGTGTGTAGTTCCACTTTTGGACAAAGTTACAAAATGACTTTGGCAAAGTTATTTAGATTTACTTCTTCTCAATTTCCTACTATTTAATAGGAGATAAAAAATACCTATTTGAGGCCAGCACAATGGCATAGCGGTTAATGCCACCATCTGCAGTGCTGGCAAACCATATGGCACTGGCTTGATTCCTGACTGTTCCACTTTCGAACCAGCTCTCTGCCATGGCCTGGGAAAGCAACTTAAGATGGCACCAGTCCTTGGGCCCCTGTACCAGAATGGGAGACCCAAAAGAAGCTCCTGGCTCCTTGCTCTGTATCAGTCCTAAAACTTCTGCCATTGCTGTCTCTCTCTTTCTCTCTCTCTCTCTCTCTCTCTCTCTCTCTGTCTCTGTCTCTTCCTTTCTGGAACTCTGCCTTTCAGATAAATAAATAAATCTTAAAAAACAATAAAAAGCACCTAACTCTGGAATTTCTGTGATGAGTTAATATAATAAATAATGACTAAGGGCTTATCATATAGTGAGAGAGTTAACAAATATGACTCGTGCATTCCATAATAAAAGCACCTGTCAAGCATCTATATGGGGTATCAAGTATTGTGCTTAGGTCTGTTTATCATGAAAGTTAAATAAAATGCCTAAAAAATTATGCTACTTATTTTTCCTGCTTCCTGCCTGAATATCAAGTTATCTAGGACACATTTGTCCCTTGCCCACATTCACGTACATTGCCTTTCCGGTCTTTGCTGCAGCCCCCCAGTTTGCCTACATGCGATGGCAACCTTCGTTTCAGCTGTGTTCCGTGCCTCTCATCTTTTATCTTTTTGCCATTTGAGGATACAAGGGAGATAACACCTTATGAGGCAGTCATTGACAGAGGGGGAATGAGAGCTTGTGGGTTAATGCCCCCTCCACTAGAAGACAGTTAATTGAGCAATTCCAAGGCATATTCCAGGAAGCACCTCAGAACTGCCCAGCAGGATCCAAGCCCAGTTGCTCACTGTGGCGGAACTCAATGCAAAAATGCCTCCTGGCTTGGCTTTGCTTCTCTCCAGTCCATGCCAAAATAAGCTACCTGCACTCAAGCCCTTGTTACAGGCTGTGCTTTGGGGACAGGAGAACGGTGAACTCCAGGATAAAGAGAAGCCACTAAGGGCTTAATTAAAACATGCTAATAGCTCAGTGGCTAGTAGAATCCAAATGCAGATGAAAGATCATTATTTTGCAAACATTATGAACAGTAAAATATTTAATAAATGTCATATTTTCTAATCTACATCATTTAAATAAACTATTTAAAAGAACATTTAAACTCAATACAATTAATGCTATTCCAACAAATTAAGGCAACCGATGTCCAAGTTACTGTCTTCTCAGAGTGAGGGCTATCTGTTGTTTCTCAATATACTCAGATGGAATGCAGCCAGAACCTTAAGGAGTTATGGCATTTCCTTACTGCTTTGCTTACTGCTTTGTTTGGCAGAAATTCCTAGTGCAATTTGAATCTGCCTCACTCCAGTTGAGGCTTTATCTTTTACATAAATCATGTGCAGACTTTCAGAAAAGCATGAGCTCTCTAAAAACACTGCTGTCTTTTCCTACCAAACTTCCAATATGACAGCCACCACGTGAACTGTTTATTTTTCTCTTGTTCATAGGAGACAAGGTGATTTTAACAATTAACAATAGAAATTAAATTTATATAACCTCTGTTTTTTGATAAACTATGAGAATAATCTGTTTTAATATTTTTGTTGCAAATCATTTCATTTTACAAATTTTCCTTTTCTGTCTCTAAAAGCATATGCAAGTTATGACCCAAAACACTCTTTTCGAACCAGCTTCTGAATATGAAACCAAAAAACTACAAGACTCAGATTTTGTATGTATTCAGCTCCTACTTTACCATTCTCAGAAGTTGCACCATAGTGGTGCCTCCCCAAAGTTGTATACTATGCAAAAAATGCAAACCTCATATCCAACACAGTGACCTGACACTCTCACTCACCCACATTGGGTATTTCTACTTGCTGTGTTCCATAATTCCCAAAATTATGACTTATCAAGTTCAGGAGATGTTTGGGATTCACATCCTGATTGTTGAGTCCCTGCAACTGTGTTCTTAGCATCACAATATGTTTTATCTTAATGTATCCAAAATCATGGGCAGAATAAGAAGAAATGCAAGTATGCATAGAAAAAACAAAAGACCGTAGCCGATACATAATGGAAAGGATCTCTGAAGACATGCATTAGCCATTATTACTCTATTTCATGTTTCATTGTTACTTTATTTACTCTATTTCTATGTTGACTTTTTTAATGTTACACAATGTCCATAAGAGAAAGGGGTAATGGAAAGGATCACCCTGTTGAGAAAAAAAGTATTATAAGCCTGAGATGCCTAGGTGACTTGTTATTTTGATCAGTATCTTGACCTACACATCTATGTCTATATGGTTTATATATTTGCACTTGGTCATACCATAAAATACAGGCCACCCAAATTTTATTAGATTTCTCTTACTCTTTGGCAGAATTTTAAGTAATGTTAAACTCACACTGGGGGGATTGATAACATATCTTCTCTCTCATCTTACAGTAAGCTATAATTTAATCTAGACATATAATATATAATGATAGTTGAGACATTAGGAAATCCCAGTGCTTGATTCTGATGTTTTATATAAGCATAATGTGTTTATGATTTGGCCTTGCCACTACTGTTGAACTTTAGAAAGACCACCCAATGTAAATTTTATCTGTGTACAAAAATGTACATTAATTAGGTAGACTCTTATCCTGCCAGACTCCTGTGTGGATGGCTGGGAAACATATATTTAATCAAAACCATAGAACAAATTTATTTCCTCCCTTCAAATAAGACATGTTTCATTAACAAAAAAATAATTCATGGGAAAGAATTTTCAGATAGGAGATACAATCATAGCATTCTATAGAAAATAAATATTTATAAAGGAGAAAGATTGGTCTGGTAAAGTCTACCAAACAAAAGTAGTCACTGTAGATAAACCAAAGATGGACTGTGGTAAGATTCTGCATGGAATATCAAAAATCCCATAAAATATTTAGGAAAAAATGATTTTATTTGTCTGATTTTATTTATGTATATAACTACTGGAAATAGAGATATAAATCAAGAACCAATATGCAATATGTGCATGTGTGTATATAATTTTCATGTAATGGCAATAGTAATCTTAAAATCATTGACCCAATTTTTAGTTACAACAATATCTTTTTTCATTTCTGATTATTTAAAGAATTATTTCAAAGTAAGATTATATGCTACTTCATATGATAGCTTGTATACCATTTTATTTTAAGATTTTGTATACTTGGATATAAAATTCCATTTCCTTTTTAAGCACTATTTTACAGTACCATTTCTTTTTAAATATTTATTTATTTATTTGAGAACTAGTGTTACACACACACAGAGGGACAGACAGAGAGAGAGGTCTTCTATCCACTGGTTCACTCCTCACATGGCTGCAACGGTGGCAGGAACTGGGCCAATCCAAAGCCAGGAACCAGGAGATTCTTCCATGAATCCTATGTGAGTGCAGGGACCCAAGCAGTTGGGTCATCTGCTGCTTTCTCAGGCCATAGAAGAGAGCTGGATCAGAAGAGGAACAGCTGAGACTTGAACTGGCACCCATATGGGATGCCAGTGCCACAGGTGAAGACAGCCCACTATGCCACAGCACTGGCCTCTTTAGTACCACTTCAAAAGTATGACTGCCCAACTATGTAATCATATAAAGATAAACTAAAAGTTAATATCCTGTTCATTATATAGTAATATATGTTTGATGAACTTTTACTTACTCAATATAAAGAGATACCTAGGCTGTCACATTAACAATGATAGACTCTAGATCCTGTTTTGAATTGCTTGTAGAATGGTATTTTATTGGCATATTCATTCAATTCTATTCATTTACTAGTATTTATTGAATGCACAGTTATATATAAAATATAGTTTATGCAGGTTTGAGGTTTCATAGTTTTAAACAATGATTCATTTATTTAAGTCCCAAAGAAAAAAGTGAAAAGAAAGAAAAAAAAAGTTTATTCTCAAATAACAAGAAAACAAGTAAAAGCCCATATACTCATCCATCTACATATTATTGAAAATTTACTCTACTAAGCTCAACTATAGACACTGCATCTAAAGAACTGAAAAACAGACAAGGGACCGGCACTGTGGCGCAGTGTGTTAAAGCCCTGGCCTGAGGTGCCAGCAATCCCATGTGAGCGCCGATTCTAATCCCGGCTGCTTCTCTTTCAGTCCAGCACTCTGCTATGGCCTGGGGTAATGGTGGAGGATGGCCCAAGTGCTTGGGCCCTGCACCTGCATGGGGGACCTGTAGGAGGTTCCTGGCTCCTGGCTTCAGATCAGAGCAGCTCTGGCCATTACAGGCATCTGGGGAGTGAGCCAGCAGATGGAAGAACTCTGTCTTTGTCTCTACTTCTCTCTGTAACTCTTTCAAATAAATAAAATAAATCTTAAGAAAAGAAAAAGAAAAACAGGAAAAAATCTCTGCCTTGGTGGAGATGAGATTCATATAGGGAATATCAGAAAATAAGCACAACATGCCACTGGGAGGAAGATGAGGAACTGACACTCTTATCATCATTCCAAAACTCGGGAGGTCAAGTGATTTTAGCAGTTTATAAAATGAAATTCTCTATCTTTGTCATCACTTTTTTATTAGTTTATGCCCAAATTTTGGCTGGAAGAACTCTCATTGTTATGAACTTACATGATTTCTCAATAAATAAATTCCATCTATGTTAACCTAAAACAACTGCCATCTCCACCAGCCCTTCTATGTAAAATAACGTTACCTAGTTTTCCTAAGTAAATAATGAGACTTTGATCAGCAACAAGACGTACAGAGCTTGAGAGTGCCATATCTGAGGATTTGCCATTTACTTAGGAGACATAGTCTAATTCAAAATGTGAAATCAGAGAGAGAGAGAAAGAGAGAGAGAGAGAGAGAGAGAGAGAGAGAGAGAGAGAGAGAGATTCAAACCTGTAGACTACATCCCAGGTTAGCAAAGCACAATCTTCTTTTAGTCCTCCATGTCATGGAATGAATGTCTGTGTTTTGCACAAATTTCTGAAATTAAAATCTAATCACTAATGCAATGGGATTTGAATGTGGGACATTTGGGAAGTAATTCAATTATGAAAAGAGACCATTATGTTATAAGAGCACTAATCCCTAATAATTGGGATAAATGTCTATAAAAGACTCCTAAGTGGGCTGTCTTGTTTTTTCCTCCATGTGAGGACACAACCAGAAGGTACCATCTCTAAACCAGAAAACGTCCCTCACCAGAAAATGCCAAATGATCTTGAACGTCACACTCTTCATACCTGTAGTAAATAAACTGTAGTTTATAAGCTCTTCCACTATGGCGTTTTATTGTAGCAATCCTAATGGATTTGACAACAATATGAAAGGCATGAATGTGGCAAAGGCTATGCCTTCTGCTTATTGTGCGTCTGCTCCGTCATTCAGAAGTGTAGGAGGGCAAGTCTGTGCACAGAAGTCTGGCCTGTTGCCTATGATCTAGGAAAGCTATTCCAAGCAGAAACAGCATTTTAAAGGACTGTCTCATATGTGATTTATAATTAAACTCATATTTTAATATTTTATATCTAGTATTTCAGTAGGTTGTCATTTTCATGGGTCTATGCATTGGAAAAAATGATTCACTGTTTCTCCAGCTTTTGGAATCAATTAATGGTGGAGAATTTCTTATTTCTGAGAGTTTGAGTCAACACCATGAATCTTTTTATATAATTCCCATATCAATCAAATGAGGTAGATTCAATTATAATCATTATTTTCTAGATAGAAAACTTAAGCTGAAACTCCGTGACATGCCCAGAATAAAAGAGTTAATAGTTAATTTGGAGTCAGGTTACGGGCCTGGATAATCATGTCTGCAGATCCCATGTGTTAAATCACAAAGCAAAGCTGGCTCTTGGCAGGCACTATCTTGACACCATTCCACACCAGTAGGCCCACTGTGCAAAGCACTCACAGGTTATTTGTCAATGGTAATTAACTGTGCATTATGCTGCTTAAATGCATCAAGTGTATGCCAAAGTGACTGGCCTCTTTGATAAGTACGAGATGAAGTGAGAAACAATGTTCCTTCCACTTGGACCCTGACTAAAATAAATGCACCATACTACTTTTGTTGAAAATGACAACATTTTAATTAGTACTACCAGAGCTAACTCCCAAAGCTTCTCAAACTTTCAAGAACTAATTTATGAATATAGTCCCCTCCCCCTCATAAACCCGTAGTTGGCTTTCAAGATGGAATGACAAACTTAAACAAGTCTTCTGCCAAAATCTTGGAGAGAAGATTGTATACACATGCGTAGTATCCCCTAGCTTTTATTTCAGTAGACATATGGGAATCCACCAAATATTTTCTTGAAGAAAGAAGCTTTTGATAGGCAATCCTTTTCCCCAACATATGAGATTCTTGATTTAATGCCTAAAGTAGTAAACCATAAAGGAATATAAAAAACAGAGAGAAACTAAGTTCATTTTTATGTAGAGTTACACATGTATATTTAGTGTTATTTTTACAAGGCATAGAAAATGTCCATAAAATGTATTCTGTCACCCACATTTCTCAAAGATCCTGTAAAGTGCAATTCAGTAATATTTTTATATTTCTCACATATAGTCTTATGGAATTTTCGTATCAAACAGAAGAAATTACATCACCTAATCCTTCCTCTAAGATTTTTATTTCTTTACCTGGTAAAACAGAAGATATTTCCAGCTTTAAGTTCTGGATGATTTTCAAACCCACCTGTTAAAAATTATAGGTAAACTCCTGTAAAACCAGTTTATATTGGCTTTATGTTGGCAACTTGAGTTGATAAAATTAACATAATATATTTTAGGGTTCACAGTGCAAAACACAAACTGCATTATCGTAGTGCACACAAGCATAATAGTATGAATAAGTAGCCTCTTCTTTTCCAACATTTTAGCTATTTGACAATGCTGTCTTCCTATGTATAACTGTTTTTCAGAACACATTTGAAAATAGTGCAAAAGCAGTTTGCTTGAGTTGTTTAGGAACTACTGGTTAAAAACAAACCGCCTTATGTGTTTTAAGTTGACGTAAATAGTAAGATGAATTGGGTAATGATCAAACATGGGAAGGCCTGGAACATCAAACCCCCATCAGAAATCCTAGGAAGACTCTCAGAGAACAGGGGAACTCCTCTTGTGGAGTGGTGACTTAGCCACCATCTGGCCACAAACAAATGGCATGTTCAATGTGGTTAATGACATACTATCAGAGTGACAACACAGGGATCTGGAATCTGGCAACAGGAAATGGCTTAAATCTAAGTGGAGACTTAATTCCCTTCTAGAACTCTGACGCACAAGCTCCTGCGAAGGATAAACATTAATTTTTCAGTCCCTAAAAAAGTAGTTGTTGAGTGGGAATCCATCATATCTAGTATACCAGTAAAGCATATTTTAACACTAGAGAATTTTTTGTTTCAATATAAGCTATACAAAATCAAGTTGTAGATTCCTATCAATAAAACAAACACACAACAACAAAAACAGCAAGCCTCTCAATGAGAATTTTGTATAATTTACTAAAACCAGTTTCATATTTGTGAGTTTTTTAATGACTGTGCAGAGGCTAGTTGAGACTCCTGCATCCCATCTCAGAGTGCTTCGATTCGTGTCCTGCTTCAGCTTCCAGTTCCAACCTTCCCATAATGGGCACACCATGGAAGACCTAGCCAGAGTCCCTGACGCCTGGTTTTAACCTGGCCCAACCCCAGCTATGGCAGGCATTTGACAAATGAACTAGCAGATGGGAAGTATCTCTGAATTAGTAACTCTTTGTTCATCAAATAATGAACATGTTAATTAACAGATATTTCAGCCGTTTCTAGTACCCCCTTACATAGACTTAAAAACCAAAAGAGATCATCCAGGGTCAGTTGATATACAGAGAACAAGGCTTTGGAAATCAGTGAATAATACCAGTTGCCACTGAACTTGTGGACATAGGTGACTGGTAAAACAATCACCTTAATATCTGCACAATAAATCAAGTTCAACAGGTCCTTTGGTGGTGGGAATTCAAACCCATAAATCATAATTATAATAATTACAGCAGTTTCTGGTATGCTGAAAAAAGGGAAAATAACTAAAATTAAAATGATAGCTTCACTGGAAAGCTACATTCAATGTATCAAGCAGCAATTGTTGAAATTGCACTAATAAAATGGCCCATTTGAGATGTCTTTTCAGAAAAGCAACAAACAGCCCATTTCCGTAAAGGTTTTAAAGTTTAATGAAATTTGGAAAGCTACAAGTTTCTGAAGGAAAGAATGAAAAATAATTATCCATTATAATAATGACCTGACCTAATTGTTTTTCTTACTGAAAGATTGACTATTATGTTTTAAACTCCATGTCCAGAATTATTTTAAAAATTACACCATCATCTGCAGTGTGATCAGATTATTTTAATGACCATTCACAAAGTTGTATAAAGACAGAAGGAAAAACAACCTGGTTCCATAATTCCTTTTAATTTATTTTCCTTAGAGCTTCTTTTGGTGAATTTTTCACTTATCCTCTGACCTATTATACAACAAAACTCTGTATGTACTTGCAACAGAACTTCTATCTGTATACTTTAGATCTGCATCAACACGCAAATTGATACTTTTAAATTAAGAGACATTTTTCTTTTCTGGTATATCTAATCAGTTAACACATACAGGCAAATGATCCAAGCTTCCTTTTGGTACAATGATCTACTTAGCAAATACTTTGATAGTTTAAACAAAAACATATTGTTTTTCCCAAATTCTGCAATACTGGATATACAAAGCACATCTGACAGTAGTTCAAATTGGAAAGTTGTAGCATGGCTGAATACTAGAGATTGGTTAAAATTTCTCAGCTTGCACTTCTTTTATTTCAGTGACCAAGTAGTCATAAAATTTAAGTGCTAGAAACCAACTTGTCTTTTCATTTGATTATTGCTTATTGCTCTTGCCTATATATTTCTGTTTGAACTATGGTCTTTCTACTTTTTATTTGTTGAATTCTACTCGGTGGAGCATTTGACTATAATGTAAATTAAAAATATATTATTTCACGGCTGGTACTGTGGAGTAGCAAGTAAAACCACCACCTACAGTGCTGGCATCCCATATGGGCGCCGGTTTGAGTCCCGGCTGCTCCACTTCAGATCCAGCTCTCTGCCATGGCCTGGGAAAGTAGTAGAAGATGGTCTAAGTCTTTAGGCCCCTGCACCTGTGTGGGAAACCCAGAAGAAGCTTCTGACTCCTAGTTTTGGATCTTAGCAGCTCCTACCATTGCGTCCAACTGGGAAGTGAATCAGAGGATGGAAGACCTCTCTCTCTCTCTCTCTCTCTCTCTCTCAATCTCTCCCTCTCCTTCTCACTCTGTGTAACTCTGACTTTTCAAATCTTTAAATATATATATATATATATATAATCTCAAAAATTAAAGAAGAGTTCTAAAAATGAAAATAAAATAAATAAATAAAGCGGGGGAGGGGGGAGACAACAACCTGTCCAACTAATCTCTGCATTGAAAAGCTAATTAAATTGGCCAATATTGTGACACAGCTAGTTTAAGATGCCACTTCTGATGTCAATATCCTGTGTCAGAGTGCTAATTCCACCTGATCAATCCACTTTGGATTCAGCTCCCTACTATTGCACCTGGGAAAGCAGCAGAGGATGGCCCAGACACTCGGGCTTCTGTATCCACATGGGGAACCTGGACAGAGTTCCTGGGTCCTGGTCTCTTAATTTAAAAGTATCAATTTGCGTGTTGATGCAGATCTAAAGTATACAGATAGAAGTTCTGTTGCAAGTACATACAGAGTTTTGTTGTATAATAGGTCAGAGGGTAAATGAAAAATCCACCAAAAGAATGTAACTCCAGACATTGTGTTCATTTGGACATTTGGAGGAGTGAACCAATGAATGAATGGAATATCTGTGTGTGTGTGTGTGAGCGTGTGTGTTTGTGTATCACTCTGCCTTTCAAATAAAGTAAATCTTTACAAAAGAAAGAAAGAGAAAAGCAGATGAAAACAAATAAATGGATGATAATTTAATGCAGAAAAACAAGAATTCTGTCTGGTGTAAATAAAATGTGTACTATCCAGGAACTATAGTTGTTATCCACCCAAGTTGTGGGTCTGCTTCTCAGTGGGTAGAAATCAAACTTCCCCCAGAAGTAGTTGTCACACAAAGTAGTTTACTTGCAACAGATATGGAGAACATGGGGAATCCTTTCCTAAGCTATGGTTCCTGGAGCAAAAGAGGGGGATATCTTTTATCTTGAGAGAAATGAATCTGCAAGAGAAGTCCTTATCCTTACCTGTGGGAGTAGGTACAACCTCACACAGGCACTAATTAGAAACCTGTTTAGACACACATTGCATATTATGCCAGTAAGTTTTAAGTTCCTCCTAGGACAGAAATCTTAGTGTTAAAATTAAGGAAAAGTGCATTCTCAGTTACATTTTAGACACTGGTACATGGTCAGTTATTCTGGTTGCGGACATGGACATTGTGACTAGAATCCGGGGTTGGTCAAGCCTCCTGTTTCTTTTCTGTGAGCCTGAAAGATAACTTTTGGTGAAATTTTTCTCTTGTTCCTGGCTACCCAGGAATACCTTCCCCCAGTCTCTTGTTATGTAAATTTCAGAGTGGCTGGCACTGCACTGCAGGAGCTGAAGGAGTGTGTGAAAACCATCTTGTCAGCTTACTTAAAAACAGGTGCAAACACTGTCAAAAAATCAATTCCTTATCTCTGTGGAAAACACAAAATGAGTTCCATGGACTTGGTTCTGAGCATACCACTAAACATAACTATCATTTATCAAGTGCTTACCATTTATACTGTATTACAAACATATTGGAGCAAGATTTTACAGCAACCTTGCAAAACCAGCTTTATGAAAACCTCATAGCCGAGCCAAAATGAGCAGGAGTCCAGATCAGACACAAATGTATCATGGCCAACCCTTGACCCATTTCTGTGAGGATCTGAAGCTTGTTCCCCACATCCAGAGGCCTCTTTCTAGTTTGATCCTGATGAAGTCACTCCAACTAGTGGTCTTTCCATTTATCTTCATACAAGCTACTAACTTATCCTCAAAAGTCACATGAGGACCAGTTCACCAAGAATTCTAAAAACTTCAAGTCCGAAATAGTGTTTCCTCAACCATGTAAGTAAAATTAAACTAAATTTAAATTTGAATCTCGAAGGCTATGGAAATAGTTGTCACAAAAAATAAGACAGAGCACCTAGGAAACTCTAAAATTGGAAATACTCAAAGGGTTGGAAATTTCATAGAAAAAATTTGCTGCTAAACATAGGATAAGTGCTAAGCTTTTTCAGTATTGATTTGACAATTTGACACAAGTGATGATTAATCAGAATGATTAATGGATTGAAGGTATGACCAGAAGCAGAATAATACAACACAGCAGAGAGAGGGCTTCTGAGTTCCAACTTGGCCCCTCCCCTGGCTAACAGCAAGACCTCAAGTGCTATCCAGGACTCACTGACCTATATAGGAAAAATAATAACAGACAAATATGCCCCTAATAGAGACATTTTGTGTGTTTTATAAGCTAAAGCAGATCAAATACTTGTATAGAATTTCTCATATAACAATAGCTATTATTAATTGTTCTGGGTACTTATAGAGATTTAGGAAATACTACTAGAATAAACCTATCGGAGCCATGAAAATGCAATGTTGAAAATAGCATAATAAACCTATAATCAGTATCATTATACCTATTAGCATAAATGCTTGATCTTTCCTCATCAAAATTGTTTTAGGTCTCTTTATATATTTTCATGAAATAGTTGAAAAATTGTTTTTCATTGATATGGGTAATATGCTTATATAAAATGGATTTTCTTCCTTATTTCTTCACTTTTAACTGATTATTGGATATCTTATTGGATAATCAGGCACAATATCTTCTTTCAATTTCTTTATTCCAAGGTCAATTTTCTAAATCCCCTGATAATCTCAGCAATTAAGAAAAACTTAGGTGCTTAACAAAGGAAACATTGGGTGAAGTTCCTATGACTTGTGTTTTGCAATTAATTGGGAGATTGTCCTTATCCTGTTTCCTTGGTGGAAGAAGAAGCTTGAACAATTCTCTGGTATTTGGCAATGCCCTCCTTGGGCATAAAAGATTTAGAGTGTAGGATGGGAGCTGTTTTTGGAGAATGACAGATTGGTCAGAAAGAGTAGTTTTAGCTGTACCATGTGCCAGCTTAGACAATATTTTTTTATCTCTATGTGTCTCTTCTATCTACAAAATTCAAGCAGAATCTTGGCAGTATCTTTGGAATGCAGTGGCTTCCTTTGGAAACACTTGGAATTTAAATCTCTTCCTCCTTTTGCAGCTATTACTATTAGATTTCTAATATAATTTTCAAGTAAACTCTCCAAAACCTCATTGATAATATCTATATCTGCTTTATCTCCTTTCTAAAGTGACTGAATTTAGCAAACATAAATACAGAATGCCCAATAGAATTTGAACTTCAAATCAATAATGTTTTTTTCTCTTTTTTTAAGTATGTCTCAAATACAACATGGGAAATACTGACAAAAAGAATAATAATTGTTGGTTATATGAAATTCAAATCTAATTGTTGTATTATATTTGGCAAGCATATTCTTTTTTTCTAATTATGCCAAAGAAGAGTGACTTGATATATAATACACATTATTTTAACTGGACTTCAAAATATATATAAAATTCTATTACCATAAAGTCAAGTTTTATGTAAGTAAGACTAAATTGGGTAGGTGTGGCTCTAAAACATACACTGAAACTTTATTTTCTAAAGTCTGCAGAGCGTGGAGATTCCCCTTTCTCCCCTCTAACAAAAAGGAAGTAGTTCAAAAAGAATAGCTTTCTTGAAGTGACCTTTCAAGTAATTGATTGTGGAAACTGATTTTATTTTCACAGAATACATAAGCTGAGTTTGCCAAATGACTTTATTTGATGTCTGACTGACTTTTTCAGCATGGGAGAATGCCAGGATTTGATAGAATGATGTGTGTGCCAAACACTCAACAACAGGGAGGCAGGCCTGCCAAAGAAGTAAATTTCTCACAGTTCTTGGGTCCTTGAGCTATTATTTTTTTTCTAAAAAAATAGCTCCAATTTTAAATGTATCTGCAGTAACAACAAAAGAAATTAGCCTCATAGATCTTGAGGCACATAATTAAATTACTTGACGAATTTTATTAGTGTTCAAAGTTAGAAAATACGCTTATCCCCTGACAACAACCTTGGAAAGTAGAAGTGGGAGTTCAAAGTCTTGGAAGATGTTGCCATTCTAAGAAAAGGAGGAAATCACATAAATGTTATATTCCTTGGGCATGTTCTCATAGCAGCACTCAATCAAATGCTTTACTCAAGTTGTTTTGGCAACATTCACATCATAGGAAAACACATTTCTAGACCCAAGTGAATGGTTACGTTTGGAATTCTATCTTGGATGCTGAAAAAATATCGCATGGGAACAATGGGAATGGAAAGAACACAATAGAGCTACTACATAGTCTTTCAGCTCAGACTCCATCTTTCTAGAGAGTTTATAAATCCTGCTTTCTAAGAGCAACCTTCAGGGATTTTATATAGAATCTGATATCAGTTAGCTCCAGAAATGCATCAACATGCCAGAAGGAGAGGAAATAGTCTGAATACTCACAGAAACAAAATGTGGAAAAACTTTTTCAACATCAGAAAGAGCAGAGAGGATCTTTCTTTTGATGCCATTATAAAAGGGGGGTTGAGCTGTCTAAATGAAATAGAAACTAAGGTAGATTAAAAGCAACAATACACACACTACCCTAGACATAGGAAACTAATCACCACGAAAATGAAAATGGGAATTAAAGCCAGGTGATGCCAAACACTGAGATTAAGGACAAAGGTCTGCTACAGCTTGGATATGGTTTGTCCCACAGAAGTTCATGTGTTGGAATCTTGGACGCCGGTGTGACACTGTTGAGAGGTGGTATGGAATCTTTAAGAGGTGGAGTCTGGTGGGAGATGAGTAGGTCTTGTTGAAGGCACTGCCCTTTGATGGCGTTAGAACAGTTCTCATGGATCCTGAATTAGTTATCTTGAGTGGGTTATAACAAAAATGGAAACTTTGCCTTCCCCTCACTCTGCCATCCCATTAACCATGTGACATCTCTCTCTCTCTTCCGATCATGCTCCTGTCATGATGCCATCTGATGTGAGACCCTCACCAGAGTCAGTGTCAGGCTCTTTGGAGCTTCGTCCTCCGGAATTTTTGAGCTAAATAAACCATTTTCATTTACAAAATATACACTCTCAGGTATTTCATTCTAGTAACTGAAAAAGGCTAAAGACATAATTAGACGTTAGATTATCAGTGTAGGACAGAAACATAAGTGGGAAGATGTAGCATAGAGAACTCCAATGGGAAGTATTTCAGACTCAAATCAGAAAAGGCGTCATGGTGCAAACTTACAGAGTCACACAGAAAGTCATCCAGAGAGAATAGGGAACAAATACTGAGTTCCTTATCCTCCATGGCGGTTTCTGTGTTCCCCATCATATTCCTGTGGAACAAAGCACTATAAAAGAAATCCTAATAAACAACATGAGACATGGGCATTTCTCTTTTTTAAAGGTTTATTTATTTGTTTATTTGTAAGGCAGAGTTAGAGTAAGAGGGAGAGAGAGAGAGAGAGAGAGAGAGAGAATCTTCCATTCACTGGTTCACTCCCCAAATGCTGCAAGGGTCCCAGAGCTGGGCCAATCCAAAGCTAGGAGCCAGAGGCTTCTTCTGGGTCTCCCACATGGGTGTAGGGGCTCAAGCACTTGGTCTATCTTCTTCAGCTTTCCCAGGTGCATTAGCAAGGAGCTAGATTGGAAGTGGAGCAGCCAAGACTTGTCATGTGTATTTCTTCATAGTCAGAATTTGTGCCTTGTGAAGGCTTCCTCCTTTGTTCGCTCACCTAATTCTCACAACCACCATGGAAAGCAAGGCTTCTGGTTTAAACTGCTTTCTAACGTGGATTAAAAAAAAGGCTGAGAGGGGTTCAGAGGTCATCCTCAAACCCAAGGACCCAAAACGGAGCAAGAATGAGACTCCAGATGTTCTAAAGCTGGTTCCTCAAGTGTTATACATGTGGCATGTATTCTATATGTAGTTAAACAACAATAACAGAAATCTTGATTCTGTCAATGATATACCTAAGAATAGAAAGAAAATTCAGGGAAAATTAGAGGCCTGGATTTTGGAAGAGGATAACTTCAGGTCTCATCAGGACACCAAAACTCTCCTGTGTTTGAAGAAACCTGGAATAAAACCCAGTGTCACCAGATTAGCAAAGAAAATATAAAATAAAAAGCACTGGATATCCAGTGTAGTTTGAATTTCAGAAAAAAAAATAAAAATTTTTAGTGTGTGTCTCAGCATTTTATTACAAGTCTATCCAACTTTTAGTATAAATCTGACTAATATTTTGGACATTTATCTACTAGAAAATGTTCCCCTGCTTTACTGAAATTAAAATGGAAATTGGTATGCAACATTTTCCCTGGCAGCTCCAGCTGCAGGGATTCCTACCTGGGATCCTGGGTTCTGAAAGCAGCATGTTCAGTAACTGATTTTAAAGACTGTCGGTTACAGTAAAGTCATATTGAATTTTATGGCTGATCCCTGCTTTACTTGTGAGAAGTGAAGGTCAGTATCCACAATGTGGGCAACGTGCTACAATGGAAAGAGCAGAGACTGTTTGGAAATGCTGGTCTGCAGACCAAAAGCAGTCAGCTTGAGAGTCGATTTTAGCCAAAAGATGACCAAGCATGAAATCCGGGAGCCTCCCTGGCATTTACACAAAAGCACTGGAGGGAGAGGACCTAGTGGAATTTGGCACTCCTTGGAGCAAAGCAAAAATGAGACTGAAATATCTATCATAAGAGGTTCAAGGAATATAGAAACTTAATAATTGATAAAGCTCTCCAGAAAATTCAGTTTGGTAAAATGCACTATGATAACAATGCTTACCTGTCCACTAGTTAATATAATGGCATCAATGGTTGGTGGATCTGATTCAGGCAATCAGTGATGCACACTAATGCTTACTGCCTAGCTTTCTAGTTTTTTTTTTTTTTTTTAAGTTTATGTATTTGAGACAGAATAGGGTCATGGAGGAGGGGGAGGAATAAGAGCTCCCATTCCCTAGTACCCTCCCAAATGCCAGCATTGGCTAGGATTGATCCAGAGCCAGAGCCAGGAACTAAAGAGCAAGCACAATCCAGGTCTTCCATGTGGGTGACAAAAACCCAATTACTTAAGCAATCACCATTGAGCCCTCCCCCCCCAAATCTACATTGACAAGAAGCTGGAATTGAAAACAATCCAGGCACTCTGATATGTAACATGGGATTCTTAACCAGTGCATTTCCCATGGGTTCTTTTTTTTTTTTTTTTTTAAGATTTATTTATTTTACTTGAAAGTCAGAGTTAAACAGAGAGAGGAGAGGCAGAGAGAGAGAGAAAGAGAGAGAGAGGTCTTCCTTTCATTGGTTCACTCTCCAGATGGCCACACGGTTGGAGCTGCGCCAATCTGAAGCAATGAGCCAGGAGCTTCTTCCAGGTCTCCCTCGTGGGTACAGGGTCCCAAGGACTTGGGCCATCTTCTACTGCTTTCCCAGGCCATAGTAGGGAGTGGATCGGAAGCTGAGCAGCTGGGTCTCCAACCAGTGCCCATTTGGGATGCCAAGTGCTTCAGCCCAGGGTGATAACCCGCTGCACTGCAATGCCAGCCCCTCCCATGGGTTCTTAAGCTTACTTACAAATGAAAGTTTCCACAATAAAAGGTACGAATAAATAGAAAAAATTAGACATTTCACATCAGTGAAAACAATAAGCATTTTTCATCACCATGTTACCTATATAGGAGATCCAGTTTTTTCACATTGTAAAATGGGAAGAATCTGTCTTGTAAAAGAGATTTACAGGAGTAAATTTCAAGGGCACTAAGATGGGACCTAGCGAATAGAAGGCATTCCATTTTGTATCATTGTCCTCTTCCTTCTGTTTTTATCATTCTTTTACTCTAAATTACTTTAGTTGTTGTTTTTTCTTTTTTTTTTTTTAAGATTTACTTAACTATTTAAAAGTCAGAGTTACAGAGAGAAAGGGACACAGAGAGAGAGAGAAAGAGAGAGAATCTTCCATCCAATGCTTCACTACCGAGATGGCCCCAACGGCCAGCAGTGAGCCAGGCTGGAGCCAGGAGCCAGGAGCTTCATCCAGGTCTCCCACATGGGTGGCAGGGTCCCAAACACTTGAATTATCTCTGTTGCTTTTCCCAGGCCATTAGTGAGGAGATGGATCAGAAGCAGAGAAACTGGGACACGAGCCAGTGAGCTGTGGGATGCTGGCATTGCAGGCAGTGGGTTTACCTGCTAAGCCACCTGCAGCCCTAAAATTACTTTTGCTTTATTGCTCTTATTAGCATAAATATTGCAATAAATTGTCTCTTAGCACCCTTCCCTCCTAATTAAGGCAGAGAGAGTCTTTGAAAATATGTATTCTACTGCAAAACCAATGCCATCATCATCATTCTATCAGAAATTAGAATTCCCTCCAGAATTGGGGAGTGACTACAAAACCAAACAAACAAATAGAAAATCATCACTAAGGGAGGTTGAATGATTTTTTAAGGAAACTAGTACTAATATTGTAAGACATAGAATATTTTAATTTAGATACACAAAGAAAAGACACATGACAAAAGATATTTTATTTTGTTCACACTTTCCTCTAATGTAAACACAAGAAAAATCCTATAATTGACTAATTTTTCCTCTGGTTGGAGACTTAAAGAATGACATTTCAATGAAAAAAATGTTTAAAGGGAAAATTGTTGAATTACTCACGTCATAGCTATGAGCCCTATAAACTCAAAGCAGAACTTGGAAAAGCAAGTTGTTTCATTTAATACATTAGAATCATAACAACAACTAAGGTTAAACCAAATACCAATAAATACATCAAAATCCTATGCTAAGTAGCACAAAACTTTGCTAAGTTACAAAGTTTAAGATGTAAAAATAAATTAATTTCAGTATATATTTTATGTAAAAGTGATTAATGACAAGTACAAAGTAAATGAATATAAAACATAAATCATAGCAAAACCATTAAATTTATCTGATTTAATTTGTAAAAGTGAAGCAATAATTCCACTTTCATATTAATTCAGTTACCCATACAAACACACACACATATGTACATGTACATTTTTTCATGATTACTGTGTTCTACCATTTTATATCTTGACAAATTTTTTAAATTGTTTAAAATGGAAAATTGCTTTATAATTTTGACAGCCATGCTATTTTTCATGTGTTTTTTAAACTGTATTTTTTTTTTTTTTTTATAAAGCTTTTATTTAAAGAATATAAATTTCCAAAGAACAGTTCATGGACCACAATGGCTCCCCCCCCACACAACTTCCCTCCCTCCCCCCACCCTCCCCTTTCCCGCTCCCTCTCCCCTTCTGTTCACATCAAGATTCATTTTCAATTCTCTTTATACACAGAAGATCAATTTAGTACATATTACGTAAAGATTTCAACGGTTTGCCCTCACATAGAGACACAAAATGATAATACTGTTGGAGTACTAGTTATAGTATTAATTCACAATGTACAGCACATTAAGGACAGAGATCCTACATGATTTTTTTTTTAAAAAATTGATTAATTGTCTATGCAATTTCCAGTTTAACACCAAGATTTTTAATCATTTGCAATTATCTTTAAAAGTCATTAAAACAAATAAGACTTAAGCCCTTTATTCCCGAAGTCTTGCCCAAAAATATTCACATGAAGCATTCTGAATTTCATATACCTTAAAGATCTTAAATATTTATAATTATATACATTCGAATACTTCTTTATGATATTTTAGTTCATTTTATTATGTAATCTCTTCCATTATTTCAAATAAAATCTATATTCAATAAATATAAAATTATTTGGGAAGAATAATATTTTTCTTTAACCTTTAATATTATAAACTCTGAGCTGAATATCAATGTATATGTATTACCTAATTTTTTGGAATTCAGTAGTAA
The DNA here is from genome assembly GCA_949820135.1 of Sylvilagus floridanus. Taxonomy (NCBI): domain Eukaryota; kingdom Metazoa; phylum Chordata; class Mammalia; order Lagomorpha; family Leporidae; genus Sylvilagus; species Sylvilagus floridanus. The sequence goes on from OX463244.1 coordinate 18,358,505, forward strand.
TTGTTCTAAGCTAAAAAGTGTTGAAAATATTTTTTTTAAAAAATAGTAAGTTTTCCTAACATAAATCTTATAATACAATAACAAGTTTTGGAATGAATTAAGCTTAAAAACTTTTTATGTTATTTTTCAACAAAGGTTAAATTCATATTCAATCTCTGATACGGCTTCTCCTAATTTTAAAAAGGAAATGTGTCACCTTTATGTGAGAATTTATTTGCATTTGGTTTAGTAATTTTGCTGCAATGCTTAAAATGGCCCTGGAAGGCAGTGGAGGATGGCCCAAGTCCTTGGGCCCTTGCACCCACGTGGGAGACCAGGAGGAAGCACCTGGCTCCTGGCTTCAGATCAGCACGGCACGCCGGCCGTATCGGCCATTTGGGGGGTGAATCAATGGAAGGAAGACTTTTCTCTCTGTCTCTCTCTCTCACTGTCTAACTCTGCCTGTCAAAAAAAAATTGTTTAAAGTAGGATATTTGTTATGCTTAACTTTGTTTTCTTTATTGTGTAAGTTTGTGCAACGTTCATAAATTTCACAATAGCTAAATAATTAGGAGTAGTAATCTGCAAAGCACTCGCATGCACAAAGCAGGCTCTTTATCATATCTTCACATGTACTAACTCCCATCTTCACATCAATGTTGCAAATTGAAAAGTGTTATTCACATTTTATCAGGAAACTGATTCTTCATTTCATTAAGTATTTCAAGTGTTATGGAAAGTAAAGGGTACATTAAAATTAACAAGCTGCCAATATTTCTTTTTTTAAAAAAAGATTTATTTATTTTATTTGAAAGTCAGAGTTACACAGAGAGAGGAGAGGCAGAGAGAGAGGTCTTCAACCCGCTGGTTCACTCCCCAGTTGGTCACAATGGCCAGAGCTGCTAATATCTGAAGCCAGGAGTCAGGAGCTTATTCCAGGTATCCCACGTGGGTGCAAGGGCCCAAGGACTTGGACCATCTTCTACTGCTTTCCCAGGGCACAACAGACACCCGGATCAGAAGTGGAGCATCTGGAACTCCAGCTGGAGCCTATATGGGATGCTGGCACTGCAGGCAGCAGCTTTACCTACTACACAACAGCACTGGCCCCAAGCTGCCGATATTTCTATCTACCCTCAACAATTACCACAAGTTTGCCTTTCTCAAGCTATTCAATTACTTTTATGAATAAAAATGTTAATAATTAAGAAAAACTCTAATTTTGCTACATATATTTCTTTGTGTGAAAGATACAAAAGTAGCCTATGACATTGACATATTTACTTTCAATAAATAAATAAATTTGTATTATACCCTAAATAAATAAAAAGATACAAACAAAAGTTAAACCACAAACTATCAGAAATTTTCACTCAAAAGTTGACATAAGTACAAACAAATGAAATGAGAGTAAGTGTTGTCCAGTAATCAGTTTGCTAGCTATATGTTGAAAACCATTATTATGAAATTTTTGTCATTATAAGAATATACTTAAAATTACATACCCTTGATTTGAATTTTAATAGCATGAAATTTTAAAAATTGCTTGGCATGTTTTATGCCACACTAAATTTCAAAAAATTGATAACTACTGCCCTGTAGTATGTCCTGAAATCTGGTATTGTGATGCCTCTTGCCTTGTTTTTGTTGTCCAAGATTGCTTTAGCTATTCGAGGTCTCCTGTATTACTGGTACAGAAACAGATGGATAGACCAATGGAACAGAATAGAAACACCAGAAATCAATCCAAACATCTACAGCCAACTGGAGTAAGGACGGTCTATTCTATAAATGGTGCTGGGAAAACTGGATTTCCATGTCAGAAGCATGAAGCAAGACCCCTACCTTTTACCTTACACAAAAATTCATTCAACATGGATTAAAGACTTAAATCTACAACCCAACACCATCAAATTATTAGAGAGCATTGGTGAAACGCTACAAGACATAGGTACTGGCAAAGACTTCTTGGAAAACACCCCAGAAGCACAGGCAGTCAAAGCCAAAATTAACATTTGGGATGGCATCAAATTGAGAAGTTTCTGTACTTCAAAAGAAACAGTCAGGAAAGTAAATAGGAAACGAACAGAAATGGAAAATATATTTGCAAACTATGCAGCAGATAAAGGGTTGATAACCAGAATCTACAAAGAAATTAAGAAACTCCACAACATCAAAACAAACAACCCACTTAAGAGATGGGCCAAGGACCTCAATAGACATTTTTCCAAAGAGGAAATCCAAATGGCCAACAGACACATGAAAAAATGTTCAATATCACTAGCAATCAGGGAAATGCAAATCAAAACCACAATAAGGTTACACCTCACCCCGGTTAGAATGGCTCAAATTCAGAAATCCACCAACAACAGATGCTGGAGAGGATGTGGGGAAAAAGGGACACTAATCCACTGTTGGTGGGAATGCAAACTGGCGAAGCCACATGGAAGTCAGTCTGGAGATTCCTCAGAAACCTGAATATAATCCTACCATATAACCCAGCCATCCCACTTATTGGAATTTACCCAAAGGAAATTAAATTGGCAAACAAAAAAGTCATCTGCACATTAATGTTTATTGCAACTCAATTCACAATAGCTAAGACCTGGAACCAACCCAAATGCCCATCAACAGTAGACTGGATAAAGGAATTATGGGACATGTACTCTATAGAATTCTATGCAGCAGTCAAAAACAATGAAATCCGGTTATTTGCAACAAGATGGAGGAATCTGGAAAACATCATTCTGAGTGAATTAAGCCAGTCCCAAAGGGACAAATATCATATGTTCTCCCTGATCGGCAACAACTAACTGAGCACCAAAGGGGAAACCTGTTGAAGTAACCTGGACACTATGAGAAACAATGACTTGATCAACTCTTGTGCTGACTGTTGTTGTACAATGTAATACTTTATCCATTTTAGTATTTTTTTATCCTAGTACTAGTGGTTGAACTCTGTAATTAACACACAATTATTCTTAGGTGTTTAAATTTTAACTGAAAAGTGATCCCTGTGAAATATAAGAGTGGGAATAAGAGAGGGAGGAGATGTACAATTTCGGACATGCTCAATCAGAACTGCCCCAAATGATGGAGTTAGAATCGTGCCAGGGGATTCCAATACAATCCCATCAAGGTGGCATGTACCAAGGCCATCTCACTAGTCCAAATGATCAATTTCAGTTCAAAATTGATCACACTGATAGGTCTAAGAGTCAAAGGGATCACACAAACAAGACTAGTGTCTGCCAATACAAACAGATAGAACCAAGAAAAGGAAAGAATGATCCAGCATGGGAAGCAGAGTCACAGCAGACTCATAGAATGACAGATGTCCTAAATGACACTCTGGCCTCAGAATCAGCCCTTGAGGCATTCGGATCTGGCTCAAGAGCCCATGAGAGTATTTTAGGCATGGAAAGCCAAGATACTCTGAAAAAAAAAAAAAAAGACCTAAATGAAAGATCTCTGCGAGTGAGATCCCAGTGGAAAGAACGGGGCCATCAAAGAAGGAGGTACCTTTCTCTGAAGGGAGGAGAGAACTTCCACTTGACCCTGTCAGAATAAGATCGAAGTCGGCGAACCCTAAAGGCTTCCATAGCCTCGGCAACTCATGACTAGAGCCTAGGGAGATTACTGACGCCATAAACAAGAGTGTCAAATTGTTAAATCAACATCAGGAGTCACTGTGTACTTATGTCTCATGAGGGATCTGTCTTTAATGTGTTATCCATTGTGAGGTAATGCTATAACTAGTACTGAAACACTATTTTTACACTTTGTGTTTCTGTGTGGGTGCAAACTGATGAAATCTTTACATAGTATATACTGAATCGATCTTCTGTATATAAAGATAATTGAAAATGATTTAAAAAATCTTGGTGTTAAATTGGAAATTGCATAGATAATTAATCAATTCTTTAAAAAAAACTCATGTAAGATCTCTGTCCTTAATGTGCTGTACATTGTGAATTAATACTATAACTAGTACTGCAACAGTATTTTCACTTTGTGTTGCTATGTGAGGGCAAACTGTTGAAATCTTTACGTAATATGTACTAAACTGATCTTCTGTGTATAAAGAGAATTGAAAATGAATCTTGATGTGAATGCAAGGGGAGAGGGAGTGGGAAAGGGTAGGGTAGTGGTTGGGAGGGAAATTATGGGGGGGGTGAGCCATTGTAATCTATAAGCTGTATTTTGGAAATTTATATTGTTTAAATAAATGCTTTATATATTTAAAAAATTTCAAAAAATTGAAATTTTTTCTGAAATACAAAGTATTACATTTACATGTATTTCAAGTCATGAAATCAACCCTATTTCATGTATTATTTTATGAGAAACAAATTATTTATCAAATCATAAAAATAGTTTTTAGAAATTTGTATTTATAATCACCTCCCTTACCTTTGAAATTTACAATGGATCCATTACATACTCTGTTAATTATTACAAATATGGGAAAACTTATGATATTTGTCTTCCTGAGACTACCTTATTTCACTAAGTATAATGGTTTCCAATTGCATCCATTTTTTCCCAAAAGATAGGATTTCATTCTTTATTATAGCTGAATAGTATTTCATAGTGTATATATACCACATTTCCTTTAACCAGTCATCGGATAATGGACATCTGGGTTGATTCCATATGTTATCTATTGTTCATTGAACTGGAATGAATATGGGGGTACAGATAACTCTTTCATATGCAGATTTCATTTATTTTGGGTAAATTCCCAGGAGTAGGATTGCTGGGTCATATGGTAAATCTATTTTCAGATTTCTAAGAAATCACAATAATGTCTTCTACAGTGACTACATGAGTTTGCAATCCCACCAATAGTTGATTAGGGTACCTTTTCCCCAGCAGCTTTTGCCAGTATTTGTTGATATTTTGACTTTTTATTTTTTATCAAAAATTCAGGGTACTTAAGATAAGAAAAAGATAAAAGTTTGAGAGGGCAAGAAGATAAATAGAAAATAGCAGTGTAGATCAAATATTTCATTATCTTCAAAGAGCAACAATAAAATAAGTATTTGATTGCTCAATAAAAATGATAAATACTTATGACTGGAGTGAATTTGATGATGAATCTATAGACAGACCTGAGTTTAAATTCTACATAAAACTATCACTGTAATTTACCACAAATTTTTCTAAATTGTGAAACTCAGTCAACTAAAAATGTCTGGGAGCCTTACTTTTGGGCCATCAAATCAGAAGAGAAGGTAACACAACCATGTTACAGAACTACTGAAATGTGCATTAAAAGGCATTGCCTCTTTTTCTCATGCCCTTCTTCAAATTTAAGTATCACCTGAGAGTCTATCTTATTTTTGTTTGGAAATATGATAACAAATCCAATGGAATAATTTTATACTGAAAATACACCTTACTAACATGTAAAACGCTAGTAGTTTCTTCCCAAAAGCTCTCATGTTTTTACTTTCTGAAACATCATTAGTACCACTTTCTCATGGAAACTAAAAATAGTCTGACTCATAAAGTGAGGGGACCCTAAATTGACATGAATTAATTATTTAGTCTGGATTATAAATGAAAAAAAAAATGATAAATGTCTTTTACAGACACTCTAAGTACAGTTACATAAATTCTAAAGGTACATTCAGTGCTCTTAAGGGGAAAGTAGGAGTTTAGCCAAGTTATTCTTTAAGCATAATGGACAGTTTAACGCTTCACTACTTCGTTTCCAGCTGTTTTCTGCATGTTATTTTAGAAGTCTCTCCTTTATCTACAACACTTAGTCCAAACCATTCAAGTATACTTTGCTGCTTAAGAGAGAATGATGTTTTGAGTGACCTACTTTTTAAAGAACCTTAGCTAAACTTTTTACCCAAAAAAGGAAACTTTTTTAGGATTACATGCAAATAGTCTAGTCTAGAATGCTGTCCTTTTTCCTGAGGTTAGAAACAAACAAACAAAAAAAAACAAATAGAAATAGAGAAAAATTAGTAAGGACATGGTTATAGAAAGGACTGGTGGTAGAAAACAAAGTGCTTCTGTAATACAGAAATCTGTTCATTTTCTTTAGAATTTCTATCAATATGAGGATCTCTGAAAGAGATCGCTTTCAGATTGGTCCTACGAAAACTTATGAAAATATTATAGTTTGAAGACTAATGCTAAAGAAGTCCATCATCAGGTCACCAAACCTTTTTTAGAGTGAACAGATGTTGTAGCTTTAACGTTACAAAATACAAATAAAGTAACTTATAATTAAATACAGATAGTGCTTTGTTGGAACCTATTGATCATTATTAAGGGATGGATGGGTAGGAATAATTCCAAAATTAACATGATGTCATCACTACCTCATGGGAAAAGCCTACAGAGATTCAAGTTCTGCACAGGAGCTGTGGGCAACCCCAAGGCTATTTGATTTCTTTCTTGGCTACTTTAGCTGACAATTTAGGGAGAGGTAAAAGGAACATGTATTAATGACCATGACATAAACGATCTGATTATGGAAGAAGCATGTGAGGTAATAAAAGTAAACTTAATTCAATAGACTGAAGGGCCTGGGGAAATCCAGAAAGATTTCTTGCTTGAGATATGGTTTAAGCCAAGCTTGCAAAACTCTTGTGGGCTTATGAATCTCTTGCAAGTCCTGTTACTATGCAGACTCAAATTCAGGAGGTCAGTGAATCTACCAGACTAAGAACTTGCATTTCTAATAAGCTCCTGGGTGAGACCTTTGCTGCTGGTTCTGAAATCACACTGTGAGGAACAAAGTTGAAAGAATAAATAAAATCAGATTTATTACTCTTGTTGGGTAAGATTAATTCAGCCCAGGTATAGAGAGTAGCTTGAGAAAATACAGGGAAACAATAAAAGCGAGGTTTGTTTAGGAACAGCAAATAACTGTGGCTGTTGGACTCACTGGGTAGCATGTGGAATTGTTGTATTCTATTCTTAATCATCTCTCAAGTCCACCCCTACATATTCTGTTCTTTTTCTTCAATTTATCATTTTCTGCATGAGTTTTTGTAGTAGTTTCTTACCAACTTTACTTCTTCTGGTTTCTTTTTACTAGAATTTATTCTTCATGATGCTAGGTTATTCTTAAATGCAAATCTCCAGATATTACTGGGGCAGGACACAGCCAACCATCTTGTCCTTACTAGAGCTCCTCTCTGTTTCGCTGTTGAAATCTACAGCTACTCCTCTGGACCATACCTTAGCAATGGCAATGGCTTAGAGTTCTCTTAATGGGTCATGTAAATTCACACTGCTTTTCTTTTTAACCCTGAAATATAATTCCCGCCATTGTGGAGCTAATAACCCTATTCAGTTTTCAATATATGGCTATGTTATTAAACATATCCCATAACTCTGCCCTTTCTAAACACAGCAATTCACATCTTTATTCTTCTCTTGTCTTGATTCACTTATTAAAAATGTTTTCTGAATATCTGCTATGTCCACAGCAATAAAAAAGATGATGGATCAGCTTCAATCCAGCAAGGTACACAAATTTAGACATACAATTGAAGGTAAGTACAACTTCTCAAGAAAAAAATTGATGGCCAGGAAACAGTGGCCCTACTTTTTCTTATAAAACAACCAGCTGAGGCTGAGCAATGCTGCTTTTTTAGAGATGGTAGAAACAGCCTCAAAATCAGCAGTCCACATAAACTTACATTGTTCAATTTTGGTCTGCCATACTTAGGTTTATGACTTCCTTTTAAAAAGATGTTTGTTTACTTGTTTGAAGGGCAAAGTGAATGAGAGAAAGAGAGAAAGAGAGAGAGAGAGAGAGAGACAGAAGACAGAGACACTTTTCCCATCTGCTGGCTCACCCACTGAATACCACAATGGCTGCTTCCAAGATCCAATAACTCGATCTAGGAACCCCAAGTGGGTGGCAGGGATTCCACTACTTGATTTTTACTTGAAGCCCATCTCCACAGGGTGTGAATTAGCAGAAGCTGGAACCAAGAATGAAAGCAGGACTTGAACCCCGGCACTCAGATATGGGATGTGAGCATCTCAGGTGACATTTTAACTGCTAAGCCAAACACCCACCCACCCTCATGACTTTTTTTTAAAGCAAGAGAATGATAAAAGCAAATTTTACACATTGTAAAATCATTGACCACAAGAACAGAGTAAGTTGAAAGACGACAAGATTGATACAAGGTAAGAAGTTACAAAAATATTGTTGTAATAGTCCTGACAACAAATGAAATTAGCCTGGACAAGGATGGTAGAAGTAGAGACAAATTGTGATTTAAAATGATATTTTGCTATAGGTTAATAGTATGTATTCTTTGTGTATGGGACATTATGTTAATAGACAAATAAATAATGACACAGAATTCTGGCCTGAATTACTGGTATCTTCTGGTTATATAATGTGAAAAAATATTAACAGTTATTAATCTCAAAAGAAATCATGAATCTAGTATTTTATATATTGTTTGTGGTATCTATGAAATAGATAAACATGTAGGAAGGTCAAGTAGGCATTCATACAGCCCTGAGCTAAGAACAGAAATCAAACTGATGGATGTGTCTTTGGGATTTGTTGGCACACACATAATAGTCTTATTGATGTGAAAGGATGAGACAACACAGAAGTAGGGATTAAAATAAGAGATGAGAAAAGTCTAAGAGGATATCCAATATTGAATAGCTGTGTAACAGGAAGACAAGTTGTCATAAAAGATCTTGAAAGGATGAAAGACTTCTCTTGAAAGGGACAGGAGTAAAACTCCTTTTTCATGCACGCCAAGAAAGCCACAAGAAGACAATATTTTTTAAAAAGAGAGAGAGATAAATAAGACATTCAATAAACTAATTCTAAAAAGTTTCCAATAAGCTAGTTATAAAAATGTTTCCAGTGGAATGTTCTTGGACCAGTAGTTCCTGTTAGGTAAATCACAGGAGATACAAGAGTACTTCAAAAAGTCTGTTGGGAGGCAAGCATTTGATGCATTGGTTAAGACACTGGGATCCTGCATCTCATATCAGAGTGCCTGCACTCAAGTCTCAGTTCTGCTTCTTATTCTAGTTTCCTACTACTGTACACCATAGGGGAGGCGGGCAGCAGATGATAACTCAAGTAGTTGACTCTGTGTTGCTGATCTGAGAGATTCAGGCCAAGATCTCAGTTCCTTGTCTCACCATGGCCCAGCCCCTGCTGTTGGAGGCGTTTGGAGAAAAACAAAAGAAGGTGGGAGCTCTCTCTCATCTCTCTCTCTCTCTCTCTCTCTCTCTCTCTCTCTCTCTCTCTGTGTGTGTGTGTGTGTGTTTGCTTTTCAAGTAATATAATAAACCCATAAAATTTTTCAACCTCCATGAAAAAGACTTAAAAAGATAAATTTATTTTAGTTGAAAAAATTGTGAAATCTACCTGTAGTTTTTTCACAATATTCATTTCCATAAACTGTATTAAATATTGTATGTATTTATTTGAATGATAGAGAGACAGACAGAGAGAGACAGACATAAAGGGAGATCCACCTCAAGTTCACTTTCCAAATGGCTGCAGCCAGAAGACTAGACCTCCATTTGGGTCTCCCACTTGAAGGGCAGGGCCACAGGTACTTAGACCATCTTCCTCTGCTTTCCCAGGCACAAAAAGCATGTACTTGAACCAAAAACAGTGCAACAGGGACTCAAAATATTGCTCTGATATAGGCTTAACCCACTGCTGCAGAGCGTGGGCTCCACGTAAACTTTTGTAATACCATTTGTATACTGGCATAATCCAGAAAATTAAACTAAACAGTAGAGGTAATAAGCATATATACATGTTTTTAAAAAGATGAATGAAAGAGAGAGGTATTTAAAGCAGGGTAGATGATGATCAAGATATGAAATGTTAAGATGGAAGATGTTCATTGTTTGAAGATTGATGAGCCCCCAATAGATTGGAGAGTAAAAGGAAGGACCTAGATCCATATCATAATGACTCTGTAAAAATAAGAGGGAATGAGACAAGATAGGATCAGCCTTGAATAAATCAAAGGCCACAATGCCCCTTTTGGGATCCCAAGATGGTTACCAACGTAACTATTTTCATAGAGAAGTTTAAATAACTTCAATCTGATGGCATTAATTATCCCCAGTGAAGCATGAGGGATGTGGTCTTCCAAGAAGAGAGGGTAATGATAAGTAGCAATGATTCTCAAAATCCGGTTCAAAGAGAGGAGGTGGAAAAAAGGGAGTTATTTTATTCAGAACTTGAATTGTCCTTAGAAAACAAAGATATTGCTTTGAACTTCGAGGTTTAGATCACTAATATCCCTTTGTCTCCTAAGTAGAAATTCCATTTTCCTTTCCAGATTGCGACCATTTGCTTTGTCAAAAATGTATATCCTCACCTGTACCTCAACTGCCTGGACCCTGACCACTGATGGTAGCATGTCCACAAGTGAGCTGTAAATCATGCTGCTCCCTGACCATGGCTCCCTGACCAGCTTCTCCATGGCTGACTATTGAGAGATAGCCTGAATATTCCTCCTTCTTTTCCTCTTTCGGGTACCTTTCTGGCTTCTCATCATCATTTCTGAAGAGGGATAAATTGGATGAAGTCATTGTTAATCATCAAGTAAAGTGTTTTTTTTTTTTTCCCAGCAACAGCAGTTTCCTTCAATTGTGGGTGTATTGTTGGCTTCTGAATGTGTTGCAATACTGATTATAGATGTGTTTTAGTAATTTTAAATAATTCATTTGCATGTTACTCTAAAAGTGAGAATGTGTATGCTTGATATACATATATCCACATATTTATCATATTTATATAAGAAATGTGGTAATTATTTTTGTGAGGAAAGTTATTTTTCTTGAAATACTTATATTGGTGAAATTAATTTTATAATAATACTTCCAAATGTAGTTTTAATAATCTAGGTCTTAAAAAAGGAGAACTATACCATGCTTTAAATGGAAAAAAATCAGCCAATTGAAGTTCTAATTATGGAGGAATAAATGGCTCTAAATGCATTTGACAGGTGGGAGTTACTCTTAGATGTGACTGAATTAGCCACAGCTGCTTTCTACAAAATATAGCTTGAATGTTCAGTAAAAAAGGAGATTAGTTTTTATCACATATTCATGTTGAGTAATAATATTTGGGGAGCCCTGTTAATGCAAGCTAACTCCATTCGTATCTGTGCACCAGAAATTCAACACAGAAAATATGCACCATGTGTGAAAAGAATTATGCGCCTGACCTCTCAGAGACGTTCAGAAGAATGACATTTCATGGAACATTGACACTTGCTCTAAATCCTAAAATTTGTCTTAAATGTTTCACTTAAGATAGTTGTGTCTGGGGACCTGCTCATTTATGAATAATTGACTTAAACATAGTATAGTTTCAATGAAGGAAATAGAGATTTTCCTTTTCCTTTTGGAATTCACATAGGGAAAAATTCATCATATTTGTTGTAGCAAATAGATATCCGTGTTTCTGGCACGTGGCTTCACGTTCTTCCCATGGGCTTCTCAACATTCACCATCATTTCAACTCTTAGTTGTGTTTAGTCACTAGAAGTTTACTGACATTATCATGGGCAGACGTGCTACTTTTCTTACATTACCAATTACATAAGAACGATGAGGCCAAATGCATTCAATGAAAACAATTTTTGAATAGTCTTACATAGTATTATGTTGGAATTAAAAGGTAACTATGGAAAGTTGAACATTATTTCATTTGAATCACCATGAAAAAAAAATTGAATGTTCTTTGGGTAGTAGATGATATTCAAAGAGCGTTTTCCTGTCACTCCTTGAAAATACAATCGTGTCAAAGACATAGAAAGAGGTGAGAATGGAAAAAATCCCTCCAACCAATGAAGTCAACCAATGAAGTCAAGTAGAATTGCTGTGTAAATAATGTTATATTGATAATCAAATGAACGATTTTTTAAAAATTTTACTTAATAAATATAAATTTCCAAAGTACAGCTTATGGATTACAATATCTTCCACCCCCTTAACTTCCCTCCCACCCATAACCCTCCCATCTCCCTCTCCCTCTCCCATTCCATTCACATCAAGATTCATTTTCAAATATCTTTATATACAGAAGATCAATTAAGCATATATTAAGTAAAGATTTAAACAGTTCAAACCCACACAGAAACACAAAGTGTAAAGTATTGTTTGAGTATTAGTTATAGCATTAATTCACATTGTAGAACACATTAAGGACAGAGATCCTACATAAGGAGTAAGTGCCCAGTGACTCCTGTTGTTGACTTAACAATTTGACACTCTTGTTTATGGTGTCTGTAATCACCCTAGGCTCTTGTCATGAGTTGCCAAGGCTATGGAAGCCTTTTGAGTTCACCGACTCCAATCTTATTTAGACAAGGTCATAGTCAAAGTGGAAGTTCTCTCCTCCCTTCAGAAAAAGGTACCTCCTTCTTGGAAGGCCCCCTTCTTTCCATTGGGATCTCACTCGCAGAGATCTTTCATTTAGGTGTTTTTTTTTTAAGAGTTTCTTGGCTTTCAATTTTTCCATGCCTAAAATACTCTCATGGGCTCTTCTTCCAGATCTGAATGCCTTATAGACTGATTCTGAGGCCTGTTCAGGACATCTGCCATTCTATGAGTCTGCTCTGTATCCCGCTTCCCATGTTGGATTGTTCTCTCCCTTTTTATTCTATCAGTTAGTATTAGCAGAAAGTAGTCTTGTTTATGTGATCCCTTTGAGTCTTAATCCTTTTATTATGATCAATTGTGAACTGAAATTGATCACTTGGACTAGAGAGGTGGCACTGGTACATGCCACCTTGATGGGATTGAATTGGAATGCCCTGGCACATTTCTACCTCTACCGTCTGGGGCAAATCAGCTTCAGCATGTCCCAAATTGTACATCTCCTCCCACTCAAATTCCCATTATTATATTTAACAGGGATCACTTTTTAGTTAAAATTTAAACACCTTAGAACAATTGTGTGTTAATTACAGAGTTCAACCAATAGTGTTAAGTAGAACAACAACAACAAAAAACTACTAAAAGGGATAAAGTATTAAGTTGTTCATCAAAAGTTAGGACAAGGGCTGATCAAGTCACTGTTTCTCATAGTGTCCGTTTCACTTCAACAGGTTTCCTTTTTAGTACTTGGTTAGTTGTCACCAATCAGAGAGAACATATGATATTTGTCCCTTTGGGACTGGCTTATTTCACTCAGCAGATGTTTTCCAAATTCCTCCATTTTGTTGCAAATGACTGGATTTCTTTGTTTTTTACTGCTGTATAGTTTTCTTTTTTTTTTTTTTTTTTTTTTTGACAGGCAGAGTGGACAGTGAGAGAGAGAGACAGAGAGAAAGGTCTTCCATTGCCGTTGGTTCACCCTCCAATGGCCGCTGCGGTTGGCGCACTGCGGCCGGCGCACCGTGCTCCTCTGATGGCAGGAGCCAGGAGCCAGGTGCTTTTCCTGGTCTCCCCATGGGGTGCAGGGCCCAAGCACCTGGGCCATCCTCCACTGCACTCCCGGGCCACAGCAGAGGGCTGGCCTGGAAGAGGGGCAACCGGGACAGAATCCGGCGCCCCGACCGGGACTAGAACCCGGTGTGCCGGCGCCGTAAGGCGGAGGATTAGCCTGTTGAGCCACGGCGCCGGCCTTTTTTTTTTTTTTTTTCTGCTGTATAGTTTTCTATAGAGTGCATGTCCCATAATTTCTTTATACAGTTTGCTGTTCATGGGCATTTGAATTGATTCCAGATCTTAGCTATTGTGAATTGAGCTGCAATAAACATTAAGGTGCAGACAGCTTTTTTGTTTGCCAATTTAATTTTCTTTGGGTAAATTCCAAGAAGTGGGATGGCTGGGTTGTATGGTAGGGTTATATTCAGGTTTCTGAGAAATCTCCAGATTGACTTCCATAGTGGCTTAACCAGTTTGCATTCCCACCAACACTGGGTTAGCATTCTTTTTTCCCCAAATCCTTGCCAGTATCTGTTGTTGGTAGATTTCTTTATGTGAGCCATTCTAACCTGGGTGAGGTGAAACCTCATTGTGGTTTTGATTTGCATTTCCTGATTGCTAGTGAGCCTGAAAATTTTTTCATGTGTCTGTTAGCCATTTGGATTTCCTCTTTTGAAAAATGTCTATTGAGGTCCTTGGCCAATCTCTTGAGTGGGTTGTTTGTTTTGATGTTGTGTGGTTTCTTGATTTCTTTGTAGATTGTGGTTATTAATTCTTTATCAGTTGCATAATTTGCAAATATTATTTCCCATTCTGTCAGTTGCCGCTTTACTCTCCTGACTGTTTCTTTTGCAGAACAGAAACTTCTCAATTTGATGAAATACCAAATGTTAATTTTGGCTTTGACTGCCTGTGCCTCTGGGGTCTTTTCCAAGACATCTTTGCCAGTGCCTGTATCTTGCAGGGTTTCTCCAATGTTCTCTAATAATTTGATGAAGTCAGTTCATAGATTTAGATCTTTAATCCGTGTTGAGTGGATTTTTGTGTAAGGTGAAAGGTAGGGATCTTGTTTCATGCTTCTGCACATGGAAATCCAGTTTTCCCAGCACAATTTATTGAATAGAGTGTCCTTACTCCAGGGATTGGTTTTGGATCCTTGATCAAATATAAGCTGGGTGTAGATGTTTGGATTGATTTCTGGTGTTTCTATTCTGTTCCATTGGTCTATCCATCTCTTTCTGTACCAGTACCATGCTGTTTTGATTGCAACTGCCCTGTAGTATGTCCTGTAATCTGGTATTGTGATGCCTCCGGCTTTATTTTTTTTTTTTTGTACAAGATTGCTTTAGCTATTCGAGGTCTCCTGTGTCTCCATATGAATTTCAGCATCATTTTTTCCAGATCTGAGAATATCTTTGGAATTTTGATTGGTATTGCATTGAATCTATAAATTGCTTTTTGGAGAATGGACATTTTGATGACATTGATTCTTCCAATCAATAAGCATGCAAGATTTCTCCATTTTGTGATACCCTCTTCCAATTCTTTCTTTAAGATTTTGTAATTCTCATCATAGTGATCTCTATTGTCCTTAGTTAAATTTATTCCAAGGTATTTGATTGTTTTTGTTGATATTGTGAATGGTGGTCGGGATGGATACCTCTGTCATCCTTCCCAACAAAGAATATTTTAGGCAGGTGACAGTCATTAAATGCTTTCCATGACATCTGTATCTCCCTACAGGGCTTCCAGGAACCCACAAGAGAAAGTAAGGTCCATAGGCCTTCAGTAACAATAAACTAAAGTGAAAGTCCCCTTCCAAAGCTTGCTTTGAGATCTGGAATCCTGCAGTTAATGTTCCTCATTATTAAAGCAGAATTTAACAATAACAAACAGTAGAAAGTTTAAATTTATTAGGAAGCATTATCTACATTTTGCAAACTCATGTATAGAAACTAAATATGACTTTTTCTTTGGTGTATCTCTTCAGTTCTGACCTTTCACACACTAATACACTTATTAAGTCATGCTTATATTTTAATGTTGATACTGTTTACTTATTCAAGGAACATAGTGAAAATTTTACTATTCTAATTAGTAAAACATGAATCAAGAGGAAAGTATTTTGAATTGACTTTCTAGATCTTTAAAATATACAGAAGCTAAATACAGAGTTAATAAATACATACATCAAGCACATATGCACACATACACATATAGGGAGAGAGAATTCAAAGAAATAATTTTTTTGCAAATCCTTTCAAGGTGTTTTGTTTTGTTTTGGGGTATTTTACAGGGAAGTTTGTAGATCTTTTAGACAAAAATCTTTTATAAATGCTTAAAGAATAAAATAAATGACAAGACTTCTCTGCCTAAAAAGAATTTTATACTAATACCCAACTTCATTAGCTAATTAAAACGTCTGTCCCCAAAAGATGCCTTTACAATAATATATATATATATATATATATGTTTACACATATTAATACACACTCATGTTTCACACAAATTGCTAATGGCCCCCTGAATTCTATTACAAAAAGGATTTCCTGGAACAAAAGGGATTCTAACCTTGGGTTTTTAAGAAAATTAGGTCCAATAGCATGGAAAGAAAATCTACCAACAATTTCTGCTTCAATACTGTAGCAGTCCTCTTTATCACACCCATGGAGATACTATTTCAATCGTGTTTTACATAAAGAGGCCCATTCATCCAGAGGGATTTAATAAAGCTGGTGGAGATCTTATTTATAGACCCAATAGAAGCAACCTAATGTGTGGAACAGATGTACTGCTCTTTAGTATCTATATTGGCATTCAAGTGTGGTTGTATAAAGAAGTGTTCTCTCTCTTCTTTAGGAAAAAGGAAGTAAAAAATCAAACAGAAAGTTCAACACACTTATATCATTATGCTATGAATAGTAAGTACAGCCTGGGCATGTTAGGAAATTTTATTATAAAATCTCTTAGCTTATTCTTCAAAATTCATATTATAGGATAGAATCAATAATACAAAATGTTTTAAAAACCTCATGCCTGAGTCCCTCTGGAAAATTGTTAAAATACATCTTAGTCATTGTTCATGGACTTCATAGTTCACAATAATGTACTACTTACTGTATGTAGAACTGGAAGAGAGGAGCTGCTAAGCTAAAAAAAACACAAAAAAGATAAGGTAATGGAAAGATTAATTGCCTAAGTTTGACAACTTTTTACTGTTTGTATATATTAAATCTCACACTGTACACCACAGAAATTAGAAATGTTACATGATTTTTTTAAATTTTGTATTCATTTATTTATGAGGATGGGTGTGTGGAGAGACAGATGGAGTGAGGTCCTGTCTACTGGTTCTCTCCCCCAAATCGCTCAAAAGCTGGGCCAGGCTGAAGCTTGCAGCCAGAAACTCAATGCTTATTGCCCATGGGGGGCTCAACATCCAACTATCTGAGCTATTACCTGCTGCTTCCGTCTGTGCATTTGAATCAAACAGGAATTTAAAGCAGATATGGGACTCAAACCCAGGCACTCTGATAGGACATGTGGTCATCTGCACTGGCATCTTAACTATTAGGCCAAATGCCTATCACAAATATTTCATGTTAAGCAAAAATGTTTTTAAATTAAATAATTAATAAAAGAAATACCCAGCACTGGATGTGGCTGTATGTTGTAGCAGTTGTCTCTTCTTCAAACACTTACATTCCATATCTGAGTCCCTGGTTCAAGTTCTTGCACTCTGCTTCTGTTCCCGCCTCCTGTTAATTCATACTGTCCACACTCTGAGAAGCAGCAGGTGAAAACTCAAGTGCATGGGTCCTTGATACTCACGTAGGAGGCTTGGTTGAGTTCTAAGCTACCAGCTTTCGCTTGGCTTCTGGATTCAGACCTGACTTAGCCCTGACTGTTGAGGATATTTGAGGAGTTAGTGGAAAAAAGATCACTCTTTGTCTTTCTCTTTTTCTCTTCCTCTTTCTGTCTCTCTCCCTTAAAAAATAAAGAATTTTCAATTTTTAAAAAAAAATATGCTATTATGTGTCTGTTAGTCATTTGTAGTTCATACTTTGAAAAAATCCCTTTTCATGTCCTTTACCCAATTATAACATGATTGTTTGTTTGGTTATTATTGAGTTTCTTGAATCTCTTACATATTATGAATACTAAACCTTTATCAGGGGCATTGATTGCAAATACCTTCTCCTATTTTGTCATTTGCTTCTTCACTTTGTTGCGTGTTTACTGTGAAAAAGCTTCTTACTTGATGTAATCCCATTTATCTGTTTTTGATTTTAATAACTCTTTATTTGCTTATATAAGACCCCTGCACTTCTGCAATACTAGCCAAGAAATCTTTGCCTATACCAATGTCTCATATCATTTCCCTTATGTTTTCCTCTAGTAATTTGATGATTTCAGGTCTTGGGTTTCGATCCTTGATCCATTGTGAGTTGATTTTTGTATAGGGTGTAAGGTAGGGTTCTCGTTTCACACTTCTGCCTGCAGAGATCCAATTTTCCCAGCACCATTTGTTGAAGAGAATGTGCTTTCTCCAGGGAGTGATTTTAGCTTTTTTGTCAAAGATTTCATTGGTTGTAGATATGTGTATTATTTTTTGGTGTTTCTATACTGCTCCATTTGTTCACATATGTGTATGTATTTTTGTGTTAGTATGAGACTGTTTTGATTATAACTTCCCTGTAGTATGTCTTGAAATCTGGTATTCTGATACTTCCACCTTTGCTTTTGTTGTTTAAGATTGCTTTATCTATTTGGGATCTCCTGTGTGTGCATATGAATTTTAACACTTTTTTTCTAGATCTGAGTAGAATATACAGGGTATTTTGATTGGGGTCACATTGAATCTGTGAATTGGCTTGCGTAGTATGGCCATTTTGATGATATTTATTCTTCCAATCCATGAACATGGAAGATTCTTCCATTTTTATGTGTCTATTTCAATTTCTCTCCTTAATGTTTTGTGGTTTTAATTGTAGAGATATTTCACACCCTTGATTAAATTCATCTCAAGGTAGTTAAAGTTTTTTGTTTTGTTTATATAGATATCCTGAATGGTTCTTCCTGAGCCAGAGCATTGTTTATATATAAGGATGCTATTGATTTCAACTTTGCTGAACTCTTATAGGTTTGAACAGTTTCTAAGTGGCGTCTCTTGGTTCCCTGTATATGCATGCTCATGTCATTTGCAAGCAGGGATAATTTAACTTCCTCCTTTCCAATTTGTATGCCTTTGATTTCTTTTTCCTGCCTAAGGCTCTGGTTAAAACTTCCAGACTATTTTGAACAGTACTTGTGAGAGTGAGCATCTTTTCCTGCTTCTAGATCTTAGTGGAAATACTTCTAACTATTCCCCATTCATTACAATGCTAGCTGTGGGATTGTTGCATATTTCCTTAGTTATATTGATGCATAGAATACCAAATGCTTTAAGGATTTTATCATGAAAAGACATTGTATTTTATCAAATGTTTTCTTTGCATCTTTTCAGATAATCATGTTTTTAAGAACAAATCTACTTTATAGAATACAGAAAAAACATTTGGGGCAAGTCCGATTGAGCATGTCCCAAACTGTAAAAAAAAAAAAAAAAAAAAAAGTACAGAAAAAACAAGGCAGCATTGGTGGCTGCTTTGTGTTTAGAAAACACATTTGAATGTAGGAAAATCACTCTAGTTATGTACACCATGATATATCTCAGTCAGGAGGAAGGTCTACCTTCTCTGACAGAGAAACAAAATAAATGCCAAAACTGAAGGCTTGGTTTCTAGACTGAAAAATAGTATTACTAAACAAAAACTTTAGGATGGAGCCCTTTGGTGAAACAATGTGCTGGTGGATTTTGTCACAGGCATAGTTTTGAATCGTGTTCTCACTATTAGCTTTGGTCCTTTGACAAGTGATTGAGGTTTTCTTAGTCATTGCTTACTTAACCCGACAATAGGATTGCTAGGTATACCTCTCTCACAAAGGTTTTGGAAAGATTATGCAGAATGATATAGGTGAATCATTCAGTCTCCTTTCATGCATGTTATAGTGACCCCCATCAACGTCTTCCATCTTTGATGTTTCTTCATTCTTCCTTTTTTCTTTATTATTTTTCTTTGTAACCTTATTAATATAAAGGAAGAGATTCCGTGTATTTCATACGTATAATTTTAAGAAGATAATTGTAGCTTTATCCTCTCTTGTCTCCCTCCTTCAAACCCACTCCTTCAGTCCTTTCATTTTTTCTTTAATTTTTCATAAAACATAATTTCAATCCACTCTACAACCACAAGCTTAATCTACCACTAACCATAATATTCAAAAAGTAAATTGTAGAAAGACCACAGTTCCACAAGAGTATAAACAAGGATTAAGTAAACAACAATCAAATCACAAGATGTTCATTTCATTCCTACAGTTTTGCAAGAATATGTCAGAGAAAACATATGATATATATGTCAGATAAAACATATGATATTTGTCTTTTTGGGTGTGGCTTATTTCACTGTGCATAATGGTTTCCAGTTGCATCTATTTTCTTACAAAATGCAGGATTTCATTATCTGTATGGCTGAATAGTATTCAATAGGGTGTGTGTGTGTGTGTGTGTGTGTGTGTGCGTGTGTATGTGTGTATGTATCACCTTTTTATCCAGTTATCGTTTGATGGACATCTGGGTTGATTCTCTATTTATATCATAGCTGTTATTAACATGGGGTTACCAAAAGCTCTTTCATATGCTGATTTTGTTTACCAACTCAGGGTTCTTTGTTTTGCTTGTAAATAGAAATTGATAAGAAGCCAACATTCAACCTAGTCAAGTTTTTTAGGATTTATGTTCGAACACAAGGAAAACAGCATGGTGGGAAGAGAATTCAATGGCTGGTTCTTCAATGGAAGCTGAACAGATTTTCTTATATGATTGGGAAGGCAGGGCCATGCCTTCTCAGACAGTCTCTGGGTCTTGGTGCTTCACTCTGCTTAATGTTCTGCACAGTTGGGTTATTTCTTTTGCACACCATATGGTCAAAATAACAGCAAGCTTCATGACCATCTCCCCAGGATGGTTGTATATCAGTAGTCCTGGGCTATTCTGTAATCTCCTAATAGGGTAGTGGGGATTCTTTTGGGATTAGTGTCTGTGACCTCATGTTCCTGATTGGCTTAGAGTTGGAGATTGATACATTATGAGGTTGGGAGGGCATCAATTCACTGATTCTTACTTCTGTTCTGTTACAATTTCATGACAACTAGTAAAAACTACGTGACTTTACAGATGAGAAAATATTAATTTTTTAAAAAAATTCTGAAAAAGAAACATGTCAGAGTAAAAAAATAACAGATGATTATAGGAATTTTTAAATTCTGATACATGAGTAAAATAGTAATAGACATTAGCAAGTGATAACCAAGTTGGAGCAACAACTTAAGAGAGAATTATAAGAAATTTCTAAACTTGTCATAGAGGAAAAATAATAAACATTACTTACTGATGGTTGCATTAAGCCCTACATGTCATGTTATTTACTCTTCACTAACTGTTTGTGAAAAATACTTACTACTGTATTCATTTTTTTCAATTTTTAACTTTTGTTTAGTAAATATAAATTTCCAAAGTAAATATAAATTTCCAAAGTTTATGGATTACAATGGCTTTTCCCAGTCCTTAACTTCCCTCCTACTTGCTCCTCTCCCATCTCCCGCTCCCTCTCCCATTCCATTCATATCAAGATTCATTTTCAATTATCTTTATATATATATATATATATATATAGAGAGAGAGAGAGAGAGAGAGAGAGAGAAGATCGATTTAGTATATATTAGGAAAGATTTCAAGAGTTTGCACCCACACAGAAAATAAAGTGTAAAATACTATTTGAGTACTAGTTATAGCATTAATTCACATTGGACAACACATTAAGGACAGCGATCCCACATGAGGAGTAAGTACACAGTGACTCCTGTTTTTGAGTTAACAATTTGACACTCTTGTTTATGGAGTCAGAAATCTCCCTAGGCTCTAGTCATGAGTTTCCAAGGCTATGGAAGCCTTTTGAGTTTGCAGACTTCAATCTTATTCAGACAAGGTCATAGTCAAAGTGAAAGTTCTCTCCTCCCTTCAGAGAAAGGTACCTCCTTCTTTGATGGCCCCGTTCTTTCCACTGGGATCTCAGTAGCAGAGATCTTTCATTTAGATCCTCTTTTATTTTTGTGCCAGAGTGTCTTGGCTTTCCATCTTTCCATGCCTAAAATACTCTCATGGGCTCTTCTGCCAGAACTGATTGCCTTAAAGGCTGATTCTTAGGCCAGAGTGCTGTTCAGGACATCTGCCACTCTATGAGCCTACTGTGTATCCTGCTTCCCATGTTGGATCGTTCTCTCCCATTTGGATTATATCAGTCAGTATAGCAGACACTAGTCTTGTTTATGTGATCCCTTTGACTCTTAGACCTGTCAGTGTGATCAATTGTGAACTGAAATTGATCACTTGGACTAGTGAGATGGCACTAGTACATGCCACCTTGAAGGAATTGTATTGGAATCTTCTGGCACATAAATACTAATGATATATATAAGGGTGCATCACTAGTTTGATCAAGATAGAATTTGAATCTTGACCATACAACTGTAATGTTTTTACAGCCATCAGCTCATCAGAGAGTTATGCTAGAAAGTACTTTTGTTATTAACAGTAGAGAATGGCATAAAAAGGGATGGTAACAGATCTAAAAGCATCCATTCTGTATCAAAAATATGTATTAACTTTCATCTTGGCAGAGATAAGTATAATGTGGAATACATTTTGTAATAAACTCAATCCTATGATATAATTTTAAAATATGAAATTGCACTTACTAGATATCTCAAGGTACTTTAGTTGTGAGAGATTCTGAAAATAAATATTTCTTTTTTGAACAGTTTTAGATTTACCGAAAACTATAAAGATAGTACAAAAAATTCATACAACTCCAAATCAGTCTTCAATAATGCCTTACATTAATATGACATATTTATTATAATTAGTGATCAAACATTGATGCACTACTGATAATTTAAGTCCATGTTTTATTCAGATTTTCTTCATTTTTGTCTAAAATATTTTTTCTGTTCCAGGATCCCATCAAGAGAAGCATGTCTCATCTTGTTATTGTCTCTCCTTAAGTGCCAGGCTTCTCTTGGCTATGACAGCTTGATGTGGGGCATTTTTTTTACATATTTATTATATAGCCACAGAGATAGAAACTTACACAATTTAGATTACTCTTTTGAAACTAAACACTCTCAGACCCAATCCATAAGAAAGTGTAAATGTGAGTTGCCCATACGAACAAAAAGCTACATGCAATTCAAAAAAACAAACTCATTTTATTAATGCATCTTACTTTCTAAACGCTAAATGCTATTTCCAAAACATAGACACTTACATGTGGAGAAATTTATCTCATTGGTCTTTTTGATAGAAAAACTGACAGCTGAGCCAAAGGCGTTGACATAATAATTTAAAGAGAAGATGTTTATCTTGGGAGGTTTAAAACCATCCAGAAATCTTTACAAAGCTTCTCGTAATGTGCTGCATTAATGGAAATCTTGAGTGTGTTTTTGTTTGGTACCACCACTGTGTTATTAGAGAATTCCTTTTATATCTTCCCCCAAATCTACAATTGAATTCTGCTGAAGAATGAAACTTAACAGAGGCTTCTCTCCTGAGCATAACTGATACATAGTTTAAGCCTAACTCTGCGCACACTCATGAATTTACAATTCAGAAGACCTTGGATTTTTACATATCTATTCATTTATTTGAAAGGCAGAGAAATAGAGATCTTCCAACCTCTGGTTCACTACCTAAAAGCCTGCAACAAAACCCAGCTTTGGCTGGGTCAGGCCAAAGCCAGGAGCCAGGAATTTCATCCGTCTCCCATGGAAGTGGCAGCGATCCAGGTACTTGGGACATCATCTACTACCTCCCAGGTATGCATTGACAGGAAGGTGAACCAGAATTGCAACCAGGGCTCAAACCCAGGCATGATGATATGACATAGGATGCAGTCATTCCAAGCTGTGGCTTTACAATTGCGTCCAACCGCCTCATGTTTTAGGTGTAGATACCATTAGCAAGTAGCCAGGGGTGTGGTTTCTTAGAAGACAAAATCAATTCCTTTCCAGCAAGATTTTGTTTTGCTCCCTACTCTTCTCCATTCGTACAGTTATTTTGCAACAGAGGAACAAAGGCTGCTTTTTGTGTTTGTTTTGTTTTAAAGGAAGAGAGAGGGAGAGAGGGAGAAAGAAAGAGAGGGAACGAGCACTCCTATCTGCTAGGTCACTCTATGAATGCCTGCAACAGCCAGAGCTTGGCCAGGGCGGAGCCAGGCCACAGTCAGTTCTGGGTCTCTCAGGCATGTATCACAAAGGCTCAAATACTTGAGCCACCACTATTGCTTCCAAAGATCTGCATTAGCAGGAAGCTGCAAGTAGGAGCCAGAGCTGGGTGTCAAGTCCAGGCATTGCAATGTGAGACACAGGGACTAAACCATTAGGCTTACCACCTGTCTGATAAAGGTTCTTTTAATGAATCCTAGGATTATGCTTCCAGCCACTTCCAGGTTGGCTATTCCGCTGCTGTTGATAGTGTCTAAAAATGAGTCTCTTTATGAGCTCTACTTCATGTACCACAATTCAAGAATTTTAGAAGATACTAGGAAATCTCCTCCAGCCAAAAGTAGTCCTAAGGGATGACTTGTTGCATAATGGAGGTCAAAATGAGAATGTTTATGGTATAAAATAAATATGAGAATGTGAACACATCTAAGAGTAACACTTCTTTCCCATTTTATAAAACAGTCGCTCTGGTCTCAGGGTGTCATGTGAGAGTCCCCTAACACACGTATAAAAATAAATGTATTCCCTGTGAATATATACTAGTCCATTTTTGTGACCAGACAGATTAAAGAACTTCAAAAAGTCCATGTAAAAAGTGTATTATGCAAAAATATTCATTCATATATTTCAAAACATTTTTACAACAAAATATATTTCCTTTCATTTCTCTTTTCATGAACTTTCAGAACATCCTGTATCAATCGAGAGTTAGCCCTCCCTGAATATATGAAAGCTAGTAGTCAAGATAATCCTAAAAATATTTTTTTAAAAAAATAGAGAAGAAGAAATAGCCAGCATCAAAAAGTTTGAGTTATCTCACAAGTGAACAGAACATGTATCAGGCAAAGGACATGGGTCAACACAGGAAGCGCATTCTGGGAAAATAGCGCGTAGGTGAGCTGGAAGAGGCAGTTTCCCAGGAAGTGCTGGTATTGCAACAGAGCAGAGGCCAGGGAGTCAGCTGTCCCCAGCACAACGTGAAAGCATCACTTCAAAGGTGTAGGAAAAATACTACCTCTAAGAAATGCAGGCATCCTTTCTGAGTTACACACTTTAAGAGCTATGGCCCTCTTGCTAAAAGTGATTAAATAACTGACTAATGTATGGCACTATTTTATGCATCAGAATACTTCAGAAAATGTATGTTCCCTAGTACCTATGTCAATAGGTACTTAAGAAGAGTTTTGAAGGGATTTTGTTAATTGGAAAATGTAACCATTCTCTTAACACAATCGCACTAATAAATGCTGATATAATTAACATAGGAAGAAGGGAAGAAAAATATCAAATAACATTAAATTTATCAATTTTCTAATAGGTGTTTTACATACATTAAGGCATTTAACAAGACAACCCAAAATTACATGAGTATTACTTACATTTTTTACACTTGCTTTTTTGGCATCATATTAAAAGAAGTTGTGTGATTAATGCCAAACCTCAGAACAGAAACCATATTTATAAACAGAAGCTGTATTTATTTATTACATATTGACATTTGATCACACTTGCATAGTTCTAAAAAAATTTGCTTCCTCCTACTAATTTTAAAGACCTTAAAATGCCTGTGTCTAAATAAATTTAGTTCCTTCAATAAGACATCACAGAAATTCCATGCTGCATCTGTGCCAAAATATTTGAGCTAATAATGAACAAAGTGGAAAGAAAACCCGAGGTAACCAATGTTACTCTAAAACTCTTTCTCAAAAGCACATTTTTATATGCGGAACCCCATAGTTTTATGTTTCAGACTTCCTGAAACAATTCAACTAACATCTAGTGTGGGTGTGGAGAAGAGTTTTGTTAAACACAAGGAGAACACACACAGCTTTAGGGATTGACTTCAGAATAGAGCCAGGCTCCCCAGTAACCTATTGTATTTGTCCTGGGCCAATTTAATTTTTGTGGCTTCAGAAACATTCTTCAGACTACCAACCTTAAAATACACACAGGCTTCTCTCTGGGGTCTGCCCCTGGCTTTGGGCACTGCTTGTAATTCTTCCAGTTACCCCAACACACACATGCCCACTCTGGGAGCTGTGCTGTAACAATTAGTTTCTATGATTTTCGTCAGAGAACTTCTTCTGAGCTTCGGTGTCTATTTGAGTTAGAAACGTCTAGAAGTTTGTCTTCTTCACTTGGTTACTCCCAAGCAGCCCCATAGCTAAAAAGCTTACTGATCCTGGAAGAGAAACAGGCTTTCTGGTCCTGCGAAATGATTTGCTCTGCCCAGAGCTCCTGGTGGGACTGGAGTGAATTCGGGAATTTGAGGGAAAAAAAATAAAAAACCTCACCTTTATTCAGATTCTTGCTCTTCCTAGCTGGAAGCATTTGTGTATGCAACCACTTCTCCTTGCAGACTTCTGGAATATCAATTTCTTAATCTCATTGGTATAACATAATACCACAATGGACTCCAGTGTAAATATAATATATATTGCATTGTTGGATGTGGCCAAATATAGAAAGTAACAATGCAATAAAACATATCAAGTGGATTTAATTTCAGGGAAGCAAAAGTTTTTTTAAAATAGAAATTTTATTCAATTATTCAAGGAAAAAACTATAACATGACTATTGCATAGAAAATAAGAGTAGTAAGGCCAGCGCCGCGGCACAATAGGCTAATCCTCTGCCTTGCAGTGCCAGCACACCGGGTTGTAGTCCCGGTCAGGGTGCTGGATTCTGCCCCGGTTGTCCCTCTTCCAGGCCAGCTCTCTGCTATGGCCCGGGAGTGCAGTGGAGGATGGCCTGGGTCCTTGGGCCCTGTACCCCATGGGAGACCAGGAGAAGCACATGGCTCCTGCCTTTGGATCAGCGTGGTGTGCTGGCTGCACACACTGGCTTCCTTGGCAATAATCAGATAAGGAATGGGAATGTGACACAATTCTGGCCAATAGGATATAAAGGGAACTCCACTGAGAGCCTTCAGAAAAAAGATTTTCCTTTCTCTAAGGAGACTCAGAAAAGAAATGTCCCTTTTATGCTGAGAATATGGAACTGCTACCGTCATCCTGTTACCAACCTGAATTCAAATCCAAATATGAAGTGTGACAGATAAAAAAAACACATTATTTAGCTGATTATTTTTGTTTCTCTATTCAAATCCTAAAATGTATATAGATTCAGATATTTTCTATGTTTTTCTCTAATGTTTCTGATTTTCAAATGTATTTAAGTTTTGTTTGCTGTTTTGACTGTACCTTTTACATTTTAGCTTTAATCTATTGCTACTATGAACTTGAAGTATTCCATCATTTAGAGCCTTTTTTACTTGTGTTTAATGCCTTTTGAGTTTTAGCTTCTATCTATACCTATCCTACAAAGTACTTAAAGAAGGGTTGAAGCCACAAAGCCTCAAACGTTCTAGTCCCGGTTGCTCCTCTTCCAGTCCAACTCTCTGCTGTAGGGAGGATAGCCCAAGTGTTTGGGCCCCTGCACCCATATAGGAGACCAGGAGGAAGCACCTGGCTCCTGGCTTCAGATCCGCGTAGCTCCGGCCCTAGCGGCCATGTGGGGGATGTACCAACAGAAGGAAGACGTTTCTCTCTCTCTCTCTCTCTCTCTCTCTCTCTCACTGTCTAACTCTATCTGTCAAATAAATAAATAAATAAAAAGAAGTACTCAAGGCAAGAAATGTAAGCCAACATCTGGGGCATCCAAGACAAGTGTAGAACCCACTGGGAAGATGCTAAGAATTTGAAGGAAGACATCCTTGGGGTACAGAGGAAGATGAGATGTCATCTTAGATGTTGAGGTGAAGTTTTTCTTAATTGTAACACCAGTTTTACTTTCCTTCCTTGTAGATTTGTATATATTCTTTCTTATTTGGGCTCTGTAGTTATTTTCCTTCAGAATGAATTAAGCACTGAAATGAAAGGAAAAGTCCCCCACCCCGGCTACTCCTGCCAGGTAAGCATTTCATATCTTCTGCCAACCATCTCCCAAGTAAATAAACTATACTGAGCCTGAGCTCTTGGATTTGGACAAGCATTTCCAAAATACAACTATCAACCTGTCACTGAAGTGGGGACAAGTAGCCCTTGTTATCTGGCAAGTCTTAAAGTACTGGAGGAATTAATTTTACTACTGCTGCATCTCATGGGAGGAAGGTAGGCCAATAAAACAAAAGTGTGGGCTGATTAATTCTTGGTGTTTATTGGCAGAGCATTCCTAAGATATTCAACTACATACTCCCTAGGTTTGTATTATGTTGGAGATGTCTCATATGGTTTTAAAATCCATTATTCAGGAAGAGAAAAGAAAAGTCTACATATTTTAAGTGCCAGGCCGCAAAAGAAAGTGATCTTTGAAAAAACACAGAAGCCTTTGTCCTAGGTAAGTTCCACAAAAAATTCTGGATGCTGGAATTTGGAACCAAGTCAGACAAAAATCCATGGGTGACAGGATAAAACAAGCAGGACACGTACCATGTAAATTATCATATATATATTTCTTATACTGAGTCCTTTTCAGAGCAATTCTGAAGGTGTACTCATTGGGTCATCTGCAAACTGGTTTTCAATATGTTCAGTACTTCCTGGATAAAGAGTACAAAGTTACAGATAGAACTTAATTTTTTTCTAGACACTATAATATTGGTGGCTGGACATCCAAATATGATAACAATCAAATTGAACTGAAATTCTGCCATTATGATATTACCTAAAGAAATCTAGCCATGACATAATCCTGGGCAAATTAAGTTATTGATGAGAAATTTGTTAAAACTTTTGCCTTGAATCTGTTGTTCAATCATTGATTCAACAACATGGAGTGCTTGTTTGCTATCTAAGAAAACATGTGCTTAAAGTGGGGGATATAGGAGAAAACAGCTCAGAAACTCATGTAATATATTTAATGCTCACAAAGTTAAGATTTGAATATTTGTAATATTAGTATACATAACATTATACAAAAATATTCAGAATTGAGATAAAGAATAACTCTAGCCTAGAACAATAGGAACTACTTATTGGCAGATCAAATCAAATTTCTTGGAATTTTATTGTGAGTGTAGTGAAAGCTTTATATATGTCTTCTGTTTTAAGTTTTTTATCCATGTAGTGTATATTTATGATACCAAATTAGTGAAGAAAATAAATATCTTCAATAAAATGACATAAACCAAATTAAATTTTATACTTTATATATTTCAACTATACCTATTTTTCATAAATGAGTAAACTATGAATCATGCTTAAGTCACTTCTATTCCTCTCAAGGTCTTCAATCCCCTACTGCTCCAGCAGTCTAACCCACTGCAAACACCAGGTCTAGGCCCTATTGTCCATTCTCATTGGTACTATCTTAAATCAGTTTGCCAGATTTTCTTAAGATCACTGAAATAACCATGGGTTATTTCTGTCCTTCCTGCTTTCATTCTGGAGGTGCTGCAAATTTTTCTTCTCATTTCACCAAGAGCATATCCTGAAATTCACTTTTATTCCCTTGATTATACTCTTCCAGGGAGTCTTTATGCCACACAGTGCATGTTACAAATATTTTATCTTTGCTGACAAGTCCATTTCTGATCTGTTCTCTTCTTGCTTAGACACCACTGTGCCATCCAAAAGGTTGCACTCTGCTCACTTTGAGTCACTAACTGCTACTGAAACAGCTCATCCTCTAATATCCCTCTGCCCGTTGTAATACTTTTCCTCTTTATGATTGCTCTCCTTCTGCCCCCTTCCATTTTGTAAAACATCTCTCAGTTTCCAGAACTCAGCATAAGGATTTTCATCTCCTCAAAATTTTGCAAGACCGCCATCCTAATCCTGACTTCCAGGTAGAGTTCATGACTTTCTGCATCTGACCTAAGCATCAAGATCATTAAGAACATGAACTGCATTGAATTAACAATTATTTTCCCAGTTGTGTTGAACAAAAATAAATGATATATATATATATATATGAAATTCAATTCCTATTAATTTTTTAAAAATAACAGATGCATAAATATAAAACCCAATCCTTCTTATACAGTACCTAAAAGAGCAGAAATGCAGTAAATCTGCCAGTAACTGGAGGAACTCAAATGTTTCCAAGTGGTGTATTACAAAATATGTTTTAAATATTGAGTAAAGAAACAATTTTTTCGATGAGAAGTCCAATTCCCTGTCCTTTTCTGGCATTCTATAAAATATGTTTTTTTTGCTTTAAATGTTGCTGATTACAGTTAGAAAAGGTTAAGAAAAATGGTAGTCCTGAAAATCCCAACTACAGACTCAAGGAAAATTAGGGAGGAAGGGAGGGAGGGAGGGAGGGAGGGGGGAAGGAAGGAGGAAAGGAGAAAGGAGGGAACAAGGGAGGAAGGAAGGAAGGGAGGGAGGGAGAGAAAGGGATGACATCCATTTTTTTTTTATATTTGGCTATTGTTATGCACTGAACAGTGTCCCCCACCCCCACCCCCCTTGAAATGTTTATGCTGAAGTGCTAAAAGCCCAAATGCCTCAGAATGTGAATTTGGAGATAGTGCCTTTAAAGATGGAATTTATGTGAAATAGGGTCACGTCCTTTGCACTGTTCTGCAAGAATTTATGTTGAATGATTTTCCTTTCTTCCATAATTATTTGGTAGAATTCACCAATGAAGCCCTATGAGCTTTGCATTTTCTTGGTGAATGGCTTAGACCTGCAAATGCAATTTTTTATTAAATGTAGGCAATTTGTTTTAGCTTTTATCGTCCAAGTAAGCTTTTATAGTTTGTCTTTCCACTAAGATCTTCATTTCATCTAACTTTCCAAATTCATTGTCAGAAACTTGCTGATTATAGACCATTATTAACTTCCTTATGTCTCTAGAGTATGTACAACTTTCAGCCTTCTCATTCCTGATAACTGTATTTTGTGTCTTCATTCTTAAACTATTTGGCTGAAGTTTGTGAATTTGCTGATCTCTACAAACACCTAGCTTTTGGTACTATTGATTTTATGTATAATTTTCTGGTTTTTATTTCATTGATTCTCTCCTCTGATTTTCTTTTATTCTTTAATTTTGTTACATTAAATTTTCCCTCTGTCTCTAGTTTATTAAGGTGGATTCTGAGGTCATTGATCTGAGCATCTCTTCTAATATGCATTTAATTAATACATTATACGAACATTTATATTAGTGAAAATTTCTTAAACATTGTTTAGTAGTTTTGACCAAAGTCTGATATTCTATGTACTATAATTTGATTGTGTTTTCCAAAACTCGTGCTAAAATTTGATTGCTATTGTGACAATTTGGAGAGGTGGAACCTTTGACGTTGGTGACTTTTGACAAGAGTCTCTGACCTCATGGATTATTGAAGATTAATGGCATTTCCAGGAGAGCAGTTTACTTGCACAAGAGGAAGTTAGACCTCCTTTTGCTCGTTCACTCTTTTTCTTCTCTCTCTTACTCTTCACAATGTGATGATACAGCATGACAGCACGAATCAGATCCCTTCATGATGACATCTTGATATTGGACTTAGCAGCATCTAATATTGAGCCAGTAAAATTCTACTCATTATACATTACCCAGTTGGTGGCAATATGCTAAAGCAGAACAAAATAGATCAGGACACTATTTTTTCATTGCATTAAATCCTAAATATGTTCTAATTTCTTTTGTGACTTCTTCCTTAACTTATGAAATATATGGAAATGTGTAATTTAGCTTCCAAATATTTGAGGATTTTCTATGTATATTTCTACTATTGATTTCTATTTTAATTTTACTGTGAGTAGAAAACTTTTTATAAACATATTGAAAATTGTTTTGTAGTCCATAATATAGGCCACCATAATAAATGTTAATTTGGGCCGGCATCGTGGCTCACTTGTTAATTTTCCACCTGCAGCCAGCATCCCATATGGGCATGGGGTTCTAATCCTGGTTGCTCCTCTTCCAGTCTAGCTCTCTGCTGTGGGCTGGGAGGGCAGTGGAGGATGGCCCAAGTGCTTGGGTCCCTGCACCCACATGAGAGACCAGGAGAAAGTGCCTGGCTCCTGGCTTCGGATTGGTGTAGCTCTGGCCATAGCGGCCATTTAGGATGTGAACCAACGGAAGGAAGACCTTTCTCTCTGTCTCTCTCTCTCACTCTCGGTAACTCTACCTCTCAAATAAAAAAATATTCACATTAAAATGTTAATTTGAAAAGGTCACATGCTTCATATTGTCATACTGACAATCAGCTTCTTTTGCATAAATGTTGGAGGGGACATTCAAATCATAGTACATAGAATATCAGAACTTAGTGAGAACTGATAAACAGTCTTTAGGGAAATTTTCCTTAATGTAAACACTTATATTATTATATGATGTAGTCATTAAACATATCTGATGGAAATAAAAAGGTACCTACCGGCTGGCCCCACAGCTCAATAGGCTAATCTTCCACCTGCGGCGGCTGCACACGGGGTTCTAGTCCCAGTTGGGGCGCCAGATTCTGTCCCGGTTGCCCCTCTTCCAGGCCAGCTCTGTGTTGTGGCCAGGGAGTGCAGTGGAGGATGGCCTGGGTCCTTGGGCTCTGCACCCACATGGGAGACCAGGAAAAGCACCTGGCTCCTGGCTTCGGATCGGCGTGGTGCGCTGGCCGCAGTGCACCAGCCGCGGCGGCCATTGGAGGGTGAACCAATGGTAAAAGGAGGACCTTTCTCTCTGTCTCTCTCTCTCTCACTGTCCACTCTGCCTGTCAAAAAAAAAAAAAAAAAAAAAAGGTACCTACCGATGATTTCAATGTACCCACCTTGTGGTCCTTTGAACCCAGCTCTCACATAACAATCAAGATGACCTACTATTCTATTAAGTATTCCTCAAAAATAATTAAAATATTTATCCCCTTGCCACAAACAAACAAACCTTAAAATTTTTTTTAAAACATTTATTTATTTATTTGAAAGGCAGAGTTACAGAGAGGCAGAGGCAGAGAGGGAGAAAGAGAGAGACAGAGAGAGGTCTTCCATCCATTGATTCACTCCTCAAATTGCTGCAAGGGCTGGAGCTGGGCTGATCCGAAGTCAGCAACTAGATGGGACCAGGAATTGGGCCATCGTCTACTGATCTCCCAGGCACAGCAGAGAGCTGGATCAGAAGTGGAGCAGCTGGGTCTCGAACTGGTGCCCATATGGAATGCAGGCATTGCAGGCAGCAGCTTTACTCTCCATGCCACAGCGCCAGCCCAAAAATGTTTCGAAAATTAAATAAATTCAACTCTCTTAATTTTTTTACTTATGGATAGTCACTCACAGAAAAAAGAAACATAAAAATCATTAACTGTTTCTAATTTGTAGCAGAAATGAGAGCAAGGGGAAATGAGAGGGAGATAAAGAGGGAGAGGGAGATAAAAAGAGAGAGAGAGAATGATAAAAACAAGAAGGAAAGGATTGTGCAGTTAACAATTTTCTACTCCGTACCACTTGACTGCCATTATTCCAAGTGGCATTTTTGGTCTATGCAAAGACATATAGTATAGAGCCCTTAGGAATTTTATGTTTCTACTGGAAAATAGAATACATGACTTTTCTTTTAGACAAATTAAAAAGATTACAAAAATTGAAAGGGTGCATAAACACAAGCATTCATAGATTTAATCATATTTTGAAAAACAGTGTGTAGCAGAAACCATACTATTTTGTTTTCAAGTTTTCCAATAATGAGTTCAAGATGTCCTAACCACATGTTGCTAAATCCTTGCAAACTCAGGATTGTCTATAAGACAGCAGACTTGTATTTTCAAAGTATGTTTTCTTTCCAGAGGCTTCAGAATGCTGATTTCCCCCACCCTTCAGGAACTTCAGCACAGAATGACTCACCATGGGTGTGGAGTGTGGGATATCGCCTTCATGAGCCCACCAATGTGGTCTTGGCAGTCACTGAATCTACTGACAAAGTGGGACATGACACAA
Organism: Sylvilagus floridanus; assembly: GCA_949820135.1. Classification (NCBI taxonomy): domain Eukaryota; kingdom Metazoa; phylum Chordata; class Mammalia; order Lagomorpha; family Leporidae; genus Sylvilagus; species Sylvilagus floridanus. Next base: position 18,392,164 of record OX463244.1, read on the forward strand.
GGAAGCCATTGCTTTATATTTTTATGCTGCACAGGAAATGTTCCTGTTGAAAAACATTGCACAGATGTGAAAAATCTGAGAAGTACAAAAAATGTATTTTTTGATGGCTTTCTGTTTTATTCAGTTGTTTGTCTGAATTTGGAGTTTATCAGAAAAGATCTGCATAACCTTACTGGAAATCAGAAGTATCCTCTAAGACCAAACCAAACTCATCATATTTCCAGGCTTCATTAAATCTTAAATAGTTTCAAATCAGTGAAGTGGTTATCTTACTGAATATTTAAGAAAAAAAAAAAGAACTCATGAAACAATTTTGCCTTAATCTGCCATTCCTCTTTGGCTTACCTTGATCAATGACTAGTCTTGCTTCAAATTGTGATAGGTCAACAATAACACATTAAACTGTGACAATGACATCTTTATTTTTTAATTGTTTTTATTTCTTTGAGAGGTAGGGTTACAGAGAAAGAAAGAGATAGATATAAAGAAAGATCTTCCACCTGCTGGTTCACTCCCCAGTTGGCTACATCAGCTGGAGCTGGGTCAATCTGAAGCCAGGAGCCAGGAGCTTCCTCCAGGTAACCCATGTGGGTACAGGGGCCTAAGCACTTCGGTCATCTTCTGCTTTCTCAGGCCATAGCAGAGAACTCATAGCAGCGGGGATACAAACGGGGGCCCAAATATGGTGCTGGCTCTGTAGGCGGAGGCTTGGCCTACTATGTCACATATCTGAACCTTATATTCAGTTTAAAAATATACATATACATATGCTTATATATATTTATATTTTAAAAGTTAGTTGAAACAGAATTGACTCTATTCAAGTATATTTCACACTAAAGAAAAGTTGTCTACAACTAAAATTTCAGATTGTTCTCTTGAAATTTTTAATGGAGTTTTGCAAAACTTGGTTTATGAAATTTATAGATCATGTTTATTAGTGTATTCGTAACCCTTGAGTGGGAAAAAAGTAGAATTAACAATAGGGTATCCATGTTGATTTTGAGTGGCTGATTGATAACTTTCCTATTTTTCTCACCAAGTCTGGAGAAAGCCAAAAAGGCATAGCAATCAACAAGCATGTGAGAATATAGCAGTGTCAATACTGATAAAAGGCAGATCACAAAAGGTGACTAACATGTATGGTCATAGTTTAATTCATAAAACAATACCCCATAATTTATTTTATCTCCCCAACCTTCTGGCCTATCCCCGAAGGGAAGCACCTGTCCTATAAGGCTGATGTAAATGTAGAATGTGAGAGTTTCTGAGTCCCAGTTAAGCTTACTAAGCTCACTTTCTATATTTCAGAAAAATGTGAAATTTTAATCCCCATCATACCAATGTAGATATTTAATCATAACAGTTTAAAAAAAAAAAAAAGCCCTGCAAGACGGCTGTTATTTCAATCCTGAAACTACTTTTCAACAGCACACAGAGACCATTAGTGGAGAATAACATTAGCTGATTTTCCTCCTACAAGTGAAGACATTTAACAGGGATTTCACATTATGAAAAATGAAATTTTATGGCCAGAAAGTTCTTATTGGTATCAAATGTAAGAATCCCCCCTTACAAATGAAGAAACTGAAGTTCAGGAAGGTTAAGTGATTTATCCAACTTTCCCCAAGCTCTTAGGGGCATAAGTGGCCTCCTGGGTTGCATGTTTATTGAGTGGTTTACCTTAAGTTCCCTTTCACGTTAACCACGCTACTAACTTATTCATTAGGAACAAATGAGAAAGAAAAGACATTCCAGTGCGTTTAGAATAATCTCTTTGTTGAGCCAATCTACTTCAGGCCATATTCCTTTATATCCACACTGGGTTCTCACTTTACAGAGTTCCGATTGGCTGGCTTCCAAAGAGCCTGAGAGGCTTAGGCAAATGGGACTTAGAAAATTGGCTGTTCTTAATGACCACTTCCATGAGAGCTTCAGGCCATTCAAGCTTACCTATTCTGTTTTACTGGGCACATGTCCAGTTAGTTCTAAAGCTAATGTGGTATCAAAACCCACATCCTGGTTGATATTTCAGAACATTTTCCAGTTTTCTCATCTCATTCCATTTCTTCAATCCAGAAGTAAACTTGAATTTATAGACTGATCATTTAAAAAAAAAAAACTTTAAAGATTCCATTTCAATGTCAGCTTCTTACTCAGTACATACAATACTAGTGTTAGTTTTATTAAAACAAGAAATTCTACTTAAGCACAAAAACTACTGTTCAAAATAGTGTAAATACTGTGTGTGTGTTTGTGTGTGTATGTGACGGAGACAGGGAGAGAGAGAGTACGCTGATGTGGTAGAACAAAAACAGAGGTGGGCCAAGAGATTGCAAAGTGAATACAGCTTAAGCTTCTGGGGTAGTCACATAGCAGGTCTCTTCCGTCACCTGGAAGAAGCCTAGCAGTGAATCCACATGCCCATGTAGTGGGTTCACACAGCCATATCCATTTGAAAAATTCTCAAAAGAAACTGGTAATAAAGCTAGACATCAACAACATAAGAAACTCTATCAAATACACAAACACAGGGTGAATGAAAAATCTGCTCCTGAATGAGCAGTGGATCATAGAAGAAATCAAAAGGGAAATAAAAAAAAATTCTTGAAACGTGAAGATGACAACACAGTATATCAAAACATGTGATACAGCAAATGCAGTGCTAAGAGGAAAGATTAGAGCAATTACTCTATACATCAAGAACTTGGAAACGCATCAAATAAGTGATCTAACAATATATTTCAAGGACCTAGAAAAACAAGGACCAAACCAAACCCAAAATTAGTAGAAAGAAAGCAATAATAGCAATAAGAGTAGAAATAAACAAAATTGAAATAAAAAATATCAGTGAAAGAATAGCTGTTTTTTTGAAAAAAATAAACAAAATTGATAAACTATTGTCCCAACTAACCAAAAAAAAAAGGAAAAACCCAAATTAATAAAATCAAAATCAGAAAGGAGATGTATAAAAGATACCACAGAAATAAAAAGAATCATCAAGAATTACTACTAACAACTATATACCAACGAATTTGTAAATCTGGAAGAAATATATAGATTTCTGAACACATACAATTTACCAAAAATGAGACACAAAGACATAGAAAACCTAAATAGACCACTAACTCAAACAGAAACTGAATCAGTAATAAAGACCCTCCCACCAATAAAAAAATCTGGGAAATGGATGGCTTCACTGCTAAATTCTAATGAAGTTTTAAAGAAAAACTAATTCCAGTTCTTCTTAAACTATTCAAAAACATTGAAAAGGAGGGAATTTTCTCAAACTCCTCTCATGAAGCCAGCATTGTCTTCATTCCAAAGCAAGAAAAATATAAAACAAAAAGAACTATAGATCAATATCCCTAATGAACATAAGTGCAAAAATCCTCAAGAAAATACTAGCTAATCAAACTAACAACACACCAAATTTCGATTTTGTTTATTTCTACATCCTTGCATATATTTTCTTGATATGCAAGGATGGTTTAAAAATGCAAGTCAATAAACGATATACATCACATGAACAAATTGAAGAATAAAACCATGTGTTTATCACAATAGATGCAAAAGATTGATAAAGGACAACATCCTTACATTGCAAAACCTTAAGCAAATTGGGAATAGAACAAACGTACCTCAACATAGTAAAGCAATATATGACAAATTGAGAGCAAACATCATATTGAATGAAGATATGCTGGAAGCATTTCCATTAACATCCAGAATCAGACAAGGATGCCATTTTAGATATTAATTTTTTTAATTAAGATAAGTTTATTTTGGTGTAAAAAGTTTTCAAAGGCAAGCATGGCTTTTCATTATATGCATTTTCTTTTTTCTTTTTTTTTATTTTTAATTTAAATATAAATTTCCAAAGTACAGCTTTTGGATTACAGTGGCTCCCCCCCATAACTTCCTCCCACCCGCAACACTCCCATCTCCCGCTCCCTCTCCCATTCCATTCACATCAGGATTCATTTTCAATTTATATACAGAAGATAAATTTAGTATATATTAAGTAAAGATTTCAACAGTTTGCACCCACACAGAAACACAAAGTGTAAAGTACTGTTTGAGTACACTAGAATAATTTTTAAATGTCATCTTGAAATAGAAATATGTATTTTAACTGACAGTACAAAGATAGATTAACACTTTTAAATATGTGCATTATAATTTTACTTATTTTCCTTGTAAGACTCATAAATGTTAAATCACCTATAGTGGAAGTGATAGTTTGAGCAAGTTCATTGCTCAAACATCATATACAAACTTTCATATACTACAGAATACATTATTGTGGTTGTGAAATTGTCTAACCTGAATTTACCTTACATGGTGATAGCATGGTCTACCTGTCATTCTTTTTTTTTTTTGATGTTTATATACAGAAGATCAATTTAGCATATATTAAGTAAAGATTTCAACAGTTTGCACCCACACAGAAACACAAAGTGTAGAATACTATTTGAGTATTAATTATAGCATTAATTAAACACCTAAGAATAATTGTGTATTAATTACAGAGTTCAACCAATATTTTAAGTAGAACCTAAAAAAATACTAAAAGTGTAAAGTATTAAGTCCTTTTTTTTGTTGTTATATAGTTATTTTTTTATTTAATAAATGTGAATTTACAAAGTGCAACTTTTGTATTGTTGTGGCTCCCCCCCCAACCTCCCTCCCTCCTGCGACCCTCCCCTCTCCCATTCCCTCTCCCATCCCGCCCTTCATCGAGTTTCATTTTCAATTACCTTCATATACTGAAGATCAACTTAGTATACACTAAGCAAGGATTTCAACAGACTGCCCTCACACAACTGCACCAGGTATAGGGTATTGTTCGAATAGTAGTGTTCTTTTTAAGTTTCATAGTAAAACACATTAAGGAGAGAGATCCTACGTGGGGAGCATGTACCCAGTGACTCCTGTTGTTGATTTAACAATTGGCACTCTTATTTATAACGTCAGTAATCACCCGAGACTCTTGCTATGAGATGTCTAGGCTATGGAAGCCCCTTGAGTTCACCAACTCTGAACTTGTTTAGTCAAGGCCTTATCACAGTGGAGGTTCCTTCCTCCCTTCAGAGAAAGGAGCCTCTCTCCTTGATGGCCTGTTCCTTCTGCTGGGGCCTTGTTCACCAGGATCTTTCATTTAGATTGTTTTTGCCACCGTTTCTTGGCTTTCCATGCCTGTGAGACTCTCATGGGCCTTTTAGCCAGATCCAAATGCCCCAAGGGTTGATTCTGAGGCCGGAGTGCTGTTTTGGGCGTTTGCCATTCTATGAGTCTGCTGTGTGTTCTGCTTTCCCCGCAGGATCATTCTCTCCCTTTTAATTCTATCCTTCATTATTTGCTTACACTGGTTTTATTTGTGAAATCTCTTCGACACATACCCTATCTTTTTGATCGGTTGTGTATTTACACTTATCACTTTACCAAGTGTGCTGGCATTGGTACCTGCCTCCTTGGTAAGATTGAGTTGAAGGCCGGTGCCGTGGCTCAACAGGCTAATCCTCTGCCTTGCGGTGCCGGCACACCGGGTTCTAGTCCCGGTCGGGGCGCCGGATTCTGTCCCGGTTGCCCCTCTTCCAGGCCAGCCCTCTGCTGTGGCCCGGGAGTGCAGTGGAGGATGGCCCAAGTGCTTGGGCCCTGCACCCCATGGGAGACCAGGTAAAAGCACCTAGCACCTGGCTCCTGCAATCGGATGAGCGCGGTGCGCCGGCCGCAGCGCGCCATCCCCGGCAGCCATTGGAGGGTGAACCAACGGCAAAGGAAGACCTTTCTCTCTGTCTCTCTGTCTCTCACTGTCCACTCTGCCTGTCAAAAAAAAAAAAAAAAAAAGATTGAGTTGAAATCCTCTAGCACATTTCTAGTTCCACCATAGGAGGTAAGTCCAAGTGAGCATGTGCCAACCTATACATCTCCTCCCTCTCTTATTCCCACTCCTATGTTTAACAGAGATCACTTTTCTGTTAATTTTAAACACCTAAGAATTATCGTGCTTTGATTACAGAGTTCAACCAGTGGTCTTATGTAGAACAAACAGAGCAACAACAACAACAACAACAACAGCAACAAAAATACTAAAAGGAATAAAATATTAAGTTGTTCCTCAACAGTCTAGACAAGGGCTGATCATGTCATTGTCTCTCATAGTGTCCATTTCACTTCAATGGGTATCATTTTAGATGCTCATTTAGTTGCCATCAATCAGGGAGAACATATGATATTTATCCCTTTTGGACTGGCTTATTCCACTCATCATGATGTTTTCCAGCTTCCTCCATTTTGTTGTAAATGCCTGGATTTCATTGATGTTTGCTGCTGTGTAGTGTTCCATAGAGTACATATCCCATATTTTCTTTATCCAGTCATCCGTTGATGGACATTTAGGTTGATTCCAAGTCTTAGCTATTGTGAATTGAGCTGCAACAAATATTGAGGTGCAAATGGCTCTTTTTTTCTCCTCTTTAATTCCATTTGGAATTTAAATTCCAAGGAGTGGGATGGCTGGGTCCTGCAGTAGTGCTATATTCAGGTTTCTGAGAACTCTCCAAACTATCTTCCATAGTGGCTTTACCAGTTTGCATTCCCACCAACAGTGGATTAGTGTCCCTTTTCCCCCACATCCTCGCCAGCATCTGTTGTTGGTTGATTTCTGTATGTTAGCCAATCTAACCGGAGTGAGGTGAAACCTCATGGTGGTTTTGATCTGCATTTCCCTGATGGCTAGGGATCCTGAGCATTTTTTCATGTGTCTGTTGGCCATTTGGATTTCCTCTTTTGAAAAATGTCTGTTAAGGTCCTTGGCCCATTTTTTTATTGCATTGTTTGTTTTGATTCTGTGGTGTTTTTTGATCATTTTATAGATTCTAATTGTTAATCCTTTATCAGTTGTGTAGTTTGCGAATAACGTCTCCCATACTGTTGGTTGCCTCTTCACTTTCCTGACTGTTTCCTTTGCTGTAAAGAAACTCTTCAATTTGAGGAAATCCCATTTGTTTATTTTATTTCTGATTACCCGTGCCTCCAGGAATTCTTCGCCTGTTCCAATATCTTGAAGGGTTTCCCCTATGCTCTCAATTAGTTTCATGGTGTCCTGGTACATCTCTAGCTCTTTGATCCATGTTGAGTGGATTTTTGTATATAAGGTGTAAGGTAGGGGTCTTGCTTCATACTTCAACATGTGGACATCCAGTTTTCCCAGCACCATTTGTTGAAGAGGTTGTCCTTGTTCCAGGGGTTGGTTTTAGGTCCTTTGTCGAATATGAGTTGTTTATAGATGTTTGGACTGATCTCCGGTGTTTCTATTCCGTTCCATTGGTCTATCCATCTGTTTTTGTACCAGGACCAGGCTGTTTTGATTATAACTGTCCTGTAGTATGTCTTGAAGTCTGGAATTGTGATGCCTCCAGCCTTGTTTTTATTGTAAAGGATTGCTTTAGCTATTTTCGGTCTCCTGTTTCTCCATATGAATTTCAGCATTGTTTTTTCTAGGTCTTTGAAGAATGACTTTGGTATTTTGATTGATATTGCATTGAACTTGTAAATTGCTTTTGGGAGAATGGACATTTTGATGATATTGATTCTTCTAATCCATAAGCGTGGCAGTTTTTTCCATTTTTTTGTGTCGTCTTCTATTTCTTTCTTTAGTGTTTTGTAACTTTCATCATAGAGGTCTTTGACATCCTTGGTTAAATTTATTCCAAGGTACTTTATTGTTTTTGTGGCTATCGTGAATGGGATTGATCTTAGAAGTTCTTCCTTGGCCCTGGCATTATCTGTGTATACAAAGGCTGTTGATTTCTGAGCGTTGACTTTGTATCCTGCTACTTTACCAAACTCTTCTATGAGTTCATAGTCTCTTATAGGAGTTTATCAGGTCCCCTACATATAGTATCATGTCATCTGCAAATAGGGATAGTTTAACTTCCTCCTTTCCCATTTGTATCCCTTTAATTTCTTTTTCTTGCCTGATGGCCCTGGCTAACACTTCTAGGACTATATTGAATAGGAATGGTGAGAGTGGGCATCCCTGTCAGGTGCCAGTTTTCAATGGAAATGCCTCCAACTTTTCCCCATTCAATATGATGCTGGCCCTTGGTTTATCATAGACTGCCTTAATTGTGTTGAGGAATGTTCCTTTTAACCCCAATTTGCTTAGGGTTTTCATCATGAAAGGGTGTTGTATTTTGTCAAATGCTTTCTCTGCATCTATTGAGATAATCATATGATTTTTGTTTCTCAATTTATTAATGTGATATATTACATTGATTGACTTTCGAATATTGAACCATCCCTGCCTACCAGGGATAAATCCCACTTGGTCCGGGTGAATGATCTTTCTGATGTGCAGTTGGATTCTGCTTGCCAGAATTTTGTTGAGTATTTTTGCATCTATGCTCATCAGGAATATTGGTCTGTAGTTTTCTTTCTCTGTTGTGTCTTTTCCAGGCTTAAGAATTAAGGTGATATTGGCTTTTTAGAAAGAATTTGGGAGGATTCCCTCCCTTCTAATTGTTTTGAATAATTTGAGAAGAACTGGGGCTAGTTACTCTCTAAATGTCTGGTAAAATTCGGCAGTGAAGCCATCTGGTCCTAGGCTCTTCTTTTTAGGTAGTGCATTTATTACTGATTCAATTTCTTCAATGGTTATGGGTCTGTTTAGATTTTCTATATCTTCACGCCTCAGTTTACGAAGGTTGTATGTGTCCAGGAATCTATCCATTTCTTCCAGGTTCCCCAATTTGTTAGCATACATCTCTTTGTAGTGGTTTCTGATGATTCTTTTTATTTCTGTTGTGTCTGTTGTTACATTTCCATTACTATCTTTGATTTTACAGATTTGGGTCTTCTATCTCCTTTTTTTGGTTAGTTGGGCCAATGGTGTGTTGATTTTGTTTATTTTTTCAGAGAACCAGCTCCTGGTTTTGTTGATCTTTTGTGTTGTTTTTTTGGTTTCAATTCTGTTTATTTCTTCTCTGATCTTTAGTATTTCTTTCCTCCTTCTGGATTCTATATATATAGGGTAACAAAAATACTACACTAAGAGATTATTTGAACTCATAGGAGAGTTTGCTAAAGTTGCAGGATATACAATTAACACACTAAAATCATAGCATTTATATACACAAACAATGTAATGACTGAGCGCTTGTAAGATCAGTACCATTCACAACTAAAGATATGAAACATCTATACAATGAAAATTACAAAATATTAAGGAAAGAAATAGAAGACACAAAAAATGGAAAAATATTGCATGTTCATAGAATTAATTGATTAATTAATTAATAACATGAAAATGTCCATGCTACCCACAGCAATTCTCAGATATAATGTGATTCCAATCCAAATGCCAAAGATATTCTTCTCAGATCTAGAAAAAAAGATACCAAAATTAATTTGAGTCAAGAGACCCCCAAATAGCTAAAGCAATCTTAAGTAACAACAAATCTGGAGGTTTAACTATACCACATTTCAAGTAAATGTACAAAGCATTTATAATCAAAACAGCTTAATATGGGCACAAAAATAGACATGCAGTCAAATCAAACAGAGATCCCAGAAATTAATTTATTCACCCACAAATAATCAGTTTTAACAAGTGAGCTAAAATAACTTGCTGGAAAAAGAAAATTTCTTCAATAAATGGTGGGTAAATTGGCTCTCTACATGAAGAACTATGAAACAAGACACCTAGTGTATACTCTACAAAAATCACATCATAATGGATCAGAGAGCTGAACTTAAGACCTAAAACCCTCAAATTACTAGAAGAAAGCACAGAGGAAACAGTGTAAGACATTCACATAAGAGAAGACTTCTTGGAAAAGACACCAGAAGCTCAGGCAATTAAAGCAGAAATAGACAAATGGGTGTACATAAAGCTAAGGAACTTCTGCACAGCAAAGAAAACCCTCAACGAAGTGAAGAAAGAACCAACAGAATAAGAGAAAATATTTGCAAACTATGTTTCTGATAAAGGATTAATATCCAGAATATATCAAGAGCTCAAGAAACTCAACAACAGCACAATAAATAATCCAGTCTACAAATGGGCAAGGACTTGAACAGGCATTTTTTCGAAGGATAAATACAAATGGCAAACAGGCACATGTGAAAATGCTCAGGATCACTACCCATAAGGAAATGTAAAAAAGAAAAAAAAGGGCTGGTGCCATGGCTCACTTGGTTAATCCTCATCCTGCGGCGCCGGCATCCCATATGGGCACCAGCTTCTAGTCCCTGTGGCGCCTCTTCCAGTCCAGCTCTCTGCTGTGGCCTGGGAATGCAGTGGAGGATAGCCCAAGTGCTTGGGCCCTGCACCCGCATGGGAGAGCAGGAAGAAGCACCTGGCTCCTGGCTTTGGATCGGCTCAGCACCAACCATTTGGGAGGTGATCCAACGGAAGGGAGACCTTTCTCTCACTCTCTTTCATCCTTCTCTCTCTCTCTGTAAACTCTACCTGTCAAATAAATAAATAAATAAATAAGAAAAAGAAAAACAACAATAAAAACACAATGAGGTTTCACCTCACCCCAGATGGAATGGTTATCAACCAAAAATAAAAAATAGCAACAGCTGGTGAGGATGTGGAGAAAAAGTACCCTAATACACTATTAGTGGGAATGGAAACCAGCACAACAATTGTGTAATATATTCGGGAGTTTCCTCAGAAATCTGGAAATGGATCTACCATATGGCCCAGCCAATCCACTCCTGGGAATTTACCTTAAGGAAATGAAATCTGCATATGAGAGATTTATCTGTACTCCCATCTTTATAGCAGCTTGAATCTCAACAGCTAAGATGGAATCAACCCTATTGTCCATCAACTGATGAGTGGATAAAGAAATTATGGTGCATATACATGATGGAATACTAGTCAGCTATAAAAAGTAATGGAATTCTGTCTTTTGCAGGATAACATGAAGCTTATGGGACAGAGATGAAGGACAATTTATTACAACAATGACAGTACTGTCATGTTTGTGTCAGGTCTGCAAGCCTCAATTCTCACACAGCAGCAAAAAAAGAGGATCCTGTTTATGTTTGTAGAAGCAGTGGGCTGCATTACAGAAGAATGCTTCAAAGGAATCTTTTACTATAGGCACTAAGCGTACATTTTCTTTGCTCTGATTGGAAAGGGGATCTCTATTTACCAACTGTTTCCTATACAAAGATCCTTGAAATTACAGACCAGAAAAGCAGTCAGTGCCTCTACTCGCAACATATGTTACATTCCTTCTAGCAGGAATTTCTTTCCTCTTTATTTAATTAACCCCACTTAAATATCAAATTTGAACTCAAATGCCATCTACTCCGACTAATCTTGCCTGAATTTAAGTCTTCCTATTAGACCTCTATTAAAATTCTGCTATTTTAATTAAAACAGGGGTCATCAAAATTTGATACAAATACATTTGATTAAAAAAATGAATTCCAAAAATATTTACCAAAATATGCATATTTTAATTCTATTTTCCATTATCTTTTTGAAGTATCCCCATATCTACTTATAAGCTTCATATACACTATATCACCTAGTATTTATTCTTTTGTATCTTGCTTCTTTGGAAATTTAGCTAATATTTTTTCTATATGAAAATGACCTCATTGTCAAACAGTATCAGAATTTACTAATGATAGATTATTTTTCCACTTTGGAGCTATTACTAGTAATTCTGCAACATTCTTGTGCATTTATTTTAGTGAACTTATCTACATATTTTAACACATTTTCCCACAATCTGTGGAGTCACTGGATCATTACCGCTGTGTTGAACTTAAGCAATGTTACCAATCTTCCAAATTCTTTATACTAACATACATTCCAGAACAGTGTGCCATATTGCTTAGGTGGAAAGTTTCAAAAGTGGAACAACGTGAATTCTGGAGCCAGTTTGGCACAGCTGACAACTTGGGACACCTACATCACATATCAAAGTGCATAGGTTTGAGTCCCTGCTCTGTTTCTTCTTCCAATTTGCTGCTAATTTGCGCCCTTGGAGGCTGCTGATAATGGCATGAGGGCTCAATACTTGAGTCCCTGCCATTATGATGGGAGAACTGAATTAGTTCTGGGCTCTGGGCTTCTGCCTAGTCCAGCCCCTGTTGTTGCAGGCATTTGTTGAGTGAACCTTCAGATGGATGGTCTCTCTTCGTGTCTGTCTCTTTCTCTGTGTTTGTGTTTCTAATAAAACTAAGGTATGTAAATGATTTTTTAAATGGTGTATGGTGCTGATGGGGCTCAACAGTTTAAGCCACCACTTGGGACACAGACACCCCATATCAGAGCACTGGTTTGAATTCCAGTTCTCAAATTCTGACCCAGGTTTGCTAAAGCAGCAGAGGACAAGTACCTGGGCCTCTAAAGCCATGTGGGAGAACCAGAGAGACCAGGCTCCTGGCTTTGGCCAGGTTCTGGTCACTTGGGGAAGGAACCAGAGAATGGAAGTTTTTTCTCTTTCCTCTATCACCCCACAGCGGTCATGCAACTCTGATTTTCAAATAAATAAAATAAATTCTTTTTTTTTAAAGGGAAGCTGTGGACTACAAGATTTAAAACAGAATGATGTAATTTTCTCCTCTATAGAGTATAACTCACAAACATAGTTCTCTGGGCCAGGAGTTTTAGAATCTATTTATTCAACATAGGGAGAACAATTTAATCTTCTCTTCTGTTTTGCACTGCAAATCGTGCTTTTTAGAAATCTATTTGTTTTTATTCAGTTCTCAAAGCCATTAATGTAAATTTATTGTTAACATTTTTATTGCTTTTTAATATTCAGGTGGGTCTTTTCATTTCTGATATCACCGATTTGATTCTTTCTCTAGTTCTACATGATCAAAAATTTTATCAACAGTTCAGTAAACCTTTTGAAATAAAGGACCACAGCATAATCCACAAAGTCACGGAGTCAGGGTATCTGACCCGGAGACAAGCTGTGCCTCTTGTGTAAGTTGTGTTTGTGTTGCCCTGGACCTCTCTCCTTCAAAACAGGAGTAATGGTAATGATTTTTGTACTCCATGGTGTTTCTTTGAATATTAAATGATTAACCCATATAAAGAATACTAAGTACTACCGGATAAACACTAGGTAATTCTTTGACTTGATGTTGTTATTCTTTGTCTGATTCTCCCAGAAGGAAAATAAAGCACAAAATACCAAAACATCAATGATTTTTGAACATTCAAGAAGCTAGATCCCTAACACATCAATATTCTAAAGCTAGAATTCTCACCAGCATCATACCTGAAGTCCATAATTTATCCTTCAGGTACTCCTAATTTAATTTTTTCTTGTGCTCTGAAAGGGGATCAAATGTCATGAACTGAGGCTCATATGTATAGGTCATAGAACAAGCTCCTGGTGGGTGTTTGCCTATAATATACTCCAGATTCCTGTTGCATCTCGCAAGTCTGTAATTTAATCTAGTAATGCACTGTGACTTACAAAAAAAATGCTGGCATAATCTCAAGGAAACCAAATCTGGATATATACAACCCAAGAAAGAAATTATACCGTCTTCCCCCTGGGTAATGTTCTATGCACAAGAACACTGGAAAGCACACACACACACACACACACACACACAGAAAGCAGTCAGTTAATACTAGACATTGTAGCAAACATTTGCTGATATCAGACAGACGTATGCCAACTCTTGGCAATGCCAGTTGCCTTGAACTTTTGTAAATTATGCAACTTTGCCCAGTCAGCCTTGACTTTTCTAAAATATGGATAATATCTTTACAAATCTCAAAGTTTCATTGTGAGTCTTCAGTGGGATAAGATGTTTAAAACTCAGGCTGTGGTCTAGGTAAATCTGCAGGGAGGGGCTGGTGACCTAAGCTCCTCCACATCAACTCTCCCCTGCCTACTTCTCAAGGGAGTTTCCAGTCTCATTCAAGAAATAGGGTGAAGGCTTCTGCCGAGTTAGGTGTTTCTATCACAGCACAAATTCATGCAACTGCCATTAAACATCTGTGCTCTTGTCCAATATTGAGATCTTTCTATCTCAGACCCATAACTTCAAATGTCAGTTTTACATTTAAATTTATATTTCTCACTGCAATTTCAAAATCAGTTAAGTTCCAAATCAATTTCTTATGAATTCTTCTCTAAATCAGAATTACTTCCAAATATATAACCCTCACCAAATCCCAACAATTAATTTTCCAGTCAAGAAATACTGGGCAGACAATTGGCACAACAATCATTTTATAATGGTTGAAAAAACAGATGGACATCTGCATGTCATTTTGGAGCTCCTGGATTTAAGTCCCAGCTCCTCTCCTGATCCTAGCTTCTTGCTAATGCACACCCAAGGAGTCAGGACACTTGGGTCCCTGCCATACCCATGAGCCACCTGGATTGAGTTCCCAGCTCCTGGCTTTGGCCTGACCCACCTCAACAGTTATGAACATTTGAGGAGTTAAACAGTGGATGGAAGACATCTGTCTGTCTCTCTGTCCATGTCTTTGACTTTCAAATAAATAAAACATTTTTCAAAAAATAAAAGAAATATTAAAATTTTCCTATACTTCATATTTTTCATTCTCAAAGTTTTTTCTAGATTTTGTACGAGCAATAATTTCATCCATCTTATCTTTCCTTTATGGTTATAATCATAGACTTCCTGTATTAGTATTATAAATGTGAATTCATTTACCACCTGCTATCCCAGGAACTCTGTCAGTGTCAGAGAAATAGTTATAATCAAAACAATAATTAATAGCTATATGGTGCTTACTATGTGTTGTAAACTACTCCAAGAGTTTCACATAAACACACACATTTCTCACAAAAAATTAAATATTTTGGATAAAAAGGCAAGAAGCCACACACATAGAGTAAGTTGTCCAGAGCTATGCACTAGAACTGGGACTTGAATTTTGTTTCTGGTTCAAAAATTCATGCTCTCAGCCAGTAGACTCTAAGTTTTTACATTGTAGATAAGGTATATATTCAAGAGTAAATAATTTTATAGGTACAAATAAAGTTACAAGCTGTGATAATTTCAAGAAGGAAGACATTCAGTGATTATTTTAAGACTGTCTTTTGAAGAAGTAAAGAAGAATGAACAGGACTTATGCCTTCCAAGCAGACCACACACTGCAAGCAAGGCCATAATGCAGGAAAAGCAGGACACTGTGGGGAATAGAAAGACTGATCATGTGGCTATAGCTGAGAAATGGAGAGCTATGCAAACATGGTTGGACAGCTACAAAGAGGCAAATTCAGTGTCTCTTCTGAAGCTGTTATAAACCTTACTAAAATTATATTTTCATGCCAAGGGTAATTTTCACAGATAATTTTATGTTGCACCTTGACTGGGTTACCAGATACCTACTAAGACATTATTTCTGGATGTGTCTGTGAGGATCTTTACAGAAGCGATTATCATTTGAGTCTGTAAAGAACAGCTGTACTCACAAGATCTAATCCATTGAGATCCTAAGGAGAACAAAAATGTGGAAGAAGGTGAATTGGGTTTCTGATCTTAAGCTGAAACACCTATTTCTCCTGCCTTCAGATAACAATGTCCACTAGTTCTTGGGCCTTTCAACTTGAATTGAATTAAACACCAGATTTTTGATTCTCCAGTTTGCATATGTTAAATATGTTAAATATGTTAAATATGACCATGGCACTACCTATCCTCAGTAATCACATCAGTAGATTTCTTTTTTTTTTTTAAGAGAGTGAGAGATACAGAGAGGAGGATGTTCCCTCTGCTTGTTCACTGCCCAGATGGCAGCATCAGGAGAAGGTGGACCAATCCAAAGCCAGGAGCCAGCGGCTTCTTCTGGAATTCCCACCTGGGTGCAGGGGTCCAAGCATTTGGGCCATCTTCTACTGCTTTCTCAGGCCTTAACGGAGAGCTAGATCAGAATAAGAACAGCCAGGACTAGAACCAGCACCCATATGGGATGCCACTACCACAGGCAAAGCATTACCCTACTGAGCCACAGCAACAGCCCCACATGTCAATTTCTGTAATAAATCCATCACTGTATTCCATTCCCTATATCAGGGGAACTCTAATACAACTACAAACATTTCTTTCATACAAAGAAATGACATCATCTTACTTAAATGTTCATATCTACAAGCAACTATGAACATGTAGCATAGATTAAAAAAAATATCATGGATGTGGGTAGAACAATAGGAAGCCAATGAAGCCATCAAATGAGACTAGTTGGGCTAACATAATGCTGATAGAACAGATGGAGAGACAAACATGAATTAAAGTAATTTAGAGGGGCCAGCACTGTGGCCTAGTTGGTAAAGCCACCACCTGCAATGCCAGGATCCCATATGGGTGCCGGTTCGAGTCCTTGCTGCTCCTCATTCCAATCCAGCTCTCTGCTATGGCCTGGGAAAGCCGTTGAAGATGACCCAAGTCTTTGGGCTCCTGCACCCATGTGGGAGACCTGGAAGAAGCTCCTGTCTCCTGGCTTCGGATCAGCACAGCTTCTGCCGTTGCAGCCAATTGGAGAGTGAACCATCAGATGCAAGACCTTTCTCTCTCTCTCTCTCTCTCCCCCTCTCTGCCTCTCCTTCTCTCTCTGTGCAACTCCGACTTTCAAATAAATAAATACATCTTAAAAAAAGACATTTAGAAGGCAAAGACAGTAGAACTTGATATATTAGATACGGGATATAAGACGCTGTGGTATCAGGTGTAATGTCTGGCTTTTATTCTGTAGAAATCCTTCATAGAATTAGAGAACCCTGCCTGAATGGATCTAGGTTTCTAAGCTATGATCTGGAGTCCAACTCTATATGCACTGGATTTGTTGTAATTTTTAGCTAACCAAGTTGCAAAATACAATGTTGGATTATGTGAGCTGGTCATAAAAATTTAAGAATATTTTCAATGTTTAACCTTTGTGTTCATGATAAAGGTGGATAATGGGGAAGATTCAAGTCTTGTTTACTGTAAAACCAGAAGGAATATGTAAGGAAATTCTATAAAGCACCTGTTTGGGAGAATGCAGAAGGAAAGATCCATTATACCTCTAATACAGCCCTTTATTTATTTGACTATGAGTACAAGTCATTTGCATTAAAATGAAAATGAAACAAGATTGACTTGTGGAGGATGACTGTTGAGATTAGGGTAGAGGAGATCTACCTGCACGTGTATATCTATACTCATTCATCTGACTTCAGCTCACTCTCTTGGCTATTTATACTCCATGACACTGTTGATGTTACCTGCATTCAACATTCTTGTCAAAATTCAACTATCCTGCATACTGTTATTCATTTTCTACCACTGAGTGTATCTTTTAATAAAATGTCATAACAATGTTTAATATAATAATCATGCTTAGATAAAAATAACAATCTAAAGGGAATAGTAATATAGCAATGTCTATCTTTCTTAAGTCACCTTTTATTTGCTGATCTGGAAATCATAGAAATTTCTATCTCATGAGGAAGCATTTGACAGCAAACAAAACTCATTATCTTCTCTTTCCTATTAAAATTTATTGCTAAGACTTATGAATTTTCAAGAATATTTTTAATAATTAAATTACTTATTTATGAAGCAGAGAGAAAAGACATCCCGTCTACCAGTTCACTCCTCAAATGCCTACAACAGCTCAGGTTGGACCAAACTGAAGCACAGAATGAGGAACCCAATCCAGGTCCACCACATGGATGGGAATTATCCATCTACTTGAGTATTTACCTACTGTTTCTCAAGATGTACATCAGCAGGAACCTGAATTGGGATTAGATCTGGGATTTGAACCCCGGAACTCTGATAAAGGATGCAGGCATCTTAACTGCTATGACAAATGCTGGCTAGCAAAATTTTTTTTTTCTTATAGAAGACAACCCCATTCAAATATGTTTCATTTCTCTCCAGCCATGCTTATTTTACAACAAACAGAACAAATGCCAGCATAGACAGAAGACCAGATGCTACAAACAGCAAAGGGAATCCTTGTGGTAACAGAAAAGCAATTACACCAGACTGGAAACTAGAGATGTTCATGCATGTTTGACAGTGCCTGTTGACTCAGGAGTGTAAGACACGCTTGTCTCTAAGACAGTTTCTATCTCAAACCTGTCGCATTTCAGGCCCACATGAACTGGTTGACTAAGTTCCTTTGTCTAGGTCATCTCTTACACACATAAAAATGAGCACATGGAATAAATTCAGAACTTACTCTTCACAACAAAGCAAAACATGGAGGAAAACGAGACATTATATCTTTCACTTTTCCTCAAAGATCACATAGGGAAGGAAAATAAAAATATCAACTTTCTTCAACACACATTACAGAGAATGTTCGGAGACATGGATTCAACACAATTTTTGTTGAGCAGATATTGTGCTGAGCAAGCTAGTTTTTTCCCTCACAGCTACTCCCCCTTGGCTGTAAACAGCATGTTAAAATCATCATCATTTTTTTGTTTGTTTGTTTGACAGGCAGAGTGGACAGTGGTGAGAGAGAAAGAGACAGAGAGAAAGGTCTTCCCTTTTTTTTCCGTTGGTTCACCCTCCAATGGCCACTGCGGCCAGCGTGCTGCGGCCAGAGCATCGCACTGATCCAAAGCTAGGAGCCAGGTGCTTCTCCTGGTCTCCCTTGCTGGTGCAGGGCCCAAGCACTTGGGCCATCCTCCACTGAACTCCTGCACCATAGCAGAGAGCTGGACAGGAAGAGGGGCAACTGGGACAGAATCCGGCGCCCCGACTAAAACCAGGGGTACTGGCGCCACAGGCGGAGGATTAGCCTATTGAGCCGCGGTGCCGGCCAAAATCATCATCATTTTAAGAATATTTTGATAAAAACTTCTAATGATAAAAGCCAAAACTGATGGCAGTTTCAATGATCCATCTTCCACATATAAATCCAATTCACATGAACATAGTTTGGCAATGTTCACATACGTGATCAGGGCTCCTTTTCTGTATCATAAGATTTTCAAGTACAGAGTCTGAGTGAGTAAAAAAATACAGAAAGCAGGGCTGGCGTCATGGCTCAACAGGCTAATCTTCCCCTTTGCAGCGCCTGCACACCGGGTTCTAGTCCCGGTAGGGGCACCGGATTCTGTCCCACTTGCCCCTCTTCCAGGCCAGCTCTCTGCTGTGGCCCAGGAGTGCAGTGGAGGATGGCCCAGGTGCTTGGGCCCTGCACCCCATGGGAGACCAGAAGAAGCACCTGGCTCCTGCCATCAGATCAGTGCGGTGCGCGGGCCGCGGCAGCCATTGGAGGGTGAACCAATGGCAAAGGAAGTCCTATCTCTCTCTCTCTCACTGTCCACTCTGCCTGTCAAAAATTTAAAAAAAAATACAGAAATCAATTAAAAAAGCAAACTCAAAGGCATATTTTTATTGCTGTTGATACTATTGCTTTTGCTATTGCTTATGTTGCTATAATCATTATTCTGTTAATCATTTTATGCTAAATACCAGGGTTGTTAAAATACATTTCTCTGTATTGACCAGGATGAAAAAATAAAAGCATCCACTATAATCAGATCTGGTGGAAAAACTCCATCTAAAAGGTCTATATATATCTAAATGCATCTGAGTACAATTTCAAGCAATTTTGGATATCAAAAAGAATATAAAGGATAATTGACTTTTTAACCTTAAGGTAGTAAGAATGACTACATGAGCATATGATAGAGAAAGAGAAACAGTACAGGAAAAACACAAAGAAAGGGCATATCACCTGCGAGATTATTTAGCAGATAATTTGAGTGAGCTATTTGCTAAAACCTTAACAGACAGGCGTTGTGCCTAATGGACCCAAAGTTGCAGTCAATTATGCTTAAAAAGACATCTTAGAGTGCATTTCTCTCCCATTCAAAATGCAGTACGATGACCAAAGTGATAAGGGAAGATCTAATTTCACATTCAAAACAAACTCATATTAGTTGACAGAAAATTCATATCAGTGGAAAGGAAGCCATTAGCTAACCTGAAATAGGAATTATCTTTTTATAATTGCCATACAAACTCAAAGATCGCCTAACCCAGTGGGAAGATCTTTGAATGTGAAAGAAGGAGACTGGGTTTGGTCTCTGGGCAAATAACTTAAATCTTAATGTTGTAACTTTAATACTATATATTGAGTGTTTTTTTGTGAGGATAATTTTATACATTGATATAATTCTCACAGTAACTATATGACACAAACCATGTTATCCCTTTTTAAAGATTTATTTATTTGAAAGGCAAACCGAGAGAGAGAGAGAGAGAGAGAGAGAGAGAGAGAGAGATCAATCTGCTTTACTTTCCAAATGACAACAGCAGACAAGGCTGGGTCAGGAAGAAGCCAGGAGCCAGAAACTCCAGCCAGGTCTCCCACATGAGTGGCAGGGACTCAAATATTTTGGTCATCTTCTGCTACCTCCCCAGGGGCCTTAGCAGAAACATGAGCATGTTTATAGGAAGTAAAAAAGCCAGGACTCACAATGGCACTTCAATATGGAATGCTGCTAAGCAGTGACTTAACCATCTGTGCCACACCAGCCCCTCACCATGTTATCTTTAATTATCTCTCTATATTTATATATTGTAATTTAGTCAATCACCTCTTATTGGCGAAACTAAGATAGAAGAAGTTTAATCAATATAAATTAGTAAAGCTAGAAATGTGCAAAGTCAAAATGACTCTGACTTACTAGAAAGCTTTGCTCCTACGCATAGGCACCAACACAGATGTTTAATAAGGTATATATGTAAAAGATAATACAGACAAATATGGTATCTGCTTAACACCACAGGTGGTGGAGTAGTTAGATAATACAATCTTTTTAAATCATGCTCATGTTGTTTTAGTATTCTGTAGGAAGGAACAGAAAGTACACATACAAAACACTTCACATATTATAATTGTTGAAAAAAAATAAATTTCTGCTTGATTAATGAGCTTTCTTCTTCCTTGAACGCTACTTTTACTTAAAAGAAAGACTTCTGGGTGAACTATGGTTATTTATGCTAGGATATTTAGGAGATAACTTCTCAGAAATAAATTGAGACTGTAACTCAAAATCCAAATTTCCAGGTGAAAATTAGAACTTTAAGAATTAGTATCCATTACAGTGAGTTTGACATTTTGTCAGTAAAGACTTCAGATGAGATCAGAGTGAAATTAATGATGGCTGTTTTTTTGGTATTGTATAATGAAATGTCCCAACATTCTGGAAATTTGCCTAACTTAAGAAACTAATAGTATTCAAATAATCAATACATGATGTTACAAAATTATGCATGGGTAAATAAATCATTGGAGATGCAAGATAAATGAATGGATTTTAAGGAACCATAGAATAAAATGTTAATTGATAAGGTTTCAGATTTCAGATTGCATCTATCCTTTATGAAATGAACATTTTCTAATTTTATAATATCAAAGAATATTCACAAGTATCAAAGAGCATAATTAAAATATTGTTTTCCTTTCCAACTACATATCTCTGTGAGGCATATTTTCTTCAAATATTCTAATAAAATCAATATACTGACAAACTAAACACAGAACGATTTGAAGATTTCAGGCTCTTTCCATTAAACTCATTTTGGGTATTTGAAAATATGTAATGAAATAGCACCTCTTCCCCACTCAGCCTTTTTTCTTTTGAGAATGGCATTGTGTATTTATCTTTTTAATTTATTTATTTTTATTTATGTGAAAGATAAAGAAAGATAAGGGATTTTCCATCCACTGGCTCACTCCCCAATACCCAGGTCTCTCACATGAGTGGCAGGGACCCAACTACTTCAGACATCATCTGTTGACTTCCAGTGTGCGCATCAGCAGAAAACTGGAGTCAGAAGTGGAGCTGAGATAAAAACCCAGAAACCCCAATATGGGATGTAGGTGCCCCAAGTGATGTCTTAACCATTTCACCAAACATTCAAACTTATAAATGCCTTTTTTTCACCTCTCAGTTTTAATTTCCAAATTGAGAATATTGATACATAAAATCCACATAAAATAAAAGCACTATGGTGTCCTCATTAATTTTAAAGACTGTGATAGTTTTTGGAACAGTTTTTGTTATGATAGTACCTAATTATAGTAAACTGCTTAGCCTCAAATCCACAACAAATTGATAGTTAAATGTAAACTATTAATTGGAAGTAGCTCTCTGATCTGCCTATTGGACAGGAGGAAACTAAGGTAAGATACACACACATTGAATAATGAATCTTGTTTGGTGCATAAAGATTTAAGCTAAAGCTAATTCAGTTTCTTCTTGAACCAAGTACTTATTAGGAGTACATATCAGAGCCGGGAGAGAAGACTGAAAATAAGAAATAGGCAAGTGAGATATAATTAATCAATCAAGAATCAAGTCTATTTTTGTTGTTTTGCAGATCCTTACAAATCCAGTTGGCAGGCTACCTCATCATGTGCAACTCCCATGAGTTCATCAGAGCAGCTGAGTAGTTAGTCTTTGCAGCTGCATAGTGAGGCTTTAAAGCACTGAAATCTAATAAATATAATTTGAACTGGGTACAGTATTATGCAATATATCTTTGACAAAACCACCCAAAAGAAAATTCAAAGTTGTTTTCATTTTTGAAGCAGATTTGTCAAATGTTGAGCATCCTGTGACTATAACCTTGAGTCAAAAAGGTCTAGAATTTGCTACATTTTTAAAATTTCATTCAGGAAAGTACATAGATGTAGTAATTATATTATCTAGAGCTTGTATTCCAGGAATTGTAATGAAAAGATAAGTGATAGGAATGACATAGCAAAGAGAATGCACAAGTTGAAACGTGACCAAAGTTAATTTCTAGAAATACTGAATTATTCATTTATTTCCAAGATCCCTTTCCTCAGTGTTTGTTAGAATATTTTAATTTAATTATATTTGAGATTGCAAAAATTAAAAGGTACAGCCTTTAAAGTATGATTTCTTTGAGCATCAATAAATGTTAAATATTATGATTAAAATTTAAAGTGCATATACTATTTTCCACAGCAATTTCTTTTTTTAGAAAACTTTTATTTAATAAATATAAATTCCAAAAGTACAACTTTTGGATTATAGCAGTTTTTCCCCCCATGACCACCCTCCCACCCGCAACCATCCCATCTCCTACACCCTCTCCCATCCCATTCTTCATTAAGAATCATTTTCAATTATCTTTATATACAGAAGATCAACTTAGTATATACTAAATAAAAATTTTAACAGTTTGCACCCACACAGACACACAAAGTATAGACTACTGTTTGAAGACTAGTTTCACCATTAATTTGCCTAGTGCAACACATCGTATAATGTCTGGCACATAGCTCAACTTTTCTAAGCTTTGAGATTTGCAATTGTGATGTACAGAGGATAAATCCACCTATCCAGAGTTGCCATGAGAACTCAAGGATAGAATGTTCAGAAAGCATCTCACCACATCGCAGTTTTGTTCTCTGAAAACCAGTAACTTGCAAACATTAAAAGAAAAAGAAAAGAAAACAAAACAAAACAAAAAGCTTGTGTCAACTCTCTAAAATTTTGTAATTGCCTAATATGTGCTGAGAATGTTAAACTGTTTGTAAGTTTTCTGATATGACTTTCCAAAACTACATTATTTAAAAGAAAAACAAAAGAAAAATGTGGGGCCAGTGATGTGGCTCATCAGGTAAACAACCTGGCCTGAAGCTCCAGCATCCCAGATGGACGCCAGTTCAAGACCCAGCTGCTCTTCTTCCTATCCAGCTCTCTGCTGTGGCCTGGGAAAGCAGTAGAAGATGACCCAAGTCCTTGGGCCAGTGCATCCACAGGGGAGACCTGGCTCCTGGCTTTAGATCTGCGCAGCTCCAGCCATTGCAACCAGTTGAGGAGCGAACCATCGGATGGAAGACCTCTCTCTCTCTCTCTGCATCTCCTCTCTGTGTGTAACTCTAACTTTCAAATAAATAAATAAATCTTAAAAAAAAAAAAGAAAGAAAAACGTGGCTAGTGAGGTTCACACAGTTCACAATGTCTATCTCCTTACCTCATAATGATCTTGGTGAGATACTGGCCAATATAAAATCATGACAAAGCTATTGCATGGGTGTGAACCCGAGCAAAACTCCACATCAAATTTTTTGGCTTCATTACTTTCAGAGGTCATTTTTTTGTTGGTTTCAAAACTCAATGACATTTCCACTGAATAATCTGGCCTCCAAGGCAATCATATCTTTTGTTAAGATAAGTAAACTTGATATTTTTATCAAAAACTGCTTTGTATTGTTAATTTAAAATTTCTTTTGATTTTAAGATCCTCTGTACACAGTATTGGTTTTAAACTTTCCTTTATTAGATCCATATTATATTTTACCTGCAGGCATTCAATAAAAGTTTCTGGTAAAAATATTTTTGTCATAAAAATAGAACACTTTTTTCCCATAACCTTTTAATTTGGAAATGATTTTTTTGCTTTAATGTTAAGGGAAAAAGAGTTAATAATCAAAATAAAAAGATGAAGTTATTTGTATGTGAATCCCGTTTGATACCAACAGAGCACTGATTAAAATTTATTTGTTGTTAGTAAAACGAACACATTCCTATTTCTTGCTGGAGCTGGTAGGAAGGGAAGAAAAGACAGCTCTAGTTCACGTTCTGGGAAACTTGATTTTTGTGACATTAATACTCATTTCATGGTACATTTAAGTTTTCAGTCAGATTTCCCATATAAAGGCAAACTATCAAATATATGTCAGAATTTATTTGCATTTTTGAGTGAGAGTGCTTTATAGAGTTAAATACTTATAGGAGAATGACAACACATACTTTTTTTAGAACATTAGTTAAAGAGAATATTTTAACAGGAAAATTCAATATCATGCTAATCTCTAATATGTCCCTCTAAGAAGTTAAAATCCTCTTATTTGTTTACTTAGAGCTTACTTTTTCTCTACTTTAAGCTATAAATCTAGCAAAATTAACTTCATTTACAAATTGAGATTTCATTGTAGTGTTGGTATTTAACAACCATATCAAGACTTATGTCATGTATAAGCATATAAGCTCAGTATGTAAAAAAATCCAATACTTTGTAATCCAGAGCTTATGACATAAACAACCAGATACAAGAAATGTGCTGTCCTGTCAGTTCAAGTTAGATGTCTAATATTAATCAAACATGGTAGTTTTTTTTTTTTTAATTTACACCCAGTTACATTTTTAGAAGCCCCCTGGTATAGCTTTGTAGTATTACAAAACAAAAGTCTCAGCCACATGGTTGAAACTTGGTCCAAAAACAAATGAGTAACATCAAAACCGAGCCAAAAATCATAACCAATGAATTAGAAAAAAAAAAGTCCAGAAACTTAAACAGAAACTTCTACACTAGTTGGAATTGTAAACATGAAATTAAGCATGGAACAGGTCATTATTTTAATTCTGTTAAGTGCTAACATTTTGGAACAAAGGTTAATTTTGTATTTTCCCATAAGAGAGGCGGAGAATTCATAAGAAACAAGAGTATATTTAGCCACTTAGTGATCTCTAAAACTAAGAGCTATTGAATGTACAATCACATACAAGTGAAGTAACTTCCTGTTTCTCTAAATTCCTCCCATTAGTTAAACATTTGGCTTAATAAATCCTATGATATTTTGAGGAGGATTGCATTGAATCTGTAAATTGCTTTCAGCAGTATGGTCATTTTGATGATTATTAATTCTTCAAATCCATGAACATGGAAGATTTTTCCATTTTGTTGTGTCTTTTATTTTTTTTAATATTTTATAATTTTCATCATAGATATCTTTCACCTCCTTGGTTAAATGTATTCCAAGGTATTTGAAGTTTTGTAGCTATTGTGACTAATACTGATCTTGCAAGTTCTTTCTCAGGCAACTTTACCAAACTTTTGTATGAGTTCCAAGAGAATCTAAGTGGAGTCATTTGGTTGCCTTACATATAGAATCATAACATATGCAACAGATAATTTGATTTCTTTCTTCCAATTTGTATTCTTTGATTTATTTTTCTTGCTTAATGGCTGTGTCTAAAACTTCCAGGACTATATTGAACAGCAATGGTTAAAGTGGGCATGCTTTTCAGGTTTGGGATCTTAGTGGAAATGCTTCCAATTTTTCCCCATTCAATATGATACTGGCTGGGAGTTTATCATGAATAGCTTTCCTTCTACACACAATTTACATAAAGTTTTTATCATGAAAGGACACTATATTTTATTGAATGGTTTCTCTATGTCTATAGATATAATGGTTTTTAATTCTTCAATTTGTTAATGTGATGTATAAAATTATATATTTGCATATTTTGAACCATCCCTGCAAATCAGGAAAATACCACTTGATCCAGATGAATGCTCTCTGATGTGTTGCTGGATTCCATTAGCTAGCATTTTATTGTGGGATTTTGCATCTCTGTTCATCAGTAATATTGGTCTATAATTCTTTCTTTGTCATATCTTTCTTCTCAGGCCTAGAGAAAAATGCAAAAATTCATATGAAAATGCAAGAGACCCTGAATAGCTGACACAAACCACAAAAACAAAGTAGGAAGCATCACAATAATAGATTTCAGACATACTGCAGGGCAGTTACAATCATAAAAGCCTGGTACTGGCCCAAAAATAGACATCTAGACCAATGGAACAGAATAAAAACTCCAGAAATTAATCCATCCATCTATAATCAACTAATATTTGATAAAGGATCCTGAATCAATTCCTGGGAAAAGATCAGTCTCTTCAACAAATTGTGTTGGGAAAATTGGACCTCCATGCATGAAAACATGAAACAAGACCCATACCTTATACCTTAGACAAAAATCCACTCAAAATAGATCAATGATCTAAATCTACCACCAACATACTAGAATAGAACACTGGGGACACTCTGCAAGATATTGGCATAAGCAAAGACTTCTTTGAAAAGACCTAGAAGCTTAGGGAATCAAATCCAAAATTGACAAATGGGATTACATAAAGCTGAGAAACTTCTATATTGACAAAACAAAGAAAAAATACAACTCAGCAAAGTGAAAAGGCAACCAACAGAATGGGAGGAAAAATTTGAAAACTATGCAACTGATAATGGGTTAATATCCAGAATTTATAAAGAACTCAGGAAACAGCAACAATACAGTAAACAATTCAATTAAGAAATGGGCAAAGGACCTGAACAGGCATTTTTTCAAAAGAGAAAAGTGAAATGACCAATAGACACAAGAAAAAATGTAGAGGAGCACTTAACCATCAGAGAAATGCAAATGAGAAGTACAATGAAGTTTCACCACACCAATGTTAGAATGGCTCTCCCACAGAAATCAAAATACAACAAATGTTGTTGAGAATGTGGGTGGAAAGGTTCCCTTACCCACTGCTGGTGGCAATGTATGAAGACACCTCAAAAAGCTGAAATTACGTAAACCATATGACCCAGCAATCCCACGCCTGGGAATTTACCCAAACAATAATTAAATCAGCACATAAAAGACCTATCAGTCTCCCCGTGTTTATTGAAGCTCAGCTCACATTAACTAGGACATGGCGTCAACCCAGATGTCCATCAACGATGGCTAGATAAAGAAATTGTGGTGTGTATCTATCTATCTATATCTATGTATCTATCTATCTATCTATATATATATATATATATATATATATATAGTATGGACTACTACTCAACCGTAAAAGAAAGAATGCAATTCTGTCTTTTCCGATAAAATGGATGCAACTGGAAACCATTATACTTAGTGAAATAAGCCAGTCTCGAAAAGACCATATGTTTTAACTGATCTGTGGTAACTAGTAGAGTATCAAACATGTAATGTATATGAGTGAAATTGACATTTTGAGATTTGATGATTGTTTATAGCCATTGACTCTACTGTTAAGGAACATTTTTTTGTCTTTACTTATTATTGAGTTAATCATATAAGTATAAAATAAACTGAAGGTAGATAATTGTAAAAATTGAAACAAGAGAAATGAAAGAAAACGGAAGGTGAGAGCAAGAATGGGAGGGAGATTATAATGGGAAATATCACTATGCTCTTAAATCTATATATGAAAAGTATGAAATTTGTTTACCTTAAAAAATGAGGAAAATAGATGAGAGCCAGACCAGGCTTGGGATTGCTATTGGCAAATTCTTGTTTGATTGGATATAGTAAATTTGTGGGTCATGCTATATATATATATATATATATATATATATATATATATATAACCAGTTTCCTCTTTCCTTTTAACCCTGATTTCTCTTTGACTATTTGGGATCATAAAATATATATCCAGCAAGTGTTGTGGCACAGAAAGTCAAGCTGCTTGGGACATCTCTATTGCATAGCAGAGTGCCCTGTAGGAAGCAGCCAGAACACAAATTGGCTCCCACAGGGGATGCCTACATTACAGGCAGCGGCTTTACCAGCTGCACCACAACACCTGCCCCTAAATAAGACCTTGTATTCTAATACAATGTGTGTACTAGGATGAATGAAGTAACGTGTTCTTCACAGCCGAGTTATTCTGAATACACATGTATACAATCATATTTAATAGCACATACGTTAAACATCATATCTGAATGATATACCATATATAATCCCTATAAAACTAAATTTTTCACAACAAATTATTTTAAAACACAACAAAAATTTTTATGTATATGTTGTCTTCTTTAAAAATATATATTTAATTTAATTGAAAGGCAAAGTTAGAAAGAGAGAGAAGGAGAAACAGAGAGGTCATCCTGGCTTTGGATGGACCAAGCTCTGGCAGATCTGGCCTGCTGTGGAGTGAACCAGCAGATAGAAGATCTCTCGCAGCAGAGGGTTGTTGAAAGGTTATTTTATCTGGGAACAAGCTTCAAGGCTTTTTCACAACATTGACAGCATCCTGGGTGACTTTATAGGCCCCATTTAAGTCAACAGCAGGAAGCTAGAATTGGGAACTGAACTTGGGCTCAAAGCCAGATACTCTGATTGGGGACATGGGAATCTTTACCTCTAGGTCAGCCTCCTATCCCCATGGAAATGGAATTATTATTTCAAGTTTATTTTCTTTTAAAAATAATGATGAATTTTTTTATGTTTTTATTTTTCGTACACTTAAAAAGCAAAGAGAGAGACAGAGTTAGGCTGGACCAGGAGAAAGTCAGGACCCTGGAATGCCATCCAGAATTTCCATGTGTGTTACAGGGGCCCAGGCATTTTAGACATCATCTGCCATCTCCCAGGGTGCAATGGCATGAAACAGGGTCAGATGTATAGCAGCCAGGACTCAAATCAGCACTCTAATATGAGAGACCTGTGTCCAAAACAATGGCTTAACCCAATATGCCACAACCCATGGAGCATTATGAACTGTTTCTCTCTCTCTCTCTCTCTCTCTCTCTCTCTCTCTTTCTATTTGAAAGGCAGAGTAACAGAAAGAGGATGAAGAGACAGGAAAAGGAGAGAGAGAGAGAGAGAGAAAGAGAGAGAGAGAGAGAGATCTTCCATCCACTGGTCACTCTCCAAATGGCTGCAACAGCCAAGTCTGGGCCAGGCCAAATCTAGAAGTCAGGAACTCCAGACTAGTTCCCATGTGGGTGGCCCAGGTATTTGTAGCACCGTCTTCTGTCCCCGTAGGCACATTAGGAGTAAATTAAGCAGAGTAAAAAAAATAGAAGAAGAAGAAGAAGACATAAATGAAAGATCCCAATGGAAGGAACAGGGCCACCAGAGAAGGAGGTGCCTTTCTCCGAAGGGAGGAGAGAACCTCCACTTTGACTATGACCCTGTCAGAACAAGATCCAAGTCGGCGAACACTAAAGGCTTCCATAGCCTCAGCAACTCATGACTGTAGCCTAGGGAGATTACTGACGCCATAAACAAGAGTGACAAATTGTTAAATCAACAACAGTAGTCACTGTGTACTTACGGCCCATGTTTGATCTGTCCTTAATGTGTTGTCCAAGGTGAAGTAATGCAATAACTAGGACTGAAACAGTATCTTTGCATCTTGTGTCTCTGCACGGGTGCAAACTGACAAAATTTTTGCTTAGTATATACTGAATTGATCTTCCGTATAGAAAGATAATTGGAAATGATTAAAAAATTGGAAGTTACATAAAAATCAATTAAAAAAATATATCATGTAGGATCTCTGTCCCTAATGTGCTGTACAACGTGATTTAAAGCTACAACTAGCACTCAAAGAGTATATTTCACTCTGTGATGCTATGTGAGGGCAAATGGTTTAAAATCTTTTCTTAACACATACTAAACTGAGCTCCAGTACACAAAGAGAATTGAAAATAAATCTGAATGTGAATGAAACGGGAGAGGGAGTGGGTAAGGGGGAAGGGTAGCGGGGGGGGGGGGGAGGGGAGGTATGGGTGGGGAAGCCATTCCAATCCACAAGTTGTACCTTGGAAATTTATATTCTAAATAAAAAAAAAAGTGACATAAAAAAAATTAAGCAGAGTAGCTGGAACTTCAGCAGCAATCTAGAGGACAGCGATGTGGTGTAGCAAGTAAAGCCACTGCCTCTGACACTGGTATCCCATATGGACCCTGGTTTGAGTCCCTGTTGCTCCACTTCTGACCCAGCTCTCTGATAATGCCTGGGAAAAGAAGCAAAACATGGCTCAAGTACTTGGGACCCTGCACCCATGTGGGAGACCTGGAAGAATCTCTTGGCTCCTGGCTTCAGTCTGGCCCAGCCCATCCACTGTAGCCATTTGGGGAGTGAACCAGAGGATGGAAGATTGCTCTCTCTGTCCCTTCCTCTCTCTCTCTCTCTCTTTCTCTCTCTTTGTGCAACTCTGCTTTTAAAATAAAATCAATCTTAAAAAATACAGTACTCCAATATGAATACCAGTGTCAGTGTAGCACCTTAACCCATTGTACCACGGCACTAGTCTACATATGAACTGTTTGCAACTCCTTTGTAGAGTCTTCTACCATCTTACTACCTGCACCCCCTTCTTCCTCTCTCTAGATTAATAAATATGTTGTATTTATACCTAGAACATTTCTATAAACTTCCTTGTAAATGAAATCTTCTAGTGTCAATCATTTTGGCAATAAATTGTGGTTATTCGTATTTAATTTTCCCTGAGCAAATATACTTTCTTTTTGTAAAGCACTCCTGATGACAACTACAAATAAGACTTCCCTACCTCTTTGAAAATATGAAATAATCATACTTAATACTATGCTTTTAATAGAAAGTAATGACTTTTGAATTAGACAGTCTAGAAAAGAGAGATGAATAGTAGTAATTAAAGTAAAATTGGTCTAGAATCCGAAATCTAGAGTTATTAGACCTCAATTCATTAAAAATGTCTGCTAAGTTATGAGTTAAAACATTGCAATGAACCCGTAAGTGTTGATTACAATGATGTTTAAAAGTTTATCTTCATCACCAACTATATGAAGGGATTCTGTTTAAAAAAGCCCAAACTGGGGGTGGCATTGTGGCAGAGCAGGTTAAGCTGTTGCCTTGACGCTAACGTCCCATATGAGTATCAGTTTGAGTCCCAGCTGCTTCACATCTGATCCAGCTCCCTGCTAAAGCACCTGGGGAAGCAGCATAACATGGCCCAACTCATTAGGCCCCTACCACCCACCGGGGAAACCTGGATGTGGCTTCTGCTCCTTGTTTCATCCTGGCCACGCCCCAGGCATTGTGGCCACTTAGAGGTAAACCTGCAGATGCAAGATCTCTCTCTCTCTTTACCTCTCTCACTCTGTGTAACTCTGTATTTCAAATAAATAATCTTTTTTAAAAATCCAAAGAAACATTAAACAAGCTAAAAATATACTGATCTGAGTGGTATAATCAAAAAGGATGATGTATAAATCGTCAAGGTTTATTTGGGGTAAATGTCTCTAGTACTTCTGATTCAGGAGGAAAACTACGTAGATCAATGTATACCTAGATCAATGAGAGATGTGTATATGTGTACACTGATATGATTTGGATGACATAGAGATGCCATTAGGGTGGTTTCATGTACGTAGGTAAGAGTTTCGTGCTATAGTCACTCAACTCAGGTACCATGAAGGCAAAGACAACACAGGTGACACCAGAAAGAACAAAGAAGTGCAGGTTTGTGAGAAAGCAATTCCTAGGTAGATTTAGTATTTCATTTTTAGAGTCCCTAGTGAATAGATTTATGATGAAATTGTAAATTTAATCAACCAATGAGTATCTACCAAATGTTCTAAATTCACTTAGTTTTGGAATTTAACTTTTTAGCCTTTATTTTTTAACAAACAAGAGAATTGTAATTAAAAATAGGCTAATTAATCAATCCTGAATGAAAGATAGAAATTTTCAGTGCAAGTCCTAGGAGTGATTCATTTAAGCTGAGAGATGGAGGGAGTTAGTATTCCACATGAAATCTGGCCTTTTTAGGAGCTCCAGGGCTTCTTTTGGCAGAAATTAAGTTCATTTCCTGAAATCTGCTATGACTTACTATTTTAGCATTAATTAGAATTCTTATAAACAGAGTGGCTGGAAAACATCACATAAAAAGTAAATCTGAGGCTGGCACTGTGGAGTAGTAGTCTAAGCCTCCGCCTGCGGCACCGGCATCCCATATGGGTGCTGGTTCATCTCCCAGCTGCTCCTCTTCTGATCCAGTTCTATGCTTATGGCCTGGGAAAGCAGTAGAAGATGGTCCAAGTGCTTGGGCCCCTGCACCCAGTTGGGAGACCTGGAAAAAGCTCCTGTCTCTTGGCTTGGATCAGTCCTGCTCTGGCCATTGCGGCCATTTGGGGAGCGAACCAATGGATAGAAGACCTTTCTCTCTTTCTGTCTCTGTGTCTATAATTCTGCCTGAAATAAATAAATAAATCTTTAAAACAATAAAGAAATATACCTTCAGAACACTGGCTATAGGGTTACCTTAGTTATCATCCTTATAAAACGATATGAGATCCTATCCCTCTAGTGACTTAACTTTTATGTATATGGTCCAAGGAGGGCAGAGCCCAATTACGTATGTTCCAGATAACTGGTCATTCCTCTGGGACTCTGGCATTAGCATCCTGGCATAGTCAACGAGGAAGGAGAAACCATGTCCTCCTCCATTGCCAACTGTGTTATGTTACACTTTGACAGCTCTCATCCTACTTTATGTACGTGAGACTATGCTGCTGAATGTGTATTTTCCATATGTAGCTTGTACAGCCCAGGAAAAA
Organism: Sylvilagus floridanus; assembly: GCA_949820135.1. Lineage (NCBI taxonomy): Eukaryota > Metazoa > Chordata > Mammalia > Lagomorpha > Leporidae > Sylvilagus > Sylvilagus floridanus. The sequence goes on from OX463244.1 coordinate 18,425,328, forward strand.
TAGACTAGACTCTGTTAAACTTGCTAGTCTCAGGTTTTCTCTAACTTGCAAACTTCCAAGAGTAAGATTTTTTCTTTCTCTATTTTTCACTTAGGATTACATTAGTCTGTCTACTTGTTTTTGTGACAGACACATTAAGCTTTAGAAAATGACTCAAATGTTACTTACTATGGCATAGTGTTGTTTAAGCTGCCTTTAAAAAATGTTCCACATAGGTCCCACTAACAAAAAATATTTTCTCAGTAAACATGAAGTTATTAATTACATAGAGTCCTCAACCATGTCCTGTCGCTGCCTGACAATGACACATGATTTCTTATAATTATTGTCTGAGTGCATCCTTGCCACCATAGCAATATACCTCAGACTTGGTAATTTATAAGGAACAGAAATTAACTTACATGGTTCTGGAGTCTGAAAGCCCAGGATCAAGGCAGCAGTAGTTTTGGTATCTGAGAAAATCTGGTCTCAGTTTCCAAAACGGAAGCTGTTACCTTTACAAAGTGAAAGAAGGTCAAAAGCAGTGGTGTTGTATGTTACATTGGTGACGAAGTCTCAACATGAATTGGGAGTGGGAACAAGCATTCAAATCATTGTAATTTTATAGGATTTAATGAAAGCACTTTTAACCAATTCTTTATTTCCGTTAATAGAGATTGTTTCTGAATTATATGGTGATACTATGGAACTACTGGATTTCAGTTTTCTCATATGTACTTATGTAAAACCTAAGTTTTATTTTAAGACAAAAACTAATTCAAAAATGACCTTTAAATAATTATGATGTCTTTTATATTAATATGAACAATCCATTCAAAGGTGGAGAACCAAAGTTCTACTGAGATGAATTCATTTCTAATAAAACTACGATTGACTTCAGTTTATGGTCGCAAGATTTGGAAAAAACATCAATTGAGATAGTTAGAGTTTATTTTAGTGGCCAACATCGTGGTTTAGTGAGTAAAGTCACTGCTTGCAGTGCCAGTATCCTGTGTTGGAGCATTGGCTGGTCACCCAGCTGCTCCACTTCTGATCCAGCTCTCTGCGAATGCAGCAGATAATGGCCCAAGTACTGGGTCCCTGCTACCCATGATGGGAGACCTGGATTGAGTTTATATCTCCTAGCTTCAACCTGGCCCAGCACCATCTATTGCTACCATTTAGGGAGTGAACCAGTGGAGATCTTCGATCTCTTCTCTCTCTCTCTTTCTGTGTGTTTATGTGCATGTATTTCTCCTCTATCTCTTCCTCTATCACTCCTTCAAATAAATACAACAAATCTTGAACAATATTTTATTTTCAAACTGCTTCAAATGTTTAAATGGAATATAATCTGAATATCAAGTTCATATCATGTTAATTCTAATAAGGAGATGTTTTTATACAGTGGCATTGTACATTTCCTAATTTACTTTTACATCATCTCTGACAGTGACAGATCATGTCACTCCTGATTAAAGAGTTTGGGTTTCCTCTTTTTGAACATTGAAGTTCTATTTTGAGAGTTTCAATATTTAAATGATAAAACAAAAAGTCAGCCAAAGGTTTCAATTCTCTATTTGAATTACTCAGTACAAAGAGTCCATATGTAAGGTTTTTATATTTGAAAGAGGTCCTGTAAGAAATGGGAGAAATGTTTATTTTTAACAACATAAAAATGACATTGTATTTCCCTGATGGAAATAATTCTGGAGTCAGGTATAAACAAACTCTCAGAGGAGAGGAAGAGAAAAATGTATGTGGACTAAGTTATGGGGGAATAAAAATATAATAGATTTTGGTGACATCACAAGCTGTGCAACAAAAGTGGGAATTTTTATTTAGATACTGTAATTTTTCTTTAAGAAAAGTAGCAAGAATCGATTAAGTGTTACAAAGTGACCACAAAACATCCAATAAAGGTAGAAGTCTCTAGTTAGGAGCTTGTTTAAGGAACACTAAAAATGTAGCCTCTTCAAAATCTTGTTTTTCCTGTGTGGCCTTACCTCAGGACCTGCTTAGAAGGGCTGGGAGTAGGTCGAGGCTGGGTTTCAGGTGAGCCAGGACCAGGACAGAAGTGACTGAGCAAGAATTCAGACCACAAGATACCTCAAACAAGTTTAAAACAAATTAAAAATAACAGTCTGTGTTGCACTTATATTTTAGCATCAGATCATGCTGTAATAATTTTTTAAAGCTTTTATTTAATGAATATAAATTTCCAAAGTACAGTTTATGGATTACAATGGCTCCCCCCCCCATAACTTCCCTCCCACCCACAACCCTCCCCTTTCCCGCTCCCTCTCCCCTTGCATTCACATCAAGATTCATTTTCAATTCTCTTTATATACAGAAGATCAGTTGACTATATATTAAGTAAAGATTTCAACAGTTTGCCCTCACATAGCAACACAATGTGAAAATACTGTTGGAGTACTAGTTATAGCATTAAATCACAATGTGCTGTAATAATTTTTAAAAAACAGCACAATAAGGTGTATCTTTTGATTTGTCTTTCACAGGCTAAAGGCTGATTCTGTTTTTTTTTTTTTTTTTCTTTTCAGCTAATGATGTTGCTCCAGTTCAGATTCAGGTATATAAATAACTTGAAAGATAATACAAGCATAAGAAACAGAATGCTTTGCTTCCTTCCATTTGTTAATTTGGATTTTCAGAAGACATATTGATAGGGGAAGCATACCTACACACATGTACATGGTTACATGTGCACACATGCACACACACACACACACACACACAGAGTCAGCTCTCCATATCCATGAGATCTGCACCTGTGGATTGAACCAACTGCACATGGAAAGTATTCAGGAAAAAACAGCTGCATCTATATAGAACATGTACTTCTCTTGTTATTATTCTCTAAATGAGACAAGATAACAACTATAGTGGCTACATGGTATCTGATATTATAAGTGACTTAAAGTGTATTGGAGGATGTGTGTAGTTTATAGGCAAATACTTTGTCATTTTATTTATGGCTCTAAAGAATCTGCAGATATCCATGGGATAACCATGGGAAGTCTTGGAAACAATCTTCCATGGATGCATAACAAGAATTTTAAAGGGAAAGAGTAAGAGGGAGAGAGAAAACAAGAGAGAGAGAGAGAGAGAGAGAGAGAGAGAGAGAGGTCTTCCTTTCATTGGTTCACTCTCCAGATGGCCACACGGTGTTACTCTACATGAACACTAGAATTTAACTGGTAAGGTTTTCTAAAGAGCTGATTTAGCAAGATGAGAAATTGTGAGAACGAAGAAAATTAATAAAGCTTCCTGAAAAATAGTGCAATTCCTACCCACGACTAAATGGGCATTACTCCATAGGTTGCAATTCTTTCTCTTTTTCTGTGAGGCTCTTGGGGAGTATCTGTTCTTATTCATGAGTAGGGGGTCTCTGAAGTCAAGTACTTTGGCTTCCATGGGAAGGAGGCTCAATAGTGTAACCAAATGAAGAAACATGTAACTCCACAATTCAGGGCCCCTCTGAGGTGTGTGAGGAGATTGGGTCTAATCTAATATTTTGGATATGGATCTGTCTACATAGACGGTGAAATCTGAAATCCAGCCAATCATAGCAGTCTCTGCCCACACAAGTGATTACAGGCAGCTGAGAGTTTAGTCTTTGGATTCTGCATAAGTTTACGTTTTGGCTGTAAGTTTATAGTGAAAATATGCTGCTCATGTTTGCAAAATGAAGAAAGCTAGCTGGCCATGTGAATTTTGCCAAGTTGCCAATTATTTCTAGAATCCAGGAGTATTTTCCTTATTTTTTAACTGTGACACTCTACTAGCGTGCAGTTCAGTTAGCACCCACCCTCTTTGATCATCTGACATTCTTACAATATGAGATGAAACTTCTAAGTTTAATGAGATCTTTGTCATCACCAACCAAAACTATAAATCAACTTGAATGTAATCATCCCTTCCAGAATCTCATTACTGTTACCCTGTAAAAAACTAGCTCATAATGCAAAACATCTACTTTCAGGCATAACTGGTGCAAATCAGAATCAATGAGATGCTTATCATAATACCATACTACTTTCCAGTGCTTACTGCTTTATCATGTATGACTCCTACATTGTTTATTCAATACACATTTATTGAACATGTAGAACGAATAAAACAGGTCATCCACAATGATATCCTGAGTCATAAATGATATATATTCTTGCAAGAAAGGAAGACATGAAATTTAGGGGGAAATTGACACATGTGTGCATTTACACATGTATGCATAAACACACACCAGATTAAAAACAAAAACTTTGCAGACTTAATGGAACGGTACTTTTATTCATGATTTTGGTTGCAGTGGTGTGAATATTTTTGTCACCCCTGAATTTGTATGTTGAAACCTAACCTCAAGGAGATCATATTAAGAGGTAAGGGTTTGGGGAGGTGATCAGATCATAAAAGCTCTGCTATCATGAATGGGATTAGTGCCCTTAGAAAAGATGCATGAGGTATGCTTCTTGACCCTACCCTGTGACGTTACAATGAGAAGGTCCCACCTACAAAGAAGAAAGGCACCAAGTTTGATGATACCTGGATCTTGGGTTTCTCAGTCTTCAGAACATGAGCAAAAAAATCCCTATAAGTTATACATTACCCCACCTATGGTATTTTGTTATAGTGTAGCAGAAAACTCAGAGAGGTAGGATACACCAATGCTCTTAGCAGGAAGAAAAGCTCTATTCTGCTGGCTGACCCACAGGAGAATTCGCTTTCCAAATTTTGGGACTCGAACAAGGAAGGGGGTCGTCTTATATACCCTAGTACAAACAACTTTAAGTTTCCTAATATATGCTAGGTTAGACATCTTTTGATTGGATATTTTAGTGCTATAGTACTTCCCACACAACCATTACACAAAGTCAAACCTGCATGCAGCCAAAACGCTGCAGTTGACCTAGCTGCATCACTTCAATTGACTTAGTTGAATTGTGGCATTTCTCAGAAAAATCCCTACGCCCCCCTATTCTGGGAAAACCCCTGATTGAAAGCATATCACTTTTGCCTTTAGCCAGTTGTTTTCAACCTAAGTAGAGCGGCTCCCAGCCACAATCCCCAGGGTCTTTGTCACAAGAGTAGCACAAATGTACTAAAAGAGAGGAAATATAGACACCTGGCTCCAGGCTTTTATTCTGTACTCCACAGCCCAGCACCATTTATATCCATTGCTAGGAAGATTTGTCCAGTTCCCATCTGACATATTAGACAGGCTTATAGGTCTACATTGAATACTCCCTTTCTTCCCAAATCAGGATCATTATTTTCCTGGTTGGGGCTTCCTGAGACTAGTAATTAGGGGAAGTAGGAGCAGACAGTGAGATGATTAAATATCACTTACTAGGCACCCGTCTTGGGTAAATTTCTTGCTTTGTATTAGGCAATGGGCAACTTATCCCTTCTGTCAAGAAGGAGCAAGGTACTATGATTCCTGCTTAATCATGGTGATCAATATTCTCAAGTTCATCCTGCCTAATATTTCCAGCCAGTCTCAGTTATTCCACTTCTCCGCTGCCAAAGCCAAAATCCTGGGTAGAAGAATTTACAGGAAATATGAATTCAACCTTTTTTTCAGCCTAACTCTCTTATTGCAAAATCATAAGCCTTATTTTCCTCATATGAAGGAAATGTAAGTCCCTTTAAATGCTGCAAAGAGCTTCTATCTTTCATTCTGTAACCTTATTTGATAGCAATTATTTCTTTCTTCAGAGTTTGCATGGCTATTACAGCAGCTAACTGATTTAACAAACTTTATTATTATTTTTCACCTCAAATATTTCCATATGGAGCATTTTTACAAACCAATGCATTGCCTCTCATTTGTATTCAATCTGCTACAGCTGTGCAGGCAGATTGATGATGAGTATGTTGACTCATTTCAATTCTGGAAACATGCATTCTATATTTGATGCTATTGCTTTCTTCCATGTAATGAGTGATGTGCATGGCTGCCCGTTTATAATGTTGCCAAGAGCTCAATGTTCTTCAGTAATTTCAGTAACTGCCACTGTGTTCAAACGATTTAGCAGATCTCATGATGCTGGGTACCATTTTGCTAGAAAAGGATACTGTCTAAAGAGGTAGTCATCATTTGAAAAGTAGCTCTTTACATGATCCTGGGTCCCACCAAAGGCTAAGTGCTAGAACAAAGATTGTTGAGTGACAGATTAGAAGACATATCTATTATGGACTAGACACTGTTAGATGCACCAAACACAAATTAAGTCCAGCACAGAAAGATTCGTTATACAATAGAAGTAGCACATTTGGTATTGGATCTGATCAATTCTTGAGAACATATATTACACAAATAGGTGGTTGACTTCATGTCACCTACATCTCTTTTTAATTTCTGCTTCTTTCTTTTTTTTAAGATTTATTTTATTTATTTGAAAGACAAAGTTATAGACAGATGTAGAGACTGAAGTCTTCCATCTGATGGTTTACTCCCCAGATGGCCGCAACAGCCAGAACTGCGCCAATCCAAAGCCAGGACTCAGGAGCTTCTTCCTGGTCTCCCAAGTGAGTGCAGGGGCCCATGGATTTGGGCCATCTTCTACTGCTATCCCATGCTATAGCACAGAGCTGGAACGGAAGAGGAGCAGCCGGGATTAGAACCAGCACCCATATGGCCATGCTTTAACCAGCTGCGCCACAGTGCCAGCCCCCTACATTTCTTTATCTGACACACATTATTCAGTTTATATCTATAGCATTGTGTGTTGGGGGAGAGGAGGTTCTCCATCCCCAGATAAAACAGAATGTGGGAAATCTGGTTCAGATGCATGAACAGAAATTCAGTATGTTGCTTTGATCCATACAATGGATTGTTCAGAGTCAAAAACTGGATACTACACCCTTATTTAGTAGCCCTGAAGATATTGACTAAAGGGAAAACTGCCAGTGAGCCGAATTTTGAAAAGTTCATGTGACCATGAACTTCACATTGAAAGAGTAGCAGCCTCAATTGAGGATATACATAAAATTCTGAGCAGTGTTTAATAGCTGATGACAAAGCCAGGTGCTTGGAAGCAGAAAAACATGGAAGGCACTAGAAAAACAGTGAACAGTATGACTCACAGTCTGATAAAACTTGTTATCAGGCACCCCAATGTTTATAAAATTGGCTCTTCATTAATCAGCTCTGATGAAAAAGATGGAAGGCATGCAGGGCCCACATAGAATTCTTTTCACCCAGCACTTACTATTGCTACTAAGTGTTCAATCGACAAAAGAAGACTAACAAAAATCCAGGATAGTAACACCAACCTTTGAAGAGGACAACTAGTTCTCTCTGATAAGTAGTGAGGTTAGACATAAAATGTTTGAATATTTCAACCTGAGGATGTGGGGAAAAGAAATTTGCCATTAAAATGACTGATTTGATCTGGATATGGATTTGCCTTTTATGCTTATACTACCTTGGCCAAAATCAAAATTCAAAGACAAATGAAGGGGCCAGCACTGTGGTGCAGCAGGTTAATGCCTTGGCGTGAAACACTGGCATCCTATGTAGGTGCCTGTTCGAGACCTGGCTGTTCCACCTCCAACCCAGTTCTCTGCTATGGCCTGGGATAGCAGTGGAAGATAGCCCAAGTGCTTGGGCCCCTGCACCCACGTGGGAGACCAGGAAGCAGCTCCTGGCTCCTGGCTTCAGATCTCGCATCTCCAGCCGTTGTGCCCAGTTGGGGAATGAACCATCAAATGGAAGACCTCTCTTTCTCTCTCTGCCTCTCCTCTCTCTGTGTAATTCTGGATTTCAAATAAATAAACAAATCTTTTTAAAAAGAAACAAAGAAAAAACAAAGACAAATGAAAATTATGGGATTCTGTATAGGAGCAAAACATAACCTTGGGCCAAGGGACTAAATTCATAGGAAATACTTGTGACCTTGGACATTTGGCCTAGGATTCATTCATTGTAACAGTGACTTAGCCTTAACAGCTTTGAAAGCTGGAAATTCCAAGCTCAAAGTACCATTAGATTCATTTCTTGGTTACAGCCCTCTCCCTGTCTTGCTGTCACATATTTTTCTATTGTAGCCTCTCATGTTGGAGAGATAAACTTCCCAGGTCTCCTCCTTTCCTTATAATGATATGAATCTTATCTTGTGACTCCACCATCAAGATTATCTAATCCTAATCATCACTCAAAGGTTTCCCCTTCTAATGCTATCACATTTAGATTTCAACATATGATTTGGGGAAGGGAGTATGACCATTCAGTTCAAATCTGTGGTGTCTGTTTGGCCTCTATCAACAAATTGAGCTGGCCAACCATTCAGCTGGTCTATGTCTTTTCTTTCTCTGTCTATCCATTGATGGAGAGCCCTCTTCTTTTCCACCTGAACTTTTCAATCCCATAAAGTTTAGAGATATGAGCAAAGGGAAGAGAGTGAATCAGAGATAGTGTCATGGGAATCATGCCCTCTATACTTGACTACTCTTGGCTAGATTTCCTGCCCAATCCTTTAAGAAAGTAAATTATATAAAGAAAGTATTGTCGGAGGGCATAGGAATCCAGAGTCGATGACAGGAAGAAGAAAATTAGGATGCTGGGATCAACGAAGTTGCTAGGGAACATAGTTGTATAAGAGAACCTTCCTATTGCATGATTTTTTGGCTTTGTTTTAAGAAATTTTTTGTGGCCACCAACGTTTTGTGACTGTATAAGATTTATGCTGTTACATAACAAATTATCACTTACTTGATAATTTGTAATTACCAATTCTGTAAGTCAAAATTCCAGGAAGGCTGCCAAAATCAAAGTATTGGGCAACTTGAACATTTACCAGGAGGCTATGAGGAAAACAACTTCCTATGATCTTACTCAGCTTGTTAGACTAGAATCCTGTTTCCTGTAGTTATGTGACTGACACCTCATGTTCTTAAAAACTCTTATCTAAAGGCTGCTCTTTGCAACCAGACATTTGTTATTAAAATGAGTTTTATCCTAAAAAATGTATATGTTGAGATGCTTACTCAGAGTATTTCAAAATGTAACTGCATTTGAAGATAAGGTCTTTAAAAAGGAATTACAGTAAAATGAGGTCATAATGGCATGCCCTAAACCAACATGACTTAGGTGCTCAAAAGAAGGGGGGATCTAGATAAAGACATGTATATAGAAAAGACCATGAAAAGATAAAGGAAGAAGAGAGCTCTCTTTATAAGCCCAGAAGTAAGGCTGTGGAAGAAACCAACATCTAGTCTGTAATGAATATAAGTCTTCCATTGGTCCTGACATGTGGCCCCGTCCATCACTGCACAGTCAACAGCACATCAGATCTGTGCTTCAAATCTCTATGACCTTTCCTTCAACCACAAATTAGGGAAAAATTTCTGTATTACTTCAAAAGACAGAGTTCTACTGATTTTTTGTCACTACAAGTGTACTTCAAAAAGTTTGTGGGAAAAGGGAATTAAAAAGTTTATTTGGGAACAAAAAATATTTAAAAAAAGATTTATTTTAGTTAATTGAAAGGCAGAGTTGGAGAGAGAAAGAGAGAGAGGGAGAGAGAGACAGAAAGAGAGAGGTGGGGAGCTATGGATCAAGTATAGTACACTTCTCAGGTGAAAGCATGATGTATAATACTGAGTGAAAAACAAGGGCCTCTATTTTCATAGTAGCCACTGGCTAGCATAAGGACTTGACATCTAATGGATCTTATATGAGATAGCACATTGATATTAGTGAAAATTTATATATTAGTGAAATATTAGTGAAACTATTATATATATATATATATATCAGTGAAAATATTGTTTGTATTCAAAACATTCTAACATGATTTCTTGGTTTAAAAACACAAGCAAGACTGTACACTTATACAAGTAAATATATATATGTATATACAAACAGCAGGGACTGCTTAAGGTAAAAACTATTTTACAGGCTCTCCACCAGTGAACAATTTTTTTCTAAGACTCAGTTTTATTTATTTGAAAGGCAGAGTTACAGAGAGTCAGAGGCACAGAGAAAGAGAGGTCTTCCATCCGCTGGTTCACTCCCCAGATGGCCGCAAGGGCCAGAGCTGCACTGACCCAAAGCCAGGATCTGGGAGCGTCCTCCAGGCCTCCCATGTGGGGCCCAAGCACTTGGGCCATCCTCTACTCCTTTCCCAGGCCACAGCAGAGAGACTGGAACTGGTGCCCATATGGGATGCCGGCACTGCAGGTGGCGATTTTACCAGCTATGCCATAGCTCCCAACCGGGCAATTTCTTTTTGTTTCCTCTCTATTTTAAATAACCTGGAAGAAACCTAACTGTCAGAGGCAATTGTTTCATAAATTGCATATATTCTTTACCCAAATAAAACTATCTAAAGTTAGTACGATATTTTGGATCATCCTCTACCTGAGTAACCCACATTTTAACATTTGAAGGAGAAAAAAAAAGTTTATGTGAGGGATGCCAGCAGAGCTGTAGCTGAAAATTGTTTAGGTCATAGTTAAGCAAAATCCAGGTTGAAGAAGAAGGAAGAGTGAAAAAGAGTGTAAATGGATCTTTTAAAACCAGATTTTTGTCCCAGAAATCACCCGGAACATTCTATTGAATATAATAGTGACTTACAGTGTTTGTAAAGTGCATTGTTGAAAAATAGAAGAAGAGGGCTGGCGCTTCGGCTCAACAGGGTAATCTCCACCTGCGGTGCTGGCACCCCTGGTTCTAGTCCCAGCTGGGGTGCCAGATTCTGTCCTGGTTGCCCCTTTTCCAGGCCAGCCCTCTACTGTGGCCCAGGAGTGCAGAGGAGGACGGCCCGAGTCCTTGGGCCCTGCACCCGCAGGGGAGACCAGGAGAAGCACCTGGCTCCTGGCTTCAGATCAATGCGATGCGCCAGCCACAGCGTGCTGGCCGCAGCGGCCATTGGAGGGTGAACCAACGGCAAAAGGAAGACCTTTCTCTCTGTCTCTCTCTCTCACTGTCCACTCTGACTGTCAAAACATTTTTAAAAATTAAAAAAAATAGAAGAAGAGAAAATAAAGAAAATTGAGAGAAATAAAGACAGAGACTAACGTGACGTACATTCCAAGCACATGGATGTTTAGATAAGGTAATTTTATTTACATATTTCTTATGCTAAAAGGTCACATATTTTGCAGGAAGTCAACATAAATTCCTGCTTCGTTAAAAAACTCAATACTTCTCAACTCTCCCACATTCTCCAAACAGAATGCATTAGATCAAAAAAATCACATGAATTATTAAATCTACCAGAACATTTTAATTAATTTTCTTTTGTAGTTTGAAGGGGTTTAACTGCCTTTTGCTCATGAATTTACAGAACCCCAAAACAAAAACAGACTTCATAGTAACAAATGCACATCGTGTTAAGGACTCAGCTGAATGATGGGGAAATAAAACCAAATAAGAAATATCCTCTAGAAACTAATAGTTTAGAATAACACGTCCACAGATGATTAGAGCAAAGTGCAACAGATGTTATTACCAAAGCATAACCAGGTTATAATGGAAGAAACAGATAGCTGCACAACAACAGTGAGTACAAAAAGTACCACAAACAGGAGAAAGAGTCTTATGTGTAACAGGAAGTCGTGAAACACACAGCTGAACAGATAATTGGACACAAGATCAGGGAGAATCTCACGTGCAAGGTTGAGGCATGTATGTTGCAATAGGCAATGGGAGGACTTCAAAGGGCTCAACAGTAGGAACATATCAGTATTTGCATTTAGATGGAACTCTAGGGAATATCTTTGAGGGAGCAGGTCTGAGGACTGAGAGTACAGGCCAGGGCAGATATTCAAATGAAAATCCCCAGTTTCTGAGCCAGGAATGAGATAGAAAGAATGAAGTGGATGACATATATTTGAAAGTATTTCAGAGTTGTGTTATTACATGGGCTGCTATAACAAAATACCTTACACTAAGCAATTTATAAACAACAAAATGTTGTTATTTACAGGTCTGGAGATCAGGAAGTTCAGGATCAAGTTTCTAGCAGAGTCAATGTCTGATGAGAGTTTACTCTCGGCTCTAGTTGTGACTCCTCTTTACTGTAGCTTCACATGGTAGAAGAGGCATGAAAACTCTTGTGGGACTTTTGTTCTAAGGGTGTTAGTTTCTTTTATGACTCCACCTTCTCGATCCCATAACCACCTAAAGGCCTCTCAATGCCAACGACTGGGGACTACGTTTCAGGATGCGAATTTTGGGGTAATGCAAAGGCTCACAAAACAGAAGGAATTGGAAAATATAGATATGGTGGTTAGGAGCAAAATGCTAAATTTACGACAATCCCCAGTTGTATCCATGGTGCGGAAAATGGTGTTGAAGCAATCAATTTTGGGAACAAAAAGAAACATTCATCCTTGGGACTTTGTGTATGGTACACATGTGTCTACACATGTAGTTAGAAAACCAAGTGAGAGTTTGAGGCTAGAGACAGGGGCTGAGAGTTGTCACTGGGCTAGGCAGACAAACCCCTGCTCCTTAGAAATCTCTTAAAGTATGACTAGATATCTTTCTATGCCAATTGGGTTTCTGCTGGTGTAATGGATTTTAAGATGAGGTCATCTTGGATTATCAATGTGGCAACACATAATCATAATGTGCTTATAGGGAAATACAGAAGCAATAGCCTCAGAGTATAACACAGAGATCATAGAGAGACTGGAGATCCTATACAGCCACCCCTGACCATGCAAGAAGGCTCTAGAATGTAGAGAAGGCAAAAGGACCAATTTTTCCCTAGAAGCTCTATCTAGAACACAACTCTTGGAGACATCTTGAATTATGCACTTCTAACTTCTAGAATCATAAGATAATATGCTTGTGCTATTTTATACCACTAAGTATGTGGCAAGTTTGTACAGAAACAATAAGAAACACAACTTCACATAAGAGTTAGTCAAATCTGGGGTCATGGTTGTGGTGCAGGGATATGAGCACCAGTACAATTTTCAGCTGCTCCACTTCTGATTCAGCTCCCTGCTAAGGTGCCTCAGAAGACAACTGAAGATAACCCAAGTATCTGGGTCCCTTCCACGATGTAGGAGACACGTATGGAGTTCCTGGCTCCTGGCATTGGTCTGGCCCAGTCTGACACTTGAGGCCATTTGGGAAGAAAACCAGTAGAGGGAAGATCTCTTTCTCTCTGTCTTTGCATCTCTCTCTGTGACTCTCTGAGTCTGCTTTTCAAATAAATACATAAGTCTTTAAAAACCAATAAAAGAGTTAGCCAAATTGACAACTGTGGTTTTGTGACGAAAGGTGGGGAGAGCACAATTCGCTCTTGGGGTGCTGTGAAATGGCCACATGCAGGAGTTGCTTAAAGGAAACTGCATTGTGTTGTGACAAGTAAAGCTACTGGAGGAAGGTAGAGTTCCCTAAAGAAACTACTTTCCTAAGAAGCCACTTGCCAAGGCTGTAAGAATTAGACAAGTGTCCAGGATCTAGGAAACCCCTTCAAGTTGCAATACACATCTTCATACATTGTATAGTCAACAGTCTGACTCATTCTGGCTCCTTGTAGTTTTCCTTATCCATCGTGGTTTGTCCTCCTCGGAGTACAGTGGCATGAGATAAGTTTTGCACAACCTCTGTAAAGAAAGTTCAAGCAAGAAGTGGTTTCATATTCTATGCCCATGGTTAAGTGCCCTCCTTGTGCCTAAATTTTAAACTCTTAGTTACAGGTTATTGGAGAAATAAGATGAACATTGGGAGAGAAAATATTGTAAGATGGAGAACTGGAGAAATCAACTTTCAAAGAGAAAAGTAGAGGAAGAAAAGTGAATGTGGTGGCCGGTGTTTTAATGTAGCGGGTAGGGCTGTCACTTGCAGTGCAGGCATCCAGTATGAGCACCAGTTTGAGCCCTGGCTGTTCTGCTTCTGATCCAGCTCTCTGCTGTGGCCCAGGAAAGCAGTGGAGGATGGCCCAAGTCCTTGGGCCCTTGCAGCCTCGTGGGAGACCTGGAAGAAGCTCCTGGCCTTGGATCAGCCCAGCTCCGGCCATTGTGGCCACCTGGGGAGTAAACCAGCAGATGGAAGACCTCTCTCTCTCTCTCTCTCTCTTTCTCTCTCTCTCTGTTTCTGCCTCTCTGTAACTCTGCCTTTCAAACAAATAAATAAATCTTTAAAAAATGTGACTGTGTAGTTAATAGCATCAAAAATCAATGTGTTTACTAATATAAACACATTTAAATTCAGATTTAGTATGGAAGGGAAGCTTAAAAAATAGATGAAAAAAGGATATTTGATTACTTCTCATGTAACTTTCTCTCACACTCATTTGATAGAGAAAACATTGATTTTTCATTGCTTTAGGAAGTTACATGGTCTTGCATTTTTTTTCTAAAAATTAAATGAAAATAGAGCTAACCTTAATACTCACAAAGCAAACTTAGCAAACATTCCTGAGTGCAGCTTGCTGGGCACAGTGTCCAGCAATCATGGACTACCGCTACGTACTACTCAGTTGGAAAAGTACAAGAAGGATAAGTTACCACAAGGAAAAATGAATGACTTCTCTCTAAGGCACTCTGTCCCTGCCCAGGAGTCTATATTTAAATACTTGTCCTCTGTGAACTGAAAGTCAGAAGTCTGTAGTGGTAGCTAGGACTACCTAACGGAACTGCTTTTCCTAATAAATGAGTATCTGAAACAATATCTTGGAAAAGGAAACTAAATGCTCAAATAGTCCTCAACATTCTTTTCTGCTTATAACTCTCATTGAATATAAACATTTTTTGCCAGCGTCAGATCCAAGCATATAGTGTGGGTGTCTGAAAAGGTAGACCCCAGAAAATTTTAAAAAATATGAGATAATCCTGTAAGTTTCCCTGTCGTTTGTAAATTTGCCTTTCAAAGTAAGAAATAACCATGAAAGTGAGAGATTGGGCTGGTGGTTTTAGCAACAACCTCAAACTGAAGGGATCTTTTTTCTTTAATGTTGACATTTACTGCATAAGGAAAGAATTAAACTTTTTTTAAAAAATGTTATTCATTTATTTATTTAGTTTGCTAACAGGATCAGTATCAGGTCAGTGAGATTTGATTTGATACCCAAGCTTGCATTATGGCTGAGATTATGGCTGAGATTTATTGACTGGGAGCTATTTAAGTGTGGGAAGATAGACAAGGCACTCCCACGTCAGATCCCTCCTCAACCTCCACTTACGCTAGGCCTCTAATCTAGACATGTTAAGTTTTGGGGTTCTCAGTTCTCAAGGCTTTGCACATTCTCTGCCCTGGTTTGAGAGTCTCAGCCTCCGGGAGGACTTGCTAATTTTCTCATTTGCCAATAGTCACACCTATACTGTCCAAAACACTAGCCGATAGATAGGTCACAAAGAACCTTGGTCTACACACTCAGAGTGCTGTCACCCAGATGACAATTTTAAGTATGAGATATAGATTAGAACAGTTTTGTTTTTTAACTTACAAAATGAAAATAACTCCTCACTAAATGAAAAAAAAACTCAAAACTTAACATTTTTAAAGATAGATATTTATTTCATGCATTTTTATGGCACTTTGTAACTTTTGAAAAAACTGATAGAGATATCTCTTTAAATTCACAGATATTTAGATTTCTCCTCTGCTTTGGAAGTTTGAGATGACCCTATTGTTCACAGGACAAGTCCAAGTTCCTGACTGCCATCTCATGCAGCCAAGTGTCTTCAACCTTCATCTCCCTCTCTGTTGCTACTTTCAAAGGCATTTTATGTGTCACCCACAGCTTATCCATTATGCTGTCCTCTCACTCCAGGGCACCACACCTCTGTCTTTTTTCTTCTTATATCTTATCAGATATCCTCTTAATGGACTGTCCCCTCTTGATGTACTCTATTCCACTGTATTGGCATTAAACTGAATATTTTAAGACCCATAGCAGGGGCCAGTATTGTGGCTTAGTGGGTAAAGCCACTGCCTATGACTCTGGCATCCCATATGGGCACCAGTTTGAATCCTGGTTGCTCCACTTTCTATCCAGCTCCCTGCTAATGGCCTGGAAAAAGCAGTTGGCCCAAATTTTGTGGCCCCTGCCACCCACATGGGGGACCTGGATGAAGCACCTGGCTTTTGGCTTTGGCCTGTCCAACTGCTGGCTGTTGAGGCCATTTTGGGAATTAATCAGGAGACAGAAGTTCCCTGTGTATGTGTGGGTCATGTGTCGTGTGTGTGTGTGTATGTGTGTGTCTGGGTAACTCTGACTTTCAAATAAATAAATCTTAAAAAAAAGCAGGTACATAACAACATCATTTTCATTGTTACAAGCTATTCATTCTCCAAACTGATGCAGTAGTATTTCCTTTTATTTCATAATTTGAGAATAGTTCAAAAAGTTTGTGGAAAGTGGAATTAAAAGAGAGGTTTGCTTTGGTGCAAAAGAGTTGTGAAATCCATGCATAGTGTTTCCGTAATATGCATTTTTCATGAACCTATTGAAGAATCCTCATATGCGTGGGTTTAATTTGTTTTGCAACAAAATAAACCAATCTTATAACTTCATTTTCCCAAGTATTTTGAAATTCCTTCATATTGTGTGGTAGCACAGAGTAACTGCAACTGTTTCCTGAACAGAAAAGGAGCTCCATAAGTATCCACCTGATGTTGCATAAAATGGAATATGTGCCCTTAGATGATATGATAGATGATAACTCTTGAATTTTGAGAAAGTAATTTCATGAGAGCATTTCAGAAAGTTCATTGAAAAATGGAACTTACCATAAATTTAACTTAGTGCAAATTTTTAACAATTTTTTTTCAAAATACATATTTTTCTTGACTTTTTTTAAAATTTTATTTTATTTATTTTAAAGACAGAGTTACAGAGAGAGGTAGAGACAGAAAGAGAGGTCTTCCATCCGCTGGTTCACTCCCCAGATGGCCACAACGGCTGGAGATTTGCTGATCTGAAGCCAGCAGCCAGGAGCTTCCTCTGAGTTTCCCACATGGGTACAGGGGCCCAAGGACTTGGGGCCAACTTCTACTGCTTTCCCAGGCCACAGCAGAGAGAGGAAACAAAAGAGGAGCAGCCAGGACTAGAAACGGTGCCCACATGGGATGTGGGTGCTTCAGGCCAGGCCTTTAGCCCTCTGTGCCACAGTGCCCGCCCCCTTCTTGACCTCTTGAAAAGCTCCCATATATCTCAATATTGGTCTTCTTCTCCATTGTAATTGAAGATAATTTTATCTGACTTGTAAATCTGCTGATGTATGACAATGATGAGTCCCCTAAAGGACAGTTGCAAATGTTCCACCAAAGTGGAACCTCCTAGGAGCTAAGATAGCTTCTGTTGTACACATGACTAAATCAGCAGTGCCATGACTTATGTTTGACGTAAGGAAATGATTGAGAGTTATGAACAGATAAATGAATAAGAGGACGGTGAACTGTGTTGAACAATAGAGAAAACACCCACGAGGGGCATTAGCTCAGTGATTAGGATGCCTATGTCCCATATTGGAATACCTGGGTTCAAGCCCAGGTTCCAGCTCCCAACTCCAAGTGTCTGCCAGTTTAGACCAGGGAAGCAGCAGTGATGACTCATCAATCCAATTCCTACTGCACTCACAGGAGATCTGGATTTTCTTCCTGGTCCTGGCTCTTGGTCTGGCCCAACTCTAGTTATTGTGGGCTTCTGGGGAGTGAACTAGGAGATGAAAACTCTCCCACTATCTCTTTCTCCCACATTCTCTCTCTCTCCCCCTTTCAAATAATCAAACTGGCAAAGAAAGGGAGAGGGAGAGAGAAACAGAGGAAGAATGAGGGAATGAGAGAGGCCATCCAGTCAAAGTAGCAACATTTTTCTGTCTTTCCTTAGCTGGGGAAACAGCTAAGGAAACTGCTCAATGGTTAACAGTACCTGGTTTAAATCATATTCCCTGAGCCAGAATCCTGGTATGCCCACTTACTGGTTATTTTCTCAGTTCATTTAAAGTAATTATCCATGAGCAAGCTTCTTATCTCTCTGCTTTTTCTACTTCATCTCTAATATGAAAATATTTTCGATAGTTAAAGGAGTTAAAGCACTGAGAACAGTTCTAGGACATGGAAAATTTATAATGAATGTTATCATTATTATTTCTGCTATTATAAGTATTTTATTTTGTTCTTATCAAAAATAAAAAATTTGTGACTGATAAAGTAAAAATGACACAGACCTTCAGAGGAGGAAACTATGACCATGCTAATAACCAACAAGATGAATATTATGGCTTTATAGAATTCAATAATTCATGAATGTCTCGTGACCAGATTAACACTAAATCCACTCAGAATATAAGGAATTGGTCAGAAATGAATCTTCGCTTAATTAGTTACATGTTGTCATAAAAAAGAAGAAAAATCAATATAAAATCCAAGGTTGTAAGGTACCTGAAGAGTGAGTTTCAGATGAGCTGATCATTTAAGTTCAGATCAGAATAATTTTTAAATGAAATCTAAGGGCCAGCTGCTGCCTGCAATGCCAGCATCCCATATGGGCGCTGGTTCATCTCAGCTGTTCAGCTGTCAGACCTAGCTCCCTATTAATGGGAAAGCAATGGAGGACAACCCAAGGAGTTGGGCCCCTGCACCCACGTAGGAGACTCAGAGGAAGCTCCTGGCTCCTGGCTTCAGACTGGCTCAGCTACAGCCATTACAGCCATTTGGGAAGTGAACCAGTGGATGGAGGTTCTCTCTGTGTGTCTTTCCCTCTCTCTGTGTAACTCTTCTTTCAAATAAATAAATAAATATTTTTTTTTAAAATGGAATCTAATAAGGCTGTTAAAATTCTTCTTTTAAAAAGTAAAAAATAAAAAAGGAAAAATATTGAAAAAAGATATTGTGACTTCAGTTCTGGACCAACATAGAATCATACAATTTTGTCAGCTTCTCAATACATATAAAAGTTGTATTTACAATTATTGCTAATTAGTACAAGAGCAATAGCATCATGTCTATAAAAACAATGTAAATTTCTTAATTTTGAAATATGCTTTTGCTAAAACATGCTAATGATCATTTTATCCTTCTGAGAGTTGGAATCTTTGTGCTGGTGGAGGGCCTTGTCTTAATGTCAGTGGCTGCTGACTGATCAGAAGAGAATTTTCTGCAGATGGAGATGTCTTGTGGTTTCTTAACATAAGACAAAGAAGTTCACCACATTGATGAACTCTTCTGATCTCAAGATTTCCTGTAGTGTGCAATGCTATTTGATAACATTTTACTCGCGGTAGAACTCATCTGAAAATGGAAGCCAGTCCTTTCAAACTCTGTTGCTGCTTTATCGACTAATTTTATGTAATATTCTAAAAAATTTCTTGTTGTTTTAAGGATGTTCATAGCATCTTCACCAGCAGTAGAGTCGATTTCTAGAAATCAGTTTTGTTTCTCATCCCTAAGATTCAAGTCATCCTAAAATTTTATCACAAGACTGTAGAAATCCAGTCACATCATTAAACCCCTCTCCTAATTCTATTTCTTTTTCAGTTTCCACAACATGTTTACTTCTTCCGTCAAAGACTTGAACTTCTCATACATAATGTTTAAAATCAACTTACTCCAAACTGCTGTTCATGTTGATGTTTTTGACCTTTTTCCATCAGTCATGAATATTCTTAGAAGCATCTGAAATGATGAATTCTTTCCAAAATGTTTTCAGTCTATGTTGCCCAGATCCACCAGCAGAATCACTGTCTATGATAGATATAGCTTTATAAAATGTATTTTTTAAAAAAGACTTGAAGGTAAACATTATAGTTTGACCATGAGCTGCCGAATGGATTTTGTGTTTAATGAGAACTTTAATCTCATTGCAGATTTCCATGAGAGCTCATTGATGATGGGGTGAATCATCATTGAACAACAGTATTTTGAAAGTAATCTTTTTTTCTAAGAAGTAAGCTTGAAATATTGGTAATCCGTGTAGTAAACAGATGTGCTGTCAGGCTGGCACCGCGGCTCACTTGCGCTGGTACTCTGGATTCTAGTCCTGGTCAGAGTGCCTGTCCTGTCTAGGTTGCTCCTCTTCCAGTCCAGCTCTCTGCTGTGGCCCAGGAGGGTAGTGGATGATGACCCAGGTCCTTGGGCCCTGCACCCACATAGGAGACCAAGAAGAAGCTCCTGGCTCCTGGCTTTGGATTGGCGCTGTGTGCCAGCCGTGGCAGCAACTTTGGGGGTGAATCAATGGAAGGAAGACCTTTCTCTCTGTCACTCTCTCTCACTAACTGCCTGTCAAAAAAAAAAAAAAAAAGACTTGCTGTCTTCCAGATTTTGTCCCAATTGTAATGCATTCTCTGTATAGATTTTGTACAATCTCAAAGGCCTTAAGAATTTCCAAATGGTAAATGAACATTCAGTGTAATGTGAACTCACCAGCTGCGTCAAACCCTAGAAATAGAATCAAGACTATCCTCTGAAACTTTGAAACCAGATATTGACTTCTCAAACCAGATATTGACTTCTCTTCTATGGCTGGAAAAGTTCTAGATGGCATCATCTTCCAGTACGAGATAGTTCTATCTACACTTAAATCTGATGTTTGCTGTGATCACCTTCCTTAATTAGCAGAGCTAGCTCTGGATAACTGTAGCTTCTGCATTAGCATTTGAAACTTCACCTTGTACTTTTACGTAATAGACATGGTTTCTTTTCGTAATCCTCATGAATCAACCTCAACTAGCTTTAATATTTTCTTCTACAGCTTCCTTACCTCTCTCAGCTTTCAAGGAATTGAAGAAGAGTTACAGTATGACCCTGGTTTAGGCTTTGGCCTTAGGAAATTCTGTGTCAGATTTGATGTTCTATCCACGCCATTGAAACTTGCTCCTATCATATTCTTCTGTTCACTGGAGGAGCACTTTTAATTTCCTTCAAGAACTTTTCCTTTACACTCAAAATTTGCATCATGATTAGTTTAAGGGGACTATCTCAGCTTTTGACATGCTCTCCTAATTAAACTTAATTAACTTTAGATTTGACTTAAAATATTATTCTTCCTCTCACTTAGAGGCCATTGTTGTGTCTATAGTCAATATAATTTCAATATTATTGTGTCTCAGGTAAAGGGAGGCACAAGGAGAGGGAAAGAGAAAGAGGAATAGGTATTTAGTTGAGCAATTAGAGAATACACGACATTCATTAGTTAACTTCACTATTATATATGCCCGAAATTTATGGTACCCCAAAAGAGTTGCAAAAGTAACATCAAAGATGTCTGATCAGACATCACCATAAGAAATAAAATAAAAATGGAAAAATTTTAAATTTTGTATCATCACAATATGACACAGAGAAAGGAAGTGAGCACATGCTATTTATTGGAAAAAATGATGCCAATAGACTTACAAGAAATAGGAGCCCACAGTGTTCAACTTGTAAGAAGCACAATATCTATGAAGTACAATAAAGCAATGTTCAAAAAACCAAAATATTCTATTATTTATTTTCATGGTAGTAACTATTATGTTGAGTGTTTTATATAATTTGCCTATTATGACTAAGCCACATTCTATAAAACGAAACTTTAAATAATCAAATTAATAAAATAATAATAATTCTGGGGCCAGCGCTGTGGCATAGCAGGTTAGGCTGCTACCTGCAGTGTCAACATTCCATATGGGCACTGGTTTGAGACCCAGTTGCTCCACTTCTGATCCAGCTCTCTGCTATGGCCTGCGAAAGCAGTAGAGGATGGCCCAAATCCTTGGGCCCCTGCACCCACATAGGAGGCCCAGAAGAAGCTCCTGGGTCCTGGCTTCGGATTGGCACAGCCCCAGCCATTGTGGCCAATTGGGGAGTAAACCGGTGGACAGAAGATCTCTCTCTCTCTGTCTCTCTTTCTCTTTCTGCATAACTCTGACAAGAAAGAAAGAAAGAAAGAAAGAAAGAAAGAAAGAAAGAGAGAGAGAGAGAGAGAGAGAGAGAGAGAGAGAGAGAGGAAGGAAGGAAGGAAGGAAGGAAGGAAGGAAGGAAGGAAGAAAAGAGAGAGAGAAAGAGAGAGAGAAAGAGGGAGAGAAAGAGAAAGACAGAGAGAAAGAGAAAGAGAGAGAAAGAGAGAGAGAAAGAGAGAGAGAAAGAGAGAAAGAGAGAAAGAGAGAAAGAGAGAAAGAGAGAAAGAGAGAAAGAGAGAAAGAGAGAAAGAGAGAAAGAGAGAAAGAGAGAAAGAGAGAAAGAGAGAAAGAGAGAAAGAAAGAAAGAAAGAAAGAAAGAAAGAAAGAAAGAAAGAAAGAAAGAAAGAAAGAGGAATAAACTAATTTTGCAGGAATATTGTGTACCCTATGGCTCTGTATGCGGCCTTCACTCCTTATGATGCACACTAGCTCCTTGGTGATTTTCTCTGTCCCATGACTTCAAATACCATTAGACTCCACGGAATGCTTATCTCAGGATCTAAGTTCTCTGTCTCAATGGCTCTCTAACTCAGAATGAAAGTTAAAGTCCTAATGGCCTTGAAGTACCTACTTAACAAATCCCTAGTGACTCCTTCCCCCATTATCTCTCTAACTGCTTCTACAGTGTAGTCTACTTCATTTCTGCCACTTTGGCTCCTTGCTCTTCTCTGACACGCCAGGCATACTATCAGCTTAGGTATGAAAAAAGGCTATCACCTCTACCTGAAATGACTTTCTTCCAAAATGTTCTCATGGCTAAATGCATAAATTTCTTACATCTTGACTTAAAGCTCACAGTTTTAAGGAATGCTATGCTCACCCTTTTATTTGAATTTGTGTCTTTTGATAGATTAACATATTATTTATTCTGTTGGTTGATTATTATTATTTATCCCCACAGAATGGAAACAACATTGGGTACAAGCATTTTAAATGCATATATAGTTCATTACCATACTTTCTAAAATTATTTGAAAGGTATAATGAGAGAGAGAAAGAGAGGGAAACAGATCCTCCATACACTGATTCAGTTTCCAAATGGTCACAAAGGTTAGGACTGAGCCAGTCTGAAGCCAGGAGGCAGGAACTCCATTCCACCACCCCCACCCCCACCCCGCAATGAGTGGCAGTGCCCATGTATTTCAGTCACCATTCACTGCTGGCACATCATCAGGCAGCTGGATCAGAAGCATAGGAGCCAGACTCAAATAAGTACTCTGTATCGCATTCCAGCAACATGGCAGGGTAATCTGATGCGGCATAATGCCAGCTTCCATAACCTTCCTTATGTTTTCAAACTGTTTGGTAAATATATACTGTTCCTCCTCCATAGGAAAAGTACACGTTACTGTTGACCATGGCTCTGTTACTTGCTGTGGTCAACACAATGTGAGAAGAAATGTCAATGTACCATTTTCAAACGAAAGCTTTCTCTCATGAAAAGAACATGTCCAAAGTAGTTGCTGTCCCCTGAGCATATGCCTAAGATGACAGACACTACAGGAGAGCTGCATTTTACACAAACCTAAATCCAAAATCAGAGCTATAGTCAGCTCACAGGCCAGTGAGCGAGAACTAACCCACTTGGTATTTTGCAAAACTGTCTTAGTAAAACACTGACTGGCGTATCCCAAGTACTTTAAATGTGCTTGACAAATGGAAGTTGCTCAATAAATATTATATAAATTAATGAGCAAGTGAGGAGGAATTTTTTTTAAATTAACTTCTTCTTTTAAAGATTTATATATTTTTTTATTTGAAAGGTAGAGTTACAGAGAGATAGAGAAAGAGAGAGAGATCTTCCCTCTGCTAGTTCACTCTTTGGATGGTTGTAGTAGTCAGGGCTGGGCCAGGCCAAAGCCAGGAGCCTAGACTTCCTGCAGTTCTCCCAATTCGGTGCAGGGGCCCAAAGACTTGGCCATCCTTTGCTGCTTTCCCAGGTGTATGTGCAGGAAGCTGGATCAGAAGTGGAGCAGCTGGTGTAAGAACCAGTGCCCATATGGGATGCTGACATTGCAGATGGCAGCTTAAACCTCTATGCCACAACACTGACCCCTTAATTAACTTCTTAGTTCTCTCCTAATCATTACCTAATGCACAAACTATGCCCTAGAATTAAATTAGATTCTTTTTTTTCTTTTTTTTTTATATAAAGCTTTTATTTAAAGAATGTGAATTTCCAAAGTACAGCTTATGGATTACAATGGCTCCCCCACACACAACTTCCCTCCCCCCGCTACCCTCCCCTTTCCCGCTCCCTCTCCCCTTCCATTCACATCAAGATTCATTTTCAATTCTCTTTATACACAGAAGATCAGTTTAGTGCATATTACGTAAATATTTCAACAGTTTGCCCTCACATAGGGACACAAAGTGAAAAATACTGTTGGAGTACTAGTTATAGCATTAATTCACAATATACAGCACATTAAGGACAGAGATCCTACATGCTTTTTTTAAAGAATTGATTAATTATCTATGCAATTTCCAATTTAACACCAAGATTTTTTAATCATTTGTAATTATCTTTATATACAGAAGATCGATTCAGTATATACTAAGTAAAGATTTCATCAGTTTGCACCCACACAGAAACACCAAGTGTAAAAATACTGTTTCAGTACTAGTAATAGCATTATTTCGCATTGGATAACACATTAAGGACAGATCCCTCATGAGACATAAGTACACAGTGACTCCTGATGTTGATTTAACAATTTGACACTCTTGTTTATGGCGTCAGTAATCTCCCTAGGCTCTAGTCATGAGTTTCCAAGGCTATGGAAGCCTTTAGGGTTCGCCGACTTCGATCTTATTCCGACAGGGTCATAGTCAAAGTGGAAGTTCTCTCCTCCCTTCAGAGAAAGGTACCTCCTTCTTTGATGGCCCTGTTCTTTCCACTGGGATCTCACTCACAAAGATCTTTCATTTAGGTCTTCTTTTTTTTGTTTTTCAGAGTGTCTTAGCTTTCCATGCCTAAAATATTCTCATGGGCTCTTGAGCCAGATCTGAATGCCTTAAGGGCTGATTCTGAGGCCAGAGTGCTATTTAGGACATCTGCCATTCCATGAGTCTGCTGTGTATCCTGCTTCCCATGTTGGATCATTCTCTCCCTTTTTCATTCTATCAGTTAGTATTAGCAGACACTAGTCTTGTTTGTGTGATCCCTTTGACTCTTAGACCTATCAGTGTGATCAATTGTGAGCTGAAATTGATCACTTGGACTAGTGAGATGGCCTTGGTACATGCCACCTTGATGGGATTGTATTGGAATCCCCTGGCACAATTCTAACTCCATCATTTGGGGCATTTCCGATTGAGCATGTCCCAAATTGTACATCTCCTTCCTCTCTTATTCCCACTCTTATATTTCACAGGGATCACTTTTCAGTTAAAATTTAAACACCTAAGAATAATTGTGTGTTAATTACAGAGTTCAACCACTAGTACTAGGATAATAAAAAAAATACTAAAATGGATAAAGTATTACATTGTACAACAACAGTCAGCACAAGAGCTGATCAAGTCACTGTTTCTCATAGTGTCCATTTCACTTCAACAGGTTTCCCCTTTGGTGCTCAGTTAGTCATAGCCAATCAAGGGAAACAAATGCTCTCCACGCAGGTCCACTGTGAATCTCCAGTTCCAGAAGGGTTTCGTCTGCTGTTTCTTCCCCTACTCTTCTTTGAACCTGCAGTATCTCCACTTTTATTAAACTGTCTCTCCCCAGACTATCGGTGTGCTCCCTTCCTATTCCGCCATCTTGCTGCTCTCCCAGAATTAAATTAGATTCTTACATAACTATTTAACCTCATTCAGGTCACTTAAACATATTCGGTGAATCATTATTCGGGATTTTGAGTGGTACCCAAATAAAAAGTGCATGTGTTTTCTAATAACTGTTTATTCCAACGGTAGCCACATAAAATAAACCAAACATTTGACTGCTTGTAAATTTTTAGACACTAACATGAAGTGCTTCAAATAACAGGGTTATTTGTATTTTTAAGAAAATAAAAACAATGAGAAGGTCATCGTTCCAGTCATTTCAATGATGCTACCAGTCAGGATGAATCCGCTATTGGGTAACTGAATCCGGTTTTTTATTACATTTATGATTCTGTGACTTCACTTTCAGTAACTTGCACCTTGGGGAAATTACATGAAAGGAAATGATGGGTTTTTGGAAGATGCTATTTCCGTGGCTTGGCCAAGAACCTGGTCATCATATACATCTCTATCCGAGTACAATCACTTGAAAAGTTTTGCAATTACTCCTTTCTGTTTTGCTTTCCATTCCATTCATCCTTCTTGTTTGACTTCGTCCTTCTCTCTTATTATTTTTCTCCTTGCTACTTGTTCCTTTTAAAAGGTCTTGTTAACACTTATTAATGAGTGTAGTGCAAAGTTCCAAAGCAAACAAGCAGCAGAAGAAAGGGGATGAAAGAACCGGACTTTGATTTTCCTGCCAGGCTTCAAATGGATCTCAACAGCAGCTGGGGTACCAGCCAGTTCATGTAGCTGCCACTGCAAGCTGCCACCCTGCTAATCCTCATGCAAGTATGACTGAGACTACAAAAACTGTTCAAACACATTTTCTCAGAACTGATTTCCAACAGCATCAAAACTATATTTGCATGCTCTGTAAAGATCACTGACCACTCTTTTCCCACTCTATTGAGGATCTTGCCCCACTTCAAAGGATGGCCAGCATCTATCATTCCAAAATGAACTTGTTCCTGAACACAGAACCAAAAACTATAATATGAAAATTGTGAACATGGGAATTGGAATGGCTCAATGGCTTTCAAGTGATAAAAAAAAGACCTTGTGACCTTGTGTGGCGCTTTATTTTATTCTGCTAATATCACTAGATCCAATGAACTTTAATCTCTCATTCATCAGTATGACATCTTAATTTCCTTACCATCTCCACTACTTAGCACAAGAGATAGCCTTAAAGTTATGCATGCACGCAGAAGAATATTTGGAGAATTACCTTCATTATTCAACAAATATTTATGGAGCTCATGCTACTGTCTTAGTGGTCGTCATAGATGTTAAGCATATACCAGTGAACAAGGAGGCAAACAGTAAGTATAATAAATGTTGAAGAGCTGTAAGAATTTAGATGTTTCCATCATAAGAAAATATAAATATTTGAGGAAATAGATAAATTTACCCTGATTTGAATATTGCTAAATCTATACACATATTGAAGAATAACTCCATAAATATCTACCCTATAAATATGTATAATTTTTTATATCACCTTAAAAATTAATCCTGAACAGAAACAAAAAATAAGCTTCTTGGGACAGGCATCCAGCCTACCCATCAAGATGACAATATCCTACATCACAATGCCTAGGTGGGCGTCCTGGCTTAGGCCCCTGACTCTAGCTTCCTGCTAATATGCACCCTGGGTGGGCAGCTGTAATGCTGTAAGTGACAGGATTACTGTCACCCACATGGGAGATCCAGACTGGGTTCCAGGAACCAGCCTTTTGTCCTACTCATGCTTTCCTTCCAGCCTCTTTGTTGGCAGGCATTTGGGGAGAGAACCTGTGGACGGGAACTTGCTCTCTCTCTCTCTCTCTCTCTCTCTCTCTCTCTCCCTGTGTATGTCTGTCTGCCTGCCTCTACCTGTCTCCCTCTCCCTTTCTCTCAAATAAATAAAATATAAGCAACCTTTGTGAAGCAGAAACCAATCATACCGAGTGTCTCAGACAACACCAAGAAATAACTTTTACTTTTGAAGCTGGAAATACAGTCTAAGGCTAGAATATTTAACACAAATTTCTCGAAGCTGGCATCGGGGTGTAGCAGGTAAAGCTGCCACTGACAACACTGGCATCCCAGCTGGGCACTGGTTTGAATCTCCCTGCTCTACTTCTGATTCAGTTTCCTGATAATGTGACTAGGAAAGCAGTAGAAAATAGCCCAGGTACTTGGGAGACCCTGAAGAAGCTTCTGAGTTGTGGCTTCAGCCTTGCCCAGCCTTGGCAATTGTGGCCATTTGGGGAGAGAATCAGTGGATAGAAGATCCGTCTGTCTCTGCCTCTCTCCCTCTCTCTAACTCTACCTTTCAAATACAACAAATAAATCTTTAAAAATAATAATTCCCCTGTTTATTTTTTTACTGAAGTAAAATAAACCATAGAAAAGTATACATAGCCTGTTTGTAGTTAATACATTTTTACAAATCATCACACCCGTTTCAGCAGATCAGGGAAGAAATCAATTTCATTTCCAAAACAGGTGTTCTGCCTACTCTTTCAGTCATTGCTTTCCTAAAGTTATTTATACTCTAACCTCTCATACTTTGAGAATATTTCAAAATATAGATTATGCCTCTATATTTGATCAAATAATATGCATAAAGAAAATCATGCAAGATGTGCTCTTTTAGGTAAAAAGGCTTTCACTCACAAGTTTCTGAGATGCACTTGCATTATGGCTTAAAATTATAGGTTGATCATTCTCTTGCTCCGTAATATTCCATTGCATGAGTCAACCATAACCTATTGCTCCATTGTAACTGTTTATGGCCATTTGAATAATTTATGACTTTGGGGATATTGCGAATTTCTCTTAAGATTCTAATGCATATGTTATGTATTAGGTGTACCTACATCTAGCCTCTGTGTGTACTCCCAAATACTTTTTCAAAATGGCTGTACCTCTGTAGGTTCCCATCAGCACTATTTGAGACACCTGCTTGTTCTATATTCTTTCCAATACATGGTGCTATCTGCATTGGTCTTTAAGAGGAATAGCAGTTTTTCAGTCACTACTTTTCAGATTTTTCTAAACACGTGGTTGTTTTCCAACTACCATATTTATCAGCTTTTCATACCTTAAGACACTTTAGTTATTTTTACAACTGAATGTAGTCTTAATTCATGGTTTAACATCACAAAGCGTTAGATATTTTTGTAGATATTATCTAAATACCAGTCTGTTGTTTTTCCTTTCTCCCTGTGTTTTTGTTTTAAATATTTGTAATATATGTTATAGAAATACTATAAGAATAAGAGCATCAAAGACAAATGTGCCCTTGCAACAAACAATATTCCTAAAACTTTAAGAACATAAATTTCTCCACTTTTATCTGAATTTGAATTAGCAGATAAAACTCTTCCTCTCTGCTAGATACTCTTTCTAGTTATTATGCACATTTTCTCTATAAACTTTAATCTTAATTATATGAAAATGATGTCAATTTTCAAGTTTATGTCATTGTGAATTCTAAAATCTGAGTCTATCAATATATACCGGGTGCTTTATATACATTATCTTATTCTATAAAAAAATTCTACAAACTTGTGAGATTCCATTTTTGGTTTCTCACAACTGGAATTTGGAAAACTTGTAACTTCTTCTAACTTGGGTATCATTTAAATGTCAGAATGGAGCTCTGAACTCAGGTTTGCAGATTTAACATGTTTCTCTTTATTTGGCTGAAAAAAAACCTGTCTGCAGAGAACACTTGGAAACATCTTGTATGACCAGTTTCCTACAGACAATGGTTTGGAAAGCATTATTCCAATTCCAAATTCAATCAACTTTCCATTACACCACAGATGTCCTTAACAAGCTTTGCTTAAGCTATATTTAAAACAGCACAGAAATATAGGCTATCAAAATTAAATTAGTCTCAATATTTCATTTTATTACATTATAGGAAGGGCACAATTAAAAGGATTACCTCTGAAATGTCCATATTTAAACATCCTTAGCTATTTTTATCCCAAGCATATAAACTTTCAGAATTTGTTTCAGAAGTCAGCAGTTCTTGTATATCTAATCCATAAAATCTTGTAAAAATTCCATCTCCTCAAAGTTGCATCTGTTTCCTCAACCACTAGAGCCAGGTGTCATAGCTGGCGGCATCTTTACAAATGTGTATACCATTGGAAGGAGGCCATAAGCAAAACTGTAGTCTCAGAATTACAATGTCAGAAAACAAGTTTAGACAAGGGAAACATGAGCACAAATGTCTAATTTACAATCTGGCTGTTCTCAGATAGTGATCACTAACAATCAAGTAGAGTTGACTATCATGTAATGTTTTAAGCACTTTCTACCTGGTGATTTACTTTATATCTCTAAGCAATGAATTATTATTATTTCATTATTCTATTATTATTACTTTTTTTTTGACAGGCAGAGTGGACAGTGAGAGAGAGAGAGAGAGAGAGAGAGAGAGAGAGAAAGGTCTCTTTGCCATTGGTTCACCCTCCAATGGCCTCCGTGGCCAGCGCGCTGCGGCCGGCACACCGCGCTCATCCGATGGCAGGAGCCAGGTGCTAGGTGCTTTTTCCTGGTCTCCCCATGGGGTGCAGGGCCCAAGCACTTGGGCCATCCTCCACTGCACTCCTGGGCCACAGCAGAGAGCTGGCCTGGAAGAGGGGCAACCGGGACAGAATCCGGGGCCCTGACCAGGACTAGAACCTGGTGTGCCGGCGCCGCAAGGCCGAGGATTAGCCTGTTGAGCCACGGCACCGGCTATTATTACTTTTTGAGAAGTGTGGATATGAAGATGCAGGATACTACGTTACTTGAGCAAAGTCTCAAAGGTTAGCAAGTAATAGGTCTAGCTGGAACAGAGGCCATGTGAAGCCAGATTTTGCTTTGGTTCTTGCCATTGAATAGTGTTTCAGGACCTTCAGAAAGTTCATTCTTACTTTTCCAGTTAGTTTGAAATATTTATGTATTAAATATTATTAAAGATTATGATTTAGATATGTATTTATTTATTTTAAAGGCAGAGCCACAGAAAGAAAGACAAAAGAGAGATATGTTCCATCCATGGATCACTCCCCAAATAGCCACCATGGTTAGGGCTGGAACAGGCTGAAGCCAGGAGCGCAGAACTCCATCAATTCCCCCATGTGGATAGCATGGGCCTAAAACACTCAGATCACCTTCTGCTGACTTCCCAGGACAGCTAGACTGGAGGTAGAGCAGCCAGGACCGGGACTGGTGCTCATATGGAAAGCCAACACCCTGGGCAGTGGCTTCCCCTGCTGTGTCACACCAATCCACAGTGGTAGCATGTATCTTTCCCATTTCTTAATGCACAGATATTATTCCATGTCCCATGCTTTTTCAAGCATCTTTTTCTGGAGAATACTGATGAATGTATTTTTTGTGTATTTAACCTTGGAATGAACTTTCATTTATTGTGTCATTAATGAATGTGAGAATGATTTGAAGTAGAAAATACTGCTTCATCATATCTTCAATGCTTATAGCATCCTTTTGAATAGTAATTTCAGTGACAGCAGAGTTAACAAATGTAAACAAGGAGAGCCTACAATTTTCAGAAATATTTGTGTATCACTAGGACATGTTTCATGATTGAAAATGATTTTCTAAAAAAGCCAATTACAGCCAGCGCTGCGGCTCACTAGGCTGATTCTCAGCCTGCGGCACCTGCACCCTGTGTTCTAGTCCTGGTTGGGGTGCCAGTTCTGTCCTGGTTGCTCCTCTTCCAGTCTAGCTCTCTGCTGTGGCCCGGGAGTACAGTGGAGGATGGCCCAAGTAATTGGGCCCTGCACCTGCATGGGAGACCAGGAGGAAGCACCTGGCTCCTGGCTTCCAATTGGCACAGCGCACCGGCCATAGTGGCCATTTGGGGAGTGAATCAACGGAAAAGGAAGACCTTTCTCTCTGTCTCCGTCTCTCTCTCTCTCACTGTCTAACTCTGCCTGTCAAAAATAAATAAATTAATTAATTAAAAAAATTTTAAAAAGCCAATTACACTAATATATTCATGTATTAATTCTCTTTTAGTTGACTTATTCCTTTTTCTGGTTGTCTTTGTACACTTGAAGTCAAATTTGTCATTCATAACCAATGGATTAATTTTTACATTGAAAATACCATAATTCAATATTTAAGAATATAGCAACAGAAACAGAAAAAATTATAATTCTGGTACACACCCCTGATGTGTCAACATTTCAGCATTATTTATTTGTTCCATGAGGACCTCGGTATGGGAAAATTCTCATTTATAACCTTCCTTCATGTAAAAAGTGAGGAACATTCCACTGTATGTGTGTGAGTGTGTGTGTGTGCTTATTTTTGGCTCACAAGTAATAATTGTGTATGTTTGGGGGTACAATAGTATGTTTTGATCCATGTCTATACCATAGAGTCAACCAGGCTAATTAACATATCCATTACCTGACCAATTCACCCCTTTTTGTGGTGAGAATCAAACCCATGGCCATGATCTTGGCATCGGGCTCCTAGTGAAGTCATTCTTCAGATAGCTCAGTGTCACCTCAGTGGCCTCTCCCCAGTGCACAGAGATTTCAAATTACAACCTTTCTGAGCAGCTCATACATACACCCATTGCCATTGGACATCGCAATAAATAGGCTAGTGCAAGGGTGTGCATTGCACCAAAGCAGATGAGACACCACTTGGGATGCCTGTATCAGAACACTGGTTGAAGTCCAGCATCTCTGCCTCTATTCCAGGTTCATGGTCATGCATCCTAGGAGGAAGCAGATGACAGCTCAGATGCTTGGACCCCCTACCACCCCCGTGGGAGACCTTGATAGAGTTCCTGGCTACCTACTCCAGCCTGACCCAGCCCTGGCTGCTGTGAGCATTTGGAAAGTGTACCAAAGGATGGAAGTTCTCTCTCTCTCTCTCTCCCCCCCCCCCAACCCAAATAGCTCTGCTTTAAGTAGATCAAACTAAATAAATAAACATTGAAAAATAGGCTTGGGTAGATATTTTCATAAACAGCTTGTCGCCAATTCCATGGAAATAAATAACACTCTATTTCAAATTTTAAGAAGGAAAGCTGCTCATTTTTATTCTGAAAGAGATAGAATTCGCTGACATCATAACAAAGGATACTCCAAAAGTGGAAAATTAATAATCTTAAATGGGGTCAACAGACACCAGCTGTTTTGTTTTTTATAGCAAACGTCAAAATCAAAATGAACATATTGCTTTGGAATGAAAACAGAAAGCACACACATTATGTAGATGCCATCATGAATTTGCAGTGTGCATGTCAAAACTCAGGACATGGGCCAGCCTTATGGCATAGCAGATAATGCAGCCACCTGTGATGTTGGCATTCCATATGGGCACCGGCTCCTGGCTCCTCGCTCCTGGCTCCTGGCTTTGTCTTCTTCTAGTCTTGGTCATCGCAGCCATATGGGAAATGAAACAGCAGATGGAAGATCACTCTCTCTTTCTATCCCTCTCTCTCTCTAACTCTGATTTTCAAATAAATAAATACATCAAAAAAAAAAAAAGACTCAAGACTAATGATCCAATTACAAAAATCCATTTTTTTGGCTTATAGACACTGTGGTCTGAGAGATCCAGGTGCTTTGCCTTGTTTTGTTTGTAGTGTTAAATTTTTTGCATTCTTTGAGGATTTTGTACATTTTTATTAACATATAATAATGGTGCATATTTATGGAGTATGATATTTCAAGAACTTTAAGTAGCATGTACTGACCAAACCGAGATTTTGTTTTGACTGTGTTTTAAAATGTGTTGTGTTTTCTTTCTGAGTTGGTCTTTACTGGATGCCTTTACTGGGTGGAGTACTTTATCTGGATTTCTGATTTAAGCACTCAGCATGATCCTGAGGGAGACATCCACAGCAGCCTCCTCCTGACAGACAAGAGAACAGACGTCATCAATTTAAATGACTTGCCCAAGGCTTCATGAGCAACACTGAAACTATTGAAGCTCAGAATCTACCTCAGAATTAACTTCATCATGTTACACTGCCCTCCAGACCCTGTGTTGGGTCAGGCATCTTGTACTGTGGTTAGAATACCTCCTGGAATATTTGCATTCCATACTGGAGTGCCTGGGATCAATCCTGGCTTCACTCCAAATCCAGTTTCCTGTTAATGTACACCTGGGAAGGCAGCAGGTGATAGCTCAAGCGATTTCGTCCCTGCCACATACATGAGAGACTCAGACTGCGTTCCTGGCTCTGGGCTGCTGGGGGTATTTAGGGAGCGAATTAGAGGATGAAAGATCTCTCTCTCTCTCTCACTCTCTCTTCCTCCCCCCACTCTCCCTCCCTCCACTCTGCCTTTCAAATAAATTTGAAAAATAAATAAAATTAAAAAGCAAAAGGTCACATACTGGAAAGTAAGTCACCGGTTCTTTCTGTCCCAGACACTACTAGAAGTTCAAGGTATTCCTCACTCACCTTCTTGTCATCGTTTCCCTGCCAGGCAATGTTGCTGCTTCCAGGACTTCTGTTATTACTCCACAGCAGCTGTTCCTGCCTGTGTGCCACAGTGGAAAGAATGTTTTCCCTTTGAGTGATTTCAGGTCTATACTTAATGCTGCCCACATTCCCCACATGTCCCTTCAAGTACCATGGTTTTTTCAATTTCACAATCACCCTTCTCACCAAGAAAACATGACCAGCTTCTCAAGGCAAATAACCATAATATTATTATTGAGTGCTCGCCATGTGACTTTATTTTGTTTCCTCTTTTCAGAAACTCTGCACTTTATTTTACAGACTAGGAAACAGAGAGTTAAGAAATGAGAGAGGAAATGGCATAGGACCTTATTTCATACTCCAAAGAAGTGCCTTCCATTGACTGGAATCAGGTATTTCCTGTCGGGATTACACTGCTTGGCCGCTCCTCCCAGAGGCAGTGCTGTCTGCCCAAAACTTTTGTCCTCCTTAGAAATTGACACAAACATCATTTTCTGTAGTAATGTTCATCTTAACATTTTAGGAACTGCTCTAGACTCCTAAAGAATGAGCCTTTTATAAAAACCATCTCTCGGTAATGCAGAGAAATGTTGAAAGTTATAACTATCTATGGTACCTGCAACCTCATAGAGCCTACTCTTCATGTTCTCAAGTGGATTTCAGAGTTTAAATGACCTTGCTTAGGGACTTTTCAGAACTAGCCAAATACTCCACTGTTGAGTCTGAGTCCAAATCAAGTTTGATGTCCAGTTTTGCTGCACAGATGTCTTAATCAGGAAACAAGTACCCCCTTGGTGAACGGGAGCATTTCAGTCCCTGAAAAGTTCTTGTCTCATTGATGTTCTATTAGGGCTCCCAAAACAATGGTTAATTTCATATCTCATACACATATTTCACCATGATCTGCTATATATTTAACATGATACTACAATTTTATTATATATTTAACATTTCACTTTCACTTTACTCTCACATTTTAACTTATATAAGTTATGGCAAAATAAAAATGAAAAACATTTTGGGTAACAACCTAAATCGCAATTTATAAATACCAGCTATAATTTACAAATTCATATTTAATATGTAAGTAAAATTTTGTAATGCTCACCAATATATCTTTAATCATCCTAAGCACTGCCTGCTAAAGCACTAAATCCATCATTAGTCACTTATGTTAGGATCTAGTGTCACAGAGTTATCAAAAACCTAAAAAAATCTGAAAATTTGAGGTCAAATTTAGCTTACTCTTCTGCAAAGTTTAGATATAGAACTTTACTGTGACCAACTTGGAACTGAACAACCATCCTTTCGTGGTATTTTTGTCTCTCTTCTGTCAATTACATTGACATGGTTTTTTACTCAGGTTTTGAAAAATGTTTTGTAATTTGATTATGCAGGGAATAACTACCTAAACTCATTTTACTTATTTTATTCCTTCCCAAACTATCCCTTTGTATGATTTCTCTTGAAGTAGCTGCATATATCCAACTTTTTTATAATGCTTCAGATCAGTCTTTATTTTCAAAATTGGTAACTTTATGATTTCAGGAAAAGTTAAATTCAACAGACTCGTTTAGCTTGTGTTTTGACAAGTCAAATGTAAATCTAAAAGCAAGCAAGTTTCTATGTTTCCTCAATATTTTGCAAGAGATACAACTGTCTTAAATAAGGCTATAAAAGTGGTATTCATCTATTACACTTGGTAGATTTTTTTCAATTTGAAACAGGAGTGTATAAGCCACTGCTAACACCAAACTCATTAAGTTCTCATTTTAAGACATTCATAACTACATTTCCGGGGTGAGCATTTGGCCTAGCAGTTAAAATGCCAGTTAAGACCTCCATGTCACACACTGGAAGTGCCTTTTTTCTCCAAATCTCAACTCAGGCTCTCGATTCTAACTTCAAACTAATACAGAACCAGAAAGGCAATGGTGATGACTCATTTGCCCCCTGATACCTACATAGGAGGCATGGGTTGAGTTCCCCATTCCAGGCTTCTACCTGGCCCAGTTTGACTATTGTAGGCACCTAGAGATTAACCCAATGGAGAATAAATTCATCTTCTCTCTCTTTCTCTCTCTCTCTCTCTCTCTCTCTCTCTCTCTCTCTCTCTCTCTCTTCCTGTCAAAGTTTCACCAAATTCTAGGGTGAGCATTTAACATAGAGGTTCAGTCATCACTTGGGATGCCCACATGCCATATTGGAGTACCTGGATGGGGCACTGGCTCTGATCTACATATCAAATTCCTATGAATGTGCACCCTGGATGGAAGCAGCTGATGACTAAAGTAGTTGGGTTCCTGAAAACTCATGTGGAGACCTGCATTGACTTCTTAGCTCCTGCCTTCAACCTCGCACAGCCTTAGCAGTTGTGGGCATTTGGGAAGTAAACCAGCAGATGAGAGATCTTTCTGCCTTTTCAACTTTTGCTCTCTCTTTCAAATAAATAAAATAAGCACATAAAATTAATTTTTCATCCTCTAGATAGCTATTTTACTTGTTTTAAAATATGGATAGACAGTATTAAATAAATAAGTTCTCAGAATTACAAATAAGGATCTCTCTCTCTAACCATCTATGTATATAGTTAGATATAAATGGAGAGATAGCTATAGATAGAGCTCATGCTCTTACTATAATTTTCTCATATGATATGTTAGTCTAATAATAATTGTTAAAAGATTTTGGTTGTGATCATAATTCAATAAACAAATATTCTCAACATATTTCATCTAAGCAAATCCTCTATTCAAGGTGGCATTGGCATGCTATTTGGCAGTAATGCAGCCAGGCCCAGTTTGTTCATGCAGAACAAAATACCATGAAGAAATAGCACAGTCATCATTTTGCATGCGGAAGGGATTTGAGTCTTTCCAGCTGAGTCACTAAAGCAAGTTAATTGGAGCCAAAGAACACCACAGGTCAAGAACACATACCAAACTGTCTGTTCCTAGGATAATCTGAGGGTTACCATGCTGGTGTCAGATACTCTGAAATCAGTCTGGGATGAAGGAGATGCAATAAGAAGGAATTAAAAGCTCGAACACAGGAAATAAACATCAGACTGACAAAGTAGTCATTATGGGGATTTTACAATTTCTGACTCCAGTCTGAGGATGACAAAAATAATCTCATGCTAGGACCTTTTAGCTAATACTTCTTGGTCAATTTGGGAATTTGTCAAAGAACTTTCCCCATCACCCTCTCTTTCTCAAACTGAGTGGATTAAGATCAATTAGAACTGGCTTGAGTTTGATGGTCCCAAAGGAAACCCATGAGTATCAGGTCCTGCCATGTTTTCTGATCAGCTCCAAAACTTAGACCAGCTACAATGACAAACCTGTTATCTGAGAAGAATTTATCAACCTTCAGAGGAAGAGAGAATTTCATATACTACCTCTAGAAGTTAGAAACAAGCACACTTTCCCTCAAATATCTCTGCACTTCACTGCACTTCAGCCCTGGGCTGGCTGTCTGGGGTTACTTTTCATTTCACACTCATTCCTTAACTTCCTGAAGGTTCAGGTTAAATGCTTTTGTATTCTCTTTGGAATTCAAAAGACTGCCATTCTCTGTGTATGCTGATCCCTCTGTAGGCTGGAGTCCTGCCCCAGGCCCAGTCCATGTGATGAGAAACCAATGCTTAGATATATAATTTGACTCTTCCTTTCCAAGTACCACCCAGGGCCAATATTTCGCCTGTTCAAACCTACTTGTTGGCTTTCTTTTCCTGCTTGGACAGACCTCCCAGAATCCTGACCTCACACATACTGACTGCATTCCTGGATGGAATGACCTGCCCACAGAACTGGTTGACCTTCACAATTGTGACTTTTCCTGGAATTACATCTAAAACATTTGCTTCTTCTCTTATAATGACCACACACCACAAGGCTCTCCCCTCCAAAACAGCCATCTCAACTGAGATCAGTTTCTCTAACACAACTCCCACCACCCAATTGAAAACTGCCTTATGTAATTTTCATGCAAAGAATCGGGTTCATAGTTGGTGCCATATAAATATTTTATTCAGATCGCCTTTCTAATATGTTGCTATAGTCTAAAATTCATAACAGAAATGCCTTGTTGGTATTTTTAAGCTAAAATTAATATGTTTGTAATTTATATTTATATATTTTCTAATTTTTAATTTTTACTGATATACAGTTGGCCATCCATAGCTGTTAGTTATTCAGAAAAACATATATAGGTGCTAGATATGCACAGTTATTTTTTTTCTTGTTGTTAATCCCTAAACAGTGTCGTACAACAAAGGTAGACATTCGGCCTTGTGATTAAGCTGTCAGTTAGGATGGCTGCTTTCCACACGAAAGTGGCTAGGTTTGAGTCCAAGCTCCAATCCAGATTCCAGTTTCCTGCTAATGGAAACCCAAGGGAGCAGCAGAAGATGTTCTAAGTAATCGAGTCCCTGCCACTCATGTGAGAGATCTGGATTAAGTTTCTAACACCCAGCTTTAATGTGGTTAAGCCCTGGTGCTCACAGGAATTTGATGAAATAACTAGCGGTTGGGAGCTCTCTCTTCTCTCTCTTTGCCTTTCAAATGAAATTTTAAAAATTAAAGTAAAATATTATAACAACTATTTGCATAGCATTTTACTATATTACATATGTGAAGCAATGTAAAGGCAGTTCAAAGTACTAGGGTGTGCATACGTTATATCCAAATACTATGACACTGTATAAAGCATCGTCAGGTTTTGATATCCATGGGCCACTCACAAGCAATCCTCTGTGGATACCAAGTAAAGTTTGTATTATATGTTTATCATATATATTTATACTTATATACTCAACAAATATAGAACAGTGATTTCAAGTCAAATATATTATTTTAATGGTCAGGATTTTTAAGATTTTTTTTATTGATTTGAAAGGCAAAGCTACAGGAAGAGGAGCAAAGACAGAAAGAGAGAAATCTTCCATTCACTGTTTCATTCCCCAGATGGCTGTAACAGCTGGGGCTGGGCCAGGCTGAAGTCAGGAGGCAAGAGTTCTTTGAGATCTACCACATGAGAACAAGGGCCCAAGCACTTGGGCCATCTTCCACTGCTTTCCCAGGTACCTTTGTAGGGAGCTGGATTGGAAGTGGAGCAGCCAGGTTTTGGGCCATTGCCTACATGGGATGCCAGTGTCACAAGCAGAGACTTCG
Organism: Sylvilagus floridanus; assembly: GCA_949820135.1. NCBI lineage: Eukaryota > Metazoa > Chordata > Mammalia > Lagomorpha > Leporidae > Sylvilagus > Sylvilagus floridanus. The sequence goes on from OX463244.1 coordinate 18,464,583, forward strand.
ACTGCTATGTAGCAACACTGGCCCCAATGCTCAGGTTTTGCACATGGAAACAAAGTGTGTTAATATAATTTGGAGGGCAGAGAAATTCAAGTTTCCAACTTGAGGACTCTGCAACACCATGTGGACCTACTTTAAGCTCCGTCTGCACACCATTCAGGAACTGGCTAAGCAGGACCGAATTCAGCACCAGTTCTTAGGCAATCTTAGCTATTACTACAATCCTCTTCATAGATGATGAAGAGGCATTGATTCAAGCGACAAATAAATAAATGCAAAGAACCATTTCTTGCTTGCTTTCTAAACATACTATAAGTAAAACATGATGTGCTTCTATATCTACTAGGGGAGTAGAGATGAGGACAAAGGTCTTTTATATAGAAAATAGTAAAGTATGTAATATAGGTAGTAAAATATATTTTATATTCTTTCATGCACTAGATTAGAAATCTGCAAACATTTTCTGTAAAGGGAAAGTTGTGGATATTTTAGGTCTTGTGGGCTACTAGGAAACTGGTGGCAACTGGTCAACTATGTGTGGAAGTAGCCATGGAGAGTATGGAAGCAAATGACTAACATAGTGTTCCAATAATACTTTATTTACAAAACAAAGAAGGCCAGCCCTCTTTGGGTGAAGTTTACTGACTTCTGGAATAGACTACAAAGCATTCAATTATATTAGGAAACACATAATTTAATGTATAACACAAATTTCATCAGGAAATATGCTTTTAAGTGGATATATTAAAAAGTATATAATTAGCTATAAAGGAATGAGGGATTAAACATTCCAGGAAGCACTCTAGCTTCTGTAGTTTTCTACCTCATTGGAAGAGTCAATGAAATTCAAAGCTGTGTCTTTAAAAAAAGAAACTATTTTATTAGAAATCAGTGCAACTTCAGATGTTTTGTTTTTAAACATTTAAATTAACTAAATGATGCAATTAGCAAGTTAAACAGATAACAATTACAGGCATTTTTCCATTTTAGGTTTCAATGGTCTATTTACCACTTCCATTTGCTTTTCTCCTTTTTAAACAAAGAGAATACAACAATTAAACAGACCTCAATGAGCTAAATATTAGCAAGAAACTTGGCTGTAATTGCCACGCAATGCAATCTAATTAACAATACAAGTTGCAGTTTCATGCTTGCTGCTCAATAGTCCTCAATTCAAATTTTTGTTTTCCTTAGGAGCCATGAGAAGCCTCTCAAGCAATCCCAAACAAGATTTTACAAAGTCTTCCAATATTCACAGCCAAACCATTACATGAAAGTAATCGGCCTTTCTTAGTAACCACCAAGAGTATGTTAAAAAGATACAAGCTTTTGGCCCAGGTATTATGGAATTATCAGTTTTACAGACAATCGGGCAGATTTAACCATCCCAGGCATGGGGTTTGGGGTCCATCTAAGGTACTCCCATTATTCTACCTCCGAAATCCATCTCAATGGGACAAGAATAGATATTCATATTGTGACTTGGGGGAAACTACCACATTACATCTTTTTTTTATTTTTTAATTTTTTTAAAGATTTATTTATTTGCTTGAGAGGCAGAGTTACATACAGAGATAGGGAGAGAGAGAGAGAGGTCTTCTGTCCCCTAGATCACTCCCCACATGGTACAACAGCTGGTATAGAGCCAATATAGGAGCCAGAAGCTTCTTATGGGTCTCCACATGGGTACAGGGGCCCAACCACCTGGGCCATCTTCTATTGCTTTCCCAGCCCAGACCATCAGCATTGAGCTGGATCTGAAGTGGAGCAGCTGAGACTCAAACCATCGCCAAATGGGATGTCAGCACCACAAGTGGTGGCTTAATCCACTATGCCACAGAGCCAGCCCCTACATCTATTTTTTTAAAATGTGTATTGATATTCTTTCTTCCTGGGTCTTTCCCAATGAGAAGGGAAAGCAAACTCATTTTGAATATTCTCTGATTCCAAACTCTCGTAAGAGGTTTCACACTTGATCTTAGCCAAAAGGCTGAGAAGCGATTTGTAAGAGGTTTCATATCATTTTCCGTTTCCATGGATTGAGAGCTGATTATATTACTTGGTTTAGAATTCCTTGACTGAAAAACAACAACAAAATCTGAAATTAAGTTGAAGAGCATTGAAAAGTTATCCTTTCTGCTTTAGAGAACAATTTTATAGAACAAGAATTGAGTATTTATCAGATATTGAGTTTAAAAATATCACTACTTTTTCTTCCTATGTATTTTTACAGGTCTCTGCTATGGTCTGGGATAGCAGTAGAAGATGCCCCAAGTCCTTGGGCCCCTGCACCTACTTTGGAGACCTGTAAGAAGCTCCTGGCTCCTTGCTTCGGATCAGTGTAGCTCCGGTTATTGTGGTCATCTGAGGAGTGAACCAGTGGATGGAAGACCTCTCTCTCTCTCTCTCTCTCTCTACCTCTCTCTGTAACTCTGTCTTTCAAATAAATAAAATAAATCTTTTAAAAAAGTATATACATATATATAATATACATGTAAATATTTCACAGAATAGCACCAGAAGAAAAAAAATCGCAAACCAATAATTGCTAAGAATGATCAAGACATTCAGTACTTATGGTGATTTTACTGGAATTTAGAAAGCCATATGTCAGAAAAAAAATGCAGATGTCCCAAAAGTCCTAAAAGAGAATTAATTATCATTGGTGGAGAATAGAAATTTAAATTGATTAGTTGATGTTAGGCTAGGGAATTAAGCTAAGATGTAATGTTGACATCACATTCATTTTGTGTTTAAAAATGCTGTATGCATCAGGATTATGCAGTGGTTATCTCTTTCGCAAAACTCTCAGAGGTGTAGACAGCAAAGAATTATGTATCATGTAAACAATATAATGAACTTGGATCATTTGGGGTGGCTATGTTGTTTGTGGCCACTCAAATTGAAAAAGACTTCATCAACTGGTTTTGATTTTGAATATATCATTTCTATTCTCTGTAATGGTATGACCCAAGGAATATTCTACACTTCTTAACCATTCTGTCCTCAAAATTTCTAGTGTCATAATCAGTAGCAACTTCTGAATTGATTCTTCACTATCATGCCCTCAACTAAATAGTAAAGCACACAGAGAACCATTTTCTAAGAAGAGGAAAACACAAAACTTGTTAGTTTATTCACAGTAAATATTCCTAAGTTTAAAACTTGCTGTGTTACATTCAGATTGTGGTCTCTAATAGCAATCCCATACTATAATAAAATGGATTATTTTAAATAACTGATTGAAGTCTTAGGAAGGTAATGCACCAAGGGAGCCCACACCATCTTGCTTAAGAGAAAGCAAAGAAACTTTCATTTTTTAAATGAAACAATTAAATTTTACACTGTCAAATTGATCGCCAATATAATAAAAAATTGAAATGGAATCAAATGCATCAAGCATGCTAAAGTCTGTAAGTTCTTAATGATATTTCAGGCAAAAACAGTTGTTAGTTGCTTAATCACATTTTGAAGTTTCTCAAGAACCAACTCTTTTTCTAACTGACCAATAATGGGCAAAGATAAATATTCAACCTTCTTTCCTTTATGAGTTGTATCTACAGTTAATTAATAACTTTGGGTAAATGTCATCATAAAAAGGGTTCAATTAGTAAAAACAAAAGGGATGATTGAAATAAAATTCATCATTTTGTTCAACTCTAATAGAGTAAAATCACCAAACAATGATTATGTGCCTTTGGATAGAAGTCTCAAGATGACCTGGAGAGGATTCTTGTCACTAAACTGAGCACACACCTACCTTAACTAGAAGCTTATAGGAAACATGGGAAAACACATTAATGACTATCCATAATACCATCAGAAAATACAAGACTTAGGAAATCCCTACAGATCAAATGAATCTATTTATTTAATGAATTACAAGAATAAAATCATGGAGAAGGAAGTCTATATATTGAAAAAGCTAAAAATAATAATCATTCAAAGAGCAGCACAGATCATTTTTCAGGCTTGCTCAAATAAATGTAATGTAGAAGAGAAGAAACAAAATTATTCAGCAAGTGAAACAAGCTCAACATTGATTAAATAGCAGATGATATCAAGGAACTGGTGAATTGAGTATAAATGCCTTTGGATTACATGTAAACATATTATATAAAACAAGTCATCAGTAAAAAGTTTTTCTGGAACTAAAAGCTAAATTAAGAATCTATGTATTCTCATTTGATTCAATTCATTTGATAAATTGGTTAACAAAGCTACTCAAAATGTCTCATTTTTCTAAAATGTTTCCTTTTCTAAATGAGCTCAATCAAGATTTTAAAACCTCATTCAAGAGTCTATAATTAATCCTTGTCAGATTTGATTTTGAAAGATCACTTGGTCTATATAAATATGATGCTTTCAAAATTTTATTGCTAATAATTCCAGGAAATCTGTCATACCTTATGTTAATAGCCATAGATGGCCAAATTATCAAATCAAGATAAAATAAAAGCCAATGGTCTCTTTTTCTTCAGTCAATGTTGATCAGTTAACTAATCTGGGCTGTTCAGAGCCTCATAATAATCTAGTGTCAAGGTGAAATACTGAACTATGAGGAATCTATTATCTATTGTTATAGGTTGTTTCAAACATGAAAAACGTAAGCACAAATACCTAGTTGATGGCTTAATGACAGATGCTATATTTTTCCCTCTTTATTCAAGTTAATAGAGTGAACGTCAGATATTTTCCTCTATGAACTGTGGAATATCATCAAATCCCATGATACTCAATAACATGAAATATTTATTTCATGGCTTAATTGATGTATTTCTTTGTTTAATCAGGGAAGACTAATGTTCCAAATTCAAAAGCTATTATTGTAATTACATGGATTAGAACAACAGGTGATCTATACACAAAAACCCAAGTCTGAGATCATATCATTTTTATATATAATTCTACAGAATTCTTACATTGTCAGCATTTTTCTATTGGGCCAGTAATTTAAATGAACTGGTAAATGCAGACTAATCAGAAACGACACATTTAGAAAAAGAGAATGTCTGTGCTTAGTCTAGGGATTGAAACAAAATTGGGACAATGAAAATTTCATGTGTTCCAGAAAAAGAAATAAGCTTAGTTTAGCAGTAGGGAGTGGGGAAGTTGGCAGGAAAATATTGCTTCATTCCTTAGAGCAGAGATTACAGCAATGTAGACACTGTTTCTAGTGTCAGTACTCTTTCATCTCAAAAACTGAAGATTGAAAGGATGGGTGGTTTGCAGCAGTGATTAATACGCCATATGAGACATGTGTATCGATTTTCAGAGCGCCTAGTTCAAGATCTGTCTTTGCCTCAGAGTCCAGCTTCCTGCTAATGTGCACCCTAGGAGGTAACAGATGATGCCTCAAAACTGCCACCCAAATAGAAGACCTTTTTTAACTTCCGGGCTCCTGGCTTCAGCATGACACAGCCAGGTTAATGGAGACAACTGGGAGTTAAATCAGCAGGTGCAAGATCTCTTTCTCTTTTTCCCTCCCTTTGAAATAAAATAAAAACAAATAATTTTTAATCAAACTTGAAAATACTGAAAAGTTGAAGTTTTTTTTTAAAAGCACGGATGTTCTCCGAGATGGTCATTGAATTTTCACATTTGAAATATTAATGATAACAATAAACAGGAAATTTCTGTGAAAAAGGAAGAAGAAACATTGAATAAAAAGGAAGTATAAATTATTATTATTATGTTTAGAAATTTAAATTATTCCCATTATATAAAAATGATATAAAAGGTAAAATATAATTTCACTCAAATAATTACAACAAATTTAGACAACAATACATGCATATATCAAAATTGTGATTTTGAATAGATACTTGAAATGAAAATCATTGATCTCTGAAATTAAAGCATATAGAGTTCTTTGAACAGGAAAGCACAAAATTCTAGCAATATATAATAAACTACTTGGTTATTAATGCTACCTCTTCAAATTTATATTACTATATCTTTAAGAATAAAATCATTGAGCCCATTTCCTTTCCATTTAAAACTGTAAAAAATTTAGCAAAATATTCACCAACCTTCAAGAAACTCCTTATATTTAGTCTTCTAGTTTCTTTTATTTTTTGTTGTTATTGTTTTAATTTATTTGAGAGGCAGAGTTATAGACAGAGAGAGGGATAGATATAGAGAATGGTGTTCCATCCACTGGTTCACTCCTGAATTGACTTCAAAGTCCAGAGCTGGGCCAATCCGAAGCCAGGAGCTGAGAGATTCTTCTGGGTCTCCCATGTAGATGCAGGGGCCCAAGTACTTTGGGCCATCTTCCACTGCCTTCCCAGGCCATCAACAGAGAGCTGGATCAGAAGAGAAGCAGCTGGGATAGGAACCAATGCCCATATGGGATGCCAACACTGCAGGTGGAAGCCTAGCCTACTATAACATAGTGCTGTCCCCAAACTTCTAGCTTCTTAAAATAATACATTAATTGTACTTGACCTATTTTATATGATAGTCTGCATTCTGCTGCTTACCTCACCTAAGTATAATTCAGTTCCATATTTACTTACAATTTGTACCCAAATTGTAGCATGAAATTAAATTTCAGTGGGTTCTTTCAGGCCTTAGGAAGATCATTTGTACTATTCCCCATTAAGTAAAAACTATAGAAGATCTTACTGTGGCATCAAAGGCTAAGACCAAACCATGTGAATATGATTTAAGACTGTACTTTTGGATGAGAATTTGCATATGGGCAATCATTGAAGCATCCCATTTATTTGAGAATTTTTGATAAGAAAAAAATATAAGCACAAATGAAATTTAATAGTCTGACTTTTGCTGGGGTGAGTTCAAGGCTATGAAGAGCTTATGGAGTTATTTAGATACGATGTGCTAAACTGAAAATAGTGATGGAGGTGATCAACCCAGAGCTACTGTCCTTCTAAATGTTGAGTTGGGGGGAGAGTGGAGAGAGAGAAATACTGAGGGCAGGCAATGTCCTCATAACCCAACTAAAGTACAGAACAGTCAAATGAAAGGGAAAGAGAATTTTCAGACGTTAATATACCAGAATGTATCAGTACCTACCGGAATTTTGAGCCTCCATGCATCCAGAACACAATATTCATACACAAAACTTCTCTGCCTGAGCTGTATCACAGGACACTCAATTTAGTAAAGGTCCTTTTGGTTACTTTGTTCACACATAATAGAATTCCAAACCTGACCAAAAATAATTCACTATTGGAGCTGAAAAGAAGTCGCAGAATTATGACATTACCTTATTGCCATAGTCTGTAACACATTTGTTCCCTTTAGTAGATTTTATGGTAGACGGAATATAATTGACTGAGTTCATGATTCATGACTAGAGAGTGTCATAAAAACTCTGCGAAGGCAAAGATACAAAGGAAGACTGATGTCCTGCTGTTGATGTAACATATTTAAGAGGTAGAAAAACTAGGAAGTCATGTGCTCCAAAATAATCTTGCAAATTGGTACTACCTTATTTGTCCATTTCAGAGAGTTATGCTTGAAATGAAAGCACTACATTCATTTTTTTCTTCAAAATTATTTAATTACATGTTTGTACCTATGTTCTATGTTACTTAAAAAAATTCTAATTAGGGTCCAAGAGGTACCTTCCTCACATTATAAGACAGGAAAATGAATCTTAAACAGACTATTATAACGTTAAGATTTAAATAATGAACTAATTATTCTTAACGCTTTTATTTTTAATTAATCCATTAATGCTTAATCATTTTCTACTATGCTCTATTTTTTACTTATAAAACTAGAGAAACCTCACTCTAATTATTAAAGATACTCAATACACCTAATGTCTAATGTGCATCCTCAATGCACCAGATTTTAAAAGTTTTCTTAAAGGTGCAGTAGAAACAATGTTTTCTTACACGATTTGGCTTTTAAATAGAATTTCCTCCTTTCCTTGTTTGAGAGAATTAGTGCAGGTCTGAAAAAAAGAAAAGCACATATGGAATGATGTTGCGGAAACTAAGTTGCAAACTTGATGAAGGATTAGGAGACAAGACAGATTTGCCATTTAGTATTTCTAACATGCGCCTGTGGAGGGCTTCTCAGATGTTCTGCAGTGACTAGAAAGAGAATTTCCTCTTCAGCTGTAGCCAAACTCTTCATAAAACTTTCCTAGAGGGCCTTCAGTATACTCATAACTCTGGGAAATAAACAATTCAAAACGAATTCTTTCTTCTCAAGGAATCTCACATGAATTTCAGGCATATTCTATCTGATATCATGAGATGAAAACAAGCAAATGAAAGCAAAATCAAAAAGTGTAACTTTTATTCGTCAAAGAATGCATTCAGCATGATACTTACAAGGAGTAGGAAGATATTCCAAGGGAACAAGTTGGATGCTAATAACAGGGTTGCTTTATCACAGTTACTTTTTAAATGGGATTCAGGTAACTTTTTTAAAAAAATTTAAGTTGTACAAGTTTCATGTATTTCATATGTTCAGCTATAGGAACATAGTGACATTTCCTACCCTGTCGTCTGCCCATGCACTGTCCTTTCCTCCTCCACCCAATCACATTCATACTCTTGATTTTTAAAAAGATCTATTTTCAGTTTACTTAATGATCGTATAGTTAACTCTACACTAAATAAATAGTTCAACAAATCTTACCTCAGATCAGAGAAAACATATGAGAGCTGTCTTTTTGGGACTGGCTTATTTCATTAAGTAGAATGGTTTCCAGTTGTACCCATCCTGCTACAAAAGACAGGATCTCTCTTTTTTTTAACAGCTGAGTGATACTCCATAGTGTATATTCACCATAATTTCTTTATCCAGTTAACAGTTGATGGACATCTGAGTTGATTACATATCTTAGCTATTGTGAATTGTGCCTCAGTGTACATGGGGGAGCAGATATCCCTTTCATATACTGATTTTTTTTTGCTTTGGGTAATTTACTAAGAGTGGTATGGCTGGATCATATGGTAGGTCTATGTTCAGATTTCTGAGATATCTCCATACTGTCTTCTACAGTGGATGAATCAGTTTATATCCCCACAAATAAAAGACCAGGGTATCTTTTTCCCACATTCTCACCAGCATTTGTCATTTGTTGATTTCTGTAGGAGAGCCATTCTAACTGGCATGAGGTGACACCTCACCATGGTTTTGATTTGCATTTCCCTGATGGCTAGTGATCCTGAGCATTTTCTCAAGTGTATATTGATCATTTGAATTTCTCTTTTGAAAAATGCCTGTTCAACTCCTTCGCCCATTTCTTAACTGTATTGTTTGTTTCATTGTTGTTGAATATCTTGAGCTCTTCATAGATTCTGGATGTCGACCCATTATCAGTTGTATAGTTTGCAAAGATTTTCTTCCATTCTGTGAGTCGCTTCTTGACTTTGCTGAGTGTTTCTTTTGACGTGCAGAAGCTTCTTTGCTTGATGTGAACCCATTTGTCAATTTTGGATTTGATTACCCGTGCTTCTGGCGTCTTTTCCAAACTGTCTCTGAATGTCAATGTCTTGCAGAATTTCCCCTACGTTCTTTAGGAATTTGATGGTATCAGATCATAGATTTAAGTCTTTGATCCATTTTTAATGGACTTTTGTGTAAGTTGCAGGGTATGGGTCTATTTTTATACTTTTTTTTTGATAGGCAGAGTGGACAGTGAGAGAGAGAGACAGAGAGAAAGGTCTTCCTTTTGCCGTTGGTTCACCCTCCAATGGCTGCCACGGCCGGCGCGCTGTGACCGGCGCACCGCGCTGATCCGATGGCAGGAGCCAGGTGCCAGGTGCTTTTCCTGGTCTCCCCATGGGGTGCAGGGCCCAAGCACTTGAGCCATCCTTCACTGCACTCCTGGGCCACAGCAGAGGGCTGGCCTGGAAGAGGGGCAACCGGGACAGAATCCGGCGCCCCAAGCAGGACTAGAACCCGGTGTGCCGGCGCCGCAAGGCAGAGGATTAGCCTGTTGAGCCACGGCACCAGCCTATTTTTATACTTCTACATGTATTAAAGGTACTTGAAGGAGAGCAAAGGAAATGCTTTTTTAAAAAATATATTTTGCAAACTTTGATAATTAAAAGTAATTTAATTGTTCTGAATTTCAATTTCCTGTTTTGTAGAAAACAAGACTTGTCTGAGATCTGAAAATAATAGAGCCTGTTGTGAAACTTAGACACTAATATTTTGGGAACAAAGTGAAGATGCAGTTTCAAGGCAGTAAGAATGCAAATGAAGGAAAACCAACAGGGAAAGAAAGCAATAAAAAATGGTGCATTATTGAACTGGCCACATTTTATTTCTTTATTTGAAAGGCAAAGCAAGAGAAAGAAATCTTCCATCTCCTGGGTCACAAACAAAATGTGTGCAATGGCCAGGACTAAGCCAGCAAAAGTCTCCCACATGGGTGGCAGGAGTCCATGTACTTGGACCATCTTCTGCTGCTTTCCCAGGTGCATTAGCAGGGAACTGAATCAAAAGCTGAGCAGCTGGTTCTTGTAAGTGGTGCTCAGATGGGATACAGCCTTGTAGGCTGAGTCCTAACCTTCCGGACCACAACACAAGCCACTAAACTGGTCACGGTTTTAAAAAGAGATCACAGTGTGCTTGTTAGGTACCAAAGTGTCTCTGGGAAATCATGAAATCATGTCAGATCTCTACATTTCAGAACGTCCCTAGAGCAGAGAGAAGACTATATTTGCTATCTGAAGGCTTCTTTCAGTTTTGTGCCTCTTGGTGGTGAATGTTAGGACCAAGGAAAGTTAATCTCCCATACTTTCAGTTTCTCTTCTCCAGTTCCTCTAGGTCTCTGCTAGGGAAGCCAGAACTTAGACTTTGTGGTGAGTCGCCTGAATCCAGAAGTGAATGGAAGAAGGAAAGGCCATGTGGGTGCAGTTGGTTCAGATTAGGGTGCATTTTTGGTGAATGAGCCAGCCTCAGCAAGAGCAGGCAAATTTAAGACCCTTTTGAGAGGGTGAGAGAGAGCCAGGAAGAGCTGCAAGCATGTGTGCTCAAACTGGGTAAGATACAGACAGGGTGACAACTAAGTCTTTCAGGAATTTAATTTTTGTGACCATATAGATCTCTTCAAATGAAATCTTCAAGTGTCCAATAAATCATCAACTGAGACTATGCAATAATTAGAGAAAAAAATTCCATTATTTTTTCATTGGCACACTTCCAGTGAATAGTAAGAATTGATTATTTTTTTCTGTAGTAATTTCTGAATTCTATGAAATCAAGCACAAATGAATTCTGGAATCATGAACTTAAAAAAAAAGAAAAAAAAATATGTGCTACAGAGGCAAAGCTGGCCTCACTACTGAATTCTATAGTCAGCCCCTTAATGCTCACAGCTGTGCAGGTTTGTGTTAGTAACACAGCTTGATATTCTACCATAGTCAAGGTTTCACAAGCTGCTAACATATTCATATGCATTTCTTGTACCTGCTAGATACATTTGCATGTCAAGGTAAATGTAAAAAAAAAAACTATATTTTGATGAATGAGATTTTTGATAATATGTTTAGTTTTATAATCCTGCCCTAAATAGACTCTATGACTTCATGTCAATCCTCAGTTCGACAGAATACTCAAAAATATGTAGTTAAAAACAGAAAACAAATCATTTAAATGTGGTTCTTGCTTCCTTGTTCTCATGGTTGTTTTTTGGTAATGTGCACATAGAATTTCTGTAATAAGCCGTGCTTCTCACACCAGGGAAGGGACAACATAACTTCCCATAAATCCAACACATGGATTTGTAACTCACACCTTTATGGATAAAAGAGGTAAAGGAAATGATCAACTCTGTCATACATCTTCGTGAACTGCAACCTTAGTTGTGCGCTCACAATCTAGGCAGTCTTTTGGGCAGTGTTGGAAAGGAAGTTATTCAGTTCCTGCAGCCAGCATCATTTCTAAGGATTTACTCCGTTTAAGCAAGAGATGATTGAAATTCAAAGAAAGTTGAATGACTAGCCCAATAAAACGGCCAGAGTAGGCTGTTGCTGTGGCTCAATAGGCTAATCCTCCACCTGGGGCGCCAGCACACCGGGGTCTAGTCCCGGTTGGGGCGCTGGATTCTGTCTGGGTTGCCCCTCTTCCGGGCCAGCTCTCTGCTGTGGCCCAGGAGTGCAATGGAAAATGGCCCAGTGCTGGGGCCCTGCACCTGCATGTGAGACCAGGAGAAGCACCTGGCTCCTGGCTTTGGATCAGTGCTGTGCACCGGCTGCAGCGGCCATTGGGGGGTGAACCAACGGAAAAGGAAGACCTTTCCCTCTGTCTCTCCCTCACTGTCTTACTCTGCCTGTCAAAAAAAAAAAAAAAAAAGCCAGAGTAGAGAGAAGCCAGGGCATCTTATTCTTAGTCTGGCATTATTTTGTGGCAAAACATTTTGAGAAAATGAAAATTAATGAAGTATCACATGTTAGTAAAATATGTAATGAGGATTAATATAAATTAATAAATGTTAAATTACATTCCTTGCAGATTTTTATTCCTAAATGACTAAAATATGATTGTATACATAATATTATTCTGTTTCAGGCTACAGTATGTGCATGGACCAGCTACCACCCATGGCCATGAGCCCTCCCTCATCTTAAAGAAACTATCTTTTAAATAAGAAGAGAATTTGGTGCCTATTTTTCTTCTTTTTTATTTATTGGAAAGACAGAGTTACAGAGAGAGGTAGAGACAGAGAGACAGAGAGGTCTTCCATCTGCTAGTTCACTCTTCAAATGACCCCAACGTCCAGAGCTGAGCAGATGTAAGGCCAGGAGCCAGAAGGTTCTTCCCAGTCTCCCATGTGGGTGCAGGATCCCAAGGACATGGGCCATCCCCCACTGCTTTCCTATGCGCATTATTAGGGAGCGTGATCAGAAGGGAGCAGCTGGGACTTGAATCGGCACCCATTCGGGATGCTGGCACTGCAGCCCAGGGCTTTCACTGGCTGTGCCACAGTGTCGGCCCCCTAGTGCCTTTTTTTCAACTATGCTTTTGCTCTATTGTAATTTTAGATCCCTGAGCATTAAGGATATGTCCAGATTAGTCTGAACTAAAGTAATATGAATTAATAATACATTGGGCAGAATAAAGGAATACAGATAGCATCCCAATTTGATTTGCACAGTAAATGAAACTGTCATTACAGCCTTTACCATAGGAGAGCTTAAGATATTTCACACAAAAAGTAACCATAAAATCAGTAAGAATGGCTATCAGTAACTTAATCCATTAATCCAGTACTATTTGTAGACGCATATTTTTTTTTTGCCTGTTCACTGTTAAGTGCTTTACTGACATTATTTTACTATTTCCCTTTGATATACCTGTGCAGTATAGAACATTATACCTCTTTTTTTTGACAGGCAGAGTTAGTGAGAGAGAGACAGGGAGAAAGGTCTTCCTTTTCCATTGGTTCACCCCCCCCCAAATGGCCGTGGGCTGGCACGCTGCACCAATCTGAAGCCAGGATCCAGGTGCTTCTTCCTGGTCTCCCATACAGGTGCAGGGCCCAAGCACTTGGGCCATCCTCCACTGCATTCCTGGGCCACAGCAGAGAGCTGGATTAGAAGAAGAGCAGCCGGGACAGAATCTGGCACCCCAAATGGGACAAGAACCTGGGTTCCAGCACCACAGTTGGAGGATTAGCCAAGTGAGCCACTGCACTGGCCTATACCTCCTTCAGGAAAAGCACCTGGCACCTGGCTCCTGCCATCGGATTAGCGTGGTGCGCTTGTTGCAGCGCACCGGCTGCAGCGGCCATTGGAGGGTGAACCAACGGCTAAGGAAGACCTTTCTCTCTGTCTGTCTCTCTCACTGTCCACTCTGCCTGTCAAAAAAAAAATACAAAAATAAATAAATAAATAAACTAAAGCACAAAGAATTTCAGGGATCCTTTCAATTTGATCTGCCTTTATTGGATATCTACTAGTATACCTAGCAAATTTAGGTTCACTGTTGTATGACAAGGATAAATGAAATCCCAACTCAAGTGATTTGAAGTTCAGAGGGTAACAGAACTATGCACATAATTACAGGACTGTGGATTTAATTTATCCACATTTTTGCAATCTCTCATTATTATGGAAAATGGATGGTCTGAATATAAAAAACTAAATGAACTGTTGTTAAGCCTGATGGGGGTTAAAGGCATAAGTAAAATTAATGAAGCCATTAAAAGCAAGCTTTAGAGAAAATTCCACTGGTGCTTCAAAAGAAAAGTATGTTAATAATTCCCCTTTACCCCCTCACCAAAAAAAATGAAAAAGGTAAAATTAAGATGTTAATTTATTTTAAAGCCATCTCCCATTCCATTACCCAAGTGAAGTTATTACATAAATGGAAAGCAGACCTAAAGAGAGGTTTTAGGACACATTAGCTTCACAGAAACCAGTTTAGGCACATGTTCCAGTATCACATATCCTCTAAAAGGTGTGGGTTTGAGAAGCTGATGGCTGATGATGATTACTGCGCAATCCCACTTGATAGACTTGACGCTCTAAGTCTCAAAGAGGAGACTGAGTTGGAAAGTGACCCAAGGTTGAACTCTGCATTGCACTGGAATGTTTAAAGCCACACAGTTTCCAGCCTTAAAGTTGCACATATCTAAAGAATATTGCTGGTGCTTAACTATCTAGGAAAATCTTGGCATGGTGGGCTCAGGGCTCTTAGAACTGCTTGACAGTAGGATAAGAGCCTGTCCAATGTGAATCCATCATCAACAGCCCCAACAAACTTTTGCCATTACCTCATTGCTTTTGATATTTCCTGAGGGTGAGACAAGTTTACAACATTTTAAATTGGATTATTTAAATGCTATGTTACTATTAGAGGGGAAAGTAAAGCATGTTAGTGAAATGAAATAGGATTGTGATACTGCTAGTGAACTACAGAATGGTCTTCTTTTAGGAGAGAAAAACAACAAACTTGTTTCTTTAGTTAATATGTACTGCTAGAACTAAATTTTCCATTTAATTTTCTCAATTAATTAAACTACTAATTCAATTAATTAAAGTATGCATGCTTAATTTTTATAAGCTCATTCATGTCTGATTAGGTGAAGTTTATTATAATTAATAGCAAATAGCTAAGTTACTATTATAGACCAATAATTTTCAAAGTATGGCTTCTGGATGAATGACATGAGCACCACCTGGGAACTTACTAGAAATAATCAGGTCCTATCCTAAATCTTCTCTACCAGAAACTCTGGGAGTGGAGTTCAGAATTTGTCTATTAATAAATTCTCCAAATGATTTAGATTGACACTAAAGCTTGGAAAACACTCATAGAACTTTACATTTTAGAGCTCAGCATTGTAAACAAAGATGTGGTCAAATACCAGGAAGAGTAAACACACTCTCTTGTAAAATACAATTCAATGTTTAGGGCTATGGTCCTCTGGAATTTCGGGCCCCAGTTAAAAGCACTCATGTTCCAATCCTGTAAGTCTCTACGCTGGTCAAACAAATCTTAATTGCGGGTTGGATATGACCCATTGACACTTAGTTTGCAACTTTAGTTTTAAAAGCACAAATATTTAGCAGCACAACTTTATAAAAGATTTATAATTTTAAGATAGGCTTTACCACAATTTACAAGAAAGAAAAATATTCTATTCTATTTGTCGTTTACCATCCTGTAAATGTCAATGTTATCTCACTGCTAAAAACTTCAAAGTTGTTAGTGCCTGAATGATATTTACACTGTTTGTATATTCTAGTGGCAATAACAAAATATAAGAAATTATGGTCATAAGAGATCAATGATCACAGACATATGATGTGAATGGTCCAATTAGAGTAGGCCACATAAATTTTGGAAGTTGGGGAAAAATGAAAATGTGGAAGATATTTTCTATAGTGCAATCAAATCTCTCTTCAAAAACACAAGTGCAAGGAAGAGAACTGTGAAGAATTTCAAGGTGGGAGAGGACATTAAGCATAGTGGTACCTCATCAGCTTACTTAGATTCAATTCCAGACTCTGATTCCTGATTCCAACTTCCTGTCAATACAGACCCTGAAAGTAATTATGTTCCCACCACTATTTTTGGGAGAACTTTATCGTGTTCCCAGCACCTGGTTTCTTCCCAGTCAATGCGGGTATTTGAAAAGTGAACCAATGGATCGAGGGACTCTCTCTTTCCCTTTTTCTCTCTCAAACCATCTCCAATCCACCAGTCTCTCTAATAAATAAAATAGAAAATATTTTTTTATTTATTTATTTTATGTTTAGTAAATATAAATTTCCAAAGTACAGTTTATGGATTACAATGGCTTCCCCCCCATAATTTCCCTCCCACTCACAACCCTCCCATCTCCCGCTCCCTCTCCCATTCCATTCACATAAAGATTCATTTTCAATTATCTTTATATACAGAAGATCGATTTAGTATATATTAAGTAAAGATTTCATTAGTTTGCACCCACACAGAAACACCTAGTGTAAAATACTGTTTCGGTACTAGTTATAGCATTACGTCACATTGGATAACACATTAAGGACAGATCCCACGTGAGAAGTAAGTACACAGTGATTCCTGTTGTTGACTTAACAATTTGACACTCTTGGTTATGGCGTCAGTAATCTCCCTAGACTCTAGTCATGAGTTTCCAAGGCTATGGAAGCCTTTTGAGTTCACAGACTTCAATCTTATTCCGACAGGGTCATAGTCAAAGTGGAAGTTCTCTCCTCCCTTCAGAGAAAGGTACCTCCTTCTTTGATGGCCTGTTCTTTCCACTGGGATCTCACTTGCACAGATCTTTCATTTAGGTCTTCTTTCTTTTTTTTTCCAGAGTGTCTTGGCTTTCCATGGCTAAAATACTCTTATGGGCTCTTCAGCCATATCCAAATGCCTTAATGGCTGATTCTGAGGCCAGAGTACTATTTAGGACATCTGCCATTCTATGAGTCTGCTGTGTATCCCGCTTCCCATGATGGATCATTCTCTCCCTTTTTGATTCTATCAGTTAGTATTAGCAGACACTAGTCTTAAAACAGAAAATCTTTACAAGAAGGTTACAGCAGGACCAATCCTTCCTGAGCAAGGGGCCAGGTTACCTTACTATGACCTAGACACAGGTCAAGGGGTCTCTCTTTTACCTCCCCTATATACTATTGATTTTATAGTTTCTAAAAATGTAGAAGTGACATCTAGAAAAATGGTTGTTGGAGAGCAATTGGCATGAAGCAATTTTACATTGTGGGATATATAATACTTACTGTTGGTTAAGACTTTTCAAAAGAAAAATGAGCATTAAATGTATAGAATGCAGATTAACCCATACTTGCAGTAAGACTTGCTTTCAGTTGCATTTGTGTGTAGACTGCTTTAAGTTGGAAATTTCAAAAGGAAACAATTAAACTTTCCTATCTGGGGTGTTCAATATGTTCTTTTCTTTTCTCTTTTTAACTTAATATTCATTAAGTTAATATTTTAACTATATCTTTTCAAATTATTATTTTTGAGATAACATTTTTATTTACATTATAGTCAAAGACTTAATGGCTCTACTAAATTAAGTGTTCAAGCAGTAAAAAGTGAAAAGACCATAATTCAGCAGGAGTATATGCAAGGGCTATAAGCAATAATCAAATGAAAACATATTCAACTTCATTCATATAAAGTAAATTTTAAAAGTTACCAAATTATTAACACTATAGTAGTATAAAATCCTATCAATTTTTTCCAAAGATTTCTGTGATATGCTTGATATTAATGTATATAGAATTATGCTGAGAATAACATTTGGTAGCCTAATTTTCCAAATTAATAAATCACATTTTTGGAAGCTTAATACAAAGTATTTCCAGTCATGTGGATACCATGTGCATATTCCACATCTCTTAATTTACTCCCAGAATACGATTTTACGGAAGAAAATATAATCCTTTATCAGTTACAAAGTTCCTAAGTATTTTCTCCTTCCTGTTGGGTTCCTCTGCACTTGAGTGCTCCTATGCAGTACAGAGGCTTCTTAGCTTAATCAACCACATTCACTTTTATTGCCTGTGCTTCTGTGGTCTTTTCCCAGAAGTCTTTGCCTATGCTAATTTTTAAAGAGTTTCTCCGATATTTTCCTCTACTAATTTGATGGTATCAGGTCATAGATTTACATCTTTGATCCACTATGAGTTGATTGTTGTACAAGGTGTAAGGTACAGACCTTGTTTCATACTTGTACACATGAATTTCCACTTTCCCCAGCACCATTTGTCAAAGAGACTGTACTTTCTCCAGGAATTGATTTTGTCTCATTTGTCAAATATTAGTTTGTTGTAGATAGGTGGATTAATTTCTGAGCTTTCTATTCTGTTCCATTGGTCTACATGTCTTTTTTGTGTCATACCAGGCTATTTTGATTATAAATGCCATGTAGTACATCATAAAATCTGATATTGTATGCCCCTAGCTTTGTTATTGTTATCTAAGATTGCTTTAGCTATTTGAGTTCCCTCGTGTTTCCATATGAATTTTAACATTGTTTTTCCCAGATCTGAGAAAATGTTATGATTATTTTGATTGGAATTGCATTGGATGTGTGTAAATTTCTTTGGGTAGTATGGACATTTGGATGATATTAATTCTTCCAATCCACAAACATGGACGTTTCTTC
Organism: Sylvilagus floridanus; assembly: GCA_949820135.1. Classification (NCBI taxonomy): domain Eukaryota; kingdom Metazoa; phylum Chordata; class Mammalia; order Lagomorpha; family Leporidae; genus Sylvilagus; species Sylvilagus floridanus. The sequence continues at coordinate 18,483,166 of OX463244.1, forward strand.
CACTTTTCTGTGTCTTTTTCGATTTCTTTCTTTAATGTTCTATAATTTTCATAATAGATATCTTTTTCACATCTTGGTTAAGTTTATTCCAACATATTTAAAAATTTTGTAGCTATTATGAATTGTACTGACCTTACAAGTTCTTTCTCAGCCATAGCATTGTTTGTGTATACTCACTGATTTTTCTGTTGAACTTTTCTTTGTTGCAACTTCGCCAAACTCTTTTATGAGCCTCAATTGTTTCTTAGTGGTGTGTTTCAGTTCCCCTATATATAGGATTAAGTTTTCTCATACAGGAATAAAGTGACTTTCTTCTTCCAATCTGTATTCCTTGGGATTCCTTTCCTCCTACTAATTTAGAGTTTTTTTTCTCTTTTTTTCTTTTATAAGCCCATGAGATGCATTATTAGATCATTTATTTAATGCCTTGCAATTGTTTGATGTAGGCTTTAATTTGTATTACCTTCTCTATTAACACTGCTTTTGCTATACCCCATAAGCTTTGATATGTTGTATTGTCATATTCATTCATGTATAGGTTTTTTTATTTTCTTTCTGATTTCTTCTATGACTGCTGTCTATTCAGGAGAATGTTATTCAGTCTCCGTGAGTTTGCAAACTTTCTAGAGTTTCTAAAGTGGTTTTCCAGCCCTCCATTGTGAACAGAGAAAATACAAGGTATGAGTTTGATTTTTTTATAATTTATTGACATTAATTTATGGCTTATACTAGAGAAAGTTTCCTGCCCTGAGAAAAAGAATGTGTATTATGCATCAACATCAATACAGTCCATTTGATCCACAGTGTAGATTTATTTATTGTTTCTCTGTTGATTTTTTTGTCTAGTTGATCTGTCCATTGATGAAAGCCAGGTATTGAAATCTTCCACTATTATTGTATTGGAGTCTATGTTTTACTTTAGATCCATTAACATTTGTTTTAAATAATCAGATGTCTTGTCACTGGGTCCATACACATTTACTATAGTCACATATTCCCATTGAATTGATTCCTTAATTATGACATAACGTCCTTCTTTGTCTCTTTTGAACAGTTTTTGTTTTAGTCTTCTTTTTCTGATGTAAGGATAGCTACCCCAGCTTGTTTTTGCTTTCCATTATCATGGAATATCTTTTTCCATCCTTTCATTTTCCATCTGTATCTATTTTTATTGGTGAGGTGTGTTGTCTTGTAGTCTGCAAATGGAATTTTGTATTCTTTGTGCAACACCTTTTGATTCCTTACTTTCTCTGGAATTTATGGAAGGCAAGTAATACCCTATTTTGAATACTTGCAAATGAAAATATGATTCACTGACATTTTAGTAAATTGGCAACAAAAACTCATTTTAAAAAATCTTTTCTGAAGATCTATTTAATTATTTGAATGGCAGAATTACAGAGATGAACAAATTAAGGTGAAGAAAAAGGGAAGGATATACCACCCACTGGTTCACTCCCCAAATGGCTGCAATGACCAGGGTTGTGACAGGTGAAATCAGAATTCAGGACCTTCATCGAGGTCTCCCACATGGGTGCAATGCTCCAAGTGTTTGAGTCATCTTCCACTGTTTGCCAGTGCACATTAGCAGGGAGCAAGAATGCAAGTAGGACAGCCAGATCTAGAACTGGTGCTCATACTGGATGCTGGTGCTGCAGGTGGTAGCTTAACCTGCTGCTCCACAACACTGACCCCTAAAAGCAACATTATAATGAGACTCACTGATAACACTGGTACTTTGGACTTGTATTTATTTTGCAGAAGACAATATTTTATCAAAATTAAATTTCAAAAGCAAAAGCCACTCTTTGTACATCTTCTTTACACTCAATTATGACTTAAAAAAACACTTTTGAGAAATTTTCCTTGTTTAGCCACAACTTGGAAGAATTTATTTTTAGTCTTAACCTAAATCAAATGTGTTGAACCATAAGCATTTTTAAGTTGGTGGGGGAGCAGTGATTTTCCCTATTTTAAGAAACTTGAACTCTATTTGACTTAGAAAAACAAAACCCCCAATAACCTGAACATGCAAACTTCAAAACTTGGCACTGTGAGATCCTGATGAAGGAAAAATGCAATGAAAGCCAAATCTGACTAAAAGCTGCCTCATACTTTAAAAGTCGCTCAGATTTAAATAGCATGTCTTGACATGAAAGGGAACAGAATCGGTTTTTTCCACTTAAAAAAGAAGGTTATCTCCATTTATAACATCTTGTGAATGGCAATACACTAGAAGTCTTGGGTCAGCATTCTTTGATTGTGATCACACAAACCAGAACACTTGAGTTATGATGCCCAAAAGCCCTCATACCAAGAAATGGTCTCTAGTTACCTTCTCCACAATCTTTTCCCAAGAGCATTAGATGAGAGTCAGATATCATTGTGATGTCTGTTCCACATCCTAATTTCTGACTTTACCTATCAAAATCCTTAGAAACATCATTATCTGTACTCAAAAATGGAAAAACCTGCCAAAAATATTCATTTGCTTTGTGAGCAGAAGGTTGGGACTGCTTCTGGGAATCAGTGAATAACTTCCTACTCTGCTTTGCTAATTTACAGTAGATTTATAAATTACTACTTTATATACTCTCCTAGAAGCAGCAAAAACATGACGGAAATTTATACTCACAATTTTTTTTTTTTGACAGGCAGAGTGGACAGTGAGAGAGAGAGACAGAGAGAAAGGTCTTCCTTTGCCGTTGGTTCACCCTCCAATGGCCGCTGTGGCCAGCGCGCTGCGGCCGGCTCACCGCGCTCATCCGATGGCAGGAGCCAGGTGTTAGGTGCTTTTTCCTGGTCTCCCATGGGGTGCAGGGCCCAAGCACTTGGGCCATCCTCCACTGCACTCCTGGGCCACAGCAGAGGGCTGGCCTGGAAGAGGGGCAACCAGGACAGAATCCGGCACCCCGACCGGGACTAGAACCCGGTGTGCCGGCGCCGCAAGGCGGAGGATTAGCCTGTTCAGCCACGGCGCCAGCCTATACTCACAAATCTTATGAGCTCCTTTCTCAGTGGCTGATAATAAAATCCAGTACTGCAGTATTTTGAACTGAATTGAACATTTGGTTGTTTGAATATTTGTTTTAAAATATACTTAGAGTCGGCCCTGTGGCATAGTGTGTAAAGCCACCGCCAGCAGTGTAGGTATCCCATCTGAGCACTGGTTTGAGCCCTGGCAGCTCCAGCTCTGATCTGGCTCCCTGCTGGTGCACCTGGGAAGGTAATTGAAGATGGCCCACGTATTTGGACCCCTACACCCATGTGAAAGACCCAAAAGAAGCTCCTGGCTCCTGGCTTCAGATCAGCACAGCTCCAGCCATTGCAGCCATTTTGGGGAGTGAACCAGTGAATGAAATAGCTCTCCCTCTCTCTGCTTCTGCCTCTGCCTTTGCCTCTCTGTAACTCTGCCTCTAAAATCAATCAATAAAAAAGTCCTTAGAAGATGTAATCAATATGAGGCAATTCTCCCTAACTGGTTGAGTGTGTACTCACTGATAAATCTCTACAAACTCATAACTGGACCATTATGATTATAATATAATCATATAATATAATTAAAAACTGATTCTTGGTCTGGAAATAAAAGAGATTTCGATTCTTAACCCTATCCCTCATTTGCTATGTGAATTTGCGCAGGCTACTCTAGACATTTCTATTTGTTCATCTGAAAATTGGAATGACACAAATCCCTATATCATTGGATTCTGAAAGATAATAAGCAAACTATTATGAAGTTCTTAATATACATCCAAGAACTCCATAGCATAAGAGCACCTTCAAGGAAGTAACAGTAAAAAATGAGTGTATAGAACTATTATTAGCATTATAATTACAAATTGGTCTAGATTTTCTGCAGAGATATTGTAAATCAAAAACTTCCCTTATTATTTAGTATTTCTGGGATATCATTTGCAGAAGTATATGATACAGACAATCTCCAAACTGTGATGTTTGACTTGTGATTTTTTTTTTTACTCTACTATGACATAAAAGTGATTTTAGACTAATCTAAGACTAATTGCTTGGCAATTTGATTTTCTCTCACAACACTAGCCAGTGGCAACTCCTGATCATTCCCATTATCATCAGTGAAAATAGCCAATACACTATGCTGTGCTGTATTGCCATGGTTTATTTTTAAGATTCTGCTTCCTGTTTTTGCATCTCATTTTATCTATAAAATGCCCAGCTATGAGTGAATATAAGATGTTCAATATTCTAGTTAAAAAATAGGATCCATGTTAGATGACTTTGCCATCAGTAAGCTACCGTTGAGTGTTCTGGGCCATTTAAAATGGGTCAGATATTTGGCAGGTTAAGTGTATTAAGTGTGTTTTTTAAAACCATTTTTAATTTACAACGAGTGTATCAAGATGTAATCCTATGACACAATGGAGAGTAACCGAACTAAAAGACATTTTAGGAGTTTTGCTGTATCTGATCCTTTGGCCATTTCTTGCTAAAGAATTGTTGCTTATCTGACTCATAGAGAAGAACTCCATGTGAGATTATATTGGCAAAATGGTTTCAAGGGAAAAAAAGATAGATTTGACTAAAGATATAACAACACCTATCAACATCTGTTATCAAGAAATTTTCTATCCTTGGAGTATATGGTGATAAAGCAATATAGAAACAATGAAAAACTACAAGCCAGTATGTCACAAGAAAAAAAAAACCACAAAATATAGTAAAATTAGGAAGAAATTTACTTTACTTGTGGAGTCCAAGTAAGTAATAGAATTTGGGTTGGATTATGAAACACTGAAAAAGGATGCAGAAATACTGTGCTGGAAAATAATCCACATATGTTTCTTACATATCTATGTGTTTTATGCACAGAGGTACTGGCTACTTTGTTACAGACAATTTTTTCAAGGATGCCAGTATTGGAAGTATAGGCAGCTTGGAAGATACAGAGTCTCCCTACAGGTCAGAAGGCAAATTGTTTCTTTTCTAGCTAATAAAAATAATGTCTCCCTCTGGGATAAGTTCAGACTGATTTACTTGCCTCCCCCCATTAAAAAGTATCTGGGTTTTCTAAACTTGGTCTTCTTCAGGTACAAAGCAAACTCATTGTGTTCAGAACTCACTTGGGTCTCCCTGAATCACAGGGAACTGGGGTATAAAGAGAACCAGCATAAACACAGAGTTCATGCTGCTGGCTCTGTCATGAATAATAAAGCCTTTTGTCAGACTTCCAGAATCTGACACTGTATTCCTAGAAGCTGAACGCTGCCCAACAATGAATTAACCACTTATGGCTTACAAGCTTTTTGTGGTACCATTTTAATTCTGGAAACAATATATGAATTAATCACAAAATTCTGAATTATGTTCTGGTAGCAAAACATCATCCAGCCTACAAGGTTCAAAGCTTAGTTTATTTCCTGTTCATTTCAATTTTAAAGAAGGCCACAGTAACTTTCCCAGTCAACATATCTGCTTCTGGTGTTCCAAGAATCTGGGTTGCTTCCTTCCTATCATATGCACTCCTGTACAATTCTTAAGACATATCTAGGGTCCCAAATTAGCAATTAAATGGCTCTTCCTACATGTGTCACACATGACTTAAACTCCACCTAAATAAAAGGTATAACATAGTATAACTCTCACATCTTCAACAAAGGAGAAGATAATTGAAAATGGATGAGTACATAAATACTCATCATACCTCAACTTACAGATAAGGAAATGGAGATTTGGCCAGTGGCAGCTGTGCTTGTGTTGATGACAAATTTACTGTCGAATGACATGGTCCCTGTCCTGAAGTTTCCATGCTGAGACACAAAGCTAGATACTCTCCTAGCTCACTGTTCTTTTTTTACTACTTTTAACAGCTGGGGTTTATTCTGCTTCCTTCAGAAACCCTTGCAGAACTGGTGATTGTGTCCGCTGACTGCCTAACAAATATCATCATCTTGCTATTTTTATATTAAAATCTCAGTACATTACATTATAAGAAAATCAGAAAACCATGATAGTTTTGACGATACATGATTACTTTGAAATTTACTGCACATGCCAGCGCCACGGCTCAATAGGCTAATCCTCCACCTGGCACACCGGGTTCTAGTCCCAGTCGGGGCACCGGATTCTGTCCCGGTTGCCCCTCTTCCAGGCCAGCTCTCTACTGTGGCCCGGGAGTGTAGTGGAGGATGGCCCAAGTGCTTGGGCCCTGCACCCCATGGGAGACCAGGAGAAGCACCTGGCTCCTGCCATCACATCAGCGCGGTGTGCTGGCCACAGCGCGCTGGCCATGGCGGCCATTGGAGGCTGAACCAATGGCAAAAGGAAGATCTTTCTTTCTGTCTCTCTCTCTCACTGTCCACTCTTGCTGTAAAAAAAAAAAAATTTACTAAACATGAGTGATATGGGCATCTTTTTACTTGGTTACTGATGATAGCCCTTGCCTGTATTCCTGCTAACCTATAATCCTCTTCCTTTTAACTTGTTGCACTCTTAGTGGACTATTTAACCTCTGAGTATAAAATAAATTAAGAATATATTACCTCAAAAATTAATAAAGAAAGAAAGGAAGATGGAAGGAAGAAGAGAGGAGGAAGGAAGGAAGGGAGAGGAAAGGAGGAAAGTATCAATATATAATAAAATTTTATGTAGGAACTACATTGAATCATTTATTTGTTAATCTCACATTAATACAATAATCTGTTGTATTAATTATCATGCATTTCCTGTGTTCTTTAGAATCTAATGTATTAATAAATTCTTTTAAATAAATCAACTTAAAATCTTTAAAAATTTTAAAGGAAATAAAAACAAAGATTGATAAATGAGATGGGATTACATCAAGCTGATATGCCTCTGCACTGCCAAGGATACACTCAAGAAAGTGCAGAGGCACTCAACAGAACAGGAGAAAATATTTGCAAACTATACAGTTGATAAATGGTTAATATCCAGGATCTTTAAAGATGCTCAACAATAACAAAACAATGTACTTAAGAAATGGGCAGGGGGCATGCCATGGCTCACTTGGTTAATCCTCCACCTGTGGCGCCAGTATCCCATATGGGTGCTGGATTCTAGTCCCAGTTGCTACTTTTCCAATCCAGCTCCCTGCTGTCACCCAGGAATACAGTGGAGGATGGCCCAAGTGCTTGGGCTCCTGTACCCGCATGGGAGACCAGGAAGAAACACCAGGCTCCTGGCTTCAGATCGGCACAGAGCACTGGCTGTAGCAGCCATCTGGGGGGTGAACCAATGGAAGGAAGACATTTCTCTCTCTCTCTCTCTCTCTCTCTCTCTCTCTCTCACTAACTCTATCTGTCAAATAAAAAAAGAGAAATGGGCAAAGGACATGAACAGGCATTTTTCAAAGGATGAAATACAAATGGCCAACAGACACAAGGACAAATGCTCAGGATCACTAGCCATCAGAAAAATTCAAGTGAAAACCACAAGAATATTTCACTTTACTCCAGTTAAAATGGCTATCATCCAAAAATCAAAAACCCTAAATGCTGGCAGGATGTGGGGAAAATGTTATCCTCAAACACTATTGGTAGGAATGTAAACTAGTACAAGCATAATGGGAAACAGTATGGAATTTTCTCAGAAATATGAAAATAGATGTGCCATACAACAAAGGCATCCTACATCTGGAGGTTTGACCAGAGAATATGAAATGAGCATATGAAAAAGTTATTTGTACCCCTATTTTTATTGCAGCTCAATTCACAATAGCTAACATTTGGAATCAACTCTGATGCCCAACAACTGATGATCAGATAGAGAAAATGTGGTTTATATACATCACAGAATGCTACTCAGCCATAAAAAAGAATGAAATCATGTCTTTTGCAACAAAATGGATGCCCCTTGAAACCATTGTTCGCAGTTAAGTAAGCCAGTTACAAAAAGACAAATATTGTGTTTTCTCTGATTTATGGCAGTTACTATAAAATACCAAAAAAAAAAAATGTATACGAACATAGCAGACATTTTGAGATTTTTTTTCTCATTTTTAGCCCTTTTTAACACTCTTGTGGAACTCTGGTCTTCCTAGGTTTGACTTGTTTAATATTGTGGTTAGTGTGAATATAAGAGTGGAACAAATTTCTGTCTTTGCAAAAACTGATGAAAGGAAGAGAGTAGAAGGAGGAAGGAGTTTTGGGGGAAGGGAGGTATGTGAGGTTGTTTTCTTGGAACTATACCTATGGAATACATGAAATATGTTCTCTTTATATTAATAAGAAAATAAACAGGCAAAGGACTTGAACAGATATTTTCCAAAGATGAAATGCAAATGACCAACAGACACATGAAAAGCAAAAAAAAAAAAAAAACAAAAAACAAAAAACAAAAACCAGGGAAATGCAAAAAAAAAAAAAACTTCAATGAGGTTTCATCTCACCCCAGTTAGAATGGCTATTACCAAAAATCAAAAAAAAAAAAAAATGTTGGCAAGAATCTGGGAAAAAAGATACCTTTACCCACCGCTGGTGGGAATGTGAACTAACATAAACAATTATGGAAGACAGTGTGAAGATTCCTCAGATATCTAAAAATATATGTACCATATGATGCAGTCATCCTGCTCCTAGGAATTTACAAACACAAATAAAATCAGTATATTAAAGAGTTATATTAGGTCTAAGAGTCAAAAGGATGACACAAACAAGACTAGTGTCTGCTAATACTAACTGATAGAATCAAAAAGGGGGAGAATGATCCAACATGGGAAGCGGGATACACAACAGACTCATAGAATGGCAGATGTCCTAAATAGCACTCTGGCCTCAGAATCAGCCCTTAAGGCATTCAGATCTGGCTCAAGAGCCCATGAGAATATTCTAGGCATGGAAAGCCAAGACACTCTGGAAAAAAAAGAAGACCTAAATGAAAGATCTCTGTGAGTGAGATCCCAGTGGAACGAATGGGGCCATCAAAGAAGGAGGTACCTTTCTCTGAAGGGAGGAGAGAACCTCCACTTTGACTATGACCCTGTCGGAATAAGATCGAAGTCGGCAAACTCAAAAGGCTTCCATAGCCTCGGCAACTCATGACTAGACCCTAGGGAGATTACTGACACCATAAACAAGAGTGTCAAATTGTTAAATCAACTTCAGGAGTCACTGTGTACTTACGTCTCATGTGGGATCTGTCCTTAATGTGTTATCCAATGTGAAGTAATGCTATAACTAGCACTGAAACAGTATTTTACACTTTGTGTTTCTGTGTGGGTACAAACTGATGAAAACTTTACTTAGTATATACTGAATCAATCTTCTGTATATAGATAATTAAAAATGAAAAAAAAATCTTGGTGTTAAATTGGAAATTGCATAGAAAATTAATCAATTTAAAAAAATATATCATGTAGGATCTCTGTCCTTAATGTGCTATACATTGTGAATTAATACTATAACTAGTACTCCAACAGTATTTTTCACTTTGTGATGCTATGTGAGGGCAAACTGTTGAAATCTTTGCTTAATATATAGTAAACTGATCTTCTGTATATAAAGAGAATTGAAAATGAATCTTGATGTGAAGCAAGGGAGAGGGAGTGGGAAAGGGGAGGGTTGCGGGTGGGAGGGAAGTTATGGGGGGGGAAGCCATTGTAATCTATAAGCTGTATTTTGGAAATTCATATTCTTTAAATAAAAGCGTTATATAAAAAAAAGAGTTATATTTGTACCTCCATGTTTATTGCCATTCAATGTACAATAGCTAAGAAATGGAATCAACCCAGATGCCCATCAATTGATGACTGGATAGAGAAAAAGTTGTATATATACAGTATGGAATACTATGCATCTATAAAAAAGAAAGAAACCCTCTTTTTGCAATTCAATAGAATCAATTGGAAACCATTATGCTTAGTGAAGTAAGCCCAGAAAGACAAATATCACACACTTTCTCTTGTATATAATAGTAAATACAAAATATAAAAAATGTATATGAATAGAATGGACATCTTGAGATTTAATTGTTATTTTTAGTCTTTATTTATACTCCTATGGAACTGTGGTACTTATATGCTTTACTTGTTGAATTTTATTGTTAGCAGTTCCTTAAGCCTGTGATTCTAGAGTGCACTGAAATTATGTTTTCACAAAAATTAAAGAAAAAATAGGAAGGAAGGAGGGGGATTGAGAGAGGAACAGAGGGAGGGAAGAAAGCATGGCTATCTTCTCGAAATTTTACCTATGAAATGCACGAAATCTGTTTCTTTTTGTATTAATAATTTTAATAATAAATTTTAAAAAATAAATGATATACTTGGCATTTTTTTTCTTTCTGGAAATCTCTTCTCTCCTCCATATTCTATCTCACATTTTGCACCCATACATATGGTTCATGTAAGTGTTGATATACTTGATCAGTTCTCTATTATATGATCATAAGGAACTTGTCCATAATGATTGTCACTTTCTCAACAGTCCCTTTCTTCAAGATCTTGTTCCTGTACACAATTGTTTATTCAAGGGTGGTTATCAATCTTAAACTAGAATATTTTGAACTATTGCAAACAGAGGTAATCAGTCTCTCCACCTGTGGGTTTAGATTACTTAGGCCCCAAATATGTTGACTTGCCTGTTTTTGGCAGAAAACTGGTCAGCTGTTTGAAAATACAGTGAAGCCAAAGACCCAGAAAATATACAAAATGGTACAATTTTCAGTTAAATTCCAGAATTCTGACTTTGTGAAGGGTACTTCAAGCTATAAAAATGGTTTTCAACAAATTCAGGGAAGATATAAACTAGCACTTAATTGTTGAGCTGAAAATATATTAAAACATTACTTCACTTGTAATAATGCTTCCAAAATTTGTCTTATTAGAGGTAAGAGCAATGTATCTGTTTTAACATGGGTGTGATTTTTATACCATTTTCCCATTACTTCTAGTTTTAGGTCAAAAGAATTAGTTCTATTCTCAATGGGAATATCAAGCCTGTGTATTTTATAGTTGTTGAGAAAAGATTTTTTGAAACAGCATCTGATGTAACTAACTGAATGCCAAACATAGTGAGGTAAATTTCATTTCATAGTGATCAAGTTATTCATGGAATTCCACTTAATCATACACTGACTTAATGGCTGGAAGAAAAAAGATTAAGATGATCATTATTCTTATTTTGTAAAAAGATAATAAAAAAATATAGGTAATTCTATAGCCTATTAAACAAGTCCTCAAGGGTTGAGACCATAATTTATTTTTCTTAGAGGATTTATAAGTCAAAATGGGTGGACAAGTCTAAAATCTCTAAATTTCTAGTGTAACCAAAGACAATGCCTCAATTTAACATTTTTGAACTTCATAATTTTGCCAAGACTAATCCATATTATGTTATAGCCACTGTCAGCCTTGTCTTATAGCAATTTTTATCTGTTTTATTTCCCATAATAGATGTGGAAGCCATGTACAATGTTAGTTATTTCCAAGAAGTTTGTGCCTAATTCTTAGAAGCATCATGTATGGTTTCAATCATGTTGACCCGAAATTCATATGTTGAAATCCTAACACCTATACTTTAGAATCTGATCCTTTGAGGTAATATATCTTTATAGAAGTAGTTGTGTTAAAATGAAATCGTTCTCTGGGCTGTAATTCAGCATAAACAGTATTCTTATAAAAAAAAGAAATGTGGGCACAGACATTTTCAGAGGAAACATGACGAGAAAACACAGAAGACAGATATTTAAAAATCCAAGCAAAGAACAAGGGAAGAGGTATGCTGTCACAGCTCTCAAAAGAAATCATCCTTGTGAAAATTAATCTGAGATTTCTAGCTTCCAGAACTATTTTTTATTGATTTCTATTAATTAAACCACCCAGTTTGTTATTCTTTCCTCAGAAACATGAAACACTAGCGAATCTTCTACTTATCCTTCAAGTTCCCAGCAGGGGCTGTCAGCTCCTCTCTCTCTCTTGAGCTTCATGTCTACAAAATGACTTGAGGGGCCAGCACCATGGCACAGTAGGTTAATCTTCCACCTGCAGCGCCGTCATCCCATATGGGCGCTGATTCCAGTCCCGGCTGCCCCTCTTCCAATCCAGCTCTCTGTTATGGCCTGGGAAGGTAGTGGAAGATGGCCCAAGTCCTTGGGTCCCTGCACTCGCGTGGGAGACCAGGAAGAAGCACCTGGTTCCGGCCGTTGCAGCCATCTGGGGAGTGAACCAAAGGAAGGAAGACCTTTCTCTCTGTCTCTCCCTCTCACTGTCTGTAACTCTACCTGTCAAATACATAAATAAATCAAATCTTTAAAAAAATTTTTGAGACATCCCACTGCTCTCAAGATAAATTATGCACTTCAGTATTTCATTGCAAGCACCCCATGATATAGCCAAAGCTTGTCTATTATATAGTCTTCCCCTGAACTGCAATCCATTCTTTCTTTCATGTTTTGACTAAGCAAACTACTATAATTTTCATTCCAAAAATGATCACTATTCTTGTGTCTCTAAAATTTTACAGTTTTTCTTCTACCATGAATCACTTCCAACCCCTCTCCTAATGCCCTTGCTCTTTTGTCTGACAAAGTTTTAGTAGTCATTTGATATCTGCTTATACAGCTTCCCCATAGAATGTTGCTTTGATGCATAGTGACTGTCTTCCATAACTCTGGCTCCTATAGCAAAAAAAGCATGTCCTTCTAAAGACACCATTTACTTATCTTTGTACTTCAAGATATGATAATTGCCTTATAACCAAGGATGTGTTTTATTTTCCACTGTATCTCTACAACTGAGCACATGGTAGGCTAGCTGCACATAATACATACGCTTAAGTGAAAGTCATGTGCACTTTTGTGAAGGTCTACCAGGCTTTTCCACACCCTACTACTTTGAATCTATTGCAACTTAATACCATCACATTCATATATTTTATTATTTGTCAAAACTGTGTACATTATATTTTTTCATAAGCCACATAGTTTATTAAAACAATTTACATGCCTAATTCCTCTTACCAGAAAAGAAGAACTAGGTATAGGTTCTACTTTTTCATGTTCTATTGCAAAGCTTTAGTGCAATTCTTGGTGTTTTGTAAGCATTCATGATATTTATTAATAATAAGAAAAAAATGATCCCATAAAAATATAAATGTGTGCCTGGGAAATAGTGCTGGAATCTCCCTGCAATAAAGTCTATTCTAAACTCATTGTAGCAGTACTTAAAAACACATATTAAAGAACCAAACTGTTAGTAAAATGGCACCATCTTATCCATGGCATCATCTATGCTCTGGATACCCTCTGAAAGCTCTGGCCTCTGCCACCATTGCTATAAACCAGGTGACAGATGGCCCAACTGTAGGTGTGAGCTCCACCCCACCCTAATGGTATTCACTGCTCCTAGTTATCACCACCCCCACCCTCCACTCCAATGTCCTCTATCCCCCCAACCCACACCACCCCAACCCCCACCACACATAGGATAACAGGACTTGCTTCCCATATAGGTGATCTCTTTTTTCTTCGAGCCTTCCCTCCAACCTGCTGGCTTCCCTGACCTTACAATGCCAATAAACCTTTCTTCTAACTCTGGGATTTGCTGTGTTTTGTGGTGGCCTTACACAGACTAATCTGAAAACATCTTAACTGCCTTTCAGAACTTCACACTCTTTAAGGAAACAGAACAGAATCCAGACATACAACACTCTAAAATCAGCATTCGCACATTCCTTCAAAGAGCATCCCCACTCCCAGGGTTAGCCAGTTCCTAGAGGTAGTGATGGGACTCACCTACAATTACACCTTAAACATGCAAACTGACCATTGTAGAGCCAGCACCCTAACTGCCTACTTATCAGGCTTTCACAGTGCCCTGACTCAGGATCACTATTCCTCTGCCCAATCCCCCTAGGTTCAACCCACCCAAGGACAACTCTTATGACCCACTTAGAACTGAAATTATTCAAACTAGCTAATTCTACACCTGTTTACCTGGCCTCTTCCATTCTTCTCCTATGTAAACAATAAAATTGTTTCCACATTTTCCCCTGGGTCCCTAGGCCTCTGCTTCAAACCTGGAGCCTCCCCATGTGGCCTCTCAGGGTAGGCACCCCCCCCCCCCGGGGATCTGTCAGTGCAACCACCTATCATTCCTATTACAAGCACATCCAGACCTATTGGTCTTTCCCCATCTAAATAATAATAAAAGCTGCATTTTAAACCAAGTCAGAGATGATGTAATTAGCAGTCAAGTAGGCCAAAGCAGCTTTTATAAGTGTATTTAAATCCTTCAGGTTTAAAAGAAGAACACAAGCATAGTCAGAAGAGGAAATGAGTGCATAAGAGAGGAGCAGAAATTATTTAAAAATAGAAACAGTAATAGAATCTATCCAAAATAAAATATGGATACAAGGGCAACAAGAGTCTAATAGAATTGAATATATTCTTAATAACTTTTGGAAAATATTGACAATTATGTCATTAAAGTCTTTGAGAAAGGCAGGAGTCAGAAAAGTATTTTTTAAAATATTGGCTAAACTTTTCTAAATTTGATGAACACTGTCAATCTACATCTCCAAGACTCCAAACACTAAGCAGGGTAAATCTCTTTGTGAAGGTGGTGACTCACACCCTACCGCCTCCTCGTCACTGCAATGAAGTGATATAGTCTGCAGAAACCAGTCAGTTACTCCCTGTGGGTGCAAACTGTACAGATGGATATAATCACCCTCATCATTTCTAGCTGCCTGGGAAGTGAAGTTTTACACCATTACTCTTTCTTCCTCCTTTTTATTGATGCATATTATAGCCTTATTTCTATAACTCCCATATTCCATGCAGTTCTGTGCTGTGGTAGGTAGTAAAACTCATGCTTCTTAGATAAACAGGACTTAGACAAAATCTTTTTCTATACAAGATGCAGTCTACAGATTGTAGCATTTGGGGAAAAAAAGTTACATTTTTCTGCATATACGAGCAAACAGGAATTCAATGATACAACAGCCATTCTAAGCACGTTAAAACATTATTGAATTTAATCACCACAATAACATGCATGAGAGATCGTATTCATTTAGAGTTGAGGAAATGGATGTAATTAGTGTGCATGAGTCTGCTGCGGACTCTGTTGAGTTATTTGTCTCTGGATCCAATTCTCTCTCCTTTCTTCTTCTTCTCTTTTTCTTGGAAAGCTTTACCACTCCAGCATTATTGAGAAATAAAAATTATATCCAGAATATTTATGATGCACAGCAGGATTTTTTATATGTACACACTGTAAAATTGTTACCACATCAAGGTAATACATGCATCCATCCCTTCACGTAGTTATGTTTTTGTGAAAATATTTGAAATGTCATATCCTGGAAAATTTTAAGCATGCCATACAATATGATTAAAAGTCATCATGTGGTATGTTAGGTCTCCAGAACTTATTTATCTTTCCTAACTGAAGCTTTGTATTCACTGCCCAATATCTCAGCATTTCTTTTCACTCTCATGCCTGAAGACAAACATTCTATTTTCTGCTTCTGTGAGTTGAGCTGTTCTAGAGTCCACATGTGAGATTGTGCAGCATTTGTCTTTCAGTACCCAGGTTACTTCCCTTAGCATACATAGTGTTTGCCAGTTTCATCCACATTCCTGAAAATGACATGGTTTTGGGGCCGGCAGTGTGGCACAGTAGGCTGTTTCCACCTTTGGCTCCAGTGGCATTGGCATCCCATATGGGCATCTGTTTCATGTCACGACTGTTCCTTTTCCTATGCAGCTCTCTGCTGTGGCCTGAGAAAGCAGTAGAAAATGGCCCAAGTGCTTGGGCCCCTGCACCCATGTGAAAGACCTGGAAGAATCTCCTGGCTTCTGGCTTCAGATTGGCCCCAGTTCCAGCTGGTGGCCATTTGGGGAGTAAACCAGTGGAAGGGAGACCTTTCTTTCTGTCTTTCTCTCTGTCTATCTGTAGCTCTACATCTCAAATAAATGAATACAATCTTTAAAAAAAAGAAAATGACATGATTTCCTTCTTTTTAAAAACTGAATAATGTACTATTAAAGATAAATAAAAGGATACATGATAGAAACATGATTGATATATATTATATTACCTTTATCGTTAGTGGTGTTACGTTTCTCTTCCTTGATCCTTGTGGATACGTACTGTGAATACACATTTGAAGAAACTGGCACATTTTCTAATCTTTAAAGATTAGCTTCAGTAGGAAATGCCATTCATTATTCAATGTGTCCAGGGATTACAGACAGGCATCTCATGGGGTCTACAAGGGATTTGTTACTAGGATTCTGTAGTGGAGTAATGGTTACATGAATCAGCAAGTAGGTGGGCCTAGTGCTTGAGCTAGTGTGACTGAAGTGGGGCTAAGATTTTCAACTGCAAATATTAGCCTGAACCCTGAGTTTTGGGGACTGTGATAAGTCTTTGAAGTCAAGTATTAGGTATTGGCTTTACAATGATATAGGCTTAGCATGAGTTCATGGAACTAGTCTGAGAATGCAGGGCCCAGCCTCATGCTTGTATCCACAAGTGTGAGTCAGCACTGTCTGCAGGAGCTGGGGATGGCAGGGTTTGGCCTAATGTTTAACAAAAGTCTGTATCTTAAAGTCATTAGGGCTGGTCTGGTGCACAGGGCTGTGAGGGCCATCCTGGATCACGGAGACTGGCCTGGTGATGCTGTAGGCCTGGAGTTGGGGTTTGAAAGGGCAGGTCTTATGTTGGAGTAAGGTTAGAGTCTAGATCTTCAAGGTCTGGCCTAAAGCCTGGGTGCACAGGAGCTGGTCTATTACCTAAGGTGGCAGGGATGGGTCAACTGTTTAGAGACATAGAATTCATCATGGTGCTGAGTAAGGCCTGGAACATGGGACTGTAGGAGCCAACCTGATACTAGGAATACTGGAGGGGGGCTAGAGCAAGGGTCCTCAACAATGCCATGAGCTAGAGCTTACTTGACTCCTTTCTCCACATGGAGGATAGCTCTGATTCTCTCCATGGTATGCCATCAAGCTTGGCCAAAGGGTAATGCAAGTATTGTAAAACAGTCCTTCCCTTCCCTTTCAATCCATGTTTTCTTTTTTTCTGTTCTCCACATACACATTGCATTCTCTCACTTGGGTTTTTCAGTGCTCATGAAGCTATTCTTATGCATGGATAGGCACTCAAGCTGATGTTTCCACAAGGGGATGAGTGCTTGAAAATCCAGTTAGACCATCTTTTTAATGTCATACCAGTAACAATCTCTCCTTTAAACAACAGTCATACCAGGCTAGTCACCAATCCACCAAAGACCTCATAGATCATCAGATCTATGAAATCAGTCATCAAAATGACTAGATGCACAGAATGGAACCCTCTAGTGATCTTGGTAACCCAGGATCTATCATTGGAAAAATGTTCCAGCCAGGAAATGTGGTATGGGAAACAGTTCATGTGATGAACAATGGGGAAGGAAGTTATCCTATCAGTATGTAATAGTAGCAGCAAATGTCTATCGCAGAAGGGAGAATAAAAAAGGAAAAAAATTTTTTTAAAAAAATTGTGAAGATTGAAATGCTAAGTGAAGAAATTGCAAGGGAAAATTATATGAATTCCCAAAGTGTATCAGAAAAGACAATCAAGAGTGTAACAACCACACAGAATCACTCACAAGGGGCATTTGATCAAGAAAGCAAAAATGAGACATAAAATAATGGTGAGTTTTCCTTCCGACTCATAGTCTCTCCTAAGAAAGAACAATTGATGGTGCATCTAAATAACATTTCTGTAGAATAGCCATTGTCAGTTTTTATTTATAATAAAGCACCAGATTTCCTTGCATTTCCTGGAAGGTACTCTTTCTTTATGAGGCCATCATATTTGTACGTGTTGACAAAAAAATTCTGTTATCAATAGAGCAAATGATTTGGAGGAGGTCAGGTGAAAGAGTTAAAGTAAGGAATCTACTTTTGAAAATAACATTCATTCAAACACTTAATTTATTCAGCCCAACTGTCCAGGCAAAGAAGCACTCCCAAAAACTTCCATCTACAAATGTTCCCTGATTCCAATAAAGGAAAGTAGCAAAGTGGGCAAAAATAGGACTCTGGTCTTTCTTCAGGTGTTTAGAAGATACCAGCTCATGATCATTGAAAGTCATAATTAAGTAATTTGCACACAGTGCTTTCTTATTGTCTTTTGCAACCACTTGTTACAGTATATGGAAGGGTAAGAGCTATCCAGAAACTTCTGGAAGAACATTCCAAAAGCTTCTCATCATTTTTCATAAATCTACATATGGGATTTTCATAAATCTACTTTGGAATGCCAGAGCAAACTCAAAGGGATAAGAAGGTGATAAATCTTGTAGATAGAAACCCCCTGTATGGGCATTGGGATACATTGGGTTAAACTGCCACCTGTGATATAAGTTTCCCAAATGACAATTATTCTAGTCTCAGCTGCTCCTCTTCCAATATAACTCACTGCTAATGTGCCTAGGAAAGCAGCGAAAGATGGCCCGAGTTCCTGGGTCCTGGCTTTGACTTGGCCCAGGCCCAGCTGTTGCAGCCATTTGATGAGTAAACCAGAAGATGGAAGATCACTTTCTCCCTGTCTCTCACTCTCTCTGTAACTCTGCCTTTCCTAAGTAAATAAAATCCCTACAAAAAAGAAAAGCTTGTCTATTTCCACTCAGATTTGAATCATAGACAAAATAAGCTGGAAAAAAAAGTAAAGACAACTTTTTGAAGAATGAACTTTGAACTGCAAATAAAACATTTAAAAGTCTAACTCATTCAAGAGAGTGATTAAGAAGGAAAAACAGAACAAGTAGATTGCTTACTTTTGCTCTTTTCAGTTAATTTCCCTGAAGTACGTATTACTTTACTCATAAAAGACCAAACATTTTGTTCTAAAAATGTAACTTACAAAATAACATTAAAATAATTTATAGTTTCTAAAGCCCCCTAAAAGTTGTATGATGTTTACAGTCAAAAAAGAATTATAGCTGTTTTCTAAGAATAATTATGCAATTGCACAATCCAGTCTTATGAAATATTCTACTGTTCTATCATTTCTTATAATTACACAGGCATTAGAATGTGATTTTTTTTCTGTGACTTTTATAATTTTTATTACTATTTGAGAGACAAAGAGACAAAATAAGAGACAGAGAAAGAACTCTGATCTAGAGAGTCACTCCCCAGTTACCCAGAAGGGGAAGGAGTAGGATTGGATGGAGATAGGAGCCAGCAATTTGATCCAGGCCCCCCACCTATATATCAGGAACCCTACTATTTAATATGTCACCATAGCCTCCCAGAGTCCACATTAGCAGGAAACTAGAGTTAGGAGCCAGAGCCAGGAATCCAACCCACAGATTTGGAAGTGGAATGCAGGCCTTTTACCTACTGGATGAAACACCCAATCTCTGTGACTTTACTTTGAAATCATAGTTGGTCTTCCCAGTTAGGTTAGCATAGAAAAAAAAATATTGAACTCAAAAACTCTAATACAGAGTGTCAGTATTCTAAAATCTAGCATGTGATATATTTTAACAGTAACTCAGTATTGCAATAGCTAAAAGAATGTTGGTAAACAGAAATGTAGAAAGATGTCCTTTTCCTTCTTTTGAAATCATTCTCAGCACCATCATCATCACCATCATAATCACTACTTAGAAGAGAACTTAAAAGACAGGCTTCCTTATAATTTTCCTCAATCATGAAAGATAGAAGAAAGGCAGATGTCTCACATTCTGTAGTTATGGGAGTTGCCCAATGTTTGAGAACTTTCAAATAAACATATTGCACTATGTGAAATCCATTTTGAATGACTTACTACCCTGTGTGGAAAAGAGAATCAGATTTACTGAAAGAAAGATTTCAAAATTAGCTATTTTACAAAGCACCCAGAGGCAAAAACACATTTATATATTCTAGTCACTGATTTCAAATCCAGTTGAATACTGGATCTTGTAAATTGAAGCTTTCAATTATTTATACTCCCAGACCCTACTAGAGACTCTGCTTCTGTAGGTGTTGAGTGACGATTTCCCCGGATGATCCTGCTGAAATACCATCTCATGGAAACTTCAAAATGGAAATTCTCAGGCTTTGTGCCTGAGGTACCAAATCAAGATCTCTTGTACTATTGTACAGCAATCTGTAATTTTATAAGCCTTCCAGGTGATACTTATCCATGTAAAAGTTTGAGATCCCCAGCCTTACATTATCCCATGAAGCTACTACAGTTTTAATGATCTATGACTATTTTATAGAAAATATGAAAACAAAAAACACAAAGGAAACATCAATATAACCTGTTTTTCCTCATTTTGTCCCTCCTAATACAGTTAGTTGTTGTGTGTTTTAACATCAGTGGATGGATCTCTTGGATAAAAAAAATTCTCAATTAGCTATAAAAAATTACTTTTCAGGAACTTATATTTGTTTGGTGGATTGCAGTGATGGTCACAAGAATAACAATTTGCTTCCTTTCTTTGCTATGTGAGCTATTGAATTGTCTCATTTGAAATATATCCCTGGTGAGTGAACCAATGGAAGGAAGACCTTTCTCTCTGTCCCTCTCTCACTGTCTATAACTCTCTCTCTGTCTCTCTCTCTCACTGTCTGACTCTGCCTGGCAAAAAATAGAAAAAAAAAAGAAAAGAAATGTATCCCTGGTCCATATGAAGCCTTACCCATCTGGCTATATCCATACAACCCAAGTATTCTATTTGTTTGCCTATTGTCTATGGATGTGTTTGAGTGAGGAGGACAGAGTTGAGTAGTTGTAACAGAGACCACATGGCACACAAAGCCAAGTACATTTTCTGGATTTTTAGAGAAAAAGTTTGCTGATCCCACCAAATCTAACCTATCCAAGAACAAATTGTCTAATCACATTTTCATGTGTTTCCCCTTAGGAGAAAAACAAAAGTACATTCCTACCCTAGAGTAAATTGGTACAAGATTTGAATTCCAGGAAATGAGATTAAATTTCCAATATGAAACACTTTTTTAAAAAAGAATTCCCAATAGAAGATTCTAGTTATTTGTAACAAACAAACCTGAGAGGATTCTGTCAACCATTCCCATGCTATCTTCATAACATGAGTGACTTAGCCACTGTTGTTTGGTGGTCAGAGCCTGTTTGCTCCTGAGAGATCTGTTATTGTTTATATAAAAGGTAGACTGTGTCCCACATTTGCAGCCTAGTTTCCAACATCAAACTCCATGCATTCTGTTTTTTAAGAATACTCTGAACTCACAAATAAGGAAGTTAGAACTATTGAACTTACAGATTAGAATGGTAGATTCTCCAGTCTTCTGAAATCTGAAAGTGGTCAATCAATTCTTTTTCCCAAGGAAAGGTTTTAAACCCAAAAAGGTAAAACAAGTGAATGAGGATAAAACAATAGCATAATTTAAGAAACTGCAAAGTCCGTGACCAAATGTTGCCTGAATTAGCAGACAATGGAAAGTGCACAGCTGAGCCCACAGTGTCCTTCCATAATCCAATCTTAAAGAATCAGTGAAGTCACTGAGTCTGGCACTGTAGCAAAGTGAGCTAAATTACATGGCCTACAATGCCAGCATCCCATATTGGAGTGCCAGTTGGAGGCCCAGCTGCTCTGTTTCTGATCCAACTTCCTGTTAATGTGCTTGGGAAGGCAGCAGATTATGGCCCAAATCACTGGGCTTCTGCCATGCAAGTGGGAGTCTCAGATTGAGCTTCAGGTTTGCTTTTGGCTTGGGCCAGTCCTGGCCATTGTGTCTGTTTGGCAAGTGAACCAATAGGTGGTTCACTCTCTCTTTCTCTCTCTCACCCCTTCTCTTTCTCTCTACTTTTTATATAAATAAAAAAAGAAAGTGAAGTCACAGGCAGGTAGAGGAGGTGGTGAAGTAACAAGTTCAAGTTTTGTTTGAATTTTCCTAACTTTTAAGACTTACACTGAGGGCTGGCATGTGGTGTAGCCTGTAAAGCCGCCTCCCGCAGCACCGGCATCCTATCTGGGTGCCAGTTCAAGTACCAGTGCTCCACTTCTGATTCAGCTCTCTGCCACGGACTGAAAAAGTAGTAGAAGATTACCCAAGTGCTTGGGCCCCTGAACAAGCCTAGGAGAACTGGGAGAAGCTCCTGGCCCTTGGCTTCAAATCAGCACAGTTCTGACCATTGCAGTCATTTGAGGAGTGAACCAGTGGATGGAAGACCTCACTCAGTCTGCCTCTGCCTCTGCAACTCCATCTTTCAAATAAACAAATAAATCTTTTTTAAAAAAAGAAATATGTTATTATGATATATAAGATTTATGTACCTAATCTCATTTATCATATCAATGAATTTCTATATAATTATGAATCATAATCTACCTGTATTCATGATTTTTTAAAAAAATCTATCCATTTATAGTTCTTACTGAAGATGGAAAAATATTTTTAACACAAAATCTGTGACTTACTCTATATAGCAGAATCATCCAACTATATTATATTTTTAAAGATCATAACTTTAATTTACATTTTAAATGTTTACAAATAGCAAACACTGATTTTGCAATTGGAGGGTCATTTTTTAGCTGAAGGAAGTGAATGGAAACTACTTCTAACAGAGTATTTATAAGCTCTTTGTGGGTCTTATCTTGCCATATGCACTGAATGAGCCTTAAGACCTTCTTAATTTTTTGGATGTTTTGATTAGTGGCACAACAAGTATGAAAAATGACAATGCAAGCACTCAGTTCCTTACCTTCAGTGTTCTACTTTTTTCTGTGTCTGTTCTACACCCATTCGAAGATTCAATGACTTCCAATCATTGTAACCAACATGTGATTATTTAAATAATCATCAGATTTTATTTCCTTTATAAAGGAAAAAAGAGGTTGTTAGTAGATGCTTCACTAAAAAATCCTCACCTCTCACTGAATTAGTGACTCGAATAGTGAATTAGTGTATGAATTATGAAGTTAAAGTAAAATAATATCAATGCTTTATAACTTCATACTTTCTGCTTACCCTACAGGGTGATATTTTAATCTGACCAACTTCTCAGTGCTTGAGTAATCAAGTGAATATATGTAAACCAAGGAACCAAACACAGCTTCAGAAGTTTGCACATTACAAGGCTGAATGTTTAGCGTAGCAGCTAATCCATTGCCTTGTTCAATGCCACCTCAGAGTACCTGAGTGCAAGCCACATACGCTTCGAGGCAGCACTTGATGGCTCAACTAACTGGGACCCTAACACCTGGGATATCTGAATTGAGTTCTTGGTTCCGGGCTTCAGCCTGGCCCAAATAGGCTGTGACTGGGATTTAGAGAATGAACCAGCAGATAGAGAATATCTCTCTGTCTGTCTATCTCTTTCTCTCTCCTTATCTTTCTCTCTTTCCCTGCCTTTCAAATAAATGAATGCTTAAAATTTGCATAGTTTATAAATTCTTCCTTTAATAGTAACTGAGCCAATATTTTATCACTTAAAATATTTTTGTATATGTAACTTAATAATTCATATGCTTTGAAAAACTATAACTAAAGTCAGTTAAAATAAAGTGTTAACCTAATGGACTGAAAATAAATCCAGTATATGAGTGATGAGAAGAATGAACATTGGCTCTCTCAGAATTAATGCTGTGAAGAACATTGTTAAATGAGAGGAATTCTAGGATTTGGAGAAATATTGCATTTAAATATGCATTCACAGTGTTGAAACATATCTATGAAACAGTGTTTTAATTAGAATAACACCAGCTGCAGTCATGAATAAAACACAAGATTCCTTGGGCTTAATGTAATACAAATTTATTACTTTTTCACGAAAACACCAATGCACGTGTTCCTGGGGTTGTAGACATCTGCTCCATCCTCTCATTAGGGGCCCAGCTGATTTCTGTTCTGCATTCTTAATTATAAGTCTTCCAGGTTGTCTCAGGAATTAGAAAATACAGAGATGACACACACTTTCATGACAAAATTGACCATACTTAGTTGGCTCATATTCCCTTGGTAACAACTAGACCCAGGATCCCACCAACATGCAAAATAGCCTGAGAAGTAAAAATCCCTAGATAGGCAGGTGCTTCCTTCAATCCAGTCTTGTCAAGGGTCACAGAGTAGTCTTGGGTCAAATTCAGCCTGATGCTTATTTTCGTATGGCCAGCAAGCTGAGGCTGTACTCTACATTTTGAAATACCTGATACTCAAGTGCCTACAGAATGCCTTCTATTTTGCCTCTTGGCCTGCAAAGCAACAAATGTGTATTCCTTGGAATTTGGCTGACATTTGCCTACACTATGAGTATGAAACCTGATTTGGAAGCGAGATTGCTGCAATATTCAGCCTTTCTACTCCCCAAATTGCCATGTAGAGAGACTCCTTTCTACAGAGCACCCTTACAGTAATCCTTAAGGGACCTACTTTAAGCGTCATTCAGTTATGATATTGAACTCACAGTCTAGAATTTCTATCCTCCAGTCAAGATAGGGTCCTTATGATCTACAAAATAATAAAACAGAAGTTACCTCTTCATTTCCAATCACGTCCTCATTAAGATAAAATGTGGGGGGGCCAGCGTCGTGACTCACTTGGTTAATCCTCCGCCTGTGGCAACAGCATCCCATATGGGCTCCAGGTTCTAGTCCCGATATTCCTCTTCCAGTCCAGCTCTCTGCTGTGGCCCAGGAAGGCCCAAGTGCTTGGGTCCCTGCACCAGCCTGGGAGACCAGGAGGAAGCACCTGGCTCCTGGCTTTGGATCAGCGTAGCTCTGGCAGTAGTGGCCACTTGGGGAGTGAACCAATGGAAGAAAGAGGTTTCTGTCTGTCTCTCTCACTGTCTAAATCTATCTGTCAAATAAAAAAAAAGATAAAATGTTGGAGCAGAAACAGGTGCAAAAAAAAACATCATCCATGTCAAGATAAAATAGGATATTCAGAAGCAACATATACAGAAATAAAGGAAAATCTTATGTATATACAAATGCTCTGAAGATGAGAGTGTTTGAGTAGACTCTGATTATGCTCCCAGGGATAATGTCCTTTTCCACTGTTCTCAGTCGCCCCCAGTCCTAACCATTGGAAAGTTCTTCCTTAAATATGGTCACATGTGAAGCAGTCATTAGATAATAATGTTTTCCTACTGGACTTCTCAGATGTGCAAGTCCACTTCCTATTTTTTGGAATTTGGGGGAACCAGATGTTGTTTAAAAACTCCAACAAAGATTTTTGTCTGGGCTCTGTTGACGATTCTCTTAAAAAGATTAAGGGTACTTCAATGAGGACTGTCCAATAAAATACAGGACACCCTGAATCAATTCTCATTTTAGCTATATAACAAATACTTCTTCAGCGTAAGTGTAGCCCTCATAATATATTCTAGAGTAAATACAATATGCAAGATGTGGGACATCTTTATATTAAACATTATTTGTCACTTACCTGAATTTCAAATTTAACTGGGTGTCTTGTAATTTTTTGCTTGCTAAATTTGGCAACCCTTCCATGAATTCTTTGTATCTGTGTTTCACTAATAATATCCAAAAATGTCTTCCATATAGTATCCTCGTACTGCATGTATTCCCTGATTTCTTGGTGCATTAGCTTTCCCTTTCAATCTGTAGTGACTACATTGCCACTGTAACAATCAGATGGATGATACGATCTTTGACACAGTGCTGAGTCTTACTGCTTAATGGGTCTTTGAGACAAAACCCTTTATAGGCCTTATCTCTTTCCAATTTGGCAATGGAATCTTTCCAACTCTGAAAGGTCCCAAGGTCCTGCAGTTTTATTTTCATCGTGGTCTGCTCTCAATCATACCAAATATTGCTCTTTCCTTGCAATAACTTGCTAAACTCAGCAAATGACAACCAACATCAGCTATTAATATCTGACTTTTTCCTCCCTCCTTCCCCTACTGTCTTAGTAAACAACTAGCAGTCTTCCAACATTGCAGGCAAAATTTTAACAAATGTTTGCCTCTAAAGAATGTGGTTCTCTTTGCAACATAAGTTTCTACTTTGATTTTTGCCTGACTATGCCAGTGCCATATATTTTGGGTTTTTACTTTAGCAGCACCCAGAGTATATGACTACTTTAAAAGTTATTTGCCAATGGAATCAACAGTTAAGTTTATCTGGGTGCAAAACATCTTTTAAATCTGTGCATAGTTTTTCACAATAGGTATTTTCCGTAAGCTTTTTGAAAACCCCTCTTACCAATTTTGATACAACTAAGGGTGATGTTAGTTATTCAACAAATGAGTCCCATGATCTTCATGGATTGACAAGGCAGAATTTGCTGTTCACTCAAGTAACAGTGACTCTCTGTAAGAGGCTGTTGTTGTGGGGACATTTAGGAGGCAGAAGAGAAAAGAGAACAGAGAAGACACATTTAATTCCTCCATCTTTGACTGAGACTAGGCAGCCATAAACCCTTCAGTTTCATACTCTGATAAGGAGAATGGTTCACCTACATGCATGGGGACTGGATGAGACATACAGTCTGTGAAAGATGACATATGAACTGCTGCTGGTCACCTGGTGGCCTATGCTCAAAAAGTAAATCCATCCTCCTCCCTACTCCAATGGCCATGTGCAACAACAGAGACATTGATTGGACATCTACTGTTTGCAAGCTGTTGCATAGGTGGTAAAAATAAATCAAAGATAAGGAAAAAGTCAAGGTCCATGTCAAACAGTGGTTACATGTTGTATTAGCTTCCTCGGGCCGCTATAAAAAGTACCACAGACTAGATGATTTGCACAACATGAATTTATTTTCTCACAGTTCTGGAGACTGGAGTCCAAATAAGGTGCCAATATGCAGGGTCTTAGTCCACCCCAACAAGCATGGACTGGGTCCAAGGAAAGATAAGTGTGCCACTTGCCCATTCCCCAGCCTTCCTTGATCCTGGAGACAATCAGAGGCAGCGGAGCTTCCAGTCAAGCAAGAACCCATTTATTGCGGGTGTAGCAAAGCCTTTTCAAGCACAAAACCACAGGATTACTGGGGCAGGGCATAAGGACAAACCAATCACTTAAAAGATCATTTCACGGGCGATTTTTTTACAGGACCAGCCATACGTGTATACACTTGTCATCAGTCATGGTCACCTCCCCTGACGCTGCAGGGCCAGTTAGCTTTGGTGGTAAACAACTTTGGCTTCTGCCCACCTTACTACCTTTGGACGCCAACTTTGGATTGCCTCCTGTGCCTAAGAAGAGGCTGTCGCTGGCCTCGGGTGGCGTCTCCGGGGACCGGAGCGCTGTCTCTGCCTTCATGGCTGAAGGGACCACGTTTCCTCAGATGACAGCCCTCCTTTGATGTTGGGGAAGGGGGAGGTGAACTGTGTCCTGGACACTAGGCGATCCGAGGACAGGGGGTCCGGGCCCTCCAAGTCCTACACTCCTTGCAAAGCGACCGCAGCAGCTCGCCCTCTCCCCTTTGCTACGGCCTCTAAGCAGCCTGGGGGCCCCCAGACACGCTAACGTTCCTGTAGCGCAGCCCCAAGGGGGCCGCGCGCCCCGTCGAGAGTGAACTCATTGGGAGTGGACTCATTGGGGGGTCCTCTCCGCCGGCCTCGCCCAGTAGCCACCGCCCACAGCATCTGCAGCTCCAAGAGGCCAGGACTGTGGCGTTCCGCAGCCTGCCTTCCCTCGGGGCTGCCGGGCTCCGCGGTACGGGCGGAGGTGGTGGCTGTGGCGTGGCAGGCACGTCAGGGACCCCCTCTGGCCGCTGCTCAAAGGGCGCCAGCTCCAGGCCCCGGGCCCAGCGCGGGGAGTCCTTCCGGAGCCCTGAGCATGAGCAGGCCCATGAGGGCAACCGCGCCATGCAGATGCAGCGCCACCCCCGGGGCATGGCCACGCCGCCCTCGCCAGGGCCAGTCCCGCTACTTCCCCGTAAGCTACACCATGGCCGCCCTCATGCCCCGCACCAATAGAGTTGGTTTCTCCTGAGAACCAAGAGAAACTCTTCCCCTGCAGCCCCAGGCCTTTCTTCTCATCTTGCAGATGGCCATCTTTTCCTTGAGTCTGTTCAGTGCATGTGTGCTTTTGTCCTGATCTCCTCCTCCTCTCTTTTATTAAATAAAATTGTGAAATGTGCATTCATTTGGAAGGTAGAGTGACAGAGGAAGAAAGCTCTTCCTACTTCTGGTTCACTCCCCAAATGGCTATAACAGCTTGGACTAGGCCAGATCAAAACCAGAAGCCAGGAACTCCATCTGCGTCTTCCACAGGGTGACCTAGACCACTTCTACTGCTTTAACAGAAACATTAGTAGAGAGGTGCATCAGAAACAGAGCAGCCAGGACTCCAACCAGTACTCTGATATGGGGTGCTTACATCACAATCAGCAGCAGTTTGCTACACCACAATACTAACCCCCAAGCTTCTCTTTTTTTTCATGCATCAATCATAATGGATGTTACAAAGAAACCATTTAAACTTAATCACTTCATTAAAAAATCCCACTTGAAAACATAGTCAGGAGTTGTGGCTATGGTGTAGCGAGTTAAAGTCCTGGCCTGAAGCACTGGCATCCCATATGGGCGTCAGTTGGAGACCCAGCTGCTCCTCTTCCAGTCCAGCTCTCTGCTACGGCCTGGGAAAGCAGTGGAGGATGGCACAAGTCATTGGTCTCCTGCACCCTTATGGGAGACCCAGAAGAAGCTCCTGGCTCCTGGTTTTGGATTGGCACAGCTCCGGCTGTTAATGGCCATCTGGGGAGTGAACCAGCGGATGGAAGACCTCTCTCTTTGTCTCTCTCTCTCTGTGACTCTGTCTTTCAAATAAATAAAATAAATCTTTAAAAAAAAAAGAAAACATGATCATATTCCAAAGCCATGAGGGTTAGGATTCCAACACAGGAATCTGGAAAGAAAACAAAGGAATACATAGTATGTCTTGGAAAATATGTTTTTCCTATTAATTGACTTACATGGAATGATTTATACAAGTTATTCTTCCAGTTTAATATCTGTATTATTTTCAATTTTTTGAGAAATAATATTGTAGGAAAGAAGAATGACTCCTCTGGACCAGAATGACTGAGTTATAATTAACTCAGAAAAAATATGATAAACTATATTGTAAGTTATTACTAATACATGTAGGACAAAAATGCTATTAAAAGTATCAACATGTAAAATAATTTTTGTAAGTAAGCTTTCACTTGTCCACATAGAAAAAACATAAGTAATACATTAAATTCACTTTGTTTAACAGGATTGATTAGGTCCCTTTTAGTTTGTACTATATGAGGGTACATTTAAAAAAATGGAGGATTGAGATTAAAAGAAACTTATCTTTGGTTTAAAAAATTGAAACCTATGCATTTTTTTACAATATGCATTCCTATGAACTTTGAAAACACCCTTGCTCCTCCCAATATAAAGATAAACATTCTAGGATTTTCATCAGGGATGGTAAAAGTCTTTGACATGTAGAATCTCTCTCAAGTTAAACATTTCAGATGTTGAAGTGCCTGAGAGACTCCAGATTTTGCAGCTTTCTCTGTGATCTCAAGTTTCAGGCTGTGCATAAAATATAGTAGTTATAATAATATCATGAAATCACTTTTTAAAATTCAAATTTGATTACAAAGTCCATGCAAGCAATATGTAAATAATTTGAAACCAGAGACATGAGACTTAGAATCCATAACTACATTTAAACTTCCTATAGAATTCACGTAATTTAATTGCAGTTAATCCATAAGTCTTTCCAGGAAAGTGATAAAAGAATTCTCATGTCAAATGGGAAGAAACATCTGGGAGAGAAATGTAAAGGGAAACTCCATGGTCCAAAATTAAAATTTAAAACTACACTCTGGTTCTCTTTACACAAATGGACTGTGATTGTCCCAAAGTAATTAGAGCATGCATTTCAAGTTGTTTTCCCAGTCATTCTGATGAGTCTATCCACTTCCCATCATCTGTTGCCCTTTTACATCCCTAGTCATACTTGTTCACATTTCTAACATGACCTTTAAACATAGGTGATAGATCTGTGGCCATAAAATACTTTCCCTGTGGCTAAAGCAATCCCGCTTACGTAGGGAGGAAGCCTGCAATTTTGGTCCATGCAAAATTATCTCCAGTGTGCAAAGCTTCTTGGCTGAGCCTCTACCGTCCACAAGAACAAATGAACAAAACAACAGAGCAAAGAGAGGAAAAGGCCCTGTTTACACAGTACAGTAAAAGAAAACCTCACGCTACACAGGGTACTGTTTTAACCAATGAGTGTAAGAGAAGATGTTTTCTCCAAGCTAACAGGAAACTGACCCAGAAGTGAACTATAGCAAGAAGCGTGATTTGGCACTTAGAAATGAAGCTTTTCTGACCACTCAGCCAGAATCCATCTTTTCATTGCCAGATTTTAAAAATAAAACTCATAAGAGTTACACAGGTGCTGCTGGTGGGCTAATTATAGCTGCCAAGTTCAATGGCAGCTTCTCTGGCATCATTCTGGTTCAACTTTATGATTCCTTGACTCAGTCATAAAAATATATTCCTTCATTAGCAGGGACAAAATGCATACCAAGTGCAACACAACATGGTGTAGAGTCTAATTCCTCTGAAGTTTACCATTTAACTTCGCATCTTCCAAATTTAGGTAGCAACAATATTGTCCAGGGGTCCACAGATAACTCTTTCTTTAGTATAAAACTGCCATCAGAGTAAATCAGAGTGTCTTTGCCTTGGTTCTATTGGCATTTTGAACCAGATAATTCTGTGTTATGAAGATGTTCACCTGTGCATTGTAGAATGTCTACAGTTCCCCTGGGCTCTATCTAATAGGTGAGAGCTAGCACAACTCCAAAAAACAATCCCAGACATCGCCAACTGTCCCAGGGGGAAGTGATGAAATCACTCTGGTTGAAAACCATGTATCTAAAATAGACAGGCTACACAGAATTGGCACAAAATATCTGGGACCCAGTGCAAAATAAACATATGATTCCTTGTTCAAAAAGTAGTGAGAGTTCCAAACAAACTTAAACCAAGCATCAGATAGTCCTAAATACAAGATCTTACGAAACTACACAGTTTGTATTCTCACAAGGATGACCCACAAGCTTCTTATTCTCCCCTATTCCTCCACACCACAATACATGTAGCATACATTTTTACAGTGCATAACTTCTAAACGCCAAGCTCCCAGCTGTTGACACCTACCTGCTTCCCCATGGTGTGCAGTAGGAAGTTGCTGTCACTACCATAGTAGTTCCAAATAATTTACCCACATTTTATATTCTGTTTATTATTCTCCCCATACTAGCATCTTCACTCATCCTGTCATCTCTGCATTCGTGATCATTGGAACTAGACAAGAGCTTCCTATTTAACAGCTGCCTCTCTAACAATCAGCACTCCACTAACAATTCTCTACCTATCACCACACAGTCACAGATTGTCTTGTGCGGCACGGCTCGCTTGGCTAATCCTCCTCCTGCGGCGTCAGCAGCTCAGGTTCTAGTCCCGATTGGGGCGCCGGATTCTGTCCTGGGTGCTCCTCTTCCAGTCCAGCTGTCTGCTGTGGCCCAAGTGCTTGGGCCCACACCCACATGGGAGACCAGGAAGAAGCACCTGGCTCCTGGCTTCAGATCAGGGCAGCGCACTGGCCGTAGCATCCATTTGGGGGGTGAACCAATGGAAGGAAGACCTTTCTCTCTCTCTCTCTCTCTCTCTCTCTCACTGTCTAACTCTGCCTGTCAAAAAAAAAAAAAGATTGTCTTGTACAAGTGCTTATCCCCACTCTGTGCCACCTGCCCTTCTATCTCCCACAGCAGGTCATGTGTATCCCAGTCCTAGGAACTCATCACAAGCAGCTCCATGAACACAGTTCCACTGCTGTGACAAGTTTCATCTGACCCAAAGCTCCCACTTAAGGAGTACTTTCTAAGGTGGTAGACTTCAGTACTTGGAATTTTAAACCAACAATTTTCAGTTGAAGAAAGCAACACTTGGAAAATTTAAAAGGTAAACTAAAGCCTTCCCAAGATCATTCAGTCAAAACTAGGATTTGAAGCTGTCTATTGAACTCCTAAGTCCTTGACTTTAACTGCTACTTCACCTCCTGACATTTCTCCTGATCAGAAAATGAGTTTTTCTGTCATTCTTTCCCTGTCATATCTTTTAGCTGACAAGATGCATCCCAAAACCAAGGGAAAATCATTAAAAAATCCTTGGCTTAAAATTTATAGGTGACTTTTCAACAGGAATGAAATATTGTGTTAGGCACATGTAATATCAGTGATATAATATTTTATCATTTATCAAAATATAAAAGACAACACAGCACTCTCAGTACTGGCTCTTTTGAAAAATGTCAGTTTTTTTTTAAAGTATTTTTCTCTGTCCCACAATTGAACAGTTTTAATAAGTCATTTCTATGTATGTATTAAAATGATCTTACCCAGGGCTATTAAAATAATATGAATGTGTTTTATACTTGCTTACTAGAGTTGTCAACACTTTTAAGGATATGATTTCTCACTTATTTGATTAAACTATTATTTTGTTGTATGTCTTCATCTTCAAATTTAGAACTTTTCCAACACCTTTTATCTTAAATTTCTTTGAGGTATATAGGTGACAATGCTATGCTAAAATTTATGGCCTGCCAAGAGGTGAAACTATTGTCAAATCATTTCTGTTGAAATAAAGCTCTGTAAACCAAGCTTCTAAGCTACCAAGCATTTGTGGAAAATGCTGACCACTAAATTTAGCCATTGTCAAATACTATCATGAGAAGAGAAGGAAACATATAGAATAATGAAATAATGAACATCTTTGTGTTGTTTTCAATGTATTAAATATGCCACTGCGATCTGTAGGTCACAGGCCCTGCACGAGAAAAACACTACATGGTCCAAGAATGTGTGAGAAAGTAAAGCCATTCAAAGTTCAGTATCAGAAGCGTTGCTTGTTTCTTGCACACAGCCATTCCAAAGTCCTGAGCAGTTGGGAAAACTTTTAAGAGGAAAAGAAATTCCTTTGTCAATTGAAACTGCTGAGTGTGAGAATAGTCTATAAGCTTTTGATAGAAAGATGTCAACTCACAGACCTCTCTAGTATAATAAAACCGCACACTTACATGTACAGAAATTTCATTTCAGAGACACCAACTAAGCAATACAAGATGTTTTATGAATAAATCATAATAGTAAAAATGCAATCACACATATCTGTGTTCAGAGTATTAATAATCATGAGGGAAAAAAGAAAATACTGAAGTGGCCAAAGCTCCTGATTATCCTTCTAAATATTCAACTAAAATTTAAATGCAAAAGAAAAATTAGTATGAATTCTCATGGAAGACATGTTGGGCCATTCACATTTCCTCTTCTACCTACATTCAATTTCCTGAAATTGTTAATATCTCCTCTGAACTAGTTTCCTCTTTTGTCAGTATTTTAATTGCATTCTAGTTTGCATAGTTCTGCCCTTCTAAATATGTCCTAAAAATAAAGTAAGATATAAGTCCCCTCTTTTCCTCACACCTGCTTTGTTAGTTGCTTCTTCCTAAAATATTAAGGTTTGACAGGGGTCTGACTTTAAATAACTCCTTTCTACTCTGTCCTCAATCTCCCTGGCCAGATAGCCCCTGTAAGTGCCTCAGTCACCTCCTAAATTCTGCTGACTGTACCCAGCCCCAGCCTTTCCTCTAAGGTCTGGATCATCATATTCAGCACACTAGGATACTCTTCATCTCAGTGCTCAGGGGCTACTTAAAGGTGACAAAGTCAGCGCAAAACACGTCCTCCTGTCCCTATGCCCAATACCAGATGTTGCATTGTTCTTAGTCACTATTACAGAACATGGAATCATCATTTCTCTCATCATTATACATGAAAAATATGGTGGGAGTAGGAGGGTGGTGTTGTTGAACAACGTCCAAAATTTCTCTGTCTCCCGGCAAATCAATAAATCATGCAAGCCACCCAACCCTCCTTTTGACATAATGCAACCTTCGTCCCAGCTCTGCTCCTCAGTTCTGTCTCATTGACTTTGCCCAGACAATTCTGAGTTCCCTCCCTTGTCTTCCTGTCTCTGCTCTATTTCTTCTCCAATTCTTCTCTATTATTACCAGAATTACTTTTCTCAGATGCAAATTAGGTCACATAATTTGCCTTTCAAATAAGATGCAATGTCTTCTAATCCTACAAGAAGGTAGAGCAAATAAAGCTTTTTCTGGCCTGGGCCCTATTAATCTTTGCTCCCTTATTTTCTCCCATGCTCACAGCTCAGAGATGATCTCATCTATGAAACTCGATTCCTCTTATTAGACTTAGAACTGCTCAGATGTCCCAAGTTCCCCAGAAGACATGGAAGTGGCTCAGAGGCTTCAGAGTCTTGGCTGTAATACGAGCCAGCCATTTGACCTTGAACGACTTGCTTAATCTCTGCATATTATTTGCTCACTTGTAAAAATGGTATAATAACATCTATCTCATAAAGACATTCTGAGGTGTAAATAATATAATTCATGTACAAGGATTAGCACAGTGCAGAACACTTAGTAAGAGCTCATCAAGTGTTAATTAGAATGACTATCATGATGGTTTATGAGTGGATCTTTTCACAGGAGAATCATTTGTGTGTACTCTATGAGTAACCTACTCTCTGGCACATAATAGTGACTCATGCAGTGTCTGTTGAGTGTATGAATGAATAAACAGATCAACAAATCAATAGGCAAATCAATATAATCTCTAGGTCAAAGAAAAAAATCAGACATTTGGCAGTTGTCCAAGAAATCATTCTTATGCTTCATTCTCGACAGCTAACTCTTGTGTGAGTTTTAGCATTCATGCAACATCCCACCTCTCTGATGAAAGCAGAGAACATAAAAATGAACAAGGGGAAACAGGCAGCAGTCATCCTCTCATAGAAGAATACAGTAAGAAAATGAAGGCTTAGTGAAGACCCTTCAAAGATTGGAGGCCCTACTCCCAAATCCATATTAATCAAGTTTCTTGAGAGAAACAGACCAATAAGATGTGGAGAGTACATGCAATTTTGAGGAATCGGCTCATGTCGTTATGAGGATTTGCAAGTTTGGGTTCTAAGTGATCGACCTGCATGTCTGAGACTTATGGAAGAACTGATGCTGCAGGTGACGGTCAAATTCTGTCTGCTGGAAGATGCTCAGAAGGACCTAGTTATGAGGGCTCCATTGCCTTCTTATTACAGATGACAGCATTCACACTGAAAACAACCACAAAGCTGATAGAGGTTGAGCTGGAATTCAGTTCTTCATTTCCTTAAGTACTAAACCTTTTCACTGCTCATTAAACCACATAGCAATTTTCCAGTGATTTCTAAACCCTCCTGAGATAAAAATATAAGCAAATAACTTGCACAGGTAACTTTCTTAAAGAGACCACAAGCTTTATTTCCTTTGTGTTCTTGGTTCTCAAAGGAATGGCTGTAAAGGGCAGGCTGTATCTAGTACCATTGTGGAATTTTAGAAAACAATAAAATGCAGCTGGAATAATTTATAATCTGAAAACAAAAATAAGATAAAGCAGCTGGAATAATTTATAATCTGAAAACAAAAATAAGATATTTAATGAATGTCTCTGTGGGATTTTTAAAAAATTTTGTCTTTATATTAGGTGAACAAACTTCATGTATTTCAGATATACAGATTTAAAAGCATAATGAGGGACAGGAGCTTTGGCGCAGTAGGTTAATCCTTCACCTGTGGCACTAGCATCCTGTATGGGCACTGGTTCTAGTCCTAGCTGCTCCTCTTCCAATCCAGCTCTCTGCTATAGTCTGAGAAAGCAGTAGAAGATAGCCTAAGTGCTTGGGCCCCCGTAAATGTGTGGGAGACCTAGAAGAAATTCCTGGCTCCTGGCTTCAGATTGGCCCAGCTATCCATTGCAGCCATTTAGGGAGTGAACCAGCAGAGGGAATACTTTTCTCTCTGTCTCTCCTCACTATCTGTAACTCTACCTTTCAAATAAATAAAACATCTTTTAAAAAAAAAAAAGCATAATGATATATCCCACCATAACACTCCTCAGGCCCACACTTCCACTGTTCCTTCTAATTCCTTTCTTAATTTTCGTTTAATTTTTACAATGATATACTTCCAGTTTATTTGATAACACCAAACATAATTCTCCACCAAAGAATTCGGCATGTAGTAAGTAGAAAAATGACTATTCCTCCAGACTGTATACAAAGGCTGCAAGCAATAATTCCTTCTCAAAGTGTCAATTTCATTCACATACATTATATTTTTTGTGATCTGTATATTAATTACCACAAATCAGGAAAACATAATATTTGTGTTTGGGGACTGGCTGATTTTATTAAGTGTAACAGATTCTCAATTCCTTCTGTTTGGTTGCAAAGGAGAAGATTTCATTCGTTTTTATGGATGAGTGGTATTCCATGGTGTATATTTACATTTTCTTTATCCAGTGATCAGTTGGTAGACATTTGGGTTGATTTCATATCTTAGATATTGTGAATTGAGCTGTATTAAACATGTGGTTACAAATAACTTTCATAAGATGATTTCATTTTTGGGTAAATTTCCAGGAGTGGCCTGGATGGGTATGATCTATGTTCAGATTCCTAAGGAAACTCCATACTGTCTTTCATAAAGGTTGTACTAATTGACATTACCACCAACAGTCGATGAGGGTATGTTTTTCTGCCACATCCCCACCAGCATTGATTATTTTTTGATTTTTGGATGATAACCATACTAACATGTGAGGTAAAACATTGTGGCTTTTATTTGCATTTCCCTGATGGCTAGTTAGTCTGAGCATTTTTTCTTGTGTCTGTTGGCCATTTGAATTTTATCTTTTGAAAAATTCCTGTTCCTATCCTTTACCCATATTTTGAATGGACTATTTTTTCTTGTTGTTGAGTTTCTTGATCTCTTTATAGATCTTGGACATTAATCCTTTCTCAGTTGCATAGTTTTCAAATATTTTCTCTCATTCTGTCAGTTACCTCTAGACTTTGTTCAGTGTTTTGTTTGCAGTGCAGAAATTTCTTAGCTTGATGTAATCCCATTTGTCTATTTTTGCTTTTATTACCTATGCTTCTAAGGTCTTTTCCAAGAAGTCTTTGCATATGTCAATGTCTTGCAGATTTTCCCCAATGTTTACTTCTATTAATTTGATGATATCAAGTCATAGATTAAGATCTTTGATCGATTCAGAGTTGATTTGTGATAAGGTATATTGTAAAGGTCTTGTTTTATGCTTTTGCACATGAAAATCCAATTTTCCCAGCACCATTTTTTGAAGAGACTGTCTTTCTCCAGGGATGGATTTTAGTTCATTTGTCACAGATTATTTGTTTGTAGCTGCATGGAATAATTTCTGGGGTTTCTACTCTTCCATTGGTCTACATATCTAGTTTTGTGCCAGTATCAGGCTGTTTTGATTATAACTTCCCTATATTTTGTCTTCAAATGTGGTATTGTGGTGTTTCTGGCTTTGTTTTTGTTGTATAAGTTTGCTTTAGCTATTCAGAATCTCTAGTGTTTCCATGTAGATTTTAATATTTTTTTCTATATATAAGAATAATGTCATTGGTATTTTTATCAGGATCACATCAAATCTGAAATTACTTTCAGTAGTATAGACATTTTAATGATATTGATTCTTTCAATTCATTAACATGGAAGATTTTTCCAATTTTTTATGTCTTCTTCTAGCTATTTCTTTAGTATTTTGTAATTTTCATTGTAGAAATCTTTGACATCTTTGGCTAAATTTATTCCTAAGTTTTTAATTTTTTGTAGCTATTGTGATTGGAATTAATCTTAAATGTTCTTTCTCATACATGGTATTATCTATGTATATACAAAACTATTGATTATTGTGTGTTGATTTTGTATCTTGCCACTTTGCCAAACCCTTTTATGAGTTCTAATAGTTTTTCAATGGAGTCTTTTTGATCCCCTACATATAGAATTATGCCATCTGCAAACAGGGCTAACTTGACTCCCTCCTTGCAAATTTGTATCCCTTTGATTTTTTCTTCTTGTCCAATGGTTCTGGATAGACCTAGTAGAACTACATTGAATAGTAATGGTGAGTGTGAACAACTTGTCTGGTTCTATATCGTAGTGGAAATGCTTCTGAATTTTCCCTATTCAATATGATACTGGCTGTGGATTTGTCATATATTGACTTGACTGTGTAAAGGAATGTTCCTGCTATATAGAATTTCCTTAAGGTTTTTATCATGAAAGTATGATATATTTTATCAAATGATTTCTCTACATTATGCCTGTTGAGATAATCATATAGTTTTTATTCATTAATTTATGAATATGATATATCACTTTTATTGATTCACATATGTTGAATCATCCTTATATATCAGTGATAAATCCCACTTGATTAGGGTGAATGAGCTTTCAGATGTATTGTTGGATTATATTTTAATACACAAAATGTATAAATAAAATAAAAATCTGAGCAAAAATATACTCAACTTTGTTAAAATGTACCTTGACTTATCTTTTATGTAGGATGAGGTCTTTAAAAATTCTGTTATTTATCGAAAAAAATCGGAGAGGAATTATGCTCACAACCTTTGAGCCCATATGAATTTTAGCATGTCATTTACATATATGTAGTGGTGATAAAAGGCAAAGGCTAGGGAAGACTGCTAGTGGAAAAAGTGGGGGAGAAGAAGGACAAGATCATAAGTCTCTCTTGAGCATTTTTCAGAAGGCTAGCCTCTGTTGTATTTTATATTCTTTCCAAAATTTTAAGGCTTTTTTGTATCCATTTTTATTAAAAGCTGTAGCTACTGATTAAGATGTCTACTTTCCACACAGGAGTTCCTAGGGTAGATTTCAAGCTTTAGCTCCTGACTCCAGCTGTTTTGCAATAGTGCTGGCTCAGTTAGTTGGGTTCCTGTCAACCACATGGGAGACTTGATTTGACTTCCACACTCCTGGTTCAGGTCTCAGCATGGCTATACCCATTGCAACCATTTGGGGATGAACCAGCAGATGAGAGTTCCCTGTCTCTCCCACTTTTTCTGCCTCTCAAATAAGCAAAATGCTAAAACAAACCAAAACAAAAATATTATTGGGGAAGTGAGCATTTAATCTAGTGGTTAAGATACTCAATAAAATGTCAAATCCTATGTCAGAGTACCTGAGTTTAATACCTAACACTGACTCCTGACTCCAGCTTCCTGGTAATAAAAAACCTTTGGGGGCAATGGTGATGGCTCAAGTAACTGCAT
The DNA here is from genome assembly GCA_949820135.1 of Sylvilagus floridanus. Lineage (NCBI taxonomy): Eukaryota > Metazoa > Chordata > Mammalia > Lagomorpha > Leporidae > Sylvilagus > Sylvilagus floridanus. The sequence goes on from OX463244.1 coordinate 18,522,326, forward strand.
TCCTACGTGGAGGGCATGGATTGAATTCCTGGCTGCCAACTTCAGCCCAATTCAACTCTAAAGATTCCCAGTATTTGGGTAGTGCACTAGTGAATCTCTCTCTCTCTCTCTCTCTCTCTCTCTCTCTCTCTCTCTCTCTCTCTCCTTCCCTCCCTCTCTCTCCCTTTATCTCTTTCTTTATCTCTCTCTCTTTTTCTCTGAGTCTCTCTTTCAAATAAATAAGAAGATAATTTTATCTCAAAAATAGCTTTAAACTACTTTGAGGATGAACAGTTTAATCATATCACTAATGATTCATCTGTAGCCTAGACATATTTATTTCTTTCTTTATGCATTTTAATCTCACGTTTCAGAATACAAGAGTTCATTCTTTTAACCATATGACAATCTCTGAGAAGTTGTTCACATCTTTGTTAATACGAAAGAAGGAATCTGTGAGGTTTAATGAATTAGGTGTAAAATTAAGTCAGAGTGATGAAGCTAGGGAACTAAGAGCAGCTACTTTTATTAAAAAATTATTCTTTCTATTAAAACTTTTCCTTTACCTGTTAATTTATTCTATAGGTAAGGTTTCTTCTCAGCTATTCAGTATCTGATTAAGACAAGAGATCACAAAATTACTCTGAAATAAGAATGTGTTATGGGAAGAAATAAAAAACACAAAGTAAAGAGCTGTACTTAACAACCTTTAAGCATAATTTGGAAATCTGTACTGAAACTTGAAAATAGGAGAGATAATAATGTTAGTTTTTTTCTTATTTCCCGAAACCCAAAGGAACTTATTTGCATTGTTTCTAATGAAAAGAAAACTAGCAATGGGTGGGCCCATCTACAGGCTGGTAGACCACATTCTGAAGGAAAAAAAGTTAAAAAAAACCAAAAGCTTCAAAAATAATATTTTAGAGTAGAATGTGAAAAAATGTAGCAGCGAATTGCTTTTAACAAAAACTTTGGAAGCTATAAGCAATCAAGAGGCCCAGATTCTGAGGAATACACTCTGGGATGCAATTGTATTCCTTTTTCAGGTCTGTTTAGTACTGAAGGGCCAACAATGATTTATTAATATTTTAGTATATTTTTAGTTCAAGTATGAAATACTTTAGTGCTTGTCATAGTGGCTTTCTTCAGCTCACCAAACATTTATCAATGATGTGGTATTGCATAATGTTGAGTGCTAAGGGATGCAAGGCAAACAAGTAAGAAAATAACTTGTTTTCCAGAAGACTGGGAAGGAATACTCTATATTGCACTAACACAAGGCCTTACTGACATATGTTGTGGTGCCCATGACCCTAGAATTCATGTTCCTCAATTTTTCTTATCAATTTTCATTAAGTATAGATGGATGAATGAACAGATACATGATAGAGAAAGATGATAGATTGCACAGATAGATATTAATATGTATATTATCATTCAAAACTTTGCCACACAGGTCATATGCATTTTTGTGAAAGCTACAAATTTGAAACTTTTCTTTGGAAACGGCCATCTAAGAAAATCTAAGTATTAATCACAAAACATACTTTCTAGTCACAAATAAAGTATTTGAACAAGAAAAATATAAAACTTTCTAAATTAAATAGCAATTAGTTCAACAGGATTGACTCAGACTGAACAAATTAGTTATTGGAAAGGAGGGGCCAAGATGGCAGTATAGCAGTGAAACATTCCAAGTCATGATGTAAAAACAGATAGATAGTGAGCAGAGGGGATACAAGCCAAAATCATATCAAGCATTGTCTCAGACCATAAAGCAATGAAGCTGGAAATCAACAACTCAAGAATCTCTACATCACATGCAGACACATGGAGAATAAACAACATGTTTCTGAATGAACAGTGGGTCATAGAAGAAATCAAAAGCAAAATCAAAAAATTTCTAGAATCAAATAAAGATGGCAAAATGACATACCAAAATTTGTGAGATACTGCAAAAGCAGTGTAAAGAGGAAAGTTTATAGTATTTGATGCCTAGATCAAGAAATTGAGAAGGCACCAAATAAAGAACTATGTTTGCATCTTAAGGATCTAGGAAAACAACAGCAAACAAAACCTAAAACTAGTAGAATAGAATAAATTATTAAAACTAGAGAAGAGATCAACAAAATTGAAACAAAAAATACAAAAGATCAGCAAAACTAAGAGATGGTTTTTTGAAAAACTAAATAAAATTGACACACCATTGGCCCAAGTAACCAAAAAAAAGGAGAAAGACCCAAATCAATAAAATTAGAGATGAAAAAGGAAATGTAACAACAGACACCACAGAAATAAAAAGAATCATCAGAAACCAATACTAAGAGCTGTATGCCAACAAACTGGGAATCCTAGAAGACATGGTTAGATTCCTAGACACTTACAACCTACCTAAATTGAGCCATGAAGACATAGAAAACATAAATAGACCCATAACCCAAGGCAGAAATTGAATCAGAAATAAAGACCCTCCCTACAAAGAAAAGCCCAGGACCAGATGACTACACTGCAGAATTATACCAGACATTTAAAGAAGAACTAACTCCAACTCTTCTCAAATTATTGAAAACAATTAAAAGGGAGGGAATCCTCCCAAATTCTTTCTATGAAGCCAGCATCTCCTTAATTCTTGTACTCAGCAAAGATACAATAAAGAAAGAGAACTACAGACCAATTTCCCTGATGAACATAGATGCAAAAATCCTCAACAAAATTCTGGCCAATTGAGTCCGACAACACATCAGAAAGATCAGTCACCCAGACCAAGTGGGTATCTTGGTATGCAGGGTTGGTTCAACATTCACAAATCAGTCAATGTGATACACCACATTAACAAATGGAAGAACAAAAATATTATGATTATCTCAATAGATGCAGACAAAATACAAGACCCTTTCATGATGAAAACTCTAAGCAAATTGGGATTAGAAGGAAAATTCCTCAACATGATCGAGGCAATTTATGACAAACCATGGCCAGCATCGCATTGAATGGGGAAATGTTGGAAGAATTCCCACTGAGATTTGGTGTCAGACAAAGATGACCACTCTCACCAATGCTACTCGAAACAGTCCTGAAAGTTATAGCCATAACACAAGAAAAAGAAATCAAAAGGATACAAATAGGGAAGAGGAAAGTCAAACTGTCCCTATTTGCAGATGGCATGATTCCAAAAGACTCCTTTAAGTACTGTTAGAACTCATAAAAGATTTTGGTGAAGAAGTAGCATATAAAGTCAATTCAAAAAATCAACAGCCTTTGTATACACACAAAATGCCACAGCTGGGAAAGAACTTCTGAGTTCAATCCCCTTCATAACAGCTACAAAAAATGTCAAATACCTTGGAATAAATTTAAGCCAGCATGTCAAAGATCTCTATGATGAGAATTACAAAACATCAAAGACAGAAATATAAGAAGATACGAAAGAATGAAAAAAATCTTCCATGTTAATGGATTAGAAGAATGGATATCATCAACATGTCCATTATTTCAAGAGCAATTTACAGATTCAATGTGATATCAATCAAAATACCAAAGACATTCTTCGCAGATCCAGAAAAAAATGATGCTGAAATTCATATGGAGGCACAGGAGACCTCGAATAGCTAAAGCAATCTTATACAGAAAAAATAAAGCTGGCGGCATCATAATGCCAGCTTTGAAGACATATTACAAGGCAATGCAGCCTGCTACTGGTGCAAAAGTAGATGGAAAGACCAATGGAAGAGAATAGAAGCACCAGAAACCAATCCAACCATCTGCAACCAACTTATATTTTAGACCAAGGAGCTAAAACCAATCCCTAGAGCAAAGACAGTCTCTTAAACAAATGGTGCTGGGAAAACTGGATTTCCACATGCAGAAGTATAACGCAAGACCCCTATCTAACACAAAAATCCACTCAACATGGATTAAAGTTCTAAATCTATGACCCGACACCATAAAATTAATTGAGATCACTGGGGAAACCCTGCAAGACATTGTCACAGACAAAGAATTCCTGGAAAATCCCTAGAGACATGAGCAGTCAAAACCAAAATTAACAAATGGGATTACTTCAAATTGAGAAGCTTTTTTACAATGAAAGAAACAGTCAAGAAAATGAAGAGGCAACTGACAGAATGAGAGAAATTATTTGCAAACTATGCTACTGATGAAGGATTAATAACCAGAATCTACAAAGAGATCAAGAAACTCTAAGCAACAAAACAAACAACCCAGTTAAGAGATGGGTGAAGAACTTAAAAAGATATTTTTTAAAAAGAGGAAATCCAAAGGGCCAACAGACACATGAAAAAATGTTCAGGATCACTACCTGTCAGGGAATTGCAAGTTAAAACCATAATGAGGTTTCCCCTCACCCCCAGTAGAATGGCTTTCATACAAAAATCAACAAACAACTAATGCTGGCAATGATGTAGGGAAAATAGTGTCCTAATCCACTGTTGGTGGGAATGTAAACTGGTAAACTTATAAAGCCACTATGGAAGACGGTACAGAGATACCTCAAAAATCTGAATATAGACCTACCATATGACCCAGCCATCACACTCCTGAGAATTTAGCCAAGGGAAATGAAATTAGTAAACAAGAGAGCTATCTGCACCTCCAAGTTTATTGCAGCTCAATTCACAATAGCTAAGACATGGAATCAACCTAAATGCCCATCAACTGAAAACTGGATAAAGAAATTATGGGATATGTACACTATGGAATACTATATAACAGTAAAAAAAATGAAATCCTATCATTTTCAACAAAATGCATCAACCTGGAAAAACTCATACTTTGTGAAATAAGCCAGTCCCAAAGGCTGTGAGAAATAATAGCACACCTAAAATGAAAGTTGTAGGAGTGAGATTGACACTTTGAGAAACAATGATGATCAGTACTCATCGTGACTGTTAAAGAACAGTTTTTTATTTTTATTTTTTTTCTGCTTCTTCATACTATATGTTGAATGCTTTGCTTAACATAGATTTAATCATATGTATATAAAGTCAATTGAAAATAGGTCTCAGTAAAAAATAAGAGGGGGAATAAGAGAGGGAGGAGGAAGACTGTAACTGTAAAGCTGTATAGCTCTGCATACAGCCCTATAGACTTACTTCTAAGGGTCCAGTTTAAAAACTTGTCATGGGACTCCAAATTCCATTAAAACTGGTGGTTATCTTAATAGTTAAGTTATCTTAATAGTTAAAGTGATCATATTAAGTGTTAATGTGAATATATAGATAAGATTAAGTGTTAAAGAGATTATGTAAATAGCATCAACTGCCTGGTAATATTAATATAATTGAAAAGGAAGAGCCGGCGCCGTGGCTCAACAGGCTAATCCTCCGCCTTGCGGCGCCGGCACACCGGGTTCTAGTCCCGGTCGGGGCACCGGATTCTGTCCCGGTTGCCCCTCTTCCAGGCCAGCCCTCTGCTGTGGCCCGAGAGTGCAGTGGAGGATGGCCCAGGTGCTTGGGCCCTGCACCCCATGGGGAGACCAGGAAAAGCACCTAGCACCTGGCTCCTGCCATCGGACGAGCGCGGTGCGCCGGCCGCAGCGCGCCATCCGCGGCGGCCATTGGAGGGTGAACAACGGCAAAAGGAAGACCTTTCTCTCTGTCTCTCTCTCTCACTGTCCACTCTGCCTGTCAAAAAATAAAAAAAAAAAAAAGAAAGAAAAGGAAGAAATGTCTAACATGGGAAGCATGCACACAGGACATGCACACATGACTCATGGAATGACAATCACTTTAAATAACACTCTGACCTCAGAATCAGCCCTTAAAGCATACAGATGTGACTGAAAAGCCCATGAGAGCATTTCAGGCATGGAAAGCCAAGACACTGTGGTAAAATATATCCTACATGAAGGGCTTCTGTGAGTGAGACCCCCAATGGAAAGAAGGATGCACTTTTCTCTAAAGGGAGGAGAGAACTTCCACTTTGCTTATGGCCTTTTCTAAATACTGAAGGAGTTTGTGGTCACAAAAGGCTTCCATAGTCCTGTCAATGCATTGCAAGATCTTCAGGTGATCACGGATGTCATAAATAAGATTGTTAATTGTTAAATTAACAACACAAGTCACCGAGCACTTACTCTCCATGTAAAACCTCTGTTCTTAATTAGTTGTACTATGAGAATTAACTGCAAAACTTGTTCTCAAATAGTGCTTTTTATGTTGTGTGTGTGTGCAAACTATTGAAATCTTAGTATAGTATTCGTCATCTGTATATAAAGTTAATTAAAAATGAGTCTTTCTTAACTTTTATTTATATAATACAATGAGGTATGTGGGTGATTAGTGAGGAAGAAATTAAAGTTCAGTAAGTAAAATTTGCTGAAGGATCTCCACATGCTTTGGCATTTCTGCATTTTGAAGCTTTTAAATAAGCAGCAACTTTTTCTGCAGTAATCATTTTAAGACGTGTTTCTTCATTGATACTGCTGCAATTGCAAAATAGTAATGCATGTAAGTGAATTCTCATTTCAGTATTATACTTTGCATTGCTCTTGATTAATTTGTTCAATTTGTTTTTCAAAGTTTTTATTTATTTATTTTATTCTTTTGTATTTAATAATACACATTATTGGTTTGTGACAGCACCTCACACCTATAACACATTCGATAATGTTCCCTACTATTTGATAATCAGTGCTTTGCAGCGTTTTTATTTAAGGTCTACTCTGTTAGCGGTCAGGATTCACAAATATCATGCACAAAATATTCAGTTATTGATAGTATATCTAAAAAGTTAAAGAGAACGTTTTGATAGTATATCTCAAAAGTTAAAAAGAATGTTTTGAACTCTACTCATCAAGTTTTGACAGAAAAACCAGGGTTCTCCTTAAAATCTGAAGATAGGGACTCTGTCACCATGTGCTATATTGGGACTTGCATCCATTGTTGTGTGCTATGAACTGAACATTGTCTATAGATTTTGTCCTGACTTAACTGTCTCTGTGTTCTAACTGTGAGGTATTTCTACCAATGCTGCACACAGACTTTATTAAGTAGTCATATCTGATGATGTACATTAAGTAATTTTTCATACTTCAAGTGTTCTATAAGACTCGTTATTAGAAAAAAAGAAAGAAGGCCGGCACCACAGCTCACTAGGCTAATCCTCTGCCTGAGGTGCCAGTATCCCTGGTTCTAGTCTCAGTTGGGGTGCTGGATTCTGTCCCAGTTGCTCCTCTTCCACTCCAGCTCTCTGCTATGGCCTGGGAAGGCAATGGAGGTTGGCCCAAATGCTTGGGCCCTGCACTCGCATGGGAGAGCAGGATAAAGCACCTGGCTCCTGGCTTCAGACCGGTGCAGCGTGCCGGCCGTAACGGCCATTTGGGGGGTTATCCAACAGAAAAGGAAGACCTTTCTCTCTGATTCTCTATCACTGTCTAACTCTGCCTATCTAAAGAAAAGAAACAATAAACAATATTTTCTACTCTCCAGTTTATGAATATGAAGATCTTTTAAATGAAATTTTTTGTGTTTATGTCTATGATAAATCTGACAGTTCTGTAATTTTGTTTAGAGCAGTATTGTGTACTATATATGTAGGTTTCTGAGCCATGTAGCAAGTAAATTTTTTCCTATAAAACAATTTTCTTTCCCTGAAATTAATATTTCTCTTGATTTTTAATATAGCTTACTAAATTTAGAGCTGTTGTCATTAATTTATCTAGAGATAAGTTTCCCAAATATGCAAGTTTCCTCTCAAATGCACTTAGTGTCCTAAAATTTTATTCTTAACAGAGTTTTTCTCAATCATTCTCTTGGGCTCCAAGAAGAAACTATTTGATCCAACCTTGAGACAAAACCACAGTCTGAAGACCTTTTTCCATCTTCCTAAGAATTTGCTTTGCCTCTCTCTTGTGCTGGGTCTGGTGCTTCCTGTTTCTTGATTTTCTCCCAATTTTAACAGAACAAAACCTCCTGAAAAGGTTTTGTGGGTGTGGAAAATACTTACTGTGAGTTTTATCCCTATACTCACACTAAACATTTCATTTACAACTTTGGTGATGGATCATTTTTTGCCAAGAATTTATAAGAATTTCCCCTGTGTCTTCTGGCTTCCCATGCTCTTAAGGAATTTGGTGACCTCTGCTATTTTATCTCTTGTGTACAACTTTCTGGATGCTAAAAGTTCTCTGACCTCACAGGTGTATTTCTCAGCCCAGTTCTGTTTTAATCCATTGTATAGGATCCTTGGAAAGATGCTTATAATTAGGAAACCCATTGTTATGGTTTGAATAGGGGTTGCCTCTTAAAACTCATGCAAATATTTAAACCCTAAGGTTTTAATGTTAACCATAATGGATTAATGTTAATGCAGTAAAGGTGGAGAATTTATAAAATTATGGCATCTGGGATGTGAGCCAAGTTAGAAGTCTTTCGGTTGTTGGGGGCTCATACTTAGAACCTAGCTCTCAACTGAGGGGACTGGTTATGAAAACTGAGTGTACCGCATGGCTCTCTTTGCTTCCTGGCTTGCCATGTGCTTGTTCTTCCACACCCACTCCACCATTGCCAGCCTCCACCAGATGCCAGACTATTGGGGCCACCCAATCTTGGAATGTGAGACTCTAAACTATAAGCCAAAATAAATGTTCTTCCCTGTTAAGTTGCTCCTCTCAGTTATTTCAGTTGGAGTAATGAAAATATAGTATTCATTAATGCAAAAAATTATTTTAAAAGTACATTTGTTTGATAATTCCCTTCTTCCACTTTCTCTCTTTTAAAAATTTTATTTAGGGTATGCAAATTTCATGTATTCCATATATAGAGATTTAGAAATACCACCCCATCATCTCTCTTACAAAATTCCACCCCATCATCTCTCTTACAATGCTCTCACACTTCTTCTTTCTCCATGTCTTGTTCTCATTGTTTATTTTTCCAAAGATCTATTTTTAGTTTACTTTATACCCATAAGTTTAACCCTAGACTAAATAAAGAGTTCAACAAATGGTATTAAGGAAAAAATTTGAAAAAACACTATTCTTCAACAATAATCAAATTTCAAAATGTCAACTTCACTACTGTATATTACCTTTTAGGTACTCTATTGGTTACCACGGATCAGAGAAAACATGGTATTTGTCTTTTGGGGACTGGCTTATTTCTCTAAGTATAATGGTTTCCAGTTGCATTCAATTTATATCAAAAGACAGGATTTAATTTTTTTTTTAACCACAAGTAGTATTCCGTAGTATATATGAGCTGTTGCTTCTTTACCCAGTCATCAGTTGATAGACATCTGGGTTGATTCCATATTTTAGTCATTGTGAATTGAACTCCATCAGACATTAAGGTACAGATAACTCTTTCATGTTTTGAATCCATTTTGTTCAGATAAATTCCCAGGAGTGAGATTTATGGGTCATGTTGTAGATCTACCTTCAGATTTCTGAGGTATCTCCATATTGTCTTCCACAATGACTGCATTAGTTTACATTTCCATCAAACAACTCCTGCATGGGAGTGTTAAAAATCCAAAACTGATAATAATACATTTTTTCCTTTTATCTTATTTTATATCCCTAATTCTTTTACTGCGATATCTAGATTTCGTCAATGTTACCTTCCAATCCTTCTACTGAGTTTTTCAATTTTGCTACTATAATTTTAATGTCCAAGAATTTCTTTATATTTTCTGAAATGTTTCATAATTAAGGTTTCCTTGTTCATGCTTGGTTATAACCTCTTACAGTACTAATTTTATTTTTCAGATAATTCTTCTATTTACACATTGTTACTTTATCATTTACCTGTGATTTCCTTTTCTAGAATATTATCACTATTGTATTCCTTTTTTTTAGATTTATTATTTTTCAAAAAAATCAGTTTACTACTATTTCTTAAGCCTTTATAAGGGACTACAGGGCAATTTACGCATACATTCCCTCATGTTTAACCAACTTCTATATACTTGTCTCAAAAACTATTCTCCTGCTCTCAGGAATTCAAATTTATATCTTGTTGTAGTGTGGGTAAGATTTAAACAATTTATTTGAAGTCCAGTGTTGTAGCACAGTAGGTTAAGACACAGCTTACAATGCTGACATCTTAAATGAGCTCCAATTCAAGTCTCAGCTATCCATTTTCAATCTAGCTCTCTGCTAATGTGCCTGAGAAAGCAGGAGAAGATGGCCCAAGTACCTGGGCATCAGCTACCCATGTGGGAGACCAGAATGAGATCCTGGTTTCTGGTTTATTGTGGCCATTCTGGGGAGTTAGCCAGCAGAAGATTATTTCTCTCTCTCTCTCTCTCTCTCTCTCTCTCTCTCTCTCTCTCTCTCTCTTGCTCTCTCGCTCTCACACACACACACACACAAACACACACACACACACACACACACACACACACACACACTGTCTCCCCTCCATCTGTAACTCTGGCTTTCAAACAAACAAATAAATCATTTTTAAAAATTTATATGGACCTTTCAGCTCTACCTTGGGCAACTGAGGCCCCGTCACTTAGCTGAGTGAATGGTCTATGTTTCTTTGTCTTTTCTATTTCACTTGATATTCCGATCTCACACAATGACCTAGGGTTTCTTCATAAAGTTATTTTAAAAGTGTTCCTTCACTTTTGAGTGTTTCTTAATGAAATTGATACTAGCTTTTTAATAGATGTATGTATTTATTTGAAAATCAGATTTCCTGAGAAATAGACAGAGATCTTCCATCTGATGGTTAACTTCCAGATATCTACAATGACCAGAGCTGAGCCAGCTGAGCTATGAACCTGGACTCTTCCAGGTCTCTTACATGGGTAGCAGGGGCCCAAACACTTCCTTTGTTTTCCCAGCCATTAACAGGAAGCTGGATCAGAAATGAAACAGCCAGAACTGGTGCCCATATGAGATGCCAGTATAGCATCTCAAAGCTTCATCTGTTACTCCAAAACTCCAGCCCCTATACTGACACTAGTACAATCTAATAGAAACTTACTAGGAACCACATAGGTAATTTAAATTTTCTAGAATGCACACTAAAATAAAGCAAAAATAGCAGGTGTAATTAATTTTATCAATAATGTACATTTACTCTAATTGACTGAAACTATCATTTTAACATATAGTTAATATAAAAATAATTAATGAATTATTTTCCATTACATTTTTCCATGCCAAATCTTCAAAATCTGTTGGGTGTTTTTTGCTTACATTATCTTTCAATTTGGACTGCCACATTTCAAGTTCTCACAGATGCATGACTAGTGGCTGTCATGTTAGATGCCACAGTTCTAGGCAACTGCAATATAAAATTCAGTAAGTGGTAATACATGGTCCCAAAATAACTCATAGTCAAAGAAAAACAAGGAGAGCACTAAATGATAATATCAGTGATAAAGATTTGCCTAACCAAAACTATGGTATGTACATAAAATTGCATTTGCAGGAAAGACATTATCGAGGATGGTCTGCTAACTTGCACCATTGAAAATAATTTTTTTATTATTTGTATACAAACTACAGGAAGATCATAATGCTAAAGAATTCATAAATAACAGATTCCATTGTATGGCATGCTACAAGTTTAAGTTAAAACCATGAAGAAGAAATAAATACATTTAAAAAGGGATAAGTTGTGATATTATACGGTAGATTTTAGATGAGAAAAAGGGTCATGGGGAACATATAAAATCTTGGAAAATAAACCAGGTAAAAGGTGTTATTATACTGGACTAACAGCAGTTTTTGGAATGGAGATGTGGAGTAGCTTGGAGACCTCTGAAGAAGGCAGACTCACAACTTAGCAACTATTTAGATATGTTCAGGGAAGATCACCAAGAAAAAAATGAATGGACCACGTTGTTATTAGTCTTCATTTCTGACATAGGGAGGACAACGATGATTCCATTCACCAATATATGAATCATAAGAACAATAGCAGATTTGAGATTAACAATGATGTGTTGTCTTTTAGATATGTTTTTGACTAGAAAATCAAGTAGAAAAACCCATTTATATACCATGGATGGGTTTGGAGTTCAGCAGAGATTCAGAGATGAAAATACTCAGCATACAAACAAAACCTTTGTTTGCAACTTAAAATAAGCTATAATTTCAGGTACACAGTCAATGTTTTATAAAGGATGACAAGTGGAATGAAATTAAAGAACTCTAAGTACATGTCTTCTTTCTTACAAAAACTGCACTTATGAATGCACTTCAAAAAGTTTTCAAACAATCGAATTAAAAACTAAATTATTTTGATACAAAAAATTTAAAATCCTTAAATAATTTTAATACTAGAAATTTCCCACAAACTTTGAAGACCTTTAATTGTATGTGCAACAAGACAGAAATGAAACACTTTTCCAGAGACTTGTATGTATATTTTACTTGGCAAGATATTAAATTTTCCATACTAACAATATAGTAGATAAGTTTATTAAATAAACTTTCTGAGATTTTTTTTCTAAAAGATTATTTGAGTTACTTGCACAGTTCACCAACATGCATTCAAAGTAAGACTATATAACCTCACAAGGGGAAGATATGGTGGCATGTGCACACTTTGTGCTTAGTTTGTGTTCCCTTCATCAATTTCTCTCTGGTGCATAATTTAATAACATTTTTATGCTACAAAGCTCAACACACTGATCATCTCTTTTCACATGAAACAAGAATAATTTGAAAATGTTTAGAATGGTTTATAATCCTGGATTTGGGGGAACAATTTAGTCATCAATTGTATTCATTAACTATGTTATTAAAGTTAAAGAAATGATAACAATAGTGAACTGTAATTTTTACATACTATATCCTAGGCATACATTGCCATCTAAGTGGTTTGAATGGTTTAGATTGTATAATTCTTACAAGGTCATACTCTAGGTACTGTTTTTATACCCACATGTGCCTTTGTATTATTTGCTCTTGGGTTCATTCCTCCTTGCCACCACCCTGATCTCTCTTTTAGCAGATTGGCTACATTTCCCACTCATTTTAGCTGGTCTCTGGCTGAGTTCAACAAAGAGATGGCCCTAATGTGAGATTAGAGAGTAGAAGCCAAGATAAAGCTGAGACAATCCTTCTCTTAATCTTAGGTGACAGTTATCTTCTTGCTGGGTTCAGTCTGTCCCTAGGCGGCGTCATCCGTGGAATGACACCCACTGGACAGCTCAGGATCTGAGCTTGGGAATGTCACTTTCTCTTCTGTCCTTCTGTTCCTGGTGCAGTTGATGGCTTCTGTTGCTAATCTGTATGGTGTCTCAACATCCCATTTACCACTTTTCAGTTTTTTTCATTACTTGTGTAATTCAACTTCGGCATTATATTTCTGCTTTCCTAATGGAGACCAATATATACTTACATATACTTATATGTGTATTTATATCATATATGACATATACATACTATTATAATTATATTTTATTTTATATTCCAGAGGAGGGGAAGGTATGCTAAGAGTATTTGGAAACCTAAAACTAATAATCATATAGCCAGAAAGTGATTGAATCAGAGTTCATTTCAAATAAACAGGTTTAAGATTCCACATCTTGGTAGTATCCTGAACTGAACTATGCTAAAATATACAGACCTAAATTAAGATCTATAATGCAATACAGTAAACTACACTGGAGTACACTCAAGGGATGATCATGACATATTTGGGACAATATGTGTCAGGCATTACTCCCCAGTATTTTAAACGTATAACCTCACTTCATCCTCATTATAACCCTAAATTAGCCCCTTGGTTTTATTTTTTAAAATGTGGAATGAATGTGATATTCCAAGATACTTTCAAGTTCAAAAAAGGGCTTTCATACATGTGATCTTTCCCTCTTTTGTTTGAATATAATCTCTCATCAGGACTAATCATATGGTGCTATAATGATTTTTATTGATGTTATAATACATTAGCAAAAATTTAGGGACATGTAACTATTATTTTCAAGTTCTGTGGGTCAGAAACATGGTATGGGTCTCTCTGAGTTGAACTCAAGATGTTGAAAGAACTGAATTCTTCTTGGAGGTCCTGGTGGAGCATCTAATTCCTTGTCTTTCCAGCAGAGAGAGGCTACTGCGTGCCCTGGCTCATGCAGTTGTCTTCCATCTTTGTAGTCAGCAGTTGCTCACTTTGAATCACTCAGACTCATTTTCTCTCTTGTGATTATAATGGACCAGCAGAATAATCCAGCATAATCTTCCAATTTTAAAACCAGGTGATTAGCAAATTTAGTTCCACTTGCAAACTTAATTTCTCCTTGCCAAGTAGTATAACATATTTTCAGGTCCCAGTGATTGCAAGAGGACAACTAGGTGGAAGACATCATTCTGCCTACCACAATTACCGTGTACTTTTTTATGCTGAATTGATTATTTTTAGTAGATTAAGAGCTTCTTATGGACATATTTTCTATCTCTCTGCTTTCTCTGTAGTACTTTGCACAAATTACTTAATCAGTAAACGTGAAGTCCTGCCTTTTTATTGATTATTATCATGACACTTAATTTTTCCACAATAAGAATCTCCAAAATATCTTTAAAAATGTAAGTTAAGTTGCATTTCTGGGGCCAGTGGCTTGGCACAGCAGGTTAAAGCCCTGGCCTGAAGCACCCGCATCCCATATGGGTGCTGGTTCTAGTCTCGGCTGCTCCTTTTCCAGTCTGGCTCTCTGCTCTGGCCTGGGAAAGCAGTAGAAGATGGCCCAAGTCTTTGGGCCCCTGCACCCATGTGTAAGACCTGGAAGAAGCTCCTGGCTCCTGGTTTCATATCGATGCAGCTTCAGCCATTGAGGCCATCTGGGGAGTGAACCAGTGGATGGAAGACCTTTCACTCTGTCTCTACCTCTCTCTGTAACTCTGTCTTTCAAATAAATAAAATAAATCTTTAAAAAAAGTTGCATTTCTTTTATTTGCTTTTCAAAATCAATTTTAAAAGTATGTAGAACATAGTGCCTTGAGCTACTGATGAAAAGTGTGTCAACAAAGCAAGAGATAAATGAAGGAAAGAGCTCATTGAATAATGCCAAACTCTGGATGACAAGGCAATATGACAGCAGCTTCTATGTGACTTGAATCATCATCAACTATTCTCACACCCTTTATCTGAATATGAGCTCTGAGATTCTCAATATTCAAATTTCCATATGTTGGCCCTCCCAGTCTTTAGCTAGAGAATTTGTTGTATTTGGTATCAGAGAAAAAGCTTATTTAGCTCTACAAGGTAAATTCCAGTTTGTTAATGCTTTTAGAAAAAGGTTCATATGTGGCATGATGGAAAACATGGGTGGTTGAGGGAATGTATATTTGTGTGTCCCTGGTATGCAGTTTAGTGTCTCTAATAGATGTGTCACATTGAAGGAGAAATGAATAATATATAATAGCATAGGAACATCTAGGAAGAAAGAAAAGAGAAGTGAAAGAAAGTAACTGAGTTGGTGTTTCTATTTTTTTTTTAACTTTAACTTTTTTTATTTGATAGGTAGAGTTACAGACAGTGAGAGAGAGAGAGACAGAGAGAAAAGTCTTCCTTCTGTTGGTTCACTCCCCAAATGGCCGCTATGTCCGGCACTGTGCCGATCCAAAGCCAGGAGCCAGGTGCTTCCTCCTGGTCTCCCACGTGGGTGCAGGTGCCCAAGCACTTGGGCCATCCTCCACTGCCTTCCCAGGCCACAGCAGAGAGCTAGACCGGAAAAAGAGCAACTGGGACTAGAACCCAATGCCCATATGGGATGTGGGCGCTGCAGGCGGAGGATTAACCAAGTGAACCATGGTGCTGGCCCCAGCGTTTTGATTCTCAAACCTAACTAACAAACCAAAGGATTATCAGGAAATTCACAGAATGTGCATTAGAAGCTACAAAAGCATAAAACTAGGCTAGAAATGACGATGTGTGACACAGATCGAAAGATCAGAATAAAAACTAGCTACTTCCTGTATTCCCCAAAAGCCATGGTTTTTGCCAGTTGGAAGAGAAGAAATCAGTGAACTCTGTTTCCACATCACCTGATGGGATATAGACCAAAGGGAAGCCTGAGTGTTAGTAAAACCAGTGCTGTCTTAACTGGGGTGCTATCTTAAGCCCCAGGCTCCATACAGCCACCTGTCATTTCCGATACCAGATAAGTACTGATCCCCTCTTACACCACTACCAAATCTTCCTACAGCTTCTGTGGAAGTACCAAACACAATTCTTCTGAGGAGTACCAAACACAAAACTTCTGAGGAGTACCAAACACAATTCTTGCCCATCCATCCCTCCCAACTCCTTTCAGATATTGAAGATTTACACCTCCAAGGAACCTGCTCAGACTTCACTCCCTTTGAGAGCTACACTTTTCCATACCTTCTCGTACTGTCTCATTCCTTTTTCAGTGCATCACCATGAATTTCCTGATAATCTCATTCCTCCTACTCTTTTGTGTCTGTCCGCATCCACACTAGCCCCAGGAACACGTTATACATGGCAATTCCAGATTTTCTCCACTTCTACTCCCACTCCAGCTAAATTACTTATCTCCACCTTTTGTCCCATCAAGGGCTGTGCAGGCCCAATTACTCTCTACTTTGCTTTCACTCAGGTCTGCTCATGCAGCTATTGAACTAAACATTGTTTACCTGGATTTGCAAGACAACCATATTATCTCTGCCTCACTAAGGACAGCACAGGATCATGTAATGATGTTTACCAGAAAGGTTACTCATCATGGTCCTGTAAATTCTACTATACCGTTCACAAGTATGGCCCCCCAGGAAGACAATTCTCCAAGGTCGTGCCTCTCAATGAAAATACTGTAAGTTGGATGCTACTCTCAAAAACAGATCATCAGGTACAACCCCTTCTTACTTTCACTATGACTGACCCCATCAGGTTTGGCAAGATGGAGTCGGGGGATCTGTCACTTTATACATGGATTCTAACGTGTAAGACTCCCACAGAGCCATAAAAGTTATCAAGACTTACACCCAGCTCCCAACAGCCCCCACAGATGTGGTGGTCAAAATAGTAAAGGAGTCCTCTAAACATTTGTCTCAACTAATTAACCTGGCCAACCCCTTAACATGGCTACAACTCATTGATCTGTCTCTAACCCTACTTTACCAACTACTCAATTCTATTTTACCCTCTCCCTTTTACCAACAACAATGCTTTATATGTGCTCCCCTTTGGGAATCTCTCAACATGGCTACCCTACTCACTATTTCTGCTTCTGCAAACTCCTGATCCTCAACCCTCAGGAAAAAACAGAAATTTCCAATCGCCTTCCTCTACAATCTGGAGTACCAGATACAACATATTGGGTCACCAACAGAATGTAACCATTACTTCCATTGCTTCCTTCTGTAGCTCACCTGGGTCTTCATTCACTTAATATCAACAGTTCTACACTAGGTCCATGTGTATTGGTGATCCTTCCCCTGCACCTAACTTTATATGACTACTCTGAGTTCTGAGTTCCTTTTACAGACTAATCCCTCTGCCAGCTAAAAAAAAAACAAAAAACAAAAAACAAAAAACAAACAAACAAAAAAACAACAAGAGATCTTTCTCCCAGTCTTAGAATCAACTTTTCAGCCTCCCTCTCTTAGGTGGTGATTTCGGAAAATGCCTTAGGACATAATGGTATATCTATTAACTGACTCCAAGAACAACTCCAACAACTATAAGAGGAGGTCACAGATGCTATTCAGGGCCTTCAAAATTAGGTCACCTTACTAGTGGATGTAGTGTTACAAAACAAATGAGCTCTAGACCTTATAACAGCTGAAAAAGGGAGGGCTTGTGTTTTTCTGGGAGAACAGTGCTGCTACTATATAAATCAATGTGGTAAGGTAGAGCAAAAACTCCAACAAATTGCCCCCTCTATTAAACAGTCTGCCCTAGAGTCCAGGGAGTCTCTCCTCTTTTCTTCCCTATGGAGTTCTCTCACCACTTGGTAAATGCCATTCCTAGGACCATTGGCTGCTATTCTCACTCTGGCTTTTATATTACCTTGTCTGTTTAAATACTTACAGGAGGTGATAATGGAATGAACCAGAGCCTTCAGCAATCAGACTGTCAACCAAATGCTACTACAGGGAAATCCTCAGCTTCCCACCCAGGAGGTCATGATTTGAAATATTACTTTGCCAGCAGAGAGTGAGTTGACCTTCCATGTCAGCAGGAATTAGCTCTAGAAGAAAGATCATCATCCCTCCACCACTCCTGGTTTTTGGAGCTGATGTAACCCCATACAACACTTGCTCTATAAAAAAAAGGTAGGGGGGAGAATGTTAGTAAAACCAGTGCCATATTATCTTATCTGTATGTGCATATCTGAGTGAAATCAAAGTATAGAGTAATTGCAGCCCTTGATGGGGAAAAAGATGTAGTTGGGTGCCATCTTAAGGCCCAGGTGCCATCTTAGGCTCGAAACCCATCACCATTTTGCACAATAGGCTTCACTCCTAAGCCCAGCCTGGCTTACTAGAAGTCAGGCGGCCAAATGGCCCAACCACAAGTGTCAGCTCCACCCCAACCCTAATGGGATCCACTGCTCCCCCTTCCTCATCTCTGCAAAGGTATATATGACCTGTTCTCCCAGCACAGGCTGCTGTTCTCTCATGCTTGGAGAGGCCGCCTTGGTGTCTGACAATAAACCTTTCCTTTAACTTGGGTGTTTGGTGTGTTTTGTGGTGGCCTTTCACTGAGCACATCCATCGCCTTGTCATGCTATTGAAATTTGTTTTTTCACAATAATCTGGTTCAAAATCATCTCAGTATATCTGAGATATAAAGGGTGGTCCATGTTCCTGTTAATAGCCAGCCAATGAAATATAAGTGGTAGTCTTATATTAATGTACCATTTTAAGGTGAAGGTGCATGATGTGTCACTTTCCAGTGAGAAATATGACCATATGGCTTTCTTGATCAATAAAGATAAATGGAAAGAATGTCATCACTTCCAGGTGGACATTTTCAGAGAAATTACATCAGGCTTTCTTTTATCTGCCATGATAGCTGCAGAAGTGCTTGAGATGGAGACTCCACTGGATTGGACCACAAAGAGCAAAGCTCTCTTTCCTAACTGAACTTGCCAACTAGCTTAAGTAAAGATGTATAGATAGATAGATAGATATGCTAAACCATGAAGGGTTGTGCACTGTTTGTTACAACAAACAAAAAATGAATTGTCTGGACTAATAAAACCAAGTAATCTCTTCCCAAACTATAGAGAATGAGATAGAATATGACATTTTCAGACATGCAAGTAATAGGAAAGTTTATTCTCATTTACATATCCCTAAGAAGTTATTTGAGAATATATTCCAATAAATGAGATAGCAAACTAAGAAAGGAGAAGATACAAAATTCAAAAAAATGTGGATCTAAACTGGAAAAGCAATAAAAGAAAATCCTGAAAATATTACTAGCATATCCAGACTAAAGAACAACAAGTACAGACAGGAGCAGATGAAAAAAATAAAAAGCCACAGAGTATTCCAGGACAAGTTCAGTTGATAAGCAAAAGGGAATTCTTATATAATGGAATATATGAACAACTGGAAACATCTGAAAATATGATGTAGGCAAATAATGCTCTAAAGAAGTTTAAAATAATTTAAAATTCACACATTAAGATAACATTCCCCATGTTATCTCATGGAACTCATAGAAGAGTTTGCTAAAGTGACAGCTTATAAAATCAACACACAAAACTCAGTAGCCTTTGTATAAATACATAGACAATGCCACAGTTGTGAAAGAACTTCTAAGATCAAATCCTACTCACAGTAGCTACAAAACAAATTAAACACCTTGGGATAAATTTAACCAAGGATATCAAAGATTTCTACAATGAGAATTACAAAGAAATAAAGAAAGAAATAGAAGAGGACACAAAAAATGGAAAAATCTTTCCTGTTCATAGATTCTAAGAATCAATATCATCAAAATGTCTATAGTACCAAAAGCAATTTACAGATTCAATGGGATACCATAGAAATGCAAAAAAAAAAATGATACTAAAGTCCATATGGAAACACAAGAAACCCTGAATAGCTAAAGCAATATTATACAACAAAAACAAAGCTGGAGGCCTCACAATATGAGATTTTAAGAATACTACAGGGCAGTTATGATCAAAACAGCCTGTTCCTGGCACACAAACAGAGTGATATATCAACGGACCAGAATAGAAATGCCAGAAATAAACCAACGCATCTACAACCAACTTATCATTGACAGAGGAGTTAAAATCAGTACCTGAAGCAAGAACAGTCTTTTCAACAAATGGTGCTGGGAAAATTGGATCTCCACCATACAGAAGTATGAAGCAAGACCCCTATCTTACAACTTACATAAAAATCCACTCAAAATGAGTCAGAGACCTAAATCTACAATGTGATACCATCAATTTATTAGAGAACATTGGGGGAATTCTACAAGATATTGGCATAGGCAAAGAATTCTCGGAAAAGACTCCAGAGGCACAGGCAATTAAAGCCAAAATGGACAAATAGGATTACATCAAACTGAGAAGCTTTTGCCATGCAAAAGCAACACTCACCAAAGTGAGGGAACAACTGACAATATGGGAGAAATTATTTGCAAACTATGCAACTGATAAAGGATTAATAACCAGAATATATAGAGCTCAAGAAACTCAACAACAACAACAAAAAACAACTCAGTTAAAAAATGGGCAAAGGACTTAAACAGACATTTTTTCAAAAAAAGAAATCCAAATGGCCAACAGACATGAAAAACTGCTCAGGATCACTAGCTGTGAAGGAAATGCAAATCAAAACCACAATGAGGTTCTACCTCACCTCCATAAGCATCGTTTTCATATAGAAATCAACAATACCTCTCCCCTTCCATTCACATCAAGATTCCTTTTCAATTCTCTTTATATACAGAAGATCAGTTTAGTACATATGACGTAGAGATTTCAACAGTTTGCCCTCACATAGGGACACAAAGTGAAAAATACTGTTGGAGTACTGGTTATAGTATTAATTCACAATGTACAGCACATCAAGGACAGAGATCCTACATGATATTATTTTTAAAAAATTGATTAATTATCTATGCAATTTCCAATTTAACACCAAGGTTTTTTTTTAATCATTTTCAATTATCTTTATATACAGAAGATTGATTCATTATATACTAAGTAAAGATTTCATCAGTTTGCATCCACACAGAAAAACAAAGTGTAAAAATACTGTTTCAGTACTAGTTATAGCATTACTTCACTTTGGACAACACATTAAGGACAGATCAAGGGGAGGGTTGTGGGTGGGAGGGAAGTTATGGGAAAGGGGGAAGCCGTTGTAATACATAAGCTGTACTTTGGAAACTTATATAAAAGCTTTATATAAAAAAACACAAATATCCTAAAAGAAATAAAGCATACATGTTTAGTACATTTAAAAAAAATCAACAATCAAAAAACACCTGCAAGGATGTAGGGAAAAAAGTACCCTAATCTATTGTTGGTGGGGATGTAAACTGGTAAAGCCACTATGAAAGACAGTATGGAGATACCTCAGAAAGCTGAATATAGACCTACCATATGAACCAGCCATCCCACTCCTGGGAATTCATCCAAAACAAATGAAATCATCATAAGAAAGTGTTATCTATACTCCCAAGTTTATTGTAGCTCAATTCACAATAGTGAAGATATGAAATCAACCCAAATGTCTGTCAGTTGAAGTCTGGATAAAGAAATTATGGGATATGTCACTCTGGAACACTACATAGGGGTAAAAAATGAAATTTCATTCGCAACAAAATGGATGAAACTGGAAAACACCATGCTTAGTGAAATAAGCTGGTCCCAAAATGACAAATACCATATGTTCTCCCTGATCTGTGGTAACTAACAGAGCTCCTAAAAGGTTATCTATAGTAGTGAAATTGATACTTGGAAATGCAATGAGTTTGAAAAGCCCTTGTCTTGACTGTTGAGGAACAGATTTTTTTTTTTTTCACATTATTTGTTGAATTATTTACTTAGTGTAGAGTTAATTGGGTGTGTACAAAGTTAATTGAAAATATCCCACATTAGACTCCCCTGGTTTAGGTCTTTACTCATCAGATTCTAACTGCCTGCTAATGTGCACTCTGAGAGGCAGTAGGTAATTGCTCATACAGTTGGGAGACCAGGATCAAGTTCTCAGTTCCTGGATTTACTAGCCTTGGCTGTTGCTGACATTTCAGGAGTGAATCAGGGAATGGAATATTTCTCTGTCTCTATTTTTTAAATAAATAAATTTCAAAAATTTTAACCAAAAAATTGTATATAAGACTCTTGAAGTGGGACTGAACAAATTTATTACAATCAGTGCATTTATAATAGAACTTATTATATATTCAAAATATTTTTCCAATGCCTTTTTGAAATATTGGATAAAAATATGGGCCATTTTTTGCAACTATATGAAAACCAGAGTGCTATTACTTCTTTGAGCACTCTCAAGTCATAAAAGTCAGAAGTCCTTAAGTCTCATTAAATCTAAGTCATTAAATCACAAAATAGAGTCTTACTTCAGATATTATAATGCTCATTGACTTAATTCATTTTGTCTTTCTTTAACAGAAAACTCGAGACTAAGTAAGTAATAAACAACAGAAATTTGTTCCTTAAAGTTCTGGAGGTTGGAAATCCCAAATTTAGAGGACCCACATCCACATTGTCAAGATAATGATGTTAATCCATTCATGACAGCAGGAACCTTGGGACAGGTGAACCTTACTATGGCCCTGCCTCAACACTGTTGCCTTGGGTATTAAGTTTCCAACACCGGATCTTGGGAGGACACATTGAATCCATGTCGTTAATCAATATTTTAGTTTTCTTTCCAAAGCACCACCCAATAGTTGGAGCTACCTCTATAGATAGACTTGCACCAAGGAACACGTGCAGTCTAGGATTCCGTTTTCTTTTTCACTCATTTCTTCCCAACTCCTATGTCTTGGTATTGAAACCTCTAGAACTAGAGCATTGGAAGGCCCAAGGTATGGTAAAGGAGGGTCAGGGAATCCTTTTCTTGAATGACATAAGTATAAGCTGCTGTCATGTTCTCTAGGTGTGTAAATATTTTAAGGATACTTTTAATATCAATAACGCTTTTGTGAATTCTTGAAGGTCCCTTACTGGGCTCCTCTGATTTTAACTTCTCTGATATAAGCAGTGGTGATTGAATCTTATCTCTTGCTCTGCAGGAGTCCACTGTATTCCAGGAATTCCTGTTTGGCAGGAGTGACAGCAGCTTGCCCTCCTACTGGGACTACATTTACAGCGTGGAAACACTCAAACTTAGCACTATGCCCAGAGAGCAGAATACTTTCCTTTCTAGTTCATTAGACATTCCTTAAATCTCTCAGGAAAACATCAGAAACCAGTCCTCCTGCTTTGCACCCACCAGGCCTTCTGAGACGTACTTCAAAGCCCTTTTTACTGTCTGTTGTCACTACATATGATAGAGACTCAGACTTCCTCGACATAAACCAGACAGGAATCATAGAATTACAACAACTTTCTAACAAAACTTATTAAAATCTGTTCTTCAGTTCCAAATACCTGGGCCCTTTGATGCTAAGTGTTTAGCAGTTGGCTGGCTTTGATTGCTAGGCAAATTGTAAAATCTTAAAAAATGAAAGTAAATGTTTGACTTACTGAAGATTCCATGAGGAAGAAGGAAGACAAGATAGAGGAAACAATAGGAGAGGTGATACTCCTCTCTTAAAGTAAGACAAAGAAGCCATTAAAAAAACAAGAAATGAAAGTTCATAATGGCCACAAAATTAACCCCTTAGGAACTGGAAATAATAACCAAACATCATTATCCAGAGGAAGATATGGAAGATGAATAAATTTTTGGACAAAATCATATTTATACAGGGATATGAATGGATTTTTAAAGTGAATAAGCCAAATAATAAACACATAGTAAAGAAGAGAGATTTATTTAATTAGTTCCCTTTATACTATCTTAATCACAGGAGGAAATCATTTCTATTCATTCATTCCTTCAACAAGTTATCAAATTGTTACTAGTGCATGCTGTTAAAGTGATCAACACAAATAAAAAATAATACTATGCACTGAATGCATATATTAAAACCCTAACCCAAATGTGATGGTATTTAGAGGGAGCCCTTTGGTGGGGTAAATAGATTTAGCTGAAGTCATAAGGTTGAAGCCCCTAGATGAGAGTAGTGTTCTTAATGGAAAAGAGAAAAGAATCTTCTTTCTCTTCATCATGTGAGTATCCAGAAAGAAGTTGGCTGTCTACAAGCCTAAAAGCCTAAATGATGGATCTTCCCAGACAAAAAAAAAAAAACACCTCCTGGCATCTTAATTTTAGACCTTTAATTCTCCAGAATTGTAAGAAATAAGTGTTTCTACTTACTCTGTGGTATTTGGTTTTACGATCCCAAACTGACTACAGCACTCTCTTTTTAGAGGGCAACCACCGTGAAATAAAGAAAAAGGACAACTTGCACAATGAGCTATGATGGTTATTTGTTTTATTAATATGTAAGAATATGTTCAAATATGTTTATTAAAGAAAAGATGAACAACTTCGATTTAGACTTGATTAAAAATATGAATAATAAATTTCCACAAAATGCGAGCTAGAATTGCGTAGGTTATTTAAATGTGTTATGACGAGATTATATCTTTACATTTAATATAAAGTTGAGTTTACAACTTTTTGTAATCACCTTGTCAAAGCCCTGAGGTAACTGGAAGCACAGGGTGATACGGAACATGTGGAATGCAAGGCCCTGTTGGTCAGAACACTCTACGTTCTGCTCCTTCTAGAAATCTTGACAAACAGCAGAAGATGATTTCTAGAAGGTGAGGACTGGTAAGAGGAACATGGCAGAGTTGTGCCAGTGACAAGAATTTTCAATTGGCATCTTCCAATGCAAAGAATGAAAATGGGGACAGAATCTGTCTCAAAGAAATAACTAAAACAGGTCCTACGTGTATCGATAGATAGATAGACCCTGATCCACTAACAAAAATGTCTTTCTTGAAAGAATCTAATGCTTCTTCCTAGAGAAAAACAACTATATTGCTTCTCTAGCCCCTTCCCTTTCTAACCAACATTCTACCCCAACACAATTTTTTATTGAACTATTTTCTTGGAAGAAAGGAGAAAAGGAATTATTATGAGAGATGATGATTGTTATATCACAAAATCATGTGTCTTCCTTTATCTATAGAAGAAAATTGGAGTGCATAAACAAACTTACACTGTCAGCAACAATATTCAGGAGATCACTATCCTCTAGGCACAAAATGGAGTAGGAAGACCACCAAAAAAACTTTCAAACCTGCTTGTCAATGATAACTTCTGGTCCTTGGATTCATAGGCAATTGTCAATCAGTCCTCAGAACATAGTCCAAGAATATTTTTTAACCTTAAAATTGATACAAAATACTGATGATACTTTATATTCAATAAAATTTGTTTTTATTAGGATGAGGTTTCCTTTTCTTTCTTCTTTCATATCAAAACAAGTCTCTGCATTCATAGTGAATGTGCCTGGTCTTTTCATTTCAGAAAAAAAAATTCTTTTGTACCAAAGACTGGTGAAAAATCTGAAACAAAGATAGGAGAGAAAAGAGTAATTTTACTCTATAGGTGCTAAGGAGTATTCGTGTTAGGAAGGGCCATGATATAGAACATTTTGAAAAAAATCCCTGAGCCACTTAGGGGCTGAACATCTGACACAGTAAATCAGAGGTAACTGAACTCCACCTGTGTAACTCCCTATGAAACCAGAGGTAAGCCAGGAATTTATCAAGCAAAAAGAAAAACAAAATAAAAGGGGGAGAGAGACAGAGTTTAGTAAGATTTTATACATAAATTTATGTTAGCTTAGCATCATGAAAAATAATCAGATTAAAAATTTTTTTTTCTTTTCTTGATCAACATTACTCAAACTACATAATTGCATTAAAAATACTAGATTAGTGGGATCACTCATATACTGCTTTCTATAAATTTTCCTTTTTTTCCTCTATAAATGTGAGGTTCCAGAAGCTCTCTTTCATTTAAAAGGTTCTGGATGAATCAAGAACTTTGTGTTACTTTTTTTATACTTTTACTTAATAAATATAAATTTCCAAAGTACAGCTTTTGGATTACAGTGGCTTTTTCCTCCTCCATAACCTCCCTCCCAGCTCCCGCTCCCTCTCCCATCCCATTCACATTAAGATTCATTTTCAATTATCTTTATATACAGAAGATCAATTTACTATATATTAAGTAAAGATTTCATTAGTTTGCACCCAAACAGAAACACAAAGTGTAAAGTACTGTTTGAGTACTAGTTATACCATTAAATCACATAGTAGAACACATTAAGTGCAGGGTCTGAGTCCATCCGTACAAGGATGGACTTGGTCCGAGGAAAGGTGAGTGTGTCGCTCGCCCGTTTCCCAGCCTCCGGATCCTGGAGACAATCAGACTCAGCGGGGAGCCAAGTCTAGCAAGGACTCATTTATTCTGTGGATAACTGAACCTTTTATAGCACAAAACTGCAGAGTCATTGGGGCAGGGCTAAGGACCAACCAACCATTTAAAAGATCACTTTACGGGGGGGGATTTCTATAGGACTAGCCATATGTCTATACACTTGTTACTAGTCTTGTTACCTCCCCTGATGTTGCGTAGCCAACTAGCTTTTGAGTTCTGCCCATCTTACTTCCTCTGGGCGCCATCTTCTTTGCCCCTGCTTGGCGCCGCCCAGTCCAGGGGCCACATGCGCACACGCCAGGTCCCTCCCTGCGCTGCCATCCCCAGGACACCTGCTGGCTGGCTCCATGGGCCCCGGCTCAGGTTAGTTCTCTGGCCTGGCTCCGCGCAGCTCCATTCCGCACAGCTCAGGCGGGGGCACCCAGGAGCAGCTGCGCATGTGGAGCCCCTGGGCCTGGCCTGGCCGTGCTCATGCCCCACAATTAAGGACAGAGATCCTACATGGGGAGTAAGTGCACAGTATTCCTGTTGTTGATTTAACAATTTGACACTCTTGTTTATGGCATAAGTCATCACCCTATGGAAGGCTTTTGAGTTCGCCAACTTCAATCTTATTTAGACAAGGTCATAGTCAAAGTGGAAGTTCTCTCCTCCCTTCAGAGCAAGGTACCTCCTTCTTTGATGGCCCCATTCTCTCCACTGGGATCTCACTTGCAGAGATCTTTCATTTAGGGTTTTTTTTTTTTCCACATTGTTTTGGCTTTCCATGCCTAAAGTACTCTCATGGGCTCTTCAGCCAGATCCAAATGCCTTAAGGGCTGATTCTGAGGCCAGAGTGCTATTTAGGACATCTGCCATTCTATGAGTCTGCTGTGTATCCCGCTTCCCATGTTGGATCGTTCTCTCCTTTTTAATTCTGTTAGTATTAGCAGACACTAGTCTTGTTTATGTGATCCCTTTGACCCTAATCCTATCAATATGATCAATTATGAACTGAAACTGATCACTTTGACTAGTGAGATGGCATTGGTACATGCCACTTTGATTGGATTGAATTGGAATCCCCTGGCACATTTCTAACTCTACCATTTGGGGCAAGTCCAATTGAGCATGTGCCGAATAGTGTGTTACTTTTCTTTTTATTTTCAATAGTGTTAACAAGAACTGACTTTATAAATTTGCTCAAAAATCAGTTCATTAAATGAGATCCATGTATACATTTTTAATAATATAGCTTTATTATTACTATCCTATATAATGTGTTAATGCAGCATTATGTTATATATAATATAGCATTATTATACATTATATATAATATAATGTATTGATATAGCAATGTGTGAGATGAATGTAATCATTTGGTCAAAATAATAATCAGTAAATCATATGTGTGTAATTGTATCCAAAATTTCATACTAGCATGCACCTGTTAATATGTCTTGTGTCTTTAAACATGAGATATTTTTTAAGATTTTATTTATTTGCTTATTTAAAAGGCAAAGTAAAAGAGCAAAGGGGTGAGGAGGAAGAGGACTTCCATCCTCTGGTTCACTCCTCACATGGCCTCAAACGCCGTGTTAAGGAAGGCCAAAGCCATAAGCCAGAACCTTCTTCCAGGTCACCCAAGTGAGTGGTAGGGACCCAAACACTTAGGCAACCATTCACTGCCTTCCCAGGTGCATTAGCAGGAAATTGGATTGGAAGCAGAACAGATAGGACTATAACCAGCACTTTGCCAACACCTCAAATGATGATAAGTCTCACACACACTCACACACACACACACAAACACACACTGTGCCACAATGCCAGCTCCCATAGAAATATTTTGTTTTGTATCTTCAATCTGAAGCACTCAGTGATGCACCACCCGCATATACAGCTTTGTCATGGACTTATGACTATCATCTTAATAAATTCTGGTTTAATGGATCAAAACATCTGCTCTTCCTACACAGCTAAAGGTACCATACTAAAATTTCTCCCTAACACAGGCTGAGTGTGCTAGTTCAGAGTTTAGAGTACGACTTCAATGCAAAAGCTAAAGCACTAATTATGGTATGATTTCACCTGAAAGGCAGCCCTGAGACGTGTAGTCCCAGGAGAGCATTAAAAAAGAAAGTTTCCAGCTTTGGAGTTTTTCTTTTATTCTAACATAAATCAAAAGTGACTGAGCATTGTGTAGCAATTTCCCCCAAACTAAATTTATCCTGGGATGGAGACAAAATGAAGATGACTTATAACTGAAGGACATTTTCCATCGTATTCCAAACATATGCAAACAAACAAATAAAAAATGAGCCTGAAAATCTATATGCCCTCCTCCCCAGCCTGGGGAGCTGCTTCATTGAAACTGTTTGCTACTACATGGAAAATAACCAAAAAGGATTAGCCTCAAGGAACAAAGAAGCGACATTTTAAACTCAAGAGACAAGCAACAAGATCCCAGAGGGAGCAAATCCCTTAAAAGAAACTTTCAAAATCCCTTTATTCTAGGTTTATCAGCCTGGGGAGCTTAATTTCATGAAGCTTTAGAAAGGAAGAAAGTCCTGGTACACACTCTAGGTTCAGATCTCTTAATCCTTCTAAATTGCTCTGCCTTGTTTAGAAAGATCTGCTTACAACCATCATTGTGTAAGTGTAAACACGAGAGCTTTCAGATCAGTCTCTGTGCTTCAGATCTGCCAGACATCATTCATTTCTCATTTTACAGGCAAACCCTTAGCACCACCACAAACTTCTTAAAAAACCAAACCATACTGCAAGGCGCATGTACAATTCTTTGTATGTCTGGATTTCCCTATAAGGGCATTGGGCTTTACTCCCATCGCAATTCTTGTTTATAACTCACTGAATTTATGGCCTCCCTCTTAAACATCTGCAGTCATCATTTTTTGTCTCTTTTCTTAGGAAAAGCACAGCTCCCTACATTGGAAATAAAGCAGGTATTTTCTTGAAGTAAGTCAAGCAAAAGACGCCAGTGCTGTCATAATTTGAATGGGAAACTCTGGAGCTAAAACTTGTCTCTTTGTTGAAAGTTCCATTAGCCTCATTTCAAGAAGATAAAACTCTAAACCTAACAACTTTATTAACCTTCTGTGTGAATGACAATATAACTCTTCCTTTTCTTTGTGCTTCATAAAAACAGATATTTCTTCATACTTACGTTTATTTTCTTAACCTTTATAATTGACATAAAATTGTACATATTTGGTACGATGTATTCAATATACAATTTTCAAATCATATCTGTCTCCTCAACTAAGTATCATTTCTCTTAGTGGTGCAAACATTCCAAGTCCTTTCTTATAGCTTTTATGAAATATCATTATCTATATTCGACCCACTGTGTAGTAAAACACCAGAAGCATATTTTTCTGATGGTAACTTAGTTCCCACTAACCAATCCCTCCCCATCACTTCCTCCAGTGTTTTAAAGCCAAGACAAAGCTATGGTTTCATCTAATATTCCACACTCATTTTAGAGAGAGGGTCCCATATCCCAAACCACTAATTTAACCTATCACAGGGGAAGAGCTGGAACTCATCTCCCGATCTTCTAATTTCAGTGTACTTACTGCTGTCTCCGCTGTGCTGTGACCTAGTTTCCTTAGCCAAAACCTAATAACAGGTTTCCTATCACAAGTGCACTGCAAGGATCACACAAAATATTTGACCTGGAAATGTATTGGAATATTAGTAAATATAACCCAAATATTAGCCATTTTATATCTTAACCTTAATAGTGACTAAAAGTTCAAGTTCAAGTGTTCCCCTTAAAGTCACTTCCAGATTTCATAATAATGCATTAATAAGATATTATTTTCAAATTCTATCATGGGCAAAATCTACGCATTCACTGCCTATGTGTGTACGTATTAGTGGGAAAGGCTACTCTGAAGATATTGTCAGCCTAGAACCATAAAGGTAATCGCTATTTCCCACATCTTCCCTTTGTGTCTATTATGACACTAACACTTTTAGTGTAAACTATTTGCGATGGACTGAAGTTATCCTGCAAAATTTATGTGTGGAAACTTTAACCTCCCCTGTAATGGTATTTGGAGACACAGCCTTTAGGAGATAACTAACTGAGGTTCAATAGGATGAGGTCCAATTGAACTGGTGGCCTTATAGGGGAAGAAAAAGAGAGATTTCTCTCTCCTTGTACACACACACGAAGAGGTCATGGGAGCACACAATGAGTGATCCTATGCAAGCCTGGAAGAGCGCCCCCACCAGAAGCTCAATTGGTTGAAACTTCACCATGGATTTATAGCCTCCATAACAGTGAGAAAACAAATTTACGTTGTGGACGTCACCAAGTCTACGGTATTTTGTTAGAGTCACTCAAACAGACTAGTACACTTCCGCAGAGTAAACTGCAGCCAAAATGCAATTTAAACAACATCAGACGGAAAGTATGAACTTTAGGTTTAAAGCATTTGGGAAAGACTTTATAAGTCAGTTGTGCATGTTTGTTTAGAGAAGTTTCTTTCCACATCACTTCCCAACACATCTGGCTTTTAAAGGTTGCCAGCGTAACACACAGTGATAATAGCGACAACAACAACAATTCAACCAAACCTTAATATTAATGAGTCTAAACATCTTGGTAATTTCCAACAGGCTGCTTGATATCAGAGCAATAAAAAATGTTGTGCTGTTGCTCACATTTCTAAAAATATACCTAGAAAATAACAACAACTCATTCTTTGAGCAGTAGGAACCAAGAATATCCTTACAGAGAGAATTCTTTTGTGAGTCTCTTCCTCCCATTGGTGAACTCTGGGCTGATCCCCACTTGGAACTGGTGACAGGATGCCACAATATCCAAGCTCTTTCACCCAGTATCAAGCGTTTTAACAGACGAAACTGCTGGGTAGTAATTATTTTCAAGGAGTCCTTTTCCTTTTCCTCTCAAGCTTTTGGTTTCAAGTATTATTTTTTTTTCCAATACTGCTTTTCTCTCTTTTGTTGCCAGAACATCCAAGCTCTTTTTCAAAGATTAGATTACCAGCCAGTGACTTTCCTTTGTTGAAAGGACAAGCTTTCTAACAAAGGAGGTGCCTTTCAGGGTAAAACAAGATGCATCAAAGCCCTGGGCCCTAAGGCTCTGCTATTTGCAATCTTCATAAAGCTAAGAAACGTTATAAGTTTTCCAGATTTTAGTACTCATTTCAGTCTTGCTTCCTGAAGAAATAAAAAAGAGAAAAGAAAAGACTTTCTTATCCTCAAAAACATAATATTAATAGCAGGGTTTTTATTTTAAAATCCCAAAGTGCTTTCTATCATATTATTCATTGAAAAAATCAGAATGCATGTCCATTGTGCATCAACTAAACTGAATAATCTTCATATTCACATTCTGCTGATTAAACCCTTGATGATTTTCATTGCTTTAAATTAAGGAACAAGATCTAAAAGCACAAGTGAAAGAATGTAGGTAGAGTCTCAATACTTTTTTCCATTTATTTATTAGGACCATAAAACTATTACTAAATATTTATCTCAGCATCAGGGGTATGTGTTTTTAAGTTAATGCCTCTCAGAAGACACACCTCATACACTGTTTAACTCCTTGCATTCAGGTGATTTGGAAGAGAACTGAAGAATTGTGGTGTTCATATCAATTACCCTCTCCCAATTCTAAAAGAATAGTATTGACTTAAGGCCCTGACTCAGAAAAGTAGAGATGCTAGGCTCTCACTACCTATGAGTGCTGTGATGGGCTACACGACCCTATCTTTCCAGTCCATATCAGTTTCCCTGCTTCTCATTACTTCAGCTGCCCCACCCAGCCATAAATCCATCCCTTTTCCTTCACCTCAGCATTCACTGTATGCCTGCCTCCCCTGAAAGCAACCTAGGACCAAGGTCAAACACTGCAGCACGCATGCCTGCTATTGTCCAACAGAAACCTGAAACCACATTGAGGGAGAAGTGATTCTGGGAAATGTAGTTCCAGGCCTCTTCTCAGATATGCACAGGAGAAGTGGACCCAGACAGTGGTAATGTAGCCTTGTGCAGAAACCACGAAGCACGCTGAAGAAAGTGAGGTGGCAAGACTCAAGTTCAAACAGCAAGCACTTGACCAAACACCACTTAGGGGACCTGTGCCCTCTGACTCCAACTTCAATATGACTTTTATCATCCCAGTGCGTCACAGAACTTATACAGATATCATTTGCACTCTCTCTTAAGAGATCTTGTCTTATTATTTACATCTTCAACTGATGTTTCAGCTTAAATGTCTTTAATTCCCGTTCCTCAGACTCTGCCTCTCAACACCAGCACACCTTCCTTTGATTCAGCTTATCTCTCAAAAGCTTGTAACCAGCTCACACCCTCAATTCCAAATTTCAATCCATTCCCATCCTCTTCCTTAGCAGAACTTTCTCTCATTGCTTCTTTTTTTAACTTGTTGCTTCAGTCTCTCTTGTTTCTTACAGGATTGCAAGAACCCGGTGTGTGTCAGCTCTTTCTTTACTTGTTCACTCCCTAGTCCTGCTTCCTGATTTTTGCATTTTCTTGCAACCTTTCCTCTCACTCTGGGGACAGCATTTTCAATTGAAGATCATGATCTTTTCTAAATTTACTTCCCTATACATTAATTTTCTTTTCTTTTAAAGTAAATGCATTTAAGCAAAAAAAAAAAAGTCATCTAATGAGCTATGTAAATAGAAGGATATTTAAGACCCTTCCTGACTGTCCTACATTGTCCATGGATAAGGCTTCAATAACCCATATGCTTCTGCCTCTTGTACCTCCCAGAGAAAAGGAATGGAACTCAATTTCTCAGAATCCTCTTTGCAATGTGGTTCCTTATTTCTAACGTTGACAGGCAGGCATCATGCAGGGTTTGAGGACAGTGTTTGGAAAATACTGAATTGGATGATGAAGCTCAGAATAACAGAAAACATCTGCCCCGTTAAGAGCAGTCTTTTCTAAGCTCTAGTTACGAGGCACCTTCTGGGCTTACTGATCATGACATCTGGTTACTAATGTCAAATTTATGTCTACTTCTGGCTGAGAAGGGCAACATTCACTTGCCCCCTAGCAGTTAATATGAGTCACAAGACTAGTGGTAGTCAATGGCCCATGGATGGAAATAACATATAAGAAAAGATTCAGTACGTTCTGGTTTTCTTTCTAACACAATCAGCAGTATTCCAGATAATGCAGTCAGAGACCCTGAGAATGGCATCTCATTAATCATTCAGTATGACTGCACAATAGAGCTTTTTGTTTTAAACAAAGTTATGATTAAGTAGCATACCCATACTAATTGATAGCATGAGATTCTATTTCCTCTTATCCATGAGAAAAATAATTCTACTTTCCCCCGAATAAATAACATCAAGAAAGGTACTTGGGTCAAGGCACAATTCAAAATAGCTTCTCACTTCTTGTTAGTGAATTTAATCTAGATAACACTTTAGTGCCATTCATCTGACAAATGACACAGGATATAACTACTATTAAAGTGACTTTTTGTCATTTAGACATTGGGGAAAGATTATTCCGGATGTCAGTAAGATGAATAGTTGTATGTTTTCCAAATATTAATAAGGTTAAATAAACCATACCATATCACAGGAATCATTATTTCTTGACAGCAGAGACTATACTTAATTCAGTGAATAGGCAAGCATAAGGCACATGTCAATGAATGTCATGACATGAATGAAGGTAATTCACATCCAATTATCAGAAATCATGTTTGTGTATATGCAGCACTATCCAATGTTATATTCTAGCACTTCTCTAGTCTCTGTAAGTATTAGCACCCGTTAGTCAGAAATATAGAAAAATTCTGAAATTTGGGCCATGACAGTATCTTCTACCATTGAAGACTTCTTTGTAGCTCTTTATGTTAGATGTTTATCAGACTTTATTACATGAAGTAGACTTGCTTCCAATTAGTTCATTTTGTGATGATTTATTAAAGTTCCAATAAAGAAGCGTCCCCACATTACCTAAAAGAATGATAGCTAGTAGTAACAGTTGACCGAAAATTTATTTACTTCAAATTTCCAAAACATTCAACTTAAAAGACAGTTTAAAAAATTTTAATTTTTTTAAATTTTTTTATTTTTTGACAGGCAGAGTGGACAGTGAGAGAGACAGAGAGAAAGCTCTTCCTTTGCCGTTGGTTCTCCCTCCAATGGCTGCCGCCGCCAGCACGCTGCAGCCGGCACACTGCACTGATCCGAAGGCAGGAGCCAGGTGCTTCTCCTGGTCTCCCAGGGGTGCAGGGCTCAAGCACTTGGGCCATCCTCCACTGCACTCCCTGGCCACAGCAGAGAGCTGGCCTGGAAGAGGGGCAACCGGGACAGAATCCGGTGCCCTGACCGGGACTAGAACCCAGTGTGCTGGCGCCACTAGGCAGAGGATTAGCCTGTTGAGCCGCGGCGCTGGCCCAAAAAATTTTAATTTTTTTAAAAAGACAAAAAAGGAAGAAGAGAACGTAACTTTAGCTTGGAAGCTGGAAAGCCAATGGATAAGCAATGCCTGGCCTTACTTGAAAAATGGTGGAACACAAAAACCTATAGTAAAGGAACTCCAAATCATGATCACTTGTGCTATAGAATGCAAGAAATTCTCACAGCTTGTAGGTATTGCTAATTTGAAAGTGAAGCTGTGGGTAGGCATTTGGCATAATGGTTAAATTGCCACTGGAGTGCTCACATTTCATAACCAAGTACTTGCCGTGAGCCCCAGCTCCTCTGCTTCTGATCCACCTTTTTGCTAACGCACATCATGGTAGGAAGCAATTGTGTGGATCTCTGCCACCCATGTAGGAGACCTGGATTGGATCCCCAGGTTCCAGCTTCTAATTAAAGTGAGGGTCCTTTTTGATGGAAAATATAAGAATTATTGAAATGAACTGACATGCATTTCATCTCCCAACTCCCAAATTCTTTACCTATATCTGACCTACTAATAAACTGTCTCCCCCAACCCTTGAAAGAATCAGCTATTTATTTGATAGGGACCCACATAAATTTTGGATTCTTGGACACTAATAATAATTTAGGATGAGGTAATGGCCTAAGAATTACTGGATAAATGAAAGTGTGCACATGAAAACACAAGGCTACATTAGATCTTTTTAAACACACTTACCCAAGCTTGCAGGTTTATAAGTTGAAGAGAAGTGACAGGATTCCTCTCTGGAAAAACCAGCTAGTTTAAGAAGCTTCTTTGGTCCAGTAATGAAGCAGTTGATAAAGGCCACCTCCTAGGAAATCTTCAAGTGAACAGAATACGCAATAGTTATATTGAAGCCCTGTTTTTAAATAAGAGCTTTAAATATTAAAGAAGTAAGAACAACAAATATAGCAGAAAAAGTATTTTCAAGAAAATAAGAAATTATAACTGGGATCCAGAGAGAAGAATCTTGGGATAAGAAGGGAAGACTATGAAAATAATGGAAACATGTAACAAGTACACAAAAAGTTCTGAGAACTTATACTCTCAGGAGAAATACAATTTGAATAGATATACTGAAGACAAAATTATAGGAGAAAAGTATTTCTAATCTAGAACTACTTATCCAGCTTCACTATGCCTCATGAATGAAGTCACAAGAAAGACAATTTTGGACAAATAAGATCTCAAAATTCTGTTCAGAATCTGAGAGTGTATGTTCCAGAAGACAAAGAAGGAAATTTAGGGTGAGGAGATGCATACTCTAAGAAGTAGAGGATACAACTGGAAATAAAGAAGCTGCTCTGTGGATACGATGAAGGCACACCCCAAGCACAGTCCATCCACATTGGAGCAGCTCTAGGAGGTCAATCTCCAAGCAAAATTGCAAAAATTCTCTCTGATGTATGGTAGCACGCTATTTGGAAATTTGTATTTC
Source organism: Sylvilagus floridanus (assembly GCA_949820135.1). Lineage (NCBI taxonomy): Eukaryota > Metazoa > Chordata > Mammalia > Lagomorpha > Leporidae > Sylvilagus > Sylvilagus floridanus. The sequence goes on from OX463244.1 coordinate 18,558,625, forward strand.
TTTTTTTTTTTAAACTTTTAAACTTTTTTAAACTTTCATTTAAAGAATATAAATTTCCAAAGTACAGCTTATGGATTACAATGGCTCCCCCTCCATAATTTCCCTCCCACGCGCAACCCTCCCCTTTCCCGCTCCCTCTCCCCTTCCATTCACATCAAGATTCATTTTCAATTCTCTTTATACACAGAAGATCAGTTTAGTACATATTACGTAAAGATTTCAACAGTTTACCCTCACATAGAGACACAAAGCGAAAATACTGTTGGAGTACTAGTTATAGTATTAATTCACAATGTACAGCACATTAAGGACAGAGATCCTACATGATTTTTTAATACAAGAATTTGGGACTACATTACTCACAGTCACACACAAAACAAGAAAATAATGAAAAGCTAACAGAAAATGCAACCATCACCGTAGACAGAGTGTACAGACAGAATCATCACATTTGGACCTTCCAAATTGTGATATCATTTGCTGGGATGAGGAGTGGAGATAAGGTCTGTGTGTATGTGTGTGTGTGTGTGTGTGTGTGTGTGTGTGTGTGTGACTATAGGAGACAGGGTAGGTTAATGAGAGCTGTTTTCCAGATTAGGAAATCAATTACACCACCTTAAAAAAGCAATTTAAAGAAAGAACAGTGTAATCATGCTGTATTTAAATATGGGATATGATATTTGAAGAAATATGATATGGGATAATGTCTACTTCTGGAGAATGGGATCAAGCCTTAAGTAAAGGAATTTTTTTCATATTTTTCAAACTTCTTTTGATTACAAATATGAAAGAACTGTGCATATTTTTAACTTTTTCTAAAACCCTAGATTTAGTAGATTTTTTAAAAAACATTTATTTATTTATGTGAAAATCAGAGTTACAGAGAGAGACTGAGAAATAGAGAGAGAGAGAGAGAGAGATTCCATCAATTGATTCATTCCCAACATGGCCACAACAGTCAGAGCTGAACCAGGCTAAAGCCAGGAGTCAAGAGCTTTATCTCGGTCTCCCACATGGGTGGCAGGGGCCTAAACACTTGGATCATCTAGCACAGCTTTTCCTGGGCCATTAGCAGTGAGCTGGTTTGGAAGTGGAGCTGCCAGGTTAGGAACCAACATCCATACGAGATGCCAACATCACAGGAGGTGGCTTTACCTGCCGCACTGCAATGCTGGCCAAGCAGACACTTTTAAAAAGTCATAGATGGGATGCAGAATAAAGTGTTTGCAGCACAAATAGAAGCCCACAGTGTTAGGCAATTAACTAAGAGCTGAGTGGGAGGGGGGTGTTAGAGAAAGAGAATGGGATTAGAAAAGGCAGTGTCTTAAGGAGCATGATATACATTTAGGGATTTGAGCTGACAATAATGAATGACCATCTAAGTTTCAAAAAATTAAAATAATAAGGGTATTTTTATAATTATTTAAATATATTCATTTAAAAATTATTTAAATTAAAATTTATTTAAATATATTTATTTAAATAATCACCTTTTTAGCATTTATTTAATAAACATAAATTTCCAAAGTACAGTTCATGGATTACAATGGTTTTCCCCCCCCATAACTTCCCTCCCACCCTCACCCCTCCCCTTCCCACTCCCTGTCCCCTTCCATTCACATCAAGATTCATTTTCAATTCTCTTTATATACAGAAGATCAGTTTAGTATATATTGAGTACAGATTTCAACAGTTTACACCCACACAGAAACACAAAGTGAAAAATACTGTTTGAGTACTAATTATAGCATTAATTCACAATGTACAGCACATTAAGGACAGAGATCCTACATGAGGAGTAAGTGCACAGTGACTCCTGTTGTTGACTTAACAAATTGACACTCTTGTTTATGGCATCAGTAATCACCCTAGGCTCTTGTCATGAGATGCCAAGGCTATGGAAGCCTTTTGAGTTCACTGACTCTGATCATATTTAGACAAGGTCATAGTCAAAGTGGAAGATCTCTCCTCCCTTCAGAGAAAGGTACCTCCTTCTTTGATGACCTGTTCTTTCCATTGGGATCTCATGCGTGGAAATCCTTCATTTAGGTCATTTTTTTTTGACAGAGTGCCATGGCTTTCCATGCCTGAAATATTAACATGAGCTTTTCAGCCAGATCCAAATGTCTTAAGGGCTCACATTCAGAAATCCACCAAAAATAGATGCTGGCGAGGATGTGGGGGAAAAGGGACACTAACCCACTGTTGGTGGGAATGCAAATTGGTAAAGCCACTATGGAAGTCTGTCTGGAGATTCCTCAGAAACCTGAATATAACCCTACCATACAACCCAGCCATCCCACTCCCTGGAATTTACCCAGAGGAGATTAAATTGGCAAACAAAAAAGCTGTCTGCACCTTAATGTTTATTGCAGCTCAATTCACAATAGCTAAGACCTGGAATCAACCTAAATGCCTATCAAAAGTAGACTGGATAAAGAAATTATGAGATATGTACTCTATAGAATACTATACAGCAGTAAAAAACAATGAAATCCGGTCATTTGCAACAAAATGGAGGAATCTGGAAAACATCATACTGAGTGAAATAAGCCAGTCCCAAAGGGACAAATATCATATTTTCTCCTTGTTTGGTGACAACTAACCGAGCACCAAAAAGAAATCCTGTTGAAGTGAAAGGAACACTATGAGAAACGGTGACTTGATCAGCCCTTGCCCTGACTGTTGATGAACAACTTAATATGTTATCCCTCCTAGTATTTTTTTGTTTGTTTGTTCTACTTAATACTATTGGTTGAATTCGGTAATCAATACACAGTTATTCTTAAGTGTTGAAACTTAACTGAAAAGTGATTCCTGTTAAATATAAGAGTGGGAATAAGAGAGAGAAGAGGTGTACAATTTGGGACATGCTCAAGCTGACTTAACCCTAACGGTAGAGTTAGAAACATACCAGGGGATTCCAATTCAATCCCACAAGGTGGCATGTACCAATGCCATCTCACTAGTCCAAGTGATCAATTTCTTTTCACAATTGATCATAATGATAGGACTAAGAGTCAAAGGGATCACATAAACAAGACTAGTGTCTGATTAATACTAACCGATAGAATAAAAAAGGGAGAGAATGATCCAACATGGGAAGCGAGATGCACAGCATACTCATAGAATGGTGGATATCCTAAACAGCACTCTGGCCTCAGAATCAGCTCTTAAGCCATAATAAATCACTATTAAAATATGTATCAATTATTTTCAAACTCTCCCACTGTAAATGAAAATTAGATTATCTTTCAGATAACTGCTTCTGTTTTTATCTGGGTGTTAAACCTCACAAGTCAAAACAGATGGACAGGGGTTTGCTCCGTGTCTTAGTAGATTAAGCATCTGCCTCTGACACCATCACCCCATATAGATGCCCATTCTAGTCCTGGTTGCTCCACTTCCAATCCAGGTCCCTGCTGATGGCCTGGGACAGCAGTGGAAGATGGTGCAAGTCCTTGGGCCCCTGCACCCACAAGAGAAACACAGAAGAAGCTCCTGGATCCTAGCTTCAGATCAGCTCAGCTCTAGTCTTGTGGCCATTTGGGTAGTGAACTAGTGGATGAGAGAACTCTCTCTGTCTCTTTCTCCCTCTGTCTGTAACTCTGCCTCTCAAATAAATAAATAAATCTTAAAAAAAAGGATGGAAAATAAAAATTGTAGAATACTACTCAGATTTAATATTTTGTCTACTGCAGGTTGACCAAGTAGCTCCATGAAGAAATAAGACTTGAATATTCTTGTTTTCAAAATACTCTGTATCTTAGAGCTGCAGCTAAAATAAAGATAAGTGGTCTAATTCCATCATTTTAAGATTGTTACAAATAAAGTAATTTCCAAAGAACATACATGTAATTGAATGAAAAAATATAAATCCAGCTCTCTTTCTTAATTAGGATCACTTTCTAATATATTATATCTGAAACTATTTTATTTATGAAGCAATAGAATGACATTGCCTAAGGCTTACTGATTTTCCAAGGACATAACGCTTAAGATTTGGGGAAAATTTATTAGTTTCAAAATAAATAAGAAAATTGCAAAACTGTAATTCATAAATATATCATTAAACACCTATAAACCATAAATTTATGTCAACTACCAGTCACAGTATGAATTGCATAATCTCATATATTTATATATTAATAATAATAAGTGAATCACAAGATACTACTATTATTATTGTTAGAGTAAGGCTTACAAAAGCCATGAAACAATCCTGTTCCTGCTGTGTAAGTCGTTACAAAAAAATTATCAAAACCAATGTTTGTAAAAATATTTATGTACACATACTACTGTACACACACATACAGACATAATTTTTCCAATTTGTAGATATACTGGTTAGTAAAAACCTAGCCAAACTCATGTTTTAAACATGTACAAAAATTTAGATAATGAAAAGTCCTCAAGTGTGTTTGTTCTTGTGGCAATGGGCAGATAAGTTACATGACCTCTAAGGTTCCCTTTGGCTTTAAATTCCCATAATTCTATTCTGATCCTCCTCTTTAAAAATACTGATCCTTAAGAAAAGACTAATCTTTTGCTGAATTCCTTCAAGGGATTCAGGGGTGGGGTGAGTCAAAGCCTCACTCTGTATTGTTTTTGGTGTTCTGAGTTCCTTCCTCTGCATTGCTTCATGTACTTGCTGATGTCAGAACTCTAGCTGGGGATCAAACATCCACAGATTTTCCAGATGTTGACATGTTGGGAAAGTGTATTCTCTGTGGGAGTGGTGACTTCTGTGGGAAGAGAAATCTTAGAAGCATGGTCCAGTTGCAGCCTAATTTAATTGAGGTAGTAAACATCATGGAAACAATGGTTAATATTGGCTGGCCTCCATCATAAGGAGGTGCACAGAGTCACAGGACCACCAAGAGGAAGTGTAGAAAAACAAGGCAAGCTTATGAAGCAGTGACGAGAGGAGAAGAGACAGAGAATGCTGAGAAATACAGGAACATAAACAAATGAGTAATGTTTTTCATTGGTTGTTCAACTGTGTGTGTGTGTGTGTGTGTTTGTGTGTGTCTTAAAAGCTCAAGAGAATAATTTATAGGATAAGAGTCTACAACTTACTTTCTTGTAGGTTTCAAGACCCTAGAAAGATAATTTCAAGATATTCTCAGATAGGTGTTTTTAAATTTCCTAAGTATTAATTTACACGGTTCATAAATTGCATTTAAAATCACAACATTTGCACTAAGTTAATCTTGTTGCTTTCTTAAATATTATACCCCGTTAAGGAGTTCCATTTGCTGACAAGGCAGCAACAAATACATCAAGAGACTTAAAAGGGTTATAATTTTTTTCTCTCAAGCTTAAGAGCTCTTGGACAAATTAACAGGTTTTGAAGATTGTGATAGTTGTCTATGTCATTACTTTCAAAAATCCCTCTGATATCAGAACTTATCAAAACCCTATTTTTTTTTCCTTTTTTTAGTGCTTTTTTAGGTAGTCATTGATCTTGAAACCTCACATCATATTACAGCTCTCCACATATTGTGAATTGGTCATTGTTCATACAAGGTGTTTAGAAATTGCCATGTCCTATCCATTCGAATTTCCCCAATTTCTCATGTGTTCATCTTTTCTGTGTTTCTAAATACATAAATTTATCAAGTAACAGATGGCAAATGGAAGCACCAATGGGCACAGCAATCTATCCAAAGCTCTTAAGCATGAAATGGCCCTGAGGCAAGCAGCAGAAGGAAAGAGAGAAGCTTGAATGTTTTCAAAGAAAAGACCGACTGTCCTTCCTTATAGATTGGAAAGCCATTCAATAAGTCAGACAATAAAACTGACCAACTGAGAATGAATTGATTTTAAAATATCAGTCATGTTAATAAACCACATTGAAAGTGGCACTAGGTTCTTGGGTACCCAACATGGTAAAGACTTAAGTGATAGAATCTTGTCATTGGTACTACAGTTTCACTGAAGTGGAGAGCAATATATCATTTGAAACGCTGTGTAACAGTTCTTTAGAGACGTAGAGTAGATATTAAGTGCTCTCACCAGAAAAAAAAGGTGATAACTATGTGAAATAATGCATTTGTAAATTAGCTAAATTTACCCATTCCGCAATGTCCACATACTTCAATACATGAAAACAACGTTACCTAATAATTTTTTAAAAAGAATTTTAAAGTTAGAAATAAGTATATCTTTCTACTTTAAAAAGATTTCTGTAAATTATTATACTGAAATCTTCCTGGCCCTGGGTTTTAAATACTTCAATACAATATTCACTGAGTCTGAGCAGTGTGCACCACTGTTAAAGAAATTGAGATAAAACAATCCTAAAATACACTTTCTCATATATTTTCACAATATTTATTCACTCCAGATGACCCTCTCCTTAATTTATATTACTATGGAAATACTTCTTTTAAAAAGTTGATACTAATGTATTTTAAGCCTAATTTCTCATGACAGACAAAAATACTCTTTCTATTATTTAATAATTCAATCTTTTGACCAGTTTTAAATGTAGTGTATATTTCCTATTACAAAACAAATCAGTTGCCTTTTTAATGGCTTTATTTATATTTTTAATTAGTTATTTATTATTTTTGAAAGATGGGATGACAGAGTTGGAGAGTGAGAGAGATATCTTCCATCTGCTGGAGTCACTACCCAAATGCCCACCCCAGCTGGGACTGGGCCAAGTTGAAGCCAGAGGCTCAGAATCCCATCCATGTCTCCCATATGGGTGGCAGGGGCTCAAGTGCTTGAGCCATCATCTGCTGCCTCCCAGGTTGTACATTAGCAGGAAGCTGGATCAGAAGTGCAGAGAAGTCAGGACTCAAACCAAAGACTCTGATATAGGATGCCGATGTCCCAAACAGCAGCTTGAGCCGCTGCACCAGAAAGCTCGCCCTCAAACAAATCAATTTTCCAAATCATTTTTATTTATTTTTTAATTTATTTGACAGGTAGAGTTATATACAGTGAGGGAGAGAGACAGAGAGAAAGGTCTTCCTTCTGTTGGTTCACTCCCCAAATGGCCACCACGGCCGGTGCTGTGCCGATCCGAAGCCAGGAGCCAGGTGCTTCTTCCTGATCTCCCATGTGGGTGCAGGAGCCCAAGCACTTGAGCCATCCTCCACTGCCCTCCTGGGCCACAGCAGAGAGCTGGACTGGAAGAGGAGCAACCGGGACTAGAACCCAGCACCCATATGAGATGCTGGCGCCACAGGCAGAGGATTAACCAAGTAAGCCACAGCTCCAGCCCCCAAATCATTTCTTAATAATATAGTTTCAAAGGAAACAAAAACTATACCAAAAACAATATATGGACACAATGAAGATTCTATCATGAAAATTAAAGGATTAGCCTCTGATACTGACTTTGATGTATTATTACTGTTATTATTATTGAGGCGGAGGTAGAGAGTTCTCATATGCTGGTTCACTCCCCACAATGGCTGGGTGAGGCCAACAGCAGGAGTTAGTACCTCAATCTAGGTCTCTCATGTGGATGACAGGGACCCAACCATGTGCGTCATCATCTGCTGCCTCCCAGGATGCACATTAGGAGGACACTGGAACCTGGAGTGGAGCTAAGACTCAAACCCAGGTACTTGGCATGGGATGTGCATGTCTTAAGTGCTAGGACAAAAGCCCACCCATGACATATTTTATTGTAATTCTTTATTATTCCTTAAATGCTATTAAACATTTTTTCTATTCAGATTATCTCTTACAAAGCAAATTGGATAGCAAGCACATTATCTTACACAATGTTACAAATCAGCACAGTCCAATATGGTTAACAACATGGCACTGTGTTAATGCATGACCCTGTGATGCTCAAGATCTTGGTTGGAATCTTGGCTTCCCTGGGACTCAGTGAGAAAGTCATAGAAAAACACGGAAACAGCCAAAAATTGAGATTATCTGAAGTTAGAAAAGCACTCTGCACACAAAAAAAGGATAATGTATCCAATGAGAGGATGTAGAAGAGCTTTATGATACAGACAATCCAGGAGGACCCAAGAAAAACAACAGAGCAGCCATGGGAAGCAGAGATGAAAGCAAAACCCAGAGAGAGCAGCACACACAGAAGCCTCACATGGGCAAGAGTTGCACTCATTCCAAGAACCAGAAAAAAATCTAGTCTGGATGGAAAACAATAGATTAGATAACAGGGACACACCAGGTGCAACAGATCAGTAGATGGTGGGTTGTCCATTCAAAGTGAATGAAGAGCTTTAAGTTTTTAGGGATTTCTGTTTCTGTTAACAAATGACCTCAAATCCTAGAGGCTTAAGAAAACAAAATTTGTTGCCGCACGCTTTTTTAAATTCAGGAATCCACTCCTGCTTACTGAAGACCTCTGGGTCAATGTTTTTTGTGAGGCTACCATCAAGTTTGGCTTGGGAAACAGGCATGTCAAGGCTTGAACTAAGAAGGATTTTCGTTCTCACTTGCATAAACATTGACAGTGTGCAGTTCTTTGCGTATCAGTGATCTGAGGGCCTCACCTTCTCACTGGCTGTTGATTGGAGGTCATCCATCCACACGGACCCCTCCATAAGGCAGGTGATTCATAGCACGGAAGCTTGCTTCTTCAGAGGATGGAACGGAAAGAGCCAAAGAGAGAGAAAGAGGCAGAGGCAGAGGCAGAGAGAGAGCAAGCAAAAGAAAGAGAACAAGACGGAAATCCATCTTTTGCAACATAAGCTCAGAAATGGCATCTCATTATTTTTGCTATGATGCATTCATAAGAAATCAGTATGTTCATGTACTTCTCAAAGAAAGGAAATTGCAGAATAGCATGAATATCAGGAGATGGATATTACCTGTGGGCCATCTTGAAAGACTGCCTACTGAAGAATCTCATGATTTTGTAACTTAGAATTACTAGTTCTATGTGAAGAATAGAGTATAGGAAGCCAATGTGTAGTCAGACCAGTTAGGTACAACTAACAGAATTGCTAATGAAGTAGATGTGGAGGTTAGAGGAAGAGAAGATTCGAGAATTTCTGGCTTTAGTAACTGAATCGATAATGATAACATACTTTCGGATGAAGAAGCATAAAAAGGTGCAGAATGAAAATCAATTTGAAATTTACTTATGAATAAATCAAATTACATATGTAAGAATAGTCATTTAACATAATATATTGCTTAGTTCAAAATATATTAGTTTATTTTTCAATTTGATTTTATTACGTAAATCATCTAAAATATATAGAACTTTGCCTGAAATTAAACTTTCATTCTATGTTGTCAAATAAGAAAGAATTAAAAATTAAATATAAATTATAACAAAACACTTTTCATAATGACATGAGTCATTACATAATTTAATAGAAGTCTATAAGTTTAATAAAATTCTACATAAAATATTTAAATTCTAAATAAAATATTTAAATGTTCAAACAGCATTTAGAGAGGTACATGTCAGAAGAATTCTGTGTCAAGTAACAGTTGAATTATTTATCATTGAAGATTCACAATCTTCTGTTCAATAACTCAAAAATATCACACAATTATGAAAATATTAAATTGTTATGTTAAGATGTCATTTGTTCTGATTAGGTAAATTCTTCACATGTGAACCTGCATATTCTGTGTAATTTTAGTTGAAATAAAACTATAATAATGCCCTACAGTCATTCCAACTTACACCTTACAACTTACAGTCATTACAACCTTACACATTCCAACCTTACATTGTGGTCTATTGTCATTGAGATTGCTACCAGTTCTACTGCCAAACAAGTACATTTCAGGCCAGTTATCCTTTACACACCTGGTTCACTTGAAAATATTACTGGCCAGCGCCGTGGCTCAACAGGCTAATCCTCCGCCTTGCGGCACTGGCACACCGGGTTCTAGTCCTGGTTGGGGCGCCGGATTCTGTCCTGGTTGCCCCTCTTCCAGGCCAGCTCTCTGCTGTGGCCCAGGAGTGCAGTGGAGGATGGCCCAAGTGCTTGGGCCCTGCACCCCATGGGAGACCAGGAAAAGCACCTGGCACCTGGCTCCTGCCATCGGATGGGCGTGGTGTGCTGGCTGCAGCGCGCCGTCCGCGGCGGCCATTGGAGGGTGAACCAACGGCAAAGGAAGACCTTTCTCCCTGTCTCTCTCTCTCACTGTCCACTCTGCCTGTCAAAAATAAAAAAAAAAAGAAAATATTACTGAGAAACAGGAAGACAATGTCCCAGAATGTCATTGGTATAAAAGCTGAAAAGGTCTGCGCTTATACAATTTGAGACGGTGAGAAATTTGAAATCAGCAATGGAATGATTAGCACCATAGATAGTCTACAACATGGGTGATTAAAAATGTACTGCAGGGGCTGGCACTGTGGCACAGAGGGTTAACTCCCTGGCCTGAAGACCCAGCATCCCACATGGGCTCTGGTTCCAGTCCCAGCTGCTCCAATTCCAATCGGCTTTCTGCTATGGCCTGGGATAGCAGTGGAGGATGGCCCAAGTCCTTGGGCCCCTACACCCCTGTGGGAGACCCAGAGGAAGCTCCTGGCTCCTGGCTTCAGATAGGTGCAGTTCCAGCCTTTGCGGCCAATTGGGGAATGAACCATTGGATGGAAGACCTCTCTCTCTCTCTCTCTGCCTCTCCTCTCTCTGTGTAACTCTCTCAAGTGAAAAATAAATAAATCTTTAAAAAAAAGAATGTAATGCAACTACAACATACTTTTCTTTTTTCCTTATTTTGAATAATTATAATTTATGTTTACTTTTTGGTGCTGCTTTTATTTAGATATAACATAAACATCTTATATTAAAATACAACATCTCTTGACTCTGATTTCTTTATACTTATTTTTTCGCTTACCTGTGTCTTTATCTTTACATATACACAATAGTAAGTCTTCCAGCTCATGAAAATTATATGCATTCATTTATCCATTTATTTCTTATTTCTCTTAATAAATTTTACATTCGAATTTCTTAGTGAGATTTCTCACCTTTTTCATTTGATTTATTCATAGGCATCTGGGGGCTTTTTGATGATATTGTCAATGAGATTAAAAACATGAGTAGCACCTAAGAAAATATGCAATTGCCTAGCCACAATAATCATTAGTGTGATTCTTAGTATCATTTATTAGTTCTACTTTGCAGGGAGTGGGGGGTGGAATTCCTCTGCATATGGATTCATAGAGTAGACATTCTGTGATATCTCATCAATGCTGCAACCATGAAAACTGTCTCCAATGAATGGGAAGACATTTATTATTTTACCATTGTACCTACCTTCAGGCAGGCAGGAGTCTTCAATCCACCTCTAATTAATTTCTATGTATGGTGTCAGATATGAGAAAAGATTTAATTCTGTTTTTTATTTAATTTGAATTTCTACTTGATGCAGCAAAATCTAAAGAATTTTGCAAATTTCACCTTTTTTCATACAAATATGCAATTTATCCAGCACCATATACTGAAAATATGACTCTTTCTACAAAACACTGCTTTGGAATCTTTGTTATAAATTATGTGATTGTTTATATGTGTGTATCATTCTGGATGAATTCTGATGTTCTGCTGGACTATTTGTGTCAATGGTTTTACTCTAGTAACCTTGACATACTATAGTGCAAGTCTCCCAGATTTGTTCTCAAGATTGGTTTTGCTATTCTTGACTCTGAATTCCCACATAAATTTTAGAATCAATTTTCAATCTATACACACACACATACATTGTGAGAACTTTGATTGTATCTACTATTGTGTGGAATGTGGCTGATATCTTTAAAAAATAAGACTTCCAATACATAAACATGGTACATCATGGCATTATTTTATTCATTTTCCATGTTTTCTGTAATGTTTGGTGTGTAATTTTCTGTGTTGAGGTTTTGCACATCTTGCATTTGATTTGTCACCAAGTGTTGGATGTCTTTGACGTTTTTAAATGATATTATTTGCTTTGTTTGTTTCCTGAGAGGCAGAGACACAGAGACAGGAAGACAGAGACCTCTCATCTGCTGAATCACTCCCCAGGAGTGGCTGAAGGTGGGCCAAGCTGAAGCCAGGAGCTGGAAACACAATTACTTGAGTAACTCAATTACTTGAAAACTCAATTACTTTAGTCATCACTCCTGACTCTCAGCACCTGCATCAGCAAGAAGCTGCAGCGAGGAACCAGAGCCAAGGCCCAAGCTTAGTCACTCCAAAATGGAATGCAGATATGTTAACCTCTAGGCCAAATGTGTGCCCATATAGTGTATTATTTGTATATTTCAGCTTCAATTAGTTGCAAACCTTTCCTAAATCAATCAAAAGAATCAAAAGCAAATAAATGCGTACATGTTTACTCATTGAAATTTGAAGTCAGGAGAAGATCAGTGTCTTAATGAAAGACAGTTGGCTGAGAGAGAATTCATTTGTACTCACTCTTTTATTCTATTCAGGTTATCAATGGATTGGATGAGGTCCACAGTCTTAGGGGAGGATGATCAGCTTTAGTCAACATGCCATTTCAAATGACGCTCTCATCCAGAAACATAGTCCCAGACACACCCAGAAGTAAAGTTTAAGTTGATGCCCAAAGTACATACTTCCACCCAAATTTCATTTTATTTTACAGGATCCAATTTCTGGAATATGCAACCTTTCGTATTTGTTTGCTTTGTCTTATTTTGTTTTGTTTCTATATCAGGATGAAGAATCATGATGAGCATACTTAATCCATACCACCTTCTGAGGGGACAGTAAGGTGTTGGTTTAGCTTCTACACACTGCTTATAAGATTATATGCGAGAGCTGGTGCTGTGGTGTAGCAGGTAAAGCCACCACCTGCAGTGCCTGGATCCCATTTGGGCACCAGTTTGAGTCCCGGCTGCTCCACTTCCAATCCAGCTCTCTGCTAAGGCCTGGAAAAGCAGTAGAAGGTGGCCCAAGTGGTTGGGCCCCAACACCTGTGTGGGAGACCTGGAAGAAGCTCCTGGATCCTGGCTTCGGACTGGCGCAGCTCTGGTCATTGCAGCCATCTGGGGAGTCAACTAGTGAATGGAAGACCCCTCTTTCTCTCTGCCTCTGCCTCTCTGTAACTCTGCCTTTCAAATAAATTAATAGATCTTTAAAAAAGATTGTATGTGTGTCTGGAGCAAGTTCTTAATAGGCCCTGCTGATTGGGCCATTTAGTAGATGAAAATTTTTAACTGTGACCTAACACTGTGGTTTATCAGTTTAAATGGTGCACAACATGCAGACATATATTATATTTATTTCTACTGTCTTTGTTCTGTCACCAAGTTTTCATGTCACCTCAAGGAAGTATTTGTGTCTCTCTGCAAAACAAAATGCAAAAACTTGTTTTCAAGATTTATTATAAAATATGTCAAATTATTATCAGCCATTTAAAAATTCTTAGAATAACCTAATTCATATATTTAGGAAAAAGTAGCAAGATGAAAATAGTATATCCTTTTTCTAGCCAGGAATAGTTTAAGAACTCTAAATGATGAAATTCTCAAATACACTACTTTTTATTAATTAGGTGATCCTGTCTCAAAATGGAAAATATTTCACACCTTTCCACATATGTGAGTATATAAATATAAATTTTAGAATATTATTCTTTGATTCAAACTAAAGGTATTTCCATGCTTGATAAGAATTCATCATCTTATAGAAGAATTAAACTCTCAAGTTTGTTTCTGAAAAATATATTTGGAAGAATAAAATGTTCCATGATGAAATCACAACCAAATCTGCACATTAAAAATGACAGCTCCCATGCAAGGCATTTCTGCAGGAATTCCAAAGCCTCTACTAAAATGTCTGGCATTTCTGTAAAACTGTACTAGATATTTTTGGCATAACATAACATTACCTCAAGGAATTCCACAGGCTGCCCCTCCCCACATCTGTTAGAAAAGTTCCTTTCAAACATGGCTCACAAAATATGGCTCTGAGAGCTGTAACTCACACAGTCAAAACTGATGAAGTCAAGTAGTCAATTCATGTTACAGTTGTGCCCGCACAAAGAAACACAAGGGCATCATTTCAACCTTTTAGTCTCCAGATAACAAAAATGAGTTTGGAGAAGTGAGAGGATACAATAGGTTCACATAACTAGTTAGTGTTAGAACTAGCCCCCAAACCGTGCTATTGAAGGTACTGTAAAATCTTTCCCAACAATATGCATTTTTAAAAGGCAGAGGAAAAATGTTTTCTAGGTCTAGAGGCATAAATGCTGGTGATTCACAAGGAGCAGAACATTTCTTGGAAGTGACTTCAACTGTGTGAATTTTACAAACTATATAAAATATCCAGATCTCTATTAATGTATATATGATGTCTTGCATTAAAATGCCTATAAAAATAATGGAAATTCAGGCAGAATTGATGCAATGTAAAACCATATAGTATGCATAGACTACAGATATGTTTTCCACTCTTGGTAGACTAATGCATCCTCTAGAGGAAACATGCATCTATGTTTTAGAAGCAAACAATGGCAACAATCCCTGTCCTTTCTCCTTAACCGGATCAAGTGGGAATGGGTGATTGTATTTGAGGGTGGGAGAAAAGGAAGATAAATGATGCCAAACACAGGCCAATCTAGATGAAATCTAGAGCACCATGATTTTTTAAAAATTCTTTCCTAAGAAAAATATGTAATTAATAAAGTGAGTTTTTTGACCCATTTTTTTTCTCACAACTTAAACAAGTTGTGAGTCAGAAAAGATTGGAACCCTTAGCAAATCCCAAGCAAAACTCGTGCCTCTCCCACTCCCATTCTGCACTTATGTTCCCCTTGACTTAACAAGGCCTGAAGCTTCCAAAAGGCACCAATGGTATTCTTCTCTAATTCTGCATCTTGAAGTTATTTTGTTTCTCCTTTCTCTATCAAACCTTCCTGTATCTATTCCAAACAGATATTAGAAAGAAAGCAAGATGATTGAATTTTTAGACCATATAAAAATCCTGTATGACTATAGGCTAGTTAAACCATTCCAGCTTTAGTTTTGATGGAAGAGATGGCTTATCTATATCTCAAATTCCTTTGTAATAAGCAGAGAATCTGAAATGTCAAAATACAAATTGACCATCTCTCAGCTGAAAATCCAAAATCTGAAATGCTTCAAAATCAGAAATGTTTTGAGCACCAATGTGGTACCCTAAGTGGAAGCTTCCACACTTGATCTCATGTGATGGGACACACTCAAAATGCAGGCATATTAAAAATACTTAATCATCAGAAGACATGTATAAAGTGCATATGAAACATATTCGAATTTAATATTCATACATGGGTTATATCCCCTTTCTTTCTCATTGTGTATATACAAATATTCCAAAATCCATTAAAAAATAAAGAAAAACTGAGAACCAAAACACTTGTCCCAAGCACTCTTTTCTTAACCTAGAATCCTTTTACTTAAGGTATACAAACTTCATGCATTTCATAAATACAAATTTAGGAACGCAGTGATTCTTCCCACACTACCCTCCCTCCTGCCTGTGCTCCCACCCTTCCTCCTTCTCACTCTCCCATTCTTAATTTTTACAAAGATCTATTTCCAATTAACTTTAAAAGTGTAAGATTAACCCTGTACTAAATAAAGAGTTCAACAAATAGTATGAAAAAAAAAATCTTTGAATAAGTGATATTCACCCCACGGCAGTGGGAGGAGCCTGGAGATTGTAGTTGACTGCATGCTAGTGCTCCCAAGCAGCTGTTTTGAGTCATGTCCCCTGCAGCCTTACAAATTGTCTTCTATGATGCTAGTTTTCATACCTGTAAAGAAAAGCCAGGTAGCAGGACTGCTTCTGGTTCAGCTTCTCCTTTGCCAGGTTTCATGGTTTCCCTGTGTGATTTGCTCCTGTACTGTGTCAACGCATGTGCAGCACGGCTACCTGCTTGTTAATCCTGTACCCCCTAGTGTTACTCTTGGCCCAGTGAATGAACAAATGACATGTCATCAGGAGAACAGAATTTGAGCAGAGTATCTTCATGTTGGAATCTGGCTTTACGGCCAACTTTTATGAGTGATAGTGTCGTACATAGTTTCGCCATTGTAGCCTTTCAACTGCTGACAAAGAATGCAGCAGTTAATTAATTAATTCTGTTTGTAAAATGGGGGCAGCTGAGAGGGTTCTCTTGCTATGATATAGATTTTCCCAAATGAGAAATTATTAATGAAAATTGTTGAGTTGAGTCCACATATCTCTCTTGAAAAGTCAAGTGATTTTACCTGCTAACATGCCAATAGGGACATAGATAATTAAAAGCAGGCTTTTCAAGAAATATTAACAGCCATCAATTTGAAAACTATGAGGGTGTTGACCTAACCTCACAGTGTTTCCACCCTTTGGATTTCCTGGAGAAATTAAGAAGAAACATCAGTTCTTACTGATCCTTGCTGTGGAGAGCAACTTTTGTAGATTATTCTGCCAAGAATGTGTTGTTTTAAGTGATTCACAGGGAAGGCCAAATTGGTGTGCATTCTCCCTAGTTAAGTATTTCTGGTTCAAATTATTCTTTGCAACAACCCATGCTGACGGAAGGGTGGGTTTGTACTGTACTGGCATTCAGATGGTGGGAGCAGGAGACTGTTTCCAATCCCAGGCTATCCTGAGGCGTAATTAGGTGCAATGGAATAGATCTTTTCAGAGATAAGGCCAATGACATACCCTTCCAAACATTTTTCATCCGCAAGACTGTTTTCTTTTAAAAGCGGTTCATCACCAATCTGTGTGTGTGTGTGTGTGTGTGTGTGTGGTTTGTCATTTCCCAAATCCTAACAAAGGATATTTTGAAGGTTAAATTTAAAATGGATATTTCTTTACATGCGTAAAAGTGCATAATTAAATTTGTAATTTAATACATTCATAAACAGAAGATTCTATTCCATAATTTGGGGAAAAGCTTTTTCTTTTTAAAATGACACATTAAATTGCGCATATTTATGGAATAGTACATGATGTTTTGATGCATGCATACATTGTGCAATATTCAAAAAAGGGTGAGCAAACCTTCCTTCTCAAATATCTTTCCTTTCTTTATGGTGGAAATGTACAAAATCCATTCTCCATTTATTTTAATTCTTTAGAAAAATATACATTATATTATCATTATATATCATCACTTCTTTAGGCAATAAAACACCAGAATTTTACTACTATACAACAAGTTAGTACTCATTAATAAACCCTCCTTACCCCTCTGTCCTGCTTCCCAAGCTCTGGTAACTACCACTCTAATCTCATCTTCCATGAAGTTAAGTTTGGTGAGATTTTTGTTTGTTTGTTTTAGATTCTACATAGAAAAGTAGTTCAAAAAGTGCTTGGAAAATGGAATTAAAAGATGTTTATTTTTATGGAAAAAATTTTTTGAAGTCCATGCATAATTTCCTTTTTTTTTTAACAAAACACTTTTTCCATGGCATTTTGAAGATTCCCCCATATGTTCACTCTAACAACATAAGGCAATGAAAACAGAATAGGATTAATGGCCACACAGGTTAATGGATTATTAAAGTTAGGATGGTAGAGAGCCAATGTTGTGGCACAGTGGGTTAAAGTCCTGGCCTGCAGTGCTGGCATCCCATATAGTCACCAATTCGAGACCCACTTGCTCCACCTTTGATCCAACTCTCTGCCTGGGAAAGTAGTTGAAGACGGCCCAAGTCCTTGGGCCTCTGCACCTGCATGAGAGACATGAAACAAGCTCCTGGCTCCTGGCTTCAGATCAGCTTAGCTTTGGCCGTTGCAGTCATTTGCTGGGTGAACCAATGGATGGAAGATCTCTATCTCCTTCTCTGACTCTACCTCTCTCTTTAACTCAGTCTTTAAAATATATAAAATAAATCTTAAAAAAAAAAAGTTAGGATGGGGGCCAACATTGTGGCATAGCAGGTAAAGCCGCCACTTGCATTGCAGACATCGCATAGGGGTGCCGGTTCGAGTCCTGGCTGCTCCACTTCCGATCCAGCTCTCTGCTATAGCTTGGGAAGGCAGTGGAAGATGGCCCAAGTCCTTGGGCCCCTGCACCCATGTGGGAGACCCAGAAGAAGCTCCTGGCTCCTGGCTTCAGATCAGCTCAGGTCCGGCTGTTGCGGCCAATTGGGGAATGAACCAGCAGATGGAAGACCTCTCTCTCTCTCTCTCTCTCTCTCACTCACTCTTTCTCTCCACCTCTCCTTCTCTCTGTGTGTAACTGTGACTTCCAAGTAAAATAAATAAATCTTTTTAAAAAAAGTTAGGATGCAGGAAGAAATGAACTGGAAGGAAGGACCCGGACTCAGAGTTGCTGTCTACAACCACCCAAACTGCATATGCTGAAGCCCAGCCTTCAGTGAGGTGGTATTATGTGATGAGCCCTTTGGTGACCAGATCTTTAAGGCCCTGCCATTGTAGATGGTATTAGGATCTTCATAACAGAGGCCAGAGGGAAGTAGTTGGTTCCCTTCAATTATGTAAGGAGGGTAAAGAGGCGTCATGGATGTGCCATGTGCCCTCACCAGACACTGAATATGCTGGTACCTTGATCTCAGATTTCTCAGTCTTTAAAACTGAGAAATAAAGTACTGCTGAGCATTAGCCACCCAGCTTAGTGCATTTTGTTATAGCAGTCAGGGTGAACTACTATGCTCTGTTTCTGGGTTTTTAAAATTTTTTTCTTCATGAATTTTAGCTCACACATATAAAGAATAGCATGCAGTAGTTGTCTTTCCGTGTTTAGCTTATTTCATTCACCAAGATGGCCCCAGGTGCATCCATTTTGGTGCAAATGGTAGAATTTCTTTTTATTAAAGCTGAATAATATTCCATTGTATATAAATATATACCACATCAATATTGCTGTCAAATTTTGTTTATATCTTTGTCAAACTGATGGTCAAGAATGATATACTACCATAGTTTTAAAGATGTGTGATTATTTTAAAATTTACTGTGAATGAGTGAAATGGTTATCTTCATATAATTACTGTCCGTAATCTTTGTCTATATTCCCAGTGAACCATAGTCTTTTTACTTTTTACTTGTTGAACTATTTAGTTTCCTGTAATGCAAAACTCTCAATTCTTTTTTATGTTTCATAAAATCAAGACTTAAATGAAAAAGAGGGAAGGAAGAAGGGAGACAGGGAAAGTAGAGTATCATTATAGTCTTAGAATTGAATCTAGAAATTTCATGAAACTGTTCTGTTAGCATTAATATCGCATTAACATGAGAACTGATGAGAATTGTGTTGTAATTATCATGCATTTTCTATGACCCAGAGAATCTAATGAATCAGTAAATTCACAAATTGGGCACAGCAAGATATTAACAACAATAACCAGTAATATAGAATTCTAATGTATTATAAAATATTATCATATTATTCAAATCCTATGAATTATGTATTTCTGAAGTTTTCCATTTAATATTTTTTGGCTGTCGTTGACTATAGGTAACTGAAACCGTGGGAGTCGCAGACCAAGCTTCGCATACATATTTGGATTAATGGTAAGGTCTTCAAGGGCATAGCTGACTCTGGCACAGATGTGACCATGTTGAGAAAAGAGGAAGTTCCCTCAGAGTGAGAAACTCTGCAAGGCCCTGAGGTGCAAGGGGCGGGAGAACTTTCTCCCAGCTGTCAGCTAAAACACCCCAATGCTTGGTGAGACTCGGAGGGACGCAAGGGCTGTGTACAGATGCTGATAGTATAGGCTCGGGTAATAATTGTTTGGGCGTGACCTGCTTGGTAGCATGAGAGCCATGCTAACTATGATGTTAAGTTCTGTCCAGAAGACCTGCTACAAACAGGACTTGAGTCCCCAAAACTCATTAAGCAGCCCCAATACTAAGAGCCACTGCTTGTGCCTTTCTCCCCATCAAATTACAATGGACTGATGATACCCCCATGCAGGTAGAACCCTGTCCCTGCCTCAACAGAATCTGAGCCACATCTAACTGCTTTGGTTCAACAACAGTTAGACTTGGGTCATGTAGAAGCCTCAATTAGCCCTTACCATGATCCTATTTTTGTCATCCACAAAATGTCCCCTTCCTCCTTCTGGCTCCTCCATGCGTCAATACCGCATGAAAAAACTGGGCACCACCTAGCCGGGACTCCCCGGAGTTGCCTGCTTCCTGCTGGTCATGTTATGCACATTCTGGATATAAAGGTCTGCTTTTTTATTATCCCCCTTCATGCTGAGGATAGGGAGCATTCTGCTGTCACATTACCAGTGCCCAATAATGCAGTCCCAGTGCAAAGGTTTCAGTGGACAGTCGTGCCACCAGGCATGAAAAAATAGTTTGACCATTTGCCAAATTTGTGTTTTTAAGGCTCTGACACCTCTGTATGCCATGACTGGTTTAAATGTCATCCACTATATGGATCACATTTTGCTGGCTCACCAAGATCCTGTCATCCTTAAGGATGCTTTCAATCAAGCTTCACAAAACCTCTGGGCCATAGGCCTTGTAGTAGCCCCTGAAAAGTTCAAAATCCTCCTCCATTTCACTTCCTGATCACTGAGATACTTCTCTAGACTGTTCACCCTATTCTACCCCACATTTCTATCCCAAAGAAAGCTACCTTAAACGAATCACAGGTCCAGTTAGGACATTAAGTTGGGTTTGTCCTCGGGTGAAGTTAACTACTCACCAACTTACCCCGATTTTTTACGTGTCTATGCTGGGACCTTGATCCTACCTCCCCTAGAGAGCTTACTGAGGAAGGTGAGAGCATGCCCTCACCCTAGTTGACCAAGCCATTGCCTCCTTACAGCTTCATAGATGGGATCCACACGAAGAAATCTGGGTCATTGTTCTTGGCTCCACTAGGACACCTACAGGTGCGCGTGGCAGCCTCCCAATAACGTTTTAGAATGGGTCCCTCTGTCCTCCACAGCCATGACAACGATCCAGTCGCCTCTTTACATGCTTTCTTCTCTTATAAAGAAATTACATTTGTTCTCCGTTGGGCAGTTTGGCTGTGAGCTGGATCACTTCCTAAGTCATCACTGGATTTTGCTCTCCTCAGTGATGGTTCCCTCTTAGCTGGCTGTACTGGCCGGATAGGAAGTCACATACTCTCAAGCAAAATTCTCCAAGTAATGTGCCATCTTCCCCTCCCTGTTCCTTCTGTTATCTCCTCTAAACTCATCATCCCTCAAGCCCCACTTGTTTTTATAGGTGCTTGTGTTTCTGAGACCACTGCCGCTACCAAATTTACCCCAAACCAACAATCAAATCAGTTCATCCACTCCCACCTTGCAGAAGCCCCAGTTTCTAGAGCTCCTCGCTATCTATCATGCTCGATGCCTGACTCCTGATCCCTGTGCCCTCTTCACTGACAGCATATATTGCATTCAACTCCTCCCCTAGCTCCCTCGTGCCTACTGTAAATTGGATCTCTCTTCCTCATTAGACATCCTGCTTGCCTCACTACAACACTTACTGGAAGCTTGCACATCTCCACTCTTTGTTCAACATATCACAGCACACTCTGGCCTACCTAGTCCTTTATCTTCCCTTAATCTACAGGCTGATGTACTGACCTGCCCCAGTGCTTACCGCTGAGTGTGCTGCAAAAGATCACTTTCGGTTTCACCAATCAGCCCACTCCCATACTTTTTTGTTCCCTGACATTCCATCCAACAATGCAAACACATAGTCTATCATTGCACTAGTGTGCCCCATTTTTGCCTTTGGGACTGCTACAACCTATGGGAGTGAATCCTAGTGGCCTTAAGGCTAATGCTCTGTGTCAAATGGATGTCGCTCACTTCCTTTCCTTTGGAAAACCAAAGTTCCTCCCTGTCAGGGTGGACACATATTCGGGGTTTATAATGGCAACCCCTTCCACAAGTGAAAACATCTCTAAGCCCTGCTTCCTTGTTATGGGACTCCCACGTTCCATAAAAACTGATAATGGCCTTACTTATGCTTCTAAAGCATTCACCTCTTTTTGCATTAAGTATGCCATTCATCATATCAAAGCATACCCTATAACTCCCAGGGCCAAGGCATTGTAGAAAGGAAAAATCAGGACCTTAAGACTATGCTTGAAAAACAGAAAGGGGAGTAGGGTACCCTGTGTGAGCTCTAACACTAGAGGCTCCTCCCTGCCTGCCTCTCATCTCACATCTGGGAATATTGGTCCTGTTCCACTGAGTTTTCTTTCATGCTGATTGGCCTGTCCTGCAGGACTGAAAAAAAGTCTTGCGGTAATTACAAAATTCAAGTTGGGGCCACACTGTGGTGTTTCTCAAAGGCTCCTGTATTAGACACCAGACTCCTGCAATTTGTTAAGGAGTCAGGCTGAGAACAGAACTGTGTTCGTCTTTCCTCGGAAATCAACCTGTCCATGAGGCCTAGGTGTGATCTGGAACGAAGCCATTGGCTCTGTGCCCCAATGCCCCAGTGACTCCTTACCCCAGGCTCTGACAAGAGCTCAGTCTGCTTCTGCTTGCCACACTGCACTGTTGTCTCTAGACACTCTCCTTGCCCCACCAGCTTTCCTCATTTCAAGTTTCTGTCCCCATTACTTGGTATCTCTGCAAATATCTGGCTGGTTTGGGGTCAGAATTTAGGTATCCCTTCTGCAGACACAGGCAGCCTTTTCCATTTAGGCACCTCTCTAGGTGTAGATCGCATCGTGACCTGGCCTTGAGGAGCCAGGTCCTCTAGTACATTCTCTTATGTCCCCCTCTTTCCTTCTCATATCTCTCCTTCTTTTGGGTCCACCTACATCAAGTCTTTTCTTTATATCCCATACCTCAGAGGACCCTTACTATGGAGAATTTTCATTCTTCTACTGTGTTTCTTTATCACTTCATCTGCTTAGTCACCAACCCAAGTCATGACCAGGACTGGCTCCCTCCCTCTTAACTCTAAAACATCTTTGTTAAGGTTCTAATTGTGAAGGCATATTTTCAAACTCAGGCCAGGAACACAAGGCTCATGTTTAGAAGGTGCAGAATGACTGATTCTCATCACAAATCAGTGACAAAATGCACTTGCACAGACAGGAACCCAGTTCCAGCACAACTGCTGATAATGGGAACTGATCACCCCAGCTCAGGCTGGTCTGACAAATATTCCCTCAGGAAGAGAAACAGCAGGCACTCCCCCAGGACACATCCTCAGACACTGGGATCCCTTTAACCCCAGAGCTTAAATTCCTTTCATGCCAAGGGGGTAAAACTGCAGTATACATTGGACCAGGCAGAGACCCAGTTTTATCATGCAACCAGTGTTTAGTTTTGTTATGAAAGCAAACTAGATAGGATTACAAATTCCAGCCCTCTGATAGGCTTCATCCCTGCCTCTGATTGGTTGTTATCCAGGCCCTGTGACTGGTTTTATTCTAGCCCTCTGATTGGTTGCTAATTCTGACTTCTGAGAAGCTGTTATTCTACTCCTCCTCTGATTGGTTAAGTCTAGGTAGTTACTTTTGTGTATAAAAAGCCGGTATGCACAGGCTTCCTGGGCAACTCCTCCCAAGGGCCCCCCCCCCCCCCACTGCTGCATCAGGAATATTTCTCACTTCAGTAAATCTTGCTTTGCTCTCTGTCAAAAGAAAAAAGATGGAAGACAAAATCTCAAGCCACCAGAGAAAAAAGCTTTGAATTCTGTCATGGTTATTTGTATTTGTCTGATCATTTGTCCTTGTGTTAGAGACAGTGAATTTGAATAATTATTATGGAGATCTTGTTCCTTTTGCTAAAAACTTTGAAGTTTATTTTGGCTTGTATAGGTGATACAACAAAACTAAGAAAAACATGGTAATGTTTCCTACAATCTCACTATTCAGAAAAGTACAATGACTGCTATCAAATATATGAATCTACTTTTTTTAAAAAATGTAGACAAATGGAATTTAAAAATAATGTTAGGGGATAGGCATTTAGCCTAACAATTAACATACAGGTTAAAGCCCCTCTATTCCATATCAGAATACAAGGGTTTGTTTCCTGACACCAAATCTTGCCAATGAAGATCTTTGGAGGCAGCAGTGATGGCTCATGTGACTGTCCTGCCACCCTTTTGGGAGACTTAGATTATGCTCCTAGCTCCCAGGTTCAGACCTGTGTGCATCCAGTCATTTTGCACATATGCCAAAACTTGGGCAATAGTTTTCTGTTGTTCTCATTCTCCCTTTTGCTAATTTTTATTTAATCGATTCATATATATATATATATATATATATATAGAGAGAGAGAGAGAGAGAGAGAGAGATTCCATCTGTGTTACATCTCCCAAATGCTGCAACAACCAGATTGCCCTAGGTCAAAGCCAGGAGCCAGGAATTCCATCCTCATCTCTCCCATGTGTGGCAAACACCCCAGTGCTTAGACCATCATCTTCTGCCTTCCCAGACACATGAGCAGGAAGCTGGATCTGAAGTGGAGCAGCCAGGAACTCAAACCAGATCTCTATATGGGATGCCAGCATTTGCCACAGGTGGCTGAACCCATTGCACTACAATGCCAGCCCCTCGCTACATTTCTTCAGACAAATCCCAAGAAAACATGATCAGTGCCTGTCTGAGATGATGGTACTCTTCCATATGAACTGATCAATTTCTTTCCAACTTTCATTGAACCCCATGTTTTAATTTGATCTCTAAAAAATTTTAGTAGCAATTGTGACTTTTCACTACTCAAAATTAGTAAAAAATATACATATGTATGTATATATATATTCTTATAACAATTTCAATTTTGCTCATTGCTTCATAATTTTAACAATTAATACTCATATCAGGATAAAATTAATTATTTTACTAAATTAAGACTGTATGCCCTTTCAGGGGATTTTTTTTAATTCATTCAATTTACAAATTTTCATTATGTTTAAAACATAATGAAACATTTTCTTGGAACATTTTCTTGGAAGAACTTTTCTTTCATTTTAAAGTAGTGACTTCTGGTAAAAATTCTGCAGAAAGGCATCTTCCCACAGAGACAGCAATGTGAGTACCATCCATGCACGTATCTACATTAGAAGAACTCAAGAAGGCAGTTGAGATACTGCAATGCCTGGTTCTCATATTATAATAAGAAGAAAAGATGACTTGATGGAAGGAAGGAGGGAGGGAGGGAGGGTAGGAAGGAAGGACAGACAGGAGGGAGAGAGGCATGGAGGGAGGATGGAGAGGAAAAAAAATAAATTAATTCCAGAGAACAAAGAAAGCTTTGAGACTTTGGGGCAACATTAAATGAGCAAGCAGTCACGTCATTGATGTTTCAAAATGAGAAGGAAGAAAGCACAGAAAACCTTTCAACAACTTAATTGCTGAAAAATTTCCAAATCTTAGGTAAAGTATGGACGTCCAAACCCAGGAAGCACAAAGGACTTCTAATAGATTAAGCCAGAAAAGACCCCTCTGAGGCATGTTACAATCAACCTGTCAAAAACACACAAAGAGTGCTCTGAAACAGTGAGAGAAAAGCATCACTTCACTTATAAGGGAATTCCCATTAGATTAACAATAGACTTGTCAGCTGAAACCTTACAGTTCAGAGAGATTGGGATAAAACATTCAAAGTCCTGAAAGAAAAAATAAATAAATAAATAAATAAATATCAGCCGAGCTGTCCTTCAAAAATGAAGGAAACAAAGACTTTCCAGGACAAACCACCAGCTGAGACTTACAAGAAACGCTAAGGCCAACATTAGAGGTGAAACAATTGCTGTCATTATGAAAATTTCCAAGTACAAATCTCAATAGTAGAGCGATACACAGTAGAGAAAGACAGGAAAAATCTAATGATTTATGTTGTATTTTTGGGGATTTGGGAATTTGATTTGTTATCTATTTACTTAAGAGTTTTTTAATCTGTATTAATTGGGTCTATATTAATTGGTTCTGTATTTTTTTTCTACATATTCTACACATTCATTGAGTTTTGATATCTGAGTTTTAAGGAGCTGGAAAGTGTTTGATACTTCTCTATTTTCTGAAAGAATACATAATAATATTAACAATTATTATTTAAATGTTTAGTAGAATTCACTAGTGTACTATTTAGACCTTCAGTTATCTCTAGGGGAATGTTTTCAAGATAAATTTAATTCCTCAAAAACCTATGAGGCTATTCAGAATTTTCTTTACATGACAGTTTTCTAAGTTTGTGTTTTTGAAGAAAGATATGCATTTCACATGAGTTCCCAAAATCATTGCCATAAAATTTCTTTACATCTTTATAAAAACTTAGTTAAAAATAGAGCCACCTCATGATGTGGAAACCCCACTAATGGGTATACATTCAAAGGAAATGAAATAAGCCTATCTGGGAACCATCTGCACTCCCGTGTTTAGTCAGCTCTATTTATAATAGTCAAGATGTGGAATCAACCTAAGTGTCCAACAGATGAATGGATAAAGAAAATGCAGTAAATTTACATAAAAGAAGTATTATTCAACCACAAAGAAGGTTGAAATCCTGCCATTTGTGTCAACATGATTGAACCTAGAAGACATTGCATTAGGTAAAATAAACCAGACACAGAAAGACAAACATCACATGGCCTTACTCACATGTGGACACTGAAAAGGCTGATTTCATAGAAGTTGATAGAACAGTGACTACGAGAGGAAAGGTAAGAGTGAGGAGTTGGAGGAATTGGGGAAGTTTATCTAATGTGCACAATCTCACAGCTAGAAGGAAAGAAGTTACAGTATTCTATTGCATATGATTACAGTTAATGTATTGCATATTTCAAAATAGCTAGGAAAGGATTTTAATCTTCAAAACTCATTTATTTTGGAGGTAGAGTGATGGAGACAGATACACAGAGAAAGAGGGAGAGTACATGTATTCCCATATGCTGGTTCATTCCCCCAAATGCCTCAAAAGGCCAGGACTCGGCTGGGGCAAACTAGGAGCAGGGAATACAACACAGGCCTTCCACATAGTTAGCAGGAAAACAGTTACTTGAGCCATTACTGCTTCCTTCCAGAGTCTGCATTACGATCCAAAGTTGGGAATTGAATCCAGGTATTCTAATAAAGAATGCAAGCATCTTGCCTGAAATCATTAACCTCTAGGGGAAATGCCTTTCCCAAAAGAAAGATTTTAATGTTCTCACTACAAAGAAAAGATAAATGTGATGGATTGCTAATTACTCTAATTTGATTATTAAGCAATGTATTTATGTATCAAAACATCAGGTTTTACCCTGCAAATACACAATGCATAATTCAGTGTCAATAAGTAACAAAATGATGAAAGTTAAAAAAATTATATGAGAATATATTATGCAGTGTCATATATGTAAATTAATATAATATGTAATGATTAAAAAAGCTTGCTTATATTTTAAGAAATTTTTAAAATATATTTTTAATCTAAAGAAATAATCAGAAAAATGTAATTTGGTCAACATTATGTAAACATTTCATTTACTGTAACATTATTTAGAAGACATTTTAAATAGTAAATACTTCAATAATATCAGTTAATATATGATTTTTCAAGATAAATTAATTTTAAAAATTTGCTCATACGCAATTGTTTACTTATTTTAGCATCTTGAAAGTTATTTGGACTAAAACCCTAACTCAGTGAGAAGGCAAATATTTGGATGACTAATAACAGCAAAGGAAAAATTCAGTTTGGTTACCTCTGAATTTATTTTTCATTTATTTAGACAAAGTAAATGATAAAAATAAATTCTCTCTGTATAAATGTATGGTTATTAATTCCTTTTTAGTCTCTTTGGAGTAAGTTATTTTTATCTTTACATTTACATGAAGATGAAAAAAGCAAGTAACAATTCCAAATTGTGGAAATTAACAAAGCATAATAAAGTTCATAGTATCTGTAAAAGGAAAGTAAATGAATCCCCACATTGGATAAGCAGTGCCTTCAGTGACTCTGCATCTTCATATGGTTTCTCCCTGAACTTGTTTACCCTTGAGTCTGTATGTATGATAGTTGTACTAATTTTGTTTTCACAGATCTTTCTAATAATTTCATCCAATCTGATAGAAGTCTGCTCCAAAATTAGGACAATGGTCTAATACTTGTTTTTATAAAAGTGAATATGAAAATCCATGATCACAAATATATGCATCATTTCATTACATTCCAAAGTACAAACTCTTTGCCCTAACTGTTTACATGGAGGGATATTCCAACATATCCACTAAATGAGTACCTTTTTTATAAAAAACATGTTTTACTACACTTTGAAGAGTAGAAGGACCGTCTTATGCTGCCTTAGTCTGAATGCCAACAGGAATTGAGTGTGGCTGAGGCAACCCTTCCCACACAAGCCTCAAATGCTAGGGCAGCTGCCTCCGTGGCAAATTCACGTGTCCCTGAAAATGTCCTCTTGCTCTAATGGCCAGCACGAAGTGCAGTAGGATGTGGTAAGGCAATAGTACGGTCATGGAAACGGCTTGCACTCCATCTCATTTGAAATGCTCTACTTTGATACATTGGTTTGTTCCCGATCCTTAATCAAAAGAAGGAAAACTGATATCAATGGGCTTCTTCCAAGTAATTATGTAAAAATATTCTCAGACACTTTAGATTTGGCATTTACTATGTCTTTATGTATATTGTGTATATGGCATTAAAACCCATCTGTATAATAGCAAAGAAATTTTGTTCTAGAAATTCACTGTAAAACCATTACCATAATATTTTACCCTTTATCTTTGTTGCTGAGATTCTATGGGTGGGACTGAGTTTATTGAAGTGTTCTCAGGTCTAAGCTTGTCACTCAATCTTAGGATTGCCTGCCTGTGTGAAGACATAAAGATAAGAGAACATGTATTCCCCAAAGTTCGCAGAAATGTAGTCTTCAGAGTCAAGATCCAGCAGCTCAAGATCTTCCTATTTTTAAGAGTCCGGCCTCCATTATTGAATTAGGTGTGAATGCCCCTGAGTCCTCATTGAACTTATTAAGATTCTTAATTTAAAACAGGGGAAATGGATAAGTCATTGGAAAATGCATCTTGTCACCCACAACCTAATCACAATCAAACTTTGAGCACGACCTGTTGGGCTCTGGCAAATTTGTACCTCCCCAAACTGGATCACATCATGATTTACCTAGTTTTCTCAGTTAAGAACACATTCCCTTCCATAACTTTCCCCTACACACACATTATCCCGCTTACATTTTAGCCACTGCTCAGATTTTTTCTAATTGCATATGCCAGAAGAGAGATTCATCCCTAAATTAGTGGAATCTGAGTTGGAAAGTGAAATGCTCTCTGAGCTATTGAATTTTTTCCAAGCAGCAAACTTTGTCAAATAAAATCACTGATACTGATTGTATTAGTTGGATAAGACTTCCATAATCAATCTCTCAAACTGGGTGGCTTAAATAGAAGAAATTTGTTGTCCAAGATCAAAAGAGGGTGGGGGAGGCAGAGCAGATTCCTTCTGCCTTTGCTCTAGATTCTGGTGCTTTGTGCCAATCTTTGGCCACCTTGATGGTGGCTCCATCCCCAGCCTTCATATGGAATTCTCCTTCCGGTTCATCTGTCCAAAAGTTCCCTTCCTATGTGGAGATGATTCACACTGGACTAGAGTCCACACTAATGGAGCATGACCTCATCCTGCATTTACAATGACCCCGTTTCCAAAGAAGGTCACATTCTGAGGCATGTTGGGTTAAGACTTCAGCATACATATTTTGAGAGACAAACTTCAGCTTGTAAAACTGACCAGTAGTTTCTTGAAGCAGTTTCTGGATTCATTCTTTTAAATGTTTATTTATTTGTTTTTTTTTTTAATCTATTTGAAAGGCAGAGTAACAGTAAAAAAGAAAGTTTCAGAGAAATGTCTTCTCTCCATTGGTTTGCTACTCCAATGTCTACAACAGCGAGGGCCAATCCAGGATGAATTCAAGAGCCTACAACTTCATCCAGGTCTCCCATGTGAGTGGCAGGGGTCCAAGCAGTTGAGCCATTATCTGCTGGCTCCCAGAATCCATTAGCAGGAAGTTGGGTTGTAGGCAAAACACTGGGACTCAAACCAGCTGTGCTGTAACACCCACCACAGATCATGGTTTAAGATTGCTCCCAACCACCCAAATTACAAGTATCTCTCTTCTTATTGCTTATTTGCTTTCAAATGCAAAGAGCTAGAATGTATTTTCAATTACTCTGTAAAACCAGAGATGTCCTTTAGTCATTCAATAAATGTACATTTATTAAGCAAATATCATATGTTAAAAATTTTTCTAGGTGTTAAACCTGATGTAAAACAAACATTAAATATCTGATCAATTTGCATTCAAATTGAAATCAGTAAAAAAGTAATTAATAAATTTTAGATATTTAGATATTAGAAGAAATAAACTATTCTTCTTTGAGATATAAAATGCTAAGAAAGAAGTCAAGACTTCATTTAATCCTATTTTCATGGTTTCCCCAAAGACTAATTTTTCAAACTCAATTATCAGTCTTAGTGACATTTTAACATTCCAAAGGGATTAATTCTTAGAGAGAAGAAACAGACTCCACAAAAGTGCTTTTCAAGAGAGCATTGAGTATCTGTGGGCCAGAAGTGACAGATTTTCTGGCTCAGATTATGTTTCAGACTTTGAGCAAATATGGCACAGGCGTATGAATGGAGAAGATCCACTAGAAATGATGTTCCCCTTATGCTTTTCTCTTTTCTACAGCAATTTAAGCAAACTGCTCATCAAAAGGTACACTGGGAAGAGATTCAAGAGAACTACAGCGAGAACAGGAGTCATGCAAAGGAGGAGAGAGGAACCCATGAAGCACCAAAAATAACAGCAAGGGCACAGAGAGGCTAGGTAAGAAGGAAATATCTCACCTCATGGCAACTGTTGTTCAGGCAATCAAGAAAATCCAATGCTTGCACCAAGATCAAGTAGCTTAACATCACTACCTGGGAAAAGCTGAACTTTCAAGATGGACATTAAATAGCTTAATCTCAAAATGGAGTTGAGCAGCCATTTGCTGACTGGTGGCCACACATGTTCCAGGAAAAATCACTTTACACACATTGCCTATGTATGTTCCTGTTTCATCTTCCAAGACAGCTTCTGATAAGCTCATTTTGTAACTTGGACCTAACCAAAGAACTTTGATCTGTGATTAGTTTTAAAAAATCAGCCGATCAGGAGTAAATGCTTTTCTCCAGGCTGGTATCCTTCATTAGCATAGCAGCCTAGAACAAGAATCTGGGCAGATTTCTCCGTATAAGATGGCTCCTTTCTTTGTTCCTTTGGAAAGCACTTTGATATTGTACCAAACACTGTGGCTCCCAGCTTGCCAACTGCTTTCTGATATAAAGTCTTTCTTTTATGTTAAATTATTTCTAGTGAATTATGACATTAGCAAACAACTACAGGAAAGGTATGCTTAGTATTGAATTTTTGTGGTTTATTATAAAAAATCTGGCATATTTAAAAGGTTAACTAGGGGGGCCATCACTGTGGCATAGTGGGTGAAACCACCACCTGCCATGTCAGCATCACTTGTGGGTGCCAGTTCGCTTCCCCGGCTGCTCCACTTCTGATGCAGCTCTCTGCTATGGCCTGGGTAAGCAGTAGAAGATGACCCAAGTCCTTAGGCCCCTGCACCCTTGTGGGAGACCTGGAAGAGGCTCCTGGCTCCCGGCTTCAGGTAGTCTCAGCTCCACATGTGCGGCCAACTGGAGAGTGAACCAGCAGATGTAGGACCTCTCTCTCTCTCTTTCTGCCTTTCCTTCTCTCTGTGTGTAACTGACTTTCAAATAAATAAATAAATCTTAAAAAAACTATGAAAGAAATTATTTCATTCTTTAAATAACTTCTAATAAGGCCCAAGTATCTAGCTTCTGTGATATAATTAATTCCAATACAAAGTTATTTTTCCAATTTTTTTTAAAAAAATATTTATTTAAAGTCAAAGTTATACAGAGATTGAGGGTGGGGAGGAAAACAGAGAAAGAGAGAGAGAGAGATCTTCTATCCGTTGTTTCACTACCCAGATGGCCACAACAGCTGAGGCTGGGCTGGGCAGAAGCTAGACACCACAGCCGTCCTTCAGGTCTCTCGCATGGATGGCAGGGTCCCAAATACTTGGGCCATCTTCTACTGCTTTTCCTAGGTCACTAGCAGGGAGCTGGATTGGAAGTGGAGCAGATGAGACTTGAACCAGCGCCCATACAGGATGCTGATGTCGTAGGCAGTGGCTTAGCCTGCAATGCCATGACACCAGCCTCATCTTTCCAAATACTAGTAACATCTAAGGAAATAAAGAGTATCCTAAGATACAAACTGAGACCTTGCAGCAAACTAGGCTGAAAGCATTTAATAGAGGTTTGTTCTCAGTTTACAATGGAGAAATGTTGGGGTAGGCATTTGGCATAGTGGTTAAGATGCCATTTGGGATACCTACACCCCACATTGGATTGTCTGGGTTTGAGCTCTAGCTCTGCTCCTAATTCCTGCTTCTAACTAAAGAGCACCCTGGGAGGAACCAGGTGTTAAAGGATATTTGGGAAGTAAACCAGTGAGTGAGATCTCTCTCTCTCTCTTTCTCTCTCTCCCACCCTCTCTCAAATAAAAGAATGACTAAATTAATTTACAAAGAAATGCAAGAGCATGGAGCCATAGTGTGTGCATATATTGCTGTGTGCCAAATAGTGATCTTTTAAGCAATCATGAATAACACATACAATGGTGGTTCCATCAGATTCCAATGGATTTGAAGTATTTACATTACCTAGTTATGTTATAACTGTCACAACATTGCAGCACAATGCATTATTTGTTATATAAAAATATACCACATATAATTATGTATGGTACCTAGTAACTTAAAATGACAATAAACCATCATGTTATCGTTTTATGTATTGACTATACTTTAAGTTGTATCATTACAGTATACTCTTTCTACTTGCAAAAATAAAGAAGCTAACTGTAAATCAACATCAGAGGTATACTTCTGAGGTATCCCAGAAGGCACTGCTATCCTAAGACACAGCAACTCCATGAATGTTACTGCTTCTGAATGTATTCTAATGGAATGAGAAGTGGAGGTGAAAAATGTAGAATCAAGATGACCGTGATTCTGTGTAGACCTGTGCAAACGTGTGTTTATATCTTAGCTTTTTAACAAGGAATTTTAAAGGTAAAATAAAAACAAAGTAGAAAAAAAGTTTTTAAAAGAATATGTGAAAAAATAGTTTGATACAAATATAGTATGTATTTGTACTTTAAGTTAATGTGACAGTTACAAAATTTATAAGATATATATAATAAAATTATAGTATAAGAATACTTTGAAGTTTATAAACCACAGTTTTTCCAATAAGCTAAGGTATCTGTTGTTGAAGAAATACTTTTTTAATAAACTTAGTGTGACCTCAGTGTGCAGAGTTGATAAAGTCTACATACGGGACAGTCATGTGCTAGAGATCATGCTCTCACCTCTCACCGCCTCGCCCAAAGCAACTTCCACTCCCACAAGCTCCATTCATGGCAAGAATCAGTTTTTTTTTTTATTTTCTATACTATATTTTTACTGCATTTTGCTTGTTTAGATACATTTTCATACATGAATATCTAACATTGTGATGCAATTTCTTCCAGTATTGAAAACAAAACAAGCTGTGCAAATTTATAGGCTAAAGAGCCTTAGACTGTGTCATAAAGTTTAGGTTTGCAGTAGGCTATACCATCTAGGTTTGTACAGATACACTCTATGATGTTGACACAAGCATGAAATCTCCTAGAGACATGTTTCTCAGCATGTGCCCCATTGTTAAACAATTCATGACTGTACTTGACTTGACTAAGCATTGCTGCATTCCTCTGCAAATTGATTTTTAGATCTCTTCACTTAGAATCAGCAGTACATGAGGGTTCCTATAAATCCATGTGGTGGCAGACACATGGGTATTCCTGTCAATTAATTATGGGCAGAAAGTGACTTTTGTCATTCATTTGCCAGCACAAAGCCCAATCTGTAAGCACAACCCTACTCTGTACCCACATTCTCTACTCATGTGCTCTCCTGGTTGTACTATGCTGGACTGAGTTTCTGATTGCAATGAAAGAGGCCAGCTGTTAACACTTTATAATGCACACATAGCATCATCAATAGAGAAGCGTCAAGTGTTTTTAGTTACCAAGGTTTATGAGTTATTTGTGTCCTTAGTCAATACCAGCCTCTTCAGACAGGTGCATGCCAAGATTACACCAACAACTGACATTAGTTGTATTTATAATTTTTTCTAAAATTTCATTTTATGTTTAGCAAATGGATAAAAATTGTACATATTTATTGATAACTACAAGGTGGTCCAATACATAAACACGTTGTATAATGTTAAATCAAGATAAACATCTATTTTCTCAAGCATTTATCACTTATTTATAATGAAAACATTCAAAATTCTTTCCTCTAGCTTTTTTAAAAGAAAAATCTGCATTATGTTATAATTATATACAATCATCCTACTATGAAACAGAATATCAGAAAATCTTACTCCTCTCTAATTGTGCCTTGGTGCTGGTTAATCAACCTTTCCTTACCCTTCTCCTCTGCTTCTGGTAACTGCCATTGTATTCTCAACTGCTGTGAAATAAACTTCTTTAGATTATACATTTGAGTGAGATCATGTAGTACTTGTAATACTTTTGTTTGACTTATTTCAGTTAACATGATGACCTCCAGCCTTAGATCTATCTCCATTACTGTTCTAATTCTCATTTCCTGAGTATCAAATATTCAAGGTATCTTATCAAAGGATAGTAAGTTTCTTGAATTTTCTGTCCTTTGACTTGCCTGTTCATAGATACTGCCTATTTTCTATTGCAATCTTTATATCATTGATTTCCACATGTTTTATTTGATTTTTTTTTTGTTTTGCTGTTTTTAATCCCTTTTTTCAATTTCTGACATAACAAATATTTTCTTCTGTTATGGCAACTTGTTTTAACTTTGATATTCTTTGTGGAAAAGAAATGATTTATTTTTAGTTCATCAAATGATCATTAATTCTAGGTTCACTGTTTTAGTCCTCTACCACATGTGGCATGCAACTGGCACTGATGTGCTGTTCTGTGGGAATTTGGGTTGCTGTTTTCATTCACTAGGGGGAAGCTTCTTGGAGAACTTCTATCAATAGGCTTCAACAGATAACTTGAAGCCTGCCAACCACTGATTATTCCAAAATCCATTCCTGTTAAAGAAGGCGCAGAGTATAAATCAAGTAGCTTCCCTCTGACCTGAGACTTGTGGTACCACAATTTATAGAAATGGTGAATTTCAAACTTAGGTTTTTAGAAAGCAGATCATTATTATTGGGAACATTAGGATTCTGGGATTTTGAAACTCTTCAGTGGAAGCATGAGGAGAGACTGTTTTGGAATGTTTTGGCAAGAAGAAATTGGCTAAATGCCTTGTGTGGCCTGTTCAACTTTGGCCTGAGGCTGATTTGAGGACAGCCAGTACACAGACAGACCATTTTAAGGCTAAGTTCATGGATTTAGTCTGAAGGTCTGGTGTCAGGCAAAGGTGGAAGAGTTCTCTGTGGAATATTTACAATAATAAAAGCTTGTAGGTGGAGTCTAGTGGTCAGATTTTTTTTTTTCTTTCCTGTACTTTTTTGCCATTCATGGAGCCTAACGTTGTTGTTTAGACTAGTGAGTGCTCTAGCTCCTATTGGTGGCCTCTTCAGCATAGGAATTAAATGGCAGCTGTTGATAACTGTTGGTCTTGGGGCACCTTTGTCAAATAATTTATCTTGGCCCAATATGAGGCATCTTGAACAATTTGATTAATCCCTTTAGTGTGTTATTCCAAAGGCAAGAGCTATTGATATCTTGGCTGTATTTGTAAATTAATAATGTTAAAAAAATAATGTTCTTTCCCATTATGATTTGGTTCTAATGAACTTTTACTAAAGTAGTCACAGTATAGTAGTAACTTTTAAATACCTAACTTTGTTCCAAGATTATACACACACACACACACACACACACACACACATACACATATGTCTTTAATCTCATGATTTGGGTCATTAGGTGGGAGTTTGAACACACACCATAATACAATTTGTCTTTGAGTCAAGGTTATTATTCTGGTCAGGTTTCTCAATTTATAACCAGTACTCAATTTAGGAGCTCCTTTTCCTCTGCATGATTTATGGTGAGGTTTGGAACCCAGTGGTCAAGGCCTGATGAAGCCTCAATACCATGGCTCATACTTCATAAGGTCCTAGTTTGGTAATCAGATTACAGTGGACTGGTGAATTTAGGAGGAATTCAGTCAGAGTGATGATGTCTATAGAGTCATAAGGAAGCAACCACCCCCTAAGGAAATGTCAGTGTCTACTATTGCATACACATGTGGACCTGTATTTGGAATGTAGGAAGAGATACCAAGTACTCTTTGCATTCTCAGAGTTTATATCTATGCAGAAGATGTGACAATGTGAGACTTTCTAGAGTGACCCTGTTATTCCTGATCACTTCTGGTAGCTGTTGGAGTAATGAGGTTGCTGCGTCTTGAAACTGATAGTGGCATCTCAGTGATTGTACACCCTTATTATTGTTTAGGCTGGAGTAATGATAGAACTTGTGGGTTGGGTAATCAAATAAAGCCATATCTCTGAATTGGTGACTTATCATGGTTCTGTAATTGTGTAGTTTAATGCTCCAGGCATAGTATTGTCATTACTTGATATATGGTAAAGTTTTTAGGAGGACACTCAACATGAGATGCTGGTATTTTTCTTATAATAATACTTACCTGGGACCCCAAATTCCAAGTGCTCTGTTAAATGGTATGTACATTTGGGTGCTATCAGTTAGCAATCCTTTTCAAATGCCATATTCCTATTACACGATGAAATTAACCATTGCTCATAATATTTACAATGCAGGATCTTAGAGCCCTAGGCACATTCCCCTTACAGAGACCATGTATTTGCCACTCAGATTCTGTAGAAGTTGACTGACAGCAACTCAAAGCAGCACCCCTGTCAGGAAGGCAGCCTCTGGATGATGGGAGCTGACTCACGTGGAGATTCATATGAGGTTAACATTGGTGCCCACAACCCAGGGTGGTGTGTTGTAACCAATGACTCACTAAACATAGACCTTACAGTCCGGTCCCCTTGCTTCTGGGCAGGACAATCTCTTGGTATGAGCCAAGCTCCAAAACATCCTGTGGGGAAGACCTGAACAGTGTGTTTGTCCAGCTTCTTCCCTTGTCCACACTGTTTTCCTCATTACCTTCAAAGATTTTACTGAGACTTTCCCAGCAATAAATCACTTGCACAATCTAATCTCAGTTTTCTTTCTAGGGGAATATTACAAAGTGATTTAGGAAGTTAATATAGAATAGATTTATTGAAAGGATATTAATAAGGAAAGAAAAACTAAATTAGCAATTACAGCAACAGAAACCTAAAAATTTATAGAAAAAGGGAAATTAAACATTGAAGTGTAATGATTGAGTACAAGAATTTTTAAAATCTTTTCATCATTTTGTATCTTACACAGTAATAAACCTGGATTATAGTAACATTTGAGTGGATATATTAATTAGAGAACCAGACATCCACCCAGTATACAGGGGGAAAAACAGAGAACCAAATTCTAAAGTGAAGAAATATGAAAAAAATTGGCTTGCATCTTAGACAGTCCTGAGACAGAAGTGGGAAAATAGAATTTATTGTGAATGAAAAGCATGCAATATTGGTCACCAAAGCTTCGTCAGTCAATTCAAATATACATTCATTCCTCTTCGTGGTTCCCAAAAGATATACACCTATAATATGCATGACTATTCAATGTTTTATTTTGCACTGGAAATGGTTTCTGACATACATAAAATCTCATTCGTAGACTGATTATAATCCACAATCAGATAAATACAGCATTTATTGGTGAGTTTGCAATTCAAATGCCTGAAAATATTTATTTCAAAATTTAATCACAGGGTCAATACTGTCATATTCTACCTATAATAAATGTTTAAATTAACTACTAAATCACATTAATGAGAAACCATGAAATTGCTCATTACTTCACAAGCAAAACTGAGCTATGATTGTATCATTCACCAAGTAGGCAACTTGTTTATTGCACTTTTCAATAGGAATGGGAAGACTACTTTATCTGACAGTGGAAGCATGAGGAGAGACTGTTTTGGAATGTTTTGGCAAGAAGAAATTGGCTAAATGCCTTGTGTGGCCTGTTCAACTTTGGCCTGAGGCTGATTTGAGGACAGCCAGTACACAGACAGACCATTTTAAGGCTAAGCTCATGGATTTAGTCTGAAGGTCTGGTGTCAGGCAAAGGTGGAAGAGTGTAATGATTGAGTACACTGATGTACTCAATGTACATCATTGACGTACATGATTGAGAATGATTATGTATTATTTAATGTAACCGAAATAAATTACACTGATATATTAGAAAATAATGCAAAACTAAAAATTCTTAGTAAATTATACTTTTATTAACCATTTGAACTTATATAAAGATGTAACAAAATAAAGATTTCTTCTCAGAGTGATGTTTCTAGTCCCCACAAAAATACATAGACCTGTGTAGTGTTCAAGATAATGCCTCACTGAATTCCCATGACTCAACATGGGAAGTTAGTGGAATCTGAGGGTAATGGTACTTTTCATTGAAAACATTGAACTGTATATATGTTATATATTGTATATTGATCAACTTACTATTTTCTAATATTTTATATTTTGCATTGTATATTTAAAATATTTTATGTTATATGCATTTATTTTATATCTATCATATATTTTATATTCATTTATACAGTATATAATTATATGTGTACATATGTACATATATGTGCATATATGTAAACATGTTATATGCTGTAAATATATGATCTTGTCAATGAAAACTAAGTAAAATTAATACATACATATAAATGGAATCTAAACCATTTATACAAAATCAGTATCATCTGTTAATGGGAATAAGAAAAGGAGTGGGAGTGCAGGCAGGAGAGAAGGTAGGGTGAGAAGAATTACTATGTTCCTAAATTTGTATGTATGAAATGCATGAAGTTTGTATTCCTTAAATAAAAGGTTTCTAGGTTTAAAAATGAATATTACTGAGCCATAAAAAGGATGAAATCTTGTCATTTTCAACAACATGGAAGGAACTGAGATCATTATGTTAACTGAAATAAGCCAAAGTCGTAAGGACAAATATCATAGGACTTCCCCCATATGTGGAGTTTAAGAAAAAATAGGTGATATCACAGAAGTTAAAATATAATTGTAGTCACCAGCAGATGAGGAAGGAAGTGAGCAATTGGGAAAGGTTGATTGATGGGTATTAGGTTAGAGCTAGATAGGAGGAAAAATTTCTCGGTTTCTACTGTGTGTTTCTCTGTTCAAAAAACTAGAAGATAGGATTTTTGGATGTTTTTGCTATAAAGAAAATGTTAAATGCTTTAAAGGATAAATGT
This sequence comes from Sylvilagus floridanus, assembly GCA_949820135.1. Lineage (NCBI taxonomy): Eukaryota > Metazoa > Chordata > Mammalia > Lagomorpha > Leporidae > Sylvilagus > Sylvilagus floridanus. Next base: position 18,597,997 of record OX463244.1, read on the forward strand.
GTGTACCCTGATTGTGTAGTATACAAGGTATATATACAATGAAACATCACGTAATACTCCATAAATATGTACAATTTTGATATATCTGTTAAATTTCTTTAAATAAGAAGTCAATGCAGAAAAAAAAAAGAAACTGTTGAACATGGTTTAAAAATCATTCGGTAAGGAAAAGGACTGTTCTAGCCTTTAAATCTTCTGTCCAGTGCTCTTTGTGTCCCTCATTTCTTCAATAGTGTGTAGGTCTCACAAAAAATCATGAAGGTGAGGACATACAGATTAAGCAACAAAGCAGCAGTGGCTAAGAGGCAGGGGGTGGTGTCCATTATGTAACTCTTGAAGAAATCACTTCAACTTTGTTGGGCTCTACTTGCCGACTTCTGTATATCAAAATCACATATACAGCTTCATAAGATGGTATATACTCACAAACCATCCACATCTGCCAAGTTAGGATGCCTGTGATAGGAACTCAGACAACAATGTTGTTTTCAAAACTTCACAGATTGCTTTGAAGGACCTGGATCTAGAACTTCTAACAAATGTTTTTGTAGGCTTCAGTGTTTTTAACAATCTCATAATTAGTCTAAAAAATTAAAAGTAAGGGAGCGTATGGATTTTGCGTGATAAATAATAAAAGGATAGAAGAGAAGATAACCATTAATGTGTGAATCTGTCTACAGAAATATTAAGTTTTTTCTGAGAACCAAAACCAAAATTTGCACTTCAGTGTTCATACTTCTAATCCCACGTTTCAACCCTCCAAACAGATTCTCTCAAAGTTTATGAAAAATCAGAATATAAGTAATGACTATATGAAGTAGGTCTAATATTTGTGGTCCAAAGAAACTTGATACAACGTAGTGCAAAAATTGAATATATTCTTTGAATACCACTTCCTAAATGTTTTGCAGAATTATATCCACAGGATATTATTCACCATTCTTGAATAGAGATCTGTGATTAACCCCAACATTCCTGATGTTCATTGCCCACATGCAAGAGCAGATGTCAACCAGCAAGACCAGAGAGAAGTAACAGAAGTCAATGAATTGCATGGGTGTTTTAGGTACCTAGAACTATCCTGCTGAGTCACTTGAGTAAATTCTGTGTTTGCTTTATGTCCTCACTAAACAGGAGTCTCTGATGGCTTTTTCAATAGATCCCAGATAATTTTCTCTTTGACTTCAAGTCCATTTCTCATGCTTTTCCACACTGCCTGCTTCCTCTCTTGGGAAGCCAGTTCCTACGGGCTGTTTCAGTGGGTGTCACTACACTCTGGTTTTTATTGGATTTGGTCCACAAAAGGGAGGTAAACTTAAGATATTTGCTTCCAAAGCTGCCTTTAGTGCCAAACTTCCCTGCTCTCCTGAGGGGCCCTTTCTGTAGGGTCTTTCCCCAATCCTGGAAACTGTTCCACGTACGTAAATCTAGTTTTCTATCTTTTAAATTCATAAAAAATAATTCAGATATACTGACAAAAACAGCAAGCACAATTCTTCAATTTCTTGGGTAACAGTGTAGAGACTATTAGAGGCAGAGAGATGGAACCAGAAATCATGTCAGCAGCCAAGTATTGAGTGGCTGAGGACAGCAAAGCAGCTTAGCGATGTGTTGGGGTGAACTCAAAAGAAAAAGCCCTTTAGACTTAAACTGAGCAGTTATCAAATGAAAGGGGGAAAGTGTAAAAACAGACAAGTGCTGGTGACTTGAGCCATGAAGATTTAAATTCTACTGAAAAGGCTGAATTTATGTGAAGAAATAGAATCTCAATCCTTCTAAATTTACTTGAGGACCAACATTGTTTTCATTTCTGGAAAAAAAATGTCGCTTGGAGAGTGGAAAAGGAGAAGAATTACAAAATAAATCTATCTGGCAATTACATACATGCTATAAGAACTTGCTCCCCATTGATTTCAAACATGCTTGTTACATGTGCTATGTGTTTGTTGTTTTAATTGGTGTGACATTTTGTTGACTTAGGTAAAAGAACATCATTCATTTCTATGAAAGGTAATAAGAGAAATAAAAAACACATTTTGCCAAACTTTCAACTTACTGGCCAATCTTAGTTACACATTTTTTTTTCAAAATCTTTCATCTTAATTAAACTACAAAGGGGAAAAATCTCTGAGTAGATCAAGATATAGATGTGGAATAGCACACAGATACTGTGAATGCAAGTGTTAGAAACTATTTTTATGAGTTATGTATAAATAAACAAAAAACATATGGACTGCATTTCCCTGGAAATGCACTCTGGTTTGAAAATTTAGAAGAAATAAAATAACCACATTGGCAAAAAGTTGACAAGAGTTTGCCAAAACTGAATAGTTGAAAAAAATCACTAGAAACATTTGAGGAACCCAAACATGGATGGGTTTGCCCTAGTTAGAAGGCCTTTTACGGTCAGATGAATGTGGGTAACAGTGGAGGAGGTAGGGTGGAAACACAAATCATGAATAACACATGGTTTGGAACTTTTCCAGTCAATTTAAAGGAAACTCAGATTAAAATATTCCACAGAATGTACCTGACTCAAATTTTCACACAAAACAAGCTCAGGAAACCCCTGAGTAGTTGACCCAACTTGAAATAAGTTTTAGCAAGTTAGGATATCCACATTGCTTGGCATCCTACTCTGTCAAGCATAAATTCTAGATCTCAGAACAGTGTTTCAAGGAAGTTGGGAAAAGGCATATAAATGACCTCAAGCATAGAAATCTGGAAGGGAAAAATGAGAAGGAAGAATGGTGATGTATGAGAAGTGAAACTGCAAGTACATAATTTAAAGGTACGCCCTTGGAGTAAAGCATGTTGGTGTGCATATGGCAATTGACAAATCTGGGCTCAGAACTCATGGACATAGACACATTCGCAAAGGGAAAACATAAAGTGTTACCAGACATGGCTGCTCTGAGGCTTTTGTCTTCCCACAAGAAAGAATTCAAGAATTCAGATGTATGACAAAGAGTACCCACAAGCAAGGTGGCAAAGGTAAATGAAGAGAAATACAAATGCTAGATCAAGTGGACATCCCAGAAAAGAACTGAGCGTCCAGTCTGCTGTGGACTGAAGTTTTTATAGATGTGAGTCTGGGTCTCCCTGTTTCTCCAGCCTTACTTCGTCTTCTGGGAAATTACTGACTGGGGGGGGGGGGGGGTTCTGGATATGTAGTTCCCAAAATTTCTACCATAACTTAATAGCCTGCTTGGTGCAGGGCAGGGGAGATTTTCCTAAGCTGACCCCAGGGAAAGGCTGAAACCCATGTAACAGGGATGTTGAATAAGAGCAGTTACTTTAGACACACTTGCTTGCTTCCTTACTCTATTGTACATAAATTCATTTTCTTTAAAAATTCCCATTTTATTCCCATTTTCCTCAACATTTCCCATCTTATTTGGCTCCTCTTAAACACGCATAGGCTACTGTCTATCTAGCTACCAAACAAAGGCAGAGAAATGATGATTATTGAAGAGATTAAAAATTGAAGAAATTTCTAGAATTGAACACAAAACTGAGGCTTTTGAGAAATGTTAACAATAAAAATTAATCATTCATTCTTTATTCACTGACAAAGGACCAACCCAAGCAGATGATATACCTAAACAGTTTGGTAAGAGCTGGGGATTCAAAATCTTAAATATTTTATTTTCTCTGTCAAGTAAGATAATTTTCAAACTGAAATACATTGAATTTAGCTAAAATTGAAGCCTCACATTGGTGAGAAAATAGCAAAAAAAAAATTGGCTTTTTAATGCACTTCATTGTCTATGGCTGCTGAATAGTAAAAACTTGAACAAAATAACAGAGAATAACTAAAGTCCCTGTAAGTATTTCTGGAAATTCATGGAAAATGTGCAAACAAAAAGACAACAACATATTATATTCACTTCCTTTTTTTCCTTAGAAATATTTTATTTAAGGTATACAAACTTGATGCATTTCATAAACACAAATTTAGGAACATAGTGGTTCTCCCCACCTACCCTCCCTCCCACTTGCACTCCTACCCTTTCTCCTCCCTCTCCTATTCGCATTTTTATTTTTTACTATGTTTAATTAAATTTATACACATAAAGTTAAATCTATACTAAATAAAGAGTTGAGCAAATAGTATGAAAAAAAAAAAAAACTGTTCCTCAACAGCCAAGACAAGGGCTGTTCAAAGTCATTGCTCTCAAAGTGATTTCAATCTCAATTTCATTTTCAAAGTCATTGAGCACAGAGTAGAGATTTTAACTCTAGGTGACAAATTCTTATGATACTTTCAGTTTTTTGGAATATTAACTTAAGAATAGTTTATATCTTGAGTAATTTTAGAATTGACTTATTGGAAATTTTGTAAGACAGTCTGAAAAACTGTATTAGGAACTAATAACTACTCATAAGCATGATTGGGAGTGAGTAGCAGATGGAGAAAAGAAGCCAACAGAAGTAGAAATGATGCAGAATCGTAATTCACAAACAGCAAAAGCTAATCTCAAATTAAGAAAAAATGATTCAAATAAATATATTTTAATTATGTAAAAAAGGACTACATTTCACAAGTGTGTGTCCTTTTAGCTATTAAATGAGTCCTGTTTCCTTCATATATACAATTTTGTATACTAATATCCATGACTTTATGTATTTTCATCAAGATCCAGGAATGGGAAATGCGAACTGGCCAAGGACTGGGCACTAAAAAGGTCCCCAGTGTGGGGGCTAAAATGTGATTGTGGTGGCATCATTTAAGAAATTACCAGAGAATTCAAACCCGACAGAAAGCCAAATACAGCAGAAGAGTAGCTCATGGAGTGAGGCATCAATTTATTCATTCAGTGTAAATGGAAACACGGCCTTGTACCACAGCTGCCCTAACCATTGGAGTATCACAGTGATCAGTTTTATATGTCAGCTTGAGTCTCCATGCCCCCCATTACTCAGCTATTCAAATTCAACAGTGATCTAAGTATTGTCATAAAAATTATTTTGCAGATGAAAAATCTACTTGTTATTATCCTAGACAATTTAGGAGGACCCTTTTCAAGTGGTTACAAGAAGAACTGTGATGTTTATGAAAAAATAGAAGTGCTGCAGTGAACTTTGGTTTCACACTGTACTTAATGGTCCCAGGCTCCTCTTCTTAATGGTCTGCTTTATAAGTTGTGGATTTACTACTGACCGACCCATACAATTGCCCAAGACAGTTCCTTGTAATAAGCCTCTTAATATATCTATATTGATTAATCAATTATGTAACAGAGAGATCCTAGTCATTCTGTTACTCTAGTGGAAACTTACATGGTAGAGCATTTGCTGCTATATGCAATACATATACATGTAGAAGAGTCTCTTAACTTGGAAAAAAGGGAGAGGCTTTAAAAATATTGAGACAAATGATGGAAATAGCCAAGATAGTCTTAAATGGACTAGTAGTAGAAATATGAATGATAAAGGCATTTCTGGTAAAGCTTGGAAGGAAATTAACTTTTGTTTGTAATTGGGGTAAAGGTGATTCTGTTTTAAAAGTGGCAACTTGTTAGTTGAATTATATACTATTTGTGTAGAAAGCTATAATTCTTTTTTTTTTTTTTTTTTTTTTTACAGGCAGAGTGGACAGTGAGAGAGAGAGACAGAGAGAAAGGTCTTCCCTTGCCGTTGGTTCACCCTCCAATGGCCGCCGCGGCCGGCGCGCTGCGGCCGGCGCACCGCGCTCCTCCGATGGCAGGAGCCAGGAGCCAGGTGCTTTTCCTGGTCTCCCCATGGGGTGCAGGGCCCAAGCACCTGGGCCATCCTCCACTGCACTCCTGGGCCACAGCAGAGGGCTGGCCTGGAAGAGGGGCAACCGGGACAGAATCCGGTGCCCCGACCGGGACTAGAACCCGGTGTGCCGGCGCCGCAAGGCGGAGGATTAGCCTGTTGAGCCACGGCGCCGGCCAGAAAGCTATAATTCTAATAGATAAACTTGGATATTTATCTGAGGTTATTTCAAGTACAATACTGAAGGTGCAGCTTATTTTTTTTCTACTTATAAAATGTAAATTGAAAGAGAAAATTGAAGAAATAGTTTTTAAGCAAAACATTTAACACTTCATAATTGGGGAAAATTTCAGCCTGTCTAGATTGCAAAAGATGATAAAATTAGGAGGTTTTCTGTTTGGAAAGTGTACTCTGTAGAGAAGCTCTGAAGTGTGGCCAGGTAACCTGTGCAATATCAGCAGGATGCAAAAGAAGAAAAACTGATTTCTCATAGAGTTGGTGTGTATATCTCAACTTTTTCAAGTATATTTCAGATGAATTAAATGCATCTCACCTATATAAATAAAAGAAAGAATATGGCTATGCTACTAAAAACTAAAAGTGCGCAGGTGCAAAAGAGTAAGGGGTGCTCACAAAATGAAGCAGAATCCTATTTGGAATGGACACGAATGAAAGGACAGAATGAGTCTTAAAAGGTCATTTTAAGAGGTGAGTAATGGATTTTTACGTAAAACTAAATGTTCTGAACTTAAAACTGTAAGAAATGGAGAACTCTCAAGATTTTTTAATGCAGTAACTCAATAGGGATTCATAAAGTACTACTTTCTTTATGATTTAAAATGTTCATGGAGAGAAGAAACAGGGTGGGGTCAGACAGGGACCAGGAGACTAGCAATAAATAATGGCAGCAAACCAGGTGAGAGAATATGGCAGAGGTGACAGCAAGGAGGAGGAGAGCTTAGAATTACTCTTGAGGTCAAACTGCCAGAACTTTCTGACCAAATAAATATCAGAAATGAGAAGGGATGCAGGGCACTTTTTTACTGCACCAGATGAATGGCTACCAAAGTCATTAACTGAAAACAGAATGATGGAAGACGGGCCTGTGGGCATGTGGGATGCTTGCATAATTCATTCATTCACTTAATAAATATTTGCTATCCACCTACTTTATCCGGACTCTGGACAAGGAATGTTCAGCTTGGGGTGATTACTGGACCTTAAGGAGATCAAGAAATACAACCAAGTCACTCAGAGGGTATTTTTGTTTGTTTGTTTTCTTTTGTGCTGTTTTATTGAGTGAGTGGGAGTTGTGGAAAGAAGAGAGAGGTGAAGAGGTTGTCCTTTGTACAGGGAAGGGTGAAAACCGTGGAGGTAAGGAAGTGGAAGAGTTGTTGAAACAAGAGGTAAGTCAGCCGTCGATATCAATGTTAACATTGCCTTAAGGGTAAGCATTTAGCTCAGTGGTTAAGACCCCAGTGGGGACACCCACATCCATATAACAGTCCCTGAGTTCAAGGCCAAGCTCAGGGGGCCAGCACCGTGGCTCACTACGTTAATCCTCCGCCTGCAGCGCCGGCATCCCTTCTGGGCACCGGATTCCAGTCTTGGTTGCCCCTCTTCCAGTCCAGCTCTCTGCTGTGGCCCAGGAAAGCAGTGGAAGATGGCCCAAGCACTAGGGCCCCTGCACCCGCATAGTAGACCAGGAAGAGGCACCTGGCTCCTGGCTTTCGATTGGCGTAGCTCTGGCTGTTGCAGCTATTTGGGGGGTGAACCATATGGTGGAAGACCTTTTTCTCTGCCTCTCTCTCTCACTGTCTGTAACTCTACCTGTCAAATAAATAAATTAAAAAAATCTTAAGAAAAAAGTCCAAGTTCTTTTTCCCAATCTAGATTTCTACTAACGCATTCCCTGGAATGTAGTATGTGATGGCTATAGTAGTTGGATCCCCGTCACCCTTGTAGCAGAACTATATTTATTTCCTGGCTCCTGGCTCAACCACCCATTTGTTGTGAACATTTATGGGAGGTAAACTAGCAGATGGAAGTTATTTTTCTTTAAGTTTCTCCTCTTTCTCTCTTTCTCTGTACTTTTCACATAAATAAAATAAGTAAATGAATAAATAACCAAAGAGTGAATTATGTAATGTGTGCGCACACACACATACGTACACACACACACATACACACACATACACCACTAAGTATGTATCCTTGAACAGGTAAAATTTTCAATGATTTATTGAAATACGTGGGCTTTAAATACAAATTACACATCCTATGCATCTTTTCCAATGAATATCATAATATTGCCATTCAATACATTTGCAACAAAGCAATTTCCATTCACTAAAAGCTTGCATGTACCTGATATCTCATAAAAATGACTTCTACTCCACACAGTAGTGCTGCAACAGTATATTATTTTAATAGCTATGGAAACTGGTAATTTTCTCTAATGGATGAGGAAAATATCACTTTGGACATTTTAATAGATGATGAATTGAACTGGCAAAGTTGATATTTGAGCCACACATTTGAGTCTTCAACATGGAAGTCATGCTATTCTGAGCACAAGCTACCTCATAATAATACTACTTAAAGCCCTTTATAATCAACACACATATTTCTTTTGGTAAATTTGACTCAGATTTAATTCCTTGAGAATGAAGCATAACTTTTCTATTATTCTAAGTATATATATGTGTTTTTAATTAATGTGCACAATTGATTGTAATATGAGGATACTTCAAAAAGTTCATGAAGAACTGAATAAATTTAAGTTTTTACTTGGAGGCAAAATTTTTTTGAAATCCATGCACAAGGTCTCTTCAAAGAGTTCATGAAAATGTGTACTATGAAAAAAACTATGCGTGAATTTCAAATTTTTGCACCAAAATAAACATATTTAAATCCCATTAACAAATAACATTTTAAATGATTTATTTATTTGAAACTAAGTGTGACACAGAGAAGTAGACAGACAGCAGAGAGCTCTTCCATCCTTTGGTTTACTCCCTAAATGGTAATAGTCAAGTTTGGGTTAAACTGAATCCAGGGGCCCAGAACCCCACCCAGGTCTCCCGCATGGCTGGCAGGGGCCAAAGGACTTTAGATTATTATTTATAGTCACATTAGCAGGAAACTGACTTGGAAGCAAGAGCAGCCAGGACTCGAACTGGCACTCTGACGTGGAGTGTGGGTGTCCCAAATGGTGGCTTAACCCACTGCACCATAATGCCAGTCCCCATATCCATGAATTTTTGAAGTAACCTTGTACCTAAGGTAAATAAAAACTCATAGCAGAGTCATATACATATTTTATAGATAATATTTTTATTTTGTAAATACCTTCTTGTTCTTCATGCAAGCAGAGTTGATCAAACATATGTATCACCTCTCTCTTACCTCCTCAAGAATACACTAAAGTAAATGATTAATAGATTTTTTTATTTTCCTGTGCTTCTAGACTATTCTTTCTCATATTCTCTTTTCTCACACCTCTAAAATCAACTTCCCTTCCTTCACTCTCAGTACACAACTTTGCTTCCTGCAAATTGAGAAAAATCATCAAACTCCTGATTTTACCTGATTGTGATTCTATTGGGTGTATAAAGAGAAAGGAAATACATGAAAGGAATAGATAGGAAGCTGATATGTCATTGTATGATGATTGAAATCATTAAATCAAGAAATAGCATATAGTACATTACACTGAACAAATGGAATTAATTATCAAAAGCAACACTAAAACACTGAAAATTCAAGAGGCTGCTTTTTTGGGATGAGATAAGTCTGTTTGGAGGTGCATGAGGATGTTATGTTTTTAAACAGAAAAGGTTTTGTTTTTTGAAAGGCATAGTTACAGAGAGAGGGGAGGAGAGAAAGAGAGAGAGAGAGAGAGAGAGAGAGAGAGAGAGAGAGAGAGATCCATCTTTCCATCTGCTGGTTCACTTCCAGAATGATCACAATGCCCAGGGTAGGACTAGGCTGGAGTCAGGAGCCAGAGGCTTCATTTGAATCTTAAGGTTCATGGGGCCTGAGCACTTGGGTCATCCTCCATTGCTTTCCCAGGCTCATTAGCAGGGAGCTGGATTATAAATGGAGCAGCTGGTACTCAAACTGGCACATATATGGGATGCCAGCTTTTCAGGTGGTGTCTTAACCCACTATGCCACAATACTGGACCCAAGGATGCTCTTTTTGCACCCTAAGACTTTCAGTGTCCTCTAAAATCTAGTTGGTAAAAAAAAAAAATTAAATTACCATATTAATGGCTGAAACAAAATACATGAAAATTATAATAGCTTTCTTATTATTCTGCATGATCACCGTGATTTCTTCAACTTTGTCTTTTCTTTCTTTTTTCAATATTTATTTATTTATTCAAAAATTAGTGTGACAGGGAGAGGCTAAGGCAAAGGAACAGGGAGCTATTCCATCCATTGTTCACTCCCCAAAACACCACAGCAGCCAGTGTTAGGCCACGCCAAAGCCAGAAGCCAGGAACCCCAGAACCCCAGGTCTCTCATGTGGGTGGCAGGAGCCCAAGCACTTGAACCATCATCCACTGGTTTTCCAGGTGCATTAGCAGGGAAGTGAATCAGAAGCAGAACAGCTGAGAAGCTGTAGCGTAACATACTGCCACAACACCAGCCCCCAGCTTTTTTTCAATGTTACCTAATTCACATGACTTAGCAAGAAATTTTTACAAGGAATAAAAAATATTTTTTAAATCCAAGCATAGGAATGGAACTTTTAAAAATTCATGACTGATAGTGAATAAAGGGATGGAGACGTTGGCGGTCTGGGGAGGTATTGCCTCTATCTCACCTTCTCAAGGCACTGAAATGAATGACGAAGAGATTTATTTCCCTGAGCTTCTAGGCTACTTTTTCTCATTTTCTTTTCCATTAAAGTCAATGTTGCATTTGATTCAATTGTAGAGAACATTTTATGTGTTCTTTCTTTTTTTTTTCTAATTTTTATTTATTGAGTGGCAGAGAAACAGAGAGATGGAGGAAAAGAGAGAGAACACACTCCCATCCATTGGTTCACTGCCTAAATGCCTCCAAAGGCCAGAGTGGGATCAAGTTCAGAGCCAGGAGCCAAGGAACATCCAGCACTTGCACCTGGGTAGGAGGAACCCAGTCACTTGAGCCATCACTAAGGCCTCCCAGGGTCTACATTGACAGGAGGCTGCAGTGAAGAGCTGGAGCCAGGTATGGGGTGCATGTGTCTCATGATCCAGGAAAAATTCCCACAAAAACGTGTTCTTTATAACCAATAAATAAGTAGTGATGAGGGGAAACCACTTAAATTTCTATATTGAATAGGATTATATTTCAAAACATTTATGGAAATTGGAATAAAAATATAAATTTATTTAGGTGCAAAGCACTTATTACAAAATAAAAAGGAGCCGGCACTGTGATGTAGTAGGTTAAGCCTTTGCCTGTGGTGCCAGCATCCCATATGGGCACCAGATCCAGTCCCAGCTGCTCTACTTCCTACCCAGCTCCCTGCTAATGTGCCTGGGAAAGCAGTGGAATATGGCCCAAGTCCTTGAACCTTTGCAACCACATAGAGACTCCAAAGAAGCTCCTGGCTCCTTGGTTTGGACCAGCCCAACTAGGGCCATTATGGCCATTTGGGAAGTGAACCAGTAGATGAAAGACCACCCCCTCACCCCAGTAACTCTGCCTCTCAAATAAATAATCTTCTAAAAAAATCTTTCATATCCATGCAAAATTTTTTATCCTATACATTTTTCATGAGTTTTAAAAGAGCTCCTCCTAGCCATGGATTTCAAACACTGTCAGAGCAAAATAAACTTATCTCATTCAAAAACTATTTTGTGAATTTAAAACCAATCAATTTGGCTAGAAATGGATTGACTTGGATTTACTTTGGTTTTCCCACAGATACAGTATTGTTTAAGATTTATATATTTATTTGAAAGGCAGAAGAGAGAGCAGGAGGGAGAGAGAAATCTTCCATCAGCTGGTTCACTCCCCAAATGGCCTCAAAGGCCCAAACTAGGCCAATCAGGAGCCAGGAGCTTCTTCTGGGTCTCCCATGTGGGTGCAGGTACCCAAGTATTTGGACCATGTTCTGCTCTTTTCCCAGGTGCATCAGCTGGGATCCAGGAATGGCAGTGCCATAGTGCCAGCCCCTCACATACACAATATTATAAGGAATTGTTTCCTAAGTACAACTTGGCGCTCAATTTTTTTGATAAATCAGAGTGACAGTATTAAATTTGACCTCCAGTTCCTTTTCTAGCCACCTGCTAATGCAGACTCTGGGGAAACAGGGATGATGGCTCAAGTGATTGAGTTTCTATCACATGAATGGGACACCTGGATTAAGTTCTAGTCCCCAGCTTCTGCCCTTGCAATTTGGGGAACTTAAGGTGTGAATCAATGAATGGAAATGCTCTCTCTCTCTCTCTCTCTCTCTCTCTGCCTCTCAAATTTAAAAAAAAATTAACTTCTATATTAAGATATATTATTTATTTGTCATAAGTAGCAAACATACATTGCATATTATAAAGATTTTTACATGTATGGAAGTGAATTGCTTTGTTAATCAGACAAAAAAGTTTAACTAGTAGAATTAATTTGTGGCTGAAAGTTAACTAAGGGTCTTCTTGAAGAAGGGCAATATTGTTTAGTAAAAGGCTTTACGGGCCGGCGCCGCGGCTCACTAGGCTAATCCTCTGCCTTGCAGCGCCGGCACACCTGGTTCTAGTCCTGGTCAGGGCGCCGGATTCTGTCCCAGTTTGCCCCTCTTCCAGGCCAGCTCTCTGCTGTGGCCCAGGAGTGCAGTGCAGTGGAGGATGGCCCAAGTGCTTGGGCCCTGCACCCCATGGGAGACCAGGAGAAGCACTTGGCTCCTGCCATCAGATCAGCATGGTGCGCTGGCCACGGTGGCCATTGGAGGGTGAACCAACGGCAAAGAAAGACCTTTCTCCTCTCTGTCTCTCTCTCTCTCACTGTCCACCATTCTGCCTGTCCAAAAAAAAAAAAAAAAAAAAAAAGGCTTTACAGCTTCCTAGGAAGGATTCCAGTAGGAAGCTGGAATCAGCTTCTGGAGATGGGACTCAAATCCTGTCACTGGAAATAATTAGGAATATCCCCCACTGATACAGGATTGAACTGAATTCACTCATCTATTCAAAGTGACTTCTATAGTAACTGATGCATAGTAAATGAGCAATACATGTTAATTAGCGTTTGGTCCAAAATGAAAGGACACGTGCACAAGCGTTAATAGCAAAACTTTGTGATGTGTCCTACATTATTATTTTTGATTATTGGTGGGGAATTCTTGAGAGCAAGTGCCAAAGAGAACCCAGGCCCAGAGGCTGACTAGGCTATCAGGAGGTCATTAGAAGTCAAGGACCCAGACCCCAGGGTCTTCAGTGTTCGTGTGTCAGAAAGCAGGCAGTGCCAATGATGTAGCTGTGTGTGGCCTCCTGCCAGGGCTCTGAGTAATTGGCAGGGCACTAGGTGTGTGACTCACTAAAGTCAAATTGCTGTAAGTAGGAACCACCTGTAGCTAAGACAAGTGCCTCATTCAATCTATCTGGGCATGAGAAAACTCAGGAAAGAGTGCTTTCTTTGATGCGAAGTACTTGGTGCGCAACTCTGGCTCACAGTGCTTTCTAGGAATTCCGTCTTGCCACACCTATATCTAGGCAGAGCTTCTCTTCAGAGTCTTCTCTTTGGAGGAACCTGGCCTCTGATGGTTTCCCCCTACTTAGGAGCTGTCTTTACAACACTGTGAATGATGGATTACATTGAAAATAAAAAAAAATAGATTTAAAAGTCTCATCTGACCTACTTCTTCTGAGTTCAATCCTATGTACAGATACCCAAGCTGAAATTCCAGTTTCTTAACCAAAACATCACCATCATTCACACAATCCATTTCTCTTTCCCCTCAGCTTGCCTAGGGAAGCTTTATTCTTTTCAGCATTAAAGCTAAATCCTTCGTGGAAATTGCCACACAGTCCTTGATAATTTAATGTTTTTCCACCTTCTCTATGAAAGCTGTAAAAGCACCCCAGTACTCTCCGCTCCTCCATATCTCCAGCTGAGCCTGAAGTCCTGTCATTTTCTTTCATTTTATTTTCCTATACTTACATTTCATTTTCACTAAAAACCTCAGGTACCTCACAACTCCCTTTTCTTACTTCTCCTTCCTAAACTTGCAGCAATATTAATTCTCCTATATTTCCAATGTGTTTATTTCCCGATTGATGGAGGTTACAGGTGTTTGGAAGGGAGGTGATGGTAAGGAAATGCCATTCCCTGAAACCATGTGTATATGCATGTGGGGTTTTGTTGTTGTTATGTTCACGGAGTACATCCTGTCAAACATACTTACTATCAACATTTCTGACCAGTGATGTTGTTGACATTGACCACCTGTCAAGGTAGTGCTGGTAGAACTCCTGTATGTGAATATAATCTGTCACCCTTTTACATACTCTGTTCATTGGAAGCAAGTCATTAAGTGTAACCCGTATACAAGTGACGGAGGGTAAGTTAGAATGTTGACATAATATGTAGACTTCTTCTGTATAGGACATTCATATTTTCTTCTTTTTATTTATTTACCTAGTAATGTAGTCATATCAGTATGGACTCCTGGATATTTACAACCCAAAAAACTTTATTTATTTGGCTCTTCCATCAACCAAATTGCTCCATTTTTGACCACTGAGAGTCACTGAAAGTTCTTTTGTATTGACTCCTGTGTTAAAACTCACAAGTTCTCCTATTTTATTTTAGATAAAATGATAAAAAGATGACAAGATTGCTATTTTATGTCCAATTTGGATGTATTTATCCATACTTCATCATTTTTCCATTTACCATATTTCCTTATATTTTGTGCTTTTCATCAATGATGACTCTGTCTTGCTGTTTTTTTAATTCTTTAACAGTTCCTGCATCAGGGCCTTCTTTCTCAGTTTTGGGGAATAAACAACTTGTTTTGTTTCTTTTGTTCTCATTCTTGAAAAATAATAAAGCTGAGTCTAAAATTCTAGGCTTTCAATTATTTCTCCTTGTTCCTTTTATATATGAATTCACTACTCTCTGTTGAATATGCTTCCTGACAAGTTTGTTAAATGTGTATAAGCTTGGATCTGCCCCCGTCTCTGGTAGACATTATGATAAACAAATGCCCCCTCTTGTTAGGGAGAGTCGGAGTAATTAGTCTACATGGAAACTCTGTTTATAAATTCATGGTGATAGAGTAAACGTTGGTTTCATGAATTATGGAAAGAATACCAAATAATCATTCTTCTAATACTGCTTCTCTTTTATTCTATCCATTCCCATAGTCTATAGAATTTCCCTTGATTAACCTACAAACTCTGTTTCTTTTGTCTATGATACATCCTGCATGAATTCTTCAGTACCTTATTCCAAATACTCTTCAACTGTATGCAGAGTTTGTAGAATCCATTAACATGGTTTTATTTTTAATGTAGTTTTTATATTCAAGATTTCTAACTTTTTTCTTATCATGCACCCTCTCTTACATTTTTAAAAAAATATTTATGTATTTATTTGAAAGAAAGAGTCACAAAAAGAGAGACAGAGAGGGAGAGACAAAGAGGAAGAGACAGAGAGTTCTCCCATCAGCAGGCTCACTCCCTAGATGGCTGCGATGGCCAGAGCTGGGCCCATCTGAAGCCAGGAGCCAGGAGCTTCTTCTGTGTCACCCATGTGGGTGGCAGGAGCCCCTGTGTGAATCATCTTCCACTGCTTTCCCAAGTGGATTAGCAGGGAATTGGATCAGAATTGGAGCACTCAGGTCTCAAATTGGCACCCATATGGGATGACAGCATTGCAGGAAATGGCTTCACCTGCTATGCCACAGAGCCAGCCCCCCCCCCATCTTTTTCCGTAATGCAATTTCATAGTTTCCTGTTCTTTTTAACAGAAATGACTTCTTCATCTACTCCTTTCAGTTTCCTTGGGAGTTTTATTCTAAGTTTGCATCTATCTCTCCTGAAGTGATATTCATATTTTGAGTATTGATTTCATTAGCTGTATATATTTTGTTCTTTTTAAAGATTTATTTATTTATTTGAAAGTCAGAGTTACACAGAGAGAGGAGAGGCAGAGAAAGAGAGAGAGAGGTCTTCCATCCGATGGTTCACTCCCCAACTGGCCACAAGGGCCGGAGCTGTGCTGATCCAGAAACCAGGAGCCAGGAGCTTTTTCTGGATCTCCCACGTGGATGCAGGAGCCCAAGGACTTCTGCTGCTTTCCCAGGCCATATCAGAGAGCTGGATCGGAAGTGGAGCAGCCAAGTCTCCAACCAGTGCCCATATGGGATGCCAGTGCTTCGGACCAGGGCATTAACCCACTGTGCCACAGGCCAGCCCCAGCTGTATATATTTTAGCATTTGATTTCTGTGTAGTATCCTCTGTGCACTGAAAAAAGGAGGAGATTTTTTGTTGGTTGAATTTTCCTTTTGTGTGCTACTGTACTCACTGGGCTCATCCATTCCTGCTTAGTGATCGGTAGTCGCTAACATCCTGTTAATCCATCACTGCAGTGCAAAAGGGGACTCTGTGGATATCACAGATAAAAGCACTAATTCATTAGGTTCCTTGCTTTGTGTTCTGGTTTTTGAGCTTGGCCTTATTACAAACCTGTGCCACAGCTTCCCAGAATCTATTGATATATACAGCAGTTTCTTTTAAACCCACTACCATGAACTAAGTTTGATAGTAAGAGGATTTAAGTTCAGGTTTTCAGTAATGATACTGACTTCCCACTTCTATAGATTACTTTGGTTTTGCCCCCATTACCCTTCAGGAACCAGACTCCTTGATGTCACCATCTGCTTATTACAGAGACCAGAAAGCCTATGACTTCATGACTTTGAGTTTGTTTCTAACCCAAAGAGATCATCTTCAGTGACTGCCTATCTCTCTTGATTTTTCTCATCTCATATTTTGTCTTACCCATCTTTGTTACATGTTTTGGCAGTGGAATTCAAACATGCGTAAGTTCGAAAATTTATATAGTTAGAAGTGTGACTTTGAAACATAAGCGTAAACTTCATTTCTTTCTTAATCATAAGTCTTAACCATTTATTATCCTGTAGAAATATTTGTAATATATTTTATCGAAGAAACAAGTAATCAACTCAGTATGAAGTTCTAGATTATCACTCTTCATCCAATAGTAAGGAGAGCACATAATGGGAACATACACTGGTCTAGGCAGGCATTGTAGAGAAAATGCTCAAGTTTGCTAGGTTTTGAGATATATAGGAATAACTAATCATCACAATGCCCTCCTCCTCTGAAAAGATAGGCCTCAGAGCCACATACAACTCAAATATAACGTATTCATAATTAAAAGAACACTTGAACTTGCTTCTCTATCCCTCTGTCTTCCTTATTTAACCCTTAGGACCTCCTTAAGGGAACAATCAGATATTTAGCAAGCTTGCCACATGAATTTTTAAGCACAGACATGAAACCCACTTCCACCCTTCCAAAAAGGCCACATTTGATTTGTTTTTGTTTTGATAGGCAGAGTGGACAGTGAGAGAGAGAGACAGAGAGAAAGGTCTTCCTTTACTGTTGGTTCACCCTCCAGTAGCCACTGCAGCTGGCGCGCTGCGGCCGGGGCACCGTGCTGATCCAAAGCCAGGAGCCAGATACTTCCTCCAGGTCTCCCATGCGGGTGCAGGGTCCAAGCACTTGGGCCATCCTCCACTGCACTCCTGGGCCATAGCAGAGAGCTGGCCTGGAAGAGGGGCAACCAGGACAGAATCCGGTGCCCCTACCAGGACTAGAACCCAGTGTGCCAGCGCTGCAGGTGGAGGATTAGCCTATTGAGCCGCGGTGCCAGCCCACCATCATATCTTCAACACCTAGAGCTTTGTAGAGATGTTTGCACTCTTGACTTTCTGGCCACATTTTCTGAGTGATCTTCACCCTATTAAATATGACCAACTATAAAATGGGGGCTTATATTTGCCTATCATTTCCTTCACCAATTAGCTGATCCACCCTTGGGTAGTTATCACTGAGAAACAGAAACAAAGCAACAGTGTCCTCTGTTCACTAATGTATCTGAATGCTTGTGAAAACAGATCTAGTCTGTCTGAAGTGTGACTGAGATTTGGAATTTCTATAATGCTCTCACATTATACAAGTTCCAAGAGAGGGGTTTTAGAGCCCTTTCAGGAGAGCCCCAAAGGCAAAAATGTCTTTATAATAGAAGAAACATGTTACAGTAGTGTTTTCCAGCGGGTACTTGATTTGTGGATGTAAAAAGATTGCATAGAAAGACATGAAAATCAAGCTATCTCCTAAAAATAGATTCTGAAAAATATATAACAATGTCACTCATTCCATTTCATTTATCTTTTTCATTTTGGAGTGTATAATTATGTTCATTAAAAATGTTCTATCTCCATTAGCATGTATAGTTTTATTATTGTCATTACTAAATGAATCAATAAATATTTACTTATTTTTGTTCAATTTCAATTATGATAAATTTCAATAGGTAAATTGTCCATAAACCAAAGTGTTTGGTAGTCTCAATAATTTTAACGGGATAAAAGGGCTTCCAAATGTCTAAGATTCACTGCTTTCTAAAGGAAGGACATTTATTTTTCCTTGTTCAGTTGGAATATGAAGAAAGAAGAAAGAATGTTCTTCTACTTTATAGATATGTCAAGAAAACATTGAGAACCCATATATTTTAAAATACCATCTTAGCCCAAAGTCCAAGTGGACATTTTTGAAGGGAAAAAAAAAAAAAGATTTGGCTTTGCCTTATGCTCTTTTTAATGGAATGTCAATAAACATCCAGTGAGTTCTCATTCAAGTCCCTTAATGTTGGGAAATGACAGAACAGGAAAACAAGTGAGTCTTAATCCAAAAATATGCTACATTGCCACAAAAGCAGATGAGTCAGTTTATCCTTGGCTTCCTTCAGTCCTCATGTTTTCTTTCACATCTCATGGATGAATATTCAGGAAGGTGTTTTCTTCCAATATGGGCCAGGACTTTCTTTCTGAACATGGCATGTCTCCTCTATGATTTTTTTTTCTCTTCAAGAGAACACATGTGGGACAATGAGTCAAATAATGCATTTTTTTTTGTTTGATACGTGGAAAAAATGCATTACTACTGGAAGTGTCACACCAACATTAAGTCCAGGTGAACTTTGTTCAACTACCACCATCATACTTTCTTTTATTTTATTGACAGGCAGAGTGGACAGTGAGAGAAAGAGACAGAGAGAAAGGTCTTCCTTTACCGTTGGTTCACCCTCCAATGGCCGCCGCGGCCAGCGAGCTGCGGCCGGCACATCGCGCTGATCCAAAGCCAGGAGCCAGGCACTTCTCCTGGTCTCTCATGCAGGTGCCGGGTCCAAGGAAAGGACCTGAGCCATTCTCCACTGCACTCCCTTGTCACAGCAGAGAGCTGGCCTGGAAGAGGGGCAACCAGGACAGAATCCGGCACCCCGACCAGGACTAGAACCCAGTGTGCCAGTGCCGCAAAGAGGAGGATTAGCCTATTGAGCCGCGGCTCCAGTCCACCATCATATAGCTTTGTAGAGATGTTTGCACCCTTGACTTTCTCTTCAAGCTCACCATAAGGAGATCTCAAAGACATATAGTTTTTTTGTGTATAATAGGTTTTTCCATTTTAGCTAGTTTTCCCAAAGGCTTATTGATGAATAAACTCTACATTGCAGGAAACACTTGGATGCACTGTCTCATCTACCATCTTTTCTTATACCATAGTGAAATTTTGAGTTATTACTGAATTATCTATTTGAATGTATCCATTTTGTTTTTTGTAAAACAGAACTGTATTACATTTATTTATGTTTTCACTTCCAGCACCAACAATTATAGCTAACCTCCACAGGAGGAACACCTTTTTTATAACAAAAAGGGTTGTGGTTTTAGTTTTTGCTTTAACCTCATGAGCTGTGTGTTCTGTGATATTAAGTATTAAAAATGTAAACAAATTTAATTAGGAACCAGAAATTCCATCCAACTGTATAGTTGACATTTCAAATTATGAATTGCTATCTATCATGTATCTAAATTCATCAGGAAGCCACTCAATGATTGAAAATATGAAAATTTCTCTTTCTTGCCATATGGATCTGCTAAAACTTTCAGAACTATATTAAATAGCAGTGGTGAGGATGGGCATCCTTGTCTGGTTCCAGATCTCAGTGGGAATGTCTTCAATTTTTCCCCATTTAGTAGGCTGTGGTTTTATTAAAAATTGCTTTGATTATGTTGAGGAATGTTCCTTCTATTCCCAATTTGCTTAAGGTTTTCATCATAAAAAGGTGCTAAATTTGGTCAAATTATGTCTTTGCATATGTTGGAATAATCATATTGTTTGTGGTCTTCAGCTTGTATCACATTTACTGATTTTTAGATGTTGAACCATCTCTGCATACCAAGAATAAATCCCACTTGGTCCAGGTGAATGATCTTTCTGATGTGTTATTGGATTCGAAAAGGATACAAATAGGGAAGGAAGAAGTCAAACTATCCCTATTTGCTGATGACATGATTCCATATATAGGGAACCTTGGAATTCATAAAAGAGTTTGGCAAAGTATCAGGATATAAAATCAACACACAAAAATCAACATCCTTTATATAAACAGACAATGCCATAGTTGATACAAAACTTTTCAGATCAATCCCATTCAAAATAGCTACAAAAAATACCTTGACATAAATTTAACCAAGGATGTCAAAGATCTCTATGATGGGCTGGTGCTATGGCTCACTTGGCTAATCCTCCACCTGCAGTGCTGGCACCCCAGGTTCTAGTTCCGGTTGGGGCACCAGGGACTAGTCCCGGTTGCTCCTCTTCCAGTCCAGCTCTCTGCTGTGGCCCAGGAGGGCAGCAGAGAATGGTCCAAGTGCTTAGGTTCCTGCACCTGCATGGGAGACCTGGAGGAAGCACCCGGCTCCTGGCTTTGGATCAGCGCAGCGCCAGCCATAGCAGCCATTAGGGGAGTGAACCAATGGAAGGAAGACCTTTCTGTTTCTCTCTCACTGTCTATAACTCTATCTTTCAAATAAAAAAAAAATCTCTAGGATGAAAATTACAAAACACTAAAAAAAGAAATAGAAAACATAAAGAAAGTGAAAATTTTTCCATATTCATGAATTGGAAAAATCAACATCTGTAAAATGTCCATACTGCCGAAAGCAATTCATAGATTCAATGCAATCTCAATCAAAATACCAGACATTCTCCTCAGATCTAGAAAAAATGATGCTAAAATTCGTATGGAAACACAAGAGACCCCGAACAGCTAAAGCAATCTTATGCAACAAAAACAAAGTTGAGAGCATCCCAATACCAGACCTCAAGACAGGGAAGTTGTAATCAAAATAGCCTGGTACTGGCACAAAAACAAAAATGTAGACCAATAGGGCAGAATAAAACTCCAGAAGTTAACCCATGCATCTAAACCAACTTATCTTTGACAAATGAGTAAAAATCAATCTCTGAAGCCAAGATAGTCTCTTCAACAGATGGTGCTAGGAAAACTGGATCCCTGCATGCAGATGTATGAAATAAAACCCCTGACTTGCACCTTACATAAAAATCCACTCAAAATGATAAGCAACTTAAATCTATGACTTGATATCATCAAATTACTAGAGAACACTGGGGGAACCCTAAAAGACACTGGCATAGGGAAAGACTTCTTGGAAAAGATCCCAGAAGCACAGGCAACTAAAACCAAAATTAACAATTGGGGTTACATCAAGTGAGAAGCTTGTGCACTGCAAAAGACATGGTAAACAAAGTGAAGAAGCAACCGACAAAATGGGAGACAATATTTGCAAACAGCAGACAAAGGATTAACTTCCAGAATGTATAAAGAGATAAAGAAACTCAACAACCACTAAACAAACAACCTAGTCAAGAAATGGGCAAAGAATGTGAACAGACATTTTTCAAGGGAGGAAATTCAAATGGCCAACAGACACATGAAAAAAATATGTAGGATCACTAGCCATCAGGAAAATGCAAATCAAAGCCGCAATGAGGTTTCACCTCACCCCTAAGAATGGTTGTCATACATAAGTCAACAAACACCAAATGCTGGCTCGGATGTAGGGAAAAGGGTACCTTAATTCACTGTTGGTGGGAATGTAAACTGGTACAGCCACTGTGGAAGACAGTATGGAGATATCTCAGAAAGCTGAATATGGACCTACCATATGACCCAGCTATTCCAATTCTGTGAATTTAACTGAAGGAAATAAAATCAACATATGAAAGAGTGATCTGTACCACCATGTTCATTTCAGCTCAATTTATAATACCTAAGAAATAGAATTAACTCAGATGTCCATCAACTGAATATTGGATAAATAAATTATGGTATATATACACTATGGAATACTACACAGTGGTAAAAAATGAAATACTGTTACTTGCAACAAAATGGATGCAACTGGAAATATTATACTTAGTGAAATAAGCCAGTCACAGAAAGACAAATACCATATGGTCTCTCTGATTTGTGGTAACTAATAGAGTACCTAAAATTTACCTAAATGTAATCTATATGAGTGAAATTGACACTTTGAGATGCAATGATTTTGAATAGCCCTTGCCTGGACTGTCAAGGAACATGTTTTGCTTGTTTGCTTGATTTTATTCTTTTCATCTTCTTTTATTTTCTTCATACTAATTAGTCAACTCTCTACTTAGTGTAGGGTTAATCTTATGAATATAAAAATTAACTGTAAAAAAGTAAGAATGGAGGCCAGCGCCGCAGCTCACAGGATAATTCTCCGCCTTGCGGCGCTGGCACACAGGGTTCTAGTCCCTGTCGGGGCACTGGATTCTGTCCCGGTTGCCCCTCTTCCAGGCCAGTTCTCTGCTGTGGCCAGGAAGTGCAGTGGAGGATGGCCCAAGTGCTTGGGCCCTGCACCCCATGGGAGACCAGGAGAAGCACCTGACTCCTGCCATCAGATCAGTGCGGTGCGCCGGCCGCAGTACACCAGCCGCGGCGGCCATTGGAGGGTGAACCAATGGCAAAAATGAAGACCTTTCTCTCTGTCTCTCTCTCTCACTGTCCATTCTCCCTGTCAAAAAAATAATAAAATAAAATAAAAACAAAAAACAAAAAACAAAAAAAAAATAAGAATGGAAAGGAAGTAGGAGGAGGAAGAAAGTTGGAAGTTTGGGTGGGTGGGGAGATTCATCATGTTCCCAAATCTGTATATATTAATTGCATGAAGCTCTATTTCTTAAACAAAATTAAAAACTTTTTAAAAAAGAAAATATGAAAGTTATACACACTGATCCTAAGTGTTTAATATATTATCTCATGTGGTAGAAAGGCTAAGAGTCCTTGACCATTCCTCAAATTACAACAATGAATACCAAATTGTCACCAACCATATTCTTTTCCAAATGGGGGCTCTAGAATGCAAACATTCTATTAAATTGAGTTATATATATTCTGGATTACTTGCATAAGCTGTAAGTCCTTCTATTTTCTTTCAACTCAGACCAAGAATATATACTCTATTATATTATATTATATATAAAAACAGAGATTGAGTAGCTTTCATTGTCTTTCTTATCTAAATACTTTGGGATTATAAGAAATTGAGATTGATTTAATAGAAATCAAGTGAGGGAATATTTGTCAAAGGTAGTAAGGTCTGATGTTGTTTTAGGTATTGGAGGCATGTGTAACCAGATTAACAGTTCACATGTCCTGTGTGATAGAAATCTAACATGTAGCTAGTGTGACAAAAAATGAACTTCAATATTATCAGGAAGTTCAAACAGAAGAAGACACAAATTTTTTCTTCATGGCTTACAAAGAAGTAAAAAGTAATGATCGTAAGAAGATGTGTACTTCTAATCATATGGGGTTTTTCACTTCTCAGTATTGGAGTGCTCTCCAATTTTAGTATCTGAAACATCTTAACTATCGTCATTCTTCATAGCCTTAGTGATTCTCTGCCAAAAACTCTGCAAAGACAAAGGTAAATTTATTGAGTCAAAATTTAAATGGACATGAAAGGCTTACTAACAACCCTCAACTGCTATTATGGGTAGCTATTAATAATGATAGGTGCAGTTTTCATTTGCTATGTATCAAGGATTTCATACATAATACTACTCTTTATAAAAAGCCAATCTGGTAAATGTTACAGATGAGGAAACAGGCACACAAAGAGTTTAAGTAACTTCCCCAAGATCACAAATGCTGCCTAGACTTGGATATAAAATGGATCATTTTGGCAGATTGTTGTTTTCTGGGTGTGTGTGTTGGGGGGGGGGGGGGTTATAATCACCCATACAGAAAATCAGCACATTATGAGTTTTCTACTTGTATGCCTCCTGGCTGTGTAGAATAATTTTTTCATAATGCTCCATTTGGCAGTTGTACTAACTCTTGAGAACTATACTGTAGGGTAAAGGACAGAGTTGAGACGAAACAGGTATCTCAACATATTCAGAGTACACACTGAAGTAGTATTAGATGTATTTAAGTTGAAGAATATGTAGATATATCTGACATTTGTAAATATTAAAAAGATATAGAGTAACAAAAACACAACTGATTGAAGTTCAATTTTCATTACTCACAATGTGAAACATTATACAGAACAACAACAGACATGTGCAGGTGAGTAAGAACTGAAAAGTTAATGAATGAACATGTGCCACACACTTGTAAACTACTTGAAACTTCAATTTTTCTGGTATAATGTAAAAGATAAGTTTGCTATATCAGACCAACAACCAGACACTGGCTTTTTTAAAAACAAAAGTTGTTTATTTATTTGAGAGATAGAGCTACAGACAGTGAGAGGGAGAGACAGAGAGAAAGGTTTTCCATCCACTGGTTCACTTTCCAAATGGCCACATCGGCCAGAACTGTGCCAATCTGAAGCCAGGATCCAGGAGCTTCTTTTGGTCTCTCACACAGGTGCAGAGGCCCAAGTACTTGAGCCATCTTCCACTGCTTTCCCAGGGCATAGCAGAGAGCTGGATTGGAAGAGGGCATAGCAGAAAGCTGGATTGGAAGAGGAGCAGCCGGGACTAGAACTGGTGCCTTGCCCATATGGTATGCCAGCACCACAGGCAGAGGATTAACCTACCGCATCACAGCACTAGCCCTGACACTGTGTTATCTCAATACATTAATACTGAGTGGTGTTTTCTTATTCTCTTTGAAAAAATATTTCAATTGCCTGTCATATGCAAGACATAAGGTTACGTCTATGCATAACATGACAAACAGAAAAGGGGTGGATTAAGCCAGACTTTTTCTGTTTTAGGTAAAAGAATATTTAATTAAATTAGCTTATGCAAAAAATGAAATATTTTATTGACATTGCTGGATTCAAGTACTCTGTTGATGCATCATTTCCCTTTTCTTTTGCTTCTCTTTCTTACTTTATTTCTCTGCCTCCCTTTCTCACCTCTCCTTGCCTTCATTCTTGGTCTTTTTCCATTTCATTCCATCTCTAAGTAAAAATGGAAATCAGTAGAGAGTGGCTAATTTTGTGCTCCCTCTTCTTTCCTTTTGGTTTACAGCTTCTCTATCTTCCCCGGCTTCCCACCCCTACACTTACGTGTTGGGGTGGGAGGCACACGGCTATTTCCGCAAATGCACCAGAAGAGACAAGTATAGGACGATGTACCCTCTCTTCCATCTTAACGTTTCTCATCACCCTTGCAGTCAGCAAGTTAGAGATGAGGCAGAATGTGGAATGGAATCAGCTTGAGTTCCTGAATGACTGCATGGAGCAGCACTGTTCCAGCTTTCAATACACAATGGTCTGTGATATTGACAAAGAATAGACTCCTGTGAAAGCACTTAGAGTTGAGATTTCCTATACAGCAGTTATGCTTCCCTTAATACATGATTCTTAAATCTTCAAATCCCAGAGGAAAACTATATTTGTCTAATGATTTGGGCAAATGTATCAGGTGAGACCCCAATGAACAGAGCTCTCCCCAGAAGTAGTTGATCTGGTTAAGCATCAAGGGAGCTCTGAGGTCCATGCATGGTATTCAGGATCCAGAGATGTGGGAAATGGACCACTTTATTCAAACATGTACATTGGGTTTCCCTTAGAAAGGTGTGTTTTTATTATTAGAAAAATAATGCATAATTTTAAAACAGTTAAAATACATGTTTTGCATACTTAGCATATATCCATTCCTGCCTTTTTTATTTTTTATTCATATAAAGAGAAGAGATTTCATGCCTTCCATAGGTATAGTCCCAAGAAGGCAACTATACTTCCCATCCCCAAGCCCCCTCTCTCTATCCCCCCTCTTTCAACAGTTTTGCAAAGACATAATTTTTATCAAATCTATGTTTACAGGCTTAATTCAACACTAACCATAAAATTCAACAAGTAAAAAGTAGGAAGACTACAATTCAACTGGAGTATAAACAAGGGCTAAAAATGACAATCATATCACAAAATATCCACTTCATGCCAGCTATTGAGTGAGAAACTATAGAGACATTGGTAATAAACACAGGCTTGGTCTTTGTTTCCACAGAGTACATTCTAGCGAGGAAGACAGAAAAAGAGAAAAAGCAGAAAGGTAAAGAGCATAGAAAAAAAGAGAGGGAGAATAAAAATAATTCTGAGACCTTGAGTTATCCTAAGCATGCAAAAGGCTACTTTTGTAGGACTTACTCAATCCTAAGATGCCTGTCAACAATCAAAAGCAACAACAAGATTTATGACAGAGAAGAGAAATCAACAAGAGCTTCAGCATGTTGTTTGGCATTTCTTGGAGAGTGAGCGGATTGGTTGGAAGCTAGTAGAGATTCTAGTGGGTTAGAATGTTCTTTATCTAAAACTTCTGTGATTTTCAGCTATGCAGAGCCATTCTCTGTGTCACAATGACCAGTTTTTTTTTTGTCAATATTTCTACCTTAAGTTCAATCTGCCCAGTTTTCTTCATTTGAATTCTCTTAAAGATATCTAATAAATTAATTAGATGAATCAAACATTATCTATTTGACTAATGCTGGTCAGAAATAACTGTGGGTCTGAGATACAGAAAAGTAAACGTGAGATTTTATGGTTATTTGCAAAAATCTAAGTTAGAATCGGTTTAATAATTCACAAACAGCTCTAGGTATTTAAGCTTATAAAATCATGACTCAGAAGAGCTCTTTCAGATATCATTGAACAGAGTCAGTTGACCCATCTGGACCCAAACTGACAAGGACATCAAGGGTCTGATAATCTTCAAGATCAAGTCTGATGGGGACTCCCCTTAAAGAATTATTTTGAAAATGGTCTTGAATGTCACCTGGACTTTATCACAATCTCATCCTTTCCTCCACACCTCATGTCCCTGAAGCACAGGGGAATCTTGTTTTATCCCTAACCTAGGTAGGAAAGGCTTTACAGGGCTGGAAGAGGGTCCTAAAATTTGAAAAAGTGAGGAGGAAAAACAAGAATCTGGCTCTTGGGAAGGACCACACAGGAAACCATGAGCAAAGTTGATTCCCTGGACTGGAAATCAATCCAAGTCTCTGTCCTTTCTCTTCCTACTGCCTCATGATCAACTGCTCAAGCTTTCACAGGTCACAGTGCGAATCCTGTTGAGCCCTCTGGCACATCAGCTAGTAATGAAAGGGGAGTTTCCAATACGTCCAGATTCAGCCAGCTGGAAGGAGCAAAGGGGAAAAGTTGACTGTGAAATTCTGTATGCACAAGATTGTTCTTTCCTGGGACATAGATCAAGTCTTCCTCAAGTCAATTAAGTCACCAGGGTTTGGCATCACTTCCTGTTTCCAATATGATTGGGGGATTGGAAAACAAGACTAAAAGAAAGCAAATGAAAACTGCAATGACTTTATATGAACCCCTCCAGGGACAATAACCCAGAATATTGCTGTTTCACTAGTTTCGACCTGACTGCGAAAAGTGTGCATTAGAAATGTATGTAAGAGTCCATTGGCAGTCATGAATAACTGACACCGTGCATTTCTTCTGTAGACCATCTAGGCAACTATCAGTGCACAGGGCATGGTAAGTTGGAGAGAAGTGCATTGATTAGGCAGCTATGGTCTGAACTGCTATAGCAGCCAAGGGTGATTGAGGCAGTAAGCCAATTAATATTAGCTGTGCTTGAACTAACAGCTGTTTTACTTTATTGATCACAGTAACCAACTGATATTTATCAGTTTTGTTTGGACTAATTTCAACTTGCTGACTTCTGCTCAGAGTAAGGTAAATACATTTAATATAGAGAGACAGAATACTTTCAAGGAAGATTGTAATATTCCAGACTTTGAGCTAGGTAATTTTTTAAAACTTTTATTTAATGAATATAAATTTCCAAAGTACAACTTATGGATTACAATGGCTTCCCCCCCATAACTTCCCTCCCACCTGCAACCCTCCTCTTTCCCACTCCCTCTCCCCTTCCATTCACATCAAGATTCATATTCAAGTTTCCTCATATACATAAGATCAGTTTAGTATATATTAAGTAAAGATTTCAACAGCCCTCACTTGAGCTAGGTAATTTTAAGGTGTAACCTCAACTTAAGAAAAAAATAGTAGTAGGACTAAGGAACAATAATTCCAACAACAATGACTACAATTACTGTTTATTAAATACTTTAAAATCATTGCTTGAAATTTGCCGTCACAAAGGAAAGGAGGAAAAAAACTTCAAATATTTCAAACTGCTCTGGGCTACAAATTCCTGATTTTCCATGAGTTTCCAGTAAGGTTTGATTTTGAGTTGATTTCTGGAAAATAAAGGAAAAAATAACTTGGTAACTCATAAAAGCAAGTAATATGTGCATAATTGTGAGAAAAGCTAAAACAACATTTCACAGCTGGTCAGCATAAAAAACGCTTGTGGGTTTTACTTTACAGATAACACCTGTATGTCTTAAATAATACACATGTACGTTCATTTGAAGACTTTCACCCAGTGTAAAGTTTCTGTGTGTAAGAGAAAATCTAGCTTCCCCCAAAACTTACTTGTGATAATATTAAGTGAAAATAATTTTACAGCATAAGTGATCCATCACAACAGAAGAAAGTTCTGAAGTTCTATAAGATATCCATGAGATAGCAAAGAAAATGGCTTGGAATTTCATCAGGGTCCAGTAAGCTTCACTGAAAAAAAGAAAATACCCTATAATGCAGATCTCAAGAAAGTTTTCTTTAGAGTTGGTCAAATTTTCACTCCAGTTATCCAACTGCTGATGAGAAATTTCTTCCCCCACCCTCCATCAGAGCAGCCTACATAAAAACATAAATTAGGGTGAGAGTGTGTGTGTGTGCACGTGTTTGCTATGCGTGCTAATATGTATGTATTGTGTGTATGTGTTAATGCATTAAGATGCATGTCCCACCATGTGGACTATGGGCAGAGATGGACAGGCAGGGGAAGGTCTGGCAAATGAGACAAAAAGAATTGTTCAGGTGTGGTTCCACCCTCTAGAAATGTCAGATTCATATCAAAACTAAAATAGTAAATGCACTGCTTTTCCCACTCCCCAAAACTTTTGCTTTGAAAGCAGAAGTCATCTTTTTTGTTTCTGTTTTTGGATTTGTTTTATAAGACTGTGTCTTTCAAAAAATATTTATTTATTTGAAAGGCAGAGTTACAGAGAGGCAAAGGCAGAGAGAGAGAGAGAGAGAGAGAGAGAGACCTTCCATCCACTGATTCACTCCCTAGATGGCTGTAAAGGGTGGTGCTGCACCGATCGGAAGCCAGGAGCCAGGAGCATCTTTCGGGTCTCCCACGTGGGTGCAAGGGCCCAAGGACTTCAGTTATTTTCTACTGCTTTCCCAGGATGTAGCAGAGAGCTAGATTGGAGGTGGAACAACTGGAGAACGAATCAGCACCCATATGCGATGTAGGCACTGCAGGCAGCTGCTTTACCAGCTATACCACAGTGCCGGCCCCAGCAGAAGTCTTCTTGGAACCAGAACTAGCAATGTTAAGAAGCACTGGAGAAAAAAGTCACCTGGTGTCTTTTTAAAATTGTTTTAAATTTCAGGGCCAGTGCCCAAATGAGTGCCAGTTCCCGTCCCAACTGTTCAACTTCTGATCCAGCTCTCTGCTATGGCCTGGGAAAGCAGTAGAAGATGGCCTAAGTCCTTGGGCCCCTGCACCCATGTGGGAGACCCGGAAGAAACTCCTGGCTCCTGGCTTCGGATCAGAGCAGCTCCAGCCTTTGCAGCCAATTGTGGTGTGAACCAGCAAATGGAGGATCTCTCTCTCTCTCTCTCTCTCTGCCTCTCCTTCTCTCTGTGTGTAACTCTGACTTTCAAATAAATAAATAAAAATCTTAAAAAATTGTTTCTTAAAATTTTATTTGAAAGAGGGAGAGAGCAAGAGAGATCCAGAGAGAGATCCCCTATCTGCTTGTTCATGTCTTATATGGCCACAACAGCCAAGAGTGGGGGCCAGGTCAAAACCGGAAGTCAGGAATTTAATCTTGGTCTCTCATCACCTGCTGTTTTCTAGGGTGTGCATTAACAGGATTCTGGAACCAAAAGCAGATCCAGGACTTAATATGGCATGCGTATTTTCCAAGTGTTGTCCCGGCTGTTGCACCAGAAATCCAGTCTTCATCTACAGTCCTTTCGGCATTACAATTGGCCCAAGTAGGGGAAGAAGAATTCCCACTCCCAACATCCATGCATCATGGTACTGAGCTAGATGATCCTAAGGGCGCTCAACATGCAGCAAGGGCTAGGGCAGGAATCTTGATGGGAAAGGAAAGCAGACTTGAAGTCTGACTCTTACACATGGGTGGTAAGGAACAGGTGTTTGACTGGAGGGAAAAATTTTACTGTCAGTATTTCCTATTTACTATTAAAATCATAGTGTGGGGGGTGGGGAGGAAATAACACCTTAGCAAATGGAAATCCCACTTACAAGGACACAGAACTCCTATGGGGTGAAGCTGTACTGGAAATACAGGGCTCTGCACCTGCAGGAACTGTTCCTCTGAGTGTCGGCCTCTATATTTGTATTTCCCAAGTTCTATTCTACATATATAATAGCAAAATTAGCTCCATTTCTGAAGTATGAGTTCCTTGTGAACATCAACCACGGCCTAATCATCACCACAAAACCTCAGAATGTCTCAGAAAGCACTTTGTAGTAGGCCCTTGATGAATAGTTATTAAACTGATGTGTTGTTGTTGTTTTTGGGTTTTTTGTTTTGTTTTGTTTTATAGTGGACAGTGAGAGAGAGACAGAGAGAAAGGTCTTCCTTTTGTCATTGGTTCACCCTCCAATGGCCTCCATGGCCAGCGCACCACGTTGATCCGAAGGCAGGAGCCAGGTGCTTATCCTGGTCTCCCATGGGGTGCAGGGCCCAAGCACTTGGGCCATCCTCCACTGCACTTCCTGGCCATAGCAGAGAGCTGGCCTGGAAGAGGGGTAACCGGGACAGAACCCAGTTTGATGTTTAAGAAGTGTGGTAGAGGGGCCGGTGCAGTGGCTCACTTGGTTAACCCTCCGCCTGCGGCACTGGCATCCCATATGGGCCCTGGGTTCTGTCCTGGTTGCTCCTCTTCCCATCCAGCTCTCTGCTGTGTCCCGGGAGGGCAGTAGAGGATGGCCCAAGTGCTTGGGTCCTGCACCTTCATGGGAAACCAGGAAGAGGCACCTGGCTCCTTAGCTTCGGATCCGCGTAGTTCCAGCCATAGCGGCCATCTGGGGAGTGAACCAACAGAAGGAAGCCTTTCTCTCTCTCTTTCTTTCACTGTCTAACTCTGTCAAATAAATTTAAAATAAAAGTGTTGTAGAGTGAGCATTTCATTAGGGATTGGGTGATTTAGGTTTCAAGAAAGTGGACCGATAGCAGACGTTTTTATCCACAGGCAGTCACCTGCATCCTGTAGGTCTCCGTCTCTCTTAGCAGGTGTAGGAAGTCACCTTAGGTGATGTCTAAGATAACTTCTAACTTATAACATTCTGGAGTGGAAAGCCCTTCTTCCTTCAAGGAAATATAAAATTATATATCAGTTGTATTCATAAGCATATATTCTATAAATGTAATGGGAATTTCTTATTAAATATAGACAAATAAAACTGTCACATATGGTGATGGAATAAAGGAGTAGTAAGTAATTACTCCACCTAAACGTGATTGTGATTGTGAGTCTATATTTTTTCTATGTTAAAAATAAAATAAAAATGTTGGCTACTGTAACTTGATTCAAATGACTTTCTTTGACATACAGGCATTATTTTTTTCCTGAACATAGAATCTCATCCTAATCCACTAAAATAATACTTCTAAAATATCACCAGATTAGCTTCCTAAAGAGTCCATATTACTTCCCAGAAAAATTTATACTCAAGAAGAAATTTTCTGAATATGTAAGAATGCATTCATTATATTTATAAGCTCTAATTAATTCCTTTCCTCATAAATACATGCTCTAATGTGATATGCACTTCGGGAACTTTGTTTCTATTCTGCTCTTCAATATATTTATAAATATAAATATTTGAATATCTGAGTGGAAATGTCATTCTGTAATTAAACTTTAAAGATATAAAATTCAGATTCATGTGAAAAGTGCAGTGTTTGGGGGGGAGTAAAAAAACTTCATTATGAAGAAAATTCAGTTGGAGTTTTCTCAAATTCTAGCTATATAATCAATAAAAAGAATTATAATTTATTAATTTAATAGCAGTCACCTAAAATGTTTGTCTATCAAATGACCCTTTTATATTAACAGTTATGAAACCATTAAATTTACTGGACCAAGGCTGTTTTATAGATAATGATTTGTATCAAATATTGGATTCTTTTTCACTGGAACTGGTAAAAAAATTAAATAAAGTTCACTATCTGTAGGCACAATGCAAAGACCACTAGAAGAGCATATGGTCAGTGTAGGCTAGAGGGCTTCTGGCAGAACGGACTACACTGCTGAAACACAGATTATCTTCCTTCCAACCCTGACCTGGCCAGCTGGTGACACTGCCCTCAGGCAACTGGCCACTGAGACAGGGAGGCTATGGAATTAAGAAGCCGAGGTCTTCAGCACCAGCAACTTCCTTCATGACCTATGGATATCAAAACCTATCAGGGGCTGCTTGGATGTTCCTGGGTGTCCCGTGACCACTTAATTTATAAATGAGAATGCGACCTCAGGTCAGTTTCATTCCACATCTCATTAGATGACTCCAGAGTGGTTCTAGGCACAGAGCAATCATCGGCGGGGAGTTCCAGAATCTTCTCCCCCCACAGGTGGGTTGCTGCCCTGCAGACTGCACACCAGTCCTGGATGCTCAGGTGGACTCCCAGACACAGTGATTGGCTTGGTGACCACTGGGGGCTCCAACTAGCCTCTACACCACCACTTAAGTTAAAAATAATAGAAACTTTGTGCTGGAGTCATTGTTCCCTGGAGGCGTTGGTGAATTAGCCTGAAGAATGATTGGCAGCATGAGGGCTCTGGGCCCTACAGCAGTGGATCCTGTAGCAATTACTAGGTAGGGGTGAGAAAGCCACTGGTTGACATTTCCTCTTAGAATTGATAGAGGACCCAAAAGGAAGTCTAAAATGAGTCGCAGTGACAAAAGTGACAATGGCAGCTGCTCCCTAATAGGCACGGATACTCCTCCGCTGAAAGTCAGTCTTTCCCCAGAAAGGAAATTCTGAGGATGACAGTAAGGCCAGGCCTATGGCATTGAGTGGAGGCTTTAGGAGAGGTGTGGTAAATGCAAATATGGAGATGTATCATGTAATTAGCATTTAAAAATGAAAAAAGAGAAACTATGAGCACAAATTAATCTTGAAAAAAAACTCAGCTGAATTTCCTTCAAGAATTAACTCCTTCCTATCCTACCTTCTAAAGCAAAGGAAGTTGGTCCAGGATTAAGGACGGACGGTGGGCACGGTGCTAAGCACCCGGGAGAGAGGGGCGTTCGCTGGTCTCACACAAAGCCGGGAGTTCCCAGGCCGCCAGCGGCCCTGCCCGCGACACCACAGCGCCGAGCCAGGAAGTGCCCAAGTCTGTCCAGCTGTCCTGCCGCTCAGCTGGTGGCCGGCAGAAGTTAGTCACCCGGAGCCCGAAGCCGGCGGCCGTCGGAGCGCAGACCGGCCGGGGAAGGGCGCGGGAGGGACCCGAGTACCGGGATGGCCGGGGAGACGCGAAAGGAGCGCGGGGGCGAGGGGACGCGGTGGGGACGCTGGGCGCCTTTTGCCGGTGGGCGAACGGTGCCGGGTCTGCAGGGGCCAGGGCGCACGGGCGCGCCAAGGGGAAACACTTACAGCGGGAACTTCCCACCGAGGGCCAGAAAGCAGGCAGGGAGAGACCTGAACTGTCCCAATAACTTTAAAAACACACCAAAACACTCCTTCAGGAGATGAGGTAAGCGGGGTTAGCCAACTCCGATTGGTTGTGAAATATCAGACAGACCCGGAGCCGCTGTGGCTTTAAATGAGGCCAAGGAAATCTGTTTTTCTTGCCCCAATACTTTCCCCCCTCGCTCTCGCTCCCTCCCTCTCGCTAGCCCGGTCCCAGTCCCTTCCTCCTTCCTGGTCTCTCTTTCCTCGATCAGCCTCCCCCTCCGCCCCTGCCCTCCCCCATCCGATTAGGCGCGGAGCGGGAAGGGTGGGAGCGGTGGGGGAAGCTCTCCCTTTAAGAGGCAGCGTGCAGTGACGAATTGTTGAAATTGCCATTGCAGGATGGCATGCCGCTATAAATTCATTGTTCCACCTCCTCGCATCTTCACAGCGCTCGCGCTGCTCGCCGCGCTCCCAGCAGCCGACTGGGGATGACCGCGGGCAGGAAGGCACCGCAGACCAGGGGACCCCGACGCGCCACCCGCACCGGCTCGCCGCAGGCCGCCCCCTGCGATTTTGTCTTAATTTTTATGGCTTTTCCTCCTCTCTTTCTCCCCTTGCTCCTGGTTCCAGCAGAGCCGAGGAAACCCACAAAATAAGAAAGCAAGTGGGCCAGGGAGCTCGGAACCTCTGCAGCCGGCGGGGCCCGAGCGGCCAGGGGGCGGCGGCGAGGCGGCGCGCACCAGTTGCCGGCCCGGTGCGCGGTACCCTCCTTACTTTTCCTGGTGCAAGGATCCTGGCAGCATTGGACTTTTTGTTTGTTTGCTTGTTTCCTCTCCTTTCCACGTATTTGCTGAATCTCCATCACCTGACTTTTTTCTCTCTTCCTTTTTTTTTTTTACCCCCCATTTTTTTTTTTTTTCCGGAGCTGCAATCCAAACATTTTTCCAAACCAACAAAGAAAAGTTCGCACGCTGGCACCGCGGCCCGGACAGGCAGGCGCTGCTGCTGCCGGTCCCCCCACCCTCCGACACTTGAGTCAACCTTGGGAGCAAGTGTGTGTGTGTGTGTGTGTGTGTGCCCCCACTCCCCGCCCCGGTAACTTCCCTGGCGAATAACAAATACCCATAAGGTCCCGGTCACGCAGCCCCTCCCCGCGGGCAGCGCACTATGCTGCTCTGGTGGGCGTCCTTGCTGCTGTGCGCGTTCCGCTTGTCCCTGGCCGCTGCCGGCACCGCCGCGGCACCTGCCCAGGATAAAGCCGGGCAGCCTCGGGCTGCTGCAGCGGCCGCCCAGCCCCGCCGGCGGCAGGGGGAGGAGGCGCAGGAGCGGACCGAGCCTCCCCGCCATCCGCAGCGCCGGAGCAGCGGGCTCGTGCAGAACATCGACCAGCTCTACTCGGGCGGCGGCAAGGTGGGCTACCTCGTCTACGCGGGCGGCCGGCGATTCCTCCTGGACCTGGAGCGGGATGGCTCGGTGGGCGCTGCTGGCTTCGTGCCCGCAGGAGGCGGGCTGAGCGCACCGCGGCGCCACCGGGACCACTGCTTCTACAGGGGCACCGTGGACGGCAGCTCCCGCTCCCTGGCCGTCTTTGACCTCTGCGGTGGTCTGGAGGGTTTCTTCGCGGTCAAGCACGCGCGCTACACCCTGAAGCCTCTGCTGCGCGGGCCCTGGACCGAGGCGGAGGCTGAGCGCGTGTACGGGGATGAGTCCGCGAGGATCTTGCACGTCTACACCCGCGAGGGTTTCAGCTTCGAGGCCTTGCCGCCGCGCGCCAGCTGCGAGACTCCGGCTTCCCCGCAGGGACCCCGCGAGCGCCCCCCGGCGCACCTCAGCCCTGCGCGACGCGCAGCGCTGGCACCGCAGCTCACGGACCTGTCGGCTCTCCCGCCGGCCGCCGACGGACCGGGACCACAGACGTGGTGGCGGCGGCGGCGCCGCTCCATCTCCCGGTCCCGCCAGGTGGAGCTGCTCCTGGTGGCTGACTCGACCATGGCGCGGATGTACGGCCGTGGCCTGCACCACTACCTGCTGACCCTGGCCTCCATCGCCAACCGGCTGTACAGCCACGCCAGCATCGAGAACCACATCCGCCTGGCCGTGGTGAAGGTGGTGGTGCTGGGCGACAAGGACAAGAGCCTGGAGGTGAGCAAGAACGCGGCCACCACGCTCAAGAACTTCTGCAAGTGGCAGCACCAGCACAACCAGCTGGGAGACGACCATGAGGAGCACTACGACGCGGCCATCCTGTTTACCCGGGAGGTAGGTCCGGCAGGGGTGGGTGCTCCCAGACAGCGAGGAGAAGGTAGGCGACCGTTTTGCTGGTAGCTTTGCTTCTCCCACCAACCGCCCCTCCGCTGTGGATTCGCATAACTAACCGCTCCTGCAGGACACCCCGCCACGCTCCTACTCTGCTCCTATGTTCACATTAGCCCCAGCAGCAGTGCCTGACGACTAGACCTACCTAGGCAATCAGTCAGCAGCCATGCTGGGCATCACCCAGTCTGTGAGGTGTGGTGGCACAGGTGCATAAGCGTGGCTGCAACCTTTAGGGAGTTCAATGGGAAGAGGGAGATGCAATATTGCCTGTGAAACCTCTCCAGTGAGGCCTGAAATATCACTTTGTCCAGCCTAACAGAAGGGGCTCGGTGATTCAGCCCTGGTGGTCACTTTCGTCTGATGTCCTTCCTTCCTGAATGTCCCTAGCTTCTTACTTGAACCTTTTCTGCAATGCAAGTAGAGGGCAGACTTTCCAAGGCACTCCTTGTCCAATCACGCTTCCTAATGGAATTCTCATAGGTCCGCCTTGGAATGCTGAGAAGGAAAGAATGTGGGAGGGTAAGGAGGATCTACCCAATCAGTGAGGAGGACAAACCTGGAGCCTCCTAACTTCCTCCTAGCAGGGCAGCGCTCCCACAGCATTGTGCGCGCACCAACTCTGAAGCCAGAGGAAGGGTACCATCGTGTTGGCATGACGTTGGTTTGGAGGAGAATAAGTCCCAGTGCAGATCTGGGCAAAGAGTCAAGAAGCCAGGGGAAAGGAATGTTTTCCCAGGGTTTCCCCCTTCTAAGGGAGCAAGATGGTAACAGGAAAGGAAAGAAACAGATCTCTGTAAGACCAGAGACTCAGGGAGGAACGCAGTGTCTGTCGACACAGTCATTTGTCCACCTGGGTTGTGTGACATTTAGACAAAAAGCCTGGGGCCTGGTTTGCCTCAGTTTTCACAACTCCTCTGATTTGGCACTTTTAAGTTGTGCCTCTCAGATGCCTGGTAAGAAGGGACTTTTAAAGCTCATTCTTGACATGTTTGAACTCCATCCAGATGAGATGAAGGATTACTGAAGGGATTATGTAAAATCATGGTATGAAATGGAGCAAAGAGAACAGGGATAGGAAATTAGATGATGGATTGAAGGAAACTTCAGGATTACACAGCTTCACTACCTAATTCTGCTATTTTTACTAAGGCACCTCTGGTATGAAGGGAAAGTGTTGATAAATTTGGAGTAGAGAAACACTTGTGGTTCACGGGGGTAGACATGAATGTGAACCACATGTAAACAAAGGCACTGCAGGGCAACAGTGTAGGACGGTCCAGGCAGCACACAGTGCTGTGCACAATGGAAAATCTCCTCGCTGAGCCAGCCTCTGGAAGCCATCCTTTAATTCCTCTGTGCAACCTTGGTCTTTGAAACGGTAGAGCATTCGTTTTGTAGCCTTCCGTATGAAGTGAAGTAAGCTCTCCTGTAAAACTATCCGGTTTTTATTTGGTTTCCAAGTCGTTTTTAACATTTTTTGTAAGCAACTTTCCATGTCTGGGTTTCCTTGCTTTGCTGCATCCCAAGAGGCTGCCAAGAAAGAGGCTTTGGAGAATTTATGGAAGGAGACTCTCCAAAGAAAGAGGAAGAAATGCTTTTCTAGGCACACTCTTCCAAAGAGTAGGTAATTTTAAGAGCTCGCTTTCATTTTGGAATACAAATGTGCATTCCATACTTTTAACACAAATGATAATTAACAAAAGGACCATCACTTCTTACCTCTTGCCCCAATAATCTTCCAAATTGTTAAAGAAGGAAACTAGTCCGTGACCCTTTGCTTCTTCTGAATTTCTTTTCTGTTTGGGGAGCTACCAATTTCCACTTTGCAAAGTCTGAAACTTAGTACTTAAAAAAAAAAAAAAAGGTTTGTTGATTTATTTGAAAGGCAGAGTTGCACAGAGAGGCAGAGAGAGATCTTTCCACCTGCTGGTTTACTCCCTAATGACCACAATGGCAGGGCTGTGCCAGACTGAAGCCAGGAGCCAGGAGCCAGGAGCTTCTTCCGGTCTCCCACGCGGGTAGAGGGGTCTAGGCACTTGAGTCATTTTCCGCTGCTTTTCTCAGGTGCTTTAGTAGGACCTAGAGTGGAGAACCCAGGACTCAAACTGGTGCCCATATGGGATGCCAGCATTGTAGGCGGTGGCTTTATCAGCTATGTCACAATGTCCAGCCCCCAAACTTGGTACATTTTAAATAGAAAAAAAGCAAAGGAGAAATAAATGAGCAGTCTGTATTAATTATAATAAGTATTATAATAACATATGCTTCTCAAACTAGTCTACACATGGAAAATATTTCTCATGGGCCCTGCATAGCCTGCTTGCCAAGCAGAAGCACACTTTTAGCAAAGCAAATCTTGTTTATTGGCTGGTTGGTCCTCTAGTATTGACATCTCACTTCATGAGAACTGAATATTAGAAAAATGTGAGGGTATAATTTAAAAGAGTGCTATTAATTTGGGAATGAGAAAAATACTCCAAGACTTGTATGTAGCATTCATTTGAGACTATTTCAAAATGTGAAGTTAATCCCTAATACTTTGAAAAGTGAAAGTCTATAGAAAAGGTGATCTGAGCTATTCTATCTCATGGAAATCAGATATCTTGAGGTCTAATGCAGAATTTTCATGGCTGTTTCTTTTTATTTATTTATTTTTTGTTTGTTTATTTATCTATTTGAAAGAGTTACAGAGAAGCAGAGGCAGAGAGAGAGGTCTGTCTTCTGTCCCCTGGTTCACTCCCCAAATGGCCGCAAAGGCCAGAGCTGGGCTGATCCGAAGCCAGGAGCCAGGAGCTTCTTCTGGTCTCTCACATGGATGCAGGGGTTCAAGGACTTGGGCCATCTTCCACTGCTTTCAAGGCATATAAGCAGGGAGCTGGATTGGAAGGAAGCTGAGCAGCCAGGACTAGAACCAGTGCCCATATGGGATGTAGGCACTGCAGGTGGAGGCTTTTACCAGCTACACCACAGTGCCAGCAGGCCCCGGCTATTTCTTTTTCAATGAGAAATACCCAGAGCTGGCCCAGGATTTTACTTTTACAACTCTGTTTTGAAAGTAGGAAGCACGTTGCTTAGCAACCAGACGCCAAGCCATCAAATGCATGTTTTGATGGGCTCTAAGTCCTGTTCCAATTTTGTGTCCAGATGTCTTCTCCTAAATTGCTTGTTTTTCAGGCATGAAGCAAATGTGTGAGGATATGTTTTCCACTCCTGTTTACTAGCTGTGGCCACCTTGAACGTTATGTCTGGAAGTCAGCAGAGTAGTGTTAATAATTCATCTATCAAACTAGCACATTGCACTGTCAGGACTGCACCCCAGCACTTTGGCACTGTTCTCATTAGAGAAACTTAGCATCAGTCAACTTTCTGGCGTACATGCCCTTTTCATTGTGGAATAGCACTTATGCTAGAATTCACATGGCTTCTGCCACCAAACAGTAGAAATCTGATCTGCCCAGGAGTTAATTTTGCTTTCCAGAATACTTTCTTTGTAGCTGACTTCCTCTTTTGTTGTAAAGTAATTTATTTAAAGACAAACCCTGAAGTTCATTGTGTAGGCTGTTCACTTTTTTTGAGAAACAAGGCCTACCTGCTTGATAATGAAATTGGAAATTGCTTAATTTCCTACCACCGCACAGCAGTGATCAAAGTCTTACTTGTTCATGGATTAAAGGCAATGGATTGGACTGGAACTAGCTAAGGACTGTGTAATATAAAAGGCTCATTCACTTTCATTAAATACCAATATGCACGTTAATAGGCTGCTATCTCTCAGTTGAAATCTCTCTTTTGCATTCTGCCTGATGATACTGGGGCTGCAACTCCACACAGCATTTCTCCATTACCATCTGGTCCCTTGTTAGCAATAGGGGGTGCTAGAAGGAGAACAGAGGCTTGGACAAGGGCAAAGAGAATACTTTATCTAATTGGCTTGCTGAGTGGAGTCACCTCTCCAATCACATATTTGAGTTCAAATCTCATTGAAAGCCAAGGGTAAACCTTATCAAGGAATCATAGCCCATAGGTTAATCTTAATCAATAAAATTCTAAATAACTCATAACAGAGAGACTCATGGCGGAATCAGCAGCTCTAGTTGATATTTTTTAAGTAAATTATGAAGAACATTCTGAAAAATCAGAAGTCTATTACAGACTACACACCAACACACATGGGAATCTATTGTGTTGTATTTCTCACATTTAGCACATGCACCTACCATGTGTGAGACACTCATTTCAGCAGCTGATGGTAGCAAAATGTAAAATATCTGCTCCCTACCCACTGGGCTTGTCACTGCAGAGAGGAAGCAAATTCATGTGTAAATCACTGTAAGGTTCAGAAAAGCAATGAATTCTCTGAGCTGTAAAAAAAAAAAATGTGAAATGGGAGGAAAAAGGGATTCTGCCTATGGATCTTTATACTGGCCTCATTGAAAATAAGAGTTGGGACTTGACGTGTTGATAGGTTTGATTTGGGTTCAGCTAGCTATTGATCATTTCTTCTCTGCTATCCATGGCCATAAATCAGTTTATGGTTAATCCTTTCAACAATCTGCAGCCATCACATCATTATTTCCTTTTGGTAGATTAAAATGTTCATGTGGGCCGGCACCACGGCTCAATAGGCAAATCCTCCGCCTTGCAGCGCCGGCACACCGGGTTCTAGTCCCTGTCGGGGCACCGGATTCTTTCCAGGTTGCTCCTCTTCCAGGCCAGTTCTGCTGTGGCCCAGGAGTGCAGTGGAGGATGGCCCAAGTGCTTGGGCCCTGCACCCGCATGGGAGACCAGGAGAAGCACCTGGCTCCTGGCTTCGGATCAGCGAGGAAGACCTTTCTCTCTGTCTCTCTCTCTCACTGTCCACTCTGCCTGTCAAAAAATAAGTGTTCATGCAAAGATAGAGATACTCTTTTTACACTAATAGTTGACAAATGGCAGAAAGCCAAGGTAGTCCTGTCTAGTTGTTCCCTATACTAAAAATGTTATAATTAACTTATTCAAACATCCAGTGTTCCTCATAGGTGGAGAGGGATTCAGAGATTTTTTTAGAGTCTCTTTTCTAGAAAGCAGACAAGGAAATGGATATTTGTTGTACAGCATGATGGTTTTATGATAGATTAATTGAAGTCAGTTATAACCAGAATGTAGACGACGTTATACACCATGTCTATTAGCCTGTTGGACCACCATAAGAAAGTACCATAGAATGGGTGACTTGGACAACAGAAATTATTTCTCACCAATCCAGGGACTGGAAAACCCAAGACCAAAATTCCAAACAATTCAGTTTCTTGTAAGGGCTCTTTCTCCTGGCTTGTATACAGCCACCTTCTCGATATATGTTCGAAAGACCTTTTCCTCCTGTGTGGTATGTGCCTGGGGTAGGGGAAGGGATGTGGAAGGGCAGAGAAAGAAAGGGAGAGAGAGAGAGAGAGAGAGAGAGAGAGAGAGAGAGAGAGAAACAGAGAGAGAGAAAGAGAAGTCTGATTATCACCTCTTAAAAGGGCATTAATCATATCTATTCAGGGCCTCACCCTTCTGACTTCATTTAACCTTCCTTAACTCTTTATAGACAGTTTCCAAATGTAGTCACATAAGGGGTTAAGGCTTGAATTTATGAATTTGGGGAGGACATATTTTAGTAGTGGCACCATGCTAGGAAGTTTCTATTGCAGGTTACATGCATTGGGAATAAATGGAAAGAACATTAGTAAGAAAACAGCAATGACCAAAGATGTGTTCTGAAATGAGCCTTCTGTCCTAAGTAGATGGAGTGCCTTTGCAGAATATTTCAGTAATCGTCAAAAGGAGGCTGGATGTAGTCCACATGAAAGCAGCTGCATTAGAAATTAAGAATCTTGGATTGAGTCAAGAACTGTTTAAAAGAGATTGGTGTGAAGTAATCCTTACTAGCAGAAGGAATATTTTGGTGTACTATTTAGGGGTCAAAATATTCATAACATATGCAGGAAATAGCGGACAGGACAGAGCAAGAAAGTAAGGTGCAGGCAGGAAGAGGTGAATGTGGACGAGTGAAGGAGTATTACAAGATCTGTGCTGTAAGAAGGTAACTGACCACAACCTATAGATAGGGAAGTTACGGGAGGCAAAGGACCCAGTTAGAAGTCCAGGCAGGAAGGATTAATGGAAGGAATGAGAAACTGCAGACAACTACACTGATGCATATTCAGTGACCTATGAGATGTAGCAAATGCGTGAGAGAAACACATTAATGTCACCAGGGTTCTTATGCAGCAATGGCTTTGTCTTGTTTTCTGGAATGCACTTTTCCACTGCATTTTTATTGATTTATTTTTACTTGAAAGAGTTATACAGAAGGAGATGGAGAAGCAGAGGGAAAGAGAGGTCTTCCATCCGCTGGTTCCCTCCCCAATTGGCCACAATGGTCGGAGCTGCACTGATCCAAAGCCAGGAGCCAGAAGCTTCCTCCAAGTCTCCCACGTGGGTGCAGGGGCCCAAGCACTGGGACCGTCTTCTACTGCTTTACCTGGGCACAGCAGAGAGCTGGAGCGGAAGTGGAGCAGCCAGGACTCAAACTGGTGCCCATATGGGATGCCAACACAGCAGGTGGCAGCTTTACCTGCCAAGCCACAGCACTGGCCCCTGCAGTGCATTTTTTATGGTTATAATGCTTCTAAGTGATAAGCATACCCTAGAAATTAAGATGCTGCTGTTCTTTGTTACACAAGAGAATGTGCTTGCCTAAGTGTATATTGTGACTATAAAACATAAGATGAATGTCAAGAATAACCTATAGGGTGATTTACTAATACCATGATGATATAAGTTCAAGAATTACAGTATTTAGATATAGATTGGAACTCCAATGGAATATAGATACTCCACTTATTTGGGTATAAATTGGAATTTAGTGTGTACAAGCTGATGATCTGGGGCTTTTATTGCCCCAAGCATCAATTCTTTTTGACCTCCAAAGTGACCGTTTTTATTAATACCAGCATATGATCAGCTAGAACGAGCCCTAGACCTAGTGCATAATCCTTATGTTAATGATGACAAGACATTGTCTCAAAGCCTGTAGGTGGTATATGCAATGATTCTTATTAGTAGAGTTAGCATTAAAAAGCAGCCAGCCTTCCATTCCCAGTCTCCAAAATGACTTTAGTAAGCTTCTACTTCCCCTCCATCTCCAACTTGTTCCATGTCTTCTTTACCTTTTTCTCACCTTATATTTTTCAGATTAAAATGTCCAATCTTGGGGTTCTGAAAGCAGCCTCTATTTCCAGCTGGTCTCCTATCCAACAAATCCTACTCCCCAAACAGAGCCTGTCTTTTACTGTTCCATGATGTTCCCACTCCAGTTTCCTTGTTAGAATTCCTGTTTTTCTGGAGCTGGCATTGTGGCACAGCAGGTTAAGCTATTGCCTGCAACACTGACATCCCATGTAGGCACCAGTTGGAGTCCCAGCTGCTCTGCTTACAGTTCAGCTCCCTGCTATTTTACCTGGAAAAACAGTGGAAGATGACCACAGTACTTGGACCCCTGTCACTCAAATGGAAGACGACCAGAATGCAGTTCCAGGCTGCTGGCTTCGGCCTGGCCCAGTGCCACAGCCCCAGCCATTGTGGACATCTTGGGCAGGAAACCAGAGTGTGGAAGATCTCTCTCTCTCTCTCTCTCTCTCTCTCTCTCTGTAACAAGAGTTCCTGTTCCTCCCAGACTTTCAGATCCAGTCACTTCTTTGGAGACTTTTCTGGATTTCCCTTAAAGAGAGTTCATCAGTCCCTCCTGTATGCTCTGTCAACAATGTGTCCATAAGAGCACATCATAATTTATCTCCTTGTGAATACACCTGTTTCATGTGTTATATCATGATGTTTCTTAGGGTCAGGATAAGAACTTACTTGTTTCGTTT
Organism: Sylvilagus floridanus; assembly: GCA_949820135.1. Lineage (NCBI taxonomy): Eukaryota > Metazoa > Chordata > Mammalia > Lagomorpha > Leporidae > Sylvilagus > Sylvilagus floridanus. The sequence continues at coordinate 18,642,303 of OX463244.1, forward strand.
CCTGCAATGCTAGCATTTATCACTGTATCTACAGATTGTAGACACACAATCGTTGTTTGAGGAGTAAATAACCTGCATCCCTTGGCCCTTAATATAGCTGTGCTCTGTATGTTCATGAGGTATTATCTAGTTTGTTTCCAGAATCATGGATAAACATTGTATATGAAAATATATATATTTTTTCATTTTCAATTCTCTTTATACACAGATCAGTTTAGTACATATTACGTACAGATTTCAACAGTTTGCCCTCACATAGAGACACAAGTGAAAATACTGTTGGAGTACTAGTTATAGTATTAATTCACAATGTACAGCACATTAAGGACAGAGATCCTACATGATTTTTTTAAAGAATTGATTAATTATCTATGCAATTTCCAATTTAACACCAAGATTTTTTTTCATTTTCGATTATCTTTATATACAGAAGATCAATTCAATATATACTATGTAAAGATTTCATCAGTTTGCTCCCACACAGAAGAACAAAGTGTAAAAATACTGTTTCAGTACTAGTTATAGAATTACTTCACATTGGATAACACATTAAGGACAGATCGCTCATGAGATGTAAGTACACAGTGACTCCTGATGTTGACTTAACAATTTGACACTCTTGTTTATGGCGTCAGTTATCTCCCTAGGCACTATTCATGAGTTGCCGAGGCTATGGAAGCCTTTAGGGTTCGCCGACTTCGATCTTATTCTGACAGGGTCATAGTCAAAGTGGAAGTTCTCTCCTCCCTTCAGAGAAAGGTACCTCCTTCTTTGATGGCCCCATTCTTTCCACTGGGATCTCACTCGCAGAGATCTTTCATTTAGGTCTTCTTTCTTTTTTTTTCTCAGAGTGTCTTGGCTTTCCATGCCTAAAATATTCTCATGGGCTCTTGAGCCAGATCCGAATGCCTTAAGGGCTGATTCTGAGGCCAGAGTGCTATTTAAGACATCTGCCATTCTATGAGTCTGCTGTGAATCCTGCTTCCCACATTGGATTGTCCTCTCCCTTTTTGATTCTATCAGTTAGTATTAGCAGACACTAGTCTTGTTTGTGTGATCCCTTTGACTCTTAGACCTATCAGTGTGATGAATTGTGAACTGAAATTGATCACTTGGACTAGTGAGATGGCCTTGGTACATGCCACCTTGATGGGATTGTATTGAAAACCCCTGGCACGATTCTAACTCCATCATTTGGGGCAGGTCTGATTGAGCATGTCCCAAATTGTACATCTCCTCCCTCTCTTATCCCCACTCTTATATTTCACAGGGATCCCTTTTCAGTTAAAATTTAAACACCTAAGAATAATTGTGTGTTAATTACAGAGTTCAACCACTAGTACTAGGATAAAAAAAATACTAAAATAGATAAAGTATTACATTGTACAACAACAGTCAGCACAAGAGCTGATCAAGTCACTGTTTCTCATAGTGTCCATTTCACTTCAACAGGTTTCCCCTTTGGTGCTCAGTTAGTTGTCGCCGATCAGGGAGAACATATGATATTTGTCCCTTTGGGACTGGCTTAATTCATTCAGCATGATGTTTTCCAGATTCCTCCATCTTGTTGCAAATGATTGGATTTCATTGTTTTTGACTGCTGCATAGAATTCTATAGAGTACATGTCCCATAATTTCTTTATCCAGTCTACTGTTGATGGGCATTTGGGTTGGTTCCAGGTCTTAGCTATTGTGAATTGAGCTGCAATAAACATTAATGTGCAGACAACTTTTTTGTTTGCCACATTAATTTCCTTTGGGTATGAAAATATTTTAAAATATAAATGGGAAAATTGATTTAAAAGATCATTAGGTCTGAGTGCAAAAATTATTTGAAATGCATGCATACTCTTTACCTAGTAAGCAATGAGCTCTTTGAAGACCTCTCATTACGTGAGTCATTGTATCAGTTCAATTAACAGTTCTAATTCATGTACTCTCTGTTGAAGACCAAAATCAAGAACCCTATGATTGAGAATTGCTGTATAGCAAGCCAGACAAATGATGCCTCAAGAACAGAACAGACATGTGAGGGTGAGTGTGAGTACATGTGCATCTGTAAAATACCTGTGACTAAAAGAGGTACTGAACCAGACCAATTGTTCCATCACTAATCTCTCTTCAGTAAGTATCGTTCAGACAGATGGGGAGACATTTTACGCCAAGTTATAACCTATTTTAGGCCCTTCCCTTGAACTCCCTTCTTGCCCTCATCAGGATGTACATGTAGAACCAGAAGGTGCTGTTACTTAACTCCTGTACCAGGTTTTCTTAACTTTAACTTCTGTTTCTGCAGCTGTGATAGTATCTGTTTTCTATCTTTAGCAGTGTCTGTTCCTTGTAGCTCCTTCCTCCAGCATACGTAGGCTGCAAGGACACCAATCCGTGAATCAAGGCAAGAAACCTGCATCTCCTGTGATTTGTCCCATGTTGCACATTATTCTTTTTTTTAAGATTTATTGATTTATTTGAAAGGCAGAGTTACAGAGAAAAAGAGGGAGGGAGAGATCAAGAGAAAGATCTTCCATCCATTGATTCACTTCTTAAATGGCCACAGTTGACAGAGCTGGGCCAGTAGGGAGCGAGGAGGCTGGAGCTCTTCTGGATATCCCACTTGGGTAGAGGGACCAAAGTATTTGGGCAAGCTTCTTGCTGCTTTCCCGGGTGCATTAGCAGCGAGCTGCATCAGAAGTGGAGCAGACGGAACTTGAACATGGGCCCATATGGGATGCAGGCCCCTTAGGCAGCATTTTTATCCACGACGCCACAGCGCAGGCCCCTAAACATTATTCTCCACCTAGCACTGACCACTGGAGCTTCTGAAAACATATTATCTTCTGGATATGTGTTTCTCAAGGCAGACTACTTTGCTGGCTCCCTTTCCTCCTCCTTGTTCCCAAGTATAGGTCTTGGATACTACTCATAATTCTGGATTCTATGCTAAATCACAAGCTTTGTCATATTCATAGTCTTCTGAAAGGTCTCATCTGGTAAATAGTCACAATGTCAACGACTTCCTATCAAATCTTTACTGATGTTGTAGACTTTCTCAATATCTTGTTATTTATTTTTGAGAATCTGCAAGACAAACAGAGAGAGACAGATAGGGGGTGCAGGGGAGGAAAGGAGAGAAGGATGGAGGAAGGAAGAGAGTGGGAGCATAAAAGTAAGCACTATCATCCCCCCAAATTCCTACATAATAGCTGAGATCACAGCTGGGCCAGGCCAAATTAAAGAGCCTAGAGTACTATCCAGACCTTCCTTGTGGATGGCAAGAACCCAGGTACTTAAATGATCACTTCTGCCTCCCAAGGTCTATACTCTCAGGAAGCTAGAATCAGGAGATGGAAGTGCAAATCAAACCCAGGCACTTCAATGTGAGATGTGGGCATCTTAACTGGCAATTAACTGCTGGGATCAGTGTCTGCTCCCTCATATATCTTTGTTAGATGTCATGTCGCAGTTTTGTATCCTGGCCAATGCCACTCTCCAAGACCACCAGTTAAATCTCTGCATACTCTTGCAGCCCTTACTCTACTAAATCTCTTTGCAATGTCTCCCACACAATGGTGACAAGATACTGATCTTGCATAAAAAGAGCCATCTTCAGTTATGACACTTCAATTATGACAGTGATGATTAGCTTCAGATCCATATTACAGAAGTAAGAAATTCTTGTCAGTACCACTTTTAACTGATTCAACTCCTATGTAGATACTGTATAGGATCCACATGTAATCAATATCTCCTACTTACAAATATCTTTCTCTATCTCTATCTCTATCTCTATCTCTCTCAATCTCTCATCTTTCATGTGTCTGGTATTGGCCCGAAGTATTCTTACACCTGAATTTAAATGTTTTCTGAAAATCTTATACACTTCAAATAAAGCTTTACCTATAAATGCTATTATACATTATCACCAAAAAAAGAGATGAGTGTGATATGTTGTAATTTTAATAAGTTGATACACAGATAGTTTTAATGCATTAAGATAGAAATTGGTTCACAAATAAATTTAGAGGCTCATTGTAAAGCTTGAAAGTGGGACTATACAGCTAAGCTTTGAAATCATGTGTGTGAAATAGAAAGGTTGCCAGTTTACATAATTACAGCTATAGAAATTTGGAGTGTGGCTGTATGGTCAAAGGGTTTTGTCAGTGTTTAAAAAAAAAAAAACAAGTGCTTCTGTTCATAATTTTGTCACTTGTACACATTTTCATGGCAAAAGGCCAAAAGCATTTAATACAACTTAAGGATAACAAGGAGGTTTGAAGGCCTCTAATGAGCAGTTGATTAACAGTAAACAGAAAGATGTTATGATTCCAGTTTAAATTCTATTCGAGCATGAGGGCCATTTCCTTTTGCTGTAGGTCTTCCTCAAGCTTATTAGTGAAGGAGTATGAAGAAAATTTTAATTCTTCAATTATATTATTTGAAGATAATTAACTTTGAATTATGAAGATAAACACAAAGGTTGGTTTAAAAATTTATGTGTTTAGACATAACCTGTAGTGTCTAGTGACTCATTTAAGCTATGATGGGTTTTAATCCTAGAACTACTAAAATGTTGGTGGAAGAGGAAGGGGAATTAAAAATGTATTGGACTGTATTATTATCTCAAAGGCTGATTATTATGCAAAAGCATGTTCCAGTTTCAATTTTAAAAACTACTAATTTGTTCTCAACAGCTGTAATTTGGGATCCCACAGGATGACATACGAGGAGATGCAGGGAGACTTTGGAAGGCTATTGTTGGTTTGGTGCCTTGATTCACCAGGCCACTTGGCTGAGATTTCCACTGTCTGAAGCTACAATAACATGGTGGCCACACTGTAATTCATCACAGCTGGGAGTTCATAATACACAGAACACAATAAGAACCTGGAAATGTACTAAAGAGAAGAGAATAGGGTATATCACAGTTCTTCACCTTAGTTGAATTTTTATGTAGCAAACTAGGGAAGTAGTTGAAGAGTTATTGGCATTGAGTGTGGCACTGTTTATGTAGTAGCACTGTCTTGCACTTGTCAAGATGGTGACAAATTGAACTAACTTAGTCATGTAATTGTTGAGTTGCTATCATAAGCTAAACTTTGTAGTCATTGGAAATACAAAGATAATTGTAATGGAAATGGTACTTATTAATTCAACTGTCAGTCTTCTCTCATAGTAATTAATGTCTTTCTAAATTGTTTCCTTCTGCAATTATTGACTTATGGAACATTAGGAGTATTGCAAATGGACACACTGTCAATTAGTTTCCATTGAAAATAATATAAAACAAAAGAAATTCTAACATTTATTAATATCCTAATAGCACTTAAAGAGAAAGCTTATCATTACAAATCCATCATGTCAAAATTTGTGACTCGTGTTTTTTTCATTATGCTTCATATTTTAAGGATTGGTGATCTGTCTTTCATCTAAATTGATGATGTTTTTGGTTAGTGGGATGTGCTATACAACTTCATATCAGAAAAATGCATACACTCACTTCTACACCCATAATACACTACATATAATTTCTGAGGATTGATGAGCTATAGTAAATGCTATCTGTAAGACTGTACACATTAATAAGATGGAAACCTATGAAACTGCAACTTGATTTGGAAATTAAGAAATGATCTCTCAAAGAATTACACTTCTGGGCTAAAATGTAGTTTTCTGTCGAAAAAGCTGATACATCCATATTCTGTTGCAAGTGTGGTTGTAGTCTGCATCTGTGATTGAAACAAATTTTTAGGTCTGGCTTCTGATGAATTTCGCATGAATTTGGACCAGAATGTGAGGAGTTTCCTAAATATGACCATATGTGATCCTTGACATACATGTATACATTACGGCTTTTTTAAGGCCTTGGCTGCTATTGTAACGGACAAGCTACAGTCCTAAAACATCTTTTCAGCACAATTGAGTTTCGTTATCCTTCTGTGTTTTTGGTCCCAGAGTATCACAAAAGAGTAGCTGCCTTGAGTTTGTCTTTGGAACATTTCCAAAGCTGAACAGGTGATACCATAAACATACTCCCGTCTTGCCATTTGGGGTGAGCAAGCAGCTTTACATGGTGCCTCCTTCTGGATGTAAATTGATTTTAATGATTTCTTTCTTTCTCTCGGGCAGGATTTATGTGGGCATCATTCATGTGACACCCTGGGAATGGCAGACGTTGGGACCATATGTTCTCCGGAGCGCAGCTGTGCCGTGATTGAAGACGATGGCCTCCACGCAGCTTTCACCGTGGCTCACGAAATTGGTATGCAGCGCCTTTTCTCTTCCCTCGCCAAATCAAACACTTGGAACAGCTGCAACAGGAACCAAAATACTTGGCAATTAATTCCAGATTTCTCCCGGTTCATATGTACCGCTGGGGATTAAATTTGTTTATATTTGCACTTTTAGGGTTAACTAACATGGGAGAGGGAAGGCAAAGTCAGCAGCACAGTAGATGTTTCCTTCTGTCAGTGTCATTCAGAAGTGGAAGAGACATTTGCTACTGCTACCGTCTGCTTCCTTTTTAAGGATTGCTAAATAGCTCCTAGACAAAATTTGTCATGTTGCTTTTAGACGTTGTTCAAGGTGGTGTTGACTCATCCAAGGTGAATCTGTTTGTATAGAAAGTTAACATGTTGTTCTCCACTGTGAGTAATAATTCTAAGTTCCTAGTAAAGGTAATCTTTCACTTATGATACATGTTCTTGTTTAGTCCTTATGTAGTGAGACAGATGAAACCAATCCCGGTGCTTTAAATGTCACTTACCAAATTTATTTCTTAGAAGAAACACATAAATCCTACAGCCATAAATTTGGTGATAATAAAACTATCCACAGAATAAAGAATGTATGCTTCCTTATCATTGACCTAGGCTGCCAGGTATGTGAGAAATTGGCTTAGTATGTAGGACTATATGGTTAGAACTAGACACATCTGAGCCTAATTCTTACAAAAGTACTCTCTAGCTGTGTCTCATGGGTCTGATTATTTAAAGTCTCTAAGCTTCAGTTTTCATATCTTCACTATAGGGATAACAGGTCCTAGTTCATGGAGTTGTGTTAAGGATCTACACAACATCGGGTAGGGCATAGTTACTCCGTATTATTTACATGGCCGTGTACTTCTCTTCTGCTGTTTAAATAGTTCATTTCCTTTTAAAATCTACTTATCACCTCAGCATCATCTTTTGGAGTCAAAGCATGCTTGATAATTATTATACTTGGTTTATAAGATAATTTTAGTCTTATTTAAAATTGAAACGAACTTTTAAATGGCAATTCAAACTTTTTTTCAAATTTCTTGTAGGCAGAGAGTTTTAAACTGTGTATTTTCTTTGAGGAGTTAAAAATAATTTCTGATCCAAGGTATAATCACATAGATAAATTTCAATTCTTAGGTATTAATTATGACATTAATATTCCTGATTAATACCCTTCTTAACATATACGTAAGAAAATAAAGTTTGAATAACATCAGTAATACAAGCATTACTGATAATAATTCAATTCAATGCTTTGTTAACTGGGCATCTTTGCCTTTGCGAGCCAAGATCCAAGATGGAGTCCCAGACTTGTCCCTGTGTCCTCTTTGTTATCCCAAAGTCAGACACTTTGAATCCCTTTCTTCCCTATGTGGTGTCCTGATAACGAGGCGTGACTCTCTCATGAGTGCATTGGAAGAGCTGGTGTCCTTGTAAAAGCATGTGTCACTTGAACTGCAGGTTAGGGATTATATCTGCATGTGTCTCTCACCCCACCTATTAAAATACCTGATACAAATATAGCCTGATATAAAATGATAATCAATATTTGCTACACTTCTGGGTATGTGCATGAGTGAAAGAAACAGACGAGATGTCCAAGGCAACATTCTGATTCTGTAGCAGAAAGTAAGAGGATTTAGTCTAAATACTCCAAAGGACTGTAATTAAGCAGAAGAAATTTAAACAGTGTGCTGGTCATTAATCACTATTATTCAGAGTGAATGGAATCCCAACAGAGTGGTGCTACATATCTGGGAAGGCAAAGGCTGGTGAGTTCCAGACCAGGAGGGGAACCAATCGGGAATAAACAAGTGTTGAATTTTAGCACCATCTATGCACAGGGTTTTGAGTGCTAAATCCCAATCTCCAAAAGATGCGATTGCACATTCCTTCCAAGAAGGGTTGTTTCTTTCTGTCCTCTCCTCTGGTCTCTCACATTGAGAGCATTTGGAAGTTTCTCATGTATAATCCTGTGGCAATGAACACAGCTTCTTCCAAGCTGCTGTGACTTTCAAACCAGCTAGATTGCAAGGAAGGACCTTGCAGCATAACTTCTCAGCACTCCTGAATTGCTAAGCCAAGGGTCTTTGCTGTAAAGCTTCAGCAATCTGAGACATGGCAAGCCAGATGCTGGTGAGAACAAATGTGAAATTAAAGCCATGAGTATCCAAGTGTACAGAAGGAACCTTTCTTAAAAAGACCAGGGTATTGAACACAGATATACAAGAGAACAGTGTAGAAGTAATGCAGGCTCCCATGAAGAATTTTTAAAAATTCATGAAAAATACATATTATGAAAATGTCAATTATATATCTCAAAATTTTTTACACAAAAATACATTTAGACTTTAATTTTTTTATGAAATTTTTGAAGTACATGCAAAATCAAATGCTCGTGTGTTCACTTTAATTTTTTGGTTGGACCATATCAGTTTCTTTCTTTTAAATTCTGTGTAACTTACTCTCCATCAATCAAGCACTACTTGCTTGATTTCTCTTTTTACATTCTATATGTTTTAAGCTGCAGTATTTAAGGTCAAGATGTGGGAGGATGAGGAATCAGTTCCCCTTACATAAAGCAATTTGGCTTTCATTCATTTTTTTCTCACTGCTTTACTATTTGGTTTTGCTTTTCGCCTAAATATTATCAACCTGTGTTACAAAATATCACCTGAGTCTTCTCTCTTCAGCCAGTTAGATCTTGAGTAATGTAGCTCACTACTCTGTTTCCAGTGTTTTGTTTTTGGATTGTTTTATGAAGCTATCAGCCCAAGCTAACCATACTCTAGATTCTAATTCTACTTGACTTTTTTTATGCAATCTTCCGTCTTCCCTTCCATTAGATATTTGTTACTTTCATATGTGGAATTTACATATTCAGGCCATGTAAAGTGACAAAAACAATGTTTTGGAACCTGTTTCCAGAGTGTTCTGAATTTCCTTAAACCATATTCCACAGTATGCATTTCCTTCATGCTGTGTAAATGTATCGCTGTGCTCAAATCATAAGCTGGGAGAAAATTCTCAGGCCCATCTCATATTTTTTCTACTTTATTTCTTCTGTAAACAGTTAAAGGATATATTTGATTAAGAATAGCATTTTCATTAGTTGATGTGCAAGTTTTCATGGGAGTATCCAAGTGCTTTCTCTTTTTATGCACTATGGTTTAAAACTCAAAGTTGAATACATTTTTCTACATAAATTGAATCAAAATTTCTTTTTTTTTTTTCCTTTTGCTCCCTGCACCTAAAAATCTCGTACATGGAGAACTGTTGTGTAAGATAAGAAGAGGCAAAACTGAAGTCTCTATGTGACACCATTTCTAGATACAGGATTAAATTACTCAAAGTCATAAGGGCATGGGTTAAACAGACAGTTCCGAGAAATTACTCTTTTCATGTACTACATGTACATAACATTTCTCTTTTTCTACTAATTCTTTAAAAAAGTGAGATTTTTGGAAGTATATAGTCAAGTGATGACAATGTAGGCTGCTGGAAGACGATGTTAATGTTGAATTGCTTTCCTCCTTGCTTTAATAGATACATGCAAACTTTGATTATATTATTAGGGCATTTCAAACACTCAGAAAATACAGTCCCCATTCACGTGCCTTGAGTTGGAGGCAGGAATGTATTTACAGCCATTTACAACCCAAATGTGAACTTCAGACATTTCATTTAATTTGAGTTTACATTTTGCGTTTGTATTTTTAACTTGTCAATTTTTTATTATCAACTTGTAATAAAAAAGATTTCACCTGCTGCACACATGGTTATTAGAAACATAATTTTATTGATGTACGGCCAGCTTTCCATACTCTACGGGGAACAATCATTTTATTTAGATTAATGAAATCCATAATTTGCAAACACACCAAAGCTTTGCTTTATTGTAGTTAATTATAAAATGTGCTAAGTGAATTTCTGCAGAATGAAAGACTGCAGTGTGCTTCCTAGGCTAAAGTCCGGCGACTTAAACAAGCCAAGACTCCATGTTCAGTTGTGACATAGGAAGTGGTCGAGACACAACAGCAGGACTGCCTGTGTTTTGCTGCGGTTAGGGGCTGTTCTCTGGATGTGCTGATCTTAGTGTGACTCTGCTCCCATAAATGATTAGATTAAAAGGCCATGTTTTGAAAAGCTGCTGAGGCCCTCAAAGCACCATAGACCAAAGCCAAATGCACAGAATCAGATGTCCAGACTGGCTGTGAGATGTGAGGTCAGAGGAAGCCGGGATTAAACATGGTATTTACCCACAAACTCTTGGCTTTAATCAACATGAACTGAGCATGTTTTTTTTTTCTTTCTTTCCAGCGTGGAGCAATACCACACTAAGCCTTACTTGGCCTCCAGATGGAAAGAGGGAATATAGGACTTTGCTCTATGTCTGGCATCATTGAGAGATTTAGTGTTTATTGTCAGTTTTTCTTTTTTTTTTAAATCAGATTTCAATTCTTGTTTCTCTAGGGGAAAATTTTCCTCCCCTCCCAAAGGAAGTTGTTTAATAACATCAAAATGTATTAAAACTACTGAAGACTAGCATATGAATAAGTAAAAGTATAACAGTCTTAGAATATTGATGAGGACAGTGAAGTTAGCTAACAGTTACTAATCCTTTCATAAATGCCAAGCATATATTCTAAACACTTTGTATCTTTTACATCATTTGAACCTCACAAAATGCCATGGGATAAGAACTATTTATAGATCAACCAAGAGAAGAAGAAACCAGCACACCAAGAAGTTTCTAAACCTAAGGTTAGCAATTAATACACTCCTAGGGTAAAATTTAAACCCAACTCATTTAGCTCCAGAGCCCAAGATTTCTTTCATGGCCTTTAATTGCTTTTCAGATAATATTCAGTTTGAAGGATATAACCCTGAATTGACTCAAAAGTATATTGACCCTGCTAGTGAATGAAGTGGGAAAAAAATGTGTTCTTCCTTCTACATGACATAATTGGTACAACATTTACCATTCCTATTTATTGTTTTGTAAGGAGAGTTTATCACTTCTCCGTAAGGAATAGATGCCCGAGTAGACATAGACAGCCCGATTACTGGAGTTCATGACTCTTCTCTTCAGTGATCCTAGATTCTGATCCCATGTAAGCTGTTGACTCACTTTTCAACCCTGGCAAGACTGTCTTCCACCTCCATAATCCCAGCTGGAAAATTAGGTAAAGTAAAAACATGACTTCATTAAGAAACAGATGCTTCATCCATGCAGTGCCTTCCCAAGTAAACACATTACAGAGCTGCTTGTAACAGTTTTTAGAATGTGGTACTGTGTCCCCTTGACCATTGGTCACTTTGGAATCAGGAGACAAGACTGTGAAATTCTGTTTAACTTGCACACCAAAGTTTAGAAAAACAAGCGATTTCCTTCCTAAAGTTAATGTTCTAAGTCATACTGAAGAGTACAGTAATACCTAAGTTGAATTAGTAGCTGAACCAACACTTGCCTGTGGAGGAAATATGTCTATTTTATCACATATTTTCTTTCTAATATTAGCTTCTCTTGTAAATTTAAGGAGGCCACACATTCTTTCAATCCATATTGGGAATATCAAAGATAAGATTTTAAATAAAATAGCACCTATATGTCAATTTTAAAGAGAATTATCACACTAGAAGTATTATCAGGTAACTGTTCCCCATTTCTGTGTTAACATTATCACTTAGACTCTTGAGTGTATAGACATTGCTGAGACATAATTTACCATTAAATTCATTTGGTTAGTGTTGTTCAGACAAACTCCATCCTGGTGTTACTTTGTGAAAAGGGCACTCATTCACAGGACAGTTGTATTTATGATATCACTTAATATCTGTTAAGAATATACCAACATTTTCTACCAAAGCACCTACAATTTACAATCTGACTTTTACTAATGACTATAGTTAGCGAATGAATACAGTCCTGAGGAGTGCATTCCTTGGGAAAACACTCTTGGCTCAGACAATTATATTATTCTTGAAATTTCACTCTGGCTTCTGTCCTTCTCTCCTCTTTTTAGAGTACATAAATTCAGATTCTGTCAATGACTGGTTCTTCATTGCCTCAGGATTTTAGGTGAGAAGTTTCCAATTATATCATCAAGAATTAAGGATTCACTAAGAAAGAGAGTATTGTGAACAGAATTGCTCAAGCAAACTGCTTTTCCACATTTTGCATGTCTCTTGATTACAAATGTTTGCAAACACAAACACTACTTCTAAAGCAAGACTTTGGGAACTCAACTTTAGACCCTGACTATAAATGACTTCAACCCCACTCCCACTCCCACCAGACCCCTTACAGTCCATCCCTGTGGCTCCCTCTCACTAGAAGTCTGCTCAACCTGTTTTGCAGAGGGAGCTTGCTTGAGCTGTCCCAAATCTCTTCTCTTACTCTTAAGAATCTTCACCACTCTTTCTTCCTACGCTCTGACTCTGAAAAAAGAAATATTTCTCCTTCTTCCTAAGGGAGATTTTTAAAATTTATTTATGCATTTGAAAGGCAGAGAGAGAGGCAGAGACAGATAGGGAGATCTCCTATCTACTGCTTCACTCACAAAATGTTCTCAACAACCAAGACTGGATCAGGCTGAAGTCAGGAGCCTGGGACTTAGTCTGGATCTCTCATTTGATGGGCAGAGATCCAATTACTTGAGCCGTCATCGCTGCCTCCCAAGGTGCATAGTAACAGGAAGCAGGAGTCAACAGCAGAGCCGGGACTTGAACCCAGACACTCTGATATGGAATGCAGGCGTCCATAGCAGCATCTTAACTACTGCACCAAACACTTGCTCCAGGAATTGTCTTCCTTCCTGGGTTTCTGAATTCCACTTTCCTGCCTCCTTCAAGACTTCATCCTTCAATTCACTCTGCTGTTCTGTATGGATGTAAAAAAAAAAAAAACAACAACAACACAATTTGATGAAAACAACAACCTGCTCTAGGCACTGTAATAACTTTCTCCACCACTTCTTCATGTTCTTCACCAACCCTTTTATTCTTGGGCCATGAATGTCTAATCCTGTCTGCTGGGAAATGCCATTGGAAGCTGCTTGTCACAGAAATCCTTAATCTGCAAACCACACCGTTCATTTTCAGTATCTCTGTGGGTTTATATGAACAAATTCCCTGGAAAGGCAGATGTTGCCAAAGCCAGAGACTGTCCTCTGTCTTCTGTATAATTTCCCATTCCCCTTCACAACCTCTCCTCAACATACATGGTTGTTGTGACTTGGTGTTAAATTCGCTACATTCCAGATTTGCTCTGTTAGTGAGCTTTTAGTGTCATAGTGCGTTGTCTCCTTTAAAAGAGCTGATGCTTTTGTATGTACCTTGTCATTTTTCCAGGCTGAATAATGTGGGCAAATTTCCGACTGTCTGGGGGGCCCCATTGGAATCTACCACTCTGCTGTGCACAGCTCTCAGTATGTGGGTCACGTCTTTCCTGAAGAGCATCCAAGCATCCCCCACGCTGATCTGCCCTTTCAATCGCCGTCCAGCTCTGAAGGGAAATCACATGGGCTTTCTCTCTGTGCCCTGATTCCAGCCACTCAGGAACAGGCTTCCTGCATCTGGGGGCGCTTCAGTGTTCTCCAAATTGCCCATGTCTCTCGCAGCCATCGTACAGCCTTTCTCCATGAAGGACAAGATGTTTTTTTCACCCTTAAAATGTCAGTCTCTCCCAGATGAGCCGCAATCAGCCCTTATCTGCCTGGCTTGGGGAGCTAACAAAATTCATATCCCCCTCTAGTTCTGGCTGAGGTGGAGCTATGACTTGTCCATGCTCAGAATGGCAAGCTTGTCTGGCAGAATTCTTGTATGTATCTGTGGTAGCAATTCATTTACATGGACAAATTAGTAAATTCAGAAGCATAAAACTCACAATATGATGCCCAAGAGCAGGCCGAAAGATTCATAAAATTATGACAAAATATTTTAAAAGTAAACTGCCTTGCTTACATAATTGAAATCTTTAAAATTATATGACTTGTCTCACTGTAGAAAGGAAAGAAAATGAGATATTCTCCCAGGCCCCTGAAAGTATACTTGGTATTTGCCATATGGCCTGCATTTTAAATCAGAAATCCAAAATCATTCCCCTCCAAATGAAGTGAAAATCCCTTGATGCAATAATAAAAATGCATATGGAAAGTTTAATTTATATAGATTTGGAAGAAAAGACTATTACTCCATTAAATAAATAGGACTATCTTATGAAATAGAATGCAAAACTCAAATGTTTTGTTAAAAAAGTATGAAACCTAAGTTCAAATAAATATTGTGTTACAAAGGTCATTTGGGGCCACTTTTTCTCTTTTCTATGCCAGAGAGGGGAAAAAAACTCCAGTGTGAAATTGCCACACCAATCCCACAGTGCTAGCTGATAAAGTTTCTACTTTGAGAAGTTCTGGAAGGTTAGAGGGCACTCACAATGAGTGTCGAATGTCCTGAGTAACTGTAAGTAGTTTTTAAAAGGACATGAGTGAAAGATTCTGTGTTTTTCTGGGATCTGTGACTTCTCTGAACACACCAATCAAAATTGGATGAGCTCCTGCTAATCTTCTTTTACATGTTGTTTGAGACATACTTTCTAGAGTATGGTGCACATTCATGCTACTGATCCAATGAAAGGTGAGTGGATTTGGGAGATTTTCCCAGAGAAAATTTGCTAGCATAGTAAATCCTAGTGAAGTAAATATCCGAAAAAAAAAATAGCTAAGAATGTGGAGACTTGGAAGGTCACTGGGCCCTAGTCACTTAATTGCAGCCACAACAGCAGTCAGCTGCTCAGTGAACAATCTTGTTATGAGGTGTCAGTGATTTAACGAGTTGGCCAAAAGTAGTGGGAATGCAACGTGAAAGATTTCATCTCTGTTGGATTTCATTCGTGTGCACTGAACTCCTGACAGCGTGGCCAGAGCACTCACATTTGGCATCAGGAACCCAAGGAGAATGCAGTAATCAATTGGCAATACTACTTTCCACATCCTTATATAAGTGGTTTTTATTCTATTCTAGAAACCTTTACTAAAAAGGCACTCTTGGAGTGATTTTTGACTACTTTTTAGAGTTTCTACAAACTGTTCAAATTTCTATATTTTAGCAGCATTATAGATACATTGGAGGATGTAATTTTATCCTAAGATTAGTGGAAGTTAATACTATGTAATGAAAAGCAATTTATTGGATTATAAAATAACAATTATGCACTCTGAAATAATATCTAGCTTGATATGATAGGAATGGCATAGGCTGGAACGTGGTTGGGAAGCGTAAGCCTAAATACCACCTGGCTGAGTGCTGTTTGAACAATCACTTCACTAACAACGTTTGTTTCTCTCCCAGCACCAACACTGACTCCATGATAGGCATATTTTCAAAATAAGCAATTTATTTGGGAGACTAGTAAACAGTCATAACTCACGAAATAACTAAAAGGAATGAAGAGGAATAACATGTTTACACTTTCATGGAACCAGAAAGTCTCTGTTTTCCCTTCTCTTTCTTTCATGCTCACATCTCACACAGCTAGCCTTGTATTTCCTTGACAAAGAAAACAGAAATCATTGGCATTCAAAAATCCTCTAGTAAGTGTTTGCAACTTGCATGGCGTTAAGTTAAATACTGAAGTCTCAGCAGTGAATGGGGGGAGAAGCACTTTGATCTCGTGGGGCTTATGGTTGATCCGAGAAAACAGAAAATTAGACAATCAAAATAATATGTGGTGAGGGCTATGACATAATGCACAGTTGTCTCACAGATTCTAGATTCTAAATGAGGCCTGGTCTCTACATGTCACACAGCATGTGTGGACCAGATGAAGAAAGCAATCGTCCTCTCCTGAGTGGAGTTTTTCAAATCTTCATATTAATGTTCACCAAAAGTAACTATTTCACTAATAACATGCAGCTTTTATTTCCCTGGGGATCCAGCGTCTGGGTGAGAAGGTAGTAAAAATGAACTCATCCACCACCTGGGGAAAAAAAAATCACGTGCTAGTGCAATTGTGTGGACAAACAGAAATGCAAAATCACCTATTATTTTCACATTCTCTGTTCTCTCCATAGGACATCTCCTTGGCCTCTCTCATGACGATTCCAAATTCTGTGAAGAGAACTTTGGCTCCACAGAAGACAAGCGCTTAATGTCATCCATCCTCACCAGTATCGATGCCTCCAAGCCCTGGTCCAAGTGCACCTCAGCCACCATCACGGAATTCCTGGATGATGGCCATGGTATGTATCATTCAGGACTGCATAGTCCCAGAAACAAAACACTGGGGATTCTTGGGAGTTTTTCTTCGTTATAGCCTCTACACAATATCATCCAGCCCTGTTAGACAATGGATGTTGAGACACTCAGCGAAAGGAGCAAGGGAGCTGATCATCTCTTGGCACGTAATGCCAGCGTCCTTGGTGGCATTGCAGCTATGGTATTTTTGCTTTGGAATTGCAAAGTTCAAAAGAGAAACAGTGTGGGAGACCACACAGAATGCCTCACTGGTGCTCTGAAAGCCTGGCTCTTATTCCTTCTTTCACCACCAGCTTCCTGTGAGAACTTTGGCAGACATGTTGGTTTCCCTGCTATTAAGATGACTCTCAGAATTATTTGTTACATGCTTATTATAGGGGTGTGGTTAAGGGGTAGGTGACAGTTCCACCGGATTCTCTTCATGGCAACAGAAAGCAAAGGAGGGAAGTTCTCCACGTTTGCATTGACTGAAAGAATTTTATT
The DNA here is from genome assembly GCA_949820135.1 of Sylvilagus floridanus. Lineage (NCBI taxonomy): Eukaryota > Metazoa > Chordata > Mammalia > Lagomorpha > Leporidae > Sylvilagus > Sylvilagus floridanus. The sequence goes on from OX463244.1 coordinate 18,659,300, forward strand.
TCATCCAGACAGCAGATTCTCCTGAAAGTGGAGTAAAAACAGCAGAATGGAAATGAAAAAGTGATCTGAATGGTGAGAAAACACATTAAGCAGTTCAAAAGAAAATCTTTGGCTTTATTCTTTAGATAGCAGTTCAGGAGAAGAGTATACTTTATTAAATTCTATGAAACAAAGTATAATGCAATAAATTATATACAAATAAAGAAGTCACAGTTTCTAGAAATAGCATATCCTGATACCTTAATTATCTTTACAACAAATTCTTGCAGATTTCCTAACATCCTTTATTACCTTAAAAGACTGGAAACCCAGGAGCATAGACACATAAGAGCTGAAGAGACCTTCAGAAATCACACTGATCCAGTTTCTAGTCTTAAAAATATAGGCACATACGTATTTCTTCTTTGCTCCCCTGAAATTGATCTGTTTCTAAAACTAGTCATTACATTGAATATAGAACAAATTCCTTTTTAAAAAAGTTTGTTTATTTGAAAGGCAGGGTTACAATAAAGAGAGAGAGAGAGAGAGAGAGAGAGATCTTTTATCTGCTGGTTCACCCTCCAAATGGCCACAAGTGCTGGAGCTGGGATGGTCTGAATCCAGGGACCAGGAATTTCTTCTGGGTCTCTCACATGAGTGGCAGGGACCTTGGGCCATCCTCCTCTGCTTTCCCAGGTGCATTAGCAGGGAGCTTGATCAGAAGAAGAACAGCAGGGCTGGAACTGGCACCCATATGGGATGCTAGCATTGCATGTGTTGGCTTTACCCGCTCTACCACAATGCTGGCCCCCAAATAAATTCTTGATCATAATAATTTCCCATAAAATCATTTCATGATGTATAACTTAAACTTGAGTAAAGATATTCTGTGGTAACTTTTTCTCAGTTCTACAAAGTTTATGAATTAATATTTTCTTTTTTTTAATATATATATATATATAAACCTTTTATTTAAAGAATATAAATTTCTGAAGTACAGCTTATGGATTACAATGGCTCCCCCCCACACAACTTTCCTCCCTCCCGCTACCCTCCCCTTTCCCGCTCCCTCTCCCCTTGCATTCACATCAAGATTCATTTTCAATTCTCTTTATACACAGAAGATCAGTTTAGTACATATTACTGAAGGACCCCAAAATCGGGAATCCAACATGCTCGGGTGGTCGCTCAAAGACCCAAACTCCAGACCAGGTTGATGCAAGAGCATGAGGATTTTATTAATCATTTGCGCAAATGGGCTTCCTCCCCAGTAATGGCGGAGAGAGAGGCCCTGAGCAGCAGTCTACAGCAGTTTTTAAAGAGAAGAACCACAAGATTAGCATATTTCGCGCGCTTTGGTTTGATTGGCCAGTTTGAAGGTTACCAAGAGTACTCATTGGATCCTTTAGATGGGGGGCGCGGCTATCCCACGTGGGTGCCTGGGCAGGAGTTACAACCAGTTTTCTTCCTGGGGAAACCGGAACTGGGGAGTGGCTAACCTGGAGGGGGGATTCCTCGGGTCTTTCATTCCCCCCTTTTCCTTTTGAACTAATTTTAATCTTAAAATTTAGGGTATTTTGATAGTCTTGAGAGCCTGGTATTGTTGGGTTAACACTAGGGCCTGAATCACGGACAGCCATTCACGAATGAGCTGGATGTCTTTATATTACACACACATAAGCTCATAACTGACTGCCTACCTAACATTTTCCCCTCAAGAGGTAATACCCAAAATTCTTCTTTGGGATTATGGATGGAGTTCCGTTTTCTGTAACTTCTTCGAAGCTGGCACATGGGCGTTGAGGGGGATTTGGGTATTTCCTCTTGCTATCTGTCTTATGGTGTGTGACAGTGGCCTTGGAAAGACTGTCCTGCTGGGTCCAGAAGGCTGATCAGGTCGTCCAGTGGAATGAGCTGGAAGCCTTGTCTGACGACCATTTGGGGTTGACAGCTTTTATTCAAGCACACATTCCTGTACTTGTGATGTTTTCCATAGAGCCTGGTTGGCTCTTACCAGAAGACTGAGGTCTCCATGCATTGTGAAGGTGCAGAGTTATTTCTAGGGCCTCACAAATCCCTTGTATAGTCTGGGAGATGGAAGAAGGCCCATTATCGCTTTGTAAAGATTCTGGGAGACAAAAGCGTGAAATAACTTCCTTCAGGAGAGTTTTAGTTACTTCCTGAGCTCTTTTAGTTCTGGTTGGGAAGGCTTCTACCCATCCAGTAAAGGTGTCTATAAGTACAAGCAGGTACCTATAGCGAGTGGCATCTGTATAAAATCTATGTGCCAATCTTCCCCGGGGTAAGTTCCCTTTTGCTGTATAGACCCCTGGGATTTGTTTTCTCTTGTCCTTACCTAGTTCTAGAGCTCTGGTTAAGTGATCAGTTCTGTTAACTGAGCAAAAGTTCCTGGGGCAGAGCACGCTTCAATAACGTGTCATGCCGTAACTGTTGTATGCTCTGAGAAGCAGGTCTTGCCTGACAAAACTGCTTCTGTCTGAACCAAACCTCATCTGTGTTAGTCAGGGGGCTGTCTTTTAGGTCCCTTCTGCTGGCATAGATCAAGTCTATAGTCTCAGTACAGGAGTGGAGGGGACTACTTTCCCCTGGGACTGGCTTACAGATAACAGGATACTAATGTATCAGGTCCTCCTTCTAGAAAACCCTCAGGTAAAAATAAGGCATTGCTCTTCTCTAAACCCAGCTACTTTAATGCCAGTCTTGAAATTAATGTTTACTTGATTATTTTCCTAACTATCTTGATCAAACCAATATTTAACAAAGATCCTCTTGAGTAGAATCTTAATTCTCCACTGTTAATATTACCCTCACTGTTTCATTATCTTTTTTTCAGTCTTATGAAAATGAAATAGCATTAATATTTAATTTCAAAATCACACATTACACACTCCAAAAGCTTGAGTTAAACCTTGAATCACTAATTGAATGGATTTAGTTGCTAAAACAGCAAATACTTACTGTTAAATGGTACAATTTTTTTTTCCTGTGCAAGTATTAGGTCAACTAATTACAATGCTGTGCACAATTTTGTTCCTCACTGCCATAATTTTGAAGTGATTCCATGGTTGTGGAATTTATGATTTTACTTTCTGTGCAGTAAATATCCTTTCATCATTGTCTTAATTTTTGAAAAATGTGTCCATTTTTAAAGATGTCTCTAATCTGATATTTTAAAAATTTTACAATAAATATACTTATCTGTTACATTTTGGATTCTATTCCAAAGCATTGAGCACAGGGAATAACTGAGGACATACTTTCAGTGTAAATAGGTCGTATACATTTGCCTGATTTAAAAAAAAAATTCTGAGTGTATTGAATAAACAAATTCAGTTACCAAATTCTTTAGGCAGAGAATTTTCATGATTAAACTCTAGGCTTTCTCACTTTTGAATATGTTGACTTGATTAGTCCATCTTTTGTTTTAACCAAAAAACATTATTTTATTTTATCAGCAGTCTGTAGTGACAAAAGTAATGGTCAAATTAATGAAAAACAAATTAAACATTGCTCTACACTAATGATTTTTTAAAGATTTATTTATTTGAAAGGCAAAGTGACAGAGAGGGAGGGACAGATTGAAAGAGAAGGAGAGAGAAAGAGAGCTAATATATGTTTGTGTGTGTGTGTGTGTGTGTGAGAGAGAGAGAGAGGGGGAGAGAGAAAAAGAGACAGAGAGAGACAGAGCCAGAGAAGGAATCTTCCATCTGCTGGTTCTCTCTCCAAATGACTGCTACAGCCAGGACTGGGTAAGGCTGAAAGTAGGAGCCAGGAGTCATTCTGTGCCTCCAATGTGGGCTGCAGGAACCCAAGTACTTTGCTCATCCTGTCATGCCTTCCCAGGTGAATTAGCAGGGAGCTGGATCAGAAGCAGAGTAACCAGGATTAGAATTCGTGCTCTGATAGGTGAAGCAGTGTAGCAAGCTGCAGCTTAACCCAAGGCACCACAATACCTGCCCACACTAACAAAGTAGTCATAGGATTGGAGAATACTTCAGACAGGTGAACTGAGCTCAAGAAGTGGTATCAATTGACTATAAGGGAGAAGCAAAATAAATAAATAAATAAATAAATAGAAAATAAAAAACTTTCATAATATAATAACATCTTGCTGTAGCATGGTTTTCCACAAGGTAGAAAACCCTAGTATGTGTGCATGATTCCTAAAGCTACCTCTTTATAAAAGCAACAAAGCAATTGCTATTTTAAAATGGATACTGTCTTAAAAGTACATCATCTTGACATTCCACTTATATGTAATATCATATCCCCACTCCATATTCCCCACCTCCAGAAATGCTGGAGACCTGAGGTCCTGGAGCAAAATTCAATTCAGACCATTTGATTTATTTTTAAAATGATTAGCTATAAGTAGCTTGACTTTTGTAGCACTCGGCCACTGCCAAATTTAAACTCATTAATACTGAGTGTTTCTTGATTTGGTTCCAACAAGAACTATGCATCAGTTAGGTATGGCTGAAAAGTCAGAGTGCACCCTCGAAAGGAACTGTATAGGCAGATTTCTGATTCCAAAAAAGAAAAGCGATGTTTTGGAAGATTCCCCACCCAGACCCTGCTACCCTGGCCAAGATCCTTGCAGACAGTTTATACAGGTTAGCTCCAGGCAACATAGCTGAGAGTGTGATCCTCGAAAACAAAGGTAAGCAATGGTGGAGAAACTGTGCAGGGAAAACAGATTACTGCATTTCCTTTCTCAAACATTTAATAACCTTGAGTAGAGAACAGATAGCTGTGTCTGCTGTAGCCACGTCCACAACGTTCCGTGATGACTAAGGCCACCATCTGCGTAGACACAGCATGAGAGCACCTGCAACCTCAGCTGCTGGAGAGAATCAATAGACAGTTTTGAAAGGTTAATATGTAGCATTTTGAAACAGCTGATCTTATAACCATTTATTGAACACAGGTCTTTGATATGAAATGCTGGTGGAAAATACAGTTACCTGAATCCTTTCTCTCTTTTTTTTTTTAAATGTTTTGGGTTTTTTTTATTATTATTATTTGACAGGTAGAGTTATAGACAGTGAGAGAGACAGACAGAAAGTTCTTCCTTCCATTGGTTCACTCCCCAAATGACCGCCACGGCCAGCGCTGTGCCAATCCGAAGCCAGGAGCTAGGTGCTTCTTCCTGGTCTCCCTTGAGGGTGCAGGGCCCAAGCACTTGAGCCATCCTCCACCGCACTCCTGGGCCACAGCAGAGAGCTGGATTGGAAGAGGAGCAACCTGGACTAGAACCCGGTGCCCAAATGGGTTGCCAGAGCCGCAGACAGAGGATTAACCAAGTGAGCCATGGCGCCGGCCCCATCCTGAATCCTTTCTTACCTGTAGACTGCAATGCTAGCACCAAGTGCTCAACAACTAGTCTCTTAGATGGAATTAATAAAATTCAAAGTCTTAGTTTTTATAATAAAAATATTAGGAGAGTGTGCAAATGAGACTAATTTTAAGATTCTGGTCGACTGTGTTTTTCAAAACCTTTGCTTCATCTTTTATCTCGAAAAATTTTTAGTCTAATTTCCTTGTCACTACATCTGCTCAACAGTGTATATCATGCACCTAAGAGCTTCCCAATCAGACCTCTTCAATTATTTTTGGTCAAAAATTGTCTGTTCCTTTACTTATCTATCACTGGGCCCAAAATGACTCATCAAAGAGTAGGCAAATGCACCAGTATCTCTCTTTACAGTAGAAATTCAAGTAAAGACCTAAAAGAGGCCGGCGCCGTGGCTCATTTGGCTAATCCTCCACCTGCGCTCCAGGACCCGGGTTCTAGTCCTGGTTGGGGCGCCGGATTCTGTCTTGGTTGCCCCTCTTCCAGGCCAGCTCTCTGCTGTGGCCCAGGAGTGCAGTGGAGGATGGCTCAGGTCCTTGGGCCCTGCACCCACATGGGAGACCAGGAGGAAGCACCTGGCTCCTGGCTTCGAAACGGCGCAGCGCACCGGCCGCAACGTGCCCATCATAGCAGCCAGTTGGAGGGTGAACCAACGGAAAAAGGAAGACCTTTCTCTCTGTCTCTCTCTCACTGTCTAACTCTGCCTGTCAAAAAAAAAAAAATACCTAAGAGAAGTGGTGCAAAGGCAGGGACGTGGAGATAGGAAGCAGAAGGGGAGATCAGATGTTGTTATGCTGCTTTGATTGAGTTTGGTTAGGAGCATTCATTGATTTCTCTAAGGCCATGGATATTTGGGCCAATGCTTAAGTGCATTTCTTGTGTATGGACAAGGAGGAGTAGACTGAAATAACTACAGTGCTATGAATAAGAAAGAAAAATGAAAGGATTAAGAATAGTAACCATAATCCATTAATCTCCATTTATTAATCCTTAACCAATAATTCCCATTAATCATGAATTTAAAAGACAATATAAGAGAGAGATTTTTCCGTTCTGTTTCCTGGACACCTGGTGTACTTTCCATCACCATTGGTGAACTTCAGGGGCCGTGGAAAGACTGCCAGATTCTGTCTGTTCATCTCAAATCATCACATTTCCTTTTAAGCATTTTGCTTTATTTTAAACACTTTGCCTAACGTGGATGGTAACAACAAAGATGTACTATTCTATCTTTAAAAAAATACACTGTCCTATTACATATACAACATGTTAAAGCCAATGAAAGAAAGGGAGAAAGAAGGAACTTGGCAATTTGTGGAACAGAACAGACAAAATGTTGGCAAGGAAGCCCAGATAGAATTTCAGACCAGGATAAACTAGAATACTTGTGATGTAGCTATGAAGATGTGGTTGAGAGTAAGTGCAGAGCAAGCAAAGAAAAGTCAGCTGTAATTTGGGTCCCTTTACAGATCAATATAAAAGATGCCAAAAGGTTGATAAGTTTCCCCTGTCACTCCTCCTTCAAACTGTACACATTTTTAAAAATGGAGCATGCATGTCCATTCCACTATTACTTAGATTTTCAATATTTCATACTGTGAGACAGAATCAGGCTGATATTGATTTGTTCAAGCTGCTGTTCCCTGGCACGAGTCGGAGCCTGCCATTTGCTAGAGATGTCTGTGTGAATGGACATAATTCAACAGAAATTGAAATGGATAGACTGTATGTTTCAGGGTAAAGAGAAATTGATGCAGCAACACATTATTCTACTGAGAACAGTAGGATAACAACTACTACTGATGGCAATTCTGAAATAAATCACTTTATTTTAAGCAAGAAAATGCCATCTCCAAATCCTACCCTGTAAGGGGAAAAATATGGAACTGGTAACATCTTATTTTTTGTAGCAAAGCAATTGTGTATTTATTTTTTTTTAAATTATATTTCTGGATTAAGCTTTGTAAAGGGATTCCACATCTGAAGCCTCCCTGTTGGAAGCTGATTTCAGATTGTTTGTGTTATTCATTTCTTCTCATTCATCAGCAGCAACCAGTGAGGTAGGGCGGCTGTGCGAGGCTGCGTGCCTTTAGTGAGGTCGTGGGTTACTTTGGCTGGAGATAAATGAAGTAGACCCAGGTCACATGCACCCTCACATGATAAAGACTTGCCAGCTAATATTTAGTTACCCAGTTCTTAAGGTCAGTGCTTTTCAGTAAATTTTTTTCCAAAAAATTCTTAAAGCAGCACTTTTGAAGAATTGGAAAGCATTCTTGCTGACTCAGCGGTTTGTTGACAATCTTCTAAGTCAGCAGTCTGCTAAGCACTGCTTGATTTACACACCATGGTGCTCCTTTATATGTAGCAATGAAGATAATGTTGTCCCTGGAGTTCTAAAGTGCCTTATCTAACTCTGTCCTGTAAACAAAACCAACTGGAGGTTTTACTATCATTCTTTCCTATTGACTTGATGTTGATGTTTTTTTTTTTTTTTTTTTTAGCTTGGTGTTTTTCTCCCCAAGTTCTCTTTGGCTGGAAGCTTATTTCTAATGCTTTTGCTGGCTTATGTTAAGAAGTTTTACCTCTTCAAATGCTTTGGCTCAGAAGTTAAATGGGAACTTTGCTTTTTATTCATTTTCATATAATGCATCCATCCTAGATCAACAAATTTTAACGTATTCACTTTGAAGAAACTTGAATGTAGTTGTAAAAACATTTACAGTAGTTAAAATGTGCTGAATATTCTATTCTCAGTGGAATTAAGGATTTGAATGTTACTTTTTTTCTGTAAAATAATTGAAACACTTAAAAGTTTGATAACTATTTTGAGAATAGAACCAATTATCACTGTCTCATACTTTTTGGTCTTCTTAATTTCTTTGTTAGCTGATTTTACCTTTGTAGAATCATAATGAGAAGGGAAACATTTCAGAGGTCTTGAAAATAAATTAGAGAAAGATTAACTAACTTGGCCAAGAACACTCAGCCATCTAGGGTTGCATCAGGATTAGACTTTAGACCAGATGTTTCTACCATTAGGCACAAAAGTTCCCATTTAAGGAATCCTTACCCAAGCCTACCCTTCAGCAATGAAATAAGACATAATATCCACATGCTAACTAGAAGCTATATGGTCTGCAATGAAGAAAACAGCCTCTGACTACAAAATCCTAACAGCTGTATGGCCTTGGGTACTTGATCTTTTATGTTCCTCAGTTTCCTTATCTGTAAAATAAATATAATAAATGAACCTGCCTCACAGGGATCTCATGAGGATTAAATAAACAAATACCTGAAAAGAACTAAGAATAGTGCAGATATATAACAAATATTTGTTATTATTCTTATTGCTGTTATAGCCTGCATATAAATCCTAAAATCAAATTTAAAAAAATATATAGAAGCTGACTTGTAGTATTTATACATGTGTATATGATAAGAGAAAATTTTCTGGTAACAACTCACTGGGTAAGGATTCTTTTTGGGTAGAGGATGCACATTTCAGCTTCTGAATTTTCCTTGTCCCTGTCTGAGGTTCTGTGGACTACTCCTGTTTGCCCTCACACTCCCATCTGTGATACAGTGAGACACTACTGTGGTTTTAGTTAATGCATTACCACACTCAACAAATGCCAATTCCATTAATTAACAGACACAATGGACTGTTCTGCTCCTAAATAGTCAAAAAGTGTTGCTTTTCTTCTCTCATTGTTCCTTCATTCTGTGCATATTAACAGCTTTCTATTGTCACTTTTATTGGTCTGGGAGAAATTATTTACTTAGACTATATTATTCTTTTTATTGGAAGATCTTAAGGGGTAGAGCCTGGTCATATTTTTGTATTACTTGAGTGTTATCTAATGTGCTTTTCTAGAACATTGTAAATGCCAAACAAATGCTTTTTGAGTGAGTGCAGGAATGAGTGGTGTAGCACCTTGGTTATTGTTGATAAAATCAGTGGGAAGGAAGCCTGTGACAGGCACACAGGAAAGAAGTAGGTTGGAACTGGAGATTAAGGTATAGAGTGTCAAGGATAAATTCTGTTTCTGAAAGTTATACAACGATTTCCCTAATGTTATTATTAACCTCACTATCTGATTTCCTCTAGGTCCATTCAAAATTTTTTTTTAGTGCCCAGCATACTGTCTATTTTCACAAGTAATTATTACAAATTCATTTTATTTATCCATGCCACTGCTGGTCCCTCCTCTACCACTACAGAGTTGGTAGAGATATCTATCACCCATGGGTAATGGAAGGTTCTGGAGCAAGGAGGCACCAAGCCTCACCCCCTGAGGGGACCCTTCTCCAGAGCCTGATACTGCAGGTATGTGGGTGCATCACGCATCAACACCAGCTGAGTCATTTCATTTTTAGATTCATGATTTCATTGGCTTAAAATCTAAACCCCGAGCAGAGATCAATCTTTGTTGTTGTAGGAAACTGTTTGCTAGACATACCACGAAAGCAGATCCTGGGCCCCGAAGAACTCCCAGGACAAACCTATGATGCCACTCAGCAATGCAACTTGACGTTCGGGCCTGAGTACACCGTGTGTCCCGGCATGGACGTGTGTGCCCGCCTGTGGTGTGCGGTGGTGCGCCAGGGCCAGATGGTGTGCCTCACCAAGAAGCTGCCTGCCGTGGAGGGCACACCCTGTGGGAAAGGCAGGATCTGCCTGCAGGGCAAGTGTGTGGACAAGACCAAGAAGAAGTATTACTCAGTAAGTGATTTTCTTGTCACCCAGTGACTAGAGATCCAAGTCGGGAAGTGGGCATTCCTGGGGCATGCATAGACACTGTCATTAGCTTCATGAAATACAATAAAATGATAATCTTATGTTGGTGCAAAAACTTTTTTTGAAATCATACATATCCTTTTCATAATGTGCATTTTCCATGAACTCTTTGAAGACTTCTTGTTTGCATAGATTTCAAAATCTTTTGCACCAAAATACATTTATCTTTTAGTTCTAGTTTCCATGATGTCTTATGAAGTAGCCTTGTATGTCTTAATTAAAATATATTCTACTTATAGATCCATTTACAACTCCACTTTGCCACACAGTCACCATGTTAAGTAATCAAATATTGGAGAAAATGCAAATAACAGGGATTTCTACACAGCTTATACCCTTTTACAAATAAATACTATAACCTGAATTCTAATTGAGACCTCAAATATGGCCCTTAAAACTGTTTTTGTGAAATCTTGCTTGTGAATTTCTCTTGCTAAAGTTATCAGAATACATTTGTTTAATTTTTAAAATTTATTTATTTGAAAAGCAGAGAAATGAGAGAGAGAGAGAGGGAGAGAGAGAATAAATATGAGAATCTCCCATCTGCTGATTAACAAATTCTTGCAACAGCCAGCACTGGGCCAGGATGAATCCAGGAGACAGGAACTCAACCCAGGTCTCCATTCTCCGTGTGGGGTCAGGGACCCAAACACTTGAGCCATCATCTGCTGCCTCCCAGGGTGATCATGAGCAAGATGCTGGATTGAAAGTGGAGCTAGAACTCAAATTCAAATGCAAGCATTCTGGCATGGGATGCCCGTCCCCCAAAAGAAGTCTTAACTGCTGAGCCAAATCTCCACCCCAGAATAGATTTACTTAACAGTCCACTAAATAATAGCAAAGCTGACGGTCTTCATATATAATAAATCAGCTCCAAAATGGTCAACTTGTCCCTCTGATGGCAACTTAACCTAACGGGAGCAGCTAGGGTAACCTATGGCTACCTCAGGGAAACAAGTCTTCCACCCAACGCACAGTCCAATTCCCGGTCCACAAGTGTTAAGACCTTTCTGGTCTGAACAAAATGTGGGTTTACTCTCATGTATGAGACTTGCAAGTTTCTGGAAGAGTGTTTCTATATGCTCTTTACCTGCTCTCCCAATATCCCAGCCCTGGCTGTCAGGGCAGTTCTGTGTGTACTCCCTTGGCAAAGCAGCTTGCAATATTCCACCTTTTGGAGTCCCATAGTGTCATCCTGCAGTGTGTCCAGAGGAACAGACCTGAGGTGTTCCCTGTGGTGTGCATGTGCCTTAAGTATCTGTCACACCTAATTACTTAGCCAAATCCAGCTCAAATACATTTATGTATGGAGCAGAAGGCCTATTATAGAAAGGATATGTGATGTCATCAAAGGAACTGAAAAAATTTAGTGCTGGTGAGGGAGAAAGAGATGCAAACAAAAAATGCAAGCCATCCTACAAAAGTTTCTTCCATATACATTATGTTAAAGATCCAAGGTCTTAGAGCAAGCGCTGGGCACAGCAGTTAAGTTGTCACTTGGGAAGCCCACATCCCCTATCTGAGTGCCTAGGTTGGAGTTCTGGCTCTGTTCCTGATTCAAATTTACTGGTAATGGCCTGCTTGGGTTCTTGCCACCCACATGGGAAACCTGGATTGAGATCCCAGCCATGGCTTCTGCTTTGGCATGGTTATTATAGGTACGTTGAGAATGAAATCCAAGCTAGGTGATATCTCTCTCTTCTCCCTCTCCTTTCCTCCCCCTCCTCTCCTGTCCTCTCTTCTCCTCTCCTCTCCCCCCAAACCCCATCTTTCTGCTTTTCAAATAAAATCAATAACTTTAACTAAATGGACAGATATACCATGACCCAGAGATTGTTACAGACATACACTATTAGAAGGCATAATGTCAAATGGCTCGGAGGTAATCTTGGCAGTTTGCTCAGTGCATACTTAGAACGATGCTTTCTGATCCACTTGTGCTGGGTGTGAGAGGAGATGAATTGGTTAGAATTGGAAACACACTGCAATTCCAGAGCATGGCCATGCTCAGTCTTGTAGAAATATAACTACAAGAGGGCACTTCAAAAAGATCGTGGGAAAATGAATTAAAAGATAAATTCATTTTGGTGCATAAGATTTTGAAGTCCCTACACAGTTTTTCCATAATATGCATTTTTGTGAACTTTCTGAAGACCTCCTGTATGCATGGGTTTCAATGCTTTTACAAAAATGCAAACTTGCCATTTAATTCTATTTTCCATGAAAAATTTTTTAATATATAAAGCTTTTATTTAAAGAATATAAATTTCCAAAGTACAGCTTATGGATTACAATGGCTTCCCCCCCCCACAACTTCCCTCCCTCCCGCAACCCTCCCCTTTCCCGCTCCCTCTCCCCTTGCATTCACATCAAGGTTCATTTTCAATTCTCTTTATACACAGAAGATCAGTGTAGTACATATTACGTAAAGATTTCAACAGTTTGCCCTCACATAGAGACACAAAGTGAAAATACTGTTGGAGTACTAGTTATAGCATTAATTCACAATGTACAGCACATTAAGGACAGAGATCCTACATGATTGAAATGCGCTCCTATCTGTCATGAGATTTCCATGCATCTTTACACGCAAGCGACTTCCAAAGGTCCGTACTGGAAGCTTTCCTCCTGTGTTAAAATGGTTTCTGTTTTCTGTTACAGACATCAAGTCACGGAAACTGGGGGTCCTGGGGTCCCTGGGGCCAGTGTTCTCGCTCTTGTGGGGGAGGAGTACAGTTTGCCTATCGCCACTGCAATAACCCTGCACCCAGAAACAGTGGGCGCTACTGCACAGGGAAGAGGGCCATCTACCGCTCATGCAGTGTCACGCCCTGCCCAGCCAATGGTATGTTGCTCCCAAGTGTCAATAAGCAACATGTGCGCATACAGTTTGTATTCTAGCATTAATAAATAGGGGAGGCTGAAGAAACAGCATTAATCTTATAGTGCACAATTCTGCCAATGTGCAAATCAATAACAAATATGTGAATGATTCTTAAATTGATTAAGTTATAATTTAGGTATTCAGGTGACAAAAGAAAATAGTCATCATTTTGAACCCATGTATAGATAAAATTCAACACGGGTGAATTAAGAGGCTCTACATTTTTTTTTTGAAATGTTAGCATCTTCTCCTTAAAATTAACTATTTAAATATCAAAATTCTAGAACAGATAAAGTAATATTGTGATGTGTTTGGTCCTAGGTAAATCTTTTCGACATGAACAATGTGAAGCCAAAAATGGCTATCAATCTGATGCAAAAGGAGTCAAAACATTTGTGGAATGGGTTCCCAAATATGCAGGCGTCCTGCCGGCAGATGTGTGCAAACTGACCTGCAGAGCCAAGGGCACTGGCTACTACGTGGTCTTCTCTCCAAAGGTAAGTACACCCTGACTGTCCACCAGCAGAAGGCATCCTCTGTGGAAATTATTTGGTAGAAGGAAACCTGCAAACGCCACCCACGAGCAGCCACTATATTTTGGGGTGGTTAAAATTTTGGAAGATTTTTATTGTCACCTCTATAATTTCTGTATTTTCCAACTTTATACAATGAATAAAAATTATTTTATAAGCAGAATAAGTAAATGTTTTAAAGGCTATTTTTGAAAAGTATAACTAACTGTCAAAGAAGGTAGAATGTTACTGTACCTTCAAAATAGCCGTGAAAATATCTAGAGTTGCCTAAGTGACTATAAAGCAAGAAAACTTTCTCTTTTTCTGTCATTTACTTAAGGCTCGCTTTATACATCATGAAGATGGGTTTCAAGATCATCATCTCGACCCAGACTTTTGAATAAACCTTCCACCCTTAAAATAAGTTAGTGTCCCTCTAGTTACATGCCACATACAAGGCAGATTCAAAATGTTCACAGAAAATGGAATTATAATATAAGCTTTTTTCTTAAAGATTTATTTATCTTATTTAAAAGTCAGATTTCCAGAGAGAGAAGGAGAGGCAGACAGAGATAGAGAGAGAGAGAGAGAGAGAGGTCTTCACTCCCCAACTGGCCACAACAGCCGGGGCTGTGCTGATCAGAAGCCAGGAGCCTCCTTTGGGCTCCTGACGTGGGTACAGGGGCCCAAGGACTTGGGCCATAGCAGAGAGCTTGATCAGAAGTGGAGCAGCCGGGACTCAAACCAGCACCCATATGGGTTGCTGGCACTTCTGGCGGAGGCTTTACTCACTACGCCACAGTGCCAGCCCCAGAAGATAAGTTTATTTAGGTACAAAAATATTTTAAATTTATTCATATGAGGGTTCATCAAAATTTTGTGTATAGTTATCCCTTGTCTTTTATAAGAGATATTTTTGATATACTTTTAAAAATGTTTTTAAATATACTTCAATTATTTTCTTGCTTTCAATATTATGCAATAATTTATAGTAGTTAAAATATTATTGATCTAGTTTTCAAACAGATGCTACATTTAAAACTCTCCTAAAACTAGTATTCATATATTTATAACACGGTATTGAAAAAGAAGCTACTGCTCAGCTTATGCAACTTTTAAAATATTGTATCATTCTATTAAAAATAATATATTTTCATTTGAATTATCACAGGGAAATAAAAATAATAACTGGATATACCATCATCTGGGGAGCTGCTAACCTGTTGAAATAAGTTCTATAATTTACATGCAAATATGCAGTCACTCATCTGCTCACACACATGTATGAAAAGCAGTTTTCATGTATTCATGATTGTAAGATACATATGCTTATTTATATGTCAGTGCAGATGAGGTGTATTGGAAAAGTTCAAGAAAAATGCATATTATAAAAAACTATGCAGAAATTTCAAAAATGTTTACACCAAATTACCTTATCTTTTTATTCCAGTTTTCCACAAATTTTTGAAGTAAATTTGTATAGTTCTGCAAAGATCACTTTGCAACTTTTATATATACTCATATACCCAAACAATGAACAATTCATTTACATACTATTTTACAACTGGCTTTTTAACTATAATATATACATATTCTTTTCTTCATCCTCTGTTGAGTCTCTTCCAGCAAATATTTTTTCTGACTTCTCCACGCTCCTGTTTCTACTAATTGGCCCCTATTTCAGTGTCTAACATGTCAACCTACAAATAGGGAATGCCTTCCAACCGCGACATGGTTTTGAATGTCAGGTTTAGAATTTCAAATGCGTTACTCGAATACACTTCTGCAACAAAGAAGGACCTTGGCTTGTTGAACCCACTTGTATATACTCCACACAGGTGATAATCAGAAACACTAAGTGAGAAGACTGCCTCTATCAAGGTAGAAAGCCACGATTTCTGCTGTGGGAACAAGTATGCAGAAAGGGAGATGAGCACCTTGGATCTCCCAACACCCTAGGAATTAAGTAGTATGTAAATTAAGTTGAAGGGAGAAAGTGTGCAACCTAGACTTCTCCCAGATTTTCTTTCTCCCAGTATGTCAAGGATTTTTCTGTTAGAGAACCCTGGAAACTCTGCAGTTGCTATTGTTTGCTTGTTTATTCGTCCATATCCTATCTAGTTCACTAAAACTCAAAAATCACAAATAGAATTGTTTAGTTTACCAAAGGAGCGAAATATTGTCCACTGCTAATATGTGTGTCATGCTTCAGGTAACAGATGGAACTGAATGCAGGCCGTACAGTAATTCCGTTTGTGTGCGAGGGAGGTGTGTGCGAACCGGCTGTGATGGCATTATTGGCTCAAAGCTTCAGTATGACAAGTGTGGAGTATGCGGAGGAGACAACTCCAGTTGTACAAAGATTATTGGAACCTTCAATAAAAAAAGGTAATTGGTAGAACTCTTGCCCTTATGTGACTCCAGTAGAACTTCATCGACTCTTGCAAAATTGATAAAGGGGGGTTCATATTACATCGTAAGCTCTCTATAGGAGGACGTCTAATGCGATTCTGACACAATATGAATATGAGACTGGAATGAGAGGAAATGAATCATGACTGAGAGATGAATACAGCCCTGGTTGGACACTCGTGGTGCCTTCAGGAGGAGATGAACTACAATGGCTGTGAGGGCCAAGTCTTGCATAGTCAAAAAACTGAAAAGAAAAAGTGGGTGGCATTCTATTTTAGTGATATCTTGCAGATGTATGATTCCTGAAACACAGTTCATGAAAGAATGGCTGATTTATATAACTAATTTTTTTCAAATGGATTCTCATTAGTATGTGTTGTTCTGGAGGAAACATGTCTCTTTGAGAAATTAATTGCAGTGGTGTGGACTAATTGCAGTAGTGGACTACTCTGGTTCATGGCTATAGAGAAATAGAGAAATTTCTATAGAGAAATATACACAGCCATGACTATCCGCTACTTCCTCTCATGGTCCTACAAATGTGCTTTAAATATGTTCATTTTTTAAGCTTCTGGCATAAAACATTGTGCTGTCAGCCAAAGGGCTGAGTTCTCTACAGAATCCCATAGAATACAGGGTTGTTTGTTTCCTTAGTACTATCACTGTCATGCTGATTGGCACTGGCTGAGTGTAAGTACCACGTGGTGTGTAACTTGAGAGTAATATGCAAACCACATTGATAATAAGGACTTAGTTTTTAAAAACTTCTTTGTGTGCTATGTTAATAATAGAAATTTTATGTCATTAACATAAAAACTGGTCATGACATTTGATCTAATCTTTAAAAATCCATGGCTAAAGAAGTGATTCTGAGTTAAAATATGTATTACATCTTACTTGCTAATGCAAGTTATTCATTTCATTGTGTTGGACCATCTATGTCAAAAATCCTGCATCTCTCAATTACAGCTTGCATTTCTGCACATTCCAAGTGCAAGTCACATTAGATATGATCTATGTCCAATCTTTTGCTTTACAAATTAGAAAACTGAGTCTCTGAAGGTTTAGGCCTTTATAGGTGGTGCACAACCGATAGCAGGGCAGATACTGTCACCTAAGTCACAGGATGCACAAGACATTTTGTAAAAAGACAAAGGAAAGGAGGAAGGACAAGGAAGCAAGGAAGGAAGGGAGGAAGGAAGGAAGGGAGGGAGGAAGGAAGGGAGGAAAAAGGAAGGCAGGGAGGAAGGAAGGGAGGAAGGAAGGAAGGAAGGAAGGGAGGAAGAAGGAAGGGAGGGAGGAAGGAAGGGAGGAAGGAGAAAGAGAGGAAGGGGAAAAACTGAAAAAGAAAAAGAGAAAAACATTCAGTAACCAGTTTAGGAATAAAATATAAAATAAAAGTACTATCTCATATATCATGTGCTATGTATTTTTTCTACACAAAATTGTCAGTCACTTTTCAAAATGCTATGCCTAAGTTTGCTAACAAGTAACACCTGCATATTTGCTGTCACATGAAAAGAGGAAGAAATCTATGATAGCAACCAGTGGTGTGCAATGTAAGCACTTGCAAAATGACCAAGATTATGCAATGTGCGACAAATGACCTATTCAAGGATCTTGGGACTGGAATATTTGCAATCAGCCTCTGATTGAATAATTTTCTAGTCATATGACCCTTGAGGACTCATGTAGTATCTTTACCATGAGATTTCTCAAAGGTAGAATGGAAATAATAGTAATTATACTGTAATTAATAAAATTGATTACAAGGGTTAAGCAAGGTAATACATATTTAAATATTTTCCTAAGCTTACACCCATCACAGATATGATCCTGAACTTAAATCACTCCTTCCTTAATTTTCCCCATCTCAGTAGATGGCATTCAGTCCTGTTACATAAGCCCGGTTCTTTTGTTACCATTCACCTCTCATTTGCTCTTA
This sequence comes from Sylvilagus floridanus, assembly GCA_949820135.1. Taxonomy (NCBI): domain Eukaryota; kingdom Metazoa; phylum Chordata; class Mammalia; order Lagomorpha; family Leporidae; genus Sylvilagus; species Sylvilagus floridanus. The sequence goes on from OX463244.1 coordinate 18,677,204, forward strand.
CACCCCACATCCATACATAAAATTCTGCCAGGTTTATTTCCACTTTGTATCCAGAATCTGGTTGCCCTCACCACTGTGAAAAGGACACTTCATCCAAGTGATCATTAGTTCTTACTTGGACCAACGCAGCTCCTCCTCACTATCTCCCAGCCCCAAGCCCCTGTCAGTAGGTAAGGATAGCTAACACTTTATTTCTAATCAGGCCCTGTGCCCTTCAGTGGCTTCCATCTTGCTTAGAATCAATGTCCAATACTTTTTTGTAACCCAAGAGGTACAAGAGATTTTATTTGTCCCCTGCTCTGCTGTGTGTGTCTTCAGCATGTCCTTATCACTTACTTTGCTTCAACCACACTGGACAGCCTGCCACCTCTCAAACATGGCCCCTGGCAGGTGAATGCTGTGTCCTCTGCCTGGATCACTTTTCCTTAATTAATAATCAGTGTTCGCTTTGGGTTTCTGTAGGTCCCTGCTAAGTGTCACCTCACTGATGATGACTACCCTAAATAAATTGAAGAATCTCTCTCCCATCCCCACTAGTGCTCTCCATTTTTTACCCTGTTCTCTTTCTTCAGAAGACTGATCAGTCAATACAAACCACAGATTTGTTTTGCGGGGGGAGAGGTAGAGATCTGACCACCCCCACTAAAGTTTTGCTTCCATGAGAGCATTATTATGAGTATGAAGAAGATATTCCTCCATGGCAGGCATGGTGCTTGGTCTTGTGCAGATAACCCCGAACAAAACAAGATTTCCCTGCCCCGCCAGCCATCCTTTATAGTATCAAGGCACTAGGATGCATTTATGATAGCCAGGGAGCCAATTACTGTCTCAAATTGAAATGCTACTATGCAGGGTATAAAGAAAGGGAATAAGAAATGCAATCATCTTTTACTAAGGCACTAGGAAATCAGAGAGCACCAGCCTCAGATTTGTTGATGCCTCATGAAACTCATTTTTAAGACCCACTGCGATGCTGATGCCCTTACTGGCTTTCATCCATGTGAGGCATGCTGTAAGAATCGGCATTAAAAATTGGAAAGTTCTCTTGCCCTATTCCATTACCTTTCTTTTTTCTTTTCCTTACCCCTTCCTTCTTTCCTTGCTTCTTATCACTCAAACTCTGCATGCAACCAGAACTTATTTTCATTTGACTGCTATAAAATCCATCTGGCAAAGCAAAGATCTCATGCATCGGGGCACACTGAAAGGAACACAGATAGGGAGTCAAGAGGTCCAGCAGTTAAGCCTCACACTGCCACTAATGAGCTCTGGAGTGCACGTGTTCAAACACATTTCTCAGTTGCAACTTGGTATTCTTTGTGTAGAAGATGCGATATATCCTCTATCATCCCAGTCTTGACTGTTTGTGGCTTCAAACTGTCTATTTGCATATCATCTAATTCAAAAAGTAAAACATGTAGAAGGCCTTATTATGAAATGATTTATAAAGCAAAGATCTTACAAAAGAGGATTCTTTCTAACTGCAATAGTTCTTTTATGCTTAATTAGTATTTCAGCCCTGGCATTTGCCACAGGTTCATGGGTATTAGAGATATTAATGCTTTGGCCCATTCCTCTGAAAAGGTGGTGGATCTTTGGAGATCTATTTGTCACTCATGGTAAAGCCTTATGGAATTTATTGTGGTATTTCAAGGAAACTAAGCCTTCAGGAAACTCTGCTCAGAATTTAAAATTAATTTTTGGTAAGTTTAGTAAGATGTTATTACCCAATTATATAATCTTCTGTTCCATTGAATTTTCTGTCTCGTAAATCCCAGACTTTCAGTAGAAATGGAAATAAAGCCTCTATCCTGCGTCTAGTCCAAGAAACTTTTAGAATCCATGGTCACAAATTAATGTACGCATTGGAACAGTGCTACCCATCTTGAAATTGGGAATTTAATTGGTTGTGTTTACATGTCATACCTGATGTGAAGAAGAACATAAAGTAGCTTTGTAAAGATGGTAGGATTTGATAAAAATGCTAGTGCTTGTATAAATCTTTACATACAGTTGTGATAAATTTTGAAGATAAAAGCAACTATTAATGTCATCTCTTGTTGAAGTTTTTTTTATTTATTTGAAAGGCAGAGTTATAGAGAGGCAGAGGCAGAAAGGCAGAGGCTGAGGAGAGTGAGAGAGAGAGAGAGAGAAAGAGGTCCTCCATCTGCTGTTTCACTCCCCTGATGGCCACAATGGCTGGAGCTGTACCAATCCAAAGGCAGGAGCCAGAAGCTTCTTCCAGGTCTCTCATGAGGGTGCAGGGACCCAAGGACTTTGGCCATCTTCCACTGCTTTCCCAGGCCATAGCAGAGAGCTGGATCAGAAGTGGAGCAGCCGGGAATCGAACCAGCTCCCAGATGGGATGTTAGCACTGCAGATGGCAACTTTACCTGCTACGCCACAGTGCCAGCTCCCATTCTAACTTTAAACATGCCAATAATTGTATACAATAGTCTAACTGTAACTGTATTTTGTCATAAGAAAATCAATTTCTAAAGTCAAATTAAGCGTATTTCTTAAATGCATTAATAATTTGTGTCAGGGAACACTTTTTTGAGAATTTGTTTGTTCAGCCATTTGTTCAATGTTATTTCTTTTCTCTCCACCCCCACCCACTCTTTCCCTCCCCTGTGGACCAATTCCTGCCATCAGTAAGGGGTACACTGATGTTGTGAGGATTCCAGAAGGGGCAACCCACATCAAGGTTCGGCAGTTCAAAGCCAAAGACCAAACTAGATTCACTGCCTACTTAGCCTTGAAGAAGAAAAATGGTGAGTACCTTATCAATGGGAAGTACATGATCTCCACTTCAGAGACCATCATTGACATCAATGGAACAGTCATGAACTACAGTGGATGGAGCCACAGAGATGACTTTCTACATGGTATGGGCTACTCAGCCACAAAGGAAATCCTAATAGTGCAAATTCTTGCAACGGACCCAACTAAAGCATTAGACGTCCGATACAGTTTTTTTGTTCCCAAGAAGTCCACTCAAAAACTAAACTCTGTCACTAACCATGGCAGCAATAAAGTGGTATCACATACTTCACAGCTGCATTGGGTGACAGGCCCATGGCTCGCCTGTTCTAGGACCTGTGACACAGGCTGGCACACTAGGACGGTGCAGTGCCAGGATGGAAACCGGAAGTTAGCAAAGGGATGTCTCCTGTCTCAGAGGCCTTCTGCTTTTAAGCAGTGTCTGCTAAAGAAGTGTTAGCCTGTGGTTATGCTCTTATGCACAAATGTAACTGGAGGATTCATCACGGATACAAGAGTGGTGAAGGAGAGGTCTACCTAAGGCACAGAGAGTCATGCTTCAGTGTCATTGTCAACAGGAGTCGAATTATGGGCAGAATCTGCTCTCTGCGACCAAATGAAGATGTGCACTGCTTTATGTGACAACGGTGACCTTGGAATATAGAAAACCTTGGGAGTTATTCACTATCCCCTGGGCCTGCAAGAATGAAAAGAAAAAGAAGCAGCGATGAATGTAGATTCAGGGGACGTTTGAAGATGGAAGAAGTCTCCCCTTTGTCACCTACCTCTATAGAATGTCTTTAAAGGCATCATAATCATTGTCACCCATGACACACAGTAGCTTATTTTTACTGTTTGTAAATACATACATTCTCCCTTGATATGTCACTTTATATCACTTGGTTCTATTAATATATACATATATATTTCTATAGAAAATATTTGACCAAAGTAGGTCTGCAGCTATTTCAATCCCTTCTAATTTCCAGAAAGAGCTGTGGATGTTTTACTGGAAATTAAGGACTTGCTGCTGTTTTAATAAGATTTAATGCATTTGCTGACTACAGGAGATAAATTTAAGTCAAAAACCACTTTGACAGCAATCATCTTCTGAGAAATTTTGAAAAGAGAAAGGATCTCAGTGTATCTAGTCATTTAAATACATACATGGGTCCATTTACTCGAACTTGTGACTGTATTTATTTGAGACAGTTAGCCAAATTAATGCATAGTCAGGATGTAGAAGTAGTGTGTGTGTGCGTGTGTGTGTGTGTGTGTGTGTGTGATCAGTATTCAACAGTCTAAAAGTTAGACTCCTTATGTTGGATTGCAAAAGAGAAAACTTCTATTTCACCATATTGTCAATTTATGTCTTCACAACTGCTTTTTCTCTCTATGGCTCTCAGCTGATTTTTACAATGTGTAATATAGATAGATACAAAACACACAGCAAAGAATTTTCTATCATATCCAACACTTTCAACACTGGTACACATCTTACCAGTAAGCCTTTAAAATGTCTTTGTTTTCAAGTACTTGTTTGTTTTGTTCATTGATTCCATAAGACCTACCATAATTTGTACTTGCTGACGTGGTTTAATAGGAATATTAAAGATCATTTGGTAGTTAACCACATCTAAAAGTGGTTATCATCATTAATGTGGTTAATGCAAAAATCAGTGGTTAATATTAATAAGACTGTTTCCACACCATAGGCAATAATTCCTCAATTATTTTTACTGCAAGTATATTCTTACTGTACTAGCAATTTTTCCCAAATGGAAAGCATTTGGCTGTATCAGACAGTGTTTGAATGATGAAATATGAAATATTTTTTATCACATTTGTTAGGAAGTTTGTTGCTTTTATTTCCATGCCCTAAGTGAGCTCTAAGTCCAAATAGTTAGAAATTGAAATTTTTATAATCATATGCATTAAAAATTTATTTTTTGATGGTAAACTCCACTCTGTAGCTCAGAAAATGTTAGGTGTTTCATTTCTTCGGATTTCATTTTCTTTGTGAAATGCCACAAAACTAATTTTTAAAAAATAAAATTTGATAATAACACCAAATGTGCCTATTGTTAAAGATGTGCATACAAGGTTGATAAGAAACCATTGTTTTGGGTTCCACTGAACTCATGACAGTTTATTTTTATTATAAAATCCTTTATATAAAATAATTACGTAATTAATCTTGCTATATCAAGTTCATTTAAGTGGGGCAGAAAAATGGATCTCACTGTTTTAAGCACTTCCTATTTTCTTAAGAAATTTTAGTACATTGTATTCTCTTAAGAAAACAAAATCAGTAGTCATCCTTTACATTTTCATACATTGACTTTGTTTTAGACATGGTAATGTTTTCTTAACAATTTCCAGTTTGAGAAATGAGATCCATTACAGGATTGGTAACCTATATTAGATAGAGCTAGCCAGATACCAAGGACAGGAATAAAAGCTGACCAACTTTGTTAACAAGAAAGAAAGACAGAAAGAAAGTAAGAAAGAAAAAAAGAATGAGAGAGAGAGAGAGAAAAGAACTATTGAACAAACCTCACTGACCTTTTGACCAAGAAAAGAGAATTAGTACAGAGGTCAATCTTAGTTTTTCTAGCTTTGAAAATAACTTAAATCAAGTAACTTATATGTGCCAACATTTATTTTTATCTTTTGACATGAAAATTTCAGCAATATTAAAAAAATTGAAGGGTAAACATGATTGTCTTCTACTCTACTTCTCTACAACTGTATTCATAAAATTTTCAAAGGATTTATTAATGATATCTTTTCCCCAAAGTAATGAAGTTGTACACTTCTCATTGAAATAATCCTAGAGAATTTAGAACAATAAACCACTACTCCATGTTTTTAAAGAGTTTTCTCTACTTTTTTTTGTTGTGATTATCACTAGATTGACCAAGGAATGTATGCATGAAACCTTCTGAGAAAAATGACAAACTTGAAACTGAAATTCAAATAAATAGAATGATCAATAAATATGAAGAGTGATGAACAAGGTGGAAATCCTCCATAGCTCAATCCAGTTCAGTCCAGTTTGACTTGGTACTACGTCTTTCACCTTCTCAAAGTTGCATCTTGAATTTTTAATAAGTCTACAATTCAAGATGCTAGGGACTACTTCCTTAAGAAAAAAATATTTGAAAATGCTCAGGTTTATAAAAAGTCAATCTCAATTACAAACGAAGTCCAGGAGAGCTCAGTATTTACTCTAGAATGGAAAAGATTAAAGTAAGCCCTTCTTTGGTCTTTAGAGGTACAAGGGCATTGTTGTAACTTATTCAACAAATTCAACTTCCTTTGCCTTCCTGTGGAAACAGTTTTATCCCATTAATCTAAGAATTAAGGGGTGAATCACAATTGAGAAAAAAGTTGCAGCACTGAAAAGAAGTAATTTATTGTTTTTGCAACTTGTATGTGAATTTGTGTGATAAAATTATTTATTCTTATTTAACAAAAATATGTGCAAATTCTTCTATATTTAAAATGTTTTGCTATTGTCCTACCTTTTAATTTATGCTTCATGTTTGTGTATAAAGTACACTTTGTGAGTTTACATAATATACAACACTGGTTGCTTTTGTATTTTTTACAGAAAGCTTTCTGTGTGAAACAGGTGTATATGTATATAGAATTCTTCATGTATCTTTACTGATACTATCATTTTCCTTTCTAAGGAAATTTTAAATTTAATCATTCATGAATAGTAGTGTTCATTACTTGTAGCTATGTGAATAGGTATTTTCCATACCATTAACATTAATTTTTCAAAGTCACAGATAACAAAAACATGTATTTGATCATTTAAGGTGCAGGTTTTAAACTTGAGCATCTGGAAAGCTTCCCATAGTAGCTGTAGCACAGTCAAGAATCAGGTCCACGCACCTCATTGATTAATCTAGACAAGGAGCTATTGATGTATTATGTGAAATTTGTATACACACACCTCTGAGTGATGTAAATTATAATAAAACTTGTCTTTTGCTGCTTTTGAAACACTTAATAACTTTAATATCATTTATTCCCTAGTATCTCTAGAATTCCATAGCAGATCACAGACAAATGGATTCGTATGATTCAGATGTTAGTAATCATAACTGTTTCCAAATATGATGTGTTCATTGATAGAATGTGACTTTTTATTACTACTATTAAATCCCCTGGAGTGCTGATTCAACTTGGGACAGGTAGGGACATGTCTGATAATACCAATTTGCCTCTGACTATAATTTAGTTGTCTGATTACAAGAATAAGACAGCACCTTTGCCTCACGGCACAATGCACTGGGTCCATCTCTGGTTCTGATGTTTTCCTATCAACTCCTCCCTTTTAAACAAGCTCATTGTAATGATTTGGATGAGAACAGCCACCAGATTCAGAAGTCCAGTACTTGTGCTATGACTCAGGGGTCTCAATTTGTACAGTAAAGTCATGTTTAATAACGGCTGACCCTTGCTAGCATTCTATGGCTGAGTGTGAAATCTCACTGGCCCTACTGGGAATATTACTAATATATTCATAGTTAAACTTCAAGCCAAACAAATAACATTATATTTTTGAACATTTCAAAGCTACAAAATAGACGACCACTGAAATGGTCATCTAAAGTTATAATAGAGACAAATTCAAAGTAGTTTATCATTTAGACACAGAAAAAAACTTGGATGTTTTCGCTATTAATTTTTCTCATTTGCCAATAATTTGTAGTTGTATATTACAAAATAAACAGATCAACCTAATTGCTGAATAGCCCATGTTAGCATGAACTATAGAAATGACTTGTCTAGTTATATCTTCATGAAGCACATTAGTCTGTAATGTGTACTTGTGTTCTATCCAACTGATGTATGGGAACATATTGAAATATGAAACCATGTATTTACAGAACTGAAAATGGGAATATGGGTGGTATTCATCTCAGAAAGCAGATTAAGCAATCTGGCAATTATCTCTTTGATGCCATGTTATATAATTGTCCATGCAGGTTTTGTGGAAGAAATAAAGAAATACAAAGACACTGGTTTTGAAAGACTTTAGCATAAGACTTAGAAGTGCATATTAGTTAACCTAGTTAATTGCATCTTATTAATATAATACCACTTTAGAAATAATTTTTCTATTTCTATTTTTAATCATATACTTCCATAAGTAGTCCATGTAGATTGCATAGGTCAAGTGAAAAAAATGAATTAATATCTCATCATCCTATAAGGCAATGCCACATCAGAATGACCCAAAGTCTAACACTGGGAGGAAAACTGTGATTTGTAAGTACAATAGTGCATACATTTTTCCTGATTGTTTGGCACATCCAACAATCAGTTGTAATTCCTATTAAGGTGCTAATATCATCAGTAGTCAACTGTTAAATGCAGCATTTCTGAATTACTATTTCTTTCTAAGTGATTTAATAACTTTTAAGAATGACCTCTCAGGTTTTTGTCAAAGCTGGGTACAACTTGACACTCAAAGTTTGAAAAATAAGCACATTCAGTGGTCATTCTGACCAACTGTGGCAAGCAATATAAACAATACATATTCTAAAGACAATTAAGCTATTATCAAAAGTTGAAGAGTGTCAGGCCACAGTCAGGTTTAAAAGTTATGTTTCAGTATTTACTAAGCTCTCACTACTGCATTTAAACATCTGTGCACATTTGGCCTGACTTTTTTTAAGTATTGCAATATTTTTGTAAACATTACTGACAGCATCTCTCAGCCTTTTCTTTCACAACTTACAATATATTGCAAACATTGCTACCTATACTGAGAGTATATTTAGAAGTTCATATTGTTATGTAACTTTGTGACGCTAAACTTTTGATTTAAGAAATATAGTCTTTGGGTGATGTTTTTATATTATACAGCCAGGCTTGACAAATATGGGTTCATTTTGCTACCATTTACAGTTGACAAACACTGCCTACATCTTGGAATGACCTATTAGTCAGAGGAAATCATGCATGTGCTTTGTAAATAGACAGTGCAGATAACTAAACAGATTACAGAAATATGCTCCATCTGATGTAAGCAGTTGCACAAATATTAAATTCCTACATTAGGGTATGTGAGTGAATTCAAATAATAAAACTAAGTCGATTTAACCAATATTTAAAATCTTAAAACATGCTTTCATGGTATAGAAAAATATTGCAGATTTGCACACTATTTATAAGATGTAAAATGCAAACTGCTTATGAACTTCAATTTTCCAGAAGTGTTGGCATATAGTGAAGTAGAAAGAAGAAGAAAATCTTGGAAAACTAAAGCAGGTCTTGTTTAAAACATCTCTTCAGCTTTGGCAAACTTCAAATCTGAATCGACTATTTAAAGCATTGCTGTGTCTTGTTGCCTGCATTCCACAACAGCGCTGTGGTTCAGGTAAACTACTTGAACTGAGTTGTGTGGGACCTAGCCTGTATATTTTTTATTAAGGAACAAAATCCTATTTTGTAAGACATTTCCCTATATGTGATGTTAAACTGTAAAATTAAACATTGCATTTGTGGTTTTAGTGGACACAATAAATCTAAATTATAAACTAGATTAAAGTATGTACTGTACAAGATATGTTTTAAAGTAGGGAACACGTGTCCATTTATGTTTAATTTCTTCATCCCACTAGTAGCACGAAGCCAGGTCTTAAGGAGACCCTATATTTTCCTTGACTTCTATCATCTCTCATTCATTTTGTTATAGACTTTTTTTATTATTTTATTTTTTGACAGGCAGAGTGGATAGTGATAGAGAGAGAGACAGAGAGAAAGGTCTTCCTTTTCCGTTGGTTCAACCCTAAATGGCCTCTGCGGCCGGCGCGCTGCGGCCGGCGCGCTGCAGCCAGCGCACCTGATCCGAAGCCAGGAGCCAGGTGCTTCTTCTGGTCTCCCATGCAGGTACAGGGCCCAAGGACTTGGGCCATCCTCCACCTCACTCCCGAGCCACAGCAGAGAGCTGGCCTGGAAGAGGAGCAACCAGGACAAAATCCAGCGCCCCGACTGCGACTAGAACCCAGTGTGTTGGCGCCACAGGCAGAGGATTAGCCTATTGAGCCACAGCGCTGGCCCATTTTGTTATAGACATTTAATACTTCATCTGATTTAAAATACCATGAAACTATTGCTTTATATTCTTCTTACTAGGCTACTACTCTCTAAAGTCTGCCTAGTACTGAAATTCTGTTAAATTACAAAGAACAAATTACATGGTCAACTGTTTCACATCTATGTTATACATAAATTTATTCCATATATAAAATTCAAGAATAAAGATAATAATACAAACGTGGAAGTAAAAGATAAACTGCAATTCACTAGCAAAAGTTTTTTTTTTTTTTTTTGCTAGTAGTTCTATAGCATTAAGTTTGCTAAGGACATTAATTTTTTTATATAAAGTAAATTTTATTTATTTTTATAAAGCTTTTATTTAAAGAATATAAATTTCCAAAGTACAGCTTATGGATTACAATGGCTTCCGCCCCATAACTTCCCTCCCACCTGCAACCCTCCCCTTTCCCGCTCCCTCTCCCCTTCCATTCACATCAAGATTCATTCTAAATTCTCTTTATATACAGAAGATCAGTTTAGTACATATTACGTAAAGATTTCAACAGTTTGCCCTCACATAGAGACACAAAGTGAAAATACTGTTGGAGTACTAGTTATAGTATTAATTCACGATGTACAACACATTAAGGACAGAGATCCTACATGATTTTTTTTAAAAATTGATTAATTTTCTAGGCAATTTCCAATTTAACACCAAGTTTTTTTTTTTCATTTGCAATTATCTTTATATACAGAAGATCGATTTAGTATATACTAAGTAAAGATTTCATCAGTTTGCACCCACACGGAAACACAAAGTGTAAAAATACTGTTTCAGTACTAGTTATAGAATTACTTCACATTGGACAACACATTAAGGACAGATCCCTCATGAGACGTAAGTACACAGTGACTCCTGATGTTGACTTAACAATTTGACACTCTTGTTTATGGCATCAGTAATCTCCCTAGGCTCTAGTCATGAGTTGCCGAGACTATGGAAGCCTTTAGGGTTCGCCGACTTCGATCTTATTCTGACAGGGTCATAGTCAAAGTGGAAGTTCTCTCCTCCCTTCAGAGAAAGGTACCTCCTTCTCTGATGGCCCCATTGTTTCCACTGGGATCTCACTCACAGAGATCTTTCATTTAGGTCATTTTTCTTTTTTTCCAGAGTGTCTTGGCTTTCCATGCCTAAAATATTCTCATGGGCTCTTCAGCCAGATCCAAATGCCTTAAGGGCTGATTCTGAGGCCAGAGTGCTGTTTAGGGCATCTGCCATTCTATGAGTCTGCTGTGTATCTCGCTTCCCATTATGGATTGTTCTCTCCCTTTTTGATTCTCTCAGTTAGTATTAGCAGACACTAGTCTTGTTTGTGTGATCCCTTTGACTCTTAGACCTATCAGTGTCATGAATTGTGAACTGAAATTGATCACTTGGACTAGTGAGATGGCCTTGGTACATGCAAACTTGATGGGATTGTGTTGGAATCCCCTGGCACGTTTCTAACTCCAATCATTTGGGGCAAGTCCAATTGAGCAAGGACATTAATTTTTTAAACCTGAAATCACAAGTGTTTAGTGTACATTCCAAATGCTGAATTTCTCTTTCCCTCATATCAAATAATGTTTTAGAATTGTTGCACTTACATTTTCTTAGTGCAAAGCTTACTTTTAAAAGACATTTTTGAAAACACCATATAGAGGTGAGAACTTGACATAGTGGTTAAGCCACCAGTTGGAACTCCCACATGCCATAACAGAGTGTTAAGTTTGAGTTCCAGCACAATCCTGATTTCTGCTTCCTTCTATGGCATACCCTGGGGGGAGAGAGGGCAGCAGTGATGGCAGAGATGCAGATTGAGCGCTACACTCCAACTTTCTCACTGAAATAAATAAATGAATTGTTAAAATTATGGGCATGCATCCTGAGATCCAAGTCATTAGGTGATTTTGGGTGAACATCAGGGAGTGTGTTTATACGGTTTATGATATCATTAGGCAATAAAATCTTATGAAGCCAGTATCAACTATGCAGTCCTTTGTCCAACAACATGCTGTTAATGGAGCACATTAGCATATAGATTTAGTCATCATAAAATAGCTAAGAGTGTTTGAATATCTTATTAGACCATGTCTTATGGTAAGAGCCTCCTGACTTCAAGCATGCTCCTCTCTGGTTAGTCTTGAGGTTCCAAAACTATAGATGGCAGCCACAACATAGTAACCATTAATGGCTATCTGGCTCTCACCAATTCCATACACCGCTGTGAGCAATTTATTTTCAAATTGTGGCTTCTTTAAGCACTGAGGGGCTTCAATCCTGTGGGCTGTGCATATCAGGGAGGATTGTACAGAGGGTGAAGGACTGCATGAGATTGGAGAAAGTGTTTACATGCCCTAGTGGGTGGGTTCCCTGAGTCACAGCAAAAGTAGTTCTGAGATTCCAATGAAGACGGATGGAAAAGATGGAGACCCAGGCAAACAACAATGACATAGGCAGGAGCGTACAGCAATGCAAAGGATTGTTGCTTAAGGACAGAAAAGAGAATCTGATTTGGAAAACCTGGAAACTGTTAGTAAGGCTTTAAAAATATCAATATTTTATCTTGCAAACTCCTTCACCACTAATAATGAGTTGGCTTTAACAAGGTCAAAGTCAAAAAGTGTCCCGGGACTGGCTTTTAGATTAGGAGTAGAATAAACAAAGGAGATTATTGGAAATGGAATTTTAGGTGTTTGTGAAGTTCAAATTGCCTTTATTCCTGCATTCCATTATGTCTTTCTTGATATATTACTGAATTTTTTCAATTCAGTCCATGTTTTCCCAAGCAATGAATCAATACAATTAGCCCTCCAAACCCTCTTGTTCCACATCTATGTATACCACTAACTGCAGACTGAGAACATTTGAAGAGGGCCAGCATTGTGACATAGTGGATAAAGCCACAGCATGTGACAGTGACATCCCATTTAGGCACTGTTTCGAGTCCCCACTGCTCCACTTCTGATCCAGCTGCCTGCTAATGGCCTGGGAAAAGCAGTGGAACATGGCCCAAGTGCTTGAGTCCCTGCTACCCATATGGGAGACCTGGAAGAAGCTCCTGGCTCCTAGCCTATCCTGGCCCAGCCCTGGCTGTTGCAGCCATCTGGGTAGTAAATTAGCAAATGAACATACTCTCTCTCTCTATCTCTCTCTCTCTCTATCTCTCCCTCTCTCTGTAACTCTGACTTTCAAATCAATAAAAAAAAAAAAAAGAAAACATTTGAAGGAAAAAATGTGCCCACTGTAAATGTGTACAGACTTCATTTCTTGTCGTTATCTCCTGAACACCGTCATAGAACAACTGTTTACCCACCATCTACATTGTATTAAGAATTACATGTAATGTAAAGATGCTTTAAAGTACACAGGATGATGTGCAAGGGTCACATGAAAACGCTACATTTCATATAAGGGGTTTTTTCAGTATTCATTGGGGTTAGCTTTACATTGAAATCATTTGAATTTTGCTGTTATTATTTAAGATTAAAAGCATCTAAATCTTAGGAATAAAACAAGGATTGGCACTATGGCATAGAAGGCTAACCCTCTCCCTGTGGTGCCTGCAGCCCATATGGGCGTTGGTTCATGTCTCAGCTGCTCCACTTCCGGTCCAGCTCTCTGCTATGGCCTGGGCAAGCAGTGGAAGATGGCCCAAGTGCTTGGACCCCTGCACCTGCGTAGGAGGCTGGGAAGAAGGTCCTGGCTTTGGCTTCAAATAGTCCCAGCTCCAGCCATTGCCACCATTTGAGGAGTGAACCATCGCATGGAAGACCTCTCTGTCCCTCTCCCTGTTTGTAACACTGCCTTTCAAGTAAATAAACAAATTTTTAAAATGAAAGGAATGAAACGTATTTATTAATCACTTCTAAGTAGACTCATTCCAAAAACGGTGAATGAACTGCTTTTAGGTTAAAAATAGTTCTACAAAAAATGTTGACAACCATTAACTATTCCCCTTTGAAATATGTCTGATACATTTTAGACATTGTAACAAAAAAAGGTCTAGATGATTTCTCCACTCTCAAACTCCTTTACTGTCCCTCTGTCTTTCAAAAATGTCTTTCTTGCTCCTTGTATCTTTGTTGCATTTTTAGGCAATTCAAGATGGGAGCTCGGATTTTAGAGCTGGACAGGATCCAGAAGATAGAGGAGACACAAGAGCCTGCATGGGCAGAGGCCTGAACAGGTCCTTGCAGCTCTGACCAGAAAATCAGACAGAATGCTAGTGTGTGAGAGCAAGCAATGGAGAGTACTTCCTTCAAGGTTTTGCCACACCCAGTCAAGTCTTACCTCCCCCATTGCTACCTCCCAAGTGCAGACTTTTCCCACCTTGAGCAAGAGTGAATGCCTCCTAATCGGGTTGCCTGCTTCCTTCAGTGGACATATTGTTCATGGAAAACCATATGTCAGATCATTTAATGCTGATAAAAATTCTCCAAAACTTTTCATCTTACTCAATGTAAAACTGTGATATCTTTCCATGGCCCTGGATGCCCCTTAGGCTCTGCTCCCACCTACTTCTCTGATGTCTTGTAATTTCCCATCTCTGTTCTGTGTTCCGACTACTCTGCTTCCCTTTTATTCTTCATCATATCAAGCATGAACTTGGTCCAGAGGCCTTACCCTAGAACACTCTTCTCTTATACATGAGTTTCCTCTCCTCCTGTGCCTAATCACCCAAATGAAATTAATTTTTCCCTCCTCCAGTTTTTCTTCATGGAATTTATAACTACTTGAGAGATCTGTATGTAGCCATGCATTTATGTCTGTTATCTCCATCATTTACACAGATGTGCAAATGTATATATTAGAACATGATCTTTTTGGTTCACTCCTTTGTCACTGGCTCTTAGGAAGTTACATGGCACATAGCATGAGTTCAATTAGTACTTGAATAACAAAGTCAGCAAATGAAATATTGACAATTCAGGCAAAAAGTCATATTAAGAGGTTCAGGAAATGGTCAAGAATGTCTCAGAATGTGGACAAAATGTGGTAATGAAAATATTTTAAACCATAAAACTATTTTTTAATATCTTAGAAAAAAATCAAACCAGGTTAGGTCAGGGGAGTGGGGATAGCGTCATGATAGCAAGAACATGGGTATTGGATAAACAAAGAGAACTTTAGTTCCTAGAACTGTTCATTGTAGAAGGTAGAATTCTAAAGATACCCTCCCTTG
Organism: Sylvilagus floridanus; assembly: GCA_949820135.1. Taxonomy (NCBI): domain Eukaryota; kingdom Metazoa; phylum Chordata; class Mammalia; order Lagomorpha; family Leporidae; genus Sylvilagus; species Sylvilagus floridanus. Next base: position 18,692,257 of record OX463244.1, read on the forward strand.
GTTTTCATCCCTTGATTATGCCAATAATCCAGGTACTGCTGTGAACACATTGTCTGATGGAATTAATGCTACCAAGCAACAGCCATCAAAATTAAGAAATTATCCTGGATTAAGTTGAAAGGTACAATATAATGACATGAAATCTTCAAAACTGAAGGGAAGGACAAGTGACCTGGCAGAGTGAGTTAAGCTCTCTCTTATAATGCTACATATCATAACCAAATACCAGTTCAAACCCCAGCAGCTCCTCTTCCAATCCAGCCCCCTGCTAATTAGCCTGGGCAAGCAGTGGAAGGTGGCAAAGTTCCTTTTACCTTGCACCCAAAGGAGGTATGGATGGAGTTCCAGGCTCCCAGCTTCAACCTAGCCCCGCCTTGACTATAGAGGTCATTTGAGGAGTGAACAAACAGACGCAAGGTTTTTCTCTATATCCCCTAATCTATCACTCTGCCTTTCAAATAAATAAAATAATTATTTCCAAAAAAAATGAAATGCAAAAGCAGAAAGGAAAGAGAAATTCTAAGCATGAGATTCCATTGTTGACATGGAAGATGGAAAAAGGGAGCCACAAGATAATGAATTCAGGCAGCCTCTGGTAGCTGAGAAAATTACTCCTAGCAGATAGCTAGCAAGGAGAAAGGGACCTCAGTTGTACAACTTTAAGAAACTGGATGCCAACAAACAAAAGGAGCTTTGCTATGATTTGAGTGTGTCCCCTGAAGTTCATGTGTTGGAAAGATGATCCTTAGTGCAACAGTGATGAGAGGTGTAAGCCTTGAGAAATGACTAGGTTGTAAGGACCTGTTTTAATAAATAAATGCATTATGGTTGTTATTGAGTAAATTCCTCTAAAAGGGGGTGATGCTTTCTCTCTCTCTCTCTCTCTCTCTCTCTCTCTCTCTCTCTCTCTCTTTCTCTTTCTCTTTCTCTTTCTCTTTCTTTCCCTCCATACTACATTCTCCACTTCTCCACTAGGTTATTACACAACAAGATGGCCCTCATCAGATTCTGGCTTCCTAACCTTGAATCTCACAACCTCCAGACTGTGTGAGAAATACGTTTGTATCCTTTACAAGTTGCTATATCTATTAGAGTTTTCTAATACAGCAATACGAAACACACTGGACATATTTGGAGTGAAATTCATACTCAGAACCTCCAGAAAGGAGTCCACTCCTGCTGATTGATTCTAGCCTTGAAAAACCTGGTGCAGAGACACACTTGAGCCATACTGCTCCTGGGCATCTCTGGAACTATGAGATAATAAGAAGTTGTTGTATAAAGCTTCTGAACATGTGCATCTGCCACGGTACCAATAGAAAATGAACACACAGATGAAAACCAAGAAAGGTCTCTTTCTTGAGTGGAGTATTAGCAAAGGTGTTGCTGCAGTCTGAACATGATTGCCTTCCTAATTCATGCTGCACTTTAAACTCCAAAATCACAAGTCAGTGGTACAGAGCCACAGGGACCCTCCTGCCATCACCACCCAGCTGACCCCTCCATGCCTTCAGTGAAAACCTTCAAGCAGCTCTGCACTTCTGGAGTAGAACAAAGAGCAACAGATGCTGCTTATCTGAGAGCATCATTCTACCAAAATTCCAGTGACAATAGAAAGATGCAAGAATGAGAAGCAGCTTCTGTCCTGAATAAAAACGTAATTCTCTGTAGCTGATCATGTGAACATGAGTGAACTCATCAAAATAATTAGGAGGTACTTATGGCTCAACGTTAATCAAGCTTTCTTCCTCTTGATGAATGGGCACAGCATGGTGAGCAGATCCGCTCTGATCTCAGAGGTATGAGAGTGGGAAGGATGAAGAGGGATTCCTCTATAAGAGGCGTGCCTCCCACGAGACACTTGGAATGAAATTGACACTGCAAGACCAGAGCAATGCATCTACTCTAGATGTTTAAAGATCTTGACCAAGGAGAAAAACGGACGTTAGCAACTGAGACGGATCATGCAATCATTCAACCCCAGGTCATCCAAATAGTAGTGTTCCCACCTAGGAGTTTTAGGAAGTGGTTTTTGCGTGTCAAGCAGAAAAACAGCTCCAAAGAAATACATTCAGCTTTAGAAAACTATGACTTAACTAGGCTATATTGTTTTCAAATTTTAGGAGTTTAAAAATAAAATACTTTGCATTCTAAGTTGCCAAGAAAGTTAGTGGTACTTGGACTTAATCCAATTGCTATATTTAGAACGTGAGCATAGCAGAAGGTCAGTGGGTCACAGGGGGCATGTGTCCTCCAGGGGTAGTTCTCTCCAGGGGACTGCTAATAAAAGCAGGGTCTGACCCTTGCACTCCGCTTCCCAGCTTGCCCTGTGATCCTTCCTTTACACGTGCGGCACTGTCCCCCTTCATCTCTGTCCTCAGAGTCCAAATCCATGGTGCCACATGTCCTTGACTTTCAACCTCCAAAACTGTGATCTAAATAAATTTTTTTCTTATCAGGTGAGCTGACTCAGGTATTTTATCTCGGTAATGAAAAGCTGACCAATACAACTGTCATTCGGGGATGGGAAACTTTTTTTCTGCCAAGGGCCTTTTGGATATTTATAACATCCTTCATGAGCCATACAAAATCATCAACTTAGAAATTGTCCTGTACCGATTTATTGAATTTCGAGTCTGGGCTGCAGTTGCGTTGGCAGGGCCAGACCAAATGATTTCACAGGCCTTGTATGGCACATGGACTCACTGTTCCCCACCCCTGTAATATAACCCATAATCAGAATGAACAAGGTTAAGACCTAGTTACTGGAACTATAATACAGGGGGAACCGAGAATAACAGAATCAGAGTTACTACATCTGGCACAAAAACTTGGAATACAACCATCATCTAAGCCAACTGTGATATGGAGTCACTTGAGCTGCTAAACACTCTCTGATTCAAAGATGGCATTAGCTAATAGCTTGGGGCAGAGTGCAGAATCTACACAGTAATAACAACCAAATGGAACTGAACAGTGGAAAGAAAGCAAAAGGTGTCAATGGATGCATTTCTCTATTACCTAGAACAATGTTTTCCAAAATGCAGTTTTATTGCCAGTAAATACATAAGTAAAGTGTTTTTTGTTGTCTTTTGTTAAAGATTTATTTTAATTAATTGAAAGCATTGCAGAGAGAGGCAGAGAGGGAGAGAGACAGAGAGAAGTCTTCGATCTGCTGCTTCACTCCCCAATGGCTGCAACAGCTGGAGCTGAGCTGATCTGAAACCAGGAGCCAGGAACTTCTTCTGGGTCTCCCACATGGGTGCAAGGGTCCAAGGACTTAGGCCATCATCCGCTGCTTTCCCAGGCATATTAGCAGGGTGCTGGATCAGAAGTGGAGCAGCTGAAACCTGAACCAGCATCCACATGGGATGCCAGCACTGAAGGCTGGAACTTTAACCCACTGCACCACAGCACCAGGCCCACAAGTAAAGGTTTCAATAAATTAAAAGTTAAACAAAGTCATTCTGCTCATATATTGCAGTTCACAATCCATCCCAAAGCAAGTAATTGAACTATATGATTTCATGAGTTGGGACTCAGAGAGTATACATATTTTCTTTTATATTCATTTGTGGTTTTTTTAGCTTTAAAATTCAACAATTTTTTAGCATTTTGCCAAAATAATTTTAAATGCAGATATTATATACAAACACATTATCTAGAATTTCTTTTTTTAGTTTTCTGGCCTGCATGCTCTTCCACATGGCTGGCTCCTGCTGCTCGGATGAATCTAGATTTCCCTCTTTCTTTTAAATTTTATTTAGTAAATATAAATTTCCAAAGTACAGTTTATGGATTACAATGGCTTCTCCCCCCCATAACTTCCCTCCAACCCACAACCATCCCATTTCCCACTCCCTCTCCCATTCCATTCACATCAAGATTCATTTTCAATTATCTTTATATACAGAAGATCGATTTAGTATATATTAAGTAAAGAGTTCATCAGTTTGCACCCACACAGAAACACAAAGTGCCAAATACTGTTTCAGTACCAGTTATAGCACTACTTCACATTGGACAACACATTAAGGACAGAGATCCTATATGAGGAGTAAGTGCACAGTGACTCCTGTTGTTGACTTAACAATTTGATACTCTTGTTTATGGCGTCAGTAATCTCCCTAGACTCTAGTCATGAGTTGCCAAGGTTATGGAAGCCTTTTGAGTTTGCTGACTCCAATCTTATTTAGACAAGGTCATAGTCAAAGTGGAAGTTCTCTCCTCCCTTCAGAGAAAAGTACCTCCTTCTTTGATGGCCCCGTTCTTTCCACTGGGATCTCACTCGCAGAGATCTTTCATTTAGTTTTTGTTTGTTTGTTTGTTTGTTTTTCAGAGTGTCTTGGCTTTCCATGCCTAAAATACTCTCATGGGCTCTTCAGCCAGATCCGAATGCCTTAGGGCTGATTCTGAGTCCAGAGTGCTATTTAGGACATCTGCCATTCTATGAGTCTGCTGTGTATCTCGCTTCCCATGTTGGATCATCCTCTCCCTTTTTGATTCTATCAGTTAGTATTAGCAGACACTAGTCTTGTTTGTGTGATCTCTTTGACTCTTAGACCTATCAGTGTGATGAATTGTGAACTGAAATTGATCACTTGGACTAGTAAGATGGCCTTGGTACATGCCACCTTGATGGGATTGTATTGGAATCCCCTGGCACATTTCTAACTCCAGAATTTTTCTTAAAAACAGAGATATTCATATCACAAAGTGAGGGATTCATGACAATAATCACAGCATGGGGAGAGGAAGGATATAATTTCATGTGGGATATAGTCACAAAAACTGACTCATTGAATCAGTGAATGATATTTCTACTTCACACATCAAAAGGCCTGGAGTAGAGTGAACCTATCCAGTTCATTCACATGTCGGGTATCTTGGCTAGTTGAGATTAGAAAGCCAATCTCAGCTGAGTGCCATCTGTCTTCATGTAACCTGTGTTGCCTCTCTGCAGTATGCTTTATCTTTTCATAAAATGGCTCACGTTTTAAGTGCAGCTGTTTGCAGAGAACCAAGCTGTATCTAAAAGATATCTTTTTTATTGTGCTTTGAACTTCCAAAATATGCTTCCTTAACACAACTCACTAAAAATTTCATAGTATGTGAATCAAATACTTCCAGGAGTTGAGCAATTAGAAAACATGTCACTCTTGGGGATGGCACTTGTGGCATAGTGGGTAAAGCCACTGTCTGCTATGCCAGCATCCCATATAGGACCCAGTCCCCTGCTAATGTGCCTGAGAAAGTGGTGGAAGACTACCCAAGTCCTCTGTCCCCTGCATCCATGTGGGAGACCCGGAAAAATCTCCTGGCGCCTGGCTTCCAATAAGCCCAGATCTGGCCTTTGCAGCCATTTGGGGAGCAAACCAGTGGATGGAAGATCTCTCTCTCTCTCTCTCTCTCTCTCTCTCTGATTCTCTGTAACTCTGCCTTTCAAATAAATAAATAATAAATAAATCTTTTTTTAAAAAGTCATTCATTTAATTATCAACATTTTAAAGTTGTTTCTTCTTTGCTAACACGCCATTTCTACAAACAAAAAATGGGCTCTTTCATTTCAGAAACAACAATGTTTAGAATTACAAAGGCATAATTGTTAACAATTAAGTGGAAATGATATTCACTTGAGTATAAAAATAAGCAAACTGCAGACAATAAGTCGCACAAGCTGTAATTTACTTGATACGCCAGCCCCGACTTTGGGGAGTCTTCCAGGTTGGGTGGGGAATAAGAATTGATCCTTATTGTTTTTGTTTTGTTTTCCTGGTCTGTGAGTCTTTTTCTTTTCCCTCTGGAAAAAGTTCAGCATTTCTGAAAGTTGTCATCATTCTGAAAAACAGAAGTGTCTGATATAAAGAGGCACCAAATTTAAGATGGTGAAGAAAGTTTTTATTAGTTGTATGGGTGAAGTTGGACAGATATTTTCATTTTCCAAAATATGTAAAGGCAGCTGTATACAATGATGTCATGAATTGTTCAGTCATCTCCTGAGTCACTTCATGAGCAACTAAAACCATTCTAATTAGGAAGAAAATGTAGAAAATGTGCTATTTAGGAAATGTGCATGACGACTTAATTTGGCTCTAGTTAATGAAATTGCAAACATGTTCCTGGTCCTTTAAAGTGATAGATCTCACTTGTAAGCCCTACAACTTCCTCTACCATTGATCCTACAGGGAACCAAAGAGAGATTATGGATGAATCATTGTAAATCCAGCAACACAGCCTGTGAAAGGTATGTACTGCTGAAAAGGAGCCTGGAGACTAAGGAGACAGTTTAGGGGCCAGCGCTGTGACACAGTGGGTTAACGCCCTGACCTGAGGCGTGGGCATCCCATATGGGTGCCGTTTCGAAACCCAGCTGCTCCATTTCTGATCCAGCTCTCTGCTATGGCCTGGGAAAGCAGTGGATGATGGCTAAGTCCTTGGGCCCCTGCACCCATGTGGGAGACCCAGAGGAGGCTCCTGGCTCCCGGCTTCAGATCGGTGCAGCTCTGGCTGTCACAGCCAGCTGGAGAGTGAACCATCATATCGAAGACCTCTCTCTCTCTCTCTCTGCCTCTCCCCTCCCTGTGTAACTCTGACTTTCAAATAAATAAATAAATCTTTAAATAAATAAAAAGAAGAGACAGTTTATATGTTGCATCCTTCTTCTATCAATGGGAGACCAGGAGAAGCACCTGGCTCCTGGCTTCGGATCAGCACAGTGGGCCGGCCACAACATGCCGGCCACAGTGGCCATTGGGGGGTGAACCAACGGCAAAGGAAGACCTTTCTCTCTGTCTCTCTCTCTCACTGTCCAATCTGCCTGTCAAAAAAAAAAGATGAAATTATTTCAATTTTGATAGAGTGTTTCTGAAGCCCATTGTGGTTTTTCCTATAATCAATGAGAAATGGACTCCTAAATTGTGTTTTGGAATTTTGGCATTGATAGTCCCATTGTGTGAGTTCAATAACAGAATCAGAAAATTCTGAAAAATCATTATAAATACAGATTTTTTTTGTTTATTTTGGGAAGGAAGAAAAAAACTCTTCAAAGAGGCCCTATCTCATTTTCCAGAAAATATGCCTTTGTCTGAGTACTTTACATTTGATCTTCAATTTATCTTTTTCTGAAAAATCTATACTATATAGAAACACAAAAATTTTAGGTCCAAAATACTTCTTTGGGAATTTGATTGATGCCATGTTTTGCATAATAAATTCCTATGTAGGAAATACATGTAATTCTAAATAATTTATAAACAGAATCTAAATAAGAAAACCCAAGTTACAGAAACAAAAGCAACATGTAGTAAAAGGAAATTTTCTAGGAAATAACCTCCTACAAATGGAAATTATGCTCTTCAGAGTCAAACATGGTTGGTATGCATTGATCATGCAAAAATATTTCCTGAACATTTACGTGACATGACTTATGAAAATGATGAGACGCACTAGTGAATATGACTCTTCCTATAGTCAATGACCTAAAGCTAGGGCGATGCTTGTACAAGGAAATCACAAGGCAGTGAAAAAGGTAAACACGTTATCAGTAACAGAATCTGGCTGTTAAAGAAGCCACTAGACTGTCAGCGTGGTTTTCATGGTTGTAGACTATGATGCTCTTCCCACTTTGCTTTGATAGGTGAGCTGTATATACCACTGATATTGACTGTGTATACCACTAATACTGACTGTGTATACCACTAATACTGACTGTGTATACCGCTAATACTGACTGTGTATACCACTGATACTGACTGTGTATACCACTGATACTGACTGTGTATACCACTAATACTGACTGTGTATATCACTAGTACTGACTGTGTATACCACTAATACTGACTGTGTATACCACTAATACTGACTGTGTATACCACTGATACTGACTGTGTATACCACTGATACTGACTGTGTATACCACTAATACTGACTGTGTATACCACTAATACTGACTGTGTATATCACTAGTACTGACTGTGTATACCACTGATACTGACTGTGTATACCACTGATACTGACTGTGTATACCACTGATACTGACTGTAAATACCACTAATACTGACTGTGTATACCACTGATACTGACTGTGTATACCACTAATACTGACTGTGTATACCACTGATACTGACTGTGTATATCACTAATACTGACTGTGTATACCACTGATACTGACTGTGTATACCACTAATACTGACTGTGTATACCACTAGTACTGACTGTGTATACCACTAATACTGACTGTGTATATCACTAGTACTGACTGTGTATACCACTGATACTGACTGTGTATACCACTAATTCTGACTGTGTATATCACTAGTACTGACTGTGTATACCACTAATACTGACTGTATATACCACTAATACTGACTGTGTATACCACTAGTACTGACTTGTATACCACTGATACTGACTGTGTATACCACTAATACTGACTGTGTATATCACTAGTACTGACTGTGTATATCACTAGTACTGACTGTGTATACCACTGATACTGACTGTGTATACCACTGATACTGACTGTGTATACCATTAATACTGACTGTGTATATCACTGATACTGACTGTGTATACCACTGATACTGACTGTGTATACCACTAATACTGACTGTGTATATCACTAGTACTGACTGTGTATACCACTGATACTGACTGTGTATACCACTGATACTGACTGTGTATACCACTAATACTGACTGTGTATACCACTAATACTGACTGTGTATATCACTAGTACTGACTGTGTATACCACTGATACTGACTGTGTATACCAATGATACTGACTGTGTATACCACTAATACTGACTGTAAATACCACTAATACTGACTGTGTATACCACTAATACTGACTGTGTATACCACTAATACTGACTGTAAATACCACTAATACTGACTGTGTATACCACTAATACTGACTGTGTATACCACTGATACTGACTGTGTATACCACTAATACTGACTGTGTATATCACTAGTACTGACTGTGTATACCACTGATACTGACTGTGTATACCACTGATACTGTGTATACCACTAATACTGACTGTGTATATCACTAGTACTGACTGTGTATACCACTGATACTGACTGTAAATACCACTAATACTGACTGTGTATACCACTAATACTGACTGTAAATACCACTAATACTGACTGTGTATGCCACTAATACTGACTGTGTATACCACTAATACTGACTGTGTATACCACTGATACTGACTGTGTATACCACTAATACTGACTGTATACCACTAATACTGACTGTGTATATCACTAGTACTGTGTATACCACTGATACTGACTGTGTATACCACTGATACTGACTGTGTATACCACTGATACTGACTGTAAATACCACTAATACTGACTGTATATACCACTAATACTGACTGTGTATGCCACTAATACTGACTGTGTATACCACTAATACTGACTGTGTATACCACTAATACTGACTGTGTATACCACTAATACTGACTGTGTATACCACTAATACTGACTGTGTATACCATTAATACTGACTGTGTATACCACTGATACTGACTGTGTATACCACTGATACTGACTGTAAATACCACTAATACTGACTGTATATACCACTAATACTGACTGTGTATACCACTAATACTGACTGTGTATACCACTGATACTGACTGTGTATACCACTAATACTGACTGTGTATACCACTAATACTGACTGTGTATACCACTGATACTGACTGTGTATACCACTAATACTTACTGTATATACCACTGATACTGACTGTGTATACCACTAATACTGACTGTGTATACCACTAATACTGACTGTGTATACCACTGATACTGACTGTGTATACCACTGATACTGACTGTGTATACCACTAATACTGACTGTATATACCACTAATACTGACTGTGTATACCACTAATACTGACTGTGTATACCACTGATACTGACTGTGTATACCACTAATACTGACTGTGTATACCACTGATACTGACTGTGTATACCACTGATACTGACTGTAAATACCACTAATACTGACTGTAAATACCACTAATACTGACTGTGTATACCACTGATACTGACTGTGTATACCACTAATACTGACTGTAAATACCACTAATACTGACTGTATATACCACTAATACTGACTGTGTATACCACTAATACTGACTGTGTATACCACTGATACTGACTGTGTATACCACTAATACTGACTGTAAATACCACTAATACTGACTGTAAATACCACTAATACTGACTGTGTATACCACTAATACTGACTCTGTATACCACTGATACTGACTGTGTATACCACTAGTACTGACTGTGTATACCACTAATACTGACTGTGTATATCACTAGTACTGACTGTGTATACCACTGATACTGACTGTGTATACCACTAATTCTGACTGTGTATATCACTAGTACTGACTGTGTATACCACTGATACTGACTGTGTATACCACTGATACTGACTGTGTATACCACTGATACTGACTGTAAATACCACTAATACTGACTGTATATACCACTAATACTGACTGTGTATACCACTAATACTGACTGTGTATACCACTAATACTGACTGTAAATACCACTAATACTGACTGTAAATACCACTAATACTGACTGTGTATACCACTAATACTTCTGCATGCTTTCCTTGCTCTGTTCTAAGGATGGCAGGGCAGATACTCATCAAGAGACAGTCTCCAGTGTTCCAAGGTCCGTCCTTAGAATGTGATATTGCACAGAGTGTTTACAGCCTGTTTGTTTTACTCTGAGAGCTATTGCTCCATTTGAATGGGGCAAAAAAAAAAAAATGTAACTTCAATGATTCGTTTTTGTGTTTCTAATTTTTATGATGAGTCTCTGCGTTATCATTGGACAGAGACCAGTCAGTTTGGCCATGAGAAGAAAATATCAGACTTAGCTGCCTCCAGCGGAGATGCGTGCCTCAAGGCCCACATGCGCTTCCCCTGAGATCTCCAGGGGTCTTCCTGAGGAAGCACAGGGAAGAGAAGACCCCAGCCACGGAAATGACCCTCGCCGTGACGGCGTGTGACTGCTTGGAAGTTCCTGAACAAAAAGTTATCATCTAAGAGCACCAAGAGCACCAGAACCCGCTTCCTGGCTTTGCTATAGAGGAAAAATCGCATAACTCGAAACATGAGTCTACGCAAAGCACAGTTATTTACCTGATTAACAAAAATTCTCATTTTTTTCTGCCCATTGTTAGTCTTACATGGAGTAGAAAGAAAAAAAAAGCATTAAATGTCTCAGAATTCTATAATGTTAAAAATGCAAGAATTAAAAACTGCTATTTTATGCTCCTATAAAGCTGCAAAAACATTAACATTGTATATTTCTGGGTGATTTACAACATGCTAAATTTGAAATCAGTTGCATTGACTGGCTTTGCAGAAGAGGGAGAAAATAATTCATTTGTTAATTATTTCTATAGACAGACTATAAAAGACACTATTCGTTGGTCCCTATTGTCTATGATAAGCTTTAGTGTTTATAAAACTATGATTTTCTTTTTACTTTATGAGCTATGTCTACTTGAAGTTGTGAAAGAAAACATATAGTAGTAGTTGCAATTCACTTTAAATCAGAAACATTTATTTCTGAGTCTTTTTCTCATAACATAATTATAAGATGATGTATGATTTCTTTCAGAGTTCTGTTTCATCCTTTGATTATTTTGTATGGATGGTTCCTTAAAAGGGCCTGCGTCGATAACATCTACAGTTAGGCCAGTGATGTCCTAGCAGGGGACCTGTGTCCCTAAAAGACTAATGCTCATCACTCTGATCACTGAGTTTTGTTGCTGTTCACCCTGTGACACTGAGACATGTAAGTAAAAAGCCAGGAGTTTAGAATGTGATTCCCCCACAAGGAATCTTATCCTGTCTGAATCTGAATCGTTTTGATAGCCAGATGTTCTTAAGTTGCTAAATATTTTCTTAATTTGTAATTATTGAAATACTATTATAACTTAGTGCCACAAAATTTTTCTTATATCATAAGTTGATTCCAGATAAGAAATTTACAAATTCATACCTTGACTAGAAGTTTTACTTTGTAACCATCATAGATTAGGAGGAGTCATAAATCATCAACCCTTGTTTTTCTAAAATAAGAGACTGGAATCAATATGAGTATATAAAGATTGTAGAGTTTGTCTCCCTCTCAACACTTTTAATAACCTTTGGGATGTAAAATGCTAATATGAGGCATTGTAATTAAATTCTCACACAAACAAAAGATGTTTTAGGATGTTTTACTTCATTGTTTAAGTTAGATACTGTTAGGAAGTTCTAAATTACTTTATGGCTAAATTGTAATTCCTTTTCACAAGTGCATTTGAGTAGAAACATAAGCTTTTATGATCAATTATATTTATGTTTAAAACACATACTCATGTATATTTCATATTAAAAATAACAGCAATTTATAAAGTTTAGATGCATCTTGTCCAATATGAGCCTATACTTTTTCAAGTGCAACTTCTTACATTCACACAAAAACAGTTAAAATCAGCCTGATTTTTGTAAAATAATTTCTTGATTACAGATTTCTGCTCTTACAACTTATAACATTGTTCAATAAAATACTCCACTGTGATTTGCAAAAAAAAAAAAAATCAACTGAGACAGGCTAAGCAGATGAGCCAATGCCAACCATCAACCACCTTTGGGATTCTTGTTACAGGAGAACACTTTTTAAAAAAAGATTTAAATAACTGCTGGATGTTCTGAGTCTTACAGCAAAAGCATTTCTTACTGATTCAAGTTTTCCAGGGGTGGAGATTCTCAGTCCTGAGAATCTCAGTTTGATAACAATACAAATGCACTGAAATTAAAAGAAAGGTTGGGAAAATGGAGGACTTAAAACATGTCTTCTAATGGAGACAATATAAAAACTGTGTGGATATCATATCGTTTGGTATAAAGATAATTATAAATTGTAGCTTTACATAATAATATAACCTTCTTTACTCATTTTATGATCTTTGTTGTGTATCTCATGTTATGTTAATATTTTTGCTTTCAAGAAAATAAAATATATATGTGTGTATATAATATTTATATATTAAGTGAATATGGCAAAATATTTACAAATTGTTAAATCTATAAAAACAGGTTGGAAAAGGAGCTTCTGAATGATATAATACATGTTTTCAAATAGTTGAAGTGCTATCATGGAGAAGAAAAATTATTTTTTTAAAAAAATATTTACTTATTTATTTGAAAAGCAGAGTTACAGAAAAAGAGAAGGAGAGGGAGAGGGAGAGGGTGAGGGAGAGAGAGAGAGAGAGAATCTCCTATCCTCTGGTTCACTCCTGTAATGTCCATAGCCACTGGGACTGGGCCAGGTCTAAGTCAGGAGCCAGGATCTTCATCCAGTATCCACAAGGATGGCAGGGGCACAAGGACTTGGGCATCTTCCACTGCTTCCCCAGGCCATCGCAGAGAGCTGGATTGAGAGTGGAGCAGTCAGGACTTGAACCAGTAACAATATGGATGCCCGCATGGCAAACTGTAGCTTAATCTGTTGTGTCACAGCACCGGCCATATTAAAATCTTTTACATAACCAGAGGGATAGAATTAAAACCAGTGGGGGCTGGCACTGTGGCGCAGCGGGTAAAGCCGCTGCCTGCAGTGCCAGCATCTCATATAGGCGCCAGTTCGAGTCCCAACTGCTCCACTTCCTATCCAGCTCTCTGTTATGGCCTGGGAAAGCAGTAGAAGATGGCTCAAGTCCTTGGGCCACTGCGCCCGTGTGGGAGACACTGAAGAGGCTCCTGGCTTCAGATTGGCAAACTCTGACCATTGTGACCAATTGGAGAGTGAACCAGTGGATGGAAAATCTCTCTCCCTTTCTCCCTCTCTCTCTCTCTCTCTCTTTCTCTCTGCCTCTCCTTATCACTCTGTGTAACTCTGACTTCCAAATAAATAAATAAATAAATCTTAACAAAAAACAATGAGTTGGTAAATAAATAAATAAAATGAAATAAAGCAATGTAGGAAAAAAAAAAAAGTCTACCATTCTTACATTCCAAATTTTCTGCCAAATCCAAATGCTTCAGAAGTCTCAAACTGTTGAGGTTAATTTTTATCATTCCTGTCCACCAGTTAAAAAGTTTCTAAAATTTCCAATGTATTTTTTGTTTTAAAAACTATTTGTCCTGGCCGGCGCCAAGGCTCGACAGGCTAATCCTCTGCCTTGCAGCGCCGGCACACCGGGTTCTAGTCCCGGTTGGGGCGCCGGATTCTGTCCCGGTTGCCCCTCTTCCAGGCCAGCTCTCTGCTGTGGCCCGAGAGTGCAGTGGCAGATGGCCCAAGTGCTTGGGCCCTGCACCCCATGGGAGACCAGGAGAAGCACCTGGCACCTGCCATCAGATGAGCGCGGTGTGCCAGCCGCAGCGCGCCGACCGTGGCGGCCATTGGAGGGTGAACCAAAGGCAAAGGAAGACCTTTCTCTCTGTCTCTCTCTCTCTCACTGTCCACTCTGCCTGTCAAAAATTTTAAAAAAACCTATTTGTCCTGTTATTTTTTCATCCAATAGATTGTGACATTCATGCTTTGAGAATTCAGTATTTACCAACTGCAAATTCTGCATTTTGCCTTTTTCCTTATGACTATTTATGTCAATCAAGGGAGTTTTTTGCTTTGAGGGAACATCTGGCAATGTTGGCAGATACTTTTGATTGTTGCCGTGGTAGAGGGGATGCACCACCATCCAGACAGAAAGATCCAAGGAAGCTGCGATGCATATAACAGCCGGAACCCCAAAGGATTAGCGCATCCTGGATGGTGGTGGTGCTGAAGTTGAGACTTCTTGCCTTCATAGAATATCTCCTATCATCTAACCAGGGGTGAGTCAACATGCCTGAGATTCTTTTCTGCTGCCATATAGAGTGGAGCAGTAGAAACCGAGAGTCAATGTTTCGTTCTTAGGATATTGGCATGTAGTGTGTGTTTCCTGAGAACTAAATAACCTCAGGTAGGTTATAATCCCTGAGCACTTAAGGGACAATTGATGGATTATGCGGGCAAGCATAGCATAGACCAATGGTAAGCAATTACTATAAATCACTGCCGGTGCTACTTCCAACAGCATGTTACTGCTTGCAACAAAACTTATGATAAACAGCCTTGGCCCATCCATTTTTGAAAATTAGTGTTATGTCCAGAGCCAGGTTTGCACATTTTCTGAATAAGCTATTTTTCCATATAACCAAATGTTTTCTGTATAGCCAAATGAAAAGAGTAAAAGTGTTGTTCCTTCAAGAGCATTTTATTTTAGGTGCAAATGGTATTTTTGTGTAGTGACTGCTATAAATGAGCATGTTTTAGTTTTTAGAAAATTTTAGGAAATACAAAAACATGATACTACAACAGACAATACCAATTCGGTTTCCAATGTGAGTCATTCACTATAGAAATTTGTTCTTTAGTTTAAGAAACTCTTTGTTTAAGAATTCTTAAGCTATTTCTAAACACTAAGAATTACAAAAAATTTTGTATGTGAAGGCCTATGCCAAAATATTTATTCTTAAGCGTAACTGTTTAGAATGGCCCTAATGGTATTCTGGTTAACTAAAAGTAAAAAGGGTAAAGAAATACTTTCTCTGTCTTTGTTTCCAACCACAGATTTTTAAATTAGAAAAGAAATCACCAATTATACCATAGCTAGGAATTTGGCATAAATAAGAAAGGAACCACAATAACCAGTATTAGAGATTAAGAAGAGAGAGGACAAGGAGAGAGAAATAGAGAAAGGCCGAGAGAGAGAAAGAGAAACACAGAGAGAGAAAAAGAGAGGAGAAGGCCAAAAACATTGTGGATTAAAGCAGGTAAAATCAAGGGAGGACATGCTACAAAATTCTGCTTATATTTTCATGAGGTTATATTCATTTTCAGATATATACAGTGTACTTGCCACTGGATTCCATCATGCCAAACCAGAAGGATTCCTGAGGTTCCCGTTTATTTCTGCTGTCTAAATCCATTACCTTCCACCTCCTAAAAGACTCAACACCACAGCTTTCAAGTCAAGGCCAAACACGCAACATCTCCAGAATCTAGTGTACAATTTGAAAAATGATTGCACTTTGATGTGCTTCATTTTTCTCTCTCAGAAATGATCTTCAGTCATAAAAGTCAACCTTGACCCATTTCAAGCCCAACACACGGGGTCTGGTGTGTCAAAGCACTCAAGCCATCAAAATGGCGGGCAGTCTCTAAAAGTGTGCTGCCTTGGTTCTGATTCACTGTGCTCGTGACAGAAATGGGATGTAAATAATTCCTTTTTACAGTTCAAAGTTAAATTCTTGAAGCAGCTAGTTTTCTTGGATATTTAACTTAATCTTCCTGGCTTAAGTTTACTAGGTCGGAGGTACACTTTTTTTTTTTTTATAATGCTTTTATTTAAAGAATATAAATTTCCAAAATACAGTTTATAGATTACAATGGCTTCCCCCCCATAACTTCCCCACCCACCCGCAACCCTCCCCAGACTTTGAAAACACTATTGCATTCAGAAAGACAGGATTCTCATCTGTAGGGATTCCCCCCTTTGAAGAATATTTGCAGTTCATTTATTCACCCCATAGTGCCTGGCTCTGGATTCCAAGAGGCAATGGGCATGCAAAACGTTCAAATTCCAATCAACTTTTCCAGTCACATATCCAACCATTGTATCAGATTTTGCACACCTATCATTCTGCTACAAAGGCCCCCTTCTTTCCTGAATTCCCTTTATATGCCCATGTCTCTGTACCTTTGCCATGTTATTCTTCAGCCTACTTTGTCTTTTAATTCATCTCTCTTAAAATATCCCTTTTGTGCAGTTCTTAATAAAATCACATTTTCCATGAACACTGACCCATTCTGCTACACACACACACAGACTCATTTCCAGAAAATTAATTACCCTGCCTTCTAAATGCCCACACTGTGGGTTCCTACATTATTCTACTCTTCTATTTTTAACATGTATTAAAATTAATTACATAAGTCTGCTTCTTTCCCTCTCCAAATGAGTTCTCCATCCCGCATTAGATAACAAGTCCTTTGAGGTAAAAGGCCATGTTTTAAATACCCTTACTGTTGCAACCAATACAAATTTATTGTAATTTATTGTAATTTTTTGTATGAATGAGTACATGGACACCTGTTATTATATTAGCTTGGGAAAGTGTTATAGCCATTAGTTTCTAATATCAAATATAATTGGAAAATACAGTCTGTATTTAGAATATGGAAGTTTTGTTCATCATGATCTTTGCATTAATTTTGATTTGTTTTTAAATATAGCACTGAAATACTTTTTTTGATAGCTGAGTCTTGTGTATCCCCTTTAAATTTAGTACCAGAAGGAAATTCTTCACTTACTTTATCATAATGCAGTACAGTGATATCTACTAAATCTAAAGTAGCTGATGAAAACTTAGCACACCATGCTTTTTGCTGTTCTCAATGCTAATGAATTTCTGACCCTGAAGTATAGTCAAATAATGAACCACTATAATGTAATATAATACCTAGAGCAATAAGGCAGCTTATAAGTTACACCATCCATCCTTCCCATTTTAATATCAAGGCTAGCATCTGAAGACCACCGAGTTTAGGAGAAAGTTCTGAAGGCCCATGCAATTTTACTTCTTTTATGTCAACAATACCAAGCCTGGTTACTCTCCTTATTTGAAAGACAAAGCTAGCACCTAAAGGCCAGGAAACTTCAGAGAAAGTACTGGAGGCACCACCTTTTTACATCTTTTTGTTGTTGTTGTTAGCAGTACCAGGCTTTCATCAGGTAGTTGTTTGGGGTCTGTAGCCATCAACAGAGCCCTGTAAAAATTTTCATGCACTGGCACCAGTTCAAGGCTCCTGGCTTTATAAATACCATTCCTTATCAGACTGAACTCTCAATTATCTTGGATAACAACACTCTAAAATAAAGAAGCTGTACAAAATAATTTTAGAACATATGCAAATTCAGACTATCTAATTTGCTGTCTGGCCCTCATGTTTTAATGTGGATATTATATTGGAAGATTTTATATTAGCATCATAGAAAAACAACATTTCCAAGGAAATGGAAAAGAAATAAGGATTCATTGCTTTACTGAAGACCAAGTGAGAAGAAGATGTTTTTCTGGGACACATTATTATTCCAAGGTGGATGCTCTCATTCTTGACTTCATTAGAGGACTCACTTGGGGTATTTTTAAAAACTATTTATGAAGTAACAAGAACTCTCATTCATTGTTGGTAGGCATGCAAAATGGTATAGTCACTTTGAAAGACAGCTTGACAGACTCTTACAAAAAAAATACACTCACTCTATAATCTAAAGGTTTATCTATTTCATATTTGATAAGTAGAATCAGAGAGAGAGATGGAGAAAGAGACAGGGGGAAAAGAGATGAGAGGATCTTCCATCTGTTGTTTCGCTCCCCAAATGGCCATAATGGCCAGAATAGGCCAGACCAAAGCTAGGAGCCAGAACTTCCTCCAGGTTTCCATGTGGGTACAGGGACCCAAGCACCTGGGCTATCTTACACTGCTTTCTCAGGCACATTCGCTCAGACCTGGATTGGAAGTGGAGCAGCTGGGGTTCAAACTGGAGCCCATATGGGATGCCAGCACTGAAGGCAGTGGCTTAACCTGCTAAGACACAACAGCAGCTCCTATATGATAACAGCAATTGCACTCTGCTATGCTTTGAGTATATTATGTGTCCCTCAAAGGCACTATGTTAAAGCTGTGGTCCTCAAGATTGGAGACTAACATTTGGGGAAATTTTAGGTGGTGTGGTTTACAGGTACATCAGAAGGTCAGTGGGGGTGTGCTGTTAGAAGGTAGCTCTTTGGAGATGATTATTATTAAAGCCTGAGTTTAGTCCCAGTCTCTCTCACAGCCTTCTGGCTCATCATGTGATCCTATGCAAATGCTCCACCATTGGCCATGGTGTCTTCACCAAAGCCTTCATCACATTCTTTAGATTTTTAATACATCAAAACTGTGGTATACATAAACTATTTCTTTTTCCAAAGAGAGTTGCCCCAAATATTTTGTTGTAGTTATGAAAAGCTGACTAATACACACTTCTGTCTCAACACCTCTAAGCCTTAGTTTCCCTTTGCATAATGAGTGCAACATGTCTGTCTAAAAGATAGCATAGAGGGAGAGATCCACAACTTTTCTTCTCCTTACCAAATTTTGTTTCATGGAGCTCTACTTTTAACTGTCAAGGGCAGACATGATTTGATCTAGTGGTTAGGACGCCCATATCACATACCAGAGTGCCTGGGTTTGATATTCAGCTCAAATTCCTGATATTCAGACCCTGGGAGGCAAAAGTAATGACTCAAGCTCTGAATTCCTACCTCCTATGTGGAAGACTTGGATTGAATTTCTGTACCTGGGCTTTACCTCTAGACCAGTCCCAGTTTTTGTGGTTGTAAGCACTTAGGGAGATAATCAGTAGATAGAAGTGATCTCTCTCTCTTTCTCTCTGTTTGTCTCTCTCTCCTCCCCTCTTTCTCCCTCTCTCTTTCAAATAAATATATAAATAAATAAATCTATTTTAAAAAAGAGAATTCATGTCCCTTAGTAGTCAGCTTAACTGTTGCTTTCTTCAGGAATCTTGGAGGGTCTCAGTCCAAAGATATTGTTCCAAATTTAGAGACAGAAACTGATCTCCTGATCTCTTAAAGCAAAAGTCAAATTAAACCAGGACACAAAAAAACTACTTTAAATTCATGGTGATGTCAACAGATGGAAGAAAATAAGCATGCCGGCATTGTGGCTTAGCAGGTAAAGCAGTAGCCTATGATGTCAGCATTCCATAGGGGTGCCAGTTTGCTTCCCAGCTGCTCAACTTCCAATCTGCTTCCCTGTTAATGTTGCTGGGAAAGCAGAGGAAGATGGCCCACGTTCTTGGGCCCCTGAGCCCCTGTGGGAGACCCAGCTGAAGCTAGTGGCTCCTGGCTTTAGCCTGGCCCTGCCCTGGTTGTTGTGGCCACTTCATATGTGAACCAGCAGATGGAAAACCTTTCTCCCCCTCTCTTTCTCTCTCTCTCTCTCTCTCTCTCTCTCTCTCTGCCTCTACCTCTCCCTCTCTGAAACTCTTTCAAATAAATAAATAAGCAAATGTTTAAAAAAAATTATTCTAAAATATGTTTGAAAAAAATTTCATTTTCATTCCTACTTTTTTCTTCTTTTAAAAAGACAGATAAGCTGAATGCCATTTCTTTCCCTCTGGCTGTAAATGAAGGGCATGTGTTTATGTTAATTCTCTATGTAGATAAAATCCTTAAGTCTTTGAGGGGGTCTAGTATACATCCTGTTGGCAAACTAAGATATCTTTATGAATGAAGAATAACATGAACACGCATAGGCCTGCATCAGAAACCTGGCTTTGGGGCATTACTATTAGTTCCAATCTTAGTAATCGGCATCTCTGAAATGTTCCACTTCACAGCATACAAAGCCTGTTTTCATATTTCTCTCATAACTTGCTTCCCTAGTGCACTGCAATCAATTTAATGCCAGCGAATATCTGTTGTGTTTATTAAATGTTGTCTTCTCTCTACCCAAAAAGGCCCCAACACCCAAATTGCACATTCTGAGTGAGCCTTTGAGTAACCAAGAGCTTCTTAAAAAATTTTTCAGCAAATAGAATGTTTTAGAATGTTTTTCCACCTTATACTTATGGGCTTCCCTGAAGTAAATCAGTCATCTTTGTGCTTAACTTCTGGTGAGATTTCACTTCCATTCACATTTAATGAATAACAAACCAACAAAATCAAATTATGATTAAAATTGTAGACTGAAAGATAGCAGAGTAAAAACAGAAAGAATGTCAGAAGGAAATTTGGGGTCAGAGAACTAATGTGTATCTGTATGATTCCTGTAACAAAACTTAACAAATATGTTTTTTACACTGAAAATGAATTATTTGAGAAAATTAAGTAGGGAAAAATTAAGAAGAGAAACCTTTATTTTATTCCCATTACATTTACATCTATTTTGTAATTATTGGCACCACTTATTGGCATCAAAATGTTGATAAATCTATCACTAAAATAAGTGTTCAAAGTCATAAAGTGAACATAAGGTTAACTGCACTCAATTCAAATATGAACTAGACATATCCAAATGAGTGAACAGGCACACAATGGCGACGTTACCCAAAACCTCATTCCAAATAGAATCTAGATATTACTCGTATGAAGTCCTGAGGCCTCAATTATGTCTGTTTTTAAAAAAGATGTATTTATGGCCGGCGCCGTGGCTCAACAGGCTAATCCTCCGCCTTGCGGCGCCGGCACACCGGGTTCTAGTCCCGGTCAGGGCACCGGATTCTGTCCCAGTTGCCCCTCTTCCAGGCCAGCCCTCTGCTGTGGCCCAGGAGTGCAGTGGAGGATGGCCCAAGTGCTTGGGCCCTGCACCCCCTGGGAGACCAGGAAAAAGCACCTAGCACCTGGCTCCTGCCATCAGATGAGCGTGGTGCGCCGGCCGCAGCGCGCCGGCAGCGGCAGCCATTGGAGGGTGAACCAACGGCAATGGAAGACCTTTCTCTCTGTCTCTCTCTCTCACTGTCCACTCTGCCTGTCAAAAAATAAAAAAAAAAAGATGTATTTATTTACAAGTCAGAATTACGGAGAGGGAGAGATAGAGACAGAGATAGAGACACACACACAGAGATCTTCTATCTGCTTGTTTTCTCCCCAAATGGCCACAGCAGTCAAAGCCAGAAGCCAGGAGCTTCATCCAGATCTCCCATATGGATGCAAGGACACAAGCACTTGGGCCATCTTCTTCTGCTTTCCCACGTGCATTAGCAGGGATCCAGATCTGAAGAGGAGCAGCCAGGACTTGAACCAGCTCCCACATGGGATATTGGCAAGGCAGAGGGCAGCTTAACCAGGCATCTATTTTAATTTTTTTATTAATTTCCCTGTGTTTTTATTACTACTGCTTCACAAACACATCAAAGTATTAGTTTTGAACCAGATGAATGGATTGATAACAATAAGAAAATAAGAAAAGAAAAACAACCAAACAGAAATAACATATCCCCAGCAGACACATCTTGAAAATGGTCACAACCCAATCCTCTGAATCAGTTTTAAACCTTGTTTCAACCTGTACCCATTTATTATTCACTTGTTGAATTTAGCGAAGGATCTAAGACTAGAGAAGGTGATCAGAGTCTACCTGGTGACCTCAGATATGCTGGCAACATATTCTAAAGACCTGATACACACTTCTAAAATCCCAAGCCATTAGACAAATGAAAATATTTCCTTATACATAAAATAGTACACATATCTTTTCTATGAATGCTTTCAAATACTGTATCATGTTACCTCTGAGTGATCCAAGGTTGGTGCTGATTCAGTACTTGCTTAACTGAACTCATCTGAGAAATTCTTGTGTATATTTTGGATCTAGGAAAGAAACAGTCAAAGTAAGTGATGGTGAGATAGAGAGTGCTTGCTTTATACGCACCCACATCAATGTAGTGTCGAGTTTGTTGTAGGAGTCAAAACACCAAGAAAGCCAGAGTGATTTTATTTATTTATTTATTTATTTATTTATTTAAAAGTCAGTGTTACAAAGTTGGGGGGTGGAGAAACTTCCATCTGCTGGTTCACTCCCCAGATAGCCGCAGCAGCTAGTGCCAGGACCAGGCCAAAGTCAGGAGTCAGGAGCTTCTTCTAGCTCTCCTATGAGGATAGCAGGGTCACTTCTGGAATCTTCTGCTACTTTTCCCAGGCTTTCAGCTAGGAGCTGGATTGGAAGCTGAGCAAATGGACACCAACCAATGCCCATAAGGGATGCTGGCATCACAGGTGGTGGCTTTATCAGTTACACCACAACACTGGCACTTCTACTGGAGTGATTTTTCAGCCTGGGGAGAAAACTCATACATGGAGAACCAGAAGCTGATGATGCCAAAACTAATTCGAACATCTGTGCTCCCCAGCCCTGATACATTTTTATGGGAAAAGATCAATAATTTGTAAGTAAAAGTAAAATTACCTGCCACTGCTATCAACAACATCAAATTCTCTAAGGACACACATAGGCTGAAAGTGGAAGTCAAAGGATGGAGCGAGATTTTCCATGCAAATGGAACCCAAAAGGAAATAGGAGTAGTCATACTTTCATCGGATAAAATAGATTTTAGGTAAAAAGCAGTAAAAAAGATCAGCAAACTCATTTTTTAAGGCAAGTGATTGTATAATGATAAAGAGTTTAATCTAGCAACAGTACATAATACTAGTAAGTATATATGCACCCAATAGTAGAACACCCAATGAAAGAAAACTAATGTTAATAGACTAACAGGGCAACATAGATTCCAATATAATAATAGTAAAGGACTTTAGTACTGAACTTTCAGAAATGGATAGATTATCTAGACAGAAAATCAAAAAAGAAATAGCAGAGGTAAATTACACTCTATAGCAATTGCTCCTAACAGAAATCTACAGAACTGTCCAATAGTTGCAAAATAAAATATTCTTGTCAACAGTTTATGGAACATTTTCCAGGGAGGACTATATGGTAATTCAAAGAAGAAGTCCCCAAAATGCAAAATAACAGAAATTGCATCAAGTATTTTTTCTGATCACAATGCAATAAAATTAGGAATCACAGCAAGAAGAAAAGTGTTGCAAACTGTAAATATATATAAATTAAACAACTTACTCCTCTCTTAAACAAGCAATTGATAGATGAATAAATCAAGGAGTAAATTTAAATGTTTCTTGAAACAAAAGAGATTGAAAAGACAAAATATCAAATCCTATAGGATTTAGCAAAAACAGTACTAAAAGGGAAGTGTATGGTAATTAATATTGGCAGCAAAAAGACAGAAATATTTCAAATAAACAACTTATTGTTGTACCTTAAGGAACAGAAAAAAAAATGAAGTCCAAAACTGGTACAAGAAATTATAAAGAAGAGCACAAATGAATGACATAGAGACAAAAATGAACAAGTGTAATGAACTGATTATCTTGAAAAATAAAATTGATAAACTGTTAGCTAGACTAACCAAAAAAAGAGTAACTTCAAATATGTAGAATTAGAGATTAAAATGGAGGCATTACCAATGACACCACAGAAATAAAAAAGAATTATTAGAGATTAATATTAAAAACTATGTCAACAAATTACATAGGCTAGAATAACTGATCAAATTGCTGGATACATAACCTTGCCAAAATTAAATCATAAGTCAATAGAGTACCTAACCAGAACGACAGATAGCAAGATTGAATCAGTAATAACAATTCTTCCATCAAAGAAAAATCTCAGGACTAGATGGTTTATTTACTAATTTCTAAGAAACTTAAAAAACAATTAACACCAATACTTCTTAAATTCTCTCAAAAATTAGAGAAAGCAGGAATTCTTTCAAATTCATTCTATGAGGTCAACATGACCTTCATCCCCAAACTAGACAAGGGCACAAGAAAAGAAATCTACAGAAATGAAACATGGATACGAAAATCCTCAGCAGCATGTTAACAAATTTAATCCAGCAGTACATTAAAAATATCATTCACCATGATTAAGTGGGATTCATTCCAGGAGTACAAGGATGGTACAACATATACAAATCAATAAATGTGATACACCACATCAAGTGAATGAAGGACAAAAATGCTGTTAACATCTCAATCGATTTAGAAAAAACATTGATAAAATTTAGCTTCATTTCATAATAAAAACTTTAAAAATCAGGCTTAGAAGGAATATACATCAACATAAAATGTGTAACATGCCAAGAACTCACCATTTATGTAGGGAGAAACTGAAGGATTTTCTGTAAAATATAGAGCAGGATAAGGAATCCCTTTTCAGCATTTTTATTCAATCTCATACTAGAAGTCCTAGCTAAAACAACCAGACTAGAGAAAGAAAGAACATCCAAATTTAAAAGGAGGAACTCAAATTGTTGGCATTTGCATATGATATGACCTTACATATAGAATATCCCAAAGTATACACTACAAAGCTGTTAGAACTAATATGCAAATTCTTCAAAGTTGTAGGATACAAAGTCAGTGTACAAAAATCAGTAACATGGTTATACACTAATAGTGAATTACCTGATAAAGAAATAAAGATGGAAATTTCATTCCTAATAACTGCAAAAAAGATAAACTGCCTGGAAATAAATTTAACCAACATAGTGAAAAATCTTTATAATGAAAACAGTAGACCAGCGCAGAGGCTCAATAGGCTAATCCGCCACCTGTGGCACCAACACATCAGGTTCTAGTCCCAGTCTGGGCACCGGATTCTGTCCCGGTTGTCCCTCTTCCAGCCCAGCTCTCTGCTGTGGCCCGGGAGTGCAGTGGCAGATGGCCCAAGTCCTTGGGCCCTGCACCCCCATGGGAGACCAGGAGGAAGCACCTGGCTCCTGGCTTCAGATCAGGGCAGCACACTGACCGTAGCATTCATCTGGGGGGTGAACCAATGGTAAAGGAAGACCTTTCTCTCTGTCTCTCTGTCTCTCACTGTCGACTCTGCTTGTCGAAATGAAGGAAGGAAGGAAGGAAGGAAGGAAGGAAGGAAGGAAGGAAGGAAGGAAACAGTAAATCATTTAACTAAATAGAAGAGAATACAAAAGTGTTGGAAGACATTCCATCTTCATGGATTGGAAGAATCAATATCATTAAAATGTATAAATTATCCAAAGCAATTTACAGATTCACCACCATCCCTATCAAAATCCAAATGTCTTTTTCACAGAATTAGGAAAAATACTACTAAAATTTTTATGGAATCAGAAAAAAATTCAGAATAGTCAAAATATTCTTTAGTGAAAAGAACAAAGTTGGAGGCATTTCATTACCTGGTCTTAAAAATTTTTTGAAAGCTACAATAACTAAGACAGCAAGATGTTGTCATTAAAATGAATTGATAGACCAATAGAGCAGAATAAAGATTCTAAAGTAAACCCATGCATGAATCTCCAACTGATCTTTGACAAAGGTGCAAAGAACAGGGTTTCTGGAGAAAGAACAATGTTTTAAGTAAATGATACTGAGAAAATTGAATATCATACAGAAGAATGAAACTAAACTATTATCTCTCACTATATCAAAAATCAATCTAAAATAGATTACATCATGTCATTGGTATTATCCTACCTAAATCAAGATCCTGCAACACAGGAACTATAAATTCTAAAATAAAACAAGATTGTGTAGCTTTCTTCTTGTTAGTTATTATGATTCTTTCTCACACTCCCCACCTCCCTACAAACAAGATAATTATGTGAAGCCAATGTATGACAAACCAGAATAAAGCTGGATTTGACATTTTTTTTGGCAGTTGGAAATGCATTATTTTGTTTTGAAATCAAGGTTTTCTACTTTACATGAAAAAAAACAGGAAATATAATCATGAATTTAGTTCAATTTTGTAGGTACTTTCCAGGACACATTTTTTTAGCGTTAGATCCAGTAACTTCTATTTCAAACTGCTCCTGAAATAACACCAACAACACAGTATGGTTGCCAGTAGTAGTCTGAATTAATTCAGTTCAAGGAATTTCTTCAAGGTATCACATTTCACTACCCTGAACAAATGGCAGGCTGAAAGACAAGTAGAGATGACTAAGAAATTGCTAAAAATAAACATTTGTGAAAGTTTGTCTGGGAAGACTCAACAAAAATTTATCACCAACATGAGATTCTACGTATCAGATATTACTTTAGGGTCAGTGTTGTGGCACAGTTGGTTAATCTGCTACTCACAATGACTACATCCCATTTGGAAAGATAGTTTGAGGCTGGCTTGCTCTGCCTACAATCCAGCTTTCTGCTAAAGCACCTGGGAAGACAATGGATGACTGTCCAACTACTTGGGCCCCTGTACCAATGTGGGAGACTCAGATGGAGTTCCTGACTCCTGGCTTCTGCTTGGACTATTGCAGCCATTTGGAGAGTGGACTTGAAGATGGACGAGCTCTCTCTTTCACTCTCTCCGTCCCTCTCCCTCTCCTCTTTTCTCCTTCCCTCTCTCTGTCACTCTGCCTTTCAAATAAATAAATAACAAATACATAAATCTTAAAAAAAAAATTTAGAAGCTAGTTAGTCTTGACTGCTACTTATGGGTCAATATCTCAATACTCACCTCAATCACACCCTCCTTCCCAGTTTGAAATAAAGGCTTACAAGATAAATAAGAGCCTAGCTTGGTTTCTGCTTGGGCTCCACCTACCTGCTTAGCTCACCATGCCACAGAAAGTAGAAGATGCTAGACAAAAAGTTAGAATAAAGTGTTTGAACAGTGTTGTAGCTGTTCTTTATGTTAAATGTGTTGAGATAGCAGTATTATGATGTTCAACTGATGACTTGATACTGTTAAGATCATTGAATCAAACTTCATGGCAGCTGCCGGCTCTTTGTTAGTGATACATACAGAAAGCACATAATATATACATACTGGCACTCACTTATACACAAGTACTTGTATTAACACACACACACACACACACACCCATACACACACACATGCAGTCTTCTACCTCTCTCCAGAAACATAAAAGACACAACTGACAAAGTGAAATTTCCAAGCTTTTCTTCATAAACTAGCATGTATAAATATGAGATGTCTTTAAAAAAAAGTTCATGAAAATGCATGTAATGAAAATACAGGGCATGAATTTCAAATATTTTTACTTAATTTTTAATTCCATTTTCCACAGCCTTTCTGAAGTCCCCTCAGATAGCTCTCTCAAAAATCACGTGTTTGCAGCTTCAGGATAGCAGCTGATGCTATAGTTGAGATGTAGGATTCAAACCCAGGCAGTCTGACTCACACTACTAACATACAAACCTGTTTTTGGAAAAATTTAAGAGGTACACTAGCCTGACACACAAGTCAAGGTTTTGTGTATCAATAGCATCCCTGACTGTATATTGATTCTCCTGTAAGTAAGGATAGGAAAACATTTCTGAAGCAGGAGTATATCAGATCTTTGTTTTCTCTGTGGTAGGTTAAAAAAGTTTGGTTATTCCTTAGGCAACTCTGCTATCTAATTCCCAATTAAAACCACAGTTTAAGGAACTACCCCTTCTCATCTACTCTTCCTTAACTGTTTCTTCTACATTGAGAAAGAAAAAAATCATGCTTTGTAGAACTACACTTCACTTTATTTTCTGGGACATCTCCCTAGATTGGGGTTGGGAAAAGGAAAGGTGTGAGAGGTTGTCAGGTAAACTATAAACATCAAACGGTATAGATTTGCTAAGGATGTGTGTATCAGGCCTGGTCTCTATTACAGAGCCAGATTGCTCCCAGAAAATGTTAGTTAAGTTCCAAAATATGCTTTTGACTCATCACATCTTATGTTTCTTCTCTATTTCACCCTATAAAGGAATGTGGATTTTCTCAGAATTGGAGTACTCGTTGCAGAAACAGAGAAATTGTTATTTTTAAACAAAAATGAAAGAAAATTGGGAAAACTGTGGTTTCAGATATAGACCAACATAACAATCTTTCCATCATGTTCAAAATCAATCATAAAAGAAATTCTTTCCCTAATTTTCTCAAAAGGAACGGAATAGGGAGGCTTCACAGTAATCTGTTAGCAAACCTTCAAACAAGATCCTAGTCCTTTTCCACACTTAGATAAATATCTTTCACAGTGATTTGAGTTTGCATCACCATGACTTCCTGGCACAGCCAGCGAGGCCAGAGTTGGCTTAGGTATCTCCTTTGCTCTGGAGTGAGATTAGAGATGGAAGAAATCTCAACATCAACGCAGGCCTGTAGAAGTAAATTGAAATTTTCTCCACCCATCAAACAAACAACCACAGCCACATTTTAAAAACTACCATTAGGATGATGGATTCAGGCCCCACAGTCCTGCAGTGGCTTCTTGCATATCTCAGTCCTGTAATTAGTGGCGGGTGTTCCCTCCCGGATGCTCAAGAGTTAGAGATTTGGTTTGGATGTTGTTCTGAAGCTTATGCAAATAATGCTGAATGCTTCTCCTGCGTGTGTTCCTTCCTCTTCTCATTTGCTTCACTTGCTTGTTCTCCCATCAATTTAATTTTCTCCACAGAATCTCAATAAATTTCCTCCAAGTGTAGATTCCCCTATTTTGTCTCCTAAGTATACTGCCTGCGTCCAATTATTTTAAAAGTATATATCTGAAATTCTGGACCTTAAGTTAAAAATTAATTTTCTTGTCCAGGAGAGTAGCTAAATTGAGGAGGATCCAAGTTCCTTTTATAAATATAAATTTCTTATGATAAGACTTCATAAAATCTCAATTTGGTTTTCAAAACTTCCTGAACAGAAAGCAATGGACACTAGAATCAGCTTGCAGTGGGCATTGGTCATTATCTGGCTGGCTAGCATCCTTTTCTCTTCCTCAGTGGCCATGATTTCCAAGTGCTCGAGGACCCAACCCCTTCCTTGGAGGAAGGACTGTAATTAGAGGACTAACTTTTCCCCCACAAAGCAGTGGAGATCTACTCAGGATGATCAACAATTCATAGCTCTCTGGAATCTGAATCTTGAGTAAAGGAACAAGCAAGCTCAGTCAGATGGTTTATGCATTTCCATGGGGGCGTTCTGATGAAAGCCTTCACTTTACAGGGCATCTCCTGTGGTTCTTGTTCTATTCTCTGAATTTGCTTTTTTTTTCTTTCATATCTCCAAGCCTGATTTTGCAGACTTCATGTCAAGTCTGAGAATTCTCAATCAATTATCACATTTCTCTTTGGCTCATGATAGACTCTATTTCTGTTACATGCAACCAAAGAATACCAAATGATATTAGTCAAAATCTGTCAGTCATTCTTAATACTATACTCAGGATTTACTGAATTGTAGTTAGTTTGGTGTTCAGAACCATTCTTGCTGATGGAAAAATTATAAGCAAAGGGGAAGACATCAATTTATTCTCAGAATACCTACTACATAGTTATGATCAATCTACATACAATAACTATGATCCCCATGTATACAAAGAATTCAAAAAGAAAACATTTAGTAGCTAAGCAATGACTTTTCCTGTCACCTGCCTTGTTCCTTCCTCAAGCCTGAACAAAGCATTCATCTCTGACTTCTCCACCTTCTTCACTCTACACATTTAATTAGCCACAATTCATCAATGAGAAAATATTAACAAATATTAGACTGTTGATTGTGCTTTCTTCACTGCGGTACTTCAAAATATAGATAAAGTGGAATCAAAAGACAAGTTTACTTTGGTGCAAAAAAATTTTGAAACTCATGCATTTTTAAGAAAATTAATTTTCCATAAATTTCTGAAGCTTTTTTCTATGTCTCTTCCATCTTTTCTTCCCCAAAGTCTCTACTTTTTTTTTTTTTGACAGGCAGAGTGGACAGTGAGAGAGAGAGAAGTCAGAGAGAAAGGTCTTCATTTGCCGTTGGTTCACCCCCCAATGGCCGCCACAGTTGGCGCACTGTGCTGATCCAAAGGCAGGAGCCAGCAGGAGCCAGGTGCTTCTCCTGGTCTCCCATGGGGTGCAGGACCCAAGCATTTGGGCCATCCTCCACTGCACTCCCTTGCCACAGCAGAGAGCTGGCCTGGAAGAGGGGCAACCGGGACAGAATCCGGCGCCCCAACCAGGACTAGAACCCGGTGTGCTGGCGCTGCAATGTGGAGGATTAGCCTATTGAGCCATGGCGCCAGCCCCCAAAGTCTCTACTTTAACGGAGACCCTCATGATGCATTTTCCAACTAACTTCAGTAATTTGTTAACATATCTGCCTTTGTTCCTTGTGACCATTCTCCTCTGCTGTTCTGAAAATTCAAATCTGATCATGTTGCTGGCCTCTTGACACTTGCACGATTGTACCAAGAGTTCCCCATCTTAGTTTTTCACAGTTCTTCAAGGCACTTGAAAATTCATCTGGTACAAAGGAAGTTGTAACTAAAGAAACAATGGAAGAATCTAGGCCTACCAAGATTTGGTTCTTTTTTTATCTCTCCACTTTGTGCTGCATGCCTACTGAGCTAGGTACTGGTCCTCTTTCCTGGCCTTGACATGAGTGTTCTGTCTGCAATGCCCTTCCTGCTCCCTGCCTTCTTTAACCTGACAAACTCCTACTTTCTGTTCCTCCTTCAAGTTATTAAAAAGGAGCATTGTGTAACACAAATTTTGAACACAAAATTTATCGCTAAATACTGTAATTTTCTTTTCTTCCTTGGAATTCCTTTCTTTCTAGGAGTAAAATTCTGTCATTTGTATTTGAAAACTATACCTGAATCATTTTTGTACTCCTCATGCTTGATAGAATGCCTAGCATGTGAAAACATCCAATAAATGGTGCATTGTCTGAGTAAATATATAGAACAAATTTCTAGAAACAATACATGCATTCTCTTTTTTTAATAGATCTAAATAATAGGAAAACCTTGGATAGAACACATTTTAAGGAATTCTAATTGTATTTAGACAATCCTATGATTTTTTTAAGATTGATTTATTTATTTGAAAGAGTTACACAGAGAGGGAAGGAGAGGCAGAGAAAGAGAGAGAGGTCTTCCACCTACTGGACCACTCCCCAGTTGGCAGCAATGGCCAGAGCTGTGCTGATCTGAAGCCAGGAGACAGGAGCTTCTTCCAGGTCTCCCATGTGGGTACAAGGGCCCAAGAACTTAGGCCATCTTCTACTGCTTTCCCAGGCAATATCAGAGAGCTGGATTGGAAGTGGAACAGCTGGGACTTGAACTGACACCCATATGGGATGCCAGAACTGCAGGGCTGGCTTTACCCACTAAGCCACAGCCTATATTTTTATTATATTATATATTAATCTATTAATATAATTAATGAATATATTTTACTATATAATATTATATAATATATATTATTTTATTATATCATAAGATCCCTCTATGATTTTTTATTCTTTATTCTATTGATACAATATATTATGTTTATTACTTTTCATGTGTTAAACCATCCTTGGATCTCTGGGACAAATCCCATTTGATCATAGTGAATGATCTTTTTAATGTGCAGTTGGATTAGATCTGCCTGTATTTAGAGAGAATTTTTGCATCCATGTTCATCAGGGAGATTGATCTATTGGTTTATTTTTTGTTGTTGTTGTGACTGTGCCTGGTTTTAGTATTAGGGTAATATTGACTTCACAGAATGAATTTGGAGCAGTTCCCTCTTGGGAAATATATTAGTATTGATATGTTACAGTGTTTCAGGGATGTAACAATGTCAACTTTTAATTACAAAAAATTTACAACATGGTCTAACTAGTCTGTGTGTGTGTGTGTATATATATATATATATATATATATATATATACAGACTATGTGTGTGTGTATGCGTATAATATGGTTTCTATTTACTCAACTGACCTATAAACTTTAATAGAAGCATTACAAAGCTTATCTATGTTCATAAAGCTATCGATTTGGTGGGACAATTTGCAATATATTCATACATTACCCAGTTCAACAGAGTTGGTTTAATAGAAGAGTAAGTATAAACTAAGCCAGTTCATTACAGGTCAAGAAGAAATATGCAATATTTTATGAAGATCCTCTTTGAATACATTAATTCCATCCAAAATAATGAAAAAGTTTACAAGAAAAAGCAGAGGATGACTGGACTATGGTAAAAGATACTCTCCAAGAGTGGAGTCAAGTGCAATCAAAGTTGTAAATACAGAAATATGGTTCCATGGGCATGTATACCAAAAAAGGAAACCTACATGTTGTAAAGATCTTGTTATGCTAGTCAAAAAAGGCACCTGATACAGTCCTTTAAAAACTTATTTCCCTCCCCTATCATGAAATATTCTCAGCTTTCAGGGCTTTTCCCATCTCTCTGTATATATTCTCTCAAAACAAGATGATTCTCTATCCCTATAATTATAATCTTGAGTATTAATTATTGTCGGTTGGCATTAATCTTACATCTGCAACATCTGTTATATCTTCTAATCATGCTTCAGTTATTTGTATGCAGCTAGTGAGTTTCCCTTATTGAGAACAAAATTTATTCAAGAGAGTATAAATTATATTCATCTCAATTCATTCTCCTTTTCACCACCTATTCATCCAATACCACGCCATTCTCACCTACTTTTTGAGCCCTCATGCCCTCCCTCTCCTATTTCCAAATGGTACAGTAAATTCATTAATGTTGTTAGGAAGTAGCCAGCACATGCCAGAATTTGCCGATATCTGTTATTTAGGTGAAACATCTTCTTATCAAGGTATTTTGAGCAACTGACCTACTGTCTCCTTTTATCTTGACAATCCCATTGTTTATCTTCCTTAAAGACCTCATATGGATTCTCAGAGTGTTTTCATACTTTAGATTCTTCACAGCAATAAAACTTCATCTTATACAACTCTGTACGTTAACTCTCCTTGTTCTGTCCAAGCCCGTTGCACGGCACCATCACCATTAATATTTCTTTTCCCACACTTTTGCTCATAATCTCCTGCTCAGTTTACCTCCATGGCTTTCTCAATTTACCCCAAATCTGACTGTCTTCTAAAGGCTTGCTCTGATCTCACATTTATGGAGATTTCCACAGTTCCAACATTAAATACTTTCCCAGAATACAGCAGAGCTTCCAAATGAAAGTTGCAAAGTGACTTTTTAATGTGCAAATGCTCTGAATAACTGTATTAGTTCCGGATAGATTGATTCATGCTTTACTGACAATTCCTTCGTATAAATGCCTGAAGAAAAGTTTCTTATTGGCCCTACATACCCCATGGGGATCATCAGGTAGCTGCATATCACATATGATGCCAACAAAGAGTTTCTCATATCAGGGTACTTCAAAAAGTTAGTGGAAAATAAAATTCAAAACATAAGTTTTGTATATACAAAATAGATGAAATCTGTTGTCTTTATATAAATTCAAAAAAAAGTCAGTTTATTTGTGTATAAAATAATTGAAATCCATGCAGTTCTTTTATAATATAAATTCTCCATAACATTTTGAAAATCCCTTGTATTATGTTTATAAACAACAGAAATTCATTTCTCACAGTTCTGGAGGCAGAGAAAGCTAAGATCTTCGATGACTGTCTTCTCACTGTGATCTCACTTGGATGGAAGGAGTTAGCAAGCCCCTGGGGTGTCTTTTTTTATTTTTATTTTTGACAGACAGAGTGGACAGTGAGAGACAGAGAGAAAGGTCTTTCTTCCGTTGGCTCAGCCCCCAAATGGCCGCTAAGGCCAGCAAGCTGTGCCCATCCGAAGCCAGGAGCCAGGTGCTTCCTCCTGGTCTCCCATGCGAATGCAAGGCCCAAGCACTTAGGCCATCCTCCACTGCCTTCCTGGGCCACAGCAGAGAGCTGGACTGGAAGAGGAGCAACCAGGAATCCAGAATCCAGCGCCCCAACCAGGACAAGAACATGGGGTGCCGGCGCCTCAAGCAGAGTGAGCCATGGCGCCGGCCTGGGGTGTCTTTTATAAGAGCACCAATTTCATTCACAAGGGCAGAGTCCTCATGACCTAGTCACCCCCTCAAGGCCTGCCTGCTGATATTACCACATCAGGGAATCAGGTTCCGATGTATAAAGGGGAGATGGGACACAAACCTCAGCAAGACATTCGTTTACTATATCACTGCTTCAAATATCAGTGCATTCTCCACATTAGAGAAAGTTCTAAGATACAGGCATTGTACAACATAAATTCCCCTGTACTTCAGCACTTTGTTGTTGTTTCAGAGTGGACAAGAACCTATTCATTAGAAAAACTACTTGTGGATGGAGTAAACTGCTTTACTCCTGGCCTTTCCTTGTATGTAGACAGGTTGACATTTTTATCATACTCCCAACTTTGAGAGCTTCTTACTCGTTACATCACTAGGAGTGGATTAACTAACAGGTAAGGTTTGGGGTAAGTATTTGTCATAGCAGTTAAGACACTTCTTGAGATGCCTCTACCCCTTGTCATAGTGTCTGGATTCACATTCCAGTCCTGCTTTCTATTCCAGCTTCCATAAATGTGCACCCTTTGAGGCAGCAGATTATGCTTCCCACTTATGTTGGAAATCTAACTTGAGTT
This sequence comes from Sylvilagus floridanus, assembly GCA_949820135.1. Taxonomy (NCBI): domain Eukaryota; kingdom Metazoa; phylum Chordata; class Mammalia; order Lagomorpha; family Leporidae; genus Sylvilagus; species Sylvilagus floridanus. The sequence continues at coordinate 18,727,340 of OX463244.1, forward strand.
CCTGGCTGCCAGCTACAGTGTTGGGATATTTGGGGGAGTAACTCAGTGGATGGGAGATCTCTCCTTATTCTCTCTCTGTCTCTCTCTATCTCTATCTCCCTCTCTCTCTCACACTGTGTGTGTGTGTGTGTGTGTGTGTGTGAGAGAGAGAGAGAGAGAGAGAGAGAGAGAGCCTTTAAAATACAAATAAAATAAACATTTAAAAAAATAAAATAAAGGGACCATCATTGCTGAGTAACAGGTAAAGCTGCCTCCTGTAATACCAGCACCCCACATGGGCACTGGCTTGAGTCCCAGCTGCTCCACTTCCAATCCAGCTCCCTGCTAATTTGCCTAGGAAAGCAGCAGAGGATGGCCCTAGCACTTGGGCCCCTGCACCCACTTGGGAGACCCAGAAGAAGTCCTTGGCTCCTGGTTCCTCGCTTTGGACTGGCCCATCTCCAGCCATTGCAGCCATTTCAGGAGTGAACCAGCAGATGGAAATCTCTCTCTCTCTCTCTCTCTCTCTCTCTCTCTCTCTCCCCCTCTCAGTCTCACTCTTGCTCTCTCTCTCTCTCTCTGCAATGCTATCTTTCAAATAAATAAATAAGTTAATAAATCTTTTAAAATATGAAATAAAGTGACAAGTAAGGCTGGAAGGACGTGGGTGAGTGGAGCCAGCATCTTCCTTCTCTGTTTCTCTTGAGAAACAGCTGCCCACAGCTCTGTTTCCCTTCTCTAAGACCAGCTTTGCTTGCATAGGTAGAGCTGGCCTGGTCAAGCACACCTGTCACTGGGCAAGCAAAGTTATGGAAACCAGGGGCTCAGCATATAGAAGCCCACGTGTTCCCAGATACAAGACACATTCTCTAATTTCAGTTTTAACTGTAAAAGCCATGGTTCTTTTTATTGCTATTCTTCCTATGCAGATTCATTTACTGTATTTTTGAATTGATAAAGAAGTAGAGTGCATCGATGCAGCATGATCCATTGCACTTCCCAAATAACCACAAAAAGTAGCTGTCTTGGTCTGTTTTCTGCTGCTCTAATGGAATACCACAGACTGGGTGATTTATAAACAAATTACAAAGGGTATTTGGCTCAAAGTCCTGGAAACTGAGAAGTCAGAGAGCATGGCATCGCCTTCTGGCCAGGATTTTCTTGCTGTGTCATAACAGAATAGACAGCAACACATGGCGAGAGCGCATGTGAAAAACAGTGAGTGAGAGGGGGCACGATGGAACTGAACTTAACAATAAAAACAATGTCAAGGTAAATACTCAGGGCCAGTGTTGTGGCCTAGCAAGTGCAGTTGCCACCTGGTTGGCCAGCATCCCATGTGGGTGCCAATTCAAGTCCAGGATGCTCCATTTCTGATCTAGCCTCCTGCTAAAACCCTGGGAAAAGCAGCAGACAATGGTCCAAGTGCTTGGGTCCCTGCACCCATAGGAGAGACCCAGAGGAAGCTCCTGGCTCCTGGCTTCAGGCTGACCCAACACTGGCTGTTGCAGCCATCTGGAGACTGAATAAACAGATGAGAGCTCTTTGTCTTGCTCTTTGTCTCTCCCTCTCTCTTTATAACTCTGACTTTCAAATAAACAAATAAATCTTAAAAAAGAATGATAACTATTCAACTCTCCCAGTAATTGCATAAATCCATTTGTGAGGGCAGAGTTTTCATCACTCAGTTGCCTCTTCTCCTCTCTTAATATTGTTACAATGCAACTAAATTTCAAATGAGTTTGGGGGAGGGTAGGATTCAAATCATAACACTAATGTGTTCACATTATTTATAATATATGAATATTTTATATTCTTAATCTATATGTATGATTTAGTTACTAACACAGAATAAATAAATAAATATTAGCCTTCACATATATTTCCCATTGTCATTTTATATAACTATGAGACATGCAATAGAGTGAATTTGGATTCAGATAAGAGCATCTATTCATTTGAAATTTGTGGAACAGCATGACTCCAAAGCAGTTTATAAATATTGATATCTCTGATGATTTTTTCTAAAAAAGAGACCACTATAAGGTGAAAGATATCAAATAAAAAATATCAATACAATGCAAACCAGTTCCAAATGCTTTATGTTGGATTGAGAACAAAAGTCATTCTTCAAGACATCTACTGTTCAATATTTGCAAATTGCTAAGCAGACAAGTATTTAAACACAAAAGAAAGCCTTCACAGCTTATCTACCATCTCTCTTTTTTCTCATTAAAATATATTTATTTGAAAGTCACATTGTGACTATCTGTTTTTTAGTGCCACCTTTTGGGTAGTCTTGTTATTACATAACATCAAAGTTGAAAACCTGTGGAAATTTCAGTTTGTGTACGTGTTTTGATTGTACTGTAGTTTAAGTTTAGATACTTAGTTTTTCATATTAATCATATAGTTCATTTGAACAGAGACACTATTCACTTATGCTCTACAATAAAATAGGAGTTACAAGCTTTCCTTATTATTAGTTTGTTGAATCACGGGATTCAACCCTTCTCAACCCCCTACATTGTGTTCTCATTCCCCAACACAAATCCCATCCATATAAAATTTGAATCTAAATAAAATTCACCCCATCCCTTTTAACTAACTTAAACATCACTGATCAACTCTGGCTGCCTAGGGAGCAGCATTCCTAATTCCTTAAGGATATTCAAGAGGTGGAGTTTGAATCAAACTCAGGTCTCCATGCCACCAGTTTGTGCAGGGGTTAAGATGCAGGTTGGGATTTCAGCATTTGAAGTTGGAGTGCCTGAGTTCCAATACTAGTTCCACCCCAAGTCCAGCTTCCTGCTACTGCACACCCTGCAAAGTAGTAGATGATAGTTCAAGTGGTTGTGTCCCTGTCCCCCACATGGGAGCTCTGAATTGAGTTGCTGGCCCCTAGAAATGATAGGAAAAATTCCAGATGAAGACCACCATTATATTTTATGGATATTGATCCATAACAAACCATATCTAAAATTATAGAAAGACAAAGTAACAAATATCAGAGTAGGCGTAAGCTCTGTGCTGCAGTGATTTGAGCTGCCTCCTGGGAGACCCACGTTCTGTATCAGAGTACCGGTTCAAGTCCCAGCTACTCTGCTTCTGATTCCAGCTCCCTAGCGATGTGCCAGAGAAGCAGCAGATGATAGGTCAAGCAGCAGATGCTAGCTCCCATTCATGTGGGAGACACGGATGGAGTGCCTGACTCCTAACTATGGCCTGGCCCAGCCCTTGTGGTTGCCATCATCTGGGGAGTAGACTCGGGTAAGAAAGATCTCTATCACTGTCTGTCACTCTTCCTTTCAAGTAAATAATTTTTTAATGGCTGGGGAAAAAAAAACACTCACCTTGTTAAAAAGCTAGCAGAGTAGAAACAATAAAATTGATACTAAGAAAAAAAATACCAAAGACCAACAAAATAAAAATGTGTTTTTGAACTGACAAGCATTTAGCTGGAAAATAAAAAAAAAAAGCACAAATATCATTATTTCTACTATTTCCAGAAAATATTTGTCTATGAGTATAAATTATCTGGTTTAAATAAAAAGACCCTTTTCTTAAATAAAGATGCTACTACCAAATGTTAAGAAAATAGAGAAAGGAGAAGAGGGAAAGAGGAAGATATGGGGAGAGGAAGAAATGTGAAATCATTCAGGGCTTGGGTATCCACATGGAATTATGGAGTAAAGAGCTTTATTAAGGCCTGTTTTTGGGAATTGAATTTGGAACCAATGTGTATGGATTCGCTAACTGATATCATCCAGTGTATAAAGCACAAAGAAATTAGGAAGCCATCAACTCATTGCATACTGGAATATTCAATTCTTCATCATTATAACAAAGGAAAAGAAAAACTTGAAGAAGACCAGATGAAGAAAGCAAATATTGTTATATGATTAGAGAACTTGAACTTGTGGAATTATTTACCCTGGAGATAGAAAACTAAAAGCAATCTTCAGTTTTAAATTTGGCTACTACCCAGGGGATTCAATCACAAGATCTGAACCTCAAACACATGGAAGTAATTGTACCAAAAGAATGATAGATGTGAGATAAAGAAAGGAAAAATCTTCCTGATTGTGGAAGCTATTAAGCTGTTCAAAGTTCAACAGTGTTTTTTTCTTTTTAGAAAATAAGAGAAATAGCATTCTGAATTGTATATCCTTTTCATTAGGTTCTCAACTTGAATGGTTGCATAGTAACAACACACCTAGGCATGGAAAGCCAAAACACTGTGGCAAAAAAAATATTCTACATGAAGGATCTCTGTGAGTGAGATCCCAATGGAAAGAAATGGCCATCAAACAAGGAGGTACTTTTATCTAAAGGGAGGAGAGAGTTTCCACTTTGCTTATGGCTCTGTCTAAACACTGACAGAGTTAGTGGATTCAAAAGGCCTCCATAGCCTCAGCAGCTCATGTCAAGAGCCTCAGGTGGTAATTGACATCATACATAAGAGTGTTAATTGTTAAATTAATAACAGGAGTCACACTGTGCACTAACCCCCCATGCAGGATCTCTGTCCTTTGTGAGTTGTATATATGAGAGTTAACTGTGATACTTGTTTTCAAACAATTTGTGTGCATGTGTGTGTGCAAATTGTTGAGATCTTTACTTAGTAGAGTTGCTCGTCTGTGTACAAAGTCAATTGAAAATGAACCTTAATGGAGAATGGGACTGGGAAGGGGAGAGGGAGGTGGAGAAGGGGTAGGAGTGTGAATGGGAGGGCAGGCATGGTGGGAAGAATAACTACATTCCTGAAGTTGTACATATGAAATTTGTATTCATTAAAAATATTAATTAATTAATTAATTAATTTAAAAATACACCTACTTCTATCCTGAAGAATACTTTTAGACTTCATATAAATAGAATAATATTGCATGTATTCTATAATATATATTTTTATTTGCTCAGAACTTTTCATATAATTATTCCACTTTATAACTGTCTTATTTTCAAGGAAAATAGCTTATATTTTCTTTGCCCAATTTGCCCACTTCACCAAAGTGTCCCATTTCCTTTTATTTATTTATTTAAAAGTATTATTTATTTAAAAAATGAAGATCTTGGCTCCAAGTATGCTTATCTATAGTGGGTTTTTTTTGATTTTAGATACTTCTGGCATATAGGAGATTAAGATATATATATATATATATATATATATATACTAACCCACACATGTATTCTTATTATATCTGTGTATTAATGCAGTCATATATACATATATATACATATTTAAATAACATACTGCAGATATCTCCATCTCCAACATCACAAAGTTAATTCTAGCCTTCCCCTTTTACTCATTTGCAATTTTCATTCTCATGAAAAAACTCTGGCTCTCATTTACTACAATCTATTTATTTCTTTTTTCAACCATAATGTACACATAGTGTAGCTTCAAATTTACTAACCTATACATCCACAAGAAACAAATTTACTAACTACAATGCACTGATTGTGCAAAATTCCTTCTGTATTTACTTTTAAATTATCTACTCATTCTTTGTGACATGCAGTTCTATAGGTTTTTGAAAAATGAATTGAGTCACCATTATAGTTGTGATACAAAAGGTATTCATTAAACGCCAAATTCCCTCATGCTGCCCCTTTTTCTATCAACATCTTTCCACACATCTTTTCCCTAATACTTAAATATGTATTTTCTATCCAATGATGAGTAGTTTTGTGTGTGAACTTGACTGGATTGAAGGATGCCAGATAGGTAGTGAAAAAATTTTTCTGGATGTGTCTGTGAGGTCATTTCCAGAAGATACTTGCATTTGAGCCTGTGGACCAAGTAAGGAAAATCCTACCCTTCAGTATGGGTAGGCCTAAATAGAAGAAAAAGGCAGAAGAATCATGTTCAAATATTCAGTCCCCCAACTCACACAGGTGGCCAAATCAGAAAGTCATGGTTATGGATTAAGGGTGGAGGCTTGATCCAATTATGGTTTCTGAAGGTAGGGACTTTTGTAAGTGTTAGATTGGATTAGATTGCTAGGATGGAGCCCCCCTGATAGAATAATGGTAGTTGTCTGAGAAGAGACACACATACACTCTGTTTCTCAGCTCACCCTCCATGTGATCCTTTCTCTGCACACATTTTACCATCCACACCTTCATCAGACACCAAACCCAGGGGACCATCTGATGTTGGACTGTGAACTTCCAAAACTGTGAAACAAAATAAACTTCATCCTTCTTAACTAGCTTCTCTCAGGTATTTGTCATAATGAAAAGCTGATTAGCATGAAGGACACATTCTAATTCTCCCTCTTTCACTCCCTTTCTCTCTCTCTCTCTCTCTCTCTCTCTCTTTCTCTCTCTCTCTCCCCCTCGCTTCTTCTACTGGAACATCTGGTTTCCAGTGTTGAATCCACCCTTGCCTTCCTTTCCTGTTCTCAGGCCTACAGTGTAAAAGTAGGCCAATCCTATGGACTTTGAATTATATCATTTACTTTCCTGGTTCTTCAGTTTCACATATTGTGGGAGTTCTTGACCTTCTAATTGCATGAGCCAGTTTCCATCATAAATATCTTCTTTGAAATTATATATAATGTGTATATATATATATATATATATATATATATATATACCTTTCTGGTTCTGTTTCTCAGGAGAACCTGGCAAGTACACATCTCTATAACTTTTCCTCTAATACCATGTAAATGGAATCAAGCAGTATGTAGCTTTGGGGTTTGGTTTATTCTGTTTAGTAAAATGTATTTAGTATTTATCCATGTTGGTGTGTAAATCAATAGTCTCTTCCATTTATTACCAATAAATATTCTACTGTATGGCTGTATTACCTTTTTTTAATCAATGCACTGGTTAATGGGCATCTGAATCACTTCCAGTTTTAGATACTTATGTGTAAAGTTGCTATAAATACTCATCTAAATGAATTTTATGTTAACATAGTTTTACATTTATCTTGTGTAAATACTAATGGGTAGGATTAGTGGGTCATATGGTAAGTATATTTAACCTTGTAAAAATAGAATAAAGAGTTTAGAAATAGATTCACACATGTTTATTTAAATAATGACAACTGTGCTAATGTAATTCAATGAGAGAAAGAATGATGTCTTCAATATGATGCTCTAGTGAATTAAAAATGAGCACAAATTTTTTGAAAATCCATCTAATGAGATGCATCAGTTTCTCTTCTGGACTTTCTTATGATTGATTTCCCAGTAGAAAAATGGAAGTAACAGTATGCCATTTTTGGACCTAGCCATAAACAGACTGACAGAATCCACCTCAATCTCTTAAAACCATTACCTACTATGAAGAAGTCTCAACTACTCTGAAGTCACTATGCTATGAGACTCCCAAGCCAACATTAGAAATCCTTGAGGATAAGACACCATGTGAAGATAAAGAAGACAGAGGGTCCAAGAAGCTAGAGGAGCAGACATACAAGTGAAGAAGCCATCTTAGAAGGTTGCTCAAACCCAAGTGCCCCCAGCTGATAACATAGATCACAGATGACCCACCTTCTTAAGCTGTCCAGAATTCCTGGTCCAAATGTTTATGAGAAAAATAAAATTTGTGTTTTAGATCACTACACTTTGGGATTGTTTTGTTTGTTTTCACAGAAATTGATTACTTGGAATAGTGTTACAAAAATTATAGGTTCACATGGGAAAACAAATCAATGGGGTGAAGAGACATCCAACAGAATGGGAGAATATATTTGTAAGCTGCTTATTTGACAAAGGGTTAATATTTGGTATATATTAGGAACACAACCCAAAGCAAGCAACACAGTTCAGATACGTGTAAGGGACTTGAATGCACTGTTCTCTGAAGAAGAAATATAAATGGCCAACAGCTATAGGAAAAACCCTCAGTATTGCTAAGCATTAGGGAAATGCGAATCAAAACTACAATGAAATATCACTTAACCCCCGAACGCTATTATAAAAAAAAGACAGAGGGGCCGGCACTGTGGCATGGTGAGTAAAGCCTCTGCTTGCAGTACTAGCAATCCCATATGGGCGCCAATTTGAGTCCCAGCTGCTCCACTTCCAATCCAGCTCTCTGCTATGGCCTGAGAAAGTACTACAAGATAGCCCAAGTCCTTGGGCCCCTGCACCCACATGGGAGACCCAGGAGAAGCTCCTGGCTTCTGACATCAGATCAGCGCGGCTCCAGCCATTGCAGCCATGTGGGGAATGAACCAGTGGATGGAAGACCTCCCTCTCTCGCTGCCTCTCCTTCTCTCTCTCTGTGTAACTCTGACTTTCAAATAAATAAATCTTTAAAAAAAAAAAGAAAAAGTTACAAACTTTGGTTAGGCTGTGAAGAAAGGGCAACTCTTTTTTTTTAAGATTTTTATTTATTTATTTGAGAGGAACAGATAGAGACAGTGAGAGGGAGAGACGGAGAGAAAGGTCTTCCTTCTGTTGGTTCACTCCCCAAGTGGCCACAACTCTTACACTTTGTGGGAATATAAATTAATGCAATAACTATAGAATGAAATATGGAGATTTCTTTAAAAACTGGAAATAGAACTGCCATGCCATGCAGTAATCCCACTATTAGGTATATATCCAAAAGATAAGATAGCACTGGATCAGTGCTTCACCATGTTTACTGCAGCACTGTTCACAATAGCCAAAATACGGAATCAATCAAGACATCCATCATTGGATGAATGGATAAAGAGGTGGTATGCACATGCAATAGAATATTATTTGGCCATGAAAAACAGTGGAATCCTGTCATTGGATGGAACTAGAGGGCACTGTGTTAAGTGAAATAAGTCAGACATAGACGAATACCACATGTTCTCCCTCATTTGTGGGAATTTAAAAAAAGCAAAACCTCAATATGAAGGCAGAATGTTATTTCTAGTGTCAGAGAGAAGTAGGAAGGATAGATGGAGTCTGGATTTTAAAATTTTGGGGGTGAAGGGGCCAATGCTTTGGTACAATGGGTTAAGCCTCCAACTGCAGCGCCAGCACCTCATTTGGGTTCCAGTTCAAGTCACGGCTGCTCCCCTTCCAATACAGCTCTCTGCTAATGTGCCTGGGAAAGCAGCAAAGAATAGTTCAGGTGCTTGAGCCCCTATACCCATGTGGTAAAGCTTCTGGCTCCTGGCTTTGTCTTGATCCAGCACTGGCCATTACAACTATGTGGAAAGTGAACCCGTGGATGGAAGATCTCTCTCTCTCTCTCTCTCTCTCTCTGTGTGTGTGTGTGTGTGTGTGTGTGTGTGTGTTCCTCTCCTTCTCTAAAACTCTGCCTTTCAAATAAATAAATCTTTAAAAAAATTCTTAAGAGGTGGGATTGGCATTGTGGTACCGCAGATTAAGCTGTTGTCTGCAACATGAGCATCCCATATGGATGCCGGTTTGTGTCCTGGCTATTGCACTTCTGATTCAGCTCCCTGTTAAAGGCCTGAGAAAGCAGATGAGGATGGCCCAAGTACTCAGGCTCCTGCCAGCCATGTGAGACCCCAAGATGAAGCTCCTGGCTTCTGGCTTCCACCTGGCCCCACCCTGGTTATTGTAGCCATTTGGGAAGCGAAAGAGCAGATGGAAGATCCCTCTCCATCTGTCTCTTCCTTTCTCTCTGCAATTCTGACTCAAATAAACAATAAATAAATCTTGGGATTCTGACAAATATACTAACATTTTAATAATAGGAAAAGCTGGGTGTGGGGCGTATGGAAACTTTATACAACTCTACAATTTTTGTTTTGTAAATTTAAAACTGTTCTGAAATTAAAAGTTAGAAAGAAAGAAATATGTGAGACGACAATAAAACAGTGTAACACATGTTTAACTGGAACTCCGGAAGGAGATGAAAAGGGGGAATGGAAAAGGAACATTCGGAAAGACAATGGTTGAGGATTTCTAATACCCAACAGAAGATACTATCAGTGAAACCCAAACACTATAAAGATAGGAAAATGTCACATAGACATATCACAAAGCCAAAGTTAAAAAAGAAAATGTTAAAGCGAGAGATAAACATACATGACTTTTAAGATTTGTGTATTTCTCTGATTACAGTTACGGAAGGGACAAAGAAAATGAAAAACGTGATGAAACAAACAGGAAGTAAAGTATATAATGACATAAGTAGATATGTTGAATTTAGCTATACTAAATATTCCATTTGGAAGCAAAGATCATCACATTAAAATAATAGCAACAAAAGCAAAGTTGGACAAATTGACTATATCAAATTCAGAAGGCTCTTTATAGTTAGGAGAAAAAAATCAGACAGGTTAAGAGACATTCAACAGAATGGGAGACTATTTGTAAACTGCTTATCTGACAAAGGATTAATACCCAGAATATACTGGGTATTATAGAAATAATCAACACAGTTAAGATATGTGTAAAGACTTGAATGCACAGTTCTCAAAAGAAGAAATACAAATAACCAACAGATATATGAAAAATCCTCAATATTGATACTCATTAGGAAAATGCAAATCACCTACTTTATTTTTTATACCCAATTATTAATTTGAATTATATCATGTTTCAAAATGTAAAGATGCAAATATGAACACCTAGAAAAAAGAGGAGAGGATCTTCATGACCTGAGGTTCAGCAAAATTCTTTAAACAAGATTCAGAAAATTGTAAACATCAAAGAGAAATGTCATAAATGTACTATATTAAAATTTATAACTACTAGGTTTCTAAAGATACCATTTAGAGTTTTAAATGGTTTTCCATGGATTGGAGCAAAATACTTCCAGTATATGTATTTGATTGCAAGTTTTATTGAAGATTTTTCCAATCCTTATCTTTACCTTTTCTATATTTTATACTTCTTAGTAAAAGTGAGTCTCCTTTAAACAGTATATAGATGATTTTTTTTTTGTTCTCTAACTATAAAGAAGCTTCTGAATTTGATATAATCCAATTTGTTTAGCTTTGCTTTTGTTGTTGGTGCTTTTGGGGGTCTAATCCAAAGAAACCATCACCTACACCAAGTGTTTCTCCTGTGTTTTCTTTCAGCAAATTCATAATTTCAGATCCTATATTTAGGTCTTTGACCCAATATATATTCTTGGTGCCTTTGTCAAAACTTTGTTGGTGGTATATGCACGGATTGATTTCTGAGCTCTTGTTTGTTCTATTGAGCTATCGTGTCAATTTTTATGCCAGTACCATGTTATTTTAATTCCTTTAGCTTTATAGTACGCTCTGAATTCAGGTATTATGATGTCTTCAGCTTGAGTTTGCTCAAGATTACTTTGGCTATTCTGGGTAGTCTGTGGTTCCAATACAAAATATCCTTGCATTTTTTGTGTGTCTTTGAGGATTATTTTCATCAGTGTTTTATAATTTTCATTGTAGAGATTTTTCACTTCTTTGATTAAATTTATTCCTAAATATTTTTATGTTTGCAGTTATTGTAAGTGGGATTTCTTTCTTCATTTCTCTTTCAACAAGATCATTATTGGTGCATAAATATGTGAGTGTTTTCATATGTTAATTTTCTATCCTACTACTTAACTATATGGGTTTAGCAATTTTAACAGATTTTTGGTGGGGTATAACGATTTGTACATGTACAAAAACATGTCATTCAGAAACATGGATATTTTGATTTTCTCCTATCCAGATTTGATGCAAATGTTTCCTTTCTCTTCCCTAATTGCTTTTGCTAATACTTCCAATGCTATATTGAATAAGAGGGGTGAAAATGGACACCTGGTCTTGTTCCAGATCTGAGGAAAAATGCTTTTGGCTTTTCCCTACTCGGTATGATGATGGTTATTGGTTTGTTATGTTTAGGGTTTATAATTTTTGAGTTACATTTCTTCTATGCCTAATTTGTTGAGTATTTTTATCATGAAGGAATGCTGAATATCATCAAATGCTTTGTCTGCATCTATCGAAATGATCATATATTTTTGTTCTTCATTGTATTGATGTTATTTATAACATTTATTGATCTGTGAATGTTGAAACACTTTTGCATCCCAAGGATACATCCACTATTTTCTATGCTCTGTCTTGTTTTTTTTTGTTTTCTCATTCTTCTGGTGTTTACATTTCCACAATTTCTATTGTCCTGGTTTATAATTCTTCAATTCTCTCTTCTTCTGTGCATAGTCTAATGCTAAACCAAATGCATTTCTAATGTCAGATACATTATTTTTTACATGTACAAGATTAACTTTTTTCTCTCTCCCATAATAAATATCAGTTTTAATATTAAAATACTTCACACTAATTATTCAAATATATTTATTTTAATGTGCTTTTTAATTCATTGTCCATCGGTTTAAGATCTAGGCCACTGTGGATCTGATTCTGTTAATTGCTAGTTTACTTATCTTTACCTAGAGGCATTTTGTGCTTCTATACATGTAGTGTCACTTATTCTTGTTTGCCAAACACTGTGTTTAAAATAAAGATCAAAATCAGTATTACTACCCAAAGTGAAGACATTTACTTTCATCTGTAAGGCAAATAGAATGAAGGGCTGACTACCTCTATCTCATCAAAAATGGATTGGTTTTTCTGGCCAGAGCTTAATCTCAGTTCAACTCTGGTTTTGTTTATCTCTCAGAAAAGATTTGCCATGTTTTTGTTGAAAGCCCTCCTACTAGAAAACTTTTGGCTTTGAAACTTTTCCATCTTCCAGAACTCAGAAATAATCACAAGAAAAATTTGGCAGGAAAATATTGAGGGTTCTTCCAGACGCAAACCCTTCACAGAATCTAAAGCAGCTAGGAGAACCTCTGTGTCTTTCTGTTTTCTGTCAGAATCTCTTTGCCTATGGCCGGTCTGATCCTTACCCCATGCACACTCTCAGCAAATCCTTCAGGTTAATGTTACTTCTGATGCCTAATTCACTAAGAATTACTTTTTTTTTTCTTTTTTTTCTTTTTTTTATATAAAGCTTTTATTTAAAGAATATAAATTTCCAAAGTACAGCTTATGGATTACAATGGCTCCCCCCCACACAACTTCCCTCCCACCCACAACCCTCCCCTTTCCCGCTCCCCCTCCCCTTCCATTCACATCAAGATTCATTCTAAATTCTCTTTATACACAGAAGATCAGTTTAGTACATATTACGTAAAGATTTCAGGGCCGGCGCCGTGGCTCAACAGGCTAATCCTCCGCCTTGCAGCGCCGGCACACCGGGTTCTAGTCCCGGTCGGGGTGCCGGATTCTGTCCCGGTTGCCCCTCTTCCAGGCCAGCCCTCTGCTGTGGCCCGGGAGTGCAGTGGAGGATGGCCCAAGTGCTTGGGCCCTGCACCCCATGGGAGACCAGGAAAAAGCACCTAGCACCTGGCTCCTGCCATCGGATGAGTGCGGTGTGCCGGCTGCAGCGCGCCGTCCGCGGCAGCCATTGGAGGGTGAACCAACGGCAACGGAAGACCTTTCTCTCTGTCTCTGTCTCTCTCTCTCACTGTCCACTCTGCCTGTCAAAAAAAAAAAAAATTAAAAAAAAAAAAAAAGATTTCAACAGTTTGCCCTCACATAGAGACACAAAGTGAAAATACTGTTGGAGTACTAGTTATAGTATTAATTCACAATGTACAGCACATTAAGGACAGAGATCCTACATGATTTTTTTTAAAGATTTGATTAATTATCTATGCAATTTCCAATTTAACACCAAGATTTTTTAATCATTTGCAATTATCTTTATATACAGAAGATCGATTCAGTTCATTCTCTGAAATGTAATTTCCCTGTTAGAACTGTTTGCATCCATAGCTCTCTAATATGTTTCAAAGGATGCATTTGTTTTTTATTTTTAAATCGTTTTAATAGTTAGTTTGATGAATTCATGGTTTGCTGCTCACTTTCCATATCTTATCAGAAAAAAAGTTCACAATTTTTTTAGCAACTAACCTTGTATTTTACAGGCATGGCATGTGCCCCTCATTTCTTTTATATAAGTTTTAGAATCAGTCTGTTAAATCCACAAAAGATGCTGTTGGTAGTTTAAATTTAGTTCCACTACATTGATAAATCAACTCAAAGACCAATAGTTTTATTTTAATCATTTATATATTATATTTCTTTATTTATTTAGGTCTTCTTTAATGTCTTTCATTAGATTTGTATGTCCATAGAATATTTGTGTATCTCTTATGAGATTTATTCCCACATACAATGTATTTACAACATAGCAATAAATGTCATATTTTGGTTTTTTATTTATTTATTAACAATTTTTTATCTGCATAAGGTAAAAAATTTCATGTATTTCATGTATACAAGTTTAAGAGCATAATGATACTTTCCAATTTTATTTGATTTCATTTTATGTGTTTTTTAATGAACTATAGAAATTAAGATGGATTTTGCATATTACTGTTATTTGTTTAAAAACTTGTGATATACAGTTATTAATCCTAATTATTCACAAATAAGATTCCTATAAGGATAATCACATCATTTTCATATAATGATTCTCCAAAAAGAATGTGTACAGATGGTATGTATATCTGATTATATGAGCATGATTATAGTTCATGATTATATGAGCAATATGTCCAACATTCTCCATCAAATATAACAAAAGTTCATTTATATATCTCATTTCTTAAAGAATCTATTTTTAATTAATTGATGTTGAATTTTATCTGATTTTTTGTATTATTTGATACAATTGACAAATTTTTCTCCTCCAAGTTGTTAATATAGTAAATTGCATTCCCTGTTTTTTTTTTTTCTTTTGTTCAACTCTTCTCATATTTTTGAGCTAAACCACTGGACCAAAAATATTTATCATCTTTGCACATTTCTCAGTTCTATTTGCTAATATTTATTTGTCTAAACAAATTTACATGATTGTCATGAGTGAAAGGATCTGAAATTTTCTTTCTGGTTCACATTTTATGGAGGTTTTCGGTATCAAATTCAAGCTATTTTCATACAACAGACTGGTATGTTCTTTCTTGTTATATATTCTAGAATCACTTAAATGAGTAGAACAGTTGCTTGATTCTTTGCAAAAGTATAAAGTATATACTTGAGAGTTTACTTTCTTACTGCAGCTACTGTTAGCAAGCTCAGATTTTCTTTGGAAATGTCATTATTGTGTAACAACTGCTGTTGATTTTCTAATATATAGTTTTTCATTGATAAATATTTTCTCTCAGAACATTAAACATGATTTATCTTAAGAAAATCATGAAAATGTAAGAGTTGGAATAAGAGAGGGAGGAGATGTACAATTTGGGACATGCTCAATCGGACCTGCCCCAAATGATGGAGTTAGAATTGTGCCAGGGGATTCCAATACAATCCCATCAAGGCCATCTCACTAGTCCAAGTGATCATGAAAATATTTATTGTAACAAATATATGCATATATTTCAAACCAAAATAAACTTTTCTTCTAATTTTATTCTTTCATGATTTTTTAAAAGTTCCCTCTCATAATAATTGTCGTTTCTCTTAACATAGTTGTCTATACTCTGATTGAGATTCTCAATTTTCCATTAATCTTTAGGCACCTGAGTTTTTATTTTTATTTTTAATCCTATTCTATCCTCTATATTTCTTCAGCTTTCACCTGTGGTTCTTATTCCGTGAACGTTGGCATTCTGGGGAACCTCTAGACTGCTCTCCAGTTCACTAATTTGTTCTTCATCTTTGTCTAACTTGTCAATAAATCCATCTTATTTAGATTATGTGCTTATTTTGTAGACTTTCCATTTAACTTATTTTCAAATCATTTCTTACATGTTGTGTTTGATAATTCCAGAATCTGATGCTTTTACAGATTTGAATCTATGATTTATTTTCTTGTGCTAGTTGTCTACTAGTACATATATAACAAATTCAAGATGATTTTGTCTTATAACAAAAAAACCACATCATTTAGCTTCTTGCAAGGGTCAAAGCTTATTAATTTTTCAAGACATCACTATCACAATAAATAAATAAATAGGAACAAAAGGTTACCAAGTAGATAATGTGTCTCCCATACATTCTTCTAGTAATGAATTCCCCTCTGCAGAGCCAACCAGGTTATACTGCCTCTACACCAATGAGTAATGATTAAGGACAAATTAGTCAAATGTGGAAACTAAGTGGTACAGAAACAAAAAAATATTTTCTAGAACATCTGATGCATTTCAAAGCAATGGAATATTCTCTTATTCTTGACTTGTTAGAAAAGGAATGGAAACCACAATGTTCTCACATGCAAGGTGTGTCTGTGACATCTCAAAATAATGAAATGCAGAACAGCTGATCAAGCAGCTTTCCCTTTGTGACGTCTTTTGTGCATGCCCCTATCCACCTTATGCTCCCCAACAAGGTCAGGGTCTTATGCTCCCCAACAAGGTCAGGGTCATTGTGACACCATCCCCTTCCTCTCTGTTCTCCTCAGGGAGCACTATCTGCTCTCAGTGCAATTATTTAGACATCCTTTAATAGCACTTGAAGTCTTCGGTGCCACCTGTATATCATTAGTACCAGTACATCTGACACAAAGTTGAAACTTCATAAACTTCAAAAATAAAATGAGAGAAGAAGGAAGGATGGAAGGAAGGAAGGAAGGAAGGAAGGAAGGAAGGAAGGAAGAAGGGAGGGGAAAAGGAGGGGGAAGGGGGGGAGAGAGGGAGGGAGGGAGATGGGGGAGGGAGGGAGGATGGAATTGACAAAGTCACATGTGGACTTGTCCTGGGAAGTCTGCACAGTCTGAGAGAGCGGGGCAATGGTGTTCTTCCACAAGAAGCACGGGAGACAGGCTTCGGTGAACATGTCTGCTTTATTCACGACCACATACACTTTTAAATGGCAGGCAGAAGGGACGTAACTAACTCAGGAAAACACTAATTCTATAGGACAGAATTGAAACTGGCGCCAATATGCCTCTCAGTCAGCTTGAGGATCACATAGCTAAGGTAGCATTCCAGGTGTGTCTAGACCACACCCAGGATCAGTTTACCTGATTGGCAGAAGGCACGGAGTGAGGGAAATGTGCCTGGGGCTCCTGCCTCCTGCCAGCAGTCAGGCTCACTGCATGAACTAGGCAGGCAGCCTCATGGGATCACCCCTAGTCATAGAGAGACTCATGATATCATCTTTAAAAAGTCATTTAAGTTAGTAACACAGTTTCTTTTTTTTTAAGATTTATTTTATTTATTTGAAAGACAGCATTACAGAGAGAGCAAGAGAGAGGTCTTCCATCTGCTGGTTCACTCCCCAGATGGCCACAACTGCCGGAGCCAATCCGAAGCCAAGAGCCAAGAGCTTCT
Organism: Sylvilagus floridanus; assembly: GCA_949820135.1. Lineage (NCBI taxonomy): Eukaryota > Metazoa > Chordata > Mammalia > Lagomorpha > Leporidae > Sylvilagus > Sylvilagus floridanus. Next base: position 18,744,545 of record OX463244.1, read on the forward strand.
TCTGGGTCTCCCACGCGGGTGCAAAGGCCCAAGCACTTGGGCCATCTTCTACTGCTTTCCCAGGCCATAGCAGAGAGCTGGATCGGAAGAGGAGCAGCCGCAACTAAAACTGGCGTCCATATGGGATGCGAGTGCTTCAGGCAAGGGGCTTTAACCTGCTGTGCCACAATGCGGGTCCTGTAACATAGTTTCTTTTCCTCCAGTTCCTTAACAAGGAATTTTTACCTATGGTGAATTTCTTGAAGCTGTCATCAACTATTTGCAGCAAATAATATTCTTGTAAAATAGCACAATCTGTGTACCTATAAAACCAGTATAGAGTCAACAGAAAAATATTAAGGCATGAAGGAGGAATAGCACAATGAAATGCTTAAGAAAATGACTGAGGAGTTATCATTTTTTATTTATTTATTTGAAAGGTGGAGTTACAGAGTCAGAGAGAAAGAGTGGTTTTCCATCTGCTGCTTCACTCCCCAAGTGGCTGCAATGACTGGAGCTGGGCTGATTCAAAGCCAGGAGCCAGGAGCTTCTTCCAGGTCTCCCATGTAGGTTCAGGAGCCCAAGAATTTGGGCCATCCTCTACTGTTTTCACCAGGCCATAGCAGAGAGCTGGGTCGGAATTGGAGCAGCCGGGATTTGAACCAGCATCCATGTAGGATCTTGGCACTGCAAACAGTGGCCTTACCTGCTAGGCTACAACGCCAGCCCTAAGAGTCATCATTTTAAGAGAAGTTTTTCTCATGCACTACTTTTTAAATGCAAATAAAGTAGACATCTGTGACTTGATGTGCAGCTGATGGAAAAAAAAATCTATTGTTTTCTGTGTTTTTCATCCTTATGCTATTAATTTTCGACTGTCTCCCATATCTTCACATGTGCTTTTAAACTACAGGCAAGGGTTACTTTTCATCTTGGCATCTGCATTTATGAGAGAATGTGGATGACTGACAGCCTCAACTGTCTCTCAAACGCCATGTCCTGAGATCCCCAGTACTCAGAATGGACTTCTGGGGAAGAGGCCTCGTTTATTAGTTATATTTTCTATTCTCCCAAGGGCTTATCTTGGTTTGTTTTTCCCCTTTATGATTTTATTTCAGTCCATGGGATGTCTTGAATTTTTCTTTTTTATTCCTAATTTTACAAAAATATAAGAACCACTTCTCTTGAGCATTGCTACAGTATTTCTCATCAGCACCACATAGTCTCACGCTCCCCTGGTTGCACAGGTGTTCGGAACAGAAAGCATGTGTTTAACATGTGTGTGTCTGAAGCGACTTTGTAAAGTTCCTTTTACTTTCACCTGCTTCCTCTGATTTGATCTCTAAGGTCTAATGTGAGGTAAATATAGCTTGTGCAGTTGCCCTGCGTTGGGATGTACACCAGCTGCTCCACAAGTTTGAGCAAGTATCACATTCTTCTTCAAGGTAGTGAGATTCATGTATCTGTAATGTAAAGATGGAACCATTTGCCATTGAGTTACGTTTCCTTAGTTGAAACTTCCCCTTGCAAATTTCAGACTGGCTTTTTGGTCAAGCTATAATCTATGTTAAATATATAAACCAGTGTCTGTGTATAAGTGTTCAATAAATTTTAAGATGAGAGAATGTTGGGTTCCAGAAAAAGTTATATTTACCTACTCAGAATCCAATATATTTACTCAACTGAAAGGTCATAAAAGTCAAGTGGTTATTTTATATTTTCTTCCTCAGTGAGAAAATACGGAAATTTGGAATCCATTTATTCACTGGTTAAATATAAATATATATAAATGATTTTTTAAGTTATAGAATCCACCAAATATTGTACTAAATCTTTTTAGAAACTAAATCTTTTTATATATTACTATATTTCCTAGTTCCTTTACACAGTGAATTGAATTAAAAAATAGAGACTTATTTACTCTTATTTCATTGTTTCCTCACAAATAGTGATAACAATGCCACTAACCATTTTAGGTTCCTAGAAGTAAACAAAAGTGTATCTCTTATATTCTGAAGAGGATAATGTTCTAACTGAGACAAGGTTAAATGAGGAACCATTTCCTCACCAAGGATTGATCATGGGGTAGGTCGCTGATGCAACAGAGACAGGCAGTTAAAACAAAGTTGCATCAAAGTCCCACATCTCTCATCATTCAAAGTGCTAAAATTACACCAACCGCTAGAGTATATTCAGGGTGGAGCTGTCCAAACTGCTTGTTTCCCAGATTTAGAAGCTAACCTGGGGCCGGCCTTGTGGTATAGCTGGTAAAGCCCCTGCCTGCAGTGCCGGCATCCCACATGGGCACTGGTCCAAGTCCCAGCTGCTCCACTTCCTATCCAGCTTTCTGCTAATGTGCCTTGGAAAGCAGCAGAGGATGGCCCAAGTGCTTGGGCCCCTGTACCCATGTAGGAGACCCAGATGAAGCTCCTGATTCCTGGCTTCGGTCTGGCCTAGCACCAGCTGTTGCAGCCATTTGGGAAGTGAACTAGTGGATAGATCTCTCTCTCTCTCTCTCTCTCTCTCTCTCTCTCTCTGTCTGTCTCTCTCTCTCTTCCTCTCTTTTGCTCTTTATGTGTCACTCTGCCTTCCAAATAAAAATTTAAAAAAAAAAACAGAAAGAAATTAAGAATTATGAGTTAGTGAATAAGCTTATTGAGCCAGATGCCTACATGTCTGAAATTGATCACCTTGATTCTAAACCCAGTCCTGTTTCTTCTATACACCTTATCACACTTAAAAAATTAGAAATATGTACATATTAAAATGTAATTGTATTAGTCTAAGAGATTATCCAATGCCATCAGTTATTGCCTGTATGGGCCTTACCAAATTTCTTAACTTCTTTGTGTCTCTATCTCATCTGTGAAAGACAGATATCAATAAATTTATATGTGAACAGTAGTTAATTCATGTATGTGAAGTATGTGTGGTATATCATAGGCATTTGATAAATATCAGACATTGAAGTACATGTTTTGTGCAATGGTTAAGTTTTTGCTTCAAGCACCCTCACCCCTCAGGGAGTGCATAATTTGAATCCTGCTACTGGCCATCTGATTCAGCTTCCTGCTAAAACACATCCTGGGAGGCAGGAGGTGATGGCGCAACCGCTTGGATACTCTGCCACCAACATGGGAGATTCTAATGGGAATTCAGGGCTTCGGACTGGCCCAGTCTTGGCTGTTATGAGCATTTTGGGAGTCAACTAGTGGGTGGAAGAACCCTCTGTGTCTCTCTTTATGTCTCTCTGCTTCTCAAAAATTAAATAAAAATAAATAAATAACAAATTCCGGGCCCCAGTATTACTGTTACAGCAAAACCTTATAAAAATATGCACATTGATATATCATGGTTGGCAATCGGCTTCCTTTCCCAGCTGAATGGGCTGGAGTTCTTGCTTGAAGAGCGGCAACATAAGAGAAAGCACAGCCTGACAGGGAGCAACAGATAGCCATTTCTCAGGTTGCAGAAAAGAGGGCCATGGAGTGTGAAGTACTCCACTACATTCACACACACACACACACACACACACACACACGGTACTCTCCCAGTCCCATCTCCCTATCTCCCTAAAATAGATGGACAAACAGAAATATTCCTTGAATCATTGCTGCTAGCCTGGAAATCTCAGACAAGCACCCGACAAGTCTCATCCCCATCGCTGTTACGCCCAAATGCACAACCACCACCAAGCTACACGGTGCTTTCCCATCCTATTGCTTCCATTCATAAAATGTAGGTGATATTTGGGGACCATAATTTATACAATGCGACGGTTAATTTTGTGTCGCAGTGTAAATGGGTCAAGGGTTGCCCAGATTACACCTGGTTTCCTGATGTGTCTGTGAGTGCTTTGCCAGATGAGATTAGCATGTAAGTGTGTGGACTCAATAAATTGCTCTCATCAGTGTGGGTGGGCATCACCCAATCCATTGAGGCCCTGAATAGAATCTGAGGCAGAGAAAGGACTTTGCCCCTGTTTCTTTCTGTCTTGTTGGAGCTGGGACTCGGTCTACTCCTGTCCTTGAACTTGGAATTGCATCATTGGCTCCCTTGGTTCTCAGACCTTCAGATTGGTACTGCATTTATTGTACCACTGACTTTCCTGAGTCTCCAGCTTGCAGATGACAGATCATGGGATGTCTCAGGCTCCATCATCATGTGAGTCAATTTCTCATCATCTCAGTTAATATATATTCTGAAATACAAACATATGTACAGAAAGGTATGCTTTGTCTCTCTAAAGAGCTCTGAGTGCTACACATAGTCAATGTTCCTTTAAAACCTCTCTCCAGGTGTCAATGGTATAGCCTATCAAGTTAGCCACATGATATGGGTGCCAGTTAGTGTCCCTGCTGCTCCACTTCAGATCCAGCTCCCTGTTTTGGCCTAAGAAAAGCAGCAGATGGTCCACATGGGAGACCCTTATGAAGCTCCTGGACTCTGGCTTTGGCCTGGTCCAACCCTGGCCATTGTAGCTGTCTGTGGAATAAACCAGCAAATGGGAGATTCATTCTCTCTCTCTCTCTCTCTCTCTCTCTCTCTCTGTCTCTCTCTATAATTCTGACTTACAAATAAATTGAATATATATTTTAAAAACACTTTCTCCAGAAAACTGGGGACTCTGTTTAAGAAGTCAGGAAGGAAGGGGAGAGGGGACAGAATTTGGGCAGGGCAAGCATCCTTTTAGAAGCACCTGCTGCTGCTGAGAACTTCAGTCTCCGTGCATGGGAGGCTGTTCCCTTCCAGCAAAGGGGTGACAGCAGCTTCCTTTAATCTGCATAACCCTGGAGAAATGGAAGCTGCTTGACCCAGTTGTTCTCTTCTCTCTCTCAGGATCCCACACGTTTTCTATTAGGACTCTGACTTTGGTCTAAAGCAACTCCAACAATATGAAATTTCAGATTGTCAGCACTGTCTGCTGTCTGGATGCCAGAGATAAAGGTGACCTTCACAGCATTCCTGGATATTGACTCACTATATATAATTTCTTTCCCTATCCCCAATTCTCTCTCTCTCCCCATAAGACTTCAGAAGAAGAGATTCGCAAACTTTTTCTTAAAGGGCCAGATAAATATTTTGAACTTGTGGTTATACAATCTCTTCAAAAATTGCTCAACTCTGCAAAAGCAACCATAAACAATATATTAACAATGACTAGACTTTCTCCCAGCAAAACTTTATTTACCAACACAGATGATCAGCTCACGGGCCTCAGATTGCCAAACCTTGCTCTGAAGCAACTATCGAAATTCATGCAACCAGGGCCGGAATTATGGCGCGGCAAGCTAAGCTGACACTCTTGACGCTGGCATCCCATGTAGGAGTGCTGGTTTGAGTCCTGGCTTTTCTGCTTCTGTTTCCACCCCTGATAATGTACCTAGGAAAGCAGCAAATGATCTAAGTACTTGGGCCTCTGCTACCCACAAGAGAGAAATAGAAGTAGTTCTGGATTCCTGCCTTCGAAGATCAATTTTTCTTTGTCTTTCCCCCTCTCTCTCTGTCACTCTGCCTTTCAAATAAATCGTTTTTAAACAAGCCATCCAGGGAGACAGGAAGGAAATATCATTATATTCTTAGAATTATATGTATAAACTACATTGAATCTGTTCTCTTTGTATTAATAAATCAACATGAAAAAATAAAGTATAAGATGGTTATTTAAAAAGCCATCCAGTTGACATACTCCTTGTAATCACTTTCTAAAAGAGATTTATTTATTAGGGTCTGCATTGTTGCGTAGCTGGTACAGCTGCCACCTCCCAATTCCAGCATCCCATGCTAGATTTGAGAGACAAAGAGAAGTCCTCCATCTGCCGGTTCACTGCCCAAGTGGCACAATAGTTACAGTTGAGCCAGGCCGAAGCTAGGAGCCAGGAACTTCATTGAAGCCTCTTGTATGGGTGACAGGGGCCCAAGTAATTAGACCATCTTTCACTGCTTCTCCTAGGCCACCAACATAGAGCTGAATTGGAAGCAGGGAGGCCAGGACACAAACTGGCATGTATATTGGATGCCTGCAAGGCAAGCAGCAGCTATGCCCCCTATGCCAGCATGCTGACCACTTAATCATTCTTTCAGTCATATTGTTTGAGTACCATGTTCCTCTATAAACCTGCACCTCTTCCAACACTGATGTGTCTTTACACTGGTATTTCCACTACATGCCAAGGACTCGTGCCACCCTACTTACACCCAACAAAAAACATCCTATGGCTGTCAGGCCAGTGAACCATCCCATATAGAAGATCTCTGGGGCAGGCGGGGAAGAGGTAAGCCAGTTTAGGAAACAGTACAGGAGGACTGGCAAGAGGCAGAGAATAGAGGAGGCCAAGAGAAAGGTGCGTTATTAACCTGGTCACAATGGGGATATTCGGTGCTTGATTCCATCATGACCTTCCAGGGGTCATGTTGAAGGGCCCTCTACATTGTCTGTCAAGGAACAAGAGAAGCCATTTCCAACTGGCTCCCACTCTAGTCGAAGGCTGCCACATGGCTGTTAACTCTCCTGAACTTCCTGGTGCTACTGCAGGACAGTCATTCTGCAGCTCCAAGGAACCCCAGGTTGGGAAGCATGCCAGACATGGGATGCCCTTGAGGTGAAGAACTGGCAGGCGGCACCTGCCCAAAAGTGCTGAGTGCAGCAGCAGCTGGAAAGAATGAGAACTCAGAGAATGTGAGGCAAGCAGAAGGAGGAATCCAACACAGATATTCAGAGCCATTTGTCCATTGGAACTTTTTAGTTGGTCTTTAGATTCTAAAAACGGTGTGCTCCATGGCAAAAAGAAAAAATATTAAAACACAGCATCTTTCACTTTAAAGTAATTCATAAGCTTCCTTCACTGCATGTTCGAAATCATCTTCCTCAGTTCCTCTTCTACTTTTATCCCATGAAGCAAATGATTTTTGACCTCCCTCTATTCTACAAGATTGGAAAGCCTGCTTTAGGACTTTGAAGATTGTCAAATATCAGTGGTTCTGGGATTCGACCAGCATGAATTACCCCAGTAGGTTGTCTATTAATTCTAATAAATTCATCAGCCAGCTACTGATTATCAATAGATTAGAAAGGAGCATTCAGAGTAGTACATCCTCCCTTTAGGACAGAGACCTACAAATGTTTAAATCTCTTTGTCTTGAGGTAAGCCACTTGGAAACTATCTGGACAGCTGAATTCATGCCTCTACTTAAATAGCTGTATAGTGAGAGGGAGGAAATAACAGTTGAAAAAAAACCAGGGTTGGTGTGGCGACATGGCTAAAGCTGCCACCTGTAAAGCCCGTATCCCTTATGGGTGCTGGTTCACATCCTGGCTGCTACACTTCCCATTCAGCCTCCTGCTAATGGGCTGGGAAAAGCAGCAGCAGATTGCCCAAGTGCTTGGTCCCACACCATTCACCTGGGAGAGCTGTACAAAACTCCAGGATCTGGGCTTTTGGCTTTGGCCTGGTTCAGCCCTGGCCGTTACAGCCATTTGGAGAGTGAAAAGGCGGACGAAGAAGTCCTTATCCATGTGTGTCTCTTCCTCGATCTCTGCAGCTGTTTCAAATAAACGATGTTTTAAAAATAAAGAAAGCAAAATCCCCTAACTTAGTGGACCTATCAATAAAATATAGACGAAGTGAGGGAAAAACAGGAGGACATTAGTTTAAAATTTTTCATTCTGTGGTTTCATGCGCCTCCTGCTGTTTAAAATTCTATGTTTTCAATTCTAGATCGTTTTAACCTGGAGAAACTATGATATTATTGATTTACTTCAAGTGCTAAAATATCTCCCGAATGCAACTTTTATATTCATGTGACGTTTGGAAGCCCTTTGTGTCAGGGGTACGCATACATGAAGTACTCCTGGTATCAGGACTATTTTAAATTTTATCTTCTGTCGCCACCTGGTGGTATAACATTTTATCACTTTTCTCTGCCTTAAATTTTCTACTGTAGCCAAGGAAAAATAATCTCTAAACGAGAAAAAACCAATTAGGTTTAGCAGTGATAGTCAACTATCAATGTATGTAAAATATACAGCATGTACTTAAAATATCTGTAGGATGAATGAGTGCATGAGTTTTATTCTGTTTTTGTGGATTACAGTGTCTAGGACCTTTTCATTTAAATTACATGAAGCACAAAATAGCAAAATAGTAAAATTAGATTACAATATTACCTAAGCAGAGATTGATTCCTTTTATTCAACTGACTTTTGTTTTAAGCTAATAGTGCAATGATTAAAAAGTAGTTGGCTATTGTTTTAAGACTTGGTAAAAGTATTTTTACTATATTTTAAGAGCATAAACATATTTAATATTACACTGTTTTAAAATATTTTCCATAATCCCAAAGAAGAAGAAAATATATTTAAAATTTTTTGAAAATGATTAAAACGATGTAAAACCTTTACAAGTTCCTGCCTTGAACTACTAAGAAGAAAAAAAAAAAAAAAAAGACTTACACATCATTTGTTGTAGACTGTCGCCACCTTGTGGGCTGATTAAAGGCTGTGAATCTTTTAAGGTAGAAATTTTTGTTGCAGGAAAATTCCTATTTATAATTAAAATTAAATTTAGTAATTTGAAATAATATAAATCATAATTATGACAAATACTTCCCAACCAAATAATTATATAAACACACTGAGAGATATTAAATTAGAAATTATAACAGGGTAATTCATTTCTAAGCCCCCAATTTGACTCTGTCTATGTCCTCTCGGGCAAGTTATCAAAGCTTCTGGGGACTCAATTCCACATCTGTAAAACAAACAAAAAAAAAGTGGACTAATCAAATCATTGTCCTCTAAGTTTTTCAAATATGTAGTTTTGGGGCATAGAAATACTGTCAAAATATTATTTACAGAAAATTTTCTGTCATCAGTATTTGTATTTTTTCCCGCAAATAAAACTTAATTAAACTATATATGTATTTACCTACTTTTCATTATTTGAAACATGGAGTCACAAAGAAAAGGGGATATTAATGGCTCTCCAGTTTACTGTTCCACTCCCCAAACAACATCCACAGCAGTGGGACAGGGCCAGGCTGAAGCTGGGGCCTGGAACTCTATGCAGATCTCCCACGTGAGTGGCAAGACCCAAAGTACTTGAGCCATAGGTGCTGCCCCCCACAGTGCACATCGGCAGGAAGGTTGATCAGAAGCAGAGGCAGGACTCAAACCCAGGCCCTTGAGCTGTGATGCCTGGGTACCAAGTGGAAGCTTAACCCCTTGAACCACAAGTGCCTGCCCCTGAACTCGGTGTTTTGTATCTACTGTCTCACTTATAACCAACTAAAATATTTATTTGTCTAAGATTACTTTATGGACATGTGTTTCCCCAAAGCAGCACTAACGCTAGACAGCTTTCTTATCTCTAATTGATAAATCCCATAGTCTAGAAAAAAGCATCCATGGTTATGAAATATGCACGTTAGTAATTTCTGTAGACAATGTTAGCACTAAAATAATCTAGTTTATGGATATTATGAGATCTCCTCATTTCATGGTTATTGTTGAATATTTACTTTGGTACAGACTTGATAAGAATTGTAAGTAGAGTACTGTGTTTATACCACACAAATAAGTGAAACAAATACAAACGCATGAGATGTAAACAGAAATACTTTAATTTTATATTTTTCATTTTAAAGGGTACAAATATTATATCAGGAAGTTCTTCTGTAGATAAAGAGCAAGAGTCCTTTTAAAAGATTTTTAAAATGCTTTTAAAACTGATCATTGTGTGAATAGTTTTATATCAAATGATTTAACTTTTGACAGTCTCTACAAATAATGAAAGATATTAGTCTGTAAGTTTGAACATATTGAGATTAGTGTGCATATAAATCCTCATGTATTCTATAAAAGAAAATCAGACTTATGGAGGATAGGGACGGTAACAAAATGTGATCTTCTGAATGGACATTAAAATAAAGAACCAAGTGTTTCATAAGGATGGGAGTGTGAAATGTCCCACAAGGATCCATTTTTTACATTTTATCTGAATCTGAGGCCATGTATAAATTCTGCTCTTGCATTGTTTCCACATTCAAATGTTTTCCAAAATTCACATTTTGCTTATAAACATACATGTATGTTATAGATTCATAGAACACCAAAAATGTTTGAAGAGTGCTGGTCTTAAAAAAATGCAAGTGGATTAAATGTTCTTAGCATGGATGGAGTTTTCAGCTTAGTAACTGGCAACCCCCACATCCATGTCTCTGTTGAATCGATTAAAAAGGAATCATTTCCCAGAACTACAGGTGCACAACAGATTGGACTCATTATGCAAAAGAACAGAAATCTGGAAAGAAATCCAGAGAATAAAAAAGCCATGTTCCTGGCTGTCCTATTGCCTTGAATTAACTTTTTTTTTTTTAATTTTCAGTTCTGTTTTGATATATAACGTGAGAGATGAAAAAAATGTATAATGGATTTGAAGTAACCCATTCAAGATTACAAATGTATGCCTTGAATTTAAACTTCTAATAACACACTGGAGGCAGAAATGCACTCAGGGCAAGCGTGCATCGATATATTTTAAAAGCTTGACTTTATGTAGGGGAGTTGACAGACTGGAATATATTTGATATATCTTTTTCAGTTATGCATTCACTGCTGGCCTTTTGAAGTTTCCTTTCGACCCCATTCAACTGAATCACACTTACTATCACTGGATGTGGCGTAAGTCACTCAGGTATCTGAAATCTCTCTGGCAAAACCAATCTAAGGGAGGCTTCCAATGCTGGTCACCATACACAGTTTTCTGAGTCACCTTCTAAGTCAGAGTTGGAGGATGTATTGAGGACCGCTTTACCATTAAGGCTTCATGGTCAAGGTCTTGTCTAAACCATCAACTCTTCTAACTGGAGAGGGGAGAGGGGAAAGGGGTTAGGGTAGAGGAGAGGATTGGAGAGGATTAGAGAGGATTGGAGAGGAGAGGAGAGGAGAGGAGAGGAGAGGAGAGGAGAGGAGAGGAGAGGAGAGGAGAGATCACACACACACAGGCACACACACATACAGAACATTCAAGTTCTATTACTACTGTGAACAGTAAAGGAAGTGGGGACTCTTTGGACGTTTGGGAAAGCCCACTAGGGAAACGGAGAGGATTAACCATTTGGTTGAAAGAGACAGGCTGGACAAGGAACGGGAGCGAGTGGAGAGAGTCAAGGCTGACTCTGGAGAAACTGAACGGGATGAGAGAGGGCAGAAGAGCAGAGAATGAATAGAAGGAGGCAGGCAGAAATGTTAGCATGGTGGGGAAAGTAAAGAGGAGAACTGGGAAAGCAGATGCCTGAAACCACTGGTACAGTGAAGTCCTGGATGGATCCTTCAACATTGCACTAGAAGCCGGATCTTAGGAGACCAGACCAGCATTTATGAAAACGCCACTTTGAGGGGTGTGCCACCGAGTTTCTCTCTAGCCTTGTGTCTCACTTGATCTTGCCTGTAGAGTTGGAAAGGCTTTGGGGTTTTTGTGTCTCAAGTAGGCGATCTAGAACGCTAGGAGGAAGACGAAATTGCAAAGCATCCCCCACCCCCCAGGGAAACTGGAAGAACCTGCTGGAGAACTCTCAGGGGGACACTTGGGGCAGAAGCGTAGGGGAGTGGTGGGGAGGCACGAGGACACGGGCCGGCGCGCGTCGGGGGCGTCTGCGGGTGGGGCGCGGGACGCCAGCGTGTGACGGTGCGGGGCGCCGGACTGCCTGGGACCTGGGCGGCCGCTCTCACCATTGTCCGGGTGGCTTTCCGCCTGGGAGCGTTTCCTTCCTATGGGTCACGCCGCCCCTCCCTCTGTCTCCACCGTAGAGCCGCTCAGCCCCCTCTGAGGGCCGTGGAGGTGGAAAAGCTCAGCCTGGGGCGCTTTCGTAACTCGGACTCTGCCTTTTCCCTTCCTGGTAGGAAGAGAAGGGAGGGGTCGCGGAAGGAAGCCGATTTTCTCTAATCCCTGCTGCACACTTTCTCCCTAAAGACATCGCCCCTGGGCTCCGAGTGCTGAACCGGGGTAGGAGGGTGTTCCTTGGGGCCCCTACACCCTGGCGTTTCTGCCCGCCGGGCCTGGGGCCTGCAGTCCCCAGAGGTGGGCGCCTGCATCCAGGCGGCGGTGGGTGGGTTCCCCCCGCGAAGACGGGACGGCGTACCGCCCCTTCTTAGCCTCCAGGGAGCTGAACCCCGTTCCAGATCACCTATTCGGGAAATGTGAGCCCGGGCAGTCCCGGGGGACAAGGTGGGGGTGAAGGTCAACGCAAATGAACTTTCAAAGGTCTGCGGCTAGGTTGGTGTCCCCTGGCCCCCTCCCCCGGGCATGCGTTCCATGAGAAGTGCCAGGGCCAGTCTACTTCCCCGGGACGAGTTGGGGAAGAGGCAGAGCACACGGAGATGCGAGGTAGGGCGGAGTATTTTTCTAGAAAGGGCAGCCCTGGCTTATCTCCCAGATTAGGAAAGTGGGGGCTGATGGGGGAGGGAGAGGAGGGGAGGAGGGACAGCTCCAGCGCTGGCAAGTTTTGGAGAAAGGACTCAGCTGGCCACCGCCCCGCTCCTCTATCCCCCCGCCCCCCGCCCTCAGGAGCTGCTGCCCAGCGCGGGAACCGTATTCCCGCACCCGAGGGGCCGCAGGAAGGGAGGGCGGTGCAGGAAGCCGGCGCGGGTAGAGGCCCGCGGGAAGGGAGAACCTTCTCCCCCGAGCGGCCCCGCAGCACAAAGTACTCGTCATTGCGCCCTCGCGTCTTCCGCCCCCGGACTGACGAGCGGTGGCGCGGAGCCAGCGCCGAGGGCGCCCCCTCCCCCGCCGGGGCCCGCGGCGCTGAGCGCGGTTTATTACCGGCTGAGCTCAGGGGGGCGGCGTCTTTAGGGTGGAAAGGCAGCCAAGAGGGAGGAGGGGCTCCGTCTGGCGACAATAAAAGGGCGGCCCGGGCTGCCCGGTTCCTGCATTGGCTGGAAAGCGGTTCGGAGCCAAGGGCCTTTGCAAAGCCGGGGCGCACAGCCGGCGGGAGAGGCCAGAGCCCTGCTCAGCGTTGAGCAGCACCGCGCGGCCAGCAGAGACCGAAGAGGGGCGCCCGGCACCGATCCTCGCGTGGCCTCCGGACTCGGAGCCGCCCCGGAGCGCTTCTTGTCCTCGCAGCGGCCCCTCCGCAGACCCAACTCTGCGCTGGAAGGAACACTTCCCGCGCTCCGGCAGGCAGCGCCTGCTCCCCTGTCTCTGGGAGCGTCGGCTGTGGCCGGCTCTAAGCGCACTTGCAAAGAGTCACAGTAACTTAACTTTAACGATCCAAAGCGAGGCCAGCGAGGCTCAGCTCTCCTGACCCGAGCAAAAGCTCCCTCGCTTGGGGCGTGCAGCGCGCGAGTATCTCCCGAGACTCCAATGCAGCGAGCGGTCCCTGAGCGGCCCCAAAGGCGCACGCTGGGCAGCTACATGGGCAACGCCGAGCGGGCGCAGAGGTCTTGGAGATCTCAGCCCGCGCCCAGACTACTGCTGCTCGCCGCGGCCGCCGCGCTACTCGCAGTTCCCGGCGCACTTGGGCGCCCCGCGGAGGAGGACGAGGAGCTGGTGCTGCCGGCGCTGGATCGCGCCCAGCCACCCGAGACCACGCGGCTCAGCTTGGATGCCTTTGGCCGGCGTCTGCACCTGGAGCTGCAGCCCGACCGTGGCTTCCTGGCACCCGGCTTCACACTCCAGACCGTGGGGCGCAGACCCGCGCCCGACGCGCCCGGTCTGGACCCCGCCGGCGACCTGGCCCACTGCTTCTATTCCGGCACGGTGAATGGTGACCCCAGCTCGGCCGCCGCCCTCAGCCTCTGCGAGGGCGTGCGCGGAGCCTTCTACCTGCAAGGCGAGGAGTACATCATTCAACCCGCGCCTGCGGCCGGCACCGAACATCTGTCCCCCAGCGCCGCCGCCGCCGGGGAGAAGTCTCCCGCGCAGCCACAGTTCCATCTCTTGCGGCGCAGGCGGCGGGGCGGTGGCGGTGTCAAGTGTGGGGTCGTGGACGAGGAGACCCTGCCGGCGGGAGGCGCAGGGCTGGAAGGCGAGGAGCCCGGGGAGCAGTGGCCTCCGCGGGGCCAAGTGCCAGAGCGCGCTGGACAACCAACAGGTAGAAGAGCTGCTCCCACTGTCTCCATTCATCCCCTCACCGTTTTCTCTCTCCCACGCCCCTGGGGGGTGGAGGGGTCCGACTGTTTCTGGACGCAGATGCACAGTGAAAGAACGTGGTGTGAGGACTGGGTTGGGGAAGCAGATCCTGCTAGAAAACTTAATTCCTCCTGCCTGAATAATGAGCAACCCGGAGAGGATCAAAAGTCAGCGATTCTCTGCAGACTGAGGCGAAGCGGTTCCGCCGGGGAGGGAGGGTTTGAAACGGGACTTCTTACATACTAGTTGAGCGTGAGCGTGCGCAATTGCTTTCCATCCCTCTCAGCTGTTTCTTAATGACTTTGTGTGGACTCTGGCCGGGTAGCAACTTTTCGCTGGGTTTTGTAACCACTGTCTGTGCGGCCACCCCTTCCTTGCACTAAGAGGAGGCGGAGCTGGAGAAGGCGGCAGAGAAGCGATGGTCATCCCAGGTTGTGCCTGCGCCAGCCGCACCGCGATCTCTGCTCCGGGCCCTGCTGGTCTTTCCCTCCTTAAAAGGCTGACGGGGACGGCTGCCTACGGCCCCTCTGCAGAACCTGCTTGGGAGGTCTCTGCCCAGCTTGCCCCGCCTCCGCGCGCCTGCCACCCCGCCTCCCTGCGTGCGCTCCCTCTCTTGGGCCATCATTCGGGCCCTGAGCCCTGTGGAGTGAGGCCCCCGCGGGCCCTTTCTGCTATGCCTTCGCCTGACTTGTCTGCTTTGCTCACTGTCCAGGTCTTTTGTTTATTCCGTTGGTACCTTTTTCTCTTTAACTTGCTCGCCGGGCTTGTTTTAGATTTCTTCCTGCTCATCTGCTCCTGGAAGGGTTTACGTGGTCACAGCCCTGTCTGGGGACTTCCCTGGGGCTTGGGGCTCAGTCAGGAGTCAGGGGGCTCTTTTCCAAATAATCCTGCCTGGCTCGAGACAGGAGCTTGTTTCCCTGGGATAGTAAGCAGAGGGCAATGGCTGCTGGACTCAGTGGGTGGTCTTTGTGCCCGGAATTGGCAAGAGCAGAGCGCCCCAAGGGACCCCTGGAATGAGAGAGCAGAGCCATGCAGGCTGAGAGCCCTTCAGGCCCGGCCCCTTGGCGGCAGCCCTGGCCCTGCCTTAGGCCTTCCACGTGGAGCGCGATGATCTCATTCAGGATTTGCGTCCTGGCTTGTGCTAAGAGTGAGTCAGGGCGCTCTGCCTGCTGCCCCTGCTCCAAGTCTTACTACAGCCCTGCAGCAGGATGTGCCCACACCTCCCTCACGCTGCGGGCTCTCAAAGAAGACAAAAGAAATCCTCTCTCTCGCACACACAAATACCTTATTTATAGCAACAGAGAACATTTTTTCATAACGTTTTCAGGGAAAAGAGATTGCAAATATTTTTGTTATTGTTGTTCCAAGGTGTATTTTCGTCTTATTTGCTGTGACCGCTTTCCTTGTGTGCCCTGGGAAGGTATCTATTCTTGGAGCGACTGCCCAAGAGCAAAATGTCTTTCTTGTGTCTTTACAGGAACTGGAAGTGTAAGAAAGAAGCGGTTTGTGTCCAGCCCCCGTTACGTGGAAACCATGCTTGTGGCCGACCAGTCCATGGCAGAGTTCCACGGCAGCGGGCTGAAGCATTACCTTCTCACCTTGTTCTCGGTGGCAGCCAGGTTGTACAAACACCCCAGCATTCGGAACTCCATTAGCCTGGTGGTGGTGAAGATTCTGGTCATCTATGAGGAGCAGAAGGGGCCAGAGGTGACTTCGAATGCTGCCCTCACTCTGCGAAACTTCTGCAACTGGCAGAAGCAGCACAACCCCCCCAGCGACAGGGATGCGGAGCACTACGACACGACCATTCTCTTCACCAGACAGGTGAGGGCCCCAGGGACGTGTTGTCCTCTCAGCAATCTCCTGTGTACCAAAAGGCACCTCGCCAGGTGTTTTGTTTTTTCCAAAAATTAATTCATTAATTAATTTCAGAGGTAGAGACAGATAACACAGAGAGCTCCCTTCTGCTGGGTCATTCCCTGAAACACCCATAACAGCCAGGACTCAGCTCGCCAAAGCCAGGAGCCAGTGACTCAATGCAGGTCTCGCACCTGGGTGGCTGGTACTCATTACTTAAGCGAGATCTGCATTAGCAATAGGCTAAAGTCAGGAGCTGGAGCTGGCGATCGAATCCAGGCACTCAGATAGGCGATGCAAGCATCTATCTTAACCTGTGTCTTAATGCTAGGCTGAATGCCCCAACCTGCACCAGTGTTTGTGCACCCAATTTTTTAATGGCCAGCATGATCTCATCTTATTTCTACCACAGTTTCATCGTCTTGAACTTAATGGTTGCATTAGGAAGAAGCTTAGTGAAAGTCATGCAAAGTCCTAATAAGTTCAACACTAATAAATGTAGATTCTTCAAAACACATAAACTCACGCCCTGCCAGGAAGTTAGATTCCTGAGAATCAGACTGTCCGCATTACTAAAGATGTATTTCTGCTCCTTGTAGGATCTGTGCGGGGCCCAGACCTGTGACACTCTTGGGATGGCTGATGTTGGAACTGTGTGTGATCCAGGCAGAAGCTGCTCAGTCATAGAAGATGATGGCTTGCAAGCTGCTTTCACCACAGCCCATGAATTAGGTGGGTCTGTTTCGGAGTGAGAGTTAAATAAGCCCTATTCACGAACTCAGCATGATAAACAGAGACTAATGGCAGAGGGAGAGTCTGCAGCTTATTCTACTATCATGGGTGCCAACACATCTGTAGACATGGGGCACTGTACGGGTTTGGAAATGTGCATGTTTATTACACGCTGTGAAAAGTAGACAGTATCTCCTATATGTCTTTCTTCCTCTAAAAACGTCATTTTGTAATGTATGAATTTCTGATGGGAAAAAATATTGCCAATGACCCCATATTTTAATCAGGGTTTTGGATTGCTCCCTAGGCCACGTGTTTAACATGCCGCATGATGATGCAAAACAGTGTGCCAGCCTCAATGGCATGAACCGGGATTCCCACATGATGGCGTCCATGCTCTCCAATTTGGACCGGAGCCAGCCCTGGTCTCCGTGCAGTGCTTACATGATTACATCATTTCTGGATAATGGTCATGGTGAGATGCTCAAGCTGTTCTTTCTAGACAGCATCCAACATTGCATGGATAGCATTACAATTTCACAGCGCTTTCTTTTTTTTTTTTTTTTTTTTTCGTTTACTTTTGCCTCCTGCAAAATTACCTTTCACTGTCAAGGTCATAAAAACTTTCAGATATTAATTCCCAATAAATGATGGTGCTTAAGTAGCTCCCCCCGTCCATTCATTCACATTTTTTAGCAGAACAGTAATTTCCTGTCATTGTTAACACAGAGCTAGTCTCTTGGGAGTAATATCAATGGTCATGCGAATCTTTCGGGCATTTTCCACCATTTGCTCTTTATCATCTTATACAATGTTTTTGGAAACTGTGATATACCCTCTGCATGAGTTTATTAAGTATTTATTAATATTGGCTGGCATTTCCTTTTCAGGGGAATGCTTGATGGACAAGCCCCAGAATCCCATACAGCTCCCATCGGATCTCCCTGGTACCTTGTATGATGCCAACCGGCAGTGCCAGTTCACTTTTGGGGAGGAGTCCAAACACTGCCCTGATGCAGCCAGCACGTGTGCCACCTTGTGGTGCACCGGTACCTCTGGTGGCCTGCTGGTGTGCCAGACCAAACATTTCCCTTGGGCAGACGGCACCAGCTGTGGAGAAGGGCAATGGTGTGTCAACGGCAAGTGTGTGAACCAAACCGACAAGAAGCATTTTGATGTGAGTTTTTCTACCAAAACACATTTGCACTCCTTTGAAATTGATAATTCAAAATAACAAAGTGATGCCCAAAGATCGCATTCCGGACGCCTCCATCTGTGTCCTTTCCTGGGAATGCAAGATAGCTTATTTTTAGAACTGACTCACTGGCCTGTATTTTTCTCTTTGACCTTCTTAAAGTTCTCGGTAGAGAAGCCTAATGCTGGTGGTATGTGTCTCCGTTTAGACGCCCATTCATGGAAGCTGGGGGCTGTGGGGGCCCTGGGGAGAATGTTCCAGAACCTGCGGTGGAGGAGTTCAGTACACAATGAGGGAATGTGACAATCCAGTACCAAAGAATGGAGGGAAGTACTGCGAAGGCAAACGAGTGCGCTACAGGTCATGTAACATCGAGGACTGTCCAGATAACAGTGGTGAGTAGCAGTGGGCTCCAACCCCAAGAGGTGGGGTGAAAAAGATGTGCCCATAACAGAAGCTTTGAAACTGGAAGCCGGTAATGTCATCCTGTCGTTCTCTTTCCAGGAAAAACCTTTAGAGAGGAACAATGTGAGGCTCACAATGAGTTTTCAAAAGCTTCCTTTGGGAGTGGGCCGGCGGTGGAGTGGACGCCCAAGTATGCTGGCGTTTCGCCAAAGGACAGATGCAAACTCATCTGTCAAGCCAAAGGCATTGGTTACTTCTTCGTTTTGCAGCCCAAGGTACTTTCTGCCACACTTACTTTTTGCCTAAGAGCTCAGGCCACAGCTTGCTGTGCAACCTTCGACAAACTTTCTTACTTTATATATTAGCATATTCAATTTCAAATTCAGACTCCTTATCCTCTATAGACCTTGGCGACTGCCTGCTTTGAGTTTGTTATGTCCATTTAGGAATCAAGCTTAAATCCAGCACTTAAAATTGCTGCAGTTGCTTAGAGGTACTCCTTTATACACAAAGAAACACTGTTTGGACAAATCAGGTGTGAGCTAGAGTTCACATACAGCTCGTGGTTAGATAAATTATTTATTAACATAGCAACCAGCAGTTTTAGATAATCGTTTAGGAATGGTCCAAAGTACTTGTTTCTGGACCCTGGAGCAGCAGTGACACTTGTAAAAAAGACTTAATGCGATAGAGCTCTGAGCTTTGACAATTTTTATGTTTGAGAGCATATATTGAGCAAAGAGAAGCATCATTTCTTTTGCTATCCTGCTGAAGGGATAAGGCTGGCTCTGAAATACAAAATGAAGCTAATTTGATTGAATTATCATTTGTTGTTAGCACCGAGGCTGTGAAAATATTCCTAGGTTGCAGACTCAACATTCAAGAAATGACTTATGAAGCATCTGCTATTGCCACATATTAGTCTAGTCACTGTGGCTGTAACAGCAAACAAATTGACCAAGATCCCTACTTTCATTAAATATAGATACAGAATAGATAGGCCAACAATCAATCAAAGCACGTGTGTTTTTTTTTTTTTTCTAAGTTTGTACATTCTTCTGGGAAAGAAAAAAGCCAAGAGAATAGCAAGGCGAGACATGTGGGACATGTGTGGATAGTTCTACTTTCCTTAGCAGGGTTGGGAAAACAGAGAGGAAGAGCTGAGAGATACGGTAATAAGGTCTCTCCCCTTGCTAGTGTATGACACCAGACACCTGTTCTTTCACTTGCAGGTTGTGGATGGCACTCCTTGTAGTCCAGATTCCACCTCTGTCTGTGTGCAAGGGCAGTGTGTAAAAGCTGGCTGTGATCGCATCATAGACTCCAAAAAGAAGTTTGATAAATGTGGTATTTGTGGAGGAAATGGATCTACATGCAAGAAAATATCGGGATCTGTTACTAGTGCAAAGTAAGTTTTTAAGCACATTCAGAAATCATATTGTTTAGATGCATGTACCTTTTTACAGGTCAGGGGGTAGGGAATGTATTAGAAATGAGTAGCACGTTTTTAAGTAATTAATCAGCCAATGAATGAGAGATTTCTATCTATTTTCCTTGCATATAGGCCCGGATATCATGATATTGTCACAATCCCAACTGGAGCCACAAACATTGAAGTCAAACAGCGGAATCAGAGGGGATCCAGAAACAATGGAAGCTTTCTTGCCATCAAAGCCGCCGATGGCACATATATCCTGAACGGCGACTTCACTCTCTCCACTTTAGAGCAAGATATTACGTACAAAGGTGTTGTCCTGAGATACAGCGGCTCCTCAGCAGCGCTGGAAAGAATCCGCAGCTTCAGCCCTCTGAAAGAGCCCTTAACCATCCAGGTTCTCACAGTGGGCAATGCCCTTCGGCCTAAAATTAAATACACATACTTTGTGAAGAAGAAGAAGGAATCTTTCAATGCCATTCCCACTTTTTCAGAGTGGGTCATTGAAGAGTGGGGCGAATGTTCTAAGTCCTGTGGAACGGGTTGGCAGAGGAGACTGGTGGAATGTCGAGACATTCACGGGCAGCCTGCTGCCGAGTGTGCCAAGGAAGTGAAGCCAGACAGCACCAGACCCTGCGCAGAAGTGCCTTGCCCACGATGGCAGCTGGGGGATTGGTCACCATGTTCCAAGACTTGTGGGAAAGGTTACAAAAAGAGAACCTTGAAGTGTCTGTCCCACGACGGAGGGGTGCTCTCGCATGAGAGCTGCGATCCCTTAAAGAAACCTAAACATTACATAGACTTTTGCACGGTGGCAGAGTGCAGTTAAGCGGGGCCAGTTTTAAGGGAAAGGCAGGGTGGAAGGGCTGAGATGGGGGAATCAATAGGGCTGGAGGGATCCAATGTAACCTGGTGACCAGTGAGGTGTGTGGGTAACGGGGAGTGTAGACATAGGGAGAAAAGGAGGTAGATCATCAGAATGGCCTTCCAGTTACACATTTCATAGGCTAGTTAATGAGGATTATTAATGTCTGAGCAAAGATAGATGAGTAGCATGATAACGCCCCAGGGCATTATTTTTATTATTTCTTCTGTTACATCGATTGCAAGTCTCTGAAAAATGGAACAATTGTCGAAATAAGTAAGAAGCCTTACAACACGCGTTTCTTGGTACTGATTAAATATTTTATGAGGTTGGGAGATGAAAAGCAAAAGAAAGATGAGATTTTATTAGAAGACACGGCTTACTTTACCTCACTCGTAGTAGAGGGTCAGAGGAGCACAGACAGGACAGGAGACCAGTGCTGCTCACGGCCACTGGGGTTTCAGAGCATGGTTAACCACTTGTCTCCAGAGTTAGGACTTCAGATAGTTCAACAAGAGAGAAAACCCTCAGCAACGTGAAATGACTCAAGTGGCTTTGTCTTGACCTTCTGGTACCATCTCAGTCTGCATTTGTGTAATTCATTTCAAGGAAGAAGCAGTTCCGTGTATTTATGAAAGTACATTAAGTCTACAATGGCAAAAAAAAAAAAAATAGCAGCAACATAGTAGATGCTGGAAAAAGCTAGAAGAGGCACGATGCATTTGGTACTTCCAACCTTACTTCCCTCCTTACGGAAGCCTACTTTAGAGACATGGAGATGAAAACACAATTTGTGTCTCAACAAAGTCAGTAAGATTGGACAAAAATGATGGAATGCCAGAAAAAGAATGGGGTGTACAGAGCAGGGTCCCACAGGTTTGGGGACATTGAGATCACTTGTCTCTTGCGGGGAGGCAGCTGAGGGGTAGCAGGTCCATCCCCAGCAGCTAGTTCAACAGTCTTATCCTGGTGAATGTCTGTTCAGCTCTTCTACTAAGAGAGAATATGACTTTTTTCCATGTGTATATAGTAAAATATGTTACTATAAATTATATGTACTTTATAAGTATTGGTTTGGTGTTCCTTCTAAGAAGGACTATAGTTTGTTAATAAATGCCTATAATAACATATTTATTTTTATACATTTATTTCTAATGATAAAACTTTTAAGTTATATCGCTTTTGTAAAAGTGCATATAAAATAGAGTATTTATACAATATATGTTACTAGATATAATAAAAGAACACGTTCTGAATGTGTGTGTGTGCGTGTGTGTATTTATTTTCTGAAATGGGGATTAATTCTTGGGAGGGAAATCTCAGAATGTGAAGGTAGATTTTTTTTCTTAAATTCCTTGGAAATGAGATTTGGTTCTAATGAAATATACTTGGCTTATGAAATGCTAAAAATAAAGGAATCTATGATATTTTTAGTGATAGATAAAGTTATGGCTAATGTATCTAATAGTCTGAAGGTACTTTGAAAAGTTTGAGAAGAAAAATAAGCTTATTTTGCTGCAAAATTTTTTAAAGTCCATGAATAGTTTAATCATAATACACATTTTCCATGACCGTTTTGAAGACTGTTGTATGCATGGGGTTCAAAAATTTTTATGCCAAAATAAACTTATCTTTAAATTCTATTTTCCATGAAGGTTTTAAAAATATCCTCATAAATATTCCATGGTTGGCAAAATTTTCCTGGAAAGAGCCAGTTAGTAATTCTCCTATATACCACTTTCTGGTTCATGCCATCTCTGTCAGCTACTCATTGTGTTGCTATATTTAAAAATATATCTAAACACAGTAAATGTATAGTCATGTCTGTGTTCCAATAAAGCTTTATTCATAGAAACAGACTCAGATTTGTTCTGTGGGCTTAGTTTTCTGTTCCCTAATGTGGACCATACATAAGTCATGGGTGGGGAACTTTTTTTCTGCCAAAGGCCATTTGGACAATCATAACATCATTCATGGGCCTTGAAAAGCTATCAGTTTAAAAAACAGCCTGATGTAGATTTGTTGAATTTTTGACGCAGCCTGAAAGCACCCTGGCAGTGCCAGACCAAATGATGTCGGGAACTTGTACTGCCCGTGGGCCAGACGTTCTCTACTTCTGATTAAATGGATAGATGGTGAGGTTCTGGGTGCTTTCTGAATTTCTACCGCCTCTTCAATTATATTACTTAGGTAAAATTATGTGAAGGTATTTAAGCTATTGAGTAGACAATGATGCCTCATAAGTTACATTTGGGATAGATATACATGGTGAGTCACTCTCTCCAAATGTTTCACTTGCTCATCGGGATACCAGACATGGTTTGGAGAAACTTGGAAACACCCAGGCATCTGGGTAGTCTTTTGTAAATCATTATATTTTAAATCACAAGTGGTACATTAATGACTTTAAAAGTTCGTACTGCTTCCAATATAACTATACATTTTTGAGGAAACACTTCGTTTCCTGGAAAATATATATTATGTGGTTAACCACAGACATTTCTGTTTTCATGAAACTTTACATTTTGACCCTTTTTTCAACCCTCTGTAGAATAGAATAAAATAATATGCTAATTTCAGATTCAGAACGTAACTTCAAAGTTACCCTCAGAGTTGCTCAAAGGATTCTTCTGAACAATTGAACAGGAACAGGACTCCCAGGAGGCAGGTGTAAAGGCGCAAAGGGTGAGGTCAGGCTGGAGACAGTCATGTGAGTCTCTGGTGGACATTTTTCAATCCACTAGGCTTCAGAACTGAAGGGTGAAGGTTAAGTCCATTCTCCCATTGCAGGAACTAGTCTTAGTTCCATAGAACTCATTTAAACACAGGATTTGGCCATGCAACGCAGGGACCTGTCTTGTACTTTGAACCAAAACCTCTACTCACAGCCTACATTAGCACAGCATATAACCCCATAGTAAGTGCCATGGAAAATACACACACACACATACACATACACACACACAAACACGCTTGAACACAAAATTAAGCTCTGGCCCTCATTTGCTATATATATGCTGTTTCAGAATGAAATATAAATACCTAGCATGATAACCCATACTATTGAAAAAGTCATTTTCAGCCATGAGAGGTTTCTTACAATTTTTATGAAGCTTAGATTGATTTTTATATAGTATAAATAAATGACAAGTCTAAAATTCAGGACACGAAGAGATTAAGCCAGACAAAAGATTTCCTCCTGTCTTCCTTACTCTCAACACAAAGTAATATTCAACAACTTGCTGATGTTGCCAGGTTATTTTCAGACCCTTGCTGGTGAGATTTTTCCTTTTAGCATAAGGTTGAGCAGCTTAGGATACCCATGTGGACAGCACAGAGAGGTTGGGTCACAATCACATCCTGGTGCTGTGGATTGGCACCTGACTACAACTGTTGTGTCCTCTCCTGCTGCAGATACAAGCAACAAGATGGGATAATGTTCTTGAAACACTCAACAAGTAACTTCTTATTCTATTTTTCATTTCAGTACTCACCAAAAATCACAATTTTGCAACAGAGATTTCACCAGAAATTGCAAAAAGAGTTTCTAACTTTTGTTCTTTGTTTAATTGTCTTGCAGAACGTTCTACAAGTTGTCATGTAATGGGAACAAAAAAAAAAAAAAGGAGCCGCCATGACTTAACCTCATTTTGTTTCCAAAAGAGAAAAAAGTGGTGTAAGGGTTGGGGGTGTTCAAACTTTTAGGGAAATTGAACACAACCAATCAAGCATAGGAGTGTAGTATGTGGGCCAACACTGCGACTTAGTGGGTTAAGCCCCCTGAGATGCCAGCATCCCATATTGGCATGGATTTGAGTCTTGGCTGCTCCATTTCCCATCCAGCTTCCTGCTAATGTGTCTGGGAAAGCAGCAGACTTGGGCTCCTGAACCCATGTGGGAGACCCAGAAAAAGCTCCTGATTCCTGGCTTTGGATCAGCCCAGCTCCAGCAGTTGTGGCCATTTGGGGAGTGAACCAATGAATGGAAGATAACACTCTCTCTCTCTCTCCCCCCCCCTCTGTAATGCTGCTTTTCAAGTAAACAAATAAATAAACCTTTAAAAAAGAAAGACCTTTTTAAAAATAATATTTCTTATTTTTATAGTCTGTTACATCACACATATATTTCTATGTGACTTTGGTGTCAATAAAAGATAAAAGATGCTTTAATTCAGAAAGTGTTACCAAAAAATTAGTGTTTGTAAATTCTCTGAAGATCAACATAACATAAAGTATACTAATTGATTTCAGAACACAAATAGGCACAGGAGAACACAAAAATCATAAATAATGATGCCTCTCCCCTACTTGTCTCCATTTGAAACAGCAACTGTCTTGGAAAATTTTTTTACAAGATTTATTTATTTATTTATTTGAAAGGCAGAGATATAGAGAGAAGGAGAAGAGAGAGAGAGAGAGAGAGAGGACTTCCGCCCACTGGTTCACCCCCCAAATGGCTGCAACAGCCTGGGCTGGGCCAAATTGAAGCCAGGAGCCAGGAGTTTCATCAGGTCTCCCACATGGGTGCAGGTGCCTGAGGATTTGGGTCATCTTCCACTGCTTTCCCAAGCATATTAGCAGGGAGCTGGATCAGAAGTGGAGCAGCCAGGTCTGGAACCAGTGCCCGTATGGGATGCTGGCACTACAGGCAGAAGACTTAACCTCCTATACTTCAGCACTGGCCCCAATCTTGGGAATTTCTAATGTGACTTTTGTTCAAAGTACTCTTGTCTCCATAATACAGAAATCTGAACCTCTCTTTACAGTCTCCTCCTATCAATCATATAGTCTTTATTTAAGGATACATTTTGATAATTATGTCTTTGAAATTTAGCATGTGTTGTCAGCTATGGCAGTTTCTTTTTATTTAGGGTCACTATTTTTTGTTTTGGTGCTATTAACAGAAGATGTGAATCCCTTTACTTGCTAGTGGAGGAAGGTGGTGGAGATGCTATTTTCTTGAGAATAATTCAGGAAGGTTTCTTAAATCAGGAGATAATTGGATGGAAACCAGAGGGATGCGAGAGGACAGCTCTCAGAAGGATAAGGCACAACAGAGATGTCACCATGGCTGGGAACAAGTTCAGCTTCTTGGTTTGGTCAGTGAGATACCAGCGTGACCAGAACAATGAGGACAACATAAGGAGAAGTCACTGGAGCGGAGAGCGTGTTCCACAATAGCAGGAAATAGACTTCGGTTTTGTTGTAAGATGAGAAGCTAGTGAGGGTCACAAAGAAGCTAAAAAGGAGACTATTGGAATAATTGCAGTGAATCGGAAGGATGGGTTGGACTAGGCTGACAGCAAGGGAGCTGATAAGGAAAGTTAAATCTGTAGTTGAAGGGGATGAGATTTGCAGATGGGTGCCTAAAGTGAAAGGGAAACAAATCCAATGGTGTTTTATGCTCCTGTTTCATTTTTTTAAGTGGGAGGCAGTATACAGTTTATACAACATAAATATGTAATGCTTTTACTTCAGACCAACAAAAATTAACGATATAATATTTTTAGCAAATATTGGAACCAGTTAAATCTATCGCTAAATATGATAATTGTTGAAAATATGATTTCAAAATTAACAGGAAAATTTAAAAATCATAGTTTAAAAAGGAACTGGGACTGGCGCTGTGGGGTAGCTGGAAAAGCCATCTCCTGCAGTGCCAGCATCTCATATAGGCACCGGTTCGAGTCCCGCAGTTCCTCTTCTGTTTGAGCTCTCTGCTATGGCTTGGGAAAGCAGTAGAAGATGGTTCAAGTTCTTGGGTCCCTGTGCCCACGTGTGAGACCTGAAAGAAGCTTCTGGCTTCAGATCAACACAGCTCTGGCCATTGTGGCCATTTGGGGAGTGAACCAGCAGATGGAAAACCTATCTCTCTCTCTCTCTCTCTCTCTCTCTCTCACTCTCTCTCTCTCTCTCTCTCTGCCTCTGCCTCTCTGTAACTCTGCCTTTCAAATAAATAAATAAATAAATAAATATGTAAATCTGTTTTTTTTTAAAAAAAGAAACTGTATGAGGGGATTTTATTATATCATGGAATTAAAAGACTTTTTTGCAATTGTTTTAAAATCCACTCATAGATTCTTCATAACACACATTTTCCATAATGTTTTTGAAGACTTGTCTTACAATATAAAATCTTTTAGCAATAATTCATGTACAAAATTTGATGTCCTATTGACAAAATCATAAAAGAACAGAAATTGCTTACTATATTGGGAATTATCAAAATATATCATTTTATTCTTGCATTTGATAATTACATAAACATACATGATTGCTATTTATTGGGAAAAGTACACAAAATTTATTTTCATGGAAAGAGGATGTACATAAAAGAAAACTCATAAAACAAAGAATGGAAAGTTTAAAAAAAGCACACACAAAATGAGATGACAAAATACCAGTCACATTATTATAACAATACATTGTTTAAACTTCCTTAATAAAAGACAAGTATTTTCAGGAAGTGCTTAAAAATAGAGTCCGGTGACATGATTAGTTAAAAGGAACTATCTAAATCAAAGTAACCTTTTTTTTTTTTTCCCAAGTAAGTGCAAAGATTTAACAGGAAAACACAGAGAAAGTTGAAATAGAATAATAGTCTAGTCCCATTATATTTAAGATAGAAAAACACAAGGTAAAAATATTTCTTATGGATTAAAGATACAACCGAGGGTAGACATTTGTCTTAGTAGTTAAGATGTCAATCGAGATGTTTTCAGCTCATAGCAAAGTGGCTGGGTTCAAGTCCTGGCTCCACTACAGATTCCAGCTCCTTGCTTAGACAGACCCTGAGAGATAGTAGGTGATAGCTCAAGCAGTTGAATCTCTACCACCCATGTGAGAGATTTGGATTGGATTTGGATTGGGTTCCTAGCTCCCAGCTTCAGCCTGGCCCAGTCCCAGTTGTCCTGGGCATATTGGCAGCCAAACAAGAGAACGGGAATGATCTCTCCTCGTCTCTCTCTTCCTTCAAATAAATTTAATAAATAAATACATAGCTTAAAAAAAGAAAAATCCTTAAACCTTCATGATATAGGAGCCTGGAGAGCAAAGAAACAACTAAAAAGATACTATCCACAATAAAAGATGTGTCCCAGATATAGAACATCTGCATAAAGATTTTTAAATTTTAGAAATATAAATTATAATAGAAAAACACTGTTCTATTTGTCTTTAATATATATTTCTAGCAAAGGAAAGATCAAATATTGGGAAAATGAAAAATTTTGTAAAGACATTACAGAAGACTTGACTAAAGTATATGATGTACAAATTTCTTTTACTCCAGATTACAAGCATGTTGTTTTGTTCTAAAACAGTAAATAGATGTGATGACTTATGAATCATTAGCTAAAGTCAAAAACTTTAGGAGGCCGGCGCCGTGGCTCAACAGGCTAATCCTCCGCCTTGCAGCGCCAGCACACCGGGTTCTAGTCCTGGTTGGGGCACCGATTCTGTCCTGGTTGCCCCTCTTCCAGGCCAGCCCTCTGCTGTGGCCCAGGAGTGCAGTGGAGGATGGCCCAGGTGCTTGGGCCCTGCACCCCATGGGGAGACCAGGAAAAGCACCTGGCTCCTGGCTCCTGCCATCGGACGAGCGCGGTGCGCCGGCCACAGCGCGCCGTCCGCGGCAGCCATTGGAGGGTGAACCAACGGCAAAAGGAAGACCTTTCTCTCTGTCTCTCTCTCTCTCACTGTCCACTCTGCCTGTAAAAAAAAAAAAAAAAAAACTTTAGGAAACCAACAACATGATTCTAGAGTTCATCTAAAAATAATAAATTTAGTAACGGTAAACAGTAAGAAGCACAACTGAAAAAGAAAACATGGAAGAGAATTCTCTCTTCTTTGACCTGGTTTAAAAATTCACCCAAAAGTACAATTAGAAAAGAAAATAATGTCTGTAGCATCACTGATAAGCACATTGATGAATGAGAAAAATAGCCTAAGGAAAATCTTAGTAGGCTCATCCAGAAAACATTAGTATATGATAAAGTTAGATATGTTAATCTATAAACAGAAAAACCCCATTCCAACATTGCTTCTAAAAATGTATTTGGAAAAGAATAAATAAATTTAGAACCTTCATTCAAATCACTGTACAATTTAAACTAAAAAAAGTATTAGAAGTTGAAGCCTTTAAAAGGAGTGTGTAGTCACTGGAGTTCTCCACAAAAATAGGAGCAATGGAAGATCTAGATCTACTCTACACACACACACGCATACACACACACACAACACACATAATGGACAGGCTAACATGATTATGTAGGCTGAGAAAGCCAGAGATCTGTAGTCTACAAGCAGGAGACCCAGAAGAGCTGGTGGTATACTTCCAATCGGATTTGAAATTTGAAGAAAAACTAACGTCACAGATCAAAGACAGGCAGAGAGAGCACATTCTCCCTTACTCAGCTTTTTTGTCCTATTCTGATCTTCAACAGATTGCAGGAGGCCCAAGCTCACTGTTGAGAACAATATGCTTTGCTTTACTCAGTCTACCAATTCAAATATTAATCTCATGCAGAATAATGCTTAACCAGATACCTGAGCACTCTATGACTCAAATTGGTTGACACATAAAATTGACCACCACAAAACCTTAAGAAGTATTAATAAATATAGATAAGTATTTATCTGATCTCTAGATGGGAGAGGCCATATGAAGTTTATCAAAACAACAAAAATCATTACCCAGGCTTGGCTTTCATCTCTTCTCACAGCATGCAGCCATGTAAAAATTTAAAGCAGTTAAATAAATTTGCTAGTATAAGCAAATTTTTGCACAAGCAAAAAAAGACAAAAGAAAACACCTCAAGTTGGGTAATTGGTGAAGAAAAGAAATTTCTTTAGGTCACTGTTTTCGTGAGGGTCCCTTGGCTGTATCATGTGCAAGGTGGCTTCATGGTGACAGCATGTGTGAAAAGGAGAAACCACATGGCAAGGTAGCAAGCCAAAGAGCAGAGGTGAGGGGCAGTCTTGTTCTTTTATTGAAATCCCTTTTGTGGGAACTAAGTGATATCCCTTAAGAACATTGTTAACCCCTTTAACCCCTTTAAAGGGTAGCATGCCCAGTGACCTAATTACTTTGCACTAAACCCCACCTCTATCACCCCACAATATTGTAGTACTGAGGACCAAGATTCCAACATATAAATATTTGGGAATCCTAACTGTAGCCAATGGGCTATGAATTTATCACTTTTCCTATGGAAGCATGAGTTAAATATTATTATAGACTGCAAATACATTTACTATTACATATTACAAACTCCAAGGACTTCTATTTTGCACCAAGAGAAAGAAAATTAAGTGAAGAGAATGAAAATACAGTCTCTTTTTGTCTGCATATATTAAGAATTCAGTCTTTTTTTAAAGATTTATTTATTTACTTGAAAGTCAAAGTTACAGAGAGGCAGAGGCAGGATAGAGAGAGGTCTTCCGTCAGATGGTTCACTTCCCAAATGGCCACAATGGGCAGAGCTGGGTTCATCCGAAGTCAAGAGCCAGGAACTTCTTCCAGGTCTCCCTGAAAGAAGTGGGTGTGAGGGCCCAAGGACTTGGGCCATCTTCTATTGCTCTCCCAGGCAAAAGCCAAGAGCTAGATCAGGAGTGGAGCAGCCAGGACTTGAACTGGCACCCATATAGGATGCCGGCACTGCAAGCAGTAGCTCTACCAACTATGCCACAGGGAGGGCCCCCAGAATTCAGTCTTAAGAATTAAAACCAAATGTGTTATGGCTCCATGGGACATATATCAAGAAACTATTTTTTTTTTGAAGGAAAGAAAAGCTGAGTGAAGAGAAGGAAATTAATATAAAGGCACTCAAAGGGGTTCTCAGTTCTCAAAGCTGATGGAGACAGAGACCATTGGGGAAGCAGGAGCACAACTGTTGGCCCAAGTAGAGGCCACATTTGGCAACCTTGAAGTTGCAGATGAGAGAACTCAGCTGCAAGATTAAATAAACCAGTAAGGATCAAAGATCTTTGATTTCTATCTGAAGCTCTTCACCAGATGTATTAGATTAGTTGTGTGACTGTTTCTCTCTTTTTTCCTTCTTTAAAGTAGGCTAAGAATGTACCAGTTCCCTGTTGCATCTTGCACCAAATAAAGAACAAGAGGAGTTGGGCTACTGCTGGCAATGAGAGTCATTGGAATATTGCTCTGGCTTTCCAATTATTTCAAGTTCGTTTACTCAGTTCTGAATGTTCCAGAACCTTTCACCTTCAAAATTTTCACCAAAGCTTTTAGCAGGAGTAGAATCAGCAGGCTTGGCTTTTATCTCCTTTCTTCTTGGAGTATGCCAGAGATAATAATAAAAACTGGACTTATTCCAAAGGATGAGGGGAAAGGTAAAAAGATCAGGGGCATACGTCATCCACCAGTTGAACAAAAACATTTTGAATAAACAGTAGTTGGCTGCAGGCCTTCATGTTAAACAATGAGTACCCCTAATCTCACAAACTGGATCCCGCATATACACAGGATCCTTTGCATTTAAAGATCAACAGAGATGACAACAGTTTTCACACTATGAGATATTCTGTAATGCTCCCTGTAACTCTAAGACAATTTCCCTTGGGAGTTAGATTTTAGTTAAACCCTGTGGTTTTCTAATTAAAATACCCAACAATTTCTTGTAAGTAGGCGGTAGGGATGATAGAATTTCCTTATATGGACCTTCTGCCTGACTTTAAATTTAACTTTCAAATATTACATACAACTGCATAGGATTGTTAATAAATTGCAGCCTATTCTGTTCATCTTTGCTCTATGATCTCCCTGGTTCTCCTCTCAAAATGAAATACACCAATTTCCTATCTAAAGCAATCACAGATTGTAGTTTTTCTTTAACTTTTAAACATTTACAGAATCAAATAAAGCAAAACTGAACACCTGCAAAGGCTTTTGATCCCATATAATTATAAACATTTCTTTTTGCTTTTTAAGATTTATTTATTTTATTTGAAAGGCAGAGCTCCAGGGAGAGAGGGAGACACACATGCCCCACCACACACACGCACACAGAAAGAGAAAGAAAGTAAGAGAGCGAGCGAGCGAGCCCGAGCTTCTTTCCACTGGGTCACTCCCCAAATGGCAACAATGGCCAGAGGTGGGCCAGACTGAAACCAGGAGCCACAGCCTATTTTAGGTCTCTCATATCGGTGCAGGGGTCTAGGCACTTAGGCCATCCTCCACTTCCCAGGCACATTAGCAAGGGGCAGGGACAGAAATGGAGCAGAGGGGAATCCAACTGGCACCCCCCCCCCCCAAGGAGTCGCCAGCACTGCAGGAGGTGCTTAAACCACTATGCTACAGTGCCGGCCCAGTTGTGAACATTTCTAAGAAACCTCACCTGGGGATCCATTACAAATTGCAGACAGAGTTGAAACAGTAACATTCAGTTCCTAGTGTGACTAGGAAAAGGCAAAAGGTGTAAGTTTACAATAGAAAGAAAGGCATTAATGACAGCCCAAAATTAGAAAACTGGGGTTATACCATCCAAAAACTCGGATTTGTGAGGAAGGGAACCTTACCAATAGTTATTTCTGACATATGTGACTTAAATTATCAGTAACCACAGAAAAGGTACAATCTAAAACGTGTATGTTTGCTGATCACAGAGCGTCAGTAACAGTACAGTTGTTTATCTTCAGATTATGATTACTACATGTGTTTATATTCAGAACCCAAAGGAGATAGGAAACGAATTCTGTTAAAACAAAAGCTTATTTTTAAATCATATTTTTTAAGAGACAGCAGAAGAATCCAATTGTCAACTCCAATGCTTTATATAGCAAGAAAAGTTAATTAAATTTTAACAGCGTATCTTTAAGAATTTGGCCTTAGTCACTTTGAATAAATAATGATTCAGACTTTTTATCCCCTGAAATATAATCCCTCAAGCAGTATATGTCAAGAAAAGGAGGGAGGGACAGAGGGAATCAATTCAGCATTTACTTAGGAAAACTATGAAAAGGAAAGTAAATCAGCAAGGTGGGAAATGAGATGGTTCATTCTGCTCTTAGAACAAGCTTGAGTAGCAATCAGTGAATATCCCTAAAGCATGCCCTCCATTTGTTTTTGCTTGAGGCAATGTCCTATGGATTGAAGAAAAAAAAAAGATAACATGAAGAAAAGAAGGAAGTAAGGAAGAAGGGGGAAGAAAGGAGTGCAATCTTCAATGTAGAGTGTACTTGAAGAAGTAAAATGAATACACATGGAAAATTTACAGTACAAGGAAGTGAGTCCAAAGAATTCATGCATATCCCCTACGAATTGAGAATAGAGAAGGAAGACATTCCAATGAGAGGGTCTACCAAGACATAGAGACATAAACATAAGCCTTCAGATTGAGATTGAAATAGCCAGGAGACATGTTCCAGATGTCCGAGAAGGTACAGTAGGAGCACAAGTCGTTGATCCTTGTGGCCCAGTCTAGTCCAGCTTCTCATAAGGCTGGTGGCACGTGCAGATGACACCGTCAGATGAGCTGGGGAAAGCGAGAACAAGAAGCCCCTTCCCGCATGGAGCAAAAATGAAGATCCAGAAAGATGCCTCCTGCTTTGCTGCTAGTTTCATCCCAATTCACTCAACTTGATAGGTCAACTTGGTTTTCTAAAAGTGATCTAGAGAGATTATTGACAGCATATTGGGGGAAAAAAGTCAAAGATACAGAGGCAAGTAAAGTGACCTTTGAAGATAAACTTACCAAAACTAGACCATCTAAATTGACCCTCCTCAACCCCAAATCAAAGCGCTGTGGACTACAAGTCGTAAGCCCAGAGCAACCATCACTCTGAAGACTCAGGAGCTCTGTCTTGGAACTATCTTCAGAACCAATTCAGAGAAGCAGCTTGTCTCACTGCTCCCAAGATATGTTTCACTTTTTTGACCAAAAATGGCATCACCCAGCCTCAAACCCCCCCTTAGTCATCATATTTAGCCACAAAGGACTTAGATTGTATTCTAAATAAAACCTTCCTTCAAAGAGAGATTTGACTTGCCACCACAGGAGATATTCAAAGAATGAGCTGCAGGCTCAGAAGGTAATTTCAGTGGATGCATTCCAGAAATATTTAAGCCATGGCCACAGTACAAAAAAGGTGTGTGCACTTTCTAAATGACGACCTTAAAAGAGCCAGAGTGCTTTCAAATGTGGATTTGAGCCATTCACTTGTGGGTCAAATATGCAAAAGCTGGAATCAGATTGCTTGGACTTGAATCTCAGTTCTTCCCTCAGTTCTCCCATGTATTTCCTTACTTTTAATTTGTCTTCTATCAATTTTCTATCTGTAAAATAAAATGATAATGGTAACTTACTTCATACAATTGATCTTACGATCCAATTCTTTAATACCTGAACACCAAGAAAGGATGAAGGAAAGGAAGATGGAAAAGGAAAAGATTTAAGGAAAGGAAGATGGAAAATGAAGAAGGAAAGATAATCTTGCCTTCTATCTATGATATAGCTGAAGAAGTAAGCTGTATAGAATTTAAAATGCAAAGTGTTTACCTAGTTTCTGATATACAGTAAGCACCATCACTCCTTATATGTTTGTAGATATTAGCAGTTTAGAGTAGGACAGGACATCCAAGGATTAAATAGGATGAAGGAAATGAGTACATAATGGCACACATGCTCTTGTCGGCTTATAAAGACTTTTGATATCAACACTGTTACTGATTACACACAACTCTGTCTACCATGACCAAGCGGATATTTCTTCTCAATGAACTATCTGAATTTCTGGACTACATTGTCCATACTGACCGATTTGTTCTTACATGACACAAACATCTAATCATAAAATACATCTTTGGTCCTACCAAATATGAGTACAAATATATGGGCAGACAGAGCATACTTAGAGAATGCATGACATACACACATATCACTGGATCTGTACTGGAAAGAGACGGGATTCAATTGCAATAACTATCATATGTTTGACCAAGTCACAGAGAATGCCAATCCCCTTACATCGTATGAAATAAGTCATATTTTTTCTCCCTTGAGTCTAGTGCTCTTTAAAGCTTTTCCTATTATACCCATAATCTAGTCAAAATCTTAGTTTATATAGAAAATACCCTTCTTTCTACATACAATCTTGCTTTTCCTGAAATTTTAATTTCTTAGCATAAGGGTCTTGCTATGTTTTCATACTCTACTTTTTCCATATTCAAAATGAATAGAAAAAATTGCCTCAATCCTTTCTGCTTACAGTTATCAAGTTTAAACACTTGAATCTTTTATAAACTAAATATGTGACCTTGGACAATCACATAATTCTCCAAGTCTCAGACATTTCTGGAACAAAGAGAATTGGATTATCCTATCTTTCTGATCTAAGGTCCTTTTCTTTTTTTAATACCACATGTCACTGGATACTAACTTGGAAAGCCAACAGTCACATGTAGTTAATTATATCCTGGTGTTAAGGATCAAGTGACAGAGATGCACACAAAAGCAGATATCATCATGATATTCAAGGCAACTTCCTTTACATATTTTTTTCAAGTTCTCCCTTTATATTTTTATTTTTATTGTTTACCAAAAAAGAAATGTCATATTTGGTTTAAATGAAAGTTATTTAGCACAGGCTCATTGGAAGGTTTTCACTTTGAACTCTATTGCTTCTTTTTGTGCTAAGCCCTACAGTAGACATGAATTTCCTATAAAAGTGTTCATCCAGATTTTATTGTCTTTTGCCACCATTCTCTAAGCAGATTTTATGATTCTTAATAGTAAAACCATGTCTCTAGCTTATACAGCTTGCTTTCCTGTCAAGATCACAGAACTAGAACATAATAGAACTTTAATAAAAGGTTTACTCATTGATAAACACATAGGCTTCCTGTAAGAACAATCTGGTTTATTTATTTATTTATTTATTTATTTATTTTTTAATTTTTGAC
Source organism: Sylvilagus floridanus (assembly GCA_949820135.1). NCBI lineage: Eukaryota > Metazoa > Chordata > Mammalia > Lagomorpha > Leporidae > Sylvilagus > Sylvilagus floridanus. The sequence continues at coordinate 18,780,058 of OX463244.1, forward strand.
AGGCAGAGTGGACAGAGAGAGAGAGAGACAGACAGAAAGGTCTTCCTTTGCCGTTGGTTCACCCTCCAATGGCTGCCGCGGTCGGCGCGCTGCGGCCGGCGCACCGCGCTCATCCGATGGCAGGAGCCAGGTGCTAGGTGCTTCTCCTGGTCTCCCATGGGGTGCAGGGCCCAAGCACTTGGGCCATCCTCCACTGCACTCCTGGGCCACAGCAGAGGGCTGGCCTGGAAGAGGGGCAACCGGGACAGAATCCGGTGCCCGGACCGGGACTAGAACCCGGTGTGCCGGCACCGCAAGGTGGAGGATTAGCCTGTTGAGCCACGGCGCCGGCCAGAACAATCTGGTTTAAAACTTCTATGGGTGTCCCACCTAGAGCAGCATTATAGGGGAAACTGTACCTTTGCAATTCCTGATACTGACAAACCTGTGGTTAAACATTTGTTTAGAAGCTGAAAAGTTGCTTAATCATTGTGAGTTTCTGATTTATCTTTTGTAAAATGGGGGGCCACCCTAAAGGATTAGTTTAAAAATAAATGAGATACTATATGTAAAGCTTCTGGCACATTGGAGAAATAATGCTGTTGTTATTGATAGTATATCTGGAACACATGGCAGACCAGAGTCATTTTCTTTATGATCCCATGGGTCCCCAACCCACCCTGCTTATATTCAACTCAATTACTTTACAATGCTGTCAGTAGTAGGAACGGGTATGAATGCAACTGACCTCAGAAACTCCTAAAAGCAGACAAATTGATGGGTCCTAGTAATAGCTTAGACAAGCTAGAACTATCTATAGCGTGGAGAGTGCTACAACAGCAACGAGCAATATAAATGGCGAATTGTATCATATATAAATCTGTTTTTCCAAAGTATTGACTTCAGACTAAAAATATAGATTTGCATTTTACTATTATACTTAACGAATTTTCACAAGTATGCTTTTGGGGAATTTAATTTTCATTATAATGAAATGAAACACCTTATAATGAGGATAGTTGTCCTAGATCACCAAGTTCCTGAACTATGATTTACATGGCCTAAGTTCTTGAAACAAAAATCCCATGTTCCCTCTTTCTTTGGTTTAGATTTCAGAATAAATTACAAAGCAAACAGCAGACACTCATTGATCAATGAGTTTAGTGACAAAGTCGTTTCTAGACATGTAAATCAAGGTCATAAGAAAGAGCGAACATTGAGGTGGTTTTTCAAAATTAGTTCATAAAAAATTACCCCCCAAATACCCCAAATATTTACCATTCATGGTGATTTATTTACAAAAAGAAAAACATAGTTATTCCTTTTTGTCCATGTTCACAAAGAATATTGAGGCTTTGAAAAAAGATTTTTTTAAAAAAATGAAAGACAATGCTGTAATGGGAAATCACAACAAAAGCTTTTACAGTGGAAAAACAAAGGCACCAGAATTCATTTTTACTTACAATGGCTTCTGAAAAGTACTGTTATTCCTATAGTGATTGTTTTCTTCACACTGCTTGACTATCAGATCATCCACAAAGGCACTATCTTAGCTATCTCTGGAAACAAAACTGAGACCTCTAGTGGAACTAAACTGGAACTGCTTGCTTGTTTTAATGTCAAACAGCAACAAATTATGCCCTCTAAAATGTAGGGGTTTCAATAACTTTAAAAGCCTGTGTATTTACTCCTTGAATATTTATCAGCTTTTTACTACATATTTTATCGTAAATATTTAATGATTAAAATGATGATATACAGAATTTGAAAACCCAGTTGTTAGGACTGGAAATGTGCTTTAGGGACTGTCACACACAATTTGAAGCATGAAATTCTAACAGTGCTTGAATGGAAATCTCATTCCCTAGTGAAATGACTCACTGAAACTTTGTACCCTGGGGATGAAATGCACAGTGGGAATCTAGAATCCTGCAATGATGATGCGGAGACTAAAAATACTTGACATTTATAGACTGTTTGACATAAAGGGACATGAAAGCAGTTTTGAAATACCATGTCACTGACCTAACCCCAAACAAAGTGATAAATGCTGCAATGTACCACCAGAAGTATCAGATCAACCAGGAAAGGAGAAATGGCTAAAGATTCTACAAAATAAATTGATATTGGGGCTATAAATAGAGCCAAGTGGTCTGCATAGATTTAAATAGCTGTATATGAGTTAGCTATGGAAATACTTTAGCTCATATGTTTCTCCATGTATTTTAGTTTGAGGTTTTATTTGTTTGCATTGTATAAGGAAAGCCAGATTAGGATTGTAAAGAGGGTACCAAAGGTGTCATAGATAACACTGGTTGGACATTGTCCAAACAGTCATGAGATTGTTCAGCACGGTAAATACCATGGTCAGATTAAACAGCTCTCAATTCAAACTGGAAAAAAAATTCTCAAAACAGAAGTCTTAACATAATTATTAGAATTCCAGTAATTCAGAATGAAAAAAAAAATACTGTTTCCAAATTTGTCTTTAAATGTAAAGCCAAAAACATCTAACACGCGTATGCATACATTGACTACAAACCCAAATTGAAGTCTAGAAGCACAGGAGGTTGACCTTACAATACACGAGTCCCAATATGATTTTTATTAATTTACCCCTTTAAAAATATTTACTAATTCTCTCTCATATAGCGACTTTTGTTTCCTTTTGTGGGAAAGTTGAGAAAGACAACAGAATGAATGTTTTCACTTTTACTTTCTCCTTTGGAAAATCAACTTCCTAGACAAAATCATTGAACAATAACAAAATGTAGTATATGTTTTATAGTCAACATTACAAGGTCAAACGCAGAGTAATGGAGACAGTGATGCTTGAGAAAGACATTCTGGAGGGAAAGGAATTTGAGCTATGATCTAAACAATGGGTGGGACTGGGATAGGCAAAGAATGGCATCCCTAGAGGTATGGCAAGAACTGGAGAAAAATCTTAGAGGTAGAAATGAGTTTAGAACAAAGGTTTGTTTCAGCGAAATCATGAGAGAAAAAGTTTAAAAAATGGTCTGCTAAACTATTTTGGACTTGGGATAAAATAGAAATAACTATAAGCCATAAAGATTCCATCAAAGCCTAAGGTATAAAATACAAGGTGTGATGATGATGCCAGGAACAAAGTCAATGTTAGAACAATACCCCAAATGATTCTTTTTTTTTTTTTTGACAGGCAGAGTAGACAGTGAGAGAGAAAGAGAGACAGAGAGAAAGGTCCTCCTTTACCGTTGGTTCACCGCGCTGATCTGAAGCCAGGAGCCACGTGCTTCTCCTGGTCTCCCATGCAGGTGCAGGGCCCAAGCACTTGGGCCATCCTCCACTGCACTCCCCGGCCACAGCAGAGAGCTGGCCTGGAAGAGGAGCAACTGGGACAGAATCGGGCACCTCAACCAGGACTTGAACCCTGGGGTGCTGGTGCCGCAGGCGGAAGATTAGCCTATTGAGCCATGGCGCTGGCCCCCAAATGATTCTTAAGTACTTAAAAAGCATTGCTGAGAACTGACTTTCCGGAGTGTTACAATAGTTGATATTTGTAGGATATTAAAATAAAAAAGGGTTCAGTGTTATGGCTAGTGGGTAAAGCTGCCGCCTGCAGTGCCAGCATCCCATATGGGCACCAGTTCCAGTCCTGGCTTCTCCACTTCCAATCTGGCTCTCTGCTATTACCTGGGAAAGCAGTGGAGGATGGCCCAAGTCCTTGGGCCCCTGCACTTGTGTGGGAGATCCAGAAGAAGCTCCTGGCTCCTGGCTTTGGATCTGTGCAGCTCTGGCCATTGAGGCCAACTGGGAACTGAACCAGAAAACAGAGGACCTCTCTCTCTCTCTTTCTTTCTCTCTCTCACTTTTTCTTTCTTTCTCTGCCACTATATAACTCTGCCATTCAAATAAATATAAATCTTTTAAAAAAAATCTTAACCAATGCTGTAATGAAACCAGAATTCAATTGTCAAGTATATGTAATCAAAAATATCTGGAAACAAAAGGGAATAGCTTATGAGTAATATGAAATCTGGCTAATGACTTAGGACCTAGAAAACTACAAACTATATGTGATTGTACAGTTTAATCTTTATGCAAACCCATCCCTTTTTTAAAGTAAGTAGCAAGACATTTGGTCAAACAGACATGGATGTTGCTGTGGAAAAACTTGTTAGAAAACATTAAGATTTCAATCAGTAGATTGTCTTTCATAATGTGGTAGGCCTCATCCAATCAATTTGCAGTATTAAGAAAGAAACCAGCTCTCTCCAGGAAATCAGAAATCTTTAGCAGACTCACTGTTCCAGCCTGATAGTGTACCCTACAGAGTTTGGCCTTGGTATCCTCCATAGTCATGTAAGCAAATTTTTAAAACAAATGTCTCTTCCACTTCCCTCCACGACACAGGAGCACACCCTATTCCGTATCTTTAGAGAACCCCAATACAATTATAATAGGTTGTTAGATGTTATAGAATACAGCATGTGAGAAGCTTCTCCAGATGTATTTTGGGTTGTTTTTGCTTTGTTTTCTTTTCCTTGGGGATGAAAAATTTATTTCCAAGCATGATTTGAAATGAGGTTAATTAGTGGAGGAAACCAGTGAGAAAATGGTCTTTGTCTCTCATACGGATAGTTTTGGATTGGACTAGAATGAAGACTCATCAAAAATTTAAACTTGGGGGCCCAGCACTGGTGTTGTAGAATCAGCTTCTGCCTGTGGCGCTGGCTTCATTTATGGGCTTGGGTTTTGGTCCCGGCTGCTCCTCTCCTGATCCAACTCTCTGTTTACTAGGAAAGCAGTATAAGATGGTCCAAGTACTTTGACTTCTGCATCCACATGGGAGACCCAGAAGAAATTCCTGGCTCCTTACTTAGGATTGACCCAGCTCCAGCCGTTACAGCCATTTGGGGAGTAAACCAGCAGATGGAAGACCTTTCTCTCTGTCTCTCCCTCTCTCTGTAACTCCACCATTAAATAAATAATTAAGCTTTTTTAAAAAAATTTAAACTTAGGACCGGTGTTGCAGCCTTGTAGGCTAATCCTCCATCTTTGGCACCAGCATCCCATATGGATGCCAGTTAATGCCTAGGCTGCTCCTCTTCTGACCTATCCCTCTGCTTATGGCCTGGAAAAGCAGCAGAAAGACGGCCCACTGTAGCCATGTGGGAGACCCAGAAGAAGCTCCTGGCTTCTGACTCCAGATTGGCCCAGCTCCGACCATTGTGGCCATTTGGGGAGTGAACCAGTGGATGAAAGATCTCTCTTCCTGTCTCTCCCTCTCTGTCTATAACTCTGTCTCTCAACTAAATAATTTTTTTAAAAATTAAACTTAGAATTACCATACTATCCAGTAAGTCCACTTTGGGTGTATATCAGAGAAAACTGTCAAGAGGGACATGAATAGTTATTTGTATGCCAATGTGTATGGTAGCATTATTCACAACACCTAAATCACGGAATTAACATAAATGCCCATTAGTGTATGCAGGGATAAACAAAATGTGGTATATCCAAACAGCAGAATATTATTCAGCCAAAGAAATACTGGAATGAAATTGTTATATATATGACTATATAGATGAAACTTGAAGATATTAGTCTAAAGTACAACAAGGCAGGCACACATGGTCAAATATTTTTGAGTCATGCTTCTTTGAGAGACCTAGAATAGTCAAATTCATAGACTTATGGTAATTACCAAGGACTAGGGAAGGGGAGAATCTGATAGTTATTATTTAATGGTATCAAGTTTTTATTTGGGATGATAAAAATGTTCTAGATGTAGGTAGCACTGATGTCTCCCCGATGATGTGAATATACTTAATGCCACTGAATGTACACTCAAATATCATTCAAAGGATACATTTTATGTTATCTACTTTTGCCACAATAAAAATGCTATGTCTGCCAAGTCAATCTGAAAAAGGACTAAGGATTCGGCTGAGGAAAATTAGCCATCCAAGTAGTGCTTAGACCCCTTTCATAAAGATTTACTGAATTTAGGAAGAGAAAGATGATAAGACTGGGGTTAATAATGAAAAGAAGTTAAAGAAATGTGCTGACTGTGAACTCCAGGGTCTCAAGACAATGATAGTGTCTGTATCTTCAGCCAGAAAGAGTCGAATGAGCCAAAGCACATTTTGTAGTGAGTAGCATAAATCCCACAGGGATACACCCCCACGCAAAACACACACAGAATTTTCCATCTAAGTTTCTATTCACGAATACCAGTGGTGATTGCAAACAGTTTTTCTGAATTTATTCTTGAAATGGCCATATGACTATAGGCGAAAGCATTTATTGAGCTCCAATCGAATCCAGAAATTCAGGCTTTCCATTTGCCTCTGTTTCTCATATCGAATGGATACATCTAATATATTTTAGTCATTTTCTAACTCATTTATGCCAGAGGGGTTTTAATTCATTAGACATATTCAAAATGCACATCTTCAGAAACATCATAATAAGGCACCTTGATTATCTATTGCTACAAGCAAACCACCTGAAAACATAGCTACCTAAAACAATAGCAGTCATTTCTTTAGTTCACCATTGTGTAATCTGGACGTGGCTTGGTGGGATGGGCTCACCTCTGGTCTATGTGGCATCAGCTTGAACAATCTCAGGACATGAAATGCCACATCACAGATGGCTGACTGTGGCTGGGAAGTTGGTAGTGGCTGTCATCCAGAAACTGTGGACTGGTTCCTCTTCAGGTGGGCCTCTCCAAGTGGACCTCTGCTTAAGTGCTTTGGGCTTCTTCACAATGTAATAGTAGTGTTCTAAGGGCAGTAGTCTCCAGAAAATACACTGTATGACTCAGCCTTGGAAGTCATACGGCGCCACTTCTGCCGTGTGCATGGGTTCTCGTTCTCTCAGACTCAGAGGTAAAGGAAGAGACATAGACCTCCTCCCATCCCCTCTCAAGAGGAAATGTTAACATCATTGTGAACGGAATATATGAACGAGGAGACACTGTTGCAGTCATTTGGGGGAAATATAATCTTTTGTACAAGAAATTATGAAGAAAAAATTCAGGTAGATACAAATTTTAAAAGTTTGATGGTTTGCTTGAGTTTAAATGATTGTCGTTCTTAAATATATGGGGTGTGCTAAAAGTGATAGTATCAACTTGAGTTTGCACTTGGTACTTAACTTAATCTCTCCTTCTATACTCCTCAGTATTTGGGGACTTTGAATCTTTACTTAAATATGAAATTTAAATATGTACTCTAGAGGCTTTATCATTTCTGATATCATTGGAGGTGGCCTCTGATTAGCATGGCTGATAGTGTCATATTATCCTCCTTCTATCTCTAACTCCTTAATCTTAATCCTGAACCTCTGTGTGTACCTTTCAAATAATTGCTGTACCAACTTAATGACTCCCAATAGAATACTGGTTGGTAGCTTGCTAGATACATCTTGTTTAAGGATATATTTTTAAATTCTGACTCTTATACAAAGATCAGATAAACATATCTCAAAGAGTTTACTTAATTCATCAATGAATGAGGGAACCAATGGGATATATAACACATTCAAAGAACTCTAAAGACCATAGATCTATGGCAGGAATGAAGAAATGGGTTTATGAATAAATGCAGAACTGGCAAACTGCTCAATATCCACAGGTGATCATCAATTACAATCCAAGAAACACAAATTTGCATTTTTCTGAACAGGAACTACTTCTGCTATTATGAATTTTCTGTCATTCAACTTCTGTCTCTACAAGGTTATAAAAAAGCATATTCAAAGATAAAGGCATATATCCCTATTGGAAAACATATTTGTCATAGGCTCCTGCTTTTTATAGAATGAATATTTAATAAAACTTTCTTCTCTTTTTCTGTAAAAAATCTTTCACAATCATCCTCAAGTCTTAAGATACCATCACTGGAGTCGGTGCTGTTGTATAACGGGTAAAGAAGCCATCTGAGGAGCTGGTATCTCATACAGGTGTGTATTCGAGTCCCAGCTTCTCACTCTGATCCAGCTCCCTGTTACTGTGCCTGGGAAAGCTGTGGAAGATGGTTCAAGTGCTTGGACCCCTGCATCCACGTGGGAGAACTGAAAGAAACTCCTGGCTCCTACCTTCAGATTGGCCCAGCTCTCACAGTTGTGACTGTTTGGGGAGTGAGGCAGCAGATGGAAGATTTTCCGATCTCTCTCTCTCTATTTAAGTCTTCCTTTCAAATGAATAAATCATTTGAAATCATTATTTTTTAAAGATTTACTTATTTATTTGAAAAGCAGAGTCACAAAGAGGCAGAGAAAGAGAGAGGGAAAGGGAGTCCATCTGCTGATTCACTCCCCAGATAGACGAAACAGCCAGAGCTGTGCCAATCTGAGCCCAGGTGCCAGAAGCTTCTTCTGGGTCTCCCACATGGGTTCAGGGGCCCAAGGACTTGGGCCATCTTCTTCTGCCTTCCCAGGCTATAGCAGAGAGCTGGATTGGAAGTGGAGCAGCCAGGACTCCAACCAGTGCCCATATGGGATAGTAGTGCTGCAGGCGACAGCTTTAACCCACTGTACCACAGTGCTGGCCCCAAGATGCCACATTATTGATTTAACTAAAAGGGTTAGTTTTCTATTATTTTAGTGGTTAAAAAAGTAAGATTATAAAATCAGATAAAACAAGTAGAAGCAACAGGCAACACGGTGTGCATTGGCTGATAGCCCATTTCCTAACTGGCTTAATCTCCACTGCCTTCATCATATGTAGACTGACTTTCCTCATCTGTCTATCTATCTATCTATCTATCTATCTATCTATCTATCTATCTATCTATCTCTATATGGCAAGAGAGTATCTAGAAAATGCATACTTACTTTATCACAGTTCACTGTATCCAGTGACAAAATAAGCATTCCAGTAGCTTAAGTCAAGGACAGTGATTAGACCTCATGGATGATCATATGTTCATCCATACCCCAAAACAGAAAGGAAACCATTGTGGAACTCGCAGCTCAGCCGTTCAGGACTCAAGACAAGCTCCTCTGCAGAAGCCAGATCTCACACAAACAGGACTTTCTGGGTGGTCATCCTGGCAGCAAGATGTGTGACTCATTGATGTGAGAGGATTAGTGATGACAGAGGCACTGACGACCCCTACGAGATTCAAATTAGAGAGAGTCCAGGAGCAATAATAAATCCAAATAGAAACTGAATATTATTTTGTTCAGATTCAAACTACTCTCTCAGCAGGGAGCACAGCATATTTCAACCCATCTCCTCCTTTTGCCCATCAGCAAACATCTCCTCATTTTATTAGGCTTGACACCAAACCAGGTTTTCTCATTGAAACCTCTGTTACTTCCAGGCTCTATGACCAGAATTAGCATACAGTGTTTGTCTTATTATTCTAAATCTTTCATGGGAATTGAAATATTTGGATTACATTACCCATGAAAATGAGAGCTTTGGTGATAAAAAACATGATCACATTCATTTGCCAAGCAAATCAGATATGATTTTGCATGCAGTGTATAAAACTTTGATTAATGTATTGTTATTTGTGTTAAGGATCTCTTCACTTAATTTTTTAAAGATTTATTTATTTATTTGAAAGGTAGAGTTATGCACAGAAAGAAGAAGATGCAAATTGAGAGAGAGAAAGAGAGAGAGAGAGAGAGAGAGAGAAAGAGAGAGCAATAGTTCATGTTCATCTGCTGGTTTATACCCAAGATGGTAACAATGGCCAGAGATGCACCGATCCAAAGCCAGGATCCAGGAGCTTCTTCCAGGTCTTCCATGCTGGTACGGGGGCCCAAGAGGTTGGGCCATCTTCTACTGCTTTCCCAGGCCATAGTAGAGAGTTGGATCAGAAGTGGAGCAACCGGTACTTGAATTGGTGCTCATATGGGATGCAGGCATTGCAGGCAGCGGCTTTACCCACTTTGTTACAGTACTAGCCCCTCTTCACTTATTTTTAAAGTCTCTCTTCATCTTCAAAGTAAGCCTAAGACAATTAAAACAGGTACTATCATCCTATTAAATAGAAAGTAAAAGAGTCACAGAGATTTTATTTTTCTTACACAGAATTCACATGTATATAAGATTATGGTGATGCATACTTAAGCAATAATCACATTTGCACACCACATGGGCTAGCAGTAAACATCCAAGAGCCTCACCTTGCTCATAATTTATATGAAAAATAAATAACAGGCACAGCTGAGAAGAGCGGATGATGTCAGCCAGTTGTTTTCAATGCAATGGTTTGTTTCAGTTAGGTTTGGTTTTACACTGTGTATTCTGGGAATTTTAATGAGGATACTAAAACTTACATAAAAGTAAATGAAGATGAAAGGTAACTTCTAAACCATAAAATGTTAATGATGAATTGTCTGACTTCATATGATATTTTATCTTTTCTTATAAAAGATTTATTAATTTAAAAGGTAGAATTACAGAGAAAGAGCAGGAGAGACGGAGAGAGATTTTTCCATCCACTGGTTCACTTCCCTAATGGCCATAACAGCTAGGATTGAAGCCAGGACCCTCTTCTTGGTCTCCCAGAAGGGTGCAGGGGCTCAGGAACTTGGACCAATTTCCACTCCTTTCCCAGAGGGAGCTGGATCAGAAGTGCGACAGCTGGGACTGGAACCAGCATCCATATGGGATGCCGGCACTGCAGGCTGCAGCTTAACTCACTGAGCCACAGTGCCAGCCCTGGTATTTCTATCTTTTTTTTTTTTTTTTTTTTGGCAGGCAGCGTTAGACAGTGAGAGAGAGAGACAGAGAGAAAGGTCTTCCTTCCATTGGTTCACCCCCCTAATGGCTGCTTCTGCCAGCGCTCTGCACTGATCCAAAGCCAGCAGCCAGGTGCTTCCTCCTGGTCTCCCATGTGGGTGCAGGGCCCAAGCACTTGGGCCATCCTCCACTGCCTTCCTGGGCCTCAGCAGAGAGTTAGACTGGAAGAGGAGCAAATGGGACAGAATCGGGTGCCCCAACAGGGACTAGAATCCGGGGTGTTGGTGCCGCAGGCGGAGGATTAGCCAGGTGAGCTGCAGCACCGGTCGATATTTTTATCTTTTTAAAGAGTCCATAAGGTTAAAACTGCTCTGTGAATATCTGAAGAATGTATCCAAAGAGTGAAGGAAATATTTTTATATTGAATATTTGTGATAGAAAACTCTTTATAATTTTCTAAGCAAAGGACCATTATTACTAGAGACTATCAACTTAAACACAAAACCAGTTGCTAAATCTGGTAACTATTTCTTATTGACCCGTCTCAGATTCTGTCACCACAGGACACACGTCATTATGTAAGTAAGTGACTTTCAGCATCAAAGATGCTCAAACATTGGTGTATTTTTAATTTCAGCTACAAAATAAAATGTTTGAAAGTATGTTTGTTTTCCAAAATTTAAAAAGTGCATTTGATATTGACTATATTCAGTGAAAAAATTATGAATACAAAATTGGTTTTAATTTTCCTTTCGCTTTTTTTCTTCTTTAGACTTTTTAACTAAGTAGCACTTTTCAATAGGATTGTAGCACTTATTCTCAGAATCTCAGTGGTGGTGGCCGGAACAGCAAAGTCCTTATAACAAAGCTAATGACAAATTAACTTCAGGCCAATTTTTTTATCACTTCAAAAAAATAAAATATTGTGATTTTCCTCTCTGTATTAAAATCTGGAGATTAATGAACCTTTTATAAATAGATATGGAAAGGAAAAGCAGGCCCATCAAGATAGCATCATTTAGATAAGTACAAAAAAGCTTTGTTCCTAATGTATTTTTCCATCCTGTTTTTACTGCCTCCAAATGGACTTTAAAAAAACGTGAGTGAAGTTGCTAGTCAAGAGGATGAGATGCAAGCAAGCTTTTTTAGAATTCTGCAGTAGTTGTGCAAAGTATGGGTTTTCTGTCCCACCAAGTCAAGAGTTGATGACCTATCTAAATGCAGAAAAGCCCTTTGATGATGAAAGCAAACTCTGGACAATTTGATTCCTCTTTTCCAAAGTGAACCTCCACCCTAAATTTCCTACCAAAATACTAAATTTGGCAAGGGAACAGTAGCATAAAAACGCATTTTGTTCATGAATTATATTTTTTTCCTTTTCTCCATGACATTTATCCATGCCAAATAGAAACGACCATGCATAGATTCAAAAGCAGAGGTGTCTTTCCTTTCCAGTAGCACATATTTTATTAATAAGGGTTTGACCCAATAGCTAAAGTGAAGGAAAAAAATTTAAACTGTTTTCTGGAAATAAATCGCGTAACCCATCTGAGGTAAATTATCTCTTTCAAAGTTCCAGTTCCTGTTAGCATCTCAGAAAGTTCCCTGCCAAAATAACAAAGTTGTTTCTTAGAAGAAATAATTTACATCAGGTGGGAGTGGAGCAAATGTGTGACTCTTGACCCAGCAATGTCTCCCACCCCTTGGGAACACAGGAATTGAATGAATACCAATAACCCAGTACTGACGGGAGATGTAGAATCTTGAGCATTTCTTTTGCATTTACCATTTTTAAGGCTTTGGTGATTTTAAGGGGGGCTTCTTAAATAAGTGTCAGGACAAGTCTTTGTCCTCACCCAACTCGCTATCGGCATACTTTGTCAGTTCCTACACATTCTCCCAACCTTTGTAGAGGCAACAGCACTTAGCTCCTTCAGGAGTACTTATTGGTATGATAAGTTGAAAGGTGGGATCTTATTTATTCCTATTCAGGTTTCCCTTATTCCTGGAAACCTGAAAACCCAGGTTATACATGGAGTCAGTCCGCAGTCTTAATACTGGGCCCATAACCGCCATTGCATTTTGCTGATAGTTTGCTTCCTATATGTATTTTCAGTTTGATTTCGATTTTCCTATCTGAATTTGGTGACAATTCAAGGGCATCTGTTACTGGTATTGATCTTCCCATCTGTTTTAAGGTTCTGTTATGGAGAAAATGAGACACTGTGACTCTCTGGCTTCTACTTCCCTCCATTTCCCATCTGTAGCTATGGTTTGACTAAAAACCACTACCATATTTGTCCCCACCCCATGCAGAAATTCTGTCTGACACTTCAACTTCAGGTTTGGGAATAGGAGGAAAAACAAAATTGCAGTTTCCCTTTGTTACAAATATCCCCTAGTGAGACCTCTTTAGTTTTCAAAAACTAAGACGGCTTGTCTAAGAAGCCCACCAAATTTGCTCTCCATATAGAGCATTATAAGCATGTCTAAAACAGTAACTGATTTTCTGTAGGAGTGAACATGCTTTAAACTGCTGGGTTTATTTAATTTCAGGAGGGTGACGAAGAAGAGAGAGGAAGGGAATATCATAACATTCTTAGAATTTTACCTACAAATTACACTGAATCTGTTAAAAACTAACTAAAAAATTTTTTTAAATCTTTTTAAAAAAGTGGAAAAAGTAAACATAAAAATTTGCCCTTAAAATAGTAGAAATATGTTAATATAAGAGCTAAAGCACTAGTATGCAATGTTAAATACAAATGTGTATGAAGCCTGGAATTTGAATAGTAAAACAATTTTAATTGTAGCAACCTAAAATGTGGATAGATGGGGATGGCTATGGACAGGGATTAAAATGAAGACTGATATGTTGCACTAAGAATTATCTTCTTCCTTTTCATAATACCAACTTGGCCATTTAAATTGAATTTTCCTTTGATATGGATATATCAGAGGGTGTCAAATATCTGTGCAAGGTTTGCAGGAGGCTTATGAGAGCTGCTTAAATCTAAGGAAAGAAAGAAAATTCAAAGCATATGAACTTGGTCCAAAAAAGAAAACGTCCCAAGGACTGAAGGGAGCATCTATTGGAACATAGCGAGTCCCACAGCCAAGCTTCATTGCCATGCCTGAGATGTATAAAGACAAACTAGAAGTGGAAGAGTGTTTACAACCAAAACTCTGCAAGGGCAGGGAGCACAAAGGAGGAATCACTGCCATGATGGGGGAAGATCCTGACCACATACACATGTCTTCACCACATGGACTTGGAACACAACAGCTGAGATACCACTAACTGCATGGTTGGCTTGGATGGTATGGGACCAGCTTCTCCCATAGAGAGTAGCTATCGTGCCAATGGCAGCAGCAATAGGGAACGACAGGATACAGAGGTGCTAACTATGGCTTGTCCCACTTTCTGGGGTATCAGACATCTCCATCACTGACTACTATGTGAAACCAGTGCAGAGAAACCCAGAAATAGACACACATGGTATATTTCAGGGCTGATTTTATGAGTATGCACAGACATCCTCCCAGACTTACCGAATATTTAGGAGGGATGCTGAAAGTTCTGTAGGCCTGGGAGAGCACAATGTGGGAGAAGCCAGAGAAACACTTTAGAGAGACTGAGTGTTACTCACATTTCCCCCCCAAACCTGTGTGGTCTGAGGCAACACATGTTACAAGCATAAGGAGCTGTCTTATTTGTTGATCGGAAGCATATGGAGCAAATATTGGGAGTTGGCTTCTTTTCAATTCCTGTTCCAAACCCCTTCGTTCTTCCTTACCAAAACTGAAAATAAAATTTTATTCTCACTTGCTGCTAGACAGTGACCATATGAAATGGTTTTGGTCAATGAGACTCACAGAATTCTTTGAAAACGAGAGAGCCAAAGTCTTATGAGAAGAAAGCTTTCGCCTTTTACACATTTGTTCTTCTTTCTATCTGGAATGGGACTGTGATGGCCGGATTTGTCATATTCATTTTGCGACCAGATCAAATGAAACAATAGGTAATTGTAAGATTAGTTTCTTGATGACACTTTTTGTTATATATTAATGTTAGCCATCGCAAAGCACACCAGACACCAGAGTAAGGGAAAGGGTTTATTGGGGAACACCCTACAGACCCGAGTGAAGGGGCGGTGAAGGTAAAAGAGAAAGAGAGTTTAAGAGAGAAACAGAGAGGAGAGGAGCTAGCAAGGAGAGAAGATAGAGCAGAGAAGAGAGGAGAGGAGAGCAGAGAGCAGGAGAGAAGAACCAAGAGCCAAGAGAGGCCAAGAGAGAAGAGAGCAGAGAGGAGCCAAGAGAGCGCAGGAGAGAAGGGCCAAGAGAGCTTGTGTTCAGGAACAGGCCCTTTTAAAACTTTGCCTGAGGGCAGACAGGGAAGCAGGAGCAGCGAATCCCATTAGGATGGGGTGGAGCCTGGCTCAGGTAGCTGGGCCAGGCGGCTACCTGGCTTTCAGTAATGGCGGCTGGTACCGGGGCATAGAATGTCAGTAATGGCAGCCGGTCCCGGGGCACAGAATGTAGATCGCGCCACAGATCAGAGACTGCGCCTGCGCCAGTTGACTAACACTTTTGACATCTGCAAGAGCCCTGATTGTCATCTTCTAAAGTTTGTGGGTTGTGAGAAAATCCTTTACTTACTTAAATGACTATTTGTGTTTCTGTTACTTTATAGCCTAATGCATTCTAACTTATATGTTTGGAAGATAATTTAGTATTCAAAATAAGCTGGGCCTTAAATAATAAAAATCCATATTTCTTTCTTTTTCAATTAGTCACAGAAAGACATAAAAAAGACCCCCCCCACACACACATACACATACACACATACACACATACACAAACACATACACACAACACTTGTTGATTCATCCACTTGGTATAAAGTCAAGACCAGGAGCTGGTGCTGTGGCATAGTAGGCTAAGCCTTGGTCCATGGTGTTGTTTAAAGTCTCGCCCACTTCACTTCTGACCCAGCTCTTTGCTAATGGCCTGGGAAAGCAGTGGAAGATGGCCCAAGTGCTTGGGCCCCTGCAACCACATGGGAGATCTGGATGAAGCTCCTGGCTCCTGGCTTCAGATTGGCCCAGCTCCAGCCATTGTGGCCATTTGGGGAGTGAACCAGCCAATGGAAGACGTTTCTGTCTCTCCTTCTTTCTACCTGTAACCTGCCTTTTCAAATAAAAAAAGCAAAGACCAAATGCTCATCAATTGTTTGAGATCCTTTGAAGGGAAAGTGTCAATTTGAAAGGCAGAACACTATATTTGCATTTTATTGCTTTATATTTCTTTTTTATTGTAATGGCAATTCAATAGAAACAGGGATAAAAGTAGCAATGTGTTAACTGATTTGGCCCTTGATAAATATTAGTTTTGATCCCTTATCTAAGTTATAAGCAAGAATAATTCTGTGGCTTTGGAGATACTAAATTAGAAACACTATGAGATAAATACTTGAATATCCCATTTCCCTATTCATGTTTGCCAGTATCTCTGAATTTTTACAGTTACTGTACTCTATTGATAACCAAAATTTTTTATTCATGTGCTTATATTAAAGTATGTAGATAACCATGCAAAAAATCCTAGAAATCAAGCCTAGAGAAAAACTATAAGCTAAATATGGTACCACTGGCTTATTAATTTCACTCATCCAAACTTTGTTGAAGTTTTTGCTGATTACACAGTGGGAACATTTGTAGCCTTAACGGTAGCCCCACTCCCTCTCCAGGCCTATTGTGCATAAACAGAGCAGGTGTTACAGACACGTGGCTTATTCATACAAAATAAAATTTACTGAAATTTTATTTTTAATGTCAGCAAAATCGTCAAATAACAATTCTTGGGAGATAAAAGACAGAAGTGAAAGGAAGGGGAAGCATATCCCAGGATGAATGGGCCGGGCTCCAGAGTGGAAATCGTACGTGTACCAAGCATGCTCTGCACAAGGCATCCCTGATGAAGATAACAAGACCCAGATGGCCACCCCAAGAAGATTCTTTTCATGAGGAAAGTTCTGGGTGGGGTGGATTATTGTGATCAATGGAATAAACTGCAGCTGGATGAACTCTGGGTTACCTTTGAGAACTTCTAAATTAATGATGATTACACAGATTCTGACAAATTTCCCAGGAATTCTCTGAGATGGCTGGTACAAAAAAAAAAAGTGTTTAAGGGCTAGGCTGTTGATAGGCAAGCAAGAGGAGCCTCTTAGAGACCAGTGGACCTCACGGAGGAGTTGGGATGCCAGGGCGTTCAGGCAGTGCTGATTTTCAGCGCGTACGTCCCAGTGCAGCTGTGCTGGCTGTCGCCCATTCTGAGTGTTGAGTGGCTCAAGCGCTCCCTGCACAAACTGATGATGTTGGCCTTGGTAAGACTCCTTGGAAGACTAAAATAGGTGGATCCAGTTAATAGCCAAAGACGTCTAAGATAGGGTATTCATGGGAACTGAGTTGTGTCCCTCAAATGCTCACAGAGAACGCAGTGAGTGAACAGCTCTACAGTACGTACTTAATGACACCAAAAATGCAGTAGAAAAAAAAATGTAAGCTAAAAGAAAGACTATTTCAGGAAGCAGTTTGTGAACTGGGGAGACACAGCCTTTTGTATAATATGAAAGTGCAGCTCTGAAGGAGCTACCATGCATGCCAACAAGGAATGCAAGCTTGAAAGAAATATTCAGTCCTGATTCACTGATTTTTAAAACCAACTACAGATCACAATTTGTTGGTCAGGTATAGGGGGTGAAGTGGGACTTTTCAGGGGCAGTGTAGGTCTACAGTGATGGAAGCATGCCTGAGCCAGGGTTGTAAGGTTGGTTACCCAGGGACATGTGTATCTGTAATCAGTAAATGGCTGTTATGCTCTTCTTGGAATTTTAGGCCAAGTTGTCCACTCAGGCTCCATCTTGAAGGCTCAGTATTTCCCAGGGATTAGATTAGATATTCAATCAATAACACTGCTTTGCACTGTATTCGAGATTTTAGGCTCTGTAGTTCCAGAACTACTAAGATGCACAGCATATAGTTCTTTTGAGTTAATATGAGTCAATTCATTAATTCTGTATTTATTTCTTGAACTCTCCTACTTGCCTGGTATTCAACCAGTACATTAATTCTTCTAGATTTTTACATTTAGTAATACAGCAATTTGCTTACCTAAATAGATATCTTAAGTGAACCTCAGAGGAGGTAAACTTCTTACCAAGCTGAAGGAAACCAAGAGATTATATTTTCCACTTTGAAGTGAAAAGAGGATTTGAGGTAGCATCAAGAGTCTACAGTGTTACTCCTGATTTTGTTCACTTTGGATCAAAAGTAACCAATCAATTTTACCATAGATAATAACAGAAACTCAAACTGGAAACTTTAAGAGAGAAATAATCCAATGAAGAAGCCATAGAGTTCTGGTAACATTTTTAATCTATCAACCACTTTGTTTTCTCGGGTAAGTCACTGGCAAAAAGTAGCAGTTAATAGAAAACACTAGACAGTTTCAATAACTTGGTGGAAATCTGAGATACATCTCTTATTAACTGTATGAATATAAGCAAGATTTTCCATGTTAAAGTCCCATTTTGCTCGTCTGTTATATGGTGACAGTAACAAGGTTTACTTCCTAAGGCTACGTGAAGATTAAATGTCAAACTTGGATCTGTGCCTGACACACTGAAATATTAAATAAGTGTTGTCTATAATTGTAGAACAGAGTACTACAAAAGACATTCTTTGCAGTAGAAGAGAAAATCCTTATTCTGTATATTGACAAAGAAGTCTCAGAAACTATATTACAAATCTTAAAAAAAATTGACCAGAATGCATTCCTCCAAAATTCCTTGTTCCCCTTTGTGTTTATGTTTGTTTGTTTCTTGTGAGATAGTCTTTGCTAAACTGAGGGAGGACATTTGTGGAGAAATGTGACACAATGAGATAAGGCAAGGCAGGAAAAGAAATCAAAGTCCCACAAGATTACAAAAGCAACCTCTGAACTTCAGTCACAGATGAGAAAAAGCAGGTACACAATATATTTTGCTATTTCTAGGCTGAATCTAGTCATGTTACAAGGGTTAATTCATTCCAGAAAAAAACAAAGCAGCTTCCTTCCAGTTCACAAAACAACTAGGAAGTAGGTTATACCAAAGTTGGAAGGGGAAGGAGGAAGAGAAAAATAAGGATGGAAGACCATTAACAAAGGAAAAAGTAGTTGGGGAATGGAGCAGTTCTGAGGATGGGGTTTTTCAGCTGTTTTATTGCTAATACATTATTGGTTTTTACCAATATTCTAAGACATTTCTTTAATTCCAGAGTTAAAGTAGTGCCATGCCAAATAGAGAAATGCACAAGATATTATTAAGTTGGACATATATGTTGGATTCAAATATGTAAAGCAATAATATTTAATACAAAAGCTAAAATCAAAATATTTCAAAACTCAAATTGTATTTCCAACTATGTATAACAGGACAAATATATTCCTGCAGAGAAATTATATTTCCTCAAGATGAATCTTCACAGTTAATAGCTGGATACTCACAAACTTCTGACCTACTTTCTTTCAAAATTAGCCCTTTAATCTGTAGTGATCTGTGATTGGGTCATCATAATACCCAAGATCAGGCATATTGTCTAGTTGATTCAGGTTTCCGTTTTTCATTCTAATTGTCAGCATGCAAATTACATCTTACTTGATAGGGGGCAGAATGTATCAGAGATAATAAATGCCATGGAATATTCACCAAATATAAATCAGTATACATCTGTCATGCATCCTGTGTCAAAGAGTGCATTCCCATTGGGAATAGTGACACTTTCATTTAAAAAGTCCATTTGAGGGGCTAGCACTGTGGTGTAGCAGGCGAGGCCACCACCTGCAGTGCCGGCATCCCATAAATCCCGGCTGCGCTGCTTCCATCCAGCTCTATGATGTGGTCTGGGAAAGCAACAGAAGGTGGTCCAACTCCTTGGACCCCTGCACGGGTGTGGGAGACCCGGAAAAAGCTCCTGGCTCCTGGCTTTGGATTGACGCAGCTCTAGCCATTGCAGCCAATTGGGGAGTGAACCAGCGGGTGGAAGACCTCTTTCTCTCTCTCTGCCTCTGCCTCTCTATAACTCTATCTTTCAAATAAATAAATATTTTAAAAATACACTTGATATGAGCAAATAAAATGAAATAGCACGATTTGTAATGTGGATTATGAAGCAAAAAATGTGGGTGATTATTTGTCTTAGCAGCTATGTAGATGGTTAGGATGCCAGTGTCCCATACTTGGAGGACCTAGGTTCCAGGCCCAGCCCCACCTCCTGACTCCAGCTTTCTGCTACTGCAGTCCTTGGGAGACAGTGGTGATAGCTCAACTAGTTGTCTTCCTGCCACCCACATGGGAGACCTGGACTGAATTCCTAGCTTCAGACTTTGGCCTCAGTCCAGCCCTAACTGTTGTGGGAGTAAACAAGGGACAGGGAGTACTCTTTCTCATAAATAACTTTAAAAGAAAAAAAAAAAAGGAAAATTGACAAAAGCGAAAGTGGCAGTTATCAAAATGTGTTTCAGATTCTAGTGAAATCATCATAAAACCAAAGTTTCTACAATTCCAAGATAATAAATGTCTGGGAATGGAAGGTGATGAAAAAAAGGAGGAATCTAAATGCTTTTTTATTTACCCAGCTCTGCAAAAAATTGTGCCTATGGTGAAGGGAAACTTGAAACAGAATCCTTTAGACACAGGCCTTTACTATAGTCACATTTCTGCAGATCTGCATAAATATCTAAAGAAAAGTTTTAATTCCACCCAGATAAATGCATTCAAACCTCTACTTAGAATCTGTGAATTCACATAGACTGATATTTATTTTCTCTTGGTGTTGGGAACAATGGCCCCAAGTCATAAAGATCATATAGCCCTTGTAATTTCAAATCTGTATTATTTATGGCCTAAGAATACATGAGTTTTCCTGATTTAATCAAGCCCTCTTCCTCCTCCTAGATTCAGCTAAACCGGCATGAAATCTGCAGCATACACCCAGCTAACAAAGACAGATGTGAGTGAAGGAAAAGCCCTTTCCTGGTTCTCATAAAAGCTCTCAAGTTTCAGGCTGATGGTCTTTTCTCCTTAAAAGGTAGCAGAATTTACAATTACAAAAGTTTGCCTAGTGGGAAGTTGCATAATTCTCCCCACCAGCACCATAGAAAATTCTCATTTTCTGTCTTTTGATAATCTCTGGCTTGCCAATGCATTCGGTTTCTATTGAATATTTTCCCTTTATACTCTTTCAAATCAGGAATTGAACAGTGAAGAAAACTACTTTAAAATTTGTGACTGTAACCTTTTCTTTTGAAACTTTTTGTCACTTGGATGGAACATTTGAATAGTAGTGAATCATCAGAGCCTTGCAATGTGTCCTGAGGCTGTGGTAAGCAGGATATGAAATTAATCGAGTAACTGCTTTTAATTTGAGATAATTGCATCCTTGTTTCACAGTAGTTTCCTCTTCAAGTCTCCCTCTGCTTTTAGCAGATGTTGTGATGTTGGAAACTCACTCAAGTATAGTCCTTCACTGGGGCTCTGTCATGAGACAACCGCACAGGAGAAAACAGAACTTTAACAGAGAGTGGGCCCCTGACCTGGTCGTGTTCTCATCTGGCTAACCATTTCCCCAGGTCCATTTTTCTATGGAAAACAAAATTAGAAGATGTTCCATAAACTCCTGATTTAGCATTTTCCATCTCCCAGTCCTCTGGAATCTTTCCTAATTGACTACAATGAAAAATTGCATTTGTGATCATGTGATCCTGGAGACAGAAATCAGCTGTTAAATAGAGACCATCTGGGGGATTCAGAGTCGTCTACAAAGATAAATCCATCCAATACGGGATTATTTTCATAATTTCCAGGTACTACAAAATCAGATGTTCTATAAGTTGATTCTGATCACTCTGTTCAGCCAAGTGACTAGAAGTACATGGTCTCATGTGACGATTAGTGGCCACTACGCACTCTCTGTTCCTCATTCTGCCTGTTCCTGATACCACCAACATCAATACAAAAGAAGAATTTGAAGACATAGAATCAATAGATGAAGACACAGTTTCAGCTCACGTCATTCCCAGGAAATGTGGTAGATGAGGTTAGGTGTATGGGGAGGGATGTGATGAGTAATGACTGGGACTGGGAAAGAGAGACAAGGGAACTCTTTTAAATAAAGAAACAAAAAATACATACCAAAACCATAAATAAGCTTAGCTCACAATCATGTACAACAGCATGAGAGCATGGGCTGAGGTATCTCCCTAAGCCACATCACCCACCCACCACCCACAGGCCAAGCGACCCAGGGGCCTGAGAAGGGCTCTTCAAGGTAAGTCAAGAGCCCTACTACTCTAAGATCTGCTGGTGCAGCTCCTTCTGTATAGGACAACTGAACGATTCACCAAAGGGACTCTGTGGTATAAAACCATGCTTTTTTTGGCAGCAGAGGGAAAGAAAGGAGTCAACAGTTAAAGCAGCTCATCTGAGGAGTCAAGGCATTCCTGAATGTGAGCGCAGCACAAACCACCCACAGCTGGCCTTGACCTACAGGTGTCAAATATATTCTCTGAAAGCTTAATGCTTTTTACTAATGTGCAGCTTTGACAAAAGGAGAGCAGAAAAGAATGGTGCTTTATTCAACGAATGTAGGCGGAGAGCGTTTTCTTTACTTCTCTCTTTAATTGATTTCATCTTGTTCTTTATGTCAAAAGGGCAGATCTTTGTTTTAAATATGATCTCCATTTCATCTCTGTTTTAATGCTTTCTTTGCACACACGAATTTCAGAATATAACTGCCTGTAGATAGCTAAAGGAGGAGAATTATCAAGAGGGCAATATATTCAACGGGGCTGGTATTATGCATAGCTTGTTAAGCCACCACCTATGGTGTGGCATCCCATATGGGCACTGGTTTGTGTCCTGGCTGTTCCACTTCCAATCCAGCTCCCTGCTAATGTGCCTGGGAAAGCAGCAGAAGATGGGTCTAAGTACGTGGGCCTCTGCACCCAGGTGGGAGACACGAGTGGAGTTCCAAGCTCCAGGCTTCTGCTTTGTCCAGCTCCAGCCATTGGGGCCATTTGGGGAATGAAACAGCCCATGCAAGATCTCTCTCTTTCTCTCTTTCCCCTTCTCTCTGTGTAACTCTGCCTTTCAAATTAATTAAATCTCAAAAAAGGACAAAATTCTAGATTTGCAAAAGGAAAGGAGCTTCCAAATCTGACTTTTAAGCTTTGCTAATATCTAACTCTTAATCTTCCTTTGTCAGGTGGTACATGGTCAAGAAGAGGTAGCTGTGCTTGTTAACAGCATAAGAACTAGGTGGACAGAAGAGAGTTCATCATGATGGGGGAAGACATGACAGTATGTCAGTAACTTGAAGAGTGTGAGTGTAAGTAATCAACAGCAGCATTCACTGAGTTCCATTGAAACAACAGCTAAACACCCAATGTAGACACTGATCAGGAAAATCCTTGGCTTTTCAAACTGCAATACCCTGGACTTGCCTTGTTTAACCTTTTTGTGTTTTATTGACCTTTTTGAAAGTTGCATGAAAACAATGAACCCTCTGCTCTGCCCTCCAAACACACACACACACACACACACACACACAGCCATGCACAATTTTGCCTGCAGTTGGCAGGAAGCCCCAGACTGCTGGAGCCATGGCACAATCCCTACGTTAAGAGCCCTTCTCTTGAGAAGTCTTCATAAAGCCTCTTCTGGGATGTTTATAACAGACAGTTTGTTTAAGAGAGCATGATGTCATTGTTCAAAGCTTTGAAAGATTGCCAGAAATTGAGATTTCCTTTCGTGGAGTGGTGTTTTCATGTTAAGCACTTGATAAATATTTGCTGAGTGATTGAAATAAACAAGTGAATGTGCAATACCGAGATCTTACAGTTATGTATCTGCTCCAAAGCCAATGCTAGTTTAAATAATTTGCTGTGCCTTTAGGGCTGGAATGGTGGTGCTGCTCCGTGAGGCTACCAGCACCAAGAGAGTGCAGGGTGTCTCACCATGGGAACTTTCTCTGTCAATGTGATAGGAACACATTCACATTTGTCACTCAGACTTTAATCGCTCATAACTTTCCTTGTGGTGATTAGAATAATGCTCTCTCTCCCAAAGATATCTATGTTCTAATGTTGAAATCCGTAATGGGTTACCTTATGAGGAAAAAGAGACTTTAGAGATGTAATTAAGATTACAGAATTTGAGATTATCCTAGACAATCCTAGTGGGCTCAGTGTAATTAATGGAGTCTTAAAGAGCAGAGAACCTCAATCAGTGTCCATCAGAAAAAGACATAACAATGGGAGGGTCAGAGAGATCCAATGCCCTTGGTTTTGAAGACAGAACAAGGGGACGATGAAGCAAGACATGTGAATGGTCTCCCGAGGCTGACGAATGGAAGGTGATAGATTCTTCTGTGCAGTTTCCAGAAGGGAATGTCACCCAGTGAGACCCTGTCACAATCTTGACCCACAAAAGCATAAGGTAAAAAAATGTGTGTTCTGTTTTTATTTTAAGAGTTATTTATTTATTTGAAAGGCAGGGTTACAGGAGGCAGAGGCAGAGAGAGAGAGAGAGAGAGAGAGAGAGGTCTTCCATCCTCTGGTTCACTCCCCAAATGGCTGCAATGGAAGGGGCTGCACCGATTCGAAGCCAGGAGCCAGGAGCTTCTTCCTGGTCTTCTACTCTGGCAAAGGGGCCCAAGGACTTGGGCCATCCTCTACTGCTTTCCCAGGCCATAGCAGAGAGCTGGATTGGAAGAGGAACAGCCAGGACTCAAACCAGTGCCCATATGGGATCCCATTACTGCAGGTGGAGGCTTTACCCACTACACCACAGCACTGGACCCTGTGCTGTTTTTTTTTTAATTATCTATTTATTTTTATTTTATTTTAGAGATAAGGAGACACAGAGAGATTTCTGATTTATTCTCCAAATGCTCAAAACAGCTATGGGTAGGCCAGGCCAAAGTCAGGAGTCAGGACTCCATCCAGGTCTCCCAGGTGGGTGTCAGGGATCCATCTACTTGAGCCACTATGTTGCGCTTTCCCAGGGTTCACATTAGCAGGAGGCTAGATTGGTAGCAGAGCCAGAACTCAAAGCAGTCACTCCAATATAGGTTTGCACGTTTCCCACAGAGATGCTTCATCATGTTGCCAGATGCCCACCCTGAACTTGTGTTGTTTTAAGGGATAAGTTTGTAGTAACTTGTAACACAAATATAAAACCAGTACATGCTCACAAAATGAACACTGACACTGTCCTAAACACTTCCCGTGAATTAACTCACTCCTTGTAAATCCTTTCAGGCAGGCATTCATTTTGACAATACTTAGGCGAAGAGCAAATAGAAGCACCTTGGCCAGGGTTATTCAAACCCAGTCACTCTGTCTAAGGATCAGGACCTTCACCAGGCAGTAGTGTCGGGGAAATGCGATGGCTGAGGCCATAGACAGAATGGATATGGAAAAAGCACAGTGACTGGAGCTCCTGAAACTTTTCTCTGGAAGGTGTGTGTGTGCGTGTGTGTTTGTGTGTATGTGTGTGTGAGAAAGAGCAGGCGAGGAAGGGAGAGACAGAGTGTGTAAGTGGGTGTATATGTCTGCGTCTGTGTGAATCCATGTACTTACCTGTGTGACTGTGTAGGCATCTGTGGGTTGGTCTGTGTCATCTTAAGGCTTGAGCACACACACAAATGACAGCAAAGCTCAAGGGAATAATTTGTAGATTCCCAGGCCACTAGTTCTTAAAATAGAATGGTGTTTTCCCAGCTCTGATCTTTCTCGGGCAGAGGAAACAGCACATCTTGGTAGCCACTGGCCTACAAGAATGAAAGAACAATCAAGAAAACAGAAAATCATGAGATTTCTCAAGGTTTAAAGTTATCTTTCTTTCCCTGGGTCTTTGCATTTTTAATAGAATTTCTAAGAGGAATCTTGAACACCAGTTTATGGTTGGGGTAGATAGAGGTCACAGAAGTCAGTTTGCAGAACCGAACCCTGGACGTAGTCAGAATGACGTACAGTGCCAATGTTGGCCGCATTCTGACCCAGGGAGGACCCTCGCCTCCAACTCATGGAATCCTTTTTTGAATTGCTTTGTAATTTCATGTTTCCCGTCTTGATGAAAAAAAAAAAAGGACTGCTATCATCAGCACTAAACTATAAATCAGTGAGTAACGTATGAGTGTGGACATATTTGTAACTTCTTTCTTCTTAGATCTCGGAACTTTCTAAGAAAGGATTTAGGTAAAAGAAGGAGCATCTTTTCATTATTCTGGAACAGCGGAAGCTGTTATTTTTCAATGCTCTTACACAAAAGCGTTGAATAAATGTGAGTAGAGAAGGACACTTGCAGGGCTGGCCTGGTGGCGCCCTGGGTTGGACCACTGACCCGACACAGGCGTCTCCTACAGGTATCAGCTGGAGTTCCAGTTACTCCACTTCCCATCCAGATCCCTGCTAATGGGTCTGGGAAAGCAGTGGAAGATGACCCAAGTGCTTGGGCCCCTGCCGTACACATGGGAGACAGAGTTATCCGGTATCTGCTTCTGCCTGGCCCAATAACCAACATTGTAGTCATTTGGGGAGTGAACAAGCGGATGGATTTCTCTCTCTCTCTCTCTCTCTCTCTCCCTGTATGTGTGTGTGTGTGTGTGTGTCTGTGTCTGTGTCCCTTCCTCTCTCTCCTGTGGGAGAACCAGAAGCAGCTTTTGGCTCCAGGTTTTGGCCTGCCCCAGGTCTGGCTGCTGTGGCCAATTGAGGAGTGAACCTGCAGATGAAAGAGTTTCTCTCTCTGTCTCTCTTTCTCTCTCTTTACTCTACCTTTCAAATAAATAAAATAAATATTAAAAAAGAGTGTTTATAATGATTTGATTTCTTTTTTTTTTTCTTTTTGACAGGCAGAGTGGACAGTGAGAGAGAGAGACAGAGAGAAAGGTCTTCCTTTGCCGTTGGTTCATTCTCCAATGGCCACCGCGGCCGGCGCGCTGCGGCCGGCGCACCGCGCTCCTCTGATGGCAGGAGCCAGGTGCCAGGTGCTTTTCCTGGTCTCCCATGGGGTGCAGGGCCCAAGCACTTGGGCCATCCTCCACTGCACTCCCGGGCCACAGCAGAGAGCTGGCCTGGAAGAGGGGCAACCGGGACAGAATCCGGTGCCTCGACCGGGACTAGAACCCGGTGTGCCGGCTCCACAAGGTGGAGGATTAGCCTGTTGAGCCACGGTGCTGGCCTGATTTGATTTCTTGTTAGCACAAGCTCAAGGATCTATTTCTGACATAATTTCATGGAGATACTCTGAAAGAAATGGAAACATGTGCTGTATTTATTTATTCAGGAAAATGTCAAAATGTTCTCCAATCTTTGACATGTATAATAGGTAGAAAGACAGCAATATTTTGTCAATAGTTATTTTAAGAGCACAGTGTCCTTCAGCATATAGTTTACAAATGATTTATCTGAGTGAATAAAATAAATATCTTTGTTCAGAAATCTTCAATTAAAAGCAGTGTTTTTCAAAGATTTAGAAACTGATTTGATAAGCTGTTCCTTGAAATGGTAAATATCAGTTTCTGCATATTGCCATCATTTCATATTATTCTTCGTTGGTCTTACACATTTTTTTTTCTGTTTAAAGTTTCCCAAAGAAAAGAAAACTGACAACGTTAGGAAGTGGTAGCATGAGTAAAATTAGGGCTCAATCCAATCATCTTTCCTTGCTCTCACAAACAACTGGAGTCATCACAGGCCTCTCTCTTACGTAAATAAGGCCTGCTGGACGAACTTTATAGCATCACAAAGAGTGAGTCACTGTTTTGTTTATTTATGTTCTTTTTCTAGCTATCTCTAGAGAAAGAACGCTTTGGGCAGCCTTCCCACTACTTTTCCATAAACCCTCTCCACTGGTCCCTCAGTCCCACACAGCGACACTCACACGTAACAGCCCCTGCTTCGTACGCCACAACCAGTCTTGTTCCTTTTGACTACGGTAGAGGCCACTTGGTCATTACACAGTCTGCATGTCTTTATGGCCTTTGGTTTAGAAAGAGGAGGCTTTCAGTCTCTAATTTCTTTCTAATCATTTTTTAAGTGCTTCAAATATTGTGTACATGACAGCTTTAAAAAAGCAAATGCATAACCCTTTTTGTGAGGAAAATTTCTCATCTTTCTGAAAGACAGGGGTGCACTAGGGAGTTCCACTGTGGTAGTTGAGACCTTCACTAAGGTCTTGGAAGAGACCCTGCTCCCAACAACCATGAATCCTCATTTATGGAGAAACATGCATCAGTAGACGACAATAGAATTCTTTCTGGGAGAAAACCATCCTCTGAGATAAACCCTGGGAAGCTCCCTCGAGAGACTGAGAGGAAGATAGGAGACACTCTTGTCGATCACCCATGTGGTTAATCTGCTCCTGGTAGCAACAGATGATGCACAGCCAAATTATCTTCCTCTCTTGACAGCCAATTCTTTTTCCTAGAGAGGAAGTGGAGAAAAGTGTACCCTAATCCACTGCTGTGGGAATGTAAACTGGTACAAACATTTCAAACTTATGTAGGGACGATAGTAAAAGAGCCATATCCTAGAAAATTTAGAAGAAAACTAAGTTAAAAATTAAATAAAATTATTATGGTTTAAATGTGCTAAGTTCTGGGATAGTTTCTAATGAAGAGAGGATAACATAGCCAGATTATGACCTAGAGGGATATGTTATTATATTTATTATGGGATACCAGGAGGAAATCATGGGTTTGAAGCCAAGAAATAAATAATGTGAACAATAGCAATAGTTAAGGAAATAGGTCAAAGGAGAGCCAGAAAACAAGACAGACAGTAGAAGAGAAGTAGAAAAATAGAGAAAAAATGAAATTAAGATTAGCTGTGAGTACAATGTCTTAGACCATTTTGTGTTGCTCTAACAGAATATCTCAGGTGGGTACTTTATAAAGTAAAGAGGTTCATTTTGATCACAGTTCTGGAGGTCTGAGAGCACAACACTTGGTTTTCAATGCTCCTTATGATATAATCTTTTTCTGTCTTTTCTTTTCTTTTCTTTTCTTTTTTGACAGGCAGAGTGGACAGTGAGAGAGAGACAGATAGACAGAGAGAAAGGTCTTCCTTTGCCGTTGGTTCATTCTCCAATGGCCGCCGCGGCCGGCACACTGCGCTGATCCGAAGGCAGGAGCCAGGTGCTTCTCCTGGTATCCCACGTGGGTGCAGGGCCCAAGCATTTGGGCCATCTTCCACTGCACTCCCGGGCCACAGCAGAGAGCTGGCCTGGAAGAGGGGCAACCGGAACAGAATCTGGTGCCCCGACCAAGACTAGAACCTGGGGTGCCAGTGCTGCTAGGCTGAGGATTAGCCTATTGAGCCACAGCACTGGCCTATGACATAATCTTTTTCATTCAGACCATAAATGAGTAAAATAAATTGGGCATCAAAGATAAACATTTACCAGTGTAGCAACAACTTATGATGCAATCTAAGACAAAATCCTCTGTCCAGTGAGGGATCAACAACACTGGAGAGATACTCATTCTCAAATACCCAAATTAAGGATACCCAGGGAATCATGTAGCTAGCAGTAGGAATACAGAATGGATGGATCCTTAAAGATGAGTCAGTTTTGTAAAAGAGAGACTGTGAGTGAAGCCAAGCGAGCGGAAGTTTTGGGAATAACAACAACAGCAAAAAGCCCGTGATAAAAAGAGCTGAGGAAAACAAGATGAACAAGAATCCCAGAGATAGTAGGAAAATCAAGCTGTGGCAAGACCCCAGTGAAGATTTCACAAGCTTCTGCCTTCGAGGTCAATGGGTAGCTGCATAGCTCCTCCCACTTTCTCTGCTTTCATATTATTGCATGTTGCATTACCTTTTCCTGAGTGCTCCTTCATAAATCTCCACTGGCAGTCTCAAAATTCTAATCAAAGCTCCAAAAGCTAAGTAAGATAGAGAGTGAAACAAAGGGATGATGAGAGAACTATATGTGCAAGAAGATTTGGGAAAGAACAGACCAAGAGAGTCAGTAATCCCACTTCTGGGAATATACTCAAAGGAAATAATGCCAGCATATGGACAATGTAATTCACATTCCTTTACTGCAGCTCTCCTCAAAATGACAAAGGTATGCAAACAACTTAGATGGCCTTCAGACCATGAACAAATAAAGGAAATGTGATATATATACACACATGGAATATCATTCAGCCATAAGAACGAAATCCTGACATTCGCAACAAAGTGGATGGAATTGGAAACCATTGTGCTAAGTGAGATAAGTCAGACACCGAAAGATATTTTCCCTCATATGTGGAAGTTGAAAAATATATACACATACAAAGTAGATCCCATATTATTTGGTAAATAGACATTTATAAATGTTGTCTTCACTGTATTGTAAGTCTTACGTAAAGCATATCCTTATTCTTGATTTTATGACCTCTGTGTTGAGTTTTACAATATGTGATATTAATATATCCATCCCTGCTTTCTGTGTTTGTTATTTTCCTGGTATATATTTAATTTTTTCAGCTTTCTAAATCTTTTAGTATGGCTGAATCTCTAACATACAAACACAGTTGGATTTCACCACTGTATCTTGATAAAGATTTACTTTTATTAAAAAAAAAAGAGAGTCAATAACTAGAGTGAGTTTTCTTTAACAAGACACTCTCACATGTGTTACAAAAAGGAAAATAAATCATGCAAAAAAAAGTTAAGTCCAGGGTTTTTGCAAAGGGGAGGTATGAGCACCTTTATGCTGAATGAAGTTGGAGTCATTGGAGGACAGTTGTGTTGGGAGGAGGCCTTTGGGTAGATTTAAACATATGAGGAAATCCTCATGGATAAGAAATGCATAAAATTATCAATTTGGTTCCTTGTCTATTATTTAGTTGTGGCTTTCATTGAAAAGAATAAAATTTATATTACATTGTAAAGTCTTCTAAGAAGGGATTCAAAAAGTTCATGGAAAATGAACATTATGGAAAAAAACTGTAGATTTAAAAAAATGCACAAAATAAGTGCATCTTCTAATTTCATATTCCCATGAACTTATTTAAGTGTCCTTGTACATTCATGTGTTTTGTGCACCAGATTTCAAGGATTTTTTCCTGCCAAAAACAGGCAGAAGTGTCTTTTATTTTCTCTTTCCCCACTGCCTTTCCTCCAGTCCAACCTGAGGCACTCTATTTAAACAAAGTTCTGTCGTCAGTGACTTCCAAGCCAGATCCTAACCAGGACACTCCCTCTTGGGTCCAACTGCATAGATGCTGATTTCCATGACAGTTCTGCGTAGGAAAAGGAGGGTGGGAACTGATTCTGAGGTCGCATGTGGCAGTAACTGACGGCCAACATTTGTCCCAAACGGAGTACATCTACTTTTAGCAGTGTAATTTGTTGATCATCTCCTTCTCCAGCTTGTCCCCTAATGCCAAGACAGCTCAAGTTAGGACTAGCTTTGGAAATCATGGGCCAAATACAATATTAACACAAAATACAAATAAATGACACTGTTCAGATCTCAAGCGTTAGCAGTGGATGTCACAGACAAGTGAACATAAAAAGAAAATACATAAATTAACATGTATTAAGATAGAAAAGAATTTTCAAGGAAAATAGGAAGAATACATGGGCTTTTGAGATGATGGTTCAAGGATGTAGTTCAATTCAGCCAACCTGTGTATTATCAAGAGTGCTAACAATGTAAATAGTACTTTGATAACTCAGCAGCGTCAGTGGGAAACCCATAACTTTGAGGGCCAGAGAAGAACATTTATTTTTCTAATGATATTACTTTTTCCACAGAAATGGCTTAAGAGGCCACCATTTAAACACTTAATGTTATAAAAATTACATCTCTGGTATATTAAGGAAAATTACCTGTCAAATAGACTAACTCATATGAAAGTAGTGACAAATTCAAAACAAACCAAGATGTGAGAGTCTACCAAACAGAAAGACTAAAATCTAAATTCATTACTGTCATGAGAGCTCTACTTATCTCTTACAGACACTATCTCATTAACTTTCTGTTTTGTTCAGTAATAACAAATACATCCTCAGTAATATATTGTTTCATTTTTGTAGCAAAGCCAATAGACGAGTCTGCTATATTCTTTAAGACTAGCTTTGTTATTTTAGACTAAACTAAACAGTCAAATCTCAAAAAGAAATCATTTTCACAAAACAATGGATCTACTTCCACATCCCGTGTTACATCAATAAAGATAAAAATGATACGGTAGATTTTTATATTGCATAAAGGCTATTATCAGATGATTTTCAAATGAAAATCTTAAAACATGTTTAGATGACATTAATATTGTAATGCATATTTTCAGATTACATAATATTAAACACAGATGTAATATTTTCAGAACAATTTAGCTTTAAAAACAGATATGTGTTTTATTAAACTAATGTTTTCCTGGTTTTGATCTTTTTTCTCTTTTTTTCTGATTTTCTTCTCCATATGAAAAATAAAACATGATTCTAAAGAGATCATAAGCTTGTAATTTTCTTAGTTTTTATTTACTAGAACTTTTACAAACATTTTGTTCAGGAGAGTTTTATGAAGAACTGAAGAATAGGGTCAGAAGTATCACCAGGTTCTTTTTCTTTTAATTTTTTACTTAGTAAATATAAATTTCCAAAGTACAGTTTATGGATTACAATGGCTTCCTCCCCCCCATAATTTCCCTCCCACTCACACCCCTCCCATCGCCCACTCCCTCTCCCATTCCATTCACATCAAGATTCATTTTCAATTATCTTTATATACAGAAGATTGATTTAGTATATATTAAGTAAAGATTTCACCAGTTTGCACCCACACAGAAACACAAAGTGTAAAATACTGTTTCAGTACTAGTTATAGCATTACTTCACATTGGACAACACATTAAGGACAGATCCCACATGAGAAGTAAGTACACAGTGATTCCTGATGTCGATTTAACAATTTGACACTCTTGTTTATGGCGTCAGTAATCTCCCTAGGCTCTAGTCATGAGTTGCCAAAGCTATGGAAGCCTTTTGAGTTCGCCGACTTCGATCTTATCTGCATATATGAAATTTGTTTACCTTAAATAAAAAAAATAAGAAAAAAAAGAAGAGTCATCGCTAAAAATTTGAAGGGTTATCTTGCATAAAAATTATTCTGAAATTTGTTCCAGAAGGCAAAATTCTGACCAAGAAGAGATGTTGAGTCCTCAGTCCAAAGAAAAGTCTTACAAATCAGAACTGCTTCACCAAGTAAGGAAATTCTAGAAATATTCCAAAAGACGTTATATGTCCTTGTCAAAGCTTAAAAAGAGATTTCTATGATAATTTAACTTTTGAACAATTCTTCAAACATGGGGAATTTTTCATCTCACAATATTATTTTGACACCATTATTTCAAAATATCACACTATAGGGCAAATGTGGAGTTGCATTTTAATGATTGATAAGTTTATGTGTTCAGAAACGTAAATCATTACTCAAACCCTGATTACAGAGATTCTGAGTCTGATAGCTAAAAAATCATCATGAAATGAATTGTGCACACAAAGAGCAAATGATGTAAAATTACACTTGAAAATACAGAAAATTTTTCAGTAATTTCAGAAAGAATTAATGATAGAAAACATCTTTAGATTTTCAGTAAAGATCACACAATATGTTGTCAAATAAAAATAAATTGAGGTGTGAAATGGATGAAGTTTAACACCTTTAGAGTTTTAATTTCTTGTTTCTAGGAAGGTGGGGGGAGGAGTATCATTACATTCTTAGAATTTTATCTGAAAATATGTAAAAACTAGAAATTAAAAAATAATATAGCAATGAGAGAGAGAGAGAGAGAGAGAGAGAGAGAGAGAGAGAGAATATGAACTCAACGCAGTTTCAAACTACCCACACACTGGGGTAAGCATTTCATTCAGTGCTTATGATGCTGTTTGGGATGCCCATATTCCATATTGGAGTGCTTAGGTTTGAGTCCTAGTTCTGCCTTCTAGTTCAGCTTCCTGCTCCTACATATGCTTAGACACAGTGGCAATGTTACAGGGCGTAGGGCCATGCCATCCATGAGGGACATACTAGTTCCTGGCTCCTAGCTGCAGGTTTGAACCTACCCAGCCCTAGTTGGCTCATTCCTCAGTATTGTCTCTCCTGTCATTCTGCTTTAAATAATCAAAAATAAATTAAAAAATTTAAACTCCTTATGTATTAAGAAATTCTAAATATATGTACTTAGTTTTTGCATGTAAAGCAAAATTCCTTAGGAGTGTCTTCATAAGAACATTTTTATAGTGCATTAAAAACTCAGTTACTCAGGCATGAGTAATGCTTGAATAGCTGCAATTCTACACACAACTCAACTAAGTGGATACATTTCTCTCTTTTCATGACTTTTTTCCTTTAAAATGTAAATTCAACATTGTCCTTCTTCTTCTTCTTCTTCTTCTATTTTCTTTTTTTTTTTTTTTTTGACAGGCAGAGTTGACAGTGAGAGAGAGACAGAGAAAGGTCTTCCTTTGCCGTTGGTTCACCCTCCAATGGCCGCCGCGGCTGGCGCACTGCGTTGATCCAATGGCAGGAGCCAGGTGCTTTTCCTGGTCTCCCATGGGGTGCAGGGCCCAAGCACTTGGGCCATCCTCCACTGCACTCCCAGGCCATAGCAGAGAGCAGGCCTGGAAGAGGAGCAACCGGGACAGAATCTGGTGCTCTGACCGGGACTAGAACCTAGTGTGCAAGGCGAAGGATTAGCCTAATGAGCCGGGGCGCTGGCCTCAACATTGTCCTTCTAACATCTCCCAAGTCCTGTGTATGGATTATGATGCTAAACTGGAATGGTTGGATATCAGCTGTTCATTTTGCAAATTATTCAACAGAAATCTCAGAGGTTGAGATTTAAACATAGTTTAAAACACATGGCCCTTTACTATTACATGTTGAATGTCCTTATTATTGGATTGAATAAAAGCCTCTGTGTAAACATGAACAAAATTCCTAGGAATGAAATCTGAATGAATTGAAACTCATAGTAACCTGGAAGCCAAGAATACAACCCACAATCATCCGAGTCAGGCTTCTTCAAGAATTAAAGACTTGTCCCACCAAGCATTGTCATACAAGAATTATTCTTTGAGGGTTTGGCGCTGTGGCATAGTGGGTAAAGTCACCGTCTGCAGTGCCAGCATCCCATATGGGCACCAGTTCGTGTCCCTGCTGTTCCACTTTCAAACCAGCTCTCTGCTATGGCCAGGGAAAGCAGAAGATGGCCCAAGTGCTTGGGCCCCTGTATCCGCGTGGAAGACCCAGAAGAAGCTCCTGGTTCTTGGCTTTGGATCTGCACAGATCTGTTGTGGCCAATTTGGGGGAGAACCATTGGATGGAAGACCCCCTCCCCGTCTCTCCTTCTTTCTCTCTGTAAATCTGACTTTCAAATAAATAAGTAAATAAATACAAAAAATGGAATTACTCTTTGAAAGTATGCACTGAATGCACCCTCAAATGGCAGTGGCTGATAAGGGGCACCACGCATGTCACATGACTGAGATGTCTATGTTCCACACTGGACTTTCCTAAAGTAAGACTCTGTCTAGGAAGTTGGATTATTTACGTTTGCCTTCTGGTTATTGAATCAGTTACCTGAATGTTGACAGATAGGTTGTTTTCCAGAATCCTTTCCAGCAAAATTCCAAGTCCTAAATTTTCAAGGTAGGATGTGGGCAGAAGTGAAGGATGGCACAGGAAGCCATCATGGAAAGTATAAGGTTGAAAACAGCGCCCGTATGTGCAAGGGGAGAATACCAGAAGGGAAAGAGACAGGCTGACAACTCTTTCTTCCGATTTGCACCCCTCTTAGTTCCAATGTGGAAAAGCACATTTAATAATACTTTTTGGCAATAGGTCCAAGGACTGAAGGACTTTAGAAAGAGATAGAATTGGCAGTACTCAAACTATCCTAAGGAGAAGGGAAAGAGAAGGCTGTGAATGATGAGACAAGTGAGGTATGAAGGAAGCTGTGCTGCGAAGTCCTAACCTTCCTCTAGAGTTCCCTTTCCAACTCCC
The DNA here is from genome assembly GCA_949820135.1 of Sylvilagus floridanus. Lineage (NCBI taxonomy): Eukaryota > Metazoa > Chordata > Mammalia > Lagomorpha > Leporidae > Sylvilagus > Sylvilagus floridanus. The sequence continues at coordinate 18,815,838 of OX463244.1, forward strand.
TGCTAGTGATGTAGGGAAACTTGGACAAGATTTGGAGAAGGCTGTAGGCACATTCATTTCTTGCAAAGCTACTTGCACTGCACTAATTGCAATCATCTTACATGGATTATGACTGCACGGACACCAATTTTGGATTGATAGGGATGCCCAGTTCTTAGTTTGTTTCTCGCTTCTTAACTTTAGGACCTGTGTCAAGTCATAGGTGGCTCCGTGGTGTGGCGGAGAGCACAAGGGGCCTCTTCTAGTGAAATGTGATTCCAAGGATGTGTGCTCAATCCCATTAACTCTGGTTTTATCCCAGAACCGGGACAGTGCCATAGATGGAAGAAAAACAGTTGGAGAAATCATACCAGTGTTTGTGGACCCATGTGTTAACATGGACAGGTTACCTAACCTCTGTTGCCTCAGGTTGCTGATCTGTAAAACATTTACTGACTTATACATGCAACACATTTAGTAAAAAGTCTGAATTGCAACATGTTTCAAATGAGTAATCATTAGTATTTTATTATGTCGAGGTGGAATGAAAACCTTGCTTTCGTACTCTAGAACTATCACACACTCTTAGTTCTATGAGCCCTGCCAACACCCTTCATACTCTGTGTAATGGAAAGTCCTCTCACAGTAGCACTCACAGTCCTAGGTGTTGTTGGAAATGTTTGCACCTTAAAATCAAAGTATCTGGGAGGGGGTTACCACTCCTATTCCTTCACAGAATCTCATTTAAGATGATTTGCTAAACAACAAACAGACAAAACAGAACCCAGAGACTCTTTGCTTTGCTCTCATCTCCAGGGCATTATTTTCATGGTGCAAAATGACTTTATAGTGTCAGAGCTTGATGAGTAACTGTCCCGATTATGACCATCCACCAATAATTATCCTAGCTAAATAAAAACGTTAGTTCCCATGACCCAACTCAAAGGATCAGACATGAAAGCAATAGTTAAGTCAACAAAGTAAGAAACCATAGTAGCATATCTCTCTTTTGTTTTAGAGAAAATTCCATTAAATAAAGTTAAAATCATCCCCACGTGAGGGTGTATATTCCTAATATTTATTAAGATATTTTAAAGAAAGTCTCCATGATTCATTTTGCTATCTTTTCCAAGGCTTTTTTTTTTTCCTGACAGCGCCAGTCCTCTTATAGACTGCCTTGAAAAGAAAGTAGTGTATTCGATAAACTCCCTTCAAAGTTGTCCTACCAAAAATCCCTTAAGAAATATGATCCTGTGAATAAAATCATATTCTGCCTGGCAAGAACTATCATCTTGGGGGGAGGGTTAATAACATCTTGCTAACAATCTTCTAAGTTTTAGAATGTGAGGAACATTCCAGAATAGAGTTGTATATCATATTTAAGTGCCTTCTTTCTAGTTATGGTGCATGATTTAAGTATTAAACAATGTCGTTTTGAGAATCCTACAGTTATTTTGGAATAATAATAACTGTTTCATAGTGTGCAAGCACAATCCATTAATGTGTGTGCATGTGTGTGTTGTGTGCACACTTGTGGTCAAGGCATGTTTTTGGGAGTACCTCTAGATATGTTTACCATTTATAATCAGAAGTGGTCTCTCAAGTCAGAATGAACTGAATTTCAATGCTAACCCTAATAATCAATTGCAATACATTTTTGATTAAGCTATTAAATCTCTACAAGTCTTAGCTTTTCATCTGCAAAATGATAACCTGTGCAAGGTTGTTTTATATATGGTTGATATGTATGATAAAATATATAAAGTTGTCTGTAGAATACCTTTTGCATAATATGTAATGAAGAACAAACTAGATTATTATAGCTTTTAAAATAATTAACTTGAGGCCGGCGCCGCGGCTCACTTGGCTAATCCTCCGCCTTGCGGCACCGGCACACCGGGTTCTTAGTCCTGGTAGGGGCACCGGATTCTGTCCCAGTTGCCCCTCTTCCAGGCCAGATCTCTACTGTGGCCAGGGAGTGCAGTGGAGGATGGCCCAAGTGCTTGGGCCCTGCACCCCATGGGAGACCAGGAGAAGCACCTGGCTCCTGGCTTCGGATCAGCGCGGTGCACCGGCTGCAGTGCGCCGGCTGCAGCACACTGGCTGCGACGGCCATTGGAGGGTGAACCAACGGCAAAAGGAAGACCTTTCTCTCTGTCTCTCTCTCTCACTGTCCACTCTGCCTGTCAAAATAAATAAATAAATAAAAATAATTAACTTGAAGCACACTAACAAACATACTATTTTTGGGGGCAATGTCATCAAGTAATATTAAATAGGAAATGACATTTAGATGAGAAAACTCTCAATTATCCCTTTAATCTTATTGAGGTCTTAATTGAGAATAGACTAGCTATGATTGGCTATAAATATCTCTTCAGTTTTATGCCTTTACTTTGGATATTAAATTCCATCTTTATGGTGCTTGTTAGGAAGGCCTTGCCTTTCTGTCAAAAATTCATGCCAGGGCCTGTGTGTGGCATAGTAGATAAGGCTGCTGCCTACAATGTGGGCATCCCATATGGTCATCAGTTCCTGTCCTGGCTGCTCCACTTTCCATCCAGCTCCCCACTAATGCACCTGGGAAAGCAGTAGAGCATGGTCCAAGTTCCTTGCTCCTGGCTTTGGCCTGGCCCAGCCCTGGCCAGTAGAGTCATTTGGGAAGAGAACCAACTGATGGAAGATCTCTCTCCTCTCTCTCTGTGTCTCCTCCCTTTCTTGCTGTAACTCTGACTTTTAAGTAAACAAATCTTTAAAAAAAAGAGCTATTGGCTCCTGGCTTCAGCCTGACCCAGTCCTGGCCATTGAGGCCTCTGTAGAGTGAACCAGTGGATGGAAGCTCTCTTTCGTTGTCTCTCCCTCTCTCTGTAACTCTGACTTTCAAACAAATGAACAAATATTTAAAAAAAATTCATGCCAAAATTTCAACTCTGAAATATATTACAAGCATTTCTGCATTGAAACAAATGATAATCTATTAAAATCATTATGCCAGGGTAAAATTACTTAATTAGCTTTAAAAGTAACACCAAATGAATATAGGAAGAAAGAAATCAGAGAAATCCGTTCATGAGCTCATGAGAAAGAGCAGTTAGTGTTGTCATGTCTGGACTGAGACAAAGTTGGTCAGATTGTCCTGCCAAGGAAATGTCGTGCAGAGGAATTATATTGTCCGGGAAAGTGTCCTAAGAGGAATGTTCCTTTAAAGTCCATGCTAAAGTCTGCTATTTTGGGTATTAAAACTGTATTCCATGAAAAGAAATTGCTACATCTGTACCACTTTACCAATAAAAGCCATGAAGCCCTCCTACTAGTGACATGTTCTGGTTTGATCAGAGCTAGCCTGAAAATGTCAAGAAGAATGAGTGTTAAGAATCAATTGTTTTTAATTTCCATGTAATTATTCTCCCTCATACTCAGAATTTGGGATCTGTGTTGGACTACCCCGGGATTTTCCCTGCAGTATTCGCCATCAGCCGCCCAAGATGCTCTGGATGAGCTTTTGGAAAGTCATAGACTTGGACACCCAGAGATGGGATTGGTCCTGGCTTTGGCTGCTATTTAGAGGACTGAGTCCAGTTGAGTGTCAAAGCTCTTGGGTGTGACAACGACTGCTGATCATAAATGGAATACTTACAATTTGAGCCCCTGGAGGTGGAGTTGACAGAGACCCTTCCTGGATTGCCTGAAGATAATCTTACACAACCCAGAAATATAGAAGCTGGTTAATTGTAATCCTATATGTTAAGGGTGAAGAAAGAAAATATAGATCCCAAAACAGTTGCCCCAGTGCAACTTTATCAAAGACACCATGGTGAACTGAGGATGAGAATTCGCTTTTGGAAAATGAGCCAAATCCAGAGTTGGTCGCAGGGGTCAGTGTAGTGATGTAGCAGGTAAAGCCACTGCCTGCAGCACCAGCATCACATATGGATGCCGGTTCAAGTCTTGGCTGCTCCACTTATAATCTAGCTCCCCACTAAAGTACTTTGCCTTGGAAAGTAGCAGAAGATGGCCCAAGTACTTGGGTCCCTACACCCACGTGGGAAACCCAGAAGAAGCTCTTGGCCCTTGGCTTGGGATTGGCCCAGTCCTGGCTGTTGCAGCCACCTGGGGCGTGAACCAGGGATTAGAAGATCTCTTTCTCTCTCTCTCTCTTTTTTTTTTTTTTGACAGGCTGAGTTAGAGAGAGAGAGAGAGACATTAGGAAAGGTCTTCTTTTTCCATTGGTTCACCCCCCAAATGGCCACTACGGCTGGCGCGCTGCACAGATCCGAAGCCAAGAGCCAGGTGCTTCCTCCTGGTCTCCCATGCATGTGCAGGGCCCATGCACTTGGGCCATCCTCCACTGCACTCCCGGGCCACAGCAGAGAGCTGGACTTGAAGAGGAGCAACTGGGGCAGAATCTGGTGCCCCTACTGGGACTAGAAGCCAGGGTGCTGGCGCCACAAGGCAGAGGATTAGCCTAGTGAGCTGTGGCGCCGGCCCAGAAGATCTCTTTCTCTCTCTTTTTTTTTCTTTTTCTCTGCTTCTCTGTAACTCTTTCAAATAAATAAATAAATAAATAAATAAATAAATAAATCTCAAAAATAGAGTTGATCACAAATCAATTGAAGGTCATTATGTAATGGGGCTGCATAAATGAGAAGGAGTGATTTTTAAGATTCACAAAACTGGGGCTGATGCTGCAGCATAGTAGGATAAGCCGCCATCTGCATTGCCAGCATCATATAGAGGTGCTGGTTTGTGTCCTGGCTGATCCTCTTCCGAAACAACTCTCTGTTATGGCCTGGAAAAGCAGTGGAATATGGCCCAAGTGCTTGGACCACTGTATCCATGTAGGAGACCCAGAGGAAGCTCTTGGCTCCTGGCCAGAGTGTCCCAGCTCTGGCCACTGCAGCCATTTAGCGAGTGAGCCAGCAGATGGAAGACCTTTGCCTCTGTCTCTCCCTCTCTCTCTCTGCTTTTCTGCCTCTCAAGTAAATAAAAACTTAAAAAAAAAGATTCTCAAAACTTTCTGATGCAAAGTTTGGGAATTTGGGAAATGGGATTCCTTATTGCATCCATGGTCTCAGTTGATGACAATGTATGCTCCACAAAATGTGGTATTGCAATTTGTTCAATAAAGACTTGAATCTCTGTGCTCATTTTGATCAGAGGGTTCCGTCAGGAGTGTATGTATACCAGTGCCTAACCTAGGCCTCAGGAGGCCTTCTAAGCTTCTACTTGCTTCTTGGATCATTGCATTTGCCAAAGAATAAGTCTTTTTTAATATCTAGAAAACAGTTAACATAGCTAGCATGTCGTAGACTGCTGTTCCTAAAAAGAATTACTCAAAAAGTGGGTCTTTAGTTGGCCTCTGGAAACCTGGATTCAGGGAGTAGCCCACTGTGCCTACACTGTCTATACAAGCAACACACTTTATGCTGAACACCTGTTTTCACCTATGAGCCAGACAGAAGGTATACGTCCATGGCCAGCCACTAATACAGACCCTAGACAATGAGTCTCTAGTTAACTTTCCCTGTCAACAATACTTCAGAAGTGTTGCCACAATTTATTGCTGGAGGAATTAGGCACATTTTATGTAATTCCAGTATTTATGTGATTCCACTGGGAGATAACTCTTGGAAGTGTGTGCCCGGATTCCTTAGGACTTTGCTCTCCTATCATTTTTCTGTAAAAAAGAATAACATGAGTATGACTATAGGATGAATCTGGTGGCTCCTTCTAGAGTCATTGAATCTGGGAAGGAATCTTGGGGATGTCTGATACAGATTGTTAACTAGAGAATGGGAAACCACATGAAACAGAAAATTTTGCACACAAGACCATCCTAGATCAGCTAACATCCAGCTACCAGTAGATACAGGTGTCAATGTGAGAGCATTCATGATGAACTCCTAGAGATGGGAACAATTCTGTATTTCTTCATTATTTAGTGGTAGTGAGTATAGTGTTGGCTACCCAAGATCAATAGATCCTGCAAACTTGTGAAACCAGTCAACCTGTAAACTGAGAAATAATAAATGATTATTACTTTAAGAAACTCTTTTGGGTTAATTTGTTACTCAGCAGGAACTAGCTGATGTCAAAAGCCTGTTTACTTAGTAAAAGCTAACTGAAATGCTTCAGAACAGATTAAAATTTGATTGGCACAACATTTTCGCTTTGGCAAGTTTTACTTTGCTAGAGATTCAAATTTTTTGTACCTTAGTCAATAGGTTAACTGAAGAAGTTGTTTTAAAGGCAAAGAAATAGAGAAGTTTTTCAATATTATACGTGTGCTCCATAACTTAGTACAGAAAATAGGAATTCACTTTGTTTAAAAAAACAAGTTTATTTATTTGAAAGTCAGCAAGAGAGGGAGGGAGGGAGAGAGAGAGAGAGAGAGAGAGAGAATCTTTCATTGTTTCATTATCCAAATGGCCACAACATCTGTGCTGGGCCACGTGGAAGCCAGGAGTCAGGAGCTTCATCTTGGTGTCCTGTGTGGGTGGCAGGGGCCTAAACATTTAGACCATTTTCTGCTGTTTTTCCAGGCCATAAGCAGGGAACTGGATTGAAAGTGAAACAGCCAGGATGCAAAGCTGCACCCATAAGGGAAGCTGGTGTCACGGGTGGCAGTTTTGCCCACTACGCCACAGTGCCAGTCCCCATGTGCTCCCCCCCCAGTCCTCTCAATCAGGGAGCAATTATGAATAAATCTTCCTTTAACACAACTTCTTAAATTCCAGATTGCTAGAGCTTAGATTGTGAAACTTGGATTTTAGGGCAGTTTTCCCTAAAGGCTAAAAAATGTTTCTTGGATGGCTTTAATAGATGATAATATTTAAAATTTATCTGAAGTTTTGTCTTGTTGAGGCATTATCAGATTAAATGAAACTCAAACTATTCAGCAACAGCCAGAGCTGGGCCCAACTGTAGCCAAGAGCCAAGAGCTTCCTCCAGGTCTCCTACACAGGTACAGTGGCCCAAGCACTTGGCCGTATTTCACATAGTTTGGATAATCAAACTATGATTCTTTCATTTTGTACCAATGGATTTGCATAGTTGAAACCAACTCTTGATCCTTCAGTAATTTCTAACATTACTTTGAAGATGGAATGCTTGTATCCTTATGAAATCTTCCTGCCAAAATTTAGACTAAGTAAAAAAAATGGCTACATTCTCTCATTCATTATTTTACACTGAACCAAAATATTAATTCAGATAAGTATATCATTCTAAAAATACTTTAAAGTAGGAAGAAAGTGGATAATAACTATCAGTGCTATTTATTTATTTATTTATTTGACAGGCAGAGTTAGAGAGTGAGAGAGAGAGACAGAGAGAAAGGTCTTCCTTCCATTGGTTCACCCCCCAAATGGCTGCCACAGCCAGCGCACTGAGCCAATCTGAAGCAAGGAGACAGGTGCTTCCTGCTGGTCTTCCTTGCGAGTGCAGGGCCCAAGCACCTGGGCCATCCTCCACTGCACTCCCGGGCCACAGCAGAGAGCTGGACTGCAAGAGGAGCAACCAGGACAGAATCCGGTGCCCCAACCGGGACTAGAACCCGGGGTGCCGGTGCTGCAGGCGGTAGATTAGCCTAGTGAGCTACGGCGCCGGCCAAGACTAATAACTATCAATAAAGAGTATTTGGCTGGCACCGCGGCTCAACAGGCTAATCCTCCGCCTTGCAGCGCCGGCACACCGGGTTCTAGTCCCGGTTGGGGCACCGGATTCTGTCCCGGTTGCCCCTCTTCCAGGCCAGCTCTCTGCTGTGGCCCGGGAGTGCAGTGGAGGATGGCCCAAGTGCTTGGGCCCTGCACCCCATGGGAGACCAGGAGAAGCACCTGGCACCTGGCTCCTGCCATCAGATGAGCGTGGTGCGCCGGCCGCAGCACGCCAGCCGCGACGGCCATTGGGGGATGAACCAACGCAAAGGAAGACCTTTCTCTCTGTCTCTCTCTCTCTCTCTCACTGTCCACTCTGCCTGTCAACAAAAAAAAAATAAAGAGTACTTATAAAATACACTATAGAGCTGTGAGAATAGAGGCTTATTAATACGACTGTGGCAAATCAAGATGAGGAAAAATGTTTCAATCCTTCATGAAAGTCATACTTGCCTTGTATTTTTGAAATCTTGGAAAACTTATGAAGTTCATAGGGCCTCATAAATTTTGTAAGAAACTCTCTTAACATTAAACTAAGCAAAATAAATAGTACACTTCCCAGATTCACCCAAATGTGCTTTCTCATAATTGAATTATTTAATGTAGATTTGTTATACTTAACATCATTAATCACAATGGTTCATTCTGACCCAGTACACTAGACATATTTTTTTCCAACAGATATATAAAGGATAAATTCACAAACATTGAAAAACATATTGGAGTTTGTCAGGAAGTGAATTTAAAACTAATGGGGTGAGAAGTTTTAATTGCATAGCCTCCAAATATAAATAAATTTCTGTATCTTAGTAAGTGATCTCCTCCCCCAGATTTGTATCACATGAATTGAGGTGAGTTTTTTAAATTCTTTTTTTTTTCTATTCTACTTTTTTTTGCTAATAAACTATTTCATTAAACAATGCCCACTCCCATATCCCCAAACACACATCAGTCAAACTAGGTATTTAATTTGACACTGAATATGTAGTTGGTTAGCTCAAGTAGTTAGTAATATGTTCTTTTTTTTTTTTTTTGACAGGCAGAGTGGACAGTGAGAGAGAGAGAGACAGAGAGAAAGGTCTTCCTTTGCCGTTGGTTCACCCTCCAATGGCCGCCGCGGCCGGCGCACCGCACTGATCCAAAGGCAGGAGCCAGGTGCTTCTCCTAGTCTCCCATGGGGTGCAGGGCCCAAGCATTTGGGCCATCCTCCACTGCACTCCCGGGCCACAGCAGAGAGCTGGCCTGGAAAAGGAGCAACCGGGACAGAATCCGGTGCCCTGTGACCGGGACTAGAACCCTGTGTGCTGGCGCCACAAAGTGGAGGATTAGCCTGTTGAGCCACTGTACCAGCCCTAGTAATATGTTCTAATATCAGTGCAATGATTTGAATTTCTTCCCTTGAAATCAAATAACTAAGAAGCATGTATTCACAGAGGCAGTACCACTGTAAAACTAGAAATGTGTGTATAGTCTGTCTTGTTTTTGCCAAGTGCAGCCTAGTGCCATCACAATGATGGGATGGTTAGCATTAAGTAGCTCTTAAGAAAGATTTCAAACTGAACCTCAACTTATTGTCCTCACCAGTCTTTTATTACATCATTTCATGCAAATTAGGCAACTACGAATGCAAAACATCAAACTAAAGAATTGTGCTGAATATTGTTGGAATGTAGTAAGTGTTTTCAAATATTACATAGTATTATTTTCTATTTGAATCATTTCTTCCTTCTTGATCTCAGAGTGATACTTTTTTCATTACACAGTAATAATATATAAGAATTAAGAATGAGAAATACATTTTAGGTTATTCTGGAGAATGTTAAAAAGACTTGATTTTTCAAAGAAATCAGTGCAGATATAAAAGAAGATAATTATGCAAATTTATGGAAAGAAGTATCTGAGAGTGCAGCTCTTTCATAAACTATGTAAGGTGAGATTAGGGGTATAGTTAAGATATAGCACTATTGTATATTTTAATTTACTAACCAAGAAACAAAACTTCATAATTACCATCATTGAACTTTTAACCACAATGTCATATCACAAAGTGTTTGTGCATCAGCCCAAGATAAATACATAAGTATATTGCATTAAGGAGATATTGCAGGGAACATGGCAGTTTGAGAATAATTCATAGATCACTCTTTTCTGATTCCATTCAGAAGTTACTCAATTATATATGGAAGAAAAATCATTCAACTTAACGAGAATCAAGGAGTTTTGGTTTTGATTTGTTTGGTTAATTAATTTCCCAGTTAGAAACTAGGGAAGGTATCTTGCCTGAAAGATTAACCCAAGATAAATGTGATAATTACATATATGTATTTATACAGAAAGATGTTATGGATAAGATTAACATTTAAATTGTTGGATGGCAAACTGAGAAATCAGATTGCCCTCTTTAATGTTTGTGGGCTTATCTAAAAATCTTAAAGGCCAGCATAGAAAAAGAAAGAAAGAAAGAAAGAAAGAAAGAAAGAAAGAAAGAAAGAAAGAAAGAAAGAAAGAAAGAAAGAAAGAAAGAAAGAAAAAGAATAAGAGGGAGTTCTCCAGCAGTTGTCTTCAGACTTCGTCTGAACCATAGCTCTCCTGGGTCTCTACCTTGCTGGCCACACTGCAGAACTGGATTTGTCACTTTCCAAAGTCATGTTAACCAATTGTGTATTGTGCATTGTGTGTGTGTGTGTGTGTGTGTCTGTGACAGAGAGAGAGAGAGAGAGAGAGAGAGAGAGAGAATGCATCTGTGCTATCTAGAGAACCCTAATGCAGATTTTGGTACCTAAATAATTCTTTAAAAAATAGAGTATTACAGAGGGAGAACTCTAATAAAATAAATATAAATAAAATTTTGAAATTTTAGGCCAGAACTTTGTGCAACTAACTAAAAGATGGTGTTCAAAATATGGAAAGTTTATAATAAGTCCCACATATGTTGCAGGGTAGGTCACTGGTTTCAGCTGAAAGCATAAAGAAAAATAGTTCAGGTGGTGCTTCCCTGTGTAACAGGAAACTAAATTAGGAGACCTGGAGAATTGAGTCTATTATGATGAGGTGATGAGGTTATGAGCCCTTGGTCAACACGGCAACTGGTTTGCCCCCTGGGGAAGTGTGAGGTCACCCTACCACATTGCTGCTTCTTTGTGTCTTTCTAAAAATAATGAAATGGGCAGAACACTGCATAACAGTTCAACAGTTATTTACAAAACTTTTGCAATTGGTTTCAAAATAATCCAAACCAATTATATATGACCTATATGTTATTTCTTTTCTTAACTTATCCCAGCTCCTCTATACCTTCATGCTCATCAGAATAGCCTAATTATTAAAAATATAAGTGCAATAATCTTAAAATACTCACAATTTAACATTGACCCACTTTCCTTTGTTACAATCATGAAAAAGTTGAAATTCTATTCATAAATGTTCCTTTTTCCTTAGAAAAACTCCAGACTCATGATTCTGTACAGATGGTAGCACTGACAGCAACATTGTTCTTGGATCTCTATACATACTCATCTAAAATCACAGAGAAGAATTAGGTTGTGTATCTGAATTCCACGTACAAAAGTTCCAAGGTAACCCCCAAACACAAGCAAGTGAAAACACACGCTCCACAGGAACTGCGTAGGAAGAATAAAGGGGTTGTTGGGAGGTATTGTCTGTTATATCTGAGAAGAGATGTACCTAACAGGGATTGGTAGGAAAACGAGTAAGGGTCAATTTCCAAGTAGAGGAAACAGGAAAAGTTTTTCTTAAATGATATCCTAGTTAGTGCAAAGGAAACATAATATAATGACAAAGGATTGGGAACCAAGTTGCTTCTGAGAGCTGTGGGAAGGCACCAGCCCAGAGCTCTTTCCAGAGCAAGGACCCTGCTAAAAGGAAACTGATGGGAGTAGAGTAGGTATTGAGGAGCATGGTATTGGGAATGAGGAAAGAATTAAAAATTCCAGATAAATACAGAAGAACAGAAATAAAAGTTCACCAAAAAGTTGCTATTTTTTGTTGTATTTGGTTTTAATTTTAAAAACTTATTTTAAAGGCAGACAAAGGGGCTGGTGCTGTGGCATAGCAGGTTAAGCTGCCACCTGCAATGGTGGCATCCCATATGAGGAAATTTCTTTGTTGTTTTTCCCTTGTGACAACTTTGTGTTAAGTGTGTAATTGTTGTAGTCCTTGTTAGAGTCCTGGCTGCTCCATTTCTGATCCAGCTCCTTGCAAATGTGCCTGGGAATGTGGTAGAGGACCAAGTGTTTAGGCCCCTGCACCTTCATAGGAGACCTGAAGTAGCTCCTGGCTCCTGGCTTCAGACCAGACTGGCCAAGGCTTTTGTGGCCCTTTGAGGGATGAACCAGAGGATGAAAGACCCCTCCTTCTGACTCTTTCTTTAACTCTGCCTTTCAAATAAATAAAATACTCTTAAAAAAAGGAAGGTAAACAGAAGCAGAGAGAGAGAGAGAGAAAGAGATGGATCTTCCATCTGCTCATCCACTCCCCAAACATCAGAAACAGCGCTAGGCCAGACCAAAGCCAGGAGCAAGAAACTTCATGTGGATTTCTGGAGCCATCGCCTGCTACCTCTTCTGATGTACATTAGCAGAAAACTAGGGTTGGGAGCTGACCTGGGACTCAAACCCCATCACCTTCACATGGGATGCAGGTGCCCAAGCAGTGTGTACACTGCTGGACCAAATGCCCACCCCTGCTATATTTTTGACTATTAAAAGGATATCCCAAATGAAGAAGATGAAGAAGGTATGAATTACCTTATATTCTCTTCTTAAAATTTAGAAAATTTAATTTCACATAAATAAAAATGAGAATCAAAAATCTCATAAAATCAAATCCCATGCAAAGAAAAGTTGAGAAAAGCAAAGAACACAATGGAAGCAGACTAACATGCATCCTTACACGCAATGTAAGCTATGCTTGATGGACACACCCCAAAGTGGAGCAAAACTGTAACTAAGATTAAAACTGGGTATGAAACTGTAAGAAAATGGACAAGTGTAAAACTTTGATTTTCTAATGGTAGATCTGTTTTGCTGTGGCTAGGTTAAAACCAACATTGAACACAGATTTTTAACTGACCTTGCCAGTTTGCTTTGCTACTATTCTGTTTACAAATTCCACCTTGACAGTCATGAGTGAATTAGTCTGTAATTTTTCTCACACTGTTCTTTGCTGGTTTTATTTTGTAGGTTATACAGCTCTGTAAAATTAGTTGGAAATTTCTTTATTGTTTTTCCCTCGTGACAACTTTTTGTTAAGTGTGTAATTGTTGAGTCCTTAAACGCTTTGTGGAATTAGCCTAAAAACATTATGGGCTAGTTTTTTTCCTTTGTGGAAAAGTTTACAAAAACAAATTCAATTTTTGTAACTGATTCTAGTAATAGTTAGGTCTTCTATTTCTTCCTGAGATTTTTTGAAGATACACACACACACACACACACACACACACACATACGATATGCATGCACATTCTCATGTTTTTCCTTTTCATATTTATATTTATTTGTTTCATATATCTCATATATTTGTACTTACCTTTTCAAAGTGATTTGCACAAAGATATTCATAATATCATTTCATTATCCTTTTAGTCTCTGCTAAAGCTGTGGTTATATATCCTATACTGCTTCTTCTTTTTATTTCTTTTCTATTATTTTATTGATCAAATTAATTTTATTATTTATATTTTTTCAACTTGCCATGCTAATTTTATTTTTGCATTTTCAAGAAACCCAGCCTTGGTTTTTGATCTCTGTATTGTGTCTATTTTGTGCATTAATTTTTACTCTTATCCCTGTTTTTGCTCTTATCTCATAATTCTCCTCTCTGTGGGTTTATGCATCTGTTCTTTGTCTCACTCAATGGTTCTCCACTGGAGGTAGTACCACCTACCTGGGGGTAATTAGAAATGTGTGTATGCATTTCTATTTTCACAGTAACTCTAGTGTGCAATTGGGACTTAATGGAAGAGAGCCAGGTGAATATTTATCCTGCAGTGCGTGGGACATTCATGCTCAACAAAGAATTATTCTTCCCCAAAGGCCAATCACAAGTCTGTTGAGAAACTCTGGCTAGCTTTGTAATTGAATGCTTGCTCATTTATTTTCCTAAGCATTCAAGGCGATGCATGACCCTGTCTGTGTGAACAGTTTTCATTGCACTCCCCTAGCGTCACTCTTTAGCATATATGGAGCAATTTATTATCATTGAATTTTAAGTATTTTCCAATATAACTTTCAGTTTTTTCCTTGACACAGAGTTGATTTTAAAAATAACCATCAGCTTGATTCTTAAAGTGTTTATTATCAATATCTAACTGAATTGCATTATCTTAAGAGAATATGTAGTTAGTAAAAAATTGAAAACTTGAAATTTGTGAAAATTTCTTTATATTCTATTATAAATTCAAATATAGCAATTACATTTTTAAAAATAAGCAATTATCCATTTATTATGTATAATGTTCATTATATATATTGATTTGTTCAACATGTTTAATTGTTTAAATCTTCCATATCTTTACTGAATTTCCTTGTCCAAGAAACTTTCAAAATAATAGTGAATTTGTGAAATTGTTTCTAAAGTGCTATCAGTGCTTTTCCTTTGTTTGTAAAATGATTCTTGAAGTATTATCAAGATTTCTTGCCCATTTGTCTTGCCTCTCTATAAATGTTCCGTATTTTTTAATCTTCTTGCCATAAATTTGGGGTAATTTTTTCTGATTTTTCTTCTATTTCACTAACTCTCTGTTTAGCTATGTCTAGTTTATTGTTTGTTCACTAAGTTTTAATTCTGATTATTATACTTTTAATTTCTGGAAGTCTTTTGTTTTTGAAACATATTTAATTGGGTTTAATAGAATTTTTATAATATTTTCAATTCTTCATTAAATTTTTTGAGAATAAATTGTGTAGCTATTTCATGATCTCTGACTAGAAATTCTACTTTTTAAATCTTATATATTTATTTGAGAGACACAGAGAGAGTGAGTTGGACCTCATCTGCTGATTCACTCCCCAAATGCCTACAGTAGTCAGTTTGAGACTGCAGTCAGGAGCCTACAATGCAATCAGATCCCCTACATGGGTGGTAGAAATCAAATGACTTGTGCAATCGCTGCTGTCCATTTGGCAGGAAGCTGGAGCCAGGCATTGGATTCAGGTAATCCAGTGTAGGATGCAGACATCATAATCACCAGGCTAAATGTCCTATTTTCTGTGACTGATCATTTTAGTATTGAAAATCCACTTGTGGATTTTGGGTCACATTTTCTGTTGGCTATTTTTGTTGATTCTTTCTCAATGTATCTTGTTTTGTTATACTGTTATGTGGGCTTTTTAAATTTATTTTTTATTTTTCTATGATTGCTTTTGGGAATACTTTGAGGATTGGGTTGAACATGTGCTCCTCCAAGGAGATTTATATTTGTCAGGTGAGTGAGGCAGTGTTGTAGTCTTGGTTAAAATAATTAGGACATTTCAAATAGTGTTATTTGTTTAATATTCAAATGTAATTCCCCTCACCCTATGGCCCCAAGTCACACACTGTGCAAAAGCCAAGGCAGACAAATTATCCTACCATTTCACTTCATGGGTTGAGGATTTTCCCCAGTTCACCTATATAATGAGGAAGTGGACCTTGGGAAAATCAACTTATTTGGAAGAATCTTGGGTCAGAAGCTCCAATTTGTACATACCCTGTTCTTTGACATTGGTCTCTCACATGACATTCAAAGACAAAACCAAAGGCAGATTTATGCTTAGAAGCTTCCAAGACATCTATTGTCTGCAACACTTATTTTCTCTCTAATTTGTTTTTGCTCATTGTTGGTTTTCAAAAAACTGTTACTTTCTTGTTAGTTCATTACATTTTACAACATGGTTATCATATTTATTATTTTTTGTCAGTTTCTTAGCCCATTTGGAGAGTTTTTCAGGGTATTTAATCTACCCTGTTTCTACAAAAAGAACTGTTGTCATTCAGTAGAACTCAATGTCCTTGGTTTTTCTTATACCATAGTTCCAAGTCTGTTCTGATAAGCTTATGATTGTTAAAAATCCCCATCCTACCAGACCAATCTGACATTTTGCCACCACTTATTCTTCTGTCCTTTTTGAACTACCTTTATTGAGTGGTCTCTGAGATGCCCCTCTTTCTGTTGGTTCTTCTCTTACCTCGATGATCAATCATTCCTGGGATCCTTTGAAGGATTCCCTTTACTTTCTGAGCATTGAAGTGTCTCTTTTCTTTTTCTGTATTGAGGTCCTGGAGGTTTTACACAGTACAATCGCTGTGAATTCAGCCATTACACAATTGACTCATTGAACTCTCCAGGACTGGCCGTATGCTCAAACTCCCAACTCATGCATTCTTTTGTCTACTGGATAGCTTTACTTGGAGATCTAATAGACATTTCATAGAAAAAAGTATTTTCTCCTTCTTTTCAAATCTCTTTCTCCCTGAGTCTTCCACATTTTCCAACAGGTCTAATACATTAGTCATTCTTTAAAAATTGTTTATTTTTTGAGAGGCAGAGAGAGTAAGAGGACAGAGAGAAGCTTCCCACCTCCTGGTTTGCTCTCTAAATGCCCCTAACAGCTAAGTTTGGGCACAGGCTGAAGCAGGAAATCAGGAATGCAATCCAGGTCTCCCCTGTGTGTGGCATGAACTCAGTTACTGAAGCCATCACTGTTGCCTCCCAGGGTCTGTATTTATAGGAATCTGGAAACAGGAGTAGGCGATAGGAATCAATTTCATGTGCTTAGATGTGAGGCTCTGGTGTCTTAACTGGACCATACTTTCTTTCCCAGTGACATTGCTGGCTCCCCTTTTCTTTTACTTTCTACATCTATAATGGACTCTACCTAGAATCTAACCTCTTCTAATAGCTTGCACAGCTACTAATATGAGATAGATCACCATCTTTCCTCATCTACAATGTTGGCATAATCTTTTTTTATTTGCCTGGAATCAATTCATGCACTTGATCTAGGCAACATTTCTAAAAGCAAATGTCAAATCAAGTCACTCATCTCCAAACTCTCCATTGGTTTCTTTCTTTTTTCATTTATAGAGAGTAAGGTCCAAGTCTTTACAAAGAACCACAATCTGTGCCTAATCTGCTCCCTAATTCTTCTTAGTCTGATATCCCACCATGATCCTCTGACATCTTCTGTTCTAGCTACATTGACAGCTTTGTGTCTATAAAGATACCATATTTCACGTCAGCATTTTTACATCTTCTATTTTCTGTGATGTGGAGTACTCTCAGAGTTCATTTGTTTGTTTTGTTATACCACGTTTTTGGGAATGCTTTCCCTTAACACACTGTTCATTGGCCTACATTTCTTAGCACTTACCACCACTGACACTGCACACCCATGTCCACACACACATATATGCACACATGCTCACACATGCATATGCATACCTACAGTCATTCTCTCCCTGCTGAAATGTATACTCCCATATATTCCAAAATTCCAAAAGGAGGCCAAAGTGAAGTAATAGACTCATAGTATTTTATGCATAGAATGTGAAGATCATAGTTTGTAGACTATGAGGTTTGGAATTAAGACATTTTAGGAAGTGTGCTCTGTCACATGCTCATGCTAGAGCATCAGAAAGAATGAAAAAAAAAAACACTTTGTAGGTGGAAGCCATTGGGAAACATTTTGAAACAAATGTCAGGGGCGCCCCCTTGTGTTTGAATTGTCATGGTAGCCCGGATAAGATTGTCTTATTCTTAACCTAATTTTTAGATTTTATTAGTCTACGAAAATGGAAAAATTGCTTAACATTTATTAGGTAGCTGCAGGTATTGTTACATGCTTAAAATATAATCTCTTTTTATTATGCAATAATTTCCTATGGTTAGAAAGATTACATTCTGATACATTCTTATTAGCACACAATATTGTGACAGATTTTCCATTGGACCATTCATGTTTGCATTACTATTCTTTTAAAAATGGTAGATACAGTTAAAGACAAAGAAACTTCTGCCTGTAAAATATTTTATAGAGTCCAAAATGCCTTCCAAAATGTAAAATTACATTCCAAAATGTAAAATATTTTTAATCAAAATAATCATGTGAAGTATGCAAGTTAACCTTGCATCCTTATCTTTGAGATGTGAAAATTGGAGCCCTACACTTAAGAAAATTCTAGAGATCATACAAAAAATCCTTTAGAGAAGGAGCTAAATTTGACCCCGGACCTGCACAATCTCAAGGTGAGACTTGACATATGTGGCTGGACACTGAGCATGTTTTCTGAATTAGTTTTTGTGATGCACAGTCTGTCACATGATCTTTGTCTACATAACAGTATACCAGAAGTTGGGGCCTACCTACAAGACTATAGACCTTACATATCATATGCATTATATACATATATATATATATATATATATATATATATACAATGATACTTCAAAAAGTTTGTGGAAATTGGAATTAAAAGATAAGTTTGGGTGCAAAAATTTTTGAAACCCAACCATTGTTCTTTATGTTTCTTTGTGAAATTTCTGAAGGTTTCTTATAATATGATTATGATATACATGCATAGGTGCACATGTGGACTTGAGTGTTTATGTTACATTATCTCTGTAAGCTGTCTATTCCAATTTAAACAGTCAGGTTTTCAGAAGGGCAAGTTCCAATAAAAAGAAAGCTTCAAAATGTTTAATATTTAAATATGACCAGATCCTAGAATCACTTAGCCAACTCAGTCATCTTGAGTTAGGAAACACCAAAAGTCCAGACATCAGTAACTTTGGATATCTTAATATCCTCTTATGTATTGTATACATGTATAGAAGAGAAGTAACCAAGTATAGAAGAGGGTAGCTATGAGGATATCTTGCTCACTGCTATCATACTAAACTGTTCAATTTGGTTTGGTCTTAGAAATAAAAGTATGAAATTCATTAGAATGTTTCTAAAATTATCTTAAGTGCTAAAATGGAAACCTGTTCCTTGTTATTATTCTGGTATCTTTTTTGATGCTAAATAGCATATTACTGCATTGATAGATTTCGCATCTGGTCAGCTGTCATCCACTCTTTGAGTTTCAGACCATACCGCGTACAGACGAGAGGAGAGCATGTACACAGAGAAGGAAGAGGAACAATGTTGCTGGTCAGGGTGGAAGGGCATTGAGTGCTTCAGGAAACACTGATTCATAGCCATTTGGAGGAGTCTACCGGTACTCTTTAAGCTGATGACTGAGTACTGATTTCACTTCACAGAAAACATTCCAGACAGACTATTTAGGACACGAAGTGGATTAAAAATCTTTTTCTAGCCAACTGTAGCTTTGTAGACTGGCTGTTGCTATGATGACTAAGAAACACCTGCACTGTGAGAGTTGCTGCTTGCCTCCTTACCGGCTGCACCAAGCCCATTCCTGCAAAGGGTGGGAGACCATGGAGAGCATCCATGCATTCTCAGAGGGTGCAGGCACTGCCTCTGTACCTTTCTGGGTAATAGAACTGCTGTGTGTTGCATTACCGACCTGGTTGAGGCATGTTGCTTTGGTTTTGTGTTGGTGGTTGTGATAGGCTTTTAAAAAAAAACTAGTCTGAATGAATCCTTTGTCTCTTTTCTCCAGATAATGTAATAGGTAAAATATTTATTTGTTGATTTTTAGAAAAATAATTAGATGAGGTAAGGAGTCTCATTAAGTTTGTACTTATCAAGGCAAGAAATCTGACCACATAGGTAATCCACCCTTGCTCTGTCCCAGGAGGCCAATTCAGGTCACCTTGCTGGGTGGGATCACAAGAGGGAAAGGGTGTGTACAAAGACATGCTGCATTCCAAACAACCCACCACCACCGCTCCACCACGGTGACACAGCCAACCCCCAGGGGACTGGACATTCGTAGCACAGCATGTGAGTCTCTCACTTCTTCCTGGCCCTGGATGGAAAGCACAGACTGGTCTTTATAGGTCTTGCTGAAGGGCCACTTGTTCCTATTATTTTTCCATTGCTGGCTCAGTCTGGTAAAGAGAGCATGACAGGCAGATGAGGGATGAATTGTAAATGTGTGTGTGTGAGGCTATGAGAGCAGGTGAGAGACAAAGACAGACAGAACGCCCAAAAAGACTCTTGTCAAAACAGTGATGTTAACATTATTTATAACTTTTCAAAATAAATTGTGAATAACTAAATCACCAGCTGCAACTGTCTGTATTGTAAATGAATAGTTAAGCCTACCTGTTCATTTGCTTTTATTCATGATGCCTAGATATTGTTTTTTACTGTCTTTGGCAGGCAATGTCAACACCTCTGGAAAACAGGTCTAAAAATACATGTAAACAGCAAGTTTTTGTTTCACAAAACATTGGGCAAATCTATCAGAGTAATGTGTTTTATATTAATAAGTCTACACTTTGTGGATCATACTGAAAGTAATAGAATTCTATTTCTAGGGTAATGCAAAGTGTGTGTGTTCATGTGTATGCGTTTATATTTGCGCATGTGTGTGTGTTTATGTGTGTGCTGCATGTGTTGTTTAGTGTGTATGTCTCTGTGTTAATGTGTGTAATGTGTGTGCATATTTAAAATGTGCATATTTAAATGTCTTTTCCCTTTAACACAATCAGTCTCGCAGTCTTATAAGAAGCCTAACAACCACAGTCACCAATGACTTCTGGGAAGCCACAGAAAGAACAGCAGCAACACTTTCTAAAATACTATCCGAATGAATAGTAGCAGCAATTAAAATAAAACAAGCACAGGTCCAATTATACGAGTGAAAATATTGCAGTTGGTAAATCCTGTACCCTGAACCGTTAACAGTGATTGCCCAAGATTCCATGTCACATTCTCCTACTGCCAGTGGCGTTTGTGGCACTGGTCTTTACTCCAACAGCCCTGAATGCCATCCTGGCAGGAAAATCCTTCTGTGATCTCTGTTTCATCAGATTTTGTGGGACTGAGTACAAAATGAAAGTGAGGAGTCCTTCATTTATAGTTCATTAAGAATTTCAAGATAATGATAGCAGATGATGATATTAAACCAAGCCTCATATCTTTGTTTGTGTGGGATTCTGTACAACTACATGGGTTGCTCATTCATGAAACTGGCCTTGCCTATATTTTTCTACTGTTTCTTCATTGGATTGTGTTCTAATTAGCTCTTAGCCTTTGGTTAAAAGCCGTACTTCATGCTTGTTAGTGTGCCTTGAACACTATTCAGTCTTATTTCTTCTGGTAGGTTTCCAATCAGTCTTTGAATTATGCTTGTTAATGGGTGGCTCAAGATCAATGGCCACTGCAAATGCATTTAGCTTCTCAATTTCTTAGTCTAATCCTGATGGACAATCTCACCAACACGTTCTCCTTCCTACCCACTCCAACAGGTTCAAGACTCTCCAAAAACTGTCTTCATTTCATGTGATTTGATGTATCCCCCAAGCAATTTTTAGTCATGTAGAAATCATGAAAAAAAGGAGAGCTTAACTTAGAATAAAAAAATTGTTCAAATTGCTTCCACTGTTTGAATTTGAATGATATTTTAGTCAATTAAAAATGTCAGCTTCAAAAACACTTCAGGATTATCAAGTAGATACTAGTCCGGATGTTTCTTTGGATCAGCTGGAGTTGAAATGGTCTTTAATGAGTGCAAAATATATGCTGGAAACTTTTACAGCCTCTCTTGTTGTACCCTCATTACAATCCTATGAGATAAGTCTTCACGTTTTCCATCAGTCTGGAAAAGTACAATACAAACCTTGTGGGTCATTCCACTGCCGGCAGCACAATCAAGTTTCTAGGGAGTCCTTACTGAAAAGTATCAGATAAGTGGCTCCAGGTTCCCTCTAACCTCCTCTCACCTCAGTGATAGGAATTTGGATACCACTTTCAGTGCCAGCAGGTCTGTCAGCATCTTCTGTTCCTGTTCTCTTGACCTCAACTCAGCTGACTCACCCTGAGATGGGAAGCTTCACACCCTAGCCTGTCTTTCCTGGAACCATATTGCCAGGGTTCAATTCCTTTCTTCCCTAGGCTGGGTAGCAAGCAAGAGAACCAATTTCCATGATCCTTAAAGGCAATCTGGTGCCCTCCCTTTTCTGCTACTGAATCTCCTTTAGCCTCTTAGCATCTGTGTATTCTGATGGCTAAGGGTACTAATGATTCTTTCTTTTTCACACTTTCTGCCTTGATCTCTTCACCTCTGTCTCTCTCTAGGCTAAATTGCCTTTATCTTCATCAGGAAATTCTTGTGTTCCCATAGACAATTACCAAATTACTCTCACTATGGCTGAAGATTTGACTCCTGTCATTTGAAGATCCCTTTGCCACACTTAAAAACTGCCCAAAGGGATACAGCTATCGAGCAGAGATCCCATAGTATAGGTTTGTGGCCATGTGGAATATCCAAGCTTTTTTCAGTTACTCTACACAATATTTCACTAAGGTGTCTAGAGGATGTGGCAGACTGACTTTAAGGTAATCCAAGATCCATCCTTCCTGGTGCTCACATTCTTATATAATCCCTCTTTCATAATATGGGTAGGGGTCTGAAACTTGATTCTAATTAATAGAATTTTCTCCAAGGTGTTGTGTTGTCACTGTCTTGACTCCTATAGCCATAAATTGTGTAAGACTCTGATTGGTTAATTGGTTTGTTCTAGTTTATCTATTAAAGTTCCCCAGAGAATACCAAGAAGTTGTGTATATTACACAAGGGTACTTCAGAAAATTTGAATTAAAACTTAAATTTATCTTGATGCAAAAATATTTTTGAGCTCCATGCATTTCCATTCACTTTTTAAAGACATCCCCCCATATATATGAATGCAAAAGTTTATTGTAAAGAATTGACTCACATGGTCATGGAGGTTGGTGGCAACAAATCAGTGTGGCCATTTGGCTGCAGACCCTGGAAAGCCGATGATGCTGGTGAAGTCTGAAGACAGTTTGTTTGAGAGTTCTTTCTGGCTTGGGAATGTTTTTGTTTGAGGTATATGCACTGCGAGGAAGACAATCTGCTTTCCATAATGTTCAACAACTTAAAAAAGTAATCTTTTCCCCCAAACATCTTCCAGTAGATGTAAAATTAATGATCACTTTTTTCTAAGCTCACTTTGAAGAAGCAACTTGCAAAGTTCTAAGGAAATTAAGTAAGTCTTCCAATCATTTAAATGAATTTCTATTATTGTCTTTCCCAGCCAAGCCTCTAGATGAAAACTCAACCTTAATTAGCCTTGCAAAGAACCTGGCAAAACCATGCCTGGACTCCTGGCCCACAGAAACCATGAGATAATAAATGTCTGTTGTTTTAAACAAATTAGCTTGTGGTAAGTTGTTACACAGCACAACAAATTACAAAGAATATATGTATTAGAAGATAATTGTCTTTAAAGAGTACCCTGTATTCATTCTAGAGATGATCGTCATATCCTGCTTATGAAAATTGAACATCTATTTTTCTCATATGATCTACAGTATATCATTTCTATTAATATAAATAGTGCATTTCTTTTGTCAATTAGCTGATCTTAAAATATAGTCTAACATAGTTCTCAATGTAACATTAATAAATTCCATATATCAGTGCTAGGTTGTATATTTTCTTAATTTTCTCAACTATATCATGTAGTAAAAAATGAATAAAATATATGTAAGGTGAAACAGAATTCAACCTGGCAGTTGAGAAATTATTTCTCATCTTTTTGCCTATAAGCAGAGGGCTGCACCAGATTCAGTCTCTGAAATTCTATGACTCGCTAGACAAACATTTCACTTTCATATCATCCTGTGCCTAAGAAAGCAAATTAATTCTGAAAGTTAATCCCAGGCAAGTATAATAATAAGATATATTCTGTCCATGTCAAAAGGGTGGGGTTAGACCAAGTGGTGCTGTAGAGACTTGTGGCACTATACAAAATTACACAAAAATGCTCTTCCATGAGCCATGGCAAAACAGTTCCTTGAGGTATTTTGAAGTCTTATGTCATTGTTCTTCGTGCCAAGCCTGTCAACTGATAACATCAGATTACCCTGCTGATAAGAGATGTGGATCTTCTTTAGTTGCTATGATTCTGAAGCTTTGGGCACATATCTGTATGTTACTTTCTGACTTTCATAATCTTAGATAAGTCCAATGTAGGAGTTTGTTTTTTATGTCAACCCACAGGTTGCTTCTGTTGCTTACGAAATGGAACTTGCTTGTGATTCTTTCTTCTTTACATTTTGTCAAAATTCAAGGGATGGAAGTAGATGCATCCTGTGCCTATGCTTTTAACCATGTTGACTCATTCATGCATTAGGTATAAAATTTCTACGCGCACTCCAGCCCTTTCTGAGCTACCACCAGGTGATCACCTCACTTTACCCTAACCTTATATAACTTTGTCCTTAAAGGTCGGGGATCAACAAAGGATGTGGCTAGAATACTGGTAGCATCTGCCTTAGGGAAGGAAGTTGTCATTAAGTTGGGTGCCATGTTTTCAGTGGGGATGTAGCTGAAAGCATGAGACAAGGCAGGTGTAGCTTTTTGTATCTGACAGCAAGACTGTAGTGATAACCACAAAGTTTTAACCTCTAAGATATGTAGCAATTGCCTTGGAAAATTGACAGTAACTTAATTATGGACTCTTAAAACTGAATCTGACAGGAAATATCCTAATGTCCCACATTATCTAATTACCTGAAAATACTGTGAATGGCACTATTCTTAGAAGTTCTTTCTCAACAAAATCATTGCTGTTGTATAAAATTCTACCGATTTTTGTGTTTAAATCTCTGCATCTACTGAAGAGAGATTGGATTTGAGTGATAATGATAGAGAGGTCCAGCACTTTCCCAATTTCCATGATGATACTACATAAGAAATCTGTAGATCCTTGCATACAGAGAAATCTGGATACTCTCAGGGACCATGCATCACCGCCTTAGTGTATATTATTGAGAGTCATCCTGACCTTGACCACTGTATGTTCACCCTAATACACAGAGGCAGGTCTTTGGAGAAAGACTACAACTTACAGTGATTGCTAGTACCTAGCTCTGAGCAGGTGCAATCTCTATAAAGTGCAGATATCATCATGGTCCACTAATTAGTGTTCAAGTTTACAGACATTCTGATCAAGTCCATCTTACAATGGGACCAGACATTCAAAGAATTTCTACATTGTCTTCCTCCAAGAAGAAGAACTCAGCTCCTAAATGTACAGTTGAAAGTAAAATCCTGGGACTATTGACTCCCTGAAACATGGAGTGACAGCTATTATGGTAGGAGGACTCAAACAATTCTATTTATTCACGCATGATGAATAAACCAAATGCAAAAAACTTACAAGATAAATCGGTGGCCAAGTCCTGTACATAATAATTAGATGTGACTTCAACTGCATTGTCCCTTTGCTGTAATAAATAAACACAACTGTGCATTCCTTCCAGACAGATATTATTCCTCTATATCTTCCAAATATAAGATCTAAGTCACCAGAGTAATTTCTTTTCATTTATTTATGACAGAAATTGCCTTTTCACAATTCTTATCAGGATTGTCAATTCTCTGAATTTGTTACTGTTTACTTCTCAAGGATCTTGCTGGTTTTGATTCCCTTAGGACAAGTCTAGGACTGAAAATGTGTCAACAGTACCTGGTGAGCAATAAGTAACATTTTACTTAGTCCCTTGTGAGGCAGATATGAAGGAGAATAAAAGCTCACCAAAAAAATTGAAATTCAGCAACTCTGGGGAAGTTTTGGAAAACCCAGTGCACTGAGGAAGATAAAGCTATTTCAATACAATCTGAAATAGAATTTATTTTAGATTTCATCCTTTTCCTCTAAGAAATATGTATAATTCTCATTAAATTTTTTTCAAACAAAAACTTTGGATGAGTTCTTTTGGCCCACTTACCAAGCACCCTGTAAGGATGCCAGCTTTGAATGTGGATCAAATCAAGAAAAGAATCTCCAGTTAATCCAGGCTACGTGCTACCCTTCACAGACCAGTTCTTATCTGATCCTCCAACTCTGAAAGTTGAGTGTGAAAAAAGCAGTTCTCCATCATCAAAGAGAAAATTAAAAATAAAATCAAGATAAAACCAGTACCAGCCCTAAAGGATAAATATTTCTTGTATGTTAAAAAAGCTTTTTAATAAGCACATAAACATTATACATATGTGTACACTACATTGTGATATTTCAATATATGTGTATATATAATGCAAGATTCAATCAGGGTAACTATATCTCCCCCCACTTCCTTTCCAGGCCTCAGGTAACCACTATTGTACTTTTAACTGCTATGAGATCACCTTTTTAAAAAAAGACTTCACATAATATTTGTCTTTCTGTACTTGGCTTGTTTCACTGCATATAATGAGCTGCAGCTGAGATTGAAAAGACAATTCTTTTTATGGGTAAGTAGTATTCTATTGCCTTCATGTACCACATTTTGTTTATCTATTAACCAGAGGATGAATATGTAGGTTGTTACCATTTCTTGGCTATTGTGAATAGTATTGCAATAACATGGGAGTGTACAGGTCTCTTTGACAGTCTGATTTCAAATTGTCCTTAGATACGCACTCCGTAGTGGGATTGCTAGGTCCTATGAACTCCATTTTTAGATTTTGAAGATGTTTCATACTATTGTCCACAACTATTGTACTAATTTATATTTCTACCAATGGTGTACACGGATATTTTTTTCTGTATGTGCTTGCTGGCACTTGTTCTCTTTCATCATTTTGATAATAGCCAATCTAATTGGAGTGAGGTGGTATCTCATAGTTTTGTTTTTTTTTTCATTTCTTTCGGCAGACTTTTTGAAGTATTCTTGCTTTTGTATTTTCCCCAGAAATCTTTTATTTAAGGAGTACAAGTGTCATACATTTCATAATTACAACTTTAGGAACCACTGTAGCCTCCCTTCCACTTCCTCTCCTATTCCCACTCTAATTTTTTTTACTAAGATCTATTTTCAATTAACTTTATGCATATATGATTAACTCTATGTTAAGTAAAGAGTTCAACAAATAGTATGAAAAGAAAAAACTTCCCTCAATAGTTGAGACAAGGGCTATTTGAAGTCATTGCTTCTCAAAGTGACAATTTCACTTCTACAGATTCTCTTTTGGGTGCTCTATCACTTATCATAGGTCAGAGAGAACATATGGTATTTGTCCCTTTGGGACTGGCTTATTTCACTAAGTATGATGTTTTCTAGTTTCATCTATTTTGTTGCAAATGACCAGATTTCATTTTTTTAATGCTGTGTAATATTACGTGGTGTACATATCCCATACTTTCTTTATCCAGACTTCAGTCGATGGGCATTTGGGTTGATTCTATATCCTAGGTGTAGTGAATGGAGCTGCAATAGACATGGGGGTACAGATAACTCTTTCATATGATGATTTCATTTCCCTTGGATAAATTCCCAGGGGTGGGATTGAAATTTAACTACCAGCAGTTCTGATTGCCTGAATTTCCAGTAGCAGGGACCAGTGTTGATTTTCAAAGCTTGTACCATAGGAAAAGGGCAGTAGTCAGTTCACTGGAGGAAGCTTGATTACTTTGAGTGGCTTCCTTCAAGGTTGTTCTCACATTAATGGAAATTCATTCTGCATGTGGATTGGCCTTCCCCATTCACTGTGCTACTTTCATCTGTGGATTCAGTCAATGTCTCACTCATCATCGCACTAGCTCCACGTACCTATGATACTTCTGATCAGCATTCTTTTTTACAGTGAAAAGGACAATGTCAATGAACTTCTGCTCACAGAATTTATGAGATTTTCTCCAGGAACCAATGTCTCAAGTGAGACTAAATGACACTGCAATACTGAACACTAACATGCAAAAAATCACTCTGACCATATATAAATCCTATAAATATATATATAAATAATTATATATAAACTATAAATTATATAAATATCCTATAAATATGCCCAACAAATCTCTCCCCATTACCCAGCTCCAAAATAGAAATTTCAAACTTAAATTTGTTTGCAAATTAAAGCACATAGGCATCAAAATTCAAAGGAGTTAAAATACAAACCATAAACAGTCTTTCAAGTTGAATTTCAGAGTTTAAAAATCTCAAAGACCAGCAGTCATCCTCCCAAAGTTTTTACTTTTCTCAGTTTCTAGCCTTCTCCCCAGATTGTGTACAATCTTTTTCAGAGCCTCAAAGTTTGGTTTAATTAGGTGCTATATACCTCTTAAACCTCATTTATAAAGGGTTTAAAGATTGAATAAGAGCCAAGACGTTATCTCATCATTAACCCCATATCAATAATATTTAGAAAACAAGCCATCCCCTAGTTCTTTAGTTATATCCTAACCAAAAGTACCTTCCAATTTTCAACTATTCCTTATTTAATGCTGAGCAAAAGCAAGCACACAAGATGTTAGATAGGAAGAGAAAATCATATAAATCATATTGGCTTCAGACTCAATGTGATGCCAAATAGTCAGCGCCAGTGCTCTGGAAACCAGAAGCTGAGAACTTACATTCAAGAGGTAAAAGTCTCCCCAGTTTTGAGGTCAATTTACAGAACATTTGTAAATGTTGTGTAATTTTGTGAGTATTTGTCATGTCTGGAGGGAGAACAGCTCCTTGTGCAGGCTATACCTCTGTCACAGTTACATTTCATCCACTGATCCTATTTGATCAATATTAGAAATCTGCTTTGGTGGCTACTGCATTACCAGATCCACACTTTCTGTGCATTCTGAGCCTATATTTTCAGTCTTGGGCCTTGTGTCTGATCCTTTCTTGTGTTTGTTAAAGATTGCTTATGTCTAAGCAACTTGACATCTAAGGAAGATTTCTTCTTCCTGTGAATACATTTGGTCCATCCCAGGTGCCTTCTACACAATGTGGTGGGTGACAAGAGCTTGTGGGCAAGTCACATGAATCCACAGTTAGTCCCACCAGTGTTTACTCCATGTTTTCAAGTCAGGATGGAGGGCACTGAATGTACCATTGCCTGCCCAGGTCTGTTCTAACAATGTAAATTGAGCATTGCAAGGACACTAAAACACACTGAAATAAAATAGCTTGAAATTCTGAAATGCCAAATATTATTCTTCCTCATAATGTCTAAAAAGTTTGTAGACTGTCTTACTTACCATCTGATTTATGCCACAGCAGTGCCTGTGGAATGAGTTAAGCAATGAACAGCTGCACATTGAAACACATCATACCTCTAAAGGCTCCCTTTACTTTTTCCAGGTCCTGAAGGGTGGAGGCCACTGAAATGTTTCAGATCTATGGCTTCTTTGTCAGACCTATTCCTTCTTCTTTGAGATCTGGTCTTTGCATAAATTTTGCCTTTCATACAAAATCTATCATTATTTCATCTTTACTACATATTTTTGTAAAGATGCTCATGCATACACACATCCATACCCCAACATCTTTGTAAAGCAATAATGAACAACTCGTGAAATTCAAGGCAAGATGCTGACCTTCTAAGTGGCTAAAGAAAACAAAAATAAACAAAGTAGCTTACATAGCAAAAGAAGAAATATATATGCCTCTCCCCCCAAAAAATAAAGAAATGCAAACATGAAATTCACAAAAGTATAAAACAAAATTGCAGTAATAAAGACAACAATAATGGGTCACGTGTGTGATGTGGTAGTTAAGTCACCACTTGGTAAATGCATGAATCGCATATTAGAGTGCCTGGTTTGACTTCCAGCTACTCCACATCTTGTTAATATATATTCTGGAAGGCAACAGTTGGTAGCTCATGTACTTGGGTACCTGCCATCCACATGGGAGATCTGGATTGATTTCTAGGCTCCTAGCTTCAGCCTGGTCCAACAATGGCTACTGTAGGCCTTTGAGGAGTGAGCCAATGGATGGAAAAGCTCTCCTCATCTGTTTCTGTGTCTCTGCCTTTCAAACAAGATGGAAATAAATAAATAAATACATAGATAAATAAATAGACTTAAATAATCACCCATATTATTTATTTTGATAGCAAATTTGGATTGTGGGATATATTGTCTATAAAAAAATTTGAGAACAAGATTTTTTTTTTATATAAAGCTTTTATTTGAAGAATATAAATTTCCAAAGAACAGCTTATGGATCACAATGGCTCCCCCCCCCACAACCTCCCTCCCTCCCCCTACCCTCCCCTCTCCCGCTCCCTCCCGCCCTCCGCCCACATCAAGATTCATTTTCAATTCTCTTTATACACAGAAGATCAATTTAGTACATATTACATAAAGATTTCAACGGTTTGCCCTCGCATAGAGACACAAAATGATAATACTGTTGGAGTGCTAGTTATAGTATTAATTCACAATGTACAGCACATTAAGGACAGAGATCCTACATGATTTTTTTTTTTAAAAATTGATTAATTGTCTATGCAATTTCCAGTTTAACACCAAGATTTTTTAATCATTTGCAATTATCTTTATATAAAGATGATCGATTCAATATATACTATGTAAAGATTTCATCAGTTTGCACCCACTCAGAAACACAAAGTGCAAAAATACTGTTTCAGTACTAGTAATAGCATTATTTCACATTGGATAACACATTAAGGACAGATCCCTCATGAGACGAGAACAAGATTTTTTAAATCCAATAGAATGCTTTACAAAAATAGTATTTCTTAAAAATTGTACAAACAAAATTTAAATGTAAAGCAAGAATCAAAATTCTTTTTTAAAAATATTTATTTATTTATTTGAAAATCAGAATTAGAGAGAGAGATCTTCCATACTCTGGATCACTCCACATAATATGGCAACAGCCAGGACTGGGCCAGGCTGAAGCCAGGAGTCTGGAGCTTCTTGCAAGTCTGACATGTGGGAGGCAGGGATCCAAACCCTTGGGTCATCTTCTGTTGCTTTCCCCAGGACATTAGCAGGAAGTTGGTTCAGAAATGGAGCAGCTAGGACTTGAATTAGCACCTATATGGGATGCTGGCATTGTAGGCAGCAGCTTTACCCGCTATACCATAACAATGGCCCCAAGATTCAAAATCTCTACTAGCAACACATTAGCAAAGCCAAACAGAGAGGAAAATAATGTCAGATTGGTGGACATTGTGGCACAGCCAGTTAATCCACCAGTTGGGATGATCATATGTTTGAGTCCCAGCTACTCTGCTTCTGACCCAGCTCTCTGCTAATGCGCCTGGGAAAGAGCAGATGGTGACTGCAGTACTTGAGTTCCTTCCACTCGTGAAAAACCCTTTTGGAGGTGCTAGATCCTGATGTTGCCCTTGCACAGCTCAAGCTGTTGCAGTCATTTGGAAAGGGAAACAATGGGTGGAAGATCTCTTTTTCTCTGCCTCTCCCTCTCTCTCTGTCACTCCATCTTTCCAATGAATAAATCTATTAAAAATAATATCAGAAAGAAGATGTTTTAAGTTAAAAAAATCATTCAAGGTAATAGAGTAAGTCATTTCATATTGTTAAAAGATTAATTCAACAATGAAAATGTTATAGTAAGAATAGTTTATGTTGGCCAGCGCTGGGGCTCACTTGGCTAATCCTCCTCCTGCAGCGCCAGCACCCCAGGGTTCCCAGTTGGGGTGCCAGATTCTGTCCCGGTTGCTCCTCTTCCAGTTCAGCTCTCTGCTGTGGCCCGGCAAGGCAGTGAAGGATGGCCCAAGTGCTTGGACCCTGCACCTTTATGGGAGACCAGGAGGAAGCACCTTGCTCCTGGCTTCGGATTGGCCACAGCACGCCAGCTGTGGCAGCCATTTGGGAGGTGAACCAATGGAAAAAGTAAGACCTTTCTTTCTGTCTCTCTCTCTCTCACTGTATAACTCTGCCTGTGGAAAAAAAGAAGAAGAAGAATAGTTTATGTAGCAAGTAGTGGAACATGAAAATATGCTCTGCTACAAGCAGGAATAAATGTTGAAAAATTAGTTTGCTTAGAATATTTAAAGGAAGCCATTTGACACCTCTTCTATTTTGTATAATTTATTTTTGTATTTTTAAAGGTGTATTTATTTATTTTGAAAGTCAGAGTTACAGAGAGAGAGGGAGAGATCTTCTCATTGGACCAGACCAAAGCCAGGAGCCAGGAACTTCATCAAGGTCTCTCAGGTTGGTGGAAGGGGCCCAAACACTTGGGCCATCTCCTGCTGCTTTCTCAAGCAATTACCAGGGAGCTGGATTAGAAGTGGAGCAGCTGAATGAACCGCTCCCATATGGGATATTGTAGTCGCAGATGGCAGCTTTACCTTCTACGTCACGATGCCAGTCCCTGGTTTGTATAATTTACAAAAAATATGGAAAATAGCATACAAATGAAAAGCATATATAAAAATTATAATATATATATATGTGGGGAACTACAGGCTGGCCACCTGTGGGAACCTCCTCATTGCAAACATTTTACCTGCTTCATCCTGCTGAGCAAGACAAGTCAGGGAAGTGCTGACCACAAGACTTCCTCAAACAACAGGATGGAACAAGATACATTTTCCAGCTGAAGTTAAACGTGCCCTTTAATGTGATTGGACTGATGGCTATGGACTGCTTGCTCTAGGGGGCTGGGGATATATAAGGGACTGGGAGAGGGGCTGTGGGGCTTTTTTCTGCTTTTGCTGTTTGCTGTTTCTGCTGTTTCTTCTTCTTCTTTGCTTTCTACTGTCGCTCTAAATAAAAGTTCCTTGAGAACCGATCAACAGCGGTCGTGTCGTGACTCCGTTGGACCCTTGCTGGCGAGGGTTCGACAAGTGGTTCCGTGACTCAGATCGTCAGGCCGGTCGCTGGAAGCAGGTAAGAAAATTTAAGCGTGCATACACGGGAATCTAGGCGGGTAAAGTAAAAGGCCTAGGATTATAACCGCGGGTGAATTATAAAAGGAAAAGTGTAAATGGGAAATGTTCCGTCGACGACTAATGTATTGCTAAGTCGCTTATTAAAAGCAACGGGGACGCCCGTGAAAGCGGCCATTATTTGGTTATTCACAAGAGCAGTTGCTAGCATGTCGTCCTGGTTCATGGACGATGGTGAACTGAAAGAACGAAAGTGGAAAAGGGTAGGCAAAGAGTTAAGAACGGCGGGGAAATCGCCGGAGGCTTATAGGGTGTGGATTGAACAGGCTCTTCACAATTATCCAGAAGAGATAGCAGAATCCCTTGATGAGGGATCAGAGATATTGGAGGAAACTCAGAGGGAATCCCAATGTGGAAGTCAGGACTGGGACAGGAAGGATAGGGCGCACATGAGTGTGGAACAAGAGAGACCCCTCCCTTCCGCACCCCTGTACTCAGAAGACCCGCTCTTTCCGAGGGACTGTCCGTGCCACTGTAAAATGGCAAATATGACTTTAAATGATCCATCGCATTGGCGACCACTCACGTTAACTAAGACGGTCCATGCGAATGAGAACCCATTCCCCCTGGAAGGGACAGGGAACAGGGAAACTTCTGTAGGAGGAACCAGAGGCAGAGTGGTGAGAACACGCGGTGCACCCCCTAAGTGGGAAGATTACCATAGAGTACCAAGTGTTCCCAGTGATAATAGATGCACAAGGCACCCGAGGATGGACCCCCTTAGATCATAAGCTATTGAAGGAACTGCAGCAGGCGGTGCAGCTTTATGGACCGCATGCTAATTTTACCAAAGCAGTTTTGGACAATATAGGAACCCAGGGACTGATACCTGATGACTAGAGGAACCTAGCAAAGGCTGTGCTTGGTGGTGGGGACTTCTTACTTTGGGCTGCGGCCTATAGAGAGCTTGCTAAGACTCAAGCAGCAGAAAATGCAAAAAATGGTCAGCCAGCCTGGAATGAGGACATGCTAAATGGGGAAGGAGTTTTTTGTGATGAGAACGCCCAAGCACGATGCCCTAATGAAGTCCTAATGCAAGTAAGAGAATTGGCTCGTAGGGCCTGGAAGATCGTTCCTAAAAAGGGAGAAATTAGGCACAGTTTGTCTAAAATTACACAAGGCCCAACGGAGCCCTATGCCGATTTTGTAAATAGATTGATGGAGGCTGCCGGAAATATCTTTGAGACCATGGAGGAAGCCATGCCTCTAGTACGCAGGCTAGCTTATGAACAAGCAAACAAAACCTGCCGTGAGGCCCTAAGGCCCTGGCAGCACAAAGGCATTCCTACCTTTCTGAAAATCTGCAGGGATGTCATGGACGAGGTGGCCTCAGGGGCGCATGCAGCAGTCACCATGGCAAAAATGTTACATAATGGTGGGTCGGGACATAAGTGTTTTAAATGTGGGAAGGAAGGTCATCTTAAAAAAGAATGTACGGCCCAAAAGCAGCCAGGACGCCAGCCAGGACTCTG
Organism: Sylvilagus floridanus; assembly: GCA_949820135.1. Taxonomy (NCBI): domain Eukaryota; kingdom Metazoa; phylum Chordata; class Mammalia; order Lagomorpha; family Leporidae; genus Sylvilagus; species Sylvilagus floridanus. Next base: position 18,849,757 of record OX463244.1, read on the forward strand.
CCCTCGGTGTGGTAAAGGCAATCACTGGGCAAATGAATGTTATTCCAATCTAGATAAAGCCGGCAATCCACTAGGGCCACCCCTCAATCCGAAAAGCTCAGGGCAGCCGCCTCCAAAAAACTAGTGGCGGGCCCCCGCACCCAGGGGCCCAAAAACTCAATGGGTGAGAGGACAGGCCATGGGAAGAACAGGACAGTTTCAGGGAGAACAACAGGCATATACTGCACAGAGCTGCGAGCCACCGACTATACAGTATTAACACCACAAATGGGAGTCCAAGCCATAGATGTAGAACCCCAGGAGGCTATGGACCATATCAAAGGCTTGGGCATTACCATAGGAAAGGCTGCAAACTCTTTAAAGGGACTGGTAGTAATAACCGGAATTATCCAAATGCCTTGTAAGAAATTTAAAGTAATGTTGCAGTCCACTAAAGGAATCATACAGTTACTACCGTCACAGCCGGTTGCTCAATTACTAGTGATAAGCCCTGTGCTGGATGCCAGAGGAACCCAGGGAGAACATTTTGCAGCCCTTACTATGACTCTTGATGATCGTCCATTATGGACTCTTAACATCAAAGGGAAACTGATTAAGGGGCTGTTGGATACGGGCGCAGACGTTAGTATCATCTCTGAGCAGGACTGGCCTCCCTCTTGGCCACTTCAAGAAGGGGATAACAACCTTGTAGGCTTAGGCACTGCCATCGCCCCATCCAGAAGTGCGCAAGTGTTAGACTGGCAAGATCAGGAGGGCAATACTGGTAAAGTGCAACCTTATGTATGTTCTATTCCTATCACCTTATGGGGAAGGGATGTTTTGACACAACTCCGAATCCAGTTGACTAGTGAACATGAGACTGAGTTATCCCCAGGGTGGAAAATGATGAAAAAAATGGGATATGCAGGCGGAGGGCTAGGAAAAGACGAGCAGGGCATAAGGGACCCCATTGAGCCTGGAGGGCACAGAGGCAAGCAGGGTTTGGGTTTTTCGTAGGGGCCACTGCACAGCAGCCATCACCACCACCACTAACCTGGTTAGATAACAAACCGGTGTGGATACCCCAGTGGCCCCTTACACAGGAGAAATTGGCTGCAGTAAAAGAAATAGTTCAGCAGCAGTTAGAGGCAGGACATATTCAACCATCCACTTCACCCTGGAATACCCCAATTTTTGTAATAAAAAAGAAGTCGGGCAAGTATCGATTATTGCAGGATTTGAGAGCCATAAACAAGCAGTTGCAACCCATGGGGGCATTACAACCAGGGCTGCCCGTTCCTACGATGATCCCCAAAGATTGGCCTGTGTTTGTAATTGATCTAAAAGACTGTTTTTTCTCCATTCCACTGAACTCAATAGATATGCAAAGATTTGCTTTTACAGTCCTGACTATTAATCACGAGGGCCCTGATAAAAGATTTGAGTGGAAAGTCCTCCCTCAGGGTATGACTAACAGCCCCACCCTGTGCCAGTTGTTCGTATCACAAGCAATAGAGCCTGTTCGGCAGCAGCATTTAGGTGTTAAGATTTTTCATTATATGGATGATTTACTATTAACAGCCGCTAGAGAAACCGCTTTGAATGAAGCATTTGCGACATTAACTTTATGCTTACGGGAAGCAGGACTACAGATAGCACCAGAAAAAGTTCAAAAGGACACCGTAGTTCAGTACTTGGGACTAAAGCTAACCCCGACCAGTGTGACCCCTTTAGAATTTACCATCTCCACTACGGGACTGAAAACTTTAAATGATTTTCAAAAGTTATGTGGAAATTTAAATTGGATACGGCCTTATTGCAAATTGACCACTGACGAGATGCTCCCACTGTTCAGAATATTAGAGGGAGACTCGCAGCTCACTTCACCACGAGAGCTGACTCCAGAAGCGGCCGCAGTTTTACAAAAGGTCGAGACACGTCTCAAAACTGCTCAAATGCATAGATGTGATCTATCACAGCCTGTAGAACTGCTTGTTTTTACGGAGCAATTATATCCCTTTGCAGTAATTTGGCAAGGAGGCCCCCTGTTGTTTGTGTATCCACACTCCCATTTGCCTCGAGTGTTATACGCTCAGGGAGCAGCTGCAGCTGATTTGATATTAACAGCAATCCAGAGAACTGTGGACATTTCAGGGAAGCATCCGGAGCGCTGTGTTGTGCCCTTTAGCAAAGAAGCGGTAGATGCATGGACCAGAGAAATGTGGGCGTGGGCACATATCATCTTAACGCTGCAAATAGAAGTAGACAATCATTACCCAACCCATCCTTTTGTTACATTTTGCATGCATGTCCCTATTGTACAGATCAAAAAAGTGCGCAAGCACCCCATAGTGGGGGCTCCAACTGTATTTACGGATGGAGCTAAAGGGGGAACTGGAGCTGCAGTGTTAAATGATCACCGATATTTTATATTAACCACATCTGCCTCTCCTCAGCATGCAGAATTGGCTATTATTGCATTAGTATTAAGAAAAGAGACAGGTCCCTTGAACATATTATCGGATAGTGCTTATGTGGTCAATGTGGTTAAAACATTGGATAAAGTGTGTAATGTTTCTAGAACATCCACTGTATTTCCTTATTTACAGCAGATTTCTGCTTTATTGGCAGAGAGGTCACACCCCATATTTATAGATCATATTAGAGCACACTCAAATTTACCTGGACCACTTAGCCAAGGTAATATGCTAGCTGATCATTATTCACACTTTTTGCTTGTATGCTCTGCCCTTGAAGAAGCCAAACAGTTTCATGCTAAATGGCATGTAAATAGCTCCACTTTATGTCACAAGTATAACATTCCCTGCAAACAAGCCGAAAACATTATAAAATCCTGCGAGAAATGTGTTGTTAATACTGTGCCCAAACTCCCTGCGGGCGCAAATCCCCGTGGCCTTCAGCCATGTCACATTTGGCAGATGGATGTCACCCATGTTCCCTCCTTCGGGCGTCAAAGCTGTCTGCACGTTTCAGTAGACACATATTCTGGGGTGGTAATGGCCACAGCATTAAACAAAGAAGGGACTCCACAGGTTATTCAACATTGTTTACAATCTTTTGCTACTTGGGGCATACCTAAAATTATTAAAACCGATAACGGCCCGGCATATACTTCGGCTCGCTTTGCCACGTTTTTGAAAGAATTTGGCATTGAACATTCTACTGGCATTCCTTATAATCCCCAAGGTCAGGCCATTGTAGAAAGAACCCATTTATATTTAAAAACTTTAATTAATAAACAAAAAGGGGGAATAGGAGAATATGCAGTATCCAATAAAGATGCTCTAGCCCTAGCAGCATACACCATAAATTTTTTAAATAAAAAGAAATGTGGCAAAACCCCAGCAGAGATACATTCTCAGTCTGCTGAAAAGGAGCCAATTCAATGGATGATGTGGAAAGACCTGCAAGATAACCAATGGAAAGGCCCGTTTCCCTTATTGCGGAGGGTGCGAGGCGCTGTTTGTTTCTTCCCACAGGGAGCTTCACAACCCATCTGGACGCCAGAAAGAAGAGTCCGGCTTCTCGCGGAGAGCCCTGACAGACAACATCCAACGAGCATAACAGACTCGCCAACAGGAGGAAACGAGTGAAGGACTTTTGCTATTAGCTGGCATTGGAGGAATTATAGGAATTATTATTAATTACGCTTTAGCTGTATTTGTCAGATATAAAAATGTTTCTCATGTGTAGAGTGTTAAGCCTTGCAATGATTGTTGTTAGTGTTGCTTGTTATGATGAGGGTACATATTGGGGCCTACTTAGGGCCCTGCCCTGGCCCATGCCATTGACCAATTCATCTTCATTTTTTCCGATATTTTTTGCAGATAATATTGGTGTATCTAAATTTGGAGTGTCCGCTTTAGAGAAACACCCTAGGCAAGAAGGAAAGTTAAATTTTTCTGTTTCCCTTCCGGGATCCTTTTGCTTTGAAATTAGTAGTGGATTGAATAATACTACCCCTTGTATTACCTTAACTAATCAGACCCTAACCGAGTTGATGTTTCCTCGTGCTGCAAATGGCACTTTTGTGGCATATTCATCTGGATCCATCCCCGCATGCTGCTATGACTGCGGCTCTGCCGCCAGGACCCCTCTAACTCGCTTGTTACCAGGATGCAGAGAGAGGGTGAGCACCTCTGCACCACGCTTTACCACCTGCCAGAGCGGCCAGAACCACCATTGGCTAGCACCCGGATTTTTTACACCCCATGAGTTAGGGTTTCAAGGCTGGCTAAATTTGAAATCTCTTCCTAGCGCAGGCAATGTGTGGGATCCCATTGTTATGTGTAATGTAGCTGGAGCTTGTACTGATCTTTCCCCATTGTTGTTCTTACGGTATTGGTCCTGGTCCAATGGTACGTGGGTGATAAACGTTAGTACACATTGCCATGTCGCACCTAATATTACAGCTCAGGCCTGTGTTGAACCCCCATTCGTTTGGTATGTTTGTAATAGGATGAACGCCACTGATTGTCACACTGGATATCTTACACAGTGCTGGAACGGCAGCAACGTAGGCATTGTTATGCGTGTGCCTACATGGATTCCTGTTCCCGTAAGAATCAGGCCCAAGGATTTTGCTGTTGCTCTACGCACTCGTAGGGATTTTGGGATTACAGCAGCTATGGTGACGGCCATTACAGCAGCAGTAGTTACCAGTGCATCTGCAATTACCATGGCAGTGACTCAAGTTAACTCAATACAACAGTTAAATAATGTCGCAGGGCAAACAGCACAGGCACTACAACATCAGGAGCAATTAGATCACAGTCTTAAAACTGGTCTGTTAGTAGTTAATCAAAGAGTTGATGTGCTGCAAGAAGAACTAGACCTCTTGGCGTCTGTCATGCGTGCCCCTTGTTTGATCCAATCTTTAGCAGTTTGTGTTTCACCCTTTCCTGTAGAGCAGTATTCCGAGCTTGCTGATAAGTCTCGCAAGCTAGGATTGATGATTAACACCTCTTGGAATAATAATTTTACTACATTGTTACAAGAGTTGTGACATGGTATATGGGTACTAAACAGAACCAAAGCCCAGGTGGAGATCTGGTCTCCCTTTTCCATCATGGGACGATGGATCTCAGGTACAAAGACAAATGTGAAAGAGTGGGTAGCCATTGGAGGTCTGTTTGTGCTGTTACTCATTGGCTTTATTGTGGTCAGTAAGATTATCTTAAACATCATCAGGACCCAGCAGCGCACTAACCTAATTGCTCGGCAGACTATGCTCGCAGTATGCTCCAACCCTCAGCAGGAAGCATATCTTAACATGATTGCAATGACACACTCCGACCCTCAGCAGGAAGCATGGCTTAGCATGATGGAACGGTAGTCATTGACGGGTAATCACCGGCGAGTGCACCTAGCAACCTAAGACAGAGCTTGGGACATGCTTCCCAGTGACTCGATGACGGGTAAGCAGGTGGCACGTCGCTGGGAACCTAAGACAGGCACGATTCCATGCTATACAATACAATAAAGGGGGAGCTGTGGGGAACTACAGGCCGGCCACCTGTGGGAACCTCCTCATTGCAAACATTTTACCTGCTTCATCCTGCTGAGCAAGACAAGTCAGGGAAGTGCTGACCACAAGACTTCCTCAAACAACAGGATGGAACAAGATACATTTTCCAGCTGAAGTTAAACGTGCCCTTTAATGTGATTGGACTGATGGCTATGGACTGCTTGCTCTAGGGGGCTGGGGATATATAAGGGACTGGGAGAGGGGCTGCGGGGCTTTTTCTACTGCTTTTGCTGTTTGCTGTTTCTGCTGTTTCTTCTTCTTTGCTTTCTACTGTCGCTCTAAATAAAAGTTCCTTGAGAACCGATCAACAGCGGTCGTGCCGTGACTCCGTTGGACCCTTGCTGGCGAGGGTTCGACATATATATTAAAGTAGTGATATGAAATTTTTATAAATTCTACCCAAACCAAGAAGCTGAATAATATCATTCTCTAGTAACCCTTGTATGTTCTCCAAACAGCTTTCACCACCTTGGCCTGGAAATAACACATATCATTTCTATTCATGATCCATTTATCACATGGCTCCGCCTCAAGTCAAGGAACATGGAAGATACGTGGGAACGCGTGGATATCTTGTGAATCCTAATAGCTCTATCCACACTATTATCATTATATACTAATAAGATATATATGCCCAGAGTGTTTCCGTATCCAGTGTTTGTTCTATGATCACTGTGGCTGCCCTTGTTCAGTAGCAACTCCGGAAGCTGGAAGCCAAAACCATGATACTGTTAAAATTCCAATACGGAATGTGTTTCAAACTAAATTAAGTATCCAAAATATGAAGTATCAATATGGATTACAGCCATTTTCAGACACACAAAGAATTCTGTAAAAATGGCTTATTTGCATCCATTCTCTGCACTCTTTCTGTGGAAGATAGGGGAAGATAAGATCTGGCTAAACAAAAGAGAAAAACCAAGAAAGAGAACTTGGAATCCATGAAATAAGTAATCCTACACAGCAAAGAAGGAAAAAAGGACTCCACGGGTGACATATGTACTTATCCTGCATCACTGCACATCGCAATTGTTCCTCACTTTTCTCAAATATTAATAATTCTACAAAATATTTTACATATTTTTATTAAAGATTTATTTTATTTATTTGAAAGAGTTACAGAGAGAGGTAGAGACAGAGAGAAAGGTCTGCCATCCACTGGTTCACTCCCCAGATGGCCACAACAGCCAGAGCTGTGCCAATCCAAAGCCAGGAGCCAGGAGCTTCTTCTAAGTCTCCCACATGGGTGCAGGGGCCCAAGGACTTGGGCCATCTTCTACTGATTTCCCAGGCCATAGCAGAGAGCTGGATCAGAAGAGGAGCAGCAGGGACTAGAACAGGCACCCATATGGGATACTGACTCTTCAGGCCAGGGCTTTAACCCGCTACACCACAGTGCTGGCCCCTGCATATGATTTCAATATAGATTACCAGAAGCAAATTTATTTTTCCAACATATACAAATATTATAATATACAAAATATTGTAATATACAAAAATTATTGATATGTATTGCTTAATTACTTTAATACTTTTCATTGTAGTATCCAACTTCCAAAGGGTTGTCTGCTTCTTATTTTGATATTTTACATGTTCCTAAAATTGATGGTTCGGTGGAAGATTACTTCCAATATGGAGTGATTATTTTCTCGAGAACATGTAAGAATGTATCTTTAAGCATCTTTGTTCAATGATAACAAGCTCATGCAAGGGGGGATAAGTCAGTTTATACTCCTTCCCTGTTTGCTTTATCATTGGGAATGGACCACAGCTATCACCAGAAAAAGCACAAACAAATTAAGTTCACATGGGCTTTAAGATTTAGTGTCACATATCAAATTCAACCTACGGTTGTTAAGAGCTAAAAAAAATTCATTCAATGAGTCTTCTCAATGCAATTAAATATGGCCTCAAGTCCCACTGACTACAGTTTATAAGACATCCAAGCATCGGGTATCAAGGGCTGGGACAATGACAGAGAAAAATTTCTCTCATGTCTATTCTATTGTCCTGTATAGTGGAGCTTAGTTGGTTGGTTCTGAAAATAAACTCTTTGATGTCTGGCTTTCTATTTAAAACACCTCACCAGCTGGTAGCTAGGTCCTCTGTTGGGAAAGGCTCAAAATTCATGTGTGAATCAGAATTCATCAGAGAGTCAGCATTTGAGGGTAATATAAAGAAAAAGTAGAATAGAGCTGTCAAGTAAAAGAATGAAGAAGAAAATGCTAGGGTCTTGGTTATTTCAACCTGAGGTCTAGGTAAATGTGGTTTTGTTTTATGTTGGCTTTTCCATTAATCCTGATCCTCACCGAGATGTTTGAATTCTGCACAATTCTGACTGTTCTTGTGTTCTTCCTTCAGCAGTCTAGATATTGCGGTATAACATCACAGAGGTGGATACAAGCTGTAAAAACCTGCCTTTATTAGACCAAGTCTACTAAATGAATCCAATCATTGATAAACAGTTTTTTTTAAAAAGAAATTTTCTATGTTAGCAAATTAATTCTTACCTAATTCTATTTGTTTTCACTTTTAACTAGAGTTTTCTTTTCTTTTCTTTTTTTTGAAAAATAAACACATAAAACCTATTAAAGTATTTAAAATACTGGAAAGAGGCCGGCGCCATGGCTCACTTGGCTAATCTTCCGCCTGCTGCACTGGCACACCGGGTTCTAGTCCCAGTCGGGCCACCAGGTTCTGTACCGGTTGCTCCTCTTTCAGTCCAGCTCTCTGCTGTGGCCCAGGAGTGCAGTAGGGGATGGCCCAAGTGCTTGGGCCCTGCACTCACATGGGAGACCAGGAGAAGCACCTGGCTCCTGGCTTTGGATGGGCGAAGCATGCCGGTCATAGAGGCCATTTGGGGGGTAAACCAATGGAAGGAAGACCTTTCTCTCTGTCTCTCTCTCTCTCTGTCTAACTCTTCCTGTCAAAAAACAAAACAAAACAACAACAATAAAATACTGGAAAGACATGTGCAACTAGATGTTTTGAAACTATGCTATTATGTTAAGTTTGATTAAAATAACAAATCATAGTTATTTATGTCCAATTCATAAGTTTACAAACATAGTGCTGAGGTATATATTAAAACTTTTTGTTGACTCATACAACTTCATAACTCTTGTGTTTGCATTTACTTGATAGTTGCAGTTGCCTTTAGATTTCATGAGATGTCACACACTAACAAGAAGGAGGAGATTACAATAACTTGTCTTGGCCGACGCTGCGGCTCACTTGGCTAATCCTCTGCCTGCAGCATCGGCACCCTGGGTTCTAGTCCTAGGTAGGGCGCTGGATTCTGTGCCAGTTGCTCTTCTTTCAGTCCAGCTCTCGGCTGTGGCCCGGGAAGGCAGTGGAAGATGGCCCAAGTGCTTGGGCCCTGCACCCACATGGGAGACCAGGAGAAGCACCTGGCTCCTGGCTTCAGATCGGCGCAGCACACTGGCCGCAGTGAGCTGGCCATAGTGGCCATTTGGGGGGTGAACCAACGGAAGGAAGACCTTTCTCTCTGTCTGTCTCTCTCTCTCTCACTGTCTAACTCTGCCTGTCAAAAAATAAAAGAAGAAAAAAAGAGGGAGGAAATTACAATAACTTGTCTCTTACAAGTAAGGTTTTTCAGGATTTGATCATGTCTGTTCTACTTTGTATGTGTCTGTGTGAGGAAACGCCTACTTCTCTCTTCCCTAGGAAGAAGCTGTAGATTTGAACCTTTGAAAATAGGCAGCTCAAGTTAACTTTATATTTGCATTTCTATTTTTGCCATTAATTAAAAAATTAAATTATTTATCATAAAATATAATTTCCAATTACAAAATAAAAGGTTTGAGGCAAATTAGTGTAAAAGAATGGCAGAATAAAAGTAACAACATAGAAAAAGGAGAAAACAAAATTAAAAACAGAAATGCCAATATGTTACATCATCAGTTAATACTGATACAAGTCCAGACTATACATCCTAGAAGGCAAAATTAACAGAAAAATGTAATATCTCATAAGTCTCTATTTGAGAGAAGGAAATATAGCAGTTTACAGACCATACAGAGGTGTCTTAGTATCCCAAATGCTTTTGCAAATTTTTTTCTGAGACATGGGGTTGGAGCTACAAAGTGATGCAATGTCCAATGTTCAAAAAGTAGTGTGACAAGTAATTCAGTTCCCCAGTTCGTATGGTTTGATAGGAAGTCTAAAACAGCTTAGTGAAAGAGATTTTTTTATAAAGATTCATTTACTTATTTGAAAGTCAGAGCTACACAGAGAGAGAAAGAGAGAGAGATAGGTCTTCCAACTGCTGGTTCATTCCCCAATTGGCTGCAATGGCTGGAGCTGCACCAATCTAAGCCAAGAGCCAGGAGCTTTTCTGGGTCTCCCATGCAGGTGCAGGGGCCCAAGGACTTGGGCCAACTTCTACTACTTTCCCAGGCCATAACAGAGAGCTGGATTGGAAGTGAGCTGGGACTTGATCTGATGTACACATGGGATGTCGGCACTGCAGGCCATGGCTTTACCCACTATGTCACAGCGTCAGCTCTTTGAAAGAGATTCTATTAAGCACCCAAGTGCTGTGATTGATCTGTGTAGCCATGTATGATATTTTTATTCAAAGATACATTTCAGTTGTTTAGTAGTTATGTAGTTTTTCTCCTAAATTGCCTTCAGGAAATATCTTCTTTTTAGAAGGATTTTGATAGAAATTTTATGCCAGACAGAGCAGCAGAATATCCAGGACTGGGGGAAAAGGTGTCCGTTTGTGTTAATTACAGACAGCAGTTCAAGTTCCTTAGCTGTGGAAACCAAGCACTGTTTGAAATGCCAGAACAGGTTATCTGTGGGGGTGACCCTCAGACACACCAGCCCATGTCTCTTCCAGCTCCAAACCTATGTCTGGGAGAAGACTCAAAGTTCCTCATGGTGTGGCATGACAAACACAAAACATGCACACCCAGGTAATGGAACAACCTCAACAATGCAACAGAATTAAAAACCGCATTCTAAGAACATGATCTCCCCTCCTGCCTGCAGGCAGTTTTATGAAATTGATCAAATAAGTTAGCTAAAAGAGTGATCTAATACTGACTGTATAAATGAGTACTGTTTGATATGCATATGTTTCCAAGACAAAGTTGATATGCATATGTTTCCAAGACAAAGTTTCAAAGATAATGTTAATTAATGTTTTGGAAACAAGATAGCAACCCATTGTTTCTTTAGGTCATTCCTGTTTAATCATAATGGAAATGAAAAACATACTGGAAAATACTTTTTCTCATCTCTACTTTAAGATGATCAAACATCCAATTAATCTAAAACTGGTGTCAAGCAATTAAGACGCATAATGAAGCAAGAAAACCGAGGCACACCCTTGCTCTTGGCTGTAGAATATTACAAAATTTACAAACACAGTAATCATTGGTTTCCCAGCTTGCCATTTCATTTTCTCAGTATTTTGCTATCACAACTCCAGTATTTTGGCCTGGCACCGCGGCTCAATGGGCTAATCCTCCACCTTGCGGCACCGGCACACCGGGTTCTAGTCCCAGTTGGGGTGCCGGATTCTGTCCCGGTTGCCCCTCTTCCAGGCCAGCTCTCTGCTGTGGCCCGGGAGTGTAGTGGAGGATGGCCCAAGTGCTTGGGCCCTGCACCCCATGGGAGACCAGTAGAAGCACCTGGCTCCTGGCTTCGGTTCAGCACGATTTGCTGGCAGCAGCGCGCTGGCCGCGACGGCCATTGGAGGGTGAACCAACGGCAAAAAGGAAGACCTTTCTCTCTGTCTCTCTCTCTCTCTCTCACTGTCCACTCTGCTTGTCCAAAAAAAAAAGAAAAAAACAACTCCAGTATTTAAAATGTTTTAAAAATAAACTCTTAAGGGGGCAACAGAAACAGCCTACTCTATCAGCCAAACTCACTGATGTAACAGAACATCAAGAGGTTGGACTACTTACAGGACAGAAATGTATTTTCTTACAGTCCTGGAAGCTGAAAGTGTGAGATCAAGGTCCAGCAAGGTTGATTTCTAGCAAAAGTCTTCTTCCTGCCTTTCAGATGACCCCCTTCTCACTACACACTCACATGGTACCAAGAGAGAGGGAGAGAGAGAGAAAGCAGCAGAGCATGGGGCTGGCGCTGTGGCGTAGCAAGTATAGTCACCACCCGCAACACCAGCATCCCTTATGGGCACCGGTTTGATTCCTGGCTGCTCCATTTCTGACGCAGCTCCTGGGTAATGGCCTGGGAAAAGCAGTGAAGGATGGCCCAGATACTTGGGTCCCTGCACTTATGTGGGAGACTTGGAAGAACCGCCTGTCTTCTGGCTTCAAGCTGGCTCAGCCCTGGATGTTGTGGTTCTCTAGGCAGTGAACCAGGAGATGAAGATTCTCTCTCTGTGTCTCTCTGTCTGTCTGTCTGTCTGTAACTGTTTCACAAAAATAAATAAATCTTTTTAAGAAGAAATAGAACAGCTTTTTTGATGTTTGTTCTTATAAGAACACTAATCCTTTCAAGAATTTCCAGCATCATAACCTTATCTAACCCTAATTACCTTCCAAAGACTCTGTGTACAAATACCTTCACACTGGGAGAGGTGCAGGAGAGGGCTTCAACGCATGATCTTGAGGGCACACAGCACGTATTCCACAACACCTAACAAAGTGAGATTCTCAGCAAAAGTCAAGTCAGAGTTGAGTCAATTAGTATAGCCTCTAAGGAAGCTATGTGAACATTCATTTAAAAACTAGAAATAGAACTGCCACATGATCCAGCAATCCCACGACTGGATATATACAAAGGATAAGACAGAATTGTATCAAAGAAATTCTTGTTCCGTTGTGCTTATCACAGCACTTTTCATAATAGCCAAGATTAGAAATCAACAAAGTGATGAAAGGCCTGATGAATGGATAATGAAATTGTGATATATATGTAATGGAATATAATTCAGCCATTCAGAAGTTTGAAATTCTGTCCTTTGCAGCAAGATGGGAGGCACTGGAGGATACCACGTTAAGTGAAATAAGCCACACACATGAAGACAGATACCACATGTCCTCTGTAGAAACCAAAAAGAATCTCAATCTGATCATGGAATTACTGGAGCTTAGAGAGGTGTGAGGGTATAGCGTTAGTTTGGATAATGGTTGTCAAATCAGTGTTTAAGCAAAGGAATAAGTTCTTCATGTTACAAAGCATAATGGGAAGCCTTTGGTTCCTAATAACCTGTTACATAATTTTGAAAATAGAAGGAAGGATCACTGAGTCTCCACTCATAAGGCAATGTCAGTTACCCTGATTCAATCAGCACATATTGTGTATATGCATTGAAATATCACACTGCAGCCCACAAATATGCACCATGATTGTTAGTAATTTAACAGAAAATGAAGCAATTAAGGCTGAGCGGGACAATAGAAGCAGAGATGAGTAGATATGGAGGAATGTTTAGGAATGCCTCTAACTGGAGAGCCTATGGATTGGGGCGACAGGGCCAGGTAAGACCATTTATAGAAAATAAAACATAGTTCTGAGTCCTGAAGAGAATTTCCCTAGGTCCCAGGACCTTCTCCTCTTCTAAGTGCCTAGTTTGTGGGAGATGAATTGCAGAGCTGTTTCTGTCTCTCTCTGGCTGCAGATTCTCAATGCTTCTTCATTCCTTAGTGTGAATTTGAGATTGACCACGCAGTGTTCCAAAAACATCCTTATGTATCTCTGAACCTTTCTTTGTTTAGCATTTCCAATAAGCATGAGCTGTGCTATTTATATCTCATGTATAAGGGTACTTCAAAACCTCATAGACCTTTAAATAAAAGCATAAGTTTACTTTGGATCAAAATATTTTTAAACCCATGTATAGTTTTTTTTTCTTTCTTGTTTTTCATGAACATGTTGAATGCTCCTTCATATGCATGAATCTTAGAATTTTTTGGATGAAGATAAATACATATTTTTTTTTTGACAGGCAGAGTTAGACAGTGAGAGAGATAGAAAAAGAGAGAAAGGTCTTCCTTCTGTTGGTTCACTCCCCAAATGGCCGCTACAGCTGGCACGCTGTGCTGATCTGAAACCAGGAGCCAGGTGCTTCCTCCTGGTCTCCCATGCGGGTGCAGGGCCCAAGCACTTGGGCCATCCTCCACTGCCTTCCTGGACCACAGCAGAGAGCTGAACTGCAAGAGGAGCAACTGGGACAGAATCCAGTGCCCTAACCAGGACTAGAACCCGATGTGCCGGCAGAGGATTAGCCTAGTGAGCCGCAGTGCCGGCCGATAAATATATCTTTTAAATCCATTTTCCACAAACTATGTCAAGCACCCTTGTACGTGAGTACTACTACATGAGTAGCCTACTGCAGAGTGTAATGTAATGTCAGGGTTCTTCAATTATTTACCAAAGTTTCTGCTCTGCTCATATCCTTTCTCATAAGAGACTTCACTGTGTTTTTACAGCTTAGTCCCGTAACCTGCCTTTTTCAAGAACATCTTAGTGTTAACATGAATTATAAAAATTGAGGAATTTACCTTTTATTCTGCTGGTAATTTTGATGCGTATGTCATCACCTAATGCCATCTGTGAGTGTTACTAACAGGCACTTCTTTAGAGGTATCATTGTGTATCAAAAAAAAAATAATAATAATAATGGCCGGTGCCGTGGCTCAACAGGCTAATCCTCCGCCTGTGGCGACAGCACATCGGGTTCTAGTCCTGGTCGGGGCGACAGATTCTGTCCCAGTTGCCCCTCTTCCAGGCCATCTCTCTGCTGTGGCCAGGAAGTGCAGTGGAGGATGGCCCAAGTGCTTGGGCCCTGCACCCCATGGGAGACCAGGAGAAGCACCTGGCTCCTGCCTTCGGATCAGCACAGTGCGCCGGCTGCCATTGGAGGATGAACCAACGGCAAAAAGGAAGACCTTTCTCTCTGTCTCTCTCTCTCACTGTCCACTCTGCCTGTCAAAAAAAAAAATGAAAAAATAGTATATCCTTTTCATGTGCATATGAACATGTGTATACATATATGTGTCTCTATAAACATGTGTGTGAGAGTGTGTGTGTATTTCAAATGTCTTCTGTGAGTCTTGGTTTGCTTTGAAAGAAACATTCTTTCTATTTAATGAAACAACTGTGTCAAGGAAAAAAATCATAATATTTTAGCCAAAACATTTCCATAACATTTTTCTGATTATAAGTACTACAATCTCATTAAATAATATTTAGAAAATATAAAAATTATACAATTGAAAATAAAAATTACTTAAATATGACCCAATTTCTTTTTGTCTCACAAGCATTTCCCCTGGTAAAATTCTTTGAAGTTATTTTTTGTAGGAACAAAACCAATACAAGGAATACCATTTGTCTGAGAAAGCAGATGGTAAGAGGGATAATAACCAAGAGAGTTAGACAAAAATAATATTGAATCCCCAGAGAGATAGTGGATGTTACCAATACGAGGAAAGACCTTGAAGGTGCAGGGTTGATGGTTGCTATCACAAATCTATTTATTTATCTGAGACAAGCCCTGCAGAAATAGACACATCCTGAAGAATGACTGTAGATTTAAACAAGTGGAAGCAGCAATCCAGTCGCTGTTCTGGACATGTTTAATTGCTAGAACAAATGAATACGCCTTAGGCATATGATACACAGTCACTGAATTGGTGAGTGCATCCTTTTCCTTTTCAATTTTAAGAGGACCAGAAATATTTGGGGCTAAGCAGTAACACTTATGTATAGTTTTTCCAAAAAGCTCTGTCAATTCTTTTGTCCTCTGTCGTACTAGAGTACAAAGGGATCTGAACATGTATCTGAGCATCACATTTGTCCATAACATCGATAGCATCATGCTGACTGGACTGAAAAATCAAGAAATGGCTGGTACTCTGGAGGTTTACCTGAGAATTGTGTTCTCTAGAGGAGTGGAGACAGACACTATAAAGATTCAGGGACTTGTCACTTAAGTGAAATGGTTAGGGAGCCCAGTAGTCAGGAATATGTTTGACTACAAATAAAACACAAATTGCTACCTTTTGCATGCTTACTACAAAGAAGGAGATACAGTGTTTGGCTCATTTCCTTGAGTTCTGGAAGTAATGAATTATTTAAAGGGGAACAAAGAATACTTCCAGTTCTGAGTTGAGCTCAGAGAAAAGGAAAAAAAAAAAAAAAGAGGCACTGTAGTGCCAGAGGTGTCAGCGGTAGGAGACCTGTAGTGTGGAACTTACAACAGACTTCAGTGAGAGTCACAGCCCAAGTCCTTGAGTTCCTGAAGCGAAGCCATGTCATCGACAGTGGAAAATTATGGTCTTTGAGAAACACCTTTTGATATATTACTGAGTTCTGCTATAGGTAGAATGTTCAATGATGGGATAGCAAATGGTAATGTGTCCAGAAATGATCCTTTTGAGTTATATAATGTCAGACTCACCAAGTCATAAATTTAGGTGGACCCAGCAACAATCTGTCTTAAGACAGAAAGGTACTCTGGGATTGAGTCCAAGTAAAACTATAGGACAGAGTAGTATGCACATAGCTGAGACCCTTATGTCCCCCAGCACAGTTGTACCACTGCTGCTCCCCTGCTCTGCACTCAGGGCTTCATGAAGGTCCCCATACAACCAGTTGAAAGACGTGGGCAAAGTACAAGGTTTCCTAATAGATGTATTGGCTCAGAAATGAGTGCAAGCCAAAAATCGATAGTGGCTGCATTATAGACATACATAGGAGTGGCCCTGAAAAAATAGCAGACAGGAAAATTCTTCCCAATAGACATCACTGTGATCATTGAACTCATTCAATTTGTGTGGTAAGTGAAATGGCCCAAGGGAAGGATGTATATAGATTTCTCTGGAGTGTCCAAGGTACTGCAAGCCTGGCTAAACACTTGAAAGAAAAAATCACTGGAAGAGCAGAAGAAAGACAGCCTAATGTAGAGGTCCATGGGTTACACACAAGAGTGAGATTGATACTCAGTGCATGAAATAAATGTTGCCCCCACTAAAACATCCACCATGGAAAAAATTCTGCACACCCAAGTAGACAAAATGATTAGTTTAAGTCATTTTTGCCAATCTAGTACTGTATGATGGACAGAGTGGTCATGATGGAAGAAAGGGGAGCCAAGAGCATGGGATATCACTGATCAGCAAAGGAGACAAACATCAAATTCCCACCTTAGTACTATTACCCAGGAAGTTCAACCAGCCACTTGGTGGTGAACTGACTACATGAACTTTTACCCTAGAGCATGGATGGTTTGCTCTTACCAGGACAGACACATCTGGGTTATGAATTCACACTTTAAGAAGAAACTCAGCCAGAACTCATGTTTGGGTGTGTGTGAGAAGAGCTTATAAGATGCTTAATTTATAGTCATAGAATCCCACATAGCATAGAGATCAACCAGAGTACCCTGTGTGGTGAAGGAATGTATAGGAGTGGACCATGACAATTTTTGTACCAGAGACAACTGGCCTCATAAAATACTACGGAGTGGCCTTTTTAATGTGCTCCTGAAGCTTTGGCTTCTAAGAGTCATTCTGAATTATAAGATATCATTCTTTAAACATACATCTGCAAAACAAATAACCCAAGTATAGTCTCAATCTATCCTAATATAAACAATCAAATGTAATATATCAAAGAAAGCAGTATATTTCATTGACATAGCTCATACTCATACTCATAGCTCATGTGATTCCTATCCATGTGTTACTTTTACATTCTTGTTAGAATTATGTTTCTGGAAGGTGGATAAGATAGACTCTCTGTCTCCCCCTCCCCCAAATCATATGTTGAAACCCTAAACTCCTATATCACTGTGATGATATTAGGAGGCAGTGCCTTTGGGAAGTGATTATGTCATGACTGTGGAGCCCTCATGAATGGGATAATGCCTTTACAAAAGGGATTCCCAAGGGAGATATGGGATGATTCAACAAGAAGATAATGGCCTGCAAATCAGAGGGAACTCATCAAAATCCAACCACGCTGGCTCACTGGTCTCAGACTTCCAGAAACTACAACCATGAGCAGCATATTTCTGTTCAATATAAACCACCTAGTCTATGACATTTTGCTATAGGAGAACAAAGTGTGATCATACTTGATTTGCCACCTTGATAAGCTGAAAAAAAATCTCAATATAATAAGAGAAAGTCCTACCCCATTTCATGTATGAATATTTATATTTCTCTATAGAGTAATTTGTAAAATTATTATTAAAAGAAAAGTATAGGAAAAATAAAACAAAGTCCATGAGAATATGTTTTATGTGATTTTAACAATTTGAGGTGTTACATGTATGTACATATAAAAATGTGAAATATAATCCAAATGACTTTTAATATTTTATTTATCTACAGTCCTTTAAAAATTAAAGTGAATCATATTTATGTGTAATGGCCCATATTGTGTGTGTCTCTCACTTAAAAATTCTCTGGTCAACCAAAGATTATTCTTTAATTAATCTAAGCATATGTCTAAACTAGCTTTGTCCTGTTGAAATATACTTATTTATATACATATATGTGAAATATTATTTGTGTAATCAATATAAAAGTTAAATTATTTTTATTTTTCTTCTACTAACTCTTCAGAATCTGATGTATGTTTTTCATTTATAATTCTTCTCACTGATTTAGACACATTGAGGAACTCCCTTACTGTTCTCCATAGTCATACTAATTTACATTCCCACCAGCAGGGACCACAAACAGCGGAGAGTCTAGGGCCCACACAGGTCATGATGTGATCCTGCCCCTAGTTGCTCTTCAGCTTCGTAGTCCATAGCTGCTGTGACAATAAGCCCCTTTCTTTTGGCTCATCTCATGTACATGATATCAATGTGCATATTGGCGGCACCACTTCATCTGCCTTGGAGATGGGCATTACATTACCTTGGAAGCTTGAGTTAACCACTATTTGCATATGTTTTCTGAGTGTGTCCACTTTTAATTAACATGGTTGCAACATCTTGAATTTTACTTGGGATTCTTTCTAAATAGTGGTGGACAGCAACTACACCAGTGTAAGGCCTCCAGCGTCAGGATATCTGCTTCCCTTATCATCTATTTCAGACGTAGGCTCAATTCACTGCATGCAATTTGTCAAGGCAGTGGTAAAGAATGCCAATGAATTATACTGCTTCCTTTGATATTTTTGGGCTAATTCATAAATATATCCCCTCAGAGATTTGTTTTTACAATCCCATCTTTGCTGAATTCTTGTCAATTGATCATTTATTAGGACAGTTATGTAGCTATGCATCATGGACTTTCAGGTTGGCTTCTGTTCAAATTCTTCCTTATCTATTATTCTCTACTGCACAGTAGACACCAACATCCCCTGCCCTTTCACATCACACAAGGAAGATAGTTCAAAATTTAATGTACAGAGAACTCACCAGTGAGGCTTCTTAAATATGCAGATATGTAGGCCCCCTCTCTAAGGATTGCAATACAACAAGAGTTGGGACTTGAGAAATGCTTTTTCACTGGGCTCTACTGGATGCTGACGCAGGTTTAAATTCTTAACTGGCTTGTGCAAAAGTGGAGTTTTATTTTCCAGGTAAATCACAAATTGCAATAAGCCTGGAAAGTGATTATAAAGTTGGAAGGTTATTGAGGGAGACAATGGATTGTAATATTAATAGGGGCCACCTTTTGTTGCACAGAGGGTTAAGCTGCTGCCTGTGATGCATATGAGCAACAGTTTGAATCCCAACTGCTTCAGTTCCTTACCAGCTTCCTGCTAATGCACCTGCTAATGACCTGGGTACGTGGATCCCTGCCACCTACATGGGAGACCTGGATGGAGTTCTAGTCCCCTGGCTTTGGCCTGGTCCAGTTCTGGCCATTGCAGACATTTGGGGAGTGAACCAGCAGGGGGACTATCTTTCTATTTCTTCATTGTAAGTTTGCCTTAAAATAATCATTATTACTAATTGATTAGGTAAAATATGTTCAGCATTTAACATGCTGATTTTAATCATTTAGCAGCCTTGAAGGGTAAATGCTATTATCATCATTACAGTTTAAAAAATGAGGTGAAGAAAAATGGGTCCCCCTTGAAGGGTTGTTGGTTGTGGGCACTGTGTCTGCTATACCAATACAATGAGCCAACCCTAGTAAGAAAAAAGTGCCAGTGACCAGAGAAGAAATCACAGACTTTGGACAGACCCAAAGTCCCTAGTAAAAGTCTTATGGCCCAGAGACAGCAGAAGGAAGATTACTTTTAAGAGAGGAAAAAAATAAACAGGAATGAGCAGGAGAGAAGCCAAATATGTCCTGATTTATGGCTTTTGCTGATTCCTGGTGTGTAGGGTCTTTCTCTTCCTAGCGAATTTCTAACTACCAGTGGTTTAACAATCAGTTTTTCAACGTCTTGAATATTTAGAAATCAGCTCTTGCTGGCCTAGATGAACATGGACAAGTAGAGGACTGCTGTGAATCTTGGCGACATTTTTGCCTCTTCTGACCAAAGCACCCAACAGACTTCAGGGCTGGTCGCACACAGAGCAGGATCACATGAAGACCTCCAACCTGCTTCTAACTATTGCTAATCCCTGCTAAAAATTACACCGTAATTAAAGAGACTCATCAATGCAAACCAAGATTTAACCTATTCCCCCATTATTGCCCTGTTGAAATATAATGTCAAGCCTTTTTTCATTTGAATAGGAAAGGAGTTGGATATTAGAACCAGGAAATACTCAGGCCTTTTTTTTTGACAGGCAGAGTGGACAGTGAGAGAGATATGGCCATCGTGGCCAGTGCGCTGTGGCTGGCGCACAGCGCTGATCCAAAGCCCCGAGCCAGGTCCCCCTCCTGGTCTCCCATGGGGTGCAGGGCCCAAGGACTTGGGCCACCCTCCACTGCACTCCTGGACCACAGCAGAGAGCTGGCCTGGAAGAGGGGCAACTGGGACAGAATCCGGCGCCCCAACCGGGACTAGAATCTGGTGTGCCAGCGCCGTAGGCGGAGGATTAGCCTAGTGAGCCGCGGCGCCGGCCGCTCAGGCCTTATTCTTAGAAGGTGTACAGACGGAACAATGTCTGGCAAGGTCCAGAAGACACACTTCCTCATTTTCAGTTCACCCCCCCGAGTTGCCTTACTTGTCTGTGCTCTGGCAGAGAAATCTAGCACTGAAGTATCCTTAAGGCTACTGTTAACATCCTGCTTTATCATTGTGGATGGAGTGACTACTGGATTGTGTCTGGTTCTTTATACCAGTTTGTTATCTCAAACAAATAAACCTCCCTTCTCCCACTGAAAGCATTTTCAGATGGTGGCTGTAGAATATTAACAACGGAGGAGTCAACAAAACAAGAATATCCTTGAGGGAAGAAACTGATGCTTGTTTTATTTTTTATTTTATGGAAACCATACCATGGTGTATGTAAGTGCCACAAAAATAGCAGTAATTCCCCAAACTTACCTTGCATTCAGTTAAAGTGACAGATCTGACTTATATTTTTACTGGTGGAGAAATTATTAAGAACATAAATTTTTGCAAACACACCCATGAGTTTTGTGAGGCCCATGTAGCAAATTCTCACACAATGGCACAAAGCAGCAAACACTTATTTTCTTGCTGTTCCAGAGGTTAGTAGTCCACAGTCACTCAGTAGGTTAAAGGCAAAGTGTAGTCCATGCTAGTTCTTCCTGGTTGTTATAGAGAATTCATTTCCCTGTCTTCATCAGCTCCTGTGGGCTTTCCTGGGCTAATGGCTATCCCATTCCTGGGTCACCCCATCTCTCATTTCCATTATCTTCCCTGTCTGCTGGTCATCTTCTGGCTTCCTCTTATAAAGGTTCTAGTGATCAATGCATGTTAAATATTTAACTTAATCATGCCTTCAGAATTCCTTTTGCTATATAAGGCAATATACACAAGGATTTGCTGCTGAATATCCTTGGGAGACATAATTCTTCCAAACACAAACACACATTCACACACATGCACATGAACACACACATTAACAAATGCATTTCTTTTCATTTGCCTGTCTTTTGTGTATTGAAATTACAACAAAAGCAAATCAATTGCTTTCAAGTGTTTACAATTAAACATAAATTTTATGAGGATTGAACAGATTGTCTTAGTGTCTTTTAATTACAATAGAATTCTTAATCTAAAATCTCCATAATAAGGGTTGCAGAAGACTTCATTAATATTATCTTAATTTTATTCTTGCAAGGTCCCAATGAGACAATGTAGTTGTCAAAAATTTTGCGATAACAAGTACATTTCAAAGTAACAAGATTTTGAAATAAAGGAAGGTGACTTATTAAAATGTTCTAAGTATCTCTGATTTACTGATAACTTTTAATGTGGCAGAAAATGAATAACACATCATGCTCAACTCACATTTTAATTGCAAGTGCATAGATTAAATAAACTCTGTTTTTTGGCTCCTAAATTTAAGGAACTTGACACAATATGAAACATATATATTATTTTTATGGTTACTTTCTACAGTTATGGTTAAAGTTATGGTCTATTAATTATTAAATCACCATTTAAATGATAACAGATCATAGCAGAAACACATAGTACATGTAGTTATAGGATTTAAATTCAATGTCCATTTTTATACATTGCAAGGTAAATTGACATCCATATAAAAGTAGACACTTTTCCACTAAGATTTTGGGTATTGCCAATAATTTTCCCTACTCAACATAATGTAAATTCCAGAAACCAGGAGATCTTATCTCATCTCTCCTTGTGGCTTTCTAGAATTTTTCTTCCAAATCTCACATTAGGTCAATTCTGATGACAAGTTAAAAATCTGGGAGGGTCAAATTTATTTATTACCAAGGTTCTTCTTAATCTATTACTGTCTCTTAAACATTTTTTTAAATTTTATTTCAGTTATGCAAGTTTAATTTATTTCACATGTAGAGATTTAGGAATATAGTGAAACCCCTTCTAGACTTCCTCCCATCCACCTTTCAACCTTTCCTCCTGCTCCCTCTCACATTCTCACTCTTAATTTTTACAAAAATTATTTTTAGTTTACTTAATGATCATATAGTTAACTCTATAGTAAGTAAAAGAATTCAACAAACAGTAATAAGAGGAAAAACCAACCAAACAAAAAAGAACCACTAATCCTCAATGGAAGAGACAAGGACTCTAAGCAATCACCAAATCTCAAAATGCATACATTACATTCCAGGTACTATATTAGTTACTTTGGATCAGGGAAAAAGACTTTTGGGGATTGGCTTATTTCACTAAGTATAATTGTTTCCAAATGCATCCATTTTCTTTCAAAAGACAGGATTTCATTTTTTTACAGCTGAGTAGTACTCCATAGTGTATATATACCATAATTTATTTACCTAGTCAACAGTTGATGGACATCTATGTTGATTCCATATCTTACCTATCGTGAGTTATGCTGCAATGAACATGGGAGTAGAGATAACACTTCTAGATGCTGATTTATTTTGGTTTTGGTAAATTCCCAGGAATGGGATGGCTGGATTGTATGGTAGATCTCTATTCAGATTTCTGAGGTATCTCATATTGTCTTCCACACCAGTTGCACCAGTTTACAATCCCACCAACAGTGGACCAGGGTATCTTTTTCCCCACATCCTTGCCAGCATTGGTTGTCCGTTGATTTCTGTATGACAACTATTCTAACTGGAGTGAGGTGAACCTCACCAAGGTTTTGATTTACATTTCCCTGCTGGCTAGTGATTCTGAACATTTTCTCAAGTGTCTTTTGGCCATTTGAATTCCTTCTCTTAAAAAAAATCAGTTCAAGTTCTTTGCCCACTTCCTAATTGTATTGTTTGTTTTGCTATTGTTGAATTTCTTGACCTCTTTATAGAGTCTAGATGTTAAGCCTTTATCAGTTGTATAGTGTGCAAACAGTTTCTCCCATTCTGCTGGTTGCCTCTTCACCTTGCAGTTCAAAAGCTTCTCAGCTTGGTGTTTTCCCATTTGTCAACCTTGGCTTTGACTGCCTGTGCTTCTGCAGCCTTTTCCAAGAAGCCTTTGCCTATGCCAATGTCTTGCAGTTTCCCCAATGTTCTCTACCAATTTGATGGCACTGGGTCATAGATTTAGGTCTTTGATCAATTGTGAGTGGATTTTTGTAGAAGGTGGAAGGTATAGCTCTAGTTTCATACTTCTGCATGTAGAAATCCCCAGAACCATTTGTTAAAGAGAATGTCCTTGCTAGGAATTGATTTTGGGTCTTTTGTCTAAAATAAGTTGGTTGTAGATATGTGGATTGATTTCTGGAGTTTCTATTCTGTTCCATTATCTACAAGTCTGTTTTTGTGTGAGCATCAGTTGTTTTGATTATAACTTCCCTATAGTATGTGTTGTTGATATAAGCAGCCAGATAGGATAAAATTGATTATAGTTGTGAACCAGAAGACCACACCTTCACCATGCCCCCTGTGTGATCTCATCCCCTTACCTGATCCTACTTGTATGATTACCTGCCAACCAGTCTCTGCAATGACTGCCCTTTGGGAGATAAAAAGCCTGGAACATGGTGAGCCCAGACCTTTTTTGTCTCTCTTACTGTCACCTCCCTTGTT
The DNA here is from genome assembly GCA_949820135.1 of Sylvilagus floridanus. Taxonomy (NCBI): domain Eukaryota; kingdom Metazoa; phylum Chordata; class Mammalia; order Lagomorpha; family Leporidae; genus Sylvilagus; species Sylvilagus floridanus. The sequence goes on from OX463244.1 coordinate 18,873,829, forward strand.
GCCCCTCACCTCTGGGCACGTGGCCTTTGGGCCACCCACACTCTCTCTCGGCCTTCACTTCACTGCCTGTGATAAGCTGCTGGCAGCTGCTCATAACCAAATGCTTGCTGCACATGGCTCCTGACCTGGTCTTTGCTTGGTATGGCCCCAACTTAATTTCTGGACTTCCCTTTCTCCTTTAGATAGAGCCCTCACTCACTCTCCTATGCATTTTTCTCACTGAATAAAAGATTAAAAACTTACCATGTTGGGTGCAGCAGGTTAATGCTCTGGCCTGAAGTGCCAGTATCGCTTTTGGGTGCCAGTTCTAGTCCCGGCTGCTCCTCTTCCCATCCAGCTCTCTGCTTGGCCTGGGATAGTATGAAGGATGGCCCAAGTCCTTGGGTCCCTGCATCCACATGGGAGACCAGGAAGAAGCTCCTGGCTCCTAGCTTCGGATCAACCATTGCTGCCATCTGGGGAGTAAACCAGGAGATGGAAGACCTCTCTCTCTGTAACTGTGTCTTTCAAATAAATAAAATAATTTTTTTAAAAAAGTTACCATGTCAATAATAATAGGCAGAATTAAAAAGGAGGGAATGTCCAACATGGGAAGTAGTCCATACAGTGGACTTATAGAATGAAAATCTCTTTAACTAACACTTTGATTTCTGAATCAGTCCTTAAGTCATTTGGACGTGGCTGAAAAGCCCATATGAGCAGTTCAGGCATAGAAAGCCAAGAGGCTGTGGAAAAAAATATCCTACATGATTGATCTCTGTGAGTGAGACCCCAGTAGGAAGAAGGGGCCATTAAAGAAGGATGTACTTTTTTCCAAAGGGAAGAGAGAAAGTCCACCCTGCTTATGGCCTTGTCTAAATACTGACAGAGTCTGTGGTCACAAAAGGCTTCCATAGCCTTAGCAGCTCATGGCAACAGCCTTGGATTATCACTGATATCATAAGTAAGAGTGTTAATTGTTAAATTAACAACAAAAGTCACTGCACAGTTACTCCCCATGTAGGACCTCTGTCCCTAATAAGTTGTACTATGAGAATTAACTGCAAAACTTGTTCTCAAACAGTACTTTATACATTATGTGCATGGGGGTGCAAACTGTTCAAATCCTTACTTAGTATATAGTTGGTCTTCTGTATATAAAATTAATTTAAAATAAATCTTAATAAAGAATGGGATGAGAGAGGGAGTAGGAGGTGGGACGGGAATGGGGGTGGGAGGGTAGGTATGGAGGGGAGAACCACTATATTCCTAAAGTTGTACCTATGAAATTTGCATTCATTAAAGTCCTTCGTCTCCTGTACCTGCATGGGAGACATGGAAGAAGCTCCTGGATCTTGGCTTCTGATCAGCCCAATTCCAGCTGTTGCAGCTATTTGGGGAGTGAAATAGAGGATGGAAGACCTCTGTCTCTCTCTCTGCCTCTGCCTTTCTATAACTCTCTTTTTCAAATAAATAAACCTTTTTTAAAAGATTGCTTTAGCTAATCAGAGTCTCTTGTGTTTCTATATGAAGTTTACCTTCATTTTATCTAGATCTGTAAAGAATGTCATTGGTATTTTGATTGGGATCACATCGAATCTGTAAATTGCTTTTGGGAGTATGGACATTTGATGGTGTTGATTCTTAATCCGTAAACATGGATTTTAATGTTTTTTTTTTTTCTATTTCATTCTTCAGTGTTTTGTAATTTTCATTGTAGAGACTTTTGACATTTTGGTTAAATTTATCCCAAGGTATTTAGCTCTTTTTGGAGCTGTTGTGAATGATAATAATCTTAAAAGTTCTGTCTCAGCCATGACATTGTCTGTGTATACACAGACTATTGATTTTTCCACGTTGATTTTATACCCAGCCACTTTAGCAAATTCTTTTTTGAGTTCCAATAAACTCTCAGTGGAGTCTTTTGGATCCCCTATATATAGAATCATATCATTGGCAAATAGGAATAGCTTGACTTATTCATTTCCAATTTGTATTACTTTGGTTTCTTTTTCTTGCATAATGGCTCTGGCTAAAACTTCCATGACTATATTAAGTATCAATGGTGAGAGTGGACATCCTTGTCTAGTTCTGGATCTTGGGAAGTATGCTTCCAGCCTTTCTCCATTCAATAGGATGCTAGCTATGGATTTGTCATAATTTGCTTTGCTTGTGTTGAGGAATGTTCCTTTTATACTCAATTTGCTTAAAGTTTTCATCATGAAAGGAGGTTGATGTTGTACTTTATCAAAGGTTTCCTCTGCATCTAGTGAGATAACCATATGGTTTTTGTTCTTTGGTTTATTAATGTGGTATACATTTATTGATTTGCAAATGTAGAACAATACCAGCATATCTGGGATAAATCCCACTTCTTCTGGGTGAATGATTTTTCTGATGGATTCGATTAGCTAATATTTTGTTGTGGACTTTTGCATCTATATCCATGAGGGATATTGGTCTATAGTTCTCTTTGTCTGTTGTATCTCTTTATGGCTTAGGAATTAAGGTGATGCAGGATTTATAGAAGGAGTTTGGGAGGATTCCCTTCTTTTCAATTATTTTGAATAGCTTGAGAAGAACTGCAATTAGTTCTCCTTTAAATGTCTGGTAGAATTGAGCAGTGAAGCCATCTGGTCCTGAGCTTTTCTTTGCTGGGAAGGTCTTTACTACTGATTCAGTTTATGTCTTTGTTATTGGTCTGTTTAGGTTTGCTACGTCTTCATGGCTCAATTTAAGTAGATTGTATGTGTCCAAGAATCTATCAATTTCTTCTAGATTTCCTGATTTGTTGGCATACAGCTCTTTGCAGGAATTCCTGATGATTCTTTTTATTTCTGTGGTATCTGCTGTTACATTTTCTTTTTCATCTCTAATTTAATGATTTGGGTCTTCTCCTTTATTTTTTGCTAGTTGGGTCAATGGTATTTCATTCATAAATGAGAGCTATGCAGGGTTCAGTATGTGGGGTTGATAGTTTTCTTTTCTCTCAAGACTTGGACTATATCTGACCATTCCCTTCTAGCCTGTAGGGTTTCTGATGAAAAGTCAATTGTGAGTCTAATTGGAGATCCTCTGAAAGTAATCTGGCATTCCTCTCATGCACAGTTTTGAAGCTTTTGTGTGTGTGTTTTACTGTGGAAAATTTAACTACAGCTGTTGTGGTGAAGATCTTTTCTGGTCATGTCTGCTAAGAGCTCTATGTGTATCTTGTACTTAGACGTCCTTTTCTTTCTCCATATTGGGGAAGTTTTCTGTAATTATTTCAGTAAACAGGCCACCTAGTCCATTCTCTCTTTCCACACCTTCAGGAACTCCTAAGACCGATATGTCAGATCCTTTGATCGCAAACCATAAATCTCCAACACTGTTTTTAAGTTTTCTATTTTATTCTTGTTTTTTTGTCTTCTAGCTAGGATATTCTTTGTTCTTTCTTACCACACCTGATGTTAAGGCTTTCTACCACATTTTTTATTTCTCTGTTGAATTCTTTATTTCTTTTTTTTTAAGAAAAGATTTATTTATTTATTTGAAAGTCAGAGTTATACAGAGAGAGAGAGAGAGAGAGAGAGAGAGGTCTTCCATCTGATGGTTTACTCCCCAGTTGGCCACAATGGCAGGAGCTACACTGCTCTGAAGCCAGGAGCCAGGAGCTTCTTCTGGGTCTCTCAGGTGGGTGCAGGAGCCCAAGGACCTGGGCCATCTTCTTACTGCTTTCCCAGGCCATAGCAGAGAGCTGGATCAGAAGTGGAGCAGCCAGGTCTCGAACCAATGCCCATATGGGATGCCAGCACTTCAGGCCAGGGCATTAACCAGCTGCAACACAGCACCTACCCCGAATTCTTTACTTCTAATATTTTGTTTTTATTTCTCTTTAAAATCTCAATTTCATTGGAGAAGTTTTTATATATGGTTTTCTTTAGTTTGTAGATATACTTCTGATTGCTTTTGGATAATTCTATGATTAATTTTTTGAATTGCTTCCAGCATTTCCTCAATCTCTTCATCTTCACATTCTAATATTTAAATGCTGTTGTATTCCTTTGAGCGTGTCTTCATTATTCTTGTTTCTTGAATTTCTGCATTTGTTTTTAGGCTTCCTTTTTTTCCTCTGATGGCTTTTATCTTTGAGCTAGACCTCTGCAGCTTAGTGGAATGTCTGCACTTTCAGTGAATACCTAGAGGTGTGTGGTGAGTGTGGCCAGGGAACTCTGGCCAGTGCTCCAGAGTGAGGTAAGTTTTCCCGGTAACATTCAAGTTGGGTGTGGTAGATCTCAATGATCAAATGCTAGCCCTCAGTGTATTCTGTGCCACCGAATGAGCCACACAAATGCTCTGAACAGTCCTCACTGTGAACACTGTTTCCACTGAAATAACCTGCTCTAGGCAGCCAAGGAACTCTGAGCTTGTGGAATCTCATGCAGGGATTTCCCTGAGACCCAACTACACCCTGCACCTTCTCATGTAACCACTGAGCCCTAGAGGTCTCAGCCCAAGAAGGCTCCCAGAGTCACTGGGTGCAGAGGTTTGGCTCTGTCCTGCCAGCCTGTCGAATCAACAGATAGGCAGATGTTCCCCAAGACAGCTCCGCCAAGCATCCTGCATGATTGCCCAGCCACCTCCTAGCCAGAGTCAGATCAGAGGAGACTGAGGATTGTTCTCTCTGCTAGAATCCTTGATAACACAAGCACCACTGGCCGAATGTTGATCTCTCCCTGCCACTGCCTCCAGTACTGCCGAGAAGATGGCGTCCTGTCACAGGCAGTTGATGTAAGTGCACACAACGTCTTCCCCAGCTCCTGCCCAAAACCAAAATGGTACTTGCCCTTTCTCAGCCGGGCATCAGGCGCTGTTGTGGGGAAGTTGGGGTGAGATAAACATCCCCCCTACTTCTACTTGGTCTTCAGGCAACTGCTAGCAACCACTAGCTAGCCCCCAGAGCTCCAGTCTGGACTCATGCTATGTTTTCCCTCCGGCTGTATCACCATGGGTTGCTGCAGTCCAGTCTCTAAGCTGCCACTTGATCCAAATCTTGGCTGCTGCAGTTGTGTGTTCTATTCACGTTTGTGCTGTGCATCTGCATCCTCCACACAGGTCCAGGGTGCTCCTTTTCCTCTGGTAGGATTTCCAGTGCAATTTTCTCTCCAGTTCTCCCAGAGAGTGCACTTCCTACACTTTTTTTTTAATTGTTAATCCCTAGCCTAGCTGAGTATGTCATTCCTTAATCTGCCATCTTGAAATCTCCCCCTCTCTTAAACATTTTGATGGTATCTTATAACTAACTCTTATTTCAGATAGTTTTTATTTATTTTTAACTGTATTTTTTGTTTTTGTTTTTTATTTTTATTTTTTTGACAGTCAGAGTTAGACAGTGAAAGAGAGAGAGAGAGACAGAGAGAAAGGTCTTCCTTCTGCTGGTTAACCTCCCAAATGGCCACTACTGTGGGTGCGTTGCAACGACCGGAAGCCAGGAGCCAGGTGGTTCCTCCTGGTCTCCCATGCGGGTGCAGGGCCCAAGGACTTGGGCCATCCTTGTTGCCCTCCTGGGACACAGTAGAGAGCTGGACTGGAAGAGGAGCAACTGGGACAGAATCCGGCGCCCCAACCAGGACTAGAACCCCAGGGTGCTGGTGCCACAGTTGGAGGATTAGCCAAGTGAGCCGGGGCGCCGGCCAAGTTTGTTTATTTTTATTTACACAGAGACACATATACACACAGAGAGAGCATCTTCTATCCGCTGATTCACTTCCCAAATGCTTGCAACAGCTGAGCCTGATTCAGGCTGAAGCCTGAAGCCTGGAAGTCCATCTTGATCTCCCACATATATGGTAGAGACCAATAGTATTCTAGCCATCGTCTGCTGTCTCCCAGGTGCATTCGCAGGAAGCAGAGGCAGGACTGGAGCCAGGCGTTCCTATGTGGGTCCCAGGCTTCAGCTTCTCTCTATTCAAGCACAATGCCTGCCTCTATTTTTATCCCTAATCCTTAACTGTTTAAAATGTCAGAGTAGTTTTTATCTGCTTCCTAGAAAGATCCATAGTTTCCACCATGATTGATGGGAATGTGGTGTCTGTGTGTAGACCAAGTGTGCATGTGGGGTGTGCGTGTGTGTGTGTGTGTGTGAATTATCATTGTATGCTGGCAGGCTGGTGATTGCACAAAGACACATTTTTCCACAGCCTCCTGTTTCCTGAGGCTCCACTGTTTGCTTTTGAGATTAGGGAATTCCCATTCTAAAAATGGCCATCGTTTTCTCCTTGGCACAGGCCGGAACCGTCTCTCACCTGCACGTTTCCTCTGCCAGCCAGTGTTGGCCAGGCAGCAGTTCAGGTCTCATTTCGTTCCTTGCCTCCACTCCTTGTTCATTTGCTGGCTGTGCCAGAGCTCTGTGGGTGGCCTGCTGTCATCACACTCTGCACCTGTCCCAATTAGCAGGCCTGAGACTCCGCCAACGCAGGCTGCATGCCGCTGACTGCTGTGCTATGTGACCTCATGGCTGGCCAGGCAGTGGCTCAGTGGTGTGTGGTGTCTAGACACCATTTGTCAGAACTGCCTGGTAGGCCAAACCCATGCCATGGCAGGTTTCTCACAGCTGTTTTCAAAGGGTGGAAAAGACCCATGAGAACCTTGATGGTGACAGCTGCAATCGAATCATCCATTTCTGTATTCTCAGTGCTCATCATAAAGCCAGCACATGGTCAGTAGTCACAAATGTTTGTTGAATGAACAGTGGTTTGGGGCAATAGTGATTTTCCACTGTTACCATAAAGTGTAGGATAGAACTGAGATGAAAAGCATGCAGCCGGAGGCAGAAGAACTCCAGATCCCAATCCTAACTCTACTGCTTTCATCCAGAACACTGCAGGCAAGATTCCCAGCGACCCTGGGCCTCCGTGTTCTTTCCTGTTAAAGTAGGACAACGGTGGTGCCAGTGGGATTGTTAGAGGAGCTTAGGATTTGAAAAGGTTATCATACATCCCCAGACACACGATTACTTAGGGTTCCCCAAATGCTACTTTAAAAATCATGACTGCATTTCGTCTCAGTTTCCCAGTCAACCTGCCCACTCTCACAATCTTCTCAGTCTGATGTTCTGTATATGTGACATTACAGTAAGCACCACTGTTAACATACTCCAGGTAGATGGAGTTAGTAAAATGTATTCTTTCTCTTCCTGTGATTAAGATTTTAACTTTCTGTGGAATTGCCTTTCCCAAGCTAGGGAACTGGGCATCAACAACCCCAGGTCTTGTATGCAGAGAAAGAAGAAAGAAGGATGCCTGTTTCTTCCTTTGGATTGATATTTTCAAGGAAAAGACAATAAAACATGAAAGTATTGGAAAACTGTACCCCTCTCTTCTTAATCTACAGGAGTGTATTGTGACTCATTTTGTTGTCAGAAACTATTTTACTGAAGGCAGATAATAATAATATAGGCAGCAACTGGAACAGACATAAGTTTTAAGGCAATACATATCAGCTTAAATTTAGCATGCCTCAGAAGTGCACCTGTGAAATTCTGTGTCAAAAGGAGAAATCAGCTTGTGGAATTTGAGCAAGGCATAAGGGTGGCCTTTCCTTGGGGAAGAAAGAGAGCTCATCTGTAGGGAGGATCCTGAAGGAAGCCCAGCAGAGCTCTGGTCCGGGAGAGAGACCCACAGCTGTGGCAGCTGAGCTGATGGGACTCACCTTCCTTCCTGAGTTCCCAGAGGAAGTAGGGGTGGGTGTTTCTGAGGATGGAACTGAGTTTTACCTTCAAGACTGCATTAGCCTGTTCTTTTGCCCCATTTGTACAAACACACATGAATACCACCATTTCATTTATTTCTGAATGTATTACTTATATATCATTAATGTATTATGTAGAATAATATTTTTTAATGTTTCCAAACAAAAAATAGAGCTTTCAGGCTATTAATTTGATTTTACCAGTTGGCATAGCCAAAGGTTGTCTCTGGCACACCTTAAAATAGTCAATCAGTGACCACATCATGGCATCTTGGAGGGGCTATATATACATGGTGGGGAAGTTCGCCTCCAGAGGTGGTCTCTTCTAATACGGAAGGACGGAAGGGAAAGGCAAATTCATATTAATATGGTTAAACTACAAGTTAAAAAGTGAACTTGCTGATATGACCACTAGGTGGTGCATTTAACCCAGAATCGATCACCACTAAGTAAGTAATATTTTTATGTAGGCATTTTTACTGTTTGGGAAAGAAATCCAAACTAGAAATATAAGAGAAATTTGTGCCTTAAAAATATTAATTTTAAATAAAATCCAGTGAACTATACTTGAGTATAATTTCTTAAAATATGAATTGCATTAAAACAAGATCATGGCCAGACCATAAGCAATCCTTGACAATTTACCATACCAAGTGACAGATTTATCTAAGCCAACATTGAGATGCATATATGTATAAAATGTGAGAGTGTTAAATAAAATAAGAGACCTGAATTTTCTGTGGCACTCGACTTGACTGATAAATCCTTAGGTTTCACAACTGCATCTGCCCAAAACAATTTTCATTACCGTACATGTTTGAAGACTGTCTTTAAATCCCAGGTGCTATATATAACAGAACTGAGGAAATCCCTTCCAAATCCAGTGTTTAAACTAGACTACATTCACATGGGTTGTTGATAAAACAAACAAATTAGGATGCACCTGAATGTACTGAAAACACTGGAAGGAGCTGATCTATTTTCTTGCCTATAAAAAGCAAGTATAAATGCTAAGAGATTGTGGCTTGCTCCCAAGCTTTAAAGCTGCAATTCAGCACTAAGTTACAGATGAGGTCTTGTCAACTACACATGGTCATCAGGTCCAAAGTACAACACTGGGGTTGCAGAAGCCATATTCTGTGACATAAGCAAACCACACTGTGTGCTTCCTGGTGATAACTTATTGGAATGGTGATCAAAATCATACTTGGATGAGCACTGAGAATCTTAGAGCAATAGGGGTTCAAGTGAGCATATTGGGGCCACAGTCAGCTGAGCAGGGGTGGGTACATCATGAAGTGACTCAAGGCACAAATGTTGATGCTTCTCCACCTCCTCAATGCACCCCCTCTTCCATGCCCCTGCCACATCCTGAGCCTTTGACTCCATCTTCTGCTTCTGAAGAATTGTGATCCTCTACTGATTACGAGCCCTATCTAAGGCTTAACCTTGCCTCGGACCACAAGCAGGTATCGCTTACTCCCGACGGGCAAGGTGCACACAACTGAAAGCAAGAAGTGCACAGGGTGCAGATGAAAACGAGCTTGCTTAACTCTTCAGCCTAGGCGATGTAGGGCTCAGTGGGGACTGGGCTGTCTGTAGACTCTGCCATGGTGCCATCTAGTGTTAACAAGTATAACTGCAGCTCCTGTGTGGTGGAGGTTGCTAGTCCCAGGGCCGGCCACAAGCCTCTTTCATCTCCCATAAACCCTGGTTATGAGAAAGGGAATGGTCCAGTTTCCTGGGCAGTAGAAGAATCACAGGCATCCAACAGGAAAGTGGGAAAAAGTGTGGAAGAAGGGAGCAGCTGTACCTAAACTTAGTTTTTCAAACTTTTGGTCTTCTATAAAAGTTTTTAAAATAGGCAACTTTATTCTTAATTTCACCAGCATTTCTGCTATAGTAATATGAGGAAGTGGGTGTGGACACTTGAGCCTTTAAACCACTCAATTTTTGTGTCTTTTCCATTAGGTGTTGCTTGCATCACATGTTTGGAGCTAACTGATGAACCATTGCAAGGGCCTACAGCCATACTGGCCAGGGCATAGGTAGCAGGACACTTTTGGTCACTGGCTACATGGCAAGTATTCTCCTCTTGATTCTAAATACACGAGGAGCATACAAGTAAGATTTTCCCTTCTCCATTTTGGACTAACAACCATCTACACTCATTTCCTAGGGTGGCCACAACAAACTTGAGTGGCTTCAAATGTCAGCAATGGACTCTTTCACAGTTCTGAAGACTTCAAGTCCAAAATCAAGGTTTCAGTAGAATCATGGTTCTTCTGAGACCCTCGGGGGAACTCCTCCACATCTGGCTCCAACTTCGAGAAGAGTGGTCGATCCTTGGCATTCCTTGGCTTCCATGGGCATCGCTCCAATCTCTGTCTCCATGGCCACAAAGCCTCTGAGTATGTGTGTGTTTTCACAGGGTCTGCTTTCTTCCTCTAAGGATGCCAGTCATATGAGATGAGGGCCCACTCTAATTGACTAACCTCATCTTCATTGCATCTGCAAAGACCCTATCTCAAAATAAAGTTGCATCCAAGGTTATAGAAGATAGGACCTCAACATTTTTCCTCATAATACCATTGAGCATCATGATGTAGACTGATACAGAGCAAAATGGGATTTAAAAAACATTGTTTGGTAGCATTTTATAACAATTTTCCTTCCACCTCATTCATTTTCTTCTCTCTAAAGTTCCCCAAGATCCACAAGTCAATATGTTTATCCATTCTTCCCGACCAGGGAGGCTGTAAAATATTTAGCAAAGCTCTATACTGAATCAGAACAAAATTTCTTTCTTTTGCATGCTAGCTGAAAACAAAAAAGTCAAAAGTTTTCAAAATAGCTCTGTAAGTCAAATAATAGAGAAGAATGCTGCAGGACAATTATTTTGAAAGTGGCATCATAAATTGGTATTATCAGATATCTTGATACCTTGAACAATGTTGCTAAAAGGAAAGCTAGATATGACGCTCTGATCACTGGATTTCTATCTTAACATTGACTTCAGTTTCCAACTGTCCTTTCTTACTAAAAGTTCTGAGAATGTTAAGGGTTAGGATATCCTATAAGGGTACTTGAATTATGATTTCATAAAACATTTACAGATGAAGTTATTCTAAAACATATTCAACTAAGTATCAGAGCTCCAGATTTGCGCCAAGATAGGAATTAAACATATGGTGTTGTCATCAAAATGAAGAAATAGATTTTTTAAACTGCTATTTTAGTTAGGCCAAAGTTGTTGCAAACATCAATAGAACTAAAAAACAAAAGCAGTAAATTATTAATTCAAAATCAGAAATGCTTTATGTAGATGATCCAATTATCATGGAGAAGAGACAGCCATAATTAATTTAGTCATCATTAAGGAAAGTTATATTTATCTGACTCTAAATTCCAGAAAAAAAAATCAGAAAAGGTGCAAATTGTTGTCTAATAATTAATTATAACTGATGTAAGTTAAAACAAATAATTAGTTTCCATCTGATTTATGAACAGTCAAAATCATTTACTTGAAAGTCAATGACTCAGAAAATAAAAAATGCAAGAGGTAGTTATGTTGGTTTATTTTTAGAAATATACTGAAGTGATCTTTCAATTTCTGAAAGAAATCCATTAATATTTTCTCCATTAGTTGGACTGTGTTATAACAACATAGAACATTGATTTAGTTAACAATGATCTGCCCAAGATAGAGCTAACAGACAGTACTGTATAGTTAGTAAGGGCATAGTCTCTGAGTTAAAATTCCCGTTTGATAATTTACTTACCATGAGCAAGTACTTATCTTCCTAATCCTTCTCTTTCTCAAATATCAGGTGGAAAAAAATATAATAACATTAGCACAAAACTGTGACAAAAAGAATACTATAAATTCACACATATTTTTCTCTTTGGGCACATAGGTAGACAATCCTTCCAAGGTCACCTCAAATCAAGTTAATGCTGTTGTTAATTCTGATCTAAAATATCTGAGCAGAACAACTATACACCATTTCCAGACCAGGTCCTGCACATCCTTCCATGGGTTTTCTTCACAGGTTGGCCAGCTGCATGCAAATGGTCCAGGGGAGGAAGTAAAAGCTCAAGGAGGAAATGATAGAGACATTCCCTTGAGGAAACCTGGATCCCCAAATTGCTGTTTGAATAAAGGGGACTGTGAAATGAATAATAAATAGTATCTTTTTGTTTAGCCGTTGGAGGTTTGGGGTGTTTGTTACAGTTGGCTGCCTGCATCTCCTATCCAAATATCTGAGTTCACATCCTGGCTCTGCTCCTGATTGCATCTTCCTGCTAATGCACACCATGGGAGGTAGCAGGTGATGAATCAAATGATTGAGTCCCTGCCACTCACATGGGAGATTCAGATTAAGTTCTCAGCTTGTGGTGTAGGCTTTTCTCAACCCCAACTCTTGCAGGAATTGGGAGGATGAATCAATGGGTGGGAAGTCTTACTCTGTGTCTGTATGTCTATCTGTCTCCCTGCTTTTCAGATACATACATACATACATTCTTATAAAAATAGTTCATAAAGGCCAAGGAGATGTTTAATAATTTTCTTTGATAATATGTAAAATATTTTGAGAAGTAAATAATATTCATACTCCATGTGTGTTTGGATAGTTTATCCTAGAATGTATAAAATAGTATTATCAAGTGTAATATAGCATCACTCCACATCTCCTGGTATAACTTCAGAATTCATTCAGTTCAAATGAATAAGTGATAGTTTCAGTGACTAAATTAATGCAAGAATACAACTTAAGGGAGGAATATTTTTACTGATCAGGGTTGCTATGTGCCTGAAATAGTTCAGGAGGTGTTGAAGACTGAAGAATGACAAAGGTCAAGAACACAAAGGCATCTTCAGCAAGCTTCATGGCACGTTCTCCCTTGACAGGATGAATAACTGAGAGTGTGGGTATTCCACTACCTGGTTTACATACACGTTTGTGTATTTGTTCGTGGGACAATATAACATAAGAAAATGTTTAAGGGAAAAGATAACATTCAGTGCAGCTATTTCTGATTAAATCGAAGGCTTGTAAGATATTTGTCATCAGAGTGTATTAAACGAGCAACCAGTGTAACTAGACATCAAGATAAAAGGTCTAGATATTAAAATGTTTTTAACATTGAAAAACCACCAACATCATTTTTGGCCCTTGATTGAGGGATTTGTAGGTTTAAAATAGAAAGCATTTATGGATGGAAGAAACCTTCCGGCAAGGAATAAATTGGTAAACATAATGGCCAAGAAATCAAAAGCATCAAACTCCAATCTCAGGCCCATCACTAACCACCAATATGGGGCAAATCATCTCTTGGAGACTCATTCTGTGGTGCATACGATTGTGGGATTAGATTAATTAGCTAAATTTGTGATGCTTTAAGGTCATTAATTTTTCAATATCATTATAGCTATTCATTTTCATTGTGCTATGTGTGGAAGAAATTATCAGTTGGAAGGGTTCCAGCTGACAGAATGTTAAATAAATCACCTTTTAATTGTGTACTTTTTTCATAATACATAAATAGTTGCTTCCCACAGAATTGAAGTTCTGTCAGATAATAAATTGAAAGGCAATGAAAATTGGAATATTTTATTCATATTTAATTGTGCTTACAGTGTTTATACATATTCCAAACAAACAAATCCAGAGTAGGGCATGTGTTTTAACGAACATTCATAACAATAGAAGCAGTATGGAAAAAAATGATTCGGGGAGAAAAAATGATTTGAATACATATTTATGGCACACCTATCACCCTGGTTCCTAGGCAACAGGCATTGTTCCAATAGGAAGAAAGGTAGATAATTACATAGCATGATATATTTGGTCGTCACTATTCAGGGAAGGAGATCAGCAAAAAATAAAACTGTCTATGGATCCTAAAGGTGTTGTAGCATCTGTCTGATGTTTCAATGGAATTTCTTGATGGCATCCCAGCTCTTATGTGGTAGCCAGGCCATGGACGATTTCTCCCCAGTCCCACCAGCCAGCCTCTCCCCAGCACATCCCTCTTTGCTCTGCAACAGGGCTCTTAGTCTACGGGGCTCCCTCTCAGCAGCTCAGTCCGCAACTATTTTCAGGACAGACTGCTAAGAAGAATAAGAATTGTGGAAATGAGTCAGGAAAATATGCTTTCTTTTCAACCACAAAAATCCTTTTACATTCACAGAGAGTCAGCTCCACTGTTTTTCCATTTTTGTTTAATTTTCTAAAGGTTTCAAATGCAACAGTTCATGAAACACACAGCTCTGGCTGCCCCAAGATGAATCAAACCCTGACTCGGGTCTGCAAGTGAAACGCTGAACGTGGCCACTTTCATATCCAAACTAAGCATTTATGAATTTAGGTGACAAAATGAACTTCAAGAATCCCTCCATTTATGCACTTAATGATCATCCACTAATACTGATGAGGTGTGTGCTGTGTGTCAGATATGGTTGAGAACACAGAGGAAATAGTGAGAGACAGACCCGCGTGAGTTCAGATTCATGGAGTTTCTGATCTTGGGAAGAAAGACACCAAACCACTCATCTCATAAGCGACTACGTGATTCTAAGTTATAATAACATCCAAGGAAGGAATAAAGGTTTTAAAAGGCAGCAACAGGAGGATGGACTTTGGTTTGTGTGATCAGAGAAGGTTTCTGAAGAGACCCAAGAGACGAAACAGCTTTGGTCAGGACCTGAGGGGACAGCATTTCAACAGAAGGAACAGTATGCACCAAGGATCAGAAGCAGAAAAGTCCTCAGCATTTCCAGTAATAGGAGAGGGAGCAGCAGGGCTATGGGATAGTGAAAAGTGAATGTAAGGCCACACCCAGGCCAGTGACGTGGCCTAATTTATAGCAGACAGGAGATTGCAGGGTAAAGGATGAAAGCAGGAATATCAGTTGGAGGGCTCTCTGGCAATAACCCAGGGAAAGGATATATTGATCTCAGTCTAACCAAAAATTCAGAATGTACTCTAATTTTCTTAAAATGAGAGAAATTAATAATGGAATTGATAAGACACTACACAGGAGGTGGTAGTGAAACAGTCCATGGTTGATAGCATCATGAAGTCACTATGACCATCCCAGAGTTAGAGGGTCCAACGGAGCAGGTGATGATAGCAGAATCCAAGGCAAGAGGCTTGTAGGTGTTTCCCATTGTCAATCGGCCAATAGTGCTTCCCACTGACAAAGTCCGAGTTGAAGTCAGTTTATTGTTACATCAAGGATATTGAGACTGAAAAAGCCAGTCACCTCTAAGAGGTCAGAGTGTAAAATTCAGAGGAGATATGATGATGAGTTCATGTGAGGCCATGAGCAAAGAAATGGGAGAAGCTTTGAGTAGCTGGAAAACACAAGGAAATGGACCCCTCCTCTCTTAAAGCCTCCGGAAGGAACACAGCCCCTAGACCCATTTTAAACTCTTACCCCCAGATCTGTAAGAACATAAATTTGTATCATTTTAAGCCACAATATTTGTGGTTATTTGTAACAGGCAATAGGCAACCAACAAATACATTCAAAGATCTTAACACAATGCATACCACATAGCACTATTTTCATTGTTGTTATCATCTAATATTTTTCTTCATGTACTTTGAGCTTGCTTTGTATATTTCTCAGTTTTCCCTTGTTTGAGTCTAGATGTTGTGGTAAATGGACTTTCTATTAGATTATTATTATTTTCACTTATGAACTCTGAAGAAAAACACCTTGAAAATTTTAACTTGTGTCAGAAATAATTAGAAGCAGAAGGAAATTGCACTGTCTTAAGATTGTGCTGAAAGTGACCGTTTGCACTGGCCAAGAAAAATGAGATGTTCAACTATTCTAACTATTCATTTGGAAAATTGGGAATCTTGTGATGCATTTGGAAGTTCCTGGAGCTTTGTGCTTCTCAGGAGCTGAGCTGAGGAGAATCTTATCCATCATTTCTTCCCATCATTTTGACCTCCAAATGCATGGAGTGTATATGAATTATTTTGTTCAGACTACAAAATATCCTAGGTTTATTTCATTGGGGTGTTATAATGTTCTAAGGATGCTAAAGTAAACTGGCTTTCAAAAAATGGTACCATTGCATTTTTAACTGCTGCAGCATATTCTGCACATAATACTGAAATTTTGTTTCAACTTGAAGTGATTATAAGAAATGCAAGTAGTCCCCTGAAAGAGAATTTTGATATTTCCATGTCTGAAAGACATTCTTTGCAATCTATGCTATTCATTTCTCTAGTGAGTTAAGCCACAAGGGCTTTTGTTTCCATCCATCTATCAAGTTTCCTCTTAAGTCAGAATGTCCTGATTGTCCTACATGGAATTCTGAAAATATCAAGACAAAGGCCTTGGGAAACTTTTTTTTTTCTTTTCTATTTTTTATTTATATAAGGGTAACAAATTTCATATACACAGTTTTAGGAGTATAATGATACTTGCTACCCTATCATCTCTCCCTCCTCCCCTCCCTCCAATCCCCCTCCACGTTTCTTTCTTATTTTTTCTTTTAATTTTTACAATGACATATTTTCAATGTACTCTATACTCACAAACAAATAGTAAGTAGAAAAAAAAACAGTGTACCTTAGGAGTATAGACAAGGGCTATGAACAATAGTCAAATTTCAGAACGTCCATTTCACTTATTACATCTTTTTAATGTATTTTATTTATTTAAGGATGAACAAATTTCATGTATTTCCTATATACAGATTTAGGAACATAGTGATATTTCCCACCCTACCACCCACCTCCCACCCTTCCTCCTCCTTCCTCTACTATTCCCTCTACTTTCAGTCTATTTTATATTCATAAGATTAACCCTCACTATCAAATATAAAGAAAAAAACACTGTTCCTCAACATCAGAGACAAGCACTGTAAAAAATCATGGACTCTCAAAATGTCCATTTGATTCCTATTCATTGCATTTTTGGTACTGTATTAGTTACAACAGATTAAAGAAAACATAGGGTATTTGTCTTTTTGGGACTGGCTTATTTTAGTATAATGGTTTCCAGTTGCATCCATTTTGTTAGAAAAGATAGAATAAATAAATTTAGGGAGTGTAATAAAGTTGAACAGGATTTAAGGAAGGCAGAGATCACACTGCTAAATAAAAGTAGCATGTTCTGAAACAGTATTTTTACACTTTGTGTTTCTGTGTGGGTGCAAACTGATGAAATCTTTACATGGTATGTACTGAGTCGATCTTCTGTGTATAGGGATAATTGCAAATGATTGGAAGATCTTGGTGTTAAATTGGAAATTGAATAGATAATTAATCAATTCTTTAAAAAAAATCATGTGGGATCTCTGTCCTTAATGTGCTGTACATTGTGGATTAATGCTGTGACTAGTATTCCAACGTTATTTTCACTTTGTGTCCCTATGTGGGGGCAAACTGTTGAAATCTTTGCGTAGTATGTACTGGACTGATCTTCTGTGTATAAAGAGAATTGAGGGTGGGTCTTGATGTGAATGGAAGGGGAGAGGGAGCGGGAGGGGGGGGTGGCGGGTGGGAGGGAGGTTGTGTGGGGGGGAGCCATTGTAGTCCGTGAGCTGTACTTTGGAAATTTAGATTCTTTAAATAAAAGCTATATATATATATATATATATATATATATATATATATATATAAAAAGAAAAGATAGGATTTCATTCTTTTTTATGACCGAGTAGTATTTGATATACATATATACCACAATTTCTTTTTACAGTCATACAGTTGGACATCTGATTTGATTCCATATCTTTGGTATCGTGAATTAAGCTGCAATAAACATGGGTGTACAAATAATTATTTCATTCCCCTTAGATAAATTCCCAGGAGTAGGATTGCTGGGTCATATGGGAGATCTCATTTGAGCTTTATGAGGAATCTCTATATTGTCTCCACAATGGCTGTACTAGTTTACACTCCCATTAACAATAATAGATTAGGGTACCTTTTCCCCCACATCCTCACCAGCATTTATTGTTTGTTAATTTCTGCATGAGAGCCATTATAACTGATTTGATTTGCATTTCCCTGATGACTAGTGACCCTGAATGTCTTTTCATGTGTCTGTTGGCCATTTGAATTTTCTCTATGGAAAAATTCCTGCTCAAGTCATTTGCCCATTTCTTTACTAGATTGTTAGTTGTATTGTTGTTGAATTTCTTGAGCTCAGTAAAGATTCTGGATATTAACCCTTTATCACTTTCATAATCTGCAAATATTTTCTACCATTTTGTCAGTTGGCTATTTACTTTGATGAGTATTTCCTTTGCCATGTACATGCTTCCCAATTTGATGTAATTCCATTTGTCAAATTTGGCTTTGGTTGCCTGTGCCTCGGGGGTCTTTTCCAAGAACTCTTTGCTTATGCCAATGTATTGCAAGTTTTCCCTAATGTTTTCTAATAATTTGATGGTATCAGGTCATATATTTAAGTCTTTGATCTATTTTGAGTGAATATTTGTGTAAAGTGTAAGGTAGGGGTCTTGCTTCATACTTCTGCAAGTGGAGATCCAGTTTTCTTAGAACTTTTATTGAAGAGACTCTCCTTTCTCCAGGGATTCATTTTAGTTCCTTTGTCAAATATAAGTTAGTTGTAGATGTGTAGCTTGATTCTTGGAGTTTCTACTCTGTTCCATTGGTCTACAAGTCTGTTTTTGTGCTGGGACTCTATTAGTTATCACAGATCTGGGAGAACTTATGGTATTTGTCCTTTGGGACTGGGTTATTTCACTAAGCGTAATGTTTTCCTGTTTCATCCATTTTTTCACAAATTACAGGATTTCCTTTTTTTAATCACTGTGTAATATTTCATGTTGTACATATTCCATAATTTCTTTATCCAGTCTTCAGTTGATGGACATTTGTGTTGATTCCATATCTTAGATATTGAGAATTAAGTTGCAATAAGCAAGAGGGTACAGATAATTTTTCAGATGCTGATTTTATTTCACCTTGGGTAAATTTCCAGGAAGGGGATTACTGGGTCATATGGCAGGTCTATATTCATATTTCTGAGGTATCTCTGTACTGTCTTCCCCAATGCTGCACCAGTTTACATTCCCACCAACAGTGGATTAGGGTACCTTTTTCTCCATATCCTCACCAGCATTTGCTGTTTGTTGATATCTGTATGAGAGCCATTCTAACTGGAGTGAGGTAAAACCTCACTGTGGTTTTGATTTGGATTTCCCTCTTGGCTAGTGATCCTGAGCATTTTTTCATGTGTCTGTTAGCCATTTGGATTTCCACTTTTAAAAATGGCCTGTTTAAGTCTTTTGCCCATTTCTTAACTGGGTTGTTAGTTTTTTTTGTTGTTGTTGAGCTTTTTGAGCTCTTTATAGATTCTGTATATTAATGCTTTATCAGTTGCATAGTTTGCAAATACTTTCTCCCATTCTGATGGTTACCTCTTCACTTTGATCAGTATTTCTTTTGAAATGCAGATGCTTCTCAGCTTGCTATAATCCCATTTGTCAACTTTGGCTTTGCTTGTGATTCTAAGATCTTTTCCAAGAACTCTTTGTCTATGACAATGTCTTGTAGAGTTTCCCCAAAGATCTCTTCTAGTAATTTGATGATATCAAAATAGATTCCTGATCTATTTTGAGTTGATTTTTTGTTTAAGGTGTAAGATAGGGATCTTGTTTCATACTTCTACAGGTAGAGATCCAAGTTTCCTAGCACCATTTGTTGAACAGATTATCCTTTCTCCAGGGATTGATGTTAGCTCCTTCATCAAAGATTAGTTGGTTCTAGATGCATGATTTGATTTCCAGAGTCTGTATTAGGTTCTATTGGTCTACATGTCTATTTTTTGTGCTGGTACCATGCTGTTTTGATTGCAGCTGCCCTGTAATATGACTTGAAATCTATTATTGTAATGCTTCCAGCTTAGGGACATTTTTAAGATCCTCTCTATCAAGAATGATGTTTGCAGAACAACATGCCAGATAAACAAGCCAAATTTAACTTGGTTGGGTGGAGAGTTGAAAATGTTGTGCAGCTAAGGTTGTAGACTGTAAACTTTAAAAGACAGCTTCCTAGAATGTGACTGCAACTCATCTTGATGACTTATATTCAGCTGCATTTATCTGTAAGGCTGCTTTTTACTCTCTACCCATACAGACATGCTGCTTATGTTAGAAAAGAAACCTGTTTTATATGAATATGAAAGAAGGTATGTAATAAAATATTCATAATGCCAAAGTTGCAGGCTTCTCGACATGCTCATTCTGGAATACCAAATATAATGAACACTCCAATTATAACTGGATTTGGCTCTTTTTTTATACACTCATATTTCACATTACCTGTGTGTGTGCATGCTATATTTAGCTGCCCTTTCGTCATGTAACCTTCAGCTGACTTGGATGAATTTTAACCTCCTTTTGCAAATCTTTATAGCCTTTTAGTGTTAAGTAAGTCCTCATTGACATTTACAAGTCATACCATTGACAAGAGTACACTGGGTTCTTCATGTGTATTCTCCATTCATTGCAATAAAGTGTGACATTTAATGTTTTGTTGATTATGGCTGCAATATCAAGTGATACTTGTAATGACCAGTTTTCTTTTCTAGGCTTCATCTTTGATCGTGTTACATAGTAAACTGTATTCTACATTTAAAATATGTATACTCACACCCAATACGTTTGAGGGACTTTCTTAGATTTATGAAAATGCATAGCACTAACACAAATAATGCCATTAATATTGAGCTGCAAAATAGATCATTTTCTGATGACACTGTTTTTAGCTTGACTAAGACATTTCTTCCCCAGCATTGAAATCATTAAAAGTTTATTTTTGACTTGGTGGAGCTGTAAGTCAAACGTTGATATATTATCTCGATCTATATGCAGGCTATATGAACTGTGGGGGTGGAGATTTTATGCTAAGTTTTAAATGACTACTTGCAGCAGGGAATGAAGGTAAAGAAAGAGCAAATACCTAAATGCTAATTTAGAAGCCTGGAAATTTGACATGTGCATGTTTTAATGATAAAGTTTTAGTTATTTTTGCTGGGATTTTTTTAGTATGATAAGGGAAAGGCTTTCAAAAATAAAGGCCTCTTTTTTAAAAAAAAAAAGTTCTATATTTATTCAAAAGACAGAGTGACCAAGGTAGGGGGTAGTGAGAGAAAGAGGAAGAGAGCAAGAGAGGATTAACATATATATCCACATATACATGCACATATATGTTTGACTTATTATATTTATATATATATTTGACTTATTATATTTATGTTTACATAAATATAATATATATATAGCTAAAGCTAAATCTACCCACACCACTCATATGACTATCATTGTCAGTCATTCAAGAAATGTAGACAACTTATTCTTTATGTTCGCTCATTTTCATTTTCATTTTCTTTTTGACTGGATCATCATAAAAATTCATTGAACATCCTAAACTTGTGTAGTAACTTAGGAAGTAACCTTTACGTCAGGAAATTCTGCTTGCTTCCAAATGATCATCATCCTGAGATGTAGACCTTTATTTAACAACATTTGCCCCACATCACATCCTTGGCTTTCAAATAATTCCCAGAATAAAATGTAAATGCTAATGTGAGGGCTGGCACATAAATCCTTATCAGATATTGACTTTTCAGCTAATGATTTATTATTTCCTTTCTAGCTTGACAGCTTGCTGAGAACTGCTTCCTATAGAATAGGCTTCCAGAGAGCAGAGAGAAGTATTCAGCACAGGAATTCCACCCACACATGCCAACTATTAGAGGAATTCCAACAGAAGACTCCTGCACAAGCAGCATGCTGGCATATGAACAGGAGTGTTTGGAGTAGTTAGAGAAAGGTGCTGAAGACAACTAAGGAAAAAAGTGGACGGCAGAGGTCAGCATGAATGACCACCTTCAATGAACTGTCAATGAGGCTTAGTGCTAAAAACCTAGTGGTAAAGGTTAAGAAATCAGTAAATATGAAAAATCCCTGAAGACATAGGTGCAAGGCAGTAACCTCATCAGAAAAGAGACACAGAGATTTTGGAACATTCTTCCTTAATCTTCTCTACCCACTCCTAGGTAGCATCCTTGATTTGAAGGCTTCAGGAAATACATAGGCATATGGTTCTCTCCTTCCGAGTGAATTTTAATGCTCCAAAAGATGTTTGGTTTGGTTTTAGAATGCACTGCATTTTCCTATTTAAATGTAAAGTTCCTCCTTTGCTTATAAAATGAACACCATGAAGAACAATTGCTTATAACTGCTGTTTTTTAAGGAAAATTGATAATCATTATGTGCTCTCTGTCATTTCATGGCTCTCTGAGATAGCATGAATATATTCATATAATAGGTATGCCTGTGAATTTTACTCTAGGGGGAATTGAATAAGTAAATTTTCAGAATTCAAAATAATAATAGAAAATTAGATCTGCTCTAGATCATACAAATATGTGTAGTAACAATGCATTTCATCATTTCTTCCATTCGTTATATGTAGGTAATTCATATAGACAATGATTTCATGTATTTTTTCAGCAACATGCACTGAATATATAATTAGCACCAGGGATTGTGTTAGTTGCTATATATAACAGCAAACTGGACAGGCTTAATTTCTGACCTCCAAGAGACTACAGTCTATTGGGACATAAACACAATAAAAAGCATAATCCCAAGGATCCATGGAGCCTCACCAGAAGAAAGCAAGTAAACCAGAGGATTAATAGGAATTTGCTAAGCAAGTCTATTGCAACTAATTACTAATTAAAGACTTTTAAAAAGCCCAAGCATGTCTGAGAACCAGAAACAAAGACAAAAGGTCTCTCCCAGCAAACATTTTGTGTAATATGGTCAGATAAAATTTTGTCTGTTTTGATTTCTACCCAGAAATCCTTTATCACGTATGAATAGAACTCCTGCGTTAATGCAAAACCTTCCATTCTTCAAGATGTTATTTAAGATGGTTTAGCGCTGATGTTTCTTTAGAAACATTGATTTGTAATCTATTAAGGCCATACTCCCAAGAACTGAGGATGCAATGGTGACCAGGGTAGAGATGAAATCCAATTCTAGTGGACATTTATCAAGTGTTTTGGCTCCCCAACAATTGATCATCATTGTGTGTTTGAAGAATTCTCTAAGTTTTGAAGACTTAAGGGCACAGAGGTTTGGGTTTTCTTCCCCTTGAAGTGCTGAGAATGTTAAATCTTTTTGCAACCTCCTTAATGGTTTCACCTATGAGTTCAATTCCGCTTATCAGAGGTAGTAACATAAGAAGGTAGCTCTTTCTCCCTAGCGGTAATGGTAGTAGCAGTAGCTGCAGGATCAGGCTCCACACAAATTTAAAGGATGCACAGTAAGTTGCAGCACTAGCACTAGCATCCTGTACTCAGTAACAGCTAGGTGATTTCCCAGCAGAGCAGCTGAGTTTATCGGAGGAGAATTCAAGGACCCTGAGCCTAATTTTCCAGCTCCTCCAATGATTCCATAAGCTGTTTCAAATCTTCTTAGTAAACATATTTTTGCTCATTCTGACCCAGTGGCCTCTACTGCTTGCAACAAAGAATCATGATTGACAGACCAACTTCAGAGCCAGCCAGCTATCAGGAGAAGCAACAATTAGAGAAAAGAACATACTGAGACCTGAGGGACTCAGCTACATATTGATTTCTCAGAAACACTTCACTGTCAAAGCTGAAGAAGTATATTCATTTTGCCTTTAGGATTCACTATTAAATATTTGTATTCATTTGCTCATACTACTATAGCACAACACCATATAGACTGGGTGGCTTAAACAAGAGACGTTCATTTGTCTTAGTTCTGGAGGATGCAAAGTCCAGGATTGAGGTGTCAGCAGGTTTAGGTTTTTGTGACATTTCCTGTCTTATTCATAATGCCCTTCTAATTGTGTCCTCATATGGCAGGGAGAGGGACCTTCTCTTTTCTGCTTCTCCAAAAGCCACTAATCAATCATGAGTCACCCCTAAAGATCTTTTTTTTTATTTTTTTAGTTTTTTTGACAGGCAGAGTGGACAGTAAGAGAGAGAGAGAGACAGAGAGAAAGGTCTTCCTTTGCCGTTGGTTCACCCTCCAATGGCCGCCGCGGCCGGCCACTGCGGCCGGCGCACTGCGGCCGGCACACTGCGCTCGTCCGATGGCAGGAGCCAGGTGCCAGGTGCTTTTCCTGGTCTCCCATGGGGTGCAGGGCCCAAGCACTTGGGCCATCCTCCACTGTACTCCCGGGCCACAGCAGAGAGCTGGCCTAGAAGAGGGGCAACCGGGACAGAATCCGGCGCCCCAACCGGGACTAGAACCCAGTGTGCCGGTGCCGCAAGGTGGAGGATTAGCCTGTTGAACCACCGCGCCGGCCACCCCTAAAGATCTTATCTAACTCTCATTAGCTCCCAAAGGCATCATCTCTAAAATCATCATATTGGGACAAGGGATTTATTATATGAAGTTTGGGGGACACAATTAATTTCATAGTAAGATTATATTTATATAAATTTTTAGTTCTGAAAGATAAAGATGACATGTCTTCATTAAGTTGTCTAATTCAATGCAGGCTCTTTCTCCATCAGTGTCTTAAGGCTGTACCCCGATGAAGAATCAAACAACTCCCAGAACCTGTATATGAATCCAACTACTTACTTTAGTTCATTTTCTGTTGCTATAACAAAATATCTAAGAGTTGATACTTACAAATAGAAGAGGTATATTTACCTGGCTTGCATATTTGTGAAGCTAAAAGTCCAAGCTTAGGTGAACATCTTGGTAAGGTCCATCTTGGAAGCATGTGATGATGATAAGTGGGAGCAAGTGGAGAGGAAGGGCGTCACCTGGGGAGGCAGAAAACCAGAGACACATCAGGGGTGAAGCTTGTCATTTTATAACAGCCACTGTCGTAGAAGCTGACTCACTCTGTGGGGCAAGTTTTAATTCCATCCAAGGGCAATGCCCCCAATGACCCAACCACCTGTTATTACGTCCTGCCTGAAAAGATCCCATTACCTCTTAACAGCAGCTGTGGGTCGCTAGGTGCCAAACCACATCCAAATCGTATTTTTTTAAAGATTTATTTTTATTTATTTGAAAGACTGAGTTACACAGAGAGGTAGAGACAGAGAGAGGTCTTCCATTGCTGGTTCACTCCTCAGGTGGCCACAATGGCTGGAGCTGTACCAATCTGAAACCAGGAGCTAGGAGCTTCTTCTGGGTCTCCCAAGTGGGTGCAGGGAACCAAGGACTTGGGCCATCTTCTACTGCTATCCCAGGCCATAGCAGAGAGCTGGATCAGAAGAGGAGCAGCTGAGACTAGAACCGGCACCTATATGGGATGCCAGCGCTTCAGGCCAGGGCTTTAACCTGCTACACCATAGCATTGTCCCCACATCCAAATCATATTACACTTTCTCATAAACTAGCTTCTTTTACTTAAATGAATGTTTTTCCAGTATTGGCTACTTAAACATGCAGTAACCACAGTGCTGCCCCTTATCTAGAGGAGTTGACACCTAAGACATTTCTCTAAGCCATATTTTGGTGTCTACCTAGCCCTTTTATGATAGTGCATTTGTATTGCCCACGTGGCTTCCCTGAGGTTGGGACATTCAGATCTAAACTGCAGGGAATCCAAATGACCAGGGCATCCTGCTGTTGGTCACTGACTCCATAACTCTGTATTTACACTGCCTCCCAGCTGCTCCCAACCAATGACTGCACACAACAGAGACTCAACAAAAGGCCCATTGCTGGGAGACAGGAGATTCCCCTGGCAGCAACTTTAGCTCAAAGTCTTTCTGAAATTGTGCCTCAGTCTAATATCCCTCACCCAAACTTCCTGTTTTTCTTCCTTTGATTTCCTTCAGTGGGGATCAAACTTGAATCACAATATTCTAGCGCTCCCATTCCCTCTATTCTCCCATTCCATCTTTTCACACAGGCATTCCCCTAACACATTAATTTCACTCCTTAATCCCATCAACCTTGATGTCTGCAGCTTGGGAGACCCTAGCTAACACAGTTATTAACGGTCTAACCAATATCACCCATGCATTTTATTTGATTAGACCAGAGAACTGGCTGGGATAAAGTTGTCTCTATTATCAGGCCATATAGAGGACAGGATTCTCCTTTCTCTGTCTCTGCCTGCCAAAACTTCCCAAAAAGTTGTCTGGAAAGTGTATCTTCGCCGGCACCGCGGCTCACTAGGCTAATCCTCCGCCTCGAGGCACTGGCACACTGGGTTCTAGTCCTGGTCAGGGCACCGGATTCTGCCCCGGTTGCCCCTCTTCCAGGCCAGCTCTCAGCTGTGGCCCCAGAGTGCAGTGGAGGATGGCCCAAGTGCTTGGGCCCTGCACCCCATGGGAGACCAGGAGAAGCACCTGGCTCCTGCCATCGGATCAGCGCGGTGCGCCGGCTGCAGCGTGCCGGCCGCAGCGGCCATTGGAGGGTGAACCAACGGCAAAGGAAGACCTTTCTCTCTGTCTCTCTCTCTCTCACTGTCCATTCTGCCTGTCAAAAAAAAAAAAAAAGAAAGAAAGAAAAGAAAAAGAAACTGTATCATCAAGCTCAATGTTACTTCTATCTAAATTAATCTGGAGTAAAGGTATTAAATATTTTAAGTCACAGTGCTCTCATTTTGACACTGAACATCAGGTGTCACTCACCCTGTTAGGATGCCCAATTCTGAATTCCATTCCCCTAAAGCTGTGTTACAAGCCTCATACCTCCCCCCAAGGTCATTCTGATAAGAAGACATTATGTGGAAATGCACTATCTCACCACCACAAAGCTGTACAAACTTATTCCCAGAGGGCCTGTTATGTGTCCCATTATAAAGGCCTAAATTTGGAGGTTAATCTTTGTTCCCAAATCATTTTCCAGTAATTAACAGATCTAACATCTTCACCAGAATACTAGAACCTATATTTATATCTTTCCAGACTTCCCATACATATACAGTGCTGATTCCAGAAACACGGGGTCTTTTTACCCTGAGAGAGACCATCCTAATATAGCTGTCTGTATACTCATCTGAATCACGTTAACTATTGAGAGACTTCCATTTGATATTGGATAAATATTGACCTAAGGAAACAATGATCACAGCTATACCCTCAGATACGATCTGTAGTTTGCCACTCTGATCCGCCTCTATCTGTCGAGTTAATCTACATCCCAGACATGCCTAGCACTAATGAATAATTCAGATGTTACATCTTTGTCCCTCCTGCCTTCTTTAGCCATGACTAACAGACAATTTCCAATACACAAGATAGGAAAATGGAGTAAGAAAGCCAAATTTCTCTCCTTAAGTTTTATCTTTCTAAAATAATTAACTCAATGTCTGACAGAATGAAATATTTGACCCATAAATTTTAATGGTTCACATAATCATTTGGAAAAAAAATAAAGCCTATATAGTATTTCCACTCAAAAACTCTCAAAATAGACAAATGTATGGCAATAGTTGTGTGTGAGCAGTTTTAGATTTCAGGTTTAATAACAAATCTCTGTTATCTCTTAGTGTCTGCCTGGCTCTGTCTTTCAGTCATGTGGTGCCCAGGTATTATAAAATATGGTGCTTGCCTCCAAGGCATTTACAGTTTCCTTAGGGAATAATATCAATATTTAAAAAAGAACGGAAGAATAATATGCAATAGTCAGTAATGGTCCACATTTTTTATACAGTAGGACTATTGGAAATATTGCTTTCTGAAGATAGGAGTGTAATGAAAAGGCTTCATGGAAAAGAAGAAACTTGAGGGTGAGTTTTGATAAGGACAAATTTGATAAGGTGTCAACATGACAGGGAGAAAAGTGTTCTCTGCTGAGAACAGAATGCAACTTCTAATCATTTAGAACTACAGAAACATCCAAGGATGCTTTGACACAACGAACTCTGAGCAAAGGGCATCCTGTGCTTAAGGTTGGCAATGCTCAGACAAAACAGTCCACTGCTGCCCCTAGAGGCAGTGAGAGGTACTCCTGAGCAACAGTTGGGTGTGGAGTCCTCCACCTTAAGACCACGCTTAAAGATGTTAACAGTCTAACTGCCTCTCAGTAATCATCTTATGTGGAAATGCTTGAATTTTTTCTTCCCTCAAACATCCAGTACCTTACCTTACTAACTCTTCTCCAAGGACCTGGGTGAAAATGTTTAGTTTTTGGATTCTGTGTTTGCCCACCTGCCTGACGCATCTCATCTCACGGTAACTCATCACATGCCCTTCTGTGATATGAGCAAATACCATGGCCAACTGTGAATCCCAGTAACTGATGACAAACAATGCCGGGAGTCTTGGATTATGATGGTAGGTCCCTTTTTTTTCTTAAAGATTTATTAATTTATTTGAAAGGCAGAGTTACAGAGAGGCAGATAGAAAGAGAGACAGAGAGAGAGAAAGTCTTCCATTGCTTGTTCACTCCCTAAATAGCCTCAATGGCTGGAGCTGCGCCAATCTGAAGTCAGGATCCAAGTGCAGGGCCCACGGAATTGGGCCATCTTCTACCACTTTCCCAGGCCGTAACAGAGAGCTGGATCTGAAGAGGAGCATCTGGGTCTTCAACCAGCACCCACATGGAATGCCGGCCCTGTAGGCGGTGGCTTTACCTGCTATGCCACAGTACCAGCCCTGATGGTGTGTTCTTTTTTCAATTAGTATTTATAACATAATGAGAATACAATACAGTTCAAATACAACTTGAGCTGAGCATCACCATCATGTTATTATAGTCCTGAAATACAGTATCCTAATAAATCAACATCCTACCAAGAGTTTCCTCGGTACGTAATGTGTTACTTGTGCTGCTTTGTGTAGAGAAGGAAATGCAGAGGAAGGAATGGCCCTGTAATTAATTATTTACCCAGTCTGTGTTTTTCTTTCACCATAACTTAATGAAAGAAGACTTGGACCTCCAATTCACAGATGAGGAAATACATGCTCAGAGAAATGTTTTAAAATTTTCCCAAGCTCTGAAAGTCTAAATATGGCAGAACCAGTTCACAACTCTGAAAACAAGATGATATCACTGGGTTGAGCCTGTGATTTTTAGATGCCTGACAACATCCCATTTCAAAAAGTGCCCACATATGCTCAAAGCTGCCCTTCGGAGATCGTAAGTTTCCAAGCAGCTGCCCAGAGTGAAAAGCTTTCCAGAAAGTGAAATTTGTTCATAAATACATTAAACAGGAGCTTCAAGGCATTGTCCTCATATATATTTATGAGTAAAACTCATATAAACCCAAATAGATCATGGATCATTTTCCATTAAAATGTAAAGAAAAATGTACTGAAATATGGCCACTTAGTTTTCCATCTTAAATGCATCCCTGCAAAAGCAGAAAGTTAAAAATGCATATTTTATATCAAGACATCTTTCACATATGGATTTTTAGAAACTCTCACCACAAAGAAAAAGCTACTTCTGGTCCCAAGATAAATCCATTAAATGGTAGACTAGTTTACAAACAAAGTAAACTCTATAGATCTATGTAAGACTTTTGCACTGAGTTTTATATCAGAATACAGCAGCCTCAATTTTGGAATGTTATAATCACTAAATTGCAAGGTATATACTTTCTTCAGATGAAATACATATGGGTCTTCGTTCCTGAAGATTCCAACCCAATTTTAAAGTATTTTGTTTACTTATTTTTATAATTTGTTTTTCTAGCCCAGATATGGCTCATCTAGATATATCTTCAACTGGTCTCTTTATAGTAGATATCTCAAAATTCTTCCCTATTTTGCTTCATTTTTCTTATTACTAGGAACATTTACTTAAAATCTGATTTGGATACTATAATTTCCAAAAGCCAGAATTTTATTTAAAGATTCATATGAAAGTCATAGCTACAGAGAGAGGGAGACACAGGAGGGAGAGAACTTCCACATGTTGGTTTACACCCTAGATGGCTGCAACAGCAGCCAGGGGCTGGGCCAGGTCAAAGCCAGAAGCCAGGAGCCAGGAGCTTCTTCTGCGACTCCCATGTGGATGGCAGGGGCCCAAGCACTTAGGCCATCCTCTGCCACTTTTCTCAGGCCATTGGCAGGAGTTGGATCGGAAGTGGAGCAGCCAGGACACAATGAGCACCCATATGGGATGCTGGCATCACAGGTGGGAGCTTTACCCACTATGCCACAACGCTGGTGCCCATAGAAACCAGAATTTCTTAGTATGACACTAAAAACCCTGCCCAGTATGGCTAAGCACTAAACTTTTGTCTACTTCCAAACTGGCATTTCCATCTACATCTTCCTTAGGCCACACATTTCTGTCCCAAGGATGCCTTTCTCTGCCTGACTGCCTATCAAAATCTATTAGTTGGGTTAAAATCAAGGTTTGGATTAGCTCCTTCAAAGTAGCACATTATTCAATTAATTGTAATTATATCTTTGCATATCTTTTTATACCATTAGATCTCCAGTTTTTAAGTCAGAGTTCATAATGACTGTGTTCTCGATCTGAGATGTGGTAGGCATGACATAAAGGACACTTAAGTGGAAGAACGAATGAATGGATGGATGGATGGATGGATGGATAAATGAATTCTTTTTCATCCAGACTCCCTTGTAAAAATCGATCCTTAATGGGTTGTACTATATGAATTAACTAGTATGTTAACACGTTAGTTTATTAACTAAATTAAATTAACTAAACATGTTAGTTCTTTCAATGTGTAGCTATGTGAAAAAACTAGTCTTCAAACAGTACTTCATATTTTGTGAGTCTGTGTGGGTGCAATCTGTTGAAATCTTTACTTAGTATATACTAAGTTGATCCTCTCTATATAAAGATAATTAAAAATGAATCTTTTTTAAAGCTTTTATTTAATGAATATAAATTTCCAAAGTACAGCTTATGGATTACAATGTCCCCCCATAACTTCCCTCCCACCCGCTACCCTCCCCTTTCCCTCACCCTCTCCCCTTCCATTCATATCAAGATTCATTTTCAATTCTCTTTATATACAGAAGATCAGTTTAGTATATATTAAGTAAAGATTTCAACAGTTTGCCCTCACATAGCAACACAAAGTGAAAAATACTGTTGGAGTACTAGTTATAGTATTAAATCACAATTTACAGCACATTAAGGACAGAGATCCTACATGATATTTTCTTAAAAAATGATTAATTTTCTATGTAATTTCCAATTTAACACCAAGTTTTTTTTTCATTTTCAATTATCTTTATATACAGATCGATTCAGTATATACTAAGTAAAGATTTCATCAGTTTGCACCCACACAGAAACACAAAGTGTAAAAATACTGTTTCAGTACTAGTACTTCACATTGGGTAACACATTAAGGACAGATCCCTCATGAGACGTAAGTACTCAGTGACTCCTGATGTTGATTTAACAATTTGACACTCTTGTTTATGGTGTCAGTAATCTCCCTAGGCTCTAGTCATGAGTTGCCAAGGCTATGGAAGCCTTTAGGGTTTGCCGACTTCAATCTTATTCTGACAGGGTCATAGTCAAAGTGGAAGTTCTGTCCTCCCTTCAGAGAAAGGTACCTCCTTCTCTCGTGGCCCTGTTCTTTCCACTGGGATCTCATTCGCAGAGATCTTCCATTTAGGTCTTCTTTTTTTTTTTTCCAGAGTGTCTTGGCTTTCCATGCCTAAAATACTCTAATGGGATCTTTTTTTTTAAATTTTTTTATAATGCTTTTATTTAAAGAATATAAATTTCCAAAATACAGCTTATAGATTACAATGGCTTCCCCCCCCCCATAACTTCCCTCCCACCCGCAACCCTCCCCTTTCTCATGGGATCTTGAGTCACATCTGAATGACTTAAGGGCTGATTCTGAGGCCAGAGTGCTGTTTAGGACATCTGCCAATCTATGATTCTGCTGTGTCTCCCACTTCCCATGTTGGATCGTTCTCTCCCTTTTTGGTTCTAATAGTTAGTATTAGCAGACACTAGTCTTGTTTGTGTGATCCCTTTGACTCTTAGATCTATCATTGTGGTCAATTGTGAACTGAAATTGATCACTTGGACTAGTGAGATGGCATTGGTACATGCCACCTTGATGGGATTGTATTGGAATCCCCTGGCATGTTTCTAAAAATGAATCTTAATGAAGAATGGGATGGGAGAGGGAGTAGGAGATGGGATGATTTGTGGGTAGAAGGGAGGTTATGGGGAGGGGGGGAACTGCTCTAATAAAAAAGTTGTACATTCAAAATTTATATTTATCAAATAAAAGTTTTCTAAAAAAATGAGTTGTCCTTTTGAAAACATCCAACTGACTTTCAGTGTAGTGTTAACCAGCACATAACATCACAAAAAATCCTTTCTTATTTCTCATTTTTAATTCACCATATTTATGGTCTTATTTTTGAAGGCACAGAATGTGTCTCTAATGAATAAATAATGCAAGGGTACCTTTCCATTGTATTATTCAAAAACTTTACAGATGAAAGTGAAGTGCTCATGAGAATAATCAGGGTTAACATTTACACAGAATTTTGCATGTGCCTGGCAGTGTGTGTGTATTTATAGAGGTTTTCTCACTGAAACCTTCAATAGCATTTTGTGCTAGGTACAGAATTACCTCAATTTTACATATGGAAGTAAAGTCACTTGTTTAAAGTTAGGCAGCAAAAGGCAGACCTGGGAATGAAATACAGGCAGTGTTTCGTTCATCGTCCCATCATCGTGCTGTAAAGAAGCAGTCACCAAATGTAATCATTCCAATCTCCTTTCCCTAGTTGTAGAGTTTGCTGTACTTTCTGGTCATACAAGCTAACTATAAAAGGTTATTCAATATGTAATCTACAGACTAAAATCTTCACTGGCAAGTTGACATTTCCCAGTGCACTTGGTCAATCTTAGTCATTCCCACATCAAGTCATTTATTATGTTCTCTTTAATTTACCCCTCCCACACGCCAATTTCTTTTGCATTTATTCTCCCAGGTTCTGTTCCATAAAGAAACTGAAGTATATGTTTTAAGAAACAAAGTGCTTGTTTTCTTTACTAAGCAAATTAATTGGGAAACCACATTCTCTCCCTCTCTCTCTCTCTCTCTCTCTCTCTCTCTCTCTCTCTCTCGTGTGTGTATGTGTGTGTATGCATTGTGCATGTGTGTGTGTATATGCAGGTGCATACAGAAGATTTTTATTTTCTAGAACAATAATCCAGGATCTCACCTTAAAGTAATTTGTCCATAAAAACAAATGTATGCTTTACTTTGGGTATTTCAGTGAAATACCTCATTGGAAGAGGGAGAGATTGACAAGTCCATGAAGACAAAGACAGTCTTTTGCAAGTGAAACACGTTAGTTCTTTAATCTGTAACTCAATTGCCCTTTAGGCTCAGCAAAATAAGTGAGACAACTCTGAGTCCCTTCTGTTAAGGGTCCAGGTTGAGCCACATCAAGAAACCACTGAGTGACACCATTCAGTGACTTTTCTCAGCATAGAGAAGCAGGTATGAGGGAATCTAGAGTCAACAATAAGGTATTTGACTCCTAGGCAACTTATCTTTACAGGACTCTTCATTTCTTATTTGCTTAATGAGAGATTCTAAATTAATATCCTTGCCTTTAAAAGAATACATTATACATCCCTATTTCACAGATTAGGAATATCAAATGGTAGGAAAAACACAAGCATTTAGGTTATAATGCAAAATTTCAGGTCTATTTGTTATAAAGCTGAATGTCATAGACCACATTGCATGGGAAAGAGCGAACTTGCCTATATCAGACTCTTCAAGGATTTCAATTTGTCCTAAATATTATAAACAATCACAATGTGAATATGCACAAAGCTATTTAACTGAATAGTGAGTATTATAAATCACTAAATTGTGACTAGACTGCAGAAATGAAAGTGGTTGCTTTCATCAAGAACACAAGTGACTTCCAAAGATTATTGATTGCAAGAAGAAATGCATAAAAATTTTATCTACAGTATGTGAAAATTATATATAAAATTACTTTCAAAATATTTTAGCTCTCTAGTTTCTAAAATATAATTTCATTTAACCCATATTGATTTTGAGCTGGCCTTCTAAATTTGGATATCTTACATAAGATAAGATGATGTTTGATAGCCTTTTTAAATTGCTAATTAGGTTTGATGAAAAGATTACTTTGCATAGAAGTGTAGCTAAGTTTGTAACTTGGTTATTATCCAAACATACTAACTTATATGATATAGCACCTTATATTTAAGAATAAAAACTAGAATATTATGATACAAATGTAGTGTCTTTAGCAAGTTCTCTTATTTTTGATCTACACATTTATGCTATGTTGAAAAATTTGAAAATTAGCTTATTTACAAAACTATTATAGCACATAATGAAGTAAGCTCACTCTCACTGGTAATCAGTTTGTCTGAGTCTCATGAGACAGAACCACACACACATTGCCTGAAGTAGGTTTATTACTTACAAATAAGCAACAACGTTAATAGAAACCTAAGATTCATTGCATATTGGTTCGCCAGGGCTTAGGAAAACTTCCCACCTCGGAGCCTCAACTGGGCATGCCCGTCTGCATTACAGTTGACCACAACTGAGAGAAACGAGAGTAGCTATGCTAAAAACATTCTGTTTTTAGGAGGTAACTGGAATAGAGCCAGACTGTTCAGGCCAGGCCCTCCCTATCTAGGAGTTACATTTCTCCCATGTTCTACAATGAATTATTGAGAACTACAAGTGAAAGTGGAAAAGATGGAATTGGAGATCATTATGCTAAGTGCAATAAGCCAGACACAAAAAGACTCAAACCACATTTTTTCTGTCATTTGTGTAAGATAGGTGTGTGTGTGTGTGTGTGTGTGTGTGTGTGTGTGTATGATTGCCATATTATTTGGTATAAAGACTGTTGTAAATATTGTCTTCAATGAATTATAGCGCTTACATAATATATAGCCTTTTTACTCATTTCATCATCTTTGCCGTGAATTCTGTGTTATAAAATATTAATTTATCCACCTTACTTTTAAAAAATAGTATATATGTATTATATAAATATGCAATGTCAACATATGAAGCAACTATGGTACTATGTGAAAAAATGTTAAATCTTTGAGTGCTCATTGAATTCTTTATAATTTTCTGTATTATTTGAAGTATTTTAAAATACAAAAGACAAAAAAATGAGTTAGTCCAACGCCACCTGGAGAACTGTTTTACAAAGAACAAGTAACTTTTATGCTTTTATTGGCAAATTGTCCTAAATCTGTAGTAGAGTAAGTCTTGTTGCTATGGACTAAATGAGGTTTTTCTCCAAACAATTTAGCAAATGATACTGAACCTGAGCATATGCCACTATGCTTTATCACAAAAATCAGTCACTACTGAGAAATAGTATCTATATCTCAAGAATACAATTACCCTAATGAGAATATATGAAATATTTACAATTATATTCCTACTTTAAATCTACATACTTTAAGTTTTTGAATACCCAAAATGAAATTCTCATTGGTAAAATATCTAATTAGCTCATAAGGTCTTTTTAATAAACTGTAGTTTCTGAAAATGACATTTTATTAGAAAAGTTGTAAGAATGTCATTTTATGTAATATAGTATATTTGAGATGGAATAAGCTGGGAATTGGGATTTACTAAAGAAAGAATTGAGTCTGAAAAAGAAAAAGGGAAGACAATAAGGTTAATGTGAGCTTTTTTAGAATGAGGAGAATTTTATATCTACTTTTTATTAGTTTTGAATGGGTGACATTGGGTCTTGAAACTACTGAAAAATGCCCCAAGTGTATTCACCTGAGGACTAGCAAAAATACTAAGCAAAATCAGCAATATCCTACTGCTGGTGTTTTTGAAAATCCAGGACTTTTGAGAATATACAGTGTTCCTGTCCATTCTTACTTTCCTACTTCTCACAGTAATCCTAGCTCCTATGATTATCAGTACTAAATGAAGAAGAGACAGTTTAATTATTAGAGAAAGTTTAATTATTCAAAGTATCTTAATAAATATTGTTACACTCAGGGTGACCAGGGTATCCTATGGAAGTGTAATTAACTCTGTGCAAGATTAAGTTTAAATAATTAAACAGATATTTGTAAGGATTTTATACATGAATCCTGCTCAAATGTTCAGAATCATCTTCATTCTCTTCTCAATAGCAATACTATTTCTATGCGATCATAAACTGGAGGCATGGATACTCCTTCTAAATTTTGATGCTATAAAACACTGCCCATTGGGCTGGCACCGTGGCTCAATAGGCTAATCCTCCACCTGTGGTCCAGGCACACTGGGTTCTAGTCCTGGTCAGGGCGCTGGATTCTGTCCCAGTTGCCCCTCTTCCAGGCCAGCTCTCTGCTGTGGCCTGGGAGTGCAGTGGAGGATGGCCCAAGTCCTTGGGCCCTGCACCCACGTGGGAGAGCAGGAGAAGCACCTGGCTCCTGGCTTCAGATCAGCGCGGTGTGCTGGCCGCAGCAGCCATTGCAAGGTGAACGAACGGTAAAGGAAGACCTTTCTCCCTGTCTCTCTCACTGTCTACTCTTCATGTCAATAAAAAAAAATTGAAAAAAAACACTGCCCATAAATTAAATTTTGTTATAAACATTTACCTCTATAGTTTTAAAGCCAAACAATGCTTCAAAGATTTGATGTTGTTTAAATTTGGATCATAAAGATTAGAAAATTAGATTTCTGTCTTGGGATGATGAAACAACATAGATAAGAAAATTGCAAGTATAACAGGGTTAATCTAAAGCAACTGACTGGAACTGTAGCAATGAGCAAACTATTACAGAAAAGTAGCTTCATGTAGTCACCTTCTTCAAGACGACATTGATTAGGTTGATAGTTTAAAATATTCAGATCTTAACCATAATTCAGCCCTTTTTAAGTAATATTATTATGAAACATTATTCCTCCAATACTCAACATGTACAGCTTAAACTTTTTTCTTTTCCATTGCTCCACAGCATCTCACTCACAAATGACAGCCACTTACTTCCAAAAGTACCCCCCAGGAAGACACATCATGACTGCTCCTGGTGGGTGCTGCGTGGCAATAATTTTCATTGCTCATAATGCAACTCCCTGCTATTCTTGCTACTTAGTGTTAATGTATTTCTTTAAACAGTGTTTGCGACTATCTTTCCTTGGTCAGTGTGGGAGAGAAATGATCATCCATTGAATATACAGTCTGTGAATTTGATAAGACAGCCGAAGTGGTGACTCCATACTGGTCACAGGTTACTTCAAAAGTATGTTAACCCCTCCTGTTATTTTAATTTTATCTTCAAGCATGAAAAAGCATTGAAAACACACACACACACACACACACACATGCACACACAGTCACTTATAAATGTAAAGAGAAAGGAGAAACAAATCTCTGCTTTGTTGGGACCAGTGAAGAGTTCATTAACAGTAGAGACAAGGGCTATAAACAATAAATGAATCTCAAAATGTCAGTTTTTCTCATACACATTACAACTTTTATACTCGATTAGTTATCACAAAACAGGGAAAACATATAGCATTTAGGTTTTGGACTGGCTTATTTCACTAAATATAATGGTTGCAGGTTGCATACATATTGTTGCAAAAGACAAGATTTCATTCTTTTTACGGCTGAGTAGTATTCCACTTTATATATATCACAACTTCTTTATCCAGTCATCAGCTGATGGATTTTTGGTTGATTCCATATCTTAGTTATTGTGAATTGAGTTGCAATAAACATGGGGGTACAGATAACTCTTTCACATGCTGATTTCATTTCCCTTGGGTAAATTCCCAGGAATGGGATTTCTGGGTCATATGGTAAATCTATTTTCAGATTTCTTAGGTATCTCCTTTTTTAAATTTATTTTATTTTATTTTATTTTATTTTATTTTATTTTATTTTATTTTGATAGGCAGAGTGGACAGTAAAAGAGAGACAGAGAGAAATGTCTTCCTTTACCATTGGTTCACCCCCTAATGGCCACTGCAGCTGATGTGCTACGGCCAGTGCACTGTGCTGATCTGAAGCCAGGAGCCAGGTGCTTCCTCCTGGTCTCCCATGAAGGTGTAGGACCTAAGGATTTGGGCCATCCTCCACTGCACTCCCAGGCCACAGCAGAGAGCTGGACTGGAAGAGGAGCAACCGGGACAGAATCTGGCGCCCCAACCAGGAATAGAACCAGGTGTGTCAGCACTGCAGGAAAAGAATTAGCCTATTGAGCCACAGTGCTGTCCTAGGTATCTCCATACTGTCTTCTCCAATAGCTGCACCAGTTTACATTCCCACCAACAGTGGATTAGTGTACCTCCTTCCCCACATCCTTGCCAGCATTTATTGTTTTTGATTTCTATATAAGAGTCATTATAACTGTGATGAGTTCAAACCTCTATGGTTTTCATTTATATTTCCCTGATGGCTAGTGATTCTGAGCATTTCTTCATGTATCTGTTGACCATTTGATTCTCTCTTCTGAAAAGCATCTGTTAAAGCCCTTTGCCCATTTCTTAACTGGATTGTTAGTTTTTTCTGTTGTTGAGTTTCTTGTGCTCTTTATAGATTCTGAATATTAACCCTTTATCAGTTGCATACTTTGCAAACGTTTTCTCCCATTCTGTCAGTTACTTTCTCACTTTGCTGAGTGTTTCCTTTGCAGAACAGAAGCTTCTTAACTTGAGGGTAATCCAATTTGTATATTTTCATTTTGTTTGCCTGCACTTCTGGATCTTTTCAAAATAGGATTTATCTAAGCCAGTGTCTTGTAGATGCTCCCCAATTTTCTCTAGTAATTTGATGGCATTGAGTTATAGATTTAGGTCCTTGAGTGGATTTTGGTGTAAGGTGTAAGGTAGGGGTCTTGTTTCATAATTCCAATGCAGAGATCCAGCTTTCCCAGCACCACTTGTTGAAGAGACTGTCCTTACTCTAGAGTTTCATTATAGCTCCTTTGTCGAAGGTAAGTTAATTATAGATGCATGGATTGATTTCTGGCATTTATATTCTGTTCTATTTGTCTATTTGTCTGTGTTTTGTTGGTTTTATTGTTTGTTTGCCAATACCAGTCTGTTTTAATTATACCTACCCTGTAATATGTCTTGAAATCTTTTGCCATAAATCTTCAACACTCTTTTTATTTTTTCTCTAATTTCTTTTTTACTTGTCTAAGATATTTTCAAAGATTTGTCTTTGATCTCAGATATTCTTTCTTTTGCATAACCCAGTCTATTATTAAGGATTTCCACTGTATTTTTTATTTGACATATTGTATTTTTCATTTCTAATATTTCATTTTGATTTCTCTTCAAAATATCAATTTCATGAGAAAATTTTTCATTCATGTCATGAATGCATCTCCTTAATTTGGGAATTTATTTCTCATTGCTTCTGAGTAATCTTATGATAATTCTTTTCAATTTATTTCAGTCATTTTATCAATCTCTTCTTCACATTCTAGTATTAAAGTGCTGTTGTGTATCTTTGGGGGGGTTCATGTTGTCTTATTTCTTGTATTCCTGTGTTTAATTTTAGGCATTTGTGGAAATACTTGTTGGTTTTTCCTCTAATGGGTTTTATCTTTGAACTGTGCTTCTGAGTCTTAGTGGAGTGTCTGCCCTTTCACTGAATACCCAGAAATATGTGCTGAGTGTGGCCAGGGAACTATGATAAGTGCTCAAGTGTGGTGTGAGAATTTGGCATGACACCCAAATTGGGCATGATAGGACTCCTCTTTTGTCAGCAAGGAAGAGGATATGATCACACCTGTTTGTATAATCACAACCTCACCTCCACTCTAAGGTGATCAATGAGTGGGTTAGCCCATAGTGAGTACAGTCCCCATCCATGCTGGTGCATGAACCACACAAAAGATCTGTGCACACCTCAGTGTGAGTGCAGAACACTTTCAATGACTCACCATGGACCATCAGGGAGCTCTGAGCCTCTGCTGTCAAACACAATGATTTCCCAGAGACTCAGCTGTTCCCCCATCTTATTGCACAGTCACAGAATTCCCACAGTCACAGGGCCCAAGGCTCCCACAATTACAGGGTGCATGTGGTGCTCTACCTTGTTAGTTTGAACTCCAGAGTCCCTGGCACACTGAGAGGATGGGGGAACCTCACAATCTGTCCAAAGCAGGCGCCTAGACACATTTCAATCCCTCCAACCAGAATCAAAGTCAGTGGGGAGCATGGATTTTCCCCTCTGATAAAATCTTCTGATCACACGTGCTCATACACACACACACACACACACACACACAAACAGAAGAGCCACCAGCAGCCTCTACTGGAGGGGATGGAAAGATAGAAATATGCCTTTCTTTTGTTGGATTATGTGGGTACCCTGGCCCCATTAGAGTTTTAGCTGGACTCAATGTTTGGTCCATAATGTTCTCCCTCAGGCAATATCAGCAGTGGTTGGCTGCCACAATATCCTCTCATCTCAATCTCCAAAACTGGTATTTCCTCCAGCTCTTGGCTGTGAAAATCATGTGATGATCACTCACTAATGTGTCTTCCCACCTCTTCTTTCTATAGAATTTCCACTACAAACTTCTTTTCAACTCTCTCCTGGGGATGCACTTCTGCTTTTCTTTTACTTTTTCACCCTGCCAGAAGCAGCGTGACATTTCCCTATTCAGTCATTTTGGAATACCCCTCTTAATTAAAACGTGGATTCTAAGATAATCAGTTGTGTGCTGCATTGCAGTGAGTGTAAAAAATCAGGCAAAGGGAGAGTGTTACTTTTCTGCCTGGATGTTTTTGTAGCTTAGCACTTCATGCAAATCCAGGCTAAAATAGCTCAATGGAAATTCCTGGAGAGCACAGTCTGCTCTCTTCAGGACACACAGGATTCAAGGTGGAAAGTATCCAGATTATTGTGCATTGCCATGTTCTTATTCCTGTGGAATATAGTGGTCTTTCTACTTTTTATTAAGACTGTGAAGGTAAAGTAAATTGAAAAATATGTTATGGAAAAAATTAAAAGAAAAAAAGAAAGAAAGGAGGAGGGAGGGAGAGAGTGAAAGAAGGAAGTATCAGTATGTTCTTAGAATTGTATCTTTGTAATACATGAAGCTGAGATGCCCACGTGGTCTGTCAATCTGTACTCTTCTCATTATTTCTCTTCATTAAACTTACCCCTACTCTCTGTCTAATGTCTGAATTCTTTCTTGTGAGAAGACAAGAACTCTGAGTTACCAATCCCCAGTAACATATTTGGCACCAAATGTGGGTATTGAAATGGACCAATGGTAAGTTCTGAGGCACCTCATTCTAAAGAATGCTACTTCCACAATTTCTCCTTCCTTGTTTAGTGCCAAGCAAAGTTTCTATGCCAGTATTTCATGAATACAGAGGTTTTCCCACTTTGTTTTGGTCTAGGCAGCTCGACCTTACTGCTCTGTCTTATTCAGTCAAAGTTATTTTTGCCACACTCATACAGGAGGAGTATTCTATAAGAGGCCAAGGCAACTTACTCTCTTTCAGACTCTCTGTATTGGCCCTCTTGGTCCAACCTATTTTTCCTGACCAGTCCATGGTCTGTTTGCTACCCCTCTCCTTTGTCTCAAGTGTTGGGAAGTGGGGA
Source organism: Sylvilagus floridanus (assembly GCA_949820135.1). NCBI lineage: Eukaryota > Metazoa > Chordata > Mammalia > Lagomorpha > Leporidae > Sylvilagus > Sylvilagus floridanus. The sequence goes on from OX463244.1 coordinate 18,915,070, forward strand.
AATGTGTAGTTTGTCTGGCAGCCAATATCCAGTGCCTAGTCTCAGTTAGCCTTCCCTGGTGAAGAGTGCCAGATGTCTCATTTCTTCTACCTCCTTTGCCACCATTTTAATAATATGATTCTTTTAAAACTGCTATTTTTCCAAGAAAAAGCATTACTGTTCCATCAGGAAATAGACTGTTTGGAGGTCATCCTCATCTGGTGAACAGAAACTGGCCCCCAGAAATAATATAATCCATGTAGCAGATTCCTATTCTTACAATCTTAACACAGCTTCAACTAGCAGGTTACACACCCTTATGTAAAGGAAAATAGCAAAGCTTCTATTGAAGGCTCTGCATCAGGCTCCCAAGAGCAAGTCATAGCAGGGACCCCCCCTTTTGGGAAAGAACAAAGCACAGTCTTTGTCCAGTTAAAGGCTGTCATAACCAGGACTCCTGCACTAGAGTTGCTAATTGTAATCCTTTAAAACAGGTAGGAAGTTGGACATGCTAAATACTTGCCAAGGTGTGTCCACATCATGCTCTAAACATGATTTTTGGGGAAGGAGGATGTCAATCAATCTGAGCAAGTACCAAGCTATATTCACCACTTCTTGAGTAAGGTTAGACAACTTCAGGACCAGGCTGACAATGACTGCAATTTTTAGTGTGATGACTACAATCTGGTTTTTTTTTTCAAACCCAACATCTGGTTATGGAAATTCTAGTCATTGCCCCTCCTTGGCCCAATAGTTTCCATACCTTTTTGGACCATGTGTTTTTAATTCTGCCATGCATTTTTTCTCTAACAGAATATAAGCCATGGAGCTCCAGATTGTCATGAGACAGGGCTTCCATTCCTATCCCTTTGGATGATATGGCTTCTGGACTATGAGAGACTATCATTTCCCAGACCACCTCTGAACACCATAGGACAGACAGAAAGAGAAGTATATCCATAACCAGCTTACTCTCATATACTAGCTCTGAGGAAAATACAGATGTTCGACCTTCTTCATGTTACACCCATAAGATTATGGGTTACTTCTCTTGAGGAGGGTGCAATTTTAAGGTAGCTAGGTAGACATGAACCTATGTGTGTATGAGAGACTGAAAAAAATGGAGATTTTTGTGCACAGAAACAAGAAAGCAAGGCTTTGAAACAAAACAGCATTTACATATCAAAAGTCATGCCTTTGTTAAATAACCAGGCTGGTTGGGTCCCAGTCCTCTGACTAGGACAGCTTAGGGGAATCCCACCTGCACTTCATCAAGGTGACTGTGGTGGAATGAGAAGGCCATGACAACATGGCCACTGGCAAGCGAGTGTCAGTTACTCAGGAATGGCTTCAGAATCCACCTGGCAAAAGAGCCTTCCTGGCAACAGGCATAAACCTCCCCTTGACCAGATTTGCTGTCTCAGCTTTATAAGCTGCTGTACCAACTGAAATAAATGAGTCTGCAGGCTGCTTGCCTCTGGCCTGCTTTCACCCGACTCCTGGTATCTGTGTGGTGATTCTATGCCTCTTGCCCCCAATCATGCTCCTCCTCTCAGAATGAATCCACAGCAATAGGTGACTATTATGAAGTTCTGGGAGGAATTCCATACACAGAAAGCCCTCCAAGAAGCAATATTCCATAAAGGGTATAGAGGTAAGAGAAAGAAGGCCAACCATCCAACATCCATAAAAACTCCAGTGAAATGCAGACTGGGTTTTCAGTTCTTTACTGAGATGCTCGACTACTCTGTCAAGTGTACTCCCCATTACTTCTCTTCATTAAGCTTTGCTAGCATGTTTATAAAAATACATGAAATTTGCTCCTTGTATATTAATAAAAAATTTAAAATTTAGCAAAAATAAATTGCATTGTGAATAAATATTCAATAATGGTTAAGCTAATTATTAGCATACAAAAATGTGTTGGCGTATAGATGGTTTGCTGTTTCCCATACATGGCCAAATAAATATGTTTCAAATAAAAAATGTTAATTTGTGTATTTAAATGTTTGTTGATAAGCAGTAAATAGCTTTTGTCAAAATAAAGTTTGTTGTATTCTTTTTGAGTTTTGCTTTTCAATCGTTATTTATCTCCCCATTTGTAAATTCTTGAAATGACTGTCATGATCTGGGCCAGATCTCTCCCCAGCAAAGTAGGAAGAAAGTAACATTCCCAGAGGAGAGAAGAATACTGAAATAAGTTACTTATATCTCCTAAAGGATTCTTTCCATATAGTGTATATCAATCCTGCCTTACAAATGAGAACAAGGTGAGAACAGATGCTTTCTTGTAAATTTAGGAGCAGCTCTTTAACCTGAATGCCAAAATACCCGCACCACACATTAAAGTACTTTTGTTCATTTCCCAATTCTGGCTCCTTACTCCAGCTTTCTGCCACTATAGCATTTGGGAACCAGCAATGATGATTCCAGTAACTGGGTTCTTGTCATATATATGGGAGACCTGGATAGTGTGCTTTTCCAAATATACAATAGTTACCCAATTTAGGACTTCAACCTACAACCTTGAGTATTGAGGACAATAATTCTTGATAGCATTCTCAGTTGGACTCGGGACTTCAAAAACTTCTACCCTAGACTATCCATTCTGTTACTAATATAAATTTACAGAAAGACAAAGTCATGACTTGCCCAAATAGCAAACTAGTAAGCATCAAAATGAAAGAATCAGTGATTGAGGGAATCAATATGATGTTAGCAATTCAAAGGAGAATAATTTATATGTATGCGCACTCATATATATGCACACATATATACATGTATATAAACATATACATATATATGTAAATAAAATCAGGAATGCTGAACTGAACTTCTTGGTAGACACAAAACTGGTTAATATCCTCTATGACATTTAAATATAATGTTTGGACTCATCTTTTCTTCAGAGAAGAAATCAATTTTTTCCTCAAGCAATCACATTTATTTGCATAGCCATCAGTTCTCCACAGTGTTAACTTCTACCCCTTCTCAGGTGTAATATAGCTCAGTCAGTAGAAAAAAATCAAGATGCACATTCCTGTACAACCAGATAACCGCAGAACATCAAAAAACACCAAATAATCACTTCTGCATCAAGTTTGTTGTAATTACTCTTTATTGCTGTCTCAGCTTTTATTATATAATCTTTATTAAAACTCATCTGAATTAATCATTCCATAATACTCTGTGCATTTAATGTAGGTCAGTTTTAGCCATTTCCTACACATCATAATTTTTCTTCCTGCCCTATCCCAAACTTCCTTCAAAATAATTCAGCCAACCTGTGTGGTAGATTTTTGGTACACAGCAGTGAAGAGATGATAGTTTCTACCTTTAGAAATTTATAATCTAACATGATCTTTCTCCTTTCGTCTATGATCTTAACCACTCTGTGACTACTCATAGGATTATTACTCCTGCATGAAGTCTTTTCCAATTGTACCAGCCAACACCAATCCCTTTTAGATAGCTGCCACAAATAGAGTTAATCATATGGCTTTTGAATTCCTAATTGGTTTACAAATCATTTAGGACAGTGACTCTACTTTTAGCCTTTGATTTTGAATAACTTCTATAACATCTATTACTTTTTTATTTAAAACCAATGACTTACTTAAGATGCAAGTGTTGTGTGTAGGGACTCGATGACTTCCTCACTCTCTATGATGCAGAGTGTCTAGAGCACTTTTGCTATCAGACATTCTTGAGGTGGCTAATTGAGTTTATCTCAATTTATGATTCAAAAGCTTTCATTTCAGAATGATGGCTGTCATATAAATATAGATGAAAATGAGCATAAATATGCAGGTGCTGATCTATAAAAATATCTGTACTGTGGAGCAAGCCATTTAAAAAACCTCAACAGAGAAGACTTCTGGAGGAAGGAGTAAAAATATTTCCAATCCTGGTGTTTGATGGAGACTGTTATTCTCTAAATTCTTAAATTTATTAAGACTTTCTACTGTAAGGCTAATTTCATTTTCTTTTGCTAAGGATGAGTAGGTAAAAATTGCACATATTTATGAGGCCAAGTATCTTAAAAAGAGATTAAGAGATAATATACTTTCACAGCTTAAAATATTAGTAATTTCAAGTCTTAGTTAGTTATTATGAGTTTCAACTTGTAATAGTCATAGAAAGGTGCTTAATACACTAGATGATGAATGGTTCAAATATTCTCAAGTGAAGATCAAACGTAGGATAAGAATACAAATTCAAATGACCACCTATCATAACAATCTTATGTTAATATTTTTATCATTTTATTAATGACTCCCAAAAATGACAAGCTCTGGTAAGGAAGATATTTTAAATTAAAATATCTTTCTCTTCTCTGAAGGGAAGAGAGAACTTCCACTTTGATTATGGCCTTGTCTAAATAAGGTCAGAGTCTGTGAGCTCAAGAGACTTCAATAGCTGTGTCAGCTCATGATAAGAGCCTTGGGTGATTACTGACGTCATAAATAAGAGTGGCAATTGTTAAATCAACAATGGGAGTCACTGAACTCCCTATATAGGAACTCTGTCCTTAATGAGGTGTACTATGAGAATCAACAGTAAAACCTGTCTTCAAGCAGTACTTTATACTCTGTTTCTGTGTGGGTGCAAACAGCTGAAATCTTTACTTAGTATATACTAAGTTGATCTTCTGTATATAAAGATAATTGAAAATAAATCTTGATGAAGAATGGGTTGGGAGAGGGAGAGGGAGATGGGATGGTTGTGAGTGGAATGTGTGGGGAACTGTTGGCCGGCCACCTGTGGGAACCTCCTCATTGCAACATTTTACCTGCCTCATCCTGCTGAGCAAAACAAGTCAAGGAAGTGCTGACCACAAGACTTGCACAAACAACTGGATGGAACAAGATACACTTTCGACCTGAGGCTTTAATCTGATTGGACTGTTGGCTGTGGACTGCTTGCTCTAGGGAACCTGGGATATATAAGGGACACTGGGATAGGGGCGGGGGGCTGCTTCTTCTTTTTCTCCTTTCCTTCTGCTGTCGCTGCAAATAAAGTTCCTTGAGAACCGATCAACAGCGGTGGTGTCGTGACTCCGTTGGACCCTTGCTGGCGAGGGTTCGACAGGATGGAGGTTATGGGGGGAAAAGCCGCTCTAATCCAAAAGTTGTACTTTGGAAATTTATATTCATTAAATAAAGTTTAAAAAATATCTTTCTCTTTTGTAAAAGTTTCATAGTAGGCATGTGAATCCCATGACTACCCAGTAGAAACAATGAAAGGTTTAGTTAAAGACAAATTGCTCTCCGCCATGAGAGTTGAAGATAGATGATGGTGAATTTGCACTTAGGAATGAATGGAGTATACAACCATCTAATTTCAGAGTAAGGAAATGCTTTATTTTCATGTGTACTTAGAACCCTAGTTAAGTTGACTAACCACCAGAAGGCTGAGTCACAAAGTTGTGTAGGTAAAACAGAACATGTCCTCCAAACAGATTTATTTTTAAAAATAATCTTCCCAATTTTAAAAGTTTACTTCCTCCTCTTTGATGTCCTTTATTATGAATATTGAAAATAAACTATAGAAGAAAATATAATTTGAATTAATAAAAACTAAAAATTGCATCATCTACTATTATTAGTTATTGTGAAATTACAAAAATCAACCTTAGTTACACTTTAATGCTTCATATTATAATGAAAGACCAATAATTTGAAGGAAATTCTGAAAGTAAAATAAAATGATTGCTGCTAAAATATTATTGAAACCAAAGACTCTATGACTAACTGGTAAATGCTAGAAAATTATTAGAAGATCTTGAGACCAAGACAAAAATTAACAGGTTATTTTCTGAAAGAAAAGAAGGGAAGGAAGAGAAAGAGAGTGAAAGAGATACAAAAAAAGGGAGGGAGGAAAGGAAGTATCACTCTGTTTTTAGACATATCTATGAACTACACTTAATCTGTTCTTTGTATTGATATCACATGAACATGATAATTGTGTTTTAGTAATTATCATGCATTGACTGTGACCATGAAAATCTTATGTATTAATAAATTCCTTAAAAAAGAATATTTTCTATAAAAATGGGCCACAAGAATTCAGATGGAAAAAACAAAGAAAACAAAAAACACCAAGAGCTTAGAGCATGTCATGCTATAAAAGTAATTGTTTTAATGAAATTAATGTATAAAATGCATTCAGGAGCCAACATAAATTATATATGGAACTTATATTACGTGGAATACTAATCATTTGAACTTGATACTACATCATTTGTTTCCTGTCAACATTTCAAGTGGAAAACATTTTTAATTAATTATTAAAAATGTAATTTGGAGTTAGAATTGTGCCAGGGGATTCCAATACAATCCCATCAAGGTGGCATGTACCAAGGCCATCTCACTAGTCCAAGTGATCAATTTCAGCTCACAATTGATCACACTGATAGGTCTAAGAGTCAAAGGGATCACACAAACAAGACTAGTGTCTGCTAATACTAACTGATAGAATCAAAAAGGGAGAGAATGATCCAACATGGGAAGTGGGATACACAGCAGACTCATAGAATGGCAGATGTCCTAAATAGCACTCTGGCCTCAGAATCAGCCCTTAAGGCATTTGGATCTGGCTCAAGAGCCCATGAGAATATTTTAGGCATGGAAAGCTAAGACACTCTGAAAAAAAAAAAAAGAAGACCTAAATGAAAGATCTCTGCGAGTGAGATCCCAGTGGAAAGAACGGGGCCATCAATGAAGGAGGTACCTTTCTCTGAAGGGAGGTGAGAGCTTCCACTTTGACTATGACCCTCTTGGAATAAGATCGAAGTCGGCGAACCCCAAAGGCTTCCATAGCCTCGGCAACTCATGACTAGAGCCTAGGGAGATTACTGATGCCATAAACAAGAGTGCCAAATTGTTAAATCAACATCAGGAGTCACTGTGTACTTACTTCTCATGAGGGATCTGTCCTTAATGTGTTATCCAATGTGAAGTAATGCTATTACTAGTACTGAAACAGTATTTTTACACTTTGTGTTTCTGTGTGGGTGCAAACTGATGAAATCTTTACATAGTATATACTGAATTGATCTTCTGTATATAAAGATAATTGCAAATGATTAAAAATCTTGGTGTTAAATTGGAAATTGCATAGAAAATTAATCAATTTAAAAATATATATATCATGTAGGATCTCTGTCCTTAACGTGCTTACATTGTGAATTAATACTATAACTGGTACTCCAACAGTATTTTTCACTTTGTGTTTCTATGTGAGGGCAAACTGTTGAAATCCTTACTTAATATATACTAAACTGACCTTCTGTATATAAAGAGAATTGAAAATGAATCTTGATGTGAACGGAAGGGAAGAGGGAGTTGGAAAGGAGAGGGTTGCGGGTGGGAGGGAAGTTATGGGGGGGAAGCCATTGTAATCTATAAGCTGTATTTTGGAAATTTATATTCTTTAAATAAAAGCCTTATTAAAAAATGTAATTTGTGCTATATATGTTGCCACCTTTAAGGCAAAAAGCATGGGTCCATACTTCTTAATCAGTTGAAACACATTCATAATCTGATCTACAGTCAGTGGCCTAATACACACATAAATTACATATTCATAAATGAGTAAGTTTTGGTGCTTGCTGGTTTCCTTGCATTTCATGAATGTTCACTTCCTTTTATGGCTACTTATTGGTTTCATTTTTCATCAAAAGTAATGAAAAACTACTGGAGATGGCATTGTGGCACAACACTGTGCCCACACTCCTACATCTGAGTGCCTGGGATCAAGTCCTGCCTCTGCTTCCACTCCAGCTTCCAGTTAATGTGCCTGGGAGGCAGCAGACGATAGTCAAGTCCTTGGGCCACTTTCAACTACATGGGAGACCCTATGGAGTTTCAGACTGCTGACTTTGTTTTGGTTACTAGGTAGAATTCCAGAATTGGTGACCTGGAAATGCATCTTCTTAAAATTTTCTGATGTTAGCGGTCTAAACATCACACTTCAACAAAAAGTAATTTAAAGAATCATTACCTCATGGAAGACAGTGTTACTTTGTTTTCTCAAACCATTTTTTTGCCATAAGCATGACTTTCATCTCTCAGATATCTATTGTAACTGAAAAACAGTTACACAACGTGTCTAATAGGCTAGAAAACACAAATATTGTTAATTAACTCCTCAATGCATTATTCACTTTCTTAATTTTGTTAAAGATAATTTAAAGTAAAGTAATATTTGTAGCCACATTTTGGATATCATATTAGATACTCTGATAATACAGTGAATTGAGATCAGTGTTGGTTCTCTAGTATAAACTATCTAAACATAGTAGATTGTTCAAATGTTGTAAGATATGGAAGTAGAGTCCTTGGTATATTTATGCCAATGTTGGCTGATGCCATATAGACTGGAATTTTCCAAATCACCAAAAAAGTAAAAATAATAGTGGGGAACAAACAGATAATTTAATAATTAATAAAACCTGAGCCAAATATGGCATTCAATCTATTCTACAAGCATAAGAATGCAAGAAAAATCACAAAAATAGAGATTAGTCATGGATAAGCAAAGTATTAGGTACACATGACAATGGGTTAGATAAATGATTGTCACACACTCACATTTCTGTATAAACCATCAAAATCATGGATGTTCAAATATAGTTCTAAGACCAGACATCTTAGTTTCCAGAGAACCTATTCACCCCTTAATTTTTTCAAACACATGTTTTCTTCTATTTGAACTTCTAGGCTACAAACAGCCACTTCTAATGTACCTTTAAGGAAATGAGAATGTTAAAGAAGATGTGCATGAAACTAGGATGAGTTCATTAAATGTGCATCACCGGTGTTGGTTTCTAATCTTAACCCTCCTTTACCCTCATTGGGCATGTGCCACATCCATTCACTTTCAGGGAGTTGCAAGCACACATCAAGGAAAAAGAAGCTCTTCCAGAGTAATGAGGCCAGGAGAGCATGACAGCATCATTGCTTCTCCATCTGTGCTCACACCAAGCGCTGCTCTACCACCACCAGACGCACAGCTCCAGCCTTATTTTCTCACTGTAGGTATATAACGTCATTCTTTGATGTTTCATAACTATCACCACTGAAATTGTACTAAAAACTGAACATTCTGGAGTATGTATTTTTGTAGCAAAATAAATGATTCAAATGATTATCTTTAATATCTGCTAACTTCCAAGACTGGAAATGTATTGAATTTTGGCTCTGAATTTGTTTGGGCTATTAAAAAAGATAGTCTCTGCTGTGATTGTGCTTACAACTTAAAGGAGCAAAGCAAATGATAAAATACGCATAACAACTTGCATGCATGTAGGTTTTGTGATTTATAAAATATTTTCCAATGCCCTATTTCAGTCAATTCTCAAAACTTCCTTAAAAGCAGAGCAATAAGACATTATTGTTTCAATATTATATGTGAACTAACAAATTTATACAAGTTTTTGAGGTGCTCAAGGTCATGGGGTTAGGGAGGCAGACCTCTGGCTATGTTCTCGATGGCTTCTATACTTCTACTCTTGACACATATAGACCTAAAGAGATGCTGTGCTAGCTGCTTGTACGTTAACCTATTTGTTAAAAGTGACAAAGCCTTGCTTATATTATTTGTACAGTTTCTAACATCGCTGGAGTTTAAATTGAGTCTACTATGGGGACTGAGACAGCGCAAAACAGAGAACCTAATTGAAATATGACCTAAGAGAAGGCAGGGAAGAGAAGTACAGGAGGGAATGTGAGAGAGAGAAGAGCAAGGATCAGATTAATGGGAGTGACGTGGCAGAATGTACGGAAGAATCAATAGAAGACAAAAATCTAAAGTGATTACACAAGAAATAAAGTAACAAGAAATGGTTTAGAGGGGGCAATGGCTGCCTTTTCTAAACCCTAGGTCAGGGGAATTCGGAGTTCTCCTTGCAGGAGGGACTAAGAGGTTAAAGCAGAAAAAAAAATCATGTCTCAATGGGAAACCAAAGGTAGTGAAAATTTAGCAAATTTCTTTTTATATCTGAATTTAAGCCAAAATGATTACAGGCAGTAAATGAGGAAAAAAAATCACAAACATTAGAAGTAAAGTGAAATAATAAAGAGGCAAGCCAAGGAGGACGTGAACTCATAAAGAATCAGACTTTACCTCCGGAAGCATGAATCCTCAACAAACAGTACAAGGTATGCCAAAAATCAGAGAATGGTGGGATAAGCAATAAATTTTGTTTTTACTGAAGTTCTGTGACTCAGAAGATGAGAGTTTTGAATCTTTGACAATAAAGTACATAGAAAGTAGTTGATCAACATGAATGAAGGTGAGAGATACTCAAAGAATATATGTCCTGAGTTTTGATATTGATAAACTTCTGCTTTTCATTACTGGTCACTATAGACTGAGATGCTACAAGCTGCCTCCCCCTTTTTTTAAACTTTTATTTAATGAATATAAATTTCCAAAGTACAGCTTATGGATTACAATGGCTTCCCCCCCCTATAACTTCCCTCCCACTCGCAACCCTCCCTTTCCCTCACCCTCTCCCCTTCCATTCACGTCAAGATTCATTTTCAATTCTCTTTATACACAGAAGATCAGTTTAGTACATATTACGTAAAGATTTCAACAGTTTGCCCTCACATAGCAACACAAAGTGAAAAATACTGTTGGAGTACTAGTTATAGCATTAAATCACAATGTATAGCACATTAAGGACAGAGATCCTACATGATATTTTTTAAAAAAATTGATTAATTTTCTATGCAATTTCCAATTTAACACCAAGTTTTTATTTTCATTTTCAATTATCTTTATATACAGAAGATCGATTCAGTATATACTAAGTAAAGATTTCATCAGTTTGCACCCACACAGAAACACAAAGTGTAAAAATACTGTTTCAGTACTAGTTATAGCATTACTTCACATTGGACAACACATTAAGGACAGATCCCACATAAGACATAAGTACACAGTGACTCCTGAAGTTGATTTAACAATTTGACACTCTTGTTTATGGCATCAGTAATCTCCCTAGGCTCTAGTCATGAGTTGCCAAGGCTGTGGAAGTCTTTAGGGTTCGCAGACTTCGATCTTATTCCGACAGGGTCATAGTCAAAGTGGAAGTTCTCTCTTCCCTTCAGAGAAAGGTACCTCCTTCTCTGGTGGCCCTGTTCTTTCCACTGGGATCTCACTCGCAGAGATCTTTCATTTTTGTCTTCTTCTTTTTTTTTTTTTTTTTTTCCCAGAGTGTCTTGGCTTTCCATGCCTGAAATACTCTCATGGGCTCTTGAGCCAGATCCGAATGCCTTAAGGGCTGATTCTGAGGCTGCCTCCCATTTATGGAAGAATTCCCTTTGGCTGAAGCTTAGGGAATGATTTACTGAAACGTTGTCTGGTGCCAATAACAAAAACAATGCCCAAGTTCTGGTGGCAACACTAGCTTGTTTTTCCAAACCAAACAAGATGCTTGTATTTCACCTTTCCTCAGGTTCCACTCTTTCACTCACACTTATAAAATAGGGTGAGAGGCAGGCGCCATGGCTCACTTGGCTAATCCTCCACCTGCGGGTTCTAGTCCCAGTTTGGGCGCTGGGTTCTGTCCTGGTTGCCCCTCTTCCAGGCCAGCTCTATTCTGTGGCCTGGGAAGGCAGTGGAGGATGGCCCAACTGCTTGTGCCCTGCACCCACATGGGAGACCAGGAGAAGCACCTGGCTCTTGGCTTTGGATCAGCACAGCACCGGCCATAGTGGCCATCTGGGGGGTGAACCAACAAAGGAAGAACTTTCTCTCTGATTGAACTTTAATGCCAGGTTATGCCCAAGTGGCTGACTTTTAAGATTGGTGCAACAGAATCCTAGTTAATTGTTATTTCTTTTTATTTAACTTAATTGGATGTGTGGTTTTATATTATGTGGAGAGAAGGGTTTTTAAAGCAGTTTAATTTTTGGCTTAATTTGAGAAAAATTTTTTGTTTCACATTTTGGGTTACTGAGTTGATCTTCAAACGATGTTTATAATTTTTCATCTTCTTCCTCAGCATGGACCATGGAAGAGCATTTCCCTTGCACAAAATGCACTGATTATTGGAGTTAAATAGATTGTAGTTTTATTTTGTTTCAAACCAACCTTCTAGGTTCCAAATACTCCTCTTTAGCATTTTTGACAGAGAAAGTCTTGAAACACTTAACAAAATGGCTAGTACAATGAGCCAAACCAAATTTGATTTTTATGTCATTTTAATATAATATATGCTGTCAATTATAAAAGAATTTATAAACTGAAGGTTTTCCTTATGTGAACATTAAGTATCAGTATAAATCAAATTAAAGAGATTTTAGTTTCAGGGTGAAGAGCAAGGATGACTTTTTACCAAATAATATTTATTGCCATGTTTTTATTCCTATTTGTGGTTTGATCTAGGTGCATCAAAGGAATGCCTTTACTAATAGATTATATTCTTTTTGCAATGGGAAGAAAAAAGAACTTCTGACCTTTGTAGTGATACGGTTTATGTTCACAGCTATTAAATTTATTTTCCCATTGATTCATGCATTTCTCTGCTCCATTTGCAATGCAGAGTGAAGTTTTCCCTCTGCCTCATTAATTTAAATTATCAGTCAAATGTGCTTATGAGAACTAAGTAAAGAAATATAATTTTCATCCTGACATGAGCTTCCCTGGGTCTTTCTCCCCTTAGGGAGTATATGCTCAATTATATTATCACTGTTTGAAAATATGAAGGTCTTGTGAGTTAGGGTTGAATGATTCCTCTGTACTTTCATTGTGGCAGTTTTTAAGCTGCTTAGACCTGCTTTAACTTATGCCACTTCTAATATGAAGAAACAATAAGGTTGCTAGTGTTTTCTTGGGGAGAGAGGCTATATTCCTCAGATACGTACGCTCAAACAGGCTTGAGTATCTACGTAATGTACACTCACCCAGGTAGTCATCTATTGAACTGCTGTTCAGTGCATGTTTGCTTGGAAGAGTTAGCCATTCTGTGATTTAGTAGAATAACAGTGCATTATACTCTGATGGCACAATTACGACAGTGTGGATGCTCCTGTGAAAATTGCTGGCAAACAGGAATAACAAAATAACAACAATAGTGTCAGATAGCCAAACTTCAAGGCACTTGGGTCTTATAAATGGAAGACCAGAACAAGAGATGTGCCAAGGGCATGAAGTCAACAATCACTGAGAGCATTTTCCAGACGAAATCAGCTGAAGGCTTAGACTCTGGTTCCTTGAGTACCCTAGTTTAGATTTAACTGGAGGGTTATGGGACATAGTAAGAACAAGAGATACTAATAGCTTCTTCTACAGAGCCTGTAGACTTCTCAGATCTAGTTCTTAAATAGGCTATGCACAGATGCAGGCATTTTTTTATTCTCATCACCAGAGTTGGGCCAGGAACCCTAACTTCAAGAGTCAGGGATGGCTCTACAATTCCAATAGCTGGGCTTTTCACTTTGTTATAATCACACAGTTGGAAAATCCATGTGAGGATCAATGAGTGAGCATTTCTTTTCCCAGTTTCTTTGAGTGGTTTCTCACACAGAATTTGGGGAGCTGAGAATTCTTTTCTAATATTTCATGCTGGAAATGTGTCATCCATGAATAGACAGTAGAGCTACTAGGAGCTATTGTGAGCTATCCACCTAAGCGAAAAAAGTATAGTTAATGACAATAACTTTAATGTAACTGTAATTTTACATCAAAAGAAAAGCACAAAGGAAGGACCTTGACCTTGGTTTTTGTTTTAGGTCTTGGTCTATTCTTGGTGACTACGTAAACATTGATCATTCCTTGCAATATCTAAATATGCAAAGAAACATGGCAGAGAAGGGAGTGAGAAAAAAATAAGCAAAGCCTGTTATGTAGAGGTATTTCCAAATGCTCTTTCCCCTATCAGTGAGGGAAACACCTAACCCATTTAAATGGATTCCAATAGGTAACAATTTTATAATGCTCCCTTTTAACTTTCTGGAATTTCTCTGTCTTCATGAGCTTTTTACCATATAAGAGAGAATATGTAAGGGCCTTTTCCTGCACAGTCTCTCCAACATTTTTTTTCAACTTCATTTATGAGTGCATTGCTTAAATAAGATCTAATGGTTTTAATTGACAGGGATTTTAGAAAAGGCTATATGGTAAGGAGATATGGCAAAAATTTTCCTTATTTGATGGAAGAAAGATAGAGAGAAGGAAGGAAGGAGAAAATGGGAGAAAAAAAAAACAGGGAGAGAGGGCAGACGATATAAGAGCACATACCATATATGCTACTGGTAGACATTACTTTCTTTTGCCTGGCAAATGCTTTTTTTTCTGACAGGCAGAGTTAGACAGTGAGAGAGAGAAAGACAGAGAGAAAGGTCTTCCTTCCATTGGTTCACCCCCCAAATGGCCGCCAAGGTCATCACACTGCGTCGATCCGAAGCCAGGAGCCAGGTGCTTCCTCCTGGTCTCCCATGTGAGTGCAGGGCACAAGTACTTGGGCCATCCTCCACTTCATTCCCGGGCCACAGCAGAGAGCTGGCCTGGAAGAGGAGCAACCAGGACAGAATCTGGCACCCCAACCAGGACTAGAACCCGGGGTGCAGGCGCCGCAGGCAGAGGATTAGCCAAGTGAGCTGTGGCGCCCTCCCTGGCAAATGCTCTCTACATTTTATTTTGAACATTACATCCACCCTATGAAATTATCCTATTATTTATCCATTTTCAGATGAGAAAACTAAAGGACAAAAAGTTTATTTTTTTCTAGCTAGTAAGTGGAACCAGTTACAGAATCACATCATTTAGAGAGTGTATATCACTAATTTTGTGTTCACCACTGACTGACACACTAGTGAATAGGCTGAGTAGTTACTAAATAAAGTATTAGAAGTTTAATAAACAATGCCTTCTCCTCATCATTATTTCAAAGAGAGGAAGTCTTTACTGACCTGGCACTGATTACACTGTGGAAAGAAAATGCCTCTGACAAGAAATGGATTAAAAAATGACTGCACAACTGACAAACTGATTTCAGAACCTGCTCAACATTGCTGTGACTTAACGTCTTCCATTGCTTGTTTAAAAATATCAGTTTATAGAAAAGAGCAATGAGAGAAATAATTTTAACATGCTCTTACCATTTTCCATATTATTCCTTTCTGATTTTCAATTTGAGAGGCAGAGAGTGAGAGAGGGAGTGTGTACTCATCTCAGATTGTTGCTCCAAATTCCTGCAATGGCCAGGGATGGGGCAGGCTGAAGCTGGGAGCCAAAATCTCAATCCAAGTCCCCGATGTGGGTGGCAGGGACTCCATCTCCAAGGGTGTGCAGTAACAAGAAGCTGGAATCATGAGTGGTGATGGGACTTGAACCCAGGCAGTCAGGTATGAAGACATCTCAACTAGAAGCTCAATAGCTGGGCCAAATGTTCACCCCTTCAACATGGTTTCACTTCATTACATCTGACTTAAATAAGTAGATATTTCAGCCAAATAAATTCTGAGAATGAATAACTCCTTCATCATCAAGTCTGCAATATGCTCTGTGCCATAAAAACAAAGCTGAAGGAATATAAGCTAGTACAATGAATCTGCACAGAAGATTTGACTATCCTATGATTTGCATACAAATTTTAAAAAGTCAAAGGGACATTAGATGGTGCTATCTGAATGCCTCCCAGGGCTTCACATATTGAAATTCAATCCACATGGTCAGACATTAGGAGTGTAGAAATTTAAACCGATTATGTTGTGCAGAAGTAGGGTCTTTGAGAAGTGATTAAGATTAGATAAGGACATTAAAGTGGAGCCCCATGATTGAATCCTAGTGGTTTTTTAAAAAGTGGAGGAGAGCCCAGACAGATACTTATACCAGCATTCTCATCATGAAGTGACACAGAGGATCCTCACCAGAGCCAAGTCACCCCATGCCCTAATCCTCCAAAACTGTAAGTTAAATGAGCCTGTTTTCTTTATAAGGTTACCCTGCCTCAGCTATTCTGTTGCAGTAACCAAAAACAGACTAATAAAGATCCATATCAGAAAGTTGACACCCAAGAATAGTAAGTTGTGCCCTAAGTGATTGTAATATCCAACTGCTCAGGTTCAAGGTGCAGCTCTGACACTTAATAGCCATCTGACCTTAGACATATAACTTCTTTGTGCCTCAGTTTCCTCATCGAAAAATAATACTGCTTCATAGGTTTGAAATTAAATGGGTCAGCTTTTATAACTTTCATAGTTTGGACTAAGCCCTGTGTCGGCATGTGCCATTTTACTCATCAGGACCCAGTCTAAATAAGAAAATACTCTAGGGATATCAAACAATGGAGATTTAATATAAGCAACTATTTGCAAGAGTGTTGACATGTTAGAGTAGCATAAAGAATGAAAATAATTAGAACAAAAACAAAAAATTAAAAAAAAAAGATCCTTCAATCAGGAATTTTTCAAGCCCATCATCCGATGCTGCCAGACACATGTTAGAGGCTCTTCCAATGTTAGGGTTGGGGGAGTCTTCAGCTTTCCTGGCCCTGTCAAAAAGCATAGCAAGTATTGGCATCAACAGCTAAATGTATCTTCTTTCCCCTTCTCTTCTGCCCTGCTGTGGTACCCACCCCTGGCTGTATTTAGCAGAATATACCTAGAGGTGACTCCTATGAACACAGTAGTTTTCAGAAGGATGCACATAGTTGTGGTTACTTAGCCCATCTATTGCGTGCCTTGGGTATAAAAGTGCTGCTGTATGAAGCCAGCATTGTGGTAAAACAAGTCAAGCCACTGTCTGCAACGCAGGCATCCCATGTGGGCTCTGGTTCTAGTCTCAGCTGCTCCACTTCTGATCTACCTCCCTACTAATACATCTGGGAAAGCAGCAGAAGATGATCCAAGTGCTTGGGCCCCTGCACCCACATGGAAGATCCCAGAAGAAGCTCTTGGTTCCTGACTTCTGATCTGCTCAGCTCCAGCCATTGCATCTATCTGGGGAGTGAACCAGCAATGGAAGACCTCTCCCTCTGTCTCTCCCACTCTCTGTCTATAGCTCTGCCTCTTAAATAAATAAACAAATAAATCTTTTCAAAAAATACATGGTGTGGGACTTTTCTACTGGCTAGAAATGAGACATTAACTAAGATCCGCAATTTCTGAAAATGAAGTAACATGATCCCATCCATGTGGATTAGACAACTGAGTATTGTTACATGGATTACATGAGAACTAGATAAGGGCTTTAAAATGGAGCCCATGATTGAATTTTAGTGGTTTTCTAAACAATATATAGTATTGTTGCGCAATAACAATAAAATAAAACCTAGTTGCTCAAGTGATCTCTCAGTGCTTTCTGACAACACTGATAAACTGCTTTCTTCAAGAAAATGGGCTTGATACAAAGTAATACATTGCAAATAAAATCAGGTTGGAATCTTTGCTCTTTTCTGACCATAAGTCTGTTACAACTTACAAAGAAAATAAATAGAACATTTTTATTATAGTCTTGCAAAAATTATAAATGAATCTTTCAGAACATTTTAGTGTAAGGTACAAATATACTTAAACATTTGCCTCACTAAAATAATACCAGGGTATTAGGGGTCATTTTAGGTGAAATCCCAGTAGGTTGTAGAATTGCTGTCCAACAACATCACTTTCCCACTGAAGCCTGAAATTCTGTCCTCTCACGGTGAGAAGTCTGAAGTATACAGGGGTGCTCTGAAGCCATAAAGGACACCAACCGTCTGAAAGATTAGTGATTAAGCCTGTGGTCACAGATAATAATCACCTGAAGAGTTCAGCACATTAGAAATAAGCCCAGCTTACTCATTTAAATTCTGCTTAGTTTCTTTAAATAGTCTGTGAATATAATCTTCTATACTGCAAAAATGTTTAAGAGAGATATAAGGTTACTTCAAAATGTTCATGAAAGAATGGAATTAAAAATAAGCTAAGGGCCGGCACCATGGCGCAAGAGGCTAATCCTCCACCTTGCAGCGCCAGCACACCAGGTTCTAGTCCCGGTAGGGGCGCCGGATTCTCTCCCTGTTGCCCCTCTTCCAGGCCAGCTCTCTGCTGTGGCCCGGGAATGCAGTGGAGGATGGCCCAGGTGCTTGGCCCTGCACCCCATGGGAGACCAGGAAAAGCACCTGGCACCTGCCTTCAGATCAGCCCTGTGCGCTGGCTGAGGCGGTCATTGGAGGGTGAATCAATGGCAAAAGGAAGACCTTTCTCTCTGTCTCTCTCTCTCACTGTCCACTCTGCCTGTCAAAAAAAAAAAAAAAAAGCTAAGGTTGGTGCAAAAAATTGAAATCTATGCATGGATTTTTCATAATACATACTTTTAATGAATTTTTGGAAGACTTCTTGTATGCATAGATTTCATTTTTGTTTTTTGCGCCAAAAGAAACTTGTGTTTTAATTCTACTGACCATGAACTTTTTGAAATGCCCTCATGTAGCAAAGGAGATACATCCCTAATTAGACTCTTAGCATGGGCCAAGTGCAAGGCACAGCAGTTAAGATGCCTGCTGGAACACTGGCATTTCATGTGGGACTACTTGAGGTCTCATATGAGAAGCCTGGCAGCTTGCTGACAATGTGCACTCTGAAAGGCAGCACGGTTGGCTGAAGTTCTTGGGTTTCTGCCATCCAGATCTTCCAGTCCCACCCAGGCTATGAAACATGGCATTCTAGAGTGCGGTCTGACAAATGGTCTTGTTAGGATTCAACTTGTTTGGATTGTTCATTTATGCCCTAACATCATTTTTGAAAAATTTTTACACCTCTCATGTGGCCCTGTCCATTCACATACATAATAGATTATCAGTAAGAACGAATCGCTATCACTTTTTTCTTCCATTCCCTACTACTGGCCATTATCTTCTTATCTTGTACAAGTTTTCATCAGCCCTGTTTCACAGTTCCGGGAATAGTCATGTATCCACATGCAGCAATACACCAGATTTTGACAAATAATACAGAATGCTGTCTTATTTTAACAACCATGATCGAGACAATGTGGATTACTGCCAAGTGCAAGAGACAAAGGTCAGAAGCAAATCACCTCTGTCAAATGACTCCATTTAGAAAAGCTCCATGGGTTTACTTGTAGTTTCACTGTGACACTGTCTCATAGAGCTAAAATGAAATGGATGGAAATGTTCAGTAGAAACTCAGAAACTTCGCTTCTCAATTTCGCCATGAGAAAAATGCCAGTCAGTTGCAGGAGGAAATAGATGTAGGGATATCGCTTTTGCCTGAAAAGATGAATTGCCTGTAACAATTGGCATCTGAAAATTGTGGCCTTAAATGTTAAACTTCAACTTGGGACTTTAAAAAGCAGGTGAATTTTATTCTGACAAGAATTTACATGCTTCACTTTCCTACAGAATATGTTACAGCCAAGAAGGGTTTATTTTTCTACTTTAAAATTTCAATATCTTGGGTGACTATGGAAAAATGCCTTTACTGTGTGGCTCAACTGATGCTACAGATAAGTAAGTAACTGTATTACTTTTTAGGCACAGAAGCAAACTGTTCATGTTCTAGAAGCTAATTAACACAAAGATTTGCTTGGCATGCAATTTTGCTTCCTTAACATATTTTATATTGAAGCCACTTTGACTTTCAGAACATACTGCATTTTAGTCACTGACCCAGAAAGTACAATCGAAAGCTGATAAAAGGATAACAATGGACATTATGACTAACTTGCTCGGAAATGCCTTAAACTTGAAGGGTATTTTAATAATAATTCACCAACCAATTCCATTAGCCTTAAAGAGCAGAGAAGCACAAAGAGAAAATCTGAATGACACACACAACTCCTCTTGGTGTAATTTAAAGATATCTTGAGGTAAATTTAAACCGTTTTAAATCTTATTGTTTGAGGACTGGTAAAATGCAAGATACTAAGTGTAAAACCCAATTTATGAAAAACTGTTTTTTCTATACTTCACAGTTTGCCCCTAGAGGAAGCATAATTTACATCTCAACATAGCACTTTAGACTCTCTTCATTTACAGAATCATGCCAAGCAAATGTTATTTAAATTGGTTTTATGTTGCAACTCTGATACCTAATTTTTAATAAGAATTTTTTTTCTTTTTTATCAACTATAGTCTTTTAGTGGACATCTCCTTTAATTTGTATTTGTCCCATCTGTGCTATACAGAATGCTAGCACACTCTGCTAAGGAAACTGTTTCTGATCATTTTTCAGATGACAGCTTTGTGTTTTGTTTCGTTGCATGTGTATGAATTTCCTGAGGCTGCCGTATCAAATTGTCACATCTAATACATTCCAGTGCCACCGACTAGGCAGCGTAAACCACAGACGTTTATTGTCTCAGGTTTCTGTAGTCAGGAAATCTGAGATTGAGGTGTCAGCAGGATTTGTTCTTTCAGGGCTGTGACAGAGTCTGTGCCGTGCCTCCCCAGCTTCTGGTGGACATCTGGCATTCCTTCACTGGTGGATCCAATATCTCCACCTCTACTTCATCTTTCCATGGCGTTCTCCCTCTATGTCTCTGCATATAAATCTCTCCTTTTCACAGGCAGAGCAATCATCTTGGATGGTGTGCCCATCCTACTCCAGTAGGACTTCATCTTAACTAGTTACATCTGCACCGACCCTATTTCTAAATAAGGTCACATTTTGAGCTATTGGAAATAAAGACTTCAACAGACAAATTTGGGTAGAGGACAAAATGTAACATGTGACAGCATGTAATGCACTACATCAGCAACTCCTGAGTACTGCATTGAGTGGTTTCCTCCATCTTGAGAGACAAATCATGCTAATTATTTCTGGGGATCCTGTCACCAGCGTTCTTGACAATCTGCTGGCCATTACATTTAACATAGATATTCCCAGTTACTGATTGTTTTTTATGCAACCAAGTGTAGTTCCTCATGGAGAAAGAGGAGAACCTCACTAAAGCGAAGACCCCTAACCTAGGCATACAAATCACTCTTTCTTACTGCTGTCTTTCATCTTGCTAGAACTCACTTGGATTGGGATGGTCCTCAGCTTCTCATCAGAGAGCCAAGTTGTCACTGAGTTCCTGTCAGGCAATAAGAGGAAAACTGTGGATCCACTCCTATGCTCATCTACCCAATGACCTAGAACCTGCTTGCTTATGAGGTTATTTATCATAAATGATTCTGGTTGAGCCAATCCCAGTTTGCCAAAGATAGCATAAATAAATATGATTACCAAAAATAAAAAAGTAAAACCCTATGAAATGAATTGCAAACCAAGTAATCAGAGAAATGCAAAATAAACCAATGATATCCCTTAGCAAATTGGTATAGGTATTTATATAGGGTATTGTACTACAAATCATTGAGGCTCAGGTCATTAATTTCAACTTTTTTTCCCCTTGCGGGCTTGTATTTTTACAGTTTCAATTACAGTGCTTTACAAATGAACATTTGTAAGATCTCCTATTTTCAAGTTCATCTCATAAGTAGTTTCTTGTTGTTTTGTAAATTATTTTATCTTCTATTTTTAGTCTCATATTCTTTTTCCCTTAAATACTTGAAAACACCGAGAATGTTTATATAACCTTTTTTAAAGTTCTTACCTGCTAATTCTAACCTCTTTGCCATTTATGTGCTTTTTCTCCTATTAGTAAGTTTTATTTTTCTTATTTACAAGCTTTGCATGTCCAGTAGTTTTGGTGTTATTGAGTGCCTGGTTTTATAGTCTTCTTTTCAAAAGTGGTCAACTTTGTTCTATCATATATTTAACTTAATTATAGAGACATTCAATATTTTCATAGTATTTTTAAAATTAATTTAGAAAATCGGAACGGCCCCAAATGATGGAGTTAGAATTGTGCCAGGGGTTTCCAATACAATCCCATCAAGGTGGCATGTACCAAGGCCATCTCATTAGTCCAAGTGATCAATTTCAGCTCACAATTGATCACACTGATAGGTCTAAGAGTCAAAGGGATCACACAAACAAGACTAGTGTCTGCTAATACTAACTGATAGAATGAAAATGGGAGAGAATGATCCAACATGGGAAGCAGGATACACAGCAGACTCATAGAATGGCAGATGTCCTAAATAGCACTCTGGCCTCAGAATCAGCCCTTAAGGCATTCGGATCTGGCTCAAGAGCCCATGAAAATATTTTAGGCATGGAAAGCCAAGACACTCTGGAAAAAACAGAAGACCTAAATGAAAGATCTCTGCGAGTGAGATCCCAGTGGAAAGAACGGGGCCATCAAAGAAGGAGGTACCTTTCTCTGAAGGGAGGAGGGAACTTCCACTTTGACTATGGCCCTGTGGGAATAAGATCGAAGTCGGCGAACCCTAAAGGCTTCCATAGCCTCGGCAACTCATGACCAGAGCCTAGGGAGATTACTGACGCCATAAACAAGAGTGTCAAATTGTTAAATCAACTTCAGGAGTCACTGTGTACTTACGTCTCATGAGGGATCTGTCCTTAATGTGTTATCCAATGTGAAGTGATGCTATTACTAGTACTGAAACAGTATTTTTACACTTCGTGTTTCTGAGTGGGTGCAAACTGATTAAATCCTTACATAGTATATATTGAATCGATCTTCTTTATATAAAGATAATTGCAAATGATTAAAAAATCTTGGTGTTAAACTGGAAATTGCATAGACAATTAATCAATTTTTTTAAAAAAAAATCATGTAGGATCTCTGTCCTTAATGTGCTGTACATTGTGAATTAATACTATAACTAGTACTCCAACAGTATTATCATTTTGTGTCTCTATGCGAGGGCAAACCGTTGAAATCTTTACGTAATATGTACTAAATTGATCTTCTGTGTATAAAGAGAATTGAAAATGAATCTTGATGTGAACAGAAGGGGAGAGGGAGCGGGAAAGGGGAGGGTGGGGGGAGGGAGGGAAGTTGTGTGGGGGGGGAGCCATTGTGGTCCATGAGCTGTTCTTTGGAAATTTATATTCTTTAAATAAAAGCTTTATATAAAAAAAAATAAATAAAAAAAAAGAAATTTATGTTTAATGATATGCAATACTTGTACATACTTGTGATGTGCAGCATGACTTTCCATTTGTGTGTTAAACGTATAACGGTCACATATGAATAATTCACTTATTCATGACCATAAATATTGTGGTAAGACCTTCAAAACCTTTTATGCTATCTATCCTTTTTTAAAAAGTATTTATTTATTTATTTGAAAGAGTTACACAGAGAGGAAAGGCGGGGGGGGGGGCTTCAATCTGGTTCACTCCCCAGTTGGCCGCAATGGCTGGAGCTGCGCCAATCTGAAGCCAAGACCCAGGAGCTTCCTCCAGGTCTCCTACGTGGGTACAGGGGCCCAAGGACTTGGACCATCTTCTACTGCTTTCCCAGGCCATAGAAGAGAGCTAGGTTGGAAGAGGAGCAGCCAGGACCACAACTGGTACCCATATGGGATGCTATGCTTCAGGCCAAGGCATTAACCCCTGCACCACAGCGCTGGACCCAAGAAGGTGCTTTATTTAACTATTTCAAAGTAGTGCTTGGAAAAGTAGTATTGACCTACACTTATATAGGCTTAATTTTCTAGATATGTCTTCAAACACAGCACCAGTCCCTCAGCTAACTGTCTTTAAATGCACACTATCTTGTTGTTAACTATAATTACTCCATCTGCAGCAGAGCAGTAGAACTTATTCCTCTTATTTGAAACTTTGTACCAGTTATCAATCTATAGCTTGTTTTTTGTCAGGTGTGTCCAGAGTGTCCTTTATTCTAGGGCTCCATCACATTGCTGAGCCGCAGTTCTCCTTGCTCGATTTCCCAAGTGCTCAATGAGGAGATTCCCTCTCTATGGTTAAAAAATAAAAGGTCTTCAAGCCCCTTGTACATTTTGGAAGCTGTTCCGATTACTCGTTCTGGTTACTGTTTTTGCAATCATATGACATTTCACCAGGCATGCATAGGGCAGGATATTCAGTACTAGAATCTAGCTTAGTGAGAAGTAGATTTCTAGAGCTCTAGTTTAAGTTTCCTTGCAAATTGCCCCAAAGCTAGACTCTATCTCCTGAAATCAGAAGGACCACGAAAGCACTGCATTTGATTCCGTTCTCTATCGTGGGCCAGAAGATACTTTCCTAAACCCAGCCAGGCCCTTCCTCATACACTTTCTTTCATTTTCACTGTTGCATGGATCATAGCTCCATGTGCTCTGTGTTTCAGTATCTGAAAATCATGACAGCTTTCTAGTGTTCTGATTGATTATGATATGAGGAAAACCAGATCCAATGACAGCCAAGAGTGTAACCGAAAATATCTATTTTGATAAATTATTTCCTTAATAGATTTTTTTTCTTCCAGGGTTCTATTTTTGTTGTTGTTGTTGTTCTTTTTATCAAAATCATGAAGAAGATCACTTAAGATTTTTTTTAAGTTTTTAAAATTTATTTGAAAGGCAAAGTTACAGAAAGATGGAGAGACAGAGAGAGAGAGACAGATAAAAAAGATGGAGAAAGAGATATTCCATCCACTGGTTCACTCCCCAAATGGCACATCAGCCAGGGCTAAGCTAAGTTGAAGAGAAGTAACTGGAGATCCTTTCTGGTCTCCCACATGGATGGCATGGGCCCAGGTACTCAGGCCATCTTCCAATGATTTTCTCAGACACATTAGCAGGAAGCTGGATCAGAAGCGGAACAGCTGGGACGCAAACCAATACTCAAATGGAAGGCCAGCATCACACGTGGCGGCTTAACCCACTATAGCACAGTGGAGGCTTCTTAAGTATTTTTTGAAAGCTTTTATTTAATAAAATATTTCTGTAATATTTTTATTGTCTTATTGTGAACAATTAGACTTGCAATTCATTTGGAAAATACTTTGGTGTATGATGAGTCTTGGTCAAGATCTTTTTTTCCACATCAGTAACCTAATGGTTAAGGACAGTTTATAATAACATGTTATTTTTTGATGAACTACTGTTTCTTATTACAAAGAATGTGACTGTGTGTGTTTGTTTATTTGGGGACTGTCTAGCCAGTTAAATTAATTTTATAGTCTTTTTTATCATCAACTTCATGCTATCTTTAATAACATGGAAAGATAGTATAAGTCTTCCAGTTTTGTTTTTTGTTTTCCATGACTGCCTTGTCTATTCTTGGTCCTTCCTTTTCATTTCTTAATGAACTTTAAATTCAGTTGTTTTTTTTTTTATTTATGACATAAATAGTAAATTCCAACAGTATTTTTTTTGACAGGTAGAGTTATGGACAGCGAGAGAGAGAGATAGAGAGAAAGGTCTTCCTTCCGTTGGCTCACTCCCCAAATGGCTGCCACGGCCCATGCTGTGCCAATCCGAAGCCAGGTGCTTCCTCCTGGTCTCTCATGTAGGTGCAGGGGCCAAAGCACTTGGGCCATCCTCCACTGCCCTCCTGGGCCACTGCAGAGAGCTGGACTGGAAGAGGAGCAACCGGGACTAGAACCGGTGCCCATATGGGATGCTGGTGCCGCAGGCAGAGGATTAACCAAGTGAGCCATGGTGCCAGCCCTCCAACAGTATTTTTTTTTTAATTATTTATTTGAAAGGCAGAGCTACAGAGAGGCAGAGGCAGAGGCAGAAAGAGAGAGAGAGGTCTTCCAGCCACTGGTTCACTCCCCAGATGGCCACAATGGCAGGAGCTGCAGCAATCCAAAGCCAAAAACCAGGAACCTCCTTCAGGTCTCCCATGAGGGTGCAGGGGCCCAAGGACTTAGGCCATCTTCCACTGCTTTCCCAGGCCATACCAGAGAGCCAGATCAGAAGTGGAGCTGCTGGGTCTTGAACTAGCACCCATGTGAGATGTGGGCACCGCAGGCGGTGGCTCCACCTACTATGCCACAGCTCATGTCCATCCAATAGTATTTTTATTGCAATCTCATTGAATCTAAGATTAGTGTGAGAGTAATTAAGATATTTACAATATTATGGCTTCTAAAACCTCATGAAATCTCTTTGCACTTATATAGGGCTTATTTAATTCCTGCCAAGAGAGTCACAGATTTCACTAAAGAGATTTTAAAGTGTATCACAAAATAGGGAAACTAAACATTAAAGGAAATGATATCATTAATTTAGACAGTGTTTGTGTATTATAAAAGAGACATGATTTACATGATGAAACATTTCAGAAGTTCAGTGGAATGGGCAGCATCATGTGGCGTAATTTCAATAGGGATTTCAGTCTACATATTTTGTAGAATGAAGCACCTCTGAATGAAAAAAAAATGCTTTCATCAACAGCTACTTTGGTACCTCCTTTTTCTGAAAGAACTCTCTCTAACTTTCACAATAAGCCGTTGAATCTTCCCACCCCTTCCTTTCGAGCCTGATCCAGCAGCCGGGACTGCTGCTGGAGTACTTTTCTTTGAGATTTCTCTGGGAGTGTAATGCCTCCTTTGATTACGGTTTCTGAGACACAATACTCTGTCAGAGTGGAAGAAACTTCTTGAATGTTGTCCTGCCATGACTCAGTGATGCAGCTTCTGCTCTGCGCTCCCCTCACTGCAAGGAGGGAGAAATATGGATTGTTTCATGAAGTTGTGTGTTGTCCTCGTGCAGAGGCCATGCTAATCTCCTCTCTAGCATTACAATTTTAGTATATGTGCTGCTGAAGTGAGCACAGAAAAAAGATTTTGTGTACCATTTCATAGAATTATCCCCAGATATCTGATGTTTTTATATTATTTTAAATTACTTTCTGCAATTTATTTCTATTCATTCTTTCTGATAGATATCATGTAATTACTTTTTATTTATGATCTTTATATAGTGATATGACTTAATTCACTTTTAACTTAATGGTTTAGAGATCATTTTGGAAATCTCGTGTAGATGTAGTATGCTTGTTCTAGAAACAATGGCACCTTTATTTCCCTATTAACTAGATTTAGATATTTTCCTGTCATCTTATTTCATTGGCTAAGGACTGAATAAAATAGCAGGGAATCATCATTTTATTCTAAGCCTTAGGTCATTATTTTGAGCATTTCACCATGGTTTTCTATTTTTCCTCTAGGCTATTTGTTGATATTCCTTTGTAAGCTTAAGTGAATTCGTTTCCATTTCTGATTTTCAAAGAATTGTTTACTTGGTTGGTTGCTTTTATCATAAATTATTGCTAGATTTTACCAACTGGTTTTCTGTATCAGTCAAAGCTGCCATGACTTTTATATTCAATAATGTAATGAACTGTATTGATCACTTTTTAAACTATACTTATCAGCTTGGAATAACTTCTACTCACTCTTGTAGGTGGAACTCTCTAAAGTCTGTTAAAGCATCTCTCAAATGAATTAACATTTCAAAGTTTTACTTGAAATTTATCAAAAGGAAGGCACTTATAAATATCACAATTTAGAAAATTTCTCTGCAAAAGAGAAAACTTTTATAAAGGAAAATAGCTATAAAATAACCTTTAGATTGAATAAGATATAATGCAATGGCTGGTTTAAATTATATAATTTTCATGAGATTAGTACACAGCATTAGGTTCTTTCTAAGGTTTAACACATTTAAGATTTTAGGAAAGTTGGCCAGTGCCACGGCTCAATAGGCTAATCCTCCACCTTGCGGCGCCAGCACGCCGGGTTCTACTCTCCGTCGGAGCACCAGATTCTGTCCCGGTTGCCCCTCTTCCAGGCCAGCTCTCTGCTGTGGCCCAGGAGTGCAGTGGAGGATGGCCCAAGTGCTTGGGCCCTACACCCCATGGGAGACCAGGAGAAGCACCTGGCTCCTGCCTTCAGATCAGCGCGGTGCGCTGGCCGCAGTGCACCGGCCGTGGCGGCCATTGGAGGGTGAACCAACAGCAATAGGAAGACCTTTCTCTCTGTCTCTCTGTCTCTCACTGTCCACTCTGCCTGTCAAAAATAAATAAATAAATAAAAATTAAGATTTTAGGAAGGGCTTTTAACTTATTAATGTCTACCAGCAAAAAAAAAAAAAAAAAAGAATAATTCAATCAAAACCAGCAACAACTTCCAAAGGGAACATCTAATCACATTCAACCATCTGATTCTTTTAGGATTGTTCAAGGTTTATTTATTTATTTGACATATAACATTTGTACTTATTTATGAGCTACAACATTGTAATTTGGTAGATTCATATAATGCGTAGTGATCAAATCAGTATAATTTGCAGTCCCATATCTTCAGGTATTATCCTTTCTATGTGCTGGAAACCTTAAAGCTTTTCTCTGGCTATTTTGAAATATGTACTTCTGGGTGGCAGACTAAAATGCCCTGTTATGCCACATAGCACTAGAACTACATAGCACTAGAACCACTTCTGTGTTTTGGTTCCCATTGTCTATACTCTCTCTATTCCCCTACTCCCTACCTTTCCTACCCTCTAAGAGCCTCTATTCTACTCTCTACATCTATGTGGCCAACATTTTTAGCTCTTACAATGAATAACTTTTTAATGCTAAACAAAGTATTTGTTTATTATCTTAGAAAGACATGCAAATCAGAAGCTTGCTCAATATATCATCCAATTACAGAAAGAAGAAGTAGTTCATGACAAAAATTTAAACATCCAAAATATACATCAAGTAACTAGACAGTGGTGGGAAGAATAAAGTGGCTTTTTTTGGCCAGTGCTCTATTGAGTCCAGCTGATCTCCCCAGGAAGGAACATACCCTTTGATCCATCACCTAAATTTCTAGGTACTTGATGTACACTTTGGATACTTACATATGAATCTATTAAGTTTTCACTGTAACATCGCTGATACCAAAACTCAGTAAGGAAATGAGACAGAAAGAGAAAACAGAGAATAAAATACTTTAAAGCTTATAACTTTGAGAATGGTTACATAATTAAGATCCACAGTTAAATTCAAACAATTTTCAGCAACTATTCAAAGGACAGTTAAATAATATTTTCAATAATATGAGAAATACCATATGTTGTTAACTAAACAATATAAAAGAAGATTCCAATATAGTACATTCTCACTAAATATAATGTATATAAAATAGTGTATATCGAATCATGTGTATTTATATGGAAAAGTTGTACAAAATTATTTCTGAAATGTTATGTTTATTTTCTTCTTTTATTTTTAAAAAAATTTCTTAAAGATGTTTGCTTTCCCAATAAGAAAAAATAAACCCCAAAATACTATATTTTGTTATAGTTAGGCACAATATAATCTCCTCACATTATCTTATAAAAACCTCTATAATCTTTAAAAAAGAACCTTGTACACACAGCAATTCTTTAACATGTTTTGCTGAAGATATATTAGAAGGCCAAGAGAGGCCCTCCAATTTAGCTTCTGTCTTATTTCCTACTCTGCCTTATTGAGAACACACCATTAGTGTGTTTTCATTCTAAGCACGCCCGCCACAAGTAGAACACATTATTTTCTCATAGCCTATGGCAGCCTC
Source organism: Sylvilagus floridanus (assembly GCA_949820135.1). Taxonomy (NCBI): domain Eukaryota; kingdom Metazoa; phylum Chordata; class Mammalia; order Lagomorpha; family Leporidae; genus Sylvilagus; species Sylvilagus floridanus. The sequence continues at coordinate 18,944,422 of OX463244.1, forward strand.
TGTGCAAATCAGCTGTCAAGTAACTCACCAAATGCAATTTATCCAGTCCTCCTTATACTTGCTGGAGTTTCTGGAATTATGGAGTAACTGGCCAGTTACTGCATTTGTTCCACAGCAGCACTTGGGTACTCCATCAAGCAACAGCATTTGCCTGTGCAAAAAGGATGAACATCTGAATACAGTGGACAGAAACGTCACCAAGACAAAGGTGGCGGCATTCCTAAAAGCAGAGTAAGAGCAAGTAGGCAGGAGTGATGGTGAGTCTGAGACACGAATGTGTGGAATAGGTGGTGCCAAGGCACAGTTTTGGCTGAGGACAAGCGTGAGTACAGGGTGCTTGGGATAGTCAGTCCCTTTCACTTTAGTAGCATTATGCTTAGAAAAATTATTACCGAAATGTTACAAGTTTATAGGTTCTCATTATCACTGCATATGATGTCTCAGAAATAATGGACAGCAATGGAAAAGTAAATATTTTCCCATACACAAGGTAGAATTCAGTTCCTAATTATCTGTAGATTTTTTATCATAAATAACATGAAATTTTGTTGTTATATATCTCCAAGCTATTAGCAATTATTGTTTTCCACAAAATAACTTTTTTTTAACTTTTATTTAATAAATATTTGCAAAGTACAACTTTTGGATTATAGTGGCTTTTTCCGCCTATAATCTCCCTCCCACCACAAAATAACTTAACATAAATTGTTCTTTCCAGATATTCCAAAACATCTTAAAACTAGTACTCTTGTCACTAGAGACAAAGTATTGATTGTATGCATGACTAAAATAACAAATATTCAGATCTTTAAAGGAAAGCATTATAACTTCATTATCCAAGTAATTGGATTATCCCTTCTTTTGTACTTACTTTTTATTTGATAGCTTCAAGACACTTTTAATATTTTTCTCACATCTTTGCCAGGCATACAGCATGTAATATAAATGTTATTGAAATATAGCTCCAACTTTTCTGACATTCTATAAATGCAGAAATTCAGAGTGGGAAGAATACATGGTAACTTTAGACATCTACCTTCTTGGGAAAGAAAATTTCTGATTTCATCATCGCTTTTTATTATTTTCCCCTTTCTCTTAAATGTGCAGAACTACATCTGAATAATCTCTTTATAGTAGATTATTTTCTGAATACATACAAAAATTTAGAAAATTATCTTCTTATTTGTTGCCATCAATATATGATTTATAATACATTTATCATCAAGACAATGTATTATGACCTCTTTCTTCTTAATTTTATCTCATCTGCTTTTCCTTTATATCACATTGGTGGATGGTGTGTATGAATGAGGCTTAATTTTTAGTATTTTTAAAATGTTATGCAGCCCATGGCTTCTATACTCTTTTTGTTGAAAATACGCCATAATGTCACTCATTTTATTCAGTCCAATTTCCTCTATGTTTAACATTCTATGGGCTTCTAGGTGCTAGCAAGGATCCTGAATGTAATAGCGTGATGAAAATTTCCCTTTCTGTTCAAACATTAGTAGGCTAGTATTAGCAGACTAGCTTGTATCAGTTTAATATTTCCACTGAGAACAATGACAAAACTGAAGATTTATGGAGAAATACACATACTTGAGATGCCAGAAAACTACCAGGTCAGCAAAGACACTCTGTGCAGAGGAGTGAGCCTGATATTTCATGTTCTTTGTTCCTTGAGTATCTTTCTGAAAGTAACAGTTCAGAGCATGAGAAAATGGGCAAGGGACTTTGTAGCCTCATAGGAATGGGGGTAGTAAAATGAGAATTCTACATTTGTTAATGAAAGTGATTCGGGTAATCACCCTAGGTTTTCAATTGGACCACAAATGACTGCAGTCTGACGGTAAGTGTATATCAGAAATAGACCAGCCCTTGTAAATGTGGAAGCCCAAAATCTAATCTGTTCACTTTCTAATCAGATTGATTAAATTACAGTAATCAACCCATAGCTCGACAGCCTGCCAGTAGCAAAATTAAATCCTCTCTATAGGGAAATCATAAATCTGGTACTCAAATATTTTATGCATGATATCTGTCATCAATAAAACAACTAGGTTTCTAAAGAGATAAAATATCAGAGAACCAATAAAATATAACCATAGAAGTGCAGATATTATAATGGCCAAGTTTGAATTTTAAAATAACTTATTATTTCATTATATATGATCAATTACTTAAAAAACTGTTGCATAAACTAAAATTCCATATCCAAAATTAGTAAATTAAAATACACAAAATAGAATCTCAGAAAATTCTAAAGAAAAGAGAAATCAAAGAAGTAAAAAACACAATAACTGAAATTAGTGATTCAATAGAAAAAAATTTAAGAGAATAGATGTTACTGATGCATGAAGTTAACTGGAGAATTGGACAAAAGAAATTTCTATACCAAAACATAAAAAGAAAAGTAATGAAAACATACACAAAGAGGATAAACAGTGTACAAAGAAAAGTAAGTTTTGTAAATCACATTAGAGTCAGCAAAAGGGGAAAGAGGAAGTGGAGCATCAATAATGGCCAAGAATATAGCACAACCCACAAAATATATCAAGTCACAGATTCAACAAGTTTTATTAACCCAAAATAGAATAATTGACAATATAGAATAAACAAAATAGATAGATAGATAGATGGATAGATAGATAGATAGATAGATAGATAGATAGATAAAAGAACCAAATAGAATAAAATGACACTTGGGCACCTTACAGTAAAAGTGCAGAATATGAACGTCAACAATAAGTTTTAAAAACAACCCAAGGAAACAGAAATTTTGATATTAAAAGAGCAAACAAGATTCCCTTTTAATATTAACAATGGAAACAGAAAACAAAGTAACGACATCTTCAAATTGAGAAAAATAATTTTGAACAAAGATTTTTAGCTTACAAAAATATCCTTCAAAAACCAAGTAGGGACTTCTGCTAGCTCTTATTAAATATTAATGATGTAAAAAATTCAACATAAATAAATGAATATGTCAAGATCACTACTTTTGGCCAGCACCACGGCTCACTGGGCTAATCCTCAGCCTGTGGCGCCAGCACCCCGGGTTCTAGTCCCAGTTGGGGCGACGGATTCTGTCCCAGTTGCTCCTCTTCCAGTCCAGCTCTCTGCTGTGGCCTGGGAAGGCAGTGGAGGATGGCCCAGGTGTTTGGGCCCTGCACCCGCGTGGGAGACCAGGAGAAGCACCTGGCTCCTGACTTCGGATCAGCACAGTGCACCTGCTGTAGCGGCCATTTGGCGTGTGAACCAACGGAAAGGAAGACGTTTCTCTCTTTCTCTCTCTCTCTCTCTCTCTCTAACTCTGCCTGTCCAAAAAAAAAAAAAGTTTGCTACTTTTAATAACAATATTGAAAAGTGGTTACATTTTTGAATACCCATGCAAATGTCCATTAATTCAGATATGTATGAATTTTGATGTATTCACAGAATGGAATACCATCAAGCTGTGAAAATAAATGGATTGCTGCAGCACTGATCTGTAAGGATGAAGCTCACAAACACAATATTGAAAAGCCAAACTAACTATGGCACAGAAGTGAAAGGAGCCAAACACAAAATGTGCAAAGTATCAGTATAACTCTATTTATTTGCTATTCAACAACAGGCAACATTAAATTACTATGTGATGAATAAAGATAATAGTTATCTTCTGGGTAGGGAGCAAGAGTCAAGAGGGAAGCATGAAACAAATTTTTCTTTTTCTATAAATTTGGCAACTTCATGAAACTTTATTATTTGTTCACTCTGTATGTGTATTTTAAGTCAATGGAAGTTTATTTAAACTTTTAATATGCAAAATTATTCAATGGTGTTAAAATCAGAATAGTAATTAGCTATGGGGTCAAGTCTGGGCAGGGACTTGGAGCAGGTCTGATACTGATAATGGTACTCATCAGGGCCTGAATTGTACTTATACTAGTATTTTCACTATCAATTATGAAGTTTTCCTATGTGACTCTAATAAAATATTTATTATTGATTTGTTAATACATATGGATTTTTAATATATGTTGATTTAAAAAAATTTTCTTTCTGTGCATGTTATATTTCATATTAAGAATACCACCTTGTTCCAGTTTTTTGCACTTAGGGTCAAAAATATGTCAACTAAACAGCCAATGTCAAAAGCTATTTTTAGGGGCCAGCATGGTAGCATGGGGTGTGATGCTGCCACTTTTGTTCCCAGCATCCTATGTGGGCACTCATCCCAGTTGTTCCAATTCTGATCCAGCTCTCTTCTGATGGCCTGTGAGGGCAGCAGAGGATGGCCCAAGTGCTTGGGCCCCTGCACCCATATGGGAGACTTGGAGAAGGCCCTGGTTCTTGGCTTCAGCCTGGCCCAGCCCTGGCCATCCCAGCCATTTGAGGAGTGAACCAGGGGATAGAAGATTCTCTCTCTCTCTCTCTCTCTGAATGTGTCTGTGTGTGTGTGTGTGTATGTATCTCCCTCTCTGTATCTCTTTCTACTAAATAAATTTTGAAAAAAAAGTCTCTTTCATAAAATTACAAGCTTCTATAAATAATATTATAATTATGACCTGTGCTAACAATTCCTGGAATCTGGAATGAGTTGAAGTTTTGAATCTAATGAACTATTTAAACTTCTATGGCGTGAAAATAAGTTCTACAGTCTACAACTCTGGAAGAAGGAATAGAATCCTAATTTCATAAACAATAATGCATGTAGCAGGATGGGATAATTAGTAGCATGGGTTTAAATTATAATCACCACTAGAATTTAATTACATCTTGATCTGAAGTACTGGTGAGTAAAGCCATTGGAAGGTCATAGAAGTTTATTGGAAAAGTGTAATCTAGAATTCGAATAAATGTCACTGATAGTACAATTCACACTTTCTTCTGGGCCAGTTTCTCTCACCCCTCAGATGATGAGCTGAGCCCTAAGAAAAATGGCAATGAAGCAAAAATTAAGCAAATGTAAACACACACATACCACAGAACAGAGATTCAAAGATACCCTCTTCCTGGAGCAGCGTGACTCTATGATGCTGGTGAGAAGAAACATCTGCTGCTTTGAAGCAGACACTGACACACTGCAGACTTGGAGGATAAAGACAGAAGGAAACAGCGTTATCAAAAACCTGGCTAATGGCCCGTTACTAGCACTACCCACAGCACCAGCCAATGCTGGACACCATTGGAATTTGATTTCTCTTTTCCGAAGCCATAGGAGACTGCAGCGATCATCAGAATCAACTCAACAAAGGGCCCTTGGACCAGGTCTGAATCCCTTCGTGCATCTTGCAACATCATAAGAGAAAAAAATGTTGTAGAGGCTGAGTAAACTTAGTACATGAGTTCATATGGGACAGTTTGAAAAGGAAAAATTATTGGAAGTAAGACTTTATGAAAGCAACTCCAGAGTTGCTGCAGCAGGTTAAGTGGCCACCTGCCATGCCAGCATCCCTGTGAGCACCCATTCAAGTTCTGGTTGTTCTACTTCCAATCCAGCTCCCTGCTAATGTGCCTGGGAAAGCAGTACAGGGCCCAAGTGGTTGGGCCCTTGCACCCACGTGGGAGACCTGGATGGAATTCTGGACTCCTGCTTCAGCCTGACCCAGCCTGGGACCTTATGGCGCTTTGGGAGTGAAGCAGTGGATGGAAGACCTCTCTTTTCATGTGCATGTGTCTGTGTGTGTCTTCCTCTCTTTAACTCTGCCTTTCAAATAAATGGAATAATTTTTTTAAAAAAGCAATAGCTGCGAAATTGCAGAAATATGGAAGATTTTGGAGGTTCCTTAATCATGGAGAGGTAAGAGAAGCTCCAGATTATTGACTTTAACTTTATTTTACTGAATCTCAAGGCTGATACTTGAAAACACAAATACATTATTTGATTTTATAGATTATTTTCTATTATTAACTCTTACCTATCTTCTAAATACTCAACAAAAGTTGTGGCTTTTCTCCTTTTATTATACTTACGAAAGTAAAAATTTTAAACTGAAGCTTTTTCGATCCTTTCTTGGCAAAATTTTTATCAGCTTTCTAAAGCCTGACAGTGCAAAATAAATTAAATATTCCATGCAAAGCATATCATGGCAAAAAAATAGAGACACTATAGTACAGCAATCGGTAACACAGTGGCATTTTGGAGCAAGGGTCTTCCTGTGGAATGTGAAATCACAAAACATCAAATTAATGTCTTGACTCTCTTTCCTTCTTTTTTTTTTTTTTTTGACAGGCAGAGATAGTGAGAGAGAGACAAAGAAAAGGAGAGGAAGGTCTTCCTTTTCTGTTGGTTCACCCCCCAAATGGCCTTACAGCCGGTGGCGGGCAGGCTGCACAGATCCAAAGCCAGGAGCCAGGTGCTTCCTCCTAGTCTCCCATGCCGTTACAGGGGCCCAAGCACTTGGGCCATCCTCCACTGCCTTCCCAGGCCACAGCAGAAAGCTGGACTGGAAGAGGAGCAACTGGGATAAAAACGGCACCCCAACTGGGACTAGAACCCGAGGTGCTGGTGCCGCAGGAGGAGGAGTAGCCAAGTGAGCCAGGGCGCTGGCCTCCTTCATTCTTTGTTAGCTTGAAACCATTAGTGAATAAAATACAAAGTTACAAAAATATATTGCAGATTTTTCTCAGTAAGGAGTAGATCTGGCTAGGGCCACAACTAGAATACCAGCATTCAGCTATTTCCTCCAAGAATGTAAATAAAAAGGGTAAAAAAGGTAAAAAAAAAAAAAAAGAAAAAGAGAGAGAAAGAAAATCTACATCAGTTTGAGAGATGGCAGAACTGCATCCCAGACACACTGTGAAATTACAACCTGAAATAATCCAACTGGGGCGGGCATGAAAGGCTCACCAAGGACAAACTCATAGCACGAGAAATCAAGAGAGAAAGATTCTGGCAGAGCTGCGGCAACTTCCTAACACATGGAGGAGAAGCTGCTGGAGATGAGGGTGAATGACAGTGTAGTGGAAAAGAATAGCTGTGGAGTCTCCTTCACACAGGGTCAAAGCCATAGGAAAGGGAAGCCAGGGAGGAAAATGTGGCCATAGCAATCAGAGTGCAGTAAAACCTTAATGCAATAAGACCTCATCTGACGGACAGGTGTCACCTTTTTATACATGTATTTATTTATTTATTTACATTATATATGTGAACATAGACATATATAAAAGCTTGGGTAGGAGAGTTTATATTTTTAAAAAATGTTTTATTGAGATACAGATGCTATATAAATATTGTATATGATTCAATACATGTATAAATATTTGATGCATACAATTTCTTAAGTTTGGATATATGCAAGTACCCTCAATTAGTAGACACATCCAATACCTTTCAGAATTTCCTGTTTCCCTCTGCTTTTTGTCACTTTTTCCCCAATAAGGGAAATGGCACAGCCTTTCAGAGTTACTTGGATGAATGATGGCAGTGTTCCCTGGTCTGATTATCAAACTGCTCCCTTGCAGATTCCTATCTATTGCTTCAGGGAATAGACCCTCAAAACTGATTATGGAAGATATTACTATATGATCATAAAAAGGTTTACAGCAGAATATAGCAATGTTGCTCCTAACAGCCTCAAGCAGGGAACAACCCAAAGCATCCATCAAAGAAGAATGAATAAAACAATGTTATTATGCTCATACAATAAAATCATGTTCACACATACAAAGACATGAATAATGACACACGCTGCAAAGCAAAAGCTTCATGTTGCAAAAAGATATACATATCAAAGGATACATTTTTGTGATAATATACATTTTTATGAGATTTAAAGCAGGCAAAACCAACCTATGTGATACAAATTAGAATGATGGCTGTCTACAGGGAATTTTTCTTGAATGGGGGTATAACAGAATTTCTGGGATGATAGAAGTGTTTTATATTATGTTGTTTATATTCATTTGTCAAAATTTGTTGAATGTAATCTTTGACATGTTTTTTTCAGAATATGTAAATTTTACTTCAATTATTAAAAGAGGTGAGTGATATCCAAAATATAGGACTTCTAATACTTTTCCTTCCACAGAAACTTCAGTTTGAATTATCCATATACTTTCATCAAACATAAAGAATACAGGCAAGAGATTACAGTATCACAATGAAACATGGAAGTAAGAAAAGACACATTAAAGAGGGTGGAATGGAAAATTTCACATTCACCACATCATCTTTTCCCCAAGCCTGAGCAACACCCTTTGCATGTGAGAAAGAGTGATGTCAGCATTCAGTTTTTCCGTGGATTCCAGCACCAGACCCACTGTAGTAAAATCTAGCATGAGGCTGTTGCTAGCATTCCTTGGGGCCTCATGCTTCAGGCCTCCCTCAGTGGCAAACCAACCTCCTATGCTCTAAACTACCTTTGGCAGATGCTGCCTATAGTCCAGTCCCTGTGATCCCAGCGTCCAGAGACCCTATGCTCCAGGCTATCCTAGTAAACTCCAGGACCAGGTCAGACCCCTCCTCTTGAGGGGTGTCATACCAGCACCATGCTACATTCGTACACTGAGACTCAAGGCCTACTTCTGTGCCAAGTAAGTCCCACATAGACATGGTTTTTAAGCCATTCCACATGGGCACAGGCTCCAGCTTGGAAGTGGAGCAGCCAGGATACAAACTGGCATCCCGATGGGCTGCTGGCACTGCAGGTGACAGCTTTACTAGCTCTGCCAAAGCACTGGTCCCAGCATGTACTTTAGCATTTCTTACAGGGCAGTTCTACTGGTGGTGAACACTCTTAGCTTCAAGCCCACCTCCTTGCCAACGTGCCTAGGAAAGCAGTGGAAGATAACCCATTTACTCAGGCTCCTGAACCCACATTGGAGACCTGGAAGAAACACCTGGCTTCTGGCTTCAGCTTAGTCCAGCACAGGCAATTGTGGCCATTTGAGGACTAAACCAGTAGATGAAAGACATCTCTCTCTCTCTCTCTCTCTCTCTCTCTCTCTCTCTCTCTCTTTCTCTATCTCTATCTCACTCTGCTTTTCAAATAAATAAATCTTTTTTTAAAAAAATTACATGCTTGGGCTGGTGCCATGGCGTAGTAGGCTGAGCCTCTGCCTGCAGCACCAACATCCCATGTGAGCGCTGATTCTAGTTTCAGATGCTCCTCTTCTGGTTCAGCTCTCTGCTGTGGCCCAGGTGCTTGGGCCCCACGCACCTGCATGGGAGACCTGGATGAAACTCCGGGCTCCTTGCTTTGAATTGGCCCAGCTCTGACCGTTGCAGCCATTTGTGAACGGAACCAGCAGATGGAAGACCTTTCTCTCTGTCTCTCTCTCTCTCTCAGTCTGTAACTCTCCCTTTCATATAAATAAATCTTTTTAAAAAATTTCGTGCTAACAACATGAAAACACAAAAGTAAAAAACTCACTTTCAATGTTAAGAATACAGTTAGACTGTGAGATGCTTGATATAGCAGCTAAGACACTGTGTTGAAACTCTCGCATACTATGTTAAGAGTCCCAGGAATTGAGTCCTGGTTTTGATCTTCATTCTAACTTCCTACTAACGCAGACACTGGAAGACAGTGGTGATGGCCCACGTCCTAGAGTCCCTGCCAACTGGGTCTCTGGCTTCCAGCTTCAGTTCAGCCTCAGACCATTTCACCTATTTTGGAAAGAGAGTGAAACCTTGGATGGGAGTTCACTCTATTCCTCTTTGTCTCTATTTTTCTCTGCCTGTCAAATAAGAAAATAAATGCATGCATTTTAAAGGAATATTATCAAATTCAGATATTCTTAACACTGCAATCATAGTGCATAAAATCATTGTGTTGTTTTTAAAAATATTTATTTATTTATTTGAAAGTCAGAGGTACAGAGGGAAAGAGGGAGAGAGAGAGATCTTCCATCTACTGCTTCACTTCTCAGATGACTGCAACAGGGGCTGAGCCAGCCAGAAGCCAGAAGCCGGGAGCTTTTTCCAGTTGGGCCATCTTCTATTGCCTTCCCAGGCCATTAAACGATCAGAAGTGGAGCAGCTGGGACTCAAACAGGCACCCATACAGGATGCTGGCATCGCAGGCAGCAGCTTTACACACTGTGACATGATGCCGGCCTCCAAAATCAGTAACTCCAATGTACTCATGAAATGTAAACACAGAAAGTGCTAAAAATAACTACAGAGTGTCTACAAAATATATTAATGAATGCATAATATATAAAATATAAATTGTGACATCATAAGAAAAATGTAAGGTAAGGAGAAATTAAACTAAATAGTTTTTGTATGCAGTGGAAATTTTACCAGCTTAAATAATTTGATATTAGATGTTTTAGGCAAGCTTCATGGTTACTACTAAGAAAAAACCTGTAATGGACGCACAGAAGATAAAGAAAAAGAAATCAAAACATACCAGTACAAAAAAACCCATCAAATCTCAAAGGGAGATAGCAAGAGGAGAATGGAACAAGAAAACTACAAAAGGGTTTAAAAAGCAATTTTGTTTAAGTGGCAGTGGTAAATCTTTACATATCCATTATTATCTTGAATATAAAGATCTCAAATTCTTCCATCAAAAATAGTTACTTAATAGGGAAAATATTAGATCCCATTGTGTGCTCATACAAGAGGGCAATTTTTGGCTCTAAGGACACAAGTGAACTTAAAGCGTAGGGATGTTGCAATTGTTTGATTTTTTTAAAGATTTATTTATTTATTTGAAAGGCCGAGTTACAGAGAGGCAGAGGCAGAGAGAGAGAGAGAGAGAGAGAGAGAGAGAGAGAGAGAGAGGTCTTCTATCCCCTGGTTCACTCTCCATATGGCCGCAATGGCCGGAGCTGTGCCCATTCACAGCCAGGAGCCAGGAGCTTCCTCTGAGTCTCCAACACAGGTGCAGGGACCCAAGGACTTTGGCCATCTTCTACTGCCTTCGCAGGCCATAACAGAGAGCTGGGGAGACTCAAATCCTTGCCTATATGGGATGCCAGCACTGCAGGCGGTGGCTTTACTAACTACTCCACAATACCAGAACCTGAATGGTTTTTTCTCCTTGTAAAATTCATGTTGAAACTTAATTTCCTTCGTGATGTTATTCAGAGGTGGAATCTTAATTTTTGAAAAAGATTTATTTATTTGAAAGACAATTACAGAAAGAGCGAGGGAGAGAGAGAGAAACATTGTTCATTTGCTGGTTCACTCTCCAAATGGCTGCAAGGCCAGGGCTAGGCCAAACTAAAACTTGAGTCATTTTCTGCTGCTTTCCTAGGTGTATTAGCACAGACCTGGGTTGGAAGTGGAGTAGCTGGGACTCCAGTTAGTGCTCTGATATGGGGAGCCATTGTCACAGGTGGTGGCTTAACTCACTGAGGCACGACAATGGCCCTAAGGGTTCGGACCTTTAAAGGTAATTAGACTGTAAGAGTTCTATTCTCAGGGATGGAATTAGTAAATTATAAAAGGACTTGAGGGAGTAAGTATCTCTCATAGTAGTTAAGGCACCTGCATCTCTCGCAGGTATGCTGGGATTCAATTTGCTGACCATTTTTCTGCCAACCCAGATGCTGAATGAAAGGCAATGGTGATAGCTCAAGTAATTGGTTCCTGTCACCCACATGGGAATTCTGGATTGAATTCCTAGGTTCAGGAATAAACCAACAGATAGGAGTTCTCTCTCTCTCTAATAACATTTTATAACAGAGCTTGAGGGTTTAGATTTGCCCCTCCCATCTCCTTTGTACGTTCTACCATTTAAGGACCCTGCAGTAAAATGCTGTCTCAGAAGCAGAGCAAGTCTTCACCAAATACCTAATCTGCAGGTACCTTGTTCTTATTCTTTACAGTATATAGAACTATGAGATGTAAGTTTCTGTTACTTTTAAATGATCCAGTCTATGGAATTTTTGTTAAAGCAGTAGAAACAGAATAAGACAAAGGGAGAAAGATATTACATGCAAAAAATAGCCAGAATAGAGCTGCAATGGCTATGCTTGGACAAAATGACATTAAGTCAAAAACTGTAAAAAAGACTAAGAAGACCATTATGTAATGATAGTAAGATTGATTGTCTGAGAGTATATAATAATTATAAATGTGTATGAACCCAAAGTTGGGGCACCTAAATACAGAAAGCAAATATTAGAAGAACTGAGAACAGAAATGGTAATAATAGAGGACATCAGCTGGCGCCACGGCTCACTTAGCTAATCCTCCGGCACCCCGGGTTCTACTCCCGATTGGGTGCCGGATTCTGTCCTGGTTGCTCCTCTTCCAGTCCAGCTCTCTGCTGTGGCCCAAGAAGGCAATGAAGGATGGCCCAAGTGCTTGGGCCCTGCACCCGCATGGGAGACCAGGAAAAGCACCTGGCTCCTGGCTTCAGATCAGTGCAGCACACCAGCCGTAGTGGCTGTTTTAGGGGTTGAACCAACGGAAGCAAGACCTTTCTCTCTGTCTCTTTCTCTCTCACTGTCTAATTCTGCCTGTCAAAAAATAACATAATTATAGGGGACATCAATAGCTCCCTACCATGTAAAGTATATGTTTAACAAAAACAGAAAGGAGATCTCTCAAAAAAATTAAAAACAGAACTAATATCCAGCAATCCCTCTTCTGGGAATATATCGCAAAGAGATGAAATCAATACTTTGAAAAGAAATCGGCACTCCTATGTTCGTTATAGCATTATTCACAATAACCAAGTTAGGTAGTCAAGATGAGTGCATATATGCAATGGAATACTACTCAGTCTTTAAAAAGAAGAAAATTCTGTCATTGTGACAACTCTGATGAACCTGAAGGACATTATGCTAAGTGAAATAAGCAACACACAAAAAGAGAAATGCTTCATGATCCCATTTACATGTGGAATCTAAAGTTGAGCTCATAAAAGCAAGGATAGAATGAAGTTACCAAGGACAGGGCAAAGGGGATTGTGAGACATGATCAAATGGTACAAAGCATCAGATAGGTCAAACAGTTTTAGAAGACCTTGGTGATTATAGTTAATAATACTATATTGCATTGTTAAATATTGGCAGGAGTAGAATTTTTTAAAAAACAAAGTGTGTGAGTTGATGGCTGTGTTATCTTGCTTAATTTAATCATTTGTAGTACATACATGCTGAAACATCATGTTGTACACCATCAATATGTACAATAATAAATCTCCCTTATAGGTTAATAAAATTGGCAAAAAATGCAAAAAGGAATAATCTTGCTAATGTGACACAACCACATTTCCCTCTTAGTTTTATAAAGGCACTTCTCATAGTAAAATAAGTGATGCATATTATGAATTTTTATGTTCTTTAAGCGTGGCTTAATTATTTTCATATCTTTATTTTTATTGGGCTGATTTCTTCCTTACTTCACTATGGGACATGTGCATATGTGTAGAAGGACTAAAGTGATCATCCTGGATTCATTGTATGAACAGAGACTTCCTTTTCCCTTTTGTTTTTCCAAAAGCAGTTCTTTTATCCTTTGATCTTGGTTTAAATGCACTACAGGGAAATTACCAAATGTGAACAAAGCTAGCTTTTCTGTTGATTGCATCCATCCAAAATAAAGCTGCTTCCTTTTGGCAAAACTAAAAATCACACGATAAGAATTGGTAATTTAACTGGTCCACTGACTTTCTCTGAGTGGAATACTTAACAAACTTAAATAAAAAGAATTCCTGTTTTATCTTGGTTTTATCTTATTCTTGTTTCTCTAAGAGATTAATTTACATGATGGCTTTTTGCAAAGAAAAAAGAAAGGTAATCAATTCAACCCTATCAACCTCGTTTGCTCTGATTTTAGGATATTAAAAGACCTACCCACTCTGGGACAAGTCCTGCAAGATATATATCTCCTGAAGGTAAATATCAAAGGAAAGGCTTATGAAAATAAAATAAGTTATGCTTCTTGAATTTTTGTGTTAAATACTAATATGCAAATGGAAAATTTATAAGAGACATATATCATAAGCTGTAAAATAAATTCCATGAAGGTTACTTTGACTTTCTTTCAGTGAAGAGAAGGTCTATTCAGCTTAGTTGCCCTTTTATAAAATCAGGTTATTACTTATTTTATTCTGTTTTTACAATTGACTTATACGAATCCCCTGCACCCTTTGGTTATTCACTCTTCAGGTAGCTGGGTTGAAAATGTTCCTGCACAGTCTCAGGCTGACTTCACATTTCTCCACTGTTTCTTCTGCTGTTCAGAAGCTCTTAATTTAACCCAGTTCCCTTTTCACACTTCTGCTTTTATTTCCTGCGCTTTGGGATAGGTATTTAAAAAATCATCGCCAAGGTCAATGTCAAGATTTTTCCCAACCTTTTATTACAGAAGTTTTTATAGTTTCAGGTCTTATGTTTAAAGTCTTTTTTAAAATTTTTTTTGAGATAACATTTTCAGGTACTGTTATAATGAAAAGCTTAGTACACCACTAAATAGAGTTCAACATAAAAAGTAAAATGAACAAAGATCAACAGGACAATAAGCAAGGGCTATAAACAATAATTAAATGAAGAGATATCATTTTCACTCAATACAGTAAATTTTAATATACTCATAGATCATTAAATCTATAGTAATATGTAATTTTTGATAGCTCTGTGACTCAACAGTTTGACAAAGATTTAAAACAGTTCGACAAACACTATATTTGCAGCAAAAACAGATACACAAAAGCATTTCTTTCTATTTTTGCTTTTTAAATTTGTTTTAGTTTTAACTCCTAATTATAAGAGACAACATGCAGTATTCAGCAATATGTCCTCTAGTTGCAAACATAGCTACAAAAACAGAAAATATTTAGGACTAAATGTAATCAATGAAGTGAAAGATCTCTATGATGAAAATTTAAGTTATTGAAAGAAATCAAGGCCACCAAAATTGGAAAAATATCCCTTACTTTCAGATTGGAAGAGTTAGTGTTAAAATGTCTATTCTACCTAAAGCAAACTATAGAATCAGTGCAATCCAAAATGCCAATGTCATTTTTTACAAAATTATGTTTAAATTCTACAATATATTTTAAGCTTATTTTTGAGCATGGCATAAAATAAAAAACTCAATTTTTTTATATGGATATACAATGTTCCCAAAAACATTGATTGTAGAGATTATTCATTCCTGTCTGTGTATTTTTGGTTTCCTGTCAAACATCAATTGGCTGTATATGTTTGGGTTTATTTCCTGGTTTTTTATTCTGTTCCAATGGTCAGTGCTTCTGTTATGTACCAATACTATGCTAGTTTAGTTAGTACTACTCTGTAATAGAAATAAGCATTTATCATGCCTGCAACTTTGTTATTTTTCAAGATCATTTTGTCTATTTGGAGTCTTTTGTGTTTCCACAGAAATTTTACAATTGGAATTTTGCATTGAATCTGTAGATCCTTTTGGCAGTGTGGATATTTTAACATTAATTTTTCTAATTACAAACATGAGATGCATTTTCATTTATTGTGTCTTCTTCAATTTTTTATGAATGCTTCCGGTGTACAGATTTTTCATCTTTTTGGTTAAATTTACTCCTAAGCATTACGTTCTTTTTGATGTCTCAAGTGGAATTGATTTTTAATGAAATTGATTTAAGTTTTGTACAGAGCACTATTGGTGTAAAGAAATGTAACTGATTTTGTACATTAATTTTGCCTGACACAACAGTGCTAAATTCATTTATTAGTTTTAACAGTTTGTGTGTGTGTGTGTGTGTGTGTGTGTGTGTTTGGCAGCCAAGCTCATTAAAGAACTGGTACAAAATATTCTAGATAAATAAATTTTATTAATTCCTATTTTCCAGCTCTTTTTTCCCCTGGTTAACCTAAAAGTAGTGTAATTTGTAACTCTCTTGGCTGTTAGCACCTACATAGAACCCACTCTATGGATAATTCTTCTGTATTTTGGATAGATATTTCAAATATTTTTTGGGAAAATTCACCTTAAATGTTCGATGATCTTGCTCTTGCTCATTTCGATGGTCACAACCCCTCCACTGAGATTCCCTGCTTTTCTGTTCCATTTGGTTCTTTCTTGGGGAATCTTCCAAAACTGGCAACATACATGGTTCCATCTTCTACAGGAGGACTGCAGTCAAGTGTAAATTTCACTCCCCGTTTCCTCTTCCTCACTATTTCACAAGATTTATCAGGATATCATGGCGGTGGCAGAGGCAGAAAGGGATGTGTGTCTAATTTCTAAGGGTTTCTACACATAAAATCATGTCATTGCAAACAGTAATAATTGTACCTTTTTGATTTCAATGTGTTTTAATTTGTATTTCTTGTCTAGTTGTTCCTGATAATGCTTACTCATTAAAGAGAAATGGAAAGAGTTGACATTCCTGTACTGAATCTCAGATGAAAAGCTTAACGTTTTCTCTCATTGATAACTGTGTTATGTGTAGGCTTTTCTTAAAATAACTTTCTTACGTTGAGAAAACTCCCTTCTATGCCAATTCCATTGAGAGTTTTCATCATAAATAGATATGGATTTAGTCAAATGACATGGCCATGTGCTTTTTATCTTTCTTTCTCTTAATGTGCTTTATCCCCTTGATTGATTTCTATATGTTAAACCAACCTTACATCCTAGGGATCAATTCTACTTTGTCATGGTGTATAATTTTTTGATGTGTTAGTGACTTCAGCTGGAATTTTATTGGGGATTTTGCATCTATATTTATCAGAGATATTGTAGTTTTGTTTTCTAATGGTGTCTTTGACTGCCTTTGGCATCAGGCTGATGCTGGCCTGGTAAAATTAGTTTGGAAATATTCCCTCTACTGAAAATTGTTTTGGAACAGCAGTAAGGATTGGATTGGTATTAATTCTTCTTTGAATGTTTGGTAGAATTAAGCCTTGAAGCCATACTTCCTTGGATTTTCTTTGTTGGAAGGATTTTGATTGCTACTCTAATTACTTATTTCTTAGTGGTCTGTCTAGATTTTCTACTCTTTTTGGTAGGTTATATTTTGCTAGGAATTTCTCATTTCTCCTCAGCTATACAACTTTTGGGCATATAATTGTTCATAATAGTCTTTGCTGATTTTTTTTTGTTCCTGAGGCACTGTTGTAATGTCTCCTCTTTTATTTCTACTTTTTTAACTTTAATTTTCTTAAGCTAAGAGTTTGTCAACATTGTCTATTTTAAAAAAGACATTTTTTATTTCTCTATTCTTGCTTATTCTACTGTGATCTTTATTCTTTCTTTTATTTTTGCTTCTTTGTTTCTTTCTTTTCACTTTGGGATTAGTTTGTTGTATCTCTAGTTCCTTGAAGTGTAAGTTTAGGTTATCTAAGATCTTCTTTTCTAAAGTAAGCATTTGTCACTACACCATTTGTTATTACAATTGGCTTTGCTATATTTCATAAGTTATGTTTTTGTTTTGAAATAGTTTTTAAATTTCCTTTGGAACTTGACTTGACCCAGTCATTGCTCAAGAGTACATTATTTGTTTTCCACATGTTTTTGATTTTCTCATTTTCTTGCTATAATGGATTCCTAATTTCGATTCATTGTATTCAGAAAAAATACTTAGTATGAGTTTGATCTTATCCCCCCCCCTTTTTTTTGACAGGCAGAGTGGACAGTGAGAGAGAGAGACAGAGAGAAAGGTCTTCCTTTTTGCCATTGGTTCACACTCCAATAGCCACCGAGGCCGGCGCGCTGAGACCCGCGCACCGCGTTGATCAGATGGCAGGAGCCAGGTGCTTCTCCTTGTCTCCCATGGGGTGCAGGGCCCAAGCACTTGGGCCATCCTCCACTGCCCTCTTGGGCAATAGCAGAGAGCTGGACTGGAAGAGGGGCAACTGGGACAGAATCCGGCACCCCGACCAGGAGTAGAACCCGGTGTGCTGGCACCGCAAGGCGCAGGATTAGCCTGTTGAGCTACGGCGCCGGCCGTGATCTTATCCCATTTTTAACCTAACATGTGATCTATCCAAAAGTGTTTTGCATGAAATCAAAAAGAATATGAATTCTGCTTCTGTTGGATGGATGTTTTGATAAAAATGTTGGCTCCATTTAGTCTG
Source organism: Sylvilagus floridanus (assembly GCA_949820135.1). Classification (NCBI taxonomy): domain Eukaryota; kingdom Metazoa; phylum Chordata; class Mammalia; order Lagomorpha; family Leporidae; genus Sylvilagus; species Sylvilagus floridanus. Next base: position 18,962,374 of record OX463244.1, read on the forward strand.
CAGTATTGTAAAATTCTCCTTTTTCCTTATAGGTTCTGTACTTGGAAACTCTATTTTGAAAGTAAGATATTGAAGTTCCCTATCATTATTTCATTGCTGTACATTTCTCCTTTAAGATAAGTCAATATTTTTTATGTATACATTTATATATTTAGGTGCACATATATTTATAATAATTATATCTTGAATAGAATTGACCATTTTATCTGTATGTAATGCCTTCCTTTATTTATGGAGACAGTTTCTGACTTAAGTTCTACTTTGTCTTATGAGAAAGGACTTAAAGCAGTTCATGGAAAAGGGAAATAAAAGCTTATTTTGGTAGAAAAATTTTGAAATCCTTACATATTGTTTCATAATATTCATTTCCAAGAACTTTATTAAAGCACATTGTGTAAGTATAACTTTTCCTGTATTATTTGGGTGATAGTTACATGCAATATCTTTTTCCATTTCTTTACTTTCATTCTTGAATCTAAAATGAGTTTTATATGGACAGCATATACTTGAGCCATCATCTGCTATCTCCCAATTTGCATATTAATAGGAACTTGGATATGAAATAGAGATAGGACTTTAACTCAGGCACCCCAAATAGGATGCCAGCAGTCCAAGAGGCAGCTAAGCCCACTGCATCACAATGCCAGCCCCAAGATGACATCTTAACTGCCAGGCCAAAAGCTCACTCCCTGATCCTAGTTTTTTAAACCATTCAGTAACTCTGAATTTTTTTTTTTTTGCTGAGTTTTGATTTACATTTAAAGTAATTATTGGGAGATAAAGATTTACTGTTTTCACTTTAACTGTTTTCTGTTTGCTTTATTGTTTTTTTCTTTGCTGTATTTTTCATGAGTTTTTTGTGCATTGATAGCTTTTTATTCCTCTCAATTTTCACTTTGTGTAATTTTTTTTTAAAGATTTAGTTATTTATTTGAAAGGTAGAGTTACAGAGAGGCAGAGGCAGAGAGAGAGGAGAGAAGGAGATCTTCCATCAGATTGGCTAGAGCTGAGCAGATCCGAAGCCAGGAGCCAGGAGCCTCCTCCAGGTATCCCACGTAAGTGCAGGGACCCAGAGACTTGGGCCATCTTACACTGCTTTCCTAGGCCACAACAGAGAAGTGGAGCAGCTGGGACTTGAACTGACGCCCATATGGAAGCTGGCACTGCAGCCAGCAGTTGCACCAGCCACAAACCACATCGCGGGCCACTGTGTAATTTCTATAGGTATTTTCTTCAGGTTCTCAAGCATGTTATGTAAACTATCTCGCAGTTCTAACACTCTATTTTTTAAAGTGAATAGCAACTTAGAACTCTACATTATTAGCTCTCTTTCCCCATATTCCATGATTTGATGTTCTAATTTACATCTATTTATAGTATGCGTTAATTAACATAATTTGGTTGTAACTATTTTTATACTTTTGTCTTTTTTAAAATATTTTTTTCTTCCCAAGTTCCTTAACTTTTATTAAAGAGTTAAAACTGATTTCCTGGGGCCAGTAATGTGGTGTAGAGGGTAAAGCCGCCGCCTGCAGTGCTGGCATCCCATATGGGCGCTGGTTCTAGTCCCGGCTGCTCCGCTTCCTATCCAGCTCTCCACTATGGCCTGGGAAAGCAGTAGAAGATGGCCCAAGTCCTTGGGCCCCTGCACCCACGTGGGAGACCCGGAAGAAGCTCCTGGCTCCTGGCTTCGGCCAATTGGGGAGTGAGCCAGCAGATTGAAGACCTCTTTATCACTCTCTGTCTCTCCTTCTCTCTGTGTGTAAGTCTGCCTATGAAATAAATAAATAAATCTAAAAAAACCTGATTTCCCAACATTTACAGTAATATGACTATTTACCCATCCCAGTGAGTTTCTGCTTTCGTGACAAGCTCTATTCTGATTGTTTAGTGCCTTTCTGTTTCCACTTGAGAGCTCTCTTCAGCATTTACAGATGGCAGCTCTGGTAGTGATAAACTCTATCACCTTTGTTTGTCTAAGAACGTCTTTATTGCCCCTTCAATTTTTTAAAAGTACTTCTTTTTTTTAAAGGGCTTTATTTTATTTATTAGAAAGGCAGACTTTCCAAAAGAGAAGGAAAGACAGAGAGAAAGAGATCTTCCATCTGCTGTGTCACTCCCCAAATGGCCACAATGGCCAGGGATGGTCCAGGCCAAACCCAGGAACCTGGAACTTTATACGGGTCTCCCATGTAAGTGGCAGGGGTCCAGGTACATGGTTCATCTTCTGCTGCCTTCCCAGGCACGTTAGCAGGGAGCTGCATTGGAAGCTGAGCAGCCAAGACTTGAACCAGCACTCTGATAAAGGATCTGCTGTCAGAGGCAGCGACTTAACCTGTTGTGTTGAATTGTAGCCCTCCCCTCCATTTTTGAACAGGTTTTCAGTATATAGTATTCTCGGTCTGTAGTTTTTCTTTTTCTGTCAGCATTCTGAATACATTGTCTCATTCCCTCTGATCTTCAAGTTTTTTTTTGCTGAAAATCCCCTGGAAGCAGGATGTCCTGCAAGCCAGCTAAAAAACTGACCCCATGGCCAGCACCGCGGCTCACTAGGCTAATCCTCCGCCTTGCGGAGCCAGCACACCAGGTTCTAGTCCTGGTCAGGGCTCTGGATTCTGTCCCGGTTGCCCCTCTTCCAGGCCAGCTCTCTGCTATGGCCCAGGAGTGCAGTGGAAGATGGCCCAAGTGCTTGGGCCCTGCACCCCATGGGAGACCAGGAGAAGCACCTGACTCCTGCCATCGGATCAGCGCAGTGCACCAGCCATGGCGGCCATTGGAGGGTGAACCAACAGCAAAGGAAGACCTTTCTCTCTGTCTTCTCTCTCTCTCACTGTCCACTCTGCCCGTCAAAAAAAATTTTAAAAATATGTTTTAGAACAATAAAAGAGCACATATCTATGTATGGCTATTTGGAAGCACTGGTGGATAGGAATCTGTTGCCTTACTGCATATTAGTCCTATTGATGAAATGTACTAGTAAAAACAGAAAAGCATCATCATAGCAATATACAATTACCAATTACACAAAACAGAAAGTGAAGAGGAAAAATAAGAAACCATATCATCATTGTAATTTGATACAATTACAACTGAGAAATTCTGGGACTTTCAATTCTTTGAAATATGTGGACTGAAAATATACCCTATCCTATCATTTAGAGGCTCTACTTCCAGGTTTATTACCTAAAGGAACGGGAAGGAATGGGAAACTTACACAGAAGGAACCAAAAAACACCATATTATGAAATTGTTCATTTCATCATTTTTTCTTGCAGCCAGAAAAAACAATAAATACTTCAACAACAAATGAAGGAGTAAAGAAACTTTGGTATGTTCTCACAATAAAATAATATAAACAAAGGTAAAACAGATTATATATAAATATATGCATATATGTATGTACATATATACATATATCTTAACATAGAAACACAGATAATTAGATAAATGCAATACAGTTCTCCTAATGTTATGTAAAAATCATTGCCAGGTCAATAAGACCATTTTGCAAGGAAAAAAATAACCTCAGTTCTATGTTATCACTGAAGAAGAGCATGATCAAATGTAATGCGTTGAGTTGGCTGCTTAGTGGACCAGCATCCCATTTCAGAGTGCCAGTTCTAGTCACAGCTCTTCTGCTTCCAATCCAGTGAACTGTTAACGTGCCTGAGAAACAGCATATGATGGCTCAAGTACTTTTGCTTGCATCACCCATGTGGGAGACCTAGATGGAATTTCTGGCTCCAGGCTTCAGCCTGGCCCATCTGCAGCTGATGTACCCACTAGAGTAGTGAATCAGTGGATGGAAGATCTCTCTCTATGTCATTCAACCTTTCAAATCTTTCGAAAAATGGGCCGCCACTAACTAAAGTTATTGGACTGGAAACAACCTCTAATAGTAAGGCAGAGTGAACATTTTCATCTGTATACATTCTACTTCTCTATTTTATTTTGAACTTTAGAAATCAAAGTCCTCCAATATAGAGCATTACTAAAATTTGGCATTCAGTTCAATGCTTACTGCTAATATTCTAACAGGAGATGACCTGAATTACTTCCATATCATTAGCATTCTGTTTGCTTCTATAATGATTTCTGCATGATTTCAGATGCAGTAGAACAATAGTGTAGAATATAAATACAAAATAGATAAGAAAAGTGCACTACAGAAAAAGCCTGTTATTTTCAACAGACAAGACCATGATAACTTTCCAAACTCCACTTTAAAGGTGTAGCATATAAAATAATGATTGTTCTTTTTTATAATGCATTATCCTACAGACAAAAACTTAAAATATTTAAGAAAGAAAGAATAAGAAACCTGGCACTGTGTCTGTTTCTTTCCCAGGGTTTCCAGTTCCAAAACTACCAGAAAAAAAAGAAAAACCTACCAGAGACATTTTTACCTGGGGCTCTAATAAGTATAAAAGGTCATTAATACAAGGTCATTACAGCAAAGTTCCAAGGGAGGGTAAGCAGTCATGTAGAAATTATTGAAATGACCACAAAAGCACATAGCAATTTAATTTCATGTTGTGCATGATCCCTGATGACCCCTTTCTACATATTGCAGCAATACTTCCTAAAGTGTCCCTTGAGAGAGGGGGCAGTGTACTTCCATTTTCAAAATCAGTTAGGCAAACAAAGAAAGAAGCATCACTGTCACCCACTATCCCTAATACAGAAATGCATAGACATACACCTGTCTCTTGGAAGATGCCTACCTTGATTTAAAGCTTGATTTCAGGGGTAGCCCCAGCTCTGCTACTGATTTCTGCTTCTTGCCAATGTGCTCCACGGGAGGCAGTAGTGATGTGCAAATACTTGAGTTCCTGCTACCCACATGGGAGATCCAGATTAAATTCCCCGGTACTGACTTGGCCTGACCGACCTCTGCCTGCTGTGGGCATTTGGGGAGTTAAATAGCCAATGGGAGATTCTTCAATGTCTATCTCCCTGCCTTTGAAACAATGTATTAAATACACAAAAGTTTAAAGAAAATAGAGCCTAAACATGAGATTCTCCTACCTTCTTGAGACGATACTGGTGAGAATTTGTCTCTTTATGTAGTCCAGATCTGTTGCTTGGCAGGTGATATTCTGCAATTTTCCCCTCAATTCTAAATTGGTAGTAAAGATGACTTCCTCTGACAGATTTGTGGTGGGGATAAAAGTTTAACTGATATTTTAAGTGTAGCATCTAGCAGAGTGGTAAATATAACACAGATGCAAAAAAAAAAGATAGGAAGTCTTTCTTGTTTAGGCTTTCACAAAATTCTATCTTATGAAAAATATGAACCAAACATTTCTTCCTTCTTTTAAACTCTGTTCAGCTGATACCAACTATGTATCAGGAACTATGATAGGTGAAGATGAAATAGTTTGGGCCTCAAGAAACTCAAGGTCTAGTGGGGAAGAAACAAATTGACATCCTTATAATAAAATATAATTAGTAGTAAGTACAAGAACTCCCAAGAGCAGGAAAACTGAATCTAACAAAATGCTAGCAGATTCCAGAAAGAAATACTTTACTTGAGTATTGAAGGATAAATAAGAGCATGTCAGATTTTTTTTTTCTTTTTGCTGGGAAGGAATTTCTGGGCAGAGAGAACAGGCCAAACATATATATTTGAGGAACATAAAATCTTTACCAACTAAACAAGTTCAAGGAGTGAAATGTCAGGCACAGATTAAAAAAAAAAAATGAAGCTCTTGAGTTAGGCAAGGTCTGGGTCATAGGTAGCTTATATGATATGGGCAGAAACGAGCAACCTTAAATGGATTATTTTAAAGGTCAGATTTATTTTGGGTACTTGTTTCTGGTTGGAGGATAGATTTCAAAAAGGTTAGGCCTGGAAAATGGGAGGCCAATTAGAGAGCTATTATAAAATTTCAGGTGCGAGACATTAAGAAACCCAAGAGGAAGAATGGTAAGGAAAAGATTCCAGAAATACTTACAAACTTAGTGCAAGACAACTCAAATGAGGTTACAAGAGAAGGCTAAGGCCGAACCACAGGCTTCTTGCTTGGGTGGCTGCGTGGGTAGAGATTTCCTAACCAGCAATCTGGAGTGTGGAAGACAGAGAGGTAGAGACAAAGAAAGATTCGGGCAGATATCATGAGTTAAGTTTCAGGAGCCATAGGAAAATAAGGATGACATATTTTGAGGTCATCAACATATGTTCAGCCAAAAAAAAGACAAAAATGGATGCAGTGTTTACAAAGAGAATTGAGTTATAATAGAAGAGGACTTGAGCCAAACTCTGGAAGACGTCTGTGCTGAGAAGAAATACCAAAGAAAAGAGGGCCAGTGTTGTGGCAAAGTGAGTTAAGTCACCACGTGCAACACAGTGGAAGTCCTGGCTGCTCCACTTCTAATTCAGCCCTAGCTAATGCACCTGGGAAGTCAGTGGAAGATGGCCCAAGTGTGTGGGCCCCTGTCACTAATGGAGACTCAGATGGAGTTCCAGGTTCCTGACTTTGAACTGATCCAGGAGCCGGTTGCGAGCATCCAGGGAATGAACCAGAGGCTGGAAAATTCTCTCTCTCTCTCTCTCTCTCTCTCTCTCTCTCTCTCATACTGCCTTTCAAATAAAAAAATACTTTTTTAAAAAAAGATTTGTTTATTTGACAGAGTTACAGAGGGAGAGACTGAGAGAGTCATATCTTCCATCTGTTGGTTCACTCGCCAAATGGCCATAACAACCAAGACTGGATTAGGCTAAAGCCAGGCACTAGAAGTTTCTTCCAGATCTCCCAGATGACTGGCAGGGGCCCAAGCACTTGGGCCATCCTCAGCTGCCTTCCCAGGCACATTAGCAAGGAGTTGGATCAGAAGTGGAGCAGCTGGGTTTCAAACTGGTGCCCATGAGGATGCTGTCATTGCATGTAGCAGCTTTACCCCGCTATACCACAATGCCAGTCCCAAGAAAATAAATCTTAAACACACACACACACACACACACACACACACACACACACACAGAAAAAATGCATTAAAAACTAAGATCCGAAAGGAAGAGTCCTCATGTAAATCCTACTGGACAGGAATGGTCAGCAGCCATATATTTAATGAGGTTTCACTCTGAAGCAATTTATAGTCTCCTCTTTGTTTTCATAAAGGATTTTCTAAAGTCATTTTAATTTATCTAGATAGACAGTGTTCATCTGCACCTCAATGCCTGTATCTGAAAACGTGCATAATGCTATCTTAAAAGGCAAAAGGCATCTTCTGTACTCCCAACACTGTGATTTCTCCTCTTCTTTTTTAAGACTTATTTATTTATTTTGTATGTCAGAATAACACACAGAGAGAGAGAGAGAGAGAATCTGCCATCTGCTATTTTACTCCCTAGATTGTCACAATGGCCACTGCTGGACTAGGTGGATGCCAGGAGCCAAAAGCTGTATCCAGGTCTCCCACATGGGTGGGAACACTTGGACTGCTACTCATGCTTTTCTCAAGCCATTAGCAGGAAGCTAGATTGGAAGTGGAGCAGCTGGGACATGAACTATCTTATGTGATGTTGATATATTCAATCCTACTTTCTTTGTCCTTGTATTTCCTTGGAGAATATTTATTTCTCAAACTTCCAAGATTTTTTTGTTTGGGTGCATCTCTTAAATGAAACATATAGTTGAGTTTGACATATTCTGCAAATCATTTTCTTTTCCTAAAATGTTACTGTCAACCATCCTCTCCATTTCTTCCAGTACCATTCGCTTTCATCAAGAACAAAAATGTGTTTTCCAACTAATGCTCTCTGTAGTTATGACAGAATTATACTTATTTTAATAAAAATTAAATGTAAACCATAAACATTCTTCTTCTAAATTTAATCTGAAAACAAGTGGGAAAACAGAGAAGTCAAATGTTTCCATGAGCTGTTAGATCATACAAACTGGGTTTTATTCATCTCTTAGTGGAGTTTATTTTATGATTGATACAGTCATGCTTTTATAACTAGATCTCAAGTTCTCTGAATGAGTGTCAAGTCACAGGGTTCTAATTCAAGAGTGATTTCTCTCAAATTTAGTACCACTCCTCTAATGTGATATGTTTCTAACAGAAGCAGAGCCAGCTTTCACATCCATAAGGCTCCTTGGAATGTCATCGGACCTGTGTGAGGGCAGAGGATAAACAGGAGAGAGTGATGATCTGGTCCTTGGCTCTTCCATTAAAAAATAAAATAAAATGCATTATTTCTGTGCTTGTGAAAATGATGTTGCTATGGAGACTGCCTTTATGAATCCAAATACAGTGATGTTAGCAACATGCTTCTGATTCCTACTGCCCATGAGTTCAGACTGTTTCTCACCACCCAAGCCTTTGCATCCTTTGTGGAATGTGCTTCTCCAGGGCAGCAGAGCAAGCCCTGTAAGGCTATAGGTCATCTTTCTCCAAACTAAATACAAAGTAGGGAGATACATTAGTGGCATTTTAAAGAGAAACATGTATTTATGCATTTTACAGAGAATGTTCATAAAAATCGCTTTCTCTATATTTCTCTGCACATGGGGAAAAGGAATAAATTTTGAAAATTATTTTCTTGTGTTTTTTTACAGTTTTCTGTGGAAATACTGCATGAATAATACTTAAACATGTTAATTTGATCTGTGTTGACTTATAAGAAATATGGCATACATTGAATCACATTTTCTTAGTGACATTTTTTCTTAAATTTTTAAAACAATAACAGATGCCCTGTTCATTATTTCCATAAACAAAAATTTCTGCTTCTAAATGTCGTGCTACTTGTATTTAGAAAGATGGTACCAAAATGCAAATCTCCTCTAGCCAAAACAAAATGAAAACCTATTTTTAAAAAAGATTTATTTACTTATTTATCTGAGAAGCAGAGTTACAGACAGAGTAGGAGAGACAGAGAGAGGTCTTCCATCCATTGGTTCACTCCCAAGGCTGGAGCTGAGCCGATCTGAAGCCAAGGGCCAGGGAATTCCTTCAGGGGTCCCAGCGTCTTCTACTGCTTTCCCAGGCCATCGGTAGGGAGCTGGATCAAAGCAGAGAAGCTGGGACTTGAACTGGTGCCTATACAGGTTGCTGGCACTGCAGGCAGATATTTAACCTGCTAAACCACAGCACTGGCTCTGAAAACCTATTTCTTTCCACTTCTTTTTTTTTTTTTTTTTTTTGAGAGTCATTTATTTATTTGAAAGACAGAGCTACAGGGAGGCAGAGGCAGAGGCAGAGAGAGATTGTCCATTTGCTGATTCACTCTCTAAATGGCTGCAATGGCTAGAGCTGTGTTGATCTGAAGCCAGGAGCCAGGAGCTTCCTCCAGGTCTTCCACATGGATGCAGGGGCCCAAGGACTTAGGCCATCTTCCACTGCTTTCCCAGGCAATAGCAGAGAGCTGGATCGGAAGTGGAACAGCCAGGTGTCAAACTGGCACCCATATGGGATGCCAGCACTGCAGGCGGCAGTTTTACCCACTATACCACAGCGCTGGCCCTGAAAACCTATTTCTTAAATGTGAACACAGTAATGATGAAACTGGGAAATAATGAAATAATTTTCCTGAATTAGGAGTTTTAATAGCATCTGATTTTAGTTTACAAAGTGTTACTATGTAATCTAGTGCAACTTTAAAGTCCATGGTTTTATTAATAACAAGATAACACTGGGAGCATTTCTTTCCCTGAGCTCTCATTGCACCTGTGCATGCTTCTTGGACAGCTGGTCTATAATGGTAAGGACTGACTTTCTTATTAATGTTTGCCCATACCGTGAGACACTGCTGTACTGCCTCTGAGTTTTCCTTCCTCTGTCCCTAGCCTGACAAATGAGAAACACTCCACCTTTGTTGAACAGGTACAGATTATATCTTGGTAAAGATTTACTGAATTCTTCCTATCTTTTTCATTGAAGGGTATTTTAAAAATGTTTATTTGTGATTTTCAATTGAATATATATCTTAAACTCTCAAGTTCTTTCCCTAGTCTTGGAATGTGTTTATATACAAGTAATGAATTTACATATAATGGTATGTAAAATTTCAGGGATTGGATAGGTACCAGAAGAACATCTCATTAAGTTTCCCTGTTACAAGAAATTTACCTTTAATAAGAAATTTAGTTTAGCAGTTACAATGTTGGTTAATATGCCAATATCCCGATCATAATCCTTGGGTTCAATTCCTGGCTCTGACTCCTGACTCTAGCTTGCTTGGTCTAGAAATCAAATCCCCACCATGCATGTGGTAGACTTGGCATTTAGGGAGTGAACTAGTGGATGGGAATGCTCTCTTCCTCTCTTTATCTATTTTGATATCTCAAATAAATTACTAAATTTTAAATAAAAAAAAGTAGTTTAAAAAACTTTGTTGGGGGCAGGCAGCAATTTGGCATAGCTGATAAAATTTTTATCTGGGAGTTATCAGAAGATGGCTTAAGTTATTGGGTCTTGGAGTCCCTGCCACTCGTTTGTGACACTTGGATGGACTTCCTGGCTCCTGGTTTGCCCTGGCTGTTGTGAATAGAGGAGTTGTGAGTTGGGGGGTGAACCAGCAGATGGAAGATAGATCTCGCTCTTTCCTTCTGTCACTCTGCCTTTCAAAGAAATAAAAATAAACAAATTTTATATATAATTGTTGACCATTTTTGTCATATGATAGTTTCTTTAGTTATAAAATATCATCTATGCTTAAAACTAACTCAAAATTACAGAAGTCTACTTCTTTACTTATCATTTTAAACACGTATTTATTACTATTTCAAAAGCTTATATTGCAATCAGTGTGTTTTAATATTATCTCTTTCATAATTCTATTTCAAATTTGTGAATTTAGAAACATACTCAGCTTTTCTAGACAGCCGGAGCAGTTCATGGTCCAGCACAATCTGAGAATCCCTGCAGTGACCCTACCATGCATAAGTCTGTCTTATGTTCAGTAGCATTAGCCTGAAATTGTTTGATAGTAGCATGTGCTTAGAAATCATTTTCAATCTATTCCATCGATTTTAGGTGAACTATTTTTGTGTTTAGGTGATTCTGACAATCCCATTGAATTTGGTACAATGAGAACACAATGCCTTACACTAAATAGTGATCTGTGTGCAGCAAATTGTGTATGGTAAGCCTGGTCATTGGAGAGGCCTCAATAGTTACATAGTTATAAAATGCACGTGTGTGATGCCTGTCATTACAACACAACTGTGGACAATAGAACAGATGGCATTGAAGGACCAGTTAGAAATTTTATCTCAAACCCAGATGCCAGTTTGCATTCACATACAGCAATTTTTTCAATGTGACTTAATGGTAAAGTGAAATACTTGGTAAGCCCCAACTTTTGGCTTCTCCCAACCTGGCAGAACCTCACCATGATCACAAAATACTGTAAGCAGATTTTCTCCAATGAATATGTGAGGAGTTTCAAGGGACTCAAACCATTGAACATCTCGTAGCTGAAAATCTGCTCTTATGCTTTGATGCAAATTTGTGGTTTGAACCTCTCAGGACCAACTGTAATTTCTATATAATAAGTCTAATAAGTCAGATTTATAATTTTTCACTAAAATAATCATTTGCAGGATCATTGGGTGGCTGCAGTCTTTCTCTAGTTCTGTCATTATTCAACTTTAGCATTCTTCAGGTGACCTAAATTGAATTTTAGCCACAAAGGTAAGTGGTGCATATAAAGTATATACAAATACACATTAATCCACAAATATATATAGATGAATATTGCAACCTTGTGTTCGATAGAAAAAAATTCACCAGAAATTTCTCTCATTGCTTGCTCTCTCTCTCTCTCTCCCTCTCTCTCTTCACCCCCTGTTTTAGTCCTTAGTCCCTAAAATCTCTATACCAAACTATTTCAGATTTGGAATATGGAAGCAACATTTGGATGCATGCATCAATAAGTAATGTGTCACCTTGATTCCTGCCCTTTTCTCAGAATTGAAATATTCTGGCAATGTGAGAATCAGCAGTACATATAAGCTCTGATTTGTACTGTATCCTGCAAAAATAGTCTCCTAGCTAGTTTATAACTAGGTCACAAGAATGCTTTTCCTAATTCTGGAAGACCAGAAGCTTCAAACTTATAGGAAGCATAAAAAGATCAGCGAGTTCCAAGTGCTTCAGCCCTCACAATGGTGAAAGAATACTAGGATAGAAGCTTTTTTATTTTTTTTATTTTTTTTCTTTTACAGATAGAGTTAGACAGTGAGAGAGGGAGAGACAGAGAGGAAAGTCTTCCTTCCATTGGTTCACCCCCCAAATGGCCTCTACAGCTGGAGCTACAGAAAGGCATATCTTTATTGCTTACTTTTGTCTCTTCTCTCTCCTGGTATATCTGAAGTGAGAAGTACTTTCTCCTGCAGAGACTCAGGTTTGATTTCTGCTGATGACAAATTGAGCTTTCACTGGTCAGACAAGCCATGGTAAAGGGACGTGTGTGTTAAACCCATGCATTTGCACTGACTTGGCAATTCACCATTGAACAAGTGTTGGGTTTGTTGGAAATCAGGCTGATATCCATAAAGTAGGGCATTCTGTTCACCTGATTATTAAGACCTGTCTCATCAGAAGTCAATATACATCTGAAACACAATTAACCACATATGCCAACCTCACCCACATATCTCTTCCACAAACGTTTCCATCCCCATCCTCAGGTACCATATCAATCATCCAAACTAAGGGAATAATATTCAGCCTGACTCATATCATCTCTTCCTCTAGACAAAATGGACAACCCTGTGGTGAACTCTGCTCACTGTGCTTCAGATTCATACCCGCTCGGGTTGAGATGCCGCACATCCTATTACAGTTGATTTTAGAAGTGCAAGAGGAAATTTTCCCCCTTTTTTTGTTTTTTGAGAACTACTTTTAAGATTTTTTTATTTTTTTACTTTTATTAATATAAAGATAATAGATTTCATGTGCTTCATTGGTACAGTTCTAAGAAGATAACCATAATACGCCCATCTATCTACATTTCCCTCCTACACCCACCAGTTCTCTCCCTTTTCTTCTCATTAATTTTTGCAAAGACATGATTTTAATCTATTCTATAATCACAGGCTTAATTTATCGCTACCCATACTATTCAACAAGGAAAAAGTAGAAGATCCCAGTTCCACAGGAGTAGTGGGGTTCAGGCATTTATTTCTCCTCTGATGGTGCATCAAACAGAACTCTCCATATAACTGTAGCTGAAGGTGGCAAGCACGTGGCAGGTTACACAGCAGGATGGATACTGGAGGGAGACCAATCTGTTTCCCTGTATTTGTTTGTGTGCTCTGTGTTGGTTAGTGCATGATCCCACATAGTCTACCACCGCTTGAAGGTGCAATGGTGCTGGGCAGGTCCTATTTTATCAATTAATGGATCAGATGGCACTCCGTTCATGAAGAGCAATATGGTTCCATGGTACTACTGCCAGGAAGCCAGTCTTGTCTTCCAGGTCCCAGAACTAAGCTAAGAGGACTCCCTCTTGAAGAGAAACAAGTCATTTGTCCAAGCAGTCATGATTGCCTAAGTATCTTAGTGAAGTGGTTTTTAAAATGTGTGACCTCAGGATTCTCCAGGAAATGCCTTTTGATGTGTAATCCAGTAAAAGACACTGAGGAGATCTTGAACAAAACAAACACACATGAACATTTTTGCCTTATTATAGCCTTGTATTTTATATTTTCCTTTTTATTCTATCCTATTTCATATTTTTAACACTGCTGTTCAAGACCTGTTAAATGGATTTCACAATGTGCTAATGGGTCAGAACACACAGTTTGAAACATGCTGCCCTAGAGGTCTCACAGTAATTCTCTTACTGGGATTTCCTAAAGGAACCAGGCAATAATCCAATCAGCTGTAGAAGGGTCAAGCAGAATCAATTCTGCTGCTTCAGAAGGTCCAACTAACAGAGCTGCTTGCCCTGCAGGACCCGATGAAGAAGCTTCTCTGGGTCACACGTACAGCTAGCAACCCGCAGGGCACCCAGTAAGTGGGTCACAGCATCGCCTGTCAATGTGCTGTGCATCACCATCAAACTTAAAAGGTCCACCAACACTTTTCCCTTCGTCAGCTAAGCTGTAGCAGCTTTTGTTTCAGTACTGCAGAAGCTGTGATTCAGTAATGGGAGTCACATTTCAAACACAGTCACGTGTTGCTTAATGAGGGAGATGTTGCTTAATGACAGAGATATTTCTAAGAAATGAGTCAATAGATAACTTTGTTGTGCGAACATCACAGAGCCTTACACAAACTAAGACCCCTATAACATCAATAGGAAATATAATCAATGGAACCACCATGGCTTACGTGGTCCATCATTTAATGAAACATCATTAGACAGCACATGATTATACAACTCGAAGTACCTTTATTATTAACAACCAACATGACTCAATTGAAAATGTGCAATGAACCCCACTTTGGAAAGCTGGAGGATAGAACTGCTGCAGAAGTTCCTACCAGATAAAAAGGGACACAAGAGACTTTCCAGGGTCCAGATAGACTTAACAGAAGAAGGTAAAAAATACACAGGCGGTCAGAGATTTATCTTCAAGTCTACAATAGGTGATTCTGCTCAAAACATCCAGATAAGTTGGAGAATCTGAGAGATGTGAGGGTTTTTTCCCCCCTGGATCCTACACAGCAGTAGCAATTGGGACTCCTTTGAATCCTGAGCTAGTGCATGGCAACCATAGATCCTGCTTCACAAGGAAAAGCAGTCAGAAGTCATGGGTCCAGAGAGCCAAACAGGGTCTGATCTACCATGTGAAGTCTTAGGAGATCAAGGAAGTTCCAGCAGCCCCAGACTTCAGTAGGGGAAGAAACACAGACAACAACACAACCAGAGTAGATAGCTATGCTGCTGTAGGTGCTAGCGCCTGTGGCCAGCTATACAAGAAACCCAAGAGGGCCCTGAAGACACACACTTCACGCATAAATTGCAGCCTCTCCCATAGTTCCCATGGCGGGAGGGCTGTTGGTATGTGCACCAAAATTACCTATATATGTTGAAATATCGTGAATAAGGAAAAGAAAATTTCATTGTCTTTAAAAAATTAATATTATGAATAAATAGAAAACTGAAGAAAGGTTCAACATACAATGAATTGGAGCAGTTTTTTCCCGAGTTTTAGTTTCTCAGGAAAGTGGCATAATAAATTATGCAATATCAAACCATACTTACAAAAAATAGAGCAGACTGAGAGAAAAAAACTGCATTATGTAGGTTCTGCACAATACTAAGAGTTGAGGAAGTAATGAAATCCATGTCTAATACACTGTGTGTTCCAAAAACTTTATTCCAAAAGTTTAAAGTCCCTTAAACTTCCTTCTATGTAAATGCAACCTGGATTTACAATTTGGGGGATAAAGGTAGAAGAATGCATCTCTGTATTAGATTTCTCCTCACTATTTATCAGCTAAAAAGGGTGATCCCAGAAGCTAAGTGAAATACTTCAATAAACTATTTCTGCAGAGTTAATGTATTATGTATGAGCAAGATGGATATATAATTGTCATTATGACCTCCAAGAGGAGATTAGAGGATAACAAAATTTTTTATTAGGAACCCGTGATACACAAGTAAAACATCCACAAGGATTATGTATAATTATCCCTAGGTAATATGTACAATTAGACAGAGGTAATTATAATAGCTCTAGCAAATATTTAATCATGAATTCAAAACAGAAAATTGCACCAAAGTCATAGATTTTATAGAAAATGTTATCTGTTTCAAAAATAATAAGAATTAGCACTTGTGACATATATCAAAGCATATTCAGACAAATCAAAATTCTTAGGTGATCACATTTCCAGACTAACACCACATCTATACATGTCTATAAAATCTCATTCAGGAAAATTTACCTTTGAAATCAGAAATATAGTGCTAGATTCTAACCAACGTCTTTTCTTCCTCGTAAAAGCAACATCACACTGCATTAATCACTTATGATAACTGTTAACAACACACCCAGGGATGGGTAACTTTACCAGGCAAAAAAGTTTATTTAGCTCACCATTCTGGAGGTTCAAGACCATGACCCTGGTGTCATCTGGGCTCTTGTAAGAACTTCATGGCAGACAGCGCAAGGCAATAGGAGTGTGTGTGCGTGAACAATCACATCACCAGACAGGAAGACAAAGAGAAGAGGGACCAGGCTTGTTCCTTTTACAACAAACTTCTCATGACAGAACCAGGGAGTCCCTCAAGAACTACCCCCACTTCCTCCTGAGGACATCTCCCTCGATGAACTGAAGACTGACCACCATTTCCCACCTTTGAAAAGCCCCCCACCTCCCTACATAACCACACTGGGGACCAAGCTCTGAACCATGGATGTTTTGGGAACAAACCATATCCAAATCATACCAGCTACTGACCTCTGATCCATCCATACCCCCTTTTCCTCCTGCATTTATTGCATCCCTTTTGAGCCTCTAAAAACCTCTCTCCCTTGTCTTAAATTCTATGAAAACTCCCTGATAGATGATCTGGTTTGGCTCCTGGATTCTCCTTCGGGACTAAGGAGCTTCTTCCTCTCATTCTTTGGGACTAAGGAACTTCTTCTTCACCCTCTTCCCCTCTCCCTCTGTGGGATCTCCCACAACTACAGACAGCCACCTTGATCAGAGTTCTGTCCCCTCCCCAGGATATGCTGTCATCAATGACTGGTAGGAATATGACAGCCAGGTCTCCTTGGTCCTGTCTATCATGGCTCTGAAGGATCATGCAACACCCACTACAAGCTGGCAGAGCCATGGTAGTGGCTGCAATGGATTCCAGCTCCTCCCTCTGCGTCTCCCCAAAACATTCCCTGTGGTAACTGGCTGTCCCTGCAGGCTGCCTCAGAGATGCTCTCCTGGGAAACCTGTCCTAATTTCGCCTCTTTGGAAATAATGACTATCTAAACTCACAAGAGATATTTACAAAATGTGACTGAAGTGACAACCTTAAATGGCCTCTCCATTTGCTCAATGTAAAAACAAAACACCAAATTGTGAAAAAAAAATAGACTGTAAGATATTCCACTAGCAGACAATAGAAACTGTTTTTGCTTGTTCTCAGTACTATGGTACTTAATATTCCATATATGTATATATATATATATATATGTATATATATTAATTCTAAAATAAAATATGCCATTTTAATTATTAATTTTAAAATCACACTTCCCTTGTATAATTTAGTTAAAATAAATTAGCCAATGGATGTCACCTAATATTTGAGAACAGCTAATATTTGTTTGATGTGTCTTAAGCATATTAAGCTGTCAGCACCCCACATGAGTACAATTCATGTCCCAAATGCTCCACTTCTGCTGCAGCTCCCTGCTAATGCACCTGGGAAAGCAGCGAAAAATGGCCCAAGATTTGGGCCTTTACCAGCCATGTGGGAGACCCAGATGGATTTCCAGACTCCTGGCTTTTGCCTGGCCCAGTCCTGGTTGTTGCTGCCATTTGGGAAGTGAACCAAAGGATTGAAGAGCTCTATCTTTCTCTGTGTGTTGTTCCTTCTTTCTAAATCTACCTTTCAAATAAATTCTTTAAAAAAAAAAAAAGAATGGCTTTGAGGATAAACCAACAAAAGAAAGACCTTTCTCTCTGTCTCTCTCTCTCTCTCACTGTCTATAACTCTACTGTCAAATTAATAAAAAATGAATGGCAATGAAAATATTTTCAAAATTTAATATATGAAAAAGCATTTTTCAGGGATACTGTTTCCTTGTCTACCACAGACAAAACACATTTAAGAAAAACACCAGTGCAATATCCAAGAGTTTGGGAGGCTATTTGCATTTTTACTGTTGCTTTTGAAAAACAGTAAAGGGAGAATATACCATTATCTCATGAAAAATTTGTTAAGCTATCTTTGAGACTCTTCAATATCATACACAATATGGCAAGAGAATTGTTCGCAATCTCCTTCCTCTGTTCACTCAGCTGCCCAGATTTGTACTCCCTGAATCTCTGCAGTTTCTCCCATTGTGTTTACAAACACATATGTTTGAAATAATAAATAGAAAGAGAGTCCTTGGAGCTACTTAAGCAATAACAATTTCCTTCTTAATGTGTGGAGTAGGGAGAAGTTGATGAATATTCATATTCATGTTTTTTCTTTGATCTCTGTCATTTCACCTCCTTCAACACTTTTTTAATTGCCCTGTAATTTATTAAATCTACATATCTTCAAATGGACGATTTAATTAGCTTTGGCAAATATACACCTGTGTAACTAATAGCCAATGTTCAAATTCTATAAAACATTTGCATTAACCCAGAAGTTTTACAACCCTGTAAGACAATTCTCTACAACTAATAGAGCAGTATAATGACTTTATTATCTTTTTATGATTCACCTATATTTTTTCATACTTCAGTATTTCATTATTTTTATTGTTAAGTGGTATTTTTGTGCAAGTATGAGTACACCATTGTTTGTTTATACATTCTCTTGTTACAGTATATTTGAGCTTTTCTGGTTTTTTACTCTCTCCTGCTACTTTGTATTTAATCATATATTGAAATAATATGTCTTTCTTTAAACCTGCTTTGTTAATTTCATATTGATCCTATCAGCGAAAACTTAAGTTTAATAGTACCACATTTTAGGGAGATTTTAGAGTGACCAAAACTTTAAATTCTACTATATGGAATGAAAACTGCTATAATCACTTTGCAGAGCAATTTGGCAACAACTAAGAAATCTGTAGAGATGCATTTTACACTATCAGTAATTCTATCCCTAGTTATGTGCTTTTAAGAAACTCAGATATGTATATAATAAATGAAGACATCTACAAAAATTTTAATTACAGATTTTTTGTAAAAGCAAAAAGTTAAACCAACCTAAATGTCATTTCAACATAAAAATGAATACATTGTGATATGTCCAATATTACAAAGAACAAAAATAGCCAAATATGAGTTATTTTGATCTACTTTGATAATTCTCACAATTCTAATATTAGACAAAGAAAAAACTAAGTTCAAAAGAATGTTATTCAGATATTTAAAATAATAAAGGATAGCACAAGAAATACAAAAAAATGACAAATATCACATGGAGAATAAGTTTCCTCTGCAGAAATGAAAGAATAATTAAAGACAGGATACTCCAGTGAATTTTCATTAAGCTAGGTTGTGAATATATGAAAGGCCCTTATTATATTCTTGTGTATAATGTCTGAAATCCTAAAAACACATCAACATTTTTCATGATACTAAAATCACTCAGAGATGAAGACATCATTCAATATCCCTAAGAAAATTCTTTAAAAAGTATATTGGAGTAAAAAGAATGATTTGGAAGATGCTGAAAGAGATGAACCTCTGGACTTCTGATTCTGGGAACCACCATTGCCAATAGCTAAACACGATGACTGAGAGACAGGATATGTTGAAAGAGTATGCAGAAAAGGTGTTTTAATTACTTTTACTATTTATGCTATAACATGACACATTTAAATATATTAGAATCAGATGCACACATAGAAAATTCCAGACAGTTGCGTGCTGGTAAATGTCTCATAACCCACTTAGGACAAGGAGAGCAATTAAAACCATTGTTTGTAGAGATGACCAATTCTGTGGCACAAATATTCTCACTATGGCCATCACCTCTGATGAACACAAAGTTGGGAAAAGAGGCACTTAACCAGCTGGCATGGATGAGCTCCAGCATTCTCTGTAGTAGAGAAGAGATATGTGTTACAGGATATTCCAATGAGACAGGAGAGTTCTGACACTAAAGTCACCCATTGCCCACAATGACAATGGGGTTATACCAATGCTCAAAGTAATGCAAATGTATTCAAAACACATACTGAAATGGGAAACCTAGGTAGTTCCTGTTTGACCTCAGAGTAGGAAGTTGTAACTTTTCCTGCATTTCACAGGCTAAATTTATATCCTTTTGAAAAGCACATCTATTTCTAAAAAAAAAAACAAAAAAATTCCCCACTGCCTTGAAATTTAAGTCAGTGGAATTATATTTTACATTTTTATCATAATAAAATTATGACGTTCTTATAGGATTATGTAAATAAACACATTTACAAGAGCTAAACTGATAATGAAGGGTGTGCAAATGGAGTTGGTGACATAAGGAGAAGATGGTGCAGAAGTACAATTTTCAGTTCCCAAAAACATCCTGGAAAGAGCTAGCAATACACAGCTGATGATGATTCCATCTGTGAGGAGAGAGAATAGAGCCAGGTAAGTTAAGATTCCACGCATGTCTTTAGAAGTTGTAGGTACTAATATTAAAAGATCTATTTTCGAGAGAGCGGCAAGATGGCGAAATAGGAAGGGAGCACACCGATAGTCTGGGGAGAGACAGTTTAATAAAACTGGAGATACTGCAGGATCAAGGAAGAGTAGGGGAAGAAACAGCAGAGGAAACGCTTCCGGAACTGGAGATTCACAGTGGATCTGTGTGGAGAGCATGGGAGCCCGCAGTTTTGGACACTAGCAGCAGATTCAACACTCCAGCGCTGGAACGCGGGGTGAGCCGAACCTCAATAGCTTGAGATACCAGAAGGGAAGCAGAAAGAGGAGACTAGAGTGAACAAGGCTTAAAACCCTGCGGGGAAAAGTTCACCAGGCTAACTAGGAGAGAGAGAGAGAGAGAGAGAGAGAGAGAGAGAGAAAGTGACCCATACGGACACGAGTTTCTCTCTCTCCGCTCACCTCTCAAAGGTGAGCAAGACAAAGAGCAGGCGCCATTTTGGAATACATCATATGCAGGGCGACCTCGGGTCAGCACCGGCCCCGAGCCTAGCAGAAAAACCTGACTCTGGGTAGGAGGGGTGAAATAACAGGAGATTAGAACCTAATGAATGTGTGGTGCTAATGAACTGAGACTGTGAAAAAAGAGACGGTGGGGGAGAGAACTCACGGAAACCACGAATTCATGTGAGTACTCTCCAGAGACGCTACAGTTCAGTAGCCGTGGCAGCCCAGTGGGAGACTACAGGAGAATCTCAGCCGACACAAAGGGCCACAAAGATTCCTTCTCTGGTCCTTGGGAAAGAGCTTCCAATCTCTGGCTCCTGTGGGTATATCATTCGCCTGCTAACCACCCCCAATTCCATTCAGCTGTGTGGAATTCCTTCCCCTTTGAACCAAAAAAAAAAAAAAGTAACAGAGAGAGATGTACAACGCCTAACCTGGGAGTGTCTCCTTTGACACACACTCAACCCTGAGGAACCAAACAGAGCTCTCAGGCCACACCCATCTCAAGCCTCTAAGGCTCCATCAAAAGCAGACAGTCCACTTAATCTAGAGTCATAGTATAACAAGAAAAAAACACCACACCACAGTGAAGAAACCAATATGCCAAACAACAAACGCAAAAACCGAGGGAACAATAACAAGGAAGACACTATGGCGTCCCCAAATGAAAAAGACACCCCAATTCAAGATTACAAAGATGATGAGATAGAAGAGATGCAAGAAGCAGATCTCAAAAAATTGATAAGAACACTAAGAGGTACTCAAAAACAAATTCTTGAACTACAGAAATCCTTAACGGACGAGGTAGAAAATCTCTCTCGTGAAAATGAAATATTAAGGAGGAATCAAGCTGAAATGAAACAACTAGTAAAACATGAAACTGTGATAGTGATGAGAAATCATAATGAAGTGAAGAATTCAATAGATCAAATGAAAAACACATTAGAGAGCCTTAGAGAGAATATCAGACTTAGAAGACAGAGCACAGGAAAATATACAGTCAAACCAAAGAAAAGAAGAGGAAATTAGAAATCTAAAAAATATTGTTGGGAATCTATAGGATACTATTAAAAAACCCAACATTCGAGTTCTAGGAGTTCCTTAAGGCATGGAGAGGGAGAAAGGATTAGAATGCCTTTTTAGTGAGATAATAGCAGAAAATTTCCCAGGTTTGGAGAAGGAGAGAGACATCCTAGTACAGGAAGCTCATAGAACTCCTAGTAAACATGACCAAAAGAGATCCTCATCACAACACATTGTGATTAAACTCACCACAGTGAAACAGAAAGAAAAGATCCTAAAATGCACAAGAGAGAAACATCAGATTACTCTCAGAGGATCTCCAATTAGACTCACGGCAGATTTCTCAACAGAAACCCTACAAGCTAGAAGGGAATGGCAAGACATAGCCCAGGTACTTAGAGAGAAAAACTGCCAGCCCAGAATATTATATCCTGCAAAGCTCTCATTTGTAAATGAAGGTAAAATAAAGACCTTTCATTGCAAACAAAAATTGAATGAATTTGTTGCTACTCGTCCAGCCCTGCAAAAGATACTTAAAGATGTGTTACACACAGAAACACAGAAACACAGCCATCAACATGAAAGAAGGTAAATGAAGGGAACCTCACAGCAAAAGATTACAGGGAATTCAAAGCATACATTAGAAAATATCTTTGGCAAATGGCAGGGCAAAGTTACCACTTATCAATAGTCACATTGAATGTTAAAGGTCTAAACTGTCCAGTTAAAAGACAGAGATTGGCTGATTGGGTTAAAGAACAAAAACCATCTATTTGCTGCTTACAAGAAACACATCTTAACAACGCAGATCCATACAGACTGAAAATAAAAGGATGGAACAAGATATACCATGCCAACAGAAATGAAAAAAGAGCGGGTGTAGCCATCTTAATATCGGACTACATAAACTTTAACACAAAAACTGTTAAGAGAGACAAAGAGGGGCACTATATAATGATTAAGGGATCAATACTACAGGAAGATATAACAATTATCAATGTATATGCACCTAATTACAGGCCACAGGTTTATTTAAAAAATTTGTTAAGAAACTTAAAGGGAGACTTAGACCCCAACACAATAGTACTGGGGGACTTCAGTACTCCACTCACAGATATTGACAGATCGACAGGACAGAAGATCAACAAGGAGACAGTAGATTTAAACAACACTATAGCCCAAATGGATCTAACAGATATCTACAGAACTTTTCATCCTACACATAAAGCATTTACATTCTTCTCAGCATTACATGAAACCTACTCTAGGATTGACCACATATTTGGCCATAAAGCAAGTCTCAGCAAATTCAAAAGAATTACAATCATACGATGCAACTTCTCAGACCATAATGGAATGAAGTTGGAAATTAGCAACTCAGGAATCCCTAGAGCATATGCAAACACATGGAGATTGAACAACATGCTCCTGAATGAACAATGGGTCACTGAAGAAATCAAAAGAGAAATCAAAAATTTTCTGGAAGTAAATGAGGATAACAGCACAACATACCAAAACTTATGGGATACAGCAAAAGCAGTGTTAAGAGGAAAGTTTATATCAATAGGTGCCTACATCAAGAAACTGGAAAGGCACCAAATAGATGAGCTTTCAATGCATCTCTAGGATCTAGAAAATTTGCAGCAAACTAGACCCAAATCTAGTAGAAAAAGAGAAATAATCAAAATCAGAGAAGAAATCAAAAGGATTGAATCCAAAAAAAATTAGAAAAAATCAGCCAAACGAGGAGCTGGTTTTTTGAAAAAATAAACAAGATTGACACCACATTGGCCCAACTAACTAAAAAAAGAAGAGAAGACCCAAATCAATAAAATCAGAGATGAAAAAGGAAATGTAACAACAGACACCACAGAAATCAAAAGAATCATCAGAAATTACAACAAGGACTTGTATGACAGCAAACAGGGAAACCTATCAGAAATGGATAGATTCCTGGACACATGCAACCTACCTAAATTGAACCAGGAAGACATAGAAAACCTAAGCAGACCCATAAGTGAGTCAGAAATTGAATCAGTAATAAAGGCCCTCCCAACAAAGAAAAGCCCAGGACCAGATGGATTCACTGCTGAATTCTACCAGACATTTAAAGAAGAACTAACTCCAATTCTTCTCAAACTATTCAGAACAATCAAAAAAGAGGGAATCCTCCCAAATTCTTTCTATGAAGCCGGCATCACCTTAATTCCTAAGCCAGAAAAAGATGCAGCATTGAAAGAGAATTACAGACCAACATCCCTGATGAACATAGATGCAAAAATCCTCAACGAAATGCTGGCCAATAGACTGCAACAACACATCAGAAAGATCATCCACCCAGACCAAGTGGGATTCATCCCTGGTTTGCAGGGATGTTTCAATATTTGCAAAACAATCAACATGATACACCACATTAACAGACTGCAGAAGAAAAACCATATGATTATCTCACTAGACGCAGAGAAAGCATTCGATAAAATTCAACACCCTTTCATGATGAAAACCCTAAACAAACTGGGTATAAAAGGCACATTCCTCAATACAATCAAAGCAATTTATGAAAAAGCCACGGCCAATATCCTATTGAATGGGGAAAAGTTAGAAGCATTTCCACTGAGATCTGGTACCAGACAGGGATGCCCACTCTCACCACTGCTATTCAATATAGTGCTGGAAGTCTTAGCCAGAGCTATTAGGCAAGAAAAAGAAATTAATGGGATAGAAATTGGGAAGGAAGAACTCAAACTATCTCTCTTTGTAGACGACATGATTCTTTATTTAGGGGACCCAAAGAACTCTACTAAGAGACTGTTGGAACTCATAGAATAGTTTGGCAAAGTAGCAGGATATAAAATCAATGCACAAAAATCAACAGCCTTTGTATACACAGGCAATGCCACGGCTGAGGAAGAACTGCTAAGATCAATCCCATTCACAATAGCTACAAAAACAATCAAATACCTTGGAATAAACTTAACCAAGGACATTAAAGATCTCTACAATGAAAATTACAAAACCTTAAAGAAAGAAATAGAAGAGGATACCAAAAAATGGAGAAATCTTCCATGCTCATAGATTGGAAGAATCAATATCATCAAAATGTCCATTCTGCCAAAAGCAATTTACAGATTCAATGCAATACCAATCAAGATACCGAGGACATTCTTCTCAGATCTGGGAAAAATGATGCTGAAATTCATATGGAGACACAGGAGACCTCAAATAGCTAAAGCAATCTTGTGCAACAAAAACAAAGCCGGAGGCATCACAATACCAGATTTCAGGACATACTACAGGGCAGTAGTTATCAAAACAGCATGGTACTGGTACAGAAACAGATGGATAGACCAATGGAACAGAATAGAAACACCAGAAATCAATCCAAACATCTACAGCCAACCTATATTTGATCAACGATCCAAAACCAATCCCTGGAGTAAGGACAGTCTGTTTAATAAATGGTGCTGGGAAAACTGGATTTCCACGTGCAGAATCATGAAGCAAGATCCCTACCATTCACCTTACACAAAAATTCATTCAACATGGATTAAAAATTTAAACCTACGACCCGACACCATCAAATTATTAGAGAGCATAGGAGAAACCCTTCAAGACATAGGTACTGGCAAAGACTTCCTGGAAAAGACCCCAGAAGCACAGGCAGTCAAAGCCAAAAATAACTACGGGGATTGCATCAAATTGAGTAGATTCTGTACTGCAAAAGAAACAGTCAGGAAAGTGAATAGGAAACCGACAGAATGGGAAAATATGTTTGCAAACTATGCAACAGATAAAGGGTTGATAACCAGAATCTACAAAGAAATTAAGAAACTCCACAACATCAAAACGAACAACCCAGTGAAGAGATGGGCCAAGGACCTCAATAGACATTTTTCAAAAGAGGAAATCCAAATGGCCAACAGACACATGAAAAAATGTTCAAGATCACTAGCAATCAGGGAAATACAAATCAAAACCACAATGAGGTTTCACCTCACCCCGGTTAGAATGGCTCACATTCAGAAATCCACCAACAATAGATGCTGGAGAGGATGTGGGGAAAAAGGGACACTAATCCACTGTTGGTGGGAATGCAAACTGGTGAAGCCACTATGGAAGTCAGTCTGGAGATTCCTTAGAAACCTGAATATAACCCTACCATTCAACCCAGCCATCCCACTCCTTGGAATTTACCCAAAGGAAATTAAATTGGCAAACAAAAAAGCCGTCTGCACAGTAATGTTTATTGCGGCTCAATTCACAATAGCTAAGACTTGGAACCAACCCAAATGCCCATCAACAGTAGACTGGATAAAGAAATTATGGGACATGTACTCTACAGAATACTATACAGCAGTCAAAAACAATGAAATCCGGTCATTTGCAACAAAATGGAGGAATCTGGAAAACATCATTCTTAGTGAATTAAGCCAGTCCCAAAGAGACAAATATCATTTGTTTCCCTTGATTGGCGACGACTAACTGAGCACCAAAGGGGAAACCTGTTGAAGTGAAATGGACACTATGAGAAACAGTGACTTGATCAGCTCTTGTGCTGACTGTTGTTGTACAATGTAATACTTTATGCATTTTAGTATTTTTTTATCCTAGTACTAGTGGTTGAACTCTGTAATTAACACACAATTATTCTTAGGTGTTTAAATTTTAACTGAAAAGTGATCTCTGTGAAATATAAGAGTGGGAATAAGAGAGGGAGCAGATGTACAATTTGGGACATGCTCAATTGGACCTGCCCCAAATGATGGAGTTAGAATTGTGCCAGGGGATTCCAATACAATCCCATCAAGGTGGCATGTACCAATGCCATCTCACTAGTCCAAGTGATCAATTTCAGCTCACAATTGATCACACTGATAGGTCTAAGAGTCAAAGGGATCACACAAACAAGACTAGTGTCTGCTAATACTAACTGATAGAATCAAAAAGGGAGAGAATGATCCAACATGGGAAGCGAGATACACAGCAGACTCATAGAATGGCAGATGTCCTAAATAGCACTCTGGCCTCAGAATCAGCCCTTAAGGCATTCGGATCTGGTTCAAGAGCCCATGAGAGTATTTTAGGCACGGAATGCTAAGACACTCTGAAAAACAAAAAAAAAAAAAAAAGAAGAAGAAGAAGAAGACCTAAATGAATGATCGCTGTGAGTGAGATCCCAGTGGAAAGAATGGGGCCATCAATGAAGGAGGTACCTTTCTCTGAAGGGAGGTGAGAACTTCCACTTTGACTATGACCCTCTTGGAATAAGATCGAAGTCGGCGAACCCTAAAGGCTTCCATAGCCTTGGCAACTCATGACTAGAGCCTAGGGAGATTACTGATGCCATAAACAAGAGTGTCAAATTGTTAAATCAACAGCAGAAGTCACGGTGTACTTACGTCTCATGAGGGTTCTGTCCTTAATGTGTTATCCAATGTGAAATAATGCTATTACTAGTTCTGAAACATTATTTTTACACTTTGTGTTTCTGTGTGGGTGGAAACTGATGAAATCTTTACATAGTATATACTGAATCGATCTTCTGTATATAAAGATAATTGCAAATGATTAAAAAATCTTGGTGTTAAATTGGAAATTGCATAGATAATTAATCAATTATTTAAAAAAATCAAGTAGGATCTCTGTCCTTAATGAGCTGTACATTGTGAATTAATACTATAACTAGTACTCCAACAGTATTTTCACTTTGTGTCTCTATGTGAGGGCAAACTGTTGAAATCTTTACGTAATATGTACTAAACTGATCTTCTGTGTACAAAGAGAATTGAAAATGAATCTTGATGTGAATGCAAGGGGAGAGGGAGACGGAAAGGGGAGGGTTGCGGGTGGGAGGGAAGTTGTGTGTGGGGGGGGGAGCCATTGTAATCCATAAGCTGTACTTTGGAAATTTATATTCTTTAAATAAAAGCTATATATATATATATATATATATATGAAGTTGTGGGTACTCGCAGCCCTTCTCCCCATTCCCATTTTGGGAATGACTCAGTCTGTACCTCTACCTGCTCAGCAGGTGTGTGAATCAAATGCAAAACCCCTCAGACACACAAAACCTAATGTTTCCTGAGAGACAGGGATCAATGTTACAGTTTTTCCTTAATTTCACCCAGGACAGGCTTAACAAATGTTTGAGATTCAACCGTGAAGGTAGATTAATAAACATTTTGAAAGAATCATATCCAACCAGCAGCACAAAAGTGGATGGAATTGGATAGCCTATATTAAATAACATAATTCAGACTCAGAAAGACAGAAACCAGTGTTTTTATTCATATTCGGAAGCTTAAACAAAAGAAGAAAAAGTACATCTGAATATACAGTAATATATTCTTTTTTTTTTTTGACAGGCAGAGTGGACAGTGAGAGAGAGAGACAGAGAGAAAGTTCTTCCTTTGCCGTTGCTGCGCCCGGCGCACCACGCTCATCCGATGGCAGGAGCCAGGTGCCAGGTGCTTTTCCTGGTCTCCCATGGGGTGCAGGGCCCAAGCACATGGGCCATCCTCCACTGCACTCCCGGGCCACAGCAGAGGGCTGGCCTGGAAGAGGGGCAACCGGGACAGAATCTGGCGCCCCGGCCGGGACTAGAACCCGGTGTGCCGGTGCCGCAAGGCGGAGGATTAGCCTGTTGAGCCACGGCGCCAGTCAGTAATATATTCTATATATATAGTATATATATGTGGTCTACAGCACAATGGGGAGAATACAGTTCACAGTGAACTATTACATATTTTATGAAAAGATGAAGTAAAAGAGCTCAAAGGTTCTAACCATAGAGTGAGGAAGTAGAGAAGCAAACATTGCTTTGCTTTAATTCAATTAACATATTTCACTTCCCTTTGTTGAAATGTCACCATGTACCCCATAGATGTCTGCAATGGTTGAGTGTTGATTAAATATTTAAGAAAAAATGTTTAAAAATATGGAAATGGTAACTACTTAGCCATAAAAGGAATGAAATACTGTCTTTTGCAATAAAATAGAAACCATTATGCTTAGCGAAATATGCCAGCCCCCAAAAGACAAATATCATATGTTTTTTCTAATATGTAGTAGTAAATATAGCATACAAAAATGTACAAGAATTAAATGGGTACCTTGTGATTTGATTGATGCTTTTAGTCCTTATTTATTCTCCTGTGGAACTGTGATCTTTATACCTTTTACTTGTTGAATATTATGGTTAGGATTGTTTCAAGACTGTGATTATACAGTGCATTAAAATTATTTGCTTGTAAAAAACTAAAGATAAAGAAAAAAAGGAAAGAGGGGGATTGAGGGAGGGAAAAAAGGAGGAAGAGAAGTATGGCTATTTTCTTAGAATTGTACCTATGAAACACATAAAGTCTGCTCTCTTTATATTGATTTAAAAATTCAAAAAGTAGGCATGTGAGCCAACTTTTCCTTGAACTACACGGTGAAACTGTAGAAAATCAAATCAAAGTTTAAGCATGCTAGAGAAAAATACAGATTACATTTATGGAAAGATGCATTGTACATGGAAGGTGTTCAACAAGTATTTGTTAAATGAAAAATTAGTAAAATGGAAATGTTTGATTTGATCATCACCTATTGAATAAATATATCAAATTATCACATTGTACTGAATAAATACAATTAAAATAATTTAAAATAAAATGTAAAAATTAAAAATAAATTTTAAAAAGTGTGGTAAGATTAAAATCTTAAATAATGTGAAGAATTCTGTGTGTGTCCTTCCTTTCAGTTCAGCAGCCATGCTTGCACTAAATGATAGCATTCAATATGGAATGCTTTGACCATTGGTTTGACCTTCCTAGGTATGAACCTACTGCAAACCTACAAAGAGAATCAAAACTAGACTTTTTTAAATGATGAAATGGAACGAAACGTAAAAGGTAATTTTCCAAGAGGGACTTAAGAATATTACTTTATCTGCTTCTTTGCTAATGATTTATTATCAGATAAAACCTCTGAAACTTTTCATTTGGGAATGTTCTGTGTGCTGAGTTGGCTAATAGTTAATATCACTACATATATAGCTATAAAAAACTTCCATTATTGCCATACAACCATAAAAGTAAATTTCACTGCTTTCACTGTTTAATAATAGATTTTAATTACTGCTTATTTTTTCCTTGGGATTTGGAGGGTTGTTTCATTTTCTGTCTACTTTATGAAGAAATAATAAACTTGTTGAAGATATTTCAAGAATTTATGGGCACATTCAAGTACTAGTTTCTTGGTTTGGTTCCAAGGTCTTCCCAGCTACCTAAAGTATCAGGCATGTTTAACACAAATATAACTCAAAGGAGAGCTACTTTTTAAATTTTTCTCTGAGATCTTAAACAATCAACTATCATATTTACAGATAGTACCTCATTGTGGTTCTTATATGCATTTCCCTGTCGGCTTGTGATTTTGGGCATTCTTTCAAGAGTCTATTGGCCATTTGTATTTCTTCCTTTGAAAAATGCCTATCCATATCCTTTGCCCATTTTTTTAGGATTTAGTTTATTTTGAAAGAGTTACAGAGAAAGGAGAAGAGAGAGAGAAAGAGAGATCATTCAACCACTTGTTAACTCCCAAACAGACACAACAGCCAGAGCTGGTCCAAGCTGAAGCCAGGAGCCAAGAACTACATGCAGGTTTCCAGGTAGATGTCGAGGGCCCCAATACTTGGGTCATCTCATGCTACTTTTTTCAGGCCATGAGTAAGAAGCTGAATTAGAAGTGCAGAAGCCAGGACATGAAGAGGCCAATATATGGAATACAAGATATCCCAGGCTGCAGCTTTACCCTCTATGTCACACTGCCAGCCCCTCCTTTGCACATTTCTTAATAGGATTTCTTATTTTATTGTTGTTGAGTTTCTTGAGCTCCTTATATATTCTGGATATTAATCTTTTATCAGCTACATAGTTGCAAATACTTTCTCACATTCATTCAGTTGCCTCCTCACTTTGTTAATTATTTCATTTGTTGTGCAGAAGTTTTTGATGTAATCTCATTTGTCTGTTTTGCTTTTACTTTTTGTTCTTCTGGGACTTTATCTAAGAAGTTTTTCCCTAGGCCAATATCTTGAAGTACTTCTCCTAAGTTTTCTTCTTGTAACTTAAAAGCGATCCATTGTGAGTTGATTTTTGTATAGGGTGTTAAGTAAGGAACTAGTTTCCAACTCATTCAGGTGGAAATCCAACTTTCTCAATACCATTTGTTGAAGAGATGGTCTTTTTTCCAGGGAATGATCTTGGCTCATTTGTCAAAGATAGTTTGATGTAGATGTGTGAATTAATCTGAGGTTTGCTCTACATATCTATTTTCAGGATATTACCATGCTGTTTTGATGATATCAACACTATAGAATGTCTTGAAATCTGGTATTGTGCTGTCTCTGGCTTTGTTTTTATTTCTCAAGGTTGCTTTGACTATTCAAGGCCTTTTGTGTTTCCATGTGAATGTTAGTGCTGCTTTTTATAGATCTGTGGAGAAGACTCTTGGCTAGAATTAAAACCTGCAAGGAATGTATAATTCTTAGCTAAAGCTGCTGGTCCATATTGCTGCCCGGGGTCATGGTGCCTTCTTACCTTTATTTTCCCCCCACAATATGGCGTCCCTGGGAACAGGGGAGGTAGAAGTTGCATCCTCTTTCGCTAGTGGCCAGATCAGCTTGTCTGTCTTCCCTCTCTGCTGGTTTATGGTATTTCCATGTTGTTTAGTCACTATCTTACTGTCTTCCTTAGCTCTAGTGAAGGTGTCTTGGTGTGTGAATAGCTGTTCAAATTGCTGTCTCTGGGGAGATGATCATTGGCGCTTCTTACTCAGCCAGCATGTTGCCATCCGAGCACCATAGCTGAATTCTTTCAGCTGTTATCACTAATCTCTTGGTGGACATGAATTGACAGCTAGTAGAGAAACTTATAGGTCTTTTTCAAAGCAAAATCAAGATGGAAAAAGGTGGAATACAGTAGGGAGGAAGGTGAAGAGCAAAGACTTATTTCTCATTTTAAATATTGTCTCAGGGACCACTGCTTACAAATGGTAGATGGCATGGATACATTTCCCCATGCTGCCTTCAGGAACTGAACTGATATGACAGCAAAGATAAAAGGGATAGGAGTCACAATCCCACAAGTATAAAGAGAACAGCAGAAGAGACAAGAGCATTCAGGTTAACAAGATTTTAAAAACTGGAAAACACACAGATGAGTGATAATGGATTTAGCTGGCCAGAGAAAGCTTGAAAGCTCCCGCTTGTCCAGAAAGCATCATAGAACTACACACAGGATGAAAAATTAAGGTGGGAATATTGGGTTCCCAACAGGAGGGATGACTGTGACACCCCTTAGGAAGAAAGTCAGCAATAGAGCCTTCCCCCCACTCAATGCTCCAGGCTTCAAAGAGGAGCGACTGTTGGATTGAGTAGGGGGAGACATATTCTTACAATATTCTATCCCAAGGCCCAGGCAAGAATCAAAGGGGGAGGGGGAGAGTAACACTATGACTTCTTTTTATATTGCCCTATGGTGTGATGATAAAGCATTGAGGTCAGTATCTGTATTTAAATGGGCATCTCTCTTGGGAAACTGCGGCACATAACTCAAACAAGCGTGTAATTAAAAATCATTTCCTATTCAGCTTCAGCTGCATTATAAGGATTTCAGCTTTTTAATTTTTTACACATTTTCTTAATTATGTTTTGCTTTGCATAATATTAAAATTAGCTTTAATTCCCAATTCACTTGATGATGGAGAGAGGAGGATGCAGTGTAAAAGCGGTGTGGATACAAAAAGTATGGTAGCAGTAAATATGGAGAGCTAGCACACCAAATGAACACAGGCCTGCAGAAAGTGTCAGTTAACTTAAATTTACAAGGGACTTCCAAGACATGCTCATAAGATTCGAGCCATTTAGGACTTAATAACAATCAGGAATTACTCCAGGAATCATGATGATTATTCAGGGAATATTTATTCCAAGTGCAACTACTGAACAAGCACTACAGAACTTAAATCTGCAGCAAATTTATGTCAGAAAACTTCAATGCAAGGAATACCATCAACTAAATAGGTCGTGCAGTCTGGAATCATGGCCAGTATTCACAGAGGAGGCAACACCGCCTGCAAAATGCTTTTTCTCCTTTCATTTTACTTGATAGATTAGTGATGTATACTCCCACACAGTAATACTGCGTGATTTGATGGGAAGTTTCCTTGTTAAAAAACAAGCAAACCAAAAAGTAGGTCATGAAATATCACTGAAGTAGCAGCAATGGTCATTTGTCCCAAGCAGTTCTTCATTTGTTTTTTTGGGAATTGCTAGAAGGGCATGGCTGTCTATATTTTCTATGTGCCATAGCTGCCTATTCTCAGATTGCCAAAATTAACTCTCTCACACAATATTTTGTCCCAAGCCAGTTTACGTACAAAGAAAAATCATTCTCTTTCCCTTTCCCCTTCCCTCCCTTCCTCTACTTCACCATCTCACCCTCTTTTATCTTTTTCTACATTTAGAAAATCTAAGAGCCTTTTATTTTAGTTGATGGAAAGATGTACATGCAATCATAGAAATAGGAGGCCAGCGCCGTGGCGTAGCAGGTAAGGCTGCCGCCTGCAGTGCCAGCACCCCATGTGGGCGCTGGTTCGAGTCCAGGCTGCTCCTCTTCCCACCCAACTCTCTGCTAAGGCATGGGAAAGCAGAAGATGGCCCAAGTGCTTGGGCCCCTGCGCACACGTGGGAAACCAGGAGAGCACTCCTGGCTTTGGATTGGCACAACACTAGCCATCATGGCCAATTGGGGAGTGGACCAACGGATGGAAGACCTCTCTCCTCTCTCTCTGCCTCTCCTTCTCTCTCTGTGTAATTCTGCCTTTCAAATAAATAAATATTTAAAAAAAACATAGAAGTAAAAATAACTCCTTTGGACATAGATTACACCTCTTGGAATATATAGCTATACTGTACATCCATCTCCCAAATATTTTTCTTTTAAAGTTAATTCTGTATTTCATGGATAAATTAAAGGAAAAATTGAATAGTGTAAGGAGAATGTTGTTATAAAATGTTTCAAACAAACAAAGTTTATATACTTTCCTAGACATCATTTTAATTATTTAGAGAGTATTTTCCCTGTTTTATATGTTATTTGTTTCTTTTATTTTTCCTTTTTAGAGTATCTATTTGCTTAATGGATGATGGAATTATGTCAGAAACTCCAGAGAATAATTAAAACTAGACCAGGTTACATTTCCTAAATCCTCATCTTGAAACTGGCCACATACAAGAAAACAAGTCCCAGAAGCAGTGTCAGAGGAAGAACACAGTTGAATGAAGGCCCTCCTCCTGCTGGTATGTTTCTGATTTAATGGCTTTTTCTACCACCAGTGATAAGGAACAAGGGAGAAAGACTCGTGCATTTGTGCAGCCTCTAAACCACTGGGTCACCTGACCACTGACAAATATGACCCAAATGAGGTCATAAAGGCTGACCATGGCAATCAGAATTGGATCTTCCTTGGGTAGGAAAAGAGAGTTTTTGAGAGCTTCCTTTGCATTCTCTTCCCTACTTTCAACCACATGGGGCCCCTTAACCAGGAGAGAACCACTGTACCTTTGAGATAGAAAGCAACTGGGTCGGGAGGGGATGGCACTGTGGCATAGTAGGTTAAGCTCTCACCTACGGTGCCCTGCATCTCACATGGACACCAGTTGGTGTCCTCACTACCCTACTTCTGACCCAGCTCCCTGCTGGTGGCCTGGGAAAACAGGTAAAAGATGGCCTAAATGCTTGGGCCCCTGCACCCAAGAGGGAGACTCCGAAGAAGCAAGCTCCTGGCTCCTGGATCAGTCCAGTTCCAGCCTTTGTTGTCATTTGTGGAGTGAACCAGCAGATAGAAGACTCTCTGTAACTCTGCCTCTAAAATAAACACATATATCATTAAAAAAATAGGAAGGAAGGAAGAGAAAGGAAGGAAAGAAGGAATGAAGGAAGGAAGAAAGGAAGGAAGGATGGAAGAAAGGAAGGAAGGAAAAAAGGAAGGAAGGAATTGGGTCTTGACGAATGCAAATCCTTCATTTTGTCACTGAAGCTACTGGGTTCACAGAGGTTAAGTGACCCCCTTAGGGATGCATGGCTCTTTCTTGATGCGATACTTATTGCTTATGTCCCCACAAGTAGTCATCTTTATTGTACTTTATATCATAGTTAGGAAAATTCACAAATTAAGCTGTCTTCATTTGGGGGTCACATGAAATCTTGGAGATTGATTATAACAAATTAAACAATGCTTCCATTCTCATGGATTGGAAGAATCAATATCATCAAAATGTCCATTCTGCCAAAAGCAATTTACAGATTCAATGCAATACCTATCAAAATACCGAGGACATTCTTCTCAGATCTGGAAAAAATGATGCTGAAATTCATATGGAGACACAGAGACCTCTAATAGCTAAAGCAATCTTGTACAACAAAAACAAAGCCGGAGGCATCACAATACCAGATTTCAGGACATACTACAGGGCAGTAGTTATCAAAACAGCATGGTACTGGTACAGAAACAGATGGATAGACCAATGGAACAGAATAGAAACACCAGAAATCAATCCAAACATCTACAGTCAACTTATATTTGATCAAGGATCCAAAACCAATTCCCGGAGCAAAGACAGTCTAATCAATAAATGGTGCTGAAAAAAACGGATTTCCATGTGCAGAAGCATGAAGCAAGATCCCTATCTTACAGCTTACACAAAAATTCATTCAACATGGATTAATGACCTAAATCTACAACCCAACATCATCAAATTATTAGAGAAAATTGGAGAAACCCTACAAGATAGAGGCATTGGAAAAGACTTCTTGGAAAAGACCCCAGAGGAACAGGCAGTCAAAGCCAAAGTTAACAACTAGGATTGCATCAAATTGAGAAGTTTCTACACTGCAAAAGAAAGAGTCAGGAAAATGAATAGGCAACCAACAGAATGGGAAAAAATATTTGCAAACTATGCAACAGATAAAGGGTTGATAACCAGAATCTACAAAGAAATTAAGAAACTCCACAACATCAAAACGAACAACCCAGTGAAGAGATGGGCCAAGGACCTCAATAGACATTTTTCAAAAGAGGAAATCCAAATGGCCAACAGACACATGAAAAAATGTTCAAGATCACTAGCAATCAGGGAAATACAAATCAAAACCACAATGAGGTTTCACCTCACCCCGGTTAGAATGGCTCACATTCAGAAATCTACCAACAATAGATGCTGGAGAGGATGTGGGGAAAAGGGACACTAATCCACTGTTGGTGGGAATGCAAACTGGTGAAGCCACTATGGAAGTCAGTCTGGAGATTCCTTAGAAACCTGAATATAACCCTACCATTCAACCCAGCCATCCCACTCCTTGGAATTTACCCAAAGGAAATTAAATTGGCAAACAAAAAGCTGTCTGCACCTTAATGTTTATTGTAGCTCAATTCACAATAGCTAAGACCTGGAATCAAACTAAATGCCCATCAATAGTAGACTGGATAAAGAAATTATGAGACATGTACTCTATAGAATAATAAAAAAACAATTAAATCTGGTCATTTGCAACAAAATGGAGGAATCTGGAAAACATGTTGAGTGAAATAAGCCAGTACCTAAGGGAAAATTATCATATGTTCTCCCTGATTGATGACAACTAACCAAGTACCAAAAGGAAACCTGTTGAAGTCAAATGGACACTATGTGAAACAGTGACTTGATCAGCCCTTACCCTGACTGTTGATGAACAACTTAATACTTTCTCCCTTTTAGTATTTTTTTGTTCTACTTAATACTATTGGTTGAACTCTGTAACCAACACACAATTATTCTTAGGTGTTTAATTTTTAACTGAAAAGTGATCCCTATTAAATATAAGAGTGGGAATAAGAGAGGGAGCAGATGTACAATTTGGGACATGCTCAATCAGACTTGCCCCAAATGATAGAGTTAGAATTGTGCCAGGGGATTCCAATTCAATCTCATCAAGGTGGCATGTACCAATTGCATCTCACTAGTCCAAGTGATCATCTTCAGTTCACAATTGATCACACTAAAAGGTCTAAGAGTTAAAGGGATCATGTAAACAAGACTAGTGTCTGCTAATACATACTGATAGAATTAAAAAAGGAGAGAATGATCCAACATGGAAAGCGAGATACACAGCGGACTCATAGAATGGCAGATGTCCTAAATAGCACTCTGGCCTCAGAATCAGCCCTTAAGGCATTTGGATCTGGCTGAAGAGCCCATGAGAGTATTTTAGGCATGGAAAGCCAAGACACTCTGGCAAAAAAAAAAAAAATGACCTAAATTAAAGATCTCTGTGAATGAGATCCCAGCAGAAAGAATTGACCATAAAAGAAGGAAGTATCTTTCTCTGAAGGGAGGAGAGAACTTCCATTTTGAATATGACCTTGTCTAAATAAGATCAGAGTTGGCGAACTCAAGAAGTTTCCATAGCCTTGGCAGCTCATGACAAGAGCCTAAGGTGATTACTGACGCCATAAACAAGAGTCTCAATTATTAAGTCAACATCAGGAGTCACTGTGTACTTACTCCCCAGGTAGGATCTCTGTCCTTAATGTGTTGTACAATGTGAAGTAATGCTATAACTAGTACTCAAACAGTACTTTAGACTTTGAATTTCTGTGTGGGTGCAAACTGTTGAAATCTTTACTTAATATATACTAAATTGATCTATATATAATGATAATTGAAAATGAATCTTGGTGTGAATGGGATGGAAGAGGAAGTGGGAGATGGGGAGGTTGCAGATGGGAGGGAAGTTAAGGGGGAAAAGCCACTGTAATCCAAAAGCTGTACTTTGGAAATCTATATTTATTAAGTAAAAGTTTTAAAAATATTCTATATTATAATGTCATAAATTATGTTTTTATGCAGGAAATCAATCACAGTCACCATTTCCATTCTTGAAATTGAAGCATAAAGTAGTTTTGTAAGTCAATAATTTGTTTTTAATTAAACCATTAACAGAAGGAAATTTAATGAATTTTCTAATTATTTTTATTACCATTAGGTAGCACTGCCTTCATTTATTGCTATAAATTGCTAATACACTTTAGACTTTTAATTTTTTCATTTTTAGATTGCCCAAGTGCTTCGGCCCCTGCATCTGCATGGAAGACTGGGAAGAAGTACCTGGCTCCTGGCTTCATATTGGTGTAGCTCCAGCTGTTGCAGCCATCTGGGGAGTGACCCAATGGAAGGAAGACCTTTCTCTCTGTCTCTCCCCCTCACTGTCTATAACTCTACATCTCAAATGAATAAATAAATAAATAATCTTTTAAAAAAATCTTCATTTTTAGCAAAATAGCTTATGACATATTATTATGGAATGAATTATATCTCCCTCAATTCATGGTTGGAAGTCTTAACCCCTAATGTGACTAAAATTGGAGATAGTGTCTTTAAATGTTAATTAATTTTTAATGAGGTCATAAAGATTGGGTCCATTTTAATATGACTCATGTTCTTATGATTGGAGAGACACCTGGGAAATGTGTGCACAAAGGAAATGCTATGGGAAGATACAGTGAGAAAGAAGCTGTCTATAGGTCAACGAAAGAGGCCTTAGGAGAAAGCAAAGCTGCTCACACCTTGATCTTAGATTTGCAGCCCCAGAAATGTGATTAAGCTAAATACTCAGCCTATAGTCTTGTGTTCTATCAGCCCTAAAAGACTAATGCAGATTGTGTACTTTATGCTTCTGTACCCACAGTCTCTCAATATATTATTTAAAAATGTCATGCCCATTAATGTGAAGAGTATTAAATATTTTTATATATGTTTAGTTTTCACAGAACCAGGGAATCATTTTTAAGGGATATGAAAGGTCATTGAATTGCAGGAATAATAACTTAGAATATATATAGATTATATCTCTCTTTTTATTATCTTTATATCTTTTTTTAACTTTTATTTAATAAATATAAATTTCCAAAGTACAACTTTTGGATTAGATTATCTCTCTTATATATATGCTTTCATCTTATTCCAACTATGGTACAAGCATTGCACTGTGAATAAAATGGAAGCTCACTGTGAGAGTTAGCACTACCATGCTGATCTTTTGACATCTGCTCTACTGCTTTTCCCATTACCCTACAATGGCTAATAGCTTACTCTGCTTTATTTCTAATCAAATACTTACCTGAAAGTTATTATGCCAAATATGGTCAAATATTAGCATCCAATTACCACTTAAGGGTTTCTGGATTTATTTTGTAATGGAGAATTCTACATTTTCCCTATAGCTTCTCTTTGAAATCCATCATTCTTCATGGAAAACTGATTACAATAATTAATTATTTTTTATTGCATGGTATCCGGTTAGAGGAAAGAAGATATTTTGTGTGATACGGGAGGAGACATAAAGGACTATTGATGATATGTTGTGTTCACTACGGTTGAAGGTCACATGGATGTAAATGTCCCAAAGTGTCACAATTCTGAGCCCATATCTACCTTCCTAGAGATGCAACTGTTCAGTTACATCTATTAGTTTTCCCTGAGCCTTTCTCAGATGTGATGTCCTTCTTGTGGACTTGGCCATTACAGCTTCAGTAGAAGATCACCACTCTGCCAGGCTTAGCTGCTGTGGACTGGTGTCTACCACTACGAAGCATGTCTGATTAAAGCCCAACTTCACAGATTCTATGGGTAGGCCCATTTCCTGGATCCACACAATATTTTAGCATGGGATGTATGTACTTAAAAATTCTCATTTGTAACATCTGATACAGTCCATTTTTCTCTGACATAGACCCAATAATTAATCTTTAATGTGAGACATGGCGGTGCCAAGTCATATCTCTACAGAGTGCCCTGACTATGATCATACCAATGAATTTGTCTCCACTGTCCTAAGATCTCTAGTGAACGAAAGTCTCTTTTTCATCCTACTGTGAGCTTTTTCTTCTTGTCAGGATCACCATGTTTTCCAAGTTATTAATGGAGGGAATGTTTTATCTCTAAAGAAGAGACCCCACCATGACAGGCGACCTTTCTAGCCCCATCAGAACACTCATATCTGATCACAGTGGCCCTGAATAAAGGTGATTCCCAGCATCTAGACCAATCAGTCTTAGCCAACATCACCGCTGAGAAATCAGGGGTCCTCCAAAATGTTCATACTATAAAAAACCAACGTCCTTTCTTTTCTGGTTTCTTTTCAGTGTGAGTTTAAAACTGTTCAGAAATTCTCATCTGAGGCCCTCATTCCATAAAAACATCTGCTCAGACACGAGCACATGCAATCTCAAAGAATAAATTACAGTATACAAGCATACTATATTATAAATATATTCATATAACAGAAACACATCTCTCAAATAAGCAACAAAGTCTGTAGAGATGTAGCTTTGCCAAAAAC
Organism: Sylvilagus floridanus; assembly: GCA_949820135.1. Taxonomy (NCBI): domain Eukaryota; kingdom Metazoa; phylum Chordata; class Mammalia; order Lagomorpha; family Leporidae; genus Sylvilagus; species Sylvilagus floridanus. The sequence continues at coordinate 19,002,546 of OX463244.1, forward strand.
TTATGCACAACAGTTAAAATTACCAAAGAAACTACATAGTCTCTCAGTTTATAACATCTGCAGTCTTGTTTACATACTGAGGAAAAAGAGCCAGAGAAGAAAGCTATGCTTAATTGCAGAATAAGAGATGTATGCAGAAAAAATTCTCTTTGGAGGATAATAATTAGGAGCTAAAAGGAGATCGAAATCAAAACACAAGTGGTGGATTAGCCTCGGGTAGGAGGAAAAGCTGATCTTGGTTTGGGGAGAAGGATCTGGGGAAAGATCTAAACTGAAACTGAAATCTCTGAGATGTGAGAAATAGGATAAAACAGTTGGTTCATCTCAGTTTCACAGTTAACTCCTGGTTGATTAGCAAATAAGCCTCTGGACCTTCATAAGTTTGAGTTAACTTTATAAAATTGTTGCATTATCGCACCACTGCTTACTTCTCACTTTGGGACATAAAAATAGAAAAAGCGGGATCATAGAGAAATGGAGGCAGGAACACCCACATTGAAGAGTAGAACATCTTGTGCATAATCAATAGGGGATGTAAGAGAAACTGATACCAACACCAGGTTCCCTATCTTGCAATGGAAATTGACTAGAGTCCAAGATATAGCACAGACAAAGGTTGTTAGGGTCTTACATTTGAACACAGGGTAGACAGCAGAGCAGTAAGAGGTTCACCCACTGGCTCCCTGATGAGAATGGAATAGGAGTTTTTGACCAGATTGGGAAGGCATGGTTGTGATCTTTTGGTCTCTGGCTCATCCCCCGCAGCACACAGCACTCCATTTTGCATCCAGACTGGTGTTCTCCACAGGTACAGTTTGCTTCTTTTGCACACCACATGCTCACAATGGCAGTGTTGTTCACTACAACCTCCTAACCCCTGCAAGAGGTTCATATATGGGTCATATTGGACCATTCAGGGCATGTTTACATAACTGGAAGTGTCTAATGGAGCAGTAAGTGGTCTTCTGTGAGTGTGGTCTGGACTCTCCTTGCTCCTACTGGTTTGAAACTGGAGACAGACATATAGGTCAGGAAATTGATAAAAGTCTGAGCTGGAGGGACTGGATTTACTGAGTCCTGTTTGTTTCCTGTCTCAGAGCCTTACACGTTTATTTGATGGCTATAGAGCAAAAACATTTATTTCAATGGGTAGAAGACAAGATGCTCTGATCAACTTAAACATGCCATAGTCCTGTGATCTGAAGCATGTATGGTATCAGATTATGAAGAAGAGCTATTCACACATGGTATCACAGTACCACCAAGTTTGTAATGTTCACTTGCAAAAGGAATTAGCAAGATAGATGATTGCACTGGAAAGAAGAGTGTTGAAGACCTGTGATTTTGTTTAATATCCTGGCTCCATTGTTTGTGAACTATCATTAGGCAGTTCGTGAACCCCTTTAACAGCATGATAATAAAGGCAGTACTGGATGAGTCTCATTCCTCTTAGTGATAAAACACCAATGAGAGCCCTTATAAAAGACATGCACACAAGGACAATACCAGGGCAAACCATGATCAAAATGCTTGTAGCTCTAGGCAGCCTATCATAACCTTGGCTGTGTAAGAGGAAGCATGTGTAACCTACTAAGATCAGAAACAAGGACAAGGTCATAGAACTTTCAAATGGAGTGCATCATGGCACAGGTCTTGTACCTCTTTGGGGTATATGTTTGAATGTTTGCTTCCAGCTCCTTGCCTTTGAATACTATCTAAGTTTATTTCCTAGTACCCCCATACCCTAGTATGACAAACAATGGAAATGTGTTGTTTCACAGTCTGGAATCTAAAAGTCCAAAGTCAAGGTTTCAGATATGTTTAGAAGGCTGTGATATCTACAAGAGAGAATCATCTCTTGCCTATTCATGGCTTCAGGTGTCTTTCTGGAAATGTTTGGAGTCCCTTAGACTGTACTATAACATTTCAACCTCTGCTTCTGTTGTCACATGTCATTCTCTATCTTTGTGTCTCTTCTCCTCATCTTACAATGACACCAGAGCATATTGGATTAAGGACTAACCCTAGTCCAATATGACTTCATCATGATTTAACTATTTCCATCTTCAATTATATTATTTCTAAATAAGATTACATTGTGTGATATTAGGGATTAGGACTTCAAGATACTTTTTTGTGGCAGAGGAGGGGGAAATAATTCAGGTCATGACTCCACCTATATATTGATGACCACCAAATTCATATCTCAAACATTGATCCTTTTTATTAGATTATTTGTATTTATTGACAAATAATAGTTGTACATATTTATGTGGTACAATGTAATATTTTGATACATACATACATTTTAATGATCAAATTAGGATAATTAGGATTCATTGCTTCATATATGCAAGATTTCTTTCTAGTATGAGCATTCAAAAGTCTTTCTTCTAGCTATTTAGAAAAATACAATATGTTGTTGTTAACTATTAGTACCCTAATGTGCAATAGAACACCAAAAGGATTATTTTTACAATAAGGAAAAAAATGCTTTTTAATTCAATAAAGTAAATCTTTCTGAAGTTTAACTTTTATGTTTGAGTAAATTAACTTTGAAGAAGAACCCAAGAATGGTATATCTTTTATGAGCACTTAGACATTACTATAGCTTAAGAGACACAGAAAGTGTTCTCCACTTAATACATTAAAATGAGATAAATCTTTGTGAACAAGTTTTACTATTAACTCTTATAATCCAACTCTTTGAGGACAGAGGTCCTATATGGGAAGTTAGTGCACAGTTACTCCTTGTTAATTTAACAATTAAAACTTTTACATATGACGTCAGTGATCACCCGAGGCTGTTGACATGAGCTGCCTAGGCTATGGAAGCCTTTGAGTCCGCAAACCCCTTCCATTCAAATATTGATCCTTAATGATCTCCCAATTGACCGCTTGGCATCTGTACATGAGATAGTATGAATCTTTGTAGTAGGTTTCTCAACTTTCGCATCATTCACATTTGGGGCTGGAAAACTATGTGTTGTGAAGAGCTGTCCTATGCATTATAGGATATTTAATAGCATCTCAGGCCATCATCTCCTCTGTCACCTGAGTTGTAACAATTCAAAGGTTTCCAGACACTGTCAAATACTTCATGGTGGAAACTGTCCCTGATTATGAGAAAAATTGGAGTATTGTTACCAAAAAAAAGGAAGAGAAGGTGGCAAACCAAAAACTAATCCTCTACTCCTTAATGTAATCAACACATTTAACCTTGAAAGCCTTAAAGAAAGGCATAGCCTAATGCTGTTGACCCTGTGTTATTCCCAGGAAAAAGAAACCATACCCCAGGACAAGTGGGAGAAATGGGGGTGCCAAGATGTTTCCAAGCAACTCAGCAGTTGAATCCTTCGAACATCATACAATTTCCATCACCATTTATAATATTCAATTTCTCTGCCATTCTCAGTACATTTTCCATCTCCCAACCCTCTGATACATCTCATATATAAATTTATATTTGTCACCCATATTGTTAATAACCTGTCTTTTCTCATCACAGTATCTCAAAACCCATTGGAGTCATTACACATAGAGTGGTGTACATGGTATGTGGACTCCTAACTTCCTGCTGTTTATATTCATATTGGAGTAATGACAGTAAATAGCAAACCAATCAATACCTAAATTGTCTCAAATGTTGATCAGTGCTATATAGAAAATTAAGAGGGTGGCATGTTAGAAATAAAGGGCTGGAGGGAAGAGGCAGAAAAGGCACAGTTTGACTGGGAAGCTATGGAAGACTCCCTAAGGGGTGACGTCTAACTCACAAAACAAAAGACAATTAAGAGAACAAAATTGAAGGTTTCCAGAAAGAGGACTGCAAAGGAGCAAGTCAGTGCCCATGGAAGCATGTGAGTCTACGTGTGTGTGTGTATGTGTGTGTGTGTATATGTGTGTGTGTGTGTGTACGTGTGTGTGTGAGTCTACGTGTGTGTGTACATGTGTGTGTGTGTGTGTGAGTCTACCTGTGTGTGTGTGGATGTGTGTGTGTGAGTCTACATGTGTGTGTGTATGTGTGTACGTGTGTGTGTGTGTGTGTGTATTAAAATGAACTTTTTCCCTACATTCTTCATTTTGTTTATTCCTGGTTGCTTCTCTTTCATTAACTTAGGCCAACAAATGATTCATTGTAGCTGAGTGCTCTCTGCTAACATCACATTCCTGCATTTCCCACTGATACCTACCTCATTGTTATGGTATTTTCTTTAAAAAAGAGAGATTTATTTCATTATCTGAAAGAGTTACAAAGAGAGTGAGAGATGGAGAGGGAGAGCTACCACCTGCTGGTTCATTCCCCAGTTGGCTGCAGTGACCAATGCTGAGCCAGACTGAAGCCAGAAACTTCATGCAGACCTCCCACATGGGTGGCAAGGACCCAAGCCCTTGGGCCATCTATTGCTTTGCTTTTCCCAGGCCATTGACAGGGACTGGATCAGAAACGGAGCAGCTGGGACTCAAACAGGTGCCCGTATGAGATGCTGGTCATGCAGGTGGCTGCTGAGTTCACTACATCATAATGCCCTATTTTGGTATTTTCTAATGGGAGTTTCAAAGTATTGTAACCTGATGGCCCTAACTTATGTGTTCCAAATACTATAAACTGCTGTCCAGTCTTAGGATTGACTACTCTGGGATCAAATGCCCTTTCCTAATCTAATCAACAAGGCTAGAAGGGAAAGCATCAGTTGGAACCAAAACATCCACCTGCAGTTCCCCTTGAGTCTGACTACAGTCCCTTCAGTTCCCCTTTAAGGAGTCTGGGTGAGCAAGCTGCCTGACTGACATATCTTGTGAAATCACCAGCTGAATCACCCTTGGCTGTGTACTCAAGGTCACTCTACCCTTCAGCTCCACTATCATTCATGTTCCATTTTCAATTTATCTTCCAGAGAAATCCCTAGAAGACATCAGAAAAATAGTCCTGGAAGTAGCAGAGGTTAAAAGCAAACAGATAAGCATATGTCATCCTCACAACAGTGTAAGATTGAAACTGATTTTTCCCAGACACCAAGAAGAACACATGTTTTTGATTTGTTAATTCTCTCTTGCTGGTGTGAAGCATAAATTCATTTATTAAACTAAAAATTTATTGCACATCCATGTGAGTCCAACTGTGTTTAAAGCTCTTGATAAAGCAGCCATGCACATAGATGATCCAAGTCCTGCTTTGGGGAGCTTGCGTTGTGTGGGTTGATGCAGAGATTTGCCATATGTCTCTGACTGCTCAGTGCTTTTTGAGTTTTTTTTCTGTGTTTTATAAATTTTTGGAAGAGCTCAGAAAGTCAACATCTCAGGCTCTCTTGCAACCAGAGTATAGACATATAATTTTTGCTCTTCTTATCAGATGTATTGTTGAGATATTAAATATGGAAGAAAGTGACATGAAGATGGAGCAAAAACGGAATTCATTTTCCTAAGGCAGAAATGGCATTTCAAAAAGTCATCCAGACCAGAGAGGGAGCAATAAGAGAGATTCCGGTAATGATGACTAATGCCCTAGATATGGGATCCTCCACTGAAAAGCCTCTTGGTGTAATTTGGGTCTTTTCTAGATTTGTCTCTCCAGTGTGATCATCTCTAGCCTTATGCAACTTCTGGATACTTAAAATGTGTCCGGCATGACTGATGAACTAGATTGTTCATTTTATCTTAAATATTTTATTTTATTTTATTTTATTGACAGGCAGAGTTAGAGAGAGAGAGAGAGAGAGAGAGAGAGAGAGAGAGAGAAAGGTCTTCCTTTTTCCGTTGGTTCACCCCCAAGTGGCCGCTGCGGCCAGCGTGTTGCCACCAGCGTGCTGTGCTGATCTGAAACCAGGAGCCAGGTGCTTCCTCCTGGTCTCCCATATGGGTGCAGGGCCCAAGTACTTGAGCCATCCTCCACTGCACTCCCAGGCCACAGCAAAGAGCTGGACTGGACAAGGAGCAACCAGGACAGAATCCGGCGGCCCAACTGGGACTAGAACCCCGGGTGCCGGCGTCACAGGCTAAAGATTAGCCTAGTGAGCCACGGCACTGGCCCTATCTTAAGTATTTTAAATAATTTATATTTTAATTTTAAAATTAAATTGTATTTCCCCCAACTATTGGAAAAATGTTAAGTATGGGTGAAGCAATTTTTGTACGTAAATCTGTAAATTTTATGGAATCTATATATCGAGCATCTCCAGTGAAAATTTAGTGCCCAAATTGAGTTGTAGTGTATAATGCACACAGGATTTTGAAGACTTTGTATTGAAAAGTTTGAAATATATCATTAGTACTGCTTATATTAATCAAATGTTGAAATAATATTCTGGATTGGCTAAGGTAAGCAACATTCATTACTAAAACTAACTTCAACTTATTAATTTTACTTTTTTAGCATAACCATGGAAACTTTAAAATACAAATGTTGTTCAATATATTTTTATTTGACAGCAGTTTTCTAGACCAGAGGTTCTCAAACTTTGATAAGCATCAGAAATATCTGAAAAGCAAGTCAAACCAATATGACGTTTTGATTGAGAATAAGAATGAATGATGAAGTGATCTCTGAGAAAGTGGTAATTTCAGTGAGATCTGAAGATAAAGTTTTTGGATAAAGGTAAAGAGGGCTGCTTCGGAAAGATAGAATAATATGTGGCAAAAAAACAATCAGTACATGCATATTTCAAAAAATTCATGGAAATGGAACAGTAAAACAAGTTCATTTTTGAAATCCATGCATATGAACAATCTCAAAAAGTTTGTGGGAAATGTGCCTTAAAATTTAGGCATGCTTTTTTTGTTCCTCAAAATGTGTTTATTATTAATTTCATTTGTCTGCGAACTTTATGAAGTACACGCTTGGACTTCTGAGAAACTCCAAAAAGGCCCATGTGATCATATCTAGTGGAGAAAGATGTTGGAAAGACCGATGGGAATCAAATCTTTATCACTTTTTAGGTCTTGGTAGAAAGTCTGAATTTCATTCAAAGCCCAAAGAGAACACAAAAATGATTTTCAATCATTGGAATATTGGAATGCGTTTGCATTTCTAAAAAGATTACATTGTTAATGTCTGGAAATCTGTTTGAATGTGAGCAAGAATGGAAATTAAGAGAAAGGTTGCTACTGTAACAAGAAAGAGAAGCCTAAGTAAAATATACTAAAAAAAAAAAGAACTGATGAAAGACTAAGGAGCTATTAAAAATTACAATTATGAAGGCTCTATAAATATGGTGAAAGCTTAGAATATTTCATTAACTGAAAAAATGATATAAGATTATACAGATACTATATGTAGTTATGTATGCATACAGAGAAGTACAGGTGAGAGTACAGCCCACTTCTACCAAAGAAGAAAAAAGTAATGGGAATATGGGCATTTTCCATTTGCAAAATTTAAACCAATGCAGTATTATTTTACAACAACATGGATTGGGAGCCTTGCTCTAATTAAGTGAAATATTTATCTCATTGTTCATCTTAGTAAAATGAAATATTTTTATCAGCCAAAAAGATTAAAATGTCATGATATGAGCAACATTTATCCTTGTATTTATTATCACACAGTAGATCTCAGCTTGTTTTTTAATACAAAAAGGCATTCCATTCCATTAGTGTTTCCACATCATTCTGTATGCTGTAAAACAAGTGAGATATCCACTTGAAAATTTTCCAATTACATTAAATTTAATGTGTCAGACCTCCATCTGGTAAACAATGGTGACCATATGATTTAAAATCACCCAAAATAACCTTCACCAGCAAAAAGCACATAATATTTTCTAATTAGTTATGATTTGTGGACTTAACTGCTGTTGATTGTTGAGTGCTAACTTTATATCCTGCTGTCTTACTGATTTATATACCTAATAACACAGAGATCAAAACATTTAAAAAGAAACTGCACAAATGCTATAATTGAGGATAAATTCCTCTGTAATCTATGAGTAAGAAAAGACTTTCTAAACATGACTTTAAAAATAACAGTACTAAAAATGAAAATTAATAAATTTAACCTCTAACAGATTAAAATTATTTGCATGGCAAAACCATTATAAGCAAAGACAAATGACAAAATAAAAGAACTGCAGCATGTATCACTTTTAAATACCTAATATTCATAATATTCATAGTATTCATAAAATGTAGGGAAAACAATCATCAAAATCCTAAAGCCAAATAGGCAAAGATTTGAATAAGTAACACATGGGAAGATTAAAAGTAATAGTCTATGATAAGCTGTTCAATTTTGCTCTAAATAAGAGAAATTCAGGAAATACCACCTCTTTCATCAAATCGGCAAAGAAGAAAAAAACCCAAAGTCTTGGCCATATATTAAGTAGGCAAGGCTGTGAGGAATATATTAACAGTGCAAGTGCAAAATGTCACAGTCCTTCTAAAGGGGAATTTGGCAAAAGTTAATGAAACTGCCTATGTATTTACTCTTTAACTCAGCAATCACATTTCTGTGAACTTATCCTGAAGACTTAGCTTTAATGATATGAAAAGGTTATATATTGCAGCATCATTTATAATTGCAAATATCATAAACTGAACTTTCAAGTATATTGGAAAACAATGATCAATGTGGCATTGTGGTGCAGCCGGTTAAGCAGTCACTTACAACATGGAGTGAGTGCGTGCTGTGTGAGTGCTGTGTGAGTTCTGGATTCTCTTCTGATCCAGCTCCCTGATAATGTGCCTGGGAAGGCAGCAGAAGATGGCCCAAGTGCCTGGGATCCTGCTACCTGTGTGAAGGACTAGGATGTAGTTTCTGGATACTGCCTTAGACATGGCAGTTGCAACCATTTGGGTAGTGAACTAGCAGGCTGTAGATCTCTCTCTCTCTCTCTCTCTCTCTCTCTCTCTCTCTCCCTCTGTGTGTGTGTGTGTGTGTGTGTGTATCTCCTTCATTTTCTCTGTCACTCTGTCTTTCAAATAAATAAACAATAGTTCCCTTTTTTGAAAAAAAGGGAAACAATGGTCTATATTCCATGTACTCCTGTGGAACAATAAAAAATGAAAGAAGACAATGTCTATGAACTGATATGGAATGATCTCCAAATCGTATGGCTCAGTGAAAAACAAGTACAGTGCAAAAGAGTACATGCAGTGGGTTACATTTGGTATAAGAAAGAACAGGAAACAATGACTCCAATAACTCCAACAATACCAATAACTCCATTTTCTATAGCCACAAGGTTCTTCCTTGCTGTTCCAATTCCATAATCCTATGACATATCTAAAATAATTTCACTACAAAAAAGAAAACCATGTGTGCACATTGTGGCAGAGTGGGTTAAGCCACCACTTGTAACACTGGCATGCCATATCAAAGTGCCATATCATGTCCTGACTACTCCATTTCTGATCGAGATTCCTGCTAATTCCCACCGGAAGACGGCAAATCATGGCTGAAGCACCTTGGCCCCTGCTTTCCACATGGATACCTGGACGGAGTTTTGGGCTCCTGGCTTGGGCCTGTCCCTGCCCCAGGTAATGAGAGCAGTTGGGGAGTGAATCATCAGATGGAAGATTTCTGCCTCTCAGTTTGTATGTCCATCTCTGCCTCTCATTCTTCCTTTCAAATAAATAAATATATTTTTTAAAAATAAACTACTAACAATCTGCTTATCTTTATTCAAATAAGAACCACTCAGAGAGGAAACTGGAAAATGATGAAGCTGGTTACAAGGATAGAGGAAATTGGGATGGAGAATGTAAGAAGGATTGGCATTTCTTTGAATATACCCTTTTGAATGTTTTGACTTTTAGAAGATTTCTAAAGTTGTACATACTCTAAAAATAAGATTTTAATCAATAGAATGGGAAGAATAAACAGAACAAACAATAGCAACAACCTCAAAGAAGTAAAACTAAAAAGCAAATGGAAATAAATCAACTGCATTTCAATTGAATTAAAGAGTGTGTGTTGGGGGAGGACTAGTTCAAATAAATTATGAGTACTGTCACTTACTGTATACCTCAGTCTTAGATGGAGTGGGATGGGAATGAAATTGATGTGGGCAAGGGGGAAGCTAGCAAGCAGGAGCAGAGGTCACCAATCCTACCCTACAGCCCTGTCTGCGTCACTCAAGCCAGCTGGCATTCCACACAGCAGAAACCTGAAGCTCCCATGAAATTGTAGCCCAAACGACAAATAACCATCATTGCTGCTGGCCACATACCTATGATGATGACTTTTAACAAGAGATGGTGATATCATAATAAAATTACCATGGCTGATATTTCTACTTCCATCATGAAACTAACACCATGAAATATCTGATTCCAAAAAAAGGTCAGGAAACTAAGTGATACTTAAATTCCATACCAAACTCTTCCCTTATGAGAATTCATTTAAGACCTGTTCCCAACACCAACCCCATTCCTCCAGAACATATAAAAAGGGATGGCCTCAAACATTGTTAAGTGAAGTTTGCTCTTACTTAATGCCTGCACTCCCTCTTAAGTGTGTACTTTCATTTTGCATGCAAGTACATCTTCCTGTACTGACTGTTACTGACATCTCATCCTTGAACTCTTTTGTATGTCTTAGGATGCAGCCATCTAATGTTTTCAGTGGAGAGTCAGCTGAGAGGAAGCAGGAGTTGAAAGTCCACCCAGAAATTAGCCAGTGAGTCTGTTAACTCTCACCTCCCTTACATTTGAAAATCGTGGGGTTTTTTTCTGTCTTTCTCTCCTTTTCCTTTCCATTCTGCCTACTATGAACTAACTCCTATTAACCCAGTCAGGTCTGCTGCCTTCAGAAATTTTTGTGAAACTAGTTTGTAAGAATGGTTGGGGACTTGCTCACAGGCCACACAGTTCAGTGTCCTGTAGCTCTTTGTCTGTGGCCATCTGCATTGTCTAACCTCTCTTTCACTTATTTCCAAACCTCTGGCCTTTTTGGTCCTTTAGATGAGTTCTGCATCTCATATTTTTTCACACTTACCAAGTGGGTGTTTGATCCCCATGCCATAAGCCTGTGCCTCCAAGTAAACTATGTTATTTTCTGTCTCCCAACAACCCTTGCTGTCTCTGTAGAAAACCTCTTGTCAGATGACCATCCTCACATTCCTGGATCTGACATACATAACCCTGACAACTGTCCCCTCATTAACTTTGGGCTTCTGCTTTCTTCATATTTATTACAATGTTGTCATCTCCCATATACATGGCAATGCCCAGAATGAACCATCAGGAGTTTGTACTAGGACATGATTATTGGGAGCTCTAAGAATCACCCCATATGAGTTTCTCTATATTTTTTGAAAGAAGAGACCTTTTTCTTCTCCTCAGTTGATGAATTTTAGTCTTAATATAAAAGTTAGGCTGGATCCAAAGTGCCAGGGAGGCTACCACTTTACTAAAATATAAAAAATGTTGGTTATGATCTTTTGCAACCAACCTTGAATACCATACCCATCACTAAAAGCCCCAGAAATCATGAATACCTGGAAAAAATGAAGGAACTTAAAGACATTAAGGTGCCAGGGTCGGTATTTGAGATCCAGAATGCCAAGTCAGAATTGATCCAAAAGCTTGTCCTAAGGGATGCCCAGAGCACAAGAACACTATTGAGATCCTGGGATGCCAGCTCTTACCTAGTTCAATGACAGTGCTCCCAAAAGGAGTTGACACCTTCTTTCCCTTCCTTTCTCTTTCCCTAGATAATGAAAACGGCTCCTTCAACCACAGGTAACAATATAGCCATCTTCATGGACTCATCGTGAGTTGCTTCTTTAAAAAATTGGGAAACCTTTACATTAGAGGTTCTAAACAAGAAAAAAAAATATTTTCTGGCCATGATACCAGCTACAGAATCAGGAAACTTATGTGCCAAACAGGATCTTCAATTTTAAATACTATCCTCCAATTTGACATGCCTTCCAAGAGACAACAAAAATGGTAAGAAATTCCTTAGATCTGGGCCTTTGTGCCACACTTCCAAAAGCCCACCCTTAGAGGGAGGTGTAGCTCTGTTATGCCCATGCCTTCCTAGAGACATTAGATTCAGAAGAACAAAAGATAGATATGGTGGATGGCCCACTACTGAGTCATCCTCCACCACACAGGTCTGAGTCACCTCAGCTTGTCTCATTGCCAGAATCATTCCCAGGGTGCCCTCAGTCTTCCCTCTCTCCCTTAAGTATGGATTCTGTTTCATCTCCTACTAACCCTGCCTCCACCTTACAACTCAATCTGCCCCTCTCTGTTGGAGGATAGCTTGGCTAGGATCACTCATAGTGGAGCCTACTACCTCCAGGAATAAGTAAACTTCATTTTATAAGAGAGGTACCTAATGGAGATGCTGGAACAAATAGAGTGCATGTCCCTTTTCCTGTGATGACACAAATAAATGGAAACAAGGGCTTGGGGTGGGGGAGGTGTTCAAAAGACCTTACCAAATTTACTGAGGAATTTCAGTCCCTACCTCTGGCTTTTAACTTGATCTGGAGTGAACTACCCTGTGTTCTGTCCACTTCTTGCACTCGAGATGAAACATAGCAAATTTGGGCTGAAGTTCAAGCCAAAGCTGACTCCCTGGTGGTTCAACAGCCCAACCAATATGTTGTGAGAGCCACAATAGTCCGACAAAAAGACCTTAAATGGAACTAACAAAAAGGTCATGAGGATTTAGGGCACAGAGATCATATGGTCATCTCTCTGGGATGAAAAAAGTGTATTATGAAGCCAGTCATTACGAAAAAATCAGGGAGGTAACACAACACAGGAAATAGAATCCAGCCTTATTCAAGGGATGGCTATTAGGAGCCTTAAAGAGATATACTAGTACAGAACCTAGCATCCTTGAAGGTCATGTCTTATTGGGTATCCATTCCTTTTATTAACCATCCCAGAATACTTGGAGGAAACTCTAGACACTGGCAATGGAGCCCTAAGAGCTCATGAACCAGAGGTTAGAGATAGCATTTGGGATGTTTAATAACAGATACAAGGCTGAAGGTGAAAATTGCTTCAACATGAGATAAAGCATCCAAGCAACATTTTCAAATGACAGTAGTCATTGTAACCTGTGTCTTGCACCTCAGGACCAATAAAAGGAGCATCCAATCATGGGTGAAAAGCCCAAGATAAATGTTTTAAGTGTGGGATGCAGGAACATTGACAAAAGAAATTTCCCCACTTGAGAAGCCCACCCAGACCCTATATCTGATGTAAACAAGAGTATCACTGGAAATGGAATTGACCTCAGTTTTGAAGGGAAGGGAAGGACTCTCAGTTTCCTCATTCCCTTATGTTAGGACTGGAGAGACCCAGGATTTCAGGGACTCCAACAACCAATATGACTATCACATTTCTGGGAACCTGGGTTACCCTGGATGTGGCAGGTTAGAATATCAATTATAGTTGACTTGGGTGCCACTTAGCCTATTCTGAATTCCCACTGAGGATACCTACCTTCAAAGAGCTACATCATCATGGGATATTATAGCAAGTACCACTCCCAACAATTTATTTTGCCACTGGTTTTCCAGATAGACAATGTTCTCATCTTTCACCAGTGTTTAGTAATGCTAGAATGTCTCACTCTTTTATTTAACAGAGATCTGGATACTTCTTTTAGGTTAATTGCCCCTGAGTCTAAATCTTTTATTATGATGTTAATGAGTACTGAGTTAAGACCCAACTGGGATTATCTCCCTGTTGAAATCTAAAATAGAGTCAATCCTTCGGTCCAGGACCAGGATATACCCAGATGGGCTACATATCATGACTCCATCACCCAACCCAATCACAGGTCTCCTAAAAGATAAGGCAGTTTCCTCATCAACACAAATATCCCTTAAAACCAGAACTCAACTGAGACTTCAACCCATGATTGATAAATTTCTTAGTGACGAAGTTCTGGCTCCAAGTCTATCCCCTAGCAATTCTCCAATTCCACCATTTCTAAAGTCAAATTGAGGGGTCAGCATTGTGGCATAATGGGTAAAGCCACTGCCTGAAGTGCCAGCATTCCATATGGGTCCCAGTTTGAGTCCCAACTGCTCCACTTCCAATCCAGCTCTCTGCTATGGCCTGGTAAAACAGTAGAAGATGGCCCAAGTCGTTGGACCCCTGCACCCACATTGGAGATCTGAAAGAAACTCCTCGCTCTTGGCTTTGGATTGGTGCAGCTCTGGCCATTGCGGCCAACTGGGTAGTGAATCAGTGGATGGAAGACTTCTCTCTCTCTCTGTATGTGTGTGTGTGTGTGTGTGTGTGTCTCCTTCTCTCTCTGTGTAACTCTTTCAAGTAAATAAATAAATATTTTTTAAAAAAAAATCAAATGGGGGAATATCAAATGGTTCAGGACCTCAGGGCCATAAATGAGACTATCATCCCATTTCATCTTGTTGCACCAAACCCCTATATTACCCTAGGCCTGATACCTGAAGGCACTAGACCTGAAAGACTACTTCTGTATATGCTTACACACAGAATCTCAGTATCTGTTTGCCTTTGAATAAACTTATACATCCTCAAGTATGAGCCAACAATACACCTGGATATTCTTCCTTTAAGTTTTAGGGATAGCTATCATTTGTTTGGCAACACACTCATCAGGGAATTTAAAGAGCTCAAATTGAAGAATGAAGCCATTTTAAAATATGTAAATGACATCCTTATTTGAAATTCCTTTAAGGAGGAATCAGATGAAATTACCACTCAGGTCTGAAATTTTAGGGGAATGTGGATATAAAGTTTTCCTAACCAAAGCTCAGCTCTCTAAACAGGAAGTAGCTTACCTGAGATGTGTCCTGACATTGGGAAACCATGACCTCTTGTTCAAATGAGAAGAAGCCACACTTTATGCAGGCCACCACAGAAAAGATACAGCTAAGGACATTTTTGGGAATGGCAGGCTTCTGCAAGATCTGGATCCCAGGATTTGTGTTGAAAGCCAAATGCCTAAAGGAAGTCTTAAAGGGCCTTGATACTGATATACTTGAATGGACAAGAAAACAACACAAAGCCTTTAAAGGATTAAGGGTATTCGGAAAACAGCCTCTGTACTGGAGATTTCTAATTTAAACAAAGCCTCCATCCTGTCTATAACTGAAAGACAAGTTCCAGGCCTTACCCCCCAAAACCTTAGCTCAAAAGCTTAAACTTATCACCTTGACTAGAGCCTCAAAACTTGGAAAAGCCCAGAATCAATATTTATACAGACTCCAAATACAGTTTCCTTGTTCTACACATACTTGTGAAATTTAGAAAGAGGCTTCTTGTCAGCAAAAAACCTTCTCCATTATACATGGCTTAGAGATTTTTAGCTCCCTCCAGGAAGTTTTGGAGCCTCTGGAAGTAGCTTATATCCTTGTGAGGGACACCAAAAAGGGGATAGACATATCACCAGAAGAAATTCACTAGCAGAGCAGCAAAGAAAGCTGCCAGTCAGGAGGCTCCAGTAATGGTCCTAATAGCCAATCCTCTACATATGGCTGACAGTCCTTACTATCCCCCACCTGAGATAGAATGGGTTCAGCAATGAGATTATAGTAAAAATTCCAATGGGTGGTGAACTTTAGATTATAAAATTCCCAATGGCCTCTCAATGGAAAATTGTCAAAGAAATGCATGACTCCATCCATCTGGGAATATATATTCTAATTTGAATGCTCTGTCATGTCTTTGGAGGAAAAATATGAAAGAAGTGACCCAATTCTGTCGCTTCTGTCTACAAAATAACCTTAGTATCCACACAAAACTATATCCCCTACTTAACCCCATACAAAAGAGAGGAATGTGCCCCTGGTGAGAATTGGTAGAATCTACTGACCTATCCACAGCAGAGGTGACAAATAACTGTCAGTTTTCATGAACATTTTCACTGAGTGGGTTAAGTAGTTCAAATACAAACTGAAAAAGTAAAGTTATATAAATTCCTACTAAAAGAGTAATTTGATGTTTTGGGCTGCCAATGTCCCTCCAAAGTGACAATGGCCACTCCTTTGTCTCTAAAGTAACTTAGCAGGTAGCCACTATTCTGAGAATCTCTTATTATGTCCGGTTCCTTGGAGCACCCAATCATTAGGAAAAGAGGTAACCATTATCTTAAAAGGACTCTTGCCAGGCCATGCCAAGAAACCTCAGGATCCTGGTGTGAGCTGTTGGCTATAGCCCTTCTAAGGATGAGGATGACAAGTGTAGCTGATTTACATCCTAGCCCTTTTGAGGTGTCTAATGAGAAGTTCACACTCACCACAGATATTCTCTTTGATTATATATCCAAGATCAAATATGAGAGCTGTATATTAAGATACTTTGCCCATTTCTCAACTGGAATGGTTTTGTTGTTGAGTTTTTTTGAGTTGCTGTTATATTCTGGCTTTTCACCTTCTTTCAGATAAGTACCTTATGAATATTTTTCCCATTCTATCAGATGTCTCGTAACTCTGTTGATTGTTTTCTTTGCTGTGCATGAGCTTCTAGGTTTGGTATAATCCCATTTGTCTATTTTTGCTTTTGTCGCCTGTACTTTGAGGGTCATATCCAAGCAGTCATCACTATACCAATGTCTTAAAGTATTTAATCTACATTTTCTTACAAATTCATATTCTCAGGTCTTAAATTTAGGTCTTTGATCCATCTTGAGTTGAATTTTTGTGTATAATGAAATATAGGGATCTAATTTTATTCCTCTGCTTACATATATCCAGTTTCTCCAGTACCTCTTATTGAAGAGATTATTCTTTCTCCAGTCAATGGTTGGGGCTATTTTGTAAAAAAAACAGTTGCATGTGGATTCATTTCTGGGCTTTCTATTGTGTTTCAGTTTTTATGCCAGTATCATGATGCTTTAATTATTATAGATTTGTAGTATTTTCAAAGAATAGTATGTTGATTATTCCATTCGGATTTTTTTTGCTCGGGATTGCTTTGGCTATTCTGGGTCTTTTGTGATTTCATGTGAATTTTAGTATTTTTTTCTAATTCTGTAAAGAATGTCATTGGTACTTTCATAAGGATTGTATTTAATCTGTAGATTGCTTTAGGCAATATAGGCTTTTAAGTAATATTGATCTTCCAATCCATGGGCAAGTAATACATTCCCTTTTTTATGTGTCCTTAATGATTTCTTTCATCAATGTTTTATAATTTACATTGTAGAGATCATTCACTTCTTGAGTTACATTCATTTCTAAATATTTGGTTTTTCATGGTTACTGTAAACGGGATTTTTTCTTGATTTCTTTTTCAATAGTTCATAATTATAATATTAAAAGATACTAATTTTTGTATGTTTATTTTGTTACCCGGAATTTTAATGAATTAGTTTATCAGTTCCAACAAGTTTTTGGTGAAGTGTTTAGATTTTCCCATGTACAACATTATGCCATTTGCAAACCCTGAAGTCAGGGTCTCCCAAGTGGGTGCAGGGGCCCAAGGACTTGGGTCATCTTTTGCTGCTTTCCCAGGAACATTAGTAGGGAGCTGGATAGGAAGTGAAGCAGCTGGGACTCAAACCAGTGCTCATATGGAATTGCAGGGGGTGTCTTAACCCAGTAAGCCACAGTGTTGGCCTTGTCCTTTCCAATTTGGACGCCCTCTCTTTCTTTTCCTTTTCTAAGGGCTCTTGCCACCACTCCCAACACAGCATTGAAGAAGAGTGGTTAAAGAGGACGTTCTTCTGAGGGAAGATACTTTCAGCTCTTCTCAGTTCAGACTGATATTGACTGTTGGTTTGTTATACACAGCTTTTACAATTTTGAGGTATTTCTTTGTATGCTTAATTTGTGATGAGTTTTTAAAGATTTATTTATTTATTTGAAAGGCAGAGTTACAGAGAGGCAGAGAGAGAGAGGTCCTCCATCCTCTGGATCACTACCCAAATGGCCACAACCTCTGGAGCTGGGCTGATTCAAAGCAGGAGTCAAGAGCTAGTAGTTTCTAGTGATCCTCTGTATTTCAGTGGTGACAGCTGTAATATCTTCTTTTCCCATCTATAATTTTATTCACTCAGCTTTTCCTTTTGTCTTTTTTAGTCTGACTAAAGCTTTGTCTATTTTGCTTGTCTTCTCAAAAACCCAGATTTTTCTTCTGCTGATCTTTTGTATTATTTTTCAACTTCAATTTCATTTTTTTCTGCTCTGGTCCATATTATTTCCTGCCTCTTGCTAACTTGGGGTTTTGTTTCTTCTCATTTTCTTAAGTCTTCAAGATTTGCCATTAGATCATTAGTGGAGATCTTTCTCTTTTTTAATGTAAGCACTTAATGCTATAAACTTACCTCTTAATTCTGGTTTGCTGTATCCCACAGATTTTGATATGTTATTTTTTCCATTGGACTTATTTCAAAAAGGTTTTTGAATTCCGTTTAATTTCTTCTGTGATCTATTGGTACTTGAGTAGCATGTTGTTCCATGTATCCGTAAATGCTCTGTTGTTTTTGTTGATTTTTTAATTTTATTCCTTTAAGTTCTGAGAAAACATATGGTATGATTTCAATATTTTAAATTTCCTAATATTTTATTCGTGGCCTAATAGATGATCTATCCTAGTGAATGTTCCATGTGTTGATAAGAAGAATGTATATTGTGTAATTGTGGTGTGAAATGTTCTGTAAATGTCTGCTAGGCCCATTTGTTCAATAACATTCAACTGAAATGTGTCTTTGTTGCTTTTTTGTCCAGATGGTCTATCCATGATGACAGTGTAATGTTGAAGTTCTCCATTATTATTGTATTGCATTCTACCTATTTCTTTAGATCTAATAGTATTTGCTGTGTATATCTGGGTCATCTTGTTTTGGGAACATATATACTTATGATTGTTCTGTCTTTTTGTTGAATCAATCCTGTGATTAATACATAATGTTCTTCTTAGTCTCCTTTTACAGATTTGATTAAAACCCAGTTTTATATGATATGAGAATAGCTATTCCTATTCATTTTCCATTTCCATTTGCTTGGTATATGTTTTGCCAGCACTTCTATGTGTATGTGTATGTTCTAGTAGTATATGTATATCTTTATTTGTGTAGTTAGCTTCTTGCAGAGAGTAAATAGTTGAGTCCTGGTTTTTTATCCATTGCACCAACCTAAATATTTAAGCTAAGAATTGAATCCATTTACATTCAAGATTAGAATTCATAGATAAGTGCTAATATCATGTCATATTCTTGATTGGTTACTGATTGTACCTGCTCTGCTACTGAATATGGTAGTCTTATGTGTTTTTATGAAGCTACTTCTCTTTTTTAAAAAAGAATTATTTATTTATTTAAAGGGCAGTGTTACAGAAAGGCAGAGGTAGAGAGAGAGAGGGAAAGAGGTCTTCCAACTGATGGTTCACTCCCCAATTGGCCTCAATGGCTAGAGCTGCGCCAATCTGAAGCCAGGAGCCAGAAGCTTCCTCCAGGTCTTCCAAGCAGGTACAGGGACCCAAGGACTTGGCCTATTTTCTACTGCTTTCCGTGGTCATAGATCAGAGCTGGATTGGAAGTGGAGCAGCCAGGTCTCAAACCAGTGTCCATACAGGAAGCCAGTGCTCCAGGCCAGGGTGTTAACCTGCTGTGCCACAGCACCAGCCCCTTCCCTTTATTTCTATAGGATAGTGTTATTGTGCTAATATTCTGGGTTTTAAGTTTTTTCTTTTTGTTTTTGTTTTTGTTTTTGAGTTGAGTATAAAATCTGATGATTTTCTGACCTGTAGGGTTTCTGTTGAGAAGTCTGCTATTAGCCTAAATAGTTTTTCTTTATATGCTACTTCATGCTTTTCTCTTGCTATCTAGGATTATCTCCTGGTCCTTAACTTTTGAGATTTGGACTTCACTATGACTTGGGGAAGTTCTATTTGGTTGAGATTGTTTCTGGTCCTTTGAGTTTCTTGCATCTGGATGTCCATGTGTCTTTCAACATTGAGAAACTTTAAACTATGATTTTATTTACTTTAGGATACCTTTTTCCTTCTCTTCTCATTTAGGAATCCCTATAATATGAATATTTGATCACTTAATGGTACCCTATATTTCATGCAGGCTTTTTTCATTCTTTCTAATTTTTTCTCTTTATTTTTGTCTGATTGGGTTATTTCAAAATTCTTGTAGTCCAGACCAGAAATTCTTTCTTCCATTGGAGCCCTCAATCATATTTTTGATTTATTAAAGTTTCCATTTGCAAAATTTCACTTTGGTAGTTGGGGATTATGGCACCAGCAGCCATGGCTCTAGGACTACATGAAGTGGATGGGAACTTCCCAGGACCTACTGGAACAAGGTTACTTTTGCTTGGGGCTTATAGCACCAAAATCCCTAGTACTAGGACTGAATGATATGAACTGAACCTGGCGCCAATCCTACAGGGTGACTATGAGGTATACTGGGAATTTTTTTCACTGGAAAATATGGGTTCATCCAGAGAGTTTTTTTTTTTCCTTACAAATAGTTTCTTCCCTACATTCCACTGGATAGATTCATTGGATTTGAGGAAATTGACAATAATTGTTATAGTCCTGGTGTTACAGGACACAGTGTGGTCATTACTCACATCTTCCAGGGCAGGAGCCATCTGCCTGAAGAACAGAAATGCAGATGTAACACTTGAGGTACTACCAATGACTGTAACATACTCCAAAGATTGTAATAACATTTCTGGCTCTGGAAAGAAATGACGTGATTGTCTCCATTTCTCATGTGGCACACATGGGTAATGCTGCGGCTTGTGCTAGGTGCTCCCACTGTAATGAGTTAGGAGATGCAGAGGAAACTTTCTCAAGTTGGGTCCAGATATTTTCTGAGATATTGGTGGTTCTAGTTCTCAGAAGCTGAAGGGAATCCCCGGGCCATGTAGACTGGGTGAGCATAGTTTTGAACTTATGCTTGGAACTTAGTTTTAGAACTTCCACATTTGCAGGATACAAGATGTCTGATCTCTGCCCTGAAAAGTCCACCATCTCTGACAGTTGAATCATGTCTATTGAGTCAGTACAGAGTACAGCAGTGATCTTTCACAGCCAATTGAGTCTGACACTTTGCGGGATTGAGAGAATGGAGGAAGGCAATGTGGCTTTCCTCTTTGGAGTCAAGTAGTCACTCAGACAATAGTCAGTTCTCTAAATTGGATTTGAAGTCCATGGGGGACTGTGGAATTCTCTTTCAGTTAAAGGTTCCTGTGGAGGGATGCCAACCAACTTCTTCCGCCTTGTCTTGACAAGATGGCATTTCCCAGTCAGGACCCAGCTGCATAAGAAGCAAGGGTGGCTGGTGGTACAGCCAGCCGCGACTGCATGTCTGTCCTCTTTCCTTAATGTTCCACAGAGTCTCCTGTTCTGTCTCTTCACTGAAAATTTGTCTCAATCAGTCCTCTGGAAACGTGGCCCTTCCTGTGATTTTCTAGTATCTTTCTACAGCTGACATTAGTGTGGCTTCTCACTATTCAGCCATCTTAGAACTCTAACAGGAGATGTAATTTTATTTAAAACTGAGAAAGAAGGATTTTCTTCTAGTCACTTACAATTTAATTGGAAATGATCCTGTAAGTACTTAGAACTCCTAGAACAATTAAATAGCAGGGGCTTTCCAATTATGTACATCTGTGAAAAATTAAAACTCTACCCCTAGAGTCTTCATAGACACACCCAGAAGATAATTCTGCCTGCTCTTGTGAACCAGTTGAGCACCTCAACTTTATCTCCAAGAGACTAGAAGCTAAGTAAATTTTTTTTTGCTTTTGCCGTAAGTTCTCCCTAATGAGAGAGACATTAAGGCTGTGGCACTTCCCAGCTGACATGTTTTTCCTATTTCTATTTTTTGGAGGAAACTTCCATTGACAGGAAAATCCATGGTAAACAATTCACCATAATAGACAAAAGAAAAAATCTTGCTACAGATCAAGAAGTTACTTTGAAAAACCTGTCTGCTGCCTTGGATGACTTATCCCAGACCACTGGTAAGGCCCTATAGAAATTATGAGTCTTTGAATTCACTAGATAAAGTGGTCATGAATAATTGAGTAGCCTTAGATTATCTACTGGCAGAAAATAGTGGACTATGTGCTGTTATTAATTTTTTTAAAGATTTATTTGAAAGTCAGAGTTACAAAGAAAGAGGAGAGGCAGAGAGAGTCAGAGTGGCCAGAGCTGTGCCCTTCCACAGCCAGGAGCCAGGAGCTTCCTCTGGGTCTCCCAAGTAGGTGCAGGGGCCCAAGTACTTGGGCCATCTTGTACTGCTTTCCCAGGCCGTAGCAGAGAGCTGGATCAGAAGAGGAGCAGCAAGGACTAGAACTGGCACCAATATGGGATGCTGAAGCTTCAGGCCAGGGTGTTAACCAGCTGTGCCACAGAGCTGGCCCCATGTGCTGTTATTAATAAAACTTGCTATACATAATTTAATAGGGTCGGCTTATAGGAGAAGATACCAAGAAGATATATTATCAAGCCAAATGGCTCCATAATCCCTTGGCTTCTGCCAGCTGAGCAGCAAAAAAAAGCTCTTTCTTCTCTGACATGCTTCTTATCTTGCTCCTTTTTGATGTATGCATATTCACCCTAATTTTCAAAATTGTCTCTCCAGAATTCAATAATTTGATGTAAAATGATGAGAATGTAGGGATTTCAATGATTGATAGTGAACTTTGAGTTCCTCCAATGGAACTGTGAGATCAAACACAAACATATCCTAGCTCTGTCCACAGAAAAAGACAAGAAGATAAGACATTTAAATAGCAGCAAATACATGTAGTGATGAGATATTGGTTTATTCTATTGTTATTCATTGAAAGGAAGCAAGACTCCTCAGAGAAGTCATTGATTCTAAAACAGGGACAAGGCAAATTCAGTATGAAACTGGCACATCTTTAATGAGGAAAGATAGGAAGTGCCCCAAATAATTGTGGGATTCTGTCACAAAGAAATAAAAGCTAGCTTCAAGTAGACCCACTTGCCAAATATGAGGTATCTTATTATTGAAATATTTATTTATTTACATTAAAGGCAGAGCAGAGTGGGGGGATGTGATAGCAAGATCGAGAATGAGAGAGAGAGAGAGAGAGAGAGAGAGAGAGAGAGAGAGAAAGAGAAAGAGAGAGAGATCCACTGGTCCAATTTCCAAATGCCCATAACAGCTGTGGTTGGGACAGTCCAGTGTTAGGATCCAGGAATTCTATCTGAATTATAAGAACTCAAGAACTTGGGCCATTAGCAGGCACATTAGCAGAAGGCAAGATTGGAACCAGTGTCAGGATTCAACCCTAGACATTCCAACAAGGGATGCGGGCATCCCAAACAGCGACTTAATCCAATGTGTTACAATACCCATTCAGTAGGCATTCTTGTTTTGAATGTTGAACACCAGTTGGGGAACACAGAAAGAAACAGCAGAACTTCAAAAACTGTCATTTCGTGACAATGACAGTCAAGACCGTCTTAAGCAAAATCATTTTTATCTGTTAAATTTCAAGAATGAAAATGCTGAACAGAAGGATATTTACATGGTTTGATGTGTCCCCATAGATTGCATATTGATAGGAAAGGAAAAATTAGTAAGTATACATTAGAAATTTCCAACAGATTAACAAACACCTATTAACATATTCAGGTGAAAAGAACTACTGTATTGCCACTTGTTCTTTGCTGGTTTGGGAAAACAATAATATATGAATATACAAAAACAGAAGAACAATAAAACAAATGGAACAAAATGTTATCAATTGGTCTATTTGAGTAAAAGGTTCATTTGTGTCTTTGTAGTTCTCTTGCCAATTTTATGTTTGACATTAATTTCAAACAAAAAACTTTAAAAATATATACAAACATGACTGTTTATCAATCTCTAAGTGAACACAAGTGTCACAGATGGTAAGATAAACAAAAAATATTCAAACAGTAAAGCTTGTATTCTGTCCTTTGCCATTCTTTGATGGAGGGACAGATTTGGGGGGGGTTTCCACAAACTTATGGGAAAGAAGCATCTAATTAAAGTAAGCAAAATAGGCTATGCCACACACTTAATAGTAATAGTAGCCTATTTTCTCAAAAAAGGGAAAATCTTAATCCATACTATTTATTTATTTGTTTACTTATTTATTTGAGAGATAGAGTTACAGATGGAAAGAAAGAGAGAGACAGAGAAAAAGGTCTTCCAGCTGCTGATTCACTCCCCAGATGGCCACAGTGGCCAAAGCTGGGCTAATCTGAAGCCAGGAGCTTATTCTGCGTCTCCCATGAAGTGCGGGGGCCCAAGCACTTGAACAATCTTCAACTGCTAGATTGGAAGAGGAGCAGCCAGGACATGAACTGGCTCCCATATGGGATGCCAATGCTGCAAGCAGAAGCTTAGCCTACTAAACCACATTGTCAACCACTAAACTACTCCCTTTAAAGAGCACTTAAATGTCACACAAGATGGATTATGAAAAAAAAATTACTTGTCTATATATGGAACTTAAAACTGAATTAATATTTCAAAGCATATGGTTTGAACATGAACTCTTTCCTGAACTTCCTTTGAACTGTTAACCTGGCCATATTGAAGGGGAAAAACCCACAAACGCCAAGTCTACTTTTAAGTTGAGATTCTCATCAAACAGCCTTGTGAGACATCATAATGGGAAATTTTAGAGGAGGTTTAGGGGATGTTAATACTTGAACTTTGCCAAAAGTGAGAAACAGTAACAAACTAAAATAGACATCAGGTCTAGGAAACAGAAACTGAGGTTTAAAATTTGCTTTTTGTTCTTAGTCTCTAGAGGCAAGGGACAGGCAACATGAGGGTAATTAAAAATGTTGTGGGAAAATGGAATTACAAGATACATAAGTTTATTTTGGTGTAAAACAGATTGAAATCCATGTACAGTTTTTTTCTGAATATGCATTTTCTTGAACTTAATATGTGTTTCCTCATATGCACTTATCTCAGAAAATTTTTTGCACCAAGATAAACTAATCTTTTATTTTATTTAAGATATACAAATTTCATGTATTTCATATATACAGATTTAGAGACAGCTTTACTTCCTACCCTACCTCTCTCCCACCCACAATCTCATCTCCTTCCTTCTCCCTCTCCTATTCCTACTCTTAATTTTTTACAAAGATTCATTTTCAGTTTATTTTATACTCATAAGATTAAGCCTACACTAAGTAAAGAGTTCAATAGAGACCGAAGAGAGAAATACTGTTCCTCAACAGAAGAGTCAAGGGCTATAAATAATCATCAAATCTCAAAATGTCAGTTTCACTCCCATACATTACATTTTAGGTACTCTATTAGTTACCACAGATCAGGGAAAACATACGGTATCTGTCTTTTTGGGATTGGCTTACTTCACTAAGCATAGTGGTTTCTAGTTGCCCACATTTTGTCATAAATATACTCATCTTTTAATTCTACTTTCCCACCAACATTTTGAAATGCCCTCATATTCCTCAAGTAAGAATCTTCTAAACCAGTGGTTCTCATTGTGGCCCAGAGGTGCTCATTGTGGCCATCTGCACCAACTGCCAACATGCTGGAAATGCAAATTTTCAAGTGCCACCCCCTATCTACTGAATCAACAATAGGATCTGGTGATCTCCATTATAACATATCTGCAAGTCATTCCTGATGCACACTAAAGTTTCAGAAGTATACTTCTGAAGTACAATGTAATAATAAAAACCACATTTTAGGATTGTTGGGGCTTTAAATTATATATTGTATGTGTGAATTTTAGAATTTATAACAGGGAGATATCAAGATGGCAGAATAGGGAGGGAGCTTACTGCTCTAGTCTAGGGAAAGAGTTTAAAAAAAAAAAAAAAAGTAAATGCCAGCGCCGTGGCTCAACAGGCTAATCCTCCACCTTGCGGCGCCGGCACACCGGGTTCTAGTCCCGGTCGGGGCGCCGGATTCTGTCCCGGTTGCCCCTCTTCCAGGCCAGCCCTCTGCTGTGGCCCGGGAGTGCAGTGGAGGATGGCCCAGGTGCTTGGGCCCTGCACCCCATGGGGAGACCAGGAAAAGCACCTGGCTCCTGGCTCCTGCCATCGGACGAGCGCGGTGCGCCGGCCGCAGCGCGCCGTCTGCGGCAGCCATTGGAGGGTGAACCAACAGCAACGGAAGACCTTTCTCTCTGTCTCTCTCTCTCACTGTCCACTCTGCCTGTCCAAAAAAAAAAAAAAAAGTAAAGAGAGTCCAATCTCAGGGAAGAGTTAGGGAAAAAACAGCAGAGAAAACTCCATGCAAATTAGAGGGACACTGTGGATCCAGCTGGAGGGTGTTGATGTGCATAACTCAGGACCCCAGCAGCCAAGAGCCTCAGCACCAGCTTTGGAGAGTGAGGTGAGACCAGACAGCAGCAGCCCATGCCACTGGCGAAAAAACTATGAGAAGAGCCTGGTATGAGTACAGCTTGGTGCCTTGTTGGGGACAATATACCTGCCAACCTAGAGGAGACAAAAAGGTGACACACTTCTCTCTCCCCAACCACCCAGCACTGGCATCCTGTAACTAGTTCAGAGAGGGCAGGCATAAGTAACAGCTATGCCAGCTCATGTCTGCACACTCAGCAGCCAGCAGAGAGGAGAGGAGCCTGGGGGAATTGACAGGGAGCCGGGTGCTTGTGACTGTGAGTACCTTATGTGTTGGTACCGTGAAAACACTGTGGCTGCATTTGAAGTTGCAGGGTGTCTGGGTCTTTGGGTAGTCACTGTGGGCAGCTCCACACATCAGTACTCCCTGATTCCTGGTGAGGGTCATAACTGCAGGACCCGTGCTCACACGGAGGACTAAACAGATCCTTTGTGTGATTTTTGTGGTAGTGCAAATGAATATTATACCTACTGAAGATAGTGACCAGGCATTTTTCTTCTTAGAGGAAAGGAGTTGAACATGATACTACACCAATAGAGCATATTATCCCTCTGCTCTGATTTAAAAAATAAATAAATAAAAGATTTACCACTCTCAATTTGGGAGTCATCTTGGACACTTCCCTCACCCTGGAGTACTGAGTAGAACTCCCTGGCCACACCCTGCACATGCCTCAGGGTGTTCACTGAAAGAGCAGACACTCCACTAATTCACAGAGACATAGTCTGAAAATAAAAGCCTTCATAGGGGAAAAAACCCAACAAACATTCCACAAATGCCCAGCAACTCGATAAACAAGAATAAAACAACAACTTGATATCTCCAAAGGGGCACAACAGCACTTCAATATGAGAATGTGAAAATGAAGAGATTGAAGAAATGCCTGGAAATGGAATCCAAAATGATCCTGGGATCACTTAGAAGCAATCAGAAGCAAATCCATGAATTAAAGAAATCTGTACAGGACATGAATGAACATTTTTCCCATGAAATTGAGATTTCAAAGAGTAAACAAAATGAAATATTGGAAATGAAGAATTCAGTAGACCGAATGAACAATGCGGTGGGAAGCCTTAACAACAGACTTGGTGAGGCAAAGAAAGAATATCCAAGTTAGAAGACAGATCTGGAAGTTTTACAGTCAGACCAAAAAAGAGGAGGAAGAAGAAGAAGAAGGAGAAGAGGAAGAGGAAGAGGAAGAAGAAGAAGAAGAGGAGGAGGAAGAGGAAGAGGAAGAAGAAAGAGGAGGAGGAAGAGGAGGAGGAAGAGGAGGAGGAGGAGGAGAGGAGGGATTAGAAAACTAAAAAAACAGTGTTGGGGATTTATGGGATATTGGGATATTACCAAATGACCCAACATATGGGTCTTAGGAGTTCCTGAAGGTGTGGGAACAGAGAATGGATCACAAGGCCTTTTTAGTGAAATAATTATAGAAAACTTCCCTAATTTGGAAGAAAGGAACATCCAAGTAGAGGAAGCACATATAACTCCTAATAGACATGACCAGAAAAGATCCTCATCATGACACATTGTAGTAAAACTCTCCAATGTAAAACATAAAGAAAAGATGCTAAAATGTGCTCAAGAGTAATAACAGATTACGTTCAGAGGATCTCCAATTAGACTAACAGCTGCCTTCTCATAAAAAATCCTATGGGCTAGGAGAGAATGGTGAGGTATATTCCAAGTCTAAAGAGAAAAAACTGTCAACCCAGAATATTATACCCTGCAAAGCTATCAATCATAAACGAAGGTGAAATATAGACCTTCTATAACAAACAGAAATTGAATTTTTATAACCACCCT
Organism: Sylvilagus floridanus; assembly: GCA_949820135.1. Lineage (NCBI taxonomy): Eukaryota > Metazoa > Chordata > Mammalia > Lagomorpha > Leporidae > Sylvilagus > Sylvilagus floridanus. Next base: position 19,030,627 of record OX463244.1, read on the forward strand.
TCCATCCTTACAAAAGATGCTTAAGTATGTGCTACACAGAGAAACATGGTCATCACTGTGAAAGAAGGTGATGAAAGAAAATCTCCCAATAACAGTACAAAGGAAATCCAAAGTAAGCAATAGGAACATTTATGGAAAAACAGCAGGGAAATTGAACTTATTCTGATTTTTCTTGTACAGTTTTTTAGATTTCAGAATATGTTGTTACTGGGAATCTAGCCTCATAGTAAGGCAATCTGTTTTTGAATCTTTTTAAAAAAAAGACATTGATTATATTGGACTATCCTTTTTTCCTTCTCTGATTACAGTGTTAACTCTTAGCTTTATGCCTTTGGGCAGAAGAGAGTATCAGTTATTTAAATGCATTTTCCCCTGTCTTTGAAGCTCAGTCCACAAGTGTGTTGTTTCCACAGAAGAAAACACTTCGGTTTGTGTTATTAGAAAATTGAAATTGATAAGATACATTATGTAATGAGTTAAGTTTTTTATTTCTGGATAAAATTAAAAATGAAATAAAAATTTGAACTACTTAAAGGATGAAAATAATGATAGTGCTTATAAGCACTGTGAACCCTTTTGTGTTTGAGGCATCTGAAATTCGCATGTTTACTAGATTTTTCTCCTGAAGTCCTACTCTTCTTTTCTGTGGTTCATGCACTTACTCTTCTTTTTGGTGTTGTAAAACAGCAGGGTTAAAGTGTCATTATACCTGTGTGCATTATGAATACCATAGTTTTTCTAGTTAGGAAAAAAATAGTTTCAAAATTATTCTCAGCATCATCATTTTTTGGGTTAATATTGTACCCTCTAATGGCATTTTAGATACCTTTCATCATTTTAATAAGGTGCTTGTAAAAATTTAAAACATTAAATATTGTATTTGAACTAGTTAGTAAAGAGTAAAAGTAAGAGACTGTAGATATTACATTAGTTGAATTTCAAAGTTTTTAATCAAGGAACTTTCAGAAATAGGTTGAGACTTGATGCTGTCCATTAAACTAGCTCCTGTGACATGGAAAGAACCCCGGAAGCAGTGGAGGACATGTGAGGACATTTACATGCCATGGTGGTTGTGGGGTGCTCGTACTTAAGTACAGGTAGTAATACACTGACATTTTTGTTGCCCAATAATCTGGAGTAGTGTCCTGCACTTTTCTGTACTAAAATAACTATGAATTAATGGAATCTACAAAGAAGAAACTTTATGACTGTACTGTATTTAGGAGCCTTTGTACAGCTAGCTAAAGCTTGCATGATACAAAGTATTTGGATTTTAAAATTTATAATTATAATAAAGAAGATGTGGCATTATTCCATATGTTTAAATAACTTGCTTATTGAGTTTCTGAAGGAAAAATATGAAATGAATATTTGTCATTGTATTAGCTATAATGTTAAATTGGCAAATTTAGCATAAACCTTAAATCTGTGTTTCTCAAATGTGAACCAGAGTAGTCTAATGCTGCTTTGTATATACTGTAAATGCTACAATAGTCTCAGTGATGAACACGTATTGACACCTTTCAAATGAATGAAACATTCGGTGTAGGTGTTTTGATATGTCTCAAAAAGTATCTGAGTGTCTGAAAATGTGTTAATATATTTGGAAATGAAAATACGTCCTGTTCTTTTGTTGTTGTTGTACCATATTTTCATGATAAATTTGAACTTTTACATTTTTACTACTGTTAATTTAAGTACAATTTGTTCAATGGTTAAAATGGGATTGTCAGCGAAGAAACTTAAAAACAGCCTCATTCATGTAACTGCTTAAGTAAAGACTTCATTTTGTGGTCTATATTCATACACTTTGAATGATCTGTATTTCTGTTTAAATATGTTATGATGTTTAGGCTTTGTTTCTGTTTAATAAGACTTTTTACCATTGATTAAATGAAGGAATGTATCTTTTTGAAGAGATTTATATTCTGTAAATAAAAATTGGTTGAAACAAACAAAAATTTTGACAAAAATCATTGCCAATAATCGGTTATTACTATATGACATAAAATTGTGAGAGAAAAATGTTAAAATCAGCAATACTTTTGTTTTATTCAAACTTATCTTCCAAGCATACTTACTCTGAATGTCAGCCTTTACTCATATAATATAGGTAATAATAATATCCATTCTTTGAGATGTTGAGAGTACAATGATAAAGCTGAAGACTTCAGAAGTTATCTAGATGCATAATAAGCATTCAATATGCTTTCTATAGCTTGAGTGCTCTTCTTCAGTCAATTCCCTTATTTTTCAATAAGGATTTATTTCAAAGAAATAGACATTCAGGAAAAAAGCTGGGAAAGATAAAGTTTTATAAAAGAAGTAAGCATTTTTCCATTGCTGATATCATTTCGTATCCTTTTTTCCTGTTAACTATAAATAATAAGGAATTTCCCACTATTTTAAATTTTTGAATATTAACTCATAATATACACATATCCTGATTTACTTAACTGTTCTATCTTGGTTGGACAGTTAAGTTTCTCTTGGGTCTTAAAATTACAGAAACATTGATCTTCATAGCCTCAAATACTAATAGATTGTGATCTGAGAATAGGATTCTTGGACTATAATCTTTATCTTTCAATCGTTTAGAACTCTTACGACTCTCTTTTAAATTCCAGGTTGCAAAACAGAAATCTAAAGCCTGTCTGATTGTCTTTTTCTCAGTAAGCTTTTTAAAATCATGCACAAAATTTCTCAGGCCCCAGCCAGCTTCCCAGTTATTTTGTAATTTTGACCCCTAAGATAATATTGTGACTAGGCTAAGAACAGAACAGGACATATTGATGGAGTTTCTAAAATATCTTGGATTAAATGTTTGGATTTTAGTATAGGGGCAAAAGGAAACCACAGAGTTTTAATCAGGTGATTAAGCATGATTAAATCTGTAGTTTAAGAAAATATATTCTAATTTCTATCTGGAGCAAATCCCTGAGATATACTTATAGTAGAGCCTCTAACAGTCTAGAGGAAGGTAGAAATTGAGGATAAATTTGGTATACATTTAATGGTATTTAGGTTACAACTAGGAGAACTTGTTGACAGATCAGCTGTTGGGCATGAGAGAGAAGGAACAGCTCAGGCTTCCTTTGGACCAGGTGGAAGGTTGGGCTTTCATTGAGTTATAAATACAATAGGATAGAAACACAGTAGATCGTGCTTATTTCAAAGGTGACCTATCTGCCATCCTCCTATGTCACTGTATCAGTGTATTTGTAATACAAAGTTCCTAGAAGAAACCAATGTAATTAAAGTGCATGTGTATTCGAATTTTTATAGAAATGACTGTGTTGCTCTAAAAGCCTGATTGTTTAATGACTGATTTTGGTTGATTGGCTTCATACATGCAAAATAATGTCTCATTGTTATTTGATTTCCTTTTTGGGAAGTAAATGTGATCATCTCCTAAATATTATACCATGCATTCAAATATTTAAATGGTTCATATATAAAACATGTTTATATCTTTGTTCATTATTCCATTGGTTGTTATCCTGTTTTAAAATATTTATTTTATTTATTCGAAATGCAGAGTTGCAGAGAGAAAGAGATAGATCTTTCATCTGCTTATTCACTCTCTAAATAGCCACATTAGCTAGGTCTGGACCAGACTGAAGCCAGGAGCCAGGAGCCAGGAGTTTCTTCTAGATTTCCCACATGGATGCAGGTGCCCAAGCACTTGAGTGATTTTATGTTGCTTTCCCTGGTACATTAGTGAGAGCTGGATTTGAAGTAGAGCAACCAAGACTCGAATCAGTGCTCATATGGGATGCAGGCATTGCTTTACCACTATGCCACATTGCCAGTCCCCATTGGCTCTTTTTCTAATTGATTTTTTCAGCTCCTTATTTAGGAAGGAGATTAGGTCCTTATTGGTCCTATACATTGCATGTATTTTTTAACAAGTTAAAAGTTCGGGCTGGCGCTGTGGCTCATTTTGATAATCCTCTGCCTGCAGCGCCGGCATCCCATATGGGCACTGGTTCTAGTCCTGGTTGCTCCTCTTCCAGTCCAGCTCTCTGCTGTGGCCCTCGAGGTCAGTGGAGGATGGATGGCCCAGGTGTTTGGGCCCCTGCACTCGCATGGGAGACCAGGAGGAAGCACCTGGCTCCTAGCTTCAGATCGCCAGATTTCTGGCTGTAGCAGCCCTTTATGGGGTGAACCAATGGAAGAAAGACCTTTCTCTCTATCTCTCACTGTCTAACTCTATCTGTCAAAAAAAAAAAAGTTCAACAAAATTAACAAAGTTTTAATTCTTATACAAAATTGAAAATATTTTCTTTTATGATTTCTGACATTTTTAGTAATGCCTAGAAAAGCTTTCTGAATTCCAGAAATATTTGAATGCTATTCTCATTCTTTTATCTACTATTTAATTATATCTTCATTTAATTCATTTGGAATTTATTTTGATGCCAGATAAGGCCCTGCAGATGGCTACTCATGTTCCCAACTTAATTTGCTGAATAACTCATTGTTTCTCCTACTACTTTAAAATGACTTTTTTTTAAACTGTAAATTAAATTGCCAATGATATTTATGCTACTTTGTATTCTCCATTCTCCCACATTGAGCCCATCTATTGCAGGGTTAATCAAAACTATGTTAACTATTATGATGTTACATTAAATATTTGCTGAGGACAACCCCATTCTTTATTCTCATTTTTAAATATCCTTGCAAGTTTATTTTCCACATAAAACAGAGGCAGATTGGTTTGAGAAAACTCATATTGTTATTTTTATTGAGATCAGTTTCATTCTCAAATTTATAGAATAATTATAGAACTGTATCATCTTTATGATGTTGAATTTTCTTAGTCTAGAGAAGTATCTCTCCTCAGTTATTCCCACCTTTATCCCCCTCATATTTACAGAGTACATTCCATTTTATTTTTATTGGAGAGAAAGAAAATTATTAATAATTTATTTTATTTTATTTTATTTATTGGGTAGGCAGAGCTACAGACAGAGAAACAGGGAGAGAGAGGTCTTCCATCTGCTGGTTCACTCCTCAAATGGCTCCAAAAGCTGGAGCTGGAACGATCCAAAGCCAGGAGCTTCCTTCCAGTCTCCCACATGGGTGCAGGGGCACAAGCACTTGTGCCATCCTCCACTGTTTTCCCAGGCCCTCAGCAGGGATCTGGATCTGAAGTGAAGCAGCCAGGACTCGAACTGGCATCCATTTGGATTGCCAACACTGAAGGCAGAAGCCTAACCAACTATGCCACAGTGCCAGGCCCTACTAATACTTAGAGTTGATTCTCTTTGGTTTTCTGCATAAACAGCATCTCATTTGCTAAAGATAATTTTGTTCCAGTTTTTATAAATACTCTCCTTTCTCTTGACTGATTGCATGGGCTGCCTTCTGATTTTGCTTTGGTTTCCCTGACCTTACTAGAAATGCTTCATGTATTTAACAAATAATAAACTTTTTATCAGCTTTCATAAAATATTTCATGCCAGGGTATTTAAAAGTTTCCCAGGAACAATTAAATGAAAAGATACATCTATTTTGGTGGAAAGAATTTTTTCTTTTTTATTTCCCAGAAATCTTTTATTTAAGGTATATAAACTTCATGCATTATTTCATAAATACAAATTTAGGAACATAGTGATTCTTCCCATACTACCTGAATTCCCACCTGCACTCCCACCCTTCTTCCTCTTCCCTCTCCTATTCTCTTTCTTATTTTTTATTAAGACCTATTCTCAATTAACTTTATACACACTTAAGATTAATTCTATAATAAGTACATAGTTCAACAAATAGTATTAAAAAAAACTGTTCCTCAATATTTGAAACAAGGGCTGTTCAAAGTCCTCACATCTCAAAGTATCAATTTCACCTCTATAGATTACCTTTTAGGTACTTTATTAGTTACTACAGATCAGGAAGAACATATGGTATTTGTCCTTCTGGGACTGGCTTATTTCACTAAGTATAATGGTTTCCAGATGTGTTCATTTTATTGCAAATAACAGGATTTCATTTTTTTTAACCACTGTTTAGTATTCCATGGTGTACATATCCCATAATTTCTTTATCCTGTCTTCAGTTGACGGACTTTTGTGTTGATTCCATATTTTAGCTATTGTGAATTGAGCTGCAATAAACATGGGGGTACATATAACTCAGATGCTCATTTCATTTCCCTTGGGTAAATTCCCAGGAGTGGGACGACTGGGTCATGTGGTAGGTCTATATTCAGATTTCTGAGGTATCTCCATACCATCTTCCACAATGGCTGCACAATGGCATTCCCCAGTAGTGGGTTGGGTTAGGGTACCCCACCCCCATGCTGCCAGCATTTGTTGTTTCTTGATTTCTTTATGAGGCCATTCTAACTAGAGTGAGGTAAAACCTCATTGTGGTGTTGATTTGTATTTTCCTGGAGGCTAGTGATCCTGAGCCTTTTTTCATGCACCTGTTGGCCATTTGAATTTCTACTATTGAAAAAGTCCTGCTTAATAAGTTGTTAGTTTTGCTGTGATTCTTGGGCTCTTTATAGATTCTGGATATTAATGCATTATCAATTGCATAGTGTGCAAATAATATCTCCCATTCTGTTGGTTGCCTCTTCACCTCGACCAGTGTTTCTTTTGCAGTACAGAAGCTTCTCAATATGATGTAATCCAATTTGTTAATTCTGGCTTTGATTGCCTGTGCTTCTGGAATCTTTTCCAAGAAATCTTTGCCTATGCCAATGTCTTGCAGGGGTTGCCCAATGTTCTCTAATAATTTTATGATATCAGATCATAGATTTAAGTCTTTGGTCCATTTTGAGCAGATTTTTGTGGTAGGTATAAAGTAGGGGGTCTTGCCTCATACTTCCGCATATGGAGATCCAGTTTTCCCAGCACAATTTCCATGGACTTTTTTATGATACACATCTTCCATGAACTTTTGAAGACCCCCTTACACTGTGGGCTTTCCAGTTCTCTTGGGTTTTGTTCACTGTCATTCTTTGTCCAATACCTTCAATCTTAAAAATTCCCTCCATGTGTTCACACTACAAAACAAAGTTCAAAGTTCTTCATCCACTGCTAAAAAACGAAAAGCTGCAGTGGAGGGTCAGGTGAAAAGCAGCAGCCATCGCAGCAGCCAAGGCCATAGTCTTCTCTAAGGCACAACCAGGCCAGAGCTGCTTCAGAGAAAGAACAGAGAACCAGAAAACGGGGAGGAGTCGGGTCCACCCCGCCCCTTGCCCTGCTCCAGTGCCACCCGCGGAGATGAAATGTGAGCCCGGGGACCGAGGACGCCTGAGAGTCCGCCTCCCGCGTGCCCCAGCGCAGCGGGGCAAGACAAAGCCACCTCGGCGCCCGGCGCAGCCCCGCGGGAACTCCGCGCTCCCCAGCCCTGCGGAACCCCGCGCGCGCCGTCCGCCACGCGCCCAGCCCAGCTGGCGTCCAGTGCTCCCTGGGGCAATGGCCAGGTTCCTGCTCCACCCTGCTCTCCGGAGCGCTGCTCTGTCTGTCTGACCTCCCGGCATCCCTCCAGTCCCCGCCAGGTTCCGGGCTCTCCTGGGGCTCCCAGCCTCCCTCCAGTCTGTCCTGGCGCAGGAGCTCAGGCCGCTGGCTTGGATGGAAGGGTCCAGGCTGCCCGGGCGTCCAGGGGTCTTTCTTCCCAAGTTGGTGCTGCTGTTTATCTATGCAGGTCAGTGACAGAGGGCGGGCGACGGGAGAGGGACAGGGTCTTTGGGTGAGCCTGGGACGGACTGGGACCTTTGTGGTAGGCAGAGACCCTGTGGTCCCCGAGGTGCGACCACTGAAACCCCTGTGTTTTGTCATCTGCTCAACATACTGCTTTTGTTCCTTTAGCTTCTGGCTTTCAAGCTAGTTTGCTTTTCTTTTTCTTTCTCTTGGCAAACTAACTTGGAAACCACAACCTCACACTTAGGTTTACTCTCTGGATAGCAAAAGGTACCCACTTGTAGCCAGGACTCAAGAGAAATGTTGGGGTGAGGGTAGCGACTAAAGGGTGAGGGAAATAATTCTTGTTAAAGCTCTTTAAGTCTGAGGTATTGCTAACCTCCTAAAAGGAGCTCACCTGGTGCCTATTCCATTTCACTTTATGCCCCCACATCCCCTCCCACTTTCTGAATATTCTGTTTTCCCTGTTAGAAAGTAAAAGAAAAAAAAAGCCTAAGACTGTCATTTTTATTTGTAACATCAGCAAAAGTGGTTGGTACCAGGACAACTGGAGTTGTTGATTTCAGATGTTAAGTGTTTGAGAGTTGTGAATTCACCCAGTCTAACCTGTTTCCTGGACTTGAGCAAGCACTTGTTTATAACTGAAAGTCATCTCATTCCTTCCTTCTAATTATTCTTTATGAAAATTGCTACATATTAATGAAGCAAACTGGGATTTCTTATTTTGTGATTGATATGGAGCCCTGAACGGGCCTTTCATTGGTTATTCATATATAAAGTTAATTAAAACATGTGGTCTTTGCATCTGTTCATGTTTACAAAACAGTTCCAAGCCAAAAGCAAAGTTCTTTGTAAACTATTTTCAGGTTTCTGATGGCCTATGACAGGAATCACAGACTTACCCATGGTCCTACAAAGCTAAATATAAACATAATGCTCCAATTTATGTTTTTGTATACAACAAAACCACACCTGAAATGAATTGTTCAGCATTGCTACCTGAATGTTGAAAGAACTAAATTTCCCAAGGGACTCTCCCTGAAGGAGTCATCCTCATTTCTACAAAAGTTTCAATCCTTATTGAAATCCAAATTAGTGACTGTCTAGGAGTTGTTTTAAAGGTATTTCGGGATATGGAAATTACAACTTTCTGATACAAAAATTCATAATAGTAGGACAAGTCACTCCTATTTAGTGAAGAGATTCCACACCCTAACTTGTTAACAGCCTTAATTTCTTTTCCTTTATATAAGATTTTCGTACTTTGAGGGACTGAGAAGTAATTGCATTACTTCTTTTTTACGTAAAAAAACCTCTTTAGATTTCAATTGAAGCAATGATTTCCACCTCCTCTACTTACCAAAGAAAGCAAAAGCAAGCAAAAAGTAAATAAAACGTTAATACCCTCACTCACTCTTGTTTAACCACTCCGATGAGCTACACCTTTCTCTTATTCTTTTGTCAGTTATTTCCTGTGCTGAACTGAAAGCCAGTTTGCACCCATGACCATCCCTTCCCCTAATGCTAGGTGTACAACCCTCCAGGCCTCAGGAGACCAATGAAGCTGGCCAGCAACAAAGTTGGTAGTTTAGAGAGTTTTAACTCCATTTCTCTTCTCCTGAATCGTTCCCTACAAATACATGTCAAACCAATACTAGGTTGACTTGATTGTCTTTGATAAGATGTGTGTGGCTAATAAGTTATTTAAGGGTTTTTTATGCTTATCATTTTCAGTAACCTAACATTTGTTGAGTGATGTATCTTGAGTGACATACAGAAGAGGTCATCTTTGAGTCTTCTTTAAGGAAATAAGGTGTTACTATTAATTATTATATAAAAGTTGTGCTGGGAGAGCTACAGTCTCATATACTGTAGGTGTTTGGAGGAAGAGACTTTATTGGTGGCTTAGGACTATAAGCCCAGTGAGAACAATGTCTATTTTGCTGAATAAAAATATCTTAAAAGACTGGCAAAATCCCTGGCCCATAAGAGGAGATCAAGAAATATTTGCTCAGGGGAATTGAATTGAGGAGGACCTGGAATAAACTGACCTATGAAAGATAGAGAAGCCCTGGACAGAAGGAGATGGAGTAAGATCCAGGATATGGTGCGAACAAAGGCAGAAATGATGAGATGTGGGTATGCAACTATAGTTAATTCTCTCTGGTTGGAACTAAGAGATACAGCTGGAAGTTTGATGCCCAAACACCACAGAAATAAAAGTAGTTTAGAACTGTGTCAGATAAATTGTTGGCTTCATGGGACATAAACCTAAGTAGATGCATTGTCTGTAATCTGAATTATTATCCCTAAGCAACTGTATTCAATTCATGTTCTATTTGTTAAGCAAATAAGAGCAAGACAGGTAGACATAAAGCATTGTGTCTAACCGTGGAGTCATTTTTGGAAAGAGACCCAAGGAAGTGTTTATATTAATGTCCAACCCCCACTTCTCACTACAAAGACAGGATTTGGTCAGGGTTTAACCTGGGCCTCAACCAGTGACTTCTAACCCCTCCCTTTCCTTCCTCTCTTATCCTAAGCTATAACTTGCTAGAGTTGTTTCTAAGCAAGTGTTTCATTCCAGATATCTCTTTTCCTGTACTTCCACGTTCCTTAAACTGAACGATTGATGGGGGTAAATTGGGAAACCTTCCGTATCATGCTTTTAGCTAAACAAGGATTGAAGAAAGTTCGGACTGGCTAATTTTCAGGGATATTGACTTGGATAATACAAGTTGTCTTCTGAGGACAATGGGAAAGCTCCATTCTTTCACAACTGAGAGAATTCTTCTGGATAGTAGAAATGCTGTGCATAGAATTATTTTCTAATAAGCCAGAGAAAACAACACAACAAAATAAGCTTTGAGATATTATTAAAAGCTCAACTCGTGACAAGATTGTGACTGTGAATGTATTTGCCATACTATTAAATCCTGTATATTTTTTTTTGTAGTTTAATTCTGTGATATAGACAAGATTACTGGAAAATGCCATTAAAATTACAAGCCATATGTGACATGATCTAGATGTTTGTTACAGGTGTAATCTAGTTTCTTGGCTACAAGAGTTTGGCCTTAGTTTTGTGTAATGTTGGCTCAAAATATTTTGGTAACACCATGTCCTTATGATATTGGTAATTGGAGTACAATAGTAGTAATTGAATCTTTTTAAAGAGAGTACTTTAGAAAGTTGGTGGAAATGTAATTAAAAGATAAGTTTGAATGTGAGCAATTTTGAAATTCACTCATGGTTTTTCAATATTTACTTTTCATGAACTATTTGAAGAACTCTCATATACTTGGATTTCAAATTTTTGCACCTAAATAAACTTATCTTTTTATTCCTTTTTCTGTGTACATTTTGAAATATGCTCATATTCATGGAGGGTTTAACAAAATGTCACCATCTTGAGTATCATCCAGGGGCATCCGTGAAGTTCCTTACCCATTGATTGTCCTACTGTGACAGAATAGTGGGGATATTAGCTCTCTTAAAATCTTAAGAACATGAAGTAAAACATATTTGCTTAGCCCTTGAGATAACTGCATATAAATATTTGAAAAATTAAACTGAAAATGAGAGTATTATAAATTCACTGAGAATAAGAAGCCTTTAAAATACAAAATACTCTACAAACAGCATTTATTGTCAATATATTAGCTCCTTTCTTGGCCTAAATCATTAGTTTGTGTAACTGTCTTCAAAATTTGAGAGTGGATTTATGTAGAGGTACTGATTGTTGCAAAGGAGTTATTTTTCACTCTCATTTCTTCTTACCACGATCTAGAGAAAAACCTCCAGGTTTGTGTTTATCAACCTATGATGCAGAAATAAAACTGAAAAATTGGAATATTTTCATTTGTTACACAAAAGCCATGCATTATTGATAAAGGCAGATGCATTTTGGCACCTTTTGATCACATCCATTTGTGAAGAATCATCTTGACAAGGAGATGATTTAAAAGAAACCTTAATTTTTCTCTGTAGGCAAATCAATTACATGGATATGTAGACATAAATATAATATTTTGTATTTTTAATATTATAACTTTGATAAGAAAACAAAAGTTTTATGCAATTTATAATATAGCTGCTATTGCCTTCAGGAATTGAATTAAGAATGACTGACTTTGTGATTTTTGGATAGACTCATTCAACTTGAAAGGTCATACTGTACTTAATGGTTTCCTAATAATATATCTGAAACTCACATATCCATCACAGTTTATCCTCTTAATTAGAACTCGGTGATAACCTTAACTTATTAAATATAAGTCGTTTAGCTGGAGTAAAGAATTTTTTAAAACTAGAATAATTTCTATTCAGTGTTGTTAGTATAATTTTTCTTGCTGAAAAATAAATAGAAAAATAGTAACTTTGGTTCTTTTTTGGCTCCAATATATATTTTTAATCAGAAAATACCTTTCCCGATTTGCACAATGCTGTTTATAACTTAGTGATTCTATAATTCAGCGTTAAGCTCTTAATTATTCACAGTTAATTATCTATGGGAACCTCTTCCAATTGTGTTACTATATGTACTCAATCTGTCATTATGAAGATAAAGAAAGACATAAAAGGAAAACCATAAAGCATTATCATATAAAATATACATTATTTTAAAATTATCACTGTTTAGTATTATCCATGCCCAGAACCCTTTACATTAAGTGACAAGGCTTTATCTTTAAAAATGATTATAGTTAAATAATTTGTTCATTTCCCCCTTCACGCTATCATTCAACAACCCTGAGTGCCTACTATGGTACTTTCTAGTCCTCTTGGTACAGGAGAATTAAAGAATGTCCTTTACTTAACCAGCTTAGAGTCTAATGAAGAAAGGAAAAAAAAAACTAGTTTTGACTCAGAAATGTTGTAGGATTCTGAGTATGAAACTGAAGATTTAAATGCACTGGAGGCTAGTCACTGATTAAGATGTCAAATAAGATAATTGTTCCTGAAGCTATGATTTTACAACTATAACTCCTTCTTTTTCTTAATATCTAGTGTATTTATTTGAAAGGTAGAGTTATACAGAGAGAAAGAGACAGAGATCTTCCATCTGCTGGTTCACTCCCCAAATGGTTATAACCGCTATGGATGGACCATGCTAAAGCCAGGAATCAGGAATCTTGGTCTCCCATATGGGTAACAGGGCTTTCTTTGTTTTCCCAGGCACATCAGCAGGGAGCTGGATTGGAATTGGAGCATCTAGGACTTGAACCGGTGTCCATAAGAGATACCAGAATTGGAGGCGGCAACTTAACCCATTGTACCACAATGCTAACCCCGACTGTAACTACATCTCTGTGGTTTTTATTTTGTAGATGATTGTCTTGCTCAGTGTGGGAAAGACTGCAGGTCTTACTGCTGTGATGGGACCACTCCCTACTGTTGTTCCTATTATGCCTACATTGGAAATATTCTTTCGTGAGTATTGTGAAATTTGGCAAGACTGATTCTCTGTCTTTTGTCCAGCTATGTTTCCAGTGAGTACTAAGTTGAAGTGCTAAGTGGGTTGTGTTTTAAGATTGACCATTGGCATAAAATTTTGTTAGAGATACTAAAACACTCATCACTGGCATCACTGCTAACTCAAAAAAAAAAAAAAAGCCACTCATCACTATCTAGCATTTTATATGATGTGACAAAATGTGCAAATTAATATAATGTAACGAACTGCCTAAAGATAGCAGTTGAAAAGAAATACTGCTTCATTGGCTGGCGCCGTGGCTCAACAGGCTAATCCTCCGCCTTGTGGCGCCGGCACACCGGGTTCTAGTCCTGGTCGGGGCGCCGGATTCTGTCCTGGTTGCCCCTCTTCCAGGCCAGCCCTCTGCTGTGGCCCAGGAGTGCAGTGGAGGATGGTCCAAGTGCTTGGGCCCTGCACCCCATGGGAGACCAGGAAAAAGCACCTAGTACCTGGCTCCTGCCATTGGATGAGCGCGGTGCGCCGGCCGCAGCACGCCATCCGCGGCAGCCACTGGAGGGTGAACCAACGGCAAAGGAAGACCTTTCTCTCTGTCTCTCTCTCTCACTGTCCACTCTGCCTGTCAAAAAAAAAAGAAAAGAAATACTGCTTCATTGCATGTATTATAATAATGTTTAAGTAGACTTTATATTATCAACTTTTAAGTTGTCAATGGTATGTGCTTGTTTTATTGAAGGATTGGTAAGTTAATATGTGCTTCTTAATTATGGACAGTTTTTTGAACACTCATGTAAAAATTTGTCTAATATATCCCATAGATGTCAGAGGACAAAGAGGTTATGAAAAAAACACTAAGATATAAAATATAATTTTTCTATATAGTGACTATACAACAACCTCAGGAAAAAAGTTGATGTACAAGAAAAGCTATACATGAATAATGTAAAGTAATAAATAACCAAACTACACACACATACACAGACGCATAGACACATGGTATAAATATGTACACGCAGAACACAGTAAGCATTTCCACAAAACAAAATAAGAACTGGTTTCAGAGCTTCCTCTGGGCAAAAGGAAATGGGCAGCAGGACTTGCCCGCTGGCTTGTCTCTGGGAAGTGTGCAGTTGATCCAGAGAGGAACACACAGTGAGAACTGAGAGAAGTAGGAGCCTCCGAGTTTCCTCGTTGGAAATCCCCATGACTTTCTGACGGCAGCAGCAGCTGAGTCCTCCTCTTCTGTTTCTGTTTTCTTCTCCAGAGAATATTAGGGTGTTCAGGAACTGTCCTGCTTAACCTGACCCCTCCAAAGGCTCCAGCAGAAACAAAGAATTCCTAGGCACTAGGTCCTGCATGCCCAGCTGTTTTTGAGGTAACTTATAACACGTCCACCATTTTCCAAGAACAGAAAACCTAGAGCCACATAAACCTCTTAGAGTCAGCGTTGGCGCTGCAATAAAAAAAAAAAATGATGAATGGAATTTAAGCATTCATTAAAGACGCAAATACACTGTAAATAAAATGTCTGCATTTTTCTTCATGGATGATTTGGCAGAAAAGAGATTAAAGCCACTTTCTACTTTAGAAAATTGTCAGAATGATATTTACAATTGCATTATCACTGCACAGGATTTCAAGAAATTCAAAATACATTATTTTTAAAAATATATTTGTTGTATTTGAGAAGCAGACAGAGAGCAAAAAACAGAGATACACAGAGAGACCTCCAGTCCTCTGTTTCTTTTTTTTTTTTTTTTTTTTGACAGGCAGAGTGGACAGTGAGAGAGAGAGACAGAAAGGTCTTCCTTTGCCGTTGGTTCACCCTCCAATGGCTGCCGCGGACGGCGCGCTGCGACCGGCGCACTGCGCTCATCCGATGGCAGGAGCCAGGTGCTAGGTGCTTTTTCCTGGTCTCCCATGGGGTGCAGGGCCCAAGCACTTGGGCCATCCTCCACTACACTCCCGGGCCACAGCAGGGGGCTGGGCTGGAAGAGGGGCAACCAGGACAGAATCCGGCGCCCCGACCAGGACTAGAACCCGGTGTGCTGGCGCCGCAAGGCGGAGGATTAGCCTGTTGAGCCACTGCGCCGGCCTTCCAGTCCTCTGTTTCACTCTCCAAATGTCCTCAGTGGCCAGGTATAGCCCAGCCAAACCTAGAGTTAACACAATTCATATCCCTCTTGTAGGTAGCATAGACCTAAGTACTGGAGTCATTACCTGCTGCTTCCCAGGGTGTGCTTTAGCAGGAAACTGCAATCAGGAGCAGAATCTGGACTAGAACCCAGTTGCTCTAACGTGGGAAGTGGGCATCCTAAGTGGTGTCATAACTTCTGAGCCAGATGCTCACCCCAAAATACGTTATAAAGAAGTGTGCATTTTATTTTGTGTGGTCCCCATATACCAGTGCAGCTGCCCCTGGCACATGAGAGCACTGACCAGGCAAGTGGTGTAGATTTGAAGAACTTGGCGTCAGAGGGATTGTGTGCTTCCTAGGCTTTTTGGCTTCTGAACCAGTTCTCTGTCCACTATCTACACTATGGGTATGTTGTAACCATCTCTTTCTCACCTCATAGTAACTACAATTTGGTTAATATGTATAGAACACTGATTGATCAGAATATTGTAAGATTTTTCATTTACAAGTATGCTTTGTATGATTTACATCGTAGTCAAAATCACTGTTTTGTGCTACATGCTCTAAGATCTTTAATTTCATCATTTGGTTAGGGTAAAGAATTTGTTGAGTCAAGTTATTTATCTGTGTTATTAGAATCATGTGCGTGTTTTATTTAAAAAAAAAAGTGTTTTGGAAAGAAAAATAAGCACAGATGGCATGATATTGCAGGTAGTTAAAACTGAACTTTCTGTTCAAAATAGAAACCATTCAGTAAATCCTTTGCTAAACAATTCACAACACTTTAAAGTGTTTCCCCCTGGATAAAGTAGAGTACATTTTCAGGATTTCCAGTTATTGTTTAACATTTGAAAAGCGTTCTTCACTCCACCCAAAGCTTTTTTTTTTTTTTTTAAAGTTTGGGGGAGTGTGCAGTAGGTAGGAAAAAAATCAATTCCAAGAATGCTTACAAGAGTTCTTTCATGCACATATTTTCAAATATTGCTATTTTGGAACTCAGAAACTATGCTTCCCCTCTCTCAAGCATCCAGGCACAGCCTTAGTAAAGTCGTTTTAATGGTCTTAACAGAAAGCTAAATCTGTATGGTTGTCGGAAAAGTAGTAAGAAAAAAAGCAGTGAGTACAATGCAATATTATGTACCATAAATGAATCATTTTAGATTTTGGCTTATGTTTTAGTTTTTTTTTTTTTTCAGAATAAAAATGTTGGCTTAAATGTGCTTTAAAATGTACTAAAAAGAGTACAAAATGTAATTTGAGCCATTCTATCATGTAAATTGCAAGGTTAGGTCCACACTACTTCTTCCCTTCCCCTCCCCCACAGGAGGTCTCCACCCCATCAAGTGCCCATTAAAATAATCAGAGCTGAGTGTCAGAGCCCTTAGCCCTTAATTCTGTTTACTCCAATTACCCTTGCTGTTTTGCAAACTAATCATTAAAAAAAAACCTCACAGGAGCTAACTTTCTCCTTATCTTTTAGTTCATTTAGTCAGTTTCTTTATTCCTTTTAAATATTTTCATTCTAATTATGAGTTAATTTTGGCAAATAACTTCAGATCCCTTTCCCGGCTTTTTTTCTTATTCCAGCTAATAATTTTGAGATTTACTTCTGTCACATGAAAAATGTGAAAACTTGAAAATCACATATCTACTTTAGTCACTATGGTAACAGATATGGACAGCAATATAGTCAGAGAATCATAGTATTACCTTCCAGAATTTACGAATATTTTTACAGTAATCACATACCCCTCGATCAATCATTGATAAACTCACAGTGGATGCCTGTTAATAGCACAGCACAGGGCTAGATCCTGGGATCCCAGCATGAATACATGATGCACCCTGATGTCAGAGACCTCAGAATCCAGGAAGAGAAGAGTCTGTGCACATATAATTATGATTCCATATGAGCTTACTCAGGAAATATTATCAGAGGACCAGAAAGAGAGAAAATAGCTAAATCTCTGTGTGTGTGTGTCTATGTGTTTGTGTGTTAGAACATGATGTTTAGAGAAAGCATCAGGAACATGGAATTGCTTAGAGTTTTGAAGGAAGAGTGGATATTCACATAAATGCTCAATGAAGAAACAGAAATGCGTTTATAAAGACAATGGTATAAAAAGGAAATGGTCAATTTAGGAAAATCCGTATTGTTCAGTGTAGCTCAAAGAAAGAAGATTAAATTTTGAATATAGTGTAGGAATAAGTAGGTCAGACAAAAGATAAATCCTGGCTACATTTATTTCTCATTGCCTAACAAAACTAAAATGAAATAATTTAATACTTTTCTGATAAAACCAGATATTAATTATTAGATACCACTAAGACAATAGACAAACATGAAAAGACTCCAAATTATGATTATTTTTGTTTATACCATAGATGAAAGATTTGGAATGCAAACTCTGGTGTTATACTATTTGGAACAATCTATGATAGAATATGTGACCTTATAGTTATTTCTCGTTATAAGAGATTTTTGACCCTGAAGGCAACTACTTGAAGCCTCAGTGTGTTTAAAAATGAGAATTTGAGGCAATTTGAAAAATAAACAACTTACCACCAAATGGATTCTGAAACATTTCATTCAGCATTTTTTCTCCTTGGAAGATAAAATATTCTGTGATGAATATGGAAAAGGATGTTTACATTTCTGGTGTTGATGAAATTTAATTGGCATTCCCTATAGAGCAGATCCAACAGAAAAATATGGGGTGTATGGTACTCTTTAGTATTGATGGAATTCAAGGAAATTGAGGGTGCAGTTGAGTGACTAATTATTGTCCTGAACACAGGTCTTTACTGAAAATGAAGATACTCTTACAGGTGGGGAGAAAAAAAAAAACTACAATATTTAATACAAACTAAATATTGACTAGTTTAGATATGGTGAGCCAGATAACAAAATATGGAATTGAATCTGCTACCTCGACTAGATTTTTCCTTTCCCAGTTTGCCATTATCAAATGTTGGTCTGTCTAAGGATTGATTCTTCAGAGTACCATCTGGCCATGTGGAAACCTCCTAAGAAAAAGTCATGAGGAAGAACTGATAATGATGATCTTGGTAGGATTAAATTTCTTTCTCAATCAAATGTGAATGATATATTACCTCAAGTTTTGCCAAGACAGTTAATAAATATCACAACTTTGATTTTAGAGCCATGCTAAGCAGGAAAACAAAACTCAGTTAAAAAATAAAGGTTTCATATTTTCAAATGGCTTTCAAGGTCTTCCGATCATTAAGTAGCTTTATAAAGGTTATGAATTCAGTGCATGAAGTTATCCAAGCACTCACAGAAGCATAACGCATTTTAAAAGGGCTTTTGCATTGGTTAACATATTTAAGGTAATTAAGTTAAAATAATTTCAGATATATTTAATTTTTAACATTTTTTAAAAAAAATTATTTATTTGAAAGGCAGAGTGAGAAAAAGAGAGAGCAAGTGAGCGAGCTTCTATCTGCTGGTTCACTCCCCAGAAGCCGAGAACAGCCAGGGCAGGACCATACCAAAGCCAGGAGCCAGGAAATCCATCCGAGTCCCTTGTATGGGTGGCAGGAACCCAAGGACTTGAGCGATCATCTGCTGCCTTCCAGGACGAGAATCATCAGAAAGCTGGATAGGAAGCTGAATTGGAACTCCAAGCTGCACACTTGAATATGGGATGTAGGTATCACAAGTGTAGACTTAACCCACTGTGTCACAATGCCCAGCCTAAGCCTCTCAAGAGCACATTATCCGCAAATCAGAATTTGTAGGAGATTTATTACTTAGTTCATTTTTTAAATTTTTTAGATTTATTCTTCTGTTATTTATTTCAAAGTCAGAGAGACACAAAAGAAATAGAGAGCTGTTTCCCATCTGCTCATTTACAATCCATATGTCTGCAACAGCCTGGGCTGGACCAGGCTCAAGCCAAGAAATGGGAATTCACTTTAGTTCTTGCATGTGGGTGTAGCCATCAGCTATTGCTTCCTGGGGTCTGCATTGATGGGAAGCTGGAATTGGGCATGCAGCTGGAACTCAAATTGTGTTTGTAAATTAAGCCTAATTATTAGAAATATGAGTTTTTCAAAGTCGTTATAAATGAATATACTAGAACACATTCCCGACAGTCCATTCCTACAAACTGGCAGAGGTAGTCGGTGATCTGCACCATGTCCTGTGGACACAGCCATGGGTAATGCCTGTCCCCTGGTGGCATGGGCCTGCATGCAGGACTGGACTTCAGGGCACTGGTGAGGCTTCTTGAAGAAGAGTGTTCTAAAATCAACCTCACGGGGAAAAGCAATGGATGAAACTCATCACTCAGGATTTTAAAAGGTAGCAAGAATGGTATTTGTGCAGTGGTTAAGATGCTGCTTAGGGGGCCGATGCTGTGGCGTAGCAGGTTAACGCCCTGACCTGAAGTGCTGGCATCCCATATGGGTGTCGGCTCCAGACCCGGCTGGCTCCACTTCTGATCCAGCTCTCTGCCATGGCCTGGGAAAGCAGTGAGGGATGATCCAAGTGCTTGGGCCTCTGTACCCACGTGGGAGACCTGGAAGAAGCTCCTGGCTCCTGGCTTCGGATCGGTATAGCTCTGGCAGTTGCAGCCAATTAGGGAGTGAACCATTGGATGGAAGACCTCTCTCTCTCTCTCTGCCTCTCCTCTCTCTGTGTAACTCTGACTTTCAAATAAATAAATATCTTAATAAAGAAAAGAAAATATGCTGCTAGGGACACCTCTATCCCATTTGGGAGTACCAGGAGTCACGTCCTGGGCCTACCTCTGATCCCAGCTTCCTGCTAAAGTGAACCCTGGATGGCAGCAGATGATGACTCAGGCACTTGAATATCTGCCACCCATGTGGGAAACTTGGATTCAGTGTCCAGCTCCTGGTTTTGGCCTGCCCAGCTGCAGCTACTGTGGAGTGAACCAGCAGATGGAAGATACCTCTGTCTGTCTCTGCCTCTCTGCCATTCAAATATGATAACAATAAAGAAATTTTTAAAAATACTTCGCAAATGGAGGAAATGTTTTTAACCAAACAGATATCTAAAACAAAATAAAAGTAGCTCAATCATCAGACTCAGTGTATGATGTTACAACCCTTTTGTTGAAAGACACGTAGACTGGGCAGGCATTATGGCATAGAGGGTAAAGCCAACATCTGAGATGCCGGCACCCCATTTGGGCACTGGTTGGTGTCCTGGTTTTTCCACTTCCAGTTCAGTTCCCTGATAATGGCCTGAGAAAAACAGTGGAAATTTGAGTGCTAGGGCCTCTGCCTCGTATGTGGAGGCCTGGATGAACCCCCTGGTTCCTGGCTTCTGCCTGGCCCAGCCTAGCCATTGAGATTACCTGGGAAGTGAACCAGTGAGTGGAAGATCTCTCTGTCTCTTTCTGTAACTCTGACTTTCAAACATATAATTAAAGAAATCTTTAAAGAAAGAGAGACAAGAAGATAAACTAGTGTTGATCATCACTTCTATTTAGCATTGCACTGGAAATCTTGGCCCATGCAATCAACAAGACTAATAAAAAAGAAGTCAAAAGAACTGGAGGAGCCAGCACTGTGGCGTAACAGGCTAGGCCTCCACCTGCAGACCAATATCCCTTATGGGCGCTGGTTGTATCCCAGCTACTCTTCTTCTGATCCAGCTCTCTGCTTAGGACCTGGGAAAGCAGTGCAAGATGGTGAAAGGGCTTGGGCCTCTGCACGCGCATGGGAGACCCAGAAGAAGCTCTTGGCTCCTGGCTCCTGGCTCCTGGCTCCTGGCTCCTGGCTCCTGGCTCCTGGCTCCTGGCTCCTGGCTTTGAATCAGCTCAACTCTGGGCATTGTGGCCATTTGGGAAGTAAACCACCAGATGGAAGACCTTTCTCTCTCTCTCTCTCTCTCTCACTCTCACTCTAACTCTTAAGTAAATAAAAAATCTTTTGGAAAAAATTGGAAAGGAAGAAACTGAATTGTAATTTACGAACTGTATGATTGTCAGTTCTTTTCAGACTAGAAACCAATGGAGTTTACAAACATTGCAGAATATAAAATCAGGCCAGTGCCGCGGCTCAATAGGCTAATCCTCTGCCTTGCGGCGCTGGCACACCAGGTTCTAGTCCCAGTTGGGGCACCGGATTCTGTCCCGGTTGCCGCTCTTCCAGGCCAGCTCTCTGCTGTGGCCTGGGAGTGCAGTGGAGGATGGTCCAAGTGCTTGGGCCCTGCACCCACATGGGAGACCAGGAGAAGCACCTGGCTCCTGCCATTGGATCAGCACGGTGCTCCGGCTGCAGCGCACCGGCCACGGCAGCCATTGGAGGGTGAACCAATGGCAAAAAGGAAGACCTTTCTCTCTGTCTCTCTGTCTCATTGTCCACTCTGCTTGTCAAAATATATATATATATATATATATATATATATATATATAAAATCAGTATACAAGCTTTATTCCTACATACCTGCAATAGTTAATTGGAAAATCCCAAATACACATTAAAACCTATAAGATACTTATTTAGAGGTCCAATAACAATATATGTATAGAATTCACAAAGTAATACAAACACATAAAAATGCAAAAGTGTAAAAGAATGACTGAAGAAATGCAGAGATATTCCTAATTACTTATGGAAATATTGTAATGCTGTCAATATCTAGATATGCTAATCTTCCTGAATTATTTGTATATTTATTGTAATTCCAAACTTTGTTGAACTTGAAAGACTGCATCTAAAATTTATGTGGAATAGTCAAGGGCTCAGAAAAGAGAAGGTAGTTATGTACAAGGAACAATATGAAAAGATATACCTACAGGTATCAGGCACTACAGATATAGCAAAAATAAATTGTTTAAGATTGGATCACAGATAAAATAAAAGAATATAGAGCTTAGACGATGACTCAGGTATGTATGGGAATTTGATGGATAACAGAAAAACGTTACAAACCAGTGGAGGCCTGTGGCTTTTTTAAAAAAAATGATGCTAAAATAATTAGCTACCCATACAGATAAACTTTAAATTAAATCAACCTATATCCAAAAGTTTTTAAAATTTCTAGAAAGGGGAGAGAATGAACTTATGTTGTCAGGATAAGAAAGGTTTCTAAAATAAAATGTGAAAAGCCCAAATGGTAAAAGAAATGAACAGTATGCTTTAAAATTATGAGTTTTATAGCATGTGAATCAATATCAATCTTTTTTTAAAGATATAACTTATAGAGCAACAGGCAATTATAGAGTATAATGCAATTGCTTTACTTGGAGAATATACTCACAATCCTTGCAATTCACAAAAGATGAGTGCCCTAAATGCCACAACAGGAAAATGAGCATGTGCACAATGAAAGAAGTGGAGCAGGAAACTGGAAGGACCCTAGTGTATGGACAATGCTCACCTGGACACCTAATGCAGGGAAAAGCAGTGTAACAAAATGAAATGCCATCTATACCCATCAGGATGGCAACAGTCCATACTTCTGTGTGGGTGAAGATGAAAATGTTCTCAGATTGCTGGTGGGAAAACAGAAATCATTATCAACACTTGGAGAGGAGTTTGACCACCAGTGGTGAAAGTGAAGGGCATCTCCTCAAGTTGGTTCCCCAAGAACATCCCCAATTGTGTACAGGGAGATTTTTGCAGCATTGGTTGACTATTATCTTAAATAACAAAATATTGGAAGCAAGCTAAATGTCCATCAGAAGAGAGTGGGAAAATGAATTAGAACGGGATGCAGCAATTAAAATGCCAGTGCTTATGGAGATATTACACTAAATCTCAAAATTGTTTATGCCATGTGACAAAGAGCTCACCGAAACTAACTGTACAAACAGTATATAATATGATACTTTATGTGCAATAAATAAGAAAATTATCCTCTGTGTTACTGATGAAAACATGCACAAGAGGTGGTAGATATAAATAATACGAGGGATGGAAGGCACACCTAACTCTCAGGACTGCGAAGGGCTAAGGAACTTTTAGGGATGTGGGACTTGGAGTGCTGTCACAGGACTGGTCCCTCAGACAACTTGGTCACTCCAGGAGGAAGTGTGGGGAGGCAGACTTCAACCAGTATTATTTCTTTAAAAATCCAATATCTGAAGCCAATAGTAGAAATTGTTAACGTACAACAAATCTAGGTAGGGGGCTATGGATGTTTTACATTATCTATAATTTTATATGTTTAAAAATGCTTGTAATTCATTAAGAAAATAAAACACTGAAAAAGCTTGATGGTGGTTATAATGGAATCCCTTGGACACTTTGTTAATATGCAGATTCTGATCTGGTTGAGCTGGTGTGTGGCTAAAATTCTGTACTTCTGACAACCCTAGGTGATGTTGCTGCTGCCCAAACTCCAAGCACACTTGGGGATCAAGGCCTGGTGCTGTTTTCAATGGATTATACTACCAGATGCAATGATAGAAGTTAGGGCTTAAGGACTGATGGAATGTAGGGCTAGAGGTTGAGGGTAAGAAGAGGGACAAGTGCAGATTAATGCTGAAATTTTTCCTTGGGATGATTGGGGGATGGTGTGCCAGGAAATGATGAGAACATTCAGACAGGGAAATGAATTCCATTTTTAACATTCGAATAGGGAGAGACCTCTAGGCTATAAACTAACCTCAGTGAGCCTTCCTTGGTGGGATGTACTGATCTGAAGCTCAATGGAGAGTGTAGTGTATCACATACAGATTTGGGAGTGAAATAAAAGTGCATGTTGAAAAGGCAGGGGAACGAATGAGATATTCTGAAGAGAGCTGTAAGGAGAAGATTAGCAAGCAAAGACAGAGCCTAGGGAGACTCAGGAGTGTGCTGAGTGTGACTGCGACCTCCTTCCCCTGCATCTAAGCTGATCTTCCCTCCACTGATCTGCCTGCATACACCTTTCAAGGCCATGGAAACAGTGAATTTGTTTATCTTCTGTTCGCTTTCCATGCTTTCTATTACATGAAATGTTAGGCATCATATGTCAGATCATTCTGAATTGAATATGTTGCTATATCACAGCAGCTTATGTGAGGGTCTGTCCTTGATGGCTCTGATATGTTCAAAGAAGGTCAGTTTGTACCTGGTTATAGTCCAGGTTGTAGGAGCTACTTAATGAGATAGAAATCACAGTTGGGTTTTGTTGAAGAAATGTGTTTGCTAGTGGCAGGGGTGGTGAGTTCGGGTAACAGCCCTATATTTGATGCCATCTTTGGTCCAGACATAGATTAGCCTACCTCCAGAATATCCCTTTGTGACCTCAGTATTGTTATTTTGGTCTGTCCAGATGAGGAGATTGAGGCTGAGTTAAGTAACTTGTGCAGTTTCATGCAGCTGCCATGAAACAAGCTAGCATTTAAAATTGAATGTGCTTAGCTCCTTTCTACTCCCCACAGGCTCCTGAATACCTAAGGAAACTTTCGAGATGGAATTAATGGCAATGATTTATTACTCTCCTTATGAAGAGTTAACCACTGCAATTTTTCCTCTTTTTATTGATGTAGAATTATACATATTTATAGGGTACAGTGTGAGCATTTGAGAAATATCCAATGTGTTAAGATCAAATCAGCGTTATTAGCATTTCTGTCTCCTTAAATCTTTATCATTTATTTGTGTTGGAAAGTTTCAAAAGATATGTACACTCCCATACTCTTTGGCACACCATTCACAAAAGCCAAGTCAAGGAATAAAGTAAAGTGTCCATTGACAGGTGAGTAGAAAAAGAGGATATGGCATGCATAACAACAGAATACTAACCACAGTAATGTGGGGGCAGGCCTTCCTACCTTCAATAGCTGGATTAAATTGCCTTTTATATACTGCAGTATCATCACTTCTGAGCCCAGTTGTTAGTTATTCTTCCTAATCTGTGTGTCCTTCCACACTGCAGAGCTGAGTGAACATGAAGCCAGGCTGCGGGCTCAGTGTTGGAGCCATGAGGTCTAGTGGGCTGAATGATCCATTGTGGATCACTGAAACACAAATCAATTTTGCATTTAAATATGAAAAACCTGACATGTTGGGTGTTCTAAATTAATATGCGTTATCTAGATAAATATTTGCTTAGAAAAATCAAATTCTAATCTGAATATGTTATTGGTTTCCAGGAATATCTTTCATGGAATACAGATTAGATTTCATGGGAAAGTAATAAGAGTGAAGGAGTCAGGCCTCACTTTCTGATCACTCTGTTCATGATACATTATGATCAGATGGTGGGGACTGAAGTTGAAATACCTATTTTATAATAATGATTTAATTTCCTGTCATGTTTCTGGGGTGAACATGTGCTATAAATGAGGCAATCTGACCCGCAGCCCATGACTATTAAGAATCCTATTCAACTCTCTTTAGCTTCCATGATTTTTGGATTAAAAATGTTTTATTGATAAAATGGAGGAGGAAAGAATTACCCACACTCAGTGATTTTTATTCCATTATATTGGAAGAATTGCAGTAGGCAGCTGCAGCCCAGAATACATTGTCTCCCAGCTGTCTCCCAACTGCAGAATGTTAAGACGAACACACCCATAACTAATGAAAATTTCAGAGGGTGATGATAAGCTCATAAAGTATAATAGAATTCCATCTGAAAGTGCCCTGGTGAAAGCCTTAACTATTTAACCCATGAGAACTCTCTGGTAGTAGAATTTGTAGCTTCTATATTCATTGATATAGAAAGGAGAAGAAAAAAGACCTTACAGGTAATAAGAATGCTTTATGCCTTCGCACAAATCTGATAAAAATAAAGAAAAACGTGACAAATTATTTCCGACATATTTCTATGTGAATTTACAATGTCAAAAAGATGAGCAGAACTGCATTCTCTATGCTGCATGTTGCAAAAAATAAGTTCTACTTATAGTAGCAGATAACTAGCTCTACAGTGGTGACACAACGTTTTTCCTCTACATACTCTGGAAATAATACAACCAGCCTTCCAAGTCTCATACATAAGAAAGTATTAGAAATTACATCTATCAAATAAATGCTGAAAACTCTATTTTGATGAAGTGAACTCAAGTAATACCTTTCCTTACATAAAGCAGACAGACCTCCCTGCCCTTGGTTAGGTATAAACAGGAAACACTCAATTGTGATCATATTCTTAATTAATAGCTGTTTTGATGATAGAAGCTGCTATGGTTTGAATGTCCTTCTGAAACTCACGTTGAAATTTAACTGCCATTAAGATATTAATAGGTGAGACTTTTACAATGTGATTGGGCCAGGAGGCCTGCACTTGGGTTTGATTGCATCTTCTGTGTTGTGTGAACTGATTTCTCCTACTATGACTCAGCCTTGCTTTGCTTACTTGTAAATGGGGAATAAGAGTAATAACTTGCTTTTCGTTCTTATAATTGAGCTAAAGAATCTCTTTGAACAGAAAAGAAATTAGAAATATGCTTTACATGTTTCCCTTGTAACTAAAGAAAACACTAGACTTTGAAATCATCTTGATTTGGAAAAGAAAAGAAATAGGTGTGGAGCCTGGTGACTTCTCCAAGGTCATTTGGAAAGTCCTTGAATGTGCAGAGGGCTTGTTCTAGTGAGAGTCCCCCCTCCCCGCCCCCACTCCAGACTTCATCAACAGGAGATAGAAACCTGCTGAAATGTGCGCATCTCTCCCCCACGAGAGCACTTCCGGCCTTGAGTGAAATAAATGCTTCTCTTAATCAAATGTGATGGCAGTCTGATAACTGCATGGGCAGCTAATTAAGCGCTGTGTTCCATTGCCCAGTGGTTGCTTAAAGCGTAATACAGACTCCAAAGTCATGTCATGGGCATTAGGTGTACAAAACTATCGCGCTGCCCTAGACTGACCTGTGAGTGAGATGGAGAAACCGAGTCAGAGACAGAACAAATCTAAATAAAAATATACAAACTTGATTTATAAAAAAGATCACACATGTCGTATCAAAAAATCAGGAGGTAATGATTTGCATTATGGAAGGTTCATTATAGAGATCCAGTGAATTACTTTTTCAACATTTATTTTACTCACAACTTTTCAGAAATATACGATGTGCACAGGCCTGCTCATTGTTATCGAGAGTGAGTGAGTAGTTAATGTACACAGCAGTGCGTTACCTGCTGGTCTTCTCAGCAGAGAGATCACAGTGCTGTATAGACTTGCATGTGCCTTTGTGTGTAACAGTGTAGAATTGCCCTGATTAGGTATTTTTAAAAACTGTGTTAATCAACAGTTCTCTCAGTATGAGTCAGTGCTTGTAAGACTTACAAGCATAAAACGTGTGGTGGTTTGCCATTGATGATGATGTACATTATCCATATTTGCAACCATCTCCAGGCTGAAAGTACTTTCGTGGTAGCAAATAAATGCCAGATGGCACACCAAATAAAAAATCATTGATCATAGCAAGATTCAGCTGCTGTCTGTCCATTCCAAAGTGAGTTTGTTCTTATTTAGTTTACTGCCTTTACACAGCCCCCTTACTATACATACATGTTATATTATATATACTATATATTATATATGGCTATATATATATATATATATATATATATATATATATACTTTTTACCTAATGCTTGTGGTAAAACACTTTTTGTCTCATTACCTTTGATTGGAGCATTGGTTCTAGTTCTGGGTAAGATGGAGAAAGCAATGTCCATACTGTGCCTCCCACTAAAGGCAGCAACAGGACCTGGAAAGAACTCATGCAGCAGCTATTTCAGAACTATGGAAAGTAAATCATAGAGGAAGATTGGGGAATAAGAACCAAATTTGAAGTACTGCCTGACGAGCTTTACCATTTTCTTCTTTGTCTGTCCCTCTCTGAATCAAACAGCTCAAAACACATAAATGGGTGAGGTCTCTTCCCCCGCAAAGACATGGAAGGAAAAACCACAACCTTGTTTCTTTTCTCTGTCCTCCCTTTGCCCCAGTTCCCAAGCAGTTCCCTCACAGCAACAGCAGGGACAATGGCAGCAACATTACCTAATACTTACGTCTAAAACTATGACAATGAGGAACCTTCCCTTCTGAGCAAAATGAGGTAGTGCCATTTGGGTATGTTGAGTCCCCATTGCTGTCTTTCTTTCCTACTGTTGGACCCTGGATATGAGCCTTTTGTGGAAGTCTGCAAACAGTAGGATAAAGAAAGCTCATTGTTCTGGCCAGAAAACCAAAAAGGGTTTCCTCTGGGGAGCAGAAACTACTAAAGAGGTTTTAAAGATGAAGGAACTTGGGAGAGTAACCCTAGAGTTGCCTGTGAGCTCACCTGAAGCTACACATGGATGGCTCTGACTGTAGGCAGCCTATCATAGACCTTGAGACCTGAACACAGGGTAGACAACCACCAAGGTCCTATGCTGCAAATTGGGTGTTGCACCCATGGGACAGTTCCAGACATGACTACAAAAACTTTGAAAACACACTTTATGTTCAAACCACAACCCACAGAAGTCTGGTTGGAATTTATGATCCAAATGGAATCTAGTTGATTGCCGCCTAAAAACACAAATATCAGAATTCTCCATAGGCATAAACAAAACACAAATGCTTATAATTTAAGATTCCAAAAGTCTAGGAGGGGTGGGATTAAGACACCAGTGAAGTTACCCATATCCCTCATCAGAGTGCCAGGGTGTCTTGGCACCATTGCTGACTCCAGGCTTCTGCCAGAGCAGACTCTAGGAGCCAGCAGTCATGACTTAAGTAATTGGGTGTCTTCCACCTACGTGGAAAACTTTAATTGAGTCCCCAGCACCCAACTTCAGACTGTTGCAGGCATATGGAGAGGGATAACCAACAGATGGGCGCTCTCTCCTCTCTCTCCCCCTGAGAGAGAGAGAGTGTGTGTGTGTGTGTGTGTGTATGTGTGTACGCGTATGCCTCTCAAATAAATAAGTAAATAATTCTTTTAAGTCTATGGCACAATTCAGTTTATTATGCAGTATACAAAAAAGACAAGGAAACTTTTATTCACAAGTGAAAAGACATTCAAGTGACAGAGATATTTGAATTATCTGACAGGTACTTTGAAGTAGCTGAGAAGAGAGAGAGAGAGAAATCATCTGATGGTTCACTTCTCAAGTGGCCACAATGGCCAAGACTGGGTCGGACTGAAGCCAGAAGCCAAGAGCCAGGAGCTTCTTCCAGAAGGTGGCATATGTAGCAAGGGCCTGAGCACTTGGGCCATCCTATGCTTCTTTCCCAGGCCATCAGCAGGAAGCTGGATTGGAAGTGGAGCAGCCAGGACACAAACTGGCACCAATATGGGATGCTGGCTTCATAGAGAGCAGTTTAACCCACTAAACCTCAGTGCTTGCCCCAGGCTTGTGGTCTTTTAACATGCCAATCACATGGTTGACATTTATAAAATGTTGGGTAGCAAACTATCAGTTGTGTAATCCAAAAAGACAGAGATAGAGAGACTAACAAAATTTGTTAACATTCTAGCTCCATGTTAGCTGGTAAATTTAGACAAATTCATTGACATTTCTAGACCTTGATTTTCTTATTTAAGAGGATATCTTAGGGCTGGTGGGGTGTAGCAAGTTAAGCCTCCACTTGTGAACCAGTATCCGATGTGAGCCCTAGATAATATCCTGACTGCTCCACTTCCAGGCAAGCTCCCTGCTAATGGGCTGGGAAAGTGTTTGGGCCCCTGCCACCCACATGGGAGACCCGGATGAAACTCCTGGCTCCTGGCTTTTGCCTGGCTCCACCCTGGCCCTTGCAGCCAACTGGGGAGTGAACCTTCAGATGAAAGATGTCTCTCTCTATTTCTCCCTCTCTGTAACTACGCCTTT
The DNA here is from genome assembly GCA_949820135.1 of Sylvilagus floridanus. Classification (NCBI taxonomy): domain Eukaryota; kingdom Metazoa; phylum Chordata; class Mammalia; order Lagomorpha; family Leporidae; genus Sylvilagus; species Sylvilagus floridanus. The sequence continues at coordinate 19,060,610 of OX463244.1, forward strand.
CAAATAAATAAGTTTTTTTAAGAAAGAGGAGATCATAATATCAACTTCTCAAAATTCTGGTAACGACTGAATGAAAATAGCACTTAATTCTATGCATGCGTTAGAGCAGATAGTCATCAGTGGATCCCTCGGCCCATGTTGTTTTCATATTGTGGAACAGCAGAAAAGGATGTCTTGTAACAGTAGCATCCCCACTGTTTTCAGCCAGGGAATCTGAAGATGATCCACTGGGGTGTCAGCAAGAAATAATAGAATTTATGCTTATCTTTTTCCTAGTCACTTCAAATGTACTAGTGCTCTGTGTTATAATATACATGTATGTGTAATTGAGTAATGCAAACATGTATCCATATAATCTATCTGTAAATAGACATATTTTGAAGTTATCTACAAATATTTTCCAACTGTGATGAGTGATTATAATAGTTTGTTGAGACTAAAGGAAAAGAGAATATGGTCCATTCATTTCCATGGGTGAGACCTATCAAGATCTATTTATTGCCTACTGAATCTAAGCAATAAAATATTCTACCAAGTCACCAAGTACAAAAGGGAACTTAAAAGTCTAAATAGCTAGACCAGTAGTGCTCAACCAGAGGTGTTTTGCTTTATAGTGTACATCTGGAAATGTCTTGAGACTTTTTTTGTATCTATAGGGAATGGTGCTACTGTCATTTAGTGGGTGGAGACTATGGATACTGATAAACATCCTATAATACAAAGGACAAGTAAGAAATTATCTGGCTTAAAAATGCCGATAGTACCAAGACTGAGAATCCCAGATAAAGAATAACAGTGTCCAAGTTTCAAGCTAGCTCTGCTGTTTAGAGGCATTTGGGAAAATCCTTTAAAATTTTTTGTGGACATTTTCGTCTATTTACAGACAATGTCTAACATCTAACATCATCCTTGCACTTAACCAAAAAATGTCATTTGGTTTGCAGTGAAATGCTTATTACAAGCATTTATAATAATGATTAATATAAGTTCTTTGAAAACATAAAGCTCCAAGCTGGGCATTTGTTGCACTGGTTAATATGCCCCTTGGAACTCCACATTCAATATTGTAGTATTAAGTTCAAGTCCTAGCTCTGTTCTCCACTGTAGCTTCCAGCTGAAGTACACTCTGGAAGACAACAGGTGATGGCTCAAGTAGTTGGATCCCTGCCATGCACATGGAAAGATTCAGTTCCAGGCTCTTGGCTTTCCTCTGTCTCAGCCCTGGCATTTGAGAAGTGTATCAGTAAAAAGGACAGTACAGAAAGACATCTTTACAAGAGTGGCATTCACCTTCTGTTCAGTCATGGAATCTCTGTATGATCCCCTGGGTTGTCAGCAGGAAATAGTAGAATTTATGATTGTCTCCACCCGATCATTTTAAATTTACTATCTCTCTCTGTTATTAAGTGTATAATTTGTAAGAGTCCGAACTGGAATCTAGGTACTCCAATATGGGACACAGGTGTCCAAGGGGCATCTTGACCCCCACTCCAAATAATTAAAAACACAATGCACATGTTATCCTGCATTGATGGCACCCAGGGGGACAGACAGATGACATTCTTAACAACTGGCAGGGAAGGAAAAAAAACATATGTGTACCCATTTCATTAGCACACATGTTAAAATATCTTAACTCCCTTAAAATTGGTAAAACGACTGAGCTAACCTCTCGTCACAAAATAGAAAAGAAATACAAGAATAGGAGATACACAGTCTTGCCCGTAGCAATGTCTGCCTGCCAAAAAATTATTAAACTATCAAAATCTAGTTGTGAACACTGAATATCCCTCTGTGCCTAATTATGAAAAGTATACTTAATTATAAAATCATTGCTAACTTGTTTTGTCAAAGAACAAATTAAAAAGAGAAATTCAAAATTTTGATATTTGTTTTTATAAACAGTAGATAAAGAAACTAATTTGTTGAAACTCCCCTTACAAGGGAAAAAGATTATGTGGATGGTGACTTACACAAAGGGTTGTTCAATGCAGTTTTTTGCATTTACCTATCCTTTTTCTTCTTTAAATATGAGTCATGTCAGTTGATTGCAAGTAAAATCATGAAAGCTTAGATTTATTCCTTTCTAATATTAAACCAGTCTAATAGCTGACAACTGTTGGCATTTATATATGAATAAACATCTCAATTAGAAATTGAGATACTTGAGGAGGTGGCCCACACTGCCGTATTTTCTGTAGTGCACCAAAATCTCATTGCTGTGATTGTAGAAATATTAATTTAACATACTGTGATCTACCATGTGCCCTGTAGGTGACATGGAATAAAGACAAAGACACAAGAAACAGAAAATTGAGCATGTCAGTAATTAAATTTTGTGATAATAATGACTAAAACAATTCATTTCAATGTAAGTCCTTTGGAGGAATTTACTATTTCAGGGAACTTTGGAAGAGAAAAGAATGTGATATTAAAACCAAAGCTCTTTAATCACTGGCAGCCTTCCCTAACTATGTTCATACATTTTTAAAAATTCATTAAGCTTTTTACAAGAATGGTCCTAGCTTTTTTCTTCTAATCTAAATATTTATGAGACAGGAGCATTCACACAGAACCGAAAGGCCCCAAAGTTCATTTCTTTCTGGGTGCAGGAAGAAAGTGGCTCATAAGGGAAATGGGATTATCGTAAAACAATTTATCCAAAGCCAGTAAAATCAGCTCTACTTTCCAGGTTACGTTATTAGGCAGATCAACCCCAACCCCCCAGTATTTCAATTAATAGATGGTCTGATTTCAAGATTTGTGAAAACTTGTAAATTTTTTCTCTACTGCATTATTTGCTTCAAATAAATTTTAAGGCCATATTCACTGCAAGAAACACAAACATATTTATCATATTTATTCACTTGTTAAATCACATTCAAGTTTTTAAATGTCTTGCAGTTGTAAACACCAGAGCTAATTACATCTTTTCAGTGGAAAGTAAAATAAGGGATTTCACAGCATTGAAATTAGTTTAAATTAGAGGTTCCCAAACTTTATTATGCTTCAGAGTCACCTGGAGTGCTTGCAAAAAGCACATTTTCCCAAGAACTAATAAAAAAGGGTCAGGAAGCCTATATTTTTATTAGCTACTCTTCTCCCCAACTAGGAGATTCTAGTACAAACCAATGGATTACATTGGTCTAAATAAACCATATCCAAAACATTTCATTTTAGGACTCCTATCATCCTATATAGTGATTATATTAAGAGATATATTCCATCATTTTATGAACTACAACTTCTTCACACTTACATAGACCTACTTAAACAGTTATTTCAAATTACTTTAATAAATATATTCAAGAGTATAGAAAATAAATGCTATGAAGATTCATTTATGTTAGATCCAAGTAATTGCACAGAACAGAAAACTAATGAGTTCTCAGTAATCCCCCAAGTGATGTTTTCAAAGATTTTACCTCTACCATATATGCGGTTGTAAAATGGTGATCACATTGGAATCTGCCCCATAGGTTGCTGCAAGTATTAAATGAGTTAGTACTTGGGGACCACTTGGAACAGCAGGTGGTACTCAATGTGATTAACCGCCATTTCTTCCTTTCCAGTGTATGCCTCCATGACATCAATCAATTCATCCATGATGAGTAAATCAAGCAATGGCGTTTGCATGACAGGAAAGTTATGTTGGTTCAAACATTTTTTTGTCCTTGGCTAGAGGAGCCAAAAAGCTGGGGAAAGGTTTATAGCTTTCAATGTTAAAGGACAAAACCCTCAGCATAACTGGTGCACACCCTGGGGCCTTTTTCCTACTTTAAGAAAAATAAAAAATGCACCGTCTGCGGTGCTCTGCTCTGGACTTCCAGCCTGTGGTCAAAAGTCACTTATAACTTCATTGTCTGGATGGTGGACTTTAATGAAGCTTAATCTTCAGGGCTCCCAGACTTCTTAAGCTCTGTGTTAATCTGTTGCTTGGTTGCTATAACAGATGCCTGAGTGAGTACTTTATAGGAGAAGAGATTGGCTTAGTTCACAGTTTTGGAGCTTCAAGATCATGGCCCCAGCATTGACTTCTGGTGAAGGTGTCAAGGAGAATAGCATTACAAGGAGGGAGCATATGAGAGAGAGAGGGAGAAAGAGTGAGAGAGAGAGGGAGGGACGGAGAGAAGTCACATGAGAGAGGAAGAAAGAGAGCAGGAAGAAAGAGAGCTGAGAAAGGAAGAAAGAGAGTAGGCTTCGGAAGCCAAACTCCTTTATAACAATCTGCTCTCCCAAGAACTAAGCCAGTCCCCTCAGAGCTAGACATGTTCCCAAGAGTTTACTTGCTCCTGAAAAAGCATTGATCCCTTTTAAAGACCTATCACTGTCATAAAAATCCCTACCACTGCAATACTGTTATGGGGGGACCAAGCTTCCAGCACATGAACCTTTGGAAGACAGGTGCTAGAGGAATTCGGAGTCGGTTCTTGTCTCACAGCAATGAAGACTTACAATGCAGACAATAAGCAGGGGAGAGCAAGGCAAAGGAAAGATTCCTTTGAGAAACAGAGACTCTTGCTTTGGCAGGAGGAGTCCCAAAGAAGGGGTCCATCATGGGCTGGGAATTGGGAGCTGATGTAGGGACTGTTTGTCAGTCCTTCTACATAGTTTCAATATGTCAGGGGTCTTTTTTCCCCCTATGTCTCTTGCATAATGGTCATGGTTCCTGAGAAGTTAACAAACATTACCATGTTGACCACTGGGGAGATGTGACAGTTGAGAAATATTGTTGATCTGACCAATTAAGGCAGCTTATGCCTGCCTGATCAGTTGGGTAATGCTGCTTTGTGGTAGGTTCTGGTAGAATGCTAGAGCCTAGTTTTGTTACCAGTCACAGAGGGGAGGGTGCTTGCTGGAGTGAGTCTTGTGGGTTCTTTTCCTCAGCTTAGTATAAAAATAAAAGGCCAGGAAACAATTTGCAAAGAGGCAGAAAATTTTATTTGATTGGCAAGTGATAGAGAAAACATCCGGTAGAGAGGAGAAGACCAGCAGAGTGCCCGAGTGGGACACTGGCTTTGAGGAAGTGTCCTGGGTTTTTAAGGCATTACTGTTTTTTAACATTGGGTCATTCTGTGGGGGTACCCATTGGATAGGGGTTTCACATAGGTATGTTGATTGGCTTGGGGCTCAAGGAGATAGTGGGGAGGGAGGTCTCCGAGAAACTGTCTCCTTTGGGGCTCAGCACCCTCTTCTGCTGGCTCTGGGTGGAAGATTGCACCCACCCTGAAGGTGAGATTTAAGGCCGCAAGGTCACACAAGATAGCCTGGCTCTCTTGGAACCAGTCTGACTCTCCCCAGGAGCTTGGTCTCTTCCTCTGCCAGCTCTGGGTGGAAGATTGTACCCACCCTGAAGGTGTGACTTATGGCTGCAAGGTCACACATGCAGCAAAAGAAGCTATTAGTGGAGGAGATGCCAGTTGGCCTGGAGACAGGCTTTCCAGCCTCAGCTGACCGCCTGCTTGTGGAGGATATTCTACCCATGTCTGAAGGGGCCCACAGACGCCCAGCCCCACTGGCAGCCTCAGATTCTCATTCAGTTACCTAGGGTGTATGGAACCCATCACGTTCCCTGTCAATCTTTTCATTTTCTTGGGGCAATGTCTTTTGTCTAATCAACTGAAGGCAGGTTTCATACCAACAACTGTTCCCTTATTCTCACAGAGGCCCTTCCTAACTCCCTATTAATCCTTCTAACTCCTCGCACAACCATATTTAAGTCATTGCAGGCCCCTTCCTTGCAACTCAAAGGGTGCATTTACATGGTCATGCATTTTTTGCAGCTTGTACAAGTAAGGTAGTTCAGTGGCTGTTTCATGACCTTTTTCTCCTTAACTCAAGAATTTCCTTTCCCTCAGGAGGCTTGGAATAGCTGCATTGTTTTGGGGTTACAAGCTGAGGAAGCCAAATTATGGATACATTTTTTTCTGAATTTAGTAGATGTTCAGGTGGGTAGCAATCGCTGCCATGGACAGTTAAGTTGTTACTAGCCATCAAATGGCCCACTGAACCAAGTCATCCGGCATTCTGGACAGAAAAGGAACGTGAGTGTGATTGAAGCTGGACACAAGTGCATGTGGAGTGGAGGAGAAACAAAGTTTGAAATATAGGAGCCCAAAGAGAGTCTGTGGAAAATTCTTTTAAATACAGTACTACTACCTGAGTATGAAAGAAACCTAATTAGAGTTTTCTCAAGTTTGATAATGGTCCTAAATATTTACGCAATACCACAAACAAGCAATAAGGCTAACATTTTTTTTGTACCCCAAATAGCCCTAAACAAATTACAACCCACTTTGTTTGAGGAATATCACATTATCTCTCTCATGTGTGTGCAGAAAGATACTGTCACTTGAAGAGGAGCTAAAAAAAAAAAGTATTTAGTCGTGTGGGAATTTGCTCTGCTGAGCTGTGTCAAGCAGTTAATCTAATGTATTATTTCCCCTCAAGAGAGGCCCTCAAATGCTATGGGCTTCAGACTTAAGGAAACACAGGTCAGTCACTGCCTTTGATGAACCAGTTGCAGATTGTAATTGGTCTGCCTCAAACCTGTTTTTCCCATGAGTTCTGTTTAGCTTGTAGAAGAGCTTGGGGTTTTCCCTTTGGTTTTGTTTCTTCAGGAACGTGTACATCAAACAAATAGCAATCATTTGTTGTTGTTATTACCACTACAATGATTGGATCTTGAGGTGAGGAGAGAATGTTATGTAATCAAATTGCTTTAAGATTGTTCTTTCATAAAAGGATTTTAAGAAAATATGAAGGGAATTAAAGCACAGAAATAACATCCCAGCTTATTCTGAGAATTAAGAAACAAAGCAGATTGGTTTTCCTGATATTTGCTAAACTTGCATTTGGCTTTAAATGTTACAGTCAGGACAGGTGTTGGGCTTCATGTTAAGTTGCCATTTCTTACCCCAGAATCCCTATTGGAATATCTGTGGATTTTGTCCCCAGAGTTCTGCTTCGCTTCCAGCTGCCTGGTAATGTGTACTCTGTTAAGACAGCAGATAGCTTCAGTACTTAGGTCCCTAGCACCCACTTGGAGACCTGGATAGAGTTCTGGGCTCCTGGCTTTAGCCTGTCCATTCCTAGCTGTTGCAGTCATTTGGGGGAGTGAACAGAGAGAGAGATTCTCTCTCTCTCTCTCTCTCTTTCTCTTTCTCTGCCTGTCTCTGATGTTCTACCTTTCAAATGAATACAATGAAATAAATAAAGTAAAATAAAATTTAAAAACCAAATAAACTCCTGACAAGCCTTTTCTATTGGTATGGTATGGTTTTGAAAAATCTGAGGGGCCGGCGCTGTGGCTCAGTGGATTAACACCCTGGCCTGAAGCCCTGCATCCCGTATGGGTGCCAATTCTAGTCCCGGCTGTTCCTCTTCTGATACAGCTCTCTCCTATGGCTTGGGAAGGAAGTAAAAGATGGTCCAAGTCCTTGGCCCCCTGCCCCCATGTGGGAGACCTGGGGGCAGTTCCTGGCTCCTGGCTTCTGATTGGCACAGCTCCGGCTGTTGCGGCTAATTAGGGAGTGAGCCATCGGATGAAAGACCTCTCTCTCTCTCTCTCTGCCTCTCTTCTCTCTGTGTAACTCTGACTTCCAAATAAATCTTTAAAAAAAAAAAGAAAAATGCATGTTGCATCTAAGACACCATATTTATGTGCTTATTTAACATAATTTAAACTATCTGTTTAATCTTCGATTATTGAGAAGGGAATAATGTAAAAAAAACTTTGAATTTTGTCTGGAAATAAGTATCACATTAACTGGAAGATAGAAATAATTTACCTGGGCTATCATTTATTATCTTTGCTATTTTGAAATTAAACTTTTAAATTGTTTATTAGTATCTTTCTATGAAAAAGAATAGTATAAAGCAGTCTGAATGATAGAGAGTGATAAACCTACAACTTTATACTGGGTGGTCAGGGATGAAACATACAGGCATCAGGTGAGAGGGTGTGGCACTGGAAACAATGATAGATCAAAATTAGACAATTCACACATGATTTTTATGAAGAAAATCATTCTACTGGGTGAGAGGCAAATCCAGAGTTTCATTTAAATAGGATGTATAAGTGATAAAATCAAACTTGAAAAAGAAGATAGTTCTACTATTTTATATTTGAAATAAAACACGATGCAATTTTAATGTAAGGTTAAATTTATTTGCCAAAGTAGGAGCAAAATACAGTCATTTAATGTTTTCTGAAACATTTAACCTGTTCTGAAATGTTGTTATTCTTTGGTGTTAAGTTATTCCTTATATCTCATCTACTACTCAAATTATAATTTTTCTTATACTTTAAATCTATAAACCCATACCTACATAAAATAAAAATACAGAGATTGATGTTATTTTTAATTTTGCTATGTTTTAAAGTTTATTTATGTAATGTTGTTGAGTAATTTGAATGAAATTATATTTCCTTCTGGCGTTACCATTAATCAGTGTATCTTCACTGTCCTGGAAGGGAGGCATCACAATATATATAGATGAAAAGCATCTTTAGAGAAGGTCCCTAACTACAAAGAGTTTATGAAATTCAGTTTTGTAAGTAAGAAAGAGATTTATAAGTAGGGCATTCTTATGATAGCCATTTAGCTAATAAATCCTAAGAAAGTTTTGATTTATAAATCCTTTTATTGCCTTTGGGACTGAAGTGACTGATTTATGCATGAGTGTGTTGAAATCTATAATTTGATCAAGTGTAAATCTTACTCTGCAATCTCTGTTTTAACATGGGATTCATGAATCATGGTCAATGTAGGTTTTAGTTTTCTAACTGCTCTATATTTATCATAAGTCGTATAACTGTATTTTTGGATTTTGCTGGTTAAAAGTGGTTATTTATACATAATTCAGTTAAGTAAAAAACAGCAAATGAATGAAACTTTCTTCATTATCTGGTGGGTTAGTTAGTATAAGGAAGCTCTAACTTCATTGATAACATCAAAATGTTTTAACTATAGGATCAGTAAGAGATTCCCATTATAATTCTGAGTGGATCTGCCACACAGGGCTGGTGTGTCTTCCAGTTGCCAATCTCTCTTCTTCAATAATATAATTTCAATACAATGCCATGGCTCCCAGGATAAATACTACAATTCCCAGTCTTCCTTGCAGTTCCATGTAACTGAGTTTTTAGTACATGTAACTCTCAGTCAATGTTGTGATTATGTGCACCTTGCCATACAAAAGTAGCTCAGGCCCAGAAACATAAGTGAGGGAGAACACAACTTTTAATTTTATAAGACTTTAAATATCTTTTATAGCAGAAAAACATTCCTTAGCTTTTCAATAAAATGTACTAAATATGTTATTTGATAGGCACTCTACTGCCATTGTAGAAACAGATGTTTCAGTTCTTAACTTTTTAAAATTTATTCCTAAATAGAAATTTGTTTATACTTGAATACATAGCATTGTTCTCAATTTTGTTTTCTAATAGTTTGTTATAGAATATGAAAATGTAATCAGTGTGTGTTTGTTGATCATGTATACAATCACCTTGATTAATTCACTTAATACTTTTGGTAGTTATTTTATACAATGATTAGAATTTTCCATGTAAATATATAAATAAATATTTCAGATTAATGTAATTATTGACATGTTTAGATTTAAGTCTATCCACTTATATTTTATATCTTCTCTTTAAAAAGATTTATTTGAGAGACAGAAAGGTTGGCACTGTGTCATAACTGGTAAAGCTGGCACCTGTGTTGCCAGCATCCCCTATGGGCACCAGTTCAAGTCCCAGTTGCTCTACCTCTGATCCAGTTCCCTGATAATGAGCCTGGTAAAGCAGTGAAGGAGGCCCAAGTACTTGGAGCCCTGTACCCATGTGGGAGACCTGGATGAAGCTCCTGGCTCCTGGCTAAAGTTCAGCCCAGCTCCCGCCATTGTGGCCATTTGGGGGGTGAAACAGCAAATGGAAGATCTCTCTCTCTTTGTCTAGCCTTCTCTTTCTTTTTCTCTCTCTCTGTAACTTTGTCTTTCAAATAAATAAATAAATATTAAAAAAATAAAAAGAGTAAGAGAGGTACTCTATCTGCTGGTTCACTCACCAAATGCCTGCAACAGCCAGGCCTGGGCCAGGCCAAAACCAGGGGCCCAGAATTCCATCTGAGTCTCCCATATGGCTGGCAGGAGCCGAGTACTTGGGAAATAACCTTTGCCTCCCAGGGTACATGTAAACACGAGGACTGAAAGCAGAGGTATGACTCAGTCTCACGCACTCTTATATACGTTGTGGGTTCTTAATTTTCTGAGCATTTTCTAATGAATGGAGGCTGAATTCCATCGGCCTTCTTGCATCTTTTGAAATTATTGCATGTATAGTTTTCCTATAAGGTAAATGATATTGATTGATTTTCAAATTAAACTATACTTGTATTCCTGGGGAAATTCCTCTCTCTCTCTCTCTCTTCTCTCTTACTCTCTCTCTCTCTCTCAGACACACACACACACACACAGCTCCCACCTTCTTAGGCTTCATGTTAGCTAGTATTCTCATCCCTCAATATCCATGAGGGGCTGGCTTCAAGACCACCTTATTGATACCGAAATCCACCGATGCTCAAATCCTTCATATAAGATGGCTAAGCAGCTTAAAATACCACTTGGGCTATTCATATCCCATATTGGAATGGCTGGGTTTGAGTCCTGGCTCTGTTCTCAATTGCAGCTTCCTGTTCATGCACCCTGGGAGGCAGCAGGTGATGGTTCAAGTACTCAGTTCCCAAGTGACAAGCCTGGATGAACTTCCAGATTCCTGGCTTCAGTCTGGCCCAGGCCCAACTGCTACAATCATTTGAAGGAGTGAACCAGCAAATGGGAGGTCTCTTTCTCTCTCGTTCACTCCTTCGCGCTCTCTCTCTCTTGTTCTCTCTCTCTCTCTCTCTCGGTCTCACTCTCACTCTTGCTCTTGCTTTTGCTCTCTCTCTTTGAAATTTTAAAGAGTTAAAATTTAAAAAGAAAATGGTGTAGTATATATGTATACCCAGATACTTCCTCCTGTGCACTTATAAAAAGATTTATTATTTATTTATTATTTGTTTTATTTATTTATTATTTTTATTTATTTTATTTATTTATTTATTTATTATTTATTTTAGTATTTATTTATTTGGAAGTCAGAGAGAGAGAGAGAGATCCTCCATCTGCTGGTTCACTCCCCAAGTGGTCGCAAAGGCCAAGATGGAGCCAGGCCAAAGCTAGGAGCTTCATCCAGGTCTCCCACATGGATGACAAGGGCTCATACATTTGGGCCGTCTTCTACTGCTTCTCTCAGCTCACTAGCAGGGAGATGGTCAGAAGTAGAGCAACTGGGTTGCCCACATGCACAAACTATTGCCCACATGAGATGCTGGTGTCTCATGCAGGGGTTTTTACCAACTATGCCACAATGCCAGCCCCCCTCTTGTGTGCTTTTAATCATTTTTAGATTATCTATAATACCTAGTGTACCTGTTATGTCAATAGTTGCTGTACTGTATTGTATGGGAAATAATGTCAGGAAAAGAGTCTGTAAAGATACAGTTTTCTCCCAATAAGTTTCATCTGCATTTGGTTAAATCTATGGATTTGGGGCTGGTGGATATGGAGGACTGATTGTATATTTTCTCAGACTTTGAATGAATCTTTCTATTCAGATTACATCTACCTGAATTTTTGTATTCAAAGTAATTCTCATGTATACAGCAGATAGTTTATGCTTTTTAAACTATTCTGATTAATTATTAATTCTGATTAACTATTAATTACGTGGAGTAATTAATTTTCAATTTATCAATCCATGTAATTACTGATGTGGTTGAATTTAGATCTATCAATTTACTATTTATGTTCTATTTGTTTTGTTCCCCCTCTCCTACTGCTTTCATATTAATTGAAATTGTTTTCAGACTTACATTTTAACTGATCTATTAGTGTTTTTGCTTACTTTTTATTATTTTGGTGGCACATTACAGATTAAAACATGCAGCTTCTCATAAAATGTACCAACTTTTGAACCTTATAAGTCGGTCTCTCTCTCTTTCTCTCTCTCTTTTTCTTGTATTTGAAAGGCAGAGAGACAGGGAGACAGAAAAATCCTCCAGCCACTGATTCACTCCCAAATGCCTGAAACAGCTGGGACTAGGCTAGGCAAACCAGAAACCCAACCTGGATCTCTCACATGGGTAGCAGGGATACTAGTACTTGAACCATCACCTGCTGCTTCCCAGGTTAAGCATTAATAGAAAGATGGATGGGAAATGGAATAACTGGGACTCGAACCAGCACTCTGAGTTATAGGCATCCTAAGAAACGATTGCTACGCCAAATGCCCTTCCCCTCATAAGTCTTGTTTCTTGTAATTTATGCTGTCTTTCATGTTTATTACATAATACACGTTATAATTTTAAAGTCTTAAGTATTTTAAAATCAAGATCCGAGTTTTTATCTGACATCATTTTTCTTTGCCTTGAAGCATTTCTATTAGTTTTTCTTATAAGGAAAAATCTGCTGGAGAAGAATTTCCATTCGTTCTGTTCATCTGAGAATACTTTTATTTCACCTTTGTTCCTGAAAGGCATTTTTGCTGGTTGTAAAATTTTGGGATGCCAGCTTTCATTTTCATTTGACCCTATAAATAAGTTATTCCACTGTATCTGGCTGCTGTTATTTCTGCTTTGTTCATGTATGTGTAATCTATCTTTCTTCTCTGTATACTTTTCAGATACTTTTATTCTTTTGTTTTCATTTTCATTGTTTTCTGATATTTTCAAAGTGCATTTCTCCCTCTATTTAAATAAGATATCTGTATTTTTTGAATCTATAAAATATAGGACATTTTCACCCATTCTTTCTTCAAATGTTGGGTTCTAAAGATCTTGTCTCTACCTCCCACTAAAACGCCATGTACATTTGACCTTTGATCCAGTCCCCTAAAATCACTCTGATTTTTTCTAGTTTTTTGTTCTCTCTGTTCTCCCACTTGTATAATTTTGATTGCAATACCTTGAAATCACTGACAATTCTTTCATTTCTTATGTACTGTTAACATTACCCAATGGCTATCTTTATTGTGCATATTTATTTCTCCTGTCTACTTTTCCATTTGGTTCTTGTTTTATGGTTATCATCTTTCTACTGAGATTTACTGTTTATCTCTTACACAAACATTTTCTTTTTTTAGCCTTGAGCATATTTACAATAGTCGCATTAAAGTCCTTGTTAACTAATTCTTATATCTGGGTTATATTGATTTCTTTAATTATGTATCTAGTAATGTGGGATTATATAGAAGACATCATAAAAATATGTGATTGACACTGGATTCTCCTGTTTCTCCAAGTAGTGATTTTTTTTTTGCTTGTTTGTTTATTTATCTTATCAGGAATTTTACTTGGAAAGACTCAAACCCAATTTTTGTTACTCCTGCAGTGGGAAGTTCCTAATCCCAGACATGCAGAGTTCACAAGTCATTCCGAGATTTGCCCAGGACTTATGTGCCAAGTGTGCTGCCCCACCTTCTGTAGTTTCTCTTTAGGCCCATTTCCTTCTCACTTGACCTCCAATGCAATAGATCTAACCTCAGTCCTGTGGCTCTCAAAACCAAATATGACAGGCTTTCTGTCCCAGGTTTAACTAACTTGATGTTCTGACCGGGATATGCTCCTGGGCAAAAAGTCTACCAGTGAGAAACTCAGTTTCATTTTTTTCTTTTGACTCTTTTTCCTGTTTGTGCCACGTTTTAATTCACTCTAGTAACATCAGGAACTCACTTTTATATTTTTTCAAGACTTTATATTTGCTACCTCTGACAGACAGAGTTATAGCAACAGAAGCTACCCTACTTCCACATTTTTGGCAGAAGAAACTGGCCACAACTCTGGTCTTTGCCTTTGAAGAACTTGTAATCTAATGTCTTAAACTGAGATGCTAAACACATGTCAGGAGAGTGGAAGACAAATTCTTTTTTTTTTTAAATAAAGCTTTTATTAAAAGAATATAAATTTCCAAAGTACAGCTTATGGATTACAATGGCTTCCCCACCTCATAACCTCCCTCCCACCCGCTACCCTCCCCTTTCCTGCTCCCTCTCCACTTCACATCAAGATTCATTTTCAATTCTCTTTGTACACAGAAGATCAGTTTAGTACATATTACGTAAAGATTTCAACAGTTTGCCCTCACATAGAAACACAAAGTGAAAACACTGTTGGAGTACTAGTTATAGTATTAACTCAAAATGTACAGCACATTAAGGACAGAGATCCTACATGATTTTTTTAAAAAAAATTGATTAATTATCTATGCAATTTCCAATTTAACACCAAGATTTTTTAATCATTTGCAATTATTTTTATATACAGAAAATCGATTCAGTATATACTAAGTAAAGATTTCATCAGTTTGCACCCACACAGAAACACAAAGTGTAAAAATACTGTTTAGTACTAGTAATAGCATTACTTCACATTGGATAACACATTAAGGACAGATCCTTCATGAGAAGTAAGTACACAGTGACTCCTGATGTTGATTTAACAATTTGACACTCTTGTTTATGGCATCAGTAATCTCCCCAGGCTCCAGTCATGAGTTGCCGAGGCTATGGAAGCCTTTAGGGTTCGCCGACTTCGATCTTATTCTGACAGGGTCATAGTCAAAGTGGAAGTTCTTTCCTCCCTTCAGAGAAAGGTACCTCTTTCTTTGATGGCCCCGTTCTGTCCACTGGGATCTCACTCGCAGAGATCTTTCATTTAGGTCTTCTTTTTTTTTTCCAGAGTGTCATGGCTTTCCATGCCTAAAATATTCTCATGGGCTCTTGAGCCAGATCCGGATGCCTTAAGGGCTGATTCTGAGGCCAGAGTGCTATCTAGGACATCTGCCATTCTATGAGTCTGCTGTGTATCTCGCTTCCCATGTTGGATCATTCTCTCCCTTTTTGATTCTACCAGTTAGTATTAGCAGACACTAGTCTTGTTTGCTTGATCCCTTTGACTCCTAGACCCATCAGTGTGATCAATTGTGAACTGAAATTGATCACTTGGACTAGTGAGATGGCCTTGGTACATGCCACCTTGATGGGATTGCATTGGAATCCCCTGGCACGATTCTAACTCCATCATTTGGGGCAGGTCCGATTGAGCATGTCCCAAATTGTACATCTCCTTCCTCTCTTATTCCCACTCTTAATATTTAACAGGGATCACTTTTCAGTTAAAATTTAAACACCTAAGAATAATTGTGTGTTAATTACAGAGTTCAACCACTAGTACTAGGATAAAAAAATACTAAAATGAGTAAAGTATTACATTGTACAACAACAGTCTGCACAAGATTAAGAGATGACTTTCTTAAAACTCGAAATAGGTTTCTTACATAGAGTGACATTGCATATCAACCTTGCATTTTCACTTTATTTTTTATGAAATCAGAAAGAAGGAGATACTGTTATCACGGGGGAGGGGCAGAGGGTGAAGTGAATCCTAGACATAATAAAATGCTACTTGTGAATGCATCAAAGCCTCTGGTTAAATAGTACCGATTAAATGCAAATGTCTATCTGGCTTCCTCCCGAATCTTCACAAAGCACTGACATTAAAGAAATTTAAAAAAAGAAACTCACAAGGACAAAAGGAAGACAGCAGACAACAGAAGTAGCATTTTGAAATACAGGAAATAGTTTAACCACTGGTAACTATTTTGACTAGAGAATGCAGAGATCTGAGTATATGAAGGCAGGAAGCCAAAAAAAAAAAAAATCGTCATTTCCACACAAATCTGCAAAAATCCTCAGGGATTAGAGGCAACTGGTGCTTTAAAGTCAGATGTGCAAAAATATGGGACTGAAAACTGTAATACAGATTAAACATCTTTATATCAGAAGCTAGTCTTCCCATCCCTCACCCCCAACTCTATAACATCAAGAGGAACTCTGGCTTCTATTTTTGGAGAGGCTTTGTGACACAGCCTCTGAATCCGGAGTCAGCAAGCATATGGACAGCTGGAGGGCGAGTTACTGTGCTGAAATCAGAAGGGTTATAAGAAATGCTTCCCACCTAGGAGAGATTTGTTCTCTTCATAGTTTGTCAAAGGCTGCCAACCAGGCTTCCATCCTTCAGGTTGGAGATTGTGAACTGCTTTTTAGAAAAATCAGCCCACTTGGAAGTAAAGACCTACAGCAGGAATTTTCGCAGAGTGTCTGTGAACTTGAATGAGAACAGTAATTCACTGTGTTTTCACTAAACCCTCTGGAGTTAACATTTATGTCATTTATGAGTGTTGGTAACAAGCCATGGTAGTGACTTTGTGACCAGAAGGAATCATAGTTATCTCATTGCATATATAATCACATATCACCAAGTCACACATTCATTTTTAAAAGTTTTAATAACCAGATTGTAATATAATTGGCTTCATGCATTTAAAGTGAAACAGAGTTCACAGGCTTTATTAGACTGCCATAGCAACAAATCATGTGTGATAACCTCTGAACTATGGTCACAAGCATTTGGAAATTCTTCCCAACCAAAAAAAATGACCCCTCAGTAATGTACCTACAGTGAGGTTCATTAATTCATAAACCACACTCATGCTTCCAAATAGAGTTATTTGGGGCCTCACTTTAGACTATGATCTGACAGCCAAGGAAGATCTGACATTTGGAGAAAGTCTCTGCTATGAAAGGTTGACATAGAACAAAACAAAATCAAACCAAAAAGGGAAGAAAGAGGGGAGAAAAATAAAGTGGTGGAAGAATAAACACATGAAAGAAACATCCTCATTAACATCCTAAGAGAAAAGTCTATGTTACATGCATACAAGACTAATGTACTACAAACAAAAGAATAAAGAACGAGAAGGAGCGCTTGGACGTTAAACTGACAGTTTCAATACAAAAATTCAATAGAAATTAGAAAATAATATATTAAGGCCAAAATCACTCTTTTCCTTCTTCTAGGAAGTAAAGTAAAATGTCAAAGAGATGGAAATGGCATTTTATGTGCATGCCTATTCTTCACTTAAAAACATTCGCCTCTAAACAAATGCCTACTGACTTCCACTTCTGCCCACTGTCACTCTACGGCCTGTACCCATGCCCATCCAATGATGCAGTGACAGATGGTTGAAAATAAGGGAAATTTGGAAAATGAGTTGGTTGCAGGCAGGGTACCAGCAATTTGCTCTTGCCATGGACTGCCATATTTGTAAAGGACAGTTAATTTCTGAGAGGTCACCACTGCTGGTCACAGCCTCAGTCTTTTGGGACTGCCATGATAAAATACCATAGACTAAGGAGCCTATAAACTACAGAAATTGATTTCTCACAGTCCTGGAAGCTGAGAATTCCATCGTCAAGACATTGGCAGAGTCAATGCCAAGGGTGGCCCACACTGTCATAGATGGCGCCTCCTTTTCATGGCCTCATGTTGTGGAACGTGAATGGGCAGCTCTGTAGGCTCTTTTCTATGACATGGATCCCATTCTTGAGGGCTCTGTCCCCATGACCTAATCACATCCCAAATAGCTTCACCTCCTAATGGAACCACAATGTTCACTGGATTTCAAACTATGAACATTCAGACCCTCCCACTCACCCAACATGTCTCAATTTTTACCTGTCAGCCTCATCACAGAATTGCAACACCCTGCTGTAGTTTGAAGTTAAGCATTGCCCTTGATTTGCTTTGGACTAAAAAACACGCTGCGCTTCTGGAGAGAAGCTCTCTGAGCTGGTTTATTGGGACAAAGTCCTCCCTGTGACAGTGAAGCCACTGCCAGCCCAGACTTTCAATAAAGGACAAATCCTGCTTCTTGCCAGTCCCAGGTGGAGATAAAGCTTGAGCAATAGATAAATCTTGCTTGGACCAAGCACTGACACCATAAAGGTGTTAGTGTTGCCATAAGAACAAAATCCAGACTCTCTACTGTATATCTCCCTGCTTCTGCTCTATATGTCTTCTGAGTTGTGGACTGCTGCGGGTTGAATGTGTTCCACGAATACATGAAGAGTTCCACGTGTTGAATCCTTAATCCCCAGATTCATATGTTAATGGAATTTGGAGGTGGAACCTTTGAGAAGTAATCAGTATGAGGTGAGGTCATGAGATTGTAGAAAAGGTACACTAAAGCTAGTCTGCTTGCTCTGTCTCCCCATGGCATGGCCTCTGCCACATTATGATGCTGAAAGAAGTTCTTTCCAGATTTGGAGCAGATGCTGGCACCATGCTTTTTGACATCTAGAACCATGACTGATAAAAACTACTTTTTACAATTCACCTAGTCTCAGGCATTTTGTTATAGCAACAGAAAGCAGACTAGGACCTGAACCAAATGGGAACTTCCACATAAGAGAATAGAAAAGAGAAAGCAGGCTTGGACCCTGATCTATTTCTGAAACTTCACTTTGTTCATGAGTTATTTGGAGTCTGGTAGGGATGGATGAGTCTGCATATTTCTTTTGCCATTTAAGATTTAAGTTACCAGAGAAGCATGAAAAAGAGGGCAGAGGTAGCATATTGTTGAAAGGCACACAGCTTTGTGCTTTTCCATTAGATGTTTTATTATGCTTTTAATAAATGGGTATATGTATAGACTGTGTGAATTAAGAAATAGTGCACATTATCAAAGAAAGGCAATGCCAATTATAATGTTTCAAAATCAGATATGGCGAGAACTGCAGACTTTTCTGGGGAGGGTGTAAGTCAGTCACTGTAGTCCGTTTTAAACACTCTTTCCTGCACACTTCAGAAGTTTCCGTTTGAGAAAAGCGTGGCAGGAGTCCCTCTCGTGTGATTAGAAAGGGCCTGAAGCTTAGCTTTAAAATTCAATACTTAGGAAAAAAATGAGAACTTTTCCCTTTGATTTTTATTCACCATTTTTATGACAGTTGCAGCCCTGAGACACCAGAATGGAGATGGATGAGCTTCTTTCTGTTCCCTGGGCAGCCCCTACATCACAGGGCTTTAACCCATTCTGTCTGCATCTGTGCCTGGACCTTTTTTAATGCATTCCCCCCAAATACATGATTTCTGAATTCTCCAGACCAGTTCCCAGGTTTGTGGATGCCACAGTCACTTGTTCACTCATTCAGTAAGCATTTACTGAACACATACTGTGTGCCAGATCCAGAGATCCTGTCCTCATGGAGATGTCAATCAAGAGACACGAGAGTGTGTAATTGTTAGTAGGGTCACACTTCAAAGAGTTTATGTAATCGAAGAATTAAAAGATGTTTATTTTAGTGCTAAAAATTGAAACCCGTGCATCTTTTTTTTATAATATCTTTTCCATGAATTTTTAAAGATTTATTGATTTATCTGAAACACTTATGGATATAGGGAGAGACATTGAGAGAGCTTCCATGCACTGGTTCACTCCCCAAGTGACTACAATGGTCAGAGCTGTGTCAAGCCGAAGCCAGGAGCCAGGAGTCAGGAGCTTCTTTCAGGTCTCCCACGTGGGTGACAGGGCCACGAATACTTGGGGGCCATCTTCTTCTGCTTTTCCCAGGCCATAGCAGAGAGCTGGATGGGAAATTGAGCAGCTGGGTCTCAAACCGGCACACATATGGGATGTCGGCGCTGCAGGTGGCAGCTTTACCTGCTGCACCACAGCGCCGGCCCCAACATTCACTAGTCTGTGTTTGCCACCCTGCTCTAGCAATGGCAGTATCAAGAGATGAATTTCTAATGACTTGTGGGTAATAAAAATGAATGAGTAAATGAATAAATTAATTACTTACAACATAAAGTAAAATAAAGTAATATGTACAAATATCACAGCTTTTCTATAAGGTGTACTCAGAAAGTGAGGCTGACAAAGTAAGAAAGCAGCAACTCCATCATTAATTCGCTTAACTCCATCATTAATTCGCTTATTTCCATTTTATCCCTTTATTAAGTCCTTATGATATAAAGAAACTGTTAGTCCATGAGTAAAAAAACAAATAAGAGTCTGTTTTTGTCCTCTAAGCATTGTAATAGAAAAATTAAACAGATGAACAGGCAAATGAGAGTACATCATAGTGATACTCGCAAAATATTTACAAAGTAGTTTTGCAGGATCATTCTTCGGAGATTCTGTTTGGCAAATTGCTGAGATTAATTTGAAATAGATGCTGACAGAGTGCCAGAAATAGTGAAGTGTGATTTACCACGTGTACTCGGAATGCCCTGCCTGACGTCTATTAGACTTTGATACTGAATTTTACATCACATGACTCACCCTTTGGTGCATCTAATTTCTGAAGGCTTTTTCTTTTTTTATCTTTTCAACCCTTTTTTAAGAAAGCACTTATATATACATATATATGTGTATTTCATACATACAGATCTAAGAACATGATGATACTTTCTACCTGTTCCTCCCTCCTGTCTTCGCTCCCCCCACATCCTTTATTATTTTTCCTTTTAATTCTTACAATGGCATAATTTGTTTGTTTATTAATCACAAGCTTAAACCTCTACAAAATAAACAATTCAATAAGTAGTAAGTAGAAAAACCATTGTCCCTCAAGAGTATAGACAAGGGCAGTAAATAATAAACTTCAAAATGTCAATTTTGCTTACAATACATTTTTGTGCTCTGTATATTAATTACCATAAGTCAGGGAAAACACAAAGATATTTGTCTTTTTGGGACTGGCTTATTTCACTAATTAAAATAGTTTCCAAATGCACCAGTTTTGTTGCAAAGACAGGATTTCATTCTTTTTTATGGCTGAGTAGTATTCCACAGTGTATATATACCACATTTTCTTTACCCAATCATCAACTGATGGACATCTGGTTTGATTCCATATCACTGCTATTATGAATTGAGCAGCAATAAACATGAGGGTACAGATGACTCTTTCATATGTTGATTTCATTTCCTTTGGGTAAATTCCCAGGAGTGGGTTGGCTGGGTCATATGGTAGGTATGTATTCAGATTTCTGAAGTATTTCCATACTGTCTTATACAGTGGCTGGACCAGTTGACATTCCCACCAACAGTGGATTAAGGTACCTCTTCCTCAAAATTTTCACCAGCATGTTTTGGTTTTTGAATTTTTGGATGGCAGCCATTCTAACTGGGGTGAGGTGAAACCACATTGTGGTTTTTATTTACATTTCCCTGATACTGAGCATTTTTCCACGTGTCCATTGCATTTGAATTTCATCCTTTGAAAAATGCCTGTTTATGTCCTTTGCCTATTTTTCACCTGGATTATTTGTTTTGTTGTTGTTGAGTTTCTTGAGTTCTTTATAGATTCTGGATATTAATCATTTGTCAGTTGCATAGTTTGCAAATATTTTCTTCCATTCTGTCAGTAGTATCTTCCCTTGATTACATGTTTCCTTCACTGTGCAAAACTGAGGTTGATGAAATTTCATTTGTCTATTTTTGTTTTTATATCCTGTGTTTTGGGATTCTTTTCCAAGAAGTCTTTGCCTATGCCAATATCTTGTGGATTTTCCCTGATGTTTTCTGCTAGTAATCTGATGGTATCAGGTCATAGATTTAGATTCATGATCTATTATTAGTTGATTATTGTTTAAGGTGTGAGGTAGGGGTCTTGTTTCATACTTATGTATGTGAACATACAATTTTTTTGCATCCTATGTTGAAGAGACTGTCCTTTCCAGGGATTGATTTTAGCCCCTTTGTCAAGGATTACTTGAGTGGATAGCTATCTGGAGTTTCTATTCTGTTACATTATTCTGCATGTCTTATTTTTGTGCTAGCACTGGCTGTTTTTTTTTTTTTTTTTTGGTAAATGCCCTGTAATATATCTTGGAATCAGGGATTGTAATGTGTTCCCCTTTGTTTTCTTTTTAAAGATTATTAAAGATTTTGGTTTTTGTGTTGTTGTTGTTAAAGATTGCTTTAGCTACTCAGGTTCTCTTTTGTTTTCATATGAAGTTTTGCATCATTTTTTCTATGTCTGAGAAGAATGTCATTGGTATTTTGATTGAGATTACATTGAATCTATAAGTTGCTTTGGGAAGTATGGACATATTGATGACATTAATTATGCCAATTTACAAATTTGGAAGATTTTCTCATTTATTTGTGTCTTCTATTTCTTTAATGTTTTGTAGCTTTCATTGTAGAAAACTTTACATCCTTGGTTAAATTTATTCCAAGATATTTATTTTTTTGTGGTTATTGTGAATGGGCGTCATCTTACAATTTCTTTCTCAGCCACAGTATTTTCTCTGTATACCAATGCTATTTATTTATAGACATTTTTTCAAGAAAAAGTAAGTGGTTTTGATTGGTTCTTATGAAAGATAGTATTTGCTAACATTCACTTTTACAGTCTGCTCTTCTTCAGGACCAATACCAAGCATTGAACAAAACACACAGGTATGCAACAACAGCAATAGCAACAACCAAGTTGTTGAGATGGCTAATTTTGTGTCAGCTTGGGTGGGATGAGTTATCCAGCAAACTAGGTAAAACATTACTTCTGACTACATCTGTGAGGATGTTTTCAAAAGAAGTTTATTTTTGTTTGGATATTTAAGCTGAGTAAAGAAGGTATGTCTTGCCCACTCAGGTGGATGTCTTCCAGTCAATTGAGGGCTCAACTAGAACAAGATGGCAAAAGATAAATGCATTCTCTCTGTTTGAACTAGAACACTCATCTTCTCCATGTGGTAGGAGTTTGGTGTTCCTGGTTCCAGGCCTTAGGACAGATCTGCTACCATCAGCTCCTGTTTCTCAGACTTTCTGACTCCTACTGAGTTCCACCCCTGGCTTTCCTTTTGCTGCAGCATGCCAATGCCAGACTGTGGGAGTTCATGACTTCCGTAACCCTGGAGCTAATTTCCATAATAAACAAGATCATAAATGTGCACATGCATGTATGTACACTACTGATTATCTGTCTTTGTCTCTATTTCTAAAGATAAAGAGTTCTCATTCATCAGTTGATATTTTTTTCATGAACAGTTTGTGAACATGCTGCTTTAATATGGCCACAAAACAGAATACTCAATGTTTAGATACTAGAAAAATGGTTACATTTTAAAAATGTTATTTTCATTATGGGCAGAACAATCATTCAGGCTGCCTGTGAGCAGCTTGAATTCCATAAGCAGTTTTTCAACACCAGTGGCCTTCATAACACACAAATACAAGCAAATTGGCCCACAATGCCTCACCATGCACCCCAAATCATATAGGTTAAATTTTCTATAGTCTCCAGTGAAATAATCATTCATTTCTTTATCATCGTTGTAGAGTTGCTTACCAACACTTATGCATGTCAACATATGTCAATACTCCTGTTGGTATCCATCAGTGTCTCAACACAGTTCATCATTGTTACTGGAAAAAATGAGTTGGATAACAGTAACGTAAAATTTTCAAGAAAGGAGCTTTCAAATATCAGCTATTCATTCTTGCCAAAGGTCTAAGTGCTAACCTCTTGACTTTTCCAAATGCATCTCTACCACTCCAACATTCTAGCACACAGCTAAGGGCTTAATAAGATCAAACCCAATAACAGAGGAGCACAGTGATCTCTGTCAAGACCAATACCACCTTGTGGCCAATAATCTTAGGTTAAGTGAAATAGAGACTGATGACAATGCCCTGGGCAGTTGCAAACCACACTTGGCTGTGCCTTCAGGATCTGTGTCTGCCAGTGTCACACTGCTGGTGCAGCCAGCCTCCAAATCTGCAGGGAGGGGCACTTTCTCCAAGCCATGCGAATAGCTGATGCTTGACCCAAGAAAACCATGCTTTGTGCAGACTTGACCTGTATCAGGGAAAGCAAAGAGTGAAATTTAAATAAAGATTTTGGTCATTTCTTCATAAACTGTATACTCTACAAAGGTAATGATTGCATACTTTACAGATGTGAGGCATGTATTGAATAAGTGAGTGCCTCTAGTACATGTTAACGTGTGACTCAGTTTATAAAAGGCAATTTACATCATTTGTCATAAACTCAGTTGTTTAATAAGGTTATATGCATCTTTTTTTTAAAAAATAGGCAAAAGTAATATTTGCAAGCTTTCATGTGGTCACCTCTGCCATTTTTGAGTGACCTTAGGCAAATTATCAAAGTGCTGTGAGCCTTAGTTTCTTTATATGCTAAGTAACTATGACAATTAACCTACTGGATTATTGTAAGACTTAAATACTGTATATAAATTGTCTCTAAGTACCACCGAGAGGCACTTGGTCATACCTATGACCATTTGTTTCCTGCTAGTAATGGTCTATTTTTGTTGAAAACATAGATACCTAACCAACAAAACTTTATAGTGTTTACACAGAAAACCCTTGTGGAAAAGGTTCAGGAGTGATTTCTTTGGGTGTTCTTCCCTTTCCTGTGCATTTTTTTCTGTGATGGCCACATAGAATTGATAACCTGGGGCGGATGTTGTTGCACATCAGGTTAGGCTGCAACTTGGGACAACCACATCCTAAACTGGATCGTCAGTTTGGGTCCTGACTACTTCACTTTGATCCAGTTCCGCACTAATGTACATGAGAAGATGCTTGGTTCCCAGCCACCCATGTGGGAGACCTGGATGGACATCCAGGATCCTGGCTTCAGCCTGGTCCAGTCCTGGCTGTTGTCAACATTTGGGAGGTGAACCGGCAGATGAAGACTTCTCTCTCTCTCTCAATATCTGTCATTTTCTTTCTCTGTTATTTTGCTTTTCAAGTAGATGAAAATAAAATATAAGCATTTTTCTTATAAGTAGGTAAAACCAAGCTCCTCAGTGACAGTAAATCAAGCTGATTTATGATAAGGAAATTGCTTCTTTTTGAGTATATATATTTATTTGAGTATATATATATATATATATATATGTATATAAATTGCTTTTCATTGAGTATATAAATAATGGTACTATCCCATTGAAAGGAATCTTAGATTTTACTTTCACTTTTTCTCTCATGTTAAGGTCTTTCCAAAATTGCACTGACAAGTTTTCTGGAAAATATTATTTAATAGGATTTATACAGGAAATTAAAAACTTTTAAGTGCAGATATTTTTAGCTAAAAGCAAAAAATTAGCTATTAAAAGAGATATTTTGCCATAAAACATTTATATTTCTTTTTAAATGTATTTATTTTTCATTTTATTTAGAAGACAAAGAGAGAGAGAAAGAGAGACAGATAGGGAGAAAGATCTTCTATCATTGGTGCACTCCCCCCAAATACCGCAACAACCAGGGCTGGACCAGACAAAAGCCAGGAGCCTGGAATTCAACCTAGACCTGTTAGGTGGGTGGGAAAACCCAAGTGCTTGAGCCGCCATCCCTGCTGCTTCCCTGGAAGCACAGTAACAAGAAGCTTGATAAGACTCAGAGGAGCCAGGCTGGGCATCTCAAGCTGTGGATTAACCACGTGCCCCAGTATTTCTGTCTCTGTTCTGTCAAAGTAGTTTTTCCTGCCTTGTTCCTCAAAATGCATTGTCTTCACACTTGCTTTAAAAACATAACAAACAAAACAACAACAAAAACACTATCTTTTCATTGGTGATATTTGCTTTTTTAAAAAATTCATAGTTGGCCGGCACCGTGGCTCAACAGGCTAATCGTCCCCCTTGCGGCACTGGCACACCGGGTTCTAGTCCCGGTTGGGGCGCCGGATTCTGTCCCGGTTGCCCCTCTTCCAGGCCAGCTCTCTGCTGTGGCCCGGGAGTGCAGTGGAGGATGGCCCAAGTGCTTGGGCCCTGCATCCCATGGGAGACCTGGAAAAGCACCTGGCACCTGGCTCCTGCCATCAGATGAGTGCGGTGCACCGGTCGCAGCGCGCTGGCCGTGGTGGCCATTGGAGGGTGAACCAACGGCAAAGGAAGATCTTTCTCTTTGTCTCTCTCTCTCACTGTCCACTCTGCCTGTCAAAAAAAATAAATAAATAAATAAAAATTTTAAAAAAAATAAAAAATTAATAGTTGACCAAATTTCTACCAGAATGGCTCTGGACTTTCACATATTTTAAGTATCACTGATTTTTTTTCCTTTACTTTTTATTTATAGAATTGTCAGTTTATTTCTTGAAATTTCTATTGGTATTTTTATGGAGCTGTTCACTTCTTTGTCTGATTTTTTTAAATAAAGGATAATAATGATACCTTAACCTTTATTATCTCTGACTTTGTAAAAATTACATTCCTGAAGACCCACTAGGTAAACTGATCACTGCGCTATTATATTTTTAACAAAATCTTCTAGTGGAATCTATGAAAGAATCTGATACCACAAACATGAATTTAGCTTTGATTTGGCAACATTACTTTTCATAAAATATCTTTGTCTGAAGGAAATGAGGTTTCTTTATATGTGAATCATCTGACCACATTAGTACAAACCAAAAGGCATGCAAAAAGCAGCAATAAAGTGAGGTATATCCGTGCCCACATAGGCCATTTTTACTTGATAAAGAAGAGAAATCTATTCAGCAATTAGTAATTGTCCATAGAATGAGGGGGTTCTGAATTAGAGTGAATATACAAAGCTACCTATTAAATACTCTTTTTCAGTTGACTTTCTTGCCGTTGAGGTTTATACAACATTCCTGAAGTAAAAATAGGAGTGATTTGACTTTATTTGGTTATGTGAGCTAGATTATTTTACATTATTAAAATATATCAAGTTTACATAATTGCCGGCTTGCCAAAACAAGAGAGCATACTTATTTGGAAATTCTATTTGGTTAATCTAAATTCCAAGCCCTTATTTACTGACAAGACCACTTATTTTGTAATATTCTGGTCTGTTGAGGAAGGAACTGGGAAACTGACAGTGCTTTCAGCCTGTGCCCCGACTCTAATTGGCTCCAAATGTCCAAATGCCCTTTTGTACCTAGCCTGTGCAGAACAGAGCTACGTGAGGGCAGCCATTCCACGACGCTCCAATCACTCATGTTATGAACATGCTTGTGTATTTGGAGGAAAAAAATATGAGTTCAGAGTCTCTTCACCTTTGGGGTCAATTTACTTTATTTTCTAATTCATTACCAATGATTGACGCACGTTCCTGGCATCTGTTAGGTGAAAAGAAGAATGCCTTCTCTCAGGCACATCCCTGGGATCAGCAAGGCCATGGATTTGGAGAACATGTGGTGTGTTCCTAAGTAGGAATCCTGAATTTTAAAATGCTTTTGCCTTCCCTCTTTCCTTTGAGATTTTGCAACTTGAAATACAGACAAGAATTATCCCAAACTTTAAATATGAAAAAGGAAAGCATTACTTTTTGCTTGAAGACTAAAAGATTTATGCAGGGATCATAGTCACGTAGCTAATAAATGACTCACCTGAGATTAGAATTTGGGTTTTCCAAATCTTATACCAGGATAACAAGATGGAAAGCCGTGTTCCTGGAATTCTTTAGTTTGTATTGATACCCTTAAAATTATTTTAAGTACATATAGTTGGAATAATCATAGCCATCAGATTATTGAAATGGCTGTCATAATCTTAACATGGAAGCAAACTCTACCTTACAAGTAAGAAATTTAAAATATGACTTTTATAAACAGTTCATTGGTAAATTAAGACTTGCCTATAGCTACCTTTCAAGAAAGCTAAAATAGCACAAACAAATGAAAAACATCTTCACCAGTGGGGCCCACTCCCACAGCCAGCATGAGTGATCTCTATGAAGGCAGTGGCTGCAGAGGTTCGGGGGATCAAGCGGCCTAGCATAGGTTTCTTTTCTTTCTTTTTTTTTTTTTTTTTTTGACAGGCCAAGTGGACAGTGAGAGTAAGAGACAGAGAGAAAGGTCTTCCTTTTGCCGTTGGTTCACCCTCCAATGGCCCCCACGGCCGGCGCACCACGCTGATCCAAAGGCAGGAGCCAGGTGCTTCTCCTGGTCTCCCATGGGGTGCAGGGCCCAAGCACTTGGGCCATCCTCCACTGCACTCCCGGGCCATAGCAGAGAGCTGGCCTGGAAGAGGGGCAACTGGGACAGAATCCGGTGCCTGGACCGGGACTAGAACCCGGTGTGCCAGTGCCGCAAGGCAGAGGATTAGCCACGGTGCCGGCCAGCATAGGTTTCTTTAACAGGTGCATCCCTTCAGAAGATGGAGAGGCTGCCAATTAGCCTTGAGCTGTAAGTCCATCTGCTAAATAACCTGTATGCAAGGAAAGTAACACCTTTTTAACTAAAAGTTGCAGGGCTCAATAATAAAATAGATCTCTCCATGGACAGAAGGAAAAGGAATAGAAAGACTCAGAGGTTAGTGCTGGACCTTGTGATGAGGGCAAAGAGAGATGGGAGTTCAGTTCCAAAGTCCTACACCCCTGCTGGAGCTCAGGTGTTGGGGGCTGGAACCAGGCTCTCTGCTACACTCTGCAAGCTGTAAGGGAACTGAAATCAGCTCACCCGTGTGTGAAAGAGAGACAACTGAAATGAAATAATGTGATATAGCAACTGAAAACTAACTGAAAATAAATATTTTGAATATTCTCAGACATAAGAGAAGAAACCCATTTAAAGGATTGCAAAGTGCAATGGAGAAAAACAGGCAGAAATAGAAACGAAAGCATAAGTTAAGAAGAAGGAAAAGGAGGTAGAAATACTGAATGTGAAAAGAAACATGGCATTGAGATATTCTAAAACTTGCAAAAGTAACACCTGAAGACAGATGTAGTGAATTAGAAAGTCATACTTGGGAATTCCAATGCAACATCAGAAAGGGGATGACAAAGGCAATTTCTGAAATTGCCCTGCCAGTTACCAATTTCTTGCCTCTTGGCTGTAAATTCACCCGTCAGTGTATGCTCTGTGGAAATACACAGACTTCCTTTAAACATTTGTCTTAAAAACTGGCCACAACAGCAGACCGATGAGACCAGAAGCTTGTCACTCTATCCGGGTCTCTCTTGTGGGTAGGAGGGACCCAAATACTGAGGCATCACTTGCTGCCTATCAGGGCACACTTCAGCAGGAAGCTGGATTCAGGAGCAAAGTCAAGACTCAAACTCAGGGACTCTGATGTGGGATGTCACAGGACATCACAGTAGGCATCATGCTGTGCCATATGCCCCCATCAAACTTCTGTTTAAACCATTTCACAGTTTTTGTTCCCTAATATGTGTTCTTCATAGTTTGGAAAGTGGATAGAGATGTTAACTTTAGCTTCTCTTAACACCAATTCTACCTGTTAAATCAACTGAAGGAATAAAAATAGAACGCATTATTTCTGAGCTATTACCAAGAAAAGGGGAATATATTTAATCAATTTAACCAATACAGTAGAAGATGGCTGGCACTGTGGCTCAATAGGCTAATCCTCCTCCTGCAGCGCCGGCACACCGGGTTCTAGTCCCAGTCGGGGCAGCAGATTCTGTCCCGATTGCCCCTCTTCCAGGCCAGCTCTATGCTGTGGCCCGGGAGTGCAGTGGAGGATGGTCCAAGTCCTTGGGCCCTGCACCCGCATGGGAGACCAGGAGAAGCACCTGGCTCCTGGCTTCAGATAGGCCTGGTGCGCCAGCCACAGTGCGCCAGCCGCAGCAGCCATTGGAGGGTGAACCAAAGGTGAAGGAAGACCTTTCTCTCTGTCTCTCTCTCTCTTTCACTGTCCACTCTGCCTGTTAAAAAAACAAAAACAAAAACAAAAACAAAAAAAACAGTAGAGGATGAAAGGGGGAGGAAGCAAAGAGAAATTAGGATTTAAAATACACCCCTGCAAACAGAATGCAAAATTAATCATAAGCAAAATAAAGTCAATTCAATCAATTGATATTTCAAAAAATGGATATTTAGGATGGATTTGTTTGTTCAATCCAAGATAAATTGATGTTAAATAATTGAAAATAAAGGAATGAAAAGGATATACTCTGAAAATATTAATTAAAAAATTAGGGAAAAAAAAAAGAGGTAACTTTAAGGGACAGACATTTGGCCTGGCATTTAAGACATCTGCATACCACATCGGAATACCTAGGCTTGATTGTCAGCTTGGTCATCTTGGTCACTGATTCCAGCTTCCTGTTGATGAAGACCTTGGGAGGCAGCAGTGATAACTGAAGTAAATGAGTCTGCACCACCCATGTTGGAGACCTGGATTGAGTTCCTCGCTCCTGGATTCAGTTAGCTAGCCTTTATGGGGATTTGGAGAGTGAATCAGTAGATGGGAGCTCTCTGTCTCTTTCTCTCCCACACTCTGCCTCTCAAATAAATACATAGATTTTAATTTTTTAATCTTTGAAACAAAAAGCACCATAAAGAAAAACTGAACACCAAGGGCACTATTTTATAAAGGTGATTATTCTCTGTGGAAAAACAAGAATCCACCAGTTCATTTATCATAATGAAGACACACAATCCTAACTCTGTGCAGCTAACAGCACAGTCTTAAATTATGTGAGGCAAAAGTTGACAGAATTATAAAGAGGAAGTGATAATGCCCTAGGATGCCAATGGAAGATTTTAACACACGTCCTTCAGAAATGCAAATTATTAGACAAATAATAATGAGGCTATAGAAAGTTAGAACTGCACAAATAAGAATGTTTGTCAAAAACCCTGCAACAAAAACCAATTACTGTTCCTTTCAAGAACATGAGGGGCATTAACCAAGTATGAGTACAAGAAAAACTTAAATGAATACCAAGAAATTATGTCATACAGACCACCTAAGGTACAATTAAATTAAATATCACTCATATAAAAGTACTTAAAATATAACAACCAAAGTTTAAAACTAAATTTAAAAAGAGGACAGTTAAACCCTAAGTAAATTATGGGCTAAACAGGAAATTTTAATGGAAATTAGGAAATTATTTTAACTCAGTCACATCAAAAGCACTACATAAAGTTTTATGAAATGAGGACTAAACCAGTTAGAGGAAAATTTAATCTTAAAAGGACTGAAAAATCATTGAATTAAGCATTCAACTCAGGAAGTCTAAAAACAGAGCTTCAAAGTGGAAGAAAAAAATGATAGCAACATCTTTTTTTGCACCACTAATCATTATGTAAATCAGTAGAACCTTTGACACATGGTGAAGAGGGCAGGTCCAAAGATATTCACCTAGAACATTATTAATCACTAGCAAAAGAAAATAAATAAATAGATAAACTCCTAACTATTCATCCAGAAGGGAAAAGAGAAATACATTGTGAAATGTCAAACAAGCGAATTCCAAACAGTGGTTAAGAAGAAAACAGTATTAGTCTTATTTGTTTAAATAAACATCTAGAACAATATACATATGAAACATTTTGATAGGAAGAACTATTACAGATGCATATCTTTACAAGAGTGTAAAATATGGCCAACTTGAGTCAAGTTCATAAATATGATCATGGAGGGGAATTATCATAACTATTATCTTTGTAATAGTTTATTTTCTAAAGAAAATATCTGAGGAAAAGTGACAAAATGCTCATAGCAGTTTATTCTGGATGACAGGGACATGGGTGGTTGTTGAGTGATCCTTTGTTGATTTATGCAGAATGGTAAGTTGCCAAAATACAAAGCAAATTACAGAGGTGGGTGGATTGCTGAGTTGTTGACTTCTAGATTAATGACCAAGCACCTCAGCTTCCAGGCATCTCAGTCCAACAGAACTGCCTAAAGCCAGGCTAAGCCTTTATTTCTCAACTACAAGGTCCTTTGGTTTAGAATGTTTTGTAGAGTTTGTAGCTGAGGAAAGTGGATTAGGATTCCATATGTGCAGAACGAATATATTTTCCTGCTTTCTACATCAACTTTGGTGGAAGTGAACAAATTAATGTGAAAAATGTTGGGTTATATTCAAGAGTAACAAATTTGGATACGCTAATAGATTACAGTTCAGAGTGATTATTTTAATGATGCTGAATTGTGTTTAATGTCAGAACACACATTTTGAGAAATAAAATAATAAATGAGTAAGAATTATACACAATCTGTATACATATGCATACATTGTTCAAGCTATAATACCAAAAAATACAAAACCCTCATCATACGAAATATTTAAATATAACACGTCTAGGCAACCTGTAACCAACAGAAGGAATGTATACACATATGCATATATTCATCTTAATGTGTCAAATCTGGATCTTGGAACATATATTTCTAATAGAAATTATGTAATCCCTGAGCAGTATGCCAACAGTCTCAAAAACTCATTCTTGCTTTGCTCTTTTGGGAAAATATTCCCACTCCCGGTGGAGAATTGAATCACATGTCCATGTATTCTAATCTTTCCTACTTTTGAAAATGTCTCCAGAGGGGCTCAGTGGGTGCTTTTTTTTTTTTTCCTCATTTCTCTTTTATTTAATCAGGAACTGAAGACGTTTCTCCTTCTCCTTCCCTCATGTCTGGTAACAGAACACCTGCCTCTTTATCTCCTGACTATCCTAACCATGAGAGGAGCCTGTTTTGATGCCTCTCCTTGTGGGACCAACCATGGGGGAGTCTCCTTTAGGTAAACCAAAGAGTGTAGACAGAAACTTGATGCGTTGGTGTCTTCTATCAGCTTGGGGATGGCAGAATAAAATATCATAAACTGAGGACTTAAACCGTAGACTTTTCTCTCTTGCCATTTTAGAGGCTGGGTAGTACAGGAGCAAAGTATTGGCTGACTTAGTTCCTGATGGGAGCCTTTTCCTGGTTTGTAGTTGATTGCCTTCGCATCATTATGTTTCGTCCATCTGCCCCTCCTTCCTGCCTTCCTTCTTTCCTTTCACAAGATACAGTATCCTGATTAGCTTTTGTGAAATCAGTGACCACTTATGAGGTCAAGTTGAGATAGGTGGTAGTACTTTGCATTTTTTATTCAACTAGTTGTTCACTCCACAAATACGTATTGGTTGTCTACTATATAGTAGACTTTTCTGCAATGATGGAAATGTTCTATATCTACTCTGCCCAGTATGGTAACCACATGTGGCTTTTGAGAACCTAAAATGTTGCTTGAGTAACTTAGGGACTAGATTTTTAATTGAACTTAATTTAATTTAGTTTAATTTTAATAGCCACATGTAGTATTAAACAACACAGTGTTAGACCTTCTAGGTGCCAAGAAGAGTTAAGGGAATGATACAGTCAAGATTCTCAACTTCCTGGCAATGTGTATCTTGGGAAGCATCAGGTGATGTTTCAAGTACTTGGGTGCTGTCTGCTAATGTGAGAGACCTGGACTGAGTTCCAGACTCATGGTTTCAACCTGGCCCAGCCTTGGCTGTTGCAGACATTTGAGGAGCGAACCAGCAAGTGGAAGCTCTCTCTCTCTCTCACTCTTGCTCTTGCTCTTGCTCGCTCTCGCTCTCTCTCTCTCTCTGCCTTTCAAATAAATAGTTTTAAAAATATTATGGAATGTGGATGTATGAAAATGAAAGAGGAGAGACAAGTGAGAGAAGGTTGGAGGTATTAAGTATAAAAATATACAAGAAAGTTTATTGAAGGCTGAGATGAGATTGGCAGACTACATTAAGTTAGGTGGTCTCTGACAAGGTGATATTTGACTTGGAATCTCAAAAGTTTCTAAAACGTTTTAAGGGAAAAGCATTTTAGGCAGAGGATTCAAGGTAAAGAACTTGGAATAGTCAGGTAACAGGAACAGTACTTGTGTGTGGAGCCTCATGACTGAGTGAAAGAATACCAAGGATCAGTAAGTTGCCATAGATCAAATGACAGTTTGTGTGCCTGAAAAATCATAATAAAGAGTTTGGAAGAGATTCCTAACTGCTGAGAGAAGCCATGGGGGTGGTTAAGAAGGGAAAGGAAAGATCTGATTTGTGTTTTTTATGAGGTCACTCCCTGCCTTGTAGAAAGCAGATTGTAAGGAGAAGAAGCCTGAGAGCTCTATTTTGGGTGTTCGTGGCAGAAAAATGATAGGGGGCTTTCCCTCAGATAATGACATGGAAATGAGAAAAAAATTCGCAATACGTTTTTTGGGGAAGAATCAATAGTCACTGCTGACAGATTTGATGGATGAAGTTAATAAAAGCAAGCCCTGGATGACTTCTAGAATAGAGGTCAGAACAACTATATTATTTTATTAATGCAACAAATTACCTTTTCAGCACTTTCCTAAGTGTTTTTGATCTTCCTTCATTTGTCCACCGCAGTTAAGTTTATAACGTAATCCGGATCGTGTGTCTCCTCTATCTTAACACTTTGGATGCTTCCACATCCCCTGACGCGCACAGTGTTCTTTGAATCTGGAAAAGCCCTACATTCCATTTGGCCAACCCCTTCTCAAAGCATGTGTTCCATACAAGCTGCACAGTTGTTTCTTGTGACCAGAAAATTCTTGATGTCTTCTTGTACCAGGGAAAATGTATCTGCCTTTCTAGTTCCAATAACTGCTGGCAAAATCCAGTTATCCCAGGGATAAAACTGCCCACAATTTATTTTCCTAATAGGGATTCTTATGGCACATGGTCATTTACCGTGTGTGCATCTCTATTGTTAAGACGGTGAGTTGCTGGAAGGAGGAATCTGCTTTTATTTTTTTTTTATCATCATATCCCTTAATGTAGAGTGGGAGCTCATAAATATTGGCTGAGATAAATTAAGGTCTATAATAAAATTATAACTGGTAAAATAAAAATTTTCTCTGGAAATTTAAATATGGAAGCAATAAATAAATTTTGATCAAAACAGATCCAAATTTTGTGAGCACTCAAGCTGCTCATAAATTGGGAGAGCAATCCCTTGTTATATAAATAACCCTTTAAAATATTACTTGTGCATCTTTCTAAGTCAGTGGGATTTTAAATTGACATGTAATATTTGTACATAATTATGGAACACAACATGATAATCTGATATATTTATATAATGAGTAAAGATCAAATCAGGGTAATAAGCATTTCCATCTCCTCAAGTGTTAATCATTTCCATGTGCTGGGAACATTTGTATTCTTCTTTTCCAGCCATATTTAATTTTTAAAAATTTATCTATTTGAGAGCCAGAGAAAGAGATATAGAGTGAGCGCTTATCTGATGGTTCAATCTGCAAATGCCAAGAATGGCCAGGAGAGAATCCTGGGTCTTAGCCAGAAGCTAGGAATGCCACTCAGGTTTAGCATGCAAATGGCAGGAACTCAAACAGGAGCCATCACCATTGCTTCCATGTCTGTGTTCAAGCCTTGAATCTAGGTACTCAACTGTTTAACCTGTGGAACATACTAGGCAAAATGCTTACTTCCCCTAGTTGTTTTCAGTTTATTTAATTAATTAATTTAATTAACTAGTTTATTTATTTTATGTATTTATTTATCTGTTGGCTCACTCCCCAAATGCCCACAAAAGCTGGACCTGGGCAAAGATGAAGCCTGGAAGTCAGGGACTCAGTCCAGGTCTCCTGTGTGGATGGGAGCGACCCAGCTACTTGACACATCACTGCTGCCTCCCAGGCTCCGCATTGGCAGGAAGCTGAAGGCAGCTTTGTTGAACCCAGACACTCTGCTGTAGGTTGTGGGCATCTTAACCACCAAGCCAAACACCTGCTCTGCCTTCTAGTTATTTTTGATTATATCATAGGTGATGTTACACTTTGGTTATCTTACTAGGCTACAGGACATATTAATGAAACTCCCATCTAACTGTGCTCCTTTATCAAACGTCTTTTGATCTCCCCAACCCCATCTCCTACTCTCCCCAGTCTCTAGTGGCCCCTGTTTCCCTCTGTGCTTCTATAAGACTGATTTTTTAGAAACCTTAAATGAAGGAGAACATGTGTTATTAAAATATTAAAAATAGATTATAGCATTAATTATTATTATAGATAATAACATATTATTAAAATAGTAAATATTTTAATAAATAAATATAATATTTTTACTTAAAAAATTAAAAATAGAACTGCTGTACTATCCAGCAACCTCACTACTAGTTATATAGGCAAAGGAAGTGAAATTATTGTATCAAAGAGCTACTTGCATTTCTATGTTGATTGTAGCACTATTCACAATAACCAAGTTACAGAGTCCATTTTTTTTTTAAATTTTTGGTTTTCTCTGTGTGTGGTTTTTTTGTTTGTTTGTTTATTTTTTTTATCTTTTATTTGAAGAATATAAATTTCCAAAGTACAGCTTATGGATTACAATGGCTCCCCCCTCACAACTTCCCTCCCTCCCGCTACCCTCCCCTCTCCCGCTCCCTCTCCCCTTCTGTTCACATCAAGATTCATTTTCAATTCTCTTTATACACAGAAGATCAGTTTAGAACATATTATGTAAAGATTTCAACAGTTTGCCCTCACATAGAGACACAAACTGAAATTATTGTTGGAGTACTAGTTATAGTATTAATTCACAATGTACAGTACATTAAAGACAGAGATCCTACATGATTTTTTTTAAAGAATTGATTAATTATCTATGCAATTTCCAATTTAACACCAAGATTTTTTAATCATTTGCAATTATCTTTATACACAGAAGATCGATTTAATATTATAGTATGTAAAGATTTCATCAGTTTGCACCCACACAGAAACACAAAGTGAAAAAATACTGTTTCATTACTAGTAATAGCATTATTTCACATTGGATAATACATTAAGGACGGATCCCTCATGAGACGTAAGTACACAGTGACTCCTGAAGTTGATTTAACAATTTGACACTCTTGTTTAAGGGGATACCATTGCAGCATCTTTGAAGTTCTGATGAAAGCTATTGATAATTTAACAGATTCACAACATTGAAATTAATCTTCATGGCTTCCAATCTCACTAAAACCCAGTTTATGGAGTAGATCAATAATAGGATAAGATATCTGCTCTAAGCTTTTCAATTGACATATAGCTAATATTTTCTATTGTGGCAATATTGCTGATATTGCTGATATCAGCTAGCCTTATTAATAATTTTAATATTAATAATTTTGATGGGTTCTTGCCATCTATTCAGATAACAATTCTGAATATTGGCTCAAAATAAACCAGGTTACATGGTAAGTTTTAAGCATTTTATTCAGTGAGAGAAATGCACAGGAAAGTGAGGGCTTTATTTAGGGGAGAAAGAAGCCTAGAAGCTAAGTTGGTTCCATACCAGGCAGAGAGCAGGCCAGGAGCCACGTGGGGCAAGCGTGCAGGCAGGACAGCAGAGGCTGAGAGGCGGCCAGAAGGCCATGAGCCTGAAGGCACAGAACAATAAAGGAGGGGCCCACCGTGTTCCAGGCCTTTTATTTACTCCCAAAGGGAAGTGCTTACATAGTCTCTTTGGCAGGTGGGCATTCAGGTGGGATCAGGTAAGGGTGTGAGATCTTGCTGGTGGTGTGGTCTCCCAGCTCGAAAATCTAATGCATTTAATCTTATCTGCCTGCCTATAACATTGCCAATGGTTACTAACCTCCCAGTGTAGGCATCTAACATTGTAGTTGGTGTAAATGTGTTTAAAAAATGTGAAATCTTTGTTCTGGAAGGCACATAGTTTTAAAAGAATACCACATAGAACAATACAACATCAGTGTAAGAGCGCTGGTGAATTTTCATTTCATATGCAATTCATTTGTATAATGAGGACAGTGTAACCTTTTCAATCCATTCCACCACAGGCTGTTTTTGGAAGGATAACTAAGTTAACAAGGAGACAATATAGCTGAGAAAGAGCGAGAGTGAGAGAATTGGAGAGAGAGAGAGAGAGAAAGGGAAATCATAAATGCTACCTTTGTTAGAGAAGGGAATGGAAGGAAATGCATCGAATTTTATTTCTAAACATAAGCAAATATTTCACGTCTTTTCATGTTTTCTTCTTTGAAATATGATTGTCCTGCCCTTGACCTAGAGGTTGTGTCATGGATTAGTTATGAGTAAATTGATTGGAATGGATAGCATTCCAAATAAAACTGCATTTTGTTGATTGTTTTCTTTGGATTGAGAGTTCTGCACAAGTAGCAGTTTATCAGGAGTTCTTCAAAGATAGGAGGGAATACCATTGCATAGTAAAAATCAGAACTGGTTGAAGGAGGTCATTTTCTGATTTTACTGATGAATGTTAATTTGAATTTGTTAATGATAATTGGGATAATTTAGCCCTGCTGGCTTTTTATTAAAACCTGGTTTTGAATTCAGTGTTTATTCAATATAGCACTTGTTACAAAATTCAAGGATTAAAACCTCCAGTTGAAATCTTATGGTAGTGTTATTTCTATTTACCTAGATTTCTTTAGTGTACATCTAAAGCAATTTCAGCCCAGGTTAATTCACAGGAGAACCAAGGTTGCTGATTTAGTCTCTTAAATATGTCTTCTCTGGATTAATGCAGCTGCCTCCTAATTCGTCTCTTTCCTTTTATAGACAGTTGATTCTCAGCCCAGTAACAAGTGTGATTCCTCTCAAGCACCTGAGGTTGAATCACATCACATTTCTGCTCAGAACTCTTCAGTAGCTCCCTGTCTTTCACATGAACTGAGAGCCAAAGTCCTTAATGTGACTATTATGATCTTCCATAACCCGACCTGTTAGCCTCTGCCTTCATCTTGTGCTGTTTTCCTGTGTGCATCGCTTCAGCCCCATTGTCTTTATGGCTCAGATTTTTGCTCTGGTCCAGATGCCTGCCTACAAGTCTCTATCTCAACTCACTCACCTCCATTCCGCTGATTCTCCTTATCCCACCAAATTATTCCAAGTAGAATTTTACAACTTCTGACAACATTTCTACTTATTATATTTATTGCCTTTTTCCCTACCCACTCTTCAGGAACAGACACCCTACTTTATATTTTGCAACCGTCTAAAATAGTGCTTGGCACAATGTGACCTCTCAATAAACATTTGTTGAATCAAATTAATAAATGGGTTGACTGCACAGCCTCAGATTTTATCATTAATTTGTTATTGCTGCTGTCTTCCAAAACTGATTTTTACCTCTAACCTTACAAACTACATTAAAATCTTTGCAACTGGTCACAGACAGCCCTGAGTGCAGGAGCAGAAATTATTTACCAAACCGAGAAAAGACATCTTTTGCAAGAATTTCCCAAATCCACCTGTTGAAAAGCTAATTCCAAAACTGTAAATTGTTGTCTAATTTTTGAACTCATGATGACACCCTGATCCAGAGCCATGGCCCTCTCCTAAGTCAGTCAGCTGGTGAGGAACTAGTATCAGAATAAACTGAACCATTTGCTGGTTTGTCAGGGGCTGAGTTTCAGCATGCTAGGAGTCTTGAGCATCATAAAGTACTGAACTAAAAAAACAAAGTGGTATAATTTCTGCATGTCAGTAATAAGGAGATTGAAGCAGTAGATCAAGAAAGCTGTTGTCCTGGACAATCATGTCGGGGTGTTAAGTTCGTAATCTCAAGTGATCACAGATGCATAGTTGGCATGTTTGCTTCCAAAACCCAAACACTGGCTCAGAATTGCCTTCCCGAATGCTCAAGGAATGGCCCATCCACGTTTAAAAGCAGTTCCTCCTCACTCGTGGCTTCAGCACAGCTATTTCAAGCGAGGTCAGGCTGAAGCTAGGAGACCCAAACTCAGGCTGGATCTCTCGTGTGGTACCTGAGCCATCAGCTGCTGCCTCCCAGGGTGAGCATTTGCAGGAAGCTGGAATTGGAAGCAAGACTCAAACACAGGCACTGTCTCTGATATGGGATTTCAGTGTCCCAGATGGCATCTATTTTTAAAAAGATACATTTATTTATCTGAAAGGCAGAGTTACAGAGAGGCAGCAGCAGAGAGAGAGGTCTTCCATCCGCTTGTTCACTCCCCAGTTGGCCACAACGGCTGGAGCTGCACATTGATCCGAAGACAGGAGCCAGGAGCCTCTTCTAGGTCCCTCACGTGACTTGGACCATCTCTGCTGTTTTCCCAGGCCATAGCAGAGAGCTGGATCGGAAATGGAGCAGCCGGGATTTGAACCAGCACTCATATGGGATGCCAACACTGCAGGCCAGGCAGCTTTACCTGCTACGCCACAGCGCCCAAATGGCATCCTAACTGCTGTGTCAAACACCTGCACTAGATCTTCCCATTTTAGACAAAATAAGAAAAATATTCTTATATAAACTAAATAGGTCTAGATGGATGAGTACGTTTTATGTTGCATTTTTCTTTCAGTTGGAAGCTACTTCTGGGAAGTAATTAGGTTTATCTGACAGGGTACTTGAAGGATTAGAAGTAAAACCATATTAAAATGGTACATAATATCATAAAAAGTGAAAAATGGGTTCTAGAAGGAACAAGCCCAGATAATCCTAGTATTTGGCTATTCTGTTTCTTCCACAGTAATTCACTCTACCAGAGTACTTTTTAAGCTGGATTGTAGTCAAAATTATAATTGGATAGATTATCTTAGTGAATTCTTAAATACTGGCTAAATATTTCTTTTATTATTTTCTAAGATCCCTTCTTTACTTGATATCTTATAGATGAATTTTAATATTAAGTTAATCAAAGAATTTTGAAGCACATATCCCTTAAATATGTAACATATTCTAGAACCAATATAAGTGTCTTTAAGTTTAACCATCATCATACATAATATATTCAGTTACTAGTGCCTATTTAAATAATTAAGATTGATTATATTCGGAGAGCTCTGTAAGCCTGTCATACCCAGGGAACTTATTATCTTTTATTTTGATAGTCTGCCATCAATATTTTTTAAAAGATTTATTTATTTATCGATTTAAAAAAGTGATAGAGAAGCAGAGGCAGAGACAGAGGTTAACCTTTCATTTGCTGCCTCAGCCCCAAATGCCCATAACAGCCACGATTGGGAGAAGCTGAAGCCAGGATCTAAGAACCCCATCTGGGTCTCCCACATGCATGGCAGGGACCCAGGTACTTGGGTCATCACCTGATACCTTCCCAGGCACATTAGCACGGAGCTGGACTAAAATTTTGATGTTTCCAGGACTGGAACTTGATACGGGAGGTGGACATCCCAAACAGTGGCTTAACCTGCTGTGCCACGGTGCCTGCCCCATGCCATTAATATTTCTAAAATACAGTTTTCAGAAGAATGTCTGTCAAATTTTTAGCTTTACTAATACTGAATTTCCTTATAGTCACTGAAAAATTATGATTTTTTTCATAGCTTGGTATCCATTGGTTATCCTTTGATAAACACAATAAAACTTATCAAATGAGAAGAAAAGACTCTTTTACTATGCTTTTAAAATCTCCTAAATCTATTTTGCCCAAGTCAGCTTTCAAAGACCCATGTAAACTATCAGGCTGTCACAATGTAAATTATATGGTAAAAGAATTTATGCAGTGATTTAAATAGAACTTCTTGGAAGGAGACATGATCCTGGGATGCAAATCACGTATTCCATTGAAGATTTTGAAAATCAAGTTGTACATCAATAAGCCTTTACATGATATTGGCAGTGAAATGTGTTTGTAGACTCAGATCTTTAACTTGGCTTTGAAATTGGTACAAAACAACAAGTCACAGTCTCCCTTAAATATGCCAGCTTCTTCCATTTCATAGTACTGCTTCATTCTGAAGAATTTGGTGGCCTGAAAGGACTGCATTAACTGGAAATAACGTCATTAGAAAACAAAGATGGCCGGCGCCGTGGCTCAACAGGCTAATCCTCCGCCTTGCGGCGCCGGCACACCGGGTTCTAGTCCCGGTTGGGGCGCCGGATTCTGTCCCGGTTGCCCCTCTTCCAGACCAGCCCTCTGCTGAGGCCCGGGAGTGCAGTGGAGGATGGCCCAGGTGCTTGGGCCCTGCACCCCATGGGGAGACCAGGAAAAGCACCTGGCTCCTGGCTCCTGCCATCGGACAAGCGCGGTGCGCCGGCCGCAGCGCGCCAGCCGCGGCGGCCATTGGAGGGTGAACCAACGGCAAAAGGAAGACCTTTCTCTCTGTCTCTCTCTCTCACTGTCCACTCTGCCTGTAAAAAAAAAAAAAAAAAAAAAAAAAAAAAAAAAAAAAAAAAAAAAAGAAAACAAAGATGAGCATGAAAATAAAATTCTGATGTGAAAATTGCCAATGTAGAAGAAACAGAGAAAGTAAAATTTTATTTATGCATTACACTTCAGTGCTTTTATTTGTTTAAAACATTATTCTTCATGTAAATCACAATGTCTCTATAGGAGACAAAATTATGAGTACAAAATTTAGATTTTATGGTGTAGTCTTTGGAGTTTATAGTATGTGCACAAATATTAGTTCAGATCATGTATAGAACTATGTAAATGATATATGAAATGCTGTGATAACAAGAAAAGAGATAATTTCTGAATTCAAAGACCTAGATCCATTTGTTGAGATAACATTTACCATTGAAGGGATAAAAAGTGTGCATGGAGTAGGTTGGAAAGAATTCCTTAAGAGGATAGAATAAATTAAAATAAGCTTAGAAAGGAAGTTTGGACAATCTGAGGAAGGCTTTGAGACCTGAGATCCAAAGTCACTCCCAAGAGTAAACAATATGTTCCTAGGTTATTTTGTGTGCTTTTTGGTGCCTCAGACAGAGTATGCATATGTGAGTTCAAAGAACTGCTGACAGAAGAGGCACAAGCTGTCTAACTTACTGAGGAAAACTAAAGGAAAGATGGGAAAAAATTCATAGCATCATACATGCTACATTGAAATTATGAAAAGATTGTAAACTCCTAATTCTTCTATCTTCATTATTCATATATTAGCTATCTATTGAAGTAATTTGACATAGAGATGGAGCCAGGTGGAAGCACTGGTTTGAGTTCACCTAAGTCTGCTTTACTATCTCAGCTGCACCAATCACATAGTCTCTCTACACCTCAATACCTTCATTGTAAAATGGAGATGATGCTGCTTCCCTGAAGAGCTACTGAGAATGTTACTATGAGTGACATGTTTGTCATGGAGCCTGGCAAGTGATTGGTGCTCAAGTTGTCTGCCTTCCTGCTCACTCCGACCCTGTCTGTTCTCTGTCTCTTTCTCTGTATCCCTGGTTTCTCCCTGATAGCTAATTTTCCTTGTTTACAGGCTTCTCTATTCTAGAGACCCTAACTTTACATCTGAACCTAAGCAAGTCCAATTTCAGGAGCCCTCACCAAATACTTGGGGACTCATCTTAGGTCACTCTCTGCAGTAGTTTCTCTCTGATCCTGAGCACGGATTCTTTCTCTGAACTTTGTCCAGGTACTTTCCTAGGGCCCATTCTTTCTAAGATGGAGCCTCAGGCCTCTCTTTGCTGATCTCCGGAGTCCCCACTGTATCCCACTTTCTGTGGGCTCTGTTGCCCTAGAACTTCCATCTGGTTAATGGACACTTATCACTAATGATCCTCATGATGCTTGGTGTCTGACTAGACTTCAGCATATTGCCTACTTCTGGATTGGGTCTTGGACTTGTGCCTTTCGAAACTCTTATTTGTTTTTTATGGAACTGGGCCACCTCTCCCCACAGAACGTTTCTTAGAGCACCAACTTGGGGCTTTTGCTGCACCACTGGAATGTCCCTGAGATCCTGCAACTCAGGAAGTAGGAGCTTGTGAATGTGTTGAGGGTTGGCATGGCTCCTGGTCCTGGTTCCACTCAGTCTACAGGGATCTGTACCAGGCCTGACCATGGCTCAAAGGGACAGAGATGACATAGATGACCAAGACAAGTTCTTATATTTGTAATGACCATAATATAATAGAGAATAAAGATGAATGCGTGAATAAGGACCACACAAGGCAGGATGTGGTAAGGACGTCAGAGGAATGCAAAGCCCAATGTGAATTTATAGCAGCCAGAAATTACATTAGTTGTACACATTTCTTGCTATGTTACAAATCACATTTCAGATGAACTTTCTATGTTAGATAAGATATCAACAGATGTATAAACAAGAAAACAGAATTAGAACAGGGAGCTAACATGAACAAAGACACAGAGTTGACTAAATGGTTCCAAGAAAAGAATAAGCAATGGATGGGAAGGCTAGAGAGAATCTGGTCTCGATGTAGGTTATAGAAAACATTCAATGCCTGGCTAGTGGGAAAGCATTTACTGTAATGGATATTTGAGACCTAGGTCAAGGTATACAGCCATGCAGGTGTGCAATGGCAACTCCAGAAGACCGCATTCATATACAGTGGGCACTGAAAACTTTGTGTTTTCTTTGGCCAAATTATACATATTCCAAGCTTTTCAGGCCATGTGATCTATAGTGTAACTAGTCAACTCGTCCTCTTGTCTCAAAAGAAGTCAGACAGTGAGTAAATAATTGCATTGTAAGTCCCAATACAATTTTATTTGAGGATACTGGAATTTGAATGTTACAAACTAACTTGAGTTATTTATTTGAGGGACAGAGACAAACAGACAAAGCTTTCAAATTCTGGTTCACTCCCCAGATGCCCACAAAAGCCAAGGCAGAGGCAAGAATGGAAGCCAGGAGCTGG
This sequence comes from Sylvilagus floridanus, assembly GCA_949820135.1. Taxonomy (NCBI): domain Eukaryota; kingdom Metazoa; phylum Chordata; class Mammalia; order Lagomorpha; family Leporidae; genus Sylvilagus; species Sylvilagus floridanus. The sequence continues at coordinate 19,104,858 of OX463244.1, forward strand.
AAATTCAGTCCAGGTTTCAACACATGAATGGCCAGAATCCAGTCCCTTGAAACACCACCACTGCCTCACTGGGTTTCCTTTAGCAAGAAGTTGTAGTAAGGAGTCAGCATCTTATCATACCCTGGTGTTCTGAGGTGCCACTTAAGCATCTTAACTGGCATTGCAAGCACCAGGCTTACCATCTGGCCTGCTCTTGACTTTTTTTAACCACTTGAAAAGTCACAACAACAAAATATTCTTGGAATTCAAACCCACAAAAACAGCCAGGAGCCTAGAAATGGCCCTTAGGTTAATTGTTTTCTGACCCTGACAAAGACTCAAGGTGAATGATACTCCTGTAGTTGTAGGACTCGACAGTTATGGTGGAAACTCATCGGTGGTACATATTAGTGGCAAGCAGGATGTTATCTAAAGCAGATAGGAAGCAGACCAGTGGGGACAGAGAAAGGAATCTAATTCTGATGCTGTTGTCATAGTTCAGGCAGTGTGTGTCTGTGTACACATGCCTGCACACCCATGTAGGTTCAGTGTTTTGAACCATTTCTGAAGTCATGTAAAGGTTCGTTTGAGTTGGGATTTTTGTTTTTATACAGGCTTTTTTCCTATGTGGTTTATTCCAAGCCATCTACACAATTTCCCATCAACTTAGCACAGTGACCGTCTCTCTGAGTGTCCTTTATAAAAAGGTGAAGTAGAAGTGTATAAACAGAATAATAGAAGGAAATAAGTCATTCTCAATGTTATAATCTTTGAAGCGGGGGTGGGAGGAAGTAACATAACCCTTGAGTGGAGAGAGTAGTATAAGTTGTCAGCTAAGAAGAATTCACTTGGCAATAACCTGGTCCTATTTTATCACAACATCATATAAAACATCCCATAAAATACACTGTGCTTTCTATTACCCTCTATTTTAAAAGCCAGCACTTGGGCATGTTTCAAAATGTTGAATCAGTGTAATTCAGTGGCAGAAAGCTTTGCCTCATTGCTGAAATACTGTCTGCTTGCCAGCATGCGGCAATGGGTATCTATTTGTGTCTGGCCATACTGAATGCATCTTTTATTCGTCATGATTGACCTATGTGGGCAAGAGTGAGCAGGAAAATATATATGGTTATTATAAGAGTACCTTAAAGAATTTGTGGAAAGTGGAATTAAAATCTAAGTTTATGTGGATGCAAAAAATTTTCAAAATCTATGCACATGAAGGATCTTCACAGGCTTTATGAAAATGAAAATTATGAAAAAAATAAAATATTTTCAAAAATGTGCACCAAAATAAACTTATTTTTTAAATCCAATTTCCATAAACATCTTTTAGTATTCTCTTTTATTGAATACTTTTTTTTTATCAGATGTAGACATATACAGATGGATTGAATTTTCTCTTTGATAATAAATGGAAAGAAAGGCAAGTTTATGAGAACTCTCCAAAGGACAATTTGTTAATTTGGCATGGAAATGTAACAGGTGACTTAGGCTCCTTCTACACTGGTGTTGTATAATTCCCTTGAATTTTCTAGAATTAAAGCATATTTTAATAATAGCATCCAAATATTTGAGTATTTTGTGCTAGATATATTTAAAATGTTGGATTTGTTATTTACAAAACTTCTTTGAGTGGAGAAAACTGACAAATAGGATATCATCACCACTATTATTATTAACATTAACATTTTATTATTAAAATCCTCAGGTGACTAACAAAATTCTTGTTTAGAAATTCCTTATCATTATGAAGCCTGGCAACAAATGTACTCATTAATTACACCCAAAAAACTAATGCCATTAAAAGATTTTGATACCTCTTTAAATATATTCTAATAAGATTTTTTGAAATAGCTGCAGTTTGGTTTATAGCATACCACGTGCTAAATACACATGAATACTCAAAACAATGGTTGACCATGTTACACAGTAACTAAACTAAGAACCGTCTTCTGACAACTGAGCATAAGGTACCACACAAGTTGCTGTTATTGGATTCATTCACTTTGAAGGCATTGATGAGGGGAGTGTATTCATAATCTGTCAACATATGCTTTGAGTATTCTTTGAAGTTGTTATAGATCTTCCAGAGATTTCTTGGCCTTCCATACATAACCAAAATAAATAAACAGAAAATAAAAGAACCAGTGCTGATCTATCACTAGCTCCTTTCTTCACTGCTTAGATGTCACAGCTATTCAGTGAGCAAGTTTGGGAATGGCAGCTTTTTCCATAGCTCTAATAATGGGGTGACTTTGTCAATGTTGATGTAAAACGGGAGCATAATTCATCTTATTTTGTCTGGGAAGTTTTCTATGTTTCGTACTGCATTATTCATGAACTGGCATGTGAATGATAGCCTACATTTGAATATTCTATTTGCAAACTATCATATTTGAGACTCTAGCTGTGGTACAAGTAGGATATGTTCACAAATGCTTCACAAATTTCTTGGAAAATGGAATTAGAAGATAACAAATTTTGCGTGAATTATTTGATATCTCCTTGTATGATTTCCCCTATTTTGTGAGTTTGAAAACAATCCTAGAGCAGACATGAGATCCAGTCAAAGTCACAAGGGTAGTGATTGGCTCAGTGAACCAGTCATGCTGAATCCCATTCCTGTGAGCTCTGTCTTGCATCATGTTGCACCTTGAGATCATTCCAAAGCTGGCTACCATGGGAAGCCTGTGCAGTGCTCACCAACAGCAGGTCTCTTTTCCTTCTAGAGCATTTAGAAGACTATACTTCTTAGCCAACCTTCTTACAATTGTGTGGGACATGAACTAGTTCAGATCAGTAGACTATGATGAGCAGGAATGATACGTGTCACTCTCAGTCTGAGTTAGGTCAAAGCCCCTGTGGGATCTTTCAATACTCTCTCTTCTCCCTTGGTAACAAGTATGAAAGCTCTCTGTCAAGATGACAGAGCCATAAGGCAAAAAGACCCCAGGTCACTGAGTGTTATGGATTAAATAGAGTTTGGCTTCTCAAACTCCTGTAGACCTTTGACCTCTAAATTCTTATGTTAATGGAATTGAGGCTAGATATTTGCTTTAATTACAGGATTTAGAAAATGGATCCAGTAGGGGAGATCTTTAAGCCACTGGGGGTTTGCCTTCCACATAGTTCACCTCAAGAGGGTTGGCTATTTAAGCTGAGTTGGGCTTAGCTGCCCTCTTCTGCTTCCTGGCTCATCATGTGGTCCTTGCTCCACATATATTCCATTCTCACCTGCCTGTACCAGATGCCTGATCCCGGGACAATTCTCCAGACCATAAACCAAAATAAACCTTTCTTTTTTATAAGTAAGCTCCTCTCAGATATGTTACTTGAAGTAATAAAAAGGTGGACTAAGACACTGAATCCCTGCATGGAGAAGAGGATTCCTGGATAATTAGGTAAATTAAACAGATTTGGAGAAGGATAAATGTTTTCAATTAAGTCACTGAGATCTGGAAATGTTTATCACAGGAGCATGAGTTCAGTTGATTAATTTTTATTTTTACTTTTTCAGAATCAAATACAGAGAGGATGAAAAAGAGCTCACATCTCCTGGTTCATTCTTCAAATGCTTATCATGGCCGAGGGTCAATTAGGCAAAGCTGGGAGCTGAAAACTCAACCCAAGTCTCCAGGAGGTTGGCAAGGAACCAAATTAACTGAACCTTCACTGCCGCCTCCCAGAGATGCATTATCAGGAAACTGGAGTCAGGGACCATAGGCAGGTATTGAACTCAGGCACTCTGAAATAGTATGCAGGTATCTTAACCACTAGGCCAAATGTCAGCCCCAAGCTCAGGCTATTGTAACCCAGCTCATCCAGGTCCTTTCTACAGTTGCCAGTAGAACCTACCATCATTGGCTCCTGACTTGCCATTATTTCCAGTTAAGATTTATAAATTGCTCTTTAGTGTTGTTGTAGAGGAGATAAAGCAGGAAAAAGTGACAGAGAGTTATTAAGATTTAGGTGCCACAATTTTAAATCAGGTGGTCAAGGACTTACTTAAGCAGGAACATTTAAGGAGTCACTTAAAGCCATGAATACAGATTATCTGCAAGAAATGCAATTTAGGCAAGAGGCAATTATCAAGCATCTGATGTTTGCAGAGCAGCAAAGAAACAAGTGAAACTGGAATGTAGTGGCTGAGGAGGAGGGTAATGAAAAATTAGGTCAGAAAGGTACAGAGACAGGGATGTTTCAAGAGGAGGTTTGTGGATTTTGTATGAAATCAGCTGTTGTTTGAAATTAGAAAGTGTGGTGCCATGCAGTAATATGGCCTGATTTATATTTTTAAGTATGAATTTATGAAAGCATATAATGAAACTGAATGACTGTTCCCCATGGACAGGGGTGTTCCAATACAATGCTGGCTCCCCTCATGTGTTGCTTTGATCCAGGACCATTTCTCACCCAACCAGTGCTGGTGGTATCAGTTCATGGTGAACATAATATTGATGGTAATCAGGCTTCTATCTCAACTTCCTAATAGTCTGGGCTGCAGTCCCCTGTTTGAAAGGATTGCCATTAAGCTATTAAACAGATCGTTGCAAGAGTTTTGTTTTTTTTTTTTCTCCAGAATCTCCAGTGACATCAAAACTAGTTGGAATTAATTTCATAGCATGTGGAACACTCCTTTGGAATATCCTAGGTTATGGAAGAAGGAATTCATTGATTTCACAAACTGTTTACTTAGTGATTTCCACTTGAACACCCAAAAGACACCTTTAGATCAGCATCTCAAAAATTTAAAATTATTCTACATCTATATCTATCTGCCTCCTGATCTACTGCTTCCAAAACATGTGACTACTGCATTCCCATTCTCAGTTCAGAAAATTCCATTACCAGAGTATGTGAAGTCAGAAACTCTAGAGATTGGCAAAAGTATTTTTATTGGATGTGCCTCTCAGATCCACCTTTGCTAGAACCCAACACAACCTCAAATCCAGCCATCATTCCCTCTCACATAAATTGCAAGAACAACCCTGAACAGGCCCTCCGACCCCATTCCCCATTGCACACTGCTACAGAATGCATCTTTCTAAACTACAGTCTGGCTGTGTCACTCCCCTCTTTCAAGGCATGAATAAATTCCTTGGAATTAAAGATCCTTTGTGTTCAAGTTCTTACCTCCGTTTTTAACTGTATCTGTTGCTCCTTCTAGATGGTACACATCGGTGACTTCACAAATGCCTTGTCCTCTGCTGGAGTGGTTTCTCACCTTGTCTGACTGGCAAGTTCCTGTTGTTTCAGCCTCAGTGTGTATGTCATACCGTTGTGAAGTCTTCTCTGGGTTCACTGCGAGGTGACCTCACACTTCAGGGCTCTGCATAGAGCTTCACTTCGGTGTGACTCTGAGTGTGTGTCTGTCATTCTGCATGACAACCCTTTGGTGTGTCAGACTCCTAAATGGAGGTAGATACATAGTAAGTCATAGTAAGTGCTCAGTCCATGTTGAGTCAGTTAAAGTCCATATAGCTCAATTGCTTGGTGCTAACATAATTAAGAGGAAGAATATATATATATAAATATATATACACACACACACACATATATTTATATATGTATATACGTATATGTATGAGTGTACACACACACACAGACATATCATATATATCAATACCCATCCTATAATGCCCAGTAGGTAGAAAATGGAGTCAGAGTTTCATAGATATTCCATAAGAGAACATGTAGCAGTTTCCTTCCAGTTTGTTGGGTAATTTAAGAAAAAGCAGTATTTTTTATTTATAGTATTTTATGTATTTGAAAGAAAGAGAGTGATGAGAGTGGTGGTAGGGATGTGGCTCTCACATCTGCTGATTCATGCCACAAATGCCTACAATAGTCAAGGCCCAGCTAGGGCCAAAGTTAGGATCCAGCAACTCAATCTGAGTCTCCTATCTGGGTGGTAGGAACCCAATTGCTTGAACCATAACTACTGTCTTCCACGATTTTCATTAACAGGAAGGTGGAATCAAGAGCCAGAGCCAGGAGTTAAACCGAGGCTCTAAAATGGGACACAGGCATCTTAACCACCAGGCTAAATGCTGACTTCCCTAAACAGTATTTTAATACTGACCTTGTTCTCATTTGGTATACGTTGTTTGTTTGGGTTACTTCTTTTTTATTTCTTTTGTTTGGCATTTTATTGCTGCAGATTGATTTATCTCTGTAACTCTTCTTTGGCTTGCAGCCATTGTTATTAAATAATTACCGTTCTTCTTAGAGCTGACCTCATTTCCTTGTGCATTGAAATCTTTGGCTATAAAAGAAAAACTCATTGAGAAAAGCAGCCTCTGGTTTCTTGGTTCATATAGTGATCTGAATTCTAAAATTTGTGTAGGTATATACTTCATTCAGAGAGCAGCTATTCTACAATTAAGAATCAAATGATGGGAAATGCAAAGACACTTGATTTTTCTAAGAGGTCACACTTTAGTGAGGTAATGTTGGTTAGTATTTGTATTGGGTTCTTTTGTCTTATTACAGGGTAGCATATGTTCTGAGATATGTATCACTGTTTTGCTTCATCAACTTGAAACCCCTTCACAGTCAGCACCTTTGGTTGCGTACCACAATAATATGTTGTTATAACTGGTGGTTGAGTCATCTGTTTTTACTGAATTGATATTGTAAGGAACTGAGACATATGTCTCATGTGTCAAAATTGAGTGTGGAATTTTAATGTTGAAATTAAAATGAACATTAGGGCGTACTCAAGTGAAAATCCCAAAAATCTATGGGATAAGAATTCTCATAGCTACTATTTGATGCTTTTTCCCTAAAGTGCATTTATATATTCTCTGTATTCTCATGCAGTGAGTGCAAAAACGCAAACTTAGGAAAAGGATGGGATTAGGCATTATTCAGGTTTCTCTGTAATCAGTGACAAACCTTGATCTTTTATTTGCTTTTTGAGTTACCTAGGTCAAGTGGTCCAATGAGAGCCCACAGTCATTCTAGCACACAGGCACCCAGCTAGATGGGGCAGGGACCCCAGAGAGGTCCATTCACCTTTTGAACCTGTTTCTCTTTCTTTGAATGGAAGGATTCACAGCATGGGCACCTGGGTAAGGTATGCAGGGTAGAATGAAGGGCACAAGAGTCACTGATGATGGAACAGGTGGCAGGCCCCTTCATGCCAAGGACGCAGAGTTTATTCTATTGTTGCATCATGATCTAACTCTTAAATGGTAACCAGAAAGCCTTCTTCCAGGTAGTTGGGTCTGAGAGTGTAGCTGTTCTTAACAATCAACCTTCATGGCTTCTTCAAGTTCATGTTCTCTGTCTCCTTACTTAGCCTGAGCCCAGAATACTTAGGAAAACACAAAACAATGAGGGTCAAAAATAATTTTTGCAATTTGTGAATCAAACAATGCAGGAACCTCATTTACATAATAGTTGAGAGACAGTCCCCTAAATATCAGAAGAGGATGGGGGCATGTTCATTCTAGGATGACCGTAAGCTAATGACAAGTTGACTCAGAATGTGAATAACATACAATCCGTGGGTAAGGATGTGTGTCAGCCAGGGAAGACAATGAGGGCTTCAGATTTCTCAAGAATTCTTTTTCTAGATTAAGACAGGAATCAAAAGCCCCATATAAACACACGAGTTGATTACCTTAGGGGAGTGGGTGTGGGATGACTGTGAATCAGCACAAGCGAGTCCTGTGAGATGATGAGTACTCTCTATATGTTAATGTGGTGCTGGATCCAGGGGCATGCAAATGAATTCATAAAATTCATCAAGAAGCACTTAATTTACACACTTTAATGTTGTAAATTAAACTCCAATAAAGGGTAAACAGAGATTTGGTAGAACTGGGGCAGGACTTTGATTTTGTACATCTCCTTAGAATAAATAATTCTGTAGTCTCATCTTAATTTCTTCTCTCATACTGGGAAAAAACATTGAAGCCTTTTTGTTTGTTTTGATATTAACCTCATTTTTCCCTGAATATCCTCTTTGAATGTTGCTATGTAAACAATAACTTTCATTTTCTTAAACAGAAGTTCACAAGTATAAACTCAGTCTAAGAAATTTATGATTAGATTGCTTAATTTAACTGGTTAATAATAGCACATAGATAGTGAGTACTTATAATTTTCCAGGCACTCTATTTACATAACATCTCATTTAATTCTTATATAAATCTTCTGAGTTAAATACAATAAATATGTGTTTTTCTTAAGAAAAATGGAAGCTTAGTGAGGTTGACCAGTCAATGCATATTCACAATGTAAAACATAGCAACAATTTAGGTTATCAGGACAAGCATTTGATGCAGTGATTAAAATGCCACTTGGGATTCCTGCATCCTGTACCACAGTGTCTGGGTTCAAGTCATGGATACTGTTCTGATGCTGGCTTCCTAGGAATATGCACTACAGGTGGCAGAAAAGTAAGTGACAGCTCAAGTACTTAGATTCCTGCTATCCCATGAAAGACCTGGATTGAGTTCCAGGCTCCCAGGCTTAGCCTGTCCCATCTGCTGCTGTTGCAGGCACTCAGAGGATGAACCAGTTGAGAGGCAATCTCTCTCTCTTTCTCTTTCTCTCTCTTTATATCTCTCCCATTCCCCTTTCAAACAAAATGAAAATAGATAAATAAAGCTTTGTAAAAACCTTTTAAAGAGAAATTTAGATTATTAAAGCTCAATTCAAACTCTTGGAAATACACTATCTTCCAGCAGCCTCCAAATCCTCAATGTATATGGAAGCACATCTTTATTTGCCATTCAGACTTTTAATTGTCTTTGTATGCTTGGGGATAAAAAAGTGGGAGGAGATATTAATTCTAAATGCTCTACCATACCCTGGTGACCATGAAGCACCACAGGAAAAACAGAGTGTAACAACTAGCATCAAAGCTATAAGAGTTTAGCAAAGAGAGGCATAGCTTCTTGGTAATTTGATTTCACATTGGTGTTTTAATCACATATTTATTCTAATTTACAGAATTGTTTTCCTTTAGGCAGAAACATTTTAAAAGTACCATATCCATCTTTCAAAAATACAAAATATGTGTGGGCTGGTTATATCTCTAACTTCCTAACAGAGCATATCTTCCACCCTGTTGTCATCTGTACTTGATGTCCCTTAGGGATCATTGTATTTTGTCGTAGTGTAGTGATTTACTTACATCACTCGGGCTGGGCTCCAGGACCCTATTCAGAGCACCCCGAGTTGAGATGGATCCAGGACCCTAATCAGAGCGCCCCAAGTTGAGATGGGTCCAGGACCCTGTTCAGGGTGACCCGAGTTGAGGTGGGTCCAGGACCCTAATCAGAGCGCCGTGAGTTGAGGTGGAATTCTTAAGCCGTGCTTTGTGTCTTTCATCACTGACGATTTTTTCAGTTGTTCTTATGCCATCTCATTGAGTTTACTGTTTCAAAAACCCTTTGGGCTAAAGTGAACAATAACAGATAATCAACAGAATTTAAAAATACAAACAACAAAGCTCTTAGAATGGTTTCAGGATAAGTTGGTAATGGAGAGAATCTGAAAGGTTGTCACCTACAAAAGATTAGGATTTTAGTTCTTGTCCCATCTCCTTTTGCCTGGATATGTACAGCTTAGATTTCCCAAAAGTATTTTTTTCTCCTTTGCATCCTATACTTTAGCATCGCTGATTACCTGAATAAGTAACATTTAAATAGGTATTTTATTGGCTTGGAAGCAAATTGATGATTTCCATCATTTCCTTATTAGAAGTCTACAGTCTTCAAGAGATCACAGCAGTGAACGTTCTCCCGGAGTGGTCTCCTGGCAACATGGTTTCCAGGCAGATACTTAGAGGACACAAAAGTCAATTGAAATCGGAAGAGATGGGAAATTTGGAAAAAGAGGAAGAGTTTTATATCTACAATATATATCCTAATATTTTATGTCATGATATATATGACTATATACTAATATTTATCAATGTTCTAGTGTCTTACAGACAGGACTTAAAAGGGAAACTTTTCAGTCTATAATTAATTGATTTTTGGACTATGAAATTTTACTTATTTCTTTAGGATTTAAGAAGAGGAGTAGTTTTTATTTCATACTATTTGTTGAACTCTTTACTTAGTATAGGATTAATCTTATGTGCATAAAATGAATTGAAAATATAGTAAATTTTCTTAGTAAAAATTATTTTAGTAAAAAATAAGAATGGCTATAGCAGAGGGAGGAGGAAGAAGGGTGGGAATGCAGGTGGGAGAGCATGTAGGGTGGGAAGAATCACTATGTTCCTAAATTTGTATTTATGGAATGCATGAACTTTGTATAACTTAAATAAAAGGTTTCTGGGGAAAAATATTTTAGTTTTAATGAATAAACTATAATACTCAATAACATACTCTTAAGGTTTTGGTTTAATTTTGACCATATCCCTAAAGTTAGTATTTTTTTATAAAAAGCAACAAATAGTTTTAACATACAGGATTTAAATATTTGAAAGTGTACCCTCCACTCAAGAATCAATTTCAAATTGTCTAATACCCTAAAGAATAGGGTAGAGAACTTTTATTTTGGTAAGGAACATTTGGATATTTAAAATAACATTCCCAGCCATACAATATCATCAGCTGGATAATTACTTTGCTTTAGATTTGTTGAATTTGAATTTCCACTAACAGTTGCCTTGGAAGGGCCAAATGAATTGATTCTGAAGATCTTATACAACCTGTGGGCTGGACATTCCCCACTCCTGCTACATAAATGTGTTTTCCTCCATGTATTAACTTCTTGGTGATAGTATCTTTCTGTGCTTTTAATGATGTTCAAATTACACACAAAAAAAAACCCCAGAATTGTCATTGGCTAATTTTTTGTGTAATACAATATAGCTCTAAAATTGAACCTTATGAAAGAAATAAAAAAGTGAGCATTATGAGAATTGTCAACTTTCATTTCCCTTGTCCTACCTTATTTCCATAATCAAGTATAAAGTGTATACTTTTGACCTCAGTGAATATGAGAGTACTTCAAAGTTTCATTGAAATGGAATTAAAAGTTAAATTTATTTGTGTACAAAAAATTTTTGAAACCCATGCATACAAACATCTTGAACAAGTTCGTGAGCAGGCATATTATGAAAATACTGTGCATAGATTTTAAAAATTTTGACATCAAAATATGTTCCTATTCTGTTTTTCCATGAAGTTTTTAAAGGGTATTCATACATTCAGACCTCACCTATAGGGCTAATTATAAACACTGTGGCAAAAATAAACTAGTTCATGTGAAAAAAGAAAAAAATCAACAAAATATTTATCTTCATAAATAGAACTCTACCTGTTCCATATGTGATATTACAGATAAGAGAATTTGGGACCAGAGTTGTGGCAGAGCTGGTTAAGCCGCCTTCTGCAATGTCAGCATCTCATACAAGCACTGGTTCATTTACCAGCTGCTGCAATTCTGATCCAGCTCCCTACTGATGCACCTGGCAGAGCAGTGGAGAAAGGGCCAAATCTTTGGGGACCTGCACCTACATAACCCAAATGGAATGCCTGGCTCCTGGCTTCGTCCTAGCCTTTCTCTGACTGTCACAACCATTTGGAGTGAACCAGTGGGTGGAAGATTTCTCTCTCTCCTTATCTCTCCTGCCTCTCTCTGTAACTCTTCCTTTCAGGCAAACAAAATAAATCTTGAAAAAAATGATAACTTAAAATGTCTTTCCTTTAACATTTACTTATTTATTTATTTATTTTGACAGGCAGAGTTAGACAGAGAGAGAGAGAAAGAGAGAGAGAGAGAGAGAGAGAGAGGTCTTCCTTTTCCGTTGGTTCACCCCCTAAATGGCCAATACGGCTGGTGCACTGCGCTGATCCAAAGTCAGGAGCCAGGTGCTTCCTCTTGGTCTCTCACGTGGGTGTAGGGCCCAAGCACTTAGGCCATCCTCCACTGTCTTCTCGGGCCACAGCAGAGAACTGGGCTGGAAGAGGAGCAACTGGGACAGAATCCGGCGCCCCAACCGGCACTAGAACCCGGGGTGCTGGCGCCGCAGGCAGAGGATTAGCCCAGTGAGCCATGGTGCCCGCACTCCTTTAACATTAACTATAGCTCACTGGTATGTTATAACGTAGACTTTACAAGATGGAAGGTATATACGTAATTAAATATATTATGGCTATTCTTATGGACACCTGTTTTATGACAGGGAATGAGTCTTTTCCAACAAGACAAAGACACTGTCACATCCCACCATTTGTGCATGCAAAGGCCAAGAGAAATGTTCAGACACCAAAATGATTTATTCTCTGTTTACTTAAAAGTTTATAGTCTGAAATAATTAGGATAGACAAAGGACACCGTGATTTGAAATTTTTGAAAATTGGTTAAATTCATAAATAACTCACTCCTCTCATTATTCTATAAATGTAACTAACCAAGGTAATTCCTAGTTACTCTTCTTGACAAATGTGCTTTGTATTTCACCCACTCCCTGACTGGTTTCCTAAGCAGACAACACTCATACCCTCATTCTTTCACTTTTTAAAAAAGATTTATTTATTGATCTATCTATCTATTTATTTATTTGACAGAGTTATGGAGAGAGGAGGGAAAGAGATCCTCCATCTGCTGATTCAATGCCCAAATGGCTGCAATGGCCAGGGCTGGGCCAGGCCAAAACTTGGAGCCAGGAGCTTCATCCAGGTCTCCCCCGTGGGTGCAGGGGCCCAAGGACTTGGGCCATCTTCTGCTGCTTTCCCAGGCCATTGCAGAGAGCTGGATTAGAAGTGGAATCCTGGCACCCATATGGGACACTAGTGTTCCAGGTCTAGAGGCTCAACCCTCTACACCACAAATCATCCCTCTTTTTCTATCTCCTTTCTCAAGATGATTTCTTTTTCTTTTTAAAACACTTTTAATTAATGTAAAGTGAGCAGAGTTCATGTAGCTCATAGACACAATTCAATTCTAAAAATAAAACAATAGTCTTCCCACTCCCTTCTCCTTTCTTTCTTTTTCCTTTTAGTATTTGCAGAAAATTTTTAAAAGGTGGTTATCAAGTTTAAACAGCGTCTGAAGTCTCTGCTGCCTTATTTTGAACTAGAGAATAACCGCAATGTCTTTGCCTTGATTCTATTTCTGAATATCCTGTCTTAAGTCTGTGTGTCCCTATTTATAGATTATTCTAAATTTCCAACATATTTTGTTTGATTTCATTAGATTCTGGATTCTTAAATCAGTGACTCATTTTTAAAATTTGGGTTGAAATTTACTAGGATGCAATGAGTATTTCACTATTAATGTCTTAGACTATCAGATTTTGCAGTTGCTTTTATTTTTCTATGTAGATGTTATGCATATTCCTTTTTGCCCTAAGACATTGAGGCACTAGGGCAAACAGGCTGAGATCTTTTGCTGTATGTTTCCTCACATTCATTAAAATAAAAATCCTTTGACACTTTTTAATAACACTTGTCATCTCACTCTCTCATGCTGTGCCCTTCATCTTTAGTACACTATGCAGGCTATCATTAATTCTTACAACACTTGAGAAAGGTAGATAAGTGGGTATTGGTCAGATATTCATTCAGTGGGAGTCTTTCCACTGAGATAATGAAATTAGGATGCATTATCTCCACTGTACAGATGAAGGAAATGAGACTTAAAGATTGAGTATTGAAGCAAGGGAGAAGAGAATTTATGTGAACAATGAAGAAGCCTCTTCCATTCCAGCTCTCAGTCCTCAGTCATTAGTATTTACCTTGTTACAGACCTCTTTTGTGGCCAGAGAAAAGAAAGAGATCTGTATGTAATGTTTCAGGAAGTTCTATATAATAAAGCTTTTTATAGAATTAGAAGAAGTGAGAACACTGACCACATGTGATGCATGCCATAATTGGTGCATCTTAACTTTTAACACTAAGGACCTGGAGAAGCACCTATTCAAAGTGGGCCTTTGCTATCTTATCTTCCTCTAAGGAAAAGTTCACTGGGACTTCTTTGGAGAAATGTCTGGTTTTGTTCTTCTGATGCTTGATGGATAAGCAAACTGTAAGTCTGTCCTACCACCTTTTCACAGGAAAGGCTGGAAATGTGGTAGATCCAGGACTCTTCTGCTCCCTTAGAATCCTCATGTCTTCTAAGTCTAGACATATTCCCACTCAGATTTACATCAAACATGTCGCTCTCTTTTCTTAACAAGAACAGATCAAATATGATAGCTCCTCGAAATGGGAATATTGTGCTGCTGCTAGCGAGATTAGCCGATTGAAATATCAATCTAAATAAAATCATTTGATATGAATGAAATAGATGGGTGCAATTGGAGACCTAGTTCAGACTGTTTAATTCAATGGAGAGCAAAAAACAAATAACTACACGTGGGTCTGCTGACAGGAGAAGTTCACTTGTCTTTTAGTGTCAAAATTGTGTACGTTCTTTGGGCATTCAGCAACATAACATTGATGGGCATTGATTCTAATTTGATTTGTCTCTTAAAAAACAATTATTTGTTTTACATTATTACAGTATCAGGTAACTGACACTTCAGTGCCCAGTGAATATTTTTCATTACCAACAGGTATTTTCATGTTTGTCATACCACTAAATCCCATTGATCCAAAAATAAGGGAAATTTAAGTTATAAATCATTGAAGGAAACCAGTACATACTTTTCTGTTGAGATTAATTCATGTCTGGTAGGAAATTGATATTCTTTGATGAATAGGGATAAAGTCAATAGAGTATCAGATATTATATGACAGGTCTGAGTTGATCTGAAAAGTTTAATGTTGTTGGATTAAAACTTTCTCCATCATTTAAGACCAATATTTTCCTGCTTTCATATCATCAAATCAATATTTTAATAGCTACATATGAAAAGAAAAGATTGCTAGAAATTTTTGTGTCTCCATTTCTGTAATATTTTGTTAATATTTTACCAGTTTTACATCTTTATCAATCATAAAGATTTTCTATGCCGAATACTTTTTGTACACCCATAACTTCATCCCACATTGTAACTGCGTCTCATAGACTAAGACTATGAGTTATGATGAACACTAAGAAGAAAAATAATAACGTTCATACAGATGTGTTTTCATGCAATCTGTCAGTGGAAATATTTTTGCTTAAATTATTGTCACATTTTTATAGATAAATTGCTTCTAATATCAACTCCTTTTTTCCAGTTCTACCCATCTGAGTCTGTCTGATTTTTCTTTTCCTGGGACTCTCTTTCATCTCCTGAACTCATTTCTACTGAGACAGAAAGCTCTTAAATAGCTTTTGATGCCTTTGTGGAAATTTTAGCCTCATTTACTCCAACGCAGTGATTCTGAAAATGGGCTATATATGAGCACTACCCCCACAACTTTAATAATATAACAACATCTGGGTCTCATCCCCAGAGATTCTAAATTAATTGATTTGACATTGGGCCCAGGTATCAGCATTTTTGTGATTTAATTTAAATCGAATAAGAAGCCAGAGATGAGGATCTCAGCCTTCACCCTAAAACAAAAATAGGATTAGCTGGCATATTCTTTACCAAATTGGGTGCCTGGTGAAGCCTATTCAACTACATAATTTGGGAAACCCATGACCCACACTTGAGTCCTTGGGAGCTTCATTTGTCGTGGAATGTGGTATTTCCAGCCCTCACATACTTCCATTTTATTTCCAGATTTAAGATGTTTTACAATGTCTTATTTTGATAATAAGATTCTTCCCCCCAAAACTACAACACTCAAAGGGATCAAGTCACAGAGATAATCAGTAGAAATTGTCTTTAAACATTGGTATGCCTAATCCGTATCCTAGTCTCATAAATCACAAAGTTGATGCTGCAGAAATCTATGACTCCTGAAATCTCAGTGGCTTCCCACAACACAGCTCCACTTCATAACATCAGCAACTCATCCATGGGGCTCTCCTTCAAATAGAGACTCAGAGACTCAGCCTTCTTCCATATCTGGGCTTACCATCCCAGAATGCTTTGCATCAGGTCACAAAGACAAGGTAGGAGCAGAAGGAGGTGAAGAAGAAACACTTATATTACTATTGTTGACAAAAAGGGACATTTCATTTGTGTTTGTATTCTGTTAGGGAACCTTAATTATAAGGCCCCTTCAAGAGCAAGGAAACTGGGATGTATAGAATAGTTCGTGGTTATTTAGAAAAACTTAGGTGTCTCCACCACAGTACTCCCCTGACACGAGTGGATGGATCTGTAGAACTAAAGGCTATCATGCCCTTGTTTCCATGATCCTCAGTTTCTGCTTGTTGGATCTAACTCTTTCTGAATTAATTTGAGAAAAAGGAAATTAATTTGATCAGAAGAATCTTTCTTAATATATTTTTTACTTTTAATGAGCAGACACATAAGTACAAAAAATTGTACGTATTTGTATGGTACACTGTGATAATCCAATGGATGTATACCTTGTGTAATAATTTGATGAGGTTGATTGATTTATCTATCACCTGCGACATTTGCTATTTCCTTGTATTGGCAAAATTCAAAAATTCTTTATACAAGCTACTTTAAAATATTCAATTAATTCTGGTCAACCACAGTAGTCCAAGTAGGCCGTCAAGCATTAAGGCTGTTCTTCTTATCCAACTATACCCCAGTACCCATTGACTGTCCTCTAGAAGGATCTTTAATCTCTATGGATCTCCCAGACTGTAATTTGCTTTATTCTTCCTGTCTATACAAATGATATAAGTCACTTGACTATCTGCAGTTTGCCTTATTCTGCCAGATTACACAGTAGTAATCCCCTAGTAGAAAAATTCATTTCTCAGGCATTTCTGCTCTATTTGAAATGTTCCTAACTACTGAGACACACAAAAAAGACAAAGCTATAAGAACCATTACTCTGTAGTTTAAACCAGATGTATATTCCTCCTTGTAAATTGTTTATGGCTGGAAGGAGAAGCACAGAATATAGTGAAATATCCAAATGCATTATCAGAGCTCCTCCTAAAGCTGCACATAATCCATCTGATTTTTAAATCTTTTATTTAAAAATGTTATATACAATGTGATGTTTTGATACATGTATGCATTGTGAAGATAGCAAATCAGGCTAATAAATATATCCTGAATCTCATACTCATACTATCAGCAAAAAGTCATATAAAATATATTCCATAAGAACTACTCTGTTACGGTACAGCCAGTTTTTACCAAGCTCTTTGAAACAAAACCATATATTTCCAGAGTATAAATAATTAAGTAAGAATTGGCTAGATGGTATGAATTAGCACGTGCAATTATAATTACTTATATGAAATATTTAACATTATTTCAATGATTATTACATTTCCTCAGTCTTGAGATTATTGCTGTGTTGACAGTAAGTGAGACAAGAATTATTGAAAAGAGATACTCTGTTTCCTCTTGAGAAGTGAAGGTGATATTGGGGGAGAGAATTGTGTGACTAAATACAGCCTAAATTGCAAGTAGTCAATATTCATAGGATTTTGTTCTTGTTGGACTCTAATTAATTATCACACTGAAATTTACCTCACTTCTTATCTTTTGTTCATGAGATGAGATTCCACCTTTGCTTTGCTCTCCTTTGTTGACCGGCAGCAACTGTATTATTAAATTAGAATTCCTGCTAATTAGCTGTGGTGTTAGAGAGCTGGAAGGAACCTGGACCGTCATCTGATCCAATTAGATTCTCACTGTACAAAGACCTGGGTGGGAGGATCAATCTGCAAGAAGCAATCTAAGAATAACTCTAAAAGTATTATCTTTAATTATGTTTTACAGAGATTTAAGGACATTAATTTCAGAGAAAGATAATTAAGAGCTCATTGATTATATAAATAAAGCAAGCTCCTTTCTATTCATGTTCATTATGCTAAAACTGTAAGGAGTGCAGTACAAAAGTGTAGATATGCCCTTTATCAACATGTTCACCTTTAGAAAACACATTTGGTTAAAGTCAGGCCAGTTGCACTTACCAGGCAACAATGCTAAGTGAAGTTTATCTCCTGTCCTCTGTATGACACCTTCATGAACCTGACTCTTCCTCTTTCCCAATAGAAGTCAGAACTTTTCTTCTGCAGAAATTTAGGAGATATTTAGCAGACTAAATTCATCACACATGCATGGTATTGTTCCATATGGAGCAAGCTTCCTGCATACTGACTTATTCATCCAAAAGCTTCAAGTGACTAAGAAACCATAGAATTATAATTGTCCTTTAGGAATTTGAACTTGATGACATCAAGACAGTGTTAACTCTACCTTCTATGAAGGAGGCCTTCAGAATGCTCATGGAAAATGCATATTATGAAAAAGACAAGGGGCTGGTGCCATCGCTCACTTGGTTAATCCTCCGCGAGCGGCACTGGCATACCATTTGGGTGCCGGGTTCTAGTTCCGGTTGCTCCTCTTCCAGTCCAGCTCTCTGCTGTGGTCCAGGAAGGCAGTGGAGGATGGCCCAAGTGGTTGGGCCCCTGCACTCACATGGGAGACCAGGAGGAAGCACCTGGCTCCTGGCTTCGGATCAGCATAGCTCTGGCCATAGTGGCTGTTTGTGAGGGGGTGACCAACGGAAGGGAGACCTTTCCCTCTGTCTCTCTCTCTCACTGTCTAACTCTATCTGTCAAATAAAAAAAAAGACAATGCATGGCTTTCAAATATTTTTGCACCAAAATAAGTATCTTCTAATTGCATTTTTCTACATAGTTTTTGAATTGTGCTCATGCATCACTTGGGAACTCCCTGGTCCTCACCTTTCTCCCTAACCCACTGTTGTGTCAAGTCTTTTGTCATCTTTTGCCCAGTTACTTACAATAGTTTTTTAATAAGATTGCATAGGTACAGTCTAAGGCCCCTCAAATTCACCCTCTACACCACCTTACACTAGTCCATATTAGAGCTTTTTCCTTGTTTCCTGTGGATACCAATAAAAAAGTATAAGATCTTTAGGATGCCACTGAAGACCTTCCCAACCTGCCCTCGAACTCCTGCTTATCCTCCAGCCTTAAGCCTTTCTTCTCTGTTCCAACAACTCTCAACTTTTCAAGGTCCTTTAAACACATTGTGATGTGTTAGCTTCCAATGACATTATGTGCTCTTCTTGTTTGTTTCTCTTGTGTTGTTTAACAGACATAAAACTCTGCATATTTATGTGTGTGATGTTTAATAAGGGTAAATAGATTTATCCTTTTAAGAATTTTACATTTCTTTATAGTGCAAGTGCCTATGTTCTTTTGATTTAGTATGCCTCTGCTTTAATCCTCTCAGTTCTCTGATGAATCCCTAACCTCCCTTTAACATTTAGAGTTATCTCCTTCAGGAACCCATACTCATGTGCCCACACACTTACAACCTTTTTCACTCACACACATCCAGTCAGCTTGTGATTGTGTGGTCAAGCAGTCAGCAGAGCCACACGAGCAAACACTAAGTTAGGCACATGAATTAATGGCCAGAGGTCTGTTACCTGATCAAGTCTGCTGCCCACTTTAGTAGTTCATTCTAAAAGAGTTTACATCTCCACACTAACTGCAGTCCCATGGGAACCTCATGAAATCTTTAAATGTCTGGACCCTGCAAGGCAGCTGCCATTCATCTCGGCCACTGGCTGTCTGTGCCTTCGTATTTATTCGAAGCTCTGCTCCCAGCTGTCAATGGGACAAAAAGCAGATTAGCTCTGAATTTTCATAATCAGATTCAATCTCTAAATTTTACATACTCTCAGGACTCAAATTTAGCAAATGAAATTTAAATAAAAATCCCAGTAGTCACTGTTAAAAAGCTGGTGTGTAGATTTTTTTTTCAACTCAAAACACGTTGTTAAAAAGTACAGAAAGGGAAAGAAAAAAGTCCTGTCGACAATTGTCATCACAAGGAAGTTAAGACAATTAACTCAGTTGGGGAGATTCATCAAAGTTTACTTCAAGAGAATGAACTGGGCCAAAGCATTATAAATGAGCATATTGGAGTAGGCATCGAGCCATAGCAGGGGCTAAGCTACAACCTGGGATGCCCTCATCCCATATCAGAGTGCCTGGGTTTGTGTCCCTACTTTGATTTACATCCAGCATCCTGCTAATAGGCGCTCTGGGAAGCAGAAGATGGTGGCACAAATATTTGAGTCCTTGCCACCCACATAGGAGACCCGGATGGAGTTTCCAGTTCCTGGCTATAGCTTGACCCATGCCTGTCTATTGCAGGCATCTGGGGACTGAACCAGTGCTAAAAGATCATTCTCTGGTCTCCCTCTCTCCTTTCCTCCATCCCCCATTTTCCTCTCCCTCTCTATCTCCCTCATCCCTCCCTTTCAAATAAAGAAAACCAAATAAATAAACACTTATAAATGCAAACTGAGTATGTTATATGTAAAATTAACTGAGAACATTTTTAGATTTGGAAGGCAAAAGGCATGGAACCTGGGCACCATGGCGGTATCTATTGAGTCCAGCCTATGTTTACATGCCTGGTATTTTTGTTTCAATACATTCTTATGAACTGTACTTTGGAGCAGGTGACAATCATCCTATGGAAGCTATTCTGTAGCCCCTGCCTGTCACTCCCCCATTCAATCAGTCATCAGGTCGCAGTCTCTCCCAGGTATCTTAATACTTTCCCTCTTTCTCTTCTGTACTTCACAACTAGATTTTTCCATCTTTGCCTGCCTAGAGTATCTGGCACAGTGCAGACCTCCATAAACAGTTCTCTGGTTAGGTGCAGGGAAGCAGAGCAAGGTAGTGCAGTGCCATCTGACTAGCCTTGTGCTGCAAATTAGGCCTGCTGACTTCACTTGCATCTGCCAAAAAAATGGCCAGATCTTCAGAAACTGTTTTATTTTAGCTTCTTGCAGATCTGGTTCTCTCCATTGCAGAAAATGTAGGTTGGCTTCAATTTCATGAAAGCACTCTCTGCATCAAAAAAACTGTTACATGTAACTAAGAAGTATTAAGAAACCATTAGCACTCTATTTTATTGATCAGTTTGTTATCGCTTGTTTTCGGGTTATTACTTTGAGCAGTTCTCTTTTGCTGGGTGTAATCAAGCCCTTCCATTTTTTTACCTTAGTATTGTATTCCTAGAGGTAGTTGACCTTCAGAATCTGTATACTGTCTGGTACTTGACTATAAAATCCTTGAAGGCAAGTATCATGAGTTAATCAATTTTATTTTCCTGTGCCCATAATAGTACTAGCACATAGTAAATGCCTGATATACTTAATGAATTAAGTAATGAATGTTGCCATCAGAGGAACAACCACTTTGAATTTTGCATAATGACTAAGAAACAAATCAAGTACCTTGGGAGTCCATATTGTGGCTCAGCAGGCTAAGCTGTCACTTGTGAGGCAGGCATCCCATACGCAAACCAGTTCAAGACCTGGGTGCGCTAGTTCAGATCCAGCTAACTGCTAATGTGCCTGGGAAAGCAGCAGAAAATGACCCAAGTAATTGGACCTCTGTAACCACATGGGAGACCCAGATGAAGCACCTGGCTCCTGGCTTCAGCCTGACCCAGGCCTGGTGGTTGTGGCCATTAGGGGAGTGAACCAGTAAATGAAAGATCTCTCTCTCTCTCTCTCTTTCTCTCTTTCTCCTTATCTCTGTAATTGCCTTTCAAATAAATAAAAAATAAATCTTAAAATAAAACATTTTGAAGACATATCTAGAAAATTAAGCCTATATAAGCATAGGTCAATACTACCTTTCCAAACACTGCTGTGAAATAGTTAAATAAAGCACTTTCTTGCATGTAATATGAAAGCAATATATAAATCTCTGTAACCAGGAATTATTGCATTTAGTTTGGACATACAGAATGTTGTATTGGCTCGGATATTAACCTAATCAAATGTTGCCATTTGGTTTATCACAGAGTGTACTTTTAAATATAGTTTCATATCATAGTTAAAGCTTCTACAAAAGTATTTAATATCTTTTTAAAATTTTTGTTTATTTTATTTGAAAGACAAATTCAGAGAGAGAAACAGAATCTTCCATCTGCTGGTTCACTCCCCAAATGGCCACAATGGCTGAACCTGTGTCTGGTGGAAGTGGGGAAACAGGAGCTTCTTCTGGGTCTTCCACATGGGCAGCAAAGGCCCATGTACTTGAGTCATCTTCGGCTGCTCTCTAAGGCACATTATCAGGAAGCTAGATAGGAGAAGAGTAGCAGAACTCTAATCAGTGCCCATATGGGATGCCAGCATTGCAGACAGTGGCTTACCTTGCTCCGCCACATGCTGGCCCCTACATTTAACATCTTGATAATAAAATGCCTTGTTAGAAATTTTATATTCATAATTCAGTTCAATTTTTAACATATTTTAACCATTCATCCATGGAGCTAAACAAAAGGCCTTGATACTTATTTGCTTCTGCAAAGATATTTATAGGACAGAAAAGGAAGCACACAAGATTTTTTTTCTTTCTCCTGACACCAACTAATTCTGACCCTAACTACATGTATGCTTGTAATTCAATTCTGTTCTGACACTAACTGCCCAGGATTCACTGCAGACTCTACAGGCTTAAGGGCTCAATCTCACAAGACTTCTCTCTCATCAAACCCACATTCTACTTCTGCCCATCTTGTCTACGAAGTTGAGGGTCACCACATACACATCCTTCAGGTTTTATAAGAACAACTCACGGGTCTCAACATACTTTCTGTACTATTACTTGCTTACCATAAAGGACACAACTAAGAAACATGTAAATAAAAGAGACACATTGGCCAGATACTGAAGAAGCACCTCCCACCAAGCTTCTGTCTTATGTTGCTATAACAAAAATGCCTAAGGCTGGATAGGTTATAAAGAAAAGGTTTGTTCCACTCATTGTTTTGGAGGTTGAATATTCAAGACAGGTCAACTATATCTGACTGGTATCTGGTAAGGGCCCTCTAACCACATCTTAACATGGTGAATGGTATCAGATAACAATAACAGATAAGAAACAAGTCATGTGGTAAGAGGGGAAGCAGGAGATTGAACCAAGAAAGTATAACAATCCATTCTCACTGTATTTAATCTAGTCCCTAGAAAATGAGATTGCACTCCCCTGAGACCTCACTTCTGAGAGTAAAGCACTAATTCCTCCTAAATTCACAGTCACCATATCTTAAAAGTCCCAGCACCTTTAAATACTTTGCAATGGGGACAAAGCTTCTAGCACTTGAACCAGCAATGATCAACAAAAGAGCTGCAAAATAGGTG
Source organism: Sylvilagus floridanus (assembly GCA_949820135.1). Classification (NCBI taxonomy): domain Eukaryota; kingdom Metazoa; phylum Chordata; class Mammalia; order Lagomorpha; family Leporidae; genus Sylvilagus; species Sylvilagus floridanus. Next base: position 19,128,005 of record OX463244.1, read on the forward strand.
AAGCAAAAACTAATGGAACTGAAAGGAGCAATAGACAAATCCACAATTATAATTGGAGATTTCATCACTCCTCTCTCAACAATTGATTGAACAACAATAGGAAAACCACTAAGGATATAGGAGAACTGGTAATCTTCACTAACCAACAGAATTGATTCAACATTTGTAAACCACCTTCAGTAACGAAGCAAAATATGTAGAACCTAGAAATCATACCCTACAAACTTGGCCAGATAATTTATTACTAAGATGAGAAAGTAATGCAATGAAATGTGCTGACTTTTGTATAGGATGTAAAGTAGGGGTCTTGTTTCAAACTTCTGCATGTGAAAATTCAGTTTTTCCAAGATAATTTGTTGAAGATACTGTTCTTTCTCCAAGGAGTGATTTTAACTCATTTGTCAAAGATTAGTTGGTTGTAGATGCATGTTAATTTCTGGAGTCTATTGTGTTACATTGGTCAACATGTCTATTTAAATGACAGTCCAGGGTGTTTTGACTGTAAGAGCACTGTGCTATGTCCTGAAATCTGACATTCTGATGCCCCTGTCTTTGTTTTTTTTGTTGTTTGTTTGTTTAAGATTACTTTGACTAAAGTTCCCCAAAAGTCCCATCTGGGGTGCCATATGATATCACCACGTGCTTATTAATAAATCCCCATAATTAATAAGCCCATGTGGGTTCTTGCCTAATATTCAGAGAAAAATTCTGAATACCAGCATAAATAAATGAGGCAGCATGGTACATTTTTAAGCTTTTATTCAGTGCAAAAGATACATAGGAGATACATACCTCTGAGAGGTAAATCTGGGTTCATACTGAGTACTAGGAACCAGCCACATGGAGGAACATCTCGGCCAGGAAGTATGGGGGGGGGTGGCCCAAAGGTCATGTACTCTGGAGGCATAGGGCCACAGCCAGCCCCATACTGGCAAGAGGCCAAGGAAAGGAAGGGACAGACACACCGTGTCCCAGGCTTTTAATACACTTCCAAAGGGGAGTGGTTAAGTAACCTGATTTTCCAGTGGGTGCTCAGGTGTGGTCAGGTCACACCGTGGTGTGGTAAAGGCGTGGTCTTTCAGCTTACAAACCTAATCAATTTTAACCTGTGTACCTGCCTACATCAGTTTGGGTAGTAAGTACATTTGATGATATTAATTTTTTTAAAAGATTTATTTATTTATTTGAAAGTCAGATTTACACCGAGAGATGAGAGGCAGAGAGAGAGAGAGAGAGAGAGAGAGAGAGAGGTCTTCCATCCGATGGTTCACTCCCCAAATGGCTGCAACAGCTGGAGCTGTGCCGATCCGAAGCCAGGAGCCAAGAGCTTCTTCTGGTTTCCCCAATGGGTACAGGTTCCCAAGGACTTGGGGCATCTTCTACTGCTTTCCAGGCCATAGCAGGGAGCTGGATCGGAAGTGGAGCAGCTGAGTCCAGAACCAGCGCCCATATGGGATGATGACGTTTTAAGCCAGGCTTTAACCTGCTGCGCCACAGCTCTGGCCCCGATGATATTAATTCTTTTCTTTTTAAAGATTTATTTATTTATTTGACAGATAGAGTTACAGACAGTGAGAGAGAGAGAGAGACAGAGAGAATGGTCTTCCTTCCGTTGGTTCACTCCTCAAATGGCCGCAATGGCTGGAGCTGTGTCAATCCAAAGCCAGGATCCAGGTGCTTCTTCCTGGTCTCCCATGCAGGTGCAGGGGCCCAAGCACTTGGGCCATCTTGTGCTGCTTTCCCAGGTCACATCAGAGAGCTGGACTGGAAGAAAAGCAACTGGAACTAGAACTGGCACCCATATGGGATGCCGGCACTACAGGCGGAGGATTAACCTAGTGTGCCATAACACTGGGCCCCGATGATGTTAATTCTTAAAACTCATGAATATGGAGCATTTCTCCAATTTTTGTGTCATCAATTTCTTTAATATTTGTTATTTTCATTGTAGAGGTTTTTTTACATTCTTAGTTAAACTTACCCAAGGTAAGTTTATATATGTATTGAATAAGTTTATATTATATTGAATAATAGCAGAGAGAGTAGACATCCTATTATGGTTCTAGATCTCAGTGGAAATGCTTCCAGATTTTTCTCTGTTCAGTGTGATGCTGCCTGTGGATTTTTCATATATTACCTTGAGATATATTCATTTCTTACCCAATTTTTAAAGTTTTTATTTTTATCATGAATGTATGATATATTTTATCAGTGCTTTCTGTACATCTGTTGAGATTATTAAATGTTTTTTATCCTTCATTTTCCTGTTGTAATGCATCATGTTTATTGGTTTTCTTATTCTGAGCCATCCCTGCATCCATGGGATAAATCCCACTTCATCAGCATGAAGCTGCATTTTTATGTCTTTTTTTCTATTAGATTTGCTAGTATTTTGTTATGAATGTTTGCATCAGTGTTGATCAGGGATTTTGCTCTGTATTTCTCTTTTTGTTTGTGTCTTTGTTTTGGAAGTAAGGTAATGCTAGCCTCAAAAATGAGTTTGGAAGAATCCCCACTCTTTCAATTGTTTTGGATAGTTTAAGTAGAATCGGTATTAGTTCTTCCTTAAAAGTTTGGTGGCATTCAACAATGAAGCCATCTGGTTCTGTTCTTTTCTTTGCTGGGAGGGTGTTTATTACTCGTTCAATCTCAGTCTTGGATATTAGTCTATTCAGGTTTCCTATGTCATTGTGTTTCAGTTTTGGTAAATTACATGTGTCTAGCTTCTTCATGATGCTGACTTTTTTCTTTGTTTCTCCGTGTAGTGCAGCCTTAAGTATCCTATGTAAGGCTGGCTGGGTGGTGACAAATTCTTCCAATTTTTGCTTTTCTTGGGAAGTCTTTATTTCACTTTCATTTTCACCTTCATTTTTTGTGTGAGAGCTTTGCTGAGTAAAGCATTCTTAGTTGCCAGGTTTTTTTTTTCCCCCCTTTAGGGTTTGGACTATATCTCTCCATTCTTTCATGGCCTGAAGGATTTCCATCGAGAAATCTGCTGTCAATCTGAGGAAAGTTCCTTTAAAGGTGATCTGGTACCTTATTTATATAAGCCCAAATTCAACATAATCAAATGTCATTCCTTAAATAATGATTAAACAAACTGTGTTAATCCATATGATAAAATACTACTCATCTGAGAATGACCTATTGATACACACAAAAACTAGGATAGATTCCAAGGATAGTATACTGAGTGAAAAAGCCCACCTCAATGGAACACATATTATATGATTTCATTCTTGAGATGACAAAATTACAGAAATGGAGAAAATATTAGTGGTACCAGAGGTTGCTGATGATGAAGAAAATAAGAGGTGAGTGTAACCATAAAGTGGTAGCGCAAGGCAGGTATCTTGTGGTAATGGAGTATTCTTCACCTTGCTTGCTGTAGTGGCTATACTATGTTGTGTATGATATACACATTATATTCTGAGTCCAGCTTCTCAGTTTGTTGTTGTACTAGAATTCCCTAATAGATAATCATTAGAGGAAACTGGGTGAAGGATACACAGATCCTCTTTGTGCTACTCATATTTTAAAAACTGTATGTGAGCTTATAATTCTTTCAAAATGAAAGTTGAAAATAGAGGAATTATCAGGTACTACAAGGCATTCATTTAAATAAAACAGATTCTCTAATATTTTTTCAAAGTTTTAACGATGCCAAATTTCTCAAATTAATAGCTTCCCTTATCCCAACAGTTGACTACATCAATGTATTTATATATAGGAAGGCTACTCTTTGTTTATTGTTTCATTTAATTAATAACAAAGTAAACAATGCTATAAATTTTATACTTTCCATGTCTCAAATAACTAATTTACAATTGCTGATGAATATCGGAGGGTCAAGGACACTAAATTCATGATTCAATAGGAAAACATCATTTAACACATTAGATGTAACCTCCTTAGTGCCCTCAGAAGCAAGCACTTTTGCTGGAGTAGCCAACAAGGAAATAAAATGTGGCTAATTTTCTACTTTCTCCTTTTTAAAAAAGGAATTAATGAATATAAATATGCCCCAATTTGAAATCTTCACAGCTTCTGTAACACGTCCTTTGGAAATTTCATGACTGAATATTTGGAACATTGATTATTTCTGGGACGTAAATTAAGCACTTGTATTTAGACCTGATTTCATCTTATTTAGATCTGAAAATTATGATAAAAATGCCATCATGTTACTTTTACTTTCCTTACTTCAAATTACCTCCTTTGATAATTCTTTTATCTTGCAAAGATTATTAATTTGCTACAGCTTGCCATTCTTCATTTACTAGTAGCACATCTAGATATGTTTCACATTCTGCCTTTATGATTTAATAACAAAATGAAAACGCTAATGGATATCTCTTAAATGAACCTATGGGAGTTTTTACTGTACACTATGATTTTTAAGTGAGTGGGGAAAAGTTAGAAAATATCATTTCTCTGAAGGGAGGAAAGAACTTCCACTTTGCATATGGCCCTGTCTAAATACCAATGGAGTTTGTGGACTCAAAAGACTTCCATTGCCTTGGCAGCTCATGCCAAGAGCATCAGTGGTCACTAACATCAAAAATAAGAGTGTTAATTGTTAAATCAACAACAAGAGTCACTGTGCACTTACTCCCCATGTTGGACCTCTGTCCTTAATGAGGTGTGTTATGAGAATTAATGGTAAAACCTGCATTCAAAAAGTATTTTATACTTTGTGTTTCAGTGTGGGTGCAAACAGTGGAAATCTCTACTTAGTATAGAGTTGGTCTTCTGTATATAAGTGAATTAAAAATGAATCTTAATGAAAAATGGAATTGGAGAAGGAGTAGGAGGTAGGATGGAAGTGGGGGTGGGAGAGTGGGAATGGGGGGAAGAAACACTATATTCCTAAAAGCTGTACATATGAAATTTGTAGTCATTTAAGAAAAACCTTAAGAAAAAAGGAAAATATCTTCTGGAAAGAACAAAAACAGATTCACAATCCGTTTTCTGTACCTTCGCTTTTTAGAGTGTTGAGGGGTTTCAGAGTTACACGTAAAGGTCCACTGGTGACAAGACTGGACCCGAACAAACCTTGGGCTCTTTTCTGGACTCATGAAATTCTTGAGAGTCAGTATTCCCACCTATACTGTAAAAATATCAATATTCTCAGGATGTTGCTCTTGTTGCCCCTGGGAGTAACATTCTATACACAGTGTATTCTTTTTGTTCTCTCTCCAGAATCTGAACATTTCTGACATAAGAGAAGTACCTGGGCCCAAGGGATTGGGGTGAGAGATTACGGAATTTCCCTGGAATAGATATTCAGACAACACTGAGAATGAGAACATAGTCTTCTGGCAAATACATCCATGAGCACAAGACTTGTGATTAGAAATTTGGGAGGGAGGGGCCAGCGCTGTGGCCTAGCAGGCAAAGGCACCGCCAGTAGTGCCGACATCCCATTTGGGCACCAGTTCGAGTCCCAGCTGCTCCGCTTCTGATCCAGCTCCCTGCTATGGCCTGGGAAAGCATGGCCCAAATCCTTAGGCCCCTGAACCTACATGGGAGACCCAGAGGAAGCTCCTGGCTTTGGATCGATGCAGCTCTGGCCTTTGCAGCCAACTGGGGAATGAACCAGTAGATGGAAGACCTCTCTCTCTCTCTCTCTCTGCCTCTGACTCTGCTCCTCTGTAACTCTGACTTTCAAGTAAACAAATAAAATTAAAACAAAAAGAAATTTGGGAGGGAAACCAGAAAAGCACCAACCTGACAGATTTATAAATGAGGAAACTAAAACACGTGGAGCTTGAGCAACTTGCCCGAGGTTACTGGGCTCCAGTTAGACCGTGGGTGGTCTGGCTTCAGAGACCATGCTTCCAAACCCCAAAGATTTGTTTCTTGTAACTTCCATATGTCAGCTGCCACACGTAACCCTGAAAGACAGTGGGCACTGCAGAGGGAGAGACTGGATCAGTGAGGTGAAAGCATGAGGGTTTTGTGAAAGTTCATATTTATTTCTAACAATAAAACTCCCAGATCCAGGAAACTGGCAATGAGGTTTATGCTCCTCAAGAATGAAAATGGGCCAGTGCTGTGGCTCAACAGGCTAATCCCCTGCCTTGCAGCGCCGGCACACCAGGTTCTAGTCCCGGTCGGGGCGCCAGATTATGTCTTGGTCGCTCCTCTTCCAGGCCAGCTCTCTGCTGTGGCCCGGGAGTGCAGTGGAGGATGGCCCAAGTGCTTGGGCCCTGCACCCATGGGAGACCAGGAGAAGCACCTTGCTCCTGCCATAGGATCAGCGCGGTGCGCCGGCTGCTATGCGCCAGCCACGGCAGCCATTGGAGGGTGAACAAACTGCAAAGGAAGACCTTTCTCTCTGTCTCTCTCTCTCTCTCTCTGTCCACTCTGGCTGTCAAAAATAAAAAAATAAATAAATAAAAGAATGAAAATGGAGAGCCTTGTAGTGAAGGCAAAGGAAAAGCCATATGGGAACTGACTTCAGTGTCCTCTCCTGTGGAATTAACCTCTCAATGTGTACCCTTGCACACTCATCTCCCAAGCACTTATTTAAATCCAAGTTGTTGAAGTCCCTTGGTTCATCACAGAATTAGAAATCAAGTAAAAATGCAACTTTTTCAGGCACACAAAGAATCAAAAACTCCAGTTCCCCTTGAACTCATCTGTAAGAAACCAATCAGGAATGTGCTTCAGCAAACAAGGCAGTGGATCCAGAAATGTTAAGAATGGGGTCTGGCGGTCCAGTGGAGTTAGTGGGCCCCAAGAGGATGAGCTCCATGAGGAACAGGACTGAACTGATGAAATATTTTTACCATGCTGGAGGATGAGGCAGTGACTTTTAATTGTGTGAAGATTTCTAAGAATTATGATAGGAAGGATTAGCAATAAATATATGACAATTTGTTACGTAAGTTGTAAGAGTAAAGAAGGGTAACAGCTATCATCATTGTTGAGCTAATACAAATATTGATGACTGATTTAACCAAGGCCAAAGCTTATCTGAGAGGTTATGGTCTCAAATACCATTAAATAAGCAAATAGATAATATGTAAAAATTTAGAAAGGGATGTAATAATATTGAGCAGTAAGGGTAAAACGACTGGAGAAAACAATAGAAAAACTTGAACACACGAATTGGAAGGTGAAAATTTCTTGATTCTCCCATATTCACAAGATAATCATTACTTGTACATTATAACTTTGATACAGAAAGTCAGAGTTTTACCCTCTTTAGTGGTGGTTTCTTGCTTTTTCATTCGTAACATTAATTCTGTACCATGAGCATTTCACCCTAGTTCATGTTCTCCCATCTTTCTTGATCATTTCATGAATAATTCTATGGGGTTTTTGTTGTTTATCAGTCGCCCTTTGTGGACATTAGGGTATTTCTCCTATTTTGCTGTTGGCAGCAACACATGGGTGAACATTCTCGTTATGTTGTTGGTGTCCATGTTGCTGTATTTCTTCTTGGAAGCATTGCTCCAAATGATCCCGTCGGTTCAAAATTTCCCTTTTGAGAAAGATTTCCTCATTACTTTTCAAAATAGTGCTCAAATATGGATACCATCAAATCATGTTACCCATTGATAATTATAATGCTGGCTGCTCCATGCAGTATGTTTTTTCTATTTATGGTTATGTTGTGTAAACTAAACTTTTGTAGAGAAAAATACTAATATGAATAGAAATAAAGGTTTTGCTTACCTTCTTCCTAATTGAGTGAGAATACTTGTTAGTCATAACTGTACTCTGGGTAATACAACAATGCACTTGGTTTCATTTTCTTTGTCTTTATTTTTTTAAGGAAAAAAAATCTCAGAGCTTTATTAAGGAATAGATGTTAAATTTTATTTAATGTTTTGTCATTTGTTGAGTTGTTTTTGTTAAACACTTATGCTCTGTGCCCAATAAAGCTGTTTACACTCACAGCAGAATGGCTTTTTAATTATTAGTTTAGACATCATATCTGGAGAATTCTGCTATGTATAAATATATGAGTTTTTGAAACCAGAATCTAAGCGAAGCATTGGATAACTGTGCTGCAAGAGGTATCTCTAAAGGTCTACAACTGTCTATTGAAATCCAGGAGATTCGCTTGACTGATTCAGGGAATGCTCTTGATTGTTAAATTTCATCCTTAACAATGTTTGTAAAGAAGCCCTTGTCTTACAGTGATGAAGCTGTGTTTGAAAGACTCAAGAATCATTATGAGACTTTTATTAACTAAATGTGCTTTCAGACAGACATTTGACCTAGTGGTTCAGATGCTTCTTGGCGCTCCCACATCCAGTATTGGAGTGCCTGGCTCCAGCTCATGATCTCAGTTTCCTACTAATGGGCACCCTGGAAGGGACAAGGTGATGGCTCAAGCACTAGAGTCCCCACCACCCACAAGGCAAACCTGGATTGAATTCATGGATTCTGGCTTTGGCCTGGACCAGTCTGATCATTGCAGACATTTGTGAAGGGAACCAGTGGATAGTAGGTCTCTCTCTCTCTCTCTCTCTCTCTCTCTCTCTCTCCCTCTTATTTTCTGTATCTCTTTGCATCTCAAATAATTTTTAAGATAAGCTATTATAAGAAAATAATCATAACTATACTTTTTCTTTTCCTTTCTAGAGGCACTGCAATTGCCGGCATCGTGTTTGGGATCGTATTTATCATGGGGGTTATTGCTGGAATTGCCATATGCATCTGCATGTGCATGAAGAACAACCGAGGTACCCGGGTGGGTGTTATCAGGACCACTCACATCAACACCATCTCCTCCTATCCTGGTAAGCTGATGTTTCCTCCTGAGGGAGGTGTCAGGTTGGTTAGTTATATGCTACTCCTTAAGGAAAGAAAGAAACATTAGCTATTCTCTCTTAAATAATCTGTGGTTTTCTAGGATATTTCTGAATGCATGTAGGCTGAAGCTGTAGCTTTGAATAGATTTCTTATACACAGGTAATAAAATCCATCTCATATTTGAAGACATATTTTCCATAGTTGTCTCATTGACTAAAGTTGCCATTCTACCAGAGTTAAGACAAATAGATAATTCACACCCACTGTATCTGTCAGTGAGTTCTGATAAGTAATTACAGAGAAACTGTAAGTTATATGTCTCAATAAACTGACATCAGATTCAGAAGGTATATATGCCTTCAGAAAAAGTATTGCAGAACGTTTTTATATGCTTTTATTTTGCAAAGAAAATACTTTTATTACAAAGTTCTTCACAAAGAACAGAGATAATATATGAATAATTTCACCAGTATTTGTTGACAATCTGCTAGGAGTTTCACATATAAATATATTCGGTACATGTGATTTCATAAAACAGTTCATTTTGCATTGCATGTCTTCAGTAGGGCTTTCTAAGTCAGTCTGTGCATGTATAATTTAACATAAAATTCAGGCCGGCGCCGTGGCTCAACAGGCTAATCCTCCGCCTTGCGGCGCCGGCACACCGGGTTCTAGTCCCGGTCGGGGCGCTGGATTCTGTCCCGGTTGCCCCTCTTCCAGGCCAGCCCTCTGCTGTGGCCCGGGAGTGCAGTGGAGGATGGCCCAAGTGCTTGGGCCCTGCACCCCATGGGAGACCAGGATAAGCACCTAGCACCTGGTTCCTGCCATCGGATGAGCGCGGTGCGCCGGCCGCAGCGCGCCAGCCGCGGCAGCCATTGGAGGGTGAACCAACGGCAAAAGGAAGACCTTTCTCTCTGTCTCTCTCTCTCACTGTCCACTCTGCCTGTCAAAAAAAATAATAATAATAATAAAAAAATAATAAAAATAAAAAAAAACATAAAATTCAGACAATTTCTAAATGTTACACACCCTCGGGAAAGTAATTTCCATAGTCATGTCCCCTCTTCCAGTTCCTATGGAAGAACAGGGTGCTTTCTCCATGCAGTCTGCCCTGTGTATCAGTTCCCCCATTCTTCCCTTCTCTGTTAGCCTTTTCTATCATCTTCAGCTTCAGGGATCATATTTCAGATGAATGAAAGAATGATCATGTCTCTTGTTCCTCTTGGTAGTTCTTCCTCTTCTCCAATCTCTTCATGTTGGAGGACCTTGGGGTGCAGTCTTGTGTCTCCTAGCATATTGTGTCGTTTCCCTTGGCCTTAAGGGGTTGTATCTTTTATATGCTAAAGGCAACCAAAGGAATCTATCTCTATCCCAAACCTCTTTTGTGAATTTCATATTTATTTTATCCATGTATTTCCATGTATACTAAATATGCCAGATTTAGCATGTCTAAAGCTGTTCTTCTGATCTTCCTCAAAACCTTGTTCTACCTGTGGCCTTCACCATTTCCAGTGGTGAGTTCTCTAATATTGAAGTTGCTCAGACCAAAGACCTTAGAGTCATCCTTGATTCCTCTCTTTCCCCCAAACTCCTGTGCAACCTACCCAGAAAACTGGGTTCAACTGGCAAAATGTATACAGTGCCTAATGACTGCTCACAAAGAGAAGTAGACACTGTCACCTCCCTAGGGGAAGTAACATGATGAGGTCTCATCTCCCATATTGTTAGAACATGCTGACTGGCTTCTTGGTTACCATCCTTGGAACCCGGAACCTATTCTTAACCCTCAGAGGTAAACATCAGATCGCTCCTATACTCACACTCTTCTGAAGGCTCCTATTTTCCCCAGAGGCAGAACTAAAGCCATAGGCTACTCATTCTATTCAAAGTGAAATACAAATTCTTTACAGGGCCTTCAAGAGACAGAGAGACAGAGAGAAAGGTCTTCCTTTGCCGTTGGTTCACCCTCCAATAGCTGCTGTGGCCAGCGCGGTGCACCGTGCTGATCCGAAGGCAGGAGCCAGGTGCTTCTCCTGGTCTCACATGGGGTGCAGGGCCCAAGCACTTGGGCCATCCTCCACTGCACTCCTGGGCCTCAGCAGAGAGCTGGCCTGGAAGAGGGGCAACCAGCACAGAATCTGGTGCCTGACCAGGACTAGAACCCGGTGTGCCGGCGCCGCAAGGCGGAGGATTAGCCTGTTGAGCCGCGGTGCCGGCCTTTACATGAATTGAATCCTTGTTGTGTTTCTCTGGCCTCCTTTCCTTTTCCTCTCCTTCTCCTTGCCACTCTGACCCCACCACTCTTTTTCCTTTCTCTTCAGTGGGCAAACAAATCACACTGTCATCTTAGAGCTTTGCCTGGAACACTGACTCCCTGACTTCGTTCAACTCTTTGATCAAAGGTCACTTCCTGAATGATACATGCCTTGAACTCTCATTTTAAGATTGTGGGGCTAGGCATTTGGCCTAGCAGTTAAGACACCAGTTGAATGACACCCATAATCCGAATTGGAGGGTCTGGGTTTGACAGTCAGCTATAGCTCCTGACTTCAGTTTCCTGCTAATGCAGACCCTGGGAGGCAGCAATGATGGCTCAAAGGGTTGAGTCCCTGCCACTCATGTGAGAGACCTGGATTGAACTGGTTCCCAGCTTCAGCCTGGTACAGGCCTGGTTAATATGGGCACTTTCTCTCATGCCTGCTCACGCACGCCTTCTCTCTCTCTCTCCCTTTCAAATAAATAAACAAAACATATCAGGTGGTATTTTAGTTTAAAAAAATAGGCAATATGTCCCTTACCTACAGCACCCCAATTTTCCTTATGCTACTCTACTTTCTTTCCCAGAGTACTTTTAGTCTTCTTGGTTAACATATGACTTACCTAATCACAATGCTTATTGTTCACTTCCTCCTTCTGGGATATTAATTTCCCAATGAGAAATCTGTATTATTTTTGTTGTCACTCTATCTAAAGGATGTAAGACTGGGCCTGCCATGTTGAGAGCCTTTTGCAGCATGTTGAATGAATGACAAACACAGTTCATGACAAGCCTTGATTTAGTCCTATATCAATACCTAGGAAAGTAGTCTCAAATTCCACCCTGAAATATGGAGCCTTTACTCATTACAAAAGCAATTTGCAATTTCCGATCTTCCTAACATGCCAAGAGTAATATTAGTATGAAGACGCTGGGACTAGGATATCAGATAAAACTATTTTTCATTCTTCACATCCCCCCATTTTTTCCTGGCTCATCCCATAACCCAAGAGAAGAATAGAGGAAAGTCAAATAAGGATTTTAATTGGAGAAAATTAATTAGAGAGAAAGCAGGGAACAGTGCTCCACAGATTACATTCTGGATACATAGTTGCTTGATCAAGAAACTTTAATTGAAATTAAAGTTTAAAATATTATATAAACATTCATAAAACTAAAATATTTTATGAGATTTTTGAAATGTTTTATGGAATATTTTATACTTCTGTAAGTTCAAACTTTGACTAAAATTTAAATGTGAGGTTATGTGTTTTTTTGGGGTTGAATTTTTTATTTCAGGCATAAAAACATGTTTCCATAACTTTATAACGGCATTTATACTGACAGATATAACAGCAGCATGTTATATTTTCAGTAAGTGCATTGTTTTGGGAGCTAAATAATGCAAGAAACATAATGAACCTTATGGCGGAAATGTTTCTGTGCAAAAAGACTAATTCTTCAAAAACGTAATATGCTTGATTACTTTTCATTTCCTTCCCACAGTCACTAATTAAGCTTTTACCTAAAGGATCAAGAAACAACACATAATAGTATTGAATAATTTTCAAAATCTTTCATCTGTGGAAATACAAAAGACCTTTACCCACATTAATTAATTAACCCTGTAATAATTGATATAACAAACCACCGTATTGAGTTGTGTGGTCCAACAGCCCAGAGACCAGAAAAATGAGAGCATCATTTCATAAAATGAAAGTGCTCAGGGTGAATGTGTTCAGTCGAGAACCCTACAATGAGCATAATTATTCTGCATCAAGGAGAAGAAAATGCCACACCTGGCCATTTGCTGACAATGACCTTCCATAACTAAGTTTTTCACTTCTGCGTGATTGGATAGAACAAGTGTCCTCTTTAGTTGAAATTATTTTTAGAAATGATCGCTTTGCGTATAAGGATTATCTGTCAAATTTTACATTTTCTCCACTTTCTAGTACTTCATTGTAAACAAAGGAAAGTTATCATGTTAACCCTTTTTTAAAAGGTATATTTAGATGATACTTACACATCTGAATAAAAGCTGCACAGTAAAACCATAACAAAAGGTTTGTCAAAGATGTAAAAACCAAATGCCAACAAAATGAAAGCAGATTTCAATGCCATCAAGGAAATTGATATCTGAAGTACATCTTGAGTCCTCTGGAGCTGATAGATGGTTGATGATAGGTAGGTGTTGGGGAGGGAATGAGAGAGGAGAAAGGAAGAAGGGAGAAGACAGGTGAGGGCTTTTCCTAATAGAAAAATGCCGAGGGATGAATGTAGAAGGAAGTTGTGGAATTGGAAAAAATTATCATTTTAAGCAATCATAAGAAAAGATTTCAGACAAAAACCATCGGCAGACTCTAAATTCAGCAGAGATGGTTGTCAAATAGTAGGATATTAGCAGATCTTGAAGTGCTTACCAGATTCCTTACCACTTGTAAGGTGGAAAATAGTAGCTGCAGGACGGGGAGCCAAACAACATCTTGCCCAGGTAATGGAAGACAACACCAAAGAATGACAGAGGGGCTTCATGCACCTTGGTTTGCGTTACTCCAAAGATGATACCACTGAGTGTATGTAGCACTCTGAGAGTTCACAGTCTGAATCTTAACATGAAAAACATCTGACAGACCCAAGTTGAGTAATACTGTTATTAACTTAACAAATGTTGACCCTAGGGACAGGCATTGTGACATAGTTGGTTAAGCCACCATTTGGGATACCTACAACTGTATCAAAATACTGGTTTGAGTCTGGGCTCCTCCACTTCTGATCTAGCTTCCCTCTGACGCATCCTGGAAGGCAACAGATGTTGATTTGACTGCTTGGGTCCCTGCCACCCACAGAGGAGACTTAGATAGAGCTCTGGGTTCCCAGCTTCCATCTGGTCTCACTCTGGCTGTTGAAATTTGAGGAGTGAACCAGTGAATATATTTCTCTCTCTCTCGCTCTCTCTCTCTCTGGCTTCCTGTCTCTGTGTGTTTTTCTGCTCTCAAATGAATAAAATTAATAAAGGCTTTTGGCTTGAAGATACAACTCCTACTGGAAGTGAAAAAGCAGCTGTTATGACTGTGGTGAAATCTTCACCCAGGTAACCATTTTAGTGTGAATCAATGAATTCAAACATGAAGTGAGAAAGCCTTCTTGGATGGCATAGAAAATATACTCACAGACTTAATACCGTAGACAAAATTTATCAATGCATTATATTATAAAGTAGAGCTACAAGTGCCAAACTCATGAAGAGTTTTGCTATAAAATGAGCAAAATGTTGGGATGCATATGAGCTCAAGATTTTTTTTTCCAGTGGAGAAATTCAGATTGTGGTGTCTTGTATTTCATTGGTATAAAGATGGGAAAGATAGAGAAGGAGACTGATGAAGGCAGAGAAGATAGATGGGATTATTGAAAATTGGTATCATTGAATGTAAGGAAGAAAGAGATCCCATATACAAACAGAGGGTCCCGCCTTCAATGGAATCAGAAACCATTCATCAATTATATCAGAGACAGGACGTAAGTCAGCATAGAGGTAGTAACATGCAGATTGGATGTTCCATGTATGGGGACATTTTTCTGCTGTGCTGTTTTTCCCAGTGAAATAAGAAACAACTTCTCTGCTGCGAATGAGGAGGGCCACGGAGGTGTTTAAAGGGAATGAGCAAGAAGAAATACTAGGAACTGGCATTGTGGCATAGCAATAAAGCCATGCCTGTGACACTGGCATCCCATATGGATGCAGGTTAGAGGCTCAGCTGCTCCACTTCCAGTCCAGCTCCCTGCTCATGTGCCTGGAGAGACAGTGGAAGATGGCCCAAGTACTTGAGCCTCTGCACTCATGTGGGAGACCCAGAAGAAGCTCCTGGCTCCTGGCTTCAGCCTGGCCCAGCTCTGGCTGTTGAGGCCACTTAGGAAGTAAACTGGAAGATGGAAGATTCATATTCTCTCTCTCTCTGTGTCTCTCTGTCTCTCTCACTGTCTCTCAGTGGACCTCAACTTTCACACAAATAAGTATATCTTTAGAACCAGTGGATGGAAGATTCTCTTTTCTCTCTCTCTTTCCCTGCCCTCATCCCCCCAGTCCTCTTTGTCACTCTGCTTTTTTAAATAAAGTAAATGTTAAAAAAAGAAACACTAAAACAATATTATCAAAACGGAGATGTGAAATGATTGAAGAAATATGTAAGGTCCACCACACTTAGGAAAACGGTCATTCACTTAATGAAGTGAGAGCAGTCATCATGATTGTGTGTTTTTCTCCTGCCGTATTATGCCTCTGGATATACATCCAAGGTAGCCAAAGTGTTGAATTTAATCAGTGCTGGCATGTGGCCATGCAATGGGAGCGATAAAGTGATAAGAACACTGACAATAGAGACAGAGACGTGATTTTAGTGCTGGACCATAAATCTATGCTGAATGAAGATATATGAAGCCTAGAAAGAGATGGAATCAACTTAATTTTTTTTTTTAGTTGGCTATCACTAAATTGAAAATCTGGGTGAGATCCAAAATGCAGAGGAATAGGTTTTCTAGAAAGATAAATGCTCTATGTTTGTAGATTAAGATGTACAAAATAGTACAATAATTAATTATGATGAAGGTGAGGAAAAGATATGCAAAAGAGTCAAAAGATTGAGAAGCAGGCTTATTGTGGGTACTAAAATACTAAAAATGATAATAGAAGCCATTGTGGAGAGAAAAACTGTGGACCAGAGGCTAAGTCTTTAGTGAATAATGGTTTGCATTAGGGAGGTCTGCAGATATAGAAAGCAAGGAGGAGTAGAGGGTAGCGTGTGTGCTACCAAAGAGCTCAGGATTTTAAACAGATAGAAGAGGTTATGGTTTAAAAAATGTCTGCAAAGATCACAGACGTCTTGAGCACTTTCTGTTCCACAAGGTTGTTGGATGTGGGAGGGAAGAACAGCTCTGATTGTATTGCTATCACAGAAGCCATCGTCTCATGGGAAATCAGATTCTAATCAGAGTCAGAGGTGAACTGAGTGCTCCCTTCTACCCAGGGAGAAAATGATCTCACACATTCCTCTTCCTTCTGAAAACTCAAAAATCTGCCCTCTCCAACCCCTTCCCAACCCTGTCTCACTCTTAGCAGACGATATTTTTCAACCCACCCTAGTTCTGTGAGAAAGCAGACAGAATCAGAAGAGCACATTCCTCTGTTCTGGCCTGGGTTACGAGGAGAGGAAACGCGAGGAATGAGGGAGCACCAGACAATTCCAGAAGCAGAGCAAAATGGGGCGGGAAGTTCAGGGAGCCAATCAGATGAGATGTGCAAAGCCTCCCAGGAAGAAGGGTCCATGGAGAAGGATGTTCTGGGAGTTTGTCCTCCTGGTGACAGAGGGAGCAAAGCCTTCATAGAACCTGTCATGATGTTGCCTGAGAGGAAAGGGAACGACGGGTGTAATGCATCTTACTGTCAGTCTATGACAGGGGAAAGTGGTTGGTATATTTGTGTGGGGTGGGGGCCAATGCAGGTCTTGCCAGGACTTTTGTGGGCCTTTACAGAAACCTTTTGCCCTAAGTGAAATGTAGGCAAATTTTGAGTAGTGGGATTTGTAGGGTAATGGAGAAGCAAATTTACTCTCAGCAATAATATTAAAAATTGTCTTTAAAATAAGTAATGGAGTTATTCTGTCATGCCAGGTATTTAAAGCCAGTAATAATTAAAATGAGGTGTCTCTGATACAAAAAGATACACTTTGGTAATTGGAATAATACAAATAAATTATAATTTATGTACTCTAAAGATGACATGACAAACTCATGTGAAAAATGAAGGTTGTTAAATAGATAATTTGCCTAACCAAATAAAAAAATTAGAAAAAATGAACTTAGATGTAAGACTATATCAAATAAAATACTATATATAAATAAACCATTAAGTATATTTTAAGTAATAAGTAGAATGACATGTATCAGATATCTGAAAAAGAAAGCTAAGTATTATACTTGGAAAAAACACAAAACAGTTAAAAAATGAATAACTATGTTTTGTTATATACAATTTTAGTCTTTAATATCTCAATAAGGGACACATTATATAATAAAAAAACCATTTGACCAAGAGTTATTCTTGAGAAAAAGATAAATAATGTCATTTGATTGCTTATATTGTGCTATCCTAATTATTTCTCATTCTAATTAAAATTCCAGTTCATAAATTATCAGGCCAAAATGAAAAGTTCACCCAAATTCTACATAGCAGACAAGATGTAAAAAAAAGTCAAACCCAGCTGTTATCAAAGAAAGGTGAAAACTGTGGAATACTACTCAGCCAGGAAAAGAATGAAATCCTGTCTTTCACACCAAAATGTATGGATCTGGAGACCACTACGTTTAGTGAAATAAATCAGTCCCAAGTGACAAACATGATATATTTTCTCTGATTTGTCGTAGCTAATATGCCTAGTACAAAAATGTAATGTATATAAGCAAAATTGACATTTTGAGATTTGATTATTGTGTATAGCCATTGTGTATATTCTTGAAGAAAAGTGGTTTTTCTATTTAAAAATGAAGTTTTAGTAAATTACCAAAATATTAAATGATAGCGTGCCTGTATGCCTTGCTGTTCCCCTTGCAAGGTGAAGCAATTATTTTTGAAAATAATTTCACAATGTGCACTAAGCAATAAAATTTACATGCTACTTAAGCAAGGTGATCAATTCCTGAAATTTTATTCTAAAGAAATAATTCAAAATCATTTTAAAGTCTCTGCGTAAGAATATATTTATCACTCATTTATTTATAATAATAAAAATATTTAAACTCAAGGTAAATGAACTGTCAGGGGAATAATCCCATCATGAAAAAATGAAGCCACTAACAAATAAATTAATGAAGATTTGTAGAAGAATGAAAAAGGCTATTTTTGTAACTCTAATAAAAAACCTGCAGCAGGCTAACACTTCAAATAAAAGAGGTTTATTCTGACCCACAATTCTGTAGGTAAAAGGTCTTCTCTGGTGATGGCCCTCTTGCAGAGTAAGTCCCAAGTGGCACATGGCGTCACATGACAAGACACGGGGAGTGAGTGCCCGTGTTTGGGTAGAAGACCTGTGGTCGCTCTCCCTTTTTATGTAAAGCCACTACCAGAATGCAGTCATGGGGGCTCCACACTCCTGATTTTTATCTAATCCTGATTCCTTTTCAAAGGCTTCATCACCACTGGATTAAGTCTTCCCTCTTATTGCTTCACAATAGGGAATATATTCCAACACCTGCAGCTTTACAGACACTTAAGCCATATGCAAACCACAGCAAAGGCTAATGTCATAATACAAAGCAAAAAAGCCTGCCTCATTTTATGTGAGTACAGGGAAATAATTATACACGAATGACTAGAAGAAAGCATATAAAGGTATTGCTTTTTAAATTGGGATTTAAAAACTATGGATGATTGTCTTGTTTCTCTAATTTCTAAATGCATCCTCCCACCACATCAGCTTTAGAGACATTCATCTGAGTGGGATGAAAACGTTAAATTTCTCCTCTGAATTTCATAGCATCCCTAAATCTTTTAATATTAGAGACAACCACCCCAGACATTGAGGATAAATGGCATATTTACCCTATTTAAGTCAGAGAATTGGGATTTTAGTTATGAAATGATTTCAGAGGCAATGTTACCTCCAGCTTTATCTATACATCTTTTAAAGATGATTTGACCTATAAAAAAGAGCAAAACCTCTTAAGATTAATCAGGGAATCTGAATTTGAAAGCTTAAAAATTTACTTTCTAGTGAAACCTGTGAAACCTTATTACCTGCAAGAAAGAAAGAAGTATTATTTCAGAACCTTTTCCAGTGGTTGATAGTCTAAAAGAGTTTTTTTTTTTTAAATACCACTTTTCAACATCGGATCACTACTTTACCAAAATTCAAAGGTTATAGGAATGAAAAAATCACTGTTTCCCATCTTACAATTTCTGTTCAACATGCAGCTGCATAAACCATAGGGACTCTCACTGATGTGTCCTCCAGTAGTGTTCATGCAGATGGCAGAATACAAACACTTTGTTAGCAATGCACAAACACACACTGTGGCTTCATGACAGGGAATAATGTGGATCATAATTAGCAGGCCTGTGCTCCTTGAGTGGGACGCAAGAAAAAGCCGCAGCATAGAAATAAGGTGGAATCGCATGCTTGTAAGAAACAGTTCAATGGGTATCCAGCCGGATCTGCCCATTTTACAGGGAGGCTAAACATCCATTTTTGGCTAGGATGAATGTCATTATAAAGCTCTTTGTCTCACTTCTCCAAGATAGAATGAAGCAGGGCAGTGGATGTGAGGCAGAGGGACTTTGTGTTTAAACTCCATAGGGGTTAGTCTGGTTTGTTATAGAAAACAGAACTTGGTATACAACGTGATTTAAAGCTACAACTAGTACTCAAAGAGTATGCTTCACTCTAGGATGCTATGTGAGGGCAAATGGTTTAAAATCTTTTCTTAACACATACTAAACTGAACTCCTGTATACAAAGAGAATTGAAAATGAATCTGAATGGGAATGAAAGGGGAGAGGGAGTGGGTAAGGGGGAAGGGTAGCGGGGGGGGGGGGGGGGGGAGGTATGGGTGGGGAAGTCATTGCAATCCACAAGTTGTACCTTGGAAATTTATATTCTAAATAAGAAGAAAAAAAAAAAAAGAAAACAGAACTTGGAGTAACCCAGCTGCTGGGGGTCTGAAGAAACCATGCGCACTCTTGCTGATTGACTGGGCTATGTCATCAGCTGAAAGGGCTGCTCAGCCCGACTAGAAACCTGTCAACGGAATAGTGCTCAGGGGACATCCACTCAGTTCTGTGGCTCCATCTTCCTCTTTTCTCAAAGTGACCCAGTTTTCCAGGTATAGGGGGATCAGAAAATGGTCTAAATCATCAAGCTCTTACACAGAGAGGCAAGCCAAAGGGATTTAGAAGAAAACACAGTTTTCAACTGCCTATCAAGGGAGGCCCTATGTTTGTGCCTGTTCATCAGAGCGTCACCAAATCTTGGAAGGTATTTAGAAAAGTTGAATGAAATCTTTGTTCTTTTCTGCCATTCTTATATTAAAACATTGACCAATGGGGCAAGCATTTGCCCTAGGAGTTAAGATGCCTATGTCCTGTATCAGTGTGCTTGGGTTGGATAACTGGCTTCTGCTTCCAGCTTCCTGTCAATGCAGACCCTAGAAGGCAATAGTGATGGGTCAAGTGGTAGGGTTCCTGAAATCCGATGGACATCTGGATTGAGTTCCAGACTCCTGACTTTGCCTTGGCCCAACCCCGGCTATCATGGGCATTTAAGGAGTGAACAAGCAGATGGGAACTTTCTCTCTCTCTCTCTCTCTCTCTGTCTCTCAACTATATAAAATTTTTCATTAAGATTGATTATAGAAAAAAATTGTCAATTCTTTCCATTATTTTGTTACTAATCTTGTGATTTAGGCTACATTCATAATTAGCAGCTAAGGCAGTTTCTTAGTAGAATCAGGATCTGGTAATGGTCCATGGGTGATGACCCATGGCAGTCATCAGATTGGCTGCTGAAGAGTTGCTCAGCTATTGCAGAATAATTGGTTCTTAAAGCCGTGGATGAGTTTAAGCTCAAGCAGTCTCTCTTCCAGCTTTGGAGATGGGAGTGAGATCACTACAAAATAGACATACATACATAATCATCATAAAGTGTATACAGTGTGATTGAAAAGCACAAAGACATATATCACAGTAAAAATTAAAGAAAATTTTCTAATAAAATTAGAAAATTAAATTCTTTACTCTCACTCTCAAACCTGCTTATTCTCCTTTTGTACTTTCCTTCTTATTTCTATAACTCTGAATTATGGGGGTTCCCTACTGGATACCTAATACCTTGACCCTTTCTTTCATGTCCTTCATCACCTAGGCATCACCATCATTTCTTTCATCACCTAGGCACTTGGCTGCTCAAGGTATCGTATGGGATTTTTTCGCTCACTGAGATGAGTGTCTAATAATCTCACACATATGCCTGTACATCACCCCACTTTTTCTTCAGTCTTCCTCAGTCCATAGTGCTGAGAAAGCTGGCTTCCCAAAGCATATTCAATAGCATATTCAAAAGCTGATTCATCACCACCATGAGATCAGCTTTGGTACAACAGTTAAGATGCCACTTGAAATGTCATTCCATATCAGAGTGTCTGGTTCAAGTTCCGGCTCTGCTTCCAGTCCAGCTTCCTGCCAAACATCCCTGGGAGGCAGCTGGGGATGGCTCAAGTAATTGTGTCCCTGCCACCCATGTGGGAGAATCGAATTGAGTTCTTGGGTCCTGACTTCAACATGACCCAGTTCTGACTGTTGTAGTTATTGCAACATTTGTTCCATCAGGCAGATGGAAGACATCTGTCTATTTGCCTGTTTCTGTGTCTCTCTCTGTTTCTCTCTGCCTTTCAAATAAAATTAAAATAAATGAATTTTTTAAGACTCATCTTGGAGAGTATGCAACCAGACTCCATTAATCTTTTCTCATTTCTTCCCTCTAGGTACTTTTTGCTTAAACAAAAATGTTAACTTACTTCTGCTGAAACTTGCATGATTCCTCAGATTCCTCTCTCTCCACCCCTTCAGCATCATCTTCCCCAAAAAAACTTTCATCGATTCTACATAATCTGACCCATGGCACCACATTTTAGAGCCTACCCCCTTTCATGCATGTGTCCTTTGACCTGATAAAGCTAAGAATTTTATAGACGAAAATTATGTCTCTTCCCAAAGTATGCAGCCCAGTGGCTCAACACAGTAGACCCTCAAATATTTGATCAATTTCTGATGCTCTTTTCCTTTGCTTTTTTAGTGGCACCACCCCCGTACAGTTGCGACTACGAGATGGAATACTGTCCAGACTTGCCCCCTCCATACTCCCCAACCCCACAGGCATCAGTACAGCGCTCTCCACCTCCTCCTTACCCTGGAAATTCAAGGAAATAATCCTCCAGAACAGAATATGTGCCAATCAGTGACCTTCCCTGGAATAAAATGCCTCTACTCAGAAATAGGCAGGAAAGGGTTTTCCCTAAGGAAGGTGTTTTGGGTCAGCTAGTATTTGAGGCAGAATGTTCCCATGAAGAGATATGGGGTTCTGATCTTGCTCAGAGCTGTCCCCATCACTATATTTTAAGAGATTTACTGATTCACTTCAGCACATTTGAGAGAAGAGTAATGAGATTGACAGAATATCTGATAGCCATGTTTTTTAAGGTCTATTTGAAGGAAATTTCAATATTGATTCTGGAAAGGAGAAGACTTACACTGAACAGAAGAATGGCCCAGGCCATACAAGGAAGCAACTCTATTCTACATAGCTCTGAAAGTTGGAACTAGAATGTTTATTCCTTCATTCATCAACAATGTATAATGTGTGCCTGAAAGCCCACTACATGCCAGGCACTGTGTGGGGCACTAGATGGAAGTTTGAGGACAGGAACTTTGATTTTGCTTTTAAAAAGAGCAGCTGGAGCTTCCTCATCAACTGGCTCAATTTGTGACACTTCCCTACTACCAAGACTTCAGAATCCAGCTAACCATCTGGTAGAGAACTACTCCAGAAGTGGTTTCTGCCTCATGTATATGTGGGTCCCTTGCACCCTCAAAGCTCTGCTTATATTTTGCGTAGGTGTGAAGTGAATCTTTATCTCCTGGAATGATATTTATTTAACTTGAGAGCTAAAACAGGATCAAAGGGATTCAACAACTGCTTGAAACCAAGAACTCTTCGACTTCAGCTACTGCCATCTAAAAATTATCTGGCCTTGGTCAATGAATTCAAAGATTTTCCAGCTGTGGCCAAAAAAAAAAAAATTGTAACAAGTTCCATAGGCAACAACTACTATGCTTCAAAGTAAAAGATGAGAAGCCAAATGTCACCATGGGATTTCGTGTCAGGGAGCAAGATCTCAGGACTATCATGAAGACTGTGCAAGCTTACAAAACAAAGAAAGGGAAACAAAATTTGGGTTCCTGTCTTTGGAATTCCATTCAAATGTAGCTTAGACATTTTTTCTTTCTCTTTTACAGAACTTTGATAATATATGCTACTGAAAAAATATACACTTAATGGAAAAGGATAAGGTACTGACATCAGATTGTTGCCTTTTATCAAAATGCAAATTTTATGAAGTGCCTACCTTTAGATATAAAAGGATTTCATAAATAATTCTTATGTGCCATATTTTGCTGCAAGTGATATTAATATTAATCTTTCTATGTGGGTCCTTACATGTGTTTAAAAATTGCATGAAAGAGGACTTCAAAATGTCAGTGGAAAATGGAGTTAAACAATATGCACATTTTCTATGAACTTTTTAAAGCTCCCCCTCCCTTTGTACTCGGCCTTGAGACAGATGATCAGATTTTTGTGTCACTTACAATTAAATCTAAAATATTTAATTCAAGATTATCATCATATTTAGTCAATATCATCATCAATTTAGTCAAACTGCAAGACAGTGCCCAGAATTTTGCTGAATAAAACAACCAAATAAAAATGCCTTGTTATAAATTATACTACCTAGAGTTGTGATTAGGAAACTTAATATGTTTCCTATTTTACTCTTAAAAATAACACTAAAATAGAAATATGTTGATTTGACTGAAATAAAGTCTAACTGTCTATGAGATCTAAATGCTAGATATGATTTGAATGACTTTCTTGATGTTCAGGCACTGACCATTTTCCTCCATTTGAAAATGCAAAGTATTCACAACTTCCACGCTATTCTAGTGAGGGATTCCCTGACTTACATGAAGTTTCTAAGCACAGTTTTATTAGTAGATATGTTTTAATTTATTTCTCCTCTGCAAGTGTGATGAGACCCACTTACACTGCAGCTGTGTTGCTCAAAGTGCCAGGGTCTCTTTGATGTGATAACTTTTTGTTGCAGATACACCATATATTCTTTATGAATGAGAAACTGAAAAGATCATGTTTAGTATATGCCTTTTATGTTCTTCAAATACTACCCGCATAAAAGCCATTTGAGTCCATATCATCTCTCTTCTTAGAGTTGTTTATGGCTGCCCTGAAGGCATCCCACAAGCCCATAGGCCTAGAAGGGACGAGTATTTTTACTATTTGTATTTAATGTCAGAATAATATAAACGTTCACGTTACCAGTATAGATTTTTGGATTTCACTGATTGTTTTCATAGATTATGTTCTTTGGGAGAAAAATAGTATATGATGTAAAAGCTTTGAATTATGATTATTTAAAAACTAACATATTTGCTATGGCCAAAGTGTTTACAATAAGCAATAAAATTAAAGAACCCATTATAGTAAGGGTTATATTTTAATTGTCTTGAGTGCATTTTTTTCACCTCCATTCCTGCTTATTTAGCCACTTTTTCTGTATAAAAAGCATAAACTTTATTTTGAATCCTGTCCCCTGCCTGTGTGATTTAAGACAGGCCACTTTGTCTCTCTGATATTCAACTGGCAATGTAAAATGAAAATGGGTATTATTGGGTTTTGTGAAAATTGGATGAATATGTGTAAAATTCTAAGTATAGAGTCTGGCATGTAGAATATATTCGATAAGTAGGAGCCAAGAATAAATCAACAAATGAACAATATGAGAACAGTTTCTAGAACTGTGCTGTATTACAGAGTGGTCCCCAGCAACATATGGGCATTTAAATTAATTACAATTAAGGAAAAGTACAGTTTCTTTGTCACACTATCACCATTTCAAGTGCTGCATAGCCTTGTATGGATAGTGGCTACCTGGTGGATAATTCTGCTCTAGAGAAATCTATGTAAAATGCAATTAAATAGCAAGAAGTGATTGATGATTCTCCAGGGAGAACTATGGACTTTGTCAGTTGATTATGATGTCCTTCACTGATATGTATGTAGACAGCATCGCCATAAAAGCAAGGCTGTGACCTGCGGGAACCCAGGAGCCATGAGAGACTCACCTTAGCTCTCTCCAAATCCAGGAGAGGGAAAGCTCTTGGAATAACTGAAGAGCTGTTGGTAGAAGGCAGGCTCTGGATCTGGTGTTAGAGCGGGGATACAGAATTGCAATCTGTTTTCAGAATCAAGTCAATTCTGTAGCTGCCTTCTGCACTCTAGAAGCCACCACAGGAGTTTCCAGGGCTGCCCACATCTTCCTAAGGTACACTACTGTGCTGTGCCCTTCTGTTTTTTCATTATCCTATTCCTTCCTTACCTCCAAATAAAGGAGAGCAAGACTTACAGCATACAAGCACACTTTACTCTGTTTGTCCTTGTTTAGCCAAAATCATTTATTCCAAGCCTTGGCTATAGGTGAAGTGGGATCTGGCACAATCCAGATGATGCATTTAGCCTATCACATACTGAAGCTCTTGGTGCTATTTTTTGAAAAAAATTATTATTTGAGAGACAGAGAGCTCCCATCTTCTGGTTCATTCCACAGATACCTGCAATACCTGCAGCTGGGGCTGGAGCCTAGAGCTGGGACACAGTTCAGTATCCCATGTGGTTCACAGGAACCAATGACTTGAGCCATAACCATGCTTCTTAGTGTACACACCAGCAAGAACCTGGAGTCAGAAGACAGAGCCAGGAATCAAACCCAGGCACTCAAATGTTGGACCTGGACATTTTCACTGGAATCTTAGTAGGTCAAATGGCTGTCTCCATTTTATTTTTTACCTTACTTGAAACAGCCAACACCAGAATGCCAAAGTCAAGTGATCTTCAAGCTCATCATGGAGGCTTCTCAGGGCTACCAGATCCTCAATTAGAGCATGCATGAATGGGCAATTTTTATTTTATGATCAGTTTCAAGCTGCAAGGGTGAGTATGAGCTTGTCCAGTGTTTTTCTGTTGTGACACCACTATGCGGGATGTTTCCGTTCAAGTGACGTAACTTTGAATAGATCCTCAGATGATTCTTATTCTACTGTACTCCAACCCTGCTCCTGACTTTGACACCCTCTCATGCAGAAGAATAAACCAAGACTTCAGGACAAGAGACAATTTGTTTTCTCTCTCATTTCTATCATTTTTAAACTAACTGTTCTGGTCCAACTTCCTGAATTTCAATAGTTTCAGTTTCATCAAAATGTGTGAATAGCACCACTCTTGCTAGGTTGTGGCAATGAATACAAACACTGTATGTAGAGTATACACAAAGTTCCTATCCAGGTTGGTGACTCAGACACATACAAATCTACATGCATATTCTCTTTCCAAACTTTGTGCTCCGCTCCCAAGCCTTCCACTTCTACAATCAGGGATGCCAAATAGCCACTTCTGTGTAACGGATTAGGGACTTGAAACAACATTAATTATCTCCATTTCCGTAGATCTGAATCCAACATGGCTTATTTGGGACCACTGGCTCAGGAACTCTGACAGTTGGCAGTCAGCTGGGGAAGGATCTGCTTCCAAACTCCTGCCCACACAGTCACTGAGAAGATTCCATTCCTCTGTGGCTTTTGGCTAGAGGATACCCCCAATTCCTTACCACATGCTCTCTCCTTGGGACACCTTCACTGGGGTCCATTTGCTTCCCCAGGGCAAACAAGCACTAAGAGCCACAGAGTGAGAGGTGCTGGTAAAATAATGCTAGCAAGGCAGGAGTTGCAAGCTTCTGAAGTCTCATCTTGGAAGTGCTATCCCGTCACTGTTAACCATATTCTGCTTCTCAGAATCAAGGCATCAGGTTCAGTTCACACAAAAGAAGAGAGGATTACATGAGGACACAGAAAGCCAAGTCAGAGAGCTTTTTGGGTCAGCATAACAGTCAGTGTACCGTAACAAGGATATTTTATCTCATTTTCCTTAATCCATTATTTGGAGTTTGGGCAATGCAGAAAATAATACCTTCCCTCTAACAAGAATGTGCCAACTCAACAGCTGAAAGAAACCCAGCGCTGTGTTTAGCTGTGATCAAATTGCCTTAATGGAACTGACAAGGGTAGAATGGAGCCAGCAACATTCAAGGGCCATGCCATGCTAACTGGATAAGTGCCACATTCCTCAGGAATATTGAAAACACACACGCAAAGTTTGTATTTCTGATACACTTCATTTGTGAACTGCACAAAAGCACATCACACTTGGCAGGAAATGAAATACACCACACATCACATACCTTGATGGGCAAGTCCTAACGTAGTCCCAGTTTTAACCTTTGTTTCAGCTTTGTCCCAAGATAGTTCATCTTCATCCAGGAAAGAATTCTGAGACAAGTTTCCAGATGAGTGTTCACTGGATCAAGTTGCTGCTTAACCTCATCCTGAATAGTTTTGCTAATGATGAAGAAATAGCAAATCCTAGGATATGTAAGCCACCACGCAGGCCTGTGTTAGGAAATCTTGCTTTCTCTGGATGCATGATGGAATAACTGGTTACAAACGCTATTCACAGTCCTCCTCTTCTTACTCAGGCATGAGCCTGTGTCACTGATGTTTCTAAATGTGATGAAGAGACTGGGGCATCGTTTTCTGAACGTCTGGTAGTAGATGATAAATGTCTATGGAATCATGTATTGTTTCTATAGTCTTAAAGATAGATATTTTTCTGACTAAAATACAAAAACAATCATTTGATCTAATGTCCTGTTTTTGTGCATTCTTATCAGTTAATGTCTTGATTATCACACAGTTTGTGTGACATCTTTCCTGTGGATTTGAAAGCAGTTCAGTGTTCAGAGCCCAACTCCTTCTACTTAACTTGTGAAAATTCATTTGGAGATCCTCTTCCCCCCAAGTCCCTCACTGCCAACTGAACCCATGCCAATTCCTTCCTTCCTTGCCTGGGAGTAGATAAGCTTCACATATATTCTGTGGAAACTCTCCTTGACTTTCCAGATCCAGCTAAAGGGCACGTTCTCTGAGCAGAGAACATGAGTAGTTCTGTAGTCAGAACGTGATTTCCCTTCTTTATTTTGGACCCCTAGTAGGTTTGTCACAGATTGGATAAAATGTCTGTTTCCACTATAAGGTGGTTAGTTCTTTGAGAGCAAGAACTGTCTCTTAGGCATTTGAATTCTCCAAGGGGTGCCTACTGGATATATGAAACACAAAATGAATGATTATATTTGACATTAATGAATGGCAAGAATTTGGGAAGGTGTTTATAGTGAATAGATTACTCTAAGCAGGGCTCATAATCCAATGTGTGGGTCAAAGAATGGACAAAAGACTAGAGTTTTACTGTTGTTTAATGAATGCCACACATCAATCCAGATACCAGTGAATTTTGTCATGAACCACAGGATGAACACACGTCCAATATGTGGGAACAAAATAATATGCCACTTTGGAAAAGGTACCTTTATAATTCTCCAGAGTAAATTGAGTTTCTCATTTTTTACATAAAAGATACCAACTAATATCAGAAAAGAGATAGCCTTATAAATCACATTTCTGTAGAGTGGATTTTAGGGTACTTTCAACTTCAGAATCAGTGTCCAAAGGAGTCAGTAAAGGCATTTTTACTAAAATAGCATGCCATAGATTTTACATTAGTACTTCTTCAGGCAATGTTGAAAAATTACTGAATATTTTAAAAAGGGAAACAACTAAAACCAGTTGGAATGGACAATAAAATGACAACCAGATTTTGTGCTATTATTATTTCATATATGTGGAAAGCAATCATGCAATTATCCAACTTCTAAAAAGCAGAAATAACTTTGCATAAACATTAATTCCCAATGGAATCATCCACAGGAATGTGTTACCTTCAATAATAACACAAAATAGTTGTGTGTGTATGTGTGTCTTTGTGGAAGCATTGTTCAAAGTAATTTAAATTTAATTTACATTCAATCCTCTGCCAACTTGCTGATGTGTTACCATTATCTCCATTCTTAAGAATTAGAAACTGTAAAAGTGTCACTTCATAGTCCAAATTGTTTTTCTTTCAAAAAGGTAAAGTTTGAATGCTGCAAAGAAAAACAGGCATATTTACTCTATTTGTAAAAGAGACCTGCAGTGCTGCCTTCCCATGGACATGGACACTGCCTTTCCAAGACTTGAGCTGCAAGTGGATGATTGTGCAGGTTTGAACAGGCTCAATGACTCATACTCTTCACTTTGTCCCTCTGTTGTAATTCATCACTTAGCGTCCATCAGTTCCAGTTTTTGTGTACACTGTGGACAAGACAGAGAATGAAAGGACTCTTTTATCTCTGGGACACACCTGGTCCCAATGGCCACCTTCACCTATTATCTCCCAAGTTGACTTTCACCTGCATATAAGAAACCACTATAAATTTTCCATGGATGCTCTATATATTTCCCTTTGACAATGATGAAAGAATGAGTCAATGTTTATAGGGAAAAGATAATGAGGCAGTACACTTGAGAAAGGATGTACACTTCTAACTAATTTTTCAGGCAGTCACGGATGCTAGTAAGTGTAATAGAACAAACAATAAAAATTGACACAGCTGTCCCTCCTATCCACAATTTTGCTTTCCAAAGATTCAGTTACCTGTGGTCAACCTCAGTCAGAAATTATTGAGTGGAAAAATCCCAGAAATAATTCATGAGTTTTAAATCGCACATCATTCTGAGCAGTGTGGTGAAATCTTGCACCAGTCCATTTTGTCTCACCCAGGACATGAACCATCACTGGTCATCTGGCTCCGCTCCCTGTACTACTCTCCTGTCAGTCACTGTGTCTATCAGATCTTGTGATTAGATCGGCTCTCATAGTATCATAGAGCTTGTGTTCAAATTACCCTTAATTCACTTTATAATGGCTATAAGGGGCAAGAATGGTGACACTGGCAATTAAGATATGGTAAAGAGAAACCAAAAGTGTTTCCTTTGAGAGAAAAGATAAAATAACAATAAAATTTTATAAAAGAGAGATCACATTCACGTAATTTTTGTTATAATATATTCTAATTATTCCACTTAGCCATTTTGTTCATTTTTTATTGTGTTCAAGTTTATAAATTAAACTTTATCCTAGATAAGGATGTATAAGAAAAGACATGGCATTTGATACTATCTGCAGTTTAAGACAGATCTTGGAACAAATCTCTTGCAAATAATGGGTTGATTCCTCTATCTAAATGTTCCTATTGAATTCATTGTTTACTTCATTGTTACATATTTTTAGAAGCTTGAAATCACTGAAGAATTTTAAGAGAAGCATATAAATATTAAAATAGTAAGCTAGACAATATGTCAGGCTAGATATGAATAACTTTAAAATGAGAAAATAATGATTTTTCAGATAATTCTATACAAATATTAGATTTATATAGTAATTTTGTTACTGTTTTCTGCTGCTACAACAAAATATCTGGGATGGGATAGTTATCATAAATGGGAATTTACTTGGTTCAAAGTTCTGGAGGCTGGGTAATCCACATGCATGCCATTGGCATCTGAGAAAGGCCTTCATGCTGCATCATCCCATGGTGGAAGGTAGAAAGGCAAGACAAAGCGACAGAAACAAAGCAAGTGGAGCCAAACCCACTACTCACTCTTTTTTCCTCCTTTTTTCCTTCCTTCTTTCTTTCTCTCTCTCCCTCCCTCCCTCCCTCCCTCCTCCCCTCTCTTTCTTTCTTTCTTTCTTTCTTTCTTTCTTTCTTTCTTTCTTTCTTTCTTTCTTTCTTTCTTTCTTTCTTTCTCTTCCCTCAACAATGGTAGTTAGCATGGAAGCTGGGCCAAGCCAAGAGCCTTTCAGCTTAGAGCCAACAAAGTCTGTGGCTCTGACCTGGGAATCCTTCAACTCCAGGGCAGTTCCATTTCCAGTGACCCAACTCTTGACTGACAGAGCTGCCAGGGCTCTTCACAAGCTGACTTATGCTGAAGCCCTGGCTCTCTATATGGAAAACCAATGCAGTTGATTGGCCTGTTGTGTCTCCTTGACGGCAGATCACTGTGTAAAGCAGCCATTAACTGGCCTGTCGTCTATCTTTACATTGCTTCTGCTGCCTAGCTTCCTCTTCTTCCTGGTTTTTGTTAAAGCAGACCAGAGGAAACTTGTAAGAGGATGCAAGTTAAGGGGCATGATTAGTTCCTCTCTAATTTTTAGGGCCTAAACTAGAAATCTAAAGTCACAGGCATGTTCTGATAGTGGATTTTTATGAGGTAAACAATACCAATGAGGGAAGCTATGTCTTTGCTTTAACAAACATGATGACCACTTTATCTATAAAATTAGATGTCATTAGTAAAACTTTTTCTCCCTTCCTTTGGTCTGAAAGGGAGGTTTTGCCTATTTACTGTGTATATGGCAAAATAAATCTAGCTGTGAAGTCATTATTTAAGCTCTCATTTTGGCTATGCTATTATTACAGAAAAGTGTTATCCATCCATTTTATAAGGTCTAAAGATCAAATTGTGCATCCTGGAGAGTCCTTCAAAATAGAATTAGTTTCCTTGTAGAAAATAGAGAAATGAGGGAATAAGCCAGGCTTCCCAGATTGCTTACTAACAATAATATCAAATGAAAACTCAGCAAACAATTTGAACTGTTGCATAACAACTTATGAAAACATTTACCAAAAGGTCCAATTCCTTCTATAAATTTCAAGGCAACATAGTTAAATATCTAACACACATGTAGCTTGCTTGACCAGCAAACCCAAGTACAAACACATACTTGCACCACCACCTTCTGGTGCTGCTTCCCAAGGGGCACCTCAGTAGTTTGCTAGAACTGAAGTGGAGTCAGGGCTCAAAACCAGGCACTCGGATATGCTTTGTGGGCATTCCACGTGCCAAATGTTGACCACTATGCTTCTAATATTGGAAAAAATTCTACTCTTCTCTGAAGACCGGAGACATACTTATAGGAAAACAATGTTGGCTTTTTCTCCTCTTAAAATGGATCCTGCTCAGTAGGTTTATTACTTTCCCATACAAATAAAATCTTGGTGGACCTACTCCCCTGCTCAGTCCTTCAGACATACCTGAAAGCCAGAGTAATCAGTTTAAGTTCAGTGTGGGCACCTGCCTCTCTGTGACATATACAAGACAATTATTTCAACAACAGATGCATTTCTCTTGGGAAAGAATAAATAACGATCAAGTTGTGCTTATGAGAATCGATGGCTAAATTCATATGAATCAATATAATAATTTTATCTAAGTATTTAGATGTATTCATTAGTTCAATATTTTTATGTAAATCCACCAATGTTTAGACAGTCTATAGACAAATTCTTAGACATATCAGCCAAAATCAAAATAAGGGTTAAATGTCACTGCATTATCTAATGATTTTTAAAAAAAGAGATGATGTGACGTAAGATACCTTACAGTGATGACCAAACAAAATGTTGAATAGAAATAAAAGTTAAAAGACCCTATGCAATAAGCCTCTCTGTATAGTGTATGTTTTCTTTTGGCTTTCAAATGCATTCTCAGCCCTTGCCTCCAACTCTACTCTGAGGCATGAACTGCCTCAATGGTTTTTTTTCATCCATTGTCTTCTACTTGAGTTTGGCCAATGGTGAGCCCACACAGGAGATCAAAAGTAAAAAAGAATGTGAGGACAAGGCATTTTCTTTAGATATTTATGTGGGTGGTGCCTCTCAAACAAGTCTTTCCCACAACATGCTTTTTGCAAACAGCTGTTTCTCCTAGTTGTTTGCTCATTTAGCCCTAGGGTCAGTAGAACTTCCCCATTGAAACTAGTCCTGCAATACACCATTACCTCCTGTGGTTTTCATCCACTCTTCCCATTACCAAGTCTGAGTCTCCATCTGCATTTTGTACCAAAGACCTGACTGAGACACTTTCATTTTGTTTTTTTAAGTCTTTATGTCAGTAATTTAGTATATTAAAATAGACAAGAGTTCTTTCTCATCTGCTCTAGGTTTATGTTTTATGTATCTATTGGAGTAGTCAGACAGAACTGAGGTTCCAACTTTACCACTAACTCAGAACAGTAAAGAATTCTCCAGGGTTATACTTCCCTTATAAATGAAATGAGGGTGCTGAAATGAAACTCTCTAAGATCATCTCTAGCTCTATGATCCTATGAGAGACTAACAAATGACTATATGGCAGCTTTCAAGATTGAATAAGCCAACCAGAAGAATCCCATAGACTCTTAGAGCTTTAAAGAAACATAGGAATGTTTTACTGTATATCATTATTTCTTTGCTGAGGAATCAGACACAGAAGAGATACCAGATTTGCTCAAAGTCAGCGCTAGTGAATCATGTTGGTGGCAACCTTTGGATAGACTCAAGTCATTTGATTGTATCTTCCACCCCACTTTCTATTTTCATTTTATTTAACCAACAAATAGTACTTAAGGTGTACAAAGCATTATTATAATCTCTTCAAAAAAGTCCGTATTTAGTTGTATTAACAGGTGAGAAAATTGTTTCATAGGGAGATCAAGAATTTCTGGGATCAGATGGTTAATAATGACAAGTACATAGAGCAGTGTGAGGCTGGCATCCTTGCATTTGTACACCGCACTTTTCCACTTCTTTACACAATTGTTGGTTCAAGTTGTTATTGCCACACACTTTCCAAACAAACTCAGAGCACTGCATATGCTGATGACTCTCTTTAAAAAAAGATATCTTTATCTGAAAGTCAGAGTTACACAGAGACAGGGAGATACAAATAGATATATCTTCCATCCACTGGTTCACTCCCCATATGGATGCAATGGCCTGTGCTGGATCAGACTGAAGCGAGAAACCAAGAGCTTGTGGATGAGGGGGGCACCAGTACTTGGGCCGTCTTCCACTGCCTTTCCCACATCATTGACAGGGAGTTGGACCAGAAGTGGAGCAACTGGAACATGAACCAGTGTCCACATAGGATGCCAGCATCACAGGCATCAAATTTTACCTGCTATGCCACAACGCTGGCCACTAATGACTACCTTGAACATAGCTGACTCAGTGTCATTCTTTAAGTTTCACTTTAAATACTAAGCCATAAGATAAAGCCTCCCTGAAAAATCAGTCTGAGTGGATCTCCAACTGTAGGTCCATTATTATGAATCATAATGTCATATGTTCTACCTTTATAGAACTTATCTCAAGGTATAAGTAAATATGTGTTTATTTATTTGCTTATTTTCTGTCCTCTCTCTCCACTGGACTGCAAATCCTGTGAGAGCAGGAAGGGTGTATCTGTTTATTGCACAACTATATACCCAGGACCCAGTATAGACACTGAATAAGAAAATGTATTGAACTATGTGTTTTACAGAACTACAAGCTAGCAAGTGGAACATAGTGCATAAAAGTTCTAATTACAGCAAAGTGGGCTTTACATCCAAGTTTCTTGAGTTCAAAATGATCATCACAAGAAGCTGTGATGTGCTGTGGTGTAGCAGGTAAAGCCCTGGCCTGCAGTGCCAGCATCCCCTAAGTGCACCAGTTCAAGTCCCAACTGCTCCACTTCCAATCCAGCTCCCTGCTGTTGCTCTGGGAAAGCAGCAGAGGAAGGCCCAAGTCCTTGGGCCCATGTGCCCATGTGGGAGACCCAGAAGAAGTTCCTACCTCCTGGCTTTGAATTGGCTCAGGATAATCATCATGCACAGGATCAGTCCATACGGTTGCTATGTACTTCCCAGCATCATCATATTTACCAAACACATAAAACACGTGTGCTCCCATTTTGCATAGGTATGAATGTATACCAATATGTCTTTTTCCAAATGCCTATTCAATAATTTCACCAACCTCTGAAAATTCTCCTACATTAAATTACATGCATCCTTAAATTAAAATTAACATTTAAAATTCCAACATATACTCGACTGAAATAATTTAAGGTAGACTTAGATGAAGAATAGCCATTGCAGCCATTTGTGGAATGAACCAGTGGATGGAAGACATCTCTGTCTCTGTCTCTCTGTCTCTCTGTCTCTGTCTCTGTCTCTCTCTCTTTCTCTCTCTCTCTACCTCTAACTCTGCCTTTCAAATAAATAAATGAATCTTAAAAAAGAAGCTGTCTCCTTCCACTTCCACCCTCTATCCCTTGTCAATGCTGCCTTTCCTACAGGGTGTGATTCACAATGATGGATGTTGTCATCACGACCACCCCAATTCAGAGATTTGTTTGGAACAAAGTAGCAGCATTTTGGCTGACACATATCTAAGTAGGTACAGCTTACATTTAATGCACCACAAAAGACAATCACATAAAAAATAATTATATTTAATCAAAGGGCATAGGAGCTATCCTTTTACCCAAGATTTTGCTTTTTTTTTTTTTTAAGGAAGCTCAAAGTCAACCCAAAAAACTAATCACCCATAATTACATGAAGTATCATTGCTTTTGAAGTAATGAGCTGGCATTGTGGCATAGAGGGTAAAGCTTCCATGTATGATGCTAGTATCGTATATGGGTGCCAGTTTGAGACCTGACTGTTCCACTTCCAATCCAGCTCCCCGCTAATGTGTCCAGGAAAGAAGCAGAATATGGCCCATTTGCTTGAGGCCCTGAATCCATGTGGATAAAGCTCCTGGCTCTTGGCTTCAGCCTGGCCAAGACTTGGCTTATGGCAGCCATTTGGGGAGCAAATCACAGATGGGAGATCATCTCTCTCTCTCTCTCTCTCTCTCTCTCTCTCTACCCCCCCCATAACTCTGACTTTCAAATAATTTTTTAAAATATTTTAAAAATGAAATGTTTGAGATATTTAATTACCCTAACATAT
Source organism: Sylvilagus floridanus (assembly GCA_949820135.1). Taxonomy (NCBI): domain Eukaryota; kingdom Metazoa; phylum Chordata; class Mammalia; order Lagomorpha; family Leporidae; genus Sylvilagus; species Sylvilagus floridanus. Next base: position 19,163,678 of record OX463244.1, read on the forward strand.
GTATTAGCAATGAATTGCTCATCTGTGCTTATCTAAGAATCAAAGGGAAGTTAGGAAAGGTTCGACCTTCATTCTTTTCCTCAAGCTTCAGAGACTAGTGGTTAAAAAGCAAGAATATTGCAAGCAGTATTTTGGCCTCTCTTGCTGCAATTTTGCTTTGACAGCCATGTTTTACCCAAGTAATAGCCACATGTCACTGCTTCCCAGGAATGGATGCAAATATCCACTGTTCAAGTCAGGGTATATTTCTACCTGACAGCACCCTGCATTCTGTTCAGAGTGAAGCTGCATTTTATCGTTGGTGAAGAAGCAAGTTGTAACTCGTGGATGCACAAGTTGTTGGAGTATGAATAATTGATATTGGACATAAGTCCTTTTTATGGTCTCCATTCATTAGGCGGAAATCCAATCAGGCAGCACTGTTTCCATGCTGCCAGGCTTGAAATATGTCTTTGGAAATAAAAACATTGACTTTTTACATGCACTGAGCATAGATTTAGGTAAGTTGGGCCCTGTAATTCTGAGATAGCATTAATGTTAAAATATTAAAGGAAGTATTTCTACTTATATCAAGAACAAAACACAAAATTACTAAAATGGATCAATTAATATAATGTTATCCCCAAGCCCAAGCTTAAAAATAAAATAAGGTCTATACATTTCTTTCTAAAAAAAAAAAGATTTATTTATTTGAAAGGCAGAACTACAGAGAGAAAGAGAGTTAGAGAGAGATCTTTCATCCGATGGTTCATACTTTATATGGCTACAACAGCTGGATCTGGGCCAGGCTGAAGGCAGGAGCCAAGAGCTTAAAATATGTCTCCTACATGAATGCGGAGAGTCAAGTACTTGGGCCATCTTCTCAAGCACATTGACAGCTATCAATCTGCCTACCTATCTACTTTCCTATCTGTCTTGTCTGCCTCAACATTTTCCAGGATCTTCCTACTTCACTCAGAATGAACTCAGAACCTTCCTGTGACTTGCAAGGCTTTGAGCCCTCTGCATTCTGACACTTAGGTGGCCTTATCTTCATCTTTCTCTTTGGCTCACTCTTCTCCAGACACAATGGATTCCTTGCTCTTTCTTAAACAAAGTAAGTGTTCCCCAATCTCAGGCTCTTAGCTTTTGCTATTCCCTTTCCTGGTACATTCCTGGCCTGGATACTTGCAAGTCTTACTCCCTGACTTCCCGATATTCTCTAATTAAAAGACACACTATTTTCAGCCCCTTGATATAAAAAACAAAAAAACCCATCATTTTATTTCTCAACCCTGTCATTCTGTCTCTTTGGACCTTGTTTTACTCAGAGATTTTTAACTATGCTTTTGTTTCTTGCACACACACACACACACACACACACAGAGAGAGAGAGAGAGAGAGAGAGAGAGAGAGAGAGGGAGAGAGATATCTCAGCTCTCATCTGCTAGTTCACTCCCAAATGCTTGCAATGACTGGGGCTTGGCTGGGCTGGGACTAGAAGCTGGGAACACACACAAAGTCTCCCATGTTGGTAGCAGAAATCCAATTACTAGAGCTGTTACCACTGCCTTCCAGGGTCTGCATTGGCAGGAAGGCAGAGTCAGAAGATGGAGCTGAAAATCAGTCCCATGTACTCCACTGTGGGATGAGGATATGTTAAGGGATAGGCTGAATATATGCTCTGGTTTGTATCCTTAAAAAGGGCTTTTCCACAATAGTGAAATGGTTGAGATTTGCTCCAGAAAATCAACCAATCAGCAAATCAGCCACCCAATAGTCTACAAAGATGACCAAAGGTTTAATAGAACCAAATGAAAACCATCAGTATTGATCACATTAAAATAAAAACAAGACACATTCTCAGACTTAGAAGATAACTATTATAAAGAATAAGATTTAGATGGCATTAACCAGGAGCCTTACCTTAGATGAAGCAAATATACAACTGAATTTTACCTTTTTGTAGTCTTGTTAGCATTAAGGAAATACAACATCCCATCTACTTCATCCATGTTGTTTGGTGTGAGCACCACGCCTGCTGCTTCCTCTTAATCTACTCAGTTAATATACTTTAGTGTTAGTCCAGTTCCTGTTATTATAACAAAATACTTGCTCTTAGAAACATTATAAGGTAAAGTGGTTTATTTGGATAGGAATTCTTGTGACTTGAGGGTCCAAACAGCATGGCTGTGGCCCCTGCCTGTGTCACAACATAGCAGAAACGTGAAAAGAGAACAGGTAGCGTGCAGAGGGGGACAAGTGCAAGGAGTAGCTTCACTTTTTAACAATCAACTCCTAGGAGAACTAACTCCCTTCAAATGGGACCAGCCTTAATCTCTTCCAAGAGTGATGCTCCCCATAACCTAATGAATTCCCAAATGCCCCTTCCTTTTAAATATTCCTCCATCTCTCAATATCTCCACTTGATTGTATTGAGTAATGCCATTTGATTTCCACCTGTCTAAATTTTACATTAGATATTTTTGAATGGCACAAAGAAACACAAGCTCTTCAATACACACAAAGTAAAAATTAATTGAGCCCAATATTGAAATCACCAAACCATCCAATTTCCTAAGATGTGATCAATTCAAAATATAAAAATCTAATTTACCAGATAAGGGACTGGGGAGAGAAGGAAGATTACAAAGCTCAAAAATGCTTAAGAAGGATGGAGGCCACTGCTTCCACATGGAAATCTCAACAAATGGTTAACACTCTTTTTCCTCTTCAGTTCTGTGCACACAGGACTTGGCCTCATTTATCCAGCTCTGAACAATTTTTATTTTTCTAAAAAAAGTGATGATATTTTAAAAATATAGCCCAAATAAAATTCTGGAGATTTGGTTTGTTATCTGTGACAGCTGCCTTCTTTTCTGATCAATTTGCCACATACTATGGTATATCCTCCCCTGGTAGATGCCAATAATAAAATACAGTCTTAGTTGTGGTCCCCCTTTCGTGACTTAAATTTCCCAGAGATTGTTCTAAAGATGGTAGTTTATCTCTGTAGGCACATATGACTGTGTGGGTTCAGTGAACAAATTGTGGATTTGGAGATCAGCCAAAGTGGATTTAAATCTTGGTCCCGGTCTTTATATGCTACAGGACCTTGTTGAAGTTACATACTTTCTCTGAGCCTGAACCTTCTGGTCTGCAAACTGAAAGCCACTTAGTGTGGGAGTTTGCTTTGACTATGCTTCCAAGAGCTACCTGTGTTGGTTAATTTCAAGTCCACTTGTCTGGACTGTAGTATACAGTATGGTGGTCAAACAGCCTAGGTATTTCTCTGATGGTATTTGTGGATACGACTGGCGTTTACAATCAGTTGACTTTAAATAAAGTAGATCAGTCTTCTTTGTGGGTGAATCTCATTCAATAAGTTGAAGGCCTTAAGAGAAAGACTGATTTCTGAAGAGGAAGCGATTCTACATCACGATTGCAACACGAAAACCCTGAGTTTCTAGCCTCTGGGTTGCATTTCAGGTTTTGCACTTGGCAACCCTCACCATCATGTAAGCCACTTCCATAAAAGTGTGTGTGTGTGTGTGTGTGTGTGTGTGTGTGTTTATTCACAAAAGGGAGGTCTTCAAAAAGTCCATGGAAAATGCATACTATAAAAACTGGATGAATTTCAAACACTTATACATCATAATAAATTTACTTTTTAATTCCTTGTTCCCATGAAAGGTGTTGAACCCTCCTCATGGATACCTGTGTGTGATACACACACACACACACGTACACATACACACAAACCTTGGTAATTTTCTGGAGAGCCCTGACTGGTACACTACCTGATGTCATTTTAAGAGAATGAAAGAAATTCTACATGGTGCTAGAATGTCGTAAGTCTCCATTAAATGAAGGTTTCTTAACCCAACCTCTCCTTACGTGTTCTAAGGAGCCCACACATAAGACTAGCTCTAAAAGAAAATTGGCTTTCCTTCCTTCCTGCCTCCCTTCTCCCTTCCCTGAAACCCTGCTATTCACTCATTTGTTCTCATTCACTTGGCAGAAAACAACTGAGCTGCACAATGGAGTAGGTCCTGGGGGTCACAAGAGAGCCGGGAACCTGCCACTGCCTTCATAGTGTTCACAGCCTAGCAGGTGACAGCTCTGGTCTATGGCAGTGACGGGCTGTAGAGGCTATGAGCAGACACATGCCCAGCCTGAGGAGCAGGCGCAGATGAAGGAAGAGTTGGCTCTCTGGGGGAACTAAAGGGCCCCAGGAAGGCTTTACAGATGAGGTGCTCTGTGCTCTGATGGACTTCACTCCAAGGGGTGAACCAGGATGTCAAAGCAGATTATCTACTCAGAGGTCCTCATCCTTCCCACGCCCAGAATCCTGTTGGTGCCAGCAGTGTTCCACTTGCCTCCCTGAACTAGGAGATCAATGGCAACAGGGGCCCCTTTCCCTACAACTCCAGCGATCCCTCAAGCACCATGTCCTGTTGCATCTCACCCTACAAAATCTTCCACCTGGACCCCAATCCTCTTCCCCTGGGCAAGTATTTGAGTCCTGGCAGCCACTGTTTGGGTTATCAGTCAGGCCTATCTGCTTCCCACTCCTTCCCCGTCATGCTCATTCTCCAGCACTTGTGGTGGGCACCTGAATTGCTCAGGCATTGTGGAACACCACCCCAGCCTGGATGACTCCCGTCTTTGTCAGGGTGAAAACCAGATCCCTCAGACCCAGGGAGGAGCTCTGGCCCCACACACTCTGTCCTGCCTAAAGCCTCCGGGCTCCTCACTCTACATGAATGTCCCTCTGAATCTTTGCCCTTTCCATTCCCCCTCCTCATTGTGGGAATAAACCCAGAGGGCACCAGGTTCTGCAGGACAGCAGCCTCAACAGTAACAACAACAGCTGAAACCAACCCAGTGTCCAGCACAGCACTCAGTATATCACATAGCTCCACCCTCCAGTGCCCAAAGCCACCCATCAGGAGAGGCATCATTACACCTTGTCATAGAGGGGAAACTGAGGCAAAGAGAGACAAAGTAGCTCATTAGAAGTGGCCAGTAGCTAAAAGAAAAATTCAAGACACAAGTACATGTCTTTGTCTCTACGTCCCATGTACTGTTCCATTGTAATTCCTGCCTTGTCTATCTGTCTGATTCCCTTCGATTCTTGAAGAATTAGTCACCAAATCCTGGAAGCCTTCCCTGACTTTCCCAAAGCTGGTATTGATGCTTCTCCATGCCACACACACACAGTGCACATATGTAAGAAGACCTCTCTGCTCCTTGCAGGTCCCTAACCTGTGCAATCCCCTAAAGTATCTCTTGTACCCACCTCGTGTAACACATTATCATGGCTCATGAAACCCTGGAGACTGATGGAAAGACAGCAGTGCAGGTTATTCTTGGATGCAGGAGAAGATGAGACTGAGACAGCCAGTGTGGAGGCCGTTGAGGACCATGAATATTGAAGCTATTCCCTGCTCTCAGCCTATCCCAGGACTGATCCCGAGACCAGAGGTGACAGACAGACCATAAGTCCAGGTTTATCTGACCAACACTGTGCTTTAGATTTTCTTGAAATGCATGGCCAACAGTTAGTTATTGGTAATTTCAAAATAAATTAGAATTTAGGTGCTCTCTCAAAAATAAAATAAGATATCTGTACACACTGGGCTTTCCCACCACCAGCTTAGGCCACAGTCAGCTTGGTAACACTCCAGACTTCCCCACCCCATGGGCCTGGCTTCTCCAGTTTTCCAGAGTTTCCAGCATTCCCAATTGTTACCCATCACCAAAGAGAATCATCTGTCACCATCTACCAAAGCATTGACATCACCTGGCCAGCCTCAGGCACGGATGCCTTCCTAGCCCTAAAGGCATTTCATTAACCCAATCCCACATCCCTCATAATGTGAAGCAATTATCTTCTTGAATATTCTATAGCTTTATTAATTCTTACATCTTTTCTCCCTTAGCACAACCAGACTGGCAGTCTCTTGCATCCAGGCAATGCAGCACTTGCTTTCTAACCCACGTGGGCTCTGAGGCTGTCTCCGGCCCTCTGACCCTCAGTGGTCACTCCAGCACTGCTATGGCAGATCCTGGTAATGCTCTTCTCAGGTGTACCCTTCAGGGCCGTAGGCTGCCTGAAAGGATTCTGGATCTCACCCTGGCCTTACCTGCTTCCCCACCTATTCCCATTTCTCTCTCTCCTTCTGTTTCTCCCCCCCGCCCCTTCTGTCATAGGATTACTAATATTCAGAAGTGTTTGGTTGGTTTGACATTCAGGAACAGGGTCCTGAGCCGTAAGGCAAACATTTTCCTGAAACTTCTGGGGAATCACTTTCCTTTCCATAACTGCATGTGGCGAAAAAAAAGCATTCAACCACTCCCTTCTATGCCTATCCTGCACAGGGCCAGGCCAGGCCATCTCTGCTTCAGAATGAAAACTGGCTAATTGGAAGCTCTTGAAATGTCAGTTAGCAGACACACAAGATCTGCTCGAGGTACACAGCTCAGCAGACTCCTAAAGAGCCACATAGTTAGTGAATTCTTGTCCATGACTAGAGCCAGGCCCAGCTTGTTGGCAAGTAAAGGTTGCCACACTTATTCACATTTTTCAGTGCTTGTCTGTAAAACTTCCTTGAATTTTGGATGGATGCGGTATGCTGTCCTTAGAATGTTTTCCCATGACAAGTGTGTACTGGCAAAACGTGGTTCTAGAGGACCCTGTTGCTCCTGTGAAGCTAGAAGTAACCTCTTCTCTTATGTATTCATGTATTCTTCACCCATTCATTTATTTCTTCATTGATCATAGCTTATTTTACTCTACTCATTCATCCACTTAGACTTCTATTAGTTTATATATATAAATACCTACAGACATAGATGTAGATTTCCTTATTTATTTACCATTTGTTAACTCACCCATCATCCATGCATCTATTTATTTCTCCATTTTATATGTTGACTCACATTACTCATGTAATTAATAATGTATGCATCAGTCACTCATTCATTTATCCACTCACTCAATCACTCCAATCATTCATTAACTCATACATATACTTGTGTTCCTATTGAGAACAAGCTGTACTTCACTTGAGAGAGAATGTTAAAACTAAGAAGATATAGCCCTAACCTCCAGTGTGTGTCAGTTTCATACAGGAGATGAGCCAGGAACACAAATAAGCAGACTACAGGAAAGAGGTGGGATATAGAAAGGAGAGAGTTATTGTTTAGGGCACAGGGGACAGAAGTTAATTTGTGCTAGGGCACCCTGGTGGTTGCCCCTCTCCCCTACAGTTTCCTGAGAGCACAGGATAAGAGTATGTGGGGGGAGCCAGTTCACTCACAGTGGCATGGGGAATTCCAACCTCAACTGACAATTTCTCAATGAATAAACTAATATGAGCTGGAGAGAGAGTGTCATGATGGTGTCGTGAGATCTAGAGCTACAGGATCCTGGTCTTGTAACCTGGGGAGCCTTCCACAGAAGTAGGGTTGTAACTCCCCATCCAAGGTTATTCTGAGAACCTCATTGATTGCATAAAATCTTAGATGTGGAAGACATTGTCTCAATCTTGGTCTGGGGCCCCACTTGCCCTAAAGCCCCTGTTAGAGCCTGGACCAGACACCAGGCTGGCCTTTTCTCTGCTGTTGGTCCAATGCATGGAACATGGCAGGCATGCAGCTGGTGCTCAGAAAATATTATTAAATCAATGAATGAATGGACTGGAAAAGGCTCTTTGAAATGAGTTCATTCAATTATTTTCAAGCTTTGCTACTTATCAAGCATACCAGAGACCACTGGAGAAGGTTTGGGTTTCTATCCCACCTAGTAAAAATACCTCTATGAAAAACGCAACGTTAAAAAAGCGATTTGACCATTGTATGCACATCACGGAAAACATGGATGCAGACCTTGATGGCATAGGTCAGTCACTGGATGAGGCCTCCTGATGAGGTCTAGGGATAGGGTAAACACAAGTCGCGGGAGACTGCTGAGAAGATCACACAACAGAAGACTGCATTCTGACAAGTAGAGCATAGTAAACATGTAAACCACCAGCACAGTGGCTTATTATCACTACCAAGTATTACATAATGTATGTAATCTTATGAGACTATTGCAAACAGTTTGTGGGAAAATGGAATTTAGAAGTCTATTTAGATCCAAAAATTTTTTGAAATCCATGCATAGTTTTTCTCTTGAAGTGCATTTTCCATGAACTTTTTGAAATCCCCTCACGAGGGCTAAACTTTAACACAACAGGCAACAGAGCGGTCTGCTTACACCAGCATCCCCACACACAGGTGGGGGGATGAGTTGTGCTCTGACATCATGACAGTGACAATACCATTAAGCCATGGGATATTTTAGCTCCATTATAATGGAATAGAGCCACTATCACATAGGCCATCTGTCATCATCAAAATATTGTTACACAGTGTATGACTGTATTTATCTAATGCATTTTTATTTCAAACTTTCAGTTGAAAAGTTAGCTTTCTCTGCTTCACTCCTGGGAAAATAAAAAATTATCAATTTTTGAAAATCAGTAGTATAATAGTCTTCTCTTAAATACAAGAATCTGATGCCTACAGAAAGCATGAAACATACCCAAGATCAACCATCAAATTTTGATGGGCACACAAAGAGACTCCAAACCTCCAGCCTCCCTGTCCAGGGCTCCTCTCAATTGCTCAACATCCCAGGTTTTTTCTGTTCCAATATTAACACTCCTGGCTGCCACCCTGCCTTCCAATCAGTGGCTTGCTAGCAGACTCTGAGATTCCAGATGGAAATGGAAAGGTTGGTGAAAAGGAAGTAATTAGGCTACATCTTGGAGAAAGAGGAGGGCAGGACTCAGCTAGGTACATAGAGTCTCCAGTGGAGACTTCGGCTAGAAATTCCATAGGAAGCAAAGCTAACTCCATGTGGCCATGGGTGTTGGGTTTTGAAATTCTACACCTACTTAAAATCTATAACTAGGTGGCGCACACATAATTCAAATTCATCACAATTTTTGAAATTAAGTTAAGAAAGAAAGAAATGTTCATTAATATGGTCTGTTGGACTTTGAGGGAGAGATGAGGAAGAGAGAAGGAGAAAGCCACAAGGGACAGACTCTTCCAGGATAAAGGAATTTTGGGGGGTTCTATTTTTTTATCATAATTTACTTTCAGAAGGAGGCTGGGACAGAACAAAATTGAAGTCCAGTGTGTTATCAGCTATCATTTGGTCCAGACCCAACCACAGGCTGAAGCTCAATCCAGCAGCAGAAAGGGACATATGCCCAGCTGGAGTCACAATATTTTAAACAAGAGCTGTCGGCTCAGTTTCTGGAAACCTTCAGACATCAAACTCAGAACCAAACTGTGCTTCTCTTGGGCTCTGGCATTGAAAAAAGTCAGTGGAGAGAAAGGATTCAAAAATAACTCCATCAGAAGAAACACGAAAGAGTGAGGCCAAGGTTTTTCTTTGTCATTCGATGTGATAGAAAGAATGCAAGACTTAAATACTATCACTGCACCTCAACCAAAATTCTAAATGAGAAACTAAAATCAAAGTGAGTTCAATTACAGAATTGACATTTTTCTCCTAAGACAAATTAATGCAAACTTATTTCTCAACATCCAAACATATAATGCACCTACTCATCTCTCTCTGACAACCTTTCCTGGTGGGTAAAAATGATTTCGCCTGGGAAAAGGTTAAATTTATGATCACTGCTTCAGAGAGCATATTTACAAACTTCTACAGTCAATCAGTTCAAGATTTGAAGATTTTGGCAGCCTTCTCAATGCACGGAAAATCTATTTTCACAGATATGTGTATACTGAAGAACTGGCAAAATGTCCACTTAGACTCAATTAGAGTGGAAATTGGGCATCTCTTTCTGGAAAAGTGATAGGCACCATACACCAAAACACAAAACATGTGTCATCTTTTCACTCTGTGGTTCTACTTTGAGGAAAGCATACAAAAGAAATGACAGGACAAATAGGAAAAGATGTATACATGAGAATCATCGTTGCAATGTCACGTATCACATACAGCAAAACACATATTTATGCATTAATAAGGCTAAGTAGATAATGATCAATCATAGAATAAAATGCTCTACAGCTACCACAAGTGAATCAAGCAGAACTATTTTAGGTACAAATTTTATTTAGCAGAAAAATAAAGACTTATAATGTGCTTCCATTTTTCTTTAACAGAAATTCTATCTGTATATAAAAATCCAGAAAAATATATACAACAATACTTTTTTTAAATATATGGAATGTTTGATGAACAGGTACTATAATTTTAGTTTTATTATTTTATGGATAAATGGTCAATTAATTTTGATAAGTGGGAAGCAGTATTTAAAAGTTTAATTCTAGAAAAATTCATGGAAAGTATTTTTATTTTCATGAATTTTAAGAGAAATTTTTAATTTTTGGAATTTAAGAAAATTGATCAATAATTCTGAAATATAGTCATAAACAGAGGTGAAATGTTTTCAGATTCAAATAAAATGGAATTCTCTAAAATGCAGGAAACCTGCAAAGCAGAGTGTAGATCGAACTCTGTGGGGCTATGGAATACATCTGTCAGTGTCTCTCACTCTGTGGAGGAGCATGAGCAGTTTATCAGTGAACCACTTAAGTATTATAAGGACGGATTCTAACCACGATCTATCATTGACTGTATTATGTGCAATTTGACAAAGCTTTTGTTATCATCTCAGCTGGCACTGTTTTTACATTGTACGTTTGCATAGCGTTTTCTCTCTGGGTATTTTTCCATTGATTCCCAAAACAAGCCCTTCTAAAAACTAAACTCAAGACAGATACATTCTAGCCTGTGTTTTTTGGTAAAGAGAGCTCAGTAGTTTCAGAAGAAGGATGATGTAGAACAGGGAAAAACCTAGTATCTGCAGCAAAGCAAAAGGAATAATCTTGCTCTGCTCTAGAACTCAACTGTGAAGAGATAGTTTCAATGGGTACACTTTCTTCTAAGTCTCATTAAAGAGCATTAATAAAGTAAAAAAGTAATAAGACTAATACATAATACAAGGATAAAGCACAGCAACAGGAATGGTTCTTGAGTTTCTTTCTGCATAACTCGGCAACGAAAAATGGGCCCTAGGGTGAAACCATGGCAGAATTGGAGAAGAATTTGGTGGACTTAGAATTTGGTGTAGGTAGCAAATTTTATAAAATTATTACTATACTTAACAATGACACATTTCTTCATTTTCACTGTACATCTTCAATTTTTGCAACTGATGTTGAGACTTGCTCTGGAAACCATGCCCTAAGCCAGCGCTTCCCTATGTATGGGCCTCTAAATAGGTGATTCTAAAATGTGTGTGTACTGATGCCAGAGGACACTTGGCAGTGTCTGGAGGACGTTTCAGTTTGTCACAACCTGATGAGGGAGCTACTGACATCTGGTGAGTACAGACAAAAATTCTCAAACATCCTACATCCTACAGCCCCCACAGGAAAGAATTATTTGCTCAAAACACTAATAGTTCGAAATATTGGAAAACACTGCCTTAAGCATTGTACACAAAATTTTTAATAAAATCTCCTAATAATATTCATTTAATAAATTAACAGATACTTCAGTAGCCAGCAGGATAAAATACAGAAATAACTTGGAATTTGCTGTGTAAATCATATTCCTTTTGCTTTTTGATAAAACAAGAAATTTCAGACAGGGTAACATCCTCAGATTACTTCAAATATGCCAAAACCATTGATCAATTATACTTACTTTCCATTTGCAAAAAAGGTATCAAACTTAGATTTTTTAAGAAAGAATTTATGTTCACAAAACATACTAGCAAGTTATCTCACCAGGGATCACAGGGAATACGATTATTAACATGAACATGTGAGATAGTAAATTGTGTCATATGTACAATTTCCAAGACAAAATGTTTTAAGAAATAAGACCTAAAGTTTACGAGTCAAGGTTAATAAGTTGTTTGAATGTGTGGGTGTGACTAATGTGTGTGTGTGTGTGTGTGTGTGTGTTTGTACATAATCACAACTTGATGTTGCTAAAAGATGTTTGCTGAAACATGTACAATGTGGCACAGGTTATCACTAAAGAGAAGCTTCCATCTAAATTAAAAAAAAGGAAGGCTCAAATGTTTCTTGATAGGAAAACAGGAACACATTTTTGAAATTTGGTCTTCTAGAATCTAATATTTATGCTATTAGAAATAGCCAATTACAGGAAACTGTCTAAATTTTTTCCAAGGCATGTTTTAAGAAATTTGGAATTTCAAAGAGGGAAACTTTGTCTATACCAAGGCAATGTACAAACTCACTTAAAGGTTAAAAGTCATATTTTTGAGGACTATATCATCACAGGACACATTCTGTTTCTATTCGTTAGCAATAATATGCCATGAATAAAATCTGAAGTTGGTGTGGTATTTTATAAAAAGCTTAGTCAAAGCTATTACTTCATGTGGATCAATTATTCTTCTTGCTCAGGATAAAGATCTTTGCAGAAATTGACTTATCCAAGCTTAAGAATAATATGAATAATGCATGTCCAGAACCTTCAAAATTTTGTACTTCTCAAAACAAGTATTGTAATGACCTTTTAAATTGTTCTGCTCCTGGAATTTTCAGCCAATTCTGGAGTTCTAAAATTACAGATACAATAGCAACTTTTAATGAATTTCATGGCATGTGATGAGTAGCAAGTAAATATACAAAAATTTTCAAAGTCATATATTTTTGATATATGAAGAGCTAAAGGAAGAAATATGTATAAAATAGTCTAAAAGGTAGCTTTCAAAAATTTGATAATTTCTACTGCACTTTGATCTTTCTTAAAATTTTTATTTATTTATTTGAGAGGCAGAAAGATAAATAAACAAATAGAGCTCCCAGGGGTTGGTTCACTTCCCAAATGCCCAAAATGGACAAAAGGACAGGGCTGGGATTTCTTGAGTCATCACAACTGTTTCCCATAGTCTGCCTTACCAGAGTTAGAATTACAAGTGAGGACTGAGCATCAAACCAAAGTACCCCGATGTGGGATATCGGTGTCTTAACTATTAGGTCAAACATCAGTCCCTATCCTGATTTTCTTCTACAAAATTCTATTAGATTGGACAACAATTGTAAGCATACATAATGCCACTGAACTATACTAAAAATTATTAAAATGCTACATTTTATGTTATATATCTTTTTTAATAAAGCTTTTATTTAAAGAATATAAATTTCCAAAGTACAGCTTATGGATTACAATGGCTCCCCTCCACCATAACTTCCCTCCCACCCATAACCCTCCCCTTTCCCGCTCCCTCTCCCCTTGCATTCACATCAAGATTCATTTTCAATTCTCTTTATACACAGAAGATCAGTTTAGTGCATATTACATAAAGATTTCAACAGTTTGCCCTCACATAGAGACACAAAGTGAAAATACTGTTGGAGTACTAGTTATAGTATGAATTCACAATGTACAGCATATTAAGGACAGAGATCCTACATGATTTTTTTTAAAATTGATTAATTACCTATGCAATTTCCAATTTAACACCAAGATTTTTTAATCATTTTCAATTATCTTTATATACAGAAGAAAGATTCAGCATATACTAAGCAAAGATTTCATCAGTTTGCACCCACACTGAAACACAGAGTGTAAAAATACTGTTTCAGTAGTAGTTATAGCATTACTTCACATTGGACAACACATTAAGGACAGATCCCTCATGAGACGTAAGTACACAGTGACTCCTGATGTTGATTTAACAATTTGACACTCTTGTTTATGGTGTCAGTAGGTTCTAGTAATGAGTTGCCAAGGCTATGGAAGCCTTTAGGGTTCGCCTACTTTGATCTTATTCCGAGAGGGTCATAGTCAAAGTGGAAGTTCTCTCCTCCCTTCAGAGAAAGGTACCTCCTTCTTTGGTAGCCCTGTTCTTTCCACTGGGATCTCACTCACAGAGATCTTTTCATTTTGGTCTTCTTTTTTTTTTTTTTTCAGAGTGTCATGGCTTTCCATGCCTAAAATATTCTCATGGTCTCTTGAGCCAGATCCGAATGCCTTAAGGGCTGATTCTGAGGCTAGAGTGCTATTTAGGACATCTGCCATTCTATGAGTCTGCTGTGTATCTCGCCTCCCATGTTGGATCATTCTCTCCCTCTTTCATTCTATCAGTTAGTATTAGCAGACTCTAGTCTTGTTTGTGTGATCCCTTTGACTCTTAGTCCTATCATTATGATCAATTGTGAGCTGAAATTGATCACTTGGACTAGTGGGATGGCATTGGCACATGCCATCTTGATGGTATTGTATTGGAATCCCCTAGCACGATTCTAACTCCATCATTTGTGGCAGGTCCGATTGAGCATGTCCCAAATTGTGCATCTCCTTGATAATTTTTTAAAGGATTTAGTCTCGAAACATCAACTGTGAGCCTGGAGCCCTAGCAGGGGGCAGGGTACCCACCTAATCTAGTGAAGGAAAAGCCTATTTCTTTCTTCCTATCCCCCTCAAGAAAGCCTTGAAAAGAGCAGGGAGAAAGCAACATCTTAACACCAGCAGAGGCTGCAGCAGATCTTATGCACTCATGACAAGGGGATTGTACCAGAGGTAAAAATCTAAGTTCCACACTGACTTTGACTCTGGCCAGGAGGATTCAGAGGGTGCTGGGCACCCACTTGTGACAGTGAGGTGCTCCCATCCCCTCAACCTATCACAAGACTGGAGTTTCAAACTGCCAAGGCAGACCACACCTAGACAGCTGGTTCTGGGTATGTCTCCATGGATGGGGCAGGACAGAGGGACTGAGTGTGGATCCTCTGCACCCTGTGACAATGGGAGCCTTGCACACTGTGGGAATTGACAGCAGGATAAGGTGTGGGGTTTAACTGTGTCTCTGGGCAATCATTGTGTCGGGAATCAGAGGCTTAGAGCTCCCTGACTGCCTAGGGTAGGTCATTGCAGAGAGTTCTGTGCTCACACTTAGGACTGCACAGATCCTCTGTACTGTGCATGCACCTGCATGGGTGGGGGGTATTACCCACTGTGGGATAACCCTGGGCACTAACCACCTTGGAAGAGAGGAGGTGAGGTTGTGATAATACGAACAGGCATGATCATACCCTACTCCTGATGACAATAGAGGAGTTCTACCACATTCAACTTGGTTTCACCCTGGATTCTCATTCTAAATTTCAGCTTTGATCACAACTCCCTTATGCCACCCAGCACATGCCTCTGGATATCCATTGAGGGAGAAGACACTCCACTAAGCAATAGACGCATAGTTCAAAGATAAAACCCATCAGTGGATAAAAATAAGCCAGTGTTTCCACAAATGCCTAAAAACAAATGCAAAAACTCAAGAAACAAGAATAAGGGAAACATGACTCCCCATAAAGAACATAACACTTAAATACTATAATATGAAGTAGAGAAAATTGATGAAGCATCTGAAAATGAATTCAAAGGAATGATTATAAAATTGTACAGGAATACAGAAAAACAAATTATTAGATAAAGAAATACATACATGACATGAATCAAAATTTTGTGGAGAGATTGATATATTGAATAAAAATCAAACTGAAATATTAGAAATGAAGTATTCAATATGTCAAATAAAAAAATAGAGTGGAAAGCCACAACAATAGACTTGTGGTTAGGCATAAAGAATAAAATCCTAGACAGAGAAATAATAGCAAAAACTCCTTAATTTAGAGAAAAAAGGGACATACAAGTACAGGAAGCACACAGAAATTCTAATAGACATGATTATAAAAGATCTTTACCACAACACATTATAATCAGATCACAGTCAAACTTTCAACAAAGAATAGATTCTAAAATGTATACTAGAGAAGTGCCAGATAAGCTTCAGAGGATCTCTAAGTAGACTAACATCTGATTTCCCATCAGAAACCCTACAGGCTAGGAAAGAATGGAAAGACATTGTCCAAGTCCTAAAAGAAAGAAACTGAGAGCCCATAATACTGTACCCAGCAAAGCTCTCACCAGAAAATGAAACTTAAATAAAGACTTTCCATAACAAACCAAAATTGAAATAATTTGTCACTACTTGCCCAGCCTTACAAATGATGATTAAGGATGTACTACACTTAGAGACAGAGTACAATTGTTATTATGAAAGAATGTGAAGGCAGAAAATTTCTTAGTGAAAGCACAAAGGAAATCCAAAGTAAACAATAGGAATATTTATGGAAAATGGTGGAACCAAGTCATTACTTATTACAAATAACCTTGAATGTAAATGACCTAAATTCTTCAATTAAAAGATACACACTGGGGGCCGGCACCATGGCTCACTTTTTTAATCCTCTGCCTGTGGTGCTGGCATCCCATATGGGCACTGGTTCTAGTCTGTTTCTCCTCTTCCAGTCCATCTCTCTGCTGTGGCCCTGGAGGGCAGTGGAGGATGGCCCAAGTACTTGGGCCCCTGCACCTGCATGGGAGACCAGGAAGAAGCACCTGGCTCCTAGCTTTGGATCAGCAAAGTGCTGGCCACTTGGGGAGTGAACCAATGGAAGAAAGACCTTTCTCTCTGTCTCTCCCTCTCTCACTGTTTAACTTTATCTGTAAAATAAAAAATGATACACACTGGCTGAATGGATTAAAAAACAAGACCCATCTGTTTGCTGCCTACAAGAAACATACTTTATTAGCAAAGATATAAACAGAATGAAAGTGAAAGGACAGAAGAAGATATTCCATGCTAACAGAAAGCAAAAAGGAGCAAGAGTAGCCATCCTATTATCAGACAAAATAGACTTTAACACAAATACTGTTAAAGAGAAAAAGTGAACATTATTTAATGATTAAGTAATCAATTCAACAGGAAGATATGACTATAGTAAATGTTTATGCACCCAATGCTAGGGCACCAGGCTATATAAAACAAATATTAATGGACCCAAAGGGGAACATAGACTGCAATATAATAGTAAAGAGGGACTTGCACCACCTCACATTCATCAACAGATGGATCAACTATACAGAAAATAAAAAATACCAACAGAACTAATCTATACTATGAGGGCACAGTGCTGTGGTTCAGCAGGTTAAAGTCATGGCCTGTAGTGCCAGCATCCCATACAGGCACCAGTTCAAGACCTGGCTGCTTCACTTCTGGTCCGGCTCCCTGCTAATGTTCCTGGGAAAGCAATAGAGGATGGAACAAGGCTTTGGGCCACTGCACCTATGTGGGAGAGCCAGAAGAAGCTCCCAGATTCTGGCTTCAGCCTGGCCTAAGCCTGGCCATTACAGCCATATGGGGAGTGAAACAGCAGATGGAAGATCTTTCTCCTTTCTCTCTCTCTCTCTCTCGCTCTCGCTCTCACTCTCTCTCTCTCTGTATGTGTGTGTGTCTTTCCCTTTATCACCATAGCTCTACCTGTCAAGTAAATAAATAAATCTTTAAAAATAACACAAAAATTTACACTATGGATCAAATAGATCTAACTGATATACACAGAAAATTTTATAACATGGTTGGAGAACACATATTTTCATAAGTGCATGGCCTTTTTTCTAAGATAGACCAGATGTTATGTCATAAAGAAAGACTCAGCAAATTCCAAAAAAAAAAAAAAAAACCTGAAATCATGCCAATCATCTTTTCTAACCACAATGGGGTGAAGCTAGAAATTAACAACTTAAGAAACTCTAGAACATATGCAAACACGTGGAAACTGAACAACATGCTTCTGAATCAATGGTTGGTCATAGAAGAAATCCAAAGAGAAATTAAAAATTTCCAGGAAATGAAAGAAGGTGACAATACAAAAAATCAAAATGTACGGTAATAGCAAAAGCACTGTTACGCAGTTTGTGGCAATTAGTGCTTACATCAAGAAAAGCGGCAAATAAATTAGCTATCAATGTATCTCCAGGACATAGAAAAACAATAAATCAAACCTAAAATTAGTAGGATGAAAGAAATAGTCAAAATTAGAATAGAAATAGACAAAATTGAAACCCAAAAACCAATGCAAGATATCCATGAAATGAAGAGCCAGGACTTTTTCTGAAAGAGTAAGCAAAATTGATACATCATTGGCCCAACTAACCAAAGATGGAAACACTCAAATCAATAAAAATCACAAATGAAAAAGGATATATAACAATAGATGCCACAAAAATCAAAAGAATCATCAGAAATTACTACAAACAGCTTTATGCCAACAAATCAGGAAACTTTAAAAGAAATAGATAGATTCCTGGACACATACAACTTACTTTAATTGAGCTATGAAGACATAGAAAACCTAAATAGAACCATAACCACGATGGAAATGGAATCAGCAATAAAGACCCTCCCAACAAAGAAACGCCCAGGACTGGATGGCTTCACTGCTGAATTCTACCAGAACTAACTCCAATTCTTCTCAAGCTATTCAAAACAATTAGAAGAGATGGAATCATCCCAAATTCTTTCTATGAAGCCAGAATCACCTTAATTCCTAAACCTGAAAAAGATGCAACAGAGAAAGAGAACTACAGACCAATTTCCCGGATGAACAGATGCAACAATCCTTAACAAAATTCTAGCTAATCAAATCCAAAAACATATCAGAAAGATCATTCACTCGGACCAAATGGGATTTTCCCTGGTTGCAGGGATAGTTTCCAAATCAATCAATGTGATACATCACATTAACAAACTGAAGAACAAAATCCATATGAGTATATCAATATAAGCAGAGAAATAATTTGATAAAATAAAACATCCTTTCATGTTGAAAATGATATACAAATACAATACAGAAGGATATTTCTCAACACAATCAAGGTAGCTTATGACAAACCCACGGCCAGCATCCTATTGAATGGGTAAGCATTTCTCCTGAGAGCTGGAACCAGACAATGATGCTCATTCTCATCATTGCACATTAATGTAGTCCTGGAAGTTTTAGATACAGTCATTAAGCATGAAAAAGAAATCAAAGGGATACAAAGAGAAAATGAGGAAATCCAACTATCTCTACTTGCAGACAACATGATCCTACATATATGGTGATCCAAAAGACTCTACTGAGAGATTATTAGAACTCATAACAGAGTTTGGAAAAGTGTCAGCATTTAAAATCAACATAAAAAATCAATAGCTTTTGTATACATAGACAATGTCATGGCTGAGATTGGACTTATTACATCAGTCTCATTCACAATAGAACCAAAAATAATTAAATACCTTGGAATAAATTTAACCAAGGATATCACAGATTTCTATGATGAAAATTACAAAACACTAAAGAAAGAAAGAGAAGAATATAGTAAAAAAACGGAAAAATCTTCCATGTTCAAGGATTGAAAGAACCGACATAATCAAAATGTCTATACTACCGAAAGCAATTTACAGATTCAATGAGATCCCAATCAAAATACCTGTGACACTCTTTATAGATCTAGAAAAATGATGTTAAAATTCATATGGAAACACGAGACCCCAAATAGCTAAAGCAATCTTATACAACAAAAACAAAGCTGGAGGCATCATAATACCTGATTTTAAGACATACTAAAGGGAAGATATAGCGTAAACAACTGGGTACTGGCAAAAAACAGACTTGTAGACCAATGGAACAAAACAGAATTTCTAGAAATCAACCCATGCATCTAAAATTACCTTATCATTTTTATGACTTTATTTATTTATTTGAGAGGTAGAGTCATGGATAGAGAGGGAGAGACAGCAGAGAGAGAGAGGTCATGCATTCACTGGTTTACAACCCAAATGGGCATAATGGTCAGAGCTGAGCCAATCTGAAGCCAGGAGCCAGGAGCTTCTCCCGGATCTGTTATGTGGACGTGGAGGCCCAAGCACTTGGCTTTCCCAGGCCATAGCAGATTGCTGGATTGGAAGAGGAGCAGCTAGGACTAAAACTAGCACACATATGGGATTCCAGTGCCACAAGAAGGGGCTTAACCCACTACACCACAGCACCAGCCCCAACACCAACCACCTTATCTTTTATAAACAAGCTAAATTCGATTCCTGGAGCAAGAACAGTCTCTTTAACAAATGGTGCTTGGGATACTAGATCTCCACATGCAGAGGTATGAAAACAAACCCCTACCTTATAGCTTACATAAAAAAATCCACTCAAAATCAATCAAAGACCTAAGTCTGTGACCAGACACCATCAAATTACTAGAGAATATTGGGGAAACTCAGCATGATATTGGCATTGGTGAAGATTTCTTGGAAAGGATCCCAGAAGCACAGGCAGTCAAAGCCAAAATTGACAATTAGGATTACTTCAAGCTGAGAAGCTTCTGCAAAAGAAACACTCAACGAAGAGAAGAGCCAACCAACAGAACAGGAGAAAATATTTCAAGTTTAGAATTGAAAAAGATTTAACATCCAAAATCTACAAAGAGGTCGGCACCACGGGTCCCTAGGCTAACCCTCCACCTGCGTCACTGGCACACCAGGTTCTAGTCCCGGTCAGGGTGCCGGATTCTGTCCTGGTTGCCCCTCTTCCAGTCCAGCTCTCTGCTGTGGCCTGGGAGTGCAGTGGAGGATGGCCCAGGTCCTTGGGCCCTGAACCCGCATGGGAGGCCAGGAGAAGCACCTGGCTCCTGGCTTCGGATCGGCGCAGTGTGCCGGCCACAACATGCTGGCCATGGCGGCCACTTGGGGGGGGGGGGTTGTGAACCAATGGAAAAAGGAAGACCTTTATCTCTATCACTGTCTAACTCTGCCTGTCAAAAAAAAAATTAAAAAAAACCAAAATATATAAAGATATCAAGAAACTCAATAACAACAAAACAAACAATCCAGTTAAGAAATGGGCAAAGGCGACATGATCAAATTATTAGAGAACATCAGAGAAAAGTTTAATAACCAGAATCTACAAGGAGATCAAGAAACTCCACAACAACAAAACAAACAACCCACTTAAGAGATGCACCAAGGACCTCAATAGACACTTTTCAAAAGAGGAAATCCAAATGGCCAACAGACACATGAAAAAATGTTCAGGATCACTAGCAATCAGGGAAATGCAAATCAAAACCATACAGCAGTAAAACAAATGAAATTAAGTCATTTTCAACAAAATGGAGGAATCTGGAAACCATCACGCTGAGTGAAATCAGCCAGCTATGGAAGCTTTTGCAGCTCATGACAAGAGCCTCGAGTGACTACTGACATCATAAACAAGAGTGTCAATTGTTAAATCTCTGTGCACCTACTCCCCATGTAAGATCTCTATACTTAATGTGCTGTACTATGTGAATTAACCATAAGACTATTATCCAAACAGTACTCTATGTTTTGTGTGTCTGTGTGGGTGCAGTCTTTTGAAGTCTTTACTTAGTATTTACTAAGTTGATCTTCTGTGTATAAAATTATTGAAAATGAATCTTGATGAAGAATGGGATGGGAGAGGGAGTGGGAGATGGGATGGATGTGGGTGGGAGGGAGGTTATGGGGAGAAAAGCCACTACAATCCAAAAGTTGTTCTTTGAAAATTTATATATATATATATATATATATATATATATTTTTTTTTTTTTTTTTACAGGCAGAGTGGACAGTGAGAGAGAGAGATAGAGAGAAAGGTCTTCCTTTTGCCGTTGGTTCACCCTCCAATGGCCGCCGCGGCTGGCGCGCTGCGGCCGGCGCACTGCGCTTGTCCGATGGCAGGAGCCAGGAGCCAGGTGCTTTTCCTGGTCTCCCCATGGGGTGCAGGGCCCAAGCACCTGGGCCATCCTCCACTGCACTCCCGGGCCACAGCAGAGGGCTGGCCTGGAAGAGGGGCAACCGGGACAGAATCCGACGCCCCGACCGGGACTAGAACCCGGTGTGCCGGCGCCGCAAGGCGGAGGATTAGCCTGTTGAGCCACGGCGCCGGCCAGAAATTTATATTTATTAAATAAAAGTTGAAAAAAAAGAAAGGGCAAAAGACTTGAAGACGCATTTTTCAAGACAGGAAATTAAAATGGCCAATAGACACATGAGGAGATGCTCAGAATCACTAGCCATTGAGGAAATTCAAATCAAAACCATGATGAGGTTTCATCTCATTCCAGCTAGAATGGCTTTCATACAGAAATCAACAAATGCCGGCAAGGATGTGAGGAAAAAGGTACCTTGATCCAGCATTGGTGGGAATGTAAATTGGTACAACCACTATGGAAGATAGCATGGAGGTACCTCAGAAATATAAATATGGACCTACCATATGATCCAGCCATCCCACTCCTTAGAATTTACCCAATCCAAAATAGATGAGCATAGGAAAGCATCTTCTGTACCTCCATATTAATTACAGCAGAGTTCACAATAGGTAAGATATGGAATCAATCCAGATTTCCATCAACTGTTGCCTGGGTAAAGAAATTATGGTATATATATATATACTATAGAGTACTACTCAGCTATAAAAAAAATGAAAAAATTTGCAAAAAATTTGCAAAATATTGCAAAAAATCTTTTGCAATACGATTAATGCAATTGGAAACCATTATACTTAGTGAAATAAGCCAGTCCCAAAAAGACAGATATCATGTTTTCCCTGATATGAGGAAACTGATAGAGTATCTGAACTGTAATGTATTAAAGTGAAATAGACAGTTTGAGCTTTGATGATTGTTTACCCCCCTTGTTTCTTCTGCTGAGAAACAGTTTTTTTTATCCCTTCATACTATTAATTATACTCTTTTACTTAGAGTAGGGTTAACAATATAATCATTAAGTATACTGAAAATAGATCTTTGTAAAAATTAGGAGTGGGAATGCAAGAAGGAGAGGGGAAAGGTTGGAGCATAGGCAGAATGGCAGGTAGGGGGGAAATGTCACTATGCTCCTAAATCTGTATATATGAAATATATTAAACTTGTATAACTTAAATGAAATTTTAAGAATCAGTACACAAAAATCAGTAGCCTCTGTATGCACCAACAATTTCATGGCTGAGAAAGAACTTGTAAGGTCAGTCCCTTGCACAATAGCTAGAAAAATTTAAAAACCTTGGAAAATTTAACAAAAAATGTGGAAGGTCTCTACATTGAAAATAAAAAAATTAAAGAAAGAAATATAAGAAGACATAAAAAATGGGAAAATTTTCCATGTTCATGGATTGGAAGAATTAGTATCATTGATATGTTCATACTACCCAAAGCAACTTATAGATTCCATGTGCTCCCAAGCAAAATACCAAAGAAATCTTCTCAGATCGAGAAAAAAAATGATGCTAAAATTCATATGAAAACCCATGAGACACAGAATAGTTAAAATAATCTTAAACATTAAAAACAAAGCTGGAGGCACTATTTCTCAAGATATACTGTTGGGCAATTATAACCAAAAACAAACCAACAAAACCTGTTACTTGCACAAAAATAGACATGTAGACCAAAGGAACAGAACATAAACTGAAGAAATTAATTCATACAGCTATAACAAACTAATCTTTGACAAGTGAGGTGAAATCAGTCCATGGAACAAGAACAGTCTGTTCAACAATGGTGCTTGAAAAGTTGGATCTACAGGTGTAGTAATATGAAGCAAGACCCAACCTTACAACTTCTATAAAAATCAACTCAAAATGGATAAAGTATCTAAATCTATAACCTGATACATTAAATTTTAAAGGAAAATATCAAGGAAATTCTGCAAGAGATTGATGTAGGGAAGGACTTCTTGGAAAAGACCCCAGAAGCACAGGTGATTAAAGCAAAAATTGACAGATGGAATTACATCAAGCTAAGATTCTTTTGCAAAGCTTTTGAAATGCTCAACGAAGTGAAGAGGCAACCAACAAAATGAGAGAAAATATTTGCAAACTATGCAATTAATAAAGGATTAATAACCAGAATCTATAAAGAGATCAAGAAACTCAACATCAACAAAACAAGCATTCAGTCAAGAAATGATCAAAGGACATGAATTGGCATTTGTCAAAGGATGAAATTCAAATGGCCAACAGATACATGAAAAAACTGCTCAGGATCACTAACCATCAGGGAAATGGAAGTGAAAACAGTTAGGTCTCACCTCACCCGTTAGAATGGCTAGCATCCAAAAATCAAAGAACAATAAATGCTGGTAAGGATCTCAGGGGAGGATATTGTCCACTATTGTTGGTAGGAATGTAAACTGATACAGCCATTGTGGAAGACAGTATGGAGATGCCTCAGAAAGCTGAAAATAAATCTACCATAGGACCACAGTCATGACACTCCTGGGAATTTACCCAAATAAAATAAAATTACCATATGAAAGAGTTATCTTTCCCCCTATGTATATTGCAGCTCACTTCAGAACAGCTAGTATATGGAATCAATCCACATGTCTGTTGACTAAGGACTACATAAAGAAAATTTGGTATATATGCACTGTGGAATACTACACAGGCATAAAAAAAAGAAAAAATCCTGTCTTTTGCAAAAAAAAAAGGATGCCACTGGAAACCATTATGTTCAGTGGTATAAGTCACTCTGAAAATGTCAAATATCATATGTATTCTCTGATATGTGACAGCTAATACAGAATAGCAAAAATGTATAGGAATGAAATGGTCATTTTGGGATATAGTTGTCATTTTTAATCTCGTTTTATACTACTGTAAAACTTGGTTTTCCTAATTTTCACTTGTTGAATATTATGGCTAGTGGTGAATTAAGCCTGTGAATATAGAGTGGATTAAAATTATCTCTTGGCAAAAACTGATGAAGAGAGGGGAGAGAAAATGGAAGTTTGGGGGAGAGCAGTGGAGTAAGGGAAGTGTGGTTGTCTTCTTGAAACTGGACCTATAGAATGCATAAAATCTGTTCTCTCTATATTAATACAAATTTTTAAAAGAGAAACATGTCAAGATTAATCTATTTCTTGAATTACATAAATTTATTAAAATCTGAATCTATACCAGAATTTCAGTATCAACAACTGATTCCTGTGCACTCTAACTTTGAAAGACTCTGCTACTCATCCTAGAATGTTTCAAATAATGGGAAGTCTCTTCTGCCTTTGTTAAGTTCTCTTGGCTCAACTTTTTTTTTCTGCAGCTGTCATTCACCACTTTATTCACTTTAATGCAAGTGAAGAGTCACAGCACTTTTTCTCAGCTGCACCACATATCTAAAATGTCCTGCCATAGGATTTCTCTACTGCTACTGTCTGATGCCTGTGGAAGTCACTCAGCCATTCTGACAGGCACACACGCTGGAAAGTGCAGGAGAGTTAACACTACTTGGGTAATTAGATAACTCTAAGACACATTCTATAAGGTCCATGAGAGGGTTCCTAGCATGTCGCACACACACACACCACATATATATTACAAAAAATCCCTCAGTATCAAAGAAAATTGATTCCAAGATTCCGCATGTATACCAAAACTAACAGATGCTCAAATCTCTTTTATAAAATAGCAGAGTTTTTCTTTATAACCTCTGCATATTCTCCTATATACTTTAAATCCTCTCTAAATTAAATACAATACCTAATACAAAGTAAATACAAATTAAATAGTTGTTAAATCTATTTATTAGGGAATAATGGCAGGAAAACAAAATGAGCACCTGTTCAGTACAGACACATTTTTCTCTAATATTTCCCCTCATGGTTACATGAACCCTCAGATGTGGATATCATGGATATTGATATGGAGAACCAACTCTACAAGGAGGAATTCAAAAAGTTTAATAAAATAGAATTAAAAGATAAGTTTACTCTGTTGCAAAAATTTCTGTGTGAATGTGTGAATGTAGTGCCTACTTAAAAGTAAATAAGGGGCAGGTGTTGTGGCATAGTAGGTTAAGTCACAGCTTGGTTGCCCACATCTAAGGTTAGAGTGCTTGGGATCAGATCCCGATTCGGCTTTTGATCCAGCTTCCTGCTAATGCTCACCCTGGGACACAGCTGATGATAGCTACAGTGCTTGGGGCCCACCACCTAGCGGATGACCTGAATTGTGTTCCAGACACTTGACTTCCACCTGGCCCGGCCCTTACTGTTGCAAACATTTGAGGAATGAGCCAGCTGATAGGGAATCTATTTCTCTGCCTTTCAGATAGATAAGCTTTTTATTAAGGGAATCATGCCTGAAATCTGACATTACTTTGAAAAGCTAAATAAAATTAAGATTGAAGGAAATAAAATTATCCTTCATTAATGTTATAACATCTTATCTGATATGAGAAGACCTAAATGTTCAGGCTGATTCCAGTCATAAAAATTGAGGTAAAACGAGTTAAATTAGATTTGACATGGTTGTCACTTTGAGAAATTACCTAAGAAAGTCAAGCTTGTCACAGATTATCTGCCCATAAAGGGTGCTTTTTATGGAGTAGATGGCTTTAGTATTTCAGAAAGCAATCATCATATTATCTTGGTTACATTTCAGACTGCATATGTCAAAAATGTTGGAATATGAAACTACTCGTTTGAAGCTATTTCTAGTGTCCTCATGATGATCTATCAAAAGTGGTGGAAAGCTATGCATCACACATCGTACTACTAAAGTAACTGACAAAGGAATTTTCCATTTTTCTGCTATTTTCTGAAAAGGTCACAGTCTAGGAAAGCATTCCTATGTGATCATTTCAGAGGATGAATTCCTTGATGTACATGGACTTCTTTTCAAAAAGGCCCCATGTGCTTCTGGTGCTGAGTCAGCTCTTGTTCGTATTTGTATTGTCCTGATTTATTTTGTTTATGAGTTGTCTTTTTTCTTCCTTGTTTTACATTCCAGCAACGTACAGAAAGGAAATTTATTTAACAGAGCTGTTGCTCTCATTCCCTACAAGTGAAGAGATAGCCTGAAGGAGGTATTCCAGCCACTCAGCTGACCTAATGGGAAAATCTGAAGACCTGAACCAACAAGATTAGCCAGATGTTTGCTCTTCCACAAGCACATTCCACAGGCAAGAGTGAAAGTCAGTCTTACTGAACTGTTACCAAAGCAATGACTCAGAACTGTCACAGGTTCTTCCCAGTCCAGGCTGAAAATTCCAAGTGTTAGTTTGTTTCTAGAAAACTTGGGCTGAATCAAGGTAACTTTCCAATATTTTCTTAAAGTTCTGGTTTTTCTCTTGAATATAATATTGCCCATCAGAAGGATCTGGTTGTCTCCATTGCAATTGATTTTACTCTGCTAACAAATCATCACAAATGTAACAGCTTAACACATGCATTTATTAGCTCCCAATAAAAGATCGGAAGTCCAGGTGGTTTCAGCTGGGGCCTGTGCTTAGGACCTCACATGGCTGACATCAAAGTACTAACCGGGTTTGACTCCTTTCTGGTGACTGTGGAGGAGGACCCATTTGTTCCGGTGGTTTTAAGAATCCATTTCTGGGGCTCCACATTGTGGCTTAGAGGGTTAAGTAGCATATTGTGACGCCAACATCCCAAGCCAGAGCTCCAGTTCAAGTTCTGGCTGCTCTGTTTCTGGTCCAACTCCCTGCTAATGCAGCTGGGAAAGTAGCAAAAGATGGCCCAAGTGCTTGGGCCATTGCCACCCACATCAGAGTCCCAGATTTATTTGAAAGGCAGAATTATATATATAATAAATATATTTATTATAAATAAATATATTATATTTAATAATCAATATATTTGTATATTTAATAATTAATATATTGTAAATATATTTATTATAAATATATATTTAATTCTACCTTTCAAATAAATATATATATATAATATTTAACAGAGCTGTTACTCTCATTCCCTACAAGTGAAGAGATAGACTGAAGGAGGTACCCAGCCACTCAGCTGACCTAATGGTCAGAATTATATTTATATATAATTAAATATATAAATTATTATATAATAATTATTATATTATATAATTACATAATTAATTAAATATTATATAATATATATCATTAATTATATATTAAGTATATAATTATTATATATTATATAATTCTGCCTTTCAAATCAATAAATTACTTTGTAAAGATAATACAGTTCAATCGTTACCACATGCCAGAGGTTCCCTTTTCTTGCTGGCCATCAACCAATGACCTCACCCCCTAGAGGCAATTCTCATCTAATAGATGTTACTTTCTGGTCCTTGCACGTAGCCATTTTCACCTTCAAAAACAGCAATGCCAAAGAATCCTGCTTATACACATGCCTCTAACATCCCCTTTCGCTACCAGCCACAAAAATAATCTGCTTTTGCCAGACTCAAGTGATTAGATAAGGCTCACCTTAACAATCTTCTTTTTGAGAAATAAATATGACAATTTTGGGGAGATAACCAATGGTGAGGGTCCAGGAGAACACCTTAAAGTTCTACCTGCCAACCTGCTAATGTACTCATCTACACTTGCTACCTGACTGATCACAGGCTATTTCTCCTTTGCAGCTAGATTCACAGCTCAATTAATCCAACCAAAATTGTAATTAAAGTAAGCATGGTCTTTAGTCCTTTCCATATATATCTAATTACCATATTCACAACAATAATTTCTTCTACCTTTAGGTTTGAGTCTAATCAACTGCTTGTAATTTCTATAACAGTCAGTTATAGAAGAGTTAGTGTATAGAAAAAATCCAGCATACTTAGGTACAATAGTCAGTCTCATACAAAGACTGATTCCTTTTCCCATTACCCATATCATATTCTTTTAGTCTTTTCATTTTTTTATTTGTGGTTTAACATGTTCATTTATTCATAGTCTAAGATTTTGGCAGAAAGCATGGTGAATGAAATACACTAGATTACAGATATGGCAATAACAGAACACAGTGTATTCTGGAATGGTTTTTGTGAGTCAGGGTAGTAGTGCTACTCTGTAGTAAATGACAAGATATACCTCTGCCAAGGCTGCATCATCAAGAACATAGATCACCTTGGCCTACAGAATTTGGACTTGAAAAAACTGGTGATTTGCTAATCAGTGGGGCTAGTCTTTTCCCAACCTCTAGCATAATTGGAGAACTGTTCACCTAAGAAATAAAATAACTCAAAGGGAATCTATATAAGCTCATTACGTCTGTTATAATCACAGTGACTTCCTTTATTGATGGTTTCTGCCATGCCTTAAGCAAGCATAAGATATGAAAATCTTTTTTCTAGGAAGATAAATCAATTAAATTTCAAATAACTAGCTCACTTAGTGAATTTAATTTTCTATTGATAGAATCTAAATTTACAATGAAATCTTTTAGAAATCTTTGTACATAAAACATGGCTGTAATATTTTGTATTATGTTAGCAATCTTCTTGTTTTTTGTGCAACATTATTCAAAAACTAGTGTTAGTTACAATTTTTTCCAATTTTAAACATGGGAAAATTGAGACTAGAAGATGGGTTTGATTTGCTTGTCTCCCAGTGTGATGATATAGAAAAATATATAAACATTTTTCTTTTTTTTTTTTTTTTGACAGGCAGAGTTAGACAGTGAGAGAGAGAGACAGAGAGAAAGGTCTTCCTTCCGTTGGTTCACCCCCCAAATAGCCGTGAAGGCCAGCACTGCACCAATCCGAAACCAGGAGCCAGGTGCTTCCTCCTGGTCTCCCATGGGGTGCAGGACCCAAGCACTTGGGTCATCCTCCACTGCACTCCCGGGCTACAGCAGTGAGCTAGACTGGAAGAGGAGCAACTGAGACAGAAATCTGGCACCCCAACCAGGACTAGAACCTGGGGTGCCGGCGCTGCAGTCAGAGGATTAGCTTAGTGAGCCACGGTGCCAGCCAAAATTTTTCAAATTCCGCTTTGTGCACCAAAAAAGATACTTCTCATTTGTACAAGGACAAACCATGGGTTTACTTCCTTATGTATTTTACTGATTAGATAGGTATTATTTTTTAAAAGATTTATTTATTTAGAAAGATAAAATTAGAGAGAGAGAGGGAGAGGCAAGAGAGATAGTTTCCATCCTCTGGTTCACTCCCTAAATGGTCTCAACGATAAAGGCTGGGCCATCTGAAGCCGGGAGCCAGGAGCTCCTTCCCTGTCTCCCACATGCTTACAGGGGCCCAAGCACTTGGACCATCATCTGCTGCTTTCTCAGCTGCATTACAGGGAGCTGAATCAGAAGTGGTGCAGCCAGAACTAAGACCAGTGCCGATATAGGATGCCAGCACTGTAGGCGGCTGCTTTACCAGCTAAGCCCCAGCCCCAGTCCCAGTAATTTATTCTTGATAACACTAAAAAAAAATCAAATATGAGATGGTTCAAAATAAAGAAAATGATACAAAGGCATTCTTAAGCACAGGAAGAAGAAGAAAAAAAAAAAACACAAAGAACGGCCGCACAAGGTATCTACCCAAAAATTACACTATTGGTTGCTGTCCCAATTGTTTGTCCATAATATTTTATGGGTAATATTATCACTTGCTAGAAGAAAGCATAATTAAGATTGCCTGCAGGCATTTCCATACCCAATATAACTTGTTTATTCAGAAGCTCCACTTTGTCTTCTGAAGGTTGATTCAGAGCACCTTAATCTGACAAGATTTGTTTTATTATGTTTTCCTTAACAATGAATATTGGAGTAGTTAATGTAGGGAATTATTCTTTATTGAAAACCATATATTATAGACAAAAACTCTTACTCTGAGAAAACAATCTCCCAATTCCCATTATGGGTTTATTAACCACCTAAATTTGGTTTCCTCTTGAAGCTAATTTTTAATAATCTTCAGCAAGTACATGTATGGTCTTTACTGGGTGGGTTGACTATTTTAAGCTAAACATTCACTAAGAAAAGTAATTAACTTCATTTAGATTGTATTTAATAAGCTTTGTATTTACTGAAGCCTGAAACTCTTGATTATTACCACTTATATAACATTGATCTTGGTGCTTACATAAGAGCATGATAGAGGGGACATTATCCAAATTAAAATAGAGAAAGTTCCCCATGAGAGATAATTTACTTGTCATCCAGAGATGTTTTAGAATTATCTGGAGATTTGCTATACTAAGGCAAACTGCAGAGGTGGTTGAGGAAAACATGTCCTGGAATTCTAGGGGTATACTACTTAATTTTGAAACATCAATTTCTCTTTCGATGACTTATTCTAGTAATATGAGGACATAGTTTTAGTCCGAGGTATGTAGTTTCTCTGTCCCTTGGAAGCAACCATTGTCTTTCTCCACTATTTGAAAAATCTATAGCTCTCCTGGGAACAGGAAATTTTTTTTCACATAGAGAATACCTATTGAATTCCAAAATTGTCAGGACATTGTGTTGGGCAAAGAGATAAGCCATTTCAACCAAATTAAAACTGTCATATCAGGTACACACAAAAAAATCATTGGTGATGATAATAAATTATTTCACCTGGCATTTGGTAATTTTATAAGTCTAAGAACCAAAATATGGATCACTTATAGTTTAAACTTTTAATACAGATCTAATTATTTTTAACCTACCTTTGAAAGGGGACAAATGAAGTACTAATGATCTATTTCAAGGATGGTCTTTTATGAGTAAAGAATCTGGGTATTTTTCTCCGATACCTATCCAAAACACCTTTAAAATTTGAACACATCTTGTGTTGAACTTGTTCAAATCACTCTTGTATATGTGACTAGTAGCCGACAATCCCCCAGGAGCCACTCTGGGCATGTTAGCCATCACTCACCTGACATATATGGAAAGAAAAATGACAGGCTGGCCCTCCAGTAGAGATCGATTTGTTCCTTTAAACTTTGAAATTTAAGGAGATATTTGTCTTTTTTGCCTCACTCTGTAGGTATGGGATTCTCCTGTAACAGTTTTTGGGGTCATTTGGTCACTGTTCAGTACTTCATTTGTTTTACTACCACAGGGATGCATGGCTTGAGGATGACTTATGACCCAGTTGGAAGCCAAAATGACAACATGTAGGAAAGAGTAAATTGACTGCCTCCAGAGGTAGGTTTCCATCTCTGAGATAATACAGAAGGGGCATCAAAGAGATATTTCATAGCCAGTAAGTATTTATAGACTCTTTCACTTCATGAGGTACTTCATTTCAATCGACTTAATTCATGGAGATGAAGCAAACACGACTGGATGCTCTCTTCATACTATAGCAATAGTGGTAATGCTGGTAATACTATTAATATTGATAGTAATAATTATAATTGTAGAACTAAAACTCAATATTCTTATAGTTTCCAAGTCTATTTTACTGTACCTACTGAAGGAGGATAACTGAATGTGGAGGTGAATAGACAATTAACATATGTGTGGTAAGGCTCTTGCCAAGAAGGAAAAAGAAAGAATCCTTAGGTGATGCAGAAGAAAAATCACTGTGGTCAAGAAAAGAATTTGGATTCAAGGAGTTTATACCCTTAATTACCTATCCAAGCTTGAGTTATTTTACTAATCTCTCAATTTTACCATTCATTTTACCAGAGGTTAAATGACCTCTAACTTCCTACTCAATTCAAAAATTTTAAGGTCTACTACTGAATACATGTCAAAAGAAATAAGTGAATACTCTTTTCTTACTAACATTAATACCCATTCTACAGTTAATATTTTTACAATCATAGGATATGTGTTTGTTTTTCTTATTTAACACTGAGCAACACTAGAGAGGTCACTTGATGAACACAATCACATACTTTTCCTCGCAAGGTGATTTGCCTGGAACTGTCCAAATTGTAAAATTCCAAGACCTGTCTCACAGGAACCCCGATTCTACACAAACAAGGATGGCTAGCAACTGTCTCCCCATAATCTTACACCACCCATTCCCTTCCACGCCTCCCTTCTCCTACACATATTATTAGTTCTTTTAGTCGTAAAATTTGGTCCCACCCAGTTACTGATTCAATCTCAACCAGGATAGACCTTTCACAAGGAACTGTAATAGTTACCATCTAATGAACCTGAAGAGCCATGGCCAGCTTCTTGGTCACTGAGAATTTAGTCCTATTTCAGGCCTGAAATCTTGCTATAACCTCCTGACCTCTAAGCTATGGCTTTGACAACCTGTCACATTCTTTTCCCATTCTCACCACTGGGACAGTACCTGTCCTTTTATCATTGATGAAAGCCAGAGTATCTTTCTGAACCACATGAACTTCCTACCTAACAATGAGTTTCACTACCCCCTTAATTTCTGTGCAACACCTGCCAAACTAGGCACTCCTCTCACTGTTCAAATCCTCCAATCATTCCTGACACAGATTCTAGGCCAGGACAGATGAAGCTGAGATGGCCATACCCTTTTAAGTACTATAATTTGTGTTAACAGCCACATTTCCTACTACACTGCTTCCTGTTAATCCTTGCTTTCCAATTCTCCCATATTGTTGTAGGTTCCAGTACAAAGTATGAGGTTCAAACCCAAATGATGTCCCAGCTCATCCATATTTGTATTTAACCCTGTCATCCCTAAACATGGACTTTCTCATCTTCAAATCTTTCTACCTTGATTCATTGATGAAACCTATTGTGGAACAAGTGGTATTTATACTAATGGCTCATGTCCTTGCTCACATGGATAGTAAATGTGCCTCAAGGCAATTGGAATACAGATACAGGAATGATTAAATCATCAACAGTAGGAGGTTACTAACCCTCCTTTGCCTCATCAAATGCTTGATGGTCAACTAGAATGTCACACAATTTTTAATGAGCATTTAATAATTATTTTGACATGGAAAATATATTCTAGGGCAAAACCAGGATTTTTATCTTCAAATGATATATTCAGAGGATAATGGGTAGAAATCAGACCTGCTTTCAGCTTTCATCAATAGATTAAACCAGGACTGTTGCTTGAATCTAATTCACATTTCCCATTGGAGCTCTTCCACCCTTAGCACAATCCCCAGGAATAATGAGCACAAGCCCAGGGAGGAACTAAGTTCCTTTCTACCTCACAGAAGTATAAGAGGGTGGTCATGCTGCAACCTTTAGGAAGACAAGGACAAGAGCCTTTGGCACAGCAGTTAAGATTCTACTTTAGATGCACACATCCCATATAAAAGTGCCCGATTCAATTCTCAGCTCCACTTGCAATTCCAGCTTCCTGCTAATCCGCACCCTGGGAGGTGGCAGGTGATGATAGCTTAACTAATTGGGTCCCTACCACACATGCTGGAGACCCAGACTAAGCTCCTGGATCCTGCTTTCAGACTGCCCCAACCACAACTGTCGTAGGCATTTGGGGAGTGATCTAGTGGATACATTATTTTTTTTCTCTCCTATTAAAATAAATAAAAATAAATCAATAAGTAATTTGAAAATCATAATCCCGAGGAAATAACATGAAAAGGAATTCATGGACATCACAAAAGGCCTGGTATGGGGAAGGGAGGTAAAGCATGACAGAAAATATTGTATTCTAGCCCTTTCCCCAAGAACAGCTTCACAGGAGGAGATTCAAGTTCCCCAATAAAGAACGAATGTTAAATTACAAGCAGCAAAAAATTCTGTGCATGCTACCTGCAGGATAGGAATGTCATAAAGAATAGGAAAGCTGAGATGGAACAGAAGCCAGACATAGAAGCAACAGAGAAAGCTGTGGTCATGGAGCAGGAATTCAAGAGCGGCTGGAGCTAGAAACTGCTAATGAGACAAATTGGCAGCGACTCCCAAACAAGGCAGCAGAGCAGGAGAGACAAAGGGAACTATCCACATAAGAGCTGTTGCAGCTGAGTCAGGGCAAAACTGAACCCCTCTGAACAAGACAAGGTCAGACTGGGACTCAAAGATGGGTTACCGAAGTGACACACTACAGCTACAGGTGCACAATACCAAGTTCTTGTCCTGGTTATTTCTCCACTGCCATTCTCACCATCCAAGTAAAAGAAGGATCATGTGTGAAAACCAGCCCTGTGATTAGCCAAACGTTTAAACAGTAAACTCATAGGCATTCAAGTCTTGCTGCATCAAGTATAATGGAGAAAAGAAGTGTCCACAGCAGTGTGCAGCTACTGAAAATTTAAGCAAAGTCTGAGAGTAAATGAATTTCAGCAAACTCATTTTGCACATCAGCTCTC
Source organism: Sylvilagus floridanus (assembly GCA_949820135.1). NCBI lineage: Eukaryota > Metazoa > Chordata > Mammalia > Lagomorpha > Leporidae > Sylvilagus > Sylvilagus floridanus. The sequence continues at coordinate 19,198,581 of OX463244.1, forward strand.
ATAACTGCCATTAAAGTTCTAGTGTTTGATGTGGAGTACAGGAGAGGCAATTGGTTTAGCAAAGGACAAATGTCTTTCTGGTGATCCTCCAATGTTCCCACCATCCACCCACCCACACATTGGAATAAGGAACTCTGAACAAAGAATTGAGAATTCAATCTATCTGTAAAATAAGGAAAACAATGTGGCTTCTCCATCTTATCATAAGTATCAAATAAGGAAGTGAAATGTGAAGAGCAGAATGTATGAAAAATGTGCACTACAATATGATTATAAGAATAAGATGTGGAAATTATATTTCATTTCATGTCTTCATCATTTCTCTTTTTATTTATCTCCCTAGACATACAATAAATATGCTACTTTCAGACTGAACATCTTTCCAATCCTAGTAAAATATGATGAAATACACAGCAACAAAAAGGAATTTAGACTATCACACTCATCAGAAATGCTAACTATGAAGAAAAATTGTTCTATTGCATCTGCATCCCAATCATCAGCAGATGACTATGAGATTAGGAGATGGTTAGTTCAATTCATTACCATCAGCTCTTCCCTTTTGTTTCTCTTTCTGTCTCTCCCACATCGTACATTTTACTCTGTCCTCCCTCCAAACTTGTATGAATAACCTGACTTTACACCAACTATGTCTTATTCTTGTGTATACAACTTAGTCACTCAACTACAAATGGAAACATTATCAAAAATATATATAATTTTATAGAAGTCTACACAATATGTGACCATTTTAACTATTCACCAAATCCAAATGGATTTATGGCCATCTTTACACTAAGAAAAATAAAGAGGGGAGTGAAATGGAGAATTGGGTAATAAGGAAAACTGAATTTTTGGCAATACTTTCATTCAAATGTCTAATTTTTTCTTCCTTGGAATCCTTCATTTCCCCATGTCCTATACTGAAGTATCATCACAGTTATCTTTCAAACCTATTTTCATCTTGGACTCTCTCTCTCAAAGATTTCAATTTCTCTATTCTATATCCTTAAAAGATTAGTGTATTTTATTTGAAAGGCAGAAAGAGAGAGAGAGAGACGGAGATAGAATGAGATCTTCCATTTGCTGGTTCACTCCCTACATGGCAGCAATGGTTCAAGTCCTGGGCCCAACTGAAGCCAGGAGCAAGGACCTTTTCCAGATCACCCAAGTAGGTGCAGGGTCCCAAGTATTTGGGCTATTTTCTGCTGTTTTCCCAGCCACATTAGCAGGGAGCTAGATCAGAAGTGGAGCAACCAGGACTAGAATGGAGCCCATACAGGATGCCAGTGCTGTAGGTGGCAGCTTTATTGGCTAAGCCACATCTCAGGCCATAAAAGACTCTTTCAACTGGTTCTTTCTTTCAATCTTTCGTTAATTCATGCAGTCCAGCCACCGAATGCCATCAGGCATCAAATGTCTGGAGGCTTCCCCCAGATTTCACATGCAGGATACCCTCTCCTAACACTTTTTCACCATGCATCCTACTCCTGAATCAGAATGAGCTATTTTTGTAAGTTTCCCCAGGATGTGATTTTCTAAAATGGAAACCCATAAAACAATCATTTTAGAATGATCAAATGGTTTGAGCCCTGACTATTAGCTCTCTATTTAAAATATCTTTCTACTCTATGTGAAATTACCCTTGTCCTTCTAGAACTTACAGTTGGAGAGAAAACATTTGCATAGCTAAGCTACAGCATCCAGATGTGCTTGCTGATTTCTTCCAGTTTTTCTACAAACATTTACAGTAAGAGCATCATGTGTTTTTCATAGTGTCTGGTGCCATGGTCCATGTGAATAGTCATTGCTTACTGGGATTGTTAGAATTGCTAAATAGATGAAAATTATGTCAAGCCCTATAGATAGCAGGGTGATAACATTCTGAATAAGTGTAAAGAGCATGGAAAAAATTCACAAGTACACACATGTATGGGACAGGTTAAAGAATGGCATGATTATAATAGGCATAGTATGTTATAAAACATAAAATTAACATATAATGCTAGAGTCTGGGACCACTTGACTTAAGGAATTTCATAGCACATTTTAGAGATAAAGATTCTTTATTATATGACTGGAAGTGGGATGAAAGCTAAGGATATGTTCCATGGTATATAATAAATATTTTATGCATCATTCTCAGCAAAATATGCAGGATAGGTCTTGTTGTGCAGATAGCCTTTGGTAAAGCATATTAATAGAGAAAGATGAAGCAAAGGGAAAGAATATTCTTGAACTGTGTTGTATGTCAATGGTTTGAATTACTTAGATCCCATATAATAGGCAAATGGCTCATTAAAGGCATCTTCTGCCTGTATCTGCAATGAGATAGGTTGTTAACATTAACTTGTTTTGACTTACTGACTTACTGGGTCAAAAAATTTCACTTCTTTTAGAATAAGAGTTGAGTTTGGGCATAATTTATTTAGATAGCTTCTAATTATTTATTCTTGTGTTATACTTACAGTATCAGAACATATAAAAGAGTGCTTCAGAATACTTGGGAAACAGAATAGGGAATTCAGAAATAGACCCATGTATATATGATCAATTTAGTCACAATTTTAGGAAGGAAATATGGAAAACATTTCTTGTCAATAAAAAAAGAATGAACTACTGACATCCTCCACAACATGGAAAAGTCTCAAAAAATAGTATGCTGAGTGGCAGCAACTAGACACAATGGAGAACATACTGTATAAGCCTATATATATATATGAAGTTGGAAGACAGTCAAAACTTTATTGATGGACAGCAGATTAGAGTTTGTGTGGAGTAGAGGGTGAAGATTAATTGCAAGAAGACTTTCTGGGCTGTAGAAATAACCTATACTTTATTTAAAGTGGTGGTTACATGGTTTGTCAGTTTCCTAGGGCTGCCACAGCAGCATACCATAGAGTGACATAAATAACAGAAATTTATTGTGTCACAGTTCTGGAGGCTAGAATAGCTGTTGGCAGGGTCATTTGCCCTCCGAAAGCTCAAGGGAAGAATCTAATCCAAGCTTTCCTCCTAGATTTTGATAGCTGTTTTGCTTGCTGAAGTACACTTCCATTTCCCATACATTCTCTTTGTCTGCATATATTGTAACTCAAGACCTCTTTTTATAAGGACACCAGATCAGGGTACACCCTAGTGACTTCATTTTATTTTGTTTATCTCTGCAAAGACCTTGTCTTCAAATAAAGTGGTATTCTGAGGTGCTAGCAATTAAACTTCATCTTTTCTTTTTCCTAGAGGTATACAATTCAACATATGCTTATACATTTGTCACAACTCATAAAACTGTCCAATTAAAATGTGCATTTTGTTACATATAATTATACTGTAATAAATCATGAAAGTCGATTTCAGAAAAGTTGACATATGTAAAAATTTTGCACATAAAATGCTACAATTTTAAATTAGGAATTAATACACTTTTGTCTGAGTATGATAGTGTGCTATAAAGACAGACCTTGTTTTGTTCTGCATTCTCATCTATATTAAACTAGCAGAAAGACAACATTTGTCCTAATCATACTTATACATGAAATTAACCAAATGTTGTTGAATGCTGCTTATACTCTAAATGAGCTCAGTGCTTTCCTATTGAGAACTGACTTTCTCTTAAGGCAAGGACATGAATAGAGTTAATATAATGCAATATGACACGGTAATGAAAGAGTAAAGAAAATCTAGAGTTACCGTGACCTTATCACTGAAATATAATACTGAAGAACTCTCTCCCTGGAATGAATGGTTGAGAACTCCTCCATAATTCCAGAGACTTCCTAAGCAAAAAAAAGCATGTTAAAGGTATTCTAGTGATGCTAGCTGTGGGTTTGCCACATACTGCCTTGATTGCGTTGATAACTTCCTTCTATTTCAAACTTACTTAAGGATTTTATCATGAAAGGATGTTGTATTTTATCAAATGGTTTCTCTGCACCTATTGAGATAACAATGTGGTTTTTATTCATTAGTTTGTTAATATAATGTATTACATTTATTGATCTGTATATGTTGACCCATTCCTGAATCCCTGGGATAAATATCACTTGATCCAGGTGGAATATCTTTTTGATATGTTGTTGGTTTTGATTAAGTAGTATCCTGTTGAGGGTTTTTCATTCAGAGTTCGTCAGGGGTGTTGGTCTATAGTTTTCCTTCTTTGTGGTATATTTTTCTGGCTTTGGAATTAAAGTTATGCTGGCCCCAAGGAAGGAGTTTGAGGATATTTGCTCCCTTTCAATTATTTTGAGTAGCATGAAAAGAATTGGAATTAGAATTCAGCAGTGAAGCCATCTGGTACTTGGCTTTTCTATGTTGGAAGGGTCTTTTCTTACTGATTTAATCTCCCTCTTGGTTATTGGTCTATTTAGGTTACCAGTGTATTCATAAGTCAATTTTGTTAGGTTGTATGAGTCCAGAAATCTATTCATTTCTCTTAGCTTTTCCCTTTTGTTGGCATTATAGTTCTTTGTAGTAATTCCTCATGATTTTTTTTTATTTCAGAGGCACCAGTTGAAACATTTCCTTTTTTTGCCTCTGATTTTATTAATTTGGGTCTTCTTCCATTTTTTTGTTAGTTGGGCCAATGGAATTGAATGGGGAAAAGCTGGAAGCATTTCCATTAAGAACTGGAACAGATAAGGATGCCCAATTTCACCACTGCTATTCAATATGGTTCCAGACATTTTTGCCAGAGTTATCAGGCAGGAAAAAAAAATCAAAGGGATACAACTTAGAAAAGAGGAAGTCAAATTATCTCTGTTTGCAGGTGATACGATCTTACATATAGAGAAACCAAAAGACTCCTCTAAGATACTATTAGAACTCATAAAAGACTCTAGCAAAATTGCAGGTTATAAAATCAACACACAAAAATCAATAGCATTTGTATACACAAAGACTGCTCTGCCTGTGAAAGAATTTGTGAGATCAGTTTCAATTGCAATAACTTTAAAACCCATAAATACCTTGGAATAAGTTGAACCAGGTATGTGAAAGATCTCTACAATGAAAATTAAAAAACATTAAATAAAGAAATAGAAGACAGGGCTGCCACTGTGGTACAGTGGGTTAGAGCCCTGGCCTGAAGTGCCAGCCTCCCATATGGGCACCAGTTCAAGTCCCGGCTGCTCCACTTTCAATCCAACTCTCTGCTATGGCCTGGGAAAGCAGTGGAGGATGGCCAAGTTCTTGGGCCCCTGAACCCATGTGGGAGACCTGAAAGAAGCTCATGGCTCCTAGCTTCGGATCAGCTAAGCTCTGGCCATTGTGACCCTTTGGGGAGTGAACCAGCCGATAGAAGACCTCTCTCTCTCTCTCTCTCTCTCTCTCTCTCTCTGTAACTAAGTCTTTCAAATAAATAAAATAAATATTTAAAAAAGAAAGAAATAGAAAAAAACATCAAAAAGTGAAAAAATCTTTCATGTTTGTGGATTGGAAGAATTAATATCATCAAAAATATACATACTACCCAAAGAAATTTACAGATACAATGCAATCCCAATCAAAATATCAAGGACATTCTCAGATCTAGAAAAAGAATTCCTAAAATTTTATGGAAACACAAGAGACCCCAAATAGCTACAGGAATCTTAAATAACACAGAATCAGGGACATAAATATACCAGATTTTGAGACATGCTTCAGGGCAGTTATAATCGAAGCAGCCTGGTACTGATAAAGAAACAGATATTTAGACCAATGAAACAGAATGGAAACACTAGAAAATTAGTTCAAACATCTACAACAAACTAATCTCTGACAAGTAAGCTAAAATCAATCCTCAGAGAAAGGACAGCCTTTTTAACAAGCGGTGTTGGGAAAATCAGATCTCGTTGTGCAGAAGTATGAAACAAGATCCCTACCTATGCCTTATACAAAAATCAGCTCACAATGGATCAACGATCTAAATATATGACCTGAAATCATCAAATTACTTAAGGAAAACACTGAAGAGGAAATCCTGTAAAACTTTAGCATAGGCAATCAATTCTTGGAAAAGACTCCAGAAGTATAGGCAATAAAAGCAAAAATAGACAAGTAGAATTGCATAAAGCTAAGAAGCGTCTGCATGGCAAAGGAAACTCTCAACAAAGTAAAGAGGCAACAGACAGAATAAGATAAAATACTTACAAACTGTGCAGCTAATAAAGCATTAATACCCAGGATATGCAAAGAGTTCAAGAAACTCAGCAACAACAAAAAAATCTAGTTAAGAAATGGGCAAAACATGAACAGGCATTTTTTTTAATTGTAAAATACAAATGAACAACAGACATATGAAAAAAATGCTCAGGTATACTAGCCACCAGAGAAATGCAAATGAAAACCATCATGAGGTTTCACCTCACCCCAGTTAGAATGGCTATCATCCAAAAATCAAAAAATAACAAATGCTGTTGAAGATGTGGAGAAAAAGGTAACCTAATGCACTGTTGGTGGGAATATAAAGTTAAACATCAGGGAAGAAAAAGGAGATCCCTCAGAAATCTGAAAATAGGTCTACCATGTGACCCAATCATCCCTTTCCTGGCAATTAAACCAAATGAAATGAAATCAACATATGAAAGAGTTATCTATATCCCCAAGTTCACTGATGCTCAATTCATAATAGCTAAGATATGAATCAACCCAGATTCCATTAACTGATGATTGGATAAGGAAAAGGTGATATATATACACCATGGAATACTACTCAGCCATAAAAATGAATGAAATCCTGTCTTTTGTGACAAAATGGATGTCACTGGAGAGTATTAGGCTTAAAGAAATAAGCCAGTCAAGTAGATAAATAGCATATGTTTTCTAAGCTGTATAGCAGTTAATACAAAAAACAAACAAACAAAAAAAAACTACAGTGCATGAGAATGAAATTGACATATTGTAATTTGATTATTGTTTATAGCCCTTGTCTATATTCCTGTGGAACAGGGTCTTTCTACTTTTTACTTGTTGAACACTATGGTTAGTGGTGCACTAAACCTGTGATTATAAAGTAAATTGAAAATGTGTTATCGCATAAATTGAAGAAAAAAAGATAGGAAGAAAGAGAGGGTATTGAAGGAGAGAGAGTAAGGGAAGTACTATTACCTTAGAATTGTGCCTATGAAACACATGATGGGGCTGGCACTGTGGTGTAGTGGGTATGGCCACTGCCTGCAGTGCCACATCCCATATGGGCACTGGTTCAAGACCCAGCTGCTCAACTTCCAATCCAGCTCTTTGCTGTAGCCTGGGAAAGCAGTAGTCCTTGGGCCCCTGCACCCATGTGGGAGACCAGGAGGAAGCTCCTGGCTCCTGGCTTCAGCCAGGCACAGTTCTGGCCATTGTGGCCAATTAGGGGAGTGAACCTGTGAATGGAAGACCTCTCTCTTTCTCTCTCTATGTAACTCTGTCTTTCAAATAAATAAATAAATCTTTTAAAAATGAAATATTTTCTCCTTATATTAATAAAAATATGTAAAAATACTGTCAAGTGATACCTTCTTAAACACATGGAAATGTCAGGTATTTTGCTTGATGTTATACAGCTAAAAGAAAAAGTAGAAACCAGAAACTACATTTCCTGACAACTTATCTCTTGTTTTTGCCAAGTCTCTGTTTTGTCAACATTCAATACTTGTTATGAACTATGTACAATGAAGTGGTGAGAGAGAGGAATTCAACATGATCACCACAGAAAGAGGAAGATATAATTTCATGTCCAAAAGTGTTAAACTCTAACTTCTTTATAAGATGAAAATGGAAGAATGAAATTTAATACATTGTATTACTTCTATTTGAAGATATGTATATTATGGATATGTAGTTTTTCCAAAAGCTTCTATCATGTGTAGTTGATGTGTAAGAGCTTAAAAACATGAGATAATTTTCTTCTTAAATGATTATCAAGCCACATTTTAAGTATATTTTTGTTAAGTCAAGTAAATTCATTTTTTCTTTCAGTTTTAGAAAGCCGCTTGCTTTTAAACCTAGCAAAGCCAAAAAGAAACAAGGTCATGTATTTCCAGTATTCAAATAAAGCCAAGTGCAGTGTATTTTTATTTGCCTCATTAAATAATATTTTAACATTAGAGACATTGTACTTGCAAAAAGGAAATTGTCTGAAGATCCAGCAATTTGCAATGTGATCTGTATGTCACTCATAGATAAATATTCATTATTTTATTTAACTTTTTAGTAAATAGAAAATTGTTGAGCATTTACTACAAGCCTACTCACCACCAAAAGGTTTAAAACATAAAAAATATGAAAAGTTCAATTTTTATTTCTGTTTCTATATCAGAAATATTCACTTAGATAACAACAGTTTTAAAAGAAAATATTAACTCTAGGTCAGCTGTGAAATGTTTACTCAGGGATATTTGTACCTTTGGCTCACCTCATGGACAATAATTTAATTTTTTCTACAGTCCCTAACCCCGGGTTATTTTCATTCCATTGGAAGAAACAGCAGCATATATAATTTAATATTAATATAATATAATATAATATTTCATATCATATATATAATACATGAGCCAGTAAAGAAAAACAGTAAATAGTGATGGTTAGCAAGTAATGAAGAATCGGGAGTTTCCATTTAAATGAGATTGCCCAGGTGGTTAAGCCACTGATTGGGAATCTCCACATCCTGTATCAGAATGACTAGATTCAAGTCCTGGCTCTGCTCCCAATTCCAGCTGCCTATCAATGCACATATTTAAAAGATAAAAAATGAAGTAAGATGGTCCATGAAGTGCTCTCCACGTAAATGACATTTGCACAGAGAATTAAAAAAAAAAAAAAAAAACAGAAAGTTTGTGTCCATCATGCAGCAAAGCATTGCAACCAAAGGAAATAGCCAGGTGGCTGGTGCTGTGGCACAGAGGGTTAAGCTACCCTCTGCAGTGCCAGCATCCCTTATGGGTACCGGTTCAAGTCCTGGCTGCTCTGCTTCTGATTCAGCACCCTATTAATACACCTGGGAAAGCATCAGATGTTGGCCCAGGTCCTTGGGTCCCTGCACCCAGGCCATTTGTGGCCATTTAGGGAGTGAATGAGCAGATGGAAGATCTCTCTCTCTTTCTCTCTGTCTCTCCTCTCCATTTCTCTCTCTCTGTAATCATGACTTTCAAATAAATAAATCTTTGAAAAGATAGAACTAGCCTTGGCAATGACCCAGAGAGGTTCCTATTCCACACATTCCTTCAACAGAGTGGAGATCAGTGTGACCATGAGAAAGGGGTACATGATAGAAAATTTTTTGAAAATGTCAAGCTCTGTCTTTGTATTTTATGCTAAATCTTCTTGGATGTCTTTTGGAAAGTGCTGACATAAGAAGGAACATAATCGGATTGGCATTTCTAAAAGGTCACTTTGTTTTCTGTATGTAAATGAATCTAGGGAACAACAGCAGAATGGAAATGATAAGGTTTCTGGTTGGCAGTATGGGTGATGGCTTTGACAAGGGTGCTAATGACAAGGTACTTGGGAATGGCTGGATCTTGGCTGCAGTTGAGATTTGGAGTCAAAGGATTTACTAATCTATCTTGAGTGTAAGGAAAAGAACAACAGGCTGAGGGGGAGCAACCAGGTAAGCGATGGTGTCCCTTTCTGTAATGGGGAGAAGTGGAAAAAAGGAACCAGTGCTCAGTTTGAGGGCAGGCTGCTAAGTCTCTCTCTTCCTGCCTTTCAAATAAGTAAATTATATATGCATTTTTAAAAAATTGAAGTTATACATAGACAACAGAGAAGGCATTTGCGATCTTCATACATGATATTCGGACTATGTCTGACTTGAGTAGGTATAAGAGAGAGTAGAGGGTAATGGTAATATAGCTAGCAAATATAGAATCATTTTCCTGGAGTTCTACTGTACAATAAAAACATATGAAGTTCTGAAAAAATTCATTGTAAAATGGAATGAAATGATAAATTTATTCTGGTGTAAAACATGAAATTCAAGCATGGTTTTTTTCACAACATGCATTTTAATGGACTTTGTGAAGGCAATGTGTATGTGGAAGTAGTTGGAATAGAAGACTATTGGTACTGTAAATTTTCCAGTAATAACAACAAAATTGGCTCTACCCTTCAGCCAGTGTATTGGTTGTAGATGAGGGTTTCTAAATATTCAGGACTTTTCTTAAATTACCAGCAAATTGAAGACCTTTCTCTCTCCCCCTCTCTCTCTCTCTCCCTTTTTCTTCCCCCCATAACTCTGACTTCCAAATAAATAAATAAATAAATCCTTAATTTTAAAAAAATCTAAAAACTAATTTTAATTTTAACACTGACCATCACAAGACAAATTTAATCTCAAGATGCACTTTTGGTGTTGTCTGGAAATTCTCAGCAGGAAAAAATGCTGAGAAATGCAAAGCAAAATTGAGTTTCACTTAAACTACCAAGCTTCTCAGACTTCTACATCTCCCAGAGGACTTAACCAGTTAATGTGCACAACAAAAATATTCAATAAATACTTGTTGGATTCAATTTTGTGCTACTCAATCAACAAAAAATGATAGCCTAAAAGAAGACCAAAACAAAATATCTGAGATCAGGGTTCTACAAGAAATTTCAATAGTCATGTTGTAGTGCAAAGACATAGAAACTACATTGGCAATTTTGATGACAAATGCCTAAAAATAAAAATCTGTGAAAGATAGAAAAATGAAAGAATTTAGCCAATTGAGCTATGGGTACAAAATGAGAATTCCCCTACAATTGTCTCCCTTTTTTATGTTTTGCACAACAGAAATAAAAAGTGGACCCTCTGCAAAATTCTGTATTTACTCTTCATGCAATTGTTTTGAGTTTCTTTTCTCTGAGTTTTGCTATATCTACAAGATCATTTTTTCTACTTACAATAATTTTAGCAGTGCATTCTGGGCTAGATATCCCCTCTCCATAGATCCAAGACTATATCATCAAAAGAATAGAAACTGATGCAGGCCCTCAGAGGAAGGATACCCTACCCTGGTCTGCACCTCAACTCAGAAGCATTGAGGGAGTATCTCAGATCCCCCAATCCTAACTACCTCTTGATATCCAAATATTCAACATCATTCTCAGTCTTGAGGCCACCATAATTCATCAAGTGCCCCATTACACTACTTATATCATTCATCCAAAGAAACTCAAACAATTCTGCCACATCTGATTCTGTCCCAATCGCTGACTCCTCTCCAACTCCTAAAACTTCCACTGTGCTCTCCGGAGCAAGTCAGAACTTACCACAACACCCACATATTTCAATCTCTCTGCTGACGACTTCTTGACTTTCCTAGTCTACTTGAACTCCAGATATTCCTGATTGTCCTGGGGCCTTACTAATGGTTGGTTGTTTTCTCCCACAGTCCCCAGATCCTCGGTGATGAGGCTGGAACATGCCTTCCTTGCATATCATTTTCCCTCCATCCTTATTTTTAAAATCCCAGCTCCAACTTCCTCCCTTCTCAAAAGTTTTAGCATCCAGCTTACTGTCTCTCTCCAAAAACTATTTGGCAAATTTCAATATCCATATAATGATTTTTCCAACACCCTGGACTTCAGCTCATTAAACTAGCCTGCTCCATAATCTTGACTATAGCACTTCCTCAATCACAAACTCCCATAGTAAAAACTGTGAAACCTTGCCATAGTGAATAAATGCAAGACCTCCTTAATTTCCATTGCAAACATTCTATTCTTTAACATACAATGATTCTTCTTTTCCAAAAAAAAAAACCTTAGTTCCCTTAACCTTGACCCCTTTCCACTATCTCTCACTCTCCTAGTCTTTCTTTTCCTCCTTACCCTAACTTAAGTTCAATTTCAATCCTTATAAACTCTTCTTTGTAAATACCACCAATCCTTTGTGCCTCTTTCACTTCATAGCACTCTCTTAGCAAAATTTGAAATCAGGTCAAATTCATCTTCCTCTTCTCTACCCTCCCACTGTGCTTCAATGCAATACACAAACATGCTGGTTGTTTTCATTTAAAATTCATGACTTCCAACCACAGATGGGCCCTTCTTGCTGCACAAAAATTATGCTACATTTCCTTAGTCCACTCATGCTCTCATTTACTAAATGATCAGATATCTTCTCTTCTCTCCTCAAGTCTTTGGCACTTTCCCACCCTCTCTCATTTCCAACTGATGGCCTTCTTTGCAATTCACTAAGAGTATTTAGACAGTCAGAAAGGGACCTCGTCAAGTTTCCAACACCACAACATAGACCCATAAATGAATATTGGCTCCAAACACTATAACATTCCTCCTATTATCTACGTTCCTCAAAGTATGGTCCCTAGACTCTCAGTACCACCATGATCATAACTTAGGATGTTAAAAATACAAATTCTGAACTGTTCTCAGAGTCTCAAACTCTGGAGGTGGAGCCCAGCAATCTGTGCTTTCACAACACCTCCAAGTGATTCTGATGCCTACTAAAACCTGAGAGCCAAGTGGGAAACACTGTTTTTAAAAATTATTCTGGGTTACCTCTCAAATACTCTGTTTAAATTTTTAGGTGGTGAGAGGTAGGCACTAGCAGTTTTTAGAGCTCTACACTTATTCAAATGTGCAAGTTAAAAGACCCACTGCTATGAATGAATTAAACACTCTCCAATCTAATACAAACCTCCAATTTGAATACTGGCATTCATCCCTCTCCTTCTCCTTCAACAATTCTCACTCCTGAACTTTTGACATTTTTCCTCACTAGACCTTTCCTATTTTTCTAAACATTTTCTAGTTCATGTTTTTTGAAAACCCCCTTTGATCCCAATTATGTCTATGGTTCCTACCCCATTTCCCTGCTCAACTTTACAGCAAAATACTCTTAACAGAAATCTACACTATTTCCAATGCACATCTTCCCTCTTAGACTCTGATCAAACCCACTCTAATCAAGCTTGTTTGTACAACTCTAGCAAATATGGCCATGCCAAAGACACTGATGACTTCATCCTACCATGTGCAAATGGTCAAGTCTCAATCCTTATAATTGTCCTATCAGAAGCAGTTGATGCTGTTGAACACTCCTTCCCCCTGGAGTCACTTTCTCCACTTGTTTGCAAGCAAACCACTTTATCCTATTTTTAATTTTTTCTTCCTACTGCCCTGGCAGCTCCTTCTCAGTGGTCTTGGCTGATATAACCCTACAGTTGAGGTGTTCCAGGCTCAGTGTTTGAGCCTTGTCTCTTTCCACACTCCTTCCCTTGGTAATCCCATCTCATCTCACATGATTTTAAAAACCAATTCTATACCAACATACCCAAAATTTCTAACCTGTGGTAAGACCTTTGCTTCTATTTTCTCTCATTTGGTTCTGTAGTCTCTTTCCAGAGAGTGAAAATAAACAAATACTGCTTTGGCACAGCTTCAGGAGAGGTGATTACAAATGTTTGCAGCATGCTTTTTATGGGCTACTTATTCATCCTGGTGGACAGCTTCTTGCCTTTGTATCTGACCCATGATTAAGTTGTCTCTTTCCTAGGAACTTGTTTATCCTGGTAGACACCCCTCTAACTCTTGTGTGATTCTGAAAAGTTTATTACCACAAAGAGAATGACTCTCCAGGAGAGCTCTGACTGGAAAAGGAATGAGGTTCAGGTTTGTTGGCCAGGTGAGACTCAGAGGATGCAGCACAACCAAACATGTGGAATAACAGAAGCAGTAAACATGCTGATCCCAGAAAGAAGAGGGCAGCCTGCCTCCCAAGGCCATTGGGAGGAGGGGAAGCCATCTGGGTCAGATACTAGGCCAGCAGAGGGAGAATGAGACATAGGGAGAGAAGGGCCTATGGGCCAAAATCTTTACTGATGCCTCAGGCATTACTCTCACAAGTTTCACCTGGGAATTCTAATTGATGGGTTTACTGTGAGCAGGTGCAAATTCCATAGATAACATTGTGACTCAGGAGAAGTCACTGTGGCATGCACATGCAGTCTATGCTGGGTGTGGAGTCAGTAAGGAGAGTCACATAGGTTGTACTTTGTTGTACCATGGAGCAATGGCCACCAGGAGGCAGTTATATAAAGTAGATATCTGGATCAAGCACACTGAGGAACTGGCAGGAGGTGGAGAACTGGAAACTGTGTCAAGGATGACTAAGCACTGGTTCAGGTAGAAGTCCAACCTTTATTTAAAATGGATGCTAAGGCAACATAAAATTATAATAATTCACCACAACCTTCCTCTTATAGTCAGGGCTAATAAAACCAAATGCCTATCAACCAAGTCCTCAGAGACACCTAAAACTCTACATGTCCAAATCTCACTGAACTTCCCTCAAAACGTGTACTCCTTCCACAATGGTACCAAATCAAGGAATGACAACTTCATCTTTTCAACGTGGAATCATCTCAATCCCTTGATTCCTGCCTTTCCCTCAAATCTCTGATTTAATCTATCAACAAATCCCATTTGTGTATTTTCACAGGTCACTCAGAAACCCAGCATTTCATACAACCTCCAGTGCATCCACCTGTTTTCCATACCCCAACTCTCTTGCTTGAATTGAGCAGTACCATCCTCTTAGGTCACATGATTCCTCCTCTCTCCAAAGTCTATTCTTAACCAAGTAGCCAGAGAGATACTTTTAAATTACATCAGTCATCTCATGTCGCCTTCTCACACAGATGTCTACAGCAGATCCCTGTTTCACTGCAGTAAGAGCTAAGGACTTTATAACGTCCATGAAAATCTAGTCTACTATTCGTCTTATCTCAGGTACTGATTTTATTCTCCTCAATGGCTGCTCTCATTACAGGGGCATCCTGGCTTTTCCTCTGTCCATCAGCCATGATCTTACCTCAGAGCTTGAGCCAGATGCCTTGTTTGCCCCTCCATACACACTCTCTCCTTTTAAGCCTTCTCTATCTTGAAAGGATGAAATCTATCACCAACTGTAAGATATCCATGGCTTTCTATTTTCAAGTGAATTTGGTCAATGGGGAACCCAGTGGGGGTTTTAAGGAAGATCAAGAGTAAGTTCAGGGGGCCAACATTGTGATTCAGTGGTTTAAGTGACAGCCTGCAGTGCTGGCATTCAATATGAGTGCAGTTTGCAACCAGGACTTTCCACTTCTCATCTAGCTTATTGATAATGAATCTGGGGAGGAATGAAAATGGCCCATGTGATTGTGCCCCTGCCACCCACATGGGAGACCCTAGTAGAGTTCCACTATCCTGGCTATTGCCTGACCCAACCACAGTCATGTGGTCATCTGGGGAGAGAAGCAGTAGAAAACCTACCTCTGCCCCTCTCCCTCTCCCTGTCCCTCACCTCTCTCTCCTCCTTCCTCTTTCTCTCTCTCTTTCTTCCTCTCACTCTCTCTCCTTCTTCCTCTCCCTGTCACCCTCTGTGTGTGTGTGTTCGTGTGTGTAACTCTGCCTTTCAAATAAATAAATAACTCTATATTTGGAAATTGCATAGATAATTAATCAATTCTTTAAAAAAAATCATGTAGGATCTCTGTCCTTAATGTCCTGTACGTTGTGAATTAATACTATAACTAGTACTCCAACAGTATTTTCACTTGTGTCTCTATGTGAGGGCAAACTGTTGAAATCTTTACGTAGTATGTACTAAACTGATCTTCTGTGTATAAAAAGAATTGAAAATGAAAAAAAATAAATAACTCTATATTTAAAAAGTGAGGTCAGAGTCTTCACTTCAAGATTTCTTTCCTACCATGTTTGTACAGGAGCTGCATCCTGTAATCCAGCATCATAGGTCTTGTCAGGCAGATTCTCAATACAGCTTTCTCCTACTCCCACAGTCACTTACAGGTTCTTCACTCAGATTTCTTGATAATGTTAGTGCCACGATACCTCTGCCTCCTAAATCTTGTATAATCCTGGACATTTCCTCCAATCTCTCCACAGTTTCATAAAGAATTATTTTTTCAACTCATAAAAATATCCAGTTTGTTTATGTTAGCGGTCTCCCACTCTGACTACGCAGTGCCTTTGTACTTGCTGTCCCTCTCCCACAGCACTCATCTCCAAGGCACATCACACAACCCTGACTCTTCCAAGTCTTTGCTCAAATGTCACCTAGTCAATAAGGCCTTCCCTCTTACTCCAACAAGTAACTTTACTTCTCTTCTCCCCCACACCCATGTACATTTTTCCTACTTTGATTTTTCCACCTCACTTACCACCTACATCCATGGCACTATACCAACTTATTTATTTATTCATTTTATGTATTACTTAATTACCCTCAATAGAAGCTAAAATCCAAAGGAGAAGACTTTTTATTCAGTTTTATTGATATTGTATCATGAGCGCTTAGAACAGTACCTAACTTCAGGAGGTGAATCTGCAATAAACTTTTCTGGAATGCATGCAAAAATAGAACAAATTCCTTTAAAACTCCCATAATATTAACAGAGCTTGAATATTTTGCCAGTTTTTCTAAATGAATATGTGATCGGCTAGATCCTGTCCCAATCCAGGTAAGTTATTAACTAGAGATTCTAGTTATAGGCTAGAATCTTGAACAGGTAAAGTCTAGAAAAGACAGATCTACCCTTCATATTTCCTTTTTAAAATAAGTGTTATCTTTCATGAATCCTTTCTGTCGCTTAGTTACACATAAAGCCAACTCTCCAAAGTGTACAGCAGTAACACCTTCTATTTGATGTTTGTGATTACTCAGTGTTTTCTATATCCTGGCAGTTTATTGATCCTTTATGTTGTGCATTTGTAGGAGAAATTAAATTTTATTGAAATAATTTCACATGGATGCATTCCCAATTTCTCAATGCACTTATTCCTGACTGATGCAGAAAAGCCACAAGTTCTTCATTTCTCTCAGCCTTTGGTTTGTCATTCTGTCTATAACTTTCTTTGCTCCCTTAGTTCATCTTTCTCTGCAGTGAAATTAGAAAATTTTTATTCTTTTATGAATGAAGCCCTCTTGACACCAAACTACCCAGGATCCAAGTACAAAACCCAAAAATAATTTAAAGTTAAAAGAGCCATCACTCTGATGATTTCACTTGCTCTTAGGTCTCCTTCATGTGAGGATCTAACAATTTTTTACCATCATTGTTTGATGATAACACCCAACAGGTCTTCCTCTTTATACTTTAGCCCACCTTGGAAGTCTCTACCACTGTCTTAAGAAAATTCCATGCACTGATGAGAATAATGTGTATTCTGCAATTGTAGGATGAGAAGTTCGGTAGATAACCATTAGGTCCAATTGTTCTATAGTGTTGTTAACTCTGTTGTTTCCTTGATGATTTTCTGCCTGGTTGATCTGTCCATCACTGAAATTGGAGTATTGACATCCCTCATTACTATTGTATTGGAGTCTATGTCTACCTTTAGATCCATTAACATTTCTTTTAAATATCTAGGTTCCCTGTAATTAGGTGTATATATGTTTATTATAGTCACATCTTCCTGTTCAATTGATCCTTAAGCATTACTTGGTGCCCTTCTTTGTCTTTTTTAAAAGTTTGTGCATTAAACTCTATTTTATCTGCTATTAGGAAGGCTCTGCCAGCTCTTCTTTGGTTTTTGTTAGCATGGAATATCTTTTTCTATTCTTTCACTTTCAGTCTGAGTGTATCTTTGATGGTGAAATGTGTTTCTTGTAGGCAGAAAATACATGGGTCTTGCTCTTTAATACATTCAGCCAGTCTGTATCTTTTACTGGAGAGTTGATGCCATTTACATTCAAGGTGACTAATGATAAGTAACAACTTAACCCAGACATTTTCCCATAAATATTCCTATTCTTTTACTTCAGATATCTTTTACAATTTTTCCTTGGAGAATTTCTGCCTTCACCTTCTTTCATAGTGATCACCATGTTTCTGTGTGTAGCCAATCCTTAAGCATCTTTTGTAAGGTTGAATGAGTGTAGACAAATTCTTTCAAATTCTATTTGTTATGGCAAGTTTTTATTTCACTTTCATTCATAAATGAGAGCTTTGCAGGGTACAATAGTCTGGATTTGACAGTTTTTTTTTTCTTTTAAGTTTTAGATATATCTTGTCATTCTTTCCTAGCTTGTAGAGTTTATGATGAGAAGTCTGCTGTGAATCTAATTGGTGATCCTCTGAAAGTAATCTGGCATTCCTCTCATGCACATTTTAGAATCTTCTCTTTATGTTTTACTGTGGAGAGTTTGACTACAATGTGTTGTGGTATAGTCATGTGAGCATGTCTATTAGGAGTTCTATGTACTTCTTGTACTTGGATAACCCTTTCTTTCTCCAAATTAGGGATATTTTCTATAATTATTTCACTAAAAAGGACTTCTAATTCATTCTCTTTTTCCACGCCCTCAGAAATTCCTAAATCCTGCATGTTGGGTCATTTGAGATTATCCTATAAATCCTCAACACTGCTTTTTAGTTTTCTAATTTCTTCTTTTTATGGTCTGACTGTAAAATTTCCAAAGATTTGTCTTCTAACTCAGATATTCTTTCTTCTGCTTCACCAAGTCTGTTAATACAGCTTTCCACCACATTTTTTTGATCTACTGAATTTTTCATTTTCAATATTTCATTTTGACTTATCTTTAAAACTTCAATACTATTGGAAAATTTTTCATTCATGTCATGTATGGATTTCTTTAGTTTGTGGATTTGTTTTTGATTACTTCTAAGTAATCCTATGATCAATTTTTTGAATACAATTTATGGCATTTCTTCAACCTCTTCATCTTCTCGTTCTAGTAGTTAAATGTTGTTGTGTTCCTTTGGGGACATAATGTTGTCTTCCTTATTTTTGTTTCTTGAATTTTTGTGTTTATTTTTAAGCATTTGTGGAGATACTTGTTCCCTGCCCCCCTGTGACTGCTTTTATCTTTGGACTATGCCTCTGTGGCTTAGTGGAGTGTCTGCTCTTTCAATGAATACTCTGAGGCATGTGCTGAGTATGGCCAGGGAGTTATGTTCAGTGCTCCAGGGTGAGGGGAGTGTCCAAGATAACACCCAAGTTGGGTGTGGTAAATCTCTGTTGTTGTTGTTGTTGTTTTTAATCAGAGGTGGGGTTTGATGTGCTCTGTTGGTATAGTGTCACACTCACCTCCTCTCCTCCAAGGAGACCAATGCCCGGGTGCCAGCCCCAGTGAGTGCAATACTCATCCACACTACTACAAGAACCACACAAAGGATCTGTGTAGTCTTTAGTCTGAGCACAGATCCCTTAGCAATGACTCTATCTAGACAATCTGGGAGCCCTGAGGTTTGGACCACCCACAGTGACTTCTCAGAGACCCAGCCACACCCTATGCCCTCCCATGAAGCCACAGTGTTTTCACAGTCCACCCCAGAACACAAGGCTTCCACAGTCACAAGCACGCAGACTCCTGTCAATTCTCCCAGCCAGACTCAGGGGTATCTCTCAGCTGGTTGCTGGGTGTGCAGACACAATGTGGCATAGCTGTTACATTATCCAAAATGTCTCCTGCCATCTCTCAGCTAGTTTCAGGATGCCAGTGCCAAGCGGTCAGGGAGAGAGCAATGTGCCACCCCCCCTTACGGTCCCCCACTGGTCTCCAAGCCAGACTCACTCCAGGCTCTTCCTGCATCTTTATTGCCAGAGACTTGGACTGCTGTAGTGTTGTCTCATTTAACTCTCCAAAGCTGATGCTAAGGCTCTCAGCTGCTGGGGTCCTGAGCTGTGCATATCCACACCCTCGACATACATCCACATTGTCCCTTTAACTTGTGTGGAGTTTCTTCTGTACTTTTCTCCTGAACTCTTCCCTGAGATTGCTCTCTTCAAGTTTTTTTTTTTTTTTTAAACTATCTTCTGCCAGATTAGAGCAGTAAGATCCCTCCCTATTCCACCATCTCGGAATCTCCACTCCTTAATTTTTAATTGGTAAAATACACATATCATCTTAAGTATTTGTAAGTTCACAGTTGTGTTAAGTCGTGTTAAGTATATTCACGTTGTTGTGAATATACTCCCCCCAGGCCCTGGAAGGCACTATTCTATTTTCTGTCTCTATGAATTTCATGTACGTGGACCCAGATGCTTACATCATTTTGTGACTAACAGTTCATTTAGCATAATGTCCTTTGTCTCACGTTTCAGCTGGTGTCAGAATTTATTTCATCTTTTAAGATTGATTATATTTTTAAATACATTCATCTGTCAATGTACACTTAGGTTGCTTCCATTTGATGGTTATTTTGAAAAATGCTGCCTTGAACAAGGGTGTACAAATTTCTTTAAGATCCTACTTCTAATTCTTTTTAATGAATACCCGGAGGTAGAATTGTTGTCTTATAAAGTAGCTCTATTTTTAATTTCTGAGGAATTACCATGCTGCTTTCTGTACCAATTGTACCATTTTACATTTTTACCAACAGGTTACAAGAGTTTCAATCATTCCACATCCTCATCAACCCGTTATTTTCTGTTTTTTGGGAGGTTGTTTGATAGTAGTCATCCTAATGGATGTGAGATGCTAGATTCTTGTTTTGATTTGTGTTTACCTAATGTTTAGTGGTGTTGCACATCCTTTCATATGCTTTCTGGCCATTTGTGTATCTTCTTTGGAGAAATATTTATTCAAGTCATTTGGTATTTTTTTTTTCAATTTGTTGTTTGGTTTTATGTTGTTAACTTGTAGAAATTCTTACACATATTCTGAGCGTGAATCCCGTTATTAAATATATCTTTGCAAATGTTTTCCCATTCCGTTGGCTGTGTTTTCACTATGTTGATTACGTCCTTTGATGCACAAATTTTTTCATGTTGATGTAGTCTAGTTTATCTACTTTTATTTTTGCTGCCTATGCCCTTAGTGTCATAGCCAAGAAATTATTCAAAGGCAATGCCATCCATCATTTCTTCCCATGTTTTCTTCTGAATACA
Source organism: Sylvilagus floridanus (assembly GCA_949820135.1). NCBI lineage: Eukaryota > Metazoa > Chordata > Mammalia > Lagomorpha > Leporidae > Sylvilagus > Sylvilagus floridanus. Next base: position 19,219,404 of record OX463244.1, read on the forward strand.
ATTCTAGTTCTTTTACTTCATTTTTGATCAATTTGTGGTTAATTTTTATGTGGTATTAAGTAAGATTCCAATTTCATTCTTCTCCATGTAAATACTCAGTTTCCCAAGCACAATTCATTGAACCCCAATAATCCTTTTACACTCCAAATTCTGTCATATTTTCTGTTTCCCAGATAATCCAAACAGTACATACCTGTCAACACATTCTGATACTGATGCTTTGTACTTTTCTCCCAGTCCTTCACTCTGTTTCTGTCTCTCCTACTCTAACATACACCCATCCACACACACACACACACACACACCAACCCACACACACACACACACACCAACCCACACACACACACACACACACACACACACAAACACTCATAATGCTGTATATGCTGTTTTATTAACATAATGTATTATATATGTTTCTGTTTCACTATCTATTTTCAAAACCATCAATTTTAAAGCTATGTAGTATTTCAAGTTATGGAAGTACCATTATTTACTAAACCAACAAATTATTTTTGAAAGATTATTTGATTTAAAAATTCAGTGTATTAAAAAGTTCACTTCTTTTTTAAAATCCTATTTCCTTTATAAGATTGACATGTGAAAAATACTATTCTTAAATCATAGGAAATATTTTCTGTGAATTGATTATTCCGTTTGTTCATATTTTCATTCTTCTTTTATATGATTTCATTTTATAGATGGAAAAAATAAATATTAAAGCTTTCATGCCTCAGATCAAAAGAGAATTTTTCATACAATGGCTTCCATATGATTCTCTTTGAGACCTAAAGGTATATTTCATCCAAGTCTAGTTGGAGCTGAAGGGATTTTAATTCCTTGAGGCACAAGATATCCTGGGATGACACAGCTATGTATTGTCGCAACTACTGCATTTGACTGCAAGGCTGACCAATGCTATTAGGCCCATTCTCAACCAACCTCCAAGCTATCTTAAACTGGAACTCCTAACCACAGGAGCCTACTGATTGCACTGGCTGTTAAAACTTTGAAATATTTCTGATGCCTGAGAGAAGGAACTATAGGCAGAACAAAGCACAGAAAAAAGAAAGCCAAGCTCCACCTTTGGCTCTTCTTTTGAAGATTTATTATTTTATTTGAAAATCAGAGTTACAGAAAGGTAGAGAGACAGAGACAGAGAGATCTTCCATCCATTGGTTAATCCCCAAATGGCCACAACACCCGGGGCTGAGCCAGGCCAAAGCCAGGAGCCAGGAGTTTCTTCTGTGTCTCCTATGTAGGCACAAGGGCCCAAGGACTTGGGCCATCTTCACTGCTTTTACAAGGCTCATTAGCAGGGAGCTGAATTGGAAACGGAGCACCCAGGACTCAAACTTGTGCCCGTATGGCTTGCCAGCACCACAAACAGTTGAACCCATTCTGCTGCTGCACCACAGCACAGGCTCCTATTTCTTGGCCTCTTACTTATTCCATGACTTTAGTTACCACCCTGGAGTTTTTCTGTGCCTTGTTTCCCTGTCTCTGAATTAGCAATAATAATTATTTTCTGCTCAACACTGTTGTGAGTTTTAAGTAAGATAACATGTAGGGAGATGATTTCTGATCAGAAGGCATATTATACACTTACATTGTTAAATTTCCCATGATTAGCAAGGTTTGGAAAACTATACAAATAACCAGAGACTTCAGTGGTGTAGGCTTCTTGGGAACACAGAAGGGTAGGCAAGCTCAATTGTAATGCATAACAGAAACTTCATCACAGCTTTTCACACATTTGTCAGGAAGAGCCACAGCTTCAAAATGCTGCTCGCTGACTGGCTAAGCTTTCAGCAACGGCTGTAGCAAGTGCAGTAACTGTTGGTAGGCATTCACAGCACCCAGCACCAGAAACTCTTCTGAGTCATCAGACACTCAATGGTGGCCAGCTAGTCTAAGTCCTTACAGAAATGTCTGTAGGTTCTAGAAAGTGTTGGCATAACCCCCCAGCAGACAAAATAGAATGCCACTCATTCCAGACTATTTGATATTCCATAAAATGGGAGTCACTAGCACTCAGATTTGAATAAATTCAGATTGCCTCAATTATCTTTAGGAAAAGTCTAAGCCCACATGTAGTCATCAAAGCATATAAACAAACCTGAGACTGAATGTCTTCCAGAATTCTCAGTCGCATGTGTATATAAGAAACAACTCTCTCTGAGGAAGCTTCCAGATCACTTTAAACCCAGTATCTTTACTCCCTCCCCCACAAGCCTTCATGCAATCAAATGCTTCTAAAATCAATGAACCACAACTTTTGAACATGATGATAAAAATAAGTATTCTGCATGATCCTTCCATTTGTATGATTATAAATGCCTATCCCATAAACTAGCTAAGAAATGGAGAGGATGTTTTCTAATTCTTGCATTGAAACATCTAAAATATTGCATTGCTTGGTATTTCAATCAAAGGGAATTAAAGTGAAAATAAAGGATCCATCCTATTTCCAATAGAAAGATCAAAGCTGATGGAAGTAGTAAGTCAGTTTGACATTGTTGATAACTCTGAATACAGCACTGTATCAAACAGGCACCTAACCCAGCTCAAAATCTTGTGGCATTGTGATGAGCATTGCTAATACAAACTGACTGAAACAAGAAATCAACTGCAGACAAGAACACATTTTTTTTCACCAGAAAATTAAGATCAGAACTTCTATTCTCTAAGCTCTCAAGTTTTACTAGATACAAAAAGAGGTAAGGAAGAAAGGAAAAAAAAGATATTTTGTGTTTAAAAAGATAACACCATTTAGCCAGGACACAAGTCTGAACAAGGTGAAAAGATAGAGACAGCCTCTACCCTCCCCCCTCACACATCCATTTGAAACAAGCCAATAACTTATCTCCGAGATTTATCAAAATAACTGTGATTCAAGCATTATCTTCCCATTGTTTCTTTGGAAGTGCTCCAACTGCAAATCACTTCCACAGTTCCTCCTAAAAGCCCTTCTCATGACTCCACCCTGCTTTGCTGACCACCCTGCACCTCCCCTGCCTATATATTTACTGGCTGCTGCAATTTCTTATTTTTCACATAATCTAGCTGGCACATGGAACCAGCTTCAACACTTTGTAGATTGCATTTGATAAGTTGAACAATGACCCTGATGACTTGATGTGAATAGGATGGGAGAGGGAGTGGGAGATGGGATGGTTGCAGGTGGGAGGGAGGTTATAGGGAGAAAAAGCTGCTATAATCCCAAAGTTGTACTTTGGAAATTTATATATATTAAATAAAAGTTTTAAAAAAGACCGTATTTCTGTTTTTACCATACTCATCCTTTTTGTGAGAATTTCCATTGTTGACTATTACCTTCTACACAAATTTTGGAGATATCACTCTCTTTTATTCCTACATCAGAATCCTGAATACAACCCTACCATACAACCCAACTATACCACTCCTAGGAATTTACACAATGGAAATTAAATTGGCAAATAAAAGGGCTGTCTATACCTTAATGTTTATTGCAGCTCAGTTCACAATAGCTAAGACATAGAATCAACCCAAATGCCCATCAACAGAAGACTGGATAAAGAAATTATGGGATATGTACTCTATAGAATACTGTACAGCAGTAAAAAACAATGAAATCCAGTTATTTGCAACAATACGGAGGAACCTGGAAAACATCATGCTGAGTGAAATAAGTCAGTCCCAAAGGGACAAATATCATATGTTCTCCCTGATCAGTGACAGCCAACTGAGCACCTAAAAGGAAACCTGCTGAAATGAAATGGACACCATAAGAAACAACAACTTGATCAGCCCTTGTCCTGAGTGTTGATGAACAAATTAATACGTTATTCTTTTTAGTACTCTTTTGTTCTACTTAATACCATCGGTTGAACTCTTTAATTAACATACAATTGATCCCTGTTAAATAAAAGAGTGGGAATAAGAGAGGGAGGAGATGTACAATTTGGGACAAGCTCAGGCTGACTTGTACCAAATGGTGGAGGTAGAAACATACCAGGGGATTCCAATACAATGCCATCAAGGTGGCATATGCCAATGCCATCTCACTAGTCCAAATGATCAATTTCAGTTCACAATTGATCATAATGATAGGACTAAGAGTCAAAGGGATCACATAAACAAGACTTGTGTCTGCAAATACTAACTGATAGAATAAAAAAAGGGAGAGAATTATGCACAGCAGACTCCTAGAAAGCTGGATGTCCTAAACAGCACTCTGGCCTCAGAATCAGCCCTTAAGGCATTTGGATCTGGCTGACGAGCCCATGAGAGTATTTCAGGCATGGAAAGCCAAGACATTCTGGCAAAAAAAAATGACCTAAATGAAAGATCTCTGTGAGTGAGGATCCAGGATCTCTTTCCTTAATGTGTTGCACTATGTGAATTAACGGTATAACTAGTATTTAAACAGTATTTTATACTTTGTGTTTCTGTGTGGGTGCAAACTGTTGAAATCTTTACTTAGTATATACTAAGTTGATCTTCTTTTTATAAAGATAATTGAAAATGAATCTTGGGTGTGGTGATGGGAGAGAAGTGGGAGATGGGATGGTTGCAGGTGGGAGCTAGGCTGTGGAGGGGAAAAGCCTCTATAATCCAAAAGTTGTATTTTGGAAATGGATATTTATTAAATAAAAATTAAATAAAAGCCATATTTCTGTTTTTACCTTACTCATCATTTTTGTGAGATTTTCCATTTTTGACTACTACCTTCTCCACAAAAATTTTGGAGATATCACTCTCTTTTATTCCTACATCTTCTATTCCATTTCATATACCCTTTACACATTTTCTTTCTTTCATAATATAGACATTCACATTTCAAAGGCTCTATTGTAAGCTGAGTTCTGATCAGTGTACTACCCATCCTTGGCCAGCTTTTCTAGGTTAAGTGCTGACTATTGTTCTCTTGCTCACAATCCTCTGATGGATTTCCATGTTTATATAACATGTTTATATATATTCAACTGCTCATGCCCTACAAGGCACTAAACTCAACACATAATAACCACCCAAACCTGATTGTCCCTATCTCTATGAAAGTCCCTATTTTCTACTAATACCTGGACCATGCTGAGTATTGTCTGCATACTTGTTCTTCTACATGCAGTCTCCATCCTGCAAACTCCTCTCATTCATTCATCTCAAAATCATTTTTTCCCCAATCGTTACTGTTCTTATTTTAATTCACATTCATGGGTCAGCTGCAGCTTCAGTGCAATAGCAGGCTAATCCATCTCCTGAATGCCCTGTGCCACTGTCTCCCTTCAACCTCTATTCTCTTCACAATTGGAATAATGGTGATTAAGAGTTTCAAGTCTAGGGGCCGGCACTGTGGCACAATAGGTTACTCCTCCACCTGTGGTGCCGGCATCCCATATGGGCACTGGTTCTTGTCCTGGCTGTTCCTCTTCCAATCCAGCTCTCTACTGTGGCCTGGGAAGGCAGTAGAAGATAGCCCAAGTGCTTGGGTACCTGCACCCACATGGGAGGCCAGGAAGAAGCTCCTGGCTCCTGGCTCCTGGCTTTGGGTCAGTGCAGTTTGGGCCATTGTGGAAGACCTTTCTCTCTCTCTCTCTCTCTCTCTCTCTGTCTATGACTCTACCTCTCAAATAAATAAATAAAATCTTTAAAAAAAAAAACAGTTTCAGGTCTTTGAGTTAGAAATTTGTGAATTATGAACACATACCAAAATTTTAGTTTGTTCAACTCTAGGATGAACCTAATAATACTTCCTCCTTAAAAAAAAAGTAACTAGAGAATTAAATAAGATACTATCTAAGTAGTTCTTAAAATATGGTCTGACATACAAAATCCTCAATATATAAAGATGTCTGTTATTCATATTATGTTAGTATGAAAAAATCTGATTATTTTATTTTCTTGATTGTAATCCTAAAATTTCTTTTTAACATCTAGAAAAAGTTCACACTGTTTATGTTGGCTTTCCTGAACCTCATAATCTGATTTTTTCCTATCTTGAGCTTCATTATCTCAATTCCATCTTTTTCTCTCACACATGGGACAACTCTGGGTCTCTAAATACACCCGATTATGTCCTCAGTGTAGTCATGTTACTCTAAACTCTATTTGGAATGTTTTTCTTCTTTCCATCAGTTAAGAGATTCATAGTCAATCTTTACAATTCAAAATCTTCTGTAAAATGGATTTTTTCATTTTCAATTATCTATATATAAAAACGATCAATTTAGTATATACTAAGCAAAGATTTCAACAGTTTGCACCCACACAGGAATACAAAGTATAAAGTACTGTTTGAGTACTAGTTATGCCATTAATTCACATAGTACAACACAGTAAAGACAAAGATCCAAAGGAGTAAGCGCACAGTGATTCCTCTTGTTAATTTAACAATTGACACTCTTGGTTATGGCATCTCTAATCATCCTAGGCTCTTGTAACGAGCTGCCAAGGCTATGGAAGCCTCTTGAGTTTGCCAACTCTGCTCTTATTTAGAAAACGCCATAGTCAAAGTGGAAGTTCTCTCCTCCCTCCCTTCAGAGAAAGTACCTCCTTCTTTGATGACCTGTTCTTTCCCTGGGATCTCACTCTCAGAGATCTTTCATTTAGGCAATTTTTTTTTGAAAGAGTGTCTTGGCTTTCCATGCCTGAAATACTCTCATGGGCTCTTCAGCCAGATCCGAATGCCTTAAGGGCTGATTCTGAGGCCAGAGTGCTGTTTAGGACATCCACACGAGTCTGCTGTGTATCCCACTTCTCATGTTGGATGGTTCTCTCCCTTTTTTTATTCTATCAGTTAGTATTTGCAGACACGAGTCATGTTTATGTGATCCCTTTGACTCTTAGTCCTATCATTATGATCAATTGTGAACTGAAATTGATCATTTGGACTAGTGAGATGGCATTGGCATATGCCACCTTGATGGGATTGATTTGGAATCCCCTGGCATGTTTCTAAAGCAATTTATAGATTCAATGAAATACCAATCAAAATACCAAATACATTCTTCTCAGATCTGGAAAAAATGATGCTAAAATTCATATGGAGACACAGGAGACCTCGAATAGCTAAAGGAATCTAGTACAACAAAAACAAAGCCGGAGGCATCACAATACCAGATTTCAGGACATACTACAGGGCAGTTGTAATCAAAACAGCATGCTACTGGTACAGAAGCAGATGGATAGACCAATGGAACAGAATAGAAACACCAGAAATCAATCCAGACATCTATAGCCAACTTATATTTGATCAAGGATCTAAAACCAATTCCTGGAGTAAGGACAGTCTATTCAATAAATGGTGCTGGGAAAATTGGATTTCACATGCAGAATCATGAAGCAAGACCCCTACCTTTCACTTTACACAAAAATTCACTCAACATAGATTAAAGACTTAAATCTATGACCTGACACCATCAAATTATTAGAGAGCATTGGAGAAATCCTGCAAGATATAGGCACAGGCAAAGACTTCTTAGAAAAGACCCTGGAGGCACAGGCAGTCAAAGCCAAAATTCACATTTTTGATTGCATCAAATTGAGAAGTTTCTGTACTGCAAAAGAAACAGTCAGGAGACTGAAGAGGCAACCAATAGAATGGGAAAAAATATTTGCAAACTACGCAACAGATAAAGGGTTGATAACCAGAATCTACAAAGAAATCAAGAAACTCCATAACATCAAAGCAAACAACCCACTTAAGAGATGGGCCTCAATAGACATTTTTCAAAAGAGGAAATCCAAATGGCCAACAGACACATGAAAAAATGTTCAAGATCACTAGCAATCAGGGAAATGCGAATCAAAACCACAATGAGGTTTCACCTCACCCCCGGTTAGAATGGCTCACATTCAGAAATCCACCAACAACAGATGCTGGAGAGGATGTGGGGAAAAAGGGACACTAACCCACTGTTGGTGGGAATGCAAACTGGTGAAGCCACTATGGAAGTCAGTTTGGAGATTCCTCAGAATCCTGAATATAACCCTACCATACATTCCAGCCATAAACTCCTTGGAATTTACCCAAAGGAAATTAAATTGGCAAACAAAAAAGCTGTCTGCACCTTAATGTTTATTGTAGCTCAATTGACAATAGCTAAGACCTGGAACCAACCCAAATGCCCATCAACAGTAGAATGGATAAAGAAATTACGGGATATGTACTCTATAGAATACTATACAGCAGTCAAAAACAATGAAATCCGGTCATTTGCAACAAGATGGAGGAATCTGGAAAACATCATGCTGAGTGAATTAAGCCAGTCCCAAAGGGACAAATATCATATGTTCTCCCTGATCGGTGACCACTAACTCAGCACCAAAGGGGAAACATGTTGAAGTGAAATGGACACTATGAGAAACAGTGACTTGATCAGCTCTTGTGCTGACTGTTGATGTACAATGTAAATCTTTATCCATTTTAGTATTTTTTTGTTTTGTTCTAGTACTTTTTGTTAAACTCTGTAATTAACACACAATTATTCTTAGGTGTTTAAATTTTAACTGAAATGTGATCCCTGTTAAGTATAAAAGTGGGAATAAGAGAGGGAGGAGACGTATTATTTGGGACATGCTCGATCGGACTTGCTCCAAATGGTGGAGTCTGAACATTTTTTCATGTGTTTGTTGGCCTTTTGGATTTCCTCTTTTGAAAAATGTCTTTTGAGGTCCTTGACCCATTTCTTAAGTGGGTTGTTTGTTTTGTTGTTGTAGAGTTTCTTGATTTCTTTGTAGATTCTGGTTATTAATCCTTTATCTGTAGCATAGTTTGCAAATATTTTTTTCCATTCTGTTGTTTGTCTCTTCACTTTCCTGACTGTTTCTTTTGCCATGCAGAAACTTCTCAATTTGATGCAATCAAAAATGTGAATTTTGGCTTTGACTGCCTGTGCCTCCAGGGTCTTTTCTAAAAAGTCTTTGCCTGTGCCTATATCTTGCAGGGTTTCTCCATGTTCTCTAATAATTTGATGGTGATGGGTTGTATTTTTAGATCTTTAATCCACGTTGAGTGGATTTTTGTGTAAGGTGTAAGGTAGGGGTCTTGCTTCCCGCTTCTGCACATGGAAATCCAGTTTTCCCAGCACCATTTGTTGAATAGACTGTCCTTGTTCCAGGTGTTGGTTTATGTCCTTGATCAAATGTAAGTTGGCTGTAGATGTTTGGACTCTTTTCTGGGAAAGAGCACCTTCTTGAGAAAACAATAGTCCCTCATTCACCAGCTGTGGTTTATGAAACTCCACTACAATGGTAAAAGCGAATCCTCACTTACATAGTTACTTATAGATTTCTAACCCTAATCCTGGTGTTTTAAAAAATATTGTCTCAATTTGTCAATCCTTAGGCATTGGAGAAAAGCATCCACTTCCAGAATTTATAGAAGAAATATCTCTTTACAAAATATATCCACATATGAGTAAAATATTATTGCACATTCCTTTGTCCCAGTGTTATGTGGAAGCAACATAAAATAGAAAATCATTAAAAATTTTACAAATATAATTGAGTGACTGAAAAGAAATTCCTGAGGCAAGGAAATGTGAATAGTTGAACTGGAGACTAAGACATTGGAAATAAGTTTGGGGATGACGACAGAGGGCTACAAGTAAAGTAGGAGTCCCAAAGAGCACAACAACCAGCAGAAGAAAATCAGGTATAAAAAGAAAAGGCTTGAAAACTGTAGGCAGCTGTTGAAAGAAACATGTCCAGACTGATAGATAATGTCTGGGAAAGAGAAAGACTTGCTCGTGGAAATGCCTATTAAGGAGATTAATTATTGCTTAATATGTCGGACAGGCATTCTCAACTAGATTATAAGGCTTGAAGAGATTACACAGAAAGGAGCGAATGTCCTCCCTTGATTACCAGAAGTTTGAAAAAGAAGGATCTGCCTGTGTTCTGATTAAAAGCAAAAGCATGAGAAGAATGTAACATGGGAGAAAATGTCTTTAAAAGTCAACTCTTGAGTCTATGGAAAATGTTTTGTTTCCAGCTAGACAGATAATAGAAGGTTGTACTTGTACTTAAGCTACCAAAACAGAGTGATATATAATGCAAATAATATGTATGTGTCATGTGTGTGTATGCACAAATAATACCTCTGATTTGATAACTAAGACACATGTATATATCAAAAATTCTCTAATATTTTACCAAGCATATTATGTGGAGAATTCAAGGTTAATGTGACAAGTTGGCATCATTTGGGTAAGAAGATGCCTTAGCAATGAGTTCATTGGAGTGGAAATAATCAAAAGTGAAACATTTACACTCACCCCACTTTTACTTAGTTTTAATCTTCATTCCAAATTTTTTCTTTTTCCAGAATTCTGGGCTTTCAGGAGGGTAGCTGCTTCCAATCTTTGAAGAGCTCACTCATTCAATTTTGGAAGCTCAAATCTCCCTTCCTGCTTCTCTCTTGCCACTGAGTCTCATTTGAGAAATCTTCACTCAAGTAATTCTCCAATCATGATGTATGAAAACTATTATAAATGGACAGCAGGTTTTTCTATTCATGTGCAAACTATTACCATTACTATTACAAAGACACTAAATTCACCTCCTGAAAAAGAGAACTTTTATTGCTGTTATCACTAATATTATTACAGACTCATTGGAGAAAGAGGCAGGTAATATTGAAACCCAAATCAACCTTCCCATTGAAAATGGCACTTGGGATAAATGGGATGGAACCAGGTGAAATAAAGTGAGGACATCATGGGAGCCAGGGAAAGTCTTTTGAGCATGTATCTTGACAAATTACATCTTTGCATACATCATACATTCAAAGATGGCTGCTGAAACATCATCAGAGCTACAGTGTTCAGAATTATAATGAACCATCCAGTAACTCTCTGAGCACTCTGGTCAGTCTGAATACATCTGCTCATTTCCAAGTCTGGCTGCAGACAGTTCTGCCCAGTTTTATCAGGGATCCTGGAAATACAACTCAGCAGTTTGTTTTTTTTTTTTAATAAAAAGAATTTATGGGATTGCAAATTACTGTGCAACAGCAGCCAAATGACTATTATGGTCTGCTAGCATGTTAGGCAGCCAAAGAAAGCTTGCCATTAAGCAAGGGGAGGGGTGATTCTCTACTGTCTAAAGTTTGACTATTTAAAAATAAATAAATAAAAGGAATCGTAGGCACATTCAAATGCCATTTGAAAACTTTAAAATGTTGATCATCAACATAGACAAGGAGAATACTAGAAAGAAACATGAGTCATCTGGAACAAAAAACTCATTTATTAATAAATAAGCCAAGGCCCAGATAGTCAAAGAAAACTGGATCAAGACCACAATGATGGGATCATGCGGCAAGGAGATCAGGAGCTTTCTACTCTTGGTTCCGTCTTCTTTTGAAATACACTTTCTGTTTTTTTTAATAAACTTTCAACAAATCACCAGCAGTATTTGAATCCAGACATCAAATAGATAAAGGGGGCCCCTAAACTGGTGGTTAACTAAGTCAAATATCTCCAAACCTCATACACCCTTTTTTGTGAATGAAACTAAGCAAATCAAATCAAAGTTGAAAGCAGAGGGGAAATTGAAGATAGTAAAAAATAATGCTCCATAAATCTAATTTGTTCTAGTAATTCATGTACCATATGGATGATCACTAAAAGTTATCCCAAACGCCCAGTCATTGTAAGTTCACCAGGAATTGGGGAAAAAATACTGGCATCCTAGAGGTATCTGGCACAGACAGAAGACATACAGTTGAATGTGTCTTGGTCTTTTTCCATACCTAGCACTGGGAATTGAGCAAAACACAATCCCAGAAGACTGCTGAGAAAATACAAGTTTGGTTGGATGAGTACAGCAGAATGGGAAATTTTCTATATGAAATTCAGGACCCATTTTAAATAGAAACAGGGAGGTTTCTTGGAGTCTGAGAATGGAGGCACTAAGTAATGAGTGAATCAAAATAGCTGTCACTGACGTCCCTAAAGATTCAGGAAGGCACTCACCTCCTCCAGAACTAACACCTCCTTTCTCTAGGTGGAGCTGTACAAAGGGGGGAGATCAGCTGACTGCTGTGAGGTCTAGAAACACACCTGTGATCTTCTTGCTGGCATTGTAGGCAAGATGAAAAGACAGGAATCTCAGTATAGCCAGATGGGGAAGAGACAAACTCTACAGGAATGTAGGGAGAATGTGAACAAAGCAGAAGTCCAGCTGAATCAGGCAGCAGCAGGTACTGCAAGCTGAGCTCCTCAGGGCCATGCACACACCAGGTGAGCTGGTTCCTGTGTCTTGTGCAGCCCTTCCTCATGAACAAGAGATCTGGCAATACTCAGAAAGCCAGGGAGTTCTGCCTTGAAGGACCCTGGAGTTATAACTTCACCTGGACTATTAGCGAACATGAATCATGCATTTCAACACTAAGCCGTTTTCACATAACGATAAATGAAAGAGGATACCTGTCCAAGGGAGCAGAAACGATGGGCTTGCTTTCTTTTCAGTAGATTAACCTTCAGGAGAGAAAGCTGTCCTTAAAGACTAGGAAGCAGCAGCTTCCCAAGCATTAAAAAGATTAAGGGAAATAGTATTGGAGTGGAGCAGAGAGAAAATGATTTGCCTGGCTCCAAGAGGACATTTTTGTTATTGCCCCTATAAACCATCTTCATCCTCAGCTCCAAATCGGGCAGGGCTGATGGGATTTGTTGAGGCCATAGATCAAATTATTTCTTCTGCAGAAGCTCTGGAGGAAGGCTTGGAGCCAAAGCGTGTCCTGAAATTCATCTAAGTGACAGGGCACTTACAGCAGCAAATGGAGCCCCTTGCTTGCCACTGAGGACATCACAGCCAAAACAATGCTAATTAGAGGAAGCCGTGCACCTTCAGTGCCAGGAAAGAAAGGAAGAGTCCCTGAGCTAAGCAATGCTCAACGACAGTCCTCCTAGCCAGGTGTGAACATGGGTGAAAATGAAAGGAAATGCCTTGTCATAAGCACAACCAGAAGAAATGTTAGGGGAAAAAATATGAGGGTGTCACGATGCACATCTGCCCCATTCACTGGATTAAAAAGAATCATATTTTCATAAATATCACAAAAGCAAGTAGATTATCTACTCTGCTTTAAGAGGAGAAAACATGGAAACACATTCAGCTGCTAAGCAAAGTCGGGAAAGCCCTGAAGATACTTAAGTAGGCCCACTCCAGGCTGTGAAGCTATCCCTTCATCATTCAGAGGGCACAGAGGCATGAATAGTGCTTGATGAAGCCATGAAACACATCCAAACATTCTCCATATAACACTTGGTTGGCTTTAACAGACCACAGGCATGTGCCTCTTGCTTATTTATACAGCTGCTCATCTTCATGTAGACCAACAAAGCCCCTCCTCCACACCTACCACCAATAATTTCTGCCTTGGAATGGGTTTTGCAATAAGTATACTCTAAGACTTTCACATGCAGAGTATCGGCATTGAAGGGTGCTTGGGTTCCACATCTGCAGACAGAAGGGAAAGGAAGCAGGATTTGATCAAAAAATGTTGAGTCATGATGAGTCATGCTGACTTGAGGATTGCCTCAACAAAACTCCATGGGCAGCTCTAGAGTTAATTAGAGATGTCATGTGCTGGACCAAGATGGCCAGGATTGCATACCTTCATTGGTCAGTCTTTGGATGAGGACCACTCCAAGAACAGGTGCAATGCGAGCAGGGCAGTTCACTACAGCTCAGACGGTCCTTACAGGGACTGGACAGCTAAAGTCTGGACACCACTCTAAACCAACCTCTCCATAAAAGGAGTTCTAGACAGCACATCACAGCATCTACCACATCTTCTAGTTGCACATGCCAAACTCCAGAAAATGAGCATGGACTTGAAATAGGGGCCTCTCAACATTTTACAAGACACCATAGTAGGGAAAGAAAAATCGCTAAGCATGAGAAGTGCTTTCATGCCAAACACCCTGAAGAATTAAAGCAACAACAGCCTCTGGCACAGCAATTGTGGGACAAAGACAGAAAAATTCCTCTGTTTTAAAACAACGTTTTCCCTTTGTCTACTTCTGAGAAATCTTCATGTGTTTGAGTCAGTGAGGGACTCTTTGCTAAGGGTTCACTATGTGCTCAACATTATACTGTGTCTAGTTATGGGAGACGTCAGAGGAATACATAATATTATCTCTAACTTCAAGCATGTTATAGTCCAGATGGGGAGGAAAATAAACTACACAGGAGCATAAGAGAGCATTATTTTGCTTAACTGCACATTCCTGGGAGGTTGAGGCAGCAAAAAGTGGAAAGTTGGTTCAGACCCTAAATTTTGTACTTAATTACTATATTGTTACTAATTGTTGATGTGAGGCTGATCAAGACCACTATGTCTCTGAGGATCAGTTTCCTTGTCTTTAAAATGGATCAACCCGGGCCAGTGCTGTGGTGTAGTGAGCTAAGCTTCCACCTGCAACGCCCGTATCCCATATGGGCACCAGTTCTAGTCCCGGCTGCTCCTCTTCTGATCCAGCTCTCTGATTATGACCTGGGAAAGCAGTAGAAGATGGTCCAAGTGCTTGGGCATCTGCATGGGAGGCCTGGAAGAAGCTCCTGGCTCCTGGCTTTGGATTGGCCCACCTCCAGATGTTGTGGTTATTTGGGGAGTGAATCAGCAGATGGAAGATGCTCTCTCTCTGTCTCTTCCTCTCTCTCTGTAACTCTACCTTTCAAATAAATTAATAAAATTTTCTTTTAAAAAGAATCAAGATTAACTATTTTTACAAAAGTAAATCAACCATACCTAGCTTACAGATTTGGTATGAAAATTAAAGAAGGTCAGAATTGAAAATATATTTAAGTCTTAAGAGACAATGCGAATTTTTATTGCTCTTTCCACACTCAGCCTTTGGTTTCTCAGAAGCAAAGACTCCCTGTCACCCACATGGGAGACCGGGATGAGTTCCTGGCTCCTGGCTTCAAGCCTGGCCCAGACCTTGCTGTTATAGCATTTGGGGAGTCAACCAGCAGATGGAAAATCCATCTATCTCTCTGTCTCTCTTTCTCTCTCTCACGCTATTGTGCTGCCTTTCAAATAAACGATTATGCTTCGTGAAATAAGCCAGTCCCTAAAAGACAAACATCGTATGTCTTCTCTGGTAAATGGGAGTTAATACAGAATACAAAAAATGTATATGAAAGATACAAACATCTAGTGATTTGAATGCTGTTTTTAGCCCTTGTTTATACTCCTGTGGAACTGCGGTCTTTCTACTTTTTACTTGTTGAATATGACAGTTAGTGCTGCATTAAACCTGTACTTATAAGTGTATTGAAATACACTTATTTTTGCAAAAATTAAAGAATAAATGAAAGGAAGGAAGGAGGAGGATTGAAGAAAGGAAGAAGAGAGGGAGGAAAGTATAGTTATCTCCTTAGAATTGTACCTAAGAAATCTATTCTATTTATATTAATAATTTTTTTTTAATTTTTAAGAAAAAACACTGTAGACAGTTGAAGAAATCAGAGATTTCAGGGGAGGGGTCTGGCAATGTTGTGCAGACCCAACCTGCTCACGTCTCTGCAATTTGTCTTGCTTGTTGCTAAATGTTGTGTTTTCTCTGAATGCCTATAGCAGACGTTTCCTCTCCTACCAGAGACTAGTACACCATTACTACGGTCTGCCTCGAAAGTCCACTGATGGAAGAGCACCAGGAGCAGAGTTGGCGTCAAGAGTTCACATTCTTGAACTTGTTGGGCACAGTTGAAGCAGACTCCAGGGAAACCAGGAGCCCTCCCAGGATAGTCAGGAAGAGCCGGGCAGAACTTCTTGAAGGATGCAGATCTACGTGGGAGGATTCCAAGGAGAACTTAAGGAAATTGGAACAAGGTCAGGATTGGAGGCTGTCAAGAGCTGTGGTTCTTGCAACAAAATGAACACAACTGGAAACCATTATACTTAGTGAAATAAGCCAGTCCCAAAAAGACAAATACCATATGTTCTCCCTGATCTGTGCTATCTAATAGGGTAATCTGTAGAAATGATTTTGACACTTTGAGATGCAATGATTTTGAATACCCATTGTCTCACTCTTGAGGAATAGTTCTTTTTTTTATCATACTATTTGTTGAACTCTTTACTTAATGTAGGGTAAATATTATGTGTATTAAGTTAATACAAAATATTAAGTTAATTTAAAATAGATCTTTGTAAAAAAATAAGAATGGGAATAGGAGAGGGAGGAGGAAGAAGGGTGGGAGTGTGCGCGAGAGGGAGGGTAGAGTGGGAAGAACCACTATGTCCCAAAATTCTTATAAATGAAATGCATAAAGTTTGTATACCTTGAAAAAGGTTTCTAAGTAAAAAAATTATATTAAAAAAACTAATGACATAGAAAGACTTACAGTTGACAGTAAAAAAAAAAAGAAAGAAAGAAAGAAAAGGAGTATGGTCTTTTCATGGCTGACTAGCTTACCAATTTTTACCCAGGATGCAGACAGGAGAGTTAAATTGAGATTTCATTTGTTTTGTGTAATGTACAAGATGGAAGGGGGATCCTGTTTGCAGTGTGGACTTCTCTCTGATTTGTCCTAAACCCTGTCTGAACAGCACATATGAAGGGACTTCAAAAAGTCCATGAAAAATAGAATAAAATGGTTAGCTTATTGAGGTTAAAAATTTTTGAAACCCACATAGTTTTTTTCATAATACACATTTTTCAGGAACTTTTTGAAGTTCCCCGTTACATTCTGTGCACATGGTATGGTCCACTAGAAAGGTCTCATGCAACCCAGCAGGCTCACTTCATTTCTCACCTCTTCCATCTCTCCAAATGGATGCTCTTGCAAACTACCAGGACCTGTTGGATAGCAGAGTTAGCTTTGGTGACTGTATGGGAGAAGGAAAACGTAGGAATGAGAGCGCAGGCTGCGAGAGGCCTAACTCTGATGGGGAGTAGCTTTCACAGAGAAAGTGCTGCAAAGGTGAATGTTGAAGGAATAGTTATAATGCAGCAAGCAGAGCATGAGAGAAGCCCTTTCTCTAAGGGCAATGACTCTCAAAGTGGGGTCCCCACATGGGCAGGATTAGCATCACCTGGGAACTTCTTGGAAATGCAGATGCTTGGCCTCCACCCCATACCTACTGCATCAGAAACTCTGGAATCGGGGTCCAAGCCTCTGTGTTTAGCAAGCTGTCCAGGTGTTGGTGATGCAGGCGAGATCCTAGCCCTGCAGTGGAGGAGAAGGCTCCCAAGTGCATCCTTGAGTTGTTCGGCACTGCTAGTAAATGCTGCATTAGAGGAGGTTGACAGGGAGGTGAGATGGGCATGGGTGTTCAAAAAGGGAGAAAGATCAGGGATATGGGAAGCAGTAAAAGAAGTTAGAGATATGGAAATAAGAACCAATGTCCTGCCACTGGCTTCACTCTTGCACTGTTGTCAAAAATGACCCTCAAAATAAGATGCTAAGGACAGGGACACATTATTTTGCATTTTCTACCAGAACAAAGAGTTAATGAAAAACTTGCTCAATATTGGTCTGAAGTGAAGAAAAATGCTTCAAACACTCCATCTGGAAATTCTAGAATTACCAGTCAGAGATTTATAGTAATTGAAGGATATTTTAGAGCCAATTTGAAGAGGATGTAAGTTGCATTAATCATCTGGAAGACAGCCTTTGAGTTGAATATGAGAATGCAACTTCAACGATAAGCTTTTAGTGAAATTAAATCTCCTCACACCCAGCCAAACTTGTGATTTTCCCGTCCAAAGGCCTGGAGCCCACCTCCCAGAAATGGATTGCTGCAATACTCCCCTGCCTATGCCTTGCAAGAGGCGGACATGATACACAGAGGTGGAAAAGGAATTAAACCATGACCGCTGGCTGTGAAGGGACGACTTAGTGAAATTCTGTTGTTAACACCATGAGTCATTCCCAAACTAAAAATTTTAACTGATCTTTTCATTTATTCTGGGTTGGTTTTGCTTTTTGTTTTTGATTCAGAATTGATTGAGTTACTTTTACCTTTCCATGCAACAGGAATGCACCTGACCAATTAATTACTCATATGTACTATTCCTTTGACAGGGGGAGAGTTTGAGTTCTGTAAATACCTCCCCACTCTGCATGTTTTATCAAAGTTGGGATTCTGGACTGACACTGTGTGACTACCTTACGTGATTTTGTCTCTTCCCTTTGGCTGTACCTTGCACAGATGTTATCGCTTGTGTTTTGATTTTTTTCCAATCCCTTTATGGAATGAATTGGTTTCTTCATCTTTACCTGGAGAAATTATCCTATACCCTGAGAAATTATCTATCCACCTGCTCCATGCCAAAAGGCAAGAGCAGTTGGCTCTAAAACCAAAATGAGAGTTTTTCTGGAAACTTCAAGGGAAAGATGGTGTGCAGGAACTGGATCAATGTGCATCTCACAGTTTTTAGTTCCCATTAAAAAATTTGACTTCATTAAATCAGATGTAGACTTGATAAAACCATTCACTCTGCAAATGTCATCTTACCCTTTTTCAAAAGTGACATAAACATATGGATTCAGGAAATTGGAACATTTTCTTGCCTCACTGATTAAAAAAAACTATCCAAATGCACTGCCACAATATTTAATTATATTGCTGAGGTCTTTCTATGGAGAAATAAATGCAATGTTATCCTCGCTAGACCTGCAAAAATAAAGCTATCAGTACTGAAATATTTTAGTGTGATTTGAGTCTTTCAAAAGATGAAATTTGGAAAATACACATTTAAAAGATGCCTCATATCAACTGTACTGTTATTTTAATCAGCACTGCTATTCTCTTTTTTTGCCAGTTTTCCTTTTGATTGTATCATAATAACTGTCTAGACTCTGTTCTCAACTGTGATGGATTTTAGGAGACTTTGTACAGATGATGCCAGAAAAAAAAAAAATCAGCAGTACTGCACCTTAAAGTACCTCAATTTAAAATGTACTGAATAGAAAAAGCCTTGACAATTGTCACACCAGGTAAGAAGGTCTACCATCTATTCATTTCTTCAAGGTTATGGCTTATTAGAAAGTTCTTATCTATGTTGATAAGTATGCTTCTATTTGACATTTTGCTTTATACAAAATGCAAAAATTTCACAGGAATCTCAATTTGGAGTTAAATTTCAGTTGTGATTATAATTGTGTCTAGTATAGGTCGGGTTTTAAGAGTTTCTGTCTAGTTTTGTTATATGAGGTTCAAAGTCAAGTTTCAAATCCAGTTATTAAGGCTTCACTTAAAGCAACAAGAACAGTAATAACAGAAACAAATAGTATCCGAAGCAATTCTCCCAAGCTATGTGGTCAGTAGGCACTAGTGTGGCCACTATGAATTTCTTCCCAGTAGGAAAATCAACTCTGCCCTGAGCATCCCCTAACCCAGTTCCCTGCCACTCAGATCCTGTCCAATTCCCCCATCTCTTAAATGGTCAACAGCCCAGGAAAGATTCAGCCAGGGTATGGCTGATCGGCATTCATTAATAAGTATGTATGTCATAAATTATTTTGTTTATTTGTTACCGAGGCAAAGAAAGAGAGCCTGAATCCACTGGTTCACTCTCCAAATGCCCACAGCAGTTAGGGCTATACCAAATCCACGATCTGGAAACTCAATCCACGTCCCCCACCTGGGTGACAAGAGCTAAATTACATGAGCCATAACTACTACCTCCAAGAGTCTGCATTGACAGGAAGCCGGAGTCAGGAGCCAGAGTTGGAAATTACACTCATGCTGTCCAGTGAGGAACCCAGGCATCTTAACTGCTAGACTGAATGCCCACTCCCCTCAGAAATGTGTTTAATGTAAGTTCTGATTAAATCTTTTCAGTTAACATCCCAGCTACATCTTAGTATCCTTGTGATAGTAAAGCCAGTTGGGGGTAGGGAGAAGGTCTCAGAACAATTCCTAGGCAAGCTCCTGATGATAGAGGAGCCATGCCAGGGTATTTGCAAGTAAACATCTACTTCACAATTTCCTTTTGGGTTAATCTTACCTATGCCAATTATAACATCTTCCCAGAGATAAGATGATTTACTCTGCTCTTCAATGTGATCAAACACAGAGACTCTGAAGCTCGAATCTGTGGATATCCATGAGCAGGAAGGATTCTGCCTATAGGCTAATAGGCTTCTTCCAGATGTTATATATCACCTAGATCTCCTATGCTGGGTTTATGGCCTTCATCTCCACTTGCTCTACATGATGGCCCCTCATGGCTCACAGATGCACCATTCTCTGGATAATTGGCCTCAGTTATGGAGAGTTGGTTGCCTGGATGTAGCTAGGAGGTAGGTTTCCACCACCACTGAAAGAGCCTGTAGCTGAAGACTAAGAATGTGACTGGCTTACTGGCAGGACAGTTCTTCATACCACCCACACTCAACAGCTCCCTGTGGCATCAGTCTGAGGCTGCGCTTCAGCTGTAGCCACACGCTAGTCTCACCCCCTCCTCTGCACTAACTTCTCTCCTCATGTCCTTACAGAATTCTGAAAGCACTCAATTTTTAGTGGCAATTTTTAATGCTTTTACCAAACAAATTTGAGAGGACTAAGTTTTTACAAATGATACCATTAGGAATCTAAAACAAATTGAAATTCTGTATTTCTTTTTTGTTGCAATATTTTAGTTGGGCTTTTATGTTTGAAATTCATGCTTTCTTTGCCTCAAACTAAATATACTGCACGTATACAGATAAAAAGGAAGGAAAGTCCAATGCCTTGGAGACTATCAACTAGCCACTTTAATTAATAGGAAAGATAGTTTGGTCTTTTTGGTTTGCTCCTCTGGATCCAGTCTCTGGCTCTCTCCCTTCACCAGTGCCTAAATCCCATTACTTTATCTTCAATGGACAACACCAATATGTTTCCCTCCAGTTTCTTTAAGCCAATGGAATACACTGGCCAGGAGCAGGATTGGTAGAGAATAAGACAAGCACTTTTACTCCAATAGCAACCTTCCCACCAGGTCTCGACAGGTTGTCCAACCCACTACCCAATGCCACATTTCCTATTGGGTGGCTGTCTCCAGCTAGCTACTCTATATTGCTTCCCAGCCTCCAGCCCCCTTCAGGACTCTTGCTTTGCTGGCTCTGAGGCACTGCACTATTCTTTAACAAGATACTGCACTTAATCCTGCTCATGACATTGCAAACATTGCTTGTGTTCAATTGTCCTCTCAGATCCTTTTGAGAACCTGTTTTCTGCCTGGATGTTGAATTTAACAATAGGAGATCCTAAACTGGGCAACCTTGAAACTGAAAATATTTCTTACTTAAAAAAAAAAATGTGATCCACTAAAAAATATTTAAGTAATTCCTATGGTATTGGATTACTTTTTAATTCCTATACTCACTATTGTTTGTTGCTTCTTGGATTATAAAGATTCAGCCATTCATTTATGATACATGAATTAGTGACCACCAACTAAGATTGATGATCTGTGAGGTATGGCAGCCACAAAATCACACAACTAAAGTGTCACACAGTACATCATATGTTTCTCCCAGTGGTCAGTTCCAGGTTACCCTTGAACAGGCATCATAGGCAAATGAAAATACTTAAGAAACAAAGGAAAATACTTTGACCAGTGATTGAGACTGAAGTGAGAAAACCTATGGGTTATAAAGAAATGAAAGTGACTTCTAAGATTTGTTCTTTAACAATAAGTGATTGAAGTAGCACTGTGGCTAGGGATCAATGAAGAATCTGATCAGGCCTTTGTGTGGAAACGTCTGTACCCTCAAAAATGCCCCGTAGCTAAGTAGATGGTCATGGAGCTGAGCTGAAAATTGAAGTGACAGAGTCTCAAGTGCTTTGGAAACAATTTCCCAAGCTGTCCTACCTAAGGGGCACATCATTCAATAGTGACTAAACAGCCAATTTAGTGGAAGTCAGTCAAATACAGTGTTTGATATTCTCAGGACTAAAAACCAATTGTGTGACTGGATTTTTCATTCTTCCAGGCAATCATTATAGAGAAAGCCCAAGTTTTGCAGATGAGTGCTTTTAGAATAACACTGGTGTTTAATCTCCGAGTCATTCTTCCTGCTACAGACACTTTACAACAGATAAAAGAAACGCCACATATTAAAAATGTCTTCTGGACAAGAGCCTGGCTTAGGTTACCACTTATAAAATAGCTATAAACTTTGCCTCATTTGCTGAATCATCACTAAGTATTTCTTTTTCTTGGAAATGCTTTCTTTCAGTAGATGAAGTTGAGAAAATGTTGATAGAATCAAGAAAAGGCATTGAAGCTAGCATATGTAGGGATGGTGGCCTTCATTCTTAACCCCCAGCAGCTGGCCCGATTTCTGTTGCTTCCAGTTGTGTTATAAAGATAGTTGAAGGACTTTTAAAAAGCAGAAGCTATTGATAGATTGCAATAATCCTATCTGTCTAAAAGGATGAAGAGACACTATAAAAGATATCGACAGGTACAGCAAACATTTAGGAGGTGACAGAGCCACATAACATAAATTTACCTGAAGTCATGTTATACTGACATCTGTAGGACTACGCTGAAATATGAAGATTTGCTTATATTTTTGTGATATTTATATTTTGCCTGATTCCTAGCATACGTTCATATTCATCCAACCTGCTATATGCATTCTGATGACATCATGGGGAGTGGAAGATATTATCTGCTCCAGGTAAAGATTCACATTCAAGGGAAACGGGAGATATGACCATTCCCTTGGTTCATTTTGTCACCTAGGACATTGAGACTTAGGCAAGTCTCAGCGGCTTCCCTGATGCTGCCATAGCATAAGAGGCCTGTGAACTTTTCTCCTCTGTCCTTTCTGACATTCCACAATCAGACACTGTTGGGTTTGTCTCTGTGATATGCAAGTGTTTGGGGACTGGTATTGTGGCAATGCCAGCATCCCGTATGGGCATCAGTTCATGTTCTAGCTCTTCACTTCTGATACAGCTACTGCACCCATGTGGGAGAGCTGTAAGAAGTTCCTGTCTCCTGGTTCAGCCTGGCCATTGTAGCCATCAATGGAATGAACCAGTGGGAGGAAGATCTCTCTCTCTCTCTCTCTCTCTCTCTCTCTCTCCCCTCCTCTCTGGCTCTGACTTTCAATTAAATAAATAAATCTTAGAAAAAAATCTAAAGCACTTCCTTGGGTGAAGAATTTGAGAGTGAAACGGATTCTCTGTTGGCTGCTCAGTGCTTTAGCATCATGTTCCAAACCGTCAGTGTTTGACATACAGTAGACAAGTAAACCCTGACTCTAAGTATCTACGAAATGAGTTCACACTTTTTTAGATTTAACAGAGGTAACATTCACTGCACCTTTTTATGGATGAAGGTGTCAAAATAGGTAAATAAACTTATTTGGCAGGATAGGTAACAGATATCTACTACATGCGTAATTTGACATGAGGTAGAGTTTTGGAGGGTGAGCATGATATGTATGATTTATTTATCTTCCTGAAAAATCAACAGCTTCTGCTTACATTCAAACCAAGAAATTTGGTTCTTTATATATAATCCTTAATAGTTAGCCAGAGCAAAAATGAATTTAATCCACATACTTTGGTATGGGAGGAATAATCACCGTGATTTCCTTAAATTCAATTAGTTCGATTCTGGATTGTCCCCTTGGAATTCTCACTTACACTTGACTATCTCCCCATCTCTCATCCCCATGCATGTGCAAGCATGTGTGTGTATGCACACACAGACACACACAGAGAATTGGATATGGCATTAATAAGACACAGAGAAAGATAAAATGAGATATTGCTTTCTCAAGGATCCTTGTATCAGCCTTTGATTTTTTACTCTACTTCTGATTATACTTACAGTTTCTAAGTAGCCCAGCTACTGGGTCCCATGTAAGGACACAAGGATGGGAGTGAATCTGGAACCACAGTCATCCCTTTCTGATCACTCATCACTCTTCCTGGTGCTGCCGACTACAGAGCTCGAGGTCCTATCTCCCCTTCCCATCCTGACTCAACTCTTTACCAGCTTGAAAAACTTCTCCCCCGTCTTCACCAACTCCATCTCTTCTAAAGGGCTGAGATTTTTATATAAAATCAAAAAACACTTTGGATTTTGGATTTAAGATCGCTTATGTTTTCTGACAAAGTAATATCTATGCCACAAGAACTTTCAGAGCCTGGATTCTGCCTTGAAATAATGTGGGGAAATAAAGCAGAGATAGAAAAGACAAACTGCATTTCCTTGGATTACCTGCCACAATACAAAATCAAAGCATTTTTTGTGAGCTTTGAATAGAATATAAATGGATATATGTGATATCAAAGTAGATTAAAAATATGGCTTCATGAAAGCTAAATTTATAACCCTATTTTAGGAATTCTTAATTGATTAATCATTATGATTTACAAAAAATCATTTAGTTCTACATTTTTGCTCATCCCTCCTAGAATTCTGGTAGATCTTGTGGCAGTCGGGTGTTAGGCAGTATGATCTGTGAGGTGCATCAGTGTGTCTTTCTTTATGAACATTCACCTTACAGTATCATTTCTCTCCCAGAAGCTTAGCTGCCTTGAGAAATAAATTTAGAAAGCCAGTGGGATGTCTGTTAAATGAAAATACAGAAAGTCTGGAAAATAATCTTTATTAATAGTGAAACTTTCCTTTATAGGCATGATTTAGCACAATCTTACTTTGAGATTGAAACAATCTCTCCAAAGAACTTTTTCATATGTGATATATTTTGGCAGGTATTATATCTTTAAATGCTGTTGGGGCTCTGAAAATGATACCCCAAAATGTGGTACTTGGATCTGCTGAGCTAAAGACAGAATCAAGGTCTTTCTAACCTTTTGTTATTTCTCCCCCAAGTGCAAAAAAAGGCTCGCTCTGAAAATTCCTTTTTGACTGAGAGGACTTTTTCCAAAAGAAACTCAATTGCCTTAAACTCTCTCCCTAGAGATCTCATCAAGTAACTGGGAAAGATTAACGATCAGGAAAGAGAGACTAGAAGTACCTACCATACACAAACTTTTATCTACACATATTTTTTGAAGGCAACTCTGAGAGATTACCCCGGTATTTTATTTGCACAATACATCCTTTGTTTTTTTTTTTTTTAATTTTTTTTTTACAGGCAGAGTGGACAATGAGAGAGAGAGAGAGACAGAGAGAAAGGTCTTCCTTTTGCCGTTGGTTCACCCTCCAATGGCCGCCGCGGCCAGCACGCTGCCACCGGCGCACTGCGCTGATCCGAAGGCAGGAGCCAGGTGCTTCTCCTGGTCTCCCATGGGGTGCAGGGCCCAAGCACTTGGGCCATCCTCCACTGCACTCCCGGGCCATAGCAGAGAGCTGGCCTGGAAGAGGGGCAACAGGGACAGAATCTGGCACCCTGACCTGGACTAGAACCCGATGTGCCAGCACCGCAAAAGGAGGATTAGCCTATTGAGCCGCGGTGCTGGCCCACAATGCACCCTTTGTTTGCAGTGAAGTTCCATCCCTCACCTTCCTTTAACCTGTAGCCTCTCCCCTGTGAAGAGGAATCCTTAGGCTTCAGCCACCTAGCTCCTTCTTTGAGTTTTACATTCCCCTTGACTCCCATGTTTTGCACATTAATAAATGTGTTACTGTTTTTCTCTTATTAATCTGTCTTTTGTTATAGGGATGCCATCCATGACATTTTATGTGATGGGCAGGAAAGAGATCACCCTCTTTTCTGCCTCTACAACAGAAAGAAAATTTATTTGTGGAAAATGCATGAAATCTTTTTTTCTAATTGAGGTGATCATCTAAAGTGATTTTTAAATCTTTCATATAGAATTATTTATTGTAACAAACGTCTCTAAGATTTTTGCCTATAAAAGAAAAAGGAATATTTGTAATAAGTAGTAAGTGGATGGATAGATACATTTTACATTATGAAAGAGAAGCAAGTATTCAATATCCATGGACACAGCACTGAGATATGCTACGTGAGATTGTGTGGAATATATTGTCCTCAGACTTTACCTAGTATTTCTTGAGAAATGGGGACCTGACTGTGTTGTCATTAAACAGTTGATGAGATGCATGTCTTCAAGGACAAATTCACAAGTAGTATGTTTTCACATGAGTACCAATGGTTTCCCATAAGGCTTTGAAACCCAAACATGCTCTAGAATTAGCACTACCCTCAAATCTATAAAGGACTCTAAAATTCTCGGGGATAATCTGGGTCATAGACCAATACTATATTGCCAGCGGGGGTCAACATCTGCCCTGAACATGTGCTTTGTGGTGGGAATGTATGAAGTATCAGAGACTGATCTGGAAGAACAAATTCAACTGCACTTCAGTTTTAATGTTCTTGTATTTAATCTCCTTGCTGAATCTTTACATTTTCCTTAAAGTTACTGTCTTTTATGCAAGATAAAATACGTGAGAAGACTCTTTGTTCATTATTTGCCTCAAATGGTTAACAAATGTGGCTTGGTGAAGAGTAAGGAGCCTTCACAGACAAAAAAGGGCCTCAGATACGGCAAATTTCCGTTGCTCTATAAACTATATTAACTGCTTCTTGAAAGGTCTTCCAATTTATTATAAACAAACTGTTTCATTACAAGGCTTTTGAAGAATATTGTTTATCTTCAGGGCTTGCATGCCTATTTGGTTATAAAAATACCCAGATTCTTTGATACCCTTGAAATTATCTCCATGTCCCCTCCATCACCACCTCTGGGTGTCCCTGATGCCCCGATGATCTAACAAATAAATGAGTTAGAGACTTGTATCTGTCCTGATTGGCTTGGAAGCCATTCCACTTAATTATTAATTATTTTCAGGTTATCTCAATTATCTTAATTATATTTGCTCTTCTGTATTTGGAGATAATAAGCCAGATTGATGGTAGAGTTGGCAGAATATTCTTTGTGAGCAAGCTGTTTTCCATTAAGAAATGAACCTTTTGATTTAAATGCTGTGACTTTGGAGAGCTTACTAGTGTTAACCATCAGGGCAGGCAGAAATAGGAAATTAGATGAAGTAACCACTGCCCTCCACTCCTAAATTCCATGCTAATCCAAGCATCTGGCCATCCCTGCTCTCTCGCACCATGTGTGAATCTTGTGCCCATCCCATTCCACCATATACCTGAATCCATGTAGTCCTTTCCAGGAGAATGAGCATTTTCCAAAACTGTGTGCATATAGTGAGTGTTAAACACCATTCTTTAGGGGGTTTAAGAGAATAGTCGCCCTGCCTGCCTGCACAGGGTAAGCAATGAGGCAATGAATCAGTGTGCTCTGATCATTCAGAAGGTTGGGACTAGATCTCTAATTATCAGATTGTTATGGTATCTTGGTTTTGCTTTGGCACTCGCGTCACTGCTACAGAATATTCTCTCATCAGATATACTCACCCCTCTTTCAAGCCATATCATGTTCAATAAAAGTACACATTCCTCATTGGCATATTGTTTTTAAAGAGAGTATCAAACAAGATAAATATTAGATTCTGTGTCTTCCATCACAGTCCAAAAGCCACACCTTACTACCTAATCTTTCATACCTCAAATATATAGTCAAATCTTGTTCATTCATAGTCATCAAAGAATCTATCATGTCAAACGAAATTTATTTCAGTTCTTGGATTTTCTGTATAAGAGTCTTAATATTCTTCCTCTATATTCTAGAAGGATAGTTATGTATTCAACTGTTCCTCTTCTAATATATAAGGAAAGCAATCATCAGAATATATGGATTTGCTAAAAATGACCCAAACCACTTGGAAAAACAGCAGCCAAGAACATGGTGGGGTGGAAATGGCAAAGATGTTGCCAGTTTTCAGATGACCATCTGCTCTGTCAACAATATCTCTGCCACAGTCCAAACCAGATGGTGAGAGGAAAGACTCCGTAGGATACCAGGCACTGAGATGAGAGATGACCCAGCAGACAAGGCGGGTTTGTGCTAGGAGGGCTGGACAGCTGGAGGAACGGCCAGTGGGGAACTTCAGGCAACAGCAAAGTACATGTTCACAAATAAAGCATAGCTCAAACCACTGAGGCTTGGTTTGACCTGAGCATGTCTCAAGGTTGCATCTGTCACACATTTGGCATCTAGGGAAGTGAGATGCCAAATTACTCATTAGAATTCCGTGTCCATACCTTGATTGGGGATGTTGTAAGCCGTAAATAAATTTACTTTTTACCTTTCTTGTAGTCATAGTATAGACTCACGAAACAGTAGTATAAAGGGGCTGGGAATGGCATGACAGTCTTAGGATAATTCTGGGGTGGTGGGGTCTGCACTGTGGCACAGCTGGTAAAGCCACCACCTGCAGCGCTAGCATCCCGTGTGGGTGCTGGTTTGTGTCCCAACTGCTCCACTTCCTATCAAGCCCTTTGCTATGGCCTGGGAATGCAGTGGAAGATGGCTCAAGTGTTTGGATCCCTGCACCCACATAGGGGACCTAAAACTGGCTCTTGACTTTGGATTCAGCCTTTGCTGCTATGTGGGAAGTGAACCAGTAGATGGAAGACCTCTCTCTCTCTCTCATTATCTCTCTCTCTGCCTCTGCCTCTGCCTCTCTGTAAATCTGCCTTTTAAATAAATAAATAAATCTTTAAGAATATTCTGAGGGCTGGTGTTGTGGTGTAGCAGGTAAAGCTGGCACCTGAGATATCAACATCCTATATGTGTGCTGGTTTGTGTCCTGGCTGCTTGACTTTCAATCCAGCTCCCTGTTAATGTGCCTGGGGAGCCAGCAGAAGATGGCCCAAATGCTTGTACTGTTGCCACCCATGTGGGAGTGCTGGATTTCCTCGCTCCTGCCTTTAGCCTGGCAGCCATTTGGGGAGTAAACCAGAATATGGAAAACCTCTCGGTGTGTCTCTCCTTCTCTCTATAATTCTTTCAATAAAAAAAAGTTTTTTAAAAGAAAGAATATTCTGGGCAGTGGAGCAGTAGCCTACATAAAGTAGCACTCAGATAACACATTGGGGAAGTGGAGAGAACTCTTCCAAAAAAACTTACCCCTAAGCTATGTTTACTATGAAAACAAGTCATTCTCAGTACTACACATTTTTACTGGCCCCAAATATTCAATTGTCATCAAAACCTCATTATTCCAGTTAATATAATGGCCTCATAAATAATGTCATTATCATTTCAAGACAAATAGGACATAATTCAAGAGAAAGTATAGCAGGGTCCTACATTGCGTTGTTGTATCATTAAGGTCTGAAAACGCAGGAAATATGTACTTCAATGCACTTTGTTTCTAAGGTACTTTGTTTCAATCCTATAGAACACTAGAGTTAACATGACCTGTTCATTGATAGCGTTGATCCTTTATATTACAACAGAAGTTAGCTATGACCTTTTCCAAACCTCTATACAATAAACATTATAAAATAATATTGTGTAAGTAATAAATGTATGTTGTAGAATCTTTGTGTGTTTGTGGGTATGTGTG
Source organism: Sylvilagus floridanus (assembly GCA_949820135.1). Taxonomy (NCBI): domain Eukaryota; kingdom Metazoa; phylum Chordata; class Mammalia; order Lagomorpha; family Leporidae; genus Sylvilagus; species Sylvilagus floridanus. The sequence continues at coordinate 19,248,776 of OX463244.1, forward strand.
TTTATAAGTGTGTTTTTTGGTTTTCAATCCAATATTGACTATTCTGTTTTATTGTGTGATATTATGATAATGGATTTTCACGAAAATAAGCAAGTGATAATCTACATTTTAGTACATTTTAGTCTCCTAAAACTTAAAAGACTTTCTGTGTAAAAACAGAATAGTCTATCCTTACAATTTGACTTTATTTATGTAGGTAATTCTCGAATCACCACAGTAGCAAGTTCCCAAGACAATTCCCTTGAATAATCCATAAGACTGCGTTTATTGCACTGTAGACCGAATGTGAATCTTAGAGAGTTTTTTTCATGACAGCTTATAAATATTCTATTTTCTTTTTAGTTAGACTTGTCTTGCCACTAACCAAGCATTAACAGTCAACTTTTGTGAGGTGACTATCAAAACTTAATTCTGTTTCTCCATACGAAAGATATTTATGTACTTACAAAAACAACTACTCACTTTCATTAAGTAAGGCTATAAATCTTTCTCCTGAAATGGTGATTCTGCTGTCTTCAAGTCTCTGCAGTAAGCACAGTGCTGACTTTAGCCTGCAGGTAGATTGCTACGAAGATGTCATGGTCTGGTGGATAGAGCATAAAATAATCTACTCCCTCATTCTGCCTTGAGGTCCCAGGCAACCTTGAGCAAATCATTTGGCCTTTTCTTTGTATTTCAGAGTTCTTTCTACCATGATAGGAAAAATTTCGCATCTCTTCTCTTTGCAAAAATCATTATCATATTGCCTTTATTTCTCTTACTATGAACATCATTTTTATTATTTTCCTGTTTAGTACCCTTATGACATGGTCATTCTACATTCCTAGGTAACTATGTAATTAAGTCAGAAAAGCAAAGGAATTTTGATTTGGGATGAAAATGGGTTACATTGATTATGCAGCTATAAATTCCTAATCCATCATGTCCTTTATGTCTCATTCATCATCAAAAGTCTATCTTCCATGACATATACTTTCTTAATTATCTTTTTCATATCTATTCCATATTCCCTCCTCAGTCTTTGCTTTTAAACAGTTCACACATACTTTAATCCTCCAAACTCCGTAAACAAAGGAAAGGGCTACACATTACTGGTTCTGTTATATCAGATGTGATTTATCCATTTAGTGTGTATGTAATCCATAACAAAGTTGAAGACATGTCATGAAGAAACAAAGTTAGTAGAGAAGTTTCAGAGAAATAAATTTTGATTCAGCATCAGTGTTTTTCTTCTCACATAGGTTTGTCAGATGGAAGTGATTTCACAGGTCATTTTCTGTAAAACCTCGCTGCTCAGGTTGTATCAGCAGAGTCACTGGCTTGTCTGGTAGGGTTGACAAAACAGACCTGGTGGAAGAGTTGATACCAGTTAACCTTATTCAGTCATCAGAAAAGAAGTTGAATGAGGAGGAACTTAGGTAGCAGTTTGTGGTGTGAGGTCAGCTTTCAAAGACTTAGAGAATTATCCCATTCTTAGCAACAAGGGGCTAGAGAGCCAGGACCCCACTCTTGGTGACAGGGACAACCCAGACTTGGGCACAGGTTTAGCCCCAACATATCAGGATTCTGGCAAGTGTCTTAGTTTTAGAAAGAAAATAAGATTTGTTCTCTCCCTTTTTTATTCTATCAGTATTAGCAGACACTAATCTTGTTTATGTGACCCCTTTGACTCTTAAACCTATCAGTATGATCAATTGTGAACTGAAATTGATCACTTGGACTAGTGAGATGGCCTTGGTACATGCCACCTTGATGGGATTGAATTGGAATCCTCTGGCACGTTTCTAACTCCACCATTTGAGGCAAGTCAGCTTGAGCATGTCCAAAATTGTATAGTTACTCCCTCTCTTATTCCCACTCTTATATTTAACAGGGATCACTTTTCAGTTAAATTTAAACACCTAAGAATAATTGTGTGTTAATTACAGAGTTCAACCAATAGTACTAAGTAGAACAAAAAAATACTAAAAGGGATAAAGTATTAAATTGTACATCAACAGTCAGGACAAGAGCTGATCAAGTCACTGTTTCTCATAGTGTCCATTTCAGTTCAACAGGTTTCCTTGTGGTGTTCGGTTAGTTGTCACTGATCAGGGAGAACATATGGTATTCGTCCCTTTGGGACTGGCTTAATTCACGCAGAATGATGTTTTCCAGATTCCTCCATCTTGTTGCAAATGACCGGATTTCATTGTTTTTGACTGCTGTATAGTATTCTATAGAGTACATGTCCCATAATTTCTTTATCCAAATGTATGCTTTGAATTCCCTGTGATCTTTTGCTGTGAGGTTCCCTTCATTTATCTTCTTTCATGTTGATGGCCGTGTTTCTGTGTTTCTGTGTGTAACACATCTTTAAGTATCTTTTGCAGGGCTGGATGAGTGGCAACGAATTCTTTCAATTCTTTCAAATTTTGTTTGATCACCTGGACTAATGAGATGGCCTTGGTACATGCCACCTTGATGGGAATGTATTGAAATCCCCTGGCACACTTCTAACTCCATCATTTGGGGCAGTTCCGATTGAGCATGTCCCAAATTGTACATCTCCTCCCTCTCTTATTCCCACTCTTATATTTCACAGGGATCACTTTCAGTTAAAATTTAAACACCTACGGCTAATTGTGTGTTAGTTGCCAAATTCAACCCATAGTACTAGAACGAATACAAACAACAAAGGGAGATACTAATATGGGTAAAGATTTACATTGTACATCAACAGTTCAGACAGGAGCTGATCATGTCTTATTTTCTCATAGTGTTCATTTCGTTTCAACAGGTTTCCTCTTTGGTGCTCAGTTAATCATCACCAATCAGGGAAAACAAATGATATTTGTCTCTTTGGGACTGGCTTAATTCACTCAGCATGATGTTTTCCAGATTCCTCCATCTTGTTGCAAATGATTGGATTTCATTGTTTTTGACTGCTGTATCGTATTCTATAGAGTACATGTCCCATAATTTCTTTATCCAGTCTACTGTTGATGGGCATTTGGGTTGATTCCAGGTCTTAGCTATTGTGGACTCCACAGATAAAAGCAATGTCAATGTTCCACCCATAAAATAACCAAACACTCTGAGCCAAAATGAGTAATTGATACAATGTAGCCTGTCAGTCCTCTTTTTAGAAGAAAGTTAAGAAACTCCATCATAGAATTGCCCCACCTTTTGACAGCATCCCATCTAGAGTTAACATCTGCTCTCTAGACCCTCCATCTTTTCAATCAACAGAAGCTCAATTCCTGTAAGAGGATGTGTCTATCACCCTGCCAAATGAGACACCCTGGAGATTCCTATGGTGTCTGTTCATCTTCGTTCCAACATGTTGGAAATCCAACTTGTGCAATTATGGGTGTGCTCCTGATGGTCTTTTCCTAGAGGAAATTGGCACCACCAAGTTGGATTCAAGACAGAAGTCCAGTTTTAAGGAATAGGCAAATATTCACAGGATGGGCTCTTGTAACAGTTGCAGTAGGTTAGGGCTTACACAGGCAGCCACAGCTTGCCTTTAGATTCTAGAAATAGTTTTCATAATGTCATAATTCCAAACTATACCAGCAAATGGAGTTGATGTCATCGTTTTAGCTGTGAGTGGAATTCTATGAATATCAAGATATGTTTGGGCATGCAGTAAGAACTAACAGAAGGAAGCCATAAAGAGGGAAGAAACCATATCTGATAAACTGAGCAGTTTTTATAATATTCTAAAAACTCTGGATTTTTATAGAGCAGGGTATTTATGATCAAATTTCCAAAAGTATTAATCACCTAGAGACACATTAAAGAAACCTAACCATCATCATCGCCACACAATTGCTAGAAAATAGAAAAAACTTAGAGAAATCTAGTTATTAGGCCATTGGTTGATTCTATATCCCATTTGGTAGCTTATTTAGTGTATTTTATCTTACCCTTGCACGCATACACACACACACACTTAATATTTCTTTAAGTTTTGTATGTTTAAATCTTTTATACACTTGTCAAGTCTAGATATTCTAACCTGCATTATTTTCTGCTTAATGCTACACATTAAAATCACCTAGAAACCATTAAATAAATAAATAAATAGCTCAACATCCAGGGCATGCCCAGACCAATTAAACCAGAATCTTGGGAGCAAGAAAACCTTGGTTTCAGTTTTCTTTTTGTTTTCAATTATTCTTTGTTTTCTGGCTTAGAGTTTCCTCTTCCCCTTGACAAAAGGGTCTCAATATCTAACTGATGAGCCCTTCCCTCCTCGGTCACTTTCCTCCGGCACAGCTATTCTTTTTTTATTTATTTATTTGCATTAATTTCATAAATACAACATCAGGAACACAGTAATTCTTCCTGCCATACTCACCCTCCCACCCACTCTTCCAGCTCTCATTCTCTTCCCTGTCTTATTCTTCACCAAGATCTATTTTCATTTAGTTTTATATACAGAGGATTAACTCTGTTCTTAACTAGTTTGAGTGGTGAGTTACAATTTGAAAGTTCTGAGGTAGGTTCAATTAGTTGTTTAGATCATAACCAGCAACTGAAGTTTGAAAACCACTGCTATTCCTCGAGATACACAGGAATAATATTTAAAATAATTAAGAACTTCCTGGCACTAAGCCCTCAGAAAGGGTGATGGGAATTGTGAAGGAAGAGGCAGGATTCAAACAGGCCATGACATGTACCAAATGTCAAATCTTGATTGCTGGACCATGATGAAGGAACAGAGAAGCCTACAGAAGAGCTCAGAAAAGCCAGAGAGCATCAAAGGGTCATTGGGAGGACCTGGGACACTTACTGTCAGACTGTCAACCAGTAAAGAAGCATGTTAGTATTTTAACATCTGACGCCAGCTTCTTCTGTGGGTGTTTCTTGAATATCAGCCTTTTATGCGCCTGTTGCTAGGGTAGCAACTATCACTCTCGTGTCACAAAGATATGTTTGCAAATTTGCTATTTCAAGACATGTATTATGTGCAAATGTCTGATAAAGGAATGAGTGAATAAACTTTGCCTAATCCAGAGAGCTCTTCTATTCTTTCTCACAGTTTGTCAAAAATCTATCTTTTATACTGTCACCACCATCTTAGTGTCTTTATAATTGTCAAGACTGTAAAGAGTTTCATATTTTCATTTTTTCAATTCTGACAATATTGTGTACTTACCTTGATATTAGATGTGCACTTATCATGCTATTGGATGTTATATGGAATAAAAGGAAGAATAAAATGAGATTTCTGATTTCCAAGTGCTTGTATATAGATAGCACAATTTTATCTCATGGTGCTACCAAGCCCTGTGGAATTAGTATCTACAATGGCAGCATCTCATAGACATGGGGTGCTGGGAAGGGCAATCCTAACTCCTGGTTTCTGCCTAGCCCATCCTTGACTATTGCAATAATTTGGGATGAAATATCTCTCTCCCTCACTCTGCCTTTCAAATAAATAAAATAACTCTTTTTTTCCAAGTGGTTTATTGATTCCAAAAAGGTACTAATTTAAAATAAGCTGAGAAAAATTTTTTCTTTATATTGTTAGGTATACGATTAATATATTTTATTTTGTTTAAATATTTAATGTTTATTAAATCTCAATATGGTACATTTATTTTAATGTCTTGAGAATTAATGATTATAATTAATGATTAGGCTCAAAGATGTTCTGATGGGCATACAGTGTGAAAAACAAAGATATTCTTTGGTTAGGAAAAGAACGTCTGGACTTTAAACCTGATCGCTACTTACAGGATAACCCAGCCTCGGGAGAGAAGTTTGCCTATGTTCCATTTGGAGCTGGGCGTCATCGTTGTATCGGGGAAAATTTTGCCTATGTACAGATTAAGACAATTTGGTCCACTATGCTTCGACTATATGAATTTGATCTCGTTGATGGATATTTTCCTACTGTGAATTACACCACTATGATTCACACCCCTGAGAACCCAATTATCCGCTACAGACGAAGATCATCATGAGAAGGTGCAAGGAGCCAATGTGACGCGTGCTATAGGATGCAGATGACGTTTACCAAACACCTCGCACAGTGTGTTTTTCAGTGCGTAATTCTAAAAGACAGTTTAACTTATGAAAAAAAAAAAAAAGGAATCTAAATTTAAGGAACACCTTCCTGGACTTTCTCCAAATGGTGCTTCCAAAACTATCTTGGCTTTGGAAACATGACACCATCTGTAACTTGCTACTTTAAGTCCAATCTGGCTATGGGTTTTCTCTTCTATCTTAGACTATTTCTTTGCTATGGTAGCATTAATAATTATCACCAATAGTTAATATTTAATACCAATCCATGAAGATAAATACTGCCCTGCCCCATTAATGACAAGGATAAATTATTCAGTTTTTCATTGCATAAGAAAAGCCCATTTTCAATGTTGATGTCAGGAAACAGATTGAGTGACCATAATTTAATCATGTCACTACAGGGTATTATAGTATGCAGCTATTATTATTCAGGGACTTAATTTGATGGCTGCTATTCTTTTTGATAAATGTCTCTATGATATTGGATTTTACTCCAGTTATTTGAATACCCAAAGGATACTTAACATCCTATTAAGGTCAGGCTTCTGAAAATAAGCTATGGGTTTAGACTCTTTTAATGTAGTCTATCATGGGCATCTCTTTACATCTGATTTTTATGAAAATCTGTTTCTGGGGCTGGGACTGTGGTGTAGTGGGTAAAGCCACTGCTTGCGGTGCCAGCATCCCAAATGGGTACCAGTTCAAATCCCATCTACTCCAGCTCACTACTAAGGTGCCTGGGAAGGCAGCAGAGGATGGTCCAAGCTCTTGGGCCCCGTACCTCAGGGGAGCCCCAGAAGAAGCTCCTGGCTCCTGGATTCAGATTGGCCCAGCTCCAGCTAATATAACCATTTGGGGAATGAACCAGTGGATGGGACTTCTCTCCTTCTGCCTCTGCCTCTCTGTAGATCTTTCAAATATATAAATAAATATTTTTTTAAAAAAATAAAATATGCTTCTATAGGAGACAGCTAAATGAATCCCTGACCACACTAACTTACAAGTAGGAAAATATGCTGAGAGTGCTTATGAAGACATCCAGCTTTGAATAAATGGCCCAGCTAGCAGCAAAGTAAATTAGCTCAACACATACCAGCTCCTAAGAGAACTGGCTCCATATAAAAACAGAAGAACATTTAAATCCAAAAGATGGAGAGTAAACTCAAACCCAGGCCTCCACACCCCCACTGGTGATGGAATTTAAGGACTCACAAGGGAATGAAGCATGAGAAGTTGCCTGCATCACCAGAACTCACCAAGTCACAGAAGACAAGGTCGCTAACCAGGAGATTTTTGGTTGGAAACATAGAACAGAGGGCCAAAAGCAAACTTGCAAAAACCTAGTGCATGGATTAGAATGAAGTGGCAATGGTAGACACCCTAGCCCATTCCCCACCATCAATATATCAGAGGTCAACACCCCATGTGTACCCAGCTGGGTCACACAGGAAGGGCATTGGCTTAATAGGGTTGCTATGAAATGCTCTTGTTCAGCACATGACTTTCTATTTGCTTCTGGATACTTAATGGCAACATGAAGAATAATTGCAAGTACCCTAGGCTACTAATTGGGGGGTGAGGGCAGCCAAAAGCTATGTATGCAAACTGACAAAATCTTTGCTTAGTATATACTGAATCGATCTTCTGTATATAAAGATAATTGGAAATGATTAAAAAAATTGGAAGTTACATAAAAATCAATCAATTTTAAAAAAATAATATCATGTAGGATCTCTGTCCTTAATGTGCTGTACAATGTGATTTAATGCTATAACTAGTACTCAAAGAGTATATTTCACTCTGTGATGCTATGTGAGGGCAAATGGTTTAAAATCTTTTCTTAACACATACTAAACTGAGCTCCTGTATACAAAGAGAATTGAAAATGAATCTGGATGTGAATGAAAGGGGAGAGGGAGTGGGTAAGGGGGAAGGGTAGCGGGGGGGAGGGGAGGTATGGGTGGGGAAGCCATTGCAATCCACAAGTTGTACGTTGGAAATCTATATTCTAAATAAAAATTTAAAAAAAGCTATGTATGAAAAATAAGCTAGAAAGGAGAATGGAAAGGATTGTAGCAGGACTAATGCAAGGTTTCAGGACTTACAGATGTTGGTGTGTTATGAGGAAATCAGATCAGTTCTAGGGCATATCTGCATTTCCTCAAGTTCAAATGCAAATTATTTTTCAACAACACAAAACCAGTCTCAAAATAAATAATACTTAAGAAAATTTTTTAATCAAAAATGATAAACCGAATGTCCTGTCATTGATGCTTACTGCTCTCAGGTGCATTAACTCATTAATTTATTCATTGAACAAACATTTGCACTGTTCTAGGCACACAAAGCTACTCCATAGGGTAAGAGACAAGAAAAATGCAAAATAAGATAGTGATTATCAGAAGAAGATAATAATGCCAGTTCATGTGATAGAGACTTATTGTGAAGGGGAAACAGATGCACTTCTTTTAACAGAGTAGTTAAGAAAGGCCTTTCTGAAATGGGGTAGTGTTCTTACCAAGAACGGAATGGTAGAAGGGGACAATCAGGGCAGTTCAAAGTGGAGGAGCTAAATTGGATATGCTGTCAGGGTTCAATTCTTGATATGTTTGCTAAGTTGATTTTCTGATCCACAATATCTGTTTCTATAATTTAGTTTTCCTGAAGGCCTGATATTCATCGAAGGGGACACAAATAGTGACCTAGAGTAAAAGACCAAGTGTGGAGGATTCTCCAGCGAATCACCCCACAATGGTCCAGAGATCACATCTGTCATGGAAAAAAAAAAAGAGCCAGTTCAGGTCAAAGATGAAGGAAAGTTTTGTGTTTATAAGGGACTCCTGAGACACTAAGAAACAAGTGTCCAGAAAACAAAACATACCCCGGAGTAAGGATGGGGCACACTCGATCTCTTTAGGAAGCCTGGTGTGAGTCTAGGCTTATTGCAGAGGGAACACAATGCTATTTTGGAATCTTGAGAGTTTCAGAAGGTGAAGAGATCTGCACATTCGTAGAGGAGCCCAGCTCTGAGATGAAGGAAAGTGCACCACTCAAGGGACCCTGGGGAGGAGGAAACTGCTCGTATGAGCTTGAGTGGAAGAGCTTGATAAGCCTTTTCCAGTAAGTGTGAGATCCAACTCCCAAAATTAATCAGGAGCTACATGAGACAGGTCTAAATCAGTAATGTATGACATGTAACACTGTATCCCAGCCATAAAGTCCCCTGGAACATTACCCTCCTCTCTGAGTCCTCCCCTTACTCTCTGGGCTCCTGGGCATTCAGCTTTCTCTGCTCCTTGGTGGCTTGTTTCTAATGGGAGTCCTCATTATTCTCTGTTGCCCCCTTCACAAAACTGTCCCACCCTTTTCTCTAAACTCTCTCCCCTCTAACTGTAAAGCCCAAGGCATCAATGTTACAAACTGAATTGTGTCCCCCACCCCAAATTCATAGGCTGAAGTTTTAACCTCCACCCCCATGTTACATATTCCCTGTTCCATATTTGGAAATAGGCTATTTTAAATGGCAATTAGGTTAAATGAGATCCTTGGAGTGGGCTCTAATCATGCTTGACTGATGTCCTTATGGACACAGACACAGGCAGAGGAAAGACCATGTGAAGACAAAGGGAGAAGACAGCCCTGGGCAAGTCAAGGAGAAAGTCTCAGAAGAAACCAACCCTGTCCTGCCAACACCTCAATTTCATACTTCTAGCTTTCAGAGCTATGAAGAAATAAATGTCTGTTGTCTATGTCACCCATTCTGTGATACTTCTTTTGGTAGCCCCATCACATCAATAGAAACAGTACACCAACCTTCCTTGCTGCAGCTAGCCCCACCTCTCCTGATTTAGTCTTGTTACTGTCTTCTACACAACCCGTTACACTCATTAGTTATTTCTGTAACTATATGCATGATCTTTGTAACACCATAGACTCCAAGTTCCTTGTCCCTCATCCTAGCTCAACATTCCACTCCCATGGGCTTAACACAGATCAAACTCTCCAACTCATACCCATGAGATGTGGAACTCCTCAGACCTCACAGAGCAGCATGGGAGCATCCAAAGCCCCTAGCCAGTCACTGCTGTCTTCAATCAATGTTCAGCAATGAATGCACAGGAATGCTATCAACTCCTATTATTTTCTACATGTACCACAAGAGTAAAAATGCCAGAAAACTGCTATAGATCTTACCATCAGTAAGAGCACTTCATGCTCAACTTTACCTGAACAACAACTTTGATTTTTCTTCCAGTTCTCAGCTACCCTTGTTCTAGCCACCTTTCCATACTTACCTGAATCCAGCTATTTTTAATTTCATCAGAACCAGCATGCCATTGAACCCTCCAGAATGAGTATTTGCTGAATGAAGGGGTGGATTTTCTTGTCACCTCTCTACTTCTTCCTTTATTTAATCTTTCTTTTTCTAAAACTCATAAGCATGGGGCTTCTAGTATTTCATTGAGGATGATTTAACTTTCCAATCATGTAAAAAACAAAGAAATTAATCCCAATTTAAAAAAATCTGTGGGACATAATCTGAGAGTCAGGAAGCCTATACAGCAACCAATCAATCCACTTTTTCTCATGTGCCTCAACATGGCTGTCAAGAAAACATGGGGACTTTGTGTCTTAGGGTCCTGTATTTCTTTAGATGGTATTCATCTAGCTCTGAATAAATGTGAACATTTACGTGAGTGTCTTCAAGGATAATGGGAAGCACCCACTGACATTCTGCAAAGGGTTGTGCACATTTTAATTAAGGATTAGATGTGACAGTATATTGTGCCAAAAAATACATGAAATGGATAGAAAAAATTGAATGTCTATAGAAAATGCTACAATCTGCTCAGATGTCCTAACATTGTTTATCTAGTGTTTTGGAAAATGTATGACTTGCTACCTTCTAAAGGTTTATACATGTATCTCCAAACCCTCTTGCTCAATTAATCCTACTGAGCCATGAAATTGTAACTCTTGGCAAGACCATCAGACTTCACATTAACTGCAGCTTCCCTGCCAGGAGGAATAGTCTCCATCTTCCATTTGTCATTGATTAGAAGGATTTCATCCCCACGGCCACTTAAAATTGTCTCTTTAGCAGCCCTCATTACCCAACCTATGCCAAAATTACAGTGATGTCTCAGTTCCTCTCTTTCTCATTGTCCAATTCTAGTAACTATTTTACTTTTAGTACTTTAGAGTCTAGACAATTCATGTATGCCTTGTAGAAGGCATATGTTCAAAAAAAATTTGAAGCACTATTGAATACCATTGTTCAGCCAACTGGGAATTTTTTTTGGAAAGAATATTTAATGTGTGTTCACATCTCAGAGCTATATTTAAAACTACATATGGTTTTACTGTTGTCATTCTTAATGACTAGCTAGCATCTTGCTCATACTTTGCAACAGTTATTGTTGTATACCATGATCAACCATTTAGAAATCCATTTCACCAGCTAAACAATGAAATTTTCAAGGGCAGTCAACAGACTGTATTCATTTATAGCCTCACCCAGAATCTTGCCAAGGGCCAAGTGCCTGAGTTACATTCAATAACTATTTATTGGTTTTTAAGAAAACATGAAGTTATTTAACTTTGTGTTCATATTTGTGATTGATCATACTTACTCCAGCAAACTAAATCAATAAGATGAAATTATAGGAGATTTTAAAAGAAAATTAGGGGAGCTGGCATTGTGGTGTAGCATGTTAAACTGCTGCCTACAATGCCAGCATCCTATATGGACACTAGTTCCATTGCTGGTTGCTCCTCTTCCAATCCAGCTCCCTGCTAATGTGCCTGAGAAAGCAGCAGAGGATGGCCCAAGTGCTTGTGCCCCTGAAAACACATGAAAGACCTGGATGAAAGTCCTAGCTTCTGATTTCACCTTGGCCCAGCCTTGGCTGTTGTAGCCACTTGGGGAGCGAACCAGCAGATGAAAATCTGTCTCTGTAACCCCTTCTCTCTCTCTCTCTCTCTCTCTCTCTCTCTCTCTCTCTCTCTCTCTAACTCTATATTTCAAGTAAAATAAAATAAAATTTTTAAAGAGACAATGCGTTCAACTATGCCAGAGAGTCATTGCATAAAAAATAAATAAGTAAAAAATAATTTTAAAAAACTAGGGGGAATCCAACATGGTCAAATAGGGAGAAGACATGTTGATTTTAACTGCAGGAAGATACCAGAAAAACAAATGAAAGTTCATGCACCAGGGGACAATTGTAGAGAAATATGCAGTGGGAAACCTATAGAAGACATAGAGTCTCCACGGAACAAGAAGGACAGGATACAAACACTTAAGTGACAGCTTATAGGAGACAGCATCTATCCAGAGCAGGGTGAGAGGTGGCTACAACAGCCTATGTTCCATGGCTGATTTTGTTGCCAGAACTGTAGCACTTACAAATGCTAGCCAGAACTCCCTTGCCCAACCCAGTACACACCTGTGAATATCTTCTCTAAACCCCAGCCATTCCACCAAACCACAGAAGTATGTTTCCAGGAACAAAACCTTCAGAAAAGATACCAAGAGGTGATTCACCAGATGGATAAAAATAAACATAAAAATGCAAAAAAAAAAGAAAAACACAAGCAAGGCAGACAACATGGCTCCCCAAAATGATTACAATAATATATGCACATCAAGCTGTGAAGATGAGATTGATAACATGCCTGAAAAATAATTCAAAAGAATGATTGTAAGATTACTCAAGGGACCAGTACTGAGGTATAGCAGGTAAAGCCACTGCCTGCAGTGCCCTCATCCCATATGGACTGAGGTTCAAGTTTTGGCTGCTCCACTTCCAATCCAGCTCTCTGCTATGGCCTGGGAAAGCAGTAAAAGATGGCCCAAGTCCTTGGGCTCCTGCATCCATGTAGAAGATCCAGAAGAAGCTCCGGGCTCCTGGCTTCAGATCAGCACAACTCCAACTGTTGCAGGCATCTTGGGAGTGAACCAGCAAATAGAAGACCCCCCTTTCTCTGCCCCCCTTCTCTTTAATCTACCTTTCAAATAAAATAAATAAATCTTTTAAAAATTTTACTCAAAAACATAGAGAAGCAGTTACATGAAATAAAGAAATCTGTATTTTACATGGATAAGAGAATCTGCAAGGAGATAGAGATATTGAAGAAAAATCAAACTGAAATATTAGAAGAATAATATGACAAATAAAAAATGCAGTGGAAAGCCTTAACAACAGACTCAGTGAGGAAGAAGGAAAATGTCTGAGCTAGAAGACAATCTTTTAAGATACCTCAGTAAGGAAAAAAACACTCTTTAAGATCTATGGGGTACCATCAAATGACCAAATATACAATCTCAGATATTCCTGAAAGAACTGATAAACAGAATGGCTTAGAAAACTTATCCAGTGAAATAATAGAAAATTTTCACAGTTTCCCAATTTGGAGAAAGATATACACATCCAAGTATGGTAACTGCATAGAAATTCAAATAAGTATGATTAGAAAATATCTTCAACATGACACATTATAGTCAAACTTTCAAAAGTAAAACATAAAGAAAATAGCCTAAAATGCATAAGAGAGAAATACTCTTGCTCAATTAATCCTACTGAGCCATGAAATTGTAACTCTTGGCAAGACCATCAGACTTCACATTAACTGCAGCTTCCCTGCCAGGAGGAATAGTCTCCATCTTCCATTTGTCATTGATTAGAAGGATTTCATCCCCACGGATGCCACTCGTCCAGCCCTGCAAAAGATGCTTAAAGATGTGTTACACACAGAAACACAGAAACACGGCCATCAACATGAAAGTAGGTAAACAAAGGGAACCTCACAGCAAAAGATCACAGGGAATTCAAAGCATACATTTGGATAAAGAAATTATGGGACATGTACTCTATAGAATACTATACAGCAGTCAAAAACAATGAAATCCGGTCATTTGCAACAAGATGGAGGAATCTGGAAAACATCATTCTGAGTGAATTAAGCCAGTCCCAAAGGGACAAATATCATATGTTCTCCCTGATCGGTGACAACTAATTGAGCACCAAAGGGGAAACATGTTGAAGTGAAATGGACACTATGAGAAACAGTGACTTGATCAGCTCTTGTCCTGACTGTTGTTGTACAATGTAATACTTTATCCATTTTAGTTTTTTTTTTTTATGCTAGTACTATTGGTTGATCTCTGTAATTAACAAACAATTATTCTTAGGTGTTTAAATTTTAACTGAAAAGTGATCCCTGTGAAATATAAGAGTGGGAATAAGAGAGGGAGGAGATGTACAATTTGGGACATGCTCAATCAGAACGGCCCCAAATGATGGAGTTAGAAATGTGCCAGGGAATTCCAATACAATCCCATCAAGGTGGCATGTACCAAGGCCATCTCACTAGTCCAAGTGATCAATTTCAGTTCACAATTGATCACACTGATAGGTCTAAGAGTAAAAAGAGATCACACAAACAAGACTAGTGTCTGCTAATACTAACTGATAAAATCAAAAAGGGAGAGAATGATCCAACATGGGAAGCGAGATACACAGCAGACTCATAGAATGGCAGATGTCCTAAACAGCACTCTGGCCTCAGAATCAGCCCTTAAGGCATTCAGATCTGGCTCAAGAGCCCATGAGAGTATTTTATGCATGGAAAGCCAAGACATTGTGGCAAAAAAAAGAAGACCTAAATGAAAGATCTCTGCGAGTGAGATCCCAGTGGAAAGAACAGGGCCATCAAAGAAGGAGGTACCTTTCTCTGAAGGGAGGAGAGAACTTCCACTTTGACTATGACCCTGTCAGAATAAGATTGAAGTCGGCAAACCCTAAAGGCTTCCATAGCCTCAGCAACTCATGACTAGACCCTAGGGAGATTCATGACGCCATAAAAAAAGAGTGTCAAATTGTTAAATCAACATCAGGAGTCACTGTGTACTTACGTCTCATGTGGCATCTGTCCTTAATGTGTTGTCCAATGTGAAGTAATGCTATAACTAGTGCTGAAACAGTATTTTTACACTTGTGTTTCTATGTGGGTGCAAACTGATGAAATCTTTACTTAGTATATGCTGAATCGATCTTCTGTATATAAAGATAATTAAAAATGAACAAAAACTTGGTGTTAAATTGGAAATTGCATAGAAAATTAATCAATTTAAAAAATATATATCATGTAGAATCTCTGTCCTTAATGTGCTGTACATTGTGAATTAATACTATAACTAGTACTCCAACAGTATTTTTCACTTTGTGTTGCTATGTGAGGGCAAACTGTTGAAATCTTTACTTAATATATAGTAAACTGATCTTCTGTATATAAAGAGAATTGAAAATGAATCTTGATGTGAAGCAAGGGGAGAGGGAGTGGGAAAGGGGAGGGTTGCGGGTGGGAGGGAAGTTGTGGGGGGGGGAAGCCATTGTAATCTATAAGCTGTATTTTGGAAATTTATATTCTTTAAATAAAAGCGTTATAAAAAATTTAAAAAAAATTAAGAATGACCAAGACCAAAAAATTTTCTTTATTCATATGCTACACAGCATAAAACTATTTTATTTTAAGAAATGGTCAGTTCAGGTCAGACAAACCTTATTTAAAAATAAACAAACAAAAAAATAAAAACAAGTTTTGAGGCAGAGATCATGAGGTTTGGAATGCACATTTTAGCGAGAAAACTATTCTTCAAGTTTAAGGTGACTGGAGTAGGTTACATGCTGGCTTTCCCTATTCTTACACTTGTATTTGCACATTTTGGGTCAACATGTAAAACCTCCATCTCAAATATACTCCTTTTTAATAATTTATGCAGTAGTCCTGGTTGGTGCTCCAGAGATACAGAACTATTAGGTTATGTAGAGATATGTTGGCAGAGATTCATCATAGGAACTGGCTCACACAACTGGAGAGGTGAAGTGGTTCCCCTGTCTACCATCCTCAAACCAGAGAACCAGGAAAAACAAGGTGTAATTTAGTTTGGGTTCAAAGTCTGGTAAGTGGGGAGCTGCTCTTGTTGCTCTATTTGTCTGGACCCTCATGGATTGAATGATGCTCACTCCCATCATCTTTACTAGATCTACTGACTCAAATGCTAATCTCTTCGGGAAACACCCTCAGAAACACACCCAGAAATAATCCTTTACCAGCTATCTGCTATCCCTTAATTTAGCCAAGTTGCCACCTAAAATAGCAATCACGGTCTACTTAGCAGAAGTTCAGCTTGGGGAAGTGCCAGCTCCACATCTCTTAGTAGAGTGAATAGCCAAAGCAGTGGAAATTTAGTAATAAGTTCTCTTTTGAGTTTTGGCTTCTTATGTGCTTGTAAATGATCCCATTGTGCAGAATTTGTTCAGGGCTTACATTTTACATGATATCATCTCTCCTGATAATTTTCCTGGAAGCCGGAGAATTCCAAAGTAGATTTTCTTAAAGCTCTAGAACAGAATCTGCTACCGTTTTCACCACGCTTCATCTGCCTCACACACATTATACAGATTAGCTTTAGCGGACAGTACCGCCCCCAACAATGGAGCTGGACATGAAATCAGGAATACCAAGTACTTTTTGCCTTCCTTCGATTATTAATGTTTTCTTTGATATTCTTCTCAAAATAGAATGGACAGTGAATATTAAAGTCTATGCTTATACTTAGTGAATAAATAACCCTGATATGGAACAATGCTGGCATTTGTATTCTGGAATTTTTAGTGACAATTTATAGTATTATATTTTGCATTTATATTACATTACATTATATTATTCTAATCTATTATCATTTTGTTTGATTCTCACAATAACTTACCATAGAGAAGACAAATATGTATATTCAGAGTTAGAAATCAGAACAATTTTTTAAGTTCTTAATAGAATAAAACTAGAAACTAAAGCATTAGTCTTTGAAATTTTTATTGTACATCTCTAAGACCCATTATTATTTGAGCATTCAACAAATATTAATTTATCATCTTCAGAGAAAATAATAGGCAATTCCATAACAGGGAACACAAAGTATTTTGGAAATATATATGTTTTTATATTTATTCCTATTTATTCTGTGAGACCTTCAACTAAAGTCTTCAACTAAAGACTTATCTTTCACACATGACATAAAATTAACCATCAGGCCATACAGACAACAAGCATGCTTTTTATGAGGATTGCATAGGACATTATGAAAATATCATCACACATAATTATAGGGACCTTCAAAAAATACAATGTATTCAAGAGAAGAAATTTAGAGCAATTTGTTAGATTAAATTCCAGTGGCAGTGCTAATAGAATTTAAAATGGAAGGACATGGAAGGAAGATACAAGGACATCCAATCCATAGGGCTTTTCCAACATCCTACATTTAGAGAGGGTTGAGTTTTGAATTTAACAAAATCTGAACTGTATATAATTGAGGAATATATAAGTTAAACACATTCAAGTATGAGTAATAGAAAACCCAATATAATTGTTTAAAGAATTTATTTATTTATTTATTTATTTTGACAGGCAGAGTGGACAGTGAGAGAGAGAGACAGAGAAAAAGGTCTTCCTTTGCCGTTGGTTCACCCTCCAATGGCTGCTGCGGCCGGCGCGCTGCGGCCGGCGCACCGCGCTGATCCGATGGCAGGAGCCAGGTGCTAGGTGCTTATCCTGGTCTCCCATGGGGTGCAGGGCCCAAGCACTTGGGCCATCCTCCACTGCACTCCTGGGCCACAGCAGAGGGCTCGCCTGGAAGAGGGGCAACCAGGACAGAATCCGGCGCCCTGACCGGGACTAGAACCAGGTGTGCCGGCGCCGCAAGGCGGAGGATTAGCCTGTTGAGCCACGGCGCCGGCCTAAAGAATTTATTTTTATCACATAGAAAAATCCAGGAGATGATCCAGGGCTCCTATATTTTATTAAATAATGTAGCCAAGCAACCAGGGTGCTTCTATTGCCGAACTCTGCCATCTTTAATGTGGGACTACAATCTTCAAGGCCACAAAGTGACTTTCTGACCTACTAGCATCACTTGCACATTCCAGGCAGAAAGGTGGAGAGAGAAGAGAAAACTAATAGCTTTTCCTCATGGATTTTTCCCCTCCAGCTCATGTGAACAAATTTGACTAAAGGAGATGAGAAAAGAGGAGAAGTTGACAGCCCCAACAATTTGACTCTCAGGTATTGAAATGTTATACAGTCCCCTCCATTAAATCAGGGCTTTCCTATGGAAGATACAGGGTGTAGGATCCAAGACTAGGTTATAAAAGATATGTCCACTTCTTCCTTGCTCTCACTGGAGTCACTCGCTCTAAAGAAATTTAGTCTCCATGTTGCAAACTCACTGAAGCAGCCCACAGAATAGTTTACAAGCTGAGCAACTGAGGCCTCCTGCCGACAGCCAGCACCAACAGGTCAGCTATCTGAGTGAGAAAACCTTGAGGCAGAACTCCACCTAAAGCCTTCGAACTTACTACATCCTGATTACATTTGCACCAGAGACGCCCAAGTTGGAATAAGCCAACTAAGTGACTCCAGAACTCCTGGCCCCCTGTATGCGGTAAGTGATTCTTATTGTGCTGCAGCACTTATTTAGAGAGTAAGTCGTTACGCAGCAAAAGCTAACTGATATAGGTTTTATGGGTCAACTAAAATGAGCTAGACAGATATGTGGTAAAATTCATCCTAAGAAGAAGAAACAGAATATGTATAAGCACAGAGGTGTGAAACAGCATGACACACTTAAGAAATGATGAGAGGACCAAGTGCAGTAGCACAGACTGCGTGGAGAGGCAAGGCGGAAGACAACAGCAGGAAAGCTAGGGGCATCAGCTGAGGATAACTGAGGATAACAAATGCCAATAGAAGGACTTAGTTTTACCACTATGGCAGTGAAAACTTCAAGATAGCAGCAATGATAATCGTCACAATAACGATCATTTGTGCAAGAATTGCTATGGGCAAGACACTGTTTTAAGCATTTTACATAAATTCATTTTATCCTGTCCAGAATCCCATGAAATAAATGTTTCCATTATCCCATTTTACAGAGTAAGGAACCAAAGTACAGGAGAAAAGGTGTGGAAGATGAAGATTTTTTTGCCAGAAAGTGATTTAACAGAATGGATCGGGAAAAGAGTAGAATTAGAGACAGACAGTAGGTACCAATCAGTAATTCAGGAAATGATAAAAATCCTTTGAGGTCACAGTGACGTTGACATAGGCGTACTTGAGGGAGGCTAAAATGCAGGAGACTGTGGTTTCAGAGAGGAATCCAGAATCAAGAGAAATATTATTGTTGTTAAAAAAGAAGGCTAATTATTTTGCCTCTGTACTACAGGAAGGTGACTAGGTCCAAGATGAATCAAAGACAAAAGGAAAAGGGAAAATAAAAATAAATAAGAGTGAAAATAATAAGAGCAAGATATTTAAAATAGGGAAGAAGTAATGTTTAAAGAGTGCAAGCCTGGGGGTGGCACTGTGGCGCAGCAGGTTAAAGCCCTGGTCTGAAGTGCCAGCGTCCCATATGGGCGCAGGTTCTGATCCCAGCTGCTCCTCTTCTGATCCAGCTCTCTGCTATGGCTTGGGAAAGCAATAGAAGATGACCCAAGTCCTTGGGCCCCTGCACCCACGTGGGAGACCCGGAGGAAGCTCCTGGCTCCTGGCTTCGGATCGTCCCAGTTCCAGCCATTGCAGCCATCTTGTGAGTGAACCAGTGGGTGGAAGACATCTCTCTGTCTCTGCCTCTCTCTGTAACTCTGTCTTTCAAATAAATAAAATAAATCTTTAAAAAAAAGAGTACTAGCCTGGAGGTAGGCGAGGTGGCATAGTAGGTAAAGCCGCCGCCTACAATGCGAGCCTGCCACATAGGTACCAGATCATGTCCCAGCAGTTCCACTTCCAGTTTGGCTCTCTGTTAACTGCCTGGGGAAAGCAGTGTGTGAACAGGGACCAAGTACTGAGGTCCCTGCCACATGCATTGAAGACCCAGGTGAATCTCAAAGCTCCTGGCTTCAGCCTAGTCCAGTCCTGGCATTGCGTCCATGTGGGGAGTGATGGAAGATGTCCATCTGTCTCTGTCTCTTCCTCTGTGACTTTCAAATAAATAAATCTTCAAAAACAAAACAGTGCAAGCCTGGAACATTGGTTTTCTCTATGAAGCAAGATATAAGGTCATCTGTTGAAAGTGAGACCAAATATTTAGGACAGCACAAAAGATACCTGTCTCAGGAAGTGAGAAGGGAACCAGCAATGACTCCAAAACATCGTTAGACAATGCCAAGAATTCTTTATAAGAGTGATGTATTGGCTGGTGCCGTGGCTCAAAGGCTAATCCTCCGCCTGCGGCACTGGCACACCGGGTTCTAGTCCTGGTCGGGGCGCCGGATTCTCTCCCGGTTGCCCCTCTTCCAGACCAGCTCTCTGCTATGGCCTGGGAGTGCAGTGGAGGATGGCCCAAGTGCTTGGGCCCGGCACTCCATGGGAGACCAGGAGAAGCACCTGGCTCCTGGCTTCGGATCAGCACAATGCACCGGCCGCAACGTGTCGGCCGCAACGTGCCGGCTGCAGCGGCCATTGGAGGGTGAACCAACAGCAAAAGGAAGACCTTTCTCTCTGTCTCTCTCTCTCTCTCTGTCACACTGCCTGTCAGAAAAAAAAAAGTGATATATTGACAAGAATATAATCGTTCACAAAAATCCAAAACGTGAACACAAAATGGACACAGAATTGAAACTTTGGTTTTATAATTAGCAGTAACTTCTAAATATCCAATGATTCTAGGAATTCCCCACCACCACCATCCCCAAAGTACCAAAAACAGCAACTGCAATAAAATGGAGTACCATTTGAATATAATTTAAGCACATCCTTCTGTATACTTCATATCATCTCAAGATAGCTAGGAATATCTAATACAATGCTAAGTGTCAGGCATGGAATGATGACAAGGGGGAAAAAAAGCCTATACATGTTGTACGTATTCAGTACAAACAATTTTTGAAATCTATTTTTCATCCACATTTGGTTGAATTCTCAGATGTGGAAATCACAGACTCCAAAGATCAACTAGAATTGTATAAAAATGGTCCCCTAAGAGAAAAGAAGACAGATTTTTCTTTCGACTCAATGCTTTGTTCCAAAAGAGTTTGCTTTACTCAAAAAGTATTATGTTCTCAAGTACTGTATACTAAGAAAGAACCCTCCTGACTCCAGACCGGGATTGTGGCACAGCAGGTCAAGCCACCAGATGCAATGCAGGCATCACTTTTTGGAAAACTAGTTCAAGTCCAGGCTGCTCCACTTCTGATCCAGCTTCCTGCCAATGCACTTGAGAAAGCAGCAGATGGGAGTCCAAGTATATGGGTCCAGGCCACCCATGTGAGAGATCCAGATGGATTCCAAGCTCTCAGTTATGGCCTGGCCCAGTCCCAGCCCTGGGGTCATTTGGGGAATGAAACAGGAGATGGGAGATCTCCTTTTGTCTCTCCCTCTCTTTGTAATTCTGCATTTCAAATCAATAAAATATCTTAAAAAATAGCCTCTCCACCCTCATGTATTTTACACTTGGTTTGGTAGGGCAACATGAGTTGATAAGATAGTGTAATCTCACTAGTCCAAGTGATCAATTTCAGTTCACAATTGATCACACTGATAGGTCTAAGAGTCAAAGAGATCACACAAACAAGACTAGTGTCTGCTAATACTAACTGATAGAATCAAAAAGGGAGAGAATGATCCAACATGGGAAGTGAGATACACAGCAGACTCATAGAATGGCAGATGTCCTAAATAGCACTCTGGCCTCAGAATCAGCCCTTAAGGCATTCAGATCTGGCTCAAGAGCCCATGAGAGTATTTTAGGCATGGAAAGCCAAGACACTCTGGAAAAAAAAAGAAGACCTAAATGAAAGATCTCTGTGAGTGAGATCCCAATGGAGCGAATGGGGTCATCAAAGAAGGAGGTACCTTTCTCTGAAGGGAGGAGAGAACCTCCACTTTGACTATGACCCTGTTGGAATAAGATTGAAGTCGGTGAACTCTAAAGGCTTCCATAGCCTCGGCAACTCATGACTAGACCCTAGGGAGATTACTGACGCCATAAACAAGAGTGTCAAATTTTTAAATCAACAACAGGAGTCACTGTGTACTTACGTCTCATGTGGGATCTGTCCTTAATGTGTTGTCCAATGTGAAGTAATGCTATAACTAGTACTGAAACAGTATTTTACACTTTGTGTTTCTGTGTGGATGCAAACTGATGAAATCTTTACTTAGTACATACTGAATCAATCTTCTGTATATAAAGATAATTAAAAATGAAAAAAAATCTTGGTGTTAAATTGGAAATTGCATAGAAAATTAATCAATTTAAAAAATATATCATGTAGGATCTCTGTCCTTAATGTGCTGTACATTGTGAATTAATACTATAACTAGTACTCCAACAGTATTTTTCACTTTGTGTTGCTATGTGAGGGCAAACTGTTGAAATCTTTACTTAATATATACTAAACTGATCTTCTGTATATAAAGAGAATTGAAAATGAATCTTGATGTGAATGGAAGGGGAGAGTGAGTGGGAAAGGGGAGGGTTGCGGGTGGGAGGGAAGTTATGGGGGGGAAGCCATTGTAATCTATAAACTGTATTTTGGAAATTCATATTCTTTAAATAAAAGCATTATTAAAAAAATTAAAATAAAAAATAAAAATAAAATTAAATTAAAAAAAAGATAGTGTAATCCAATATTAAATACAGAATAACTCCAAGTAAGTTCAGTAAAGCTTTGAGTATGTAAAATTAGGATCCAATCTGGATTTGTCACCTAACAAAGAGCTGAATGATATTGGCTACAGCAAGTAGTTGTTAAAGGTTTGCTATTGTCATAATAGTGAATGTGTACCGAATATGTCAATGGCCACGTTTACCACAAAAATATTTTCTCAAAGATATTCTTTTTTATTTGAAAGGCAGACAGAACAAAAGACATAGAGAGGTTTCTTCCATTGTCTGGTTCATTCCCCAAATGTAAAATCCAGAATTGGGCCAGGCTGAATCCGGGAGCCAAGAACTCAATTTAATCTCGCAGGTACATGGCAGGGACCCATGTACTTGAACTAGCATCTGCTACCTTCCCAAGGTTTACATTAGCAGAAAATTGAATGGGAAACAGAGGAAGAGGGACATAAACGAGGCACTCTGGTATGGGATGCAAGTGTCTCAAACAGCAACTTTCCTACTGGGACAAATAGCCTGACAAGGATATTTTTAGGGTGGCTATAAGATCATCAAATAATCTCATTTTTCTTTTCCACAGAGAGTCTCTGGGAAAACTCTCTCTAAATAGAAGCTATGATTTTTGTCACCTTCCTACTGGAAATTCTCAATATGGTTGTTTGCATTTTGCAAGATGTTTTTAAACTCCCAGGAGGAACAAGTGTTGTAAAATCACTATTATTATCCAACTCCTGTTTTCATCCGTACTAATTTCTCTGTAAGTCCTATTCAGAGTTTCTGTAAAAGCCAAATACAGAATGCTACTTTGAGAGTGTTAATGAACCATTAAAAATATCTCCCAGAATTGTTTCTGAATTAAAAACAAAATGCAACAAAAGTAAAAGACCATCTAGAAAGAAACCCAGAATGAATATACTTATTAATTTGAAAACAAATATTCCTTTAACAATCTCCTATGATGTTCTCAAAAAATCTACTAAAGATCCAATTTATTTCCTTGAGACTGAAGTTTCATCAAAGCCCACTCCATCTTGATGACACCATATTGTGAAATAATATGAATAAAGACAGCCCTGGTCCCCTGGGGTAGCCTGCATGTCTGTCAACACCAAGACTTCTTCACTCCCTCCTCCACACGCCCACTCACTATTTGCCTAGCACTTATAAAGGTGCATTGTGATCATATCCTTTTCTGTTTTACTTAATCTTCCTTAAATTAATCCGAGTCACTAACTACACCTAACTCATTTTTAGACACTGCTGTGCTTAGTAGAGTTCACAATAAGAGAATCAAATGCTCTTATGCTAAATTAATCACTGGATCAATTCTATCCAAAGATCAGTAAAGTTGCCTATTATAGGTAATCTCTAAATTACATCTAAAACCACTACTATAAACATGGAAGTCAAAGGTGAAAGGTTTGTCAAATAGAAAATAAATTGAGTGAGTAGTTCCTTGGATGTGCTAAAGGAAGCCTGAAACCTATTGATCAAACACTCCTTTCAATCAATCATTATCTCTATGGAAGTCTGTTCCATAGTATACAAAATAGGCTAACAATGTGTTGTACTAGACTGAAAGTTTCCTTGTTTTATTCTATTCATCTTTGTGTCCCCAGTGTCTAGCACAGTCCTTAACATAAAATAGATGCCCAATAAATATTGAACTATTAAAACAAGGGATGCCGAGACTTAAGTTTCTAAGGATAATAAAACTCTTATAGCTAAGATGGATTTTTGTATGCATTCTAGTTTATCTTTAAAGAAATGGCTTTCCTTCTCTGCTCTGCCTCTCTTGAGCACAGTAAACTCACTCAAGTTTCTAGTCAATTTCCACCTCCTTCAAGAGGCCTTCCCTGACCACTCTTCAAAGTAGTTCCCTCTTGGTAGCTCCTTCCCTTGATTTCTATCCTCTCTGTTGAACTTCACATCATATGAAGTCATCTTACTGATCTGTTTATTATAGTTCCTTTTCACATCAGAATAAGAATTTCCTTCCAGAAAAATCATCATCTGTGTGGTTCACAGTTATATCGAGCACAAATACACTTAAACCAAAGGAGGTATTAAGCAAAACGATGCTCAGATTCAAGGCATAAAAACTGGATCAGAACCTTAGGAACAAGGAATCCAAGTGTCACTGTTTTGTCTTATTTTGAAATGGACAAAGAGCTGTAATTTCTAGCCAAGTTTGAGAATCCCTGATCTAGAACATACTAGATGATTATGTTAAATGATTGAGTGAATAAATGAAAGAACAATCGACTAGAATTCACCTTCTAGTATCTGATTTTTACATAGAATGTTACTGTCTGTGGTTTGAAGCCAGAATTTTACCCTACATAACTGTTTGGAAATGATGAATTTTAGCTGAAGCATCCTTCTTTTATTACTACTAGAAAAGCCACTCATGGAAGATCAGAAGCAGATTCTTGGTTACTAAAGCAGTGCCTTATGGAACCAGAGTGAGTGACGAGAAACCTTGGAAAGTCTGAAGATAAATAAATGTGTACATGACAGATGGATTGGCATGATCAGGGAATTGGTTAGCACAAACCAACCATACACAGCTTTTGAAAAATGGGAGATGTCAGCTATATAGACAAAGCAGATATACAATATCCAAAAACCAACAGAACATAAAATCTTTTGAAAATATTTTCTCTGGCTCCTCTCAGTTGATAAACTCCTCGTTCAGTTCTCAGAAGAGGAAGCATTCATGATTATAACGTGTCCTTCAGTGAGCTTCTTGGACTAGATAGATTTATTCCTGTCTTTTATAAATTATTCCATCACTCACTCGTTCTCTGCTTCAGCCAATAATATGGGAAACATTAGAAATCCTATCAACTGACAATATAAAAGACAACCCCAATTTTCCTTTTGAGTAATCCACATTTTTCTTTAGTGCTTCCCACAGCCATGGGGTAGTGAAAATAATAAGATGGTTGAAAAGATTTACTTATTTAACTGGACAAGAACGTTTTCTTCTCTTCACAAGACTCTATTCCCTTTATCCTGACTGCAAGTGTTTGGTGCCAAGCCCCGTGGATTTTGATGAGAATTACTTTTTCCATTTTCCAAATCATTAAAGTCTGCAAATATTGACTATGAACAAGAAATGTCTGGTGGAACTAACAATTTTGCAGCATGAATACAAACCCAAAATGAATTTTGGTTTAACTATTATTGGATGAGTTATTTATGTATAAAGTGAGAGTGATATATTTGATTCTAGGAATTGCTCAAATGCTTGGGAAGATTGTTTTTTCTTGTGTTAGCCTGAAGTGGAAGCCATGTGGTAGGACACTCCTTCTTCATCCCTAAGAGCATCATCAGAGACACACTTTAGGGAGTAGAAACCTTGCATCCATGCTCACAGTTTTCCTCCATTTTGATTATCAACCACACCAGATCCACGTTCTTCAAATGCATAACGTTAGAGAGATTTCTATTTTCCACTGAGGAACTGTCCAAGAGTGAGAAGATGGTAGTTAACTTCCTACCTCACAGAATATCCCTGACAGGTCTTTCCCAAAACTTGTATTCACTGGGTAAGCAGCTTTAGCTTTAAGAGATGGTTCTCAAAGAAGGAGGTACCTTTCTCTGAAGGGAGGAGAGAACTTCCACTTTGACTATGGCCTTCTCTTAATAAGAGCGGAGTTGGCAAACTCAAGAGGCTTCCATAGCCTTGGCAACTCATGACAAGAGCCTAGGGTGATTACTGACATCATCAATAAGAGTGTCAATTTGTTAAATCAACAAGAGGAGTCACTGTGCACTTACTCCCCATGTAGGATCTCTGTTCTTAATGTGTTGTATTATGCGAATTAACAGCATAACTAGTACTCAAATAGTACTTTATACTTTGTATTTCTGTGTGGGTGCAAACTGTTGAAATCTTTACTTAGTATATACTAAATTGATCTTCTGTGTATAAAGATAATTGAAAATGAATCTTGATGTGAATGGGATGGGAGAGGGAGTGGGAGATGGGATGGTTGTGGGTGGGCGGAGGTTATAGGGCGAAAAGCTGCTATAATTCAAAAGTTGTACTTTGGAAATTTAAATTTATTAAATAAAAGTTTAAAAAAGATGATTCTGAAGTTGTAAGGGGATGTCGCAGGAAATTGATACCATGCTCTTTGTGCTCTTTGTCTTAGACCATTATCTCTTGCAATAAAAATAAATAATAACCTGAGATTGGATGACTTATAAAGGAGAGAAATGAATTCAACTCATGACTCTGGTAGCTGGAAAGTGTAAACAGCTTGGCATGCAGTCTGGTGAGTGTCCCACAGCCACGTCACCACAAGGCCGAAGAATGAGAGAGCTGAGTGAGGCCTAGGGGAGGTCACATGCTAAGAAAATAAGCAAGAAAACACTCCCTGTAGCCAAATTCACTCTATAACAGCCCACTTGCACAGTAACTGATCTTATCCTGCATAGCCTACTCCAACCTCAAAATAACTAACCCAGGCTCTTGATAAAACCGTGAATCCATTCACAAACACAAACATCTCTTAAAGACCCCACCTCCTCAACACTGGTACCCTGAGAGTTGAGTCTTAGCATGAGTTTTGGGAGGGAGAAACCACATTGATACCACCGCAACATACTACCACAGAAGCTAATAAATCTTTAAGACTTGCCTCTAATGAGAATCCCCTGAAGAACTCTCCATTCCTGGCTGCCCTCCCACTCACTCCTTTGTCCTGTCCCATTCCTGGAAAACCTTATTCTGCCCTTAGAAATAGAGATGTTAAGGCCAGTGCCACGGCTCACTAGGCTAACCCTCTGCCTGCAGCGCCGGCACCCCAGGTTCTAGTCCAGGTTGGGGCGCCGGATTCCGTCCCAGTTGTTCCTATTCCAGTACAGCTCTCCGCTGTGGCCCAGGAAGGCAGTGGAGGATGCCCCAAGTCCTAGGGCCCTGCGCCTACATGGGAGACCAGGAGAAGCACCTGGCTTCTGTCTTCGGATCAGCGCAGTGCGCTGGCCACAGCCATTTGGGGGGTGAACCAACAGAAGGAAGACCTTTCTCTCTGTCTCTCTCTCTAACTGCCTTACTCTGCCTGTCAAAAAAAGAAATAGAGACATTAAGTGTCCACATTCCTTTTTCTGTAAACTTGAGCACCCGTTGAAAATCCTTGGCTGACCAGGCCTAGTGTTAGTTGACTCTGCAGATGGGAAGGGAGGGTGCAGTGTGACAAACCCACTCATGATTCACAGTGTCCTAGAGATTCTTCTTAATGCCAAGGAAGTAAAATGAACATGGTCCCTGTTCTGAGGGAGATTACATGCTATGGGATAAGAAGATGCATAATTTAGTGGGTTTATAATAAGTGACATAGAGTGAAAAGTCACAAGATGCATTTGAACCTAAAACAAACCCATATAATCTCCTCAGGGGTGGTGGTGATGGGAACTGGGTAGTTATAGAAGGAAACTTCTCAGTATATTGCTCCTAATAGAAATGGGAAGTTATTACGGGGTTTTAAGTGGATGTGACATGGTCAGTTTTCTAGTTTATAAAACAAGTAAGAACTTATACCGGTAGAAACTAAAGGGTAAGCACTAGTTTTATCACTTGCTCACTGTGTCACCTTCAGTGCTCACCTTTTTTTTTTTTTTTTTTTTGGACAGGTAGAGTTAGACAGAGAGAGAGAGAGAGAGAGAGAGAAAGGTCTTCCTTTTTCCTTTGGTTCACCCCCCAAACGGCCGCTACGGCCAGCACGCTACGTGGATCCGAAGCCAGGAGCCAGATGCTTCCTCCTGGTCTCCCATGCGGGTACAGGGCCCAAGCACTTGGGCCATCCTCCACTGCACTCCCGGGCCACAGCAGAGAGCTGGACTGGAAGAGGGGCAACCGGGACAGAATTTGGCACTCCAGCCAGGACTAGAACCCAGGGTGCCAGCGCCGCAGGTGGAGGATTAGTCAAGTGAGCCACAGTGCTGGCCTGCCCACCTCTTTAAAGTGGTAAATCAATGATTTCTCCTGTGAGAGTTATTAAGGATTAAATGAGGTAATCCATATCAAGTGTTTCCAAAATACACCAGCTGTTTTTAATACAAGACAAAGAAGATGGGGACTTAAACCAGTATGAGAAATGCTTAGGGTTTGATTGATGATAAAAGAAATCCTGCATTTCCTTCCCATTAATTATGCCTTTTTAAAAAATTAATAGCTGACTTTTGTACATCTATAAATCTACAGCAATTTTTTCAAAATAAAAAAAGTCAATTTAAAAACTAATGATTAATGAGAAATATCTTCAGGCAAAAAAACTAATAATACATTATGAGAATCTGTTTGGTGTTCTTAGGCTACATCCATTGTTCATTTACAAGACTATCCATTCACCTAAAATATTAACAACAGCAAAGTATTTAACCAAGCATCATTTTCCTAACTTCATAGTTCTGTCATGTAGAGGTCATGAACATTACACATTGGATCAGTCAGGAATTAACTTGCATTTCATGACTCCTGCTTAAATATTTCATCTTGTATTGTTCTAACCATATAGATGTTTTTAAGTTTCCAGAGTTTCCACTTCTCTACCCTTGTTGCCACTGTAAGAAAACGAGATAAAAGCCTACTTGTTTTTCTCCACCAACTTATCTACTGTGAACATCATGACAAGATAAAGTACATTATTCCTTTGTTTCTTAAAAATATTTGGCAAATGCTAAATTCCTTTTCCTATAACTCAGTGATAGAATTATTTCTTTTCATTTTTCTTTTGGGAAAAGTTTTGTTTTCTTCATATACATCTGAAACAAAAGCTTTGTTTTGTTTATATACATTTTAAAATGAGAGCAAAGAATAACTGTTAAGGTCACCACTGCCGTCCTTAATATGGATCAGAGGGAGTGGAGAGAGAGGTTTGAGATGGAAAAGGCCAACAAACTAATTTAGCCAGATGATCAAGGTCAAAATCAACAGTCATAAGCCATGATGACAGTAGGGGTCTTTGATATAATGTAATGAGCACACACCACCACAAGCACTGCACATGCTACTCAGAGTGCTTTTCTGGATTAAGGCAGTGACTTCTGAAGCCAGACTTTGCACTTGATATTTGCACAACATCTGTAAGCCTTTCATTGATGACGTCTGTTTTGCTGTCAATTGTAAAGTAAAAGAAGTTGACCAGATTGGAGGTTATAAAATTCATGGTTTATGGACAGAGGTTCATTACAAGCCAAATAAACTATTTTCTTCAGCCCACAAAATGCTGGCTAGCCAAGACATTCACTTTCTGTTACACTAATAGGCTCTAGCTTTTCCTTGAGTCGTTTTTTTTTTTTTAAGTTAATAGCCTTCTTTTTCACCAGTTTAAAACTTTTATTCAGAAAGACTGATCAGGTAGTAAGGTTCTGATATATTCCCTGCACACAATTCCCTTTGTGATTATCATCTTAGAAGAATTTATTTGTAACAAGTAATGATCTAATATTGATACATGATCATTAACTAAAGACTATAGTTTATTTGGCTCTCCATACATGTTGTATAATTTTTCTATTCCAGAATCCCATCCATGATGTCACATCACATTTAGTCAAGTGTTCTCATGTTCCCCTGGGCTGTGAACTTCTTGTTTTTGATGATATTGAACATTTTAAGGAGTAGTGGCCAGTTATTTTGCAGGATGCTGAACTACTGGAATCTGTCTGATGCTTTCTCATAAATAGAGTAGAGTTATGGGGTGGGTAGAGGAAGATTACAGAGGTAAACTGAGAGGGAGGAGATGTACAATTTGGGACATGCTCAATCGGACTTGCCCCAAATGATGGAGTTAGAAATGTGCCGGGGGATTCCAATTCAATCCCCTCAAGGTGGCATATACCAATGCCATCTCACTAGTCCAAATGATCAATTTCCATTCACAATTAATCATGATAGGACTAAGAGTCAAAGGGATCACACAAACAAGACTAGTGTCTGCTAATACTAAATGATAGAATAAAAAAAGGAGAGAATGATCCAACATGGGAAGCAGGATACACAGCAGAGCCATAGAATGGCGGATGTCCTAAACAGCACTCTGGCTTCAGAATCAGCCCTTAAGGCATTTGGATCTGGTTCAAGAGCCCATGAGAGTATTATAGGCATGCAAAAGCCAAGACACTCTGGGAAAAAAAAAAAAAAAAAAAAACCTAAATGAAAGATCTCCGAGAGTGAGATCCCAGTGGAAAGAACAGGTCATCAAAGAAGGAGGTACTTTCTCTGAAGGGAGGGAGGAGAGAACTTCCACTTTGATTATGACCTTGTCTAAATAAGATCAGAGTTGGCAAACTCAGAAGGCTTCCATAGCCTTGGAAACTCATGACAAGAGCCTAGGGTGATTAGAGATGCCATAAACAAGAGTGTCAAATTGTTAAATCAACTTCAGGAGTCACTGTGCACTTACTCTTCATGTAGGATCTTTGTCCTTAATGTGTTGTGCTATGTGAAGTAATGCTATAACTAGTACTGAAACAGTACTTTACACTTTGTGTTTCTGTGTGGGTGCAAACTGTTGAAAGCTTTACTTAATATATACTAAACTGATCTTCTGCATATAAAGATAATTGAAAATGAATCTTGATGTGAATGGAAGGGGAGAGAGAGCCAGAGAGGGGAGGGTTGCAGGTGGGAGGGAAGTTATGGGGGGGGGCATTGTAATCCATAAGCTGTACTTCAGAAACTTATATTGATTAAATAAAAGTTTAAAAATGCTATTTTTTAAGATTTATCTTTTATTTATTTGAAATGCACAGATAGTTACAGAGAAAGTCCTGAGGAGGAGATGTGCTTGTTGCTATGAGGGTGCTGTTTCTTTTAGCCTTTCTCAACTGACAGATCCCACTCCCCTTTAATCTTACAACTGCCCTAAATCAAATAGTTCATTAGTAGTCTAACCATTGGAGACATTGAATTTTTCTACCCTAAGACTTCGATTCTATTTAACCTTTCAACTCTAGTAGCCTTGTTAGAATTTACTCACTTGGGAGCTTGTTTGGAGGTTCTAGCAGGGGAGCGCAGCTACTCGTATACCCTTGACCAAAGACCGGTCCTCCTCTAGCGAGGATGGTCGTCCTCTTCGACCGAGCGCGCAGCTTCGGGAGGGAAGCACATGGAGCAGTGAGGGAGGAAGGGGACACCCGCCTAGCCAGCCAGATCAGCTGAATCAACCCTGGCAATCAATGGGGTGACAGATGTCGCAGCCAGATCGCCCTCTCCACTTTGACTATGACCCTGTCGGAATAAGATCGAAGTCGGCGAACCCTAAAGGCTTCCATAGCCTCGGCAACTCATGACTAGACCCTAGGGAGATTACTGACGCCATAAACAAGAGTGTCAAATTGTTAAATCAACATCAGGAGTCACTGTGTACTTACGTCTCATGAGGGATCTGTCCTTAATGTGTTGTCCAATGTGAAGTAATGCTATAACTAGTACTGAAACAGTATTTTTTCACTTTGTGTTTCTGTGTGGATGCAAACTGATGAAATCTCTACTTAGTATATACTGAATCGATCTTCTGTATATAAAGATAATTGTAAATGAAAAAAAAAAAAACCTTGGTGTTAAATTGGAAATTGCATAGAAAATTAATCAATTTAAAAAAATATATATCATGGGGCTGAGCCAAGATGGCGGAATAGTGAGGGCGCACACAAACAGTCTGGGAAAAGATAGTTTAATAAAAGTGGAGTTACGGTAGCCCCAGGTAAAGACTTCGAAAAACAATGTGGGGGAAACTCTCCCTGATCCAGTGGACCTGACGCAGAGAACGGACTCGCCGTGCCGCGGGAAAGGAGACGCGAAAGGGAACGCAGCCGCGGAATCGGCGCGCCACCGCTGGAGGGGGAGGTGAGGCGGAGATCCCTAGGTAACTCGAGACATTGGCGGGAAGAGACAGACCCTACCGGGGATAGTGCATCAAAAAAAAACAAAAAACAAAAAACAAAAAAAACGAATAAATAGGGGGAACCAACACTGTCACTAGCCTCCCCCTTCACTCACCTTAAAAAGTCTAGCGGGACAAGGAGGGGTGTAACGGCGCCAGCCTGCCATTAAAGCAGGCGCGCGCGTGCCCGCCCGCACCCGGTCACCCCGGAAGCAGGTCCTCGCGCGCCCCGCCCGCCCGCCCGCACCCGGTCGCCTCGGAAGCAGGCCCTCGCGCAGCCCGCCTGCCTCTAAAGCAGTGAAGCTGCATATCTGAGGGGGTGCTGCAGCCAGGGATCCCAACTTGTAGACAGCTCCGTTACATTGACAACCCGGTGAGACAGAGTGGAGAAATGCCAAACAAAAGCAGACACCGACCTAACAAGAGCAAGGAAGACACTATGATGACCCCAAATGAAAAAGACACCCCAACTCAAGATTATGAAGATGATGAGATAGAAGAGATGCAAGAAGCAGATCTCAAAAAATTGATACGAACATTAAGAAGTTCACAAAAACAAATACTTGAACTACAGAAATCTTTAATGGATAAGATAGAAAATCTCTCTCGCGAAAATGAATTATTAAGGAAGAATCAGAATGAAACGAAGCAACTAGTAGAACAAGAAGCTACGATAGTGACAAAAAATCTTAATGAAGTGAAGAATTCAATTGATCACATGACAAGCACACTAGAGAGCCTTAAAACCAGGATGGGTGAAGCAGAAGAGAGGATATCGGACTTAGAAGACAGAGAACAGGAAAGGAAACAGTCAAACCAAAGACAAGAAGAGGAAATTAGAAATCTAAAAAATATTGTCGGGAATCTACAGGATACTATTAGAAAACCTAACATTCGGATTCTAGGAGTTCCTGAAGGCATGGAGAGAGAGAAAGGACTAGAAGGCCTTCTTGGTGAGATACTAGCGGAAAATTTCCCAGGTTTGGAGAAGAACAGAGAAATCCTAGTACAGGAAGCTCATAGAACCCCTAACAAACATGACCAAAAGAGATCCTCACCACGACACATTAAATTAAACTCACCACAGTGAAGCAGAAAGAAAAGATCCTAAAATGCACAAGAGAGAAATGTCATATTACCCTCAAAGGATCTCCAATCAGACTCATAGCAGATTTCTCATCTGAAACCCTAAAAGCCAGGAGGGAATGGCAAGATATAGCCCAGGTACTAAGAGAGAAAAACTGCAAGCCCAGAATATTATACCCTGCAAAGCTCTCATTTGTGAATGAAGGTGAAATAAAATCCTTTCAAAGCAAACAGAAACTGAAAGAATTTGTCGCCACTCGTCCAGCCCTGCAAAAGATCCTTAAAGATGTGCTACACGCAGAAACACAGAAACATGGTCATCAATTTGAAAGAAGCTAAAGGAAGGAAATCTCACAGCAAAAGATCATAGGAAACTCAAAGCATACATAAGAAAATCTTTGGCAAATGGTAGGGCAAAGTTACTACTTATCGATAGTCACATTGAACGTGAATGGTTTGAAATGTGCTATTAAAAGGCAAAGATTTACTGACTGGATGAGGGAACAAAACCCAGCTATTTGCTGCCTACAAGAAACACATCTTTCCAACAAAGATCCATACAGTCTCAAAGTGAAAGGTTGGAAAAATATATACCATGCGAGCAGAAATGAAAAGAGAGCGGGCGTAGCCATCTTAATATCAGATAACATAAATTTTACCACAAAAACTATTAAGAGAGACAAAGAGGGGCACTATATAATGATTAAGGGATCCATTCAACAGGAAGATATAACGATTATCAATGTATATGGACCTAATTACTGGGCACCGGTCTATTTAAAAGACCTGTTAAGGGACTTAAAGGGAGATTTAGACCCCAATACAATAGTACTGGGAGATTTCAACACTCCACTCTCAGAGATAGACAGATCACCAAGACAGAGGATTAACAAGGAGACAGTAGATTTAAACGACACTATAGCCCAAATGGCCCTAACAGATATCTTCAGAACTTTTTATCCCACAGAAAAAGAATTTACATTCTTTTCAGCAGTACATGGAACCTTCTCCAGGATTGACCACATACTAGGCCATAAAGCAAGCCTCAGCAAATTCAAAAGAATAAGAATCATACCATGCAACTTCTCAGACCATGAGGGAGTGAAGTTGGAAATTAGCAACTCAGGAATCTCTAGAGCATATGCAAACACATGGAGAATGAACAACATGCTACTGAAGGAACAATGGGTCATAGAAGAAATCAAAAGAGAAATTAAAAATTTCCTGGAAGTAAATGAAGATAACAGCACATCATACCAAAACCTATGGGATACAGCAAAAGCAGTGTTAAGAGGAAAATTTATATCAATAGGTGCCTACATCAAGAAATTGGAAAGGCACCAAATAGATGAGCTTTCAGTTCATCTCAAGGATCTAGAAAATCAGCAGCAAACTAGACCCAAAGCTAGTAGGAGAAGAGAAATAATCAAAATCAGAGAAGAAATCAACAGGATTGAATCCAAAAAAACATTACAAAAAATCAGCCAAACGAGGAGCTGGTTTTTCGAAAAAATAAACAAAATTGACACCCCATTGGCCCAACTAACTAAAAAAAGAAGAGAAAAGACCCAAATCAGTAAAATCAGAGATGAAAAAGGAAATGTAACAACAGACACCACAGAAATCAAAAGAATAATCAGAAATTACTACAAGGACTTGTATGCCAGCAAACAGGGAAACCTATCAGAAATGGATAGATTCCTGGACAGATACAACCTACCTAAACTGAACCAGGAAGACAGAGAAAACCTAAACAGACCCATAACTAAGACAGAAATTGAAACAGTAATAAATGCCCTCCCAAAAAAGAAAAGCCCAGGACCAGATGGATTCACTGCTGAATTCTACCAGACATTTAAAGAAGAACTAACTCCAATCCTTCTCAAAATATTCAGAACAATCGAAAAAGAGGGAATCCTCCCAAATTCTTTCTACGAAGCCAGCATCACCTTAATTCCTAACCGGGAAAAGATGCAGTATTGAAAGAGAATTACAGACCAATATCCCTGATGAACATAGATGCAAAAATCCTCAATAAAATTCTTGCCAATAGAATACAACAACACATCAGAAAGATCATCCACCCAGACCAAGTGGGGTTTATCCCTGGTATGCAGGGATGGTTCAACATTCGCAAAACAATCAACATGATACACCACATTAACAGACAGCAGAAGAAAAACCATATGATTAATTCAATAGACGCGGAGAAAGCATTTGATAAAATACAACACCCATTCATGATGAAAACCCTAAGCAAACTGGGTATAGAAGGCACATTCCTCAATATAATCAAAGCAATTTATGAAAAACCCACGGCCAGTATCCTATTGAACGGGGAAAAGCTGCAAGCAATCCCACTGAGATCTGGTACCAGACAGGGATGCCCACTCTCACCACTGCTATTCAACATAGTGCTGGAAGTCTTAGCCAGAGCTATTAGGCAAGAAAAAGAAATCAAAGGGATACAAATTGGGAAGGAAGAACTCAAACTATCCCTCTTTGCAGATGATATGATTCTTTATTTAGGGGACCCAAAAAACTCTACTAAGAGACTATTGGAACTCATAGAAGAGTTTGGCAAAGTAGCAGGATATAAAATCAATGCACAAAAATCAACAGCCTTTATATACACAAGCAATGCCACGGCTGAGGAAGAACTGCTAAAATCAATACCATTCACAATAGCCACAAAAACAATCAAATACCTTGGAATAAACTTAACCAAGGATGTTAAAGATCTCTATGATGAAAATTATAAAACCTTAAAGAAAGAAATAGAAGAGGACACCAAAAAATGGAGAAATCTCCCATGCTCATGGATTGGAAGAATCAATATCATCAAAATGTCCATTCTCCCAAAAGCAATTTACAGATTCAATGCAATCCCAATCAAGATACCAAAGGCTTTCTTCTCAGATCTGGAAAAAATGATGCTGAAATTCGTATGGAGGAATAAGAGGCCTCGAATAGCTAAAGCAATCTTGTACAACAAAAACAAAGCTGGAGGCATCACAATACCAGATTTCAGGACATACTATAGGGCAGTTGTAATCAAAACAGCATGCTACTGGTACAGAAACAGATGGATAGACCAATGGAACGGAATAGAAACACCAGAAATCAATCCAAACATCTACAGCCAAATTATATTTGATCAAGGACCCAAAACTAACCCCTGGAGTAAAGACAGTCTATTTAACAAATGGTGCTGGGAAAACTGGATTTCCACCTGCAGAATCATGAAGCAAGACCCCTACCTCACACCTTACACAAAAATTCATTCAACATGGATTAAAAACCTAAACCTACGACCCGACACCATCAAATTACTGGAGAGCATAGGAGAAACCCTGCAAGATATAGGTACAGGCAAAGACTTCTTGGAAAATACCCCAAAAGCACAGGCACTCAAAGCCAAAATTAACTATTGGGATCGCATCAAACTGAGAAGTTTCTGTACTGCAAAAGAAACAGTCAGGAAAGTGAATAGGCAACCTTCAGAATGGGAAAAAATATTTGCAAACTATGCAACAGATACAGGGCTGATAACGAGAATCTACAATGAAATCAAGAAACGACACAACATTAAAACAAACAACCCACTTAAGAGATGGGCTAAGGACCTCAATAGACATTTTTCCAGAGAGGAAATCCAAATGGCCAACAGACACATGAAAAAATGCTCAAGATCACTGGCAATCAGGGAAATGCAAATCAAAACCACAATGAGGTTTCACCTCACCCCGGTTAGAATGGCTCACATTCAGAAATCTACCAACAATAGATGCTGGAGAGGATGTGGGGAAAAAGGGACACTAATCCACTGTTGGTGGGAATGCAAACTGGTCAGACCACTATGGAAGTCAGTCTGGAGACTCCTCAGAAACATGAATATAACTCTACCATACAACCCAGCCATCCCACTCCTTGGAATTTACCCAAAGGAAATTAAATTGGAAAACCAAAAAGCCGTCTGCACAGTAATGTTTATTGCAGCTCACTTCACAATAGCTAAGACCTGGAACCAACCCAAATGCCCATCAACAGTAGACTGGATTAGGAAATTATGGGACATGTACTCTACAGAATACTATACAGCAGTCAAAATCAATGAAATCCGATCATTTGCAACAAAATGGAGAGATCTGGAAAACATCATGCTGAGTGAATTAAGCCAGTCCCAAAGAGACAAATATCATTTGTTTTCCCTGATTGGTGATGATTAACTGAGCACCAAAGAGGAAACCTGTTGAAACGAAATGAACACTATGAGAAAATAAGACATGATCAGCTCCTGTCTGAACTGTTGATGTACATTGTAAATCTTTACCCATATTAGTATCTCCCTTTGTTGTTTGTATTCGTTCTAGTACTATGGGTTGAATTTGGCAACTAACACACAATTAGCCGTAGGTGTTTAAATTTTAACTGAAAAGTAATCCCTGTGAAATATAAGAGTGGGAATAAGAGAGGGAGGAGATGTACAATTTGGGACATGCTCAATCGGAACTGCCCCAAATGATGGAGTTAGAAGTGTGCCAGGGGATTTCAATACATTCCCATCAAGGTGGCATGTACCAAGGCCATCTCATTAGTCCAGGTGATCAATTTCAGCTCACAATTGATCACACTGATAGGTCTAAGAGTCAAAGGGGTCACACAAACAAGACTAGTGCCTGCTAATACTAACTGATAGAATGAAAAAGGGAGAGAATGATCCAACATGGGAAGCGAGATACACAGCAGACTCATAGAATGGCAGATGTCCTAAATAGCACTCTGGCCTCAGAATCAGCCCTTAAGGCATTCGGATCTGGCTCAAGAGCCCATGAGAATATTTTAGGCATGGAAAGCTAAGACACTCTGAAAAACAAAAAAAGAAGACCTAAATGAAAGATCTCTGCGAGTAGATCCCAGTGGAAAGAAGGGGGCCATCAAAGAAGGAGGTACCTTTCTCTGAAGGGAGGAGAGAACTTCCACTTTGACTATGACCCTGTCGGAATAAGATCGAAGTCGGCGAACCCTAAAGGCTTCCATAGCCTCGGCAACTCATGACTAGACCCTAGGGAGATTACTGACGCCATAAACAAGAGTGTCAAATTGTTAAATCAACATCAGGAGTCACTGTGTACTTACGTCTCATGAGGGATCTGTCCTTAATGTGTTATCCAATGTGAAATAATGCTATTACTAGTAATGAAACAGTATTTTTTCACTTTGTGTTTCTGTGTGGATGCAAACTGATGAAATCTTTACATAGTATATATTAAATCGATCTTCTGTGTATAAAGATAATAGCAAATGATTAAAAAAACTTGGTGTTAAACTGGAAATTGCATAGATAATTAATCAATTATTTGAAAAAAAATCATGTAAGATCTCTGTCCTTAATGTGCTGTACATTGTGATTTAATGCTATAACTAGTACTCCAACAGTATTTACAGTTTGTGTCTCTATGTGAGGGCAAACTGCTGAAATCTTTACGTAATATGTACTAAACTGATCTTCTGTGTATAAAGAGAATTGAAAATGAATCTTGATGTGAACAGGAGGGGAGAGGAAGCGGGAGAGGGGAGGGTAGCGGGAGGGAGGGAAGTTATGTGGGGGGGAGCCATTGTAATCCATAAGCTGTACTTCGGAAATTTATATTTTTTTAATAAAAGCTTTATAAAAAATATATATATATATCATGTAGGATCTCTGTCCTTAATGTGCTATACATTGTGAATTAATACTATAACTAGTACTCCAACAGTATTTTTCACTTTGTGTTGCCATGTGAGGGCAAACTGTTGAAATCTTTATGTAATATGTACTAAACTGATCTTCTGTATATAAAGAGAATTGAAAATGAATCTTGATGTGAATGCAAGGGGAGAGGGAGTGGGAAAGGGGAGGGTTGCGGGTGGGAGGGAAGTTATGGGGGAGGGAAGCCATTGTAATCCATAAGCTGTATTTTGGAAATTTATATTCTTTAAATAAAAGCGTTATTTAAAAAAAAGAATTTACTCACTTGGGGAATATAAGGCCAATTACAGATCTAAATTATATGTAAGTAATGACACTGGAAAATTTTCAGGACAAAATTTTTATGGGTTCTTCTCAAACAAGAACACACTGTTATGGGCTCCTTCCTTGCAATGTTGCTGATGTATGTGTTTCTTCTTTGATTTGCATTTCATGCTAGTCTCACTCAATCTACCTCCTTTCCACTGAACTCCTGTATGCAGTATTTCTCAACCTTGACACTATTGACCTTTTGTACTGCATCATTCTTTGTTGTGAAGAACTGTTCTCAGCAATGTAAGATGTGCATTTATTCTCACCCTAGTTCTGAAAACCAAAACCATCTCCAGACATTACTCAATGTTCTCTGGAGAAAAATTAACCCTAGGCTGAGAACCACTGCCCCAGTATAGAAGTTTAAATTTCAGAACCTTTTGCCAAATCTTCCAACACTGTAGTCACCATTCCTGCCTGGACAGATATGTTCTTTGAAAATGGAGTCTAACAAAGAATGCTGCATGAGCTCCAACTGCCTGCACTGCCCCTGTGATCTCAGGGGTCTGTTTTCCCTACCCAAACCCTGGTGGACAGTGACTGATTTGTGACAGTGACTGAAAGTGTCCTGGCTGTGAACAGCTCATTGCGTCTATCTTTCTAGCGTTAGTCACAAGGAATCTTGTGCTATTATCTCTATGCCAAACTGAAAACCCTTCAAAGTCAATTATAATTTCAGCTTCTGTGTATCTTTGACACACCTAGAAATGGCTACCAAATATAATTGTTGGTTTTTCAACTCTCCATGTCACAGAATCTCAGTTCATCAAAAGCATTTAAAAAAATCAATAGTAATTGGAAGCAAGAGTAAAGCATGTTTAAATTCTCTTTTTTGCCAAGTTAACAATGTTCCTTTAATGGAGCTGTAAGATTTTATTGTTCTGGATCTATACTCAAAAGTTTTAAGGAACATTGGGGAATTATTTCCCCTGAAATTGATTGTTGAGTTCTTCTGCAACCATTACCCCTTGATTATGGCAAAAAAAAAAAAAAGTGTAACTTTGGGAGTAGAGGAGCAAAAACTCATTAAATCAAGATAGAAAATGTCACAACTCCATATATGCTGTTCATCCTTTAGTCTACTGCATTTCACTGATGTTATAGCCACACACAGTAGGCATTGTTTCTGGACTTTCTGTACATTCATCTGTCAACAGCATCTCCTGCCCTCCTTTAGGGAAACACTACCATTTCCCCTTCATTCAAGGCAGGATAAGAACCAGATGAAATTCTTTGCTCCATTCTGACCACAATGCACTTGGGCACATGATCATGATCAATGAGTTGTGTCATTGTAAAGCAAACGCTTCAAGGTTAATCCAAGGAAAGAAATCCTTTTGTTTCTAATGCATCTAGCACTGCTATTGACTTCTGCTTCATAGCTGGGAAGAA
The DNA here is from genome assembly GCA_949820135.1 of Sylvilagus floridanus. NCBI lineage: Eukaryota > Metazoa > Chordata > Mammalia > Lagomorpha > Leporidae > Sylvilagus > Sylvilagus floridanus. The sequence continues at coordinate 19,289,919 of OX463244.1, forward strand.
TGCAACTAAAACATATAGAAGCAGAGACAGTCACAATGATGTCCACTTTTAGTCCCATCCTTATCGTCAGTGAGCCATCCCAACCTCTGTAGTGGATCATATCAATGTTCACAATTATCTGTTGTCCTCTTTGTAAGAAGACCTGTCCATCCTGTGGTCATCCACTTCCAGAATCCCCTTTGGGAGGAGATTCTTCCCTTGCCCACTGACACCATGTTTGACCAAGTGGTTTCCTTTAACTGGTAGAATATGTACAGAAGTAGCCGGTGATATGTCTGAGCACAAACTTAGAGAGCGACCACCTAGTACTACAAGTAATTTTTCTCCAGCTCCATAAGACTAAGAGAGGGTCTTTTCCTTCTGCCCAGTCCCAGGTTGAGAAGATATGTGGAGTAGAGCTACAACCAGAATGTAACATGAACAAGAAATGAGCTAAAATAAGGTTTATTTTAAAATATCTCTCTTCCCCTCTCCCTCCTCCTATTTCTTTCTCTCTCTTCCTCTTCCCAAAGATGGTAACACAAGTTCTCTATATATAACTAGAAGTATCCTAATTATCCTGTGAGTAGTGAATATTCTTTATTTCATGACTAATGCATAAAATTTAGCAACATATATCTAAAAGGTAAATTACTGAATTCAACATATGTAAATAAATACATATTGAACTAGACTATGCCAGAAATGGCTATTTCAATGTCTAATAAGAAATTATATACTGCATTAAACATATATTCAAAAATACTAAACAAGTTTTTTACGGTAACACTAATTTGTTCTAATAGTCATATTTACATTATAGTTGATGTTTTCTTTTAAGCCTCTTCTCATCAATACACTAATATGATTTCTACTCCCTTTTAAATTCTTTGAAGATGTTTAACTACAAAAGTATCATTGTACAATTCAATAAAATTTGATTAACTCTTAAGAACTGTTCAATTTACATTGGACACACATATTATATTTTTACATTAAAGTTGAAATACATTAACCTTTTTCATATGTTTACATATGTGGTGAAATGATAAAGAGTATATATTTTGCACAGCTAACATGCGGCAAATAACTAGTGTGTCCCCATGGTCGGTTCTCTTCTCCCTCTTAAAAATACAGGAAGACTTTTCTTCCCAAGAACTTTGCTCTTAGAGCTAATTATAGTTTTACTTCAGGTGGTTTTCAACCCAGAGTAACTTTCCCATTTCTCTGAATCACTTTAGTCATCATTGGCTCTCAGAACTGGAGGTGATGCTACGAGCATCTGGTGTGGATGCACCCTAAAATGAACAGGACCTCCCCTAACAAAAATACAGAAATATTCATCCCAAAATGCCATAGTGCCAAAGTTGAGAAAACTCATCCTAAGCACTGACGTGTAAGTGAAAGAAATGCAGATCATTTCAATGCTGACAGGTATCAAGAATTTATCTTCTCTATCAGAGGCATCTGGGGAAGCCATCGGTTGAAACAGAGGCAAGGTTGTCCCTTGGTAGCCAAGGGGGATTGCTTACAGGACCTCTTGCCAAAACCAAAATCTCCAGATGCTCAATCACTTATATAAATGGTGTAGTGCTTACAAATAACAAACCTAACCCTCCCACTTACCTCACAACACCATTAAATTACTTAAAATGCCTATTGCAATGTAAGACCCATTATGTACACAGTTATTACACTATATTGTTTAAGGAATAATGAAAAGGAGGAAAAACATGTGCAGTTACAGATGCAACTTTTTTCAAATATTTTCGATCATCCATTGGTTGAATCTGCAGTTGCAGAACTTCTTGGGTGGACCAGCGCTGCAGCTCAATAGGCTAATCCTCCGCCTGCGGCGTCGGCACACTGGGTTCTAGTCCCGGTCGGGGCGCCGGATTCTGTCCCGGTTGCTCCTCTTCCAGTCCAGCTCTCTGCTGTGGCCCAGGTGTGCAGTGGAGGATGGCCCAAGTGCTTGGGCCCTGCACCCCATGGGAGACCAGGAGGAAGCACCTGGCTCCTGCCTTCAGATCAGTGTGGTGCGCCAGCCGCGGCAGTCATTGGAGGGTGAATCAACGGCAAAGGAAGACCTTTCTCTCTTTCTCTGTCTCTCTCTCATTGTCTACTCTGCCTGTCAAAAAAAAAAGAACCTCTTGGTAGGGCCAACTGTACTCTAAAGAACAAATGGCCAGGGATTCTGAATCATAAAATAGACAGGAGCTAGCCTCGAGATTTTGCTGTGCCTTAACAAAATTTGTGTAATCATTACATAAATCTTTTTTCATTTTTAACTTTTGTTGGCTATCTTCAACCAGATTGAAAGGTTAATTTGTCACTGCAGCATGACTGATCATATCCTTGTTAATACAGTTACTTTTATGAGTTTCCACTAAATATGCATTTAAATATAGTACATTCTAAAATTACAGATCATGCAGTATACACAGAATTAAGTAGTTTTCAAGCATAGCTGATTTTTCAAGTAAAAGTCATTCAATATTCCAGTCGGCAGTACACAGAATAATCCTCAGAATGTAGAGTGTAATTATATGTGTGTGAAAGAGGGGATCATCAGAGTCTGAAAATGAAATAGAAACTATAACTTTTAGGGCATATTGAATGTTTTTGTCCAAAAGTCTTAAGAATGTGAAATAGAAGGTTTGTAAAGATTTTTTTCCTTAACATAGCAGATATTATGCTGCATTTCACAGCTGTCTAGCTATGGAAAGTGATAAATGTTCCTAACAATGGATGGTGGCTTAGAAAGGGAATCCAATAAAATCTGTGTTGGAGCCAAGAATAAAATCCAAGGGAAATGCTGCTAGTTAATCACTCTAATCATTCCCCCTGTGCACTGGAGAAGGGCTCATACTCAAAGCCAGCTTCACTACTGGTATTTAGATTAGTCAAGAGCAGCACTGGAGGGCTGAAATCGTCCAGGTTTTAATTCAAAGGCAAGAGTTTTCTATGTTTTATGCTTTCCAATTTTTCCTTCTCAGTTGAAGTCAGAAAAATAATTTGTGAAGATTTCAAGACATGTTTCAAAGTCTTTCATGACCATCTTAAAAAAAAAACAAGTTGTTTGAAAAGACACAAAAAATTAATAAGAAATGTTAGTCCAACAGTGGTGATACTGAAATGCTCAGTATAGTGATATCTGCAGCAACTGTACATTTGAATTTGGATCTCCCAGTGGAGGCATTGAATTGCCAAGAAGGTAATTAAAACCAGAACTTGTACGACTCAATTTTTTTGAAAGATGAAGTTAATACTATATGAGCATATCTCATGGCTAGGGACTATTTAGATGCAAGCAAAGTAAGAAGTTCCCTGCAACTAATTTTGACCTTGCGATGTTGCGCATTTTCTTAATATGGTTCGGCAGAAGTGAGACTGTGACATCCTGGGAGTTGCTCTCGATTAGTAGTTCTGGAATTTAAACCCTGGTGTAACAATTTTAAACTGTTTTACAAATATTGCTGTGTCTCGTCTCAGCTACACTACTGAACCCTACCACCTTACTATCATGTAAAGGGGGACGAAAAGCCTACATTTGAGAGTACTGGATGCTCAACTCTATTGTAGAAGTAACCAACACATTAATGCATGTTGTTCAAAGTCATTTAGAGAAGTCAACTTGGTTCACATAGGTCAGACTACCCAAGGAGGTCCCATCTAAGTGATGGAAGGGGCCAGTAGGAGGACACATGGCAGGATTTGGTTCCTGATGATGCTCTGAGAGGGATGACAACCACGTGGCTGATCACACAAGAAGCGTATGTTATAAGGGAAACACTACGGCTTTGGCCTCACAGATTAGAATTCAGGATTGAGTTTCAGGCACTAGGGGACACCAGAATGTCAAATATACAGAAGTACAAATACAACCCCACAACCTGGGCTACCTCAACAGACGAAAGTACAGGTAGCCCAAGTGAACAAATCACTAGGATAGTTTCTGTAATGATTATGTCAACTCTACCTTTGTGTGGATTTGAAACTCCCCATTTCCTCCTTTTCTATTAAGAACTGGTGTTTAAGACCAGGAGTACAGATTGTTTGTTGTTATTCACTTGAGAGCCAGAGAAAGATAATGCTTGAAAACACACACACACACACACACAGCAAGGTTAAATTTAGCTCCTGACTTGTTTGTTTGGTCATCTTACATTTTTAAAAGAATGTTTCTACACTTCCCTTGAAGGCACTAAAGTAATCTCTTTCTAATTCAAATAATATTCAGTACATAACTCTAGCAGTGGGGATATATGAGGTCAGTATTCTACTCATAATTTCACTTTGGCAGAACATAAGAAATTAGAAATTTGAGGGATAAAATTAAGAGAAAATACTGCTGTCTAGAATTTCTACACAGTTACAAAAGAATAAATATTGAAATCAGTTTGTTCAAAGTATAAAATAATTTATCATTATATGAAACATTATATCACATGGCCTTTATTTTCTGACAGCATTTGAAATGCATATCCACTATGGCCTTCACTAAACAGTAAAGGTGGAGAATGCATATTATTCATACTTACAGTTTTTCCCATAACCTGACTCATAGTAGGTACTCATTCAATTAATGTTCCCACAGGGAATACTTCAAAACCAAAGTTATAATGTTGCTGGAAGACATTAGTTTTATGATCTCCATTTTGACTGTAGGTTAACTATATTGAAAATTATTGCTGTTCTACCCACATGGTTGGTCAATAAAGCAGTAATATTATTAACAACAAGTAAAAGCCCCTTGGAGTTTCATCAATTCAGTTTTCATTTTTTCTGTGTGGGGAAAATTCCAAGGAAGTCATGGTGGGTAAAGTTCTAAAATACAATTATCAAACTGCATCAATGGAACTTTGTTCATGGATGGCAAAAAACAACTGATTGGAGCTGGGTAATAGTAGTCCTTTAACCAAGCACCAATTCTCTGGTTTCCTGTCATCACAACCACTTCTTGAACTAAGACGTAGTGTTATTTTCTATTGATCACATTTGCAATAATTATACCTACTCATGGTTTACAGTGCAACATTGCAATACACATGTATAATGTGTACTTAACAAATCAGGGTAATCAACATTTCCCCCTCTTCAACATTGCTTTGTGATTAGAGCCTGGGAACTCCTTTGTTTGACTTGTTCCTAAACTCTCTAATACATTATGGTGAATTCAAAGATACCACTAGAGTGTATTCCTTCAACCTAATTCTGATTTGGTACACATTATCCAAACTCCTCCTATCTTTTCCTTTGCCTCCAAGTCTCTAGTGATCACTATTCCATGTTTAAGTTAAGAGTTATTTTAGCTTTCATATGCAGTGTTTGTCTTTCTGTGTCTGGCTTATTTCATCTCACATGCTGTCCTCCAGTTCCATTCATTCAATTGCACATGACAGGATTTCATTTTTTAGGGTTGACTAGTATCCTGTTGTGTATTTATATCACATTTTCTTTATTCATTTAGTTACAGTGCTTTAAAAGCTAGAAATGAACAGATAAATGATCCAGCAACCCACAAAGAGGTATATATCCAAATGACATGAAATAATTTTATTAAAAGATATCTGCTCTGCCCTGTTTATTGCAACACTGTTCACAATAACCAAGAAATAAAATAAATCTATATTTTTAAAGGAGAAAATTCATGAAGTGTTCTTCATATCATAATGTTATCATTATTTATCATAATATCACAAGCTAATTATTTAGTTGCCAAAAAAATTCAAAGATGAGGTCTTATTAAATAGAGAGATAAAGAGATATTGGGAATATATTATTTTGCTGAGGTTTTTTTAAAGATTCATTTTCTTTATTTGAAAGTCGGGGTGGGGGGAGGGAGGGATGGAGGAAGGGAGAGGGAGAGATGGAGAGAGATGTTCCATCTACTGGTTCACTCCCCAAATGGCTGCAATGGCTAGGGCTGGGCCAGACCAAAGCCAGGGACCAGGAGTTTTTCTGGGTCTCCCACATGGGTGCAGAGGCCCAAGGATTTGGGATTCCTTCCACTGCTTTCCCAGGTGCATTGGCAGGGAGTTGGATTGGAAGTAGAGTCGCTGGGACTTGACCCAACCCCTACATGGAATGCCGGCATTGCAGGCAGCAGCTTTACCCACAAGTTCACACTGCCTTGCTGAAGGCTCTTAGTCATTGACTACATTCATTTTCATGATTGCCTACTTTTCCCATCAATGGTTTCTATTAAAATTCTGGAAATAGATGCAACTCTCTTTTCATATAGCAGACAAGATGAAAACCAGATTGTATTAATCTGCCACCAAGTTTTAAATATTCTCTCTCTTGTCTCATTCAGAGTCAACCTCATTTATGATGTATTTTCATCCCTCTGGCTCCTTTCAGGTTATTGATCTTTGAGTTGTTTCTGCTGGCACACAAAAAGGTTTTATTACATCTGTATTAAACCTGTGAAGCATAACTGCTTTACTCAGCTGAATATGCCTTTAATATACTTCAAAATGAATCCTTTAAGAAAAAATGTTTCATTAAGAGCAGCTTCCCATTATAACTTCTAAAGTTAGTTGACAGCCTTATGCATTTTTACAACATGCACTAAATATAAATGCAGAGCAAATAAAAATAAATATTATACATCAGAAGTGTTCATAAAACCACCATGTAATTGTTCTGTCTTCTAATCAAATCCCAAAAAGGAGGGCCTAAAATCCTATTTTGAATGTTTTATACTTCCTGTTTAAACTTTATGACGGCTCCCAAAATGAGAACATATGTTTAAACCAGCATTAGGCAATTTCTCTTTTTCTCACCATTGAAACTATATATAACACAACCCCAAAAATCCAAAAGGCATAGCTTTGCAATACCAGCATTTTTAATTAGGAATATAAAGACCTTTAATATTAAAATGAAATTGTTTATTCTTCATGGACTAATTTTCCATAATATATATTCTGCCATATTGCTCTCAACACATAATTTTAAATAGAACATGAGTCTTCTGGCCTAAGGGCATTTATACATACCATGTTATTCTAACAATCAAAAAACAGTTTATTCTCTTAATGATTTTAGTGTGTAATAAAATTTCTTTATTAGTGTCTAATAATATTTATAAAACAACTAAATAAGTAATATTATTTCTTTTTTTAACTTTAATTTAATGAATATAAATTCCCAAAGTACAGCTTATGGATTACAATGGCTTTCCGCCCCCCATAACTTTCCTCCCACCAGCAACCCTCCCCTTTCCTGCTCCCTCTCCCCTTCCATTCACATCAAGATTCATTTTCAATTATCTTTATATACAGAAGATCAGTTTAGTATATATTAAGTAAAGATTTCAACAGTTTGCACCCGCATAGAAACACAAAGTGAAAAATACTGTTTGAGTACAAGTTATAGCATTAAATCACAATGTACAGCAAATTAAGGTCAGAGATCCTACATGAGGAGTAAGTGCACAGTGACTCCTGCTGTTGACTTTACAAATTGACACTCTTGTTTATGGCATCAGTAATCTCCCTATGCTCCAGTCATGAGTTTCCAATGCTATGGAAGCCTTTTGAGTTCACCGACTCTTCTCTTATTTAGAAAAGGTCATAGTCAAAGCGGAAGTTCTCTCCTCCCTTCAGAGAAAGGTACCTCCTTCTTTGATGACCTGTTCTTTCCACTGGGATCTCACTTGCAGAGATCTTTCATTTAGGCCATTTATTTTTTTTGCCAGAGTGTCTTGGATTTCCATGCCTGAAATACTCTCATGGGCTTTTCAGCCAGATCCGAATGCCTTTAGGGCTGATTCTGAGGCCAGAGTGCTGTTTAGGACATCCGCCATTCTATGAGTCTGCTGTGTATCCCACTTCCCATGTTGGATCGTTCTCTCCCTTTTTGTTCTATTGGTTAGTATTTTCAGACACTAGTCTTGTTTATGTGATCTCTTTGATTCTTAGTCCTATCATTATGATCAATTGTGAACAGAAATTGATCATTTGGACTAGTGAGATGGCATTGGTACATGCCACCTTGATGGAATTGAATTGGGATCCCCTGGTATGTTTCTAACTCTACCGTTTGGGGCAAGTCAGCTTGAGCATGTCCCAAATTGTACATCCCTTCCCTCTCTTATTCCCACTCTTATATTTAACAGGGATCACTTTTCAGTTAAGTTTCAACACTTAAGAATAACTATGTATTAATTACAGAATTAAATCAATAGTATTAAGTAAGAGGGATAACATATTAAGTTGTTCCTCGACAAACAGGACAAGGGCTGATCAAGTCACTGTTTCTCATAGTGTCCATTTCACTTCAACAGGTTTTTTGTTTGTTTGTTTTTTGGTGCTCAGTCAGTTGTCACCGATCAGGGCAAACATATGATATTTGTCCCTTTGGGACTGGCTTAGTTCACTCAACATGATGTGTTCCAGATTCCTCCATTTTGTTGCAAGTGACAGATTTCATTGCTTTTACTGCTGTAAAGTATTCTATAGCGTACATGTCCCATAATTTCTTTATCCAGTCTACTGTTGACGGGCATTTGGGTTGGTTCCAGGTCTTAGCTATTGTGAACTGAGCTACAATAAACATTAAGGTGCAGACAGCCTTTTTGTTTGGCAATTTAATTTCCTTTGGATAAATTCCAAGGAGTGGGATGGCTGGGTTGAATGGTAGAGTTATATTCAGGTTTCTGAGGAATCTCCAGACTGACTTCCATAGTGGCTTTACCAGTTTGCATTCCCACCAACAGTGGGTTAGTGTCCCTTTTTCCTCACATCCTCGCCAGCATTTGTTGTTGGTAGATTTCTGAATGTGAGCCATTCTCACCGGGGTGAGGTGAAACCTCATTGTTGTTTTGATTTGCAAATAATATTATTTCTTATCTTAATATTTCTCATGTTAAGAAATTAAGTCAATAATTATTTACATATAGAAAAGCATGTCTCTATGGAGACCATAAAACACAGCTGAATGAAGAATGCAATTTCTGAGTAGATGGGAGAAGGGGACTCTAATGCTAATATTGAATGTCGAGCTTTATATGACTATTTTGTTCTTTTAGTGTTTGTTATTATTAATATCACTCTCATAATATCCTAATTGTACTAATACAGTTAATATTTAATTAATAATCAATTACAAGGAAAGTATGATTTCTCTATCATTCTGAAGATTATGAATACTGATACCAATGTTTCAAAAGCTTATATTCAAAATACATTTGGTAACTTAAATTATAATGGAAAACTATGCAACCAGAGTCCACATCTCTGACATATGGATACTTAAAGTGAGAAAAATGAAGCAAAAATTAAAGTTCTCTGATAATAAACCAATTCATAGAAAATTCCACCTATGAAGGGCTATTTCTAAACATGATTTGTTCAAGTAAAAGTAGAAAAGTTTTCAATAAGAAAAAGGGAAAATAATAGGCAAAAAATAATAACAAAAAAGTTATCAAAATGACCAACAAAAGATGTCCAGTTCTTACTCAGGAAAGAAGTACAAATTAGAACTCTAAATAAGATACTACTAAATATCCATAAGAATGATGAGAATTTAAAAGGCTAACAATTCCAAGTGTTGGCAAGGACATGAAGCAACTGCAACTCTTATATATTGTTAGTAGGAATACGAATCAATTTAATAATGTTGAATAGCTCTTGATAGTACCTACTAAAATTAAACAGGTCCTACCTATTATCAAATAATTCTACTCTGGGCCGGCGCCGTGGCTCAACAGGCTAATCCTCCGCCTTGCGGCGCCGGCACACCGGGTTCTAGTCCCGGTCGGGGCACCGGATTCTGTCCCGGTTGCCCCTCTTCCAGGCCAGCTCTCTGCTGTGGCCCGGGAGTGCAGTGGAGGATGGCCCAGGTGCTTGGGCCCTGCACCCCATGGGGAGACCAGGAAAAGCACCTGGCTCCTGGCTCCTGCCATCGGATGAGCGCGGTGCGCCGGCCGCAGCGCGCTGTCCGCGGCGGCCATTGGAGGGTGAACCAACGGCAAAGGAAGACCTTTCTCTCTGTCTCTCTCTCTCACTGTCCACTCTGCCTGTCAAAAAATAAAAAAATAAATAAATAATTCTACTCTAACATACATTCTCAGGAGAAATGAATGCTTATATCCACTAGAAAACAAGATCAGAATATTCTTAGCGACTGTGCATAATCACCTGAAACAATGCAAATGTCCATTAGCAATAGAATAAATAAATGATTTGTTTATTTATAATAAAGAAATGAAATATTCACCTATCTAGGAGTTAAAAAGAAAAAGATTTATTGCTTAACACAAGTAACCTAAATGATTTTTATGGCTTGTTAATGAGCAAAGGGACACAAGAGAATGCAAACTACATCCTCCCACTTTTATAAAGTTTTGTAACTGGGAAAACCAATCTTTCTTGAAAAAAGGAAGAACATCTGTTTGGGGAGGAAATTGTGAATATCTAAATTTTGTAGGATACAATAAGTATGCTAAAAATGTCCTATAGCTTCCTCTGGGGCACAATTATAGTTAAACAATTGTATGTGTGTATGTGTGTGTGTATGTGTGTGTCTAAATGCAAATACATTAATACATAAGTCTATAAGTAAAAATTCTTCAGTTAATATTTGTGTACTATATAGAGTATATTTTACACATCAATAAAAACTAGCAATGGTAGTAGAGGCAGGTGAACGACTTACCATAATGTTCTTCCAATGACAGCACAGGAGCTGATCCTTCCTGACTGCTAGTTGTCCTCCCTATCACCCAGCATAAAGAACTAACTAGTTACATGTTTTGTTCAGCATATTGTCTCTGCCTGTAGGAGATATGTATGAGTTTCGTAGGGCTTCCCTAACATATTGTTGCACCAATGAAAGCTAAAAACAACAAGAATGTAGTCTCTCTCCATTCTGGGGATTGGCGGTCCAAAATCAAATTGTCAGCAGGTTCTGCAGTGCTGTTCTCCTTCCCCAGGACGGCAGGGAGGGGAGCTTGCTTCCTACCTCTTCCAGCTTCTGGTAGCCATAGGTGGTCTTTGGCATGAGTGTTCATGACTTGAATCACAGCCTCTGTCTCTGTGTCTCCATGCCTTTGCCTCCATCAAAAGGATGCTTGTCTTTGAATTCAGGACTCACACAGATAACCCAAGATGGTCTCACTTAAAGACTGAATTCTATCAGTAAAGACATTTTGCTGTGTAAGGCAGCATTCAAAAGTTCTCAGTATTAGGACATGGATGTACCTTTTTAGGGGTCCACTGGTCTATCCACTATCATGAGTTGTATATTAAAATGAATGCAACTTATCATCATAATAAATTTAAGATAATATGATATCTTGTTTTAAAGAATAACAAAAATATACATTTCCTTTTTGTTTTCCAAATATAGAAGTTTTTTTTTTTCTGATTTGACCTTGATAATCAAAAGAAATAAATTTACTATGGTAGACAAGATATACTTATTCATCACCCATCCTTTCATTTAACCAAAGGATACTCTCAGAGGGATATGAGATGGAAACTTGCAGTCTTAGTGCCTGAGAGAGCATTGGTTAGGGTCAATTTTAAAGAAAAGGATTATGGCATTTAACTTTGGACTCTCTCAGGAAACCATTCAAAATCACTTCAAAGTAACAACATTTTATGGAATATAGAGGGCTATTATTAAGTATAAAATGGTTCAAGTATACTTTCCTAAGAAGCAGGTTAAATACTACATAGAAACATTGAATTAAAAATATAAAATTGGTTTTTATCTGCAGCTAACAAACTCTGTTTTCTCTCATCTCCTTTTATAGCTGCTAGTATTTACATACCTTAAGTCATAATGATACATTATTATTATTTCCTATAATTTAATACATGTGTTTCAATTATCAAACATTATATTTACAATTTCAGAACTATTACAATGTCTACAGATACTATATTTACAATTTAAAGAAAATACAGTTTTCCCCCAAACTTATATAAGACAAATGTGGTTACTTTCTCATGTGTAATAATGTGCTCCTTTTTTAAAACAAATTCACTAGAGTAATTAAATAGCTGAAGTTGTACCAGTGAATATTGGGTAACTATTTATAGAAAACATGTTACTAACAAAAAATCTTGCAAGCAATTTATGGGTATTGCATATTAAAATTGATATTTCATTTACAAGAATTTGATATCCATACAGCTATTTATCTAAGCATAGAGTAAAACCCATCTGTGTTGCTTATTTAAAATGCAGTGGTTATTACTTTATAAGCAAAATCTTTGGCTTTCATCAGCAGTATAAGTAATTATCTCAAGCCAAATACACTTAACTACATTTTTGTCCTTGCAAACTTACAAAGGCAATTTCAATTTGCTCAATAACTGCATAGAAATGGAGGGTTGCCTTTATTGTTGTGCAAAAGACAAGACTCTATGAAAACTGTTAAGAAGAAATTCCCCGTAGTAACACATTATGAGGTGTAGATTTAAAAGGGCTTTTCTACTACCAATACTATAATTGAGCAGATGTCTAATGCATATACCATGTCCACATTATGAGCCAGTTTTTTCTAAGAGTTGACTATTGGAAACATCTTAGATAATGGCACAAAATACTCATTGACTAATTTGCAAATGCAAATTTTAGTTCTCTTGAAAAGTCGGTAGGTATTTTAGAAGACCTTCTTAAAAGAACATGAAGAGTAGAATCTAAGAGTCATACATTTTACAGAAGCCAGGAGCTATGCCATATCATGGAAGCATTTTCCTTAAGGCTTCCTGGTTTTCAAATACCCTGCAAGATAGGGTCAGATGCCAGGAATTAGCCTACCTGGGTTAAAAGGGACCATTGGCTATCAATGCTAGTCAGTAGGGAATAGCTAACAGTACAGCAAAGTAATTTAAGAATATGTTTAAGCTTCATGCATTCCCAAATTCAAATATCAGGCGAAGTATTTACTCATTAATGCGTTAGATTTTCTACTTTATACATTATTATAGTATGATTGTGTCCCCTCAAAATTGATATGTTGAAATCTAAGCGCAGGATAATAGCTTAAGAGACGGGATATTTACTGTATGATTAGGTTGCACTGGAAAAGTCTTCATAAATGTAACTACTATTCTTATAAAAGAAACCCAGGGAATTGCTGACTCTTCCCACCATGTAGAACCATAGCAAGTAGACATGAAGTAGGCACGATCTATGAAGAAAGAACAAGCCCTCACCAGACACTGTATCTGCCAGTACCTTGATCTTGGTTTTCCCAGCCTCAAAAACTATGCGCAATTGTTGTGTTGTTTATAAGTGAGCAATTTCTGTTTGTTTTTTTTTATAAATTACCCACTCTATGGTATTTTGCTATGTCAACACAAGTGGATTAAGACAGATGTGCTAAAATGATGTTTTCTAATCCAAAAAAACAGGAATAAAAATAGCATCTATGTACATATGCTTTAACGCATCATGTTGTACACAATAAATACATTCAATGTTCCATTTAAAATGGGTAAACATCTACCTTATAAATGTATGATTGGCCTTTAGTGATTGCCAATAGATGGTGTTAGTATTTCTATTACATGGAAAGGTGGCGAAATAAGACTCAGTTTTACTTGTTCATATTTCATTGTCATCTGAGCGGTGACTTTTGCACAAACAGCGGTTTCTGAAAGGTGGTACTGTCAACACAGCAGTGGAGCTGTTAGTCAACCATTTTAGTGTGAGATCTCAGGCAACACTTGTTAGCAGGGGAGAAACCGGTTCTTAATTAAAGATTTGTATCAGAATATCATTCATAGGGTTGCCTTAGTCAAAATACATCTTTTCCTTCTTTTCTCATGAAGCTCCATAGTAATTCTGATGCTCAACCCCAGGTGATGGTTTCCACTGAAAAGAGACAAGTTTTCAAGAGCTAAGTCACCCCTTACCCCAGCGCAGACTAATATATAGGGTAGCTGGAGCATGATTTCAGAGAGAAGTAGAAAGGACCAGATACACAGATTTAGAAAATTCAGTCGTCTTTTGAGAAGATCCTATCTCTGCAGGATAATCAGATCTTGGAGTCATAACTACAGCCTCATACTTAGGCAAACCTTCATGCCAGTGGGGCCATGGCTCTTACTCTATCTCCAGGATTCTTGAGAATTAGCTGCACAAAATCAAAGAGCACAGATTCTACCAGAGACAGATTGTCAAGGGCTGAATTGTGTTCCTTCCTCCCAAAATTCATTTATGGAAGTCCTAACCCCTAGAAATTCAGAATGGAACCATACTGGAGATAGAATTGTTAGAGGTATCTAGATCAAAACAAGGTCCTTAGGATAAGCCTTGATCTGACTGCTGTCCTTAACAGAAAAGAAAATTTGAATACAGAATTATGTAGTGGGGAGAGAAGGTGCGAGTACACAATTACAATCCAAGGAGGGAAATCTGAGACTGGTTTACTCAGACTTCCAGCAACTTCTAGAACCATGAGCCAGGTGCTGTCTGTGATTACGCTGCTTAGCCTATGGTGCTGTGTTATGGCGGCCCCAGCAAACTGGTACAAACGCTCAAGTTCTGACAGTAGCAAAATGGGAAACAATGGCCTACATGGATGTGCTGAGATGAAAGACAATGCCTTCTGTTCCTAAGTGGAAATTCAAGAAGGAACTGTGGAGTACAATTGTGGAATCTAATACAGGTTGCCCTAGGTAGTTGGCTACCCAAGCCTCCAGTGAGGGTTCTTTGGGCAACTACACTGCCTGGAACTTTATTTGGGCACTTTGATCACAAGAATTCGGCAATCCAATCGCAGATCAAAATTAAGAGAAAGAAAGAACTATCATCTAAATCACCTCTAGATGCTTAGCTTGCTCTTGAACAGGAGACAAGGACCAAAAATGAATTAGCTTGAAGCAGCAGAAAGTTGTTTTCCCACTGGATAAAAAAAAAAAAGATGACTGAGTTTTTCTAACGCTTTCTGTCTGCATCTCCATCATCTCAACCACACTAATGTGCCCACACAAGCACAGGCAAACACCACAAGCACACTCATATCTTGACACTGCAGCACATACACTATAGCAGTATTTTGTTGGAAATCTCAGGAAAGTTCACTGTGCCTCTTTATCAACCACCATGGGGACTAGACAGTTGTGTTACCATGAGCATTTTACAGTCATCTGCATTTCTGATTCTAATCTTACAATTCCCACCACTGCTGCAAATTTAATGATCTTATAATTAACCAGCTGTGTATTGAAGGTACTCAGGAATGGGGCCTTTAGCAGAGATGCAACCATCTATTTTTATCAGCAAGAAAAAAAAAAAAGTGTTACTTGATCTTTTGTAAGTATCAGATTTTAATAAGAAATGAGTTGAGTAATGTGAAGGGTTGCCCCTGGATACCAGGAAAGCCCCAAAGCTAAGAGCAGTACAGGCTCCCCAATCCTACCCAGAAATGCAAATAACCTACCTGGGGAAACCTGTCGGGTCATGGGAAGAACTCACTCTCCCTGAGAAGATACTCAGCTACAAGTGCACCTCTGTTGCAGTAGTCATCTTCTGGCTGTTCTACTTGCACTGTGTTCCCTAAATCTGACTCTGCTCATTCTGCCTGTGCTGATAAGTTCTTCCTTCTCAGCCAACCACCCATTAGGGATTATCTTGGACTAAAAGACTTGACTCCTCCAGGTGAATACTTTTGCCTCTTGCTTCCACATCTAGATTGGCAGATTGGCTCCCCAGCATCAGTTTAAAAAAAAAAAAAAGCGACTTGTTACTTGTTCTTTTATAAGTATCAGATTTTAATAAGAGATGAGCTGAGTAATGTGAAGGGTTGCCCCTGGATACCAGGGAAGTCCCAAAGCTAAGAGCAGTACAGGCCCCCTTCCCTCTTCAAAGCGAAGTATTGGACCTTCTCTTTGCCAAAGAGGCACTGAATGACCTATTGAAGTGAACAACCATTTAAACCGAGAGACACAGAGGGGTTTGCACTGGTAGCCCCCCAGTCAAACCATTTCAAAAAATAGGAACACGTCTTATTAACCACTGGGGTGTACTCTAATGAACTGGGGTAAGCTTAATCTCCATACCTTGAAAAAGAGCATCTAGTTTTCCTTTGTCTGTCCCCAGTATATGTTTTCAGAATGGGAGATCTGACTCCTGCATGGAACGCTTAGTTATAATACTGTCCTTCAGCTTTCTCTTCTCTAACCATCTCTCCAAGTGGCCTGAGGTCCCTTATGTTCAAGACTTCGTGGCCCTTTCCCAAAACCCTGCTCCATTTCCCTCTAGACTTGCTCAGGCCCTGTGCAAATATATTAATTCAGAAAGTCAGGAAGACCTTGACATCCTGGCTGTCCATTGCACAAGTCAGACCTCACCAAACATCAGACAAAAACTTCAAAAAGAAGACCAGGGATCACAGACTCTTTTCTCCACATTGTTAGACATGGCCTGCAAGGTATTTAACAACCAGGAGGAGACATCAAGGACTAAGAGAGAGAGAGAGAGAGATGGACAGATAGCCCCAGTGCATGTCAACTGCCATCACTAGTTCCTTACCTACCCGAGGACTCACGGGGCAGCCAGTGATTATGGGACCAGTGCCTGCCAGGACACCTCACACTTGTTTCCACTGCCACTCTCTGGGACGCATAATTGGAATTGCCAAACCTTATCTCCTGGATTCTGCCCAGTCTGCAAACAGCAGGGGCACTGCAAACAGAATGATCCCTTTCTCCTTCCTATGAGAGGTTCATTCCACAACCAAGGACCCCAAAAGTGAGGTAATCCAGGAGAAGGGCAAATGCCCCAACTCTAGCCCTTGACTATGAGGAACCCAATGAAGCATAGCAGATGGGGTACTCCCTTCATCTCAACTGATGGACCCAGAGGCTACATTAGCTCTTGTGTTGTCCATCTCCATGGTTGAACCTCAGATCACAAAACAGAGCACTTTGTACACACAGGGTTGGCATTCTCTCTCCTTAATATTTTCTCTGGACCCATTTTTTCGACCTTGGTCCTCCAGACAGGCACACAGAGCCAATCCAAAGCCTGGCTGCTTCACCTCCTCTTTTGTGCACACTTTGAGAAAATATCTTTACTCATACTTTTCTTGTCCTACCAAACTACATCCAGGTGTCTTTCAAAGATCTTTTAAGCTACCCGTCCTATCACAGGCCCAGGGGTGCTTTCTAAAATGCTATATGCAATCGTTAACATGATTATAACATGATTATAAGCTCCTTGTCAATTGCTGGATTTTATAATTTTAACCATGGCTATTTCAAGTTTTTGTCATCCACAATTCTGGTTCTTCTCTGAAAACATTTAGAATCCAATTCATTCATATTAGAGAAAACTCTAATAAATATTCTGGAATCATAGGCTTATGACAGCTTTAAGAAAAATAAACTAGATAAGAATTTCCAGAACTCTAGGGGAAAAAAAAAACATGGAAAATCCATGAAACAGCAAATGGAGATAAAACAAGAATTAGTTACATGAGGTTGATGAAACTAATGTAATTTGTAGATTTCCATCTTTTATTTTTTAAAAATTATATATTTGAATATCTTCTAGTTTCAGGAAAACTTTTTTCTTGCGGCCTCTACAGTTTACAACATTTTGGTAAAGAATAGTTTTGTAAACAAGATAGAAGTCTTTACCATTCTCACTCTACTTGGTTTCTGTAAAATATAAAGCTTTTATAAGGATTTTTGGACTTTTATTGTAGTGTAGTTGTTTGCAGGAGCTCGGTAAGATTATGTTCTCATAACAGTATATAATTGGGAACATTGGCATACTAAAATTTATGCATAGAACACCTGTCTTAAAGCTTTTCAATGATAAAGTCATTGTAATCCATAAGCTGTACTTTGGAAATTTATATCATTAAATAAAATTTTTTTAAAAAAAGCTTTTCAATGAGTAAATGGAGTTGCCACTTCTTAGTATGTCCCAAAATTTCAAATGATTAAGCACTGTAGTTTAAAAAATAGGTCTGTCTTGCATGAGCAGTTAGCTGTGAAAGTTTCCCAAATTAATGTACAATGCTTTCCAAGTTGATTAGTTTAAGAACCACTCTTAATACCTCTTTATTGTTCATATGTGGCTGAACTGGTTATTTACACTGATTCCTGATTACCAATTATCAGGTGAACAACCAGGTCAAATCCAACCTGGCGACAATCAGGTCTATGCAACCTGGAATGAACAGAAGCTAGCTACAGAATGATCGATCAGCAGTGTTTTCACAAAAAGATCTTTATCACAGGAGAACAGAAATCAAGATGGACTCCCAGATGTCAACCCTGAACAAAAGCAGATAAAACTCAGAGGCTCTAAAGGAAGTGTTCTTATAACTGATCAACTAACAGTAACTGTTCAAATTACTCTGCTACAACTACTCCCTCTAGAAAGGCCCCGCATTTCAAAAGAGAGATTTTTTTTAAGGATCATTTCAAAACATAAACTAAATGAACCAATAAAGAGAGAGAAAGAGAGAGGGAGAGAGAGAGAGAGAGAGAGAGAGAGAAATAAAAAGCCATATGCATGAGAATGTATTCCTGGTAGGGAAGGCTAAGAAAAGAGCATTTTTAGATAAAGAAGTATAATATGTATGAATTTTTTCTCCTAAAGTAGAAAGGCTAGGTTATTCTGGATTGGAAAAGCAAAGATTGGGCAAATAGCCAAAGGAATATTCAAATATTGCAAAAGGCTCGTGGAAGTTGAAGATTTTGTGAGATTGTGAGATTGATTAGGATTAGAAATAAATTAGAGATCCTAAGCTTGGATTCTCAACTCCCAGGGTGGAAAATTGACTTCTATTTTCTGTCCTGTCCCTAGTGATTCCTCTAATTTCTCTCCTCTTCACCCTAATTGTTGGATCTCCTCTTTTAAACAAACTGATTCAATTTATTTCCTCCTTCTGAATATAGCAAACCCATTTCCACATGGTAATGCAACTCCTTTAACATCAAATTCCTCCAGATGAGACCACTGACTGTCCCCTGTATAACATGGCAGACATTTCCAAAATGGGTCAGCCCCTCTTCCATGGGGTTCCATTACCTACTAAATCTCTACAGCAGGGTCCATGGGACATCTCAAAAACCTGACAAATCAACATTCAAAAGCAGGTCCAACACAATAGTCTCACCCAGCATGAAACAGTTACAGAAGACAAGACTGGGGCAGGCGCTGTGGCGCAGCGGGTTAATAATACCCTGGCCTAAAGCGCTCGCATCCCATATGGGCACTGGTTCGAGATCCGGCTGCTCCATTTCCACTCCAACTCTCTGCTGTGGCCGGGGAAAGCAGTAGAAGATGGCCCAAGTCCTTGGGTCCCTGTACCCACGTGGGAGACCCAGAAGAAGCTTCTGGCTCCTGGCTTCAGAATGGTGCAGCACCAGCCATTGTGGCCAACTGGGGAGTGAACCAGCAGATGGAAGACCTCTCTCTTGCTCTCTCTCTGTTTCTCCTCTCTGTGTAACTCTGACTTTCAAATAAATAAATAAATCTTAAAAAAAAGAAGCCAAGACCTTCACTCAAAACGTAAAAGATTTGCCTTTTTTGATCAATCAGGAGGGAATGTGGAAGGTTGCCTCAGAGCATTGGGAACATCCCAAAGCTAAAGGCAGAATAAGCTCCCTAGAAATGCAAATTACCTACCTGGGAAAATGTACTGGATCATGAGAAGAACTCACTCCAACTGAGAAGACACTGCAGTTACAGGTATAACCAACAGACTGTACTCCATGTTACAGCAATAGTCAATGTCTAACTGTCCTACATGGTTACCTCTCCTTGTAGTGTGTTTAATAAATCTGACCAGATTCACTCTATCTTACTGAGCTGGTGAATTCTTTCAAAACCATCAACATTGGCCTCAACTGGTCACTTCCCAGGATGGGAAATTACCGTATGTGTTTCTTAAATGTAAATATTTAAATTATGTTGGCTCTTCATTCATGTGACAAATAGTCATCATGCCACATTAATTGTAACACAGGGACCAGAACAGGTTTGGTCTCTGCTATTAAAGCGTTTATTCTCAAGTGAAACAGAAAGAAAAATAGTAAATGAACTAACAGTCAAATAATTAAATAGCTGTGCATAGCATTAACTATGTGAAAGAAACAAGAGTGAGAGTGATGGCATGAGAAGGGTACCTATTTTAGATAGGTCATCTGGGAAAAGCAGTGGCATTTCTTTCATTCTTGACAATTGAACCATAACTACAGTAAATTCTGTGTCATGACCAAAATCTGAATACTTTAGCCATAAGTTACAGGGCAAGGGTGGACATTTGATACAGCAGTTAAGCCTCTGTTTGTGTTGCCTGCATTCATATCAGGGTATCTGAGTTCAAGCCCCAGCTCTGTTACAGAACATCCTCAAAGCTAGTTGCCCTACAACTCTCAAAACTGGGTCAGCTTGCCAGACTCCAGCAGGCCAGTTACTGACACAGGATGGGTGGAAGAAACCAGAAGTCTATTTGAAATGCACAGAACAGGGGAAAGGCAGCTAAAGTTCAATTCTCAGACTCCAAAAGGATTAAAGACATTGAACCTTATAGCTGAAAATTTGGGGATGTGCATTGCAGAATCAGCCATATGTGAGTCTCATTGGTCCACAGTGCATGTGGTCTTCCTTTGATTGGCCAGTTATAGGGGACAGTGTGCTTGTTCTGGGATGGTAAAGCTGAGATCCAGTGTATCCGAGTCTGAGGGTAGATTGGGCTACTGCTTTGTTTGGTTTGGGCCTGTACCTACAAAGCTCTCAGAACAGCAGCTACCATTGAGATGTTAATTATGCTAAGTATAAGGTCTATTTGAGATTTCAGTAGTTGTGATTAAGGATCTTGATTCTGACTGGACATTTCTGTCATGCCCTTAATTTAATAAGTTACCCTTTATAAAGGAAATTCAAGCTAAATAAGCTATATTACAACCTGGTAAAGTCTACATCAAGGGTATTAGGGTAAGAGTGCACCTTCAGATCTACTTCTTTTTTAAAGATTATTTATTTGAAAGAATTACAGAGAGAGAGATAGGGAGGGACACAAACAGAGTGGATATCTTCCATCTGCTGTTTCACTCCCCAAATGGCTGCGATGGTCAGAACTGGGCCAGGGCAAGGCCAGGAGCCAGGGGCTTTGTTAAGGTCTCTGGAGTAAATGGCAGGAACCAAGTACCTAGGCCATGTTCTGCTACGTCTCTAGGCAAATTAGTAGAGACCTGGATCAGAAGTGAAGCAGCCAGAACTCAAACCAGTATGGGATGCCGGTGTTGCAGATGGCTGAATAATCTACTTTGCCACCACTCCTGCCCTTCAACTCCACTTCTAATTCCAACTTCGTGCTAATGCACACTCTGAGTGGCAGTAGGTGACAGCTCAAGTAGTTGTATTCCTGCCACACACAGGAGAGACCTGGATTGAGTTCCCAGCTCCTGGCTTTGGCTTGGCCCAACCTTGACTATTGCAGGTATCTGGGGAGTAAACCAGTGGGTGGGAACTTCCTCTCTCTCTCTTCTCTCTCTTCTCTCTCTCTCTCTCTCTCTCTCTATGTCTCTCTTTCACATTGCAAAATTAAAATAAAAATATTTTTAATTGTAGGGCAGAAATGAAAAATATCTTCAAACAAATACCTATATTTGTCAAAAGTTGCATGTCCCATATCACTCTAAAAGCATGAAGGTGCTATAATCCCTAAAAATTTCATATAAAATGAGGAAAATAAATGAGTAGACTCTGTTGTGTTTGAGTTCTGTGGAATTCCAAAGTCCCTGTAAACAACTTACAGAATCAGACAATTCACTGGTTTGAGTTCCTGGCAGGACAGCACATGGCATTTAATCCCAGCCAGAGAGCTACTTTTACATCCAAGTCTACAAGAGAAAGAAATCTCAGTTTTCAATTATCAGATCCAGACGCAGTGAACAGAAAAAAAAGTAAATATGTATTTACCTGGTAGGACAGTAACTTGAGAGCTCAAGCAGATTGGCTGCTTTGGTAATTTTTAATAAATTAATAAGAACTTCAAGATATATGATGGCCAAATGTACACAGTACATGATATTCATTCTAAATTTTCAATTATTTCAGTCTACTACAGACTAGAAATTTTCCTTTATTAAATGAGCTATAGATGTTTACTGTATAATAATCACAAAGTATAAAATGCAGAAGAAAACAATTTTTTAAACTATCCTTTTGCTAATAATGGTGCCAGTTTGCCACTCCTCTTGATCTCTATCTCTATGCCTTTTATGATCCTATAGAATTCTCTCCCACTCTGGGCTCAGTTCCATGACTTGTTTTAGGTCAATGAGATTCCAACAACTGTGACACAGCAGAGGCATGAAAGACACTTGCGTGATTGAGCTTATTTTTATTTTTAACCTTCTGCTGCTTCCAGAAGAGCATGTCCGGATTCCAAGATGACTGAATAGGGAAAAGACGTGCTGCTTTTGACAAGGGGAAACTAACAGAAGAAAAGTGAAAGAAGTGCATTCCAATGGGAGAGCTGGAGAGAAGCTTGTAAGGGGCATTCTACAGAAGGAAGAGGGGTGTCTTAGCAACAAGCAGAGAAACCACACACGACCCCCACAGCAAGGAGCTGGAGGAGATGTGAGCTGTGGATAGCAAGGTGAGAGCAGGCTGGGGCAGCCCCTGCCACTGGTGATACTGCCTAAGAGTCTTTCAGACCACACTGTCTTTGAGGCTAGCCTGAAGCCCTAGCTCGGGGTGGGTACTCACATAATCCGGGAAAGAAAAGCATGGTTTCTATCTCCCCATCCTCTCAAAGAGGCACCTGGCAACTGGCAGGGAGAAGGCACCATTTTAACACACAGAGGCCTTAGTGACTCTCGTGTGCATGTGTGACCAGGGGATTTTACCAAGGGGAAAAATCTGCACTCCCAGAATTTCCATCTGGCTGGGAGCCTCACCAGGGGGCTGGGCATCCACATAGCACTCTGATATCCCCCGTCCTCTCAATACATCACAAGCTCTGGGCCTCAAATTGCCAAGGCAGAAGACCCACAGCAGCTAGCTATGGGAACATGTCTGCTGTCTCTGAGGATGGGTCAGGCTCGAAGGGCTGAGCAGATCCTCTACACCCCATGACTGTGGGAGACCTTGCATATGCTGATAGTAGGAATTTGTGACTGCATGATAGGGTGTAGAGTGTAGCTGGGTCCCTGGGCAATCACTACATCTGGCATCACAGGCTCAGAATTCCCTGACAGCCTGGGATGAGTCATTGCAGAGGGTTCCTTGCTCACACTGAGGACCACACAGATCATTTGCTTGTTCATGCACCAGTGTGGATAAGGGATGTACCTACTGTGGGCTAACCCGGGGCATTGATTAACACATTGGAAGAGGAGGTAAGGTGGTGATTATAGAAATAGGTGTGATCACACCCTCTCCCTTGCTGACAATAGAATAAATCTACCACATTCAACTTGGGTGTCATCCTGGATTCTTGCCCTACCCTGGAGAACTGACCAGAACTCCTACCTATGCCAAAGCCAGCACCTGTCTCTGGGTATTCACTGAGAGAGCAGACACCCTACTAAGCCAAAGAGGTAATATTCAAAGATAAAATTCATCAGAAGAGAAAATTAACACATATTTCCACAAATGCTTAAAAATAAATGCATTAATTCAAGAAAGAAGAATAAGGAAGACAATATGACTCTCCCAAAGGAACACAGCAATACTTCAATATTAGAATGTTAAGATGAAGAGGTTGGTGAAATGCCTGAAAATAAATTAAAATAATGATTATAGGAATATTCAGAACCAATGAGAAGCAAATTCATGAGTTAAAGAAATCCATAAATGACATGGGTGGAAAATTTTCCCATAAGATTAGGATCTTGAAGACAAACCAAACTAAAATACTAGAAATGAAGAATTCAACATGCCAAATAAAAAATACAGTGGAAAGTTTTAACAACAGACTTGGTGAAGTAGAAGAAAGAATATCTGAGTAGGAGACAACTTTTGGAAATAGAAAAAAAAGAAGAAATTAGAAAATTTGAAAGCATTGTTAGATAATAAGATAATATCAAACAACTCAACATACAGATCTTTAGAGTTCATAGAGGTGTGGAAAGACAGAATGGATTAGAAGGTCTATTCAGTGAAATTATTGCAGAACACTTCCCTAATTTGGAGAACGAAAAAGACTTTGAAGTACATGAAGTATATAGAACTTCTTATGGACAGAACCAGAAAAGATCTTCACAACACATTGTAGTCAAACTTTTGGCAGTATAGGATAAAGAAAAGATTATAAAATCTTTTTAGAAAGAAACGCCAGATGACAGAAGATCTCTAACGAGACTCATAGCTGACTTCTCATCAAAAAGTCTACAGGCTAGTAGAAAATGGAGAGATGTAGTCCAAGACTTAAAAGAAAAAAACTGTGAACCCAGAATACTGTACCATTCAAAGTTCTCATTTATTAATGAAGGTGAAATATAGACCTTCCATAACAAACAGAAATTGAATTTGTCACCAGTCAGCCAGCCTTATACATAATGATTAAGGATGTGCTACACACAGAAACATAAAAAGATAGTCATCTTTATGAAAGAATGTGAAGGTAGAAAATCTTCAAGTAAAATACAAATGAAAAGAAAGCAAATAATGGGAATATTTATGGTAAAATGGCAGGGCCAAGTTGTCATTTATCACTAGTCACCTTGAATGTGAATGGCCTCAACTCTCCAGGTGGAAGATACAGACTGCCTGACTGAATTGAAAATCAGACACATTTATTTGCTGTTTACAAGAGAAACACGTCACCAACAAAAATACACAGACTGAAAGTGAAAGGATGGAAAAAGATATTCCATACAAACAGGAAGCAAAACCAAGCATGAATAGCCATCCTAATATCAGACAAAATAGACTTTAACACAAAAGTTGTCAAAAGAGACAAAAAGGGGTATTATGTAATGATTAAGGGATCAATTCACAGGAAGATATGACTAAAATAAATGTATATACACCCAATTATAGGGATCCTGGCTATTTAAAACAAATGTTAATGGAGTTAAAGTGAAACAGAGACTCCAATACAATAGTAATGGGGGACCTGAACACCCCACTATCTTCAAGGGAAAGATCAACTAGACAGAAAATCAACAAACATCAGAGCTAATCTACACTATGGACCAAATGGACTTGACTGATATCTACAGAACATTTCATCCCATAATTGAAGAATACACATTCTTTTCCTCAATGCATGGAACTTTCTCTAGGATAGACGATATGCTAGGCCATAAAATAAGTCTCAGCAAATTCAAAAAAGATGAAAGCATGCCATGGATCATTTCTGAGCACAATGGAATGCAGATGGAAATTAACAACCCAAGACCCTCTAGAAATTATGCAAACACATGAAGACTCAGCCACATGCTCCTGAATGAACAGTGAGTCATAGAGGAAATCAAGTAAATAAATCTTACTGCCTATCCAGTGAGAGATACCTCAGAACACTGAAAATAGATATACCATATGACTCAGCAATCTCACTCCTTGGAATTCATCCAAGAGAAATAAAATCAGCATACAAAAGAGTTATCTGTACCCTCATGTTTGTTGCAGCTCAATTCTCAATAGCTAAAATGTGGAACCAACCCAGATGTCCATCAACTGGTAAATAGGTAAAGAAATAGTGAGGTAGATAGATAGATAGATATGAAAGAAAGAGAGAAAGAAGGAAAGAGAGAAAGAGAGGAGGGAGGGAGGAAGGAAGGAAAGAAAGAAAGAAGGAAGGAAGGAAGGAAGGAAGGAAGGAAGGAAGGAAGGAAGGAAGGAAGGAAGGAAGGAAGGAAGGAAGGAATACTACTCAGCTGTAAAAAATGAAATCCTGCCTTTGGCAACAAAATGGATGCAACTGGAAACGAGTATACTTAGTAAAATAAGCCAATACCAAAAAGACAAATTATATATGTTTTCCCTGATCTGCGGTAACTAATAGAGTACTAAAAAACATAATGTATATGAGTGAAATTGACATTTTGAGATTCGATGATCATTTATAGCCTTGTCTCTACTGCTGAGAGACAGTCAGTGTTTTTTTTCTTCTTACTACGTGTTGAATTCTTTACCTAGAATAAGGTTAATCTTATGAGGATAAAATAAACTGAAAGTAGATCACTGAAAAAATTAAAAAGAAAGAATAAGAAAGAAAGGATGAGGGAGAGTGGGAGTGCAGGTGGAAGGGAAGATAGCATGAGAAGTATGCTATGCTCCTAAAGCTGTATATATAAAATACATGAAATCTGTTCACCTTAAAAAATATTTTAAAAGGAGTATGCCCAGGCTATCCTTCCTATTCCTGAAGATGGATAAGGGATCCAAGAACCAGAGCTGAGTTAGCACTATCACCTAGGCAAAGCCATCCTAGATGTTACCAAGACTTGTGCGAGAGCCTACCAAGATCAGAAGAGCCAGAAATGACATGTCACAGCAAATCCAGGAGAAGGAATAATCCCCATCCTGAGTAGCTGACCACTACAGACACACAATCTATATAAACACTTGTTGCCAACACTTAGGTTTGTAGTTGTTTATTAATGAGAATTATTTTAAAAGTTCACTTCTGATAACTCTGATACAGAACAGTTTAAAATTGCTCTCATTTTATTTTAGCACTGTGTCCAATGTAGGGAATTTATTTAAAGATTTAGTTATTTATTTATTTGAAAGGAAGAGAGACAGAGACAGAAAGAGAGAAAGACCTTCCATCCATTGGATCACCCCCCAAATGCCCGCGATGTCCAGTACTGGGCCAGGCCAAAGCCAGGTGTCTGGAACTGTATGCAGGTCTCCCACAAAGGTGGCGGGGGCCCAATTACTTGGGCCATCACTCTCTGCTCTGTTAGATACACTAGCTGGGAGCTGGATTAGAAGCATAGAAGCCATGACTCTATCTGTGCTTTTTATATGGGACATGGACATTGCTGGCAGCAGCTTAACTCACTGCCACAATGCTAGCCCCCAATTTATAGCCTTCTGAAAGGTTAAGGGTTGCTATCCATATCAATATAGGACAAGATATAAGGCTATGATTTTTTGGTTTAATCTACCCCCCAGGACTAGAGGAGAAACTGATATGGGTTCCAAAACAGTTTCCAGAACATTTTAGAAAAAAATGAGCTGGAAAAATTTTCCACAATTTCTATCTCTAACCCTGCATCTTAACTCCACCCCTTACCTGCCAATCCAGTACTCCCACTCTCCCATCACACATCTGAGTCTCCTCCATGATGGATGAGAGGACACCATGATGAGCACATGCAGACAGAGCTTCATGTAAAGATGTCATGAAACTCTCAGAAGATTTCACATGAACACAACTCCACTCAAGCCCACCCCTTTTGTATATTCAATTAATGCACCATCTATACCCTGTAAGAGGGACAACTAGACTTGGGGGTGACCCCTTCTGACCTGCTCTCATGTTTTCTCTTGGTGGGCAGCTTCTCTTTCTCTCTGGCTGTCTCATAGACTCCCCCACTGCCTGAATATATACTCACTCTCTCATTCTAAATAATTTTTGTTCTCATGATGGTACCTTATCTATATCTCTGCATTGAGTTTTCTAGTGTGGGGCTAAGGACTTGGAATAAAAACTGAAGAGCACATTGCTACAACAGAACTAAGAGAGGCAAACACAACTGTGGCTCTCACAGTGCAAGTTCATTATGATAGATGAGAGCAATTTCTAATTTGCTTTCCAGGGAATCAGCAAGGAAAAAATTCTCAAAAAAAAAAAAAGAAAAGAAAAGAAAGAAATACAGTCTTCCATCAAGTCAGCAAGGCAAAATGGGCTAGAGATAGGAAGGGAAGCTGGAAGCAGGAATGGGTTGGAGGAAGGCATTCCTAATGGAAGGAGCAGTACGTCACTTAAGATTATTTTGGGGGACAGCACTGTGGCATAGCAGGTAAAGCTGCTGCCTCCAGTGCTGGTATCCCATATGGGCGCTGGTTCAAGTCCCAGCTGCTCCACTTCTGATCCAGATCTCTTCTACAGCCTGGGAAAGCCCTAGAAGATGGCCCAAGTCCTTGGGCTCCTGCACCCTGGTAGGAGACCTGGAAGAAGCTGCTGGCTGCTGGCTTTGGATCAGTGCAGCTCCGGACATTGTGACCAACTGAGTAGTGAACCAGCAGATGGAAGACCTCTCTCTCTCTCTCTCTCTGCCTCTCCTTCTCTCTCTCTCTCTCACTCTGACTTTCAAGTAAATAAATAAAAATCTTTAAAAAAAAAAGATTCTTTCATAACAAGCAATTCTTGCCAACTTTGGTAAACTAAAGAACTCATTAGAAGGATTCTGGTTAGCTCACAGGAACAAAAAGAAAGCCAATTCAACAAGAATAAATAGTTCCCCCTTAGAGCTAAGTAGCAGTGACACGTCTTTTTTGGGTGCTTCCTTTAGAACAAATCAGTCCACACCACCTTGAGCTTAAGTGTTTCTCCACTCAGAAGCTAAGATTTAGCAAGGTTTTTCTAAATAATCTAGAGTCACATGCCCCATCCACTCATACCACTCCTTCTGTGACTAGGAGAAGGAAGGCTCCTATCCCGGATCCATGGAATAGGCAGGAAAGATACCCGTAAGTATTTTAGGGCAGACAAAAAGTAGGCCAAGAGCAAGTGAACAAGTGTTGTAGTCAGTGTTCAAGAATAAAAGGGAATAACCCACTTACTTTAGATTGGCCTTTGCTGAGGGGAAGGGAATGGGTCATTTGCATTCAAGGCAGATGTTTCCAAGGTTTCTCCATCTGAGCAAGGCCTGCTCCTATACTATAAAGGAGCTAAACAGCTGGGAGATGTATCCTTTCTATGAAAGTGTGATTACTTCCTAGCACATTTGCCACAGACCCTCAGGATATGGAAAACAACCAGGGGAAAATAGTTACTACAGTGCATGTGGAACTGAACAAAGGCAATTCCTAAGACTGAATTGAATGGATGGAGATTAATATGATCACAGTAGGAATTCTGCATACCCCATCATCCTTTATGAGTGATGGGTTGAGTACCTCACTGGATTAGAATAAAGATTAAATAAAGGAAGGGAAATCTGAGACAGGAAATAAAGAAAACTCTTTGCTGGAGTTGTCTCCAGACGAATGAGAATATTCAACTTGAATCTGGCTTCCCAGCTTGCTATGCAAACATTCCTCAGACATCTTGAGAACACACTTTGCGTTGTCTATATTTTCTGTCTCTGGCTTCCTTTCATTTATTTAATCTTAAATTCACTCCAGTCAAGTCCCTCCCATCACTCTACTTCACTACACTCATCAAGAGTACCTTTCTAAATTCAATACTCAGACCTAAGTCATCTTCTTGCTTGACCTATCGGCATTCTTTTGCCCCTTGTTACCTCTCTGACCCCTTTCATTCCTTCCTAATGTATTTTCTTTGCTTCATACAATTTCTTTTTCTCTTATATCTGCTCTTTCCATCTCAGTCTCATTGGTCTATTTCTTCTCATTTCCCCACCACCCCAACTACAGAATGTCCAAGATATCCATCTGTTATAGAAAGAACTGTGTATTCTTAAAATTTATATGTTGACTTCCTAACCCCGGCTGTCTAAGAATGTGCCTGTTTTTGGAGTAGGTCCTATAAAGGAGTAAAGATTAAATGAAGTCATAATGGGGAGCCTTAATTCAATAGCATGTGTGTTCCTTACAGAAAGAAAGAGGCATAAAGTATATACATACACAGAGAAAAGGCCATGTCCACAGGAAGAAGGCAGGCACCTTGGTCTCAGACTTCCAAGCTTCAGAATTGTGGGAAAATGTATATTTGTTGTTTCAGCCACCAGACTGTGGTATTTTGTTACAACAACCCTGGAAGGTTTATCTATTATCTTTATATCGCTCCTCTTTTGTGTCTATATATGGTCAGTCTCATACTCTGTGGGGAATTCCACCCAGTTCCAAGATTTTTTTTTCTCTTTATACACAGAAGATCAGTTTAGTACATATTACATAAAGATTTCAACAGTTTGCCCTCACATAGAGACACAAAGTGAAAATACTGTTGGAGTACTAGTTATAGTATTAATTCACAATGTACAGCACATTAAGGACAGAGATCCTACATGATATATATATTTTTAAATTGATTATTTTTCTATGCAATTTCCAATTTAACACCAAGATTTTTTAATCATTTTCAATTATCTTTATATACAGAAGATCGATTCAGTATATACTATGTAAAGATTTCATCAGTTTGCACCCACACAGAAACACAAAGTGTAAAAATACTGTTTCAGTACTAGTTACAGCATTACTTCACATTGGATAACACATTAAGAACTGATCCCTCATGAGACGTAAGTCCACAGTGACTCCTGTTGTTGATTTAACAATTTGACACTCTTGTTTATGGTGTCAGTAATCTCCCTAGGCTCTAGTCATGAGTTGCCAAGGCTATGGAAGACTTTAGGGTTCGCCGCCTTCGATCTTATTCCAACAGGGTCATAGTCAAAGTGGAAGTTCTCTCCTACCTTCAGAGAAAGGTACCTCCTTCTTTGATGGCCCTGTTCTTCCCACTGGGATTTCACTCACAGAGTTCTTTCATTTAGGTCTTCTTATTTTTTTTTTTCCCCCAGTGTGTCTTGGCTTTCCATGCCTAAAATATTCTCATGGTCTCTTGAGCCAGATCTGAATGCCTTAAGGGCTGATTCTGAGGCCAGAGTGCTATTTAGGACATCTGCCATTCTATGAGTCTGCTGTGTATCTCGCTTCCCATGTTGGATCATTCTCTCCCTTTTTGATTCTATCAGTTAGTATTAGCAGACACTAATCTTGTTTGTGTGATCTCTTTGACTCTTAGACCTCTCAGTGTGATCAATTGTGAACAGAAATTGATCATTTGGACTAGTGAGATGGCCTTGAGTGAATTAAGCCAGTCCCAAAGGGACAAATATCATATGTTCTCCCTGATTGGTGACAACTAACTGAGCACCAAAGGGGGAACCTGTTGAAGTGAAATGGACACTATAAGAAACATTGACTTGATCAGCTCTTGTGCTGACTGTTGTTGTACAATGTAATACTTTATCCATTTTAGTATTTTTTATCCTAGTACTAGTGGTTGAACTCTGTAATTAACACACAATTATTCTTAGGTGTTTAAATTTTAACTGAAAAGTGATCCCTGTGAAATATAAGAGTGGGAATAAGAGAGGGAGGAGATGTACAATTTGGCATGTACCAAGGCCAGTTCCAAGATTTAAAATATCATGCTGGCTGGCGCCATGGCTCACTAGGCTAATCCTCCACCTGCGGCACCAGTACCCCAGGTTCTAGTCCCAGTCGGGGTGCAGGATTCTGTCCCGGTTGCCTCTCTTCCAGGCCAGCTCTCTGCTATGGCCCGGGAGTGCAGTGGAGGATGGCCCAAGTGCTTGGACCCTGCACCTGCATGGGAGACCAGGAGAAGCACCTGGCTCCTGGCTTCGGATCAGCGCAGCATGCCAGCCACAGCGGCCATTGGGTAGTGAACCAACGGAAAAGGAAGACCTTTCTCTCTGTCTCTCTCTCACTGTCTAACTCTGCCTGTCAAAAAATAAATAAATAAATAAATAAAATATCATGTAAATACTAGTGATTCTGATTTTCATCTCCAGTTCTTACTGTGTTTCTTAAATACAAACTCATCTCTGCAATCATATTCTTTACTTGAAACCCCCCCCTTGAGAGTAATTAATAAGCGACCTGTATTTATTATGTGGAAAACTGAACTTTGATAGATCCCCTCAAATCTTCCCTTCTTGTCACTTTTCCAGCTTAGCAAATGGCAAGTCCAATTCTTCCAATTTCTCCCCCAGATGCGGCAGAATTGTCCATGATTCCTCACCTCTGTCACACCTCACATCCCACCCATCAGCAAACTTCAGCTTCAGTATATATTCAGAGTCAAATGCTTCTCAACACCTCCACTACTAAAACTCAGGAACAAGCTGCCTTTGTATTTCTCCTGAAATATTGCAACAACTGCTTCCAACCTTGTCCTTCTAAGTCTACTCTGTATAGCTATCAAGAACAACCTTTTTGAAGCTGAGATCCTTGTGCTGAAAATTCTCCAGCCATCACCCATCAAACTCATTGTAAATAACAAAGACCTCCAAGTCCCTGTGTCAGCTAGTACCTTGTTCCCTCTCTGACCATGTCTCCTTCTCCCCCCACCTCCTCACCTTGCTCAGTCACACTGGTCTGCTCAGCATTCCTAAAGCTCCAAGATTGTGCCCACCATGCACGTGGTAATTCCTCAGGTGGAACATTTTTTTTTCCTACAGATAGTTACTGGCATGGCTTATGTCCTCACCTTCTTCATATCTTTATCCAAATAAGAACTTCTCAATTAGGGCTTGCCAGGCCACACGATCAGAACTTGCATCCACCTCTTCCCCAGCCTATTTCTCATCTCCCCTGCATTTTTCTCCTTAGAACCTATAAAGTCAAATATTCTACTTATTTATTGAGCTTATTTTCTGTCTCCTCCACTAGAATGTAGCTCTATGGTGGTCAAAATCCCCCATAACAGTGCTGCCCGGCAGACGATCAGCACTGATACACAATGGCTAACCTAGGCAACTGAGTGTTCTACAAAGGGAAGGGGATGCACTTAGCATCTTTGGGAAGGAAGGGGAAAGGATGATATCTTCACACGGCAGAAAGTGAAACAGCTCTGCCACGCTTCTTTTATGAAGTGACTAATCTAACTGATAAGGGTTCTAACCTTATGACTTAATCATTGTCTAAGGGCCCCACCTATTAATACCATCTCATCGGTAATGAAACTTCAACACTAACACCTGAGTTTTGGGGGTCCAATAACATTCAGACTATAGCAGCAGTGTCATAAAGTCTGCTAATATGATTGTGAATTGTCCATATGTTACTTTAATTCTGTAAGTTTTAACATCACATATTTTGATATTCTGTTAGGAGAAGTATATGTGTTTATGATTTTTGTGTCATTGCTTTGTAATTACTCTTTAATCACCATAGACTATTTTTGCCCCCCAAAAAAGGTTTGTATTAAAATATACTTTGATATTAAATATGCCAGTCAAAAAAAAGGATGATGTCTTAGTTAAGATTCTCTTTCCTAGAATAAGGACCTGAATGCAGCTAGTTTATTTGGAAGCTGATTCTAAGAGGCAGAAAGTCAGATAAAGAAGCAAGGGGGGAAAAAGTAGCAGGGGACAGAGAGTCAGACGAAGAAGGAGGAGAAACAGTATACCACACTTTTCTGAGCTCTCTGCTACAGGCAACAAGCCTGGGATTTTGCTAGAATCTCTAAGAAGTCTAAGTGAAATGCCTAGCAGAATGATCCACCCAAAAGATGGGAGATTGGAAATTTTGAGAGGTATCCCCTGGGTATTAATCCCTTTCCTGTCCCTGCACCTTTGAGCTGCCCCATGCAAGCCAACTGGGAGATGTGTGTGCTGGAGAAGGCGCCGGAGTAGAATGCAGAGAGGCACTCTGGAGAGAGCTTGCGGCAAGATCCTGGTGGAGAATGAAGAGTCTGAACTTCTACGGACCGGCCTTCAGTGCTGTGGTTGAAATCAGCAGCGTTGAACAAGTGCAATGTGACACCAGGAGCATCGGTCTAACAGGAGGACAACAAAATAGGGGCATGCCGTTTGCAGTTGACTAGCACCTAAAATTTATCATGATTAAAAGCAATAATTCCTAATATTTACATAGCACTATCACACGTTTGTGTTTCTCAGTTTCCCCAAGCAACAAATATTATGATTATTTGAAGGTTCAAAAAAGAGAAAGGAAAAAGAATACTTCCTATGGAGCTGCCAATAGGGCAATTTAACATAAGAAGGTAAAAATAATCAACACAACAATCAGAGATAGCTTTGTCCAACACAATGGCAAAGTTGTTCTCCAGCATCTTATTACTCAGTGGCTCTGAGAATACAATGAAATTACACTCTGGTACACCTGAAGGGAGAAACTGGCATACTCCTTCCAGTTTTAAGCTTGAAAATATGCATCAGATATCTTTTTTAAAAGCACTATTTCATGCACTTTGACCCTGTGATCCTCTCAAGGGTGAATAGAAAATTTATACACAAAAATATTCATCATAATTTATTTGTAATGTGCAACAGCCTGGAATGGTAACATAAAGTACAGTGTATCCATGTTTTTATGCATGGATTTTAAAAATCCATGTTTTAAGGAAAACTCAATGGCAATTGTTAGACAACGTTGCATCATTTAAAACTATTCATGAGCACGTGTTTGCAATGGCAGCTAAGACACTACTGGGAGTGCCCACGTCCTAGATTGGAATTCCTGGCTTTGACTTTAGCTCTGCTTTCAATTCCAGCTTCCTCTGAATGAAGATCCTGGAAGGAGCCAGGGAATAGCTCAGTTGTTGCGTCTCTGCCATCTATGTGGGAATATATTGTGATCCTGGCTCCTAACTTCTGTTCCTGGTCTGGGTTGTTGTGGACATTTGGGAATGAACCAGAAAATGGGAGCTCTCTAACTGTATGTGTGTGTGTGTGTGTGTGTGTGTGTGTCCCCCTCGCAAATAATTTTTTAAAAGTAATAATTTTAAAAAATAAGATAAGCTACTCAGAACATCATAAATTTGGTTTAGACATAAACGTATACATATTTTTAGTATATTATATATTCACTAATATATCTGGATACAAAAAAAAACTAGGTAGAAGTAATCAATATATTTACATGGGTATGCATTGGTTTCAAGAATGTTTACACCAAAATAAACATATTTTAATTCCACTTTTCTACGAACTTTTTTGATTGAAGGGTAGACAATGGAGAGAGCGATGGAGAGAGACAGAGCTCCTATCTGCTGGTTCACTCCCAGAACCTGGAGTTGTGAACTCAGTCTACATATCCCACATGAGTGGCAGGAACTCAACCACTTGAGCCATCACCATTGCAGCCCAGTTTCTGGATTAGCAGGAAACTGGAGTCAGGAGTATGTAACGAACCCAGGTAATCCAACATGGGATGATGATATCGCCCTGTCAAATGTCCAGTCCTCCACAAACTCTTTGAAATGGATTCATAATAGATAATTCTAGACAGTGGTAGTAGGATTGAAAGTACTTTTTATTATGTTTCTATACTGTTACATGTATATATATATTATTTATTTTCAATTTTATTTGAGAGAGAGGGAGAGAGAGAGAGAGAATGAATCTCCCATTTGCTGGTTCATTCTTGAAGCCAGGAGCCTAGAACTCCATCCTGGACATCCATGTGGGTAGCAGTGATCTAAGTACTTGAGACGTTATCAGAAATAATGTACAAATTATCAGAAACAAATTATCAGAAAAATACAAATATCAGATACCTGGAACTGGAAGCAGATCCATGTTTAAATCAGGAATTCTGACAGAAGCTGCAAGCATTCCGATTGGTTCCACTGAGCCAAACACCCACCCATACTCAATATAGTTTAAATGTTTAGACATAGATTAAGAAATCATTGCTTTTTTAAATGTATGAGAAAATAAGTACCAGAGTTCCAAAAATTTGTGACCTTTGGGGGAAATCATGATAAAAATCACTACAATTTTAAAAACTGTAAAAGTCGAATCAGAAATTTATATACAAAGTGTTATACCCTATCCTAATGATTCGGCAGCTCTTTGTTTAAAGAAAGAGGGTTGCTGAATATTCTGAAGATAAAAAAGATATTGAATAATTTATATTCCTTTCATTTTGGGCCCCTTACATTTTTAAAGCAGTGATTTTGCTGCATTTGGAAAGACCAATGACACTCCCAGCTAAAACTGGACTTTAAATAAGTCAATATTAAGGAGGTAAGTGGATCTACTGAGTCCCTTCAGAAAAAATAAAACTATAGATCATATTGATTGTGAAAATTCTTAAGGGTAAATGAAGAGCAGGACAGCAAACCTATACATTTAGTGCAGATTCTTGCCTCTAGTTAGAATACAGAAATATCCTAACAACTTGGTTTCTGCAAGGTCATGGCGGAGCAGGGATCTGTCTATAAAATTCCTCCTGAATCAGTCAGGGTTACAGAGTCAGCTGTAAGTACCATTGGGAAGCCAACGACGTCTATCCTTTGTGCTGTATGCGCCACACAGGAGTATATCTTTCTTCACCAGAGTTCTTGCCTCTGCTCTGTGCCCACGGTGCCAGCCTGTCCTGTATCAGAACACGCTACCCCCATCCCAGGTGTGCGGTGTGAGGGCTGATTCATCATGGATCATGCTGAATTTCTGGTCGGAGCTCAGTCTAATTTTCCAATTATCAATCCATCTGAAGAACTACTTTGCCCTTTAGAAAAAATTACAGTGGCTGATGGGGCACGAAAACTGATTATGGAGCTTCCCTCCAGGCAGCCGACTCAGAGCCCCGTCAGAGGCCCTGAGTAACATAGCAGAATGCCTGTGGTGTTCAGAACTGCAGATGTTGTCCGATCTGGGAGGAAACTGTCTGAGTCAGGCAGGTGTTCTGAGTCAGCAACCACCCGTTCTGACTAGTCGTGCCAGTCACTGATGCGTGGAGTCTGTGTGGACAACTTTAATGACACCTAAGCAACATTCTATTGGATGTGCTGAAAGTGGTAAAAAGGGTGGAAGATCATTAAAATGTATTCCTCTGTCTACCTGAAATTTTAGCCTGGCTTGGTAACCATGGTTAATAACCATACCCATATATGGAAGCAAGCATTTAACCTAGCAGCTAAGACACCACATCCCACACTGCAATGCCTGGATTCAGGTCCCAGCTCCATCTCCTGACTCTACTTCCTGCCAAAGCAGACTCAGGGAGCAGCAATGACAGCTCAAGTCCTTGGGCTTCTGCCACCCATGAAGGAGACATGGATGGAGTTGCTGGCTCCTGCCTCTGGCCCCAGCCTGGCATAGGCTACAAAGCTATTTGGGTAGTGAGCCAGTGGATAGGAGTTCTCTCTCTCTCTCAGATAAATTTTTTAAATTTAAAAATAATAATGTGCTATACACATGTATACTTCAAAATAGTTCATGGAAAAAATGAAATTAAAAGGTAAGTTTATTTTGGCATAAAGAATTTTTGAGGTCCAACTTTTTTCATAATATACACTTTCTATGAACTTTCTGAAGACTCCTCATATCAAAATTGCTAAGACAGTAGGCTTTTTTTTTTATGACAGGCAGAGTGGATAGTGAGAGAGAGAGACAGAGAGAAAGGTCTTCTTTTTGCCGTTGGTTCACCCTCCAATGGCCGCCGGGGCCGGCGCACCACGCTGATCCGAAGGCAGGAGCCAGGTGCTTCTCCTGGTCTCCCATGCGGGTGCAGGGCCCAAGCACTTGGGCCATCCTCCACTGCACTCCCTGGCCACAGCAGAGAGCTGGCCTGGAAGAGAGGCAACCGGGACAGAATCCGGCGCACGGACCGGGACTAGAACCCCGTGTGCCTAAGCCGAAAGGCGGAGGATTAGCCTAGTGAGCTGTGGCACCAGCCAACAGTAGGCTTTAAATGTCTTCACCCCTCCCCCCCCCAAAAAAAAAAAATGAGAATCTGTAGGTGAGGTGATGATTAGGTTGATTGAATCATTCCACAATGCAGACAAGTTCAAAACATCACACTATTCCCCATAAACATATACCAGTCTTACTTGTCAATTAATTTTTAAAAAAAAATTTTTAAATGAAAGATGAGAAAAAGAAACAAGAAATAGTAAAGAAACCCAGAATCTGAGCTCATGAAAGTGCCTAAAGGATTCTATAGAAAGAGGATTTTCAATATTCAACAGGTCACCTGCCCCCAAGCTAAGGTATGGCCTTCTTTCTGTTACCTCTCATTCTCAGTAATGTTTCAGCTCATACCTGTGAGGTGCTTGATGGTCCTCATTGGAAGCAACTCAGTGAATAAAAGAATGAGAATTCTTAAATTTCTAAATGAGTCATTTCCTACAGGTCTACTGCAAAATCGGAGACTGTAACCAGAGAAGATTAGGAAAAATGCAAGATACTTTTCTACCTAGGGGCCCTATAAGCTTCTTCTAGTTCTGATCTTCTACTACCAGTGGAAAGGGGCTCTAGCCAATCTCATCTGATTTTCCAAAAGCAAGCTATATCAAAGAAGGTGTGGGCTACAGAAGCTAAGGTGAATTACTGGTGTCATCTGTGTTCAAGATTATTGAGTTCTGGCAGGACCAAGATTTTTCCTAGGCAAGTTACTGGTCCCAAACTTCTTTGTTCCTAGTCATTTCACTTATTTGGACTTTGTGTAACGATTATCTGTTGAATAACTGAAAGTCCCTTGTCCTGGGCCGGTGTTGTGGCAGAATGGGATAAGCCGCTGCTTGTGACTCCGGCACCCCATGTTGAGTGCTGGTTGGAGTCCCCGCTACTCAACTTCAGAACTTCCTGTTAATGCACCTGAGAAGGCAGAAGAAGAAGAGTCGCTGTCACTCATGTTGGAGACCAGGATAGAGTTCCTAGCTCCTGTCTTTGGTCTGGCCCAGGCCTAATTGTTGTGGCCATTTAAGGAATCAAACAGTGGATAGGAAACCTCTCTCTCTCTCCCACTCTCTGTGTTGCTCTGCCTTTCAAATGAATGAATCGAGAGAGAGAGAGAGAGAGAGAGAGAGAGAGAGAGAAGGAAGAAAGAAAAGAAAGAGGGAGGAAGGAAGCAAGCAAGCAATCTGGCCAGTGTTGTGGCTCAGTGCCAGCATCCCACATGGACGTTGGTTTGAGTCCTGGCTGCTCTACTTTTGATCCAACTCATTGCTAATGTGCCTGGGAAAGCAGCAGGAGATGATCTAGGTACTTGGGCCCCTGCATCATGTGGGAAAGCTAGAAGAAGCTGGCTCCTGGCTTTGGCCTGGCCCACCCCCACCCCCAACCCCCTGCAGTTGGGGCCATTTGGGGAGTGAAGGCAGGATGAACAGGATAGAAGTCTGGTCTGATAGTCCATTCCCCATTTCCACTCCAAGTAATTGTCCCAAATGGAAATACTCTCTTCTTAAGGCTTTAAAATTTCTCCTCCTGGTGCATCAACCACAAACCTGAGTCTGCCCAGTCGCTCGAAAGGCCCACTGATGGTGGTTGGTGGCACCAGAGAGGCCAGGGACAGCAGCACTGGCGGAGGGACTGACCCGGTTTTCTGGGATGCTGGGTGGGTGCCACACACCAGGCCACCCCAATGGCTCTCTTTTTAAATAAAGATTTACCTATTTATTTGAAAGGCAGTGTGCTACAGAGAGAGAGGAGAGAGACACAGAGAGAGGTCAGCCTGCCTTCATTTCAGTCCTTCCACATCATTATTCCAGGTTTGAACTGTGCAGGAAAAACAACTGTCTTATGCAGACTACAGTTCAATGCATTTGTAAATACTGCACCTACCAAGGGATTCAACGCTGAGAGAATTAAGGTAACCTTGGGAAATTCTACAATAGTCACTTGTCACTTCTGGGATATAGATGGACAGGAGAAATTAAGGCCACTGTGAAGTCTTATACAAGACACACAGATGGCATTGTGTTTGTTGTGGACTCAGTTGATGTTGAAAAGGATGGAAGAAGCAAAAACTGAACTTCATAGAATAACAAGGACATCAGAAAAGCAAGGAGTCCCTACACTTACAGTTGCCAGCAAACAAGACCTGAAGAACTCACTGTCTCTCTCAGAAATTGAGAAATTGTTAGCAAAGAACGAATTGAGTTCATCAACTCTACGGCATTTGCCGCCTACCTGCGCAATCTAGGAGGTGGACTGAAGGAAGGACTTGAGAAACTGCATGATATGATCATTAAAAATTGATAAATGTTGTGACAACAGAAAACGAAAAGATGAATCCCAGTACCTTTTATATCTATATGGAGTAGGTTTCTGCAGGCTGATTTTGACAAATGGAGGTTCTACAGCCTGGTTTGCCTGTCTGCCCTCCTGTTTGCCATTTAAAGCTCTGTTTTGTTGAATAATCAGATGTCCAACTCTGTTGCCTTGTGGAAGAAGAACAAATGCAGTGCTTCTTAAAGTGGTCTCTTTCTCCCTTCCCCACAAATCTTT
This sequence comes from Sylvilagus floridanus, assembly GCA_949820135.1. Taxonomy (NCBI): domain Eukaryota; kingdom Metazoa; phylum Chordata; class Mammalia; order Lagomorpha; family Leporidae; genus Sylvilagus; species Sylvilagus floridanus. Next base: position 19,329,929 of record OX463244.1, read on the forward strand.
TGGTACTACCATTTTGGGAAACCAAGTAAGAATAGTAAACTGACCAAAAAATACTTGTGGAAATTGACCCAAAGTTAGTGAAATAAAACTTTGAAGAGTGTCTGCTTAGTGTTTTGTGCTCATATCCTTTTGGGAGAAGCCTTTATAAGGAAATTGCATTCAAGGCTGTGTACGTTAAGATGAAAAGCAAATGAATGGAAATGTTAAAGTAGATGAAGAAACCCAAGGTTATATTGGTTATATTGGTCACATTGGCCCAACCAGTCCTTTTTTGATGTAAGGAATGAGAAGGAAGTATTTGCTTTTTCAAAGTTTTGGCCAAATGATATTTTGATATTTTCTGGAATCTCATGCTATTCTAGATGATATTAAGATGGCCTAACTTTAATAAACAAGTAGATATTCCAGTGCAAGAATTAATTTTCCTAACTAAGCTTGTTCTGCTGTGTAGTCTCTTTAGAAATAGCTATGGATCTTTTTATACAGGTTTAAAACAACATTTTGGGGATGTAGGGCCACTATAGAAAATAGTTTATTGTCAGAAGCACTTTCACTTGAAGAACCTAAAATTGTTGACTCTCATGTAATAAATATAGGTATGTAGACTAATGAAAAATGTACATGGTTGGGAACAAATAGGGGTTTATGAAGAAATCAATTGATGAACTCAGCCAAAAGTTTGTAGTTACGATACATGGTCTCTAAACAATTCTGGTTGGAAGACACTTGTTCTATTAATATTAGCTGGCTGAAAGCAGATAAGATTTTTCAAATATTTTGGTATTTTGGAGGAGCAAAAAAGCACTATAAACAACACCTGATGCATTCTGGAATGAAAACATAAAAGATACCCTATATGTATTGTGAGCTTTAATGTTTTGTTTACAAGCTGAATGGTGTTCATGGGCCTTCCAGTCTTGATTATAGGAAGGAAGAATGGTACCACTGCAGATAAGAATTATGATGATGGGAAATGAGGGCAAAGTAGCAAAGCTGTTCTATGAAAATTCACTGGTACTGTTTACATTGTAATGAAAAACAAATAGCTAAACCACCAGATAGAAAGACCGTTAATTCTTACCTACAGAGACTTCCTATAATATATATTAATAGATAGGCATATTTGCTATTTGTAAAGACAACAGCTATTTGTTTGGAAAAATCACCAAAAGAAATGCACTTTGTTAGCTAAGTTGGTTAATTGTGTGGGTTTTTTGTTGTTGTTTTTTGTTTTGTTTTTAGTGTCGTAACTGAGTTTTGGTACCTTGATTTTTGTCACATACAAAATAAAGTAGCTTCCTGCGAGACTTTCATATGTTAAATGTGCCTACACACTAGTCATGGTCACTTACAATGTTTATATGTATAGAAACACAAACGCTAACTACCAATAAACTAAAAAAGAGAGAGAGAGAAAGAGGGAGAGAGAGAGAGAAAGAAAGAGAGAGAGAGAAAGGAAGGAAGGAAGGAAGGAAGGAAGGAAGGAAGGAAGGAAGGAAGGAAGGAAGGAAGGAAGGAAAGAAGGAAGGTCCTTTCCCCCTTCAGGAATTCTGCCCTTCCCCTGGAATTCTTTCCCATGGCTATTTGGGCGTCTAGCACAGTCTCATCCTTAAGTCTAACCCCAATTCTGACATTTCAGTTGCTCTTCTTAAGACTTTCTCTAGTGCAGGCCCTGGTCCCAGTGTCTCAGCCCCTTTTCTGTCACTAATGAAACAATACCACCTGCTGGAGAAGTTATGGAGAAAAGAGGCTTCTTTTGGCTCTTGGTTCTGGCCCAGTGTTGTGGGGTTGCATCTAGTGATGGCATTCTTGCTGGCAGAGTCCTGAGGAGGCACACAGAACAACACATGGCAAGAGACAGAGAGTGTAAGAGAGACATAGCCAAACTGGCTTTTAGAGCAGAGACCCACTAAGGGATGGCACACTGACCCGTTAAATCTATTCACTACATGGATATGTTAATCAGAGCCCTAACTACCTTTTCAATGTCCTACCACTTAATATCTCACAATGTGGATTGAAATCAATCAGGAATCTCAGAGGAGTTCAAATAATATTCATTCTGTATCATACAATACTCTCTTAGGCATCACCCTGCTAATTTTATTTATAGCAATATTCACAATCTGTAATTATCTCATTTCTTTCTTTATTCTTTCATGAACATCTGTGTGCTAGGTTTTCATTACTACAACTAAAACACCTGAGAGAAGCTTTGAAGGATGCAGGTTTATTTAGGCTATGTTTGGGAAGTCCACAGTTGGAGACCAGGTGGCTCCATTGGTCTGATGTCTGATGAGGGCAGTAGAGGGTGGAACACTTGTGAGAAAGAATCAAGGCAAGAAACAAGAGAGAATGGCTGGACCTGACCCAGGCTGACCTAAGCAGCTCTCTGGCAAGAATTCCTTCCAAAAAACATTCCTCCAGTGACCCAAGGACCTCCACTAAGCCCATCTCCCAATCACCATAATTGCATTAAGTATCCACCCTTTTAGTATCAGTAACTTTTGACTTGGGAGTTTGAACATACGTATGAATTGGAGAGCCAATTTCTGCACAAACCATTAACAGTCTGTCATGAATTATCTGAGAGCAAGAGCATGGTCATGGCTGTCTACAGCTGACTGCAGAAGTCATTCAGAATTCTATTGAAATGATAACGACCCAATCTCAGTTGTTCCAGCTATATTGGGGTTTTCTGCCCAGTACACAAAGTAATAATGACCAGATACCCAGGCAGTCATTTTTGAGGGCAAATAGTTTTGCTTACTTGCTAGGTTTGCACTTACCTCTTAGGCTTGTGTGGTGTGACACTTAACCCAACAGTATGAATCTCACCAGTTATCAGTGCAGGTGTTTGTAAATAGTGCAACATAACAAGTCCATAAGCAGAGGTCCATATTCACACCAGCCAAGAGGTACACAGTTGCAAGAGGGTGGCAAAGATCTTCCTTCTGCATATCCCCCAGTGATTCTCCATGGTCTTTGGCTTTAGTTTTTTCTGGTATACTCACATTTTCTTTTCCCTTTTTGTTGTAAAGGAAAAAAATTTGTTCAATCAAAAGGTTTGTTAGTCTTAAAATTGATTTAATTTTGTTCCAAACTTCCATAACTACAGTTTTTTTTTTATGAATGAAACTGATATTTGCAAGTTAGGATGTTTACCACTTGACATGTTTATATAAATTGACCTACAAAGCTCAGCATGTGCACACAAAAGTCTCCTAATAACTAGCGAAGCTTCTGCTGTTAAAATGTCAATTTCTCCTCTTCTAAATGCTGTGATGTTTTCAATTCATGGAAAATTAGGTTTTAATGATGTTATTAAGATTCTGGATAATGTCATCATAAAAAAATCTGGCTTCCTTCAAATTCTCTTTAAGATAAAGTTATGACTTTGAAGCATATATTCATTTCCCTAAGAGTATAACATTTCTTGATAAAAGAAAACTTTTTTGTTTGAAAACAACTTGCTGCTTCAGTTTCTCATATGGTTGTTGAATAATCTGCTTCAATCTTCTATCAAAATGTCAGGTGAAAAAAAAAATCTTGTGCACAAGCAACATTTTATTGTGTGTATATATATGTGTGTGTGCTTGAGTGAGTGTGTGAAGTGTCACATAATCAGTTAGGAAAAGTGAATTTGTGGGTATTTTTTAAACAAATCACTCTGGAAGTAAAAAGCAAAATATTAAAGACAGAATAACCCATGTAAACTAATATAAAATGTGATCTCTGCTCCACCTAAGGTAGCTACAGATGGTCCCATTTTCACAACTGTACTTACAATTTTTTGATTTCATGATAATATTAAGGTAATTTGCATGCAGTAGCAACTATACCTATTTGAACTTTGATTGTTTCTTGGGCTACCAATATACAGTAGAATACTCTCTTGTGATGTTGAGCAACAGAGCGCCCACAACTCACAGTAATCACAAGCTGAAACCACTGATGCTCTACTGCATAGTGTTGCTAAGCTAGGATGATCAGTAGGTTGGAGGTAGTCAATATACTTTCAGAGTAGGCATTCAGCCTACTGTTTAAGACAGCAGTGTTATACCAGTGCCTAGGTTCAATTTCCAGCTCCAACTCCTGACTCCAGTTTCCTGTTAATGCACAGTCTTGGAAGCAGCCATGATGGCTCGAGAAACTGGGTTCCTTACACCCATGTGGGAGAATCTGGATTGAGTTCCTAGCTCCTAACTTTGGCTCTTGCACAGCCACAGCCATCAAGGACAGTTGGAGAGTGAACTAACAGATGGCAGCTCGCTCTCTCTTTCTGCCTCTCTCTCTCAAAAATAAAGAAAGGTTTAATATTTAATGCATTTTTTACTTATGATATTTTCTACCTATGATGCGCTTACCAGGATGTACCCCCATAGTAAATTAAGGAGCGTCTGCATCTGGGATGCTCCTTAACTTACTATAGGTCTATGTCCTGATAATTTAGTATTTTTATCAGAACCAATTCATCTTATGCTTTTCTTTATGATGTTTCCTCTTTTTCCCTCCCACTATGGATTAGCAATTAATTTCTCTGTCTTCCCTTACGACTTGATATATCTACAGTTACCACATTAGATGTTCATATATCTGTCTTTCCCCCTTCCCATCTCCCAACCTGCTTCAGGACAGGAATCATCTCTTATTCATTTTTGCTTTCCTAGTACAGAGACGCATTCTAGCACATTCTGACCCATGTAAACACTCAAAGGTTGTCTGAACTATTTGCTAAGTATTTAAATCTACCAATCCATGTTTCTATTTTGGCTTGATTTTTCCAATTATTATCAACAAAAGAAAAAATCATTACATAATACAGACTGTCAGGTAGTTTTGGATCATTTAAATAATGGTCAAAACAATGGAAATCATAGAATACATTTCAAATATATTCAAATACATCTATGCATTTGAAAAATCCTTATTGATTTACTGTCTTATATTATCTGGGTGTATTGTTGAATCGAATAGCCACATCTCCCATCTTCTCCTTAAAACAGAGGGCCAGATGTTGTGGTGCAGTGGCTTAAGCTGCTACTTGGGAGGCCCACATTTCATATTGGAGGGCCTGGTTAGAGTCCTGGACACTGTGCCTCCAACCCAGCTTCTTGTTAATGTGGCTAGGAGACAGCAGATTATAACCCAAGTACCTGAATTCCTGCCACCTCTGTGGGAGACTTGGATGGAACTGCTGGCTGCTGGCTTCAGCCTGGTCCAGCTCTGGCTGTGTGGGCATTTGGGGAATGGACCAGTGAATGGAAGATACCACTTTCTCTTGGTCTCTCCTCCTCTCTCTGTCACTCTGCCTTTAAATTGATTTAATAAATAAATCTTTTTTAAAAACCATGGGGGAAAGCATATGAGTTATTTTGAGAACAAAAGAAAAATACCAAGGTTGCTTATGCCTTGATAATTCTTACTAACTTAAATAATTCATATTCTGTGTGATTAAGTCTCTGAACCAAGATTACACTGGGAAATCAAATGAAGAAAAGCATGTTTGCTGAAAGCCCTGGTGAAAACTTTAGGATGAGGATAAATCTACACCAGGAAATGATGCTTCTGTTATTAGCAACCACATTTTATAATCAAACAAAATCATAGATCAGATAAGCTAGCTCACTTATAACTTGTCTCTCAACCTTGGTTCAAAATGAAATTTTCATCTCTCTGGTACAAAAGGGTTACTGTATAAAGCCCAGTTCTTTGCTGAAGTCAGATGTAAATATATGTGTGTGCATGTTATTTTTACTGATGTTCCTTTACTATTGATTGCATTGCACTATAAATGATGCTCATGAAAACTAGGGATAAGGGGTTAGCAACAGTGCTATGAGGTTTGTGATGGTCATGCAAACTGACTGTCTTTGCAGCCAGGATAATTATCATGCACAGAATCAGTCCATACGATTGCTATGTACTTCCCAGCATCATCATACTTACCAAACATATAAAACACGTGTGCTCCCATTTTGCATAGGTATGAATGTGTACCAATATGTCTTTTTCCAAATGTCTATTCAATAATTTCACCAACCTCTGAAAATTCTCCTACATGAAATTACATACATCCTTAAATTAAAATTAATATTTAAAATTCTAACATATACTAGAATGAAATAATTTAAGATAGACTTAGATGAAGAATAGACAAAAAAATAAAAACTGAAATTTAGATAGTTGAAAAAATTTTTCCTTGGTGATCTTAATAAAACAGTATTACTTAATAAAACAGTATTTATGGAGAAAATAAAAACTAAAACTCCAAAGCACTGTAAATGCGACAAAGGGATTTGTGTCTTGTCAGTACATAGAAAACAACAAGGTTACCACAGTGAATGAAGGACAGCTAACATCTGTGGACACATTTTTCCCCAGAAGGCTTACTCATGCAAAATTTCAATTCCACATTAAGATGTTCCATATCATGTATTAAAATGTTGGGGGGTGGGGTGCTGTGGCACAGTAGGTTAATCCTCTCTCTGCGGCACCGATATCCCATATGGGATGGAGACCCAGCTGCTCCTCTTTCAGTCCATCTCTCTGCTATGGCCTGGGAAAGCAGTAGAAGATGGCCCAAGTCGTTGGGCCCTTGCACCAGCATGCGAGACCCGGAAGAAGCTCCTGGCTCCTGGCTTCAGATCAGTGCAGCTCCAGCCGTTGTGGCCATTTGGGGAGTGAACCAACAGATGGAAGACCTCTCTCTCTGTCTCTCCCTCTGTCTATAACTCTAACTCTCAAATAAATAAATAAAATCTTTAAAAAAAAAAGTAGAGGGGAGCCAGAATTTTGGTGCAGCAAGTTGAGCGCCTGCTCGTGACACCAACATCCCCTATCCCAGTGCTACCTCTAGGCCCTGCTGCTCTGTTTCTGATTCAGCTCCCTGCTAGAACGCCTGAAAAGGCAGTAGATGACAGCCCAAGTGCTTGGGCCCCAGCCACCCACTGGGAGACATGGATGGAGTTCCTGGACTCTGGCTGTGGTCTGATCCAGCCCTAGCAGTTGGTTCATTTGGGGACTGAACAGGAAGATACATATTTTCTTTCTCTCACCCCTTCCCTCCGGATGTTCTGTCTTTCAAATAACTAAATTAATAAAGCTTTTTTAAGTTAAAATGTCAAAATTTTTAGACTATAATGCCTCATATATTTCAATTTTTCTACTTCAGAGTAAGAAATGCTTATTTCTTTTTTTTTTTAATTTTTTTTTTTGCTTTTATTTAAAGAATATAAATTTCCAAAGTATAGCTTATGGATTCCAATGGCTCCCCCCCTCACAAAGAAATGCTTATTTCTATCAGGGAAACTACCTGTTGCATAGTCTATCCCTGCAAAGGTAGTACTGGTTTGCAACATCGTAACATGCAATAATTTTATTTGCCTAATCTTCCCCTGCAGACTAGTCCTTACAGACAACAACATTCAAAGAAATATTGTAAATAAATAAGACAGGAAAAAATGAAGTGACAATTTTAACTACTAGTATATAATGTTCCTAAATTAAGCTCTCAAAAAATGGAAAGCAGCTTAAGACCTACTTTAGAAAGAAGTCATAATCATATGCAAAATATTACCAACTTGGATTCTGCTTATTAAAGTTTGAAGACTTTAATCTTGTGGCCTTTCTCAGATGTAGTATTCAAGACTTGATGCTTGTCTCATGCTATTTGTACACACATCAGTATGTGAAGAGATCAAAGCGAAGCCTGAAAGTAAACAGCAAATCATCAGAATGCGCTAATGCCTGGCAGGATCTTTTTCCAATTTGGGAACCAACACAAAATCCTTAACCAATAAGAGAGCTACTGTGAGCAAAGAAAAATTTTCTCTACTTCTATTCAATATTATACTGGAAATCCTAACAAGAACAACTGGTGCATATAATTATGAGGAAAAATACAAAACAATTCCTGCTTGTGCACAACATAATCTTTTTACATGGAAAATCCTAAGGAATCCAAACACACACAAAAATTCCTAGAACTATTAAGTGAATTTAGCGAGGGTCACAAGATAGCAAGGGTCAGCATATTAAACCCAATCATATTCCCCAAAACTACCAACAAACAACAGGCAACCCAAAATAACTTTTAAACATATATTTACAATTGCTGCAGAAAAAAGTGACACCTATGTTCATGGATTGTAAGACCCAATATAGTCAAGATACCAGTTCTCTCCAAGAGAATGTAAAGAGAAATTCCAATTTTATAGACATAGGCAAACTGATTATAGAGTTCTTATGAACAAGCAAACTTAAAGCAATTTAAGGAGGCAGCACTGTGGCTCAGCAGGTTAAATCTATGGCCTGCAGTACTGGCATCCCATATGGGCACCAGTTCTATGCCCGGTTGCTCCACTTCCAGTTCAGCTCCCTGCTAGTGTACCTGGGAAAGCAGCAGAGGATGGCCCAAGTGCTTGGGCCCCTGCACTCATAGGGGAGACCTGGAAGAAGCTCATAGCTCCTAGCTTCAGCCACCCCAGCCCTGGTTATTGTAGACATTTGGGGAATGAGCCAGCAGATAGAAGATCTCTGTTTCTCCCTTCTCTCTCTGTAACACAACCTTTCAAATAAATATTTTTTCAAAAAAGCAATTTAAAAAAATGAAACTGGAGGAATCATAAATCTTGGCCCAACAATATGCAATATTTGTGGAAAGATAGACACACAGTTCAGTGGAACAGTATAAAGAAACAGATCCTCACATACAAAATCAGTTGATATTTTTTCCCTAAAAGTTCTCTGTGCTATCCCCATTCACCCTTCTCCCCTCAATCCCTAGCAGCCACTGATTTTTTGACTGTCTTCCTTCTTCTGGCTTTTCAAGAATATCCTATAGTTGGACTCAACAGTACATAGCCTTTAAAAACCTGCTTCTCTAACTTATTAGTATGCACTGACACTTCCCCCATATCTTTTCATGGTTTGATAGCTCATTTCTTTTTAGTATTTGAATAACTTTCCATTTTCTAGATACACCACGATTTATGAATCTACTCACTACTGAAAGACATTTTGATTGTTACCAGGTTTTGGAAATTGTGAATAAACTTGCCATGCACATCTGTATAAATATTTTTATGTGGACATAAGTTTCCAACTCATTTGGATAAGTACCAAGAAATACAACTGTTAGATTTCACTGTAGGATATGTTTAGTTTTACAAGAAACTGTCAACTGTCTCTCAAAGTTGCTGTACTATTTTGCAATTAAACAAGCATACCAATTCTCTGCATCCTCACCAGTATTTGATGTTGTCAGTGTTCTGGATTTTTGCAATTTTAATAGGTGTGCAACAGCACTTATTTTTTGCAATTTCCTAAATGACTTCTTCCAGAAGCTTGTTTTCTGTCTTTCTATCTTCTTTGTTAAGGTATCTTTTCAGGTCTTTACCCATTTTATTAAATTGAATCGCTTAGTTTCTTTTCCATTATTTACATATTATGAATAATAGTCCTTTATCACAAATATCTTTTGCAATATTTTTCCCCAGTCTGCAACTTACCTTACTGTTCACTTGAAACACTTGATTTTTTTTTATGAAGGCACAGAAGCAATTAATGAAGAAAAAATCATCTTTTCTACAAATGTTTGGAAAAAACTAAACATATATAAACAAAAAGAACCCCAACTTAAGCCTCATCTTCACATAAAAATTAATTTCAAATGAATCACAGATCTAAACTTAAAAATGGAAAATGTTTCAAAAATAGGAGGAAATCTTGTTATCTTGCTGAAGCATAAAAACTCTTTAGACATTACATTAAAAACACGATCGCTACAAAAATTCATAAATCAGATTTCAGAAAAATTAAAATTTTTGTTCTGTGAAAGATATTATTAAGGGAATAAAAAGACAAGTTACAGGCCGGCGCCGTGGCTCAACAGGCTAATCCTCCGCCTTGCGGCGCCGGCACACCGGGTTCTAGTCCCGGTCGGGGCGCCAGATTCTGTCCCGGTTGCCCCTCTTCCAGGCCAGCCCTCTGCTGTGGCCCAGGAGTGCAGTGGAGGATGGCCCAGGTGCTTGGGCCCTGCACCCATGGGAGACCAGGATAAGCACCTAGCAGCTGGCTCCTGCCATCGGATGAGCGCGGTGCGCCGTCCTCAGGGCGCTGTCCGCGGCAGCCATTGGAGGGTGAACCAACGGCAAAGGAAGACCTTTCTCTCTGTCTCTCTCTCTCACTGTCCACTCTGCCTGTCAAAAATAAAAAAAATAATAAAATAAAATAAAAAAAAGACAAGTTACATACTTGAAGAAACTGTTTGCAAATTACATCTCTAACAAGGACTTACACCCAGAATGCATGAAGAACCTTCCAAACTCAGTATGAAAATAAACAATCCAATTAAAAAACAGACAAAGCCTCGAACGGACTCTCTACCAAAGAAGGTATACAGAAGACTTAGAAGAAAACAAAAAAGATGTACAAAATGATCATTAGCTTTGGGGAAATGCAAATTCAAATTTTGTCAGTTATCACCACATGCCTATCAGAATGGCTAAAAATAAACAATACTGAAAATACTAAGTTCTAAGGCATTTACTAAGGCTACAGAGCATCTGGAACGCTTGTATGGGGCCGGCAGGAACGTGGAATGGGGAAGGCACCCTGGAAAATGACTCAGCAGCTTCCTATGAAGTTCCCTACACTCACCACTTGATCAAGCAATGCCACTCCTTGCAGTCCCCCTCTGCCCAGAATTGAAAGCTTATGTTCACACAAAAACCTGTTCATAATTTTGTAGCAGTCCTACTGATACTTGCCAAAAATTGGAAACAACCCAAATGGCCTTCAAATAAATAATGAACAAATTGTGTTTCATTCACTGGATGGAGTACTGCTTAATAATAAAAAAGAATGCACTATTTATTTATGCAACAATTTGGATACATTTCAAAGACATGTCCAAGGAAAGAAGTCCGTCCTGAAAGTTTACACACATCTATAAAATTTTTTTTTTTGACAGGCAGAGTGGACAGTGAGAGAGAGAGACAGAGAGAAAGGTCTTCCTTTTTGCCATTGGTTCACCCTCCAATGGCTGCCGCGGACGGCGCGCTGCGGACGGCGCACCCGGCGCACCGCGCTCATCCGATGGCAGGAGCCAGGTGCTTTTTCCTGGTCTCCCCATGGAGTGCAGGGCCCAAGCACTAGGGCCATCCTCCACTGCATTCCCAGGCCACAGCGACCAGGACTAGAACCCGGTGTGTCGGCGCCGCAAGGCGGAGGATTAGCCTGTTGAGCCACGGCGCTGACAAAGCTTTAGTGACAGCAGGCAGATTAGCATTTGCCAAGGGTTGAGAGGAGGGAGGGACATGAAAGCTCTCGCTATTAAGAGAAAGCAAGAGGATGACTTTTAGGTTGATAGACCTGTTTTATCCAGATTATACTGTAGTAACACAAATTTGTTCACGTGTTAAAGCTTTTCAAACTGTACATCAAAAATCGTACCCTATGTTAACTTAAAACTTAAAATTTTGGGGGCCAGTGCTGTGGTGTAGTAGGTTAAGCCTCTGCCTATGGTGCTGGCATCCCATTTGGGCACGGGTTCAAGTCCCAGCTTCTCCACTTCTGATCCAGCTCTCTGCTAACAGCCTGAGAAAGCAGTGGAAAATGGCCCAAGTGCTTGGGCCCCTACACCCATGTGGAAGACCCGGAAGAAGCTCCTGGCTTCTGGCTTCATCATGGCCCAGCCCAGGCTGTTGTGGCCATTTGAGGAGTGAACCAGCAGATGGAAGATCTCTCTCTCTCTCTCTCTCTCTCTCTCTCTCTCCCTCTTTCTCTGTAACTCTGCCTCTCAAATAAATAGATCTTTTTTAAAAAAATTTTTTTTGGAAAACCAAACTATTTTAGAAATAGCAATATATGTGAACCACTCTAAGATAACTTCACCCTAGGATGCTTCTCTGAAAAGTATATTTCTTTCTTTCATATTCTTATTCTTGGCTTTTTTTCCCTGTCGTTATTACTTGTGGTGTCATTTGCTCTTGTGTTCCTTTAAGACTCTTTATTCTTATGTTTTAAGGAAAACTGAGACTATGACACCAGGGCAGCATTCTTCAAACTTATGCACATGGAAATCCGATTTCTTATCCTAACAGTCTCAAGCAAGAGTCCTAGACTAGGTCTGTAGGAACCACCATGGAATGCCACGTGAGTGCTCACTGAGCTCTCTGAAAAAGCGCATTAGCGGCATTTGCAGTAAAAAGTGGGTGCTCTTTTAGTACTTGGCGTCACTCCTTGAAATATCTCAACCAAGCTGGAAATTTGTAGAGCATAAAATTAGTTGGAAGCATTTCAGTGATTACAGTATAGAAGGTTCTCTTAGATTTAGACACTTGGCCATATTTGAGTAAATCCCAGCTATTTGTTGGAGTTTTGATTTTTGAAGGCAACTTTTTTAAGAGTAGTGGAAGTTTGATACAGACATCCTCCACAACTCTCGCAAAAAATTAGGTCAACTCTTTTCACAAAAAAGTATAGTCACAGTTTGTATTTCCCATAATACTGCAACCCCAAAGTAACAGATAGGCAGCAATATTAAAAAAAATAAAATAAAGCTACAACTATTTGCAAGGGGTTTGCTTAAATATTTAAATAATACTCTGAGCCCTTGAAAATGGAAATGTGGGTGTGGATGTGCCTGCATGTGCTGGGTGTACTAGCATAATATAATAAATATAAGGCATATGTATATGTCTATATACACTTGCATGTGTAAATGTATTTCCAAAAATTGTGAGAAAATGGAATTAAAAGAAAAGTTCACTCTGGTGCAAAAAAATTTGAAATCTATGCATATGAGGGCTCTTCGAAAAGTTCATGGAAACGCATATAATGAAGAAACTATTCACGGATTTCAAAGTGTTTTTGTATGCATGCATGTGCTAACATGAAATACGCACTATGTACTAGGCATATGCTAACCGTTTTCTTGTATCTTCTTTCTTAAAATGATTTGCTTATTTACTTGAAAGGCAAAATTACACACACACACACACAGAGACAGAAAGAGAGAGAGAGAAAGGAGGGAAAGACCGTCCATCTGCTGGCTGACTCCCCATGTGGTCTCAAGGGCCAGGCTGAAGCCAGCAGCCAGGAGCTTCTTCCAGGTTTCCCACGTGGGTGACGGGGGCCCAACCACTTTCTCAGGCCACTCTGCAGCGAGCTGGATTAGAAGTGGAGCAGCCAGCACCACAGACAGTGCTTTACCTGCTATATCACAATGCCAGTCCCTCTTGTTTCTTCTTGACAGGAGGACATATTACATTACCACTTTACAAATCATAAAATCAAAGGGCCCAGAGAACCTAATTTTCTTGCCCGAGCAGAAAGTTCTAAAGCATGTAGAACCCAAATAAAATACATTTAATCTTCTGAATACATTTAAATACATTTAATCTTCTAAAAGTAGTATTACAACTCCAATAACAATAAATGAATCATTAATGTTTGCCCCAAAGCTTCTCTGAAGACAAAAATCATTCTTGGGAAAAATAAACACTATTTGGTTCAATTTTCTTGATTTAACATTGAAATGCAATTATGTTATATAATTTACCACTCTCTGTTTGTGAGCAAAAGGGCAAGGATTCCACAGACTATATGTGGTTTTTTTGTGCAACTTCTTATAAATCTATAATCATTTCAAAATAAAAAATTAAAATAAATAAACTTCACTGCGTCCAAATGTTAGAAGGCTTTTCAGAGCTGAAGTATGGAGAACTCCCTTCACCTTTAATTCTCTCTCTATCCCAAACCACAACTGAGAAAGAGCTCTGAAAGAGTAGAGAAATCTCACATCTGTGTTTGTGTGTGAGGAAGTGTAGACAGAAGACCAATAACAGTCCTTGTCCTTGGTGCTACTGAATTGTTGGAGCTGTTAGGATGCTTCATTCACAGCTAATGAAAGACTCCACGCAAGCTAGTTTAAATGATAAAGTCTATGCATTGGCTCATAAAGTCCAAAAGAAATTTAGGCTCAGAACACCAATCCATTTTTCTATAGTTCCCTGAGTGTGACTGACCGTGGTATGTCATTTTTATCCTGAGGTTGAATTTCCTTGTGATCACAAAGTATTTGCAGCAGTTCCAGGTCATATCAACACACTATACCACCCAGAACACAAAATAACTTCTTTTTTTAAGAGTTATTTTATTTATTTGAAAGACAGAGATACAGAGAGAGGTAGAGACAGAGAGAGAGAGAGGTCTTCCACCCACTGGTTCACTCCTCAGATGGCTGCAATGGCTGGAGCTGGGGCGACCTAAAGCCAGGAGCCAGGAGCTTCCTCCAGGTCTCTCACGTGGGTTCAGGGGCCCAAGAACTTGAGCCATCTTCCACTGCTTTCCCAGGCCATAGCAGAGAGCTGTATGGGAAGTAGAGCAGCTGGAACTAGAACCAGCGCCCACATGGGATGCCGGTGCTTCAGGCCAGGGCTTGAACCCGATGCACCACAGCTCCAGCCCCTACAAAATAACTTCTTTTCCTCCAATTTTGAATAAATGCTAACAATTGCACTTTGATTAGCACCACTCATGTCCTGACACTCATGAACCAATTACTGGAACTTGGAAGATGGGACTGCAACACGGACTCAAGTACAGCCCAGTTTTGAAGCAGGAGGTCTATCAGTTATCTAGATTGGTTGCTGCTCTACCAAATAGGAGCAATGGAATCCATACTAGAGTGACAGCACTAATGTTGCATCTGACAAACTCATATTGAAGTAAAAGTTCACGGTGGTGCAGTGAGCTAAGCTGCCACCTGCCTTGCTGGCAGCCCATATCCAAGGGCCTGTACAAGTTCTAGCAGCTCCACTTCTGATCCAGCTTTTGGCTAATGTGCCTGGGAAGGTAGTGGAGGTTGGCCTCTGCCTGTCACGTGGGAGATCTGGATGGAGCTCCCAGAGCCTGACTTTGGCCTAGACCAGCTCTAGCAGTTGTGACCATTTGGTGAGTGAATCAGGGGATGGAAAATTTCTCTCTCTCTCTTTCTCTCTCTCTCTCTAACACTCTGCCCTTCACATAAATAAATAAATAAATCTTTACATAAGAGAAGTTGTGTATGTCTGACAACCATTCAGATAAAACCAGGAAAGTCTATTCCTTCAATCAAATAACAGATCGATTTAACCAAATATTCATAAGTAAGTTGAAAGATATTTTTCAATAAATCGATCCATCACTCACTTTTCAAAAATTGTTAGAGAATCAAATCATTGCTTCACTACTTTAACAATATGCCTTGGAAAAGAATAGATGTCCAAATATTGGTTAAATTTTATATGAATTATATATTTAGACTGTATTCATATTGGTCTAGTATCAAAAATTTTACTGCCGATTTTTTAAAATCAATCCAAGTACCAAGTAACAATATTTTTAAGAGTATTAGTCAATAACCAATTACCAACACAATTGCGTTTTGCCTACTCAGTGTAAATTCATCTAATTAAAAGGAGTTGGAGGAGGGGGAGTAGACAGGTATTTTCTTTGTTCAGCTTTGTTCAGCAAGTTGACAGGTAACTGATTCATTACTTCTGCCTCCTCCATTGTTGAGTTTACTTGTACTGTTAGAAAGTCAACTGGACGTTTTGGTCCTATAAACCCAAAATATGCATTCCAGCTGTTTGCCAGTAAATTAACTGCAATATCATGGGGCCATTTTTCAGAAGCAAATGTATAGTATGAAAATCACTGAACCAAACTGAAAGATAATAGCAGTTTCCCCTAAATTTTGAAAATCAACTTTAAAAATTTATCTTCTTTAACCATCTGGTCATGACTTAAGCTAAATGACTTAGCAGAAAAATAGTGTCACAATTCACTGACTTGAAAGAGAGGATAAATTTTTGTTTTAAATATCTTGCATTAATCTTATATTCAAAGGAAGCTAACAAACAAAATATTAGTGTCTCTCTTATATAAAAATGTTATAAATACTGAGTGCTATTTCTGATCTTTTAGACTATTTTCTGTATATTCTCATTTAATCTGTTTCATGATTCTTCTCTGCTAACCACATCAATCTTTTTGAAAAATAGCTTCATAAATACAAAAAGAGCTTTTCATTTTTGTTCTGATTTATCTTCTCACGATTAATTCACAGTTACCAGCTTCTTTTATTCTGATTACACTGCGCCATCCTCTACCTGCATCTAGTGAGCCTGTTTAGTGTAAAGGAGGGCACATTGCTGTGATGGTTTGGGTGACAGTTTGGATATCTGTCAAAGGACCGTGTATTCTGGCTTAGTTCTCAAAGTCTTATGTGAAGGGTTAATAAATTAACATGAATGGTTAATGGATAAGACAATTTAATTATGGCATCTAGGAGGTGAACCAGAGAGAAGTCTTTAGGTCACTGGGGCATGACCTTAGAAGGCAGTTCCCTTGAGTGTTGTTTACAAAAACCAAGTTGAATCTAGCAACTCTCTCTTCTTCCTGTCTTTCTATATGCGCATCCATCGGCACCTGCCCTGCCTTTATCCCATACCTGAGCCAATGGGGCTGCCAGATCCTGGACTGTGAAGCTCTAAAACTATAAACTTAAATAAACTTTTTCCTTGGTAAGTTAGCTCCTCTAAGGTATTTCAAAGTAATGAACTAATACAAAAATTATTTCTTTCATAGTTTTAGTATCAGCCTATCTGCAAATGATTTAGTATCCTTTTTCACAAATTCTCAGAAATAAATGTTGCTTTCTTTTTCTCTCAAGATTTACTCTTCCGAGATAGTTTTGAGATTTCCTGGAACAGAAAAAAAAAATTGCAAGTTATCTGACCTACAGAAAAAGAATATATGGTAATTGGGCAATGGTAGAACTATTCAAATGTAGGATTTTACCACATACGCATCTTTTTCTCTTTGATTTAAATGTAGTTCTAGTCTAAACCACAGTTTTTAAAAAGCTAATGCACTAAGCCAACATAAAGTTCTACAGCAGAACGGATCAGGAACACAACTTCCACCACCAAAGTCATTTCCTCTTTCTCTAAATATTCAGAGAGAATTACAATGCACGGTGTGCCCAAGGATAAAAAGATCTCATTTCCCAGAGGTCCATCCGAAATATTAATACCTCTTCTTGCTTATAACTTGAACTTTCACCTGCAAAACACACACCAAAAACATGCTGTTTTGCAAGCATGGCTTTGTCTTATATTCTCGAGGAGACAAATGCCAAGTAATTTAGTAATTACATGGCCACAGGACCTTTCATACATTTTTTTTCTACCGAAATAAATAACCAAACCAAACACAGAAGCTCCCAGAAAAGGAAAGCTCATGTTCCTTCTGTCTGAGGTCACCCAGGAGAAACATCTTTGCAGCTGGTCATCATGCGGAAAGCACATAGCTCATCTATATCCCATGTGCACACAATCTTTACGTCCAGTGCAGGGGGCTACCTCAGTAGCAATGCAATAACACGTCACATACTTACTTTCAGATCCAAAACCCCAGTCCTGCTTCTACCATCCTGTGATCTTGTTTTCTTCCAAATATAGGGAAGAGACAATTACAGTGCCAACCTCATGGGACTGTTCTGAAGATTAAGTGAGATAATATATCAAAAATGTGAAACGTAAGTCTTTATTTAAATTTCCAATCTCACCCTCTTTCAGCAAAGATCTAGAACAAGATATTTTTCTTTTAAGTCTCCCTGATCTATATGGAGAATGTTGAAGGAAATCTTCCAATGTCAATCTCAAAGTTTCATTTCAGCAAAAGACAGCCCCAGTATTGAAAATGCTACAATCATTTAGTGCAAAACTGAATCCTAATATTTTTCTTTAAAAACAGAACTTTATTTTTTTTTGACAGGCAGAGTTAGACAGTGAGAGAGAGAGGCAGAGAGAAAGGTCTTCCTTCCGTTGGTTCATCCCTCAAATGGCCACTACGGCCGGTGCGCTGCATTGATCTGATGCCAGGAGCCAGGTGTTTCCTCCTGGTCTCCCATGTGGGTGTAGGGCCCAAGCACTTGGGCCACAGAAGAAAGCTGGAGTGGAAGAGGAGCGACAGGGACAGAATCCGGTGCCCCAACTGGGACTAGAACCCAGTGTGCTGGTGCCACAGGCGGAGGATTAGCCAAGTGAGATGCAGCGACGGCCAAAAACTGAACTTTATAATAATACCCATCAAGTACTTACTCTTTGTCATGCACATTTGTTAGTCATTAATTTTTTTAGCAATCTATGAGAGAGGTGCTATGATTATCAATGCACATATTTTACAAATAAGAAAACTGGAAAACAGAGCACTTCATTTTTCCAAGCAACGAATGCATAGAGCAGTCCATCATTTCGCTATAGAAGTGCCTCCTATGGATGAGATTCTGTAATCAGGCCAGACTGATGATACTATTGCCTAGCTTTTGATTCCTACAAAATGCGAACCAGCTGTTTCCTAAGACACATTTGCAACGGTCCTCTTGAGATGACTGGTCAGAGCTGCTCATGTAGAAGTACAACAGTACTTTCACAACACAGCCTTGTAGCTCTAGCTCCCGGTTAGCCAGTTTAGCCTCCAGAAGAAGCACAAGCATCTTTGATAATTTAAAGCATCTTTTTGATATTAACAAAAAAAAAAAATCAAGAATGCATTCATCTCTATCTTGCACACAAACTAAATAGGACAATTGTTGTGAATTAGACAGTATTATCTAGTTATGTTAATTAGTATGTTTAATTGACAGGCTTTGATTAGCAATTTATTCTGCTGGGTTTGAATGGTAATTTACTCTCTCAAAACAAGTATTCCTTCACCTCCCATGAGTGCATTTGAAACATAGTTTCTGTATTGATCATGCTGTATCGCCCAGTAGTTAAAATGGCGGTAGCACCGTGGCTCAACAGGCTAATCCTCCGCCTTGCGGCGCCGGCACACCGGGTTCTAGTCCCGGTTGGGGCACTGGATTCTGTCCTGGTTGGGGCACCGGATTCTGTCCCGGTTGCCCCTCTTCCAGGCCAGCCCTCTGCTGTGGCCCGGGAGTGCAGTGGAGGATGGCCCAAGTGCTTGGGCCCTGCACCCCATGGGAGACCAGGAAAAGCACCTGGCACCTGGCTCCTGCCATCGGATGAGCATGGTGCGCCGGCCGCAGCACGCTGGCCACGGCGGCCATTGGAGGGTGAACCAACGGCAAAAGGAAGACCTTTCTCTCTGTCTCTCTCTCTCACTGTCCACTCTGTCTGTCAAAAAAAAAAAAATGGTGGTAGATGTGGTGGATGCTAAGATGCGCCCCCTTCAGAACTGAAGCAATTATACCTCTGGATATTGTAAGCCTCAATGGCTGAGAATTCTCAGCTGAGCACCTCTGCTGACACTGCCTATACCTAAAGGGACTCACTTCACCCAAGGTGCTGACCCTTTGGCTGGGTCAGTCAACATCCAATGGCAGTTAGTGTCAGGGTACAAGACCTTGACTCCTTTGCATTCCAACTCCACCACACCCCAAGGGATCAGCTGAGGCCTTTCTTGCAACTGCACCAAAGTCAAACTTTGCCCTCTGCCAACTCCCACTTCCTTCATTCTTGCAGAGAGCACTCCCCCAGTAAACCAGCACACAAAGCATAGTTTAGAGTCTGCTTCCTGGGGAACTTTCCTGCAACAATTATTTAACAAGAGGAGTCTATAGGTATTCCTATCTGCTGCAGACCAACCTGACATAGTCCTGTCTTCACATAATGAACAATAATTGTATTTCTGTGATATATAGGCACAGACACAGTGGCAAGGATATATTCTCAGGTCAATATAATTATAAACGTTGCTTCAGCCAAGGGCTGCCATTGAAGAACTTCATTGTAACGTCAGCACACAAGATGACATCTAAGAAATCTTAAAACATTAAATCTGACACAATGAAGTTTACAAAATGTGTTCTCATGACTTTACTGGACCATTGACTCAACTGACAAAATTCAACTCTCTTTACAATGATCTTTTGAGAACAGTTCTATTGACACTGATTTCAACAATCATAAAAATCATAAGCCACTCATATCAGGTGAGTTGGGATAACATTTTTCTAGAAAACAATGCTTTCCCCCCAACTTTTTAGGAGCACACATGTGCTTCAGAGTACCTCATATTGGCATTGTGGTACAGTGGATAAGCCCCCACTTTGGACTCCAACTTCCCCTATTGGAGTACCAGGTTCTAGTTCTACCTCTGACTTCAAATCAGCTTCCTGCTAATGTGTATGTAAAGAAGCTGCGGATAATGACTCGAGCATATGGGTCCCTCCTACTCACATCCAGACCTGGATGGCTCCTGGCTTCAGCCTGGGTGAACCTCAGCTGTTGTAGGCACTTGGGCAGCAAACTAGCAAATAAAAGGTGTGTGTGTGTGTGTGTGTGTGTGTGTGAATATGTCTATCTCTCTTTGCTCCTCTCACCCTCTCTCTGTGTGACTCGTTTTGTCTCCCTGTCATTCTGCCTTCCAAATAAATGAAAAAATATTTTGAAAGATTTGTTTGTAGAGCACTTTTCACTGTAATAAATGGAGATGGATGACATCAAAATAAGGGATGCTCCATGGCAAGGAGTTTTTTCTGTTACCAACCAACACCTGAGTCTCTTGTCTAGCTTCACATTGACCATGTTCTGTTCTTTCCTAAAACAGGAAAAATAAAGTGATCAATTAGACAACATTTTTAAATGGATCAAAAATATATAATTGTTCTAACAACAAAGCCCATTTTCACAAAATTATTTTTAGACAACTATGAAATCCTGATAGACCTACACATTTGAAGTCTAAATGACCTTGAACAATTTCCCAAAGAATCCAAAGTTTGAAGCTAAGAAAAGGTTAAAAAATTACTATTGCATCCACCAGGTATGTTCCCTAGAATCTATAACTTTTAACATGCTTCATGTTGATTTTTTTTAAATTTTTTTTTGACAGGCAGAGTGGACAGTGAAAGAGAGAGAGACAGAGAGAAAGGTCTTCCTTTGCCATTGGTTCACCCTCCAATGGCCACCGCGGCTGGCGCGCTGCAGATGGCACACCACGTTGATGCAAAACCAGGAGTCAGGTTCTTCTCCTGGTCTCCCATGCGAGTGCAGGGCCCAAGAACTTGGGCCATCCTCCACTGCACTCTCATGCCACAGCAGAGAGCTGGACTGGAAGAGGAGCAACCGGGACAGAATCTGGCGCCCCGACCGGGACTAGATCTGGGGGTCCCAGCGCCGCAGGCGGAGGATTAGCCTAGTGAGCTGCGGCGCAGGCCTCCTGTTGATTTAACATTATTAATATCCTAAATTATGCCTCTACATTTCTTTAGTTTTTTATTTAGTTCAAAAGAGAAGAGTGATTAAATTTTAATTAATGTTGGTTTATTTTTATATTACTTACAAGAGATTGTATTTTCTGAAAATTGCCTTCTTACTTGTTATTCTTACAATGTTATGTTAATATCTCTCCTCCACCATAAAATGTGGATCTAAGTCCACTGTTTTTTTAAATTCATTGGACCCTTGTGATTGTTCAAAAGAGTATGGCAAAAATTGACTCACTGTGCCTTTCAAGGTTTCATCACAAAAATGTCATACACTTTGGCCTTAACCTCTTGAGACTTTACTCTTTTTCAAGATTTATTTATTTATTTATTTATTTGAGAGGCACAGCTACAGAGAGAGGGAGAGACAGGGCGGTGGAGGGTGGGGGAGGCTGTGGGTCTTCCATCTGCTGGTTCACTCCCCAAATGGTGGCAACAGCCAAGGCTGGACTGATCCAAAGCCGGGAGCCAGGAGGTTCTTTCAGGTCTCCCACATTGGTTTAGGGGCCCAACAACTTAGGCCACCTTTCACTGCTTTCCCAGGCCTTTAATAGAGAGCTGGATAGGAAGTGGAGCAGCCAGGACTCTAACTGGCACCTATATGGGAGGAGCATCAGAGGAGGAGGCTTAACCTACTACACCACAGCACTGACCCTGGGACTTTGCTCTTAAAATCCAATTTCCATACTATAAGAAAACCAAGAGTATTGAGCAAATGCAACCCTTCATAAAGGAAAAATTATCCCCATCCACCCATTCCAAGTTGCAGTAACTAAAAATGTCCCTGAAGGCCAAGATATATTCCAAGTCTTAAGAGAAAAAAACTGTCAACTCAGAATACTGTACCCTGAAAATCTCTCATTTTGAAATAAAGACCTTCCAAAACAAACAGGAATTGAAAGAATTTGCCACCACTTGCCCAGCCTAACAAAAGATGCTTAAGGATGGGAGTTCGGGTGGGAGGGCAGGTAGGATGGGAAGAATCACTGTGTTCCTAAAGTTGTATTTATGAAATGCATGAAGTTTGTATAGCTTAAATAAAAGGTTTCTGGCTAAAAAAAAAAAAGTCTCTGGACACTGCCAGATGTCACCTCGCAGGCAAGATTCCCTCTAGTTGAGAAACCCTGGTCATAGAGAAAACACACAAAAGCTGCCAGATGCTGTCAAGCTTTTGCCTAAAGGGCACCATGACTTTCATCTGACACTCAGGGTGTCACTGCCTACACAGTATGGATGTCACCTTTCCAGCATTTTCTCATAAGTTCTAGGAGTCCTGACTATACTCCGCAATAGACTCTCAGGGTATCGCTATTGTGTATTGAACACATAACAAAGATTTTAGAAAATAACTCTTACATTTAGTTCTTTTATTGTAGTACCTCTTCAAGGGGCCTAAGATACGTCAAATATCCCATCCAGAACACAAGTGATAGACACATGCTACATGGAACCCTATTACCCTCTCAAATGTTTCCCTCAGGACTCACGGTATACATAGGAATCCGAGGATGAGTAGAGCATGGGCTCAACCTGGACCCTTCACCATAATTGTGTATGAAATAAGTAATGTTCGTAGTAAGAGCATCAAACAACTTTTTGACTTCTGTTCACATATCTATTCCCCAAATCTTGCTGGAAAACATCAGCTCAAATCTAAGAAATAGCATTTGCTTTGCAACCACAATGCTCACCCATGGGAATCCAGGCAATTTAAAGTGTCATGAAATGAGTATCTCTCCACAGTCCCTAAAATAGCCCTGGATTTTCCAATTGTCTCATTTCAAATGGAATTCCCTCAAAATTACTACTATATTTCAATGCATTAAAATTGATGTTGTCTTCCAAGTCCCAGGCAGTAGGAATGCAATAACTCATATGGTTGCTTGCTTTTCTGCAGGTCTGTTAATAAAGGAGAAAGCCTGCTTACAAATTATTGAAGTAAAGAAAAAAACAAAAATGATGCATTTGAGAACAGCCTCTGAAATACTGCTTATGTTCAATCCCTCTTGTGTTTCAGGGCTCGCTGTGCTCCCTGGCTGTGAGAACTCTGGTTTAATGGGAGTGAAGCAGCTGTGGTCCACCTCCTATGGACTTTCATTTAAAAGTAAGAATTCCTTAACAGAGACCATTAGGATACCTCGAAAAGTTTACAGAAAGTGGAATTAAAAAGATAAAAAGATAAATTTTTGCAGCAAAAATATATTGGAATACACACATAGTTTTTTTTAATCATATACACTTTCCATGAACTTTTTGGAGATCCCCTATGGCTATTCCTAAGAAACATGTGGTGGCCACTAATAATGATTTTAAAACATGTAACTATAGCTATTCTTATCTAGGATTGACAAGTTAGGATGAAGCGAATTTGCCTTCTTTCCTGATCTTGCCCACTGTTCTAGACATGAATTTACAGGTATTTTTCAAGGCCGATTAACTCATTAATTCATGCTTCAGTTGCTATGTGGAATGTTTGAAAATTATTTATGTTGTATAGAAGTTGGTAGAATTCTTTATCTATTATAGAGTAATACAACTGGAGGAAAATGCTTTGTTTTTTTTTAAACTATAATACTGAGAGTGAAAATAGAGGGTTTAGATGACATTCATGAGATACAGGTGATATTCATATCATATCTATGAATAGGAAGTTTCTAGAATCTTAAGTAGGCTAGCTCATGAATATTCGAGTTATTTATCATGAAACAGAATCATCATTCACTTAGCTGCCAATAAGATCTACCTGCCATGTATAATAGAATACCTGTCTGTGAAGCATTTGGAACACACAGCACATGTTTTGGTGGGTGGTGTAGCTAAGTAGCAAAGCCCTAGGCAGGAAAAGCATCCTATTCCTTTTAAAAGGAGCAAGTAAATGGGAAGTCGCAGATCATAGACCAGCAGTGTTTCTCAGTTGGTTATAGCCTAAATAGTAACAGCTTCACCAACATTCAATAGAAAAAGATTGGTCTTTCATTTTAAGCATTTTCTGTCATTTAAAATTCCAATCCAATCAAAAAACTATTTCAAGAAATAGTGTTCTTCTATTGGGGGAAAAAAAAACATTGAAAATAAAAGCACATGGCAAATCATGAATTTTGATTAATTTGGGAGATAAGAAAAAGTGATAACATATCATAAGAATGATATAATCAGTAGTTCATTAGTTCAAATAGAGCTTTCATTTTGGGTGAAGCGTACAGCTTCTCTGTTACCTAGTCGACTTTCTGTTCGCTTGACAATGGATAATAGTTTTTGCTTCACCACTCTCTGAGACGAGAGTAGCTGAAATTTTTCCACCTACACTATTTCCAAAATCCAAAAAAGGTAAATCTCTTTAGGAATGTAAGGGAGAGAAATGTAATGCAGAAGTCATGGTATTTGAAATCACTAATCTGAGCTTGGGATAGATTTCTGAGTCTTCTGCTTCTATTGGTATTATCAGCTAATTTCAGAAAAGTAAACATGGTGGAACAAATGAAGTAAAAATGGCACAGGAAGTCAATTAAATAAACAGATTCTGAAATACTCTGAGAAACAGCAGGAGCTATGACAAATAGCAAACATAAACATTATGTTTCCTAAATGCAGATAAAACTGTCAAAAATTCAATTTTTAAACTTTTTTTTACATTTTGTATTTATTAATCAATTGTTTATTTAAATATTCAATTTTACCATTGCTGTGACCACTGCTGGAATGCCTTTGTTGCTATTGGAAACCTCTAGTCTGTATTGAAAACTGACATGCAGGGAAAAAATGTGTTAAATAAACTCTAGTTCATCTTACCCATGGTATTAAGGCCTGAGAGTTGGGCTACAATGTAGAGACAGTGCTACTATAGGTTTTCTGGACTCTTTCTAAAAAACAGATCTACCCAATCCCCATTTGTGTTAGGGGGTTCATGGCTTTATCTCACACTGGAAATTGCCTCTGCTACTTCCGGGGACAGGTGGTTCCACAGCTAATGACTAGCTGCTGTGCAGTCATAAACACATATCCCTCTTGCTTCCATTTGGGAGAACTTAAAAGTCCATCCTAGCTCTAGAGCTCTCCTTGGCATCAGCTGAACATTAATTTGTAACTGAATTTCAGATCAGCTTCTTGGTCTTCCCAATCTTGTTAGTCTGACTTTTTTTTAGTGTGTGCTCTCCAATAAATCTTCTATTGCTGCCTGCAACCTCTTATCTCAGAAGAATTTCCCAAGGAACTCAGTATAAGAAAGTTTCTGCTGGGAGCAATCCCTGGAAGAAAATCCTAAATCAGGATTTTGAAGCTAGATCATTTGCTTGATGATTGGCAGTGAGGCCCCACTATTAGTGACAGAGTGGAGTGTTAGAACCTACCATGCTCTAGTGATGTAATTATTAAAATTTCCTTGATGGTATGGTTAAAATGTCCTGGAATGGGATACTGGTGGAAAGGAAAGCACTAGGTGATTCAGTACACCTATATTGAAAGATAACCATAAGGATGGAATGGGTAGCCGTTGAGTGCCACTGGGCCATGAAAAGATATAATAATGATTGAATAAAGAGTGCCTATGGTGCTACAAGACGTGGCAGGAACTTGGAGAGTATATCTAGAGAGGGCTGGACTGAGATGGCAAGGCTAGGTATGTGAAGTTGAACTAAAGAAAGTTTATCCATAAAGGAGCAGTCTCTCAGAATACAGATTTCACAGTCTGACAAAGACTGTGAAATAATGCTCATCTAGCCTGGGTTGGCTCTTGGAAGCTTAGACATAACAGTAGCCCCCATTATGTGAAGTGGAAATGTCATAATCAACATAAGAGAGGCTCAAAAGCCAAATAAACATGTTGTCACAGAGGCAAAAGACATGTGCAGCCTAAGAGGGTCGTTCTCCCTCCCACTCAGGATGCTCAGGAACCTGAAACAGCAGCGAGTCCACTATAAAATGGGGAGCCCACGCCCAATTCCCAGACATGAGCCTTTTTCAGACCCAGAACCTATTGAGTAAATGGCAGAACTACTCCTTGGAAGGGACACTCTAATACATCACAGCTATCTTCTTGTGATACTGTCAGAGATCAGAAATAGTGGAAAATCTTTACTTCCCCTAGATCTAAAGGCATAAGAGGTGGGGATGGTACTAGAGAAAGGTAGATTTCAAAGGTGAAGGCAAGACCATCAAAAAAGCTAAAGTTAAGAAAGCTTAATTCATCCCATAAAATATGAACAGAGAGGGAAAAGAACCTAGAAGAGCTATCTCACCTCTCTTTCACCTGGTGCCAGTCTTTGGCGATAACTGGAAGCCAACTGACAGTCACAGCACCCTAGTGATATACTGCCAGGATCTGCTTCTCCAGATATGGATACTAGCAGAGATGAAACATGGATCTGGGAGGAGGGGAAAGAGGGAAAACAGAGACAACAACATGGTAAGAGAGGTTTCACCTTCCCCACTTAAATAGAAGAGAAAATCAAAGCTGCCACCATCACACAAGAGGAAGAATTCAAACCTAAGACAAATAATTCCAAACTCATTGCTTTTAATCATTACTATATTTACTCTGGGCAAAGACTTGAATCTCCATACGTTGCTTAAGTTGCTTTTATAACTGCAGAAACACCTACAAATAAGACAGCTGATAAGGTGACAATACCTTACAAACAGACCTAGGAATCTGATCACAGAAAGTCATTTGGTCAATGCATCAGGTTTGGGGTTCACCAACACTTACAAACGGCACTCCTTGCCATTCTGGCCCAATTGCTATGCTTGACATGGAAAAAAAATTGCAAGTATTCTGCCCATTGCCCTCTCTGCTCATACTACATGTGGATGTCCCAGGGCATATGCATTGTGGCAGTTTTAAGTGAATCCTTCTCCAGAGTCTCAACTTCCATATGTGCAATTCTAACACTTGCCTGACAACATGCTTGCAGGCTGCTGGTTCCCTTTCCAGCTGCCCATTTTGTAATCACTCTTCTGTCACATTACAGAAAAAAAGAAAACCTTTTACCCTCCTGGGAGTGCCTAGTGCCCTGATGCCTTGTGCCCTGGTGCCTTGTGCTCTAGTCTGAAAACCTCAAAGTCACTAAACAAAGGAGCAATTGGAGAATATATTGCTCTGGAAGGTTGCTGTCTCAGTGCACATTAAGAAATGATGAAGAAATTACTCTTGGCAAGACCCCCTGCTTTAGCTAGCTGGCTAACTAATTTTCTAAGTGTCTATCCTCCAATTAGACATTTGTCTGCAGGGTGCACATTAGGTCATTTAATACAAAAAAAAAAAAAGCAGACATTTTCCAACCAAAAGAAAGTCTGATTTAGCTGAACAATTTGACTTTATTAATCAGGTCATGTGACAATATGTAGCATGAACTGAACCAGCTAAATCCATGTGCTAAATACATATATATTTAAAACTCTTATGCAGTATACAAATTCCTGGAAACTACATCCTTTGTAACAAATTATATTTATGCCATGCTGACTTAAAAACATACACATCTTTTTAAAATTCTGTTACCAAGTACATGAGCAAGAAGTTGGAGGACCCTATTCTGGAACCTACAGCAGAAAAAAAAAATGATGTGGAAGGGAGGGTTATTTAGTACAACTTTCTTTATGGAGAAGGAAATAATACAGACAAAATAAATAACCTGAAATTAATTTGTGACAGAGCTGGATTCGAACCTGAAGATCCTGGTACTGAAGGAATGTTTGCATTTAAAACTCTTCATTTATAGAATCTGCCCTTATCACAGCAACCCTCCTTTCAGAAGCCAAATGAGCAATTCCTTTCAGAACGGAAGTACCCACATGGGCAGACTCTGCATGATTGCTTATTCTTAATGGACTCTCGCTGTGACACAAGTGGAAAGACGTGGGATGAGGTCCCAGGAGTCTGGAGGAGTCACATTAGTCACAAGAATATCCTATTGGCCACAGGTTACTTCACAGTCCCATGCCAGCCATTGGACTGGAAGATAACTCTCACTCACGTCTCACACAGTGATCACATCTGTCTTCGGAAATGTGTGTTCCTTGAGTGTTCCCAGCTCCCTTTCTTGGTTGCCAGACGCCAGTCTGACACCTGGTAGCTATGTCTCCCTTTCAGAATTAATTAGTTCGATGTCTGGATGACTCCACAGGCCTCACAGAGGGACAGGAGCACATGGCCCTCAGAATACTAGATTAGATATTGTTTTGTAAGCAATGAAATTATAGCCACTGTGGATCCAGTTATAACTTCCCTATGACACTTTCAGGCTTTCCTTCCTGGAGTTCTTGTTTATTTGGTTGGTTGATTTGGTTTTCTTCCTATTACAGAAAATGTCTATTTTTCTGTTCTGCTTAACTGAAGATGTTTACCTGCTTTGGCTCCAAGAACAAGGGATACATAAATTATCTCTGGGAGCAAGTGAACGAAGGCATTTGAGTTTGTTAGAATCCACTGATTTTCATTTGCAAAGACTTATAGTGCTAACTAGACTAAAATGGAAAACTCTATGGTAATAGAGAAAGAATCACCATGTTAAATGGGCATACAATTACAGTGGAACATTTAATAAGCAAAGCCTAAGAGCCAAGGGGAATCATAATAAAAATCACTGAAAGAAGTTCAGTGAACATTGATTTTGAAAGGAAGGCATTAATTTATGAGCAATCAATATTCTTTTAATTGGAATTGTGCTGTCTCTGGGTCCCTATATAATACAGCCTATTAAAGCTAATGATGAGACTCCATTGTTTTAGAGCTTACAGCAGGGAATTAGACAACAGATCTTGGATTGGGGCCTTTATTTCATTCACAACTATCATTTAGCTATGAAATAATATTGAAACAGTATCTCTGCTTATACCAGAGATTTCAAATCTAAAGAAGCATTCTGCCCCTCTGTGTGTGTGTGTGTGTATACATATATGTGTGTGTGTGTGTGTGTGTATATATATACATTTTTTTTCTTTTATAGAAGCCTACCACCATCCCCTTTATAATCCATTATTTCAGATAAAGCATGAAAAGGTACTTTAGGGATAGAATTTCTCCCCTGCTGTGATTGGAACATAATTTGGCTCCCCAGCTCATGGGGTGTTTAACCCCAAAATCATAGTTTGGTGGATTAAGGGTGGATACTTGATCCAATTATGGTAACTGATGTCAGACCCTTCAGAGGGGATTGGATTGGATTAGGTTGCTGTGGGGGAGCCCCATGGATGAACTGGGATGGATTTATAAGGAGAGCCCACAAAGGCAAAGGAATTCACTCTCTGGCTTTGCTTCCTGGTTCCCTGTATGTTCATTTATCCAAACACACTCCATCCACCACCTTCCTGCCTCTCCAGATTGCAAAGCCAATGCAGCCCACAATACTTGGACTGTGAACCTCCAAAACTGAAAGAAAAAGTAAATTTTTTCTGTTTCCTAAAATTTTTGGTGCCCCATGTGAGGAAGCACCAATTCTATGCCTCTTTTCCTAACATTTTCCTTTATTAGTCAGCTTTTCTTAGGTATTGTAATTATAGTGCTGACAAGTTAATACACCCCTCTTGAGAGATTCTATGCTAGAAAAGTCTAGAAACTAGAGTAGGGCTGGAGTTTTCATGTCCATGCTGTCTCTCATCACCAATGTGACATCCCCACACTTTCACTGCACCATTATAGAGTGCAGATAGCTAGACTGACTTCTGCAAGTTGTGGTTTAGGGCAGAAGCACTAAACAATGGAAGTCAGTGTGATGAGGACAGTGTGATGTCCTCATCATTGCCACTGATCACTTCTGAGTGAATATTTCATCATATTCCAGCCATAATTTCTCACTCTTCATCTAAAACAGGAAAGTCCCTCAAGATTTTAGAGATTAGGTAACTCCTGCACACAGTCCACCATAACCACTTCTCTATCACCTGTCCTTGCCCTTCCTGAACCTCCAAAATGCACAACCCCAGAAAACCCCAGGAAAAGCCACTGCCATGTAAGCAAATCTGACCGGGGCTTATTGAACACCATCAAACCCCTTCCAATTCCACACACACAGAAGGGTGGGTGCGATGTTACCCTGCAAACAGAGGAGGGCAACAAGAACGAGGGCAGAGGCTTAGAAGGGCTCGCTGTCCTCTGTGGCCTGGCTCTAGTGCTAATCAGTGCTGAGCGGACATTTTCAACACTCACTCACCTCTCTGAGGGAACCTTCCGTGTAGAGACCTGTGAGAGGAAAACCCCGTGAAAAGGCTAAGCTGCAGCAAAATGGTGAAAGCCTTGAAAATGGGTGGGGCTTGGAGTTTTCCAGAAGAAACTGGGAGCATAGTATGCCCCAGTACATCATCTTTTCTGACAGGCAAATTTCACATGAGCCAAACCTTGGCAGTTCTCCTCCTCTGTTTTGAAAAACTGCTTTCCTTGCAACCCCTTACTAAGCTGCACAGTCACACGGCATTTCAAGTGCACTCTGTACTGCCGTTCCCCTCCCTGTGAGGCTAATTTATTCAGATGAATGGTGCAGGTGGAGAGTGATGGGGTGGGCAGGAGATGGGGCCACTGCTGAGCTCACGCCCCCCAAGAAGAGCCCCCAGTGCGGGATAAGACAGTATATTTTTTGATGCTCAGCTCTTGTAACTGACTGATTTTCTGTCTCCAGAATGCTATTGAGAGGCAACAAGTTAGATTATTTGCTTCGGGGCATTTGTTTTATTTCTTTGAGAGAGTAAGTAGGATAGCAAGACAATGCGAATTCACTATGGGGTGTTATCATGTTTTATAAACATCAGAGAAGAGCTAGCAACACAGTGGCATATCTCACAAATAATAGGAAATTTATGTATTTGAATGGTGAAAGTTAAAGGCAGTAGACAGAAAGGTTAAGAATAAATAAACAGGCCAGCACAGCGCCGCGGCTCACTAGGCTAATCCTCCGCCTGCGGCTCCGACACCCCGGGTTCTAGTTACAGTTGGGGCGCCGGATTCTGTCCCAGTTGCTCCTCTTCCAGGCCAGCTCCCTGCTGTGGCCCAGGAGTGCAGTGGAGGATGGCCCAAGTGCTTGGGCCCTGCACCCCGTGGGAGACCAGGAGGAAGCACCTGGCTCCTGGCTTCAAATAGGTGCAGCGCACCAGCTGTAGCAGCCATTTGGGAGGGTGAACCAATGGAAGGAAGACCTTTCTCTCTCTCTCTCTCTCTCTCTCTCTCTCTGTCTCTCTCTCTCTCTAACTCTGCCTGTCAAAAAAAAAAAAAGAATAAATAAACAAAATCCACATTACAATGTTTACAATGTGATAGTATAAAATGCATGCCCATAAATTTTGGAATATGGAAGACTATGTAAAGAAGCAATTCTAGCCTTAAAAAAAATTCTTTTTGAGAGGAAGATAGACAGACCCAGCTGCTGGTTCACTCACCAAATACCTACCATGACAGGGACTGGGCCAGGACTGGAGCCAGGAACCAGGAATTCAATCCAGGTTTCTCCACGTGAGTGGCAGGAACCCAGTAACTTGAGTCATCGCCACTGCCTCTGAGAATTTACATTAGCAGAAGCTGCAGCCAGGAGTCAGAATCAGGAACCAAGCTCAGACACTCTGATGTAGGGCAGAAGAGTCTGAACTGCCAGACTGAATGTTTACACCATAAGCCTTATCCTTGAAACCTACCCTTATAGTAGAGGAAGAGACAGGTATATGATTTTTAATAAATATTTACTTTCTATAGCTATCTATGATCAAAGGGAGTTAAGGCTATAGTTTTAAGTTTGGCCTTAGTACTGGTTGAATTATTATAGACAAATGCTAATTCCACTTTCTATAAATTTATAGCGATATTACGGGATATATTTTTCCACTGACTTCCGTATTTCTATTTTAAGCTCTAAAACATCTCCCTCTGGCTTGACCCAGAGGTGATGTGGAAGTTGAATCAGAATATTTCACAGAAATGTATCAGTCCTTGGACCTCTTAAATAAGCTTACTATTTGTCTCGATGGATAGTTTTTTTCTATAAAAGGACAAATGCCTGATTGGCATGCTTTCCCAATAAATTCAAATAAGTTGCATCCTGCATTAGTCACCATTCTCAAGAGAGACAGTCTATAGGTTATGTACATAGGTATGTAAAAGGGAATTTATGAGTAATTGGCTCACATAGTTGTGACAGCGGAGAAATCTCAGGATGGGTTGTCTGCAGGCTGAAGCCCCAGGGATGCTGGCAGCATGGCTCAGTTTCCATCCAAGGGTTTCAGTACAAGGCACCTGAAGGTATAACTCAGCAGAGTTACTACCAGGGGCTGAAGTGTGTGTAGGGAAAGAGAGAAGTCAGTGTACATCCTGGAGTCCAAAGTCCAGCAATTGATGTCCAGTAGGGAGTCGAGCACATTCCAGATCTCAGAGACAGATCAAGCTGTCAAGATCTTGCCTTGTGTATTTATTCTCTCCAGACAGCCAGGCAACTGATGGTGCCACCCACATGCAGATGGGGTCTTACTACCTAGTCTACTCAGACTCATTTGCTAATCTCATTTGGTAACACTCTCACAGATGTATCCCAAATAACCCTTTTCCAGGTCTCTAGGTTTTCCTTGATCCAGTCAAGCTCGCTCACTCTCTCTCTCTCTCTGTTTCACTACTTTTCAAATAAATAAATGCATCTTTTTTTTAAAACTGTCAAAGGTTATCACATATCCTTTGTTCTCAATCCCAATTTCTCTCCCTAGTATGGTTTACTTAATGCTACATACAAAGCATTGAAAAAATAAATGAAAATTAAAAAACCCAGCTATAATTCTCAAAATATTTTCCATCCAATAAGCAAGATGAGATAATGAGTTTAAGAGAGAAAATAATATTCAAAACAAAAGCATAATACAGTATTGTAATGATTTAGAGATGAGAGAGATTAAATTTTGTGAACAAAATGACATATAAAGGGGAATTTGAAGGAAAGGTAAATATGGAAAATTAAATCATAGAGGACCAAAAACCACTACAGAAAAGAGCCCAAGTAACAATGGATAATTTTGCAAAATATGAGGATATCAAGTTGTTCAATGTGACTGGAAAGTAGATTTGACTCAAGAGATGGAGGGAAATAAAGTTGGAAGATTGTAGAAGACTCTAAATGCCAGGATAAGGATATTGAGCAGATATTTTTCAACATATTTCAAGCCATGTTATTTCAGCACAAATGCTCTGTGATTATTGATCTGGCAACCATGCACACCCTCTTGCGTACTTTAAACCATCTCTAGATTACTCACAATATCTAATAAAATTGGAATGTTATGTAAATAGTTGTTATGCTGCGTTAGATAGGGAACACTGACAAGAAATGAAGTCTGCACATGCCCAGTACAGACAGAACTATCGCGGGCCCCTCTACGTAGTGCACAAATGAGACACAAAGCAAACAACACTCACATGATGGGTGCTGAGTGAACACTGAGGACCCATCAGATGGCAAGAGGCTACAGCAGGGTGTGCCTGGACAACACTGCAGTCTCATGGATTTAACCTGGCACTCAGCACACAGCAAATAAAAGCCTTCCTTTTTCAAACTTTCCAGAACCTAAGTGGGGGCATGGTATGTTTTATTCAAAACTGGTTGAGTCCACAGACAAGGAACCTGTATCTATGAAGGGCCAACTGTCAGTAAAATTGTATGGCCATAAAGGACTATAATCAGACCAAGAATGAAAACAGGAAGGAGAAAGAGAAGTGAAAGTCTGGAAAAGAGAATAAACACAAGTTGACACCAATTGGAGCAAGAGAGAAGTTACCTGGTGTCTTGAGATTTTAGAGCTTGTGTGACTAGGAACCCCCTAGCCTCTTTGAAAGAAGACACAGAGGAGCTACTGAGACATGGTCTTTTTTAAAAAAAAATATTTACTTATTTGACAGGTGGAGTTATAGACAGTGAAGGAGAGAGACAGAGAAAGGTCTTTCATTCGCTGGTTCACTCCCCAAATGGCCGCAATGGCCAAAGCTACGCCAATCCGAAGCCAGGAGCCAGGTGCTTCTTTCCAGTCTCCCATGCGGATGCCCAAGCACTTGGGCCATCTTCTACTGCTATCCCAGGTTACAGCTTAGAGCTGGACTGGAAGAGGAGCAACCGGGACTAGAACCCAGAGCCCATATGGGATGCTGGCGCTGCAAGCAGAGGATTAATCTAGTGTGCCACAGTGCCGGCCCCAAGACATGGAAGAAGACATTGGCATACATGATTCACTTACTCACTTATCTTTGACATCACTCAGCATATCATGTGCATAACTTATTGAATGTAAACATTTATCAAAAATCTAAACTACCAGTAGGTGTTGGGTCTAATGTTTAATGCCAGTTAAGACCCCAACCCACACTGCAGTGTTTGGGTTTGATTCTCTGCTTCCTGCTAATACACAGCCTAAGGAAGTGGTAACATCTGAAGTAACTAGGTTTCTGATACTCACATGAGAGACCTGGATTGTATTCCTGGGCCCTGCCTTTGGCCCAGTCCAGTCCAGTGCTCTCTTTCTGGCCTCTCAAATAAATAAAAATTCTTTTTAAAAGAATGGAAAATGTCTCTCTCTCTCTCTCTGTTTTTCTGCTTTTCAAATAAATAAATTCATCTTTTTAAAAAAAAACTGTCATTTTAAAATTCATCAAATTAATCATTTATGATCTGCACATTTCACCATAGTTTTGTCATAAAAAATAAACTATACATACATCTAAATAAAATTTTTCTCCTTAAAAATAAAATATGAAACTAACCCTTAGTCACCCAACCCAAGTAAATACTATGCTTGAAATATTATCCTTGAAGAATTGTTTCAATGTATCTTATAATATTATTAAAGTAAGAATTTAATCATGAGGGGTCCTGATATAAAAAATATGTGTCAAAGGGGTAATTGACAAAATAAACACACAAAATTCCATAGAGAATATAACTGCAGGAAAGTTAAAAGATGTATTAGGAGACAAAGTTAATATACCTACATATCGGCTATACTCATCATGAATGGATTATTAAAGATGTTTTACTCACTTTATTTTCTGCATGCTAGATAATGAGTCTTATTATTTTTAAATTATTTTTTAAAAGCTTTAGTATTTTAAATAATGAATAAAGTGCTGTTCTTAGTCTTTGCCTGTCATTTCTCTACTTAGTTCTTCAGCAATTTACCAAGCCTAGTTGGCATCCTGCTTAGCCAAGGATAAGGGTGAATCAAAATAATCTAACATGGAGTCTGTGCATAAATACAATAGATACAAAGAAAACAAAACATCAAATTCCTAACAGCATTGGAAACCAGGTTTACCAGCAGGACAGACTAATGAGCATTTTCAAGTCATACAGCAATGATTGTCAACATGTCACAAAGGAACAAAAGATCTTTCACAGTACAAAAATAAAACATGGCAAAATAGTATGTTTTCCCAGTATAATGCCAGAATAAGTCCAAAGTCAGATGCAGGAAGGCAGGAATGGAGTGAGAAAGTGTTTTAGGAAATTAACTGAATAGTGTGTGAATAAGACAGCAGTCTCCACCCTCTGTTCTCACACCTCCCAAATTTATCTCAACGGTAGAGTTTCTATGAGCTGGTAAGACTTTCAGAGTAGCTGGAGTACATTTCAGAAGTTCAAGCCATCTTCACATCTTCCTAGCCACACTTTTTCCATGAGTCCTAAAAATCACCATGGAGTTTACATAAATTACCAAACAGGTATCTATATCTGAGCACAGAAACACATCCCCAAAACAATAGACTGTTCAATCTAGATCATCATCTACAAATAAGAGCCAATAAGAGATGCTAAAGATTTCAAGAATTTAACACCAAAAAAAAAAAAAAAAGGCTCTCTGGAATCAATAAATCACTATTATAGGAAAATATCAGGAAAAAACGGTGCAAATATTGAAAAGAAGAAGACAAAGTAATTATTGTTAGCAGACAATATGAGTGTCCATCTGAAATATACAGTATATCAAGTAATAAACACAAGGTGATATTATAACCAATATCACAGAGATACAAAGGATCATAGGAAATTTCTGTAAACATCTATTTGCTAACAAATTGGAAAACCTTGAAGAAATGAATAAATTCCTGATTTCATATAGCCTACTAAGATTGAATCAAGAATATATATATATATATATATATATATATGTATGTATATACTCTAAACAGGTCCATAACAAGCAATGAGAGTCAAGCTATAATAAAATGTCTCCAATCTAAGAATATCCAGGACCTGATGGCTTCACTACTGAATTCTATAAAACATAAAGAGAAAATAACTCCAATAATTTCAAGCTATTAAAATACCCTTGATGAACATAGATGCAAAAATTCTCAAAGAAATACTTGCAAACCAAACACAACCCTATGCCAAAAAGATCACATATCATGATACAAGTGTGGTTAGCATTCACAAATTGATAAACATCATAAATCACATCAACAGATTGAAGAACATAAATCGTATGAGTGTTTCATTTTTTAACTCTTATTTATTAAATATAAATTTCCAAAGTACAGTTTATGGATTACAATGGCTTCTCCCCCCCAAAAAAAAACTTCCCCCCCACTCGCACCCCTCCCATCTCCTGCTCCCTCTCCCATTCCATTCACATCAAGATTCATTTTCAATTATCTTAATATACAGAAGATTGATTGATTTAGTAGATATTAAGTAAAGATTTCATCAGTTTGCACCCACACAGAAACACAAAGTGTAAAATACTGTTTCAGTACTAGTTATAGCATTACTTCACATTGGACAACACAGTAAGGACAGATCCCACATGAGGAGTAAGTACACAGTGATTCCTGATGTTGATTTAACAATTTGACACTCTTGAATCTGGCGTCAGTAATCGCCCTAGGCTCTTGTCATGAGTTGCCAAGGCTATGGAAGCCTTTTGAGTTCACCGATTTTGATCTTATTCCAACAGGGTCATAGTCAAAATGGAAGTTCTCTCCTCCCTTCAGAGAAAGGTACCTCCTTCTTTGATGGCCCCGTTCTTTCCACTGGGATCTCACTCATGGAGATCTTTCATATAGGCATTTAGGTCTTCTTTTTTTTTTCCCCCGGAGTGTCTTGGCTTTCCACTCCTAAAAAACTCTCATGGGCTCTTCAGCCAGATCTGAATGCCTTAAGGGCTGATTCTGAGGCCAGAGTGCTATTTAGGACATCTGCCATTCTATAAGTCTGCTGTGTCTCCCACTTCCCATGTTGGATCGTTCTCTCCCTTTTTGATTCTATCAGTTAGTATTCGCAGACACTAGTATTGTTTGTGTGATCCCTTTGACTCTTAGACCTATCAGTGTGATCAATTGTGAACTGAAATTGATCACTTGGACTAGTGAGATGGCATTGGTACATGCCACCTTGATGGGATTGTATTGGAAGCCCCTGGCACATTTCTAACTCCACCATTTGGGGCAAGTCCAATGCAGCATGTCCCAAATTGTACATCTCCTCCCTCTCTTATTCCCATTCTCATATTTAACAGGGATCACTTTTCAGTTAAATATAAACACCTAAGAATAACTGTGTGTTAATTACAGAGTTCAACCAATAGTATTACCTAGAACAAAAAAAGTACTAAAAGGGATAAAGTATTAAATTGTACATCAACAGTCAGGACAAGGGCTGATCAAGTCACTGTTTCTTATAGTGTCCATTTCACTTCAACAGGTTTCCCCTTTGGTGCTCAGTTAGTTGTTGCCGATCAGGGAGAACATATGATATTTTCCCCTTTGGGACTGGCTTAATTCACTCAGCATAATGTTTTACAGATTCTTCCATCTTGTTGCAAATGACCGGATTTCATTGTTTTTGACTGCTGTATAGTATTCTATAGAGTACATGTCCCATATTTTCTTTATCCAGTCTACTGTTGATGGGCATTTAAGTTGATTCTAAGTCTTCGCTATTGTGAATTGAGCTGCAATAAACATTAATGTGCAGACAGCTTTTTTGTTTGCCAATGTAATTTCCTTTGGGTAAATTCCAAGTGGTATGGCTGGGTTGTATGCAAGGGTTATATTCAGGTTTCTGGGGATTCTCCTAATGACTTCCATAGTGGCTTCACCAGTTTGCATTCCCACCGACAGTGGGTTAGTGTCCCTTTCTCCATACATCCTCTCCAGCATCTATTGTTGGTAGATTTCTGAATGTGAGCCATTCTCACCGGGGTGAGGTGAAACCTCATTGTGGTTTTGATTTGCATTTCCCTGATTGCTAGGGATCTTGAACATTTTTTCATGTGTCTGTTGGGCATTTGGATTTCCTCTTTTGAAAAATGTCTATTGAGGTCCTTGGCCCATCTCTTAAGTGGGTTGTTTATTTTGATGTTGTGGAGTTTCTTGATTTCTTTGTAGATTCTATTTATCAACCCTTTATCTGTTGCATAGTTTGCAAATATTTTTTCCCATTCTGTCGGTTGCCTCTTCACTTTCCTGACTGTTTCTTTTGCAGTACAGAAACGTCTCAATTTGATGCAATCCCAGTAGTTAATTTTGGCTTTGACTGCCTGTGCCTCCAGCATCTTTTCTAGGAAGTCTTTGCCTGGACCTATCTCTTGCAGGGTTTCTCCAATGCTCTCTAATAATTTGATGGTGTTGGGTCATAGATTTAAGTCTTTAATCTATGTTGAATGAATTTTTGTGTAAGGTTAAAGGTAGGGGTCTTGCTTCATGATTCTGCATGTGAAATCCAATTTTCCCAGCACCATTTATTGAATAGACTGTCCTTACTCCAGGAATTGGTTTTAGATCCTTGATCAAATATAAGTTGGCTGTAGATGTTTGGATTGATTTCTGGTATTTCTATTATATTCCATTGGTCTATCCATCTGTTTCTGTACCACTACCATGCTGTTCTGATAACAACTGCCCTGTAGTATGTCCTAAAATCTGGTATTGTGATGCCTCTGGCTTTGTTTTTGTTGTACAAGATTGCTTTAGCTATTCGAGGTCTCCTGTGTCTCCATACGAATTTCAGCATCATTTTTTCTGGAACTAAGAATAATATTTGGTATTTTGATTGATATTGCATTGAATCTGTAAAGTGCTTTTGGCAGAATGGACATTTTGATGATATTGATTCTTCCAATCCATGAGCATGGATGATTTTTCCATTTTTTGGTATCCTCTTCTATTTCTTTCTTTAAGGTTTTGTAA
This sequence comes from Sylvilagus floridanus, assembly GCA_949820135.1. Lineage (NCBI taxonomy): Eukaryota > Metazoa > Chordata > Mammalia > Lagomorpha > Leporidae > Sylvilagus > Sylvilagus floridanus. The sequence goes on from OX463244.1 coordinate 19,369,348, forward strand.
TTTTCATCGTAGAGATCTTTAATGTCCTTAATTAAGTTTATTCCAAGGTATTTGATTGTTTTTGTAGCTATTGTGAATGGGATTGATCTTAGAAGTTCTTCCTCAGCCGTGGCATTGCCTGTGTATATAAAGGCTGTTGATTTTTGTGCATTGATTTTATATCCTGCTACTTTGCCAAACTCTTCTATGAGTTCCAACAGTCTCTTAGTAGAGTTCTGTAAATTGGGAAGGAAGAACTCAAACTATCCCTCTTCGCAGATGATATGTTTGTTTCCATCGATGCAGAGAAAGCATTTGGTAAGATTCAACATCCTTCATGGTAAAAACCCTATACAATCTAGATCTAGAAGGAACATACGTCAAAATTACAAGGACTATATATGACAAACCAACAGCCAATATCACACTGAATGGGAAAGAGCTGGAAGCATTCCTCCCACCATATGTAACAGAACAAGGATGTATACTTTTACAACTCTTATTCAACATACTATTGAAAGTATGAGCAAAACCAATTAGTGAGGAGAAATAAAGAACATCAAAATTGGAAAGGAGAAAGTCAAACTATCAATGTTTGCAGATGACATGATGTTGTACACGGAAAAACCCAAATACCCCCACTAAAAAGCTGTTAAAATCGATAAACCAATTCAGTAACATCACAGGTTACAAAATCAAGATGCAAAAAAGAGTAACTTTTTAATGTGGCAATGGTGAATTCATCAAAAGAGAAATACCATTCAGAATAAGAAAAAAAATCAAATGTTTACCAAGGAAGTGAAAGAACTCTACAATGTAAATTATAAAGCATTGCTGAAAGAAATCATCAAACACACAAAAAGGAAAGGTATTCCTTGCTCACAGATTGAAGAATTAATATCATTAAAATATTTATACTACCTAAAAACAATCTACAGATCCAATGCAATTCCTGTTAAAATACCAATGACGTTCTTTACAGAATAAGAAAAAAAATCCTAAAAATCATATCAAATCACAAAGGATCCAGAGTAGCCAAAGTGATCCTTAGAAAAGAAAAGACAAAAAGAAAAAAATCAAGCTGAAATAATTGCAATACCTGACTTCAAATCATACAAAAAAGCTATAAGAATTAAAACAGCATGGTACTGGCATAAAAACTGGCACATAGAACAATGGAAAGAAGAACAAGTCCAGAAATTAATCCATACACATGCAGCTGATTTTTGACCAAAGGATCCAGATAATAGTCTCTTCAGTAAATGGTGCTGGCAAAACAGGACACATATATATGTGGAAGAAAGGAATTTGATCCCCACCTTTCACCTTTTCACAGAGAAATCAACTCAATGTACTAAGACCTAAGTTTAAGACTTAAGGCTATGAAATTCCCAGAAGAAACATTTCAAGACATTGGTGTAGGGCCGGCACCATGGCTCACTTGGTTAATCCTCCACCTGCAGTGCTAGTATCCCATATAGGCACTGGGTTCTAGACAGCTGCTCCTCTTCCACTCCAGCTCTCTGTTGTGGCCCGGGAGACAGTGGAGGATGGCCCAAGTGCTTGGGCCCTGCACCCACATGGGAGACCAGGAGGAGGTACCTGGCTCCTGGCTTCAGATCAGCGTAATTCCGGCCATACCGGCCATTTGGGGGGGTGAACCAACACAAAGAAGATTTTTCTCTCTGTCTCTCTCTCTCACTGTCTAACTCTATCTGTCAAATAAAAAGAAAAGCCATTGGTGTAAGTGATGACTTCTTGGTTAAGACTCCCGAATCACAGCAGTAAAAACAAAGCTGTATAAATAGCATTATATCGAACTCAGAAGCTTCTGCACAGTAAGGCAAACTAAAGAGACATCTGTCAGAATGGAAGAAATATTTGCAAGCTGATCATCTGTTAAAGGATTAATATCCTTTCTCCAATATTCTCTAGTAATTTGATGGTATCACATCATAGATATAGGTCTCAGATCCAGTTTGAGTGGATTTTTGTGTAAGGTGTGAGGTAGGTGCTTTTTTTCATACTTCTGCGTGTGGAGATCCAGTTTTCTCAGCACCATTTGTTGAAGAGATTGTCTTGGCTCCAGGAGTTGATTTTTGCTCCTTTGTCAAAGATAAGTTGGTTGTAGATGTGTGGGATTCATTCTGCCATCTATTCTGCTCCATTGGTCTACACGTCTGGTTTTGTGCCAGTACCAGGCTGTTTTGGTTATAACTGCTCTGTAGTAGGTCTTGAGAAACCCTAAAAGCATTAGCATAGGAAAAGACTTCTTAGAAAAGACCCCAGAAGCACAATCAAAGCCCAAATTAACAAGTGGAATTACATCAAACTGAGAGCTTCTGCACTGCAAAAGAAGCACTCAACAGAGTGAAGAGGCAACTGACAGAATGGGAGAAAATACTTGCAAACAATATTTGCAAAATCTATAAAGAACTCAAGAAACAGCAACAACAAAGCAGAGAATCCAATTAAGAAATGGACAAAGGAACTGATAGACATTTCTCAAGAGAGGAAATTCAAATGGCCAACAGACATGTGAAAAAATACTCAATACCACTAGCCATCAAGGAAATGCAAATCAGAATCACAAGGAGTTCTCACCTCACTCCGGTTAGAATGACTCACATACGGAAATCAATAAACAGCAAATGCTGGCGAGGATGTGGGGAAATGAGTACCTTAATCCAGTGTTTGTGGGAATGTAAAACTGTTACAGCCACTGTGAAAGACAGTATGGAGATATCTCAGAAAGTTGAATATAGACCTGCTATATGATCCAGCCATGCCACTCCTGGGAGTTTATCCAAAGGATGTGAAATCAGCATATGGAAAGAATGATCTGTAACCCCCTCTTCATTTCAGCTCAATTTACAATAGTTAAGAAATGGAATCAATAAATGCCCATTAACTGAAGACTGGCTGAAGAAATTATTCTCTCTCTCTCTCTCTCTCTATATATATATATAAGTGTGTGTATATATATATATATATTATACACACTCACACACACACACACACACACACACACACTGTGGAACACTAGAGCGGTAAAAAAAAAAAATGAAATCCTGTCATTTGCAACAAAATAGGTATAACTGGAAACCATTATACTTAATGAAATAAGCCAGTCACAAAAGGACAAATACCATATGGTCTCTCTGATCTGTGGTAATTAATAGAATACTTAAAATGTAATCTATATGAGCAAAACTGACACTTTGAGATGCAATGATTTTGAACAGCCCTTGCCTTGACTGTCAGAGAACAATATTTTTTGAGTTTGTTTGTTTTTGTTCTTTATTACATTTTTTTTCTTCATACTAATTGGTGAACTTTCTACTTGGTGTACAGTAAATATTCTGAGTATATAAATTAACTGAACACTTACCTCTGTAAAAAATAAGAATGAAAAAAGGAAGAAGAAGGAGGAAGAAAGGTGGGAGATAGGTGGAAGGGAGGTGGGGGGAAGAAGCATCATGTTCTCAAATCTGTACATATTAAATGCATGAAGTTGTATTCCTTAAACAAAATTTTAAAAAAGATGAAAGTCTATCCTTAGCAAAAAAAATGGTTGCAACTAGAGAACAAGATGTTGAGTAAAATATGCCAGATACAGAAAGACAAATATTGCATGTTGTCTCTTTAATATGAGAGGTACATTTTTTCTTTAATTCAAAAAACAAAAGCAAGAAAAAAGTTTGTGTGTATTAGTTTTTATGCATCCAATGTTTTGTCAGACTTTGCTTTAAATCTTTGTCAAACAAATTTATAGGACTTATATACTACTATACTTCAATGATTTGTGATTATTTCAAAATTTACTTCATATGAGTCAAGCTGAGCATCATTTTATTTGATAATTGTTTATTGCCTTTGTTTAGTTTCCTGCTAAACTACGGGATTTTTGGTTTTTATTTGTTGAGCATTATTTAGTGAAGCATTAAGTATGTGATTGTAATGTAGATTTAAAATGTGTTATTTCAAAAAATTGCAAAAAAAGTAAAATAAATAAGAAGAATTGAGGTTATGGAAAGAAAACTTATAAAATCTGAAAACTTAGAGGCACACATTTGGCTTTACAGTTAAGGTGCCTCTTGCAATACCTGCATCTCATACAGAAGTGCCAGGGTTTGAGTTCTGACTGTACTCCTGATTCCTGATAATGTGCACTTTGACAGACAGCTGGTGTTGTCCCAAATAACTAGGTCCCCTCTGCCCACATGAAGATTGCATTGTATTTTAGTTATTAGCTTTAGCCTGGCCAAGCCCCAGCTTTTGCAGGAATTTAAGGGAGTGAAACAGCAAATATAAAATCTGTGTGTGTGTGTGTGTGTGTCTATCTCCATAAATTGGTATCACTGTCTTTCAAATGTATAATTTTTTTAAAAAAATCTGAAAATTTAAATAGCAAAGAACAAAGAATCCAAGGTAACAATAAAAATAAATATGGAGGAGAGAGCAACACAAGCTTGACTAAACAAGAAAGGTCAAATAAATGGACCAGAAAGTAATATTCAAATATTAAATAGAAGAAAATGTTCCTGAAATAGAGGAAGTTTTTAATCTGAGGATCAAAAGTACACACCATGTTCCAGGGAAAAGCAATTTGTTCTGATAATCAACACGATATATCCTTGTGAGGCTGCTTACTTTAAAAACAAAAATGAAATTGTATGAGTGTTTGATCAGAAAAAAATGAAAAAACAATTTTGAGCAATGAGTCAGAAAAACAATTAACTTCCTCAGAAGGAAAATTAGAGTGGCCTCCAATTTCTTTGCAGTAACATTTAGCACCAAAAAAAAAAAGTGAACAAATAGGTCATAGACAGCCCTTATTGAGGCATATAACATTATATAATGATAAATTCTCATATAAATAAGAGGATAAATAAGAATAAAATGGCAGTAGAAGAAAACAAAAGATCAGAAAAAAAGGCAAGTCTGCAACTTGCTGAACTTTCCTATCAGTGAGTTAAGTTATATTTATTCTTCATGTGCCAAGTTTCCTTCTGACATCGTTTCTCTTCTGTTTGGAAAAGCTCCTTTAACAATTTTTTCAGAGAAGATATACTGGCAGTGAACCATCTTAGTTTATCTTCATCTGAGGTCTTTATTTTACTTGCATTTCTGAAGGATAGTTTCACTGGATACAGAATTCCTGGTTGACATTTATCTTCTTTCAGTGATTTGAAAACGTTGTTCCACTTTCTTCTGACTGCCATTGTTTCTATGAAAAATGTGCAGTCTTACTATCATAGCTCCTTAATAAGTAGTGGGTTGTGTTTCTCAAGCTGCTTGCAAGACTTTTCTCTTTGTCTTTAGTTTTCAACCATTTACGATTTCTCTCTGGGTGTCTTAGTCCATTTTGTGTGACTATCACAGAAAAACACAGACTGGGTAGTTCATAAACAACAGAAATTTATGACTTGCTATTCTGGGGGCTGAGAAGCCCAATGTTAAGATGCTAGCATGTGGTGAAGGTCTTCGTGCCGCAGCATCTCATGGCAAAGGCAGAGATGCAAGAGAGAAAGCAAAGACAGAATTTGCCTTTATAATAAACCCACTCTAACAACAACTCACCTACTCTCTGATGATATTATTCCCTAAGGACTTATTAGGCTCATTTCCCAATGTCACGACACTGAGGACCAAGCTTCCAATACAGGAACTTTGGGCAACATGTTCAAACTACATAACTCTAAATGCGAATTTCTTCAGTTTACCTTCCTTTGGCTTTTTTGAGTTCCATGAATCTATTGTAGTTAGGCAGAAATTTTTTCAGGGGAGGGTGTCATGGTGCAGCAAATTAAACTGCTGCTTGGAATGTCCATGTCCCAGATCAAAGTGCCTGGATTCATGTCCAACCTCTGCTTCCCCTCCAGCTTTCTGCTAATGTGCACCCTGGGAGGCAGCAAATGATGCCTTAAATATTCAATTCCCTGCCAAGGAGACATGGATGGAGTTCCCGGCTCCTGGCTTTGGCCTAGCTCAGTCCATTCCTGTCTCTTGTGGGCTCGCTCTCTCTCTCTCTCTCTCTCTCTCTCCTCTTTCCCTCTTCTCTCTCTATCCTGCCTTACAAATAAATTTTTAAATACATAGATATACATCTTAAAAAGAAATTTTGCCTAACTTACAGACTTAGCAACATTTCTTTTCAAGTATCTTTTTTCTGCATCACAATATTTCTCTTCCTTCTAAGACTCTGATAGCACATGTATTAGACTGCATGGCACAGTCCCACAGATCTCTAAACTCTATTTTCTTTTTAATTTTTTTCTCTTCGTTGTTATATAATTTCTAATCTTAGAATTCACTATTTCCACTGTCATCTCCATTATGTTATTAAAGCCATCTGGTGAGGCTTTCATCTTGATTACTATATATTTCAGATCTAAAATTTCTGTTTGGATCTTCTCTAAGTCCTCTGTTTATCTGGAGGAATTTCCCATCTTTTGATTCATATCAAAAGCATTCACTCTTACTTTCCTTCAAGACTCAGTCGGATTATTTCAACATCTGTGTCATCTCAGCAGTGGTTTCTATGGATTTCATCTTCTCCCCTGTGATTCAAAATTCTCCTGACTCTTGGAGTGTTGAGTAATTTTAGATTGTATCACAGACATTTGAATAAAGTGTTGTTAAACTCTGGGTCTTATTTAAATCCTATGGAGAATGTTGACATTTCGTTTGTTTGTTGTAGCAACAAATCCGATTGGGTTTGGGCCACAAATTACAACTACCTTCTCTGAGTTGTAGTTTCAACATCGCGCGTGTGTGTGTGTGTGTGTGTGTGTGTGTGTGTGTTTCTCAAAGCATTTATAGCATTATTCAGATGTGTTTCATATGTATGTCACCCAGTGGCCAAGGTGGAGCCTCGTTGATGAGGTCTTCCTTATTCCAGGTCTCAAAGTCATTCATATACTGTTTAGGATTAGATCCAGGAGGAGTAAGCCTGTGAGTCCATAAACAGCTCTCAGGAGATCACTGCTCTGAGCATCTCCCTATTCTCGATTCCCTGATCCCCTTAAGTCCTTTGGACAAGGAGCTGGGGATTTAATTACCCTGCTGTGCCATATTCTTCCAACAGCTGTATCCCTTCTGAGGTCCGCTGGTGAGAGGACAGAAAATTAAAAAGCTATTTTGTTCATATAACCCTGTTGGGATCAAGCTCATTCAGTGAGGGGTTTCCTCCCTCAGAGTTTTCCCCCCTGCAGGCCACGGCTGCTATTGTCACCGGCACAGTGTTGGTTTGGTACTGGGGAAGGGGAGGGGAGAAAACTGGTACCTGACTCCCACTATCTGTGAGGGTTAGGAGGCCACCTTTGCAGCCCCTGAGCCAGAGCTTCGGGGCCTCTCCTGGAGCTCTGCCACTACTTTCTTCCTCATGCTGATGTCCACATCTGGATTTTTGAGTTTCAGACTACAGTGAATCCAGCCCAGGGACAGCAGTGCTAAACAGTGATAAGCTGACAGTGACATTGGCTTCTGCTCTTTGTCTCAAATCTCCTGCTATTACTTACTTTGTAATGTCTGTGTATAGCTATTTTATGCATTCTGTCGAGGTTTTTAAATTGTGTTCAATGAATGAGCTGTATTCAGGGTTCATTCAGAGATAGGGGAAAGTGTTTATTCCTCTACACTCAAAACCAGAGTCCCAGAAGATGGTATTTAAAGTTAAGATACGTAGAAATAGAAATTTAAGTATATATGTATTGAACATTTTAAATATAATCAGCAGAAAAACTACAATCAAATTGAAAGATTTTCATATTATTAAAAAAGAATTTATGTTGTCCAATGTGAAGTAATGCTATAACTAGTACTGAAACAGTATTTTTACACTTTGTGTTTCTGTGTGGATGCAAACTGAGGAAATCTTTACTTAGTATATACTGAATCGATCTTCTGTATATAAAGATAATTGAAAATGAAAAAAAAAAAAACCTTGGTGTTAAATTGGAAATTGCATAGAAAATTAATCATTTTTTTAAAAAAATATCATGTAGGATCTCTGTCCTTAATGTGCTATACATTGTGAATTAATACTATAACTAGTAATCCAACAGTATTTTTCACTTTGTGTTGCTATGTGGGGGCAAACTGTTGAAATCTTTACGTAATATGTACTAAACTGATATTCTGTATATAAAGATAATTGAAAATGAATCTTGATGTGAATGGAAGGGGAGAGGGAGCGGGAAAGGGGAGGGTTGCGGGTGGGAGAGAAGTTATGGGGGGGGGGGAGCCATTGTAATCCATAAGCTGTACTTTGGAAATTTATATTCGTTAAATAAAAGCTTTAAAAAAATAAAATAAAATTCAAAAAAAAAGAATTTATATGTCAGGTGGCATGTACCAAGGCCATCTCATTAGTCCAAGTGATCAATTTTAGCTCACAATTGATCACACTGATAGATCTAAGAGTCAAAGGGATCACACAAACAAGACTAGTGTCTGCTAATACTAACTGATAGAATGATAAAAGGGAGAGAATGATCCAACATGAGAAGTGGGATACACAGCAGACTCATAGAATGGCAGATGTCCTAAATAGCACTCTGGCCTCAGAATCAGCCCTTACGGCATTCGGATCTGGCTCAAGAGCCCATGAGAATATTTTAGGCATGGAAAGCTAAGACACTCTGAAAAACAAAAAAAAGAAGACCTAAATGAAAGATCTCTGTGAGTGAGATCCCAGTGGAAAGAACGGGGCCATCAAAGAAGGAGGTACCTTTCTCTGAAGGGAGGAGAGAACTTCCACTTTGACTATGACCCTGTCAGAATAAGATCGAAGTCGGCGAACCCTAAAGGCTTCCACAGCCTCGGCAACTCATGACTAGAGCCTAGGGAGATTACTGACGCCATAAACAAGAGTGTCAAATTGTTAAATCAACATCAGGAGTCACTGTGTACTTACGTCTCATGAGGGATCTGTCCTTAATGTGTTATCCAATGTGAAATAATGCTATTACTAGTACTGAAACAGTATTTTTACACTTTGTGTTTCTGTGTGGGTGCAAACTGATGAAATCTTTACATAGTATATACTGAATCGATCTTCTGTATATAAAGATAATTGAAATGATTAAAAAATAAATAAAGTTATTTTTAACCATACACAATATCATTATCTTTGTACAAAATTCTAAGGAATCTATAAAACATCTCCTAGAACTAATGGAGAGTTCTAAAGATTCAAAGTTAATATATAAAAATCAATTGAATTTTTAAATCTGAGCTGTGAACACTTGGAAATTAAAAGCAGATATCATTTAAATATAATAAAATATGAAAGCATGGAATAAATTTCACAAAATATGTACAAAACTAGAAAACTACTACACATTGTTGAAATTAAAGATGACTAGATAAAAGGAAGATATATGCTCGTGAGTCAGAAGTATCAGACTTGCTAAGATATCAGTTCTCCCAAAATTAACCTACAGAATCAACACAATTCAAAAATTCCAGCATTGTTTTTTTAGAAATTATTAAAGGATTCAAAAATGTAGATAGAAATGCAGAATACCTAAAACATATGAAATAAGAGAAATTGGAAATATTCTGAAAAGACAAAATTAGAAATTTCTCACTTAGACCTAATAGGAAACTATAGTAATCCAGTCAATGTGGTATTGATACATAAACCAATGAAAATTGTCAATATATTTCAATATGGGAAGGTTACTCTTTTCAACAAAAGGTGCTGGAAAAGTGAACGTTTCTATACAGGGTGGATGAGAGAACTATAACACTCATCTTCACACCACATCCAAAATTTAGCTCAGAAAGAATCACAGACCCAAATGCAAGATATAAAAAAAAAAAGTGGGGCCAGCGTCTGGCATAGCAGTTTAAGTTGCCACCTGCAATGCTAGCATCCCATAAGGGCCCCAGTTGGTGTCCCTGTTGCTCCTCTTACTGTTCAACTCCTTGCTAATGGCCTGGGAAAGTAGGTGAAGATGGCCCAAGTGCTTGGGCCCTGTACCCACGTAGGAGATCAGGATGAAGCCCCTGATTCCTGGTTTGGCCTGATCCAGCTTTAGCTGCTCAAGCCATCTGTGGCATAAACCAGAAAATAGAAGAGATTCTCTCTCGCTCTCTCTCTCTCGCTCTCGCTCTCGCTCTCATTCTCCCTCTTTCCCTGTAACTCTTTCAAATAAATAAATAGGAAGGGAGAGATGGAGGGAAGGAGAGAGGGAGAAATGGAAAGAGGGAGAGAGGGAGGGAGGGAGAAGAGAAAACAGCAAGTCGTAGAGAAAATATTTGTAAAACTGGCTGACACAGGATCTACTTCAGGAATACACAAAGAGGGGCCGGCATTGTAGTGTTACACGTTAAGCCACTGCCTGTGATACTGGTTGTTGTCCCAGCTACTCCACTTCCAAGCCAGCTCCCCATTAATGTGCCTGGGAAAGCAGTAGAAGATGGCTGGAGTACTTGCGCCCCTGTCCCCCTGTGGGAGGCCCAGATGAGGCTCTCAGCTCCTAGCTTCAGTCTGGCCCAGCCTGGCCATTGTGGCCATTTGGGGAGTGAGCCAGCCGATGGAAGATCTCTCTCTCTCTCTCTCTCTCTCTCTCTCTCTCTCTGTCTCAATCAATCTCTCTCAGTAACTCTGCCTTTCAAATAAATAAATAAATCTTTAAAAATTACTTGATTCTGGGTAATTTGAGAAGAAGAAAAATTTATTTTCTCACAGCTCTAGACCCTGGGAAGTCCAGAATCTGCATTGGCAGGTACCTTGTCTGGTGAGGGTCAGGTCTCAACTCCTCAGCCAGGGCTTTGAGCACCACGTTTTCCAAAGGGAAGGATTTCTCTATCCTCAGTGGCAGAAGAGCAGAGGGCAGACCCACTCCCATGAGTCCTTTCTGTAAAGACTCTAATCCATTCAGCAGAGATGCAGCCTCATGACTCTGTCACCCCCTACACACAATACTGCTGCATCGGCAATTAGGCTTCCAACACCTGAATTTGGGCCCAGGGGTACATTCAGACCACAGCAACACAAATGTTGTGCAAACAGAGCAACCAGATCATTCATACATTGCTGGTGGAAATACAAAACGATACAGTCACAGAACTTGTCATTTCTTATCACATTAAATACACTCTTAGCATGCAACTCAACCATCTTACCCCTAAGCATTTGCCCAAAAGAAATAATATGTGACCCCAAACCTGTGCATGAATATTAACAGCCTCTTTATTCGTTAATATCCCCAAATTAGTAAGCAATCCAAATGTTCATCAACTAATGAATATAAATAACGTGTTTTATAACCATATAGTGGAATAGTAATATTAAAAGCCAGCCACAAAAGACTACATACAACATGATTCCAATTGTACAAAATTCTAAAAAGAGCAAAATTACAAAAAGCTGTTTAGTAGTTCCAGGGGCCGGGGATATGGCAAGGCAATCTACTGAAAAGGAGCAAGAGGGAACTTCAGGTGAAGTCTGTTTGTTCTGTAACTTGACTGTAGAGGTATTTAACAATTGTATATGCTTGTCAAAATTTAGAAACGCAAATTTAAAATTTGTAACATTTTGTTATATATAATGTACCTTATTTAAGGTGATTTTTTAAAATAGAGAATTAGGGAGTGCCAGCTCTGTGGCACAGCAGGTTAAAGCCCTGGCCTGCAGTATCAGCATCCCATATGGGCACCTTTTCAAGTCCCGGCTACTCTACTTCCAATCCAGCTCTCTGCTATGGACTGGGAAAGCAGTAGAAGATGGTCCAAGTCCTTGGGCCCCTACATTTGCATGGGAGACCCAAAAGAAGCTCATGGCTCCTGACTTCAGATCAGCTTAGTTCTGACCATTACAGCAATTTGGGGAGTGAACCAGCATGTGAAAATCCTCTCTCTCTCTCTCTCTCTCTCTCTCTCTCTTTCTCTCTCTCTGGCTCTATCTTTCTCTGTAACTCTGTCTTTCAAATAAATAAAATAAATCTTTAAAAAAGAAAAACCAGGGAATTAGAAAGAAGCTAAGATTCCATAATAAATGCACTCCATAATAGAAGTCCATCTTCATAGATAGGATGCTTTATATTATTTGTAGATAATTATTGTAACTTTGGAAAATTCATAAAAATCATCTAAAATGCACACTATCATCTGGCTTATTTAACTACTGTGATTTGACTGTGTCCCCCAAGTTCATGTGCAGGAAGCTTAATCTCCAATGCAACAATGTGGAGAGCTGGGACCTTTAAGAAGTGCTTAGGTAATGAGGGCCCTACACCCATAAAAGGATGAAAGCCATGATGGTGGGGATAGGTTAAGAATTACGAGAGTGACTTTGTTACAGATAATGACTTTGTTCCATCACATTTGCCTTCCCCCTTTTATGACACAACAAGAAGGTCCTCAGCAGAGGCAGCCCTTCAGTTTGGAGTTCCCAAAATGTCTGTCCTTTACCAATTATCCAGTCTCAGGAATTCCTTAGAGCACAGAACAGACTAAGACACTCACTAGTGTTGGTAAAGATACAGATAATAGTCAAATATTTTGCCACAGTGCTAGTAGAACATACACAGATCTTTTCAGTTTGGCAAAAGTTCTCAAATTTCTGATACTTACATACTCTTGGTCCAGAAATTCCATTTTCAGGTATTTATCTTGCAACATGTATACCCTAAAAGACAAAAAGATTATATATGCAAAGATGCTTACTGTAGCATACTGATCATAGGTAAAAACTGGAAACAAATGTTAGATTATCAGTAAGGATGTAAGTAAGTCGAGGTGTATCTCATAGAACTATCTTGTAGCCATTAGGATGAATGCAATAAATTTATCATGCTGAAATGGAAGTGTGCCCACAATGTATAATTAAATGTAAAAGGTAAATTTCAGAAGAGAACTTGGGGTTGATCTTATTTTTTGGTCAAAATTAGTAAGATTTTCCTCATGCATACAAGATATGATAGATCGTATGTATAATATAATTGCTATGGTCTAAATGTTTGTGAGCTCAAATAACTCATATGTAGAAACCTCACTTCCAAGGTGAGGATATTAGGAGGTGGGGGCTTTGGGAGGTGATTAGGCTCTGTCCTTATGACTGGGATTGGTGTCTTTCTGAAAGAGACCCCAGAGAGCTCTTTTGTCCCTCCTTCTACCGTGTGATGGCACAGAGAGAGGACAGCTGTCAACGGACGCAGCCACTCACCTGACACAACTTGTGCCAATCCCTTTATCCAAGATTTCCCAATCTCTAGAACTGGAATTAACTTCTGTTCTTTATAAGCCAAACAGTCTGTGGTATTTTGTTATCACAGCCCAGGCAAAGTGAAACAGTGATATACATAACGATATGATCAAATACTTATACATGTACACATGTGTAAGTGCAGATAGGATCTAGGAAAACTCCCTATGGAGTTAGCCTAGGGAAAGGGGTCAAGAAGCTCAAAAGCAATGAAACAGTATGGCTGGGGAAGAAGAAGTGAGAAACTGGATGGCATTGACCATAATGTTTTCATGTTGGAATTAATGTACAACAAGTCTTCAAGCAAGTTCTTGGAAAATGTATATTATGAAAAACTAGACATGGATTTCAAACTTTTGCTTCACCAAAATAAAATTACTTTTTAATTCTATTTTCTTTTTTTTTATATAAAGCTTTTATTTAAAGAATATAAATTTCCAAAGAACAGCTTATGGATCACAATGGCTCCCCCTCCCACAACTTCTCTCCCTCCCCCTACCCTCCCCTTTCCCGCTCCCTCTCCCCTTCTGTTCACATCAACTCCCTCTCCCCTTCTGTTCACATCAAGATTCATTTTCAATTCTCTTTATACACAGAAGATCAATTTAGTACATATTACGTAAAGATTTCAATGGTTTGCCCTCGCATAGAGATACAAAATGATAATACTGTTGGAGTGCTAGTTATAGTATTAATTCACAATGTACAGCACATTAAGGACAGAGATCCTACATGATTTTTTTTTTATCCTAGTACTAGTGGTTGAACTCTGTAATTAACACACAATTATTCTTAGGTGTTTAAATTTTAACTGAAAAGTGATCTCTGTGAAATATAAGAGTGGGAATAAGAGAGGGAGGAGATGTAAAATTTGGGACATGCTCAATCGGAACGGCCCCAAATGATGGAGTTAGAATTGTGCCAGGGGATTCCAATACAATCCCATCAAGGTGGCATGTACCAAGGCCATCTCATTAGTCCAAGTGATCAATTTCAGCTCACAATTGATCACACTGATAGGTCTAAGAGTCAAAGGGATCGCACAAGCAAGACTAGTGTCTGCTAATACTAACTGATAGAATGAAAAAGGGAGAGAACGATCCAACATGGGAAGCAGGATACACAGCAGACTCATAGAATGGCAGATGTCCTAAATAGCACTCTGGCCTCAGAATCAGCCCTTAAGACATTCGGATCTGGCTGAAGAGCCCATGAGAATAGTTTAGGCATGGAAAGCCAAGACATTCTGGAAAAAACAGAAGACCTAAATGAAAGATCTCTGCGAGTGAGATCCCAGTGGAAAGAACGGGGCCATCAAAGAAGGAGGTACCTTTCTCTGAAGGGAGGAGAGAACTTCCACTTTGACTATGACCCTGTCGGAATAAGATCGAAGTCGGCGAACCCTAAAGGCTTCCATAGCCTCGGCAACTCATGACCAGAGCCTAGGGAGATTACTGACGCCATAAACAAGAGTGTCAAATTGTTAAATCAACATCAGGAGTCACTGTGTACTTACGTCTCATGAGGGATCTGTCCTTAATGTGTTATCCAATGTGAAATAATGCTATTACTAGTACTGAAACAGTATTTTTACACTTTGTGTTTCTGAGTGGGTGCAAACTGATGAAATCTTTACATAGTATATATTGAATCGATCTTCTTTATATAAAGATAATTGGAAATGATTAAAAAATCTTGGTGTTAAACTGGAAATTGCATAGACAATTAATCAATATTTTTTTAATTCTATTTTCCACAAACTTTCTGAAGTATCCTTGTATACAATTTATTTTAAAAACACGGCAACCAACATAATATTGCCAATGTCTCAAACTTTAATAATTTTTATCTATTGATTATAAATAATTTGCCATGGTATCTCACTGGGAATATTTTTTGCCTGGTTTATACTCATTGTACATAACTAAAATAAATAAAGCTATGCTCATGAAAAATATAAAGATGAAATAGAAAATAAATAAGTTACCAACAACAAACAGGAATTCAGTCGGGGTTGGTGCTGCCCACTCCCTGTCTTCTGCACATCCATTTTAATTCCATCCCCAACATCTTTTTTAAAAAAAAATTTAGGGCCGGCGCCGTGGCTCAACAGGCTAATCCTCTGCCTTGCGGCGCCGGCACACCGGGTTCTAGTCCCGGTCGGGGCACCAGATTCTGTCCCGGTTGCCCTTCTTCCAGGCCAGCTCTCTGCTGTGGCCCGGGAGTGCAGTGGAGGATGGCCCAGGTGCTTGGGGTCCTGCACCCCATGGGAGACCAGGAAAAAGCACCTAGCACCTGGCTCCTGCCATCGGATGAGCGCGGTGCGCCGGCCGCAGCGCGCCATCCACGGCAGCAGCCATTGGAGGGTGAACCAACGGCAAAGGAAGACCTTTCTCTCTGTCTCTCTCTCTCACTGTCCACTCTGCCTGTCAAAAAAAAAAAAAATTAGCATCATTATTGAACATGAATATGTAATCTAAAATGTTTGTCTTATTTATCTGTAACTTCTCTGTTGACTCAATAGTTCCTTCATTAAACATAAGCTAAGGTGGTATTGACTCATGTCAACTTTATGTTTCAGCCGTTTCTGTAAATTCTGCACAATTTTCATACCAGCAATGACAGAATGTGATGATGATGCATGTGCCAGTATATGATGACCATAGTGAAGACCTAGTGCCTTCCTCGTGGCAAGGGTACACCTGAAATGAGCTTTACATGAGAGAAAATAGGAAATTATCAACTGGTAAAAAGAAAATTAATGGATTCTGTTGCAGGTCTGATATTCAGGACTTTCAGGCAGCTGGGTCAAGCTGGCATTTCGATATGCAAAACCTACTGCTACAAAGGATAAGGCCAGCTCTCAGGGGAGAGAGAACAGGGCTAGAGGTGCAATCCAATCTTAAGCTTCTCTTTAGAGTCATGAAGGCTTAAGCCATGAAATAAATATTTATAAGGCTTGATCTTTTTAATAAAATTTCTCCAAAAAACCATAATGGAATACTATCTCACATTTTTCCTCCACCTAAAGGAATGAAATAAAGACTTAGAATTTTCTCTTTCCAGAAAGCATGTGGAGGAGGTCTTTCAGTGAGCTGTGAACTCTGAGCACTTCTAGACCGAACTGCTGATTGTCCCCTCTAGAAAGGCTCTATCACTTGGTGGAAACTGTGACATCATCACCAACATCAAAACATACCCCAAATTTTACAAATCAAGCAATGTGAACTAAAAAGTTTCTTTGCATCCTGAAACCAGTTACCCTTTTTTCTTAGCAAGGCAAAAATATCCCATATGTTATGGGTCAAGTGCCAACAGATAAAACATTTTGGCTTTGTTCCTAATTGATTTACTGATAACCTTTCTTCACTGCAAAAGTCCATGTGTTTTCCATAGTCACCTTAGATAAGTTTAAAAATACTCTAAATGTTCTGTTTTCTACCTCTATCTAACTCATTCGTTTGATGACAATCCCACCATTTGGGATGCATGATAATATCACTGCACCCTTGCAATTGCATTTGGTGAATGGGACTGCAATTGAGAAAGAGAAAAGGCATTGAACTACAGATGGAAATCACATACTCAACCAATGCAAAAACAAAAACAGAAAATCTTTCTAACAAAGAATCCCAGTTAAATCTGTGTCCCTGGCTTTCTCTGAGGAACTCAAAGTGCTTTATGGTGATTATCAAATGAATCACCCAAAGATCCTTGCACATCAGCAGAGGGAATGTACTGTAACAGACACTTAATGGATTGGAAAAACTGCACCACAGAAAGGTTAAGTGATTTACCAAATATTGCAAAAAGAATCAGAATTAAAACAGAAAACAGTCCCCGATGACTTTGATCTAGTCAGCAGTCCTAGATGAATAAGCATCTTGGTTTGTTTGAACTTTCTCCATGTAATAGAAACTAGCAAAGGATGTAATCTTCTCCCTATTGACTACTGTTTGTTGGTTGTTCCTCCTCATTTTCACTCCAGAATAATGGAAATGTTGTTAATAATATTTGGATAGCATTATATCTCACAAAGCATTCTAACCTTCCTGATCTCATCTAAGTAAATAAACCTCATCTGTGTATCCTGCATTTCTCCAACCCCAGACTCCAGCTGACCTGGAATTGTCCAAAAACACCATATATGAAGTGCAGAAGGGAGACTGGATATTTCCTTTTAGCCACAAGTTTAATTATAGATACCCAAGATAACTAGGCTATCTTTTGTACTTTTATGCAGCAAACATATACTGGGCACCACAATGTATACAATAATGCAAAGTACTAAGAGCATAAAAATAATGAAGACATGGTTCTTAAATATAGGAGCTAGGGTTTAAACATGGAAATAATTTATATATACAAGATCACAGGAGCCTCAATTGAGATATGACTAGAATGTCCTTGGAATATCATTGAAGGAGTAACGTATGTTGCTTGGGAAAGTCAAAAAATAAAAAGCAGTTATGTTAATTGTCCACAGGCATCCCCATCTACTCCACATGCTCTCACTACCTACTCTGTACCATCAGAATCTAACACTAGTGGATAGTATTACCCCTGCTTTCCTACTGACTCTCTAGCTTTTGGTAGGGTATGGCAATGGGTGGCATCAATAGGAAATGGAGGAACAAAAAAGTGGCCTAGTAAGTTTAGAGTAAAGAGTAATAAGTAGGAAGATCTGGAAAACATGGAATATAATTAGGTAGTGTTGACATTTATACAGTGAGCCAGAAATGAATTAGAACAATCATAGCTCAAAAATAAAGGAGGTCACTGACTTGCAAGGTATGTTTAGAAGTTGAATTGCTATGCTAGGTAAGAGAGTAAGGGAATGAATGAAGATAAAATTGATGGGCAGAGGTAGGTGATGTGGAGCAAAAGGTTAAGCCACTGCTTGGGACACCCACATTCCATATCAGAGTGCCAATTCAAGTTTTGCCTCTGCTTCCAATCCTGCTTCCTGCTAATGATCCTGGTAGATAGCAGATGAAGTTCTAAGTACTTGGGTTCCTGATACCAACCTGGGAAACCCAGCTGAAGTTCCTGGTTCCCAGCTATGGACTGGCTTAGCCAAGTACCACCAGTTGCAGGATTTGGGGAGTGAACCAGTGGATGGATGATCTCTCTCTGCCTTTCAAATAAATTAATAGATAGATAGATAAAACTTAGAAAAAAATTGATTGCCAATATATTAGGTTAAAATACATTTCTTTTACATTTTTTAAAACTATATGATGGTATTTGTGAAACATTTTTATTTACTTAATTATTCATCTATTTATTTGAAATATAGAAAGATACACACATAGAGAGACAGAGACAAAGATTTCCCATCTGCTGATTCACTCCCCAAATGCCCATAATAGTCAAATCTGGGCCAGGGCTGAAGCCAGGAGCCAAGGTTGCAATCCAAGCCTCCCATGTGACCAGCAGGAACCCAATTACTTGAGCAAACACTATCTTCCAGGTTGTACAATGTTGATCAGCTAGAGTCAGTAGCGCAAGTTAGGAATTTAGCTCTGGTACTGTGATGTGGGATATGAGCATCTTAACCACTAGGCTGAGCACCTGCTTCTAAACATTCTTTTAATTAGTAATGATGGCCTTAAATGTTGTCTATTTTAAGTCACCTACCCTTGCATTTAGCAAGAAATCAATAGTTCTTTCAAAGGAGCTTGCACAGCAGAATTAGGTAGTTTAAAACATACCTAAACACATATGTGCTTCTCAGATATACTCCTCTGCTGTTGCATATGTATGCAGTTCCCAGAACTCCTTGTGAAGCTGTGCAAAGCCAGCCAGGACTGTAGGGAAGATCACGATGCCTTTGCAATCCAATCTATTCACACTCATTGAAGTCAATACCTTTTGACAGTTTGCACAATGAAATTATCCCTCCATCTAAATACACAGGGATGATCTCAATGTCAGGGAGGATGAGGGCATTACATTCCAACATTCATCAGCAAGTTGATAAAACTGGTGCTTTCTTTCAACAGCTTGGCTGCCCACCTGCACTTCAAATTTCCAATACCTTTGAAAGCACAAAGTGAAAAACAAAGGCTTCATTTAATTTTATTATCAGACTACTTGGTCAGAATTCCTAGAGAAAAGCTTGTAAAATATGCACCTATAAATAGGTGCAACCAAGGTGAAGGTGAAATCCAGAGATAATAGAAAATAGGTTCTTCTTTCTGTAATAATAATAAGGTATTATGCCCATATTGCAAGTGAATTCCAATTCTATCAAAG
This sequence comes from Sylvilagus floridanus, assembly GCA_949820135.1. Lineage (NCBI taxonomy): Eukaryota > Metazoa > Chordata > Mammalia > Lagomorpha > Leporidae > Sylvilagus > Sylvilagus floridanus. Next base: position 19,388,804 of record OX463244.1, read on the forward strand.
AAGCATCTGTAACCTTCAGTATGCATACTGAAATAAAAACAGAGGCTCAAATCACCTTATTGTTTCTTCCATTTATTAAATCTATTACTTCTTTATAAGGGAATCATTTTCTTACAATAAAATCATGTTTAACCCAAAGAAGCAACAAATTTACGCAGGTACTCTACCCAAATATATTATGTAAAATGTACTTGGGAAAATAAAAATGAAGAATGTATGAAAAAGTGCTTTTGGGTATTGATGGCAGTATTCATAATGATTAAGTACCACACACATTAATATTCAGCAGTAGAGAGTTGCAAGGGAAATTGACAAACATGTGCGGTGGACAAGCAGATAGACAAGCAGGTGGACAAGACAGAATTGCAGATGGAATTGGAGCACTGGTTTAAGTGTTGTCTTGTCTCTCCACTGTCACATCAACTGGCAGGGAGACTAGGTCTATGTGCTGAGGAAACTTGACCCCAGGCAATGACTGACCTGGTTGGCTCACCCTGCTGGGTTTTCCCCTGACAACAAATCGCCATTAAGAAACACTTCAAGGTGCTCATGATTCAGCAACTGTGACCTGTCCCCCAGAAGGTCCCTCAAATTCAATAGCTCTTCCGCCACCTGCTTTCCCTGCCATAACAAAGCTCCTCATTCTGAAAGCCTTAAAACCTTCTTTTGCTCTGGTTCCTTAGAATCCAGCTTCTTCACTGACTTTGATCATGCTTCTGTGAGGCAATCAAGTTAGCAATCCCCTTAGAGGGGATGAATTTGAATCTTTTCACATTTTGAGTTAGTGTAAGGTTATTAAAGATAAAATGATTTGAAAACAAAATCAAGGAACAGTAGCATTGGCTCAGTACATCTCCTTGGGCTCCAAGGAGATAATTACTTTGTTCAGCCTCTTGTCACCAGCCCTTGATCCTTCCGCATAGGGAAGCACAGGGTTACTCACACTGCCTTTCCTCTCAAGGTGAATGCGTCTCTGGAGCTCTTTGTGTTCTTTCTCATCAGCAGCAAATGTTTCCTTAACAATGAATTTTGCAAAGACAGATTAGTGTCTTTTCCAGAAGGCATGGGGGCTCCTTATGCAAATTACCCCCCCCACTACCACCTAATTCTGCATTCCTAGAGAAAGGGCAGACTTCAAAAGTGATGCGGACCTTTAAACGTGGCTCAGGTTGAAAACATGTGTTTACATCATCTGTTCTCTCTCAAAATACTGCTCAAAGGAAATTTTGAAAAATCACCTGCAAAAACAAGGAGAGGAGCAGAGGCAACAGCATTCAGGGCTGAATGCCAGAAAATAGATGGCAAAGGCATAGCAGAAAACAACAACAAAACAGCTGCACCACACCCACAGGTCAGGAGTCGGAAGAGCATGTTCCTGCTACCCAGAAATTCAGGCCACCAGAAAACGATAAAGCAATGCCCACAAAACACTCAGGGAAAACGATCTTTAACTGTCGATTCTACAGTGTGCCGTATTCTGATTAGAATAGGAGGGGAAGATAAAGATTTTTTCAGATATGCAAACTTTCAAGACATCTTACCTCCCACAAAGCATCACTCAGGAAGCCACCAGAGTAGGTGCTCCTACAAAAGAGTTTACTGAGAAAGCAAAAGGCAGAAACTAGGAGTTCAATGAGGACCAACTGCTTAATTCGCAAGACTTATTGCCAAATGAAAATGCAAGTCTCCTTTTTCAAAATAAACTAAGAATATCAAATGTCAGCAGCAAAGCACTGAGCCAAATTCAGAGCCCTTCTAAATGTAATTGTACAGGCCACAGAGTCATGATACCAGCCCGCTGTCCAATTCAGGAGAGGGACAGGAATTCCCAGGATGATGATGAGGGGAAGAGACCCCTGGACAATCCCCATGTAGTAAGTCTAGGGAATCATTAGCCCAGAATGGGGCTAGAAAATGGCATTCTTCAAGTAGCATGTTGCTATGGTTTGTGTAAGAGTTTGGGTGCCTCCCAAAGTCCCAGGTGTTAACGGTCTAATTCCAAAATTTTATGTTAATGGATTAAATGAAAGAACTCAACCCAGTTATATAATCTTTAGGTGGAGTCACTGGGAAGTGATTACACTGGATCAAGTTGCCGAAGTGGAGCACTCAGAATGGATCATGTTGGCTTCATAAGGAGAGACCTCTTGCATAAGCATGCTTCTCTCTCCCTCTGCTTCCTGGCTCACCATGTGACCTTCCCTCTATATGTACCTTCCATCCGCTGCCCTCAGCAGATACCAGATTAATGGTGCCAACTGATCTTGAAGTGTGACTCTCCCGAACTGTAAGACAAAATGAATCTTGTTCTTTCCCAAGTTATCACTCAGATATTTTAGTTACAATGGCAAAGATCTGACTAATACAGATGCTTTCACGAGAAGAATGAAATGTACAGACTACCCAAGGTGTTTTCCTGTATTGAGAGGCCATAGCCACTTCTAGGAGAAATTCACAGTTAAAGCAGCTTTCCAACTAAATTGGCTACTGGCAAGTGTCAATATTTTATATCAGATTTTCTGTAAGAGCAAAGCTTTTGAAATGGCCAATTAAAAGATTTCTCTGATAGAGATGTTTAAAGAGAATGATCACTAGATAACTTTGTTAGCCTGGGTATAATAAGGTCCGACTGAAGTTTATGAATCTCATCATGAAACTGACAACTGGGCAAGGAAATTCAGCTTCCGGAGTGAGCTCTTAATCTTGTTAAAGTGCACCAGGAAATGATTCAAGAAATTTACTAGGAATTCTAGATACTTTTCAGAGGTATCAATACCAGGGGCAGACATTTGGAGCAGTAAATTGCTGCTTGAGACACCAGCAACACCTATTTGAGTGCCTGGTTCAAGTCCTGGCTTCTCTGCTTCTAATCTAGCTTCCTGCTCATGCGCACTCAAGGAGACTGCAGGTGATGGCTCAAGTTCTTGAATCCCTAGACTCACATAGGAGACCTCCAGACTGATTTCCTGGCTCCTGGTTTTGACCTAGCCCAGCCCCAGCCATTGTGGGTATTTGGGGAGTTTGGGAAGTGAACCAGAATTACAACAGCAGATGGAAGATCTTTCTCTCTCTTTCAAGTAAAATAAAAAGATACATTTTTATAAAAGAAATATTCTACCCCAAACTAGTTATTGTTATTAGTGAGAATAAGGATCTTTTTTCTCAACTGCTGATTAAATATACTGCTTATACTAGCATGAATATGCTGCTTTAGGAAAACTCAGCATATGAGGATGAAAACCAGCCTCCAAAGGCAGAAGAGTCTAAGTGAACAAAGAGACTGACAAATGAAGGATTACACAAAGCACGATTGATTGTGGGAATTTACAGACACAGAAGCACATCCCAGGTGGCTGTGAGACATGGATTTTCATACCACAAGGCAAAAGAAAAAGGTTTTACAGACAAAGGTAACTTGTAACTAATCAGAAAATACCTGATCTTTTTTTTTTTTTCAGGAAACACTAACATCCATATCAGCTAAGAATATAAGGTTAAGAGCAGCAGGTTATCCTAATGACTTTGTTTATCCCAAAGGGCTTGCATTGACATCCAGAGTTACCTAAAGGGCAAGAGGGTGGTTATGACTAAAATGGCCTTGGTCTTATTAGGCTGAGTCACTCCAGTCTCAGAAAACAATACCCCAAAGTACGGTGCATGGACATCAGCCAAGTAACTATTATCTATAATAATTTATGATATATTTCAAAATAATTATAGTAGTCTGAAGGTTTCCAACACAAAGAAATGATAAATGTCTTAGGAGGCAGAAATGCTAATTATCCTGATTTATCATTACACTTTACAGACATATATTGAATTATCATGATTTTTTTTTTAATTATCTAAGTAGAAGGGTAGGAAAAGCCAAACAAAAGTTTAAACACTGACCAATATTCTTTCCCAGGGATAAGTAAGAACTCCTGGCCAGCTTTACATTTGCAAAATGCAAAATCTCCAATCTGTTCAACTAACCCTTCCAAGAGTAAAATGCATCTCCTTTAAGTGTCTTTAATTGCTTTATCTTATCAAAAACACAAATATATGCACATATTTATACATGTATAGAAAAGTCTAAAAAGACGAATACTAAAACTTTAATTGTTCATCTGTAGGTAGTGAGATATCAAGTGATGCATATTTCTTTTTTATACTTTCTCTGTAGTCCAAATGGTTTACATTTTGAATATACACTAACTTTGCAATGAGGAAAAATTATAAGATTGTTTTTCACTTAAAGGAAGAACTAAGATCATGTCAGATGTGGTGGCATTTCCTTTTCTGAAGTGGAATATTATGTATATGTAGAATTTGTGGGTCACAGTGAGAGCTATGAGAGTGGGCAGGTACAAGCAATGAGAGGGAGTATCAAGATGCAACCATATGGGGCAGACATTGTAGAACAGCAGAGTAAGCCACTTCTTAAAACACTGGCATCCCATATTAGAGGCCTGGTTCCTGTCCTGGCTACTCTGCTTCTGATCCAGCTTCCTTCTAATGTGCGTGGGAAGGCATACAGATGATGATTCATGGGCCCTGCCATGCATGTGAGAGACCCTGATGGAATTCTTGGCACTTGGCTCCAGCCTGGCGCAGCCCCAGTCAGTTGTAGGCATTTGGAGAGTAAACCAGCAGCAGAAGATTCTCTCTCTCTCTCTCTCTCTCTCTCTGCCTTTTAAATAAATCTTTAAAATGAAATTAAAGAGCCAGCCATACTGTCTTTGCAGCAAGACAGACCCCATCTCCAATGACTGACTCTGATCTCCCTCTCTTTAGCACTCCTATAAGGTCTTTCACAGTCTGAGCACCGCTTGGCTGTGTGCATTCATTCATTCAACATTTATTGAGTGTTGATGGTATTGCAGACATAGTGCTCTGAAGACAGGAAAAGAAATGAGCAAGAAATTGGTCTCCAAGCAATCACACAGTTTTGGGATAAATAAATGTGAGTCAAATCCAGTCTTGGTCAAACAATGGGACTTCTCTAGGCATTCAAAGTGGGGAAAGACCTTCCAGCCCAGTAAAGAACAGCATGAGCCCAGGAACAACTGAGCATGAACAAGTCTGGGTGAACTGAAACTTCCTGGCTGATGATGAGTGCCAGAACTGGAAAATGTTCTAAATCTCTCTGTCATCATGCCCCCAAACTTCCATTCCAAGGCGAATGTGCTAGAAATATATGCTAGTAAATTTCCTATTTGAAATCTTATTAGGACATGTAAAAAAAGCAACTTTTGTTCATATTGATTCTGGTCTAGTGATTTCAATGTATTTGCTGTAATTATTGCATGAAAAGTCAATGAAAATAGGCTAAAATTTTCTGTTACACCGTCTCTCCACATTGCTAGTTCATTGGTATTCTCTGATGGCTTGAAAGTAAGAATTCAGGGTTGCAGTGTTTTCATCCCCACAATTCAGAGCCAAAATGTATTTTCTTTGAAAGTAGTTTTATTATTGTTTTTATGATACACACTGGGTTTCTTTTAAAGTTCTAACAGAAAACGAAAGTCTCAAAAGAGAAACAAAAAAGTAGGCTCCCGCTCTACCACCTAGAGGTAAGCACTTGCATTTTTCCGTGGCATCTTGCTGTGCATCAATCCATGCACAGAAATACAAACAGAGAAACATGCACAACTTCACACCAACGATAAAAGACAAAAGGTAAAATGACATTGATACTCTGTGATCCACTTTATTCACTCAACAATACATTGTGGGCACTTCAGATGTCAAAATACTTATTTCCATATCATCATTTTTAATAGCTACATAACACACCATTTATATCTTCCAGTAATTAATATTAAAAATTTCTGCTGCAAAATGCGTCCCCAACATTTCTTTAGTGTAAAAAGAAAAAGCTTGAATAACTTGATTTGCAGTAAGATATCATTGCACATGTTGGCAATTATCTCCTTAAGGTAAATGCCTACAAATGGGCTTGTTGGCTCAAAAGACTATGAAGTTGCCAAACTGTCCTCCAGCAATGTGTTTTCACAAATCTCTTCCATTAACAGTGTAAGACTATAGAAATGAAAATAAACTAAGGAAAAAAGTACTCAATGTCATTAGCTACCAATGAACTGAAAATCAAAACTACATTGAAATACCACCTCACATGCACTAGCATAGCAGGAATCAAAACCAGGCAAATGCTGCTGAGGTTGCAGGAAACTGGGACCCTCATATCTTCCTGATAGGATTGTAAATTGGTGCACTGTGGAAAACACTCTGGTCATTCCTCAAACAGAATTAAAATAAGGCCCAGCAGTTCCACTCCTATGTAGTTACCCAGAAGAATTGAAATTAGAAAATCAAGCAATGCTTGTAAGCCAGTGTGCACTGCAGCACCACTCACAGTCACCCAAAGGCAGAAACAGTCCACAGGTGCATTAACAAATGAATGGGTAAACCAAATGGGATCTAACCTTACAATGCAACGTTATTCACTGAGCGTTAAAAGCATTACGTTAAGTGAAATAAATCAGAAACCAAAGGACAAGCATGATCGGATTCCACTCACATGAAATACCTCGAATAGGCAAACACATAGAGACAGGAAGGAGACTAAAGGTCACAAGAGCCTGGGAAGAGAGAACAGAGGAGAATTATTTGTTTATTTCTTAGTTTCTTTTTGGAGAGATGAAAAAGTGTTAGAAATACGGTTGTACAATATTGTGAGTATAACTAATGCCAGTGAATTATACACTTAAATATGATTACAGGGGCAGGATAGTGGATAAAATACCCACATCCCATATCAGTGTGCCCTTGTTCAAGTTCTGGCTCCAACTCAGATTCTGGATTCTTCTTAATCCATTCCGTGGGAGGCAGCAGGTGACTGTTGAAGATGAGTCTCTGCCACCTATGTTGGAGACCTAGATTGAAGTCCTATCTCCTGGCTTAGGCCCGGCTTGGTCCAGGCAATTGTGGACTTTGGCAAGTGATCCAGTGGATGAAAGATCTCTCTGTCCCTCTGTCTTGTTAATTAAAATAAATAAAACTAATTACAGTGACTTTCTGTCTCTGGTCCCTGTTGCAGGAGGAGTGGCCATGTGTCTGCAGTGGTTGGAGTTATGAACCACTCCTATTTCAACATCAAGAGGAATAGGCAGAGGTATAGTAGCAACTCAAAACATTGAAGGCATGAAACTGCTTCTATTTCAAGGAGTTGATTCATCACTAGACTGTGGGTGTGCAGCCAGGGACAGGGGGCCAAGGTGTAGAGGTGGCCACAAAGTGAGATCCAGCCAGGGAGTGCCAGCCACTTGCCATGGGCAGGTCACCCTCAGTATCACAATCTGCAAGTGGATGTACCACCATGATGTGCTCAGAGTACGACACATAGAGCCAGGGTCATCCTGAGCAGCCAGCAGCCTGTGATGAAGAAGTAGCCCTGCCCCACCAAGTGCTCCTGAGACCCCAGCCACCAAAGCAGCCATCAGCTGACATTTTGTCAGCAACAGTAAAATAGTCACAAGTGGCAAATGTTAAGTCATCTGTACTTTACAACAATCTTCAAAAAAACAAAGAAAACTAACATCTGAGGTTTAAAGAAGGGACTGAAGAACTGAACCATGCCACAATATGTATAAATTTTAAAAATAATTCATGAAGTGAAATAAACTAATCACAAAAGATAATACCTTGTATAATTCTATATATATTTTTAAAAATCCAGAATAGGCAAATTTAGAGACAGCAAATAAATGGTGGATACTTAGGGTTAAAGGCTGGATAGTTGAGGAGTTTACAGATTTAATAGAATGGAATGAAAGCATTCTAAAATTAATTATGGTGATATATGCCCAATTCTGTAAATGTAGGGGGAAAAACTATTAAAATATACACATTAAATTTGTGACTCATAGAGTATGTGAACTCTACCTCAAAAAGCTATTTTTCTACTTCATTTATTTTAATTTTATTTGAAAGGCAGAGATACAGACATACAGAGAGAGGCAGAGAAAGAGACAGAGAGACAGACACTCCTTAAATACCTGCAACAACAGGGGCTGGACTAGGCCAAAGTCAGGAGGCTAGATCTCAGTCCAGGTCTCCCAAGTGGATGGTAGGGACTCAAGTACGTGAGACATCACCTGCTTTCTCAGGGTGTGCACCTTCAAAAAATGGGAATCAGAAATAGAGCTAGGGCTCAAACCCAGGCACTCCAATGTGGGATGCAGACATCCCGAGTGCCATCTTAGCTACTGCACCAAACACCTGCCCACCTCCTCCCCAAGAAAGCTGTTACTTTGCCAAACTGTAGCTCTCTCTGATGATGGATGAGGTTAGACTATTTATTGATCAGTTGTGTTTGTTCTGTTGTGGGTGGTTTGTTTCTGTTCCTCACTCTAGTTACTTGCTTATTTGTCTATTTTTTTTTCTTCTTAAGAATATAGATTCATTCCAAGTTCACATTGATAAGTATTTTTGTGAGTGCATTATGTTCTTGAAGTTGATGCAAAACTCTGCAGATGGCATGCCTCAAGCCAAAACTGAAGGCCAGTTCTTAAGACACTTATGGCTTACAGGTTGAATTAATTTGATTGTAACAGGATAAACTTGGCATGGAAGGACAGTGAAAAAGAGAATATTTATTTGAATCTACAGTACCATATTCACTGCTCTACAAATCTGATCTCATGGAAACTATCATGCATACTTACAAAAGAGAGATTTCAAATTCCCCAAGGTCACAGAGCCATCCATTGCAACTGGGATTGAAACTCCACCTACAAAGTGCTGATTCATCTTAAGCCCCCTCTGAAAATTAATGATGACATATTCATGGCCAGTAAGAAGGAACAGATGATGTGGCTCCATTTTCTGAAACCTACGACTGGAACAGGAATGAGTAGTGAGTGACATTATGAAGTTGCACCTGTCAGAATATACATTTCTCTCATTTCTCCCAGATAGGCCATTCAGAGAAATCTACCAACACAAACATCAGTTCTTCAAGGTCTGTCTTTTGAATGTCCCTAGAGGAATTATGAGGTCGTAAGGACTGCACTTGGACATCCCTACTCACCCAAAGCCGATTCAGGATATATTAATAATGTGCCAGGGGTCGCAAGACCTGGAAAGATGAAAGTCACAAAAGAAATGACACCCAGCCATCAGAAGAACTAATAAATACCATACTTGGGAATCAATGTGTATATTCCACATGGTTAGATTATATGTCTGTACCATTATGTATACTGCCACACAAGGATCAAATTTTTAATTGGAAAAGAACCTTAGCATTTATCTATTCAAACCTCTTACTTTATTGATGCAGAAACTGAGACTCTGAGATTTTTATTAACTATTTATGTAGAAAAAAATGACAGGGAGAAGCAGAGAACATAAATCCAAACTCTGTGATTGTGTTGTCTTTCCTTCCCACTCTGAAAAATGCCCATCCTCAATTTCCAATGGCCAAGCCTGAGCTTGTAAATTTAATATTTTCTAGCTTTCTTGGTGCTCTGGGAATTGTTCCACTCTCCTTTTTGCTATGAAAACTGGAAGAGAATATAATTTTCAGCACTGCTCACTTTTTAAGTTGCATGTCCTCAGGTGCATAAAAATTTCTAGTCCGTGAAACACTAAATGAAATGTCAGGATACTATTTTTGATTGACACAGAAAGCAAGGAAGCCAATTTCTAACCATTGGGAAAATCTTATGCTGATGGTGAAAAATTGCTAATGATGAGATAAGTGACCATGTAGCACTGATGAAAATTCTACTTCTGTTGATTCAGTCTCTACTTTCTCACATCCCAAAAGCAGATACTCAATTTTATTTTCGAATTAATCTTAAATATAGAATAAGTGTGATTCAGCAACAAAGAACATTAAAAAAACTCATATGGAGCTCAGAAAACATTTGCAAATTATTGTCTTCCATTTTATCTATGATTTCCATCACTTGGGATTGAATTATTTTAATGGTTTTGATGTTTAAAAGTATGCCTTTAAATGGCTATGCTAAAAAATCCATATGAGTTATCTTTTCAAATATGTAAAATATTCAAGGGACAAAACCTAGTTCAACAATTGCAAATATGCTTTTCAATCCCAGTGTATGTTCTACAATATTATGGGCTGTTCCAAAAGACAGACCATATTCATTTAACTGAAAAAACAAGACTTCACATGTATTTTCGTATTGGCCAATGCTGTGCCATAGTAGCTGGCAATTTGAAGATAAGCACACTTAACATATAAGGAAATTAAAATTTCAACATTTGTGGCACATTTATATAATAATGAAGAATTTTATTTCACTTTTTAAAAGATTTTATTTATGTATTTGAGAGGTAGAGTTATAGAAAGAGGGAGAGACAGACAGAAAGGTCTTCCATCCACTGATATACTCCCTAAATGGTCACAATGGCTGGGCCGACCCAAAGGCAGGAGCCAGGAGCTTCTTCTGGGTCTCCCATGTGGGTGCAGGGGCCCAAGGTGTTTGGGCCATCTTCCAATGTTTTCCCAGGCCATTAGCAGAGAGCTGGATCAGAAGTGAGACAGCAAGGACACGAACTGGCACCCATATGGGTTGCTGGCACCAAAGGCAGAGGCTTAGCCCAGGACACAACAGCACAGGCCCCTCATTTCACTTTCTTATTAGTGAATATAGTAGTCAGACTTAAAAACAAATATTTGAAAATACAAAGCAATTGAATTCAATTGAAAAGTTCAAAATATAATTCAATACATTATGTATTGAATTCATACATTATGAATTCAATTGAATTCAATACATTATGTACTGAATATACATATAATTTATATAAATATGCATTAATATAAAATTTGATAAAATTTTGCTTGATATGTATCAAACTTTTGATGTATAGATATATATATACACATATACATACACACAAAAATATATATACATATATATATATATAAAACACACACAGTCACACACACAGCTAAGCACATGCAGAAACAGGCACACACACACATACACACACACACACTTGTAAGTTGAATATATTCTCTTCCAAGTGGAATTTTTTCGTATGCTAGATAATTTCATATCCATATATAAAACTGACAGCTTGGGATAGGCATTGTGACACAGTGGGTTAAGCTACTTCTTGATATATTTACATGCCATACAAGACTATCTAATTTGAGTCCCAGCTACTCTGCTTCTGATCCAGCTTCTTGCTAAGGTGCCCTGGAAGGAAAAGATGAGGACTGACATACTTGAGTCCCTGCCACCCATCTGGGAGACCGGAGAGTTCTTGGCTCCCAGCTTTGTTCTGACCTAGTCCTAGATGCTTTGAGTATTTGGGGAGTGAAACAACAGATGAAGATTTCTCTCTTTGTTTGTCTCTCTCTCCCTTTCTGTCATTCAAACAAACAAATCTGAGAATAAAATCACCCTGACAGCTTCTTTTTTCTCATTCAATTAATGTATTGGTCATTTGTTTTCACAACCATGTAGACCAAAGCAAGCATTTGCACTTACATAGTCAGACAAAAAAATCTCTTTATTTTGATCTTTTCATTTTGTTGAAATGTTCACTTATTCATTTTTAGTTATTTGAAAGGCTAAGTAACAGAGAGAGACAGAGAGACAGAGAGAGACAGAGAGACAGAGAGAGAGCTTCCATCTTCTGGTTCACTTCCCAAATGGCCACAACAGCCAGGGCTGGACCAGGCTGAAGCCAGAACCCATGGCTCCATCTGGGTCTCCTATGTGGGTGGCAGGAACTGAAGTTTTGAACCATCACCTGCTGCCTCCAAGGATGCGCATTAGCAAGAAGTAGGATCAGAAGTGGAAGCCAGACTTGATCCCAAGCACTCCTACAGGAGAAGGCAGGCATTCGAAGCTGCTGGGTGATTACTGCTCCACAACAGCCTGTCCCTATCTTTTCATTCCAATCTCTCTTATATATCCCCTTATTATATATCCCCTCATTTTCTCAGTTAAGGGACTATTTCTAGACTTCAGAATTTTTATATTAGTTTTTCCCAGTTGATTTTGTTTTATTGTCTAAGCCCACGCCATTGTTAACTAACAGAGTGAAATGTGAATTACAGCACAATCAGCAACCAACGGGAGAACATACTATCTGGACCCTGGGAATGCAAGCAGTAAAGAACATCAGTATCGACCAAAAATAGAAGGGTTCCTGCTTTCAGTCAGTCATCTTTGCTTGCTATAAAAATCTCTTACTGCATCTCATCATAGGTTTTTGTTTCTTAGGCAGAGTGGAGGGAACAAGTCAACATAAAAGCTATGTTTTTAAAACAAGTCATTTTTATCTCATCAAATTTCAGTATGTGTGGTTAATAACCACTTCAGATTGCTATTCAAGAAGAAACTACTCTCACCTAATCTCCTGCCAAAGCTCATAAAGCTCTTGTGCATCATTGGCAATCCATTGGCCTATTGATGTCATAATTCATGTTGATATTTTCTGGCTCCCATTTTTTACTCTCTCTGATGTTCATTTCCTTTGAGTTTTAACATTCAATAGTTCCAAAATAAAGACATGCCTTCACCATACAATATTCAGCAGGTTCTACACTAATCCTCCCATGTAAGAAGATTTTTTTATTACAACATGCACGTACACCGTTATGCACATGTAGAAACAGGTGCATGCATGCGCACAAACTCAAACACACATACACACACACACACAGACACTTGGTAAATTGAATATATTCTCCTCCAAGTGGAATTTTTTCATTTGATAGATACATTTCATATCCATATCAAACCACTGTGCCCTTTAAAACGCTCTGACACCTCCTTATGTGACATATTGGTGATCAAACCACTTTATTTCTGAATGCCAAAATTTTTGCTGCTCAAATTCTGATAATGAGTCAGTTTCCAGTATGGCATCAAGAGGCTCAGTTCCCAGAATTAAAGCTTTCTGTCAGTTCACTTCACAGCAGCAGGCCTCTTCTCTGCTTGGAGAGTGTCACACGGTGGCCAGCACGGTGCGACAGGAAGCAGCCTCACATCAGGACAGCACCATCATTTTCCCTGACGACTCTGCCAGATGGGACTAAAGACCAGTCAACCCTGCCTGCCAGTTTGGCCAAACTTCATCTTCTCCTGCTACACGCCAATTAGTTCCACAGTCTCTTGAAGCATATTAATGTGAAAACCCACCTTTGGAAGCAACATGATGGTCCCCCCACTACCCCCACATGAAAGCGGCATTCATCCTCACTAGTGAGAAGCTGAGAAGCTACAGAGGTCAATGGAAGGTGATTCCCATAAGGACAAAGACTTTCCTGGTTGTGTCAGTTCATTGTTATCTCCCCAGGCACAGCTACCTATCTCAATGGGGCTCAGGCTCCTCCTCTTAGATCCATTTCCTGAGATAGTCCATGCCCCAAGCAACGGGTGGAAATATCATCATGCATTCCAAGACTGGCCAGGTGAATTATCCCCAAGAAGTCAGTCGCTAAACACAAGTCGATCCACTTCAGCTACAAGCCTCCACTTGAATCACAGCTTAGAATTCTAATGAAAAAAGTAACATCTGATCATTTTCCAGGAAGTAGTTAAGACATTGCACACCACTTACATTTGCCTTTAAAAATACTCCAGTCTCTCCATATCCTTCACAGCATCTAGGTATCAGCCACTGAGTTCCCGTCTTGTTTGTATACATCTTAAAGTAACTCAAGAGAGCCATATGAATGACTACATAGGAGTCATGGATCTGTTTGCAAAATCATGTTCACCATCAAGTCACCTCAGTAATCGCCCCCGCCTGTCTAGTCAGCTCCTTCTTTGTTCTTTCTGCTGGGACTGCTACTACCGTCACTACATTTTCTCATATAATCATGTGTACTTTTTAGTTTTCCTAGTTGCTGCCTCATGAAAGTCATGCTTTGGAAAATTTCAAAAGAAATGTTATTGAGGGGCTGGCATGGTGGGGTAGCTAGTAAAGCTACCACCTGTGATGCCAGCATGCCATTCCGGTTTGAGACCTGGCTGCTCCACTTCCAATCCAGCTCCCTGTTAATGAACCCAGGAAAGCAGTGGAGGATGGTCCAAGTGCTTGGGCCCCTGCACCCATGTGAGAGACCCAGAAGAAGCTCCTGGCTCCTGGCTTCAGCTGCGCTAGCCTTGGCCATTATGGTCATTTGGGGAGTGAACCAGCAGATAAAGGACCTCTCTCCTTGGCTCTCTCTGCCTCTTTCACTGTAACTATGCCTTTCAAAAAATAAAATAAATATTTTTTAAAAAGAGAAAGAAATTCTATTGCTGTCAATTCAACACCCAGCATTCATGTAAGTGATGTGCCATAAAGGGGAGAGTCTGAGACCCAAACACAGACTTTATTGGGTGGGGAATGGGGACAGGATGGATAAGAGCATAGTAGACAGGCACACAAACAGTCTTAGGAGGGTTACCAATCTTCCCCCAAATTTGACAAATTTGATATAAAACAAACAAAAAAATAACAATGAAATCTCAGGAGGAAGCATTTGGTGCAGCAATTAAGACCAGCAGGATGTCCACATCCCACCAAGAAATGCTTGCATTTGAGTCCCAGCGATGGCCTTTACTCCTGCTCCCCTGCTAATGCAGATCGTGGGAAACAGCAGTGACGGCTGAGGTGACTAGGTTACCCACAGGGGAAACCCAGATGGAGTTCCCAGCTCTCAGCTTTGCTGTCTTCAACCCCCTAGATGCCACCAGCACACTGGCCATTGTAGACATTGATGGAGTGGGGAGGTTTGAATCAGTGGATGGGAGCTCTGTGTCTATGTCTCCCTCTCCCGTGTCTCTGCCTCTCAAATCAAAAAGTTGATTTTTTAAAAAATGAAATCTCAAAGATCCAAAACGTACACAATATAAGTGTACTGATTCCACTTTGGCTGTAATCCTATAAAATCAGTATCAAATTCTCCTGAGGTTTACTCTCCATTATTTGTTTGGGATATAAGGGCAATTCACAAGTCAACTGTCTCACTTCTTACCTCTCAAAGTGAAGCCAGCCATGGAACTCCAAGACACCATGGCAAAAAAATATCCTACATGAAGGATCTCTGTGAGTGAAACCCCAGGGGGAAGAAAGGGCCAATCAAAGAAGGATGTACTTTTCTGTGAAGGGCAGAAAGAACTTCCACTTTGACTATAGCCATGTCTAAATACTGACGGAATTTGTGGTCACAAAAGGCTTCCATAGCCTTGGCAGCTCATGGCAAGAGTCTTGGGTGATCACTGACATCATAAAAAGTATCAATTGTTAAATCAACAATGGGAGTCATTGTGCACTTACTCCCCATGTAGAACCTCTGCCCTTAATGAGTTCTACTATGAGAACTAGCTGCAAAACTTGTTCTCAAACAGTACTTTATACATTGTGTGTGTGTGTGTGCAAACTGTTGAAAGTTTACTTAGCATAGAGTTGGTCTTCTGTATATAAAGTTAATTTAAAAAGAATCTTAATGAAGAATGGGATGGAAGAGGGAGTAGGAGGGGGATAGGAGTTGGGGTGGGAGGGTGGGTTTTTGGGGAAGAACCACTAAATTCCAAAAGTTGTACCTATGAAATTTGCATTCATTAAATAAAACGTTTTTTTTAAAAAAGTGAAGCCTGCATCATCTCATCATGTTGAGCTGCTGGTATGATGAATCTGACAGAATCTTACTATCTGGATTTTCAGTCTTTTCCGCCCTGAGAGCAGCCCCTTTGCTGTGAGTTCCAGTATGTCAGTTGTGCAGCTGCTCTGGTTGTCTGCGGAGTCCAGAACCTCTGAATCCTACAGGGAAAAGTTTTTCCAAGTCTTTTGCCCAGATTTTGCCAAGCTTTCTTTCACCCATCTAGAAACCTATGATTCTGGACATAGGGTTCTTCTCTTGCCTCCTCAGTAGTACGACTTCCACTACTAACAACTGCTTTAATGCCTTGAAGTAGTTCAGCTTCTTCATCTAGGCTTTTAGACATGCTGAAGTGTCCCTTGTATGAGGTACAAGATGATAAACTCCATGATGTAAATTCCTCCTTTTCTCACTATCTTTTAGGTAAATCCCAGACTTGTTCCAGGGCCCACTGTGAGCCACCTGTTCACTCTAGTCTGGGAAACGTAACTTACACTCAGTTCATTTCCAGCACCTATGTGATTTACATACTCGAGGCATAGCAATGCTGTCCTTGATCAGTCCAAATCTCTACTATTGCTCCTAACTGTAGGATGCTAACTCTTGCCAACCACAATCTTAGCACAGAAAAGTTGACATCAAAAACCCTCCACATACATCCAAAAATGCTATCAGACAGGCAGACAAGAGAGTTATCCTCACAGACCACTTCAGGAGGGAAGATGGAAAATTTATGGACTTTCAGTGGAGCTTTTCCTAACTCTTGCTCACTTGTTAGACAGAAATGGAGAAGATTTATTTTCTGACTGGCGCTCATCTCTGCAAGCTCAGTCATCTGCAACCCAGCTAATTAGAAAGTTCATTGGTACCTTTTGAGCAAAGCAGAGAAACAGACCTGAGCCGAACTGCAAATGTACAGATTACTGATGACTGCACCACACCAAAGCAGGGAGAGGATTCAGAATAATGGTCACACCTAGGAGAAAAACCTTTGTGAGAGATTTTTAAGGCAAAAGAGCGAATGCCACTACTGAAGAGAACACAGCCAGCAGGCTTTGTGCAAAATTAATAACCCAGCATGGTTGGTGTCATGTGTCCTCGTTTCCATAGAGGAAGATGGCTGCTTTATGAATAAAGAAAATTTATAAGAATAAGGGATGAAAGATATAAAGTATGAAATATTCTTAACGGAGTGCATCTGGGCACACAGAGCTACAAAATGCAACTTATACACTGCTACAAGATACCACCTACTTCTTTCCTTTAGTGTTATAAAGGGCACTTTAATTCTTGTTTATTTGATATGCTTCAGACATTGCGTTGAGGTTAATTTCTATATCATAGAAATAATACACTATTATCCTCTGTTTGTAATGCAGAAATCAAAAATTCAAAGAAATAAAATAATATATCCAAGAAAAAAAAAAGCTACAGTCTGTGTATCTGAATCCAGAGCCCATCTTCTATATACCAACTGCAACTCCAAAGTGGATGGGTATACTTTAATTTTACTCCTCTATCAAAATTAACTGATAATATAAATTAATATTAGAATGAATTATAATTAAAGCACCAGGACAGTAACTAGAACATTTGTTAAATAATACAACATATACAACTAATTTTTGACACTAGTACTTAAACTAATAGAAGTACATAGACTAAACTACTAGAAATACACACACATAAATTCATTTACTTCACTATGTTATTCAAACAGCTATTATCCAAATAGTTGCATGGACTTTTGTTAGATTACATTCTAACGCAAGAATTACAAGGATGCCCAGAGCCTCAGTGCATGTGAGATCTTGGTGAAAAATTATTCTACAACGTATCAGGATTTGAGTACAACAAAAAATTTGCCACCTGTAGATGTCAGAATACTTTGTGAAGTCCTTTGCTGCTGATATGACTGTTGCTTTATCTACAATGGGAAGCACTACCAAAAATTTCCCAGCTGCAGGCTCAAAGTTCTATCTTTATTCTTAATTGGGCAGTTTGACACATCCTCGAGAATGAATGTCTGCCCTAGGTGTGAATAAAAACCCTCCAGCATGCCTGTGAATGGCCAGATTCATCAACTGCATATCATCAAAATTTTACTCCTGTTGTTCTAAAATAGGCTGCAGGAATCTGCATTTTAACATGCATCAGTTTCTGACACAATGAATCTTGTGCCTTGAGAACTACTAGACTGGCGGGTCCTTTGCTCTGGTTAAAAATGACCCTCTTTGGGTCATACTGGCAAGACTCACAAGTGGCTTTCCATCTGGATCTAATGTGCTTGAGGTTTTCCTAGCTTCTCAAATAGCAGAAGTATCCCCTACACTGAGTCAAGTGCATGTGTGTGAAATCAGGACCCCCCGCCTGAGCTGGCCTGACACTGACTAACATGACTGCTGACATTCTGCTTAGATAAAGATTTGCTTTTCTTATTTTTTAATCTGCTCAGAGCTGTTCTCAAAATAAAACTTCAAATTAAAGGAATTGTGTCCTTGTAACCTATTTCCAAAGTCTTCTATAGTTCTGGTATCAAAAAACTGTAGAGTCCCTTGGTCAGCCAGGATCACCAACTGAGTTATCCAACCATAATGGATTTTTCCCACTCAAAATTCTCTTCCCTCATTTCTCATCAGGTGAGGATCATACCTTAAGCCCATGACTGGACTTCAATATAATATATTAAAATTAACTAACAGATTTATATTTTATTTGTGAGCCAAACTAGAGATTAGAGAGACATCTTATACATTTCACATATTCCAAAATAAAGTTAATCAGTAAAGTCAAAATGACGGTGTCAGATAATGAAACAAAGAAAGGACATTATTTGCTCTGATTTTTTTGTAGAGAGAATACACAGTTAATTAATCAGTAATCCACTGCCTTTTTTGACCACACAAGGTTATAGGAATCCACAAGACAAAACCTGTATTCAAAATAAGTTTTAAGTTCTTAAAGGGACACTCAGAATAACTCACTAGAATACAAAATATAATCAAAATCAAAGATAAGGATCATATGCAAACATCATTGCTGAGTTACACATGAGATCAATGGCAATACATAAAGCCATCTACTGTAGCATCTTTGATGGACACAACAGCCAAGCACCATTCTCAGGGGAAAGCGGTGAAGAAAACTGGTTCTTCTTTGAAGCTCTAGAAAGGAAGGTAGGCCAGTGTAGGAAAAACTATTCCCCTTAGTCTCATAGCCCTCTCCATTTGCATCATCCTGGCCTGCCTTCAGCAAACATCCTATCAATTCAGTTTAGCCAAAAACTCCTTACCTTTCATGAATCCTTTTGGTACTTTCCCATCCACTGACCCACATCCTGCTCCTTGTAAATCTCAACTTGTCTTTGTTGGGGTCAGAAATAGTTCTATTCTTCTCCCCACTGAAAGACTGTATCACGGTAGTTACGTATCTATTGCCATGGCTCCCATTAAATGAAGCCCATCTTTAAAAATAGATATATAAATGTTTAAAATAAAAGGTAGCAAACTCATAATATTCTAGAGCATTCTTTGATGACCTCACAGTATTTGGTATGACTGGCATTTAAATATAGAATGACATAATCATAATTTAGGATAAAGATGAAAGGAGGATGGAAAGAACCATAATTTATTGACATTTTTGCATCATTAGAATTATTTGAACTTTTGGCTCTATCCTTGGATTCAGATATATCTAGAAGCCTTTGATTTCTTATAATAAATCATGTAGCTATAACTCTCAGGCTTCATAATTATAATTAACACTTTTATCCTTAGTATATCACCATGAGTTGCTTTTCTTATGTAGCATGTTATTTTAGCAAGGGCTCTTACCAAGGCCTTAAAAATTGCAAGGAATGATTCTAACAGTGAAAATTGCATGAAACTGAGGATATGAGAAAAGATATTGGGGAGGGAAATGAATGGTCTTATAAACTCCAGAATAAATAACTCTACATTGTATACTGTGAATGGTCTTACATACCACAAAATAAAGAACTCTCCCTACTGTCCCCCATGTATAAACACCTGCTTTGACACAGGACTTACTATGTGGTCTAATTTCAGCAACAATTCCCTTAAACATGTCCTTAAGTAGAACAGAAATGTGATACAGATAGAACAAGAGAACCATCAGAGGCCCAGCCCAAATAGGTAGAATTCTTACACCATCACTACTTGTCAGATAACTGATTTGCCTTGAAGTTTGTTCTTCAGCCTTAGTTACAGATTTCTGAAGAGATCTTGGTTGCCTTTGGAGAGTCAGATTCAACCACAGACACCCACTTCTAGCATTGCATGAGGTCTTTGGCAGTCAGTGTGACTGGATTGTAAATATTCCACATACGAGCACATATCTGGGGCTCAAAGTTGACATCATGTTAGTAATAAGATTGTTCTAGCTGCCACTGACTATTCCCCTACTCATTTCCCCACTGTGTAAATACAGGATAGTTCTGCATTTCTCTCAGCCTTTGACTTTGCACCTGTACAATGGGAATGATAACTTCTATCTACAAGACTGTGATGAAGATGAAATGAGACTGACAGTAAAAACACTTGGCAAGTGCTAGGTACCACACAATTCTTAAAGCATTCCTATGCAGAATCATATATTTTTCTCCTCTATGCACATTTTTCTATAAATGAATAATTGGCTCTAGCCCAAATCTGCAGAAGCCTTAAGAATCATTCACAAAACAACTAAAATCTTAATACATTCTTTAAGAGAGGCTTATTAACAACCTCAATGATTAAACTTTTGGTAAATATAATTGGAAGCGTTATTTAACATGTTTTAGAGACTTGGAAGAAATTTCAGTTCAATTGAGTAAGATAATTGGAGACCCAGAGACTCTGGCAGTTTGTCTGCAGAAAGACTGATAAAAAAGGGTTAACTCCATAGCCTCATCCCTCTCAGGCCATATGGACCTTGTACGCCTGCGTGGTAGGCATTCTGCCCTCATTTCATTTAAATAACAGCTCAGTTCAAGGTCATCATCTCAAGGAAAGTGAACCACTGACTGCATTCCAGTCTGAGACCTCTCTGTTAACATTCGCTCATAGCAATGTGGGTTTTCTCTCTTAGCACCTAGCATAACTGATGATTAAGACTTATCTGTGTGACACTGAGTAATGTCTCCCTCTTCTTCAATGGAAGTTCATTAGAGTAGAAGGCATGACTATTAAGCTCACCATGGTGCCAATTCAGAGCCTAGCACAGGGTCTGGCATAGAGAGGAAATAAATAAATATAGATAATAAACATCTATTTTATTCATTTTAATTAATTAATTAAAAAATATAGGTAAAATTTTAAAATATCTACATATAAATAATAAAGATAAATATGGATAAATATTAGACAGCTTTAATGAGCAGTGAAAATTAGAAGCCAAATGCCCTGACATCAAAGCCAGTGTTCATTTTATAACCAAACAAGCAGCTCTAGTTAAGCATTACCTGGGGAGCCCATTAAAACACACGTACCTAGGTCTTCCTTCAACCCTATAGAATTCTAAATTCCCAGGACTGAAGAAATCTATTTTTGGTTCATGGATTGGCTGCAACACTCTGCACTGGACTCATGCATGAGCTATAATCCCAAGAAGTGTGTTCATAAATAAATCCAGAATCCTGGCATCTTCACTTCCTGTCCTCTGCCCAACGATGGAAGAAAAATCCTGTGACTTGTTCTACATGGCATCAGGGAAGCAGGTAAATATCAAAATCAGCTCCCACATCTTCACATGGAACATGGTATGAAGAACCTTTGTCATTAAGTATAAGTCACATGCATTTAAAAAAAGGAAATCTTAAGGCATATTGCTAGGTAAAAGAAAGCAGTCTGAAAAGGCTAGCTACATACTATGTGATTCCAAGTATATGATATTTTTGAAATGGCAAAAATATAGATATAGCAAAAAGATCAGTAGCTGCCAGGGATCTGGCAGAAGGGGTGGCTGTGAGCAGGTGCACAAGGGAATTTTTAGGGTGGTGAAATTGTTCTTTATGAATCTGCAGTGATGGTGTAGGGAAGAAAAAGTTTCCTCTGTCCTCATAAATTGGATTGATTGGACCTGAGAATTAAGCAGACAAACCATACAATCTTAGGAGAAGAGGACAATGAAGTTATTTTTAGTTTATGTGCACAGGGGCCCTGAAGAAAACTGAAAACCCAAGAGGTGGTTAGACTCAGGAGCTTATATACCATTTTAACAAAGGATGATAGATTGTGGAGAAATGACTAGAGAAAGGAGAGGAGGAGAGTTTGGGCTTCTAGAAGTGGTCAATTGTGAGATAAGGAGGAAATAATTGGTAGAAAAACGTTGTTGACACGTTGAGTGAGTTTTGTTATGCAAACTTAAGTCCTCTCCAGTTAAGAATCATTCAGGACTTCCTGGTATGTGAGAACACTTTTATAAGAAATTTATGGTCTGCTTTTAGGCAGAGAGTTTCTCCTGAGTCTGCATTTTTTAAATTGCCTTCAGCTCAAAATAATCCTTATGCCAAAGTAACATTTTAGAGTGGCATATTCTGTTGCCGTCCATGGATATATGTCATTGTACATTTTTTTAAACGCCCATAGCACAATACAACACAAAAAAATGAACCTAATGTAAGACACTTGTTATAGTTAATCACAACATATCAAAATTAGTTCATTCGTTGTAAAGAATGCACCTACCTATGCAGGTTTTTAGTAATAAGGAAAATTGTGAAAGGGAATGGAGATGAGGTGAGTGTATGAAATTCTCTCTATTATCTGTTCAGCTCTTCTGTAAAGCTAAGGCTGTTATTTTTTAAGGTCTAAAATATCACAACACACGCACACAAATACCTGTAGGAGTAGAGCACAATAGCAATGATTACAGTTCATATTTACTAAGCATTGACAGTGCGGGCAGCATGGAATGAAGAATTTTCAAACATTGCCTCATTTAACCTCAACAACTCTACTGTAAGGTCACAAAATGATCACACATATATGAGGGTTGAGGGAACTGAGAGAATATTTAAGCCCTTGGCCAAGGGGACATAGCCAGCAATCTCAACGGATTTGAAACCCAAGTCCAGGCTTTCCCAAAGTCCACATATTTATGCACTGTTGGATACTAATTAACTCATGGTTGCCTTATCACCAGAGGCTGAGTCAAATGGGTCATATTGGATTTTGAGCCTCTAGAACCATGAGCCAAAATAAACCTCTTTTCGTTATAAGTTAGCCTGCCTCTAGCATCTCATTATAGTAATGAAAACAAGACTAGTTGAGTGTTAATGGAGTATATAATGCCTCTCCCCAACTGAGAAGAAATCTTGAGACCAAATAAGAAGAAAGCTCCATGTGAGAAATAATTTATTAGGGGCAGGCATTTTGTGCAAGATGCCAGTTGGGATTCTCATCCCATATCAGAGCACCTGGTTTCAAGCCCCAGCTGCTTTGCTCCCAATCCAGCTTCCTTCCAATTCACACCCTCAGAAGCAACAGGTGATGGTAATTTGTCCTTGCTTCCCACATGGAGACCCCTATAAAGTTCCTAGCTCCTGACTTCGGCCTGGCCCACTTGCTGTGGGCATTTGGGGAGTGAATCACAGATGGGAGATCGCTGTCTATCTCCATCTGTCTCTCTGCTTCTCTGCCTTTCAAATAAATTAAATGAATGAAAATCTAAAAACAGGGGGCCAGTGTTGTGGGATAGCACGTTAAGCCACAACCTGCAATGCCAGCATCTCATATGGGCACTGTTTGAGCTCCAGCTGCTCCACTTTCCAGCTCCCTGCTAATGCACCTAGGGAAGCAGTGGAAGATGGCTTGAGTGCTTGGACCCCTGCACCCACGTGGGAGACCTGAAATAAGCTCCTGGTTTCACTTGAAGAAACATTATGGCTTCTCTGATATATCTGAATTGCCAACATTGCTACTCCAGAGCTTTAGGGCCTTTAGTAAGTAAAATAAGGGCTACTGAACACAAGCATGCAATAGTGCAATAGTTGATCTATAACTAAGACAGCTCCTACGTGACTATTGGACAGGTAGCATATTCAGTAAGGGTTTCCTCCAAATCTATTCTGGACAAAGGAATAGTTCCCATGCAGGGCAGAAGACCGGACAGGATTTCATCATGGTAATCACAATGCTGTATGATTAAAAATTTATGAATTGTTTATTTCTGGAATGTTTCATTTTAATATTTTCAGACCACAGTTGACCTCAGTAAATAAAAACAAACACAGATTGGGGATTATCAGAAACTAATAAAGCGGGATCAGATTAAAAGTTGCTCATGATTAATCAACACCTATTAATGATCCAGAAACATATACAGGGTAAAACAAACATCCTGCCCTCCAGGAATTTGCAAAATAGAAAAACAAGTCAGGTGGGAAATATCATGACTGCCTTGGCAAAAGGAAAAAAATCCCTGTTGCAAATAAACCAATAATAATAACATTGATGTGTATACTCAACTGACAATACTTTACTCTAAAACAAAGCTACTCATAGACAACCAAAAAAATGAAAGGGGGGGCAGTGGGAATAATGAATGCCCACAGATTAAAGGAAAGACATATGGGTCTTATCAGCCTAATGCAATATGTGAGTTTCACATGGATTTTGATCCAAACAAACCAACTACAGGAGAGTGACAAAAAATGAGCAAAATTTGAATATAGCTTGGATGTTAGGTGACAGTAAGAAATTAGTAGCTTTTCTGAATGTTGCTTATTGAAGTTGTGTTTTTTAAACAAAAATCCTACCAAAGACTATTAAAAATAAAACAAATGGAGATAAAATATTTTATCTGGGATTTGCTTCAACACCAGTTGAAGGGGGATAGAGTGGATACCGATTAGATAGAACTAACTGTAAATAGATCATGTCATAACTGTTGCAGCCAGCTGACCTGGCCACACAACTTCATTGCACAGTTCTCCTCTTTGAATACATTCGAAATCTTCCTCAATGAAAGGGGTGGTTTTATTCAAGCTGATTATAAAGTACTTGCCTCTAACTTATCTAACCTTTTCTTTTGCTTTTCTGTTTTTATTTAATAAATACAATACAGAAACACTGATTATAAAAATAATAATTAAAATGAAAACATCAGAGTTCTCCACACAGGCATTTCCACTCACTATTTTGACAAATCACCCCCTATGATTTCTGTGAACCTTCCCAGGAGACAGCGCTCTTGCTCCCCTGGCTCCTCTGCTCTGGGCCTCTCCTTATTCATTTCCCTCAAGCTTGTGGCTAGAAAAAGGCATGAGCCCGAGGGGTCCATTACCTGTCGATGTTTTTGAACTCACAGCGCTGTTTCTTGCTGCTCAGAGTACCACAACAATCTCCTTCACCCCTGGGCATCACCCACTACTGTTTTCCACCCCAAAACTAGGAGTCCTCTTCCTGGTGAGTTCAATTAGGAAACACACCAGAGGAAACTGTCACACAAAGTAATCTATTTGCAGCAACTAAGGAGACCACAGGGAAGGGTTTCCAAAGTGGTGGCTCCCAAGCCAGGAGGAACATTTTATGGAGGATGAGTGCACAGAGGGAAGGTCTTAGCATTGCATAAGTGGGTACAAGTTCACACAGTGGCAGTTCAGAAATGTGTTTTTCTATGTATTATATGTTATGGTAATAAGGCTTACAGTCCTCCTGGAGTGGAGATCTTACTATTAAAATTAAGCCAAGAAGAGCCAGTGCTGTGACCCAGAGGGGCGAGCCTTGGCCTGAAGTGCTGGCATCCCATATGGGCACTGGTTTGAGTGACAGCTCTGACCCAGCTCTCTGCTAAAACGCCTGGGAAAAGTAGCAGAAGATGGCCCAAGTACTTGGGCCCCCTACTCCCATGTGGGAGACCCTGAAGAACCTCCTGGTTCTTGATTTCAGCCTGGCCCAGAGCCAGTTGTTGCTACCATTTGGAGAGTGAACAAGTGGATAGGAGATCTCTCTCTCTCTCTCTCTGTAATTCTTATTTCAGATAAATAAATAAAAATATTTAAATAAAAAATAAAATGAAGCCAAGAGTGACCTTTGAATAACTTTTTGACCCCTCTGTTGTGAAGTCTAGACCAGCTCAGAGTGGATGGTGATCGCACAGGGACCCTATTACAGACCCCTATCCTGGGACCCAGGTGATTTGCAGCCTCTCAAAAGACTCTCTAGCATTCCCACTGAATTTTGATTTGGTCCTGCCTTTATGATGTCTGAGAATAATTCCAAGGACTTTGAAAGACAAATAGGAGATGCACAGGAGAAAATGGAGTTCTACCTCCTGCCTATCCACTAACTTGGGTCTGGTTCTAAACAGGAGGAAATAGTGGAAATTCCATTTCCCAATAAACCAAAGTCCCAACACCCCTTCATGAAATCCATTGTCAGAGGCTGGTGTGTGATTTTGTTGTAGGAGTTCCTTTGACAGTAATTTCCTAGGCCTGCCCTGACTTGGGATGGTCACAGTAGTCTGAACTCCACACCATGTGCTTCCTTGGATTCAAAGGTTGAGATATGGGTTAGATCTAACACATGAGAATAAACACGTAGCATTATGTTTCCAGAGATGGCAAGAGCTGAATGTGCCTTCTTTTCCCCTAAGGAGTCCTTCACTGCTAGAAAAATAAATTTCCACAGAGCAGTGAAAGGAATGCTTCAGTTTTAGTTGATTTATCCAGCCATCTGTTAGGCTTGCTTTTTAGAGGTACTTTTACCTGCACATTTACCTGTACTGGCATTGGATTTTAGTATTCAAAGCATCCCAACAGCCTGCATTCATATGCCTTTCTACCAGTTTCTAGAAGTGTCTGGGGGATTCCACTAAACCCAGTGATTTAAAATTCTAAAGGTCAGGGAGAGTATCTCTGTGTACTTAAACAATGATCCTGCATGGTCCAAAAGTGAAATATTGATTATGCAAATTGACAAATGCATATTCTCTATGATGGCATTGCAGAGTATTGAAATGAATTCCAGTATGAACAGTCTCAGTGCATCTACTCACAAACTACACATTAGGCAAATTATTAATTTCTATTAGCCTCTGTGTGAAATGGGAAATGCATATTAGATGATTGTTAACGGTCATTCAAGATCTCACTTTCCGTGAACTATGTATTACCCTGATAGCTCTTCAGTTTACAACTGTTTGGTTTTCCTGGGGATAAGAATTTGATACATGATGATAAGGCTCCCAGATGCTGCCTGGAATCTGAGCCCCAATATGCTATTTCATACACTGGGAGCTTTATCGAAAAATGTCCATTTGCACAGGACATTCTGTTCCTGAGGGTAGGTCCATCTGGGACACCAAATTACAGATCAGTCACTGCTTGATGAATTTAGGATCAGCACTGCGTTTCCAAAAACTGCTTCTTTCAAACCAGGATAGCTTATTAGACTTTAGCCAGTATAGAAACATATCAGTTTGGATAGCCAACATTAATCATGACAATCACAGCACACTCTTTTCTCAGTAATGCTAGAGAAATGCCTTTAGCTCTCATTTTGAATGGTAAGGGAGGAAAAATAATTTTCTCTTGACACTTACAAGTATAGTTCTTAGTTGAGAAGGACCCCTGTAATAAAAGATAGACTAACAAGACAGAAAAAAAAAACAGTTTAATAATGTGTAGGCTTCACGCTTATGTGGGAGACACCCAAGGAAATGAGTGAATCTTCAAGAAGTGGTTTCAAATTCATTGACTGCTGGAAGACTGAAGGATATAAAGGAGGCCAGTGATAGGGACGTGACTAGGAAACATACAGTAAATAAAAGTAAGGTTTCTTATACAGATGCCAGTACGTGCCTTCTCTATCGATTGGTCTCTAGTGTACAGTTATTCTTTTGGTATCTGATGGGCAGAGACACTCTTACAGATAGGGATTTCCTTTCTAGATGTAAATTGTAACTTATGAAAAGCTAACTCCCATGTTTGCAATGCTTTTCCTGTTCCATGGTTTCTCAAAATAATCAATCTTTTTGCTTGGGGTATGACATTCTGATATCATACACCACGCTATTCTGACTATGATCCCACAGCTATGACATTTTCTCACTTCTTTATAAATGACTGGATAATAACTTCGCTTCTACTGTTTGCTTTCTCTTCTTTACAGCAGACACCTGATACCTCAGCCACAACCCATGACCCACTGTCCTGCAGCACATTCCTAAACAGTAATGCTGTGTGAGTGACCAGCACCCTACCACCCTCAGGCTGTGCTGGGGCAGCTCTCAGATTTGGGGCTTTCTCGGAAGTCTCTCAAATCCACTGACACTACCTCTTCCTTAAAGAGGCATAGCTTAGAAGTGCATGGTGCA
The DNA here is from genome assembly GCA_949820135.1 of Sylvilagus floridanus. Lineage (NCBI taxonomy): Eukaryota > Metazoa > Chordata > Mammalia > Lagomorpha > Leporidae > Sylvilagus > Sylvilagus floridanus. The sequence continues at coordinate 19,416,711 of OX463244.1, forward strand.
AAGGCAGCTCTTCAAATAACTCGTAACCATCAGGAAAAAGGAATTCGTGGATGGGTAGCCCAGCCTCCTCCTGGCAGAAGTGAAGGGAAAACTTGATTTGCAACTTCTGAAGGGTCAGTGGAATGAAGTGACAATTGACACATTAATAGGAAGAAAGATAAAAGTATGTGTGTGTGTTGGGTAGGAAGTTAGACATTAGCCTATGAGTGTGAAAGGCGCTAAAGAACAAAAATGGTAACTCCATGTGGTTGAATAAAGGAAGAAACTTAGAAGTTGCCTCAAGGCAGACCAGCACTTGCACCTCAAAAATCTTGCCCACATCTGATAACTTTGGTCAGGCTGGTCCCAGCCCTCCTCCAGATGCAGCCTAGGGGAACACTCCCAGCACTGCGCCAGGCTGCTAGTAGGTCTATTACACTGTGCTGATAAAGCCCTGGGAGGAATGTCATGAATTCCATGCCTAGCAAGTTGTCCACCAATATCCCAGAAGAGGAAGCAGGAGGAAAAATGGTGGTCTCATATCTATAAAAAAAATCTAGTCTGAATGCAGATAGGGCTCCAGCTCTTTGCTGAGATAACTGTCTGGGCTCTCAGATGTATTCTCCTCATTGAACTTGACTAGTATTCTCACCGCTATTCTGTCTCGTGTCTGAAGTTCTTCTCTTGCATGATCACAAGGATCTCTGATCCAGCTGTCTCTGGTAACACATGGAGGAGAATCAAAGGAGGGTACCCACTACCCCCAGTGAGTTCAGATGCTTACTACGCTTTATAGAAGAGGGTTTGGGGGGGATATAGGCAAACTTGTGGGATAGCGAATACTTATTAGGGAGAATGAATGAGCCCAGGAGACAGAAATTAACTAGTAAATGATTTTCTTGGGAATTTGAATGATCTCCAGAGAAACATTGTTCTGTGACAAAACACCCATCAGCTATGGTTGAGGAAATGGAAGGTAATTGTGTTCTCTTTGGTGGGTCCAGTCTTAGGCAGGCAAGGGAGTATCAAAGTCTTTCTCCTATACCTATAAGAGAGCAAAAGCATCAAGATAAACAGAGGAGGAGGGGGAAGATCAGAGACATTTCGATTCTAACACTATATCCTCAGTTCAACAGGTCAAAGGGCTACAATTTCAAGTATTGTTTTCTGAGCCCTGAAACATCTTGGAGGGGAATTCTACAAAGTTCCTTATGTCTCCAAGGGCCCACTGGAACAGCTAGCTCAGTGAATGGATATTTCTCCCACTTAGTGTCTCAGTTTTTTTCCCTCACTTCTTCCTATGATTAACTCCCACGTAAAACACCTGTGCTCATATAGTTCTCATAGAAAACACAACCCAAGGCATTTTTCTTGATGACAACCAGAAGTTCAGTCTCATGGGCAAGTGACCGTAAGTTGATGATTCCTTAGGAGAAAAATGTTATCAGTCCTTCCCTAAAATTTCAGAGTTGCTTCCTCTGTGGTAGATGCATACCCATACCCTCCTGTAACTCTGGGTATTTCAGGCCATTTCAGTGCATCTCATTACCTAACTTAAGATTTTGGAACTGAGTTTTCTCTTAACACCCCCTCTCCAAAAATCAAAGGCCTCCTACTACATTTTCCCATTTCCTTCCCTGAAATTTCCCCACCCTATACTTCAAAAATAGGCTCCAGTTATAAAGGTTTGGTTACATCTTTTAAAGTTTCTGTTTTCTTGGAAATTTACTCAAAGCTTGTATTACTCAGGCACAAAGGGAGTACAGAACCAAAAACTTCAAATCATACAACCTGGACATGAACAGAGAGGAAACCTCTAGCCAGTGTAACCAAGAAGATGGAAATATGGACCGGAATCCAAACAGAACCCTTTGAGAAGCCTGGGTCTGTTGGCTAGGAAGATCCAGTGCAGACATCCATTTTTACTCAACCTTACCATAACTGGCCTGGTTCCAACTCCCACCCCAACCCCCGTAAGAACCTTCCTTCTCAGCTTTCACAAACCTGTTTAGCTCACATAACCCATAAAACCTGCTTCAGGCCCCAGATTAAGGAGACACATTTGGAGCCTACCTCATCTCCTGGTTGGTCAACCATGCAAAAAAAATCTTTCTTTTCCCAGAAGACTGGTGTCACAGACTGGTGTTTGTACAGCGAACCTACCTTATTCAGTAACTATCTCAACAACATGATTAATTAAACTGCTGAAAACTCAAACCAGAATATAAGAGATCTTCCCATGTGCAGAAGGATCACAAAAGGGATCCATTTCAACATGAGTATCAAAAATTCTATACTTATTTTTGGTCATAGAAACTATTATGATATAAAAATGGTTCAGTAATAATTTCTCAACTTTGTGATGGGGTTATTGTAAGTCAAGGAGCACATGTATAATAGAGAAATTAAAAAGACTTTCATGGGATTTAAAATTATCTCAATATTTCTAATTGAAAGATCAATATGAATTTCCAATTCTAAGACCAAAGAAGGATGAAAAACAGAACCCATTAAAATTTTTAGAATATATTTTTAAATGTGGAACTTTAAATCATAACCAGTTAAGTCAAAATGGTTGAATTTTAATAGAAAAATCATCATTTCAAAAACTTGTTTTGATTATCTAGGATGATTCCTATCAAATGCTACTTGCTTTAGTTGAATATGGGGTTTTCAGTGTACCAGTGAATAAATCTTCTTCCCATGTGATCGGGCCAACACAGTTCTCCCCAGATAATTTCACACATTCTTAAGTTAATAGTGGCTAAAAGAGTTGCTATAATGGGCCTATGTAATGGTAATGTCTGATCCAGTCTTCTGGAAACTCTAAATCATTGCTTCTCATTTTCATTTTATTAGAATATAAGCTATCTGACGAGGAGTCAGCTGTTCAACTCATTGTGAAGACATAACACTTCCCTTTACATTAATAGACTCTTAAAACTGTTATTGCTTAGGGATGATTTGGGGAGTGAATAGGCGTATTGTCCTTGAACTTAAACTTGTTTTGAAAGCAGGACAAAGACTTTTGGAGTTAAAATTTTTGAAATTCTTTAAAACTTATAACAACTACTTGAATGTTGAAACAATAAATACACTTGTATTCATTAAATCAGAAAACAAATTTATATTTGCAAAAAAAATTCCCTAAACCATCCATAAGGTAATTTGATTTATTACTTGCTTTTCAGTTGAATTTTTTCTCGGTGAATTGTTTTGCACTTAAAGAAATGACTTTATACAAAATACTAACTGTGCCTTTCCTTTGCATGGCATGTTCAAGTCTCAAGATGATTTTAACTTGAGTTTTTTTAGCTGAGGCTTAGAAAAAAATTGTGAGGCAATTCTAATATTCTATTTTACAAATGGGGAAACTGAGGTCACACTGCTGGTAACTGGCAATGTCAGGATTCAGTATAGGTCTATCAGCTCCAATTCAACAATAAACCATTTGTCAGAACAGTATCAACATTTCCATGAAGAATACCTTAAAGTCACTTCAAGTATTCTGCAAGGTAAAATAGAAGTATAAGTGTCCCCAGGGATATTCAACACCAAAAGGTGAGATTTTCCTATCATGGAATGACTAGGAACAACTGGTGACCTCAACTCATCTAGAAAGGACGATGATCACCTCCAAGGTATCTGGGTGCCAGGAAAGATGTTTTCACTGAGCAGGAAGGCAACTGAAGCAACCTGATTAAACATGAGAGCTTAACAAGATTCATTTTGATCCATCAATGCAATAGTCCATAAAGTTAATCATCATCATCATCTCTCAAGCAGAACTTGACACTATTTAGCATAAAAATTCTATGGTACCTGTTTGGATTTGTCACTTTAACAGCAATCTGTATTTAACAAAAAGACTAGAACAAATCTTGAAGGCAAGCTGATATCAAGAAAGTGGCCAGCATCAATGCCTGAGGTGATGGGGTGCAGCCCTAATCAAATACCCCTTCTGTCTCTACTTGCTTAGCCTAGGACCTGCTTTTGTGTGGTAATCTTTTATTTTGTTATTATTTAGGAAGAAGAGAGACAGAGACTTCCCATCTAGTGGTTAACCCATCAAATGCCCAAAATGTCTAGGGCAGGACCAAAGCCAGAAGCCCAGAATTCAGTCTGAATCTCCCTCATACAGGATAGGGAACCTACTTCCTGAGCCATCACCTCCTGCCTCCAAGATTGTGCACTAACAGGAAGCTGGAATCAGGAGAGTCACCAGAACTTGAATCCAAGAATTTGGATGTGTTAACCAGTGCACCAAGTGCCTGCCCCCATGTGGTATTCTTAATATTGCTGTGTACGTTAGTCAGGGTTCTCCAGAGAGACAGAAAATGGGGTTGGGAGAAAGGATTACTGTATGCCATATGCGGATTAAGGAATACCATGAGATCATCAGCAAGCTGGAGATCCAGGGAGGCTGATAGCATGGCTCAATACACTTCTGAAAATCTCAGAACCAGGGAAGCCAACGGTATAACTTATTCTGAAGCCAAAAGCATGAGATCCCAGGAGGACTGAAGACTAAATCAGACTTCACCATAACATAGGCCAATTATAGCAACTCTTTTAGCCACTATTAACTTGGAAACCAAAGGTTGGAAAAGCTGGAGTTCTGTTGCCAAGGGCAGGTGCAGAAGGGTGGCCCAGCTCCAGAAGAGAGAGAGAACACATTTGCCTTTCCTATTTTTGCCCTATCCATGACCCTAGCCAACTCAATGATGCCTGCCCACTTCTAGGGCTCTTGTGCCAACCTCCTACAAAATCACCCTCACAGACAGACCCAGAAACAATATTTTACCAGCTGTCTAGGCAGCCCTTAATCCAGTAAAGTTGGCATCTAAAATTAACCATCACACCATGCTTTTTTCATATTCTCTAGCACTCACATTTTGAGGAAGTGGATTCCTATATATCATATAAAATATATGGTACTTTATGACCTAGTAAAGCTACCAATGACTTACAGTGATTTAATACCTCTAAGAAAATATCATTTAAAGCATTATCTTTTCTGTTCCAGAAAGATCTGCCCTTTAAAACCACAAAATCCAGGACTATTTTTCTGTAGCAATGAAATGAAAAAGAAACCAAACAACCAATGTATGGTTGAGTGAATATTGACTGAAGGAGGACATAAATTGATCCTAAATATTTGTCTTTAAATCTTTGATCAAGACTTTCTGGAGCAAGCATGTGGACAGTAGCCAAATTGCCACTTGAGACACCCAAACCATATTGGAGTGCCTGGTTCAAACCCTGGCTACTCAGCTTTTGATCCGGTTTCCAGCTAATGCACATTGAGGGAGGCAGCAGGTGATGACTCAAGTAATTAACTCCTTGGCTACTCACATGGGAGACCTGGATTAAGTTCCTGGCTCCTGACTTTGGTCTAGCCCAATCCCAGCTGTTGTAGCATTTAAGAAGTAAACCAATTGTTTTTTAAAAATTTCAAGGCTTTCTTTTTCATAATGCTATGCTTATCTTTGCTTAGTCTATGTCTAGCACTATTTTGCTAAACTAATACAAAAGGAAAAGATTCCAGAAATATATACCATCCCTCTCCTTGGATAATATATTGACTTTTAAAAATATTTTAAAAGTTAGCATTTCATTTTTTAATTTTTTTAAACTTTTATTTAGTAAATATAATTTTCCAAAGTACAGTTTATGGATTAAAATGGCTTTTCCCCCCCATAACTTCCCTCCCACCCACACCCCTCCCATCTCCCGCTCCCTCTCCCATTCCATTCACATCAAGATTCATTTTCAATTATCTTTATGTACAGAAGATCGATTTAGTATATATTAAGTAAAACCACTATGGAAGACAGTTTGGAGATTCCTCAGAAACCTGAATATAACCCTACCATACAACCCAGCCATCCCACTCCTTGGAATTTACCCAAAGAAAATTAAATTGTCAAACAAAAAAGTCATCTGCACATTAATGTTTATTGCAGCTCAATTCACAATAGCTAAGACCTGGAACCAACCTAAATGCCCATCAACAGTAGACTGGATAAAGAAATTATGGGACATGTACTCTATAGAATACTATATAGCAGTCAAAAACAATGCAATCTGGCCATTTGCAGCAAAATGGAGGTATCTGGAAAACATCATGCTGGTGAATTAAGCCAGTCCCAAAGGGACGAATACCATATGTTCTCCCTGATTGGTGACAACTAACCAACCACAAAAAAGGAAACCTGTTGAAGTGAAAGGGACACTATATGAGAAACAGCGACATGATCAGTCCCTGTCCTGACTGTTGATGTACAATTTAATACTTTATCCCTTTTAGTATTTTTTAATCTTTTTTTTTGACAGGCAGAGTGGACAGTGAGAGAGAGAGACAGAGAGAAAGGTCTTCCTTTGCCATTGGTTCACCCTCCAATGGCCGCCACGGCTGGCGCACTACAGCTGGCGCACAGCGCTCATCTGATGGCAGGAGCCAGGTGCTTCTCTTGGTCTCACATGGGGTGCAGGGCCCAAGCACTTGGGCCATCCTCCACTGCACTCCCTGGCCACAGCAGAGAGCTGGCCTGGAAGAGGGGCAACCGGGACAGGACCGGTGCCCCGACCAGGACTAGAACCCGGTGTGCCGGCAACGCAAGGTGGAGGATTAGCCTATTGAGCCGTGGCACCGGCCCCCTTTTAGTATTTTTTTATTCTAGTTAATTCTATTGGTTGAACTCTGTAATTAACACACATTTATTCTTAGGTGTTGAAATTTAACTGAAAAGTGATCCCTGTTAAATATTAGCATTTCATTTTTAAGTCTAATGAGTTTCTGTTTACTTTTCCTTCCTTTCCTACCTGTACAGTGTAATCATAAATCTGACAAATAGGTCAAAGTAGAACACCCCAACTGCAGTGGAGTTAAGAGAGAGCTGAATGGCCCAGTTCAGGGTATTAGAGACTGAGGGGCATGACAAGGACATTGATGTAGGAAAGCTACCCAGAGTGGAGATGTCAGAGCCCAAGCAGAGTGAGATTGTATCCATGCAAGGCAGGAAATAGATCAGCAGTGGAAGCTTGCCTAATATAGGGATCGGGGGGGTGGCTGTTGAAATAGATGTATTTAGTATAACTGAAGTCAGGTTTCTCACTACCAGAAAAGAAAGCTACAAATATCAAAATGGAAAAAAAAAGAATGAACTCAGTGCTATTAGATTGAAACTGGAAAAACTGATGAATTCATCGATTTCAGTAGATATACAAGTATAAGTGAGAAAGAAATACATGAGTGGATGTGGGCAAATTATCATATATTCCTTAGTTTTCTCCCTCTGAGACAACCTGGGAGAAGTAACACTCCAATAGCAGTGAACACATTTAGCTCCATGTGTTAGTCAACTTTGCATCTATTTAACTATAAAACCTGCGAAGAGCAAGTTGGAAGGGTATAAGGTTCCTTTTGGCTTATGGTTGGAGATTCAGTGTTCAAGACCGGGTGGCCCCATTATTCTGACATCTGGTGTAGACTGGCGAAGGTGCAGCAGGTGTGGAAAAATGATCACTTGGAAAGTCAGGAAGCAGAGACAAGCACAGCAAGCTAGCTTGGCTTATATAACCAACTCACTCTTGGAAAGCAATCTTTTTAGGGCAGGCCTCCCACAAGAGTCACCTCTCAGATGCCATAGATCAAGTTGCCATTCTTAATCCATCAGCAGTGAACATAAGACTTAGAGGTCTAAATACATGCATGACTTTGGGGAGCCAAATCCTATTCAATTCATAACACAACCAAATCTTTGTTTCTGAATACTGTTCTCCACCAAAAAGAAACAGGACTTCTTGACAAAGTGATCAATTCCAGGATGAGACAGATTTAAGTACAAAAGAGTAAAGACTCATCGAAATATTCTACAAAAACTATCAGAATGACTTCCACAGCAGTAATTTGAGCATTAAAATAATGATAATATTTCTTTTCTTCCATTTTCCTGCAATTTTATGATTGTTTTAAAAATGTTTACACTTGATGAGTTATTATAAATATTTGGAATACATTATTGAGGGTGTGAATACATGAGCTTTAATTCTCATAAAATAAAACAATGTGTAAACTGCAAAAGACTTCATACATTAAATATTCTTATTCTAAACTCTATACAAAGTAAGATTAAAACAGGCTAATCTATCATAGGATATAAATGACAAATAGAATGCAGAAAAAAGGAATTGAACAGAAATTAAATTTTACTCATTTAATATCTACCCCTCAATCCACCTTTAAACAGTAGTTGGAGTAATCATTCAATAGACTACAGTTCTATTTCGTTTCTTTCGTGGAATAGAGCAGGGATATTTTTTAAACTCCTTGTTTTGACTTCCCTGGTCATTTCCATACAAATTTGCGTATGAAGCCGGTTGATCTCAACTCATATCAAAAGGAAGGAGAGAATTTCATGCCTGAAGAAAATCTACTGCCCTTTCCTTTATACAAGGAGATGTAAAAGTAGATAAAGTATTTTTAAAATATTTGATTCATGATTAAATTCAGATGGTAAAATTTATGTCATTATATCACTGACTGATAACTGATAAAAGCAAAGATGCAAATTGTCATTCTGGCTTGCCAAGGCTGAAATGGATATTCTAGAATGGTGATTCTGCCTCCAAAGAGTCTTGATTATACTACATTTATCTCAGTCCACATGTGATTACATTTCAACGTTTTTCAATTGTGTTTTCCTAGGCAATTACAATGAAGTGGCACATAGTCTTCTGTTTATAAAAGGCAATGTCATGCAAAGAAGACATGACAAGAGGCAAAACCTAGCTCTGCCACGATCTGTGACTTTGGATGAACACTTAACCTCAGTATGCCTAGGTTTCTGAATACATAAAATTAAAGTACCAAATGAGACTACGTTTTATGTTCCCTTTAGCTTGTTTTAAGTTTCTTCAATTGTAATCAAGCTATTATCTTAATCAAATTGCAGATGACCAACTTTAATTTCCTTTCACTTCTTAGTGTGTAGCATAATTTTTGCTTATCATGGGTTCTCATAACTATTAACAAACTGTCATATTTCATCTTGAACTTGTGGAAACTTTATATAAAACTAGTGCAAAAATTATATAGTACAAGCAAATACTTCTGTGTTGTTTTAGTTCTTGGTTCCAATTTTGCACCTAAGAAAATTCTTTAGTGGAAGTGACAAAATTCCAGTAAATTTCACCAACCATTGTATTTTTCTTTTAATAAGACACATACAGACTAACCCCAGTAATATTAATCATGTTAAAAATTCAAGCTATTTATGATATTAATGAATCAATACACATAGAAATACATGTATTACTGAAGCAGTGAATGCAATCTGTAAAATGTAAAATTTCTATGAAACACATTCACCATATCAAGATACTTTAATTAGTTTGCTCGTTAGGGCTTTCCTTAGAAATTAACAATTTCAGATACTAATTTAGAACTAATGAGCTATGGATTGGATTATAACTATTTTGAATTTTTAATACTTCTTAATGTATATAATTTGTGCTCAGTGTTTCATTATATGGATTACTTGCAGAACATAGGCTGTTCACAATGTAGGGAGATGAATACAAAGTTACAGGGTCCAGCACGGTGGTGCAGCAGGTAAAGCCATCACCTGCCATGCCTTGGGCCAGTTAGAGTCTCAGCTGCTCCACTTGCAATCCAGATTCCTTCTAATGCCTTGGGAAAAGCAGCAGAAGATGGTTTAAGTGCTTTGGTTCCTGCACCTACATGGGACACCAGAAGAAGCTCCTGGCTCCTGGCTCCTGGCTCCTGGCTCCTGGCTCCTGGCTTAAGCCTGGCCCAGCCCAGGGTGCAGCAGCCATTTGGGGAGTCAACCAACAAATGGAATCTCTCTCTCTCTCTCTATGCCTCTCATTCTCTCTCTGTAACTCTGACTTTTGAAATAATAAAACTTTTAAAAAAGAAAGTTGCTAATTAGTATAATTAATTTCTCATAAGTTTCTCAGACATGACATATCAAAAATTGAGATCTCTTTGGTAACATTGCATGAAATATTTCTTTTCTTCTTATTCACATATTTACTCTTCTATAAAGAGCCCACTTGATAGAAATGGATTTTTAAAACTCTAACAAGAATCTCACTCCCAAGAATCTCAAAGGGCATTAAATTGACACATGCATAAATATAAAATTTCAGTGGTAAAGATAGTTTAAAGAGAGATACACAGCAGACTCATAGAATGGCAGATGTCCTAAATAGCACTCTGGCCTCAGAAGCAGCCCTTAAGGCATTCAGATCTGGCTCAAGAGCCCATGAGAATATTTTAGGCATGGAAAGCCAAGACACTCTGAAAAAAAAAAAAAAAAAAAAAAAGAAGACCTAAATGAAAGATCTCTGCGAGTGGGATCCCAGTGGAAAGAACGGGGCCATCAAAGAAGGAGGTACCTTTCTCCGAAGGGAGAAGAGAACTTCCACTTTGACTATGACCCTGTCGGAATAAGATCGAAGGCGGCGAACCCTAAAGGCTTCCATAGCCTTGGCAACTCATGACTAGAGCCTAGGGAGATTACTGACGCCATAAACAAGAGTGTCAAATTGTTAAATCAACATCAGGAGTCACTGTGTACTTACGTCTCATGAGGGATCTGTCCTTAATGTGTTGTTCAATGTGAAGTAATGCTATAACTAGTACTGAAACAGTATTTTTACACTTTGTGTTTCTGTGTGGGTGCAAACTGATGAAATCTTTACTTAATATATACTGAATCGATCTTCTGTATATAAAGATAATTGAAAATGATTAAAAAAACTTGGTGTTAAATTGGAAATTGCATAGATAATTAATCAATTTTTTAAAAAATCATGTAGGATCTGTGTCCTTAATGTGCTGTACATTGTGAATTAATACTATAACTAGTACTCCAACAGTATTTTCACTTTGTGTCTCTATGTGAGGGCAAACTGTTGAAATCTTTACGTAATATGTACTAAACTGATCTTCTGTGTATAAAGAGAATTGAAAATGAAAAAAAAAGATAGTTTAAATAAATAATGTTTTTTACATTAAGTTAAGACATGCTCCTTCTTAGATGATGTGGTTTTACAAAACGGAAAATGCTTGGTTCACAATATCCGAGTTTTATTTACATATTTCCATTTAAAAAGATACAAAATCTTTATAGTCACTAAGAGAAAAGCACCACTCTTATTAACAGGTGAAGGAAATATCATAAATAATTTTCTTTAGGGTCCTTAGGAAATTTATTTCTATCAATTATATAAGAATATAATCAAAATATTCATCAAAATGTAACAAGCTACACAAACACAATAGAACAAACTTCTGTCTTCTAGAAGGTAACATTCTAGTTACTTATCCAAACCTGACATAGGTGATTAATATATTTGATTTACTAAGGAAAATCTTCCAAGTTGCAATAAGTTAGATGAAATAAAAAGATATTCATAATTACTAGTCAGTATGGCTACTGAAATACACGTGGGCTAGGGATTGGCAAGAAATTAATAAAGACTCTGAACTCCAATGCACGACACAGACGCCTTAATCACTCACCTTTGGCAGTTCTTTTGTCCCAGAATCTTGAAAAATCTTACGACTTGGATACTATTTAATGAAAAATATCCACACATTAAATGGTTTGTTTCTGGAAGGAAAGAAAGATCCATGTCTTCTCATCACAATTCTGAATATGAATTAATCTAAGAGTTTAAGGCAATCAGATAAAGCTAAGAGATTTTTAAATATTTGAAAGCTCCAGGACATTATACAAATGTGGACAGAATCTATAAACATCAGAATGATTTACATTAGGAAAACAAAGACCAGAAACAATACAATTCAACAAACTGGACTTGGGAGTCCATTTCTGCCTCTACATGTCAGTAACCACAGCAACAAGCCCAGGACACAGCACATAAGAGGTGCTCTCCAAACATTGGTTGAATCAATAAGTGGACAAACTTCAGGCTCACGTGTCTAGTCTTTTTCTTTAGAAAAAGAACAGAACTTCTTGTCCAGGATCTGACTCAGCACTTGGCATTTCCCTCTGTGATCATCCTCAGGCTTTATGCTCCTTTAGACTTACACAATTCCCTCTGGCCCTATGACCTCATAAGTACAAAATGATGGGAGAGATGTGCGTTCCATCCTTTGATCATTTAGGGTAAAATATGATTGTTTCATTTTCTTTGCCCTTTGAGAACCCAATTTGAAGTATTTGTAATCCTTGTCCTCTGCAAACTAACAGATTTTTAGTTCACTTAATAAAATGTGTTAAATAGTCTATTTTGCATGATTCATAATGCTAATGAATTCATCAATCTCATTATCACACATCTTTCTCTAAATGTCAAACAAGATGTAACTGACAAGGTCACCACCATTAAATGTGGGTTCACGGACATACACATTTGTACTTGATGGGAGTCATCTATGGCTAACCTTCGACTTTTTTATGCTTCTGTTACTTGAATGTCAGTAATTGTACAGTTCTCACATTATTCTATCACTATGTATCAACATCTCCAAACATCCATGAATATTTGTATATATTTGCATGTATGTCCTTTACTATTTTGTAAATGAATGCTCTTTTCCCATAAGTGGTTTGTTTCATTTCATTTTAACATTTTTCAGGACTTACTCTCATTTGGGACTGTTGTGGTTTAAATTTCCCTCCAATACACATGTTGCAACTTAATTACCCCTGTGGTGGTGTGATTAGGCCAGAGTGAACGGATCAGGATTGCTGCTGTCATAGGAGAGGGTTTATTATCATGAAAACAAGTCATTTAAAAAACAAGTTTAATTCAGGCCCCCTCTTTCTCGCTTGCTCCTGTACTTTCGCCTTTCCAACTCACCAAGGGATGATGAAGCACAGATGCCAGAATCTCGCTCTTAGTCTTCCCATCCTACAGAACCAGGAGCCAACACATTTCAGTTCATTATATATTATCCAGACTATGTATTCGGCGAAAACAGCAGAAAGGGATTAAGATAAGGATTAAGGGGCATTTTCACACACAATGTTACTGAGGTTCCCTGGAAGCTGAGCCTGAAATAGATTCTTATGCAAGTGATTTGTGGAGACAATGATTCAGAAGAAAGAGCAGGGGAAGAAGTGAATCCAGGATGCGATTTCAGCTAAGTGTAGCCTTGGTCTGATGACACAGGAAGTTTTGAAACAAGAATGACAACACTCTTGTTGTCTCACCTTGAGGCAAAGGAGCAGGACCTCCATACTACTCAACTGGGTTTGTGCTATTATGTTTGGGGATTTATATATGCCCCAGGCAACCTCCCACCAGATGCTCCCTGTCCGTTGAAGAAAATTCTCTGGAGAATGGGGTAGTTGTGGGCTTTTAGCAGTTAACACAGCAGACAGGATGTGGGCACACAGATGGATTAGATGGGTTCTTTTCTGATGCTTAATTTTAACCAAAATAATGACAGAATTTCTTTTGGACTGATGGTCTAGTATCATTGTCTTAGTAACATACTAGTATTTATCCTATTATGAATATATAAATGTACTATTCAAAACAAGAAGACTATAAAAAATGGTAATCCATTACTGGAAGAGTAAAGATTCCAAGCAGAGATTATATTAGGAAGGGAGGGAACCAAGATGGCCCTCAGCCACAGAAATAAACATAGAAAACAAAGGAAGGACCGTGTTTCCAGGAGACTGACTGACAGAAATTTACTGTGGAGAAGTAACAAAATGGAACAGAGACTCCATGGGACAGCTGGCTGCCAGCTCCCCAAGTTCAGATAGGAAGAACCATTCACCCTGCCTCCAGCAGCTTTAACTGGGGGAGAATGCCACAGTACCTCACTGATTCAACTCCAGCCTGAGGTGCTGACTGGGGTCTGAGCAGCTACTTTGCTCTGCAATGGGAAGCTACATTGCCTCCCTCCCCCAACCCCAATTGCCTGTATTGAGTCTTGCAGTTGAATCAGTTCTGCTGCTACCAGAAGTTGCAAGAGCCAGAGCAGGGCAACACAGGGCAGAGAGCAGACCCCTTGCATCCCGCATCTGTGGGAGTTCTGGGCATAAGCTACAGAGTTGCACTCACTTACTTTATGTAATCTACAGAGGTTCTCCTCAGCTTGGAGCTAACTCCATCAGCAGCCCATGCAATATCTGGACCCAACCTGAGGACATTCTCTCTGTGCCTCCCAGTTCTTGGTGCTGGGAGACCTGAGGACAAACCCCAGCAACACCCTTGCATACTGTGTAAGAACTGGGAGTAGTTCCATCTGTGACTTGTGGAACTGGAGCTGTTGATATTGGTAGTAACCTGAACTCACTTTGTGGCACCTGAGTGTTCTATCTGCATCACAATGTTTCAAGCAGGTGGCTAGCACCATCCTCAACACCTGGTCCCACTATGGGAGTTCTGGGTAGCAACCTCAGTGTATTCTGCATCACTAGAACTGTAACAGTACTAACTTCCTGGAAACCACTGGAATCTACCCAGTGGGACCTAGAGAAGAACCTACATGCATTCCACCTCTCCAGAACCACACCTGCCAGTGCAAAATCTCCTGTATACCTTTTGCTCACCATGTAGAACTGGAGCAAGTTTCAGTTCACATTCCTCAGTCCTGGAACAACGACTTTTGATGTTAAAAGCTGTAGCACTAATCACATTCTCCTAGCACGACCTGAGGAATGTCCCATCTACATCATGGTTCTTCAGTCACAGTATCAGTGCCACAAGCTCAACAGCACTGAGGCTTACCCATGGAACCAGAGGACAGCCCCCTGTCTGTCACTCAGCACCAAGAATGAGGCCCTGGCTCATCTCTAGGTAAAATGATTCAGAACTCTCAGGGACACACCCTAGGAAGCCCACATCCACTTCATAGTCACATTTCTACCCCTATGAACTGCTACAGATTAGACCTCTTGGTCACTTATAGACACAGCTGACACTCAGAGGTTAGACTTCTGGGCTCACCTAGAGAAAAACAAGCCAAATAATCCTCTGCATTCCAACAAAAAATAAACTTTTCCAATAAAAACTGCTCCATAGAAAGGGGACTAGGGGCTGGCATTGTGGCACAGTGGGTAAAGCCACCACCTGCCATGCCAGCATCCTCTATGGGCACCAGTTCATGTCCTGGTCATTACACTTCTGATCCAACTCCTTGATAATGGCCTGGAGAAAACAGCAGAATATAGCCCAAGTCCTTGTGTCCCCGCCACCCGTGCAGGAGACGCGAATGAAACAGCTGGCTCCTGATTTTGTCTGGCTGCTGTAGCCATCTGGGGAGTGAATCGGCAGATGGAAGATTCTCACCTCCCACTAACCATTTTCAAATAAAATAAATGTAGTTTTTAATTTTTTATTTAGTAAATATAAATTTCCAAAGTACAGTTTATGGATTACAATGGCTCCCCCCTCCATAATTTCCCTCCCACTCACACCCCTCCCATCTCCCGCTCTCTCCCATTCCATTCACATCAAGATTCATTTTCAATTATCTTTATATACAGAAGATTGATTCAGTATATATTAAGTAAAGATTTCATCAGTTTGCACCCACACAGAAACACAAAGTGTAAAAATACTGTTTCAGTACTAGTTATAGCATTACTTCACATTGAACAACACTTTAAGGACAGATCCCACATGAGAAGTAAGTACACAGTGACTCCTGTTGTTGACTTAACAATTTGACACTCTTGTTTATGGCGTCAGTAATCTCCCTAGGCTCTAGTCATGAGTTGCCAAGGCTATGGAAGCCTTTTGAGTTCGCCGACAAAAATAAAGAGAAAAGAATAAAGAAAGTCAACATGAAATATGGAATATCATTCAGTGAACATGTATTGATATTATAGAGATTCCAAAAGGAGAAGAGAAAGAAAAGGGTGTTGTGAACCTACTAAATGAAATAGTTGAGAACTTCCCAGGTCTTGAAAGAGACATAGATCTCCAGACACAAGAAGCACAAAGGACTCTAAGCAGACAACCAAAGAAAATCTTCTCCAAGGTATACTGTACTCACATTGTCAAAAGTTAAGAACAGGAGAGAATTCTAAAGACTAAGAAAAAAGCATAAAGCATATAAATTAGAACCACTTACATGAACAGCAGAATTCTCAGCAGAAACCCTAAAGGGCCAGAGAGAGCAGGGTGATATACTTAAAGCCTTAAAAGAAAAAAGCTGCCACCCAAAAGTATTCTATCTAGTGAATCTATCTTTTAGAAGTGAAAGATAAATAAAGTGTTTACCAGATAAACAAAACTGAGAGAATTCACTACCACCAGAACAGTCTTCAGGAAATTCTTAAGGGAGTCCTATATTAGAAGTAAATGTGAAAACACATGGAACTACCAAATTCACTGACAGTGCAGTAACCAACTAACAAAACAACAGGTGTTAGTTCTAATCTACCAATACCAACCTTGAATGTAAATTGATTAAAAACCCCAGAAAAAAGATTTAAGTTGTCTGGATGGATCTAAAAAAAAGAAAAACAAAAATAAACTAAGACTATTATATGTTGCCTATAAGAAACTCACTTCAGAAATAAATTACATATAGACTGAAACTGAAGGACTGGAAAAAGATATACAATGCAAATGGAAACCAAAAATAGGCCAGAGTATAGTCATATCAAATAAAACATACGCTAAATCAAATACTGTAAAAGGAGACAAAGAAAGTCAATATATTGATAAAAGGATCAATTCAGCAAAAATATATAACAATCATAAATATATATGCACCCAAAACAACACCCCACAAATGTAAGAATCAAGTACTATGGACCTCAAGGGAGAAATAGACTGTAATACAATAATTGTAGGGGACTGCAACAGTCACACTGACATCAATGGACAGATTATCCAGAAAATCAACAAAGATAAATCAGAGTTGGACCATACTATTGAGCAAATGAACCTAACAGATATTTACAGAACATGTCACTCAACAGCTACAGAATACACATTCTTCTCGTCAGCACGTATAACATTTTCTAGAATAGGCCATATATCAGGACACAAACAAGTCTCACTAAATTTAAAAAAGTTAAAATCATACCATGTATCTTCTTGGGCCAAAAATGAATAAGACTAAAGATCTACAATAAGAATAATAATAGAAAATTTACAGATACATGGAAATTAAGCAACATGCTCCTGAACAACCAATGGATCATTGAAGATATTAAAAAGGAAGTCAAAACTTTCTTGAAAAAAATGAGAATGAAAACACAGTCTATCAAACCTATGGAATACCAATACAAGCTTACATTAAAAAAGAGAAAGGTCTCAAATAAATGATCTAATGGTGCATCTCAAAGACTTAGAAAAAGAACAAACAAAATCCAAAATTAGGAGGAGCTGAGAAATAAGGATCAAAGCAGAAGTAAATGAAACCAAAACTAAAAAAAAAGTCACCAAAAAAACCATCTTTTTAAAAAGGTGAGCAAAATAGACAAACCTTTACCCAAACTAACATAGAAAGAAATAAAAAAACATAAAATAAAATTAGAGATGAAAAATGAGACATTACAACAAACACCATTAAAACAAAAAAATCATAATAAATTACTATCAACAACTATAGGGTAACAAATTGGAAAACCTCAAAGAAATGAGTAAATTTCTGGAAAGATATAATGTACTGAGATTAAATCAAGAATAAATACTCATAACAAGAAGCAAGACTGCAGCATTAATTAAAAGTCTCTCATCAAGGAAAAGTCCAAGACCTGATAGCTTTACTATTGAATTCTACAAAATTTTAAGGAGGAACTAACTCCAATAATTTTCAAACTGTTCCAAGATATTGAAAAGGATAGAACTCTGCCAAATTTTTTCTATGAGGTCAGAATCACTGTGATACCAAAAGTGAACAAAGACACAACACAAAAAGAATGCTACAGTCCATCTCCTTGATGAAAATAGATGCAAAGATTCTCAACATAATACTAGCAAACTGAATCCAACATTACATGCAAAAGATCATATAGCAAAATCAAAAGAGACTTATTGGGCCCAGTGCTGTGGCATAATGGGAAAAGCCACTGCCTGCAGTGCCTGATCTCATATGGGTGCTGGTTCTAGTCCCAGCTGCTCCACTTCCCATCCAGCTCTCTGTTATGGCCTGGGAAAGCAGTAGGAGATGGCCCAATTCCTTGGACCCCTGCACCCACGTGGGAGACATCACAACAATTTTCAAATATTTGTCACAAATGCAATAATTTTGCCATCATCTATACCTTATAACTCATCAATACACATACTAGCACTTCCACCAAGATTCGGCCTCCCTTCATGAATAGCAATCAGCTGGCTCAGGCAACAGCCTTCCTGAAGGAGCATTGTAATGAAGAATGCAATATGATTGCATGTAATCTATATGATTGTAGAGCAAATGCAGAACAGATTTTGCATGACATATTTAAACCTGCTTTCTGATTTCATAGTGCGCTATGCTTTTTATTTTCTATGCCCCTTATATTTAGTGTCTTGCAGCTTCCACCATAACTCCTTTTACAAATCCTTTGCTGCTTTTTCATGGAGTTGACTATTAAAGCATCAAAACAACCTCACAAGTAGATTAAGTGAATGGAAGAATTAGAAACAGCCCTGTTATTTACCTTTTGTGTTTGTGTCTATTTATGGTGCGGCTCATCATTTAGGGACAATTATGTCTGAGCATCGAGGTAATTCCCCTGGTCTTTCTTGTTCCTTCATTAACACAGAGTAGTGGGTGAGAGCAAATAATCTGAAGACTAAAGCATGCCCAATTTTAATTAAGCCTGTGATTATAGAGTGAATTAAAACTATGTCTGCAAAAATCAATGAAAAGAAAATAAAGGAGAGAAGAAAGGCATTAGGGGAAGGAATGAGAGGAGGGAGGAAGGGAACTATGGTTATCTTCTTAGAACTATACATACAAAATACATTAAACATGTTCTATTTATATTAATAAATTTTTTAAAAAAGAATATTCAGAACTAGAAGATAAAATTAGAAGGCTATAACTCCTAAGACACATTAAACATAGATACATTAGTCACTTGTAGATATATTGGCTTTAGACCTCACTGGGAATGCTTCCAACTTTTCCCCACTCAATATGATGGTGGCTATGCGTTTGTCATAAATTGCCTTGATTGTGTTGATGAATGTTCTTTCTAAACCCAATTTGCTTAGCGTTTACGTCTTGAAAAGGGTGTTGTATTTTGTCAAATGCTTTCTCTACATCTATTGGGATAGTCAGATGGTTTTTGTTCTATAGTTTGTTAATGCGACATATAACATTGATTGATTTGCAAATGTTGAACCATCCCTGCATACCAGGGATAAATCCCACTTAGTCGGGTGAATGATCTTTCTGATGTGTTGATGGATTTGATTGGCCAGAATTTTGTTGAGGATTTTTGCATCTATATTCATCAGGGAAATTGCTCTGTAGTTCTCTTTCTTTGTTGTGTCTTTTCCAAGTTCAGAATTAAGGTGACAGTGGCTTCATAGAAAGAGTTGGGAGGATTCCCTCTCTTTCAATTGTTTTGAATAGTTTGAGAAGAATTGGAATTAGTACTTATTTAAATGTCTGTTAGAATACAGCAGTCCTGGGCTTTTCTTTGTTGGGAGAGCCTTTATTACTGCTTCCATTTCCATCTTGGTTATGGGTCTGTAAAGGTTTTCTACGTCTTCGTGGTTCAATTTAGGTAGGTTGTATGTGTCCAGGAATCTATCCATTTCTTCTAGGTTTCCAAGTTTTTTGGCAGGTAACTCTTTGTAGTAATTTCTGATGGTTGTTTTTATTTCTGTGGTGTCTGTTGTTACATTTCCTTTTACAACTCTAATTTTGTTGTTTTGGGTTTTCTCTTTCCTTTTCTTTTTTAGTTGAGCCAATGGTGTGTCAATTTTGTTTATTTTTCAGAAAACGAGCTCTTCATTTTGCTGATCTATTGTATCGTTTTTTTTGTTTGTTTCAATTTTGTTAAATTAATCTCTAATTTTAATTATTTCTTTTCTCCTAATAGTTTTGGATTTGATTCATGGTTGTTTTTCTAGATCCTTGAAGTACATTGATAGTTCATTTATTTGGTGTCAGTTCATTTATTTGGTGTCTTTCCAATTTCTTGATGTAGGCACCAATTGTTATAAACTTTCCTCTTAGCACTGCTTTTTCTGTATCCCATAAATTTTGGTATATTGTATTGCTGTTGTCATTTGTTTTGTTCATGATATATTAAGAGTATATGAGGTATGTCAATCATTCTACATTCATGAAATCCTTCCATCAGCCATCACAGACTTCTTGTCTAACCAAGAAGAATAGAGAAGTCCCACGGCTGATCAGCATGCAAACGGGAGACCTATAGCTACTGGCCAAGTATATTTGTCACTTCCTCTCTCCTGTAGGGAAAGTGAGCATGATTGATTTAAGCCAATGATGGTCCCCTTGGGTCCTCATAATCACACCATTTGCAGGATTCAGGCAATGTGGTCCCTTCTTTATTGGAGTTCCATCCTAAATATGTTAGCCTGCTCTCTTTTTTGTATCTTAATGTGTTTCAAACTTATTTAATAAACTGTGATTTCAGCATAAAAAAAAGAGATGGATAGCTTTCAAAGAGGAAGAAGTGAAATTATGGGGGCAGAGCCAAGATGGCAGAATAGTGAGGGCGTGCTGTTAGGGAAAAGAGAGTTTAATACAAATTGAATTACTGTAGTCTCAGGAAAAGGCTCGGGAAAAAACTGCAGAGGAAACTCTCCCGGAGGACCTACGGGGAGAGCAAGGATGCCCACGGTGCGGAAGCAAAGGTGTGGAGTTTGCACGCCAGCACTGGAAGGGGAGGGGAGAAAAAAAAACCTCGGTAAAGTGTTGCCTGCCATCAGCCAAGCAGAAAAACCTGACTCTGGTGGGGAGAAATAACTGGAAGTTAGAACCTAGTAAAAGTGTGGAGCTAAAGAACTTAGACTGTGAAAATCTAAGGGTGGGCGAGAGAACTCACTGAGTACACAAACTCGGTAACTTTGGCAACCCAGTGAGAGACTGTTGAGAAATTTGAGACCACACTGAGGGCAGATTAGACCCTTTGTGTGGTACTTTGGGTAGAGCAGACTAATACCCACAGGGACCAGATTTCATACATCAACGACCCTCAATTCCACTCAGCTATGCAGAATTACCTCCCTTCTGAGTCAAAAAAGAGAGAGAACAAGCAAGAGAGAGAACAACCTGGGTGAGTCACCTTTGGCACACCCTAAACCCTGAAGAACCAAACAGAGCTCTCTGGCCACACCCATCACAGCCTCTAAGGATCCATCAAAAGCAAACAGTCCACTTAATCGAGAGTCATAGTATAATGAGAAAAAACACCACAGCAAAGAAACCAAAGAATATCTCCATAATGCCAAACAACAAATGCAGAAACCGAGGTAACAAGAACAAGGAAGACACTATGATGCCCCCAAATGAAAAAGACACACCAATTCAAGATTATGAAGATGATGAGATAGAAGAAATGCAAGAAGCGGATCTCAAGAAATTGATAAGAACATTAAGAAGTTCTCAAAAACAAATTCTTGAACTACAGAAATCCTTACTTGACAGTATAGAAAACCTGTCTCACGAAAATGAAATATTAAGGAGGAATCAAAATGAAATAAAGCAACTAGTAGAATATGAAATTGTGATAGTGATGAGAAATCATAATGAAATGAAGAATGCAATGGATCATTTGACAAACACATTAGAGAGCCTTAAAAACAGAATGGGTGAAGAAGAAGAGAGAATATCAGACTTAGAAGACAGAGAACAGGAAAGTATACAGTCAAACCAAAGAAAAGAAGAGGAAATTAGAAATCTAAAAAATATTTTCAGGAATCTACAGGATACTATTAAAGAAACCAACATTCGGGTTCTAGGAGTTCCTGAAGGCATGGAGAGGGAGAAAGGATTAGGATTAGAAGACCTTTTTAGTGAGATACTAGCAGAAAATTTCCAAGGTTTGGAGAAGGACAGAGACATCCTAGTACAGGAAGCTCATAGAACCCCTTAATAAACATGACCAAAAGAGATCCTCACCACGACACGTTGTAATTAAACTCACCACAGTGAAATATAAAGAAAAGATCCTAAAATGTGCAAGAGATAAACGTCAGATTACTCTCAGAGGATCTCCAATTAGACTCACAGCTGACTTCTCATCAGAAACCCTACAGGTTAGGAGGGAATGGCGAGATATAGCCCAGGTACTAAGAGAGAAAAACTGCCAGCCCAGAATATTACATCCTGCAAAGCTCTCATTTGTGAATGAAGGTGAAATAAAATCTTTCACAGCAAACAGAAACTGAAAGAATTTGTCACCACTCGTCCAGCCCTGCAAAAAATGCTTAAAGATGTGCTACACACAGAAACACAGAAACACAGCCATCAATATGAAAGAAGGTAAAGGAAGAAAACCTACCAGTAAAAGATCATAGGAAGCCCAAAGCATATGCTGGAAAATATCTTTGGGAAAATGGCAGGGCAAAGTCACTACTTATCAATAGTCACATTGAACATTAATGGACTCAATTTTCCAGTTAAAAGGCACAGACAGGCTGAATGGATTAAGGAACAAAACCCATCTATTTGCTGCCTACAAGAAACACATTTTTCCAACAAAGATGCATGGAGACTGAAAGTGAAAGGTTGGAAAAAGATATTCCATGCCAACATAAATGAAAAAAAGCAAGTGTAGCCATATTAATATCAAACAAAATAAACTTTAACACAAAAACTGTTAAGAGAGACAAAGAGGGACACTATATAATGATTAAGGGTTCAATTCAAAAGGAAGATGTAACAATTATAAATGTATATGCACCTAATTACAGGGCACTGGTTTATTTAAACAGTATGTAAAGGTACTTAAAGGGAGACTTAGATTCCAAAACAATAGTACTGGGGACTTCAATACTCCACTCTCAGAAATAGACAGATCAACAGGACAGAAGATCAACAAGGAAACAGCAGATTTAGTCGACACTATTGCCCAAATGCATCTAACAGATATCTACAGAACTTTTCATCCTACACATAAATAATTTACATTCTTCTCAGCAGTGCATGGAACTTTCTCTAGGATTGACGACATACTAGGCCATAAAGCAAGTCTCAGCAAATTTAAAAGAATTAGAATCATACCATTCAGCTTCTCAGACCACAGTGGAATGAAGGTGGAAATTAGAAACTCAGGAATCCCTAGAGAATATGCAAACACATTGAAACATGCTCCTGAATGAACAATGGGTCATAGGAGAAATCAAAAACTTTCTGGAAGTAAATGAGGCTAATAACACAACGTATCAAAACTTATGGAATACGGCAAAAGCAGTGTTGAGAGGAAAGTTTATAGCAATAGGTGTCTACATCAAGAAATTGGAAAGGCACCAAATAGATGAGCTTTCAATTCATCTCAAGATCTAGAAAAACTGCAGCAAACCAGACCTAAATCTTATAGGAGAAGAGAAATAATTAAAATCAGGGAAAAAATCAGGATTTAATCGAAAAAACATTACAAAAAATCAGCCAAACGAGGAGCTGGTTTTTTGAAAAAATGAATAAAATTGACACACCGTTGGCTCAACTAACTAAAAAAAGAAAAGATCCAAATCAATAAAATCAGAGATGAAAAAGGAAATGTAACAAGAGACACCACAGAAATAAAAACAACTATCAGAAATAACTACAAAGAGTTGTATGCCAGCAAACAGGGAAATTTATCAGAAATGGACAGATTCCTGGACACATGCAACCTAAATTGAATCATGAAGACACAGAAAACCTAAACAGACCCATAACTAAGACAGAAATTGAAACAGTAATAAAAGCCCTCCCAACAAAGAAAAGCCCAGGACCAGATGGATTCGCTGCTGAATTCTACCAGACATTTAAAGAAAATTAACTCCAATTCTTCTCAAACTATTCAGAACAATTGAAAAAGAGGGAATCCTCCCAAATTCTTTCTATGAAGCCAGCATCACCTTAATCCCTAAGCCAGAGAAAGATGCAGCATTGAAAGAAAATTACAGACCAATATCCCTCATGAACATAGATGCAAAATTCCTCAATAAAATTCTCACCAATAGAACACAACAACACATCAGAAAAATCATCCACCCAGACCAAGTGGGATTTATCCCTGGTATGCAGGTATGGTTCAATGTGCGCAAATCAATCAATGTGATACACCACATTAACAGACTGCAGAAGAAAAACCATATGATTATCTCACTAGATGCAGAGAAAGCATTCGATAAAATTCAACACCCTTTCATGATGAAAACTCTAAGCAAATTGGGTATAGAAGGAACATTCCTAAATAAATCAAAGCAATTTATGAAAAACCCACAGCCAACATCCTATTGAATGGGGAAAAGTTGGAAGCATTTCCACTGAGATCTGGTACCAGACAGGGACGCCCACTCTCACCACTGCTATTCAATATAGTTTTGGAAGTTTTAGCCAGAGCCATCAGGCAAGAAAAAGAAATTAATGGGGATACAAATTGGGAAGGAAGAACTCAAACTATCCCTCTTTGCAGATGATAGGATTCTTTATTTAGGGGATCCAAAGAACTCTACTAAGAGACTATTGGAACTCCTAGAAGAGTTTGGCAAAGAAGCAGGATATAAAATCAACAGCCTTTGTATACACAGGCAATGCCAAGGCTGAGAAAGAACTTCTAAGATCAATCCCATTCACAATATAGCTACAAAAACAATCAAATACCTTGGAATAAACTTAACCAAGGACATTAAAGATCTCTACAATGAGAGTTACAAAATCTTAAAGAAAGAAATAGAAGAGGATACCAAAAAATGGAGAAATCTTCCATGCTCATGGATTGAAAGAATCAACATCATCAAAATGTCCATTTTCCCAAAAGCAATTTATAGATTCAATGCAATACCAATCAAGATACCGAGGACATTCTTCTCAGATCTGGAAAAAATGATGCTGAAATTCATATGGAGACAGAGGAGACCTCGCATAGCTAAAGCAATTTTGTACAACAAAAACAAAGCCAGAGACATCACAATACCAGATTTCAGGACATACTACAGGGCAGTTGTTATCAAAACAGCATGGTACTGGTACAGAAACAGATGGATAGACCAATGGAACAGAATAGAAATCTCAGAAATGAACCCAAACATCTACAGCCAACTTATATTTGATCAAGGATCTAAAACCAGTTCTGGAGTAAGGACAGTCTATTTAATAAATGATGCTGGGAAAACTGGATTTCCATGTGCAGAAGCATGAAGCAAGACCCCTACCTTACATCTTACACAAAAATACACCCAGCATGGATTAATGACTTAAATCTACGACCAAACACCATCAAATTATTAGAGAGCATAGGAGAAACCCTGCAAGACATAGGTACTGGCAAAGACTTCTTGGAAAATACCCCAGAAGCACAAGCAGTCAAAGCCAAAATTAACTATGGGATTGCATCAAATTGAGAAGTTTCTGTACTACAACAGAAACAGTCAGGAGACTGAAGAGGCAACCAACAGAATGGGAAAAAAATATTTGCAAACTACGCAACAGATAAAGGGTTGATAACCAGAATCTACAAAGAAATCAAGAAACTCTATAACATCAAAGCAAACAACCCACTTAAGAGATGGGCCAAGGACCTCAATAGACATTTTTCCAAAGAGGAAATCCAAATGCCCAACAGACACATGAAAAAATGTTCAAGATCACTAGCAGTCAGGGAAATGCAAAGCAAAACCACAATGAGGCTTCTCCTCACCCAGGTGAGAATGGCTCACATTCAGAAATCTACCAACAATAGATGCTGGAGAGGATGTGGGGAAAAAGTAACACTAACCCACTGTTGGTGAGAATGTAAACTGATAAAGCCACTATGGAAGTCAGTCTGGAGATTCCTCAGAAACCTGAATATAACCCTATCATACAACCCAGCCATCCTACTTCTTGGAATTTACCCAAAGGAAATTAAATTGGCAATCAAAAAAGCGGTCTATACCTTAATGTTTATTGCAGTTCAATTCACAATAGCTAAGATCTGGAACCTACCTAAATGCCCATAAACAGTAGACCAGATAAATAAATTATGGCATAGGTACTCTACAGAATACTACACAGCTGTCAAAAACAATGAAATCCGGTCATTTGCAACAAGATGGAGGAATCTGTAAAACATTATGCTGAGTGAAATAAGCCAGTCCCAAAGTGATAAATATATGTTCTCCCTGATCAGTGAAAACTAACCAAGCACCAAAAAGGAAACCTGTTGATCAGCCCTTGCCCTGACTGTTGATGAACAACTTAATACTTTATACCTCCTAGAATTTCTTTTTGTTTGTTCTACTTAATACTATTGGTTGAATTCTGTAATTAATACACAGTTATTCTTAAGTGTTGAAACAACTGAAAAGTGATTTCTGTTAAATATAAGAGTGAAAATAAGAGAGGGAAAACATGTCCAATTTGGGACATGCTCAAGCTGACTTGCCCCAAACGGTAGAATTAGAAACATACCAGGGGATTCCAATTCAATCCCATCAAGGTGGCATATACCAATGCCATCTAACTAGTCCAAGTGGTCAATTGCAGTTCACAATTGGTCATAATGATAGGACTAAGAGTCAAAGAGATCACATAAACAAGACTCATGTCTGCAAATACTAACTGATAGAATAAAAAAGGGAGAGAATGATCCAACATGGGAAGTGGGAGACACAGCAGACTAATAGAATGGCAGATGTCCTAAATAGCACTCTGGCCTCAGAATCAGCCCTTAAGGCATTCGGATCTGGCTCAAGAGCCCTTGAGACTATTTCAGGCATGGAAAGCCAAGACACTCTGACCAAAAAAAATGACCTAAATGAAGGATCTCTGTGAGTGAGATCCCAGTGGAAAGAACGGGGCCATTAAAGGAGGAGGTACCTTTCTCTGAAGGGAGGAGAGAATTCCCCTTTGACTAAGACCCTGTCAGAATAAGATCGAAGTCGGCGAACTCAAAAGGCTTCCATAGCCTTGGCAACTCATGACTAGAGCCTAGGGAGATTACTGATGCCATAAACAAGAGTGTCAATTTGTTAAGTCAACAACAGGAGTCACTGTACACTTACTCCTCATGTAGGATCTCTGTCCTTAATGTGCTGTACATTGTGATTTAATGCTATAACTAGTACTCAAACTATATTTTTCACTTTGTGTTTCTATGTGGGTGCAAACAGTTGAAATCTTTACTTAATATATACTAAACTGATCTTCTGTATATAAAGATAATTGAAAATGAATCTTGATGCGAATGGAAGGTGAGAGGGAGTGGGAAAGGGGAGGGTTGCAGGTGGGAGGGAAGTTATGGGGGGGGAAGCCATTGTAATCCATAAACTGTACTTTGGAAATTTATATTCATTAAATAAAAGTTTTAAAAAAAGAAATAAAATTATGACCATACTGCTGGCATACATCTAAGAATAAAATGTGATATAGCTCCTGTGGGAGCATCCTCTAGGATCTTAAAGACCTGAAAGTAGCCAAATTTTCCAGGAGTGCATAGCAACTATACTATCTGTGAAGTAGTAGTTATCATTGGATATCTGCATCAGCCCAGAACATTCAAACAACCCACAATTTTCAGTGACTTATTAAATATTCCAAAACAACTATTATGGGAGGAGTTGAGGTTAAATAAAAAGGCGTGCCCCTTTCATGAGTCATGAAGGGTGGAGTTGGGGGAGGATAAGTATAGACTTGAATTTGGAGTTTTGGAGTTTTCTTCTCTAGGCTGTGGCATGAGTGGGGTTAGTATCATTTGGGCCCAGGTTTCCAACAAATTTGAAATACTTCTGCTTCCTCTTTTGTTGTTGTTTTAAGTTCTTCACTCTAGTCTGTTTAATCTGGAATCTAATCTGACCTATATCTCCTTTGTCATATAAAGTTTTATGTGTCTCAAGCCTGGGCCATATTTTAGACAATATTAGAAAGTTATTTTTCCTTTTTTAAAAAATAAATTAATTAAGCACCAGCATTGTGGCATAGAGGGTAAAACTGCTGCCTGAGGCATCAGTATCTCATATGGGTTCCTGTTTGAGTCCCAGATTCCCCAACTTCTGAACCAGCTCCCTTCTAGTGGACTGGGAAAAGCAACTGAAGATGGCTCAAGATGAAGTTCTTGGCTCCTGACTTTAGCTTGGCTCAGCCCTGGCTGTTGTGGCCATCTGGGGAAGTGAATCAGCAAATAGAAGCTTGCGCTCGCTCTCTCTCTCTCTCTCTCTCTCTCTCTCCCTCTCTCTAACTCTGACTTTCAAATAAATAAATAAATATTTTAAAAATTCAATCATTCATTCGTTCATTCATTCATTCCAAAGGGAGATTTAAAGGGAGAGAGGAAGAGAAAGAGAAAGAATCTTCCATCTGCCAATTCACTCTCCAAAGGCTGAACTGCCAGGGCTGGGCCAGGCTGAAGCCTGGAGGCAGGAACTCCACCTGAGTCTTCCACATGCATGTCAGGATCTCAAGTATTTGAGCCTTCATCCACTGCTCCCCGAATGCGTTAATGGAGAGCTAGACCAGAAATGTAGTAACTGGGACTTGAACTGGCACTCTGACATGGATGTGGAAGCAGCTTATTCCATTGTGCCACAGCACATCCCTATTCTAATTCTTTAATGTCTATTCACTCAGTTAATAATCACATTGAGCATCTTGCTAATGATGTCTGGTCTTCATTTTTTATCTAATTTCTAAGGCCCTCGAGTTCACAAAGACAATGGACTCTTGTATTGTGATCCCTTTTTTGCTGTTGTGTAAAAATAACCATCCAAGCTAGATGAAGAATCTTGTCCAAGCCCAGTTCACAGTTTCAATACCAAACTGTCATTTATTATATGTGTATAATGGGCCAACTATTTAGCAAATGCCAGCTCTCGGGTCATAACAACTTCAGAAAGTAGGTTGTATTATTCTCACTGCATAGTGTATGATAGAGACCAAGCTTAGCTCATCACTCCAAGCTCAGCATGGAGTCACCATGAGGGAACTTATAGACCCATATTTAATTTGTAAGTGTCTGATTCACATAATCTAAGCTCCATTCCCCATTTGTCTCCTCAAAGTCTAGCATGGGGGACAGAAATGCGTAATTCCAGTTTGCAAGAGAGGGAACAAAGGAGAGAGTGGGATGTCTGATAAAGATCCATAAATCTATTTTATTCACTGTTCCAATGTACAACAATGATGTGAGAATCTCCATTTTAAAAATAAAAATAAGGGCTTGGACACTGACAAAGAGTTCTCCTGGATTTGGTTCTACTCAAGCTATCTGTCTGCAGAGGCAGATTTTTTTAACCTGTGTTCCAGTTGAGCAAGCAACAGCATACTCCCAGATCAGACTCTTTTGAAAAAGATTTACTATTGTTTCTTAATTCTAGTTGTCAGCCCTATTATCCAACACTTGATGGTACAAAGCCCTATGCCCTGTGTTAAAATATCAGCTTGTTTATTTTCCACTCTTTGGCCATCAGCATGTAGACCTCAGAGGCACCCTGGGAAGTTTGTTCCCAGTCTATTTCCTGTTTTTGTTTCTGTGAGGATGTCTAAAAACACCTTTGTCTGTTGCCTCTGACTCTGTCCTACCGTTCATTCATTCTCCATGGTGTGCTTTCATCTAGACATTTCCCCCTCCTTCGGCAGTTTAGTTTCAAGCCCCTTTGCTTGGAAGACTGGCCAATTTCTTTTCAAGGGGAGTTCCATGATATTCAAGCTCCTTCTCGCTTATACTACTCTGGAATCATAAATGCAGGTCCATAAATCAAGCCCAGCTTTGCCACAACCAACAGGGCAAGTGATTATTCACTTTTCCATCCTCTTCTGTCCTCCAAAGTCAGTAACTGCAACGGGCAGGAATAAGAAAAGATCACAAAGAAGAGTAAGCAGGTGGACCACACTCTTAAATGGTTGACATGAGAACACACAGGAAGCACAAGTGGCCTCCAGAGGGAAGCTGAAACTGGCATGGATTCACCAGGAAATGTACTCCAGGTTAACAACTGTTAGATCAGTGTGGCTCACATGGCATTTTTGGACCTTAACAGAATATGACTAAGACTCTCATGATACTTTTATGGACAAGCCAGATTGGATTAGATAAGACTGTAATTATATATAATCATAGCTGGCTTATTTAAGATTGAACACATTACAGTTTGTTTGTATTCTGAAAGGGTGCTGCATAGACATCACTCAACACTTACAATCTACCACGACCATGCAGTCCTGGACTGTTCACTGAACATGTGGCTATTGGGCACCTGAAATGGGTCTAATCCGAGTTGTGCATTAAGAATTCAATGCACACAAAATGAAGTACTATAAGAAAAGGACATAAAATATCTCATTAATATACTTTATACTGAACTCATGTTGAAATAATAGTTTGCTTAGATCAACATAAATTATATTATTAAAATTATCTACTTGTTTCCTTAATGAGGTTAACAAAAAGTTTAAAATTATCTCTGTGGTTTGTATTATGTTGCTGATTTAGACCGCTATGGCAAACCTGTATCCATTCTGTATTAGTTATCCAAGAAGCCCTGGATTCCCAGCTCAATCCTCATCACCCATCAGCCTCAAACACTCCCAGTCTGATTCTCTCTATTCCTCTCCCCAGCTCTTGAATTCCTTTCTTTGCCCCTTGTGGAATCCATAGCCCCTCAGTGGCAAAGTTGCACATCTCTCACCTCTTCCTTGTATGTGGCCTTTATAACTTCACCCTAACTCAGTGCTTCTCTCCAGATTTGTGCATTACAATCACCATGGCAGCTTTAAGTAGATCGCTCCCCAGGCTCCATTTTAAAATGCATCTATCAGAACCTCTGTCTTAGGGGATGAGGCTTCTGTTTTTTTTAAAGATCAGGTGAGTCTAATACACAGCTACTTGGTGGATGAGTGCCAACTTCCCAGCCAATCTAACACTGTATTCTTCCTTGTGAACATGGCTGAAGAAAAACAGCCAGCATGCTAACTGTCGGCCATAAATGAGTCACCTATTATAATGCACTTTAAATTAGTCCAGCAAACCTACTATTTTCCCCCTGTGTATCCAATCCCTACCTCCTACAGAAACATTCTGCACTGCATTAGTTTCCTTTCTGTTTCCACAGTATTATACCAGTCCCTGGATAATATGTAAAGGAAAGAAGTTTATTTCGGCTCAGGGTTCTGGAGTGTGGGCAGTCTAAGGCTCACGGCTGCATCTGGCAAGGGCCTTGTGCTGCATCACAGCATGGCGGAAGGGCAGGTGAGTTTGTGCAGAAGAGATTGCATACAAAGGGCAGTTACTTTACAATGACTGCTCTGGAGCAGTATTGTGGCTCAGTGGGTTGAGCCGCTGCTTGTGATTCTGGTGTCCCATACAGAGCCCTGGTTCAAGTCTTGGCTGCTCCACTTCCCATTCAGCTCCCTGCTAATGTGCCTGATAAGCAATGGAGGACGGCCCAAGTACATGGCCTCTGACCTATGTGGGAGGCCCGGTTGGATTCCAGGCTCCTGGCTTACAGCTTTGCCCAGCCCTGCCATTGCAACCATTTGAAGAGTGAAACAGTGGATAGAAGATCCCTCTCTGTATCTCTAACGCTGCCTTTCAAATAAATAAATAAATCTTAAAAAAAAAAAAAAAAAAGCTTGTTCTCCAGGTAACTAATCCAGGCCTATGGTGAAGGACCCTTATGGGGAGAGGCACCGGGCCCTGCGGTGGCCCCAGGCCCCACGTCCACTCGTCCAGCGGCCCACGGGCAGTGGCAGCATCGTCCCGGCCCACACTGACCCCATGTGGGGGGGCCGCTCTCGAGTTGGGGGGCCGCCTCAGCCCCGGGTCGTCGTCGGGGCTCCGCGGCCGCGGGTTGCCGTGGGAACGCTCCGGCCCCGCGTGATCGTGGAGTCTGCGCGGGCCCAGCCACCCCCGGACCAGACTCCTCGCCCTCGGCCGGCGGCCGAGGGGTCTCCCTGCCCCCTAGTCATCCTCGGGACGCCCCAGCCGCGGGTGATTGTTGGGTCTCCTCAGGGCACCCTGCGGGGCCGCAGGCGCAGGTGCGGAGGGACCGCGCCCAGAGGGGAGCCGCCCCTCCCCTTCGGGAAGCCTCTGAGCATGCCCAGAGCAGAGCTGCCCCTCCCTTCTCTGGGTGAACTCTAGGTGAACCCAGAGCAGAGCTGCCCCTCCCTTTAGAGTGTTTCTGGGAGCACTCTTATGATGTCACTGCGACCGGCCAATCCTGTGCAACCTCAGCACTCTCCCTCGGCACTCTCCCTCAGCATTCTTCATCAGCACTCTCCCATATGCTAATGGTCCCTCTGAACTGACCAATCCTGTAACACCTCAGCATTCCCTGCCTAGGAATATGCTAATCTGTTGCCTATATAAGCTGTGTGAAACTGCCGCTCAGGGCTCCTCACTGCCTGAGGTGAGGGCCCGTTTGCGCAAACGTTCAATAAAAACCTTGTGCTTTTTGCATCAATTTGTCTGGAGTCTGGATCTTTGGGCGTCCTCCCGAGCAAGTGGGCATCTCTGCAACTGAGAGGTCCAACAATGGGAAAAGTGTTAGCCCCTTTTAATTTCCTGATTACCTCTTAAAGATTTCAGCTCCCAAAACCACCACAATGGAAATCAAATTTCAATATGCATTTTGGCAGAGACAACCCCATACCTAAAACAAAGCATGTACCTTTTCCTCAGAGCTATACCTCCTGCTCTGTCCTTAATCATAGCCCATGGCAGTCCTTCCTATTTAAATGAGAAAAGAGAATAAATCAGGAAAACACCTCCCCCCACCACGTAAACCCACAAATTCATGTGTGTGTCCATACATGTGCCTGCCCTCCCTCCCTACTCAGCCTAAGACTATCCAATAAGACTTTCTATGATGAGCAAAACATCCTTTGCTGGTGCTATCTAGTACTGTAGTCACTAGTCACATGTGCTATTTTTTCAGGTAAAAAATTAGTTTTCATTCATTTATAAAGCAGGGAGATAGAGATTTTTCATTTGCTGGTTCACTCTTCAAATGCCCGCAATAGCCAGGGCTGGGCCAGACCAAAGCCAGGAACTTGGAATTCAATCTGTGTCTCCCATGTGGGTGACAGGGACCCAAGTACTTGATCCAACACCTGCTGTCTCTCAGGGTGCATGTTAGCAGGAAACTGGAACTGGAAGCAGAGCCTGGACTCAAATCCAGGCACTCTGATAGAAGAAGTAGTTATCTCAAAGTGGTGTCTTATCTGCTGTGCTAAATGCCTGCCCCGCATGTGATGTTGAACACTGGAAATACTGTCAATCGGGCCAGCACTGTGTGGAAGCATATGAAGCCACCACTTGCAATGCCAACATCCCATGTCAAAGAACCAGTTAAAGTCCCAGCTAATCTGCTTCTAATCCAGCTTCCTGCTACTGTACCTGCCAGGGCAATGGAAGATGGCCCGAGTACTTGGGACCCTGCCACCCATGTAGGAGACTCAGATGGAGTTGTTCACTTCTGGCTTTGGCTTGGTCCAGACTTTGAGTGGATGATCCCCCCCCCCGCCTTTCTCTGTATGTGTGTGTGTGTCTCCCTTTCTCTCTCTGTAACTGCCTTTCAAATAAATAAATCTTTTTAAAAAGAAAAAATATGGCTAGTGGAACTGAGGAATTAAATTTTAAATGTTCTTTATCTATAATTAAACTTACATGTGGCTAGTGACAACTATAAAGCAACACAGCTATAAATGTTGGATTATTTAAGACTAACTCCACCATTTACATACTGTCTGCTGTTCCTTTTCATCTACGTTAAGACATCATTCAACAGTTGTTTCCTCTTTTTCTTGCTCAATTTTCTCTTGTTACTAAATCATTCCCATTTACATACAGTTACGCTGTAATATCCTCCACTTAAAACAACCTTCTTAATAGATAAATGTGAAATGCTAATGATAAGTCTGGGAGAAACTATGAATCTTAATTTCTAACATTGATCTAATTTTCTATATTGGATCAATATGTTGTATTTAAATGGTATTTAAAATGACAGCCTACTTTATTTATGTTAAACTGTAAGTGTTGAAGTTTACATCAAATCAATATTTCACAAATGAAATTTTTCTTTAAATATTTATTTGAAAGACAGAGTCACAGAGATGGTGGAAGAGAGAGAGAGAGAGAGAGAGAAAGAGAAAGAGAGAGGTCAGTCTTCCATCCAATGGTTCACTCCCCAATTGGCCACAATGGCTGGAGCTTTGCTGATCCAGAGCCAGGAGCCAGGAGCTTCTTCTAGGTCTCCCACATGGGTCAAAGAGGCCCAACCCCTTGGGCTGTCCTCCATTGCTTTACCAGTTGCATTAGTAGGAAGCTAGAAGGAAAGTGAAGCAGCCAGGATTTGAACTGGTGCCCATATGGGATTCTGAAGTTGCAGGAAGTGACTTAACTCTCTATCCTACAACACCAGCCCACAAAAGAACTTTTTAAGGCATAATCAGGGTTAACATTGTAGGCAGTGTACATGCAAGCAATAGATAATCCAGAGATGAGAACTTTATTGCTATGTGGGAATTGCATTTTAATTTGAGAACATTTTATATAAAGTAAAAAGTGCAAGTCTAGCAAGTTTGGCATATTCATTAAGTTATCATTATTTTTTTTAGAAAACAGGTGAGGTTTGTACCATAATAAATATTTTTATGCAGAATCTACTGCCTTAATCTAGTTCCATCAAGAAAATTAGTTTTTATTGCATTGGTAACTCAAAATAAATTATCACTTTGAAAATTTACTTTACACCAGTAATAGAGGTTCAGGCTAGATTTAAAACTCCAGGAGTTTTTAATAAGGATTGCTTTTATAAAACTGCCATTGCTTCTAAGTTAGAAGTTTATTTTAGAGGAAGAGAATGTCCTTTCCCTAAAGCCCCATGCTGTGTCTTAAGAAAAGTCAAGTAGATACCTTTATGATTATGACATTGCATGGGTAGTGTTCAGGATTCTCTTCATCAATCAGTGGCTACAAGGAGATGGACAGTGTTGAAGTGTTGTGGATGGTTATTTCATATAATGTGTAGCAAGAGTTCATCCAGAATGACTGTAACTGATTGCTTCATGTTATAGATAAAGAAACCAAAGAACCACAGTATACCTTATCTATAACTTTTGCAAACCATGTTTTATAGATAAACTTTTAGCTATCCAAAAATGCTGATATAATTAAATATTTTAATATATCAGCATTAATACTGAATTAGCAGAGGTAACCTCAACAATTATTATTATGTCTGGTACTAAAGGATATACCTTTAAATAAGGTTATCAAAATGCAAATAAATAAACAATCGTCTGATGGTATTTCATTTTAGCTACTATACACCTTCTTTCTTCTTTCATCACAAAAGTCTTCAAAAAGAATATTTTTATAATTGCTGACTCAAATTCCCCTCCTCAATTCTATCTAGGACCCACATGAGAGACCTGAGCTTATTTCACTCAAAGTGATGTCCTCCAGTTGTGTCCATTTTCCTACAAATGGTAGAATTTCATTCTTTTATTATAACTGAATAATATCCCACTGTGCATATAGACCACATTTGCTTTATCCATTCAGCTGATGATGGATACCTTGGTTGATTTAAAATTTTGGCTACTGTGAACAGTGCTGCTGTGAACATGGTGCTGCAGGTATCTCTTTGATATAATATGTTCAAGTCTTTTGGATATATACCCAGTATTGGGGTAGCCAGATAATATGGCAGGTCTGTTCCTAGGTTTTTAAGAAATGTTCACACTGTTTTCTACTCATTCTGATTCCCACCAACAGTATATAAGTGTTTCCCTTTCTCCATATTTGTTACTCTCTTTGTTTTCGATTTTAGCCGTTCTGACACAAGGGGGAGGTAATATCTATTGTGGTTTTGATTTGCATTTCCCTGATGGCCAATAATGCTGAGCATTTTTTCATATATCTGTTGACTGTTCATATTTCTTCCTTTGATAACTATCTGTTGAAGTCCTTTGACCATTTCTCAAATGGACTGGTTTTTTTGTTGTTGTTAAATGTTTTTATGTTGTTGGTATATTTGGGATATTAATCCTTTGTCAGATGGATGGTTTGCAAATATTTTTTCCAATTCTGTTGGATGTCTCTTCACTCTGTTGATAATTTTCTTTGCTTTGAAAAGCTTCTCAGTTTGATATAGTTGCATTTGCTTAGTTTTGCCTTTGTTGCATGTGCTTTGGGGGTCTTAATAGATAAACCTCTAGAAAGAAATAGAAAAAACTCAAATAAATAAAATTAGAGATGAAAAAGATGACATTACAACTAACAGCACTGAAATATAAAGTATCCTAAGAAACTACTATGAAGTGCTATATGATAATAAACTGAAAAACTTCAAAGAAATGGATAAATTCCTGGACTCATATAACCTGCCTAGACTAAATCAAGAAGATATAGCCAACCTAAACAGCCCCATAATAAGCAATGAGATCAAAGCAGTAATCAAAAGTCTTCCATCATGGAAAAGTCCAGGACCTGATGGCTTTACTATTGAATTCTATGAAACATTCAGAGGAAGTAACTCCAATACTCTTCAAAATATACCAAGATATTGAACAGAATGGAACTCTGCCAAACTCTTTTTATGAGGCCAGCATTGTTTTGATACCAAAACCAAAGACATGACATAAAAAAACTACAAATCTATATTCTTAATGAACACGGATGCAAAGACTCTCAAAAAAAATACTTGCAGATTAAATCCAAAACCACATCAAAAAGATCATACATCACAATCAAGTAGGATAAATCCCAGAGATGAAGGGTGGTTCACATTCACAAATCAATAAGTATCATAAATCACATCAATAAAATGCAGAAAAAAGATATGTCATCTCAATGGATGAAGAGAAAGCATTTGATAAGATTCAACACCCCATATTATCTAGCAACTGCACTAGTGGGTATATACCCAAAAGACTCAGACATATTGTATCAAAGAAATACCTGAACCGCCATGTTAGTAGCAGCACGTTTCACAATAGGAATTACTTGGAATCAAGCAAGGTGTCCATCATCAGATAAATGGATAAACACCCTCTGTAAATTGAGTATAGGAGGAACATTCCTCAAAATTATAAAGGCTATAAATCACAAACCAACAGCCAATATCATACTGAATGGGGAAAAGCTGAAAGCATTTCCCCTCAGATCTGGAACCAGACAAGGTTGTCCACTTTGGTCACTCTTATCCAACATAGTACTAGAAGTTTTAGCAAGAGCAGTTAGGAAGAAGAAAGAAATAAAGAGCATCAAAATCGGAAAAGAGGAACTCAAATTATCCCTGTGTGCAGATGATATGGTGTTGCTCATGGAAAAACCTAAACACTCCACCAAAAAGCTATTAGAATTGATAAACCAATTCAATAAATTATAGATTACAAAATAACATACAAAAAGCCAGTAGCTTTCTTGTATGTTAATGATGAACTCACAAGAAGAGAAATCAAGAAATAAATCATATTCATATAAGGAATTTTTATAGCTTTTACTTAAGGTACACTAATTTCACATATAGAAACAAATTTAACAAAGAAGTGAAAGACTTAGACAATGTAAATTATCATTGATGAAAGAAATCACATACAAAAAATGGAAAGATATTCCTTATGAATCAGAAGAATCAATATCATTAAAATGTCCACACTACTTAAAGCAATCTACAGATTCAATGCAAGTCCTATCAAAACACCAATGATATTCTTTACAGAATTAGAAGAAAATAATCTTAAAAGTTAGATGTAATCACAAAAGGCCCCAAATAGCAAAAGCAATCCTGAACAAGAAAAATCAAGTAAGTGGCATCAAAATATTTGATTTCAAAGCATAGTACAAAGCTATAGTTATTAAAACAACATGCTACAGGCATAAAAACTGATACATAGATCAGTGGAATAAGATAGAAAGCTCAGAAGTTAATTCACATACATACAGCCAACCAATTTTTACAAAAGTACTCAGACCATACAAAGGACTAGGATAATCTCTTCAATAAAAATTGTTGGCAAAACTGTATTTATACATGTAGAAGAATGAAATTAGATTCATATCTCTCACCAGATATGAAAATCAACTCAAGATGGATCAAAGATCCACATTTAAGACCTGAAGTTGCTAGAAGAAAGCGTAGGGGAAACACTCCATGACATTGGTGCAGGGGATGACATCTTGAATAAGAAACTTATTTTCTGATCATTCTGGAGACTGGAAATCTGAGGTGAAGGTGTCAGCAGGGTTAGTTTATTCTGAGTACTCTCTCCACTGTATGTAGACAACTGGCTTCCCCTTGGATCTCCCCAAGGTCTTTCCCTTGTACATGTCTGGGTCCTAATCTCTTCTTTCTGGGAGGCCATCAGTGATACTGGATTAGGGCCCATCCTCCTGAGCTCATGTTCACTTCATTACCTCTTTAAAAACCCTGCCTCCAAACACAGTCCCATTTGGGGTACTGAGGGTTAGGGCTTCAATATAGGAGTTTTGAGGGGACACAGTTCAACACAAAGCAACCTTCCTGACCTTCCCGTCTGCCACTATCTTACATCCCCAAAGGGCTACCTCGCTACTCTCAAACTCTGTCACACCCATTCCTGCTTCCCACTATCCTCTCCCTTAAAGCGGTTGCAAGTTCCCACTTTCATTTCCCTACGCTTGCCTGAAAGTCCCTCAGCAATGAGGGCTATCCCAACCATCCTAGAAACAAGGGCAAGCCTCTAACCTCTAACCCCATACACAAGGTCTCCATTTCTCATTGCTCTGCTCATGTTTTGCCATAACCTGTATCATTATGTACCATGTTCCATATTTTCTTTCTTACACATTATTTTTTATTATTTTATTTATTTGAAAGACAGAGTTACAGAGAGAGGTAGGGCCAGAGAGAGAGAGGTGTCTCTCATTCTGCTGGTTCACTCCCCAAATGACCGCAACGGCCAGGGCTGTGCCGATCCAAAGCCAGGAGCCAGGAGCTTCTTCCAGGTCTCCCACGTGGGTGCAGAGGCCCAAGGGCTTACACCACCCTCTACTTCTTTCCCAGGCCATAGCAGAAAGCTGGATCAGAAGAGGAGCAGCTGAAACACATACTGGCATCCATATTGGATGCTGGCCCTGCAGGGCTGGGCTTTAACCTGCTGTGCCACAGCGCGAGCACCCTACATGCTATTTTTAAAAAGATCCTTCAACTTGGTAGATGATTGTTAAATAGTTGATGAGTGAGTGGATGAAAAAAATACAGTCATCTGAAAAAGGAACACGTTCACAGTTCAGCTTCATGAGGCATCTAACAGCTATATCCTATAACGGGCAGTGTAAGAAAGGTAGACGTTTAGTTTTGAGAAAAGAAGTCCAAGAGAATATGGAATAACTTTTTTTTAATTTGACAGGCAGAGTTAGACAGTGAGAGAGAGAGAGACAGAGAGAAAGGTCTTCCCTCTGCTGGCTCACCCCCCAAATGGCCACTATGGCTGGCATGCTGTGCTGATCCGAAGCCAGGAGCCAGTTGCTTCCTCCTGGTCTCCCATGGGGTGCAGGGCCCAAGCACTTGGGCCATCCTCCACTGCCTTCCCAGGCCACAGCAGAGAGCTGGACTGGAAGAGGAGCAACCGGGACAGAATCCGGCACCCCAACCGGGACTAGAACCTGGAGTACCGGTGATGCAGGTAGAGGATTAGCCTAGTGAGCTGCAGCGTCGGCCCATGGAATAACTTTTAACAATTCTGAAGGAGAGTGCTGTGGATGAAAGCAAAGTCTCTCTTTGCAATGAGCACTGCTACTTTGTGTGGCAGCAACGGGCTCATGGGTAAAAGTGAAGGTAAACTTTAGCTCAATCTTACAACAGAAAAATTTTAGTGAAATGCTTCCTGAAGCTGGCTCCCAATACTGGAAAATAAGGAATTAGAAACTGGATGGCTGCCCCAAGAATATTGCAGACACACCTGCCTTCATAGGAGAACCCAACAGAGGATTTCAAGTTTGTTGGGTTCCAACTTGAAGATTCTAGAAAGAAATCCCAACAGTGGGTGAGAAAAAATGTCACCATTTCATACGTGTGGCTGATTTCAGTGTGCCATTGATTTCATGACAGGCCTGGAGAGAGCACCGGAGCATGGAACGGGATCAGAAGCCAAGGGGACCCAGGTTAAGCTTTCCAATAAATAATCAAGACGGTATGCAAGTTAAGCCTTGGCCTATGTGACCATTCCATACCTGTTAGTTCTAAATACTATAATTCTAGATTGTTCTTCAACTCACAGGAACTAGAACAGAGTTGTTAAAGAAAGCGTGCAAACAGTCCTGGAGCACAAATGTGCTCAGATGGAAGGGGAACTGTGACACAGCAAATTCTTCCTTACCAGAGGAAAAAGTCCTCTGGGCCGCCTGCTCCACATGTTTTCCTCTAGTGTGAAAGGTTAGAGAGTTCTGAACCTAAAATATCAGGATGGAGTTGCCACTTACTCAGAGAAAAGTTAACCCCACATGTGATAGCAAGCGCTTCTCATTCCCAAGGGACCAGGAAAACACTGTGCTGTGCTGTGCTGTGCTGTGCTGTGCGTTGGCTGATGGAAGGGCTTACTCCAGAAATAAATAGGCTGTGAGTGAATGCCTGTCACAGTGTTTGCCTGCGCTTCTTTGTTTCAATTGATAAAATACCCTTCCTGGATATTTTCTAGGTGTGGAATTACTTGGACCAATGAGACAGTATTAGAGACTTGAATTTACTTCAGTTTGGTTTCCAGTATGTTGGCCTGCTAACATGTTTTTCCAGGCATGGCCTGCATATGCTTTTGTTGTTGCTTACAGATTTTGGTGGAAAAAAACATGAACAATGTTGATAGAATCTGATCTTTTTTAAAATTCCCAGTAGCTCTCAGTGTTGTTAAGGCTGAAAGAGTACAACTGACTTTAGGCAATCTATGACTCATTTGCTCATGAAAGTCAAAAATTACTATTCTATTTGATATTTTCCAGGATTTATGCCAGTGTATATGTTAGCATTCTGGAATTATCTTAAAACCAAGACTTGTGTTTTCACAATTTTTCCTGTTTATTTCCATCTCATTTTACTCTTCCTCTGCAACAGGAAATGGGCTTGTTGTTCGGTATCTCTTACCAGGCTTCACAAATTCACCAGACAAGGTGGCTCTTAGAACCGTTGTCTCTGTGAGGTTTAGATAACACAATCTGTTTTCACTGATAGTTGGAAAACAGAAAGAACAACATTCCTTTTCAGACTTGGCTCCGAAACCTTTTCCTTATTTTTCTTTTTTTGTTCAATAATGAGAGCTGACAGGGCCACTTGACACCATTAGTGGTAAATGACTTTTTCAATAAGGACTAACAGAGAAAAACTATAAAAATTCAGATTTATTTTTTGACCCTGAGAGCTCTGTATCTCCTTATGCCCTTGCGCTCCATGTATACTTTATGAGAAATCTCAGCAAAGGCCTCTGAAAATTAACCCACTGCTGTCCCCTTCAAGCATCCTCCCTAGAATGCTCTGTGTGTCTTGGAAGGGGTTGTGACCACTCCTTGAGGGCCCCTCTCCTGGATAATTAAAGGGAACTCAAGTCTTATCCTGAGGCTTATCTTAGTCAAGTTAGCAGTACTTCCTCCTTTTCACATAGGAACACTCAACAAGAAGCAATCTCAAATGTGAATTGAATTCTGTCCCACTTCTCTCCCAAACTGAGAACAAGCTGGTCACACACTTGTACATTTGTGCAATAAATATTCAGAAACTCTAATCCGGTATGTCTCTTGTTAACATATATTTTAGCTCTTAGTTTAAACTTTCAAGATGCTTTTTATGGCACGTTATGTCCTACTTTAAAGTATCTATCGTCCTAATATTTCTACTTTCTTCCTTTATTCATTTATCTTCAAGGTCATGTTTAGAAACATCTTTCAGTGGAAAGAACCCACTTGCTGTTTAAAAATTATTGGAGAGGGAAGTTATGGGAGGGGGGGAGCCATTGTAATCCATAAGCTGTACTTTGGAAATTTATATTCATTAAATAAAAGTTAAAAATAAATAAATAAATAAAAATTATTGGAGAATCAGAGACAAAGAGAGACACAGACAGATAGCTCCCATTGACTGGTTCACTCTCCAAATGTCGGCAATGGCCCTAGGCCAAGAAGGGGGCCCAAATCAGGAGTCAGGAACTCAACCCAGGTCTCTCGCGTGTCAGGAGTCCAATTACTTGAGCCATAACCTGCTTCCCCCCAGATGTGTATTAACAGTAAGATGAAGTCATAAGCTGGAGTCCAGTTACTCCAACATAGGAGGCAGGGGTTTTAACTGCTAAGCTAAACATCTGCTTTGACAAAAATGTACACTAGAAACCTTCATTTCTACAGAGGTCTAGTTAGGATACAAGCAAAGCAGAGTTCCCTAAAGCTGGCTTTGTAAAAGACAAGTCCCAAGAGTTGATTTAATAAACAAAAAACAAAACTAGGAAAATGGATGGATGCAGCATACGCTCTTTAAAATTCAAACTGCACGGCCGGCGCCGTGGCTCAACAGGCTAATCCTCCGCCTTGCGGCACTGGCACACCGGGTTCTAGTCCCGGTCGGGGCGCCGGATTCTGTCCTGGTTGCCCCTCTTCCAGGCCAGCCCTCTGCTGTGGCCCGGGAGTGCAGTGGAGGATGGCCCAAGTGCTTGGGCCCTGCACCCCATGGGAGACCAGGAAAAAGCACCTGGCACCTGCCTCCTGCCATCGGATGAGTGCGGCTGTCCGCGGCGGCCAAAGGAGGGTGAACCAATGGCAAAGGAAGACCTTTCTCTCTGTCTCTCTCTCTCACTGTCCACTCTGCCTGTCAAAAAAAAAAAAAAAAAAAAAGATGTATCAAGAATGATCCATCTTAAAAAAAAAAATTCAAACTGCATGCTAACATTTTAAAGGGTAGGGATATTTGTGTAACTTTATTTAACACCTTATTTCTGAAAGTTATTTGATGACAGATCTCTTTACACATAAGCATGTAACACCCAGTAACACACTGCCACAGTTGGGTTCCACAGTACATAGCTTGGAAATTGTGCAAGAGATGTTATTCTTAAAATTCATTCTTCCAATGTAGCTGTATGTTGAAAAATGGTGACATGAAAATATAATTCAATTATATATCACATGTGTCGACTACACTGGGTTAAGGGATGCCCAGATAGCTGGTAAAACATTATTTCTGGATGCATTTGTGAGGGTGCATCTGGAGGAGATTAGAATTAGATGCAGTAGACTGGGTAAAGAAAATCCATCCTCACCAATGTGGGCGAGCATCATTCAACCCATTGAGGATGGGACTAGGAAAAAAAGCAGACAAATAACAAGTTTGTTCTCTTCTGGAGATGGACATCAATCACATAATCTGTGGCTTTGGACATCAGATTTCCAGGTTCTTGAGCCTTTAGATTCTAGGATTTATACCACTGACCACCCTGAATCTGAGACCTCCAGTCTCTGACTCAGAATTACATGAGCATCTTCTCTGGTTCTTCCATTTGCATACACACACACACACACACACACACACATATCTGGTCTGTTTTTCTGGAAAACTCTAACACACAGGTGTATCTCCAAGTGATCACTGGGTTCCTAAGAGGAAATATTAAACATACTTGCTTATTTGTAATAGTATGTTATAAATTCACCTGAATAGTTTTCATCACATCTGCTGATGGGAATAAATTATTAATTCTGATGGACAATATTCCCAATTAACTCTCCAGCTTTCACTTACATTTCACCTTCCCTTCAAACTTTACTTACCATATTCATGTCACTTCCCATTGAATGTACTTCTGATTCCTAAATACAAATTAGTTCTCTTTCTTATTTTATTTTATTATTTTTTTTTTACAGGCAGAGTGGACAGTGAGAGAGAGAGACAGAGAGAAAGGTCTTCCTTTTTGCCGTTGGTTCACCCTCCAATGGCCGCCGCGGACGGCGCGCTGCGGCCGGCGCACCGCGATTGTCCGATGGCAGGAGCCAGGAGCCAGGTGCTTTTTCCTGATCTCCCCATGGGGTGCAGGGCCCAAGCACCTGGGCCATCCTCCACTGCACTCCTGGGCCACAGCAGAGGGCTGGCCTGGAAGAGGAGCAACTGGGACAGAATCCGTCGCCCCAACAGGGACTAGAACCCGGTGTGCCGGCGCCGCAAGGTGGAGGATTAGCCTGTTGAGCCACGGCGCCGGCCTATCTTTCTTATTTAAAAAAAAAGTTTCAAATTACCTTTTCTCTTTTGCAGACAAGCATCACAATTAAAGATGTCCAAGTGAGAAATCTGAGTATAATCCTCCCTGATGTACACTTTAGTGGCTGACTCAACTTCTCTCGCCTCCTCATCTGTGATACGAAGTGCTGTTAACCCAATTCAACTCATGAATATTCAATGAGTTCTTGCCTCTAAGTCCTCAAGGGCGTCCTACCATGATTTTTTCACAACTTTTCACTGATCCCATCTATGATTATACCTAGAACCTCTGGTGTATTCTTCCTATTCTTTCCAATCCCAATTTCTTCACCGCTCAAATCTCCCTATTCCAGTCCCTACTGACATACCTTCTCTAGAAGTGTTAAAATATGCCATATTGGGACTGGCAAAATTGTTGTGAGTAGTTGCCCATCTTACCTAAATTCCTCAGCATTCTTTTTTTGTTTATTTTTTTGTTTTTGTTTTTTGACAGGCAGAGTTAGATAGTGAGAGAGAGAGAGACAGAAAGAAAGGTCTTCCTTCTGTTGGTTCACCCCCTAAATGGCCGCCATGGCTGGCGCATCCAAAGCCAGGAGCCAGGTTCTTCCTCCCTGTCTCCCATGCAGTTGCAGGGCCCAAGCACTTGGGCCATCCTCCACTGCCTTCCTTGGACCACAGCAGAGAGCTGGACTGGAAGAGGAGCAACCAG
Source organism: Sylvilagus floridanus (assembly GCA_949820135.1). Taxonomy (NCBI): domain Eukaryota; kingdom Metazoa; phylum Chordata; class Mammalia; order Lagomorpha; family Leporidae; genus Sylvilagus; species Sylvilagus floridanus. The sequence continues at coordinate 19,461,685 of OX463244.1, forward strand.
GACAGAATCCAGTGCCCCAACAGGGATTAGAACCCAGGGTGTCGGCGCCGCAGGCGGAGCATTAGCCTAGTGAGCCACAGTGCCAGCCTCAGCATTCTTACACAGATTCCCCTCTGTGGCTAACTCCATGTATCATTCCCATCGTGAACACTCTTGATGGATTTGTTGTTCTTTCCTTACAACATCCTCCTTCTTTCCCTCTTTTCTTCTTTCATTATGATTACTTTCAAATCCCCTACAAAAATATTCCTCTTAATATTCTGAATTCACCCTCCCCAATGCTACAGGTCTTTAACTCCAATTTGTTCTTATGAATTCACATTCATTTATACAATGTTTTACATCAAATTGTACTTAATAATGTATTTTTTTCATTAAGCCTTTTTCTCCCCAGATATTTTCCCCATGTAAACATAAAAATATTTAAGTGGGGGGCCAGGCTGTGGTATAGTGGGTAAAGCTGCCACCTGCAGTGCCAGCATCCCATATGGGCACTGGTTCAGGACCCAGCTGCTCTACTTCTGTTCCAGCTCTCTGCTATGGCCTGGGAAAGCAGTAGAAGATGGCCGAAGTCCTTGGGCCCTTGCACCCATGTGGGAAACCCAGAATAATCTCCTGGCTCCTGGATTCAGATGGGTGCAGCTCCAGCCATTGCAGCCAATTGGGGATGGAACGAATGGAAGACCTCTCTCTCTGTGCCTCTCCTTCTCTCTGGGAAATCTGACTTTCAAATAAATAAAAAATCTTCAAAAACAATCTTAAAGGGAAGTGAATCTATCAGTTTTCTTTTAAAATTTCCCAGCCATAGTGGTAATGTAAATGGAGTTGAATGGACTAACCCATACTGCACAGGTTTATTTCTAATAGTTATATATACTTAGCTGGAATGAATTATACATGAGATAGAAAATTGAGGGATATAGAAAAGGGAGGTATTTGCTTAAGGACAATGTTGTCCATTGAATGAATATGTCCCTTTTATTTAGTTTTTATTTGGTTGTGTGTTGGCCTTGCCATTCAGGATATTTATTTATAGAATGTTTTTCTAACTACTCTGCTTCAATCTTTTCATTCATCTGAGGCTCAGGTAATACATCTCTGGCTATAGCCTTCACTTGGATTGTGAAAGTTGAGTAGTCACCAAAAAGTCTGTATGCCTTCTCTCTCCTTAAAGAGAACATGAAGTTGGACAATCCTTGGGTATGATTTGGTAGCACTGAACTGATCTTGTTGCCATGGAGCTCAACATCTCCTCAGCTTCAATGTTTGTCATTAAATGACAATGCTTGTCATTGAGTGCTGGCCATGGCCATGGCCATTGCTGGTGAGAGCTGCGGCTTCCTGTAGCCATTCCTGGGGAATGATTCTCCCTCACCATAAGATGTGGTCCTCCATTCTGCAGGACCAACCCAGTGTGGGCTTCTTTGTGTCTCTGGCAGGCAGCTTTTCCAGGCACTGTGGTATCTACAAGCAGGATGTGTATCTTTTGCATATCTGGTACACACCTGCCTAATTCCCATCATAGTTGATGCAACTCCATCCCTTTCTTTCTCACTCAAGAGAGCATATTGTAATACAAGTGTGAGAGCAGCCTGGTGTGACAGCAACCCTCAGTCTGCATTTATTTATTTATATATACATAAGTAAAAAGCAAATCACCCACAAAGCTGGGCCTTTGATTAGCAAAGTGTTATTGAAGTACTCACCTAAGGAATGCTGAGTTGAGAGCCAGTGCTAACCGGCAGGCCCTGGCAGAGTCTAGGCAAGGTCTAAGCCAGGACAGGACCATGCTAGTCACTAAGTGACCACAGTTGTGGATTGCTATTCCCTGAAGAAAAAAGAACTGATTTCTATGGTAAACCAGGTACTATGCTAGGTGATTTCTCAATTCACCCAACACGCTACTTGATGAGAGGAGCAGTTTTCAGAAATGGGCTCTGGTAAGTTCCCTAACCATTTTCAAAGCTGACAGGAAGAGGCTGGGCTTTCTTGTAGCCCGAGTTCTTTTCCATCATAGTCATGGCCCTGTTATCTAAAGTTCTCTAAGGAAGAGACCCACGAGTAGTGCAAACAATTTCTCTCCATCTTCTCAGCTACAGGGTTGATTTTCCTAACTCCTACCCCCGGGGTTGGTGTATGCAGCCTGTCTCTTTCTCCTTTCTCCTTCTTCCTTTATATTTCATAAAATATAAGGATATTGTTTTATATGAGTCCTTGCAGTAACCTTGGAATTACCATCACACCTCAAACAAGTTATGTAAGACAGCTGCCAATAGTGGTCCCTGGTTAAACATTTAATTTTGTCATTCCACAGAGTTAGAACTGAAATATCTAAGCCTATTTGTAAAACATCATTTATTTGATCTGAAAGCTGTCCCTGAAGTCGTTTTGTGTTGTCACTGTAGAGAAGCACTAATGTTAAAGTATTGTATCGCTTGAAAACACACGAACTTCGTAGGTGCAAGTAAGACCTTTAAAAAAGGGTGCAGGGTGACCTTTGGCGCAGGACTTAAGACACTGCTTGAGATGCTCAAATCCCTTATCAATGTGCCTGGTTGAGTCCCGGCTACTCCGCTTCAGATCCAGCTTCCTACTAATGTGCATCCCGGGCAGGCATCACATCATGGCACCAGTACATGGGTTCCTCCCACCACATGGATCTGGATGGAGTTCAGGGCTTCTGGCTTCAGCCCAGTCCCATCCTAGTTGTTGCAGGCATGTTTTTTTTTTTTTTAAATTTTTTTTGGGGGGTAGATTAACCAGCCATGTAAGACCTTTCTCTGTTTTTGTCTGTTTCTATATCAAGTAAATTGAAAACAAATTCTTAAGATTTTTTATAAAAGGATGAGTGAGATGTCACTCTTCTGCATACTTATAGCTCTGTTATAGGTGGATAGTTGAACATAAGAATGCTAACGGATAATTATTAACTTAAGCATTCCTTAATGTCTGGCAGTTGGGGCCATCTGGGGAATGAACCAGTGAATGAAAGCTCTTTCTCTCTCTCTCTCACTCTCGCTCTCCCTCTCCCCCTCCCCCGTCTCTAATTCTTTCAAATAAATATTTTTAAAAAGAAATGGCAAAAAGTTCTTACTATGTGAAAAACTGCCTATCATTGTAAGATTTTATAATAAAATCTCAAATACTGTGTATAGGTTAGGCATCTCTAGATATTTGAGAGATTCAGACCAGATAAAGAAATGAATAATGCCCTTCTGTCTTAGAGAAGGTAGAGAGATGAGAGAATGCCACTCAGGAACTACTTCTGATCTGTAAAGTGGATTTGGCAATGAGATTTTGGGAGAGAAGATAGGCTAAGAAGCATGTGCAGCTCTGAAACATGTCACTGTGTCTGCCATCAAACAGCGCCTCCATAGAAGGTTTGGTAATTTCCAACACCACTGGTCTGCAATGGCCATTCTTGCCCACATATTCAACAGGGAGGCAGCTAAAGAAACTACCTTGGCTACCTAGGAAGCAGCCTGACTTCAAAGGACATGAGCAAAAGGTGGGAAGAACCCACTAGTAAAAATGGATTTGAGGGTAGCTTAAAATATTAGACTAACTTTAGGAGTTCTATTATGGACTGAATTGTGTGCCCTCAAAATTCATATGTCGAAGTCCTAGCCCTCATCGTTTCAGAATGTGACTGTATTTGGAAAAGGCTTTTAAGGAAAGGGTTAAATGAAAAGAAGACCTTTTAGGTGGGCCCTTAGCCAATCTGATCAGGGTACTTAAGAGAAGAGGAGATTACGGCACTACAGAGAGAGCAGGGGTATGTGCACACAGGAAAAACACTATGTGAGAACACAGCAAGAGAGTGCGAGCCAAGATGCAAGTCAAGGAGACTGACTCTTCTAAGAGGAATTCAATCTTGTTTGCATTTTCATCTTGGGCGTTTGTTGAATCTGTGAGAAAATAATTTTCTGATATTTAAGCCAAGTAGCCTGTAGAATTTTGCTATGGCATCCCTAGCAAACTAATGCAGATTTTATTGTTAAATCAAAATAATTTTTAAATATCTTTGAGAGGAGAGAGTGACAGAGAAAGACAAAGGAGATCTCCCATCTGCTGGCTCATACCCCAAAAGCCAGCAACAGCTGTGGCTGTTGGAAATCAGGAGCCAGGGGCTCTATCTACGTCTCTCACGTGGGACTCTGGCAGAGCCCCAAGAACTTGAGCCATCACCTGCTGCCTCCCAGGTGCTCGGTCACAGCACACTAGAATTAGGAGCAGAGTCAGAACTGGAACGGTTGGGGCGCCGGTTCTGCCCCGGTTGCTGCTCTTCCAGTCCAGCTCTCTGCTGTGGCCCAGGAAAACAGTGGAGGATGGCCCAAGTGCTTAGGCCCTGCACCCGCATGGGAGACCAGGAGGAAGCACCTGGCTCCTGGCTTCGGATGGGCGCCGTGCGCCAGCCGTGGCGGCCATTTGGGGGGTGAACCAACAGAAGGAAGACCTTTCTCTGTGTCTCTCTCTCTCGAACTCTGCTTGTCAAAATAAAATAAAAGAAAATAAAAATAAAAATAAAAAGAACTGGAATGGAGTCACTCTGACACGGGACGCAAGCATCCCAAGTAGCTTACTAACTGATGCACCAAATATCCACTTCTTAACACAGACTTTAAATACCAATACAAGTTTTGGCTTTGATAAAATGTTCCACATTTTTTTTTTCCTTTTAAAAAGGGAAAGTGTAAAAAGCCATTTCATCCTTGGGCAGAGGTTGATGATGATGAGATGGGTAAACCAGGTGCATGGGATCATAGTGTGATGTTGAGTATGATGGAGCAAGGAGATTCCTTCAGTTTCTAATTTTCCTTGTTAAGCTGAATGATTTTCCAACGGAAAAGGGCAAAGGAACTATTGGTTATTGGCAATAAAGGTCTAAGAGGCATGACAGGATTGGAGAACAGGTCCTAGCTGCTCAAAATAGGGCCTGATATGCCCTTTCCCTCCTGGCCCCCAACAAACTCATATGCTAAAGTTCTGACTCCCAGCCCCTCAAAATGAAGCTGTGTTTCGAGACAGGATTTTCTTATCTATTAAGATTTTTATTTGTTTGTTTGAAAATGGGAGAGAGGGAGAGAGGGAGAGAGGGAGAGAGGGAGAGAGGGAGAGAGGGAGAGAGGGAGAGAGGGAGAGAGGGAGAGAGGGAGAGAGGGAGAGAGGGAGGGAGGGAGGGAGGGAGAGAGGGAGAGAGATTCCATCTGCTGGTGCACTCCTCAGTTGGCTGTTATGGTAGCACCAGGCCAGGCCAAAGCCAAGAGCCAAGACCATCTTCCAGGTCTCCTACGTGGGTAGCATGGGCCCAAGCACATGGGCCATCCTCTGCCACTTTCCCCAGGCCATTAGCAGGGAGCTGGATCAGAGTGGAGGAGACATGAACTAACACCCATAAGGGATACCAGCATAGCTGTCTATGGCTTTATTCGTTACACCACCGGCTCCGGAGATAGGGGTCTTTACAGAGATAATGGAGTTAAAATTAGGTCATTAGGTGGAGTCCTAACCCAGTCCCAGTATGACCAGTGTCCTCCTAAGAAGAAATGAGGACACACAAACCTGCAGAGGAAGGACTCTGTAAAGACACAAAGAGATGACATCTGTAGCCAAGAAGAGGGCCCTCAGAGGACACCAACCCAGCTGACACTTTTATCTCGGACTTCCATCCTCCAGAATGCAAGAACACGACTTTCTGTTGCTGAAGCCACCCAACCCGCTGTATTTTATCAGGCCAGCCCTAACAAGCAATAAGGGGCTCACGGTCTTCCTCACACTTACAGTGTCTTTCGGTGATGTTCACGGCACACAGACAAGATGACAGAGATGTGGCTCAGCCGAATTATGCAGGAAATACAAATGGGAGATTTGGAAGTACATGTGACCAACTGGAGTCCACAGTAAGATGTAGCTGCTAAAAAAAAAAAAAAAAAAATTCACCCTGAATGTTAGGCTGCAGACTAGACAGACTATTCCACACTGCAGTGGTTGGAGTATGCTTGAAGTATTGCACGTAGACATACCAGAACACAGGGCGGGGAAGGAAACAGAAGCTACACTATTGATGCAACTATTGAAGGAAGTGCCTGTTCCATCTTGTAAGGAGAGGATTCCGGAGGCAGAAGCAGCATAACTCCTGGCGAATCTGTGATGATCTGCAGTGTGGGGGAGAATTGCCCTGCCTGGTCACTGGGGATGCAGTGAGAATATCTGAGTGGGAGTTTCAAAGAAAGAGATGTAGGCTTTCAATGGGTGAAGAATTTTCTAGTAACCAGACCGTTCTAAGAATGTGCTGACTGAGGAGCTAGTGAATATCTCCCACGTGAAGGAATGCAAGCCAAGGCTGGGGATGATGATGACGTGGGGATCAAGCTGATGCTTGGCCCCTTCCCCAGCTTCCTAGGGCTCTAGCTAGCGCTGGGCCTGTATCCCTGGGTAAAGAATTCTGGAAGATCCTCAGGGCAGGCAATGGCCATTAAATGCAGAAGAGAAATGTAAAAAGCTTGGGATCTCAGGACAACACATGGAGAACACCCAGCGTTCTAACAAGGTCAGCGGCGAGTCATCGTCGCGTAGGGAACATCTTGACCAGGGAAGGTGTGAGTGTGGTGAATTCCAGCACTGGAAACCACGACATCGAAGAACTCCTATTTTTATAGATTATAACCTCATCTCTGTGTGTTTGAATTTCATGCTCCAGCAGCATCTGTTATTCTTGGAAGCTGCTTCCTCCCTCTCAGGCCCGGATTTATGGATGCGCAACCTGTGTGGTCTCACAGGCCCTGCACCCAGCAGCAGCCCACACGTGGCACGTCTGCTGTTGCCATCCTAGGGCTCCTAATTTTGGAACATAGAGCCCATAGTTTCATTTTGCACCAAATCCTGCAAAATGTGCAGCTGTTGCTGCTCCTTCCAGGGGTCTTCTCTTGGGGCTTTGCTTTTATTTATTTATTTATTTATTTATTTATTTATTGCCTCAAAGAAGCCTGAGACAGACTGGAAATCTTGGTTGTAGGTAAATGTGTACCGGAAGCAGTGGGCTATGGAGAGTCCAAGCTGGGTTCTCCCTGTAGCCTGTTCCTTGCTGCCTCTTCTCCTGTCACTCACTTGCTGTCAGATGGGGGAGGAGTTCAATAGCTTCAGTTTCCTGACTTACAAACAGGAATGACAGTAAGGGGCCTGCCTCAATTTTGCAGGCGGGAAACAGCATGAAGCACGTAAACCCATATTGCATGGAAACAAGTGACCATTTGTTGAGGACAAAGGACATGGAGTCAGGACTCAACACCTGGGGCAGGGGAAGAGAGAAGATGGCATGGAACGGAGCTGGGAGATAAATGCCCAATCCTCGAGAAGAAAGTCTGCAGCCCCCTTGGCTAGACACTGCCCAGCAGTGCAGGGAACAGGTGACAGGAACCACAGGCTGCAGTGCAGCCCGGGAGGAAGGGCCAGACTCCTCCCCTGCTTCACCGCCTCCCACCCGCCAGCCCCTGCAGACTTGTAGCCTCGGTGACACGAGATACTTCAGCTCAGGAGCAGGGGACTCATCTGGGAGGTTCCAGATCATTCTAGACTAGCTGGACCCTGCGCACTGGCCTGTTTGTATTTAATCAAGGAGCAGTGGCCTTGCGGAAGGTTCACTTCTGTTAACTCTGAGTAGACACAGGGAGAACAAGGACCAAAGGCGAGGTCACTGACAGTCCCTTTCTCGGAAAAAAAAAAGAAAGAAAAGAAAAAAGGTAAAACGAACACAAATGCAAAAAGAAAAAAACCGCACAAAACCCCGTCTTTCAGGAAGAAGTAAATGGGTCGCCCGATTCTTGCCTAGGTCCACAGCTTTTTCTCCTTTGGTTCAATCTAAAGATAGAAATTCCAGGTTGCTGCCGGCTGCTTTTGACATGAAAAAAAAAAAAAAAATGAGGCTTTTGCTCTCTGAACAAGCAAAGACATCCTAGTTCCTTGAAGCCTCTCCTGCTCCCATTCTCTCCCAGAAACGCCTGCCCCACCTCTCCAAGTCGGTACAGAAACCGAAATGCGGATCAAGGCGCAGCCCAGCAGCAGCCCTTTCTATACGACGTCCCCGGGAGGCCTGCGGGGTCGGCCGATTCAAGCTCTCGGGAGCGAGCAGGGAGCGCTCCCGACTTTTCTGGAGCGCAGACGTCCTAGGACTCACCTTCCCCCGGTTGCGCACCGTCCCTCTCCTGGCCCAGGACGCTCCCTCCCACTGTTCCCAGGTGGGCGCCGGCCGGCGAGGGAGGCGCGCGGGGCGCTGGCGCGGCGCCCACCGCGCTGCACCTGTGGGCGCCGGGGGCGCGGGCCCCTGCGGGCGCGAGCGGGCGCAGCTCCCCGGCGGCTCCGCTAGGGGTCTCTCTCGGTGCCGAGCGGGGCGGGCCGGATCAGCTGACTCTCCGGGCTGCGAGCCCTGCCGCCGCACTCGGGCTCCGTCAGTTTCCTCGGCGGCGGTAGGCGAGAGCGCACGGCGCAGCGCTGGTGCGGGACCCCTGGGGACGGCGGCGGCGGCGCGGGCAGAGCAAGGGCGCGGCGGATCCCACTCGCAGAGCAGCGCACTCGGTGCCCCGCGCAGGGTCGCGATGCTGCCCGGTTTGGCACTGCTCCTGCTGGCCGCCTGGACGGCTCGGGCGCTGGAGGTGGGTGCCGCGCCTCGGAAGGGGGTTGGGTGTGCGTGTGCGTGGGGGGGGCATCACCGGGAACCCGATCCGACCCCCCACGTCTAATACGGACAAGTCTGGGGGCGGTCGCGGGGACCCCGCTGCCCTCCACCTCCGCTCGCTGGTGCCCTGCGCATCCCGCCCTCGGCCCAGCCCTGCCCTGGGGACGCGCGCTCCAGCCCCCGGAGGAGAGGGGTCGGCTGGGCACCGGGCACCCCGGTTCACGGGCGAGAAGGGGAAGGGTCCACGCTAATGCTGGACCCCGACTCAGTCCGAACCTCGCGAGCGGGGGCTGGGGGAGGCGAGAGGCGTCCAGATGGGGGAAGGGGAAGGGAGCACGTGGGGGAAAAGCCCAAAACGCAGCGTCCCCGGGTCCGGGTCTGAAATCCGTGCCCTTGGCTTTCTCTCGGGCCCCGGGACCCGCGTGGGCAGCCGGGGCCCCCTGCTTCTCTCTGCCTCCTCCGCCCCGTTTCCCCTTCCTTGCGCGCCCCCCGCTCCCTTCCTTGCCCAAATCTCCTCCTTCCCCTCGTCCGCTGCCCGCGGCGGCCCCCCTGGCCGGGGTCGCGCAGCGCCTTCCGCAGGCAAACTTTGAGCATTTCTGCGTCTCCCTTTTGTGTAAGTTGCGAGAGATGGGAGGGGTCGGAGACCCAGAGCCAGCCCGAAGCCTGGGCGTCCCGGGCGTCCGCTCGCCCCCTCGGCCGCTTCCCCAGAAAGGGAGAGGAAGGGTCCCGGGAACAAAAGCCGCCGCACCCCGCCCTGGCGGGCCGGGGCGCGGTGGCTGGGCCGCGGGGGTCTCCGTGCGCTGCGTGTCCGCCCGGGAGGGGGCTGGGGCTCTCCGGGCGAGCCCTGGGGCCCCTCGGCTTCCCAGCCCCGAATCGCCTCCCGGGCGTGTGTGTTCCGTGCTGGGCTGCGGAGCCCTTGGGGGAGGAGTGCGCGGAGAGCGGGCTGTGCGTCTGGCAAAGGGCAGTGGCGGGGATGGGGAGGCGCGGGCTCTCCCCTCCTGTGCATCAAAGGAGGCGTTTGTCTGATTAAGGCGCGGCCTCCCGCCTGGCAGCTCTGGGGACTCTGGTTGAGTCCCCCCGGGGGCGCAGGATGCTGGGGCGGTCCGCAGGGTCTCTCTTTTTAGGGTGCAGATAAAAGGATTGAATTGAGTGAAGATTAAGACGGAGAAGATGGCGCCTCTGCAGTGCAGCAGAGAGGAGCTGCGAGGAGGCTGCAGCCTGGTGAAATCCGCCCACCACTAGGTGTATAGCAAGTCTGCCCCATTCATCCAACTCGCGAACCTTCAGCGAACGCCCTGCAAAAGACTGCTTTTCTTTTTATCTAAAGATGCTCCGAAGTTGTGTGCTTGACAGTTGGGGCAAAGGAGGTTGCATTTTGCATCAGTTTTGCTCCCCGGTCTTAACTATTTGCAGCCTCCCCCCCATTCCCCCCGACCTCATAGTAATTTTCCAAAAAAGCAATTTCCGGACTAGTGTTTTCCTGCAGTCCCACCGAAGCTGTGCAATCACACTATTACAGTTTCTTGGTCCGTAATTTGCAAGGTCATTGAACTTTTTTCCCCTCTGGTTTTTACCCACAACTGCCTCAAGAATCACCTGAAGGCTACTTAAGACCGGTTTTTATTTTTATTTTTTTAAAGAGTCTAAGAATTTGGTTTTCCATATTTTTAGAGAATGTGTTTAAGGGAATTATTTCTGGTGACATTTGTGTAATTATTTCACTTTCGCCTAATTCTCTAACTTGCAAATTAGAAAACACAATTAAATCATTAAAAGCATATCGCAACAATTATTTTTGAAGCTTTTATCAGAACAAGTATTTAACTTTCTTGAGCAATTTTTTTCTTATAAAAAGCAGCAGCCTGTAGGCACCTGTGATTCAGTTCTAATTTGGGGGCTGTTTGATTGCGTTTCTTGGCTTTTTCTGCTATGCTACTGGATGTTTCCACGGGTTGTCATCTCCTTTCAAGGGTGCAGGTGAGATTCCCATTAATCCATTTGCAAAGTGCTGGTAGAGGGTGGGCAAGTCGCTCTAATGAGGTTCACGGGGAATTTAACCAGAGCTTGGAAAACAGGTCTGCTGCAGGTGTCTGTAAGCACAGAAGTATTAAAGGCAAGGATCCTGGGGCCCCGCCTTGGGAAGCGCTGGGATTACCTGGCCTCTTGATCTTGACCGCCTGGGCTCAGCAGACTTGCCGTTTATTTACTTAGTTGTTTCAACCTCCTGCTTCTTAAGTTTTATTTCCCTGTAGTGAGGGCTTAGCCTAATCACAATTGCCTTGGTGGTGTTGGTGCTGATTCTCAGATGATAGAAACCCACTGCTAACGACAAGCCCTGCTCCAAGGGTTAGGAAACTTGCATGCCAACCAGGGAAGCTCAGGGCTTTTGCAAGGAATGACCTTTTCTTGCTGACCCCTGGGGAGCCATAATGACTGGCCAGCTGCAAAACTCCTCACTTGTAGCCATAACCAGCAGAGGCTCCTGACAGCGGCACTTGCAAGGCTGTTAATACTGCAGAGGAGTTAGGAGATAGAATAATTCTGAGTCCAGGCTCAGGAATGCAAGATCACAGGGTTAAATTAGGACTGATTTTAAAAATAATGAAAAACAAATGTGATCGATTGAATATGGGTTTGAAGGAAAATGGAGGGTATATGATTCAGGCTTTTCCTTGTTGCTGGAGGATTCCTATTTCATGTTACTGCTAATGCATAGGGGAGTCTTCCATATAGATACTAGTATGTTGATGAAGGTTGTCAGTCATTCTAGAAATACAAGTAGTTATTATGTGCCTGAAGAAGCGAATAAAAAGTACAACACAATTCACTAAAAATATGTTTCTGCAAATTTTATTACCTTTAGAGATTTACGACATCTTCAACATCTTTCATTAATACATTCCTTTTTGAATCTCTCCCTCATTGTATCCATTATGTATGCCCAAGTAAACCTGTCCCTGTGCACTTGAAATGTAAACTTTCCAGAATGTAAGGTTTAGTTTGCATGCATGCACTTTATATCCGCCCTTTCCCTGGTTGTTTGCAAGGTAAATAAAGCATGCACATGATCATAAAAGAAAACCAAATGTGTTAAGGACCGGAAGGGTAAGTGGCATACTGAGTAAAAGTGATCCAGAGTAAACACCTATATTTAATGTGTAAAGGAACAACGGGATGAGATAATCTGGAGCATTTCCTGGTGGTAAATTTCCAGCCGGGTTTGTATCCTGGGGCTGGAGAGTGAGGCTAATCTCGGCATTTACCGTATTTGTTTACATGCCTCTGTGCACCTCTCCCCTCCCAAACACACACACACACACACACACACACACACACACGAGTGTAGGCAGGGCCTTTGTCTTCATCATTAGGGCTGGGTGAAGGTGAGGTTTTTCAATCCTAAAAGAATGAGAAGGGTTGGGCTTTGATTAATCTCTTCATCTATTCAGTGGGGACATTCTTATTGATTCTTTTTTTGGGGAGCCAAGCCCTGTCCCTCCACCCTGATGATATGTGGTGAGCAAAACCATCTTTTCCTTCAAGAAGCTTCCAGTCTTCTGGGGAAGGCAGACAAGGAACAAATCCTGAGGCATGGGAGCTGCAGCAGATGCCGGCGCAGGGTACTCACTGCAGAGCAATGGGGAATGAGAAGTGAGAGACTGAGGGGCTCAGAGCTCTGGTCTCTGCATTAGCCTCTGACTAAGGCAGTACATGATGAAAAATGGATGGGCAAAATGAAATGTTTTTGGTTTGATTTTTGATTTTTGCAGGTGGTTTTCTGTCTCTCCTTGTTCAACTTGACCATGAAATCTTTCATTAATTTTTGCTGCTGTTATAAAAAGCAGACAGCTCCGAAACCCTCAAACTAAATTTGCAAATGAAAACCTTAGTAAAGAGGCAGATGTTATGTAACTGTTTCTTCAGTTGAATTTGTGTGGCTTGAGAAATGTTTCAGTGAAAACACTAATATTTTTATATGAAGAAATGGTTAGTAGATTTTTCTCGTTAGATTAATCCTCGTTAATAGATATGTTTTGTTTGATCATCTTTTGAAGTCTACCCAAACCTGGATTAGAATGATTGCTGTAGATAATTAATTTTAAAAGTCTGGATTTGTTTATCAATTAGGAGTTCATAAAAGAGTGATACTTAATCTGATAGTTACCTGGCTATTCAAAGGGTACTTCAGAGGACTTAGGTTCACATGCATGAAATCCCACTTGCAACAGGGAGCTAAAAGGTCATTTTATTTACATTGCTAGGATCTGTAATATTTTATGGAAAGAAGATAGTAGTAGAAGTAGGGAAGTTGAGAGATGAAAAAAATCCAGCTTTATGGAAAGAACTGGAGTTGTTTCTACATTTACAATGTTGATTTCTAGTCCAGGCATATTGTGAGGCCAGTAATCCTTAGTCATTGAGTATTTCATAGGTGTTTGTAGAGAAGGCAGCATTGCGCGCTGATCACGAGACTGGAGAAGGCTAAGATTGCATGAGCATAAATTCTGGCTTTGTTCCTTTTGAGCTGTTTCCCGTGGGCAAGTTGATGTGCCTTTGTTGAATGGGGATACTAATATTTATGGTTGCTGATGATTGAATTCATATTAGGGTATTTCAAAAAATTCATGAAAAAATGGAATTAAGAGATGGATTTATTTTGGTACAAATTTTTTTTGAAATCCATGAAAAACTTTTACAACATTTATTTTCCATGACCTTTTTGAAAACCATTGTATGACTGGATTTCAAGGTTTTTTTGCACCAAAGTAAACATCTTTTAATTGCATTTTCCATTAACTTTTAAAAGAACTGTTGTATATGTATAAAATGAGTTAATATATATGGACGTTGATAGCACATTATAAGTAATGAGTGTTGTTATAGGTAATGATGTAAAATGGGTATATTTAAATCTCACATGAAAGTTTTTAAAAAATCCATGTCTCATTTATTGACTAGTTCACTTAACTAATTAAGACTATAATTGGAAATTGGCAGTTTTCTTCTCTAAAACAAGGAATGGATTTAATTTTAATGTAAAAGCGTACTTCAGATAAAGTTTTTATAATTAAATTTTGCTTATTAAATATTTATTTTTCATACTTCAGTTGACTTTTTCAAAGACAGTAAAATAATTCATGTTCACTGAAAATTTTAAACAGTATGGAAATGTATGAAAACAATAAGCAGGTTTTACATAAATGGGGAAGATTTATTTTTAATCCATGCACTGGCAGCTCACCACATATATAATACTGAGCGAGCTCATACACTGGCTTGGTTATTAGCTCACCTGTTCATTGGCCATCAGCTATGAGCAAGGTGCTGTGGACAAACTTGGTTTAGTTTTTAGCAAAATCATTTCTAGAATAATGAATGAACAGTCTTTGTCAATCTGATCAGAAGTGGAAGATTTGAATGCCAGCAAAAATTTGGTCTTAGATGGAATCTTGCATCACCCGAGGATGAGAAAGCCAACCAACAGATTGCTGGAGATTGCAGCAAGAAATCAGTTTCAAAATGAAATGAATTTATATTACCTGCTATATTATGATCATCATCACATTATTATATCACATTTATAGTCATCTGGTGCTTAATTATACATTTTTTACAAGTCAGTGTGAAAATTTTCTTAATTTTCATTTATTTTAAACACAGATCTCACACCCTCAGGTTCACTCCCCAAATGCCCATAACAGCTGAAGCTGGGCCAGACTGAAGCCAAGAACTTGGAACTCCATTTGGGTTTCCTACGTGGGTGATACCCAAGTACGTGAACCATCACCTGCTGCCTCCCGGAAGTGCACATTAGTAGGAAGCTGGAATCAGAAGGAAAGGTGGACTCAAAGCAGGGACTTTGATATGGGATGTAGGTGACATGATGTCTTAACCACCACAATTTATGTCCACCCACAAAAGTTGGCAGGTTTTGCTTATGAAATTATAACTCAGTTTCAAAATTAGGCTACAAATATTTGAAAGCTTTGAGTTTGTGAAACTGGTTATGGCATGGTTAAATTATGATTGAAAAGAAGAAAGGTCCCAAGGAATCTATGTGGGTTTTTCTTAATTAACCCTTGTTTTTATGATCCTCCCAATCGACCAGAGCTTGTAACCAAAGGAGCCATATTTTTAACAAACACTGCTCCGAGGAGACCCAGCACTAACTGAGATGGCCCCCAGATCACATATGTAGGGCTGATGAGCAGAGATGAGGAATAAAGCAAACAAATATTACAAAATTGGGTTTAGAAGAAGAAGCCTGTTTTATAGAAGAACAGATCCTGTTGAACAAAATGAGCGGTTTCTTAAGGTCTTGTTAGGGATGGGCCCAAAACAGTGTTTGAATTTCTTAATTTATAGATTGTCTCTCTCTTCCTTTCAATTTCAGAAACTTTTCAGATGAGGGATTTGACAAGAAAATGGTTTTTTTTTCTTTTTTGGTAATTTTGTTGGTATGGAATTGTTCTTTGATCTTATTCTAAAAGATCAAATCATTTATCCTGTGCTCTAAGTTTGCCTCTGGAGAAAGTCATGTACTGTCTTCATCAAAAAATAATAAGGCATTCTACATGATAAGAGGCTGATAAATTACTTTCCAGCCATAAAGGATACTTAGTAAGACGTGTTGTAGAAAGAGAAGTCATTTGTAGTTAAGTGAAGAAATGCATTAGTACTCTTGTTGCTTTGCTAAATTTCTAATCTTTAATGACTGCAATATATTTAGGTCCTGTAGAGACATTTTACAGTAGAAACAAGAGGTTTAATCCTACGCTCAAGATACATTTCTGTGTTTCAGACCTGCCCTCTCACCCCCAGTTACCACAAACTCATTTGTTTAGTTTTTCCTTGTCTACACTAGCCTGATTGGGATTTTACAATGAAATTAATGAGGCAACACAAATTTCATTTTAATATGAAGAAAATGGTACCCATTAAGGTTTGATTACTCCAAAAAAAAAGAACTTTCATATCTATTGTTGGGTAAATTTTCAAAAGCATAATTACTTTTTTTTATAAATGCTATTCAGTTATTTTGTTTGTAGATGAATTGATAGGTAGACACGGTAAAGATAGAGTATCACTATTCTTGGCCATATTGATTTTTTCATCTTTCAAAAGATCTTCAAAAATTTTGAAAATGATGAAGTTTTTTGAAAGTCTACAGAGACTTTCAAACCCATTATATGAGAAGTAATATTTGATAGGCAATATTCCCTGTCCTTGTGGTCTTAGTTGCTTATTTTGATTTGTTTAAAACAATGTGATTTTGACTTTGCAGCAGTGTATTTGTTTGAGGATGTAAGTGAAGAGTTCTTAAGAAACCATGGCAACATGCGGATATCCAGACTAAGAATAATATATTCAGAGATACCTATTAAATTAGAAACATTAATTACCTACTTAAAATCAAATTTCTATAGAAAAAGTTACCAGCTTATTTTCATACACTGAGAAGTCTAAGTTCTTTTAGTATATCCAAGAAAGGAAATTCATTCTTTCTATTTATAGGAGAGGGGAGTGGTAGACCAAATAAGTAGGAGGAAGAGGTGACTTGAAAAAAATTAAGTTGGGTAAGAGGTGTAGGGAACACCATGTGGAAGAGTATTGTGAATGTGATATTTTGGTGTGGAATTATCCAAGAAGGTTTCTGATTGGGTCACTCCCCAAGGGTTAAAAAAGTAGAGTAAAGAACTTTCCTCATGTATTCACCTTGATGTAGATGGGTAACCGGGAACAGGGGATCTACGTTGGGTGAACAAGAACGGAAGTGGTAGGGAATACAAGTTAATATTGACTGTAGTTACACAAGGTTTCCTGTAGTTTATCACAATAATGCCTCACATGTAGTACTTACAAGTATTTGATACATATTTTTAGTGAGTAACAGAAATTCTGTATGTGGTGATAAGGACTTATGTATATGTTCTGGACATTTGAGGTAACTACTTCTCATTTAAAACATTGTAAACAAGCATACAAAGAAAATTAAAACCTTTTATAAGATTTATTTTTTCAGCTTTTTCTAAAGCATTTTATTGTGGAAGAGTTTCATAAATGCCTTCAGTGACTTAGTTACTTGGTGCCCAGACATTTGCACTCTCTATTTCAGGAATTCAATTGTCCTAGCCAAAAAAAAGTCTCCTTCCTGAAATACTTCATTAATCCCCTAATTGGTTGATCCACTTTCGGTTGAGGGTGCCTAGAAATGATTATATCTGAATAAGATAGTGGAGTTCAGACAGAAAATGTTGTTTGTTGGCATTAAATTGATTGGCCATTAAAATGAAAATTATATTGTCATTGTCTTTTTTCCCTAGTTTCCTACTTTTTTTTTTACCATTAGACAGCTAATATTTATTTTTTACTTTATTGTGAAGAGGATTAAAACTGGTCCTTTAAAAAATAAATATTGAATTCCGTTATTTCTGTCCTCTAAAAAGATTATACTAAAGTTTAAGGGCTTGAAGCCAATACCACTGTATGCCGTTAACTTGACAGGCATTGAAAATCTAATTGAAGTCATTATGATTAGCCTTGTATCTTGCTAGTGTTTTCTCAAGCTTGTTAATGCTTTGTGTCAAGTGTTAAATCTTTTTACGCCAAAGAATTGAGAAAATTTAAAACCTTTAAAAGTCATCCTGATTTTAAAGTGCTGTAGTCATTTTGTTGAGGGGTTGCTTCTCGCCTAACCCATAGGATATGTGAACATGAAGGCAGCTTATGTATTGCTGCTGAGCACTGTCAGGGACTCCACTTTTAAGACAAAACATTTTCAGCCATTGCATATTTGTTTGGTGAAATGTGAGTGCAGGGTGTACCTGAGGGAAACTGGAAGATTTCTAGGTGATGATAGGGTGACCATGCAACTGTGTGGCTGAAACAGTACAAGCAAAGGGCAGTGCATGATGTCCTGGAGACTGTCATTCATCAGCATGGTCATTAAATTTGTCCAGGACAGAGATAATGATACAGTGGCATGTAGAGACAATACAGAGCTACCTTGCTGCTTGAAGTTCCTTTTCTTTGTATTTGCTGTTTGAATATTTCACTTCATGTTTGTGAACTGAACCCACAGGTTAACTTTGTGTTATGAATTTTCTGGGTAATGTTGTAAGGACATAGATGGGAAGTGTTCAGTTTGCTGGTGTGTTTCTGTTGTATTTATTGATTTCATTAATAGCTGGTGAAGAGACATGGAAAAATTGTCAATGTTTTAAGTCCTTTTACTGGAGAAAAAAAAATTACTGGGTAAAATGTCATTCTTACAGTTTATTATCTTTTTAAAGAATTCTGACATGTCAACCTCACTGCTCGTTTACTTGTTCATATCAGAGACTGAACATGTCAAACCCAATCTCAAACCCTGGATTCATTTGGCAATTGAGGGGCGGGTTTAAATGGATATATGGATTATGCATTCACCTGTTCTGTCCTTACTCCAAATAGTCTGAGTATTTGTGAGTCGTTTCTGTGATGTTAACACAGATTTGCAGATCTGATTTCTAAAATTATTAATTTCCTATCTTGTTTCTCCCTCTTGAGATTTTTGAAGAGATTTATTTATTTATTTGAAAGAGATACAGAGAGAGAGGAGGATAGAGATCTTGTACTTGCTGGTTTATTCTCCAGATGGCTATGACATCTGGGGCTGGCCCATGATGAAGCCAGCAGCCAGGAGCTTCTTCCATGTCTCCCATGTGAGTGCAAGAGCCCAAGCACCTGGGCCATCCTCTGCTGCCTTCCCAGGTGCATTACCAGGGAGCTGGTTGGGTAGTGGAGCAGCTGGGATTTGAACCAGCACCCATGGATGCCAGCGTTGTAGGCAGGGGCTTTCCACATTACTCTACAACAGCAGCCCCTCTCTTAAATTTTTCAACTTGTTATTTTATGGGACAGATCCTAGATGGTTTTGGTGTTAGAATTGTTACTGGAGCCGGCGCCGTGGCTCAACAGGCTAATCCTCCGCCTTGCGGCGCCGGCACACCGAGTTCTAGTCCCGGTCGGGGCGCCGGATTCTGTCCCGGTTGCCCCTCTTCCAGGCCAGCCTCTGCTGTGGCCCGGGAGTGCAGTGGAGGATGGCCCAGGTGCTTGGGCCCTGCACCCCATGAGAGACCAGGAGAAGCACCTGGCTCCTGCCTTTGGATCAGCGTGGTGCGCCGTCCGCGGTGGCCATTGGAGGGTGAACCAATGGCAAAGGAAGACCTTTCTCTCTGTCTCTCTCTCTCACTGTCCACTCTGCCTGTCAAAAAAAAAAAAAAAAGAATTGTTACTGGAGCCCTAAACTCTGGGTAGAGGTGAGTAAATTGGAGGGGTACCTCAAGCCGTACCTAATAGAGAAAGGAGGAGATGCAGAAATAATTAGGTTCAACATGGAAGGCTCCCACATATCCTTAAGAGGTCTGCATGGAGAAGACAGGCAGCAGTGGAGCCAGGTTGCCAGGATGGGTGGAGGTGAACTTGAGCATGGCAGGGCTTCCCAGACAGAAAGAACAATGAGGATGTAAAGGAATTTGGAGGATGAGAGTGAGATATGATAGGAGATTAGGAGTTTTGGATACCCTTGATGAAATTGAACTTTATGTTTTCAGTAGTGGGGTACTTGTAAGTGTTCCTACAATGGAAATATTGGTGACTATGATTCTGTTAGATTTAGCTTTTGCCAAAGTCATCAGTGTCTGCTCAATTGTGTTGTCCAGATAGATGGTGACACCTGGCTGCAAGGAGGACTTGTCCATGCTCCATTAGCTGGGGGCGCCTCTGGGGTATGTTGCAGGTTCTCTTCCTAAAGGTTAGGGAAGGTGTAGGATACTGGGTGACAACTGATGTTTTGGGAGTTCAAGGAAATACAATACTTTATAGAGATGTAGAGGAAACTGGGAGGACTAATACGCATTCCAAACCTAAGCAAAGATTCTCCGTGAGCTATTAGAGTAGGTGTTTGGGACTTTCCCCCTTTGCTTGTCTGCTGGCCAACCACATAGGAAGCACATCTTCCTGGAGATGGAGGAAAGACAAGCCTTTTTGTTCTTAGAGGTAACACCCAGGAGCCAGCCCTTCTCAATGGCCCGTGGAACCCAAGTTGTGTTCAGACTTGTGTTCCTGGGAAAGCCATCCCACCAGAGTGATGGAAGAGAGGGATAATTTCTGTATCTCTGGGTAGTAGTGGCAGTGTCGGTTTACTCTCCCTGTTAGTAAACTATCTTTCGTTTGATCTGGAGACTTCCCCAAAGAACTTTTTGTTGCACTTGTCCTTTGAAAAGAGTAGCAGATAAAGCAAGCTTTGAGGTTTTCAGAAAAGAGCATGATACTGAGAGTCTCTTTAGAGCAAGATCTGCCTATTGTGTCCAGCCTGCTTCCAGCTTTTCAGATCTGTGCAGGCTTACCTGTTGTTGTTGAACCAGAGTAGACATTTCTGTGGAAAAGAGGAAAGGAAATCTTAACATATTTGCATCAATAAAAAGGGGACAGCCATTGAAAGTTTTAAATTATTCATTAGTTTCTTACTCATTTCAATTAATAAAGATACTTGGTTTTAAATAAATATTTACTTATTTTCATTTTATTTAAAAAGCAGATAAAGAGATAGAGATCTTCTATCTGCTGGTTTACTCCCCAAATGCTCACAATAGCCAGAAGTGCATCAGACCAAAGCCAGGAGCCAGCAACTCCACCTGGGTCTCCCACGTGGTTGGCAGCAACCCAAATGCTTGAGATGTCACCCGCTGCTGCCAGGATGCCCATTAGCTGGAAACCGGATCGGAAGCAGGGCAGCCAGGACTAGAACCAGCCACTCCGATATGGGATGTGGATATCCAAAGTGGCAACTTAAGCCCCTATAACTTGAGCCAAATGCCTGCCCTTTGTTTCAGTTATTCCAAAAATGATTCAGTGACGATATGTACCAAAAAATACGTTGATGAAAGAAAAATGTTGGAAAAACCTATAGTTCTGAGCAGGCTTGAAATGATCATCTGTGTTAGGGAGTGTTTGGAAATTTTCTAGTAGGGATTTTATCTGTGATCAAAGATTTGTTGAAAATATGTCCCAGTAGTTTGCCATATTGTATATGGTTTTACCTTAAGGGAATGTCTAAAATGCCATGTTTCCTCAAAAGCTGCTCTTGGTTTTATTTTATAAAGCATTTCTTTTTGAATTTTTGGTTCCCTTGAAGATTAGTCAAAAGGATAGCTCAAATTCAAACATTTTAAATCTTGGCAATTTTAGGTGTGTTTGGAATAGTTGATCAATAATGGGAATCAGGAATAGTAACCATAATACATATACGAATGTATATTTTGATCATCCTATGCTGCTCATGTTTTGGAATTGTTTTCCCCCATAAAGAGTTGGTGCTAATTTATATCATGTGAGTATGTTTGAAAATTTGTTTTTATTAGAACTTGGAAATTTAAAAATCTTTAATTCCTGCATAATTTTACAATAATCATAATTTCTGCAGTTTGAGAAACCTTGATTTTAAAGTTTCTCTAAAGAACATAGATTCTGAATTCTGTTTTGCTTTCAGATAGCTGAAAATAATCTGAGTCTTCCCGACTAACCATCCTTCAGGCCCCATCTGAAATCAGTGGCCTTCACTGGTCTGGACTGCAGAGGGAGGGACTACTATTGGCCTAATTTCAGTAGCTGATTTTGCAGGCATGTAGATGAACGCCTTTGCTGAAGGTCACTGGGATGAGAAAGGTTGGCAGTCAGAATATGTTCTAAGAAAAATTAATGAGTGTTTGCTCTGGACCCATCTGGATCTTATTAATATTTCATTGATTTTGTTCATAGCAAGCGCTTTAGAAAATATACCTGCTTCTCATTATTTAAAATACATTACCTAAATTGATAGTGATTATAGAAATTTGTTGAAAAGTTCCTAGCTAGTATTGATAAAATAAAAATATGGTCAGTTCATGGAAATTCATTTTAGTTGTAAGTCAAACATGAGTTTAAAAATGGATGATCTTCATGAAGCACACTAAATTGTTACTTTATATATATTAGATTCACAGGAAACTGCAAATAGGCG
The DNA here is from genome assembly GCA_949820135.1 of Sylvilagus floridanus. Classification (NCBI taxonomy): domain Eukaryota; kingdom Metazoa; phylum Chordata; class Mammalia; order Lagomorpha; family Leporidae; genus Sylvilagus; species Sylvilagus floridanus. The sequence goes on from OX463244.1 coordinate 19,483,398, forward strand.
GGAAGTACCTGTGTCCAGGCCCATCTATTTAGGATTATCCTTAAGGTCTGCACTATAGGCCTGGAATAAATAAAGTGTTATTGATTATTTTTAGACCCCGTATGTTTTGCTGTTCATTCATTTTTGGTGCTCAAAATAAGAAAACAAAAGCATACTTTAAAGTGCCCACTTACACGCAAAGTTATGGGCATGGTAAACACTGAAGTTCTAAAGTGGAGAGGCGGAAGAACAGTCCTTATGCCATGCAGATGCTCTCCTGGGTCATCCGTCTTGGAATTCTTCTAGCCCAGACCCTACTCTAAGGCAGCAGTCTCCAACAAAAGTGTATGGGAACGTTAGATCCAATTTAAAATGTTGAGGTGACCACATAAAATTGGTTTTAATAGGTAATAATTCCAAAATATTTGAATTTGTGGTCATAAAAACACTGTCAACTACAGTGCATGCTTTTTTCATGTCATGTCTTCAGAACTTTCACATAGAGCATATTTGAATTCAGGCCCGCCACATGTCAAGCACTCAGCAACCACAGTTGACTACAGTCTGCCATAGTGGATAGTGCAACCCTGGAAGGTTAACCAATCCTGTTGCTGAATAGGAAGAGAATCATAGTTTTTGGAGCTGGCAGAATCAATAAAACTATTCTAAGCTCTTCTGATTTGTGAGATGAAAACAGTAGGACCTGGAGCTGTTTGAGTTGCTCGGAATCACACACATACTCAGGGTCTAAAGCCCACTCCTTGTCTGACTCTGGATCTCTTTCTTCTTCACCTTGATGATTCTCCTGTCAGTTCCATGTTACCGGATCAAGTTTCTTAAGTTGTTGCTCCCAGTTAAATATTGAGTAGGAGCTTTAATAAAATCTGGTCACTTTAAGAAGGCGTGGCTGTCCTAGACAAAACTGTTTAGCGGCAGTTAGAGTAGAATTACCAGGCATATCTGCAACCTCTGTGGAATAGTGAAATAAAATGCTGGGTGAGGTGGCTAATTTTTCTTGTTTTGGACCCAAGTTTTTTGTTTAAGATTTATTTATTTATTTGAAAGTCAGAGTTACATAGAGAAGAGAGGGAGAAGCAGAGAGAGAGAGAGAGAGAGAGAGGGGTCTTCCAACCACTGGTTCACTCCCCAGTTGGCTGCAATGGCCGGAGCTGAGCTGATATGAACCCAGGAGACAGGAGCTTCTTCTGGGTCTCCCACGTGGGTGCAGGGGCGCAAGGACTTGGGCCATCCTCTACTGCTTTCCCAGGCCACAGCAGAGAGCTGGATCAGGAGTGGAGCAGCCTGGACTTGAACCAGCGCCTATTTGGGAAACTGGCACTGCAGGTGACAGCTTTAGCCACTACGCCACAGTGCTGTTCCCCAGGTTTTGTGACAGAGATCACTGGTTGGCATGTCAGCTTCCTACTTAAAGGAAGGGAGATAGATGTTTCATTACCTGACACATTTTGTTGTGTGTATGAGTATGTTGAAGAATACATGTTGTAAGGAGTTGTACTTCGTTTCTGAGCTTATGGAAAGATTGGGGTGGTTTAAATGGTTTAAATAGGATTTGTGTCCCCAGCTCATGTAGATGTTTCTATCTCAAAGTCTTATGTTAATGGATGATGAATTACGGGGGGTGGAGCTTGATCCAGTTTTGGTATCTGGGAGGAGGTCATAGTGGGCGGTCCTTAGCTTTCAGAAGATTGTTCCTTTTTTGTTTTTTAAATTTTTACTTATCTGAAAGGCAGAGAGACGGAAGCTGGCAGCGATCTGTGCTAGTTCACTCTTAAGTGCCTGAAATGCTGAATCCACGAGCTGGGAACCCCGTGTAGGTCTCTTATGTGGGCGACAGGGACGCTCTGCTACCTCCCAGTGTGTGCATTCCCAGGAAGCTGGAATGGAGAGCGGAGCCTCAACTCAAACCCAGGCATTCCCATACGGGATACAGGTATCCCAAGTGGCAGCTTAACCCTTGTGCCCTTGTGCCAACCGCCTGCCACTGGAAGATGGTTCTTCTGAGACAGTTGGTTTTCTAATTCAGGTTTGGCCTGGCCTCTCTGCTTCCTGCCTCACCATGTGAGTCTTCCCCCTCATTCATTCTGCCATGCATCTCTCCCATCAGACACCAGAACAATGGGGCCATCTGGTCCTGGACTTCAAAGCTGTAAGCTGGAATAAGCTGTCTTCCTTCCTACAAAGCTCCTCTCGGGTATTTTAGTTATAGTAACAAAAAGCTGACTAATGCACTGGGCTTAAGCTTTCATTTCCCCTCCTTGTTTTGGAACATTGCTCCTGGTATGTCTATACGTCTTACTCCATTATATTGAAAGCATGACATCTTTTGACAGGTTAAGCCCATTACACTCCTGACATGTAAAATATTTATTATCAGATTGTTAGCAAATATGGAAAGTGAAGTTGCATAGCATAGGCTGGAGAAGAGGAGATTGGTGTGCTCCTGTTGTAACTCATTGTTTTATTTGTTTTAGAATATGGAAAAATGCATGATGTATATTTAGAATTGTAAGTTGTTTTCAGTTCATTCCTAAAATATTTCATTTTAGACATATGAATATTCCTGAAATACTTTCTTTTCATTTCATTTCATTCCTAAAATATTTATCAGCATGGATGTTATAGATTGTGTGAGAGTGCTTTGAAAAGAGTTTGAGTTTATTCATATACTAAAGTTTCATAATTGGATTTAGTGTTAAGAGTTTTTCTGTGTGAAACTTTGCACTTTTTCTGTGGCAAGGCCTTGCCCACAAGGAACCATTGACGTTTAAGTTAAGCACACACTGTATTTTTAAAACTTTTAAAAGTGAAAAGTTTAATTTTGCCAATACTGATGTATTGGAGAGTGGAGCCTCACAGTTTGCACAAATGATTTTTACTATCTACATAATGGTGAATCTATGAGATACATACAAGTTAAAATAAATAATGCCTGGAGAGGGGGCGGGTGCCATGGCTCACTTGGTTGATCCTCTGCCTGTGGCGCCAGCATCCCACATGGGCACTGGGTTCTGGTCCTGGTTGCTCCTCTTCCGGTTCAGCTCTCTGCTGTGGCCCAGGAGGGTAGTGAAGGATGGCCCAGGTGCTTGGGCCCCTGTACCTGTGTGGGAGACCAGGAGGAAGTGCCTGGCTCCTGGCTTCAGATCGGTGCAACGTAGCTGCCATTTGGAGAGTGAATAGCGGAAGGAAGACCTTTCTCTCTGTCTCTCTAACTCTGTCTTCTGGGTCTCTCACGTGGGTGCAGGGGCCCAAGGATTTGGGCATCTTCCACTGCTTTCCCGGGCACATTATCAGGGAGCTGGATTGGAAGTGGAAAAGCCTGGACTCGAACTAGCACCCATATGGGATGCCAGCATTGCAGGTGGCGGATTTACCACAGCACCAGCCTTTTTCTTATGTAATTTTTAAAAGCATTTTTGAGATCAGCTATAAATTCTATTGTATTCCCTTCATTTTATTCCTTAACATTAAATTTCATGCTATTTGAAGCCTTTTTAAATGTAATGCTTAAAAGATGTATACATTTGCTTAGGGCAACTGAACAATGTAATTGTGAATGTGTGCTTTTTTATTTGGCATTATCAACCAAAATTAGTCTGGAAGTAATAATGTAGGGAAGGAATATGTATCAAATACCTTGTAATATTTTGATTATTGAGTACTTTACATTGCTGCTCTTAAGTAGTGTTCAACAGGTGGTCCCTCAGGTATAAATCAGTACTTAAAGAAAATGAAATAAACAGACGCTATGGACATTAAGAATAATAACTGAGGAAAACCTGATCCAGGAATGCAGACAAGTCTGGTTTAGTGGCTTTGCGATTGCTTGTGTAGGTCCAAGTTTGACTGGAAGCTGGCATTAGATTTGACAGGCAAACATAGCTGGGGCTCAGTTGCAGACAATGGAACTGGGTTTTCGGTTTACGGAGCCATTCAGTGGGGTATTCACTGGGTTATGTGATTACACAGATCTAGGTAAAGCATCATCTTTCCCATTTCCCTGCTCTGAAGATCTCTCCTGATTTAACGTAGTTAAAAAAAAAAAAAAAGTTGGAAACATGAATTCTCTGAGGTTCCTGAATCTTTAGCCACAAAAGACAATTATATCTATCTCTTTAAATCTCGAAGGTTTCAATCTATTTATTTTTATTCATTTGAAAGAGAGAGACAGAGACAATCAGAGGGTTCCCATCTGCTAGTTCACTCCTCAAATGCTCACAACAGTGGGACTGGGCCAAAGCAAAGGGAAGGGTGTAGAACTAAATCTGGGTCTCCCACATGGGTTCAGGGACTGCAGTACTTGAGCAATCGTCTGCTGCCTCCAACGTCCTTCAGGAAGCAGAGCCAAGACTCGGACCCAGGCGCTCTGATTGGGATACAGCCATCCCAAGAGGCGTCTTGCCTGCTGTGCCATGTGTGGAAGGGCCATTTCCATGGAACTACTCTGTGTAAGGTTGCAAAGCCCATTCAGACACACCCACATAAGTTTGGATTATTAACTGCTGTTTGCACTGTCAGTTAACCAGTTTTGTTACCATGTTTCATACTGTAGGTTTTGGAGCAAAGTCTTGTTTATTGTTTGTTTTAAAACTAAATGCAAAATTGTAATAATGTGCTGGTCCTGTTAAACAGGCAATTAATAAAAGCAAATTTCTATACCATCAAGATGACAGGAATTCTGATGGTAATAAAACAGTGCTGTAAAATGTAAACTCATTGATTTGTTCAACATAGTCATGATAAAGGTCTGGAGCCTGATCTCACAGAGTTTATACAGACAGCAGACCCACGCATATGCTACTCAGCACATTCGGTGCCACTTGGCAGTCAGTGCTATGAAGAAAAATGAAGCCAGTGAGAGGCTGGGGAGAGAAGTGTGGTCTAAGAGTATGAAGGGGATCAGAATGTGCCACCCCAAAATATGCCACTTTGCCATAAAGATTATTTTAAGCTGAAGGCAAGTGAGAAACAGCAGACAGAGGCAAAACTTTTACTCACTGCCATTTCTGCCTTAAGGCAGGGTGTGAGTGTCTCTTTGTGACAGTAGCTTCCCTCCCTCTTCTTGTACCAGGAAAGGGAAAGGGCTCTTACTACTGGAGACCATGGTGCATAGTACTGACTTTAGTCTGCATAAATAAACCTTTCTGAAATAACCATTATCTGCAGCTAATGTCCCATAAGTTACTGCCCCCCAAACCCAAACCCCTTTACCTTTGTCTTGTCATATTTCCCCAATATATTGTTCTTTGTTAAAATGGTATATAAACTCTCAGGCCTAACTGCTCCTTTGGCATTTTCATTTCTATGGAGTGCCTTCCCTCCTTATATAAGAAACACATCAAATTTATGCATATATAATATATATAATAATGTATATAATATTTTATTCTGAAAGTCATCTTGGAAAATCACTAGGTAAGAATAGGCAGAAAAATCAAACAGCTGAAGAAAAATATGAAGATACAGAAAAATATATATTTCTTCTTTTTAACCTGTCTTTTGTCAGTTTAATTTGCAAGACCCCAGATACTGAAACTAAAAGAGTAGAGGGAGGAACCTTATTTTCCCTTCCCCTCCAAGTATTCGAGCTGGAGGAAACAGTAAATACAAAGACTGTGAGGAAGGAGCGTGGTGGCGTGTCTGAGGAAGTATCTGAACTATTACAGACATCCCACTGATTTTGAGTGTGCACTTTCTCAGGGTTCACACTGGTGAATCATTTGTGAAAGACAAGTAGTAAGGCTCTTTGATACTGAACTCACTCAGAGAAGAATGTGTGTTTTTTAGCAAGAGAATTTGAAGAATGACTTCTGTATCCTAAATACTTAATAACTCTCAGAGTGATTAACAATTCATCTTTGCTACTTTTAAAATTTTAAATAGGGAGAAATACTATTTCAGAGTGATTGCAAGTGTGTGTGTGTGGTTGCGATGGAATTAACTGGCATTAGAAACTTGGCAGTCCATCATGTCATGTTGTTTGTGATTTATTAGTTGAGCAACAAATACCTGTATTTCTGGCATGGGTAAAAGTGTGCAGCAGAGAATTTTCCTCAGCTGTGGCAATAATAGCAGTCCTAATTGTTATTAGCAGGCATGTAGCTGCTTCTATGAGCCAGGCCCCGTTGGAGGGGCTTCTCAGGTATTCCCCAACTGCCTGTGAGACAGCCACTTCTATCCCCAGCTGGGACGGAGCCTGCTTGTGGACCGGGTTCAAACTCCAGCTCACTCTTCCCAGTTGCTCTCCCGCCCTGCAATACGGTCCAGTGGGTGGAGCTGAGCCAGTGTTTCCCCTTGTATTGGGCAGGTTAACCCCTTGAGGAAGCAAGCCTTAGAGTGCAGGAGACTGATAAGAAGCCATCCGGATCTGCTGGGCTTCCAGTTCTTGGCTGCTCCAGCCTCACCTACAGGAAATTCTGAGCGCTCATGTCTCCATTGGTGTGCGGTTTTCTACAACCACTCCCTCCATTCCACCCCCATTCTTTCCCTTGCTCTCAACCCAGAGAAGAGGGTCCTGAGTGTAGACGTTGAAGTCGTTGAGATCTTGGGTTGGAGTCACAGCATTTTCGGTTTCCTAGAGCTATGATGCTGGAGAGTGGCTTCACTTCCCCACCCTGCATTTCCACATCAGCAAAGGTCTGAAGGAGTCGCTCAGAGGAAACATTGAATTAAGAATCAGCTAGAAAGCATAGAATGTGACCAGTAGAATGACTCCAATGCATGGGACATGGCTCTGACTTTAGCAGCTTCTCTCCCTGGACCCTGGGAGTTCCAGTCAGCCACGCCTTACCCTGTTGGACAGGCAGAGGCCAGGGAAGAGGCCCAGCTGCCTGGGACACTGGTCTCGCATTTCAGTGTCACCGAATACACAGGAGGCTCTGGTATCTCACTGTTTCATTGGTAATATGTTTGATGCCTGGAAACAGAATGACTGGCTTGTAATTTGGGGTAGAATTTATTTGTGGTCAAGTCCTTAGAGTTTAAAATAAGCCTCATTTCCTTGGTTATTGTCCACTGCACAGCCCCCCAGCCTCCCAATCCTGCCCAGCCCCTGCCCCTTCTCCAGGAGCCTGGAAGGGAAACCACTTGGAAAGGAATGCGAAGCACGCTCCCTGCTCCCCGGGCTCCCCAGGATGAAGCAGCTCTCCTACTGTCCACTCTCAGAGACAGCCTTGCCTCTGGGAAGCTGGAGACAGAGTTACCGCATTCCCGTCTGTCTGTCAAAGATCTCCGCTAACCCCTTGGAAAACAGAACTTGGTCTATCACTTAGCAAAGGGGACTGGCAAGGAGGTAGTTGAGAACAGACATAGGGTTTCCAGCACCTGCAGAGGGTTCCTCAAAGGGTGGGTGTTACTTAGGCTTCAGGTAGAATTCAGTTGACCTCTTTGCGCCTGCTCCTTCCTGGTGGCTTTGACTGTGAATTATAAATGTGCATATACATTCACATGTTATCAGTCTGTTTCTCTGTGTCATTCAAACATTCGATTTAGGGGAAAATCGCTGTACTTTTAATGGTTTCAGCTGGCTCTTAATTTTCATTAATTTGCAGAAATCTGAATTGAACAGCCTAGTTTTGGGGGAGATTTAAAAAAAAAAATTTTAGGGTGGGCCATTAAGCTGGGTCCGGGAGAGATTGAATGTTTTAAAGCAAATGCCCCAATTCTGCTGGAGTTTTTGATGTTTTGATTCTAGAAGGATTTACTTTCCCTCCTCTTCATCGCTTCTTGGCCTTTTGGCTAAGATCAAGTGTAGTATCCATTGCTTTCTTCTGACCCAGCAAGTGCAAGGCCCTATCAGGTGTTCATCTGTGCGATCCTGTTACACCCACATCCTGTAGCTGCATCCAAGTGCTTTGAGGCCGACTTAACATGGATTAATTGAACAGTTGCTCTGTGAAAACAGATGCTCTTTGCTGCTTATTTCTAATAAATCGTTAAGCCATTTAACAAAGATTTTTCCCTTTAAGAAGTCACATCTTCCTATGAAGCTGTAGAATGATAAAGCAAAACTAAAAGGCTTATGTCTGAATGAGGGTATTACATTGAAAACCCTTGGTCTTGGACTGATCTTGCTCCTTTACTGAACTGCTAGTCAGACGCTCACTCATGAAAATAAGGCTTATATAAGTGGCAATGTTCAGATGTCATATCAGCACTCGTTTTTGGCAGTGTGACCTTTTACAGTAGCTAAATACTTTTTACACTAAAAAAAGAATTATTTAGCATTTGTGTGCAGTAATATGTCAAGTGAATTCAAAGTCTGAATGCAACAGTGAGATACTAGGTGAGAACATGAAAACATTCCCATGTCGAAGAGAAAGTCAAGCTTACACTGTGGGGGAGGCAGTTCTGCAGGCAGAAATGCGTATAGGTTGAGGATGGTTATTCTGAATGTTGTCTGGGAAAATCATTAGGTAAGAATAGGCAGAAAATCAAACAGCTGAAGAAAAATGTGAAGATACGGAAATTACAGCTGCACAGCACGTGCACAGGAAAATCAGTGGAACAACATAGACGTCCAGAAATGAACATCTGCCTACATTGGATACTGGTGTAAGATAAAAATGGCTGTTGACATCAGAGGGGAGAGATGGATTACCCAATAGGTGGTGTTGGAATATCTGACTATGTTAAGAGGCTGGGCAGTTAGTGTCTGTAACAGAGTTCTTAAAAATCAACATACTAAATATTTTAAAATTTTTTCTCTCCTTGTTTCTTCTACATATTTACTTATTTTATTTTCATTTTACTTGAAAGGCAGGGAGGCAGAGAGAGGTCTTCCAGCTGCTGTTTCATTCTTCAAATGCATGCATTAGCTAGGGCAGAACTAGGCCAAAGCCAGGAGCTGGGACCTCAATCCAGGTCTCCCATATAGGAGGCAGGGACCCAGTACTTGAACCACCACCTGCTGCCTTCTACAGTGAATTAGCAGGAAATAGGATCCAAAGCAAAGCCGGACTTGGACCAGGCGCTCTGATGCAGGGTAAAGGAATCTTAAGTAGCAATTTAACTGCTGCGCCAAATCCCCAACCCTCCTTTTTTTTCTTCTTTTTTTTTTTTTCTATAAGATACAAACATCTTAACAGAAAACTGAACACTTTTGTTGTTTGGAAACTTGCAATAAAAAAAATGGCACATGCAAGAGAGAATGGTATAAGTTCTTAGGTATGTCACCCATCCTTAGCAGTTGTCATTCTTAGCTAGTCTTGTTCTATCTGTTCTTCTCCCACCATTCTTCTTACCCCACTGAGTTGTTTTGAAATAAATCCAGTCGTGGAATTTTACCCATAAATATTTCAGTATGGATGTCTAATAGAATCGCTAAAAGAAATGGACAAAAAGACAAAGACCTTGGATAGTACACAGGAAAAAATACACATAGCCAATAACCTAGGAAAATATGCTTCAGCTCATTAGTAATCAGGGAAATGCAAGTTAAAACAGAGAGATGACATTATTTTTATAACGCTATGCTTGCCAAAGTCTAAATACTCTTGCCAGAGTTGATGTTTGTTTCTGTCAGTCAGTACAAAGACTTTCAAGAGCATTCATTCGGAACTTCATGTACATACCTCATTGTAGCAATGTTAGGAATTAGTCCATCATATAGAGTATAATTGCACATGGATGAGGGCATTATTACAACATTATTTGTTAATTGAACCAGCTTATTTGTTTTAAACTATAAGTGGAATATTATGTTGTCATACATTGAATGTAGATATAACTACACTGATACAAATATCTAAAATGTACAGTTTTATGAAAAGGAATATGCAAAAAGTAGGTACATCATTTACCTTTAAAGAAATATATATATATAGATATATATATGTAATGCATAAAATTTATATGCATTGACCCTTCCTGAAAGAGTCAAGTGAAACTGATGAATTTGACCTACATCATGTGACAATGGAATGGAGAAGGTAGTAGGTTTTTATTTTCTATAACATTACTTTCTATATTATAACCCTTGATTGGTTCTGTGACCTCTTCTGATGCCGAAATCCTCAGCTGCTCACATCCCTTATACACAATGGTGTAGCACATATCAGCAAAGAAGCTGCCATCCCCTGTCCAGCTTAAGTCATCTCCAGACACGTGCAATTCCTCAGACAATGTAGATGCTGTGTAAATAGTTGTTTTTACTGTATTGTTTAGAGAATAAGGGCAAGAAGAGGAAGTCTATACATCTTCTGAAAACAGTTGTTTTCTAAAAATATTTTCAATCTACAGTTGGTCAAACCCTTGGATATGGTTTGGGAGGTCTGACTGAATCGTTTTAACTGTAAGCACACAGTTACTCTCTTCTGCCATGTCCTGGACGTAGGATTGCGTGGTTCTGCCATGCCTGGTAGTTGGCTAGCCAGTTTCTGATACTTGTCCCCAGGGATTTCCTTCCAGGGGCAAGCCATTCCATTTCAGTGAACACTTTTCTAATGTTAAGATGACATGTATCTTGATGTGACATCTAGAATCCTCCCAATGGTTCTTTAAAGGAACATTACTTCAGTAAAGTTGAAAATAGCAAAGCTTATTGTATTATAGAACTAGGTCACTTCACTGAATTTCATCTATTTATTTTTATGGGTAATTGATTCTTACATTAAAACTTGTTTTTGAAAATATTAGGTAAATTATTACTTCTGGCCCATTGGCCCTGTTTTGTTCATCACATTGAACATCAAGAAGTAACTCCTTCAATCAGATTTCTAGTGCTGGTGCTTGCAATATTATTTCTCAAGTTGACACCAATGCTAGCTATGAAATTCACATGGTAAGGAAGAAGAAAATGGTTTAATGGATGGGTTCTCTCTCCCTCTGCATTTTATACTGAGATGTGTAACATTTTCTGCTTTTTAAACAAAGGTTATTGAGAAGAATTCACCATAATAAAGCATTTGTCTTTGGCTTGTTATATATTTTCATTACAAATAGAAGTTATAACTGATTTTTAAATATAAGATTAGATATAGACTCTCCTAAACTAACCAGTATTTTAATAACTAGTTGAGCCTAAGAGATTGTAATCAAATGCACATTGCTTGAGATGGAAAATATCTATGTAGTAACATGCAGAATTTAAACAATAAATTGAGGTTATTCAGGGATAAGGTAAACCTGATATGAAAAAAGGAGAGTGAGCATTCTTTTTATGTAATGCAGAGATCATGGTACTCATTGTGTATTCTTTGTAGCTTTATAAGAAAGAGAAAACACTATATCAAAGTGAAATATAAAGAAAATTATGTTTAGTGAAGTTACATCATTTGTTCCAAACACCAGGAAATAATAGAGCTTGAAATCAGGCTTCTAATACTCATTGTGGCCTTAAGCTAAGTGAAATAAGCCAGACACAGAAAGATAAATTCTCCACGATCTCACTTGTATGTGGAATCTAGAAAAGTCAAACAGTAGAAGGTAGATTACCAAGGTGAACATCTGTGGTAAGTTCAAAAAGGCTAAATTGTTTTTCAAAATTGTATTACTTTTGAAAACATTTTCATTACTTTTTCTTTTGTTTCAATATTTAAAATTAAATATTTAAATATTTTACTTTAAGAGTTTGTCCTACCTTCAAATTGATTTTCCCACTCATTTTATGTATCAAAACTGTTATCAAATTCCATTCTCATTTCACTTTGATTATAAAAGTTGAAGGCTATGGAAAGCAAAGCACTTTTGAATTGTTTCTGTCTTTGACTTTGAGTGGAGGTCTGTCTTTGACCTTGGGTGGAGATTTGAAAGTTTCCTGTAACTTGAGTAGGGATATGAGACTTAGGGAAAATAAATGTGCATCTGTCCTCGGTGTTAGTCCCTGCAGTAAACCAGCAGTGGAATTCTTAGCAAAGCTCAGAGAAGAATCAGGCAATCCTGCAGACACTGTGGAATGTGCAGCTTCTTAAGCTCCTCCACGTGTTCAGCCTGGTGGCTGTGACTTTTTGCCTGTCTGGGGTGAGTACCAGGATTAGGAATGTCTCAGTGGGCATTTACTGAGCTTCTTAGCCTCACGGACATGTCGTGATGAGACACCAGCATCATCATCAAGCGTCTTTCACTAGGACCTCGCATCTGCATTCCAGGTATCATTTCTTCCATCTTGTTGCATGGTTCCCAGGTTCCCTGCATAGTGAGACCAGGCAGCTACACATGTGCTGCCGGCTCACAGCCATACAGAGGTGATGGTCCCGGGCATCCACTGTTGGTTACAGGAGTTCACATGGAGGGCCTTCTGAAAGTCCAGCAAAGCAATTCATTGCCTTTTTGACTTGAGTGCTTTGTGAAGTTCTTGATTTGGTAACTGTTTATATTGTTACCTTACTTTTCTCAGTTTCTTTGTAAAGTGGGACTGTACTGTAGGATAGTTCCTGACTTCTGGGGTTGTTGTGAGCATTAAAAGAAATAATATATCTGTTTCTTTTTTTTTTTTAATTTACTCATTTATTTGAAAAGCAGAGTAACAGAGGGAGAGAGATTTCCTATTTGCTGGTTCATTCCCCAAATGCCCCCTAATAGCTGTAGTTTTACCAGGCTGAAGCCAAGAGCCTGGAACTCGATCCAGGTCTCCCACATGGATGGCAGGAACCTAAGTACTTGGACTATCTCCTGCTGTATTCCAGGCACATTATCCGGAAGCTGGCTGGTAGGCAGGACTCTGTCCCAGGCACTGTGATGGGAGTCATAGGTAGTTGTTCAACCTGCTGTAACACCATGCCCGCCTCTATTTGTGTTTGTTATTACTGTTGCTACTTTGGTCAGCATTAGTGATTGGCTCATTATAGGTCTGTTTCCAAGGTGTTCCCAGTACTTCTGTTATGTCACACCTGTGTTTATAAATGTCAGTGTAACTTTCTTACACCTCTGTCTTGTCTTTCCACCTCGCTTCTTGTCCCTCAAGTACAGAACCCTGTCTTTCAGATCTATTTTTCAAAATTAAGCAGTTAATAGAAAATCATATACAATTTCCACTGGTTTTGTTCTTTTCTTTGCTCTCCTAATTGTGGTTGTGCCCAGAATTTAGGAAAAATGAAGACATTATAAAATGTATTGTCAGTCTAGTCCTATTAAATGTAAAACATTAAATGATGCTAACTTAAGGCTTGTACAGACTTCTGAAGCTTGTAATGTAATGGACTAATGACATGTAATTGCTGAGAGTTTTAATTAGACTCTTTGTGTTGGTATTAGTTGCGTGAGATTTACATGCCATCATTAGCATCTCTGTTTTTTTGAGTGTTTGCTATGTGCCAGGATCCTCTCTAGCCATTTACTAACACATTTCATTTTACCCTATGGCAACCTTATTTTACTGATGAGGACCCTAAATCGTACCCTTTTATCCAGAATCACAGATAATGTTAGAATTTAAACCCATGCAATCTGATTTTCAATGTTCTTATTTTTAAAAAAGATTTATTTATTTGAAAGAGTTACAGAGAGAGAGGAGAGGCAGAGAGAGAGAGAGAGGTCTTCCATCTGATGGTTCACTCCCCAGTTGGCTGCAATGGCCGGAGCTGTGCCAATCCAAAGCTAGGAGCCAGGAGCTTCTTCTGGGTCTCCCGTGCAGGGGCCCAAGGACTTGGACCATCTTCTATTGCTTTCCTAGGCCATAGCAGAGAGCTGGATTGAAAGAGGAGCAGTAGGGTTTCAAACCGGCGCCCATATGGGATGGCAGCACTTCAGGCCAGGGCATTAACCCACTGCACCACAGTGCTGGCCCCAAATGTTCTTATTTTTGCTCTTCCAGAATGCTCTGTTTAATCTCAGCATGGGACAGTATTAGAGATAGAAAGGAACTTGAACTTTTAGTCCAACAACCCCATGTTTGTGGTCAGTACTTCTTTCCGTTTCTTTCAATAACAGATAAGTTATTGGAGTTTAAGGGGAAATGTCTGTGAACTGACACCAGCACCAAAATCCCACGAGAAGATGATGTAGGCAACTGCTTTTTTTTTTCTTTACCAGAATTTTAAAAGGGGCTGAATCAGCTATCAATGCCTAACAGATCTCCTGTATCCATTACTTAAAACTGTGTGATTCTGATGTAGACTTTGAATTTGTTAGAATTTGATTTATCCTCTTGACTTCACCTGTTGTGTCAGAGTCCTGATGTGGAAGAGGGAGTTAGTGGGGATGAAATCACTGGTAAATTTTAAGATAGAATTTGGGCCAACGGTGCCCCATCCCCCACTCCTGAAAGTAGGCTTTGTGTTAAGAAAAACTCTACAAAAGGAAGTTGATTTACTGTACCCAGGACAGGCAAGAATTCTTGTGGATGTGGTTGTCCATTGTTGGCTCCAAAGTTGGCAAATGGGCTTGTGATCTATGCCTCTAAATAGCACGGCCTTGCTGTGCCTGGTGGAAGTTGGGTTAGTTCTGACTCATCCTCCCAGGGATGGGAGCTCCGTCCTGGGTCAAGCTGTGGTCACTGCAGCAACAGTGTGTTCATGGCTGAGAGCATTCCATTGCTGCTGATGTAATTGAAAGCGATTGGAGCCAACTTTCCCCCAGAATCAAACGGACCAGTTAGAGGCCTTGTTGGCACACAGTTTATTAGCTGTAGTTTTGTGAAGTAGCGTTGTGTGTTTTGGGGAAGGTGCAACTCTGTTCTCAGACATGAGCATATTGTGTGAGGCACACTGTAATTCATGATGCCCAGGGGAAGGACGAGGTTTACAAATGATTTGGTACAGATTTAACTTGGTAATCCATGCAGTGCAGTTCTCTAGCCAGAGTGATGATAATTCTCTATAAAACATTCATTCTCAGCCTAAACTTTTTTTTTTTTTTTTAAGATTTATTTATCTGAGAGGCAGAGTTACAGAGAGAGGGAGAGACAGAGAGGTTTTCCATCCTCTGGTTCACTCCCCAAATGGCTGGAGGTGGGCCAATTCAAAGTTAGGAGCCAGGAATTTCTTCTAGGTCTTCCACATGGGTGCAGGGGCCCAAGCACTTAGGCCATCTTCCACTGCTTTCCCAGGCTGTTAGCAGGGAGCTAGTTTGGAAGTGGAGCAGCCAGGACTCAAACCGGTGCCCATATGGGACGCTGGCACTGTGGGCAGTGGTTTTATCCGCTAGACCACTGTGCTGACCCCATATAATTTTTTAAAAGGAATTTTAGATAATAGCTGCTATGTGTTGTCTTTTCTGTGTAGTTTGCATTGGTCTTGATACATAATGAAGGAAGTTGAAAATTACCACATTGAATTTGACCAAGTTGAATTTAGCCACATTGGGGTGGTTAAAGTGAAAGAGGTCTGGGAAAAATAATTGGATTGATTTTGCTCTGTGTAAAGGAGAAAACTACTAAATTTTGCATCATTCATCATCATTCTATGATTGGTAGTTAGGAACTGGTATGAAATTTATTTACATTTGAGATTACATTTGAATGTCTCTTAAGTTATGAAAGTTGCACCCATATGGTGCAACTGTTTAACCCCAATAAAGTTTCTGATAGGTGGGGAGATCCTGAATTCCTGAGGGAGACGATCTAATGTTGCTGCTGTAGGTGATTACAACAGCCAACTTAACCTCGATAAGCTATGAATTTAAGAAGCTAATGATAATCCTGGCTTTACTTTGGCTTGCTGCATGATTATGCACACATAATTATAGTAAGGGATAATGTCTCTTGCTGTTTCATGCTTGGAAATAGTTTGAGTGCAAGGCTCATAAAAATATTAGGAAGTGGACACTATTGTGTGTCAAGAGATTTGATGAAATGTCAAAATATTGGGTATTAAAGATGATTTGATGAGAATGTTGCAAACATAATGGCGGAAAGTTATTTTAAATCTCACATAAATATCTTAAATGTTTAGGGACATGCAGATTTTATGAAATGCCAAATATGTTGACTGCAAAAAATATGGGCAGTAGTGGTTTTTGGGTGAATCTTGAAAACATACAGTGCTATGTTTTTTTTAATTTATATTTTTATTTACTTGAAAGGCAGAGATGCACACATAGATAGTTGAGACATAGAAACATGGGGAGAAACAGCTTTGCTGTCTACCTATTCATTCTCCAAGTTACTACAACAGCCAAGATTGGACTAACCTGAAGGCAGAAACTGAGAACTCCCATGTGGTTGGCAGGGACCCTACTACTTGAGCCATCATTAGTTGCCCCCTCCCTCAATGCCCATTAGCAGGGAGCTGGCACTGGGATCATAGCCAGGACTCCAACCCAGCTGTTCTGATGATGTCGGACGCAGGCATCCACGCAGTGTCTCATTTGTTGGGCCAAAGGTGTACCCTCATTCTGAATTTCAACTTATTCACAGTAGATTTTACAGTGTAGTTTTGTAAAATTATTACAGTTCTGAGGCGAGAGAGAAGGAACTGAATTACACTTAAAAGTTACTGCAGAAATTGATTTTTAAAAGAAAAGCATTCACACTTTGTGTTAACTAACAAGGACTGAAAATTCCCATAGGAAAAATTGCAAGAATGGGTGAATATTGGAAAAATTTTTGCACAATATGGCCTTGATCTTATTTACCTGTTTAAATTACGTTACTTGATTACCTCCTGAAAACAATTATGTAGGGTATTAAACTGCTTTTAATTGAGTTACAGCCAAGGTTGTCTTTTTTGCAGATTTTAATAATAATGATGATTTCCTATTTTTTGAAAGATTTATTTATTTGAAAGGCAGAATGAAAGGGAAGGAGCGAGAAAGGGGTCTTCTGTCTACTGATTGATTCCCCAAATGGCTGCAACAGCCAGTGCTGGTCCAGGATGAAGTCAGGAGCTTGGAACTCCTTATGGGTCTCCCAGTGGGTGGCAGGAACCCAAGTCCTTAGGCTATCTGTTGCTGTTTTCCCAGGTGCGTTAACGGGGAGCTGGATCAGAAGCAGAACCCCTGGAATTCAGTGGAGCTCCTCCACAGTTCAGCTTGCTGTGCTGCAAAGCGAGCCCCTCATGTTTTTATTGTCAGTAATTTTCTGTGAGAGTGTGTGTTAGGATGGTCCTTCTTAGAGGAAGTCAGTTATGAGCTGGAAACTGACATATAGTTATTGACAGGAAAACATTGTTTCTCCTCGGAATGCTGTACTTCACCACCTTTGAAAACTCCTGCAAAATGATTTCAACATAGGAAGTCAAGAATTATAAACTATTCAGTGTGAGTTGGCAGACATGCTTTTCTGTAGACATATTCTTTGGGGGAAGGCCCTCTATCAAGGGTTCAGGACTGAATATTTCTAAATACAGAAATCAGAGGCACAAGCAAACGAAGAGAGACTTAGTACCTAGTCAATCATGTCAGAACTGTATTTGGTGAAGGAAAATTTTCTACTATTAGTTCTTGTTAATTTGATATTGAAAGGGGAGTAGTTTTGGGGCTGGCGCTGTGGCTCAGCGGGTTAATGGTCTGGCCTGGAGTGCCAGCATCCTGTATGGATGCCAGTTTAAGACCCAGATGCTACACTTTCAATCCAGCTCTCAGCTATGGCCTGGGAAAGCAGTGGAAGATGGCCCAAGTCCTTGGGCCCCTGCACCTGCTGTGGGAGACCTGGAAGAAGCTCCTGGCTCCTGGCTTTGGATTGGCACAGCTGCAGCCATTGTGGCCAATTGGGGAGTGAACCTTAACCTTAGGATGGAAGATTCATTCTCTCTCTCTCCCCCTCTCTCCCCCTCTCTCCCCCTCTCTCCCCCTCTCTCCCCCTCTCTCCCCCTCTCTCCCCCTCTCTCCCCCTCTCTCCCCCTCTCTCCCCCTCTCTCCCCCTCTCTCTCCCTCTCCCCGCCCCTCCTCTCTCTGTGTAATTCTGACTTTCAAATAAATAAATAAATCTTAAAAAGGGGGGGGGGTAGTTTCTTTTATTCTAGTTGTCAATTAACATAGGCAAAAAACCCATGGAACAAAGTTGTATACCTAGTTGATAGTCTAGTGCTTCATATTCATATAATTCTAATAAGTAATTAACACATTGAAAGTTAATCTGGATTTGGCATCACACAAACGTTAGGTTATCCTAAAATTAAAATGTTGACAAATGTGTTAATAAAATTGCGTATTTCCTTCCTTAGGCTAGTAATGACTAGGAACTATCAGGTATTTTTTTTTTTTTTAATCTTCTCTTTGATGTTGATTGAGCTTCAGCAATTAAGGATAGAGAGTAAGCTTTTGGTATAGAATACATTGACCCAGGAAGACCACTTAGCTGCTTATTCACTTTCTCATATCAAAGAAAGATGGTTCTTGGTACATTTTGACTCTTGGGATCCTTGTAGCAGTATAAACAACAGTGTAGGCAATAAAGGGGGGGGGTTCTGTTGTGAATTCACGTGGATTTTTTTCTTAGAAATGGTCTTGAAATTCTGAGTATTCTGTCTGATGAATAACTTCAGACTAAGTTGAAACAATCAAATAGTTGTGTGTTTTGGGGGTTTAGATGCTGTACCATAGGATTCAGGACTTCGTCTTGTGAATGTTTAACAGATAGGCGGGTAATAAGGCAGATATCATATACCATGTAATAGAAATGCAAAGTCCTGTGCTAGTTGGGCAGTAGGACAGAGTTTATGTTTTAAATGTAAGGGAGAACTAAAATTAATTACTTAAAGGGTGCATTTTTAAAAATCTTGGGTGGGGGCAGCATTGTGGCATAGTGGGTAAAACTGCCTCCTGCAATACCAGCATGCCAAATGGACATGCCTATTAGAGGTCCAGTTGCTCCACTTGTGATCCAGCTCCCTGCTAATGGCTTGGGAAAGCAGCAGAAGATGGCCCAAGTGTTTGGGCCCTTACCACCCACTTGGGAAACATGGATGAATCTCCTGATTCCTGGCTTTGGCCTGGCCCAGGGCTGGCTGTTGTAGCCTTCTAGGTAGTGAACCAATGGATGGAAGATTTCTTTCTTCCCTCCCTCTGTAACTGTAACTTTCAAATAAATAAAAACGTCTTTATTTTATTTTTAAAGATTTATTTATTTATTTGAAAGGCAGAGTTACAGAGATGCAGAGAGAGAGAGAGAGGAGTCTTCCGCTGGTGCACGCCTGAGCTGCACTGATCAAAAGCCAGAAGACAGGAGCTTCTTCCCAGTCTCCCCTGTGGGTACAGGGCCCCACGGACTTGGGCCAGCCTCTACTGCCTTCCCAGGCCACAGCAGAGAGCTGGATTGGAAGTGGAGCAGCCGGGACTCGAACCAACGCCCATATGGGATGCTGGCACGGCAGGCAGCGGCTTTCTCTGCTACGCCACAGCGCAGGCCCCATGAAAACATCTTTTAAAAAGAAATCTTGGGGGCTGGTACTGTGGCGTAGCAGGGAAAGCTGCCGCCTGCTGTGCCACCATCCCATGTGGGCGCTGGTTCAAGTCCCTGCTGCTCCACTTCCAATCTAGCTCTTTGCTGTGGCTTGGGAAAGCAGTGGAAGATGGCCAAGTCTTTGGGCTCCTGCAACTCCGTGGGAAGACCTAGAGTAAACTCCTGGCTTGGGATCGGTGCAGCTGCAGCTGTTGCTGCCAATTGGTGAGTGAACCAGTGGATGGAAGACCTCCCTCTCCCTTTCTCTGACTCTCATTCTCTCTCTGTGTAACTCTTTCAAATATAGAAATAGATCTTTTAAAAAAAAAATCTTGGAAATTAAAAGTCTAATTCAGTTCACTGAGGCCTGGTTCTTTTGTAGATTTTGATTTGAAGGAGCCTCAGTTTTCTAATGGGTACAAAGGATGGATTTAATGATAAAGCTGAGCTACCACAATTCAAGAATGTGGTATATATGGTATTTATGCTTGCTGTCTTAAACTGAGTCTTCTCTGGTGGCTCTCATACACCTTTTATAAAGTATAACTTAACTACAGCAAAACCATATTATCTTGAGTTGGTCGCTCTTGTTTGTTTTTTTTTTTAACTTTTATTTAGTAAATATAAATTTCCAAAGTACAGCTTATGGATTACAATGGCTTTTTCCCCCCATAACTTCCCTCCCACCTGCACCCCTCCCAACTCCCTCTCCCTCTCCCATTCCATTCACATCAAGATTCATTTTCAATTATCTTTATATACAGAAGATCAATTTAGTATAAAGTAGAGATTTCAACAGTTTGCACCCACATAGAACATAAAGTGTAAAATACTGTTTG
Organism: Sylvilagus floridanus; assembly: GCA_949820135.1. Lineage (NCBI taxonomy): Eukaryota > Metazoa > Chordata > Mammalia > Lagomorpha > Leporidae > Sylvilagus > Sylvilagus floridanus. The sequence goes on from OX463244.1 coordinate 19,503,489, forward strand.
AGTACTAGTTATAGCATTAATTCACATTGAACAACACATTAAGGACAGAGATCCTACATGAGGAGTAAATGCACAGTGACTCCTGTTGTTGACTTAACAAATTGACAGTCTTGTTTATGGCGTCAGAAATCTCCCTAGGCTCTAGCCATGAGTTTCCAAGGCTATGGAAGCCTTTTGAGTTAGGCTCTTGTTTTTTTTAACGAGTATTAATCCCTCATCCAGTGGCAGTGCTAGAGTGTACCGTACTTGTCATCCGAAGATCAGATGGGCAGCTGGTTTATTTTCAGCCATTTAACTGGCAGAGTCTTTACAAATTTCATGAAAAACTATGCATGAATTTCAGCATTTTTGCATCCAGATAAACTTATTGTCGAACTCCATTTCTCCATGAGCTTTTTGATGTACTCACTTATGGTAAGGAGTTTGCTCTTAGTGAGGAGTTTGTTGTTGTTTTGCATGTTTAATGAGATAGGATCTGAGTGGCCAGAGCTGTCACCATCCCAGTATGAAGTAGGGAGATTCCCATCTGTGTGTATTCAGGGTCAGATTTGAGTTTCATGGTTTATTGTGCTGAAGGTTTGAGATTCTAGACATTTGTGAAGTTCTTTTTTGATCAGAACAGTTAGTTGAGTCTTTCATGTGACTTCAGTTAAGTATTAGTTCAAGTTAATTGTTGATAGATTTGGCTTTACGATTTAGCAGAATTTGTTATGGTAGGGTATTTTTCTCAGTTATCACTGTGTTGCCCTTTTTAGTTGTAAAATATTGTCCTTCAGTGCTTAAATAACACTTTGCATGGGAGACATTTTATTGTTGTTTCCCATATGATTTTAGCATGCATTATAGCATGGTTGATGTTTCTAATGAGTTTAGTAGTCTTTGTTTTAGCTTGGGAAAAGGATGCGACACATACTGTGAAGTGACTTACTGAATATATTGCTCTACACTCAATTGTCTTTAAAGAAAATAACTTTATAGAACGACTGTGAACAGTAAAATGATTACCTTTTGCTAGAAAATCTTGGCATACCTTCAATAAATAAAAGTCTTATTTTAGGGGAGGTCTTTTTACTCTCATATCTTGCTCGGGGAGAATTATACTCAAAGCAATATATTGGAATTTATTCTACGTAGTGTATTCCTATCTAAAAGATGGTCTTGTCCATTTCGGTAGAGTACTTTTTGCTGCCTCGTTTTGTTACTGTGGTGGTGAGGAAGGAAGGAAGGGAGGGAAGGCTACTACTCAAAATACAGATTGCTAGATTGAAGTGAAGTTCCAGCTTGGGTATTGAAGCTCACGTATTGGTGCTGTCCAGACCTGACACATGTAGAAACAGGAGTTTGCCCTTAGCGGAATCTTAGCCAAACAGTTGAGTCATCTCTACATATTTTCATGTTGAGTATCTGACTCTGGTATTCTGTGAGGATCTGATTAATTTTGTGATACATGGAGAAGAGCTTGATTTCCACAGCTGCTACCTGAAACGCAAAGACCTTCCTTGTGAGTTGGTGTGCTCTTCATCTTCCAACCACGACTGTCACTGGCGAGCGTATCTCTTTATGACTAGAGGCCTCGTTCTTTTCTGCCATAGTATTCTTGTCCCTTGAAAAATCGGTGCATTTCTACCTCCAAGGAAACACGAAGAAGCTGCAGGGTCTTCAGAGAACTTAGTTTTCCTTTTCTAAAAAAAAAATATTTTATTTGCGAGAAAGGGGAGGCTTGCATCTGCTTGTTCACTCCCCAAATGCCTGCAACAAATGGGAGCTAGGAACTCATTCCACATCTGCCAGGGGGTGGCAGGAACCCAATTACTTGAACCATCACCTGCTGTCTCCCAGGGTGTGTATTAGCAGGAGATTGGAATTGCGAGTCAAGCTGGGATTTAAACCCAAGTACTCTATGTAATATATCCGTGTCCCAGTGGGCAGCATGACTACTAGGCCAAACACCACCCTCAGACATGGGAGTTTTCTTTCACAAATGTTTTAGAACTTGGCCAAATGTCACTTTGTGAGGAAGTGTTTGAGTAACTTGTTTTAAGCAATATATAGACATTACAATGCAACACTGTGTATCTAGTTTCAGTGTTTCCATCTTGCTTTTTTTAGTGTTGTGTTCAACACTATATAGTGGTAATTACAACATTTCAATATTTGAGGAAAACCTTATTTAGAGTTAGTAAGGTTCTTGGTATTCTATTAATTATCTTTTATTTACCTGGTCCTTTTTATTTATTGCCATGGTTACTAAGATCACAAGACCTGGTAATCCTACTTTATAAACATTTCCTAAAGGCTTTCTCTTTATCAAAAGGGCATTTTTATGAGATTTGGGGTGACCTCTCTGTCTCTTATGTGAGAATGGGGAAATCAGAGATGAGTTGTAGTCCTACTATGAAGTCAGTAGTGACATGTACTCTGTGTTGTGGACATAAAAGAACTAATTTTCTCCTCCCCTTCCATATGTGCTTCAGTTTAGGTTAAGATCCATGTCTTCTGCCTTTTATATTCTTAATTCTTATTCAGTTATTGTCTTTATTGTCATCACTTTATTGAATTTTACAAATGTGATTTTGGAATCTGGGAATGATTTATTACATATGTGCACCTGTCATTGGCCATCTTTCTTTTATTTCATTTAATGAATCTAGCTTTAACAAGCCATTTTGATTTAATTTGCCAGTATAGTGGTACAAGAGGCAAAAGACCTGGGATTTGCACTGTTTTGGGGTGTTATGAAGTTCTTGATTTTTACTTTCTTGCATGCGTGAATGCTCATGATTTGCTTTGGAAATATTTCGGCCTCTGGAAACCATTTTTAATCATCCCTTTTCTTGCTCTATGTTCCGCATGTCATATAATTATTTTTCCTCAAGCCGAATCTGGTGCTTTATTCTGATCATCAAGTCTGTGTACTTGGTGACCTCAACTGTTCTTGTTCCCTTTAAAACTGCTTTTGGTTTTGTTCATTTTACTTCACTCAAAATGATGTGGTTGCGTTTTGCTTGATCATCCATTTCAGATCTCTCTGAACATTTTTCCAGTTCTGTTTCCGAAATGCTAAAACTGCCGCAATGCAAGGGTTCCTGACCAAACGCATTTGGGAAGACTTGGTTTAGAGAAAGTTAGCCTGGCTGAATTACTAGAGGACTTCCTCAAAGCCTCCAGTACCCATCTTGATGGATCCATTTCTCATGTTTAGACAGCAGAATTCCTCCTATCGAGAAACTATTTAGAGAATGCTTATTTAGGAATTGCGTGAGACATATATTCATACTTGGAAAAAATATCTTGAGCACTGCTAGGCCATTGTGTATATATAGTACTTAATGGTATATGTGAGTACTTGTAAAGTTCATGGCAAATGGAATTAAGTTTCTTTTGATGCAAGAAAAGTGAAACTCATGCATAGAAAGGGTCTTAAAAAATTGATGGGACAATGTATTATTTAAATTTTTGCAGCAAAGTAAAAGTGTTTTAATTACCTTTTTCATAGACTTGTTGAAGCATCGTTTTATTTAATAACTTAGTAGTATGAACTTGTAATAAAAAAACTCTTAAAGACAAAGCTAATACTGTAGTAAAACATATAAAAAGTACTTATCGTCTTGAAATTTCTCCTTAACCCTGTTTAGAATTATGAATCACTGATAGTAAAATGTCAGAGTGGACTTCGGAAGCTTCTATTAGACATTTTGAAAAGAGCTAACATTGCCATTAAATGAGGCGTATTAAAATATCTTAGATGGTTTAAAAATACTGCATCGACTTGGTGAGTCAGAGCTGTCACAGACGGCCTGTAGTGTCATAACTGGGACTGAGGACATGGCCTGCCATGTCCTTACTAGTTTGTCTCTTTTAGACACAAGTTGGCAGGCAGATGTCTTGCAGATAAATGAGGAAAGATTGTCTATTTCAAGTGGCATAAGGCATTCTTTAAGGCGGTGTGTCATATCTAGCTATGTAGTCAGCGTTTCCTTTGGAGCAGAAAATCCTCTCTCAGGATTCCTGTCTAAACAGCAGTCACTCTGTAAGGCCAGCTCCCAGGAGATTTCCAGTGTTCTGTATTCATGACTTCAGTCTCCCCAGATGTCTCAGGAAGGTTCTCCTTTCTTTTCATTCTTCCTGCTAGATTTAAGCAGAGTGAATATTGTTGGCTCTTAAAATGCCCCCAGTCCATTGTATGTATGCAGTCAGGTACCACACGACAGTGCGTAAACCCTGGTGGTCTCCTGTGATGTTACTGGAACGGAAAAGTTCCCACTGCCCGTGACACTGAAGTGCCTTTACTCATGTGTGTTTGTGGTGATGCTGGGTAAACAGACCTACTGCACTGCCAGTCATATAAAAGCCCAGGGTGTGTAATTACATGAGGTAACTCATGCTTGATAATGATAGCAAATGGCTGTCTTACTGGCTTATGTATTTACTCTACCTTTATTGTGATTTTAGAATGTACTCCTGCTTATAAAGAAAAGCTTACTGAAAAGCAGCATGTGTGTTGCTCTGGCAGCAGCCTTGACCTTCTCGTGTTTACTGCCTTTCTTGATTGTATCTAGTGTCCCACCTGTCCCATGTGCGGTGTGGAAGGAAGCACTATGATGTTTGCTCAGTGGCAAAACTGGCAGCATTTTTCAAGACATGTTTCCATCATTAAGGGATGCGCAGCTGTCCTACTGAATTTTAATCCTTGTAATAACATGTGAAGTGAGGTGCTAGCATATCCATCTCAAAGACAAAAACAGTTGATAAAGTGAAGAGGCTTCCCCCAAATGGCTGGCAGTCTGGCCCATGCCTTTTAAGTTCAGAGATGGTGCTGGTACCTTCGGGTGTGGATTTTCTCAGCCTATTTCTAGGAGGATCCTGAACCAGCTGTAAGTCTTCCAATAGAAAAGGCAATTCTGGGTTAGACCGTGTTTACAGAGGTAGATACGAAGTGTAGAGAAGTTTCTTCCAACAGTTTTTTTTTAAAACTCCTATGTTTTTCATAGGACTCTTGATTTGTGTAATTATTAGCATACACTTGTTATTCCAGCAAGAGTTAGTCATTATTCAAAGGGATTCTAGCGGTTTAGCCATCTCTCCATCTAAGTCACTCCATGTGAAATGTTCGGCTAGAATTATAATCTTCATCCACGGAGAAAAGATTCAGATTGGCTTTCTTGGTCTTAGAAAACTTAGTTTAGAGTTTGTGATCCTGCTATGTTATGAACTTTGCTCAGAAGTGGTTACTACCCATTGTTATTATCTTTTATATAGCTTGGATAATTAACCCTCAAGACTTGTTAATTAGTAGATTGCTCTTATAGCTTGACCCACAGGGAGTTAGTACAATAAATGTGTTTTTGATCAATGCATAATTATGGGCCAAGCTTGTGTGATGTGAGTTAAGTAGGTTATCCTAGTTAATGTTTATAGCTCTTGATCTCATAGCTACCTTTAAACATTTTTTAAACTGGTACATAAAAATTATTCATGTTTATGAGGTAACATGGCACTTTCATACATACCTTGCAAAAATGGTCAAATCAGGGTAAACATACCTTCCTGAATACCAGCTACCTTTTAAAAATTAACATGTATATTCTATAATATGTATGTTAATATATATTTGCATTGGTGGAAGGTAAGCTGTAGGGATTTATACAGTTAAAATTTTACATTATGCAAGTTAGATTAATTGTCTCAGTATGTACTATGAGGAAAACCTATTTGGTTGAACCAGTATTTGCATGCCAATTTTGGTCTTAGCATCATCCTAGTAACACAGAAATGAGTAAGATGTGCTTCTTTTCCATAAGGAAAAGCTTAAGTTTTAAAGCTGGACACTGTTGACATTTTGAGTCAAATAACTTTATGGAGGGGAGGCTTGGAGGCCAGCCAGTGTATTACAGGATCTGTAATAGCGTCCCTGGCTGCAAGATACCACTAGGCCCCACACGTTTTGACAACCTTGAACCTTCTCCTAGTAATAATTCATGAGGCTCAAAAAGCAAGATAGCTTAGGGTCCCTGTGGACTAACCAGCTTTTCTCGGTGAAGAACTACTGTGTGGCTGAACAGTGGGAGAGGCCCCTACCAGGGCAAAGCAGCTAGTGACTGAAGATTGGCTGTGCAAATAAAAGAAAGCAAATGCATGGGATATTTGAGAATTTAGCCCCATTTAGGCTTGAAATTGTTAGCATTGCATGTAATACCCACATCATTCCTTCTTTAGAAAACAGCTATGCATGTAAAACACTTTTTGCAAATCTGAATAGTTGCCTCTTTTCTAATTACTTAAAATTCTTATTATTTAGAAGAATTATATGCCCTGAATAATGGCAGTAGAGAGCCGGAAGTGACATGATGTCATTTTTGTGTGTGTGATCACAGCTGTGTATTTCTCTTGGCTTATTTGAACAAACGTGTTTTTTTTAAAAAAATGTTTGTTCTTACGTAGACACTCCCTGGTTAGATTTTCTGGTAGAACGTACGTCCTTCTAACACAGTGCGATACCTATTTTACTCAAGGATAGGATATAGATTATACTGCAAGTTATTTCCTTATTTTTAGGGCTTGTTGCTGTGTAGGAATGTCAGAAAAAATCCCTGGAGGTCAGGAATTCATTAGAGATTCCAGAAGATAATATGCCTGGTGAGAGTCCACATAATTCTTTCTGCAGCTCCTATAGTCAGACTTAAACAGATCTGTTCAACAGTCACTAGTTTCGAAAATTAAAATAGTTTTCCATCTCTCAAGGCAATGAAATGTAGATGGATTGCTCTACCAGATTGGCTCCAGTAACTCCTAATGTGATGAGGGGTCCACTTGGTGAGTTGCGGAATCAGAAGTTTGCTGGTAAATCATGAAATTCCTTCTCTCCCAGTGACGCACTCGCACTACTGGTTCCTGTTGATGTGAAGATACTACACACTGATTTCTCCCTGCCCCTCTGTGTGCTGTCCTCAGAACTGACAAGCCTCAGAGTCCTCTTCCACCTCTACTCCTGCGTGCTTAGCCTCATGCCGTAGTCTTGGCTGTGCATGGCTCCTCTGCCACCAATGCGCTCCAAGATTGAGCCCACAATACCTTTGGGGGCCCATAGAAGTGTTTCCATCTTCATTTCTTTTATCAGGAAGAAAAATAATGTTGTAAAAATCATGAATTTACAATAATGAATGCAACTTGAATTATACCAACACAGCCCTAAAATACAACATTTCATATTTATGTATCTGAAAGGGTAGGGGTGGTGAAGGAGGAAGATGGGGAGAGAGGGAGGGAGGGAGGGAGGGGGGATGGAGGGAGGGAGGAATGGATGGATGGATGGATGGATAGAGACTCCTATCCCCCAGTTCACTCCCTAAATGCCTGCAGCAGCTGGGCTGAGCTTGGCACTCAGTCCAGGTCTTGTGCATTGGAGCGACTCAGCTGTTTAAGCCAGTACTTGCTGCTTCTCAGGGTCTGCATTAGCAGGAAACTGAAATCTGGAATGGAGCGAGAACGCAAACCCAGGCACTCGGTGATGGGAAGTGATATTTTAACTGACATTAATGGGCATTTTAATCACTAGGTGAAACATTTCACTTTACATATTTTTCTTTAGAGAGGAAGGGGCCCGTACATCTTTCTCCTACTCTGTTGCTGTCCTTGGAATATGGCAGTAGTTCCATGTGGCGTCAAACGTTTATCAAATGCAAGGTTACTCATACCCTAGCCCTGTGCTAGCTGTCTTGCCTCGTCTCCCCACCCCAACCTGTACATGTTGTCTGCTGCAGTCTGTGGTCTGTCTTTATGAAAATTTCTTCCCCCTCCTCCAAATTCAGTCACTCCCTCCCTCCTGAGAGCTCTTTGACGGCTATTGCCCCAAACCTCTACTTTATCATCTTAGTACCTCTTGTAGCCAATTAGTCCTCAACCATTACATTGTATGTCAGGGAACTTTGGGTCTCCCCTCTTGCCCCCCAGTCTTGAATATGATCAGTGCTTGGGAAATGTTTATCAAAGCACAAGGCGTCAAGCCAGAACTTTCCTGAAACAGCCTAGGATTCAAGTGTGAAACTTTGTCTGCAAGAAGTGGGAGGGGCAAGTGTTTGATAGCCATCTGCCTATGTTATTGACTTTAGCTGTCAGCTGTTCCTTTCTGTTTCATCCTTGTATTATTTTTCAGGTGTATTTTTGCACGCTACCCTTTCACTTTGTTTTACTTTAGGTGTTAGGTTACCTTGTAATCTCTGAGAATAGATTCTGTGCTTCTGCAGGCTTTTAGCTACAGGAATTTTTAAAGATGTTGATTGAGTGCTTTATTAAGGAAACCTGGCTGCCCACACTTGTGCGAGTCTCAAAGTCTGGAGAGAAAATCTGATTCTTTAAAAAATGCAACTTAAATTGCAAAATGATGCTTCTCTCAGGAATGTGTTACTAAAGAATCATAAACTTGACATTGAAGATTACTGAGCCAGGTACTCCAAGTGCATAAGCTGCCTTGCTTTCTCAACCCTGTTGTTTCCTAGAAGGAACTGGAGGTCATGTGTATGCAGGAATTGGTGAAAACAGAGAGGTGTGCATACTGTATTAGTTTTTATTTGCATTAGGAAATTATTCTCCTGGTGCCACAATAAAAAAAAAAAAACCTCATAGATATCTAAGGTGAAGTCATTTTGTTCTGTTTGATGCCTTTGTCAATAATTACATTTTTTTACATTCTAGTTAATTATGGTTACTGTTTTTCGTGCTAAGCATTCCTTAGTTCTCAAATATTCACTGTCAAAGTAAGCCTGGCAGGCAAGTGGTAAACAGGAAAAGCTCATAATGAAGCATTTATATTAAAAACAAAAACAAAAACATTTGCAGTGTGCCCTGGAAATGTCTGGATGTTATTTTTTCTTCTACTCAGAGGGAATTGGTTGAATGCTTCCGGGTGGTAACAACAACTGTATCCTTCAACCTCCGCTTACCACTGTGACTTCCAAAGCCTTCATGATGATCCTACCTGGGCCTCCAGGCAGCCAGTTGGATTCTGTCTTCATTGACAGAGAAGAAAACTAAGAGTCAAATGTTACATAACTGAAACCAACACGAAAATGCGAAGTCCAAGAGCAAGAGTTCAGTACGATATTTTTGGCTTGTGGTCTTCCTTTTTTTTTTTTCTGCAACGATTTTTTTTTTTTTAAATGTAGCCAAGAAAATAGAAATAGCGGCTTCACTGTTGCATCCCCTTCAGAACTAGTTTCTGCTGGGTTTGTAATTTCTAACAGTCTTTATTCCGATAGGACTGGCAGTTTGAACAATTCTTGCTGCGAGTCTGAGGCTGTGCAAAGGGAAGGCTTCTTTGATAGTGCCTTGGTGTGAATTATTTAAGAAGGATAACCTATCTCTGCTTATCACACACATAGCCTGAAACTTGAACCTTGAGTATTTTTCACTGTTAGAACCCTGGAGAGAAGAACTAATATCGGCTTAAACTGGAAGTGATAAGTGAACAACACAGTTTGAACAATGAACAGAATGTTGTTTGAGAGTTACTGTGGGTTTTGCACATCAACTTACTCTTCTCTCTGAATTTCTATGTTGTTGGCAAAGCGGTTTTCTCCTATGCCAAAGCCCTAGTAATAACACAATAGTATGTGAGTTATAAATAGTAAAGGCAGATAAGTAAATACTGTGAAACAGTGAAAGGAAATAAACCAAAGAGTATAATGGAGAAACAAATGTCCTTTTTGCCATAAAAATAGAATACTTCAAGTCCTCTTGCTAAAGTATTTCTGTAAGCATGGTAAAAAATAGAAGAGTAAAGTTCTAAGACCATAAATTCTCCTAATGCCTGACACTCATAGATATTTGGGCTCTTGTTCTATGTAATGTGTTTATGAGTAATCTTTTGTTCTAATGACTGCAGGTAGCTCTTATTGACTACATACATGTAAACATTGTACTTCTATGTACATATGAAGAGATTAGAACAGAAATGAATGATAAATATCTGAATTTCTGTGTTTTAGTGAGCTTTCATAGAGTACGTTCTTTTATTCCTCTTCTTTTCACTGCCTAATCTATGACTTGCTTTTTTCCTAGGTCTTTAAATAAAATTTAATGATCATTTTTCCAGTAGCGATCTCCCTCCTACTGTTAGAGTATGAACATTCAGGGCCTGGTAGTCTCATTTTATATAACCACAAGTTCATGGGCCTGTGCTAAAATACACAGGTCCCTTAAATTTGGCGTTGTTGGTGGCCTGCTGACTGACTTGAAGAATGTTCTGGACTGTTCTGCCTTAAGCTAGGAGCAAGTCAGATGGAAAGAGGTTTCAGCAGGGCTCTGCATTCCTAGTGTGCCTGCATTCCCCTTACCTCTTCTGAGAGCTGCTCTGAGATTTTTAAAAATTTCTATTTACTTCGTAGATTGGTAGCCTGAGAGAGACCGCGATAGAGAAGAAGACAGATAGGGATCTTCCCACCTACTGTTTATTCCCCAGATGCTTTTGTAACAGCAGGGTCTGGGCAAGGCCAAAGCCAAGAGCTGGGAACTCCCTGCAGTTCTCCCACGTGGGTGGTTAGGGACTCGAGAACTTGAGCCATTGTCTGCTGTCTCATGGGTGGGCATTAGTAGGAAACTGGATTGGAAGTGGAGCAGGGACTTGAACCCAGACACTGCAATATGTGATGCAGACATCTCATATGTTGAGGCAAACACCCACCCCTGCTCTCAGATTTTAATATGTCAGAGGATAATATGATAATCGACCTGGATAATTAGCATTTTGGAAGAGTCTTCAACCTAGTTCATAGTTTTGGGACATTTTGCTTCTAAAAATTGTTAGACATGAAACGATATGGAAAATGTGGGATGTGTGTGCCAGGCCCAGATACGTGTGCTAACTCCCCCATTGCTGCCCAAGACTAGGAACCTCAGTACCTATTTCTCCCCATGCTACCCCTCATTGCCTTTCCATCCACATTGGTTTCACAATGACCTGAAGCCTGAGAGCTGATAGAAGCCATAAAAAACAAGGCTGGGATGAATTTCTGGATTGACAAAGGGCAGGGAAATGTTCAAATAGTAGGGATGTTTCTGAGATACACATGGGTGAGTCTGGCCATATTCTACATGTTCCAATTAAATGATAAACCTGCTGCCTCTTCTGGAAGATTGTTTTCCTATTATTGTTTCTCACCAGCAGCTTTTCAAAGACCTCTTGTTTTCTTCTCTGTATAATGATCTGTTGGGATTCTGTTTCATCTCTTTCTATATCATGAGTCGGACAGCATCACAGTAAATAAGAAAGGAGAAGGAAAAGATATGAACTATAAAACTTACATTTGCACTTATTTGTACATGAGTCATATTGGCATAAGCCATGAGCTTTAGAAAATCCGTTGTAATGTTGTGAAGCACTGCTTGACAAAGTAAAAGTCCATTTTGGGGCTGTATCCTTAGATAGTGATGAATATCATATTGCATGGAAGATAAAGATCAAGGCATGTTATAGATGATAACTGAGGCATCACAACATCAAGGCAGTGTCCTAAGTTTCCAGAAAGGAGGAATGGCTTGGAAATTATGTGGGGATAGTCTGTTCCAAGATGAGAAAATAAATTCTGTCTAGAGCTCATAGCTATTTCATGTATATAACTAGGTCCATGCACTAAACCCAGTTACTGAGGCTTTCGCATGGGGTTTCTCTTGATGTTAACTGTGCCTGCATGGTGAAATCTGATAGGATCCCAATCCCAAGTGTCAGACTCTCAGTCTGCTTTGCCCAGCATTCCAGAACTGCATTTCTCACCCCACCCTCTTCTCTGCACACATACCTACCTCCCAGAGAGGGCTGGGCTGGAGCTGTGTGTGGCAAGAACCCACACTGCTTGGGTGCAGTGGATTTCAACACATGCTTCTTAATAGACAGTGGTGATCATAGGCACATGAGTGTTTGGTGATGAGATTCACTTGTCTTTCTGGAAGAAACACAGAATAAAATGTTTGTATTCCCACAGCCTCATGTGAAATGTGAGTGGGAACTTGTTTTATTTAATAGTGCTAGACTATTTTCAGATTTGAAATATTTCCTTATAAAGAACACACTGGGAGAAAACAAAATGCAATTTATAAAAAATTATATTCAAGCAAACTGGTTTATCATTTATAGAGATCTAAAAAACAAAAGAAAAAGTTAAAGCCTTAAAAGTGCTCAGATCTGAAGATGGCAACAGATTTGTCTTCTCCCCAAAAACACTTGTGTGTTGTGTTTTGAGTATCATTCTGTTTACCCCTACCCACATCATTGGCTCCGAGTGCAAGAGAGCATGGTTCATGCAGTGTAGCTGATCCGACCTTGGGTAATGCATTTAATATCAAATCCTTAGGGTATTTCTGGCTATACATGTGCTGGTCTATACCAGTTAAAGCAATGGAAGTTGACTACCAGTTGAAGTAATGAAAGTCCTCACTTTCCAAGAGCTCATAAAAGGGCCACAAGGAGGTGGTAGATGTATATACAGTAAGATTAATAAAGAAAAAATATGTAATATATTGTGAACTTAACATAAATTGGGACTGATGCTGTGACATAGTAGGCTAAGCCTCTGCCTACCGCACCAGCATCACATATGGGCACCAGTTCGTGTCCTGGCTGGTCCTCTTCTGCTCCAGCTCTCTGCTGTGGCCTGGAAAAACCATAGAAGTTGGCCCACGTGCTTGGTCCTCTGCACCTGTGTAGGAGACCCAGCAGAAGCTCCTTGCTCCCGGCTTCAGATTGTCCTAGCGACAGCTGTTGAGGCCATTTGGGACATGAATCAACAGATGGAAGACCTTTCTGTCTCTCCCTCTCTCTCTAACCCTGAAGTAAATAAAGAAAATTTCAATTTGGTGTAAAAAAAAAATTGAAATCCATGCATAGTTTTTTTATAATATGTATTCTCTGTGAACTTCTTGAAGACCTATCTTACATGCCTCTACTCATTTCTCTTGCCAGGTCACAACATACCCCCAGCATTTAGTGGCTTAAAACTAACCTTTCATTAGAACCATAGGTCCACAGGTCAGCTGATCTTGGTTGAACTTGACTGGAGTTCATAGAAGACAGTCAAACCTATACAGATGAACAGATAAAATATCTCTTATGTCTGCAATCAATATGATTAATAGATTTTGAGTTTTTTCTGTGTTGTATTATGTGCTGAATGCTAATCAGTCTTAGCTGTCAGAGCCAGTGGCAATCATACTGGAAAATAACAAATCTGTTAGTATCAAATTTCTTGGCCGGCGCCGTGGCTCAATAGGCTAATCCTCCGCCTTGCGGCGCCGGCACACCGGGTTCTAGTCCCGGTTGGGGCGCCGGATTCTGTCCCGGTTGCCCCTCTTCCAGGCCAGCCCTCTGCTGTGGCCCGGGAGTGCAGTGGAGGATGGCCCAGGTGCTTGGGCCCTGCACCCCATGGGGAGACCAGGAGAAGCACCTGGCTCCTGGCTCCTGCCATCGGACGAGCGCGGTGCGCCGGCCGCAGCGCGCCAACCGCGGCGGCCATTGGAGGGTGAACCAACGGCAAAGGAGGACCTTTCTCTCTGTCTCTCTCTCTCACTGTCCACTCTGCCTGTAAAAAAAAAAAAAAAAAAAAATTTCTTTACACTGAATGCCATTCAAGCTGTTATTTCTTAGGAGTCCAATTTCTGAGTTCTCCAGCTATTGTAACATATACTGTAATAACTCTACAGTGAAATTTTAGCAAAATACCAGTATTTCATATTTAATAAATATTAAATATATTTAATAAATTTCACAAATACACAGGTAGCAGTTTAGTAGCCATATGTATAGGTATTTGTCTATGATTGAAAATTAAGAAAATGCAGATCGAATAAGATTAAGAGTTGATGGGAGCCAGCGCTGTGGCGCAGCGGGTTAAAGCCCTGGCCTGAAGTGCTGGCATCCCATATGGGCGCCAGTTCTAGTCCTGGCTGCTCCACTTCTGATCCAGCTCTCTGCTATGGCCTGGGAAAGCAGTAGAAGATGGTCCAAGTCCTTGGGCCCCTGCACTCATGTGGGAGACCTGGAAGAAGCTCCTGGCTTAGGATTGGCTCAGCTCCAGCTGTTGTGGCCATCTGAGGAGTGAACCAGCAGATGGAAGACCTCACTCTCTGTCTCTACCTCTCTCAGCAACTCTCTTTCAAATATTTAAAATATATTAAAAAAAAGTTTATGAACATACATTAATAGTTGCAGTATTGGAGTATTTGGACCTCTGGTTTGCAGATTCGATTGGCTCCATCTGATTTAAGGAAAGAACTAATTTCAAAACGGTTATGTACTTGCATTTCAGGGGATATTTCTTAAAGAGGAAGGCTACTAAAAGTTATTAGTTAATATCTACTGATTTAAATTTAAGAAATGCAGACTAAATATTTTAAACTGTGGATTCACTTCTACTTTTACTCTATCTCTCTATATATGTATATATGTGTGTGTGTGTGTGTGTGTGTGTGTGTGTGTGTATTGAAGCTGGTAACAAAGACCTACAAAAGAGCACTTCTGAAGGAGGAAAATTATTTGAAAACCATATTCAAGATGTAAAAGTAAATATGCTTGGCCTAGGATCAGGAATGCCAGCTGGCTCATGTGAAAACCAAGCAGGGGTTTGCAGTCACAGCCTTGGTTGGTTTCCTTGGCAGGTTTCTGATAATAAATCCATGAGGAAGTGACTCATCTCGGTTCTTCTGAGAGTCAGATGACATAACAATTTAAGGCCTAAATAGATGCTCGATTTGTTTTTTTGTCCTAATCCTTTTCTTACTGCCCCAAGATCAAGGCCAGTGAAACAGAGCAGTACCGAGAGAGTCAAAACAGTATACATATCTTAATACTCTGTGCTTTTGATGGTTTTTTGAAGGATTTCAGTAAAACGTTATGGACAAATTTAAAGAGAAAAACTATCTCTACATAAAAATGACCTTGAAACGAGGTGAATTCTTACCCATGTGAAATTACAACAAATGGCACAATTGTACATGTATATGCGCGTTCGTAAACTTCCTGGGAAATGTGTATAAAGGAAGAACTATGTGGATTTTAAAATTTTGCACCACAATACTTGTCTTTTAATTCCATTTTTCATGAGCTTTTTGAAGTACCCTTGGATGTATGGTTTCATATATGTCTTTGTGTACGTGAGTGTGTATATGCAGTTAAAATAGAGAACATTCACTCGTTAGAACTAAATGTACATTTAATTGGGTTGTGAACTATTTTTGAGGCTAGTAGTTTGAGGCTCTATTTTTCTTAGAATTCCATTTTATATACATTTATTTCAAAGTTGCCAATGGACATGCTTTCTTGGGCAAGCCTCAAATATATGTTTTAAACCTTGGTTATTAATTTTGTGGGTGTTGGATAACAAAGGTTTCTAGTAGGAGTTCTTTTGGTCTCCTGAGCACCAGCAGCAAAGGCGATTTACCCGGCTTGTTGTAAGATGGTAGGAGCTCATGAACACCCATCCTTTGAGCACAAAGAAAAGCTTGCTAACAACAGGGGCCGCGAATAGCATCAAGGACTTATAACTTGTAATTTGAAGCAAGATCAACAGGGCCCCAGAACAAATGTCAAGTCTCCAGGAGTGAAATATATAAGTTAGTTCTCCATAAGGAACTTTTTGCGCTCTCAACACTCTTGTGTGGTCAGTCAAGTGAGTGGCCAAAAGTTAAGCTCTGGAATCATTGTGCAGTGGATTATGGATGTGAACAGATGTGATATCTCTCCATGTGGGTACAGTGGAGCTGCGAACAGTTTCAGTAATCACATTTCATTTTTCTGTAAGCTTTGGCTGGCTTCTCTATTCTTTCTCATCACAGACGCACATATATACACAGGGTAAAACATTGGAAAATTGCAATTTTCCATTTTAATCTGCTAGATTTAGCCTGGTCACGCCAACAGAATCCTTGATGGAACAGGTCCAACTCTTCTTTCCTGCCTCTGTAACTGTGGCCTTGGATACATCTTGGCTGGATTGCTAGCATCTTTTTCCTTCTTAGAGTTCAGATGAATGGTTTTTACAGATTTCTCTCGCTTCTGCAATTCTGATTTCAAATCCAGTTAGTGCTAAACTGTGCAGTTGCTGGTTCTGCTAAAGATATTCGTATGGCATTTAAAGGAAAACCTTACCAGACAGTCTTTTCCTTTAGATAATGAAAATTTACTGTGCTGAGGGTTAAGGTATTTAATGATTCCCTTGAAAAGGGTTCACTCTGAAATTTTCTGAATTGTGATGGTAGAGGACATTTGTAAATGGAAAATGTAAATGTTTTTACCGTTGAGTTTAAAAGTAATGTGTGGTATAAATGTGGGGTATAATTGAATTATGTGCACGTCCAGGGAAAGTTGCATTTATGTAAGAAACCACGGATGTGCTAGAAATAGTATCACCATCCTGGTCCTGTGCTTTCAAAAGAGACATTAGACAAACATCGCACCCCAAGGAAAAGTAGTAAATACAAGCCTTTGGCTGTATGGGGCCGGCTGTTCAGACCACTGAGAAGTCAGCCCCAGCGCAGAAACCAGATGATCTGCATTAGCCAGAGACCTTCAAGATTACATCAACCCGCAGACGCAGCTAAGCTGTGGAGCTGTGCCCGCTCCTTGCCAAGCAGGACTTCTCAGCCAGCCACACAGAGCGCTCCTTGTTCCCTTCTGCCTTGTAGTTGAGACTGGGGAGGAATGTTGCCAAGCCTGCTCCATAAGGAATTTTGATCTCCTTGATGATAATAAAGAGAGAAACTTTTTTGGAGAATGGAAACACCCAGTTTGAAAGACAGCAAGAGAACTTGTTCATGAAGTGTGCTCTGCACTTCCCTGTAAATTGCAGCCGGGTGTATGAGTATCAAATTAGTCCCGATTAGGTCTGTACGTTTGTATTTGTTTATTTTAACTTTCCCTTAAGCCCTTTTGAAGTCATTCTACTGACTTAGCTAAATTGCACTGGAAAGTCCACTTCATTTTAGTACTGTTAGGTTGTCGCTCGAGAGTACCCGTTTCTGTCAGCAAAAGATTTTTTTTAACCTAGAAACCTTTTATTTAAGGTTACCAAATTTCATGCATTTCATAAATATACAAGATTTGCAGCCTGGTTAGGTGTAATATTTACATTTCCATAGTTGAGAGCGTACTATGAACAGCCTCTTGTTTTTGCAACGACGTGTGAACCCTCCTTTGTCTTAGCAAGTTATTTTGTTCATTGTCACTGAACAGGGTTTTCCCATGGGAAAGCATCTCCGGTTCTGTGATGTCAGTGGGAAGCCATTCAGTGTGCAAAAATTATCTTCATATTCAGTCTTCAGAAATGTGTCAGCCACGAGTGACCAGTTGTGTACCAGGGTTCTAATCTTTTAGGTGTTAGATTTCTGCCAAGTAGCCTTGAGTCACCTTAGAAACTGTTAAGACATAAGTGGAATAAAAACATAGAAGTTATTTAATTGGTTATATTTTCCATCCATTGAGGTATTTATATTTTTCTGCTTTTTGTTTGTTTTTCTTCTTTTTATTATTTAATAAATGTGAATTTACAAAGTGCAACTTTTGTATTGTTGTGGCTTCCACCCCTCAACCTCCCTCCCTCCCGCGGCCCTCCCCTCTCCCACTCCCTCTCCCCTTCTGCCCTTCATCGAGTTTCATTTTCAATTACCTTCATATACAGAAGATCAACTTAGTATATACTAAGCAAGGATTTCAACAGGCTGCCCTCACACAACCGCACAAGGTATAGGGTATTGTTTGACTAGTAGTGTTGTTTTTAAGTTTCATAGTAAAACACATTAAGGACAGAGATCCTAGGTAGGGAGCATGTACCCAGTGACTCCCATTGTTGATTTAACAATTGGCACTCTTATTTATGGCGTCAGAAATCACCATCAGCTGTCTAGGCTTTGGAAGCCCCTTGAGTTCACCAACTCTGCACTTGTTTAGTCAAGGCTGTATCACAGTGGAGGTTCCTTCCTCCCTTCGGAGAAAGGCGCCTCCCTCCTTGATGGTCTGTTCCTTCTGCTGGGGTCTTGTTCACCAGGATCTTTCATTTAGATTGTTTTTGCCACCGTGTTGTGGCTTTCCATGCCTGTGAGACTCTCAGGGGCCTTTTAGCCAGATCCGAATGCCCCAAGGGTTGATTCTGAGGCAGGAGTGCTGTTTTGGGTGTTTGCCATTCTGTGAGTCTCCCTGGCAGGATCATTCTCTCCCTTTTACTTCTATCCTTCATTATTTGCTTACACTGGTCTTGTTTGTAAAATCTCTTCGACACTTTTTCTATCTTTTTTGATCGGTTGTGTATTTATACTTATCACTTTACCAAGTGCGCTGACATTGGTACATGTCTCCTTGATAAGATTGAGTTGAAATCCCCTGGCACATTTCTAGTTCCACCATTGGAGGTAAGTCCGAGTGAGCCTGTGCCAACCTGTGTATCTCCTCCCTCTCTTGTTCCTACTCCTATGTTTAACAGAGATCACTTTTCTGTTAATTTTTAAACTCCTAAGAATGATTGTGTATTTTGCATTGTGTATATTTTGCTTCTTTTAAGAGAAATGTTTAAAAAATTTGGGATAATTATCTTTAGAATGACTTTGAAGGGGCATGCTTTTAAACAATACTTATTTATTTATTTGAAAGGCAGAGTTAGAGAGAGAGGGAGAGACACAGAGATCTCACTCTCCTAATGGCTGCAATGGCCAGGCTGGGCCAGGAGCCAGGAGCTTCTTCTAGGTCTCCCGTGTAGGTATGACCCAATCACTTGGATCCTTGTCTGCTGCTTTACCAGGCCATTAGCAGGAGCTGGATCCGAAGTAGAGCAGTTAGGACTCCACTATTAGGGCCCCATGGGATGCCAGCGTTGCAGGTGACGGCTTAACCCACTGCCCTGTAACACTGGGCCCAACAGCGTGCATTTTCGCTGGCAGCAGAAAGGACTCAAACATTTCAATTTTAGGACTGTTCATATAAACGGGTCCTGACTATGACCCTGTATGAGCTTAAGCCATTTAATAGAGGCTTCCTTCAGGAAAGGGATTTGAACCAACCTGGTGAACTGTTGGACCACAGGTATTATTTTCTGTGTGGCCACATTGCCTGGTGTTGATGGTTTCATTCTGGCTAAATGCCAGGGATCACTGGCTGCTCCTAGCAACCAGGCTTTATTTTCTAAATGGGTTATTTGATGCAGGTAAAGATGTTGTGTGTTGTTTATCTTGTTTTAATTAACTCAGGATGGATGTGTTACTTAACAGGTAGAATTCTTTGCAGGTGGGCCTTGGTAAGAATTTTGTGTCTCCAAACTAATTGCTTAGATTTTTCATGTACACATCTGATGTGGGTTTGGAAAACAATTTTCCCTGAGAAGCATGGTAACCTCATCGTATAGAAAATTCAAAAGGAACTGAAGCACTTATTTTCTAGCCTAAAATCTCATTGTTAAAATGCAGAGATTGGGCCAGCACTGTGGTATAGGGGGTTAAGCTGCCGCCTGCAGCACTGTCATCTCATATTGGCACCAGTTCGATTCCCAGCTGCTCTACTTCCAATCCAGCTCCCTGATGATTCGCCAGGGAAAGCAGCAGAGGAAGGCCCAAGTGCTTGGGCCCCTTCCACCAATGTGGGAGTTGGCTCCTGGCTTCAATTTGGCCCAGCCTTGGCTGTTGTAGCCATTTGGAGAGTGGATCAGTGGATGGAAGATCTCTTGTTTCTCTCACTGTGACTCTGCCTTTCAAATTAAAAAAAAAAATCTTTAAAATGAAGGAATTATAAAGCAATTTGAGGGACATAATCATTTTTCCCCAGAAATCTTTTATTTAAGGAATACAAACTTCATACATTTCATAATTACAACTTTAGGAATATGTAATGATTCTTCCCACCATTCCAACTCTCCCACCCACTTTCCCACCCCTCTTCCTCCTCTCTCTCCTATTCCCCCTGTTATTTTTTTTTAACTAAGATTTATTTTCAGTTAACTTTATACATATATGATTAACTGTTCCTCAACAGTTGAGACAAGGGCTGTTCAAAGTCATTGCTTCCCAGAGTGTTAATTTTACTTCTACAGGTTGCCTTTTAGGTGTTCTCTTAGTTATCACATGTTAGGGAGAACATATGGTATTTGCCCCTTTGAGACTGGCTTATTTCAGTAAGTATGATGTTTTCCTGATTGATCCATTTTGTTGTTAATGACCAGATTTCACTTTTTTTTTTTACCCCTGTGTAGTATTCCATAGTGTACATGTCCCATAATTTCTTTATCCCATCTTAAGTTGACCTGCATTTGGGCTGATTCCATCCATGCCTTAACTGTGGTAAATTGAGCTGCAATAAACAGGAGAGTACAGATAACTCTTTCATATGCTGATTTCATTTCCTTTGGGTAAATTCCCAGGAGTGGGATGGCTGGATCATATGCTAGATCTATATTCAAATTTCTGAGGTATCTCTATACTGTCTTCTACAGTGGCTTTACCAGCTTACATTCCCACCAACAGTGGATAAGGGTGCCTTTTCCACTACATCATCACTAACATTTGTTTGTTGATTTCTATATAAAAGCCATTCTAATGGGAATGAAGTGAAACCTGGTTGTTGTTTTGATTTGCATTTTCCTGATGACTAGTGATCCTGAGCATCTTTTCATGTGTCTGTTGGCTATTTGGGTTTCTTCTTTTGAAAAATACCTGTTTAAGTCCTTTGTCCATTTCTTTACTGGGTTGCTTTGTTGAGTTTCTTGATCTATTTATATATTTTGATTATTAATCCTTAATCAGTTGTATAGTTTGCAAATAATTTCTCCCATTCTGTTGGTTGCCTCTTCACTTTGTTGAGTGTTTGTTTTAAAGTACAGAAGCTTCTCAATTTGCTGTAATCCCATTTGTCAAATTTGGCTTTGATTATCTGTGCCTCTGGGGTCTTTTCCAAGAATTCTTTGCCTATGCCAATGTCCTGCAGGATTTCCCCAATGTTCTCTAATAATTTGATGGTATCAGGCCACAGATTTAGGCCTTGAATCCATTTTGAGTGGATTTTTGTGTAAGGTGTACATAATCATTTTATTTGAAGACATGTGAAAAAATTAGTCATTTAGTAGCCAGCACACCACACATATGCAAACTGATGGTCTTTGAATAACTACAAAGCCGAAGAGAGGAAAGGAAGACAAAATAAGGGAAGAAATAAAGTGAAAAATGAAGAGGCATTAACTTGTTACACTTACCTGATGGAGTGACCAGTTGTCCCATTTTGCTAAACACTATCTTGGTTTTATCAGTAAAAGTCTCAGTCTTGGATGGGCTCTTTTGATTAGTTATCCTATTGTCAGGGCAAGGAATTTGCCTAATTTAATGCTATGTCCTGAAACTACATCTGTGCCCAGTGCTGTCAAGTTGGAGTTGTGCTTCTGCAGTTAGGAACTGGAAGGGTAAGATCAGTAAGGAAAGAAGAGAATGTATGATGCTGTGAAGTTGGAGGATTATGGTAACAAGAGTAGTAAGAGAACTACCATAAATTATTGTAATAGCAGTCAAGGGAGACTTCCAAAGAATTCCTGTGTGCCAAAAAACCCGAAAAGTGACAGATACTGAAGAAAAAGCCTTTTTGGTTTCTCAGATAAGAAGTGTAGCATATAACCCTTGAGAAAGTCTGAGTTGAGTGATAAGAATGTAAACCATTACAGAAGCAGTTGGGAAAGTGCTGAGTGTTTATTGTTTGCTCTCCTCGCTAGAGGAAGGCTATTTGTGCGTGTGATGAGCTGCAGAAAAGGGGTGGTGTCTTAGGTATTTTGGGTTGTGTAACAGATTTCTCATATTTTAGACAACATTTGGGGCAGGCATTTGACACAGTGGTTAAGAAGCATTGGGGCCTTGCAACCCACACGAAGTTCAAATCCCAGCTCTGTTTCAATTTTCCGCTTCCTGCTTGGGTGCATCCTGGCAAAACGCAGGCGATGGCTCAAGTAACTAGGACCTGCTTCAAGTGGGAGATGTGGGTTGAGTTCCCAGCTCCTGGCTTTGTCCTCACCCAACCATGACTGTTGTGGGCATTAGGAGGAATGAACCCGTGAATGGGAGATCTGTCTGACTCATTCATTCATTTTCTCTCTCCCTGTTTCTCTCTCTCTCTCTCTCTCTCTCTCTCTCTCTCTCTCTCTCTCTCTCTCTCTGCCTTTCAAGTAAATAAAAAAAATTAACAAATTTTAAAACTTGGAAAACAGCAGTTTTCATCTCACAGTTTCTACGGGTCTGGAGTTTGGGAGTGTCCTTGGAGTGGTTCTGGCTCGAGGTCTCTCTTGATGTTGTAGAAATGGTGTCAGCCAGGGCTGTGGTCACTTGAAGGCTTGACTGAGACTAGTCTGCTTCCTCACACCACACCGCTGTTGACAGTGGACTTTAGTGCCACTCTGTGGGGCTGCTTGGGTATCCTCACCCCACAGCGGGTGGAAGGGATCCCAGAAAGCAATGAAGAACCTTGATCCCCCTTTGTGACCTTGCTCTGGAAGTCATACATCATCACTTCTGCTCTTCTCTGTTTCCTGCACAGAAAACTAGGATACCTTGTAGGAGAGCGTGCCCAGGGTGGTGAATACAGGAGGTGAGGTTCTCGGGAGTCTTCACTGCCACAGGGAAAGAGATTGTCAATGAGGTGTTCCTTGGATGGAGGGAGGGGAATCTAGGGCATTGGTGTTGATGAAGAGTTAGAACGATGTCCTTGGACACTGCAGTGAACTGGTAGAGAAACAGGTGCAGAGAAAATCCGAAGTCAAGAGGACAAGATTTATTCAACAGAATATTTACCATCTATGGTACAGGTTCATTAGATTTTGAGTTAGGGACATGGTACCAAGACACAGCTAAGACTAGAACTCTTTGTGACAGGAATAAGTTTGAAGTTTGATAAAATACCTTGGGGAATAAAGCACCTTGGGGGAATAGATTGGCAGTTCCAGCAGTAGATTGTGAGTTTACCAAGTCAAGGCCCTGGGTGGCACCTAACACAGGGCCTTACTCACAGATACCAGTTTCATATTTGTCTTGTCTTTAACTTTCTTGAGTTCTTGCTACTTATTTCAATAAGGTTGTCAAACTTTTCTGATTAAGACCAAGGCATTGACTTTACTCTTAAATTCTCAGGGAAATGATGAAATTAAAATTGTATAGCATTCTGCTCAGGCTGCCTCTTTGCATCTGGTGGGGGAATGGGACTATCAGTTTCTTCGAAGTTGTAGGGAGTGGCATGGGGCTCACATGTACAAATACAGGGATTCCCATTAATCCTTTGTCCCCAGGTGCCGTTGGAAGTGAATGATTAACATTTAACAATGGAGAGACAGAATTTTGTTAAATTCAGAAGGAAACTAACTGTGGAACAAGATTTTATAGGTTTATTTTTTTTAAAAAGAATTATTTATTATTTGAATGGCAGAGTTAGAGAGAGAGAGGTCTTCCATCCACTGGTTCACTCCCCAAATGGTCCCAATGGCTGGAGCTGGGTCGATCCGAAGCTAGGAGCCAGAAGCTTCTTCCTGGTCTCCCACATGGGGCAGGGACCCAAGCACTTGGGTCATATACTGCTGTTTTCCCAAGCCTTAGCAGAGAGCTAGATTGGAAGTGGAGCAGCCGGGATTTGAACTGGCGCCCATATGGGATGTCGGCACCGCAGGTGGCAGCTTTACCCACTACGCCATAGTGCTGGCCTTGGTTTTATAGGTTTTGCTAGCAGCTTTTGCATTCATGACTGCATTCAGTGCAAGGACTGTTTGTTTAAAGGACATAAATTGTCATTAGAAAATGGACAAAATACATGTGAAGATGCCTTGACAGGGCAGATGTTTGATCTGTTTTGTATTATTATGGCAAGAAATGCCAGCAAACAATTGCATTTCTTAAACTGAAATCTTTCAGTGCAGTTTGCATGTTGTTTGTGTTTTTCCTCTGGGGAACCATTTTTGGAACAATACAAGTAACTATGAAATCACCCAGTTCTTGACTGTGTGAATGGCTTCTGTTGGAAGTTTATTCTTCTTAGCATGAATGTCTCACATTTCCACAGCAATGGAATTCAGCTGGGGGTGGGGGTGGGGGTTACACTTAATGTGTCTTTTGATTCCTTGGCATCAAATAACACTTTTATTCCTGTAGATTTATTTTTTATCTCTCGCTGAATTTTTTTCTCTTCTTGAGATACTAGAACCTGTTAAACAAGGTACAGATATTTAGAACTTTCATTTCCCCTTCTAAAAATATTTACATAAAGACAATACTTATGCACAGAAGGGGTTAAATACAGAAGGCACCCTTTTTTAAGATTTATTTATTTATTTGAAAGAGTTACACAGAGAAGGAGAGGCAGAGAGAGAGAGAGAGAGGGAGAGAGAGGGAGAGAGAGGGAGAGAGAGGGGTCTCCCATCTGCTGATTCACTTTCCAATTGGCCACACTGGTCGGAGCTGTGCTGATCTGAAACCAGGAGCTTCCTTCAGGTCTCCCATGCAGTGCAGAGGCCCAAGGACTTGGGCCATCTTCTACTGCTTTCCCAGGCCATAGCAGAGAGCTGGATTGGAAGTAGAGCAGCTGGATCTCGAACTGGTGTCCATATGGAATGCCCACACTGCAGGTGGCGGCTTTACCTGCTACACTTCAGCACTGGCCCCAAAAAGGCACTCTTTCAAAGGTACTCCCTTGAAGTGGTGTATTGCCTGCAAACATTAGCTAAGACCCATTGCAAGTAGGTGTCATTCTGGACTCTGAATGCGACTTTGTGGCTGGTTGGGAATATGGGACACCAGCACCCTTGATATACATTTAAGAGCTGAGACAGTGGTAACCAGAGAATGTTCTAGGGAAAAACCAGGTAGGATGGTCAACATATTCAGCTTTGTTTCAGGATGGTGAATTATACAGTGAATTTTTCTGTATAGAAATCATAATGCAGTCACTTGCTAACTAATAATACGCCCTGTTCTTGGTGCTGAGAGGTGGCACAGGATGTCACTCCCAGGCCTGACCATCAGGAGGGGATGGGCATTGTGCTTTGTGTGAGTCAATGGGTGGTTGATATGAGAATGTGGTTTGCTCCACAGTGATTGTATTTATTTCAGAAAAACATTTTATTTCACTGTCAGAGCCTTCCTATAAGCGCTGCAAAAATTTTCTGTGGGGGAAAATGTGTATTTTTCAGTGAATAAACTCTTTACAATATTGTTTGTTTCTTCTTATATTTCCATAGAAAAGAATGCCCTGTTGCATGGGTAGTTGGACATTTCAGTAGCTTATAGAATACTTGATCCCAAGGAATGTGAACGTGGGGCTAATTCATACTTAACAATTAGCAAAAGACTTGTTTTTTATATTGTTGCCCTGTTTCCTGTTCTTCCACCTAACCTCTACCGTGGAGATTCTGTAACTAACCCAAATCTGTATTTGTTTCAGGTGCCCACTGATGGCAATGCTGGCCTCCTGGCAGAACCCCAGATCGCCATGTACTGTGGTAAACTGAACATGCACATGAATGTGCAGAGTGGGAAGTGGGAGCCGGACCCGTCAGGCACCAAAACCTGCATCGGCACCAAGGAGGGCATCCTGCAGTACTGCCAAGAAGTAAGTCCTCTCAGTTTGTGGCCAGTGGCTTGTGGTGTCGGGATGGCACTCAGAGAGTGCGGGTATGGGAGCATTTCTGATTTCAGACTTTCGGATTATGGATGGTCAGCCAGCATTTATTTTCTTTCTTTTCTACAAAAGGCACCTTACCATAAGCAACATTTTGAACTTGGCTGATTTGGTTTAACTTTCTGGAAATCATGTCCACTTCATTTGTAGAGATCTTCATGCATTGTGTAATTTTTCCTATTGTCGTCCCCGTTATCCTGTAGGGCATTCCTATCTAATTAATTCATTTAACAATTACTGGAGTCCCAGACATTTTATCCCACATCTCCTGACAGCTGCCTGATCTGGGACATATGGCTGTTGTGTTTTAAGGATGTTTAAGGGAATTAGTCTCTTCCTTCTTGACAAAGCAAAATTCCTCACGGTGTAAACACCAAAGCAGAGTTCCTCACCGATTAAACACCAGGAGCCTGGTAACATTTTTTATCTTTTTTTTTCTTTAAAGATTTACTTATTTGATTTGAAAGGCAAAGAGAGAGAGAGAGACAGACAGACAGACTCTTTTCCATTTATTGGTTTATTCCCTAAAGCCAGGATCCCAGAACTCCATCCAAGTCTCACAAGTGGGTAGAAATGACCCAAGTACTTGGCCATCATCTTCTGCCTTCCCAGGCACATTAGCAGGAAGCTGGATAAGAAGTAGAGTAGCTGGGAATCAGAACAGCACTGTGATACTGGATGGGTGCATAACAGTGGAGGCTTTACCTACTGTACCACAAAGGCAGCCCTCCCCATTTCTCTTTTCTGCACATACAGATTATACATTCTGAGTGTTAAAAATTGCTGATTTATTTGCAAGGCAGATAGACAGATTTCCTATTCTGTGGTTAATTCCCCAAATGCTTGCAACTTCCAGAGCTGAGCCTGGCTAAAGCCAGAAGCCAGAATTCAATCTGTGTCTGCTTCAAGGGTGGCAGAGATCCGAGTACTTGAGCCATCACCTGCTGTCTTCCAGGGTGTTCATTAGTGGGAAGTTAGACTGGGGAATGGAGCCAGGACTCAAACCCAGGCACACTCCAATATGGGATGTGGGCATCCCAGGCACCGTCTTAACTGTTGTGCCCAATACCTGACCCCAGAATTTTTTTAGGCTAGACTTTAAATTGAATTATTGATATTTGTGTAATTAAAATTACTATTACTAAAATGTTTAATTTTTTAGAGTGTTCTATTTATAAAAAGCAGTCTTTCTTTTTAAAAAAGGTTTTATTTATTTATTTGAAAGTCAGAGCTAGAGAGAGAGAGAGGGAGAGACAGACAGATCCTCCATCTGCCAGTTCCATCCCCAGATGGCTGCAACAGCCAGGGCTGCACCCAGCTGAAGCCAGGAGCTTATTCTGGGGTGCCACATGGGTGGCAGGGGCTCAAGGATTTGGACCATCTGCCTCTGCATTTCCTAGACCATTAGCAGGGAGCTGGAACAGAAATGGAGCAGCTGGGACTGGAATCAGCACCCATATGGAATGCCAGCATAGCGGGTGGCAGTTTTACCTGCTGTGCCACAACACCATCCCCAAAGAGCAATCTTTAATTATTTACTCATGTTCTGAGAAACAGAAAAGCATATATCAAGGGACTTTTTGACCGTCATATTTAAGTGGACTTTCCTAATATTTAAGTTCTTATATGTATATTTTTAGAAAATATTTTGTCCATATGTTTATTAAGTAGGGATTGATAATAAACTTTTGCCCATACATTTAGGAAGTATGTATTTTAGAAATAATGTTCACATTCTGCCGAGTTCCTCTAGTTCAGTTTTATAGGTAAGTTATGAATTTGGCAAAGTGCACATGTCTGTGTGTTTGGTATCATTTCAGGTTTTCTGCATATGCATGCAGGTTATGCATTCTGGTGCTTATTGGATTTTAATTCTAGAATTCAAATACAATGATATTGCTCTTTGGCTATTTTGGGGTGAATGCGTGTGTGTATATATGATTTCCTCCTATAGTTTCCCTTATGCATACCAGATGTTTTTATACTGTATGGAAGCCCAACAGAATTACTCTGCTAGACCCTGGGAGCATCTGTTATTTCCTGCTGCGTTTAGATATTCCACTGATTCTTGGGGAGCTTTGCTGCTTGTTTTATTCTGTTGTTTGTCCCAGGGTTAAGCACAGGGCAGTTCTTCCCAGCCCCAGACTGTGCCAGGTTGCAGGTGGCTGGGGATTCTGGTGTCGTCCTCTCTGTCTCTGCTTATGATCCGCAGAGGTGCTTCTAGGGTGGTGCACACCAATTCTTAAACAAATGGGAGCCAAGACTGTAGCATTGCATTTCCAAATGTCACTCTCTTACTATGTCACTGTGTACCAAGCTTCTCAGTTCCCTCAGGGCTTCTTTGCTAGAGCCTCAATCCATGGGCCACATGTGGCTGTAGAGCACGTGAAATGTGGCTGGTCCACATGGATGTGTGTCGTAGCTGTAAGATAAATGCCATATTTCAGAGATCAATAAGCATATATGCACGAGATTACGTCCAGGGACTGACTCCACACAGAAGGTCCAGGGAAGGACTTGGCGTAAGGCCCTGAGTCCAAGAGCTGTCAAGGACGTAATTACCTCTGTAGCAGCCGACCTCCATCTGTTGGTGGTGCAAGACGAGGTGGCCGGGCCCTGACTGATAAATCCCCTAGAGACAGACCCTACTAGTAAGCATGAAGGCCTTGCTCTTTGCTTGCTTCCTTAATCTGCTGGCTATGTGGTTTTGCGCTATAATAGGCATACTGAGAACTAAAGCTTTTGGCAGTCTAAGAGTTGTCCCTGTCCTGTGTTTTCCAGAGAAGAGTCTCCCAGGTCCCCCCACATAAAATATCAATAATTTTATATGGATTTCATATTGAAATAGTGCCATTTTATAGTATTATTAAATACATTGTAATTATGCTATTACATTTTAATTCTGTGTGATTAACATTGACTTCACCTGTTTCTTTTTACTTTTTCACATTGCTGCTAGGAAGGGTAAAGTTACATAGGCAGCGGCCTCATAGCTCCATAGAACAGTGTGGTGTTCCCTGATATCTATGCCACCCGTGTCTCTGGATTATGTACAGACTTAGATAGCATGACGTGGCAAGTGAGAGAGGGAAGTAGAATTGATGAATATCCCTTGATCTGCCCACAGGACTTACTGGTGATTGAGAGTCCAGAGGGAAGTCTTGTTTTCAGCCTTTTAAAAATGTTTTGCACTAAAAATATTTTAGATATTATAATTTAATATTATTTTGCATATTAAGGTAGTTTACTTACAAGTTTTTAATTTGTTGTTGTTTTTTACTTGAAAGGCAGAGAGAGAAAGAGAACATGAGACGAAGAGAGCTTTCCCGTCCTCTGGTGCACTCCCCGAAGGCTCACCGTAGCCAGGGCTCAGCCAGGCTGAAGCCAGAGTGCTGAATGAAGTCAGGAATGCACTCCAGGCCTCTCATGAGGGTGGCAGGTGACCCAAAGACTTGAGCCATCACGTGCTCATCCCTAGGATGAGCTGTAGCAGGAGGCTGATATCAGGAGTGAAACAGGACCCTGATATGGGACACAAGTGTCCCTAAGTGGTGTCTTGACCACTGCACCAAATACCCCCCCCCCAAATATTTTAATATAAAATGGTCATGTGAATACCTTTCTGGTGCCCAGTGTTTCTCTCTTCCTTCCTCAGAGATAAATCTGTGGGTCCCAAGGGTGTGTTAATGAGTGGGACAACAGGATCTCTTCTTAAAAGGGAACTGAAGATGGAGGAAAGGCTTGTAAAATATAGTAATTTTCACAATAAAAAATTGATGATGGCTATGACACTAATGCCAGCTGACCTTTGTGGTGCATAACAGAGAAGTGCTTGTGGTGATTTTACCCACTCCCTGTCACCTCTGGGGAAGAACTTTGGGGAAGATCCCTGAGGAATTGAGACATTTAAGTAGAGCAAAGCGAATGAATACTGTACAGGGAGAAGAGCAGTGGCCAGGGAGATAGGAGAGCTGGGGGGTGTTGTGTGCTGCCAGTCAGGCCGGGTTAACTTCTAACTAACAAGGGTAGAGATGAGAACGCAAGTGTGATGCAGACTCAAGGTGTGTTTGGCAAGGTAAAATCATGTCTCTTGCAAAATGATGTGATCTCCCCATGTCGGAGATTTGACTGGCTTCACTTATTGATGAAATAATCTGTAAAATGTTAAATCTGATCCAGTTTGACTTAGATTTAAATTCTTTTCCCAGCACACTGCAATTGCATGACTAGGAACAGGAATTATCAGGAATAATGCCAACTGTTTTCACGGGGCAGGCATCCCTGGAATCACCATCAGGTGTCTACCACGTCTCTCCGTGCAGAGTTGTAAAAGTAGCCTGAGTAAAACATGCCTTTTAGAATCAGATAATCCCCGACACCTGCCTTTCACTGCTAGGAGATGCAGAAATCTGTTTGGCCTATGTCTAAGTCTTGGAAATTTTTAGGTGACAACATTGTTTGGATTTAGAGCAATCTGAGTGGAATAGCATGGGGAGAAGTAAAATGGCAATAGGTTGTGGAAAGAATGACATGAATGGGTGGTGAAGACAGTGTGGACTCTGAGGAGAGACCTAGAGGCCAAGAGCTTGGGGGCAAATGAAGGCAAAGGGAAAGGCTTTGGGTGAGAGTTTGTGTTTTTTGCTCTTTGCTTTTAGTTTTTTAATTGGAACAGCATAAGCTAAACTGGCCAGGGAAGATATCCATAAGAGTGAGGCTTAATATCAGGGGACTTCTATAAGACTTATCAATAAGTGAGATCCAGTGGAGCAGTGTTGTAGTGAGTCCTAGAAAGGAGTGAGACGTCTCCTTTTCTGAAGCGGTCCCAACCTGACATCCACCCTGGGCCCCATCACTATATTCACATGGACTCAGCAGCTGGGCGAGCTTACCTTGGCTGTGGGAATGTGTGGTCTGTTTGACAGCCCAGGGAACAGAGGCTATAATCAGAGAAGGAATGGCTTTTGGCATGGGGCAAAGTGGAGCAAGGACTACAGTGCTGCACAGCAGGTGTGGAGTGGAAAAGGGTTACAGGTTCGGGAAGGGAGTGGTGGCTGGGAGAATTCACAGGGCATCAAGACCTTAGCTGGCTTTGGGGAGAATGTGTGCATGAGTGAAAAGAGATTCCTTAAATCTATAAACAAAGATATTTTCTATCCAGTGTTGTATATTGAACTATCTAGAATTAATCCTTATTGATATTTCAATTTCCCAGATTTCCTTATTGATATTCCAATTTTCCAAATTTCCACTACTTTCTACATTGTGGCTATTCCTGATAGCTTTCTTTAAAACCAGAAATAATGAGTAGTTTTTCTTTTGACTTGAACTTAGGTGTATGTTGATAGAAAGTGTTTGTTTTGCTATGCTGTTTTTAGCTCTGTGTTTATGTTCACTAGCATCAGTTGATTCATTGCTAAGAACAAAAAGGAAAAAGACAACTCTTATTTTTCTATCTTCTCTTCTCCTGGATTTTTAAATTACATTATATTTTCAAAGTTTTACAGTCTTACTGTCTTCTATGGCCATGAGTCCCCTAGTAGTAGGTCCTGTCTTTATCTGGGTTCACTGTTGATAGCCAGTGCTTTCATGAAAACAACTCAATTCCTGTAACTACATGGTTTCTCTTTTTGTTGGATGGCTTTCATGTTCATTAGGCATTTCCAGGAGTTGTTAGGGAACAGCAGCTTCATTGGGTGTAGAATTTTAGGTTGCCAGTCAGTGTTTTGCTCAGCACTGTGAAGATGATTATCTACCTTATTATGATTCCTAGCATTGAGCAAAATCATTTCTTTTTTTAAAAAAATACACAGAAACCATAACTTTTAATTACCATTAACAGGGTTACTCATTTAATGATTTTTTTTTTCCCTGTGTGATTTTTCCCTTTTCTTTATTTGCTCCTGTTGCCCTACTCATGATCAAAACACGGGTGTTTAGAGACAGGTGGCTGAGTCTGAGAGGCAGCTTTTGGTGTCTGAGGTCACCAGACAGGGCAAAAACAATCCCCCTTACGCCTGTGTCTGTGACCTGACTTTGACCTTTCACTAACTAGTTGAACTCATTTGTTAAATTAATTTTTTCTAAGGATTGCTTTGCATTGTATGTGCTCAGCTTAGGGTAAAGTGTTAAATTTTGATAGTAAACTCTCTAGTCTGCATTTGTATA
Organism: Sylvilagus floridanus; assembly: GCA_949820135.1. Taxonomy (NCBI): domain Eukaryota; kingdom Metazoa; phylum Chordata; class Mammalia; order Lagomorpha; family Leporidae; genus Sylvilagus; species Sylvilagus floridanus. The sequence continues at coordinate 19,535,308 of OX463244.1, forward strand.
GTCTCATATTACAGAGAGAGAGAAAGAGAGAGAGAGAAGAGAGAGATCCTTAATCTGCTGGTTCACTCCCCAAATGGCTGCAAGGGCATTTGCATTCTCTGCCACTGAATGTTTTTGTTTGTTTGTTTGTTTGTTTGTTTTTTTGCTGTTACTTTTGCCCTCCTGATTTCTTCAGTCCTATCTTTGGTCTAGAGCAAGATTTAGGAGGAAAAGTGAAAATTGATCCTTTTATGTTTTTTCCTTGTTACAAGCCTGTTGAGAAGTTCCGTGGCGAAGATAGGTTAAATTTATGGTTTAAATTGAGTTTTTGCCTAACCTTATGTACATTATCCGAAGTCCTTCCATTTTTTTGGTGCCTGTACATGCCCTCCTCTTTCCCAATCATAATAGTTTTACATTTGCTCAATCATCATTCAGTCTTGCTCTTCCACCCATCTCCCAAAATTATGTCTATACAAATTTTTTTATGCCTTTGGTCATTTTGTTTTATTTTCTTTCTGATAAGACTTCTCTGTGAGTGTGACTTCTAGTGAGAGCTACCTCCTGTCATTTGCTTCTCAAGAAATGTGATCAGATAAGTGGGCTGACCTGGGTAGGGGTCAGTGTGTCTGATGGGGCTGTGCAGATCCTGAGATCATTGCTTTGAAAAGGAGGGGAAAGATGAAAATTGTGCATGGAAAGCAACCCGGAGGGAGGAGGAGGGTGCTGAGCAGGGCTCTACTGGCCAAGCTTCACACTCTTCCAGGAGGGCACACACAGGAGTGGGAGTCTTGGGCTGGCTGCATTTCTGCTCTGTTATGAGACTTTCCTTTATGACACCAGTGTAGAAAAGAGAGCATTGCCACCTCCACAGCCTGAGACCTTAGCACTCAGCAGCTGCTGGCTGAGCGGGGTGCTCTTCGGGAGAAGGTTCTGGGCTCGGATGGGATATCCTAGACACACAGGCATGGGGTGGCCCAGTGCTGCGTTTGGGGAGGATGAGTAGGAAGGACAGTGACAGCCATGCTGCTGCTATGCAGAGGCAACCCCGCTTTTCAGTGTGGGGAGACTGAGGTTCAAGGAGTTTTGGGAACTTGCCCAAGGTCATTCACAGTGAGCCCACTTTTGTGGGGAAGAGAGGCAGTTCACAATCTGGGAAGCTCGAGGTCACCCTGCTGGGGAGAGAGAACAGGCAGGAAGGACCTGAGTGCTCAGGGCTGCCTGGAGGGGACTTGGCTCTTCTGAAGATGTCTGAGGGGTAGGCCTCTGGGGAGGGTTTGCCTGGCATTGGGTGCAGTGCGGGAGAGGGGGAGGGGCAGGCATTCTGTAAGAACAGCACTTCTGGCTAGGTGGCACGTGCCTCAAAGTCTCAGCCTGAAAAGAGGAGAGAGCTGTTTCGAAGCCAGGCAAGGCAGGCTCCCCCAGTACCTACAATTCTCTCTGAGTGCCTCACCCCCTCAGCAGCCCCTGGCTGTGAGGAGCAGCACAGAATGTATGATGAGGCACGAGCAGGAGCAGAGAGACCTCCAGCTTCCTTTTCTGGACACAGGAATGCAGCGGGGGAGTGAGACCCAGTGCCAGCAGGGCCAGGCAGCCAACTGCTCTGCAGCCTGATCACCAGATACGTTTCACACTGTGTGTCCTCGAGACCTCGTACCATGGGGAAGGGTGCAGAAGGAAGCCAGGGTTAAAGCATGACACACTTGCCTTCTTTCGCATCTTTCTTTTTGCTTTATATGGGCAACATTGGTAGGTTTCTTTGTTTTGTTTTAATTTCTTCATCAAGTATTTTTTTTAGCTTTCATAGTTTGTCCTTTATTTTGGAGTAGGCATGTTGCTACCATTTGATTTCCTCAATAATTACTTTTTTTTGCTTTTGTTTTTTAAAATATTTTAAAAATTTTTTAAGGAATACAAATTTCATAAGTACAACTTTAGTTATTCTTCCCACCATACCTGCCCCCCCACCCACAGTCCCACCCCACCTCTCCTCCCTCTCCCCTTCCCAGTCCCATTCTCCATTAAGATTCGTTTTTGGGCCAGTGCCATGGCTCACTTGGTTAATCCTCCACCTGCAGCGCCAGAATCCCATATGGGCGCTGATTCTAGTACCGGTTGCTCCTTTTTCAGTCCAGCTCTCTGCTGTGGCCCAGAAAGGCAGTGGAGGATGGCCCCAGTGCTTGGGCCCCTGCACCTACATAGGAGACTACGAGGAAGCACCTGGCTCCTGGCTTCGCGGATCTGTAGTTCCAGCTGTAGTGGCTATTTAGGGGGTGAACCAATGGAAGGAAGACCTTTCTGTCTCTGTCTCTCGCTAACTCTATCTGTCAAATGAAAAAAAAAAAGGATTCATTTTCAATTAACTTTGTACATAAAAAAAAACTCTATACTAAGTAAAGATTTCAACAATTTGCACATACACACACACACAAACTATTTGAGAACAAGTATTACAATTAACTCTCAATACAACTCATTGAGTACAGAGATCCTGCATGAGGAGTTCGTGCACTGTGACTCCTGTTGTTAACAATTAACACTCTTATATATGATGTCACTGACCACCAGAAACACCTGATATGAGCTGCCTAGGCTATTGTAGACTTTTGAGTCCACAAATTCTATCAGTATTTGGATAAGGCCATAAGCAAAGTGGAAGTTCTTTCTTCCCATGAGAGAAAAGTACATCCTTCCTGTTGGCTACTTCTTTCACTGGGGTCTCCACTCACAGAGATCCTTCATGTAGCACCTTTTTTTTTTGCCACAGTGTCTTGGATTTTTGTGCCTGAAATGTTCTCACAGGCTTTTCAGCCAGACCAAGAAGTCTTAAGGGCTGATTTTGAAGTCAGAGTGTTACTTAAAGCGATTGTCCTTCTGTGAATCTGCTGTGTGGAATGCTTCCCATTCTGGAACATTCTCTCCTTTTTAATTCTATCTATTATTATTACCAGACACTTGATCCTGTTTATATGATCACTTTAACACTTAATCCTATCTATATGTTCACTTTAACACTTAATATGATCACTTTAATAATTAAGATGCTATTTTTACCACCAAGCTTGTGTATTGATGACTGCTAGGGAATGAAGGTTTGTCACTACCATGCCCAAATGCCTATGTTGAAACTATAACCCCCAATGTTCTGATACTGGGAGATGGGACCTCTCGGAGGTAACGAGTGTTTGATGAGGTCGTGAAAGTGGGGCTGTCATGATGGGATTCATGCTCTCATGAAAATGCGCACACTAGAGGCTGCCTGTCTCCCTGTTCCCACAAAGAGGTCATGTGAGGACACAGCAGCGTGATGAAGCTGAGCCTCCACCAGAGCCCAGCCATGCTGACTCCTTGACTTAACTGACCAAATGCGTTTCTGTTGTGTCAGCCACCCAGTCTGTGCTATTGTTGCAGCAACCCATGCTGACCAAGACAAGGATGTACTGTGGCTCCTGCAGGTAAAAGCTAAGAGCTGACAGTTCTGGAGAGCATGCCTTCCAGTGCACGGGATCCCACACTTGGCTCCGACCCAGAGCATGTCCGTCAGCACTGAGTGCTTGTGGGTGGCCTGCTGCTGGCCTGGGTACTAGAGCAGCTGGGGCAGGAGCTCTGAGTCCAACTCAACCTTCAGAGAGCCTCTCAAAAAATGTGCTCTGAGGCCTCCTTTCGTAGAGACCTTTTCTTTCCATTGATAGAACTCTATAAAGAGATTTTTAGGCAAGCATTGGGGGGATGTTGGCCATTAGTTCATTTATTTTTAACCCTGATAAGATCTAAGTGCCATGGTAGATACTCAGTAGTAGCAGAATGATAAATACATAGTGTGGTTTTAAAAATTCAGTTTGATATTCTGGGTGATCAGTAAGTGCACTTCCTGAGTGCATGAAGCAAACCAGATCCCTAAACTGTTGCTGGTTTCCTGCTTGAAGCTACTGAGTAGCTTGTGTGCAATAATAGGTGTCCACAGTGGATACTCTTATAATTTTTCTCTGTGGTCCATTGATTTAAAAAAGGACAAAAGCCCTTTCTCTGCTCTATACTGGAAGGCAAAAACTGCTGACATCATGAAAACAACTCAAATATAATTATGTAAGTTATTCATTATTCAACAGCATGAAGGAGCCACTTGCCTTAATGAATTGTTGTAGTACCCAAACTTTGGCCTATGGAATTTCTTCATGTAAACAGACCAAAACAAGGATAATATTCCCTTTGAAACATATCCTATCACTGAGAAATGTAAATTAGAAATTGTTATATTTCCTTTTACTCTTTCTTTTGCATGAAATGATTTTAAAAAATATTTAAAAAGGCTTTGAGATATATGAAGAAAAAAATATACTCCAGCCCTACATATCAAGTTTATTTGTTCCTAAATATAAAAAGGCAAATTTAGTCAGTATTTATTGGGCAGTGTTAAGAATAGGATTTTATGTTGGATGTTGCTGAGTTCTTGGTCCATAAGGAATTTGCAAACATCCAGTTAAATACAACTGAGAGGAGAGTTCAGGAAACTGGGCTGGGGCCAAGGACTTGGCCAGCCTCTGCTGCTTTCCCAGGCACATTAGCAGGGAGCTGGATTGGAAGTGGAGTAGCCAGTACTTGAACAGGTGCCCATCTGGGATGCCTGAGTTGCAGGCCCGAGCTGTAAGCCGCTGTGCCACAAGCACTGGCCTCCTTGGGAGAGTTTTAAGCACAAGTTTTTTTTCTGGTCAAGACATTTTTAGAAAAATTAGCTTGTTTCCAAGGGTAGGTCAAATTGGAAGAAAGGAGGGCATTGAAATCACAGAATATCCCCCGGGAAGGGGGCCTGAGGGATCAGGCTGCCCCTCCTCCCCACCCTCTGCAGGATCTCCTGCTGCTCTGATAAGGAAATCTTTGCTCTGGGCACTTGAGCAGTCCAGACCCTTTCCTCACTCCCTGATAGGAACACACAGGCAGGTGCTGTAAAAGTTAAATATTGACAATTAAACGTGGCATTGTATGAAGGTACTTTTAAAAGTCCATGGGAAAATAAAATTGAAAAATAAATTTACTTTGTTGCAAAAGGTTCTAAAATCCATGCATACTTTTTTCATGATCTGCGTTTTCTGTGACCTTTTAAAGACCCCAGCATTGTTCCTCCTCTGTTGAGCTGCCTACCCTTTATATCCCTAAAAGCAGAGCACCCCCTGCCAGGTGAACCTTCCTGACCCTGTGGATGACTCAGGTACTTTTACTGGGGAGCAAATCTCTGGGGAGAACTTTGACCCAAGTGAGCGTCAAGTGCTGGCAGAAATTTCAACCAGACAAGTTAGGTGAATGTGGGTTTGTTTATAATCTCATTAAATTCTGGGTATACTCTCTCTTTTTCTACCTTTCCACAGTTATCTGTCTATTTTTTATTTCTTTAACCTTTTTGCTCTAGTAAGTGAAAGGTTGTTTTGTCTGTAGGTTAACGGGATCAGCAAACAAAGCGCACCAGAGCCTGAACAAAACAAAAACTGCTTGTTAGATGAGTGGAACAAAACCACTTCTGTTTCCTAGCTTCTGTGCTGGAATGTGTAACTGAACGTGGGATTCCCAGACAAGAATTGGGAATCTCTACCTTTTGTTTTTAGTCTACAATGATTTGGAGTTAAAATTTAAATTAAAAAAAAAAGGCCAACAACGGATGTGATCTTTTAACCAACCAGCTTTGAGGGGTTGCTGTGTGCACTGTGCTATGGTAGAAGCCGTGGTACATTCTTGGATGTAACTTTGCGCTGTGCATCCTCCACCTTTGCAGAACTGAAATTGATCCACAAATTACAGGCAAAGATACATTATGGTTTTGGCATTTGAAAGATTCAGAAATTTATATTTAAGTGAAACCGTTTTTGAATGGAGTATTGAGCTACTCATGTATGAATATAGATAGATTTTATGCATTAGTGAGTGGTCCGTATGAAAATTAGGATTCCTTGCACAAACCATAGAATTTAGGTAGGGGCAAAACATGATGGAGCCATTTTAGATATCTTAAAGAAGTAAGAAACGATCCAAATCTTCGCTGTGCTTTTCAAGTAGATGAAAATAAAAAATAAGACAAAAAATAATTAGCTATAAATTGAAAGAGAATGAAGAATCTAAGCTACATGTGTGCACAGCTGTGTGCGTTTTCACATTTGTGTCCTGCCCTGTTTGCTTTAGTGTCTGTCTCCCACCCCTCTCCCACTCCACCCCTGTTTTTCACACACACATTCAGCACTTTGGAATTAGAATGACATGTCAATCAAGCAAGTCCTTCACAGTATTTTCCAATGCTGAGTATGAACATGTGGGTATAACAGTACAGTGTCAGAAGCAGGATTGGGCCAAATTGTAGGGAGATATGCTAAGGGCCTGCAGCATTTCACCTTCTTGGCTTTCACAGAAGGCCACGATTGTGAACGCAGTGGCTGCTGAGACTCCATTATTGCATCCGTGTTGCATCAGCTGCCTGTGGCCTCTCAGCACCTCATTAACTTGCATGCAGAGGCGCCTTCAGCTTCCAGTTCTTTGTCTCAATTAGATTAGATATTCTGTTTTCAGGGTCACTTATTATTAAAACAACATATGTTGAAAGCAGTTCAACATGTGACTTTTTTTTTTCTTAATAGTCCAGAAAAAATTCAAAGTATGTTATTTACATCCAGAAACAGAAATATCATGTCTGGGACACACTTTGTCTTGTTTATATGACCAAGTCACAAGTCACTGAAGTTCCAGCTGTGCTTCTGATTCCAGCTGTTTGTTCATGCACACCCTGGGAGGCAGCAGCTGAAGGCTCAAGTCCCTGCCGCCCTCCCCTGGAGCTGGTTTTTTCTCCAGGCTCTTGGCTTTGGCCTGGCCTCACCCTGACTATGGGCAGGCATTTGGAGAGTGAAGCAGAGAATGGAACATTGCTCTCTGCTTTTCAAATAAAAATTAAATAAATACACATTGAAAACTGTATTGTACACTTTAGTGTTTAGTCTGTTGTAGCTTGCCCTTCTGAAAACTAGAGGCTTATGGGACAGGCTACCCCTCAAACATTTACTGTGATGTCTGGCAGTTAATAAACCCTCCATTATTATTTGTTTTTCCTATTCTCCTCATTTGTTTCTCTTTGAAAAAGTAATTGTATATAAAAGCTTTTGGAAGATGAAAATATCCCATGATTAGGCTGCATCTATAACATTTTGTCATGGTGATATGGGTTACCTTTATTAATTATTTTAATATTAGTGTCTTGCAGGTCCTTGACTTCTATTCAGATAAGAATTCTGAATAAAACAAATATAAATAAACAAATTCATGAATAGAACAGGTGACATAGTTAAATTTTATCATTTATTTAGTGAGAGAAATACAAAGGAAAGTGAGGGCTTTATTTAAGGGAGAAAGGAGTCTAGAATCAAAAGCTGAGTCCATACCAGGCAGAGAGCCTGCAGGGAGCCACGTGGGAGAAATGCACAGGCCAGAACCAGAACAGAGCCAAGTGTGTCTTTAGGAGGAGCCACAAGTAGCCAGCAAAGCAGAGAGAGGGTCAGCAGGAAGGCCAAGGGCCCTGGAGGTGCAGGGCAGCAAGAGAGGGGCCCAGCCCACCCCACATCTTTTATCCCCTTCCAAAAAGCATATCTATTCAACAGGTGGTCTTATGCAGGTATGAGTGTGAGATCCAAAGGGGACAGGGAGGGGTTGTGGTCTGCAGTTCAATTAATTTAATTAATTAATCCTGTCTGCCTGCCCATATCAATAGAAGTTTTAATTTTTTTGTTTCTTGTGTATAGTCATATATGCTAGCTAAGATCACTTAGCATTCAATATAAATTTTAAAATGTGACTGTTTCTGTGGACTAGATTTTTTAATAATTTTCAAATCTGGCTACACTTGTCTTTGGGTAAGTATAGAATGCAGAATCCTTATTTATTTGAATGATTTATTCCTCAAATGCCACAACAGCTGGGGCTGGGCTAGGTTGAGGTCCAGGGCTCAAACTGAGTCTCCCAAGTGGGTGACAGGGACCCAAGTGCTTGAACCAGGGTGTATGTTAACAGGAGCTGGAATCAGGGTGGAGCAGGGACTTGAACCCAGCTGCTCTGATGTGGGACACAGGTATCCCAAGTTGTGCCTTAATTGCTATGGCAAATGCCCACATGGGAATGCAAATTCATTATCTTTTTAAATTTTAAGATTTTATTTATTTATTTGAGAGGTAGGTTACATACAGTGAGAGAGAGAGAGACAGAGAGAAAGGTCTTGCATTCCTTGGTTCAGTCTCCAAATGGCTGCAACAACCGGAGCTGTGCTGCTCAGGAGCCAGGTGCTTCTTCCTGCTCTCCCACACATGGGTGCAGGGGCCCAAGCACTTGGGCCATCTTCTACTGCCTTCCCAGGCCATAGCACAGAGCTGGATTGGAAGAGGAGCAGCCAGGACTAGAATCGGTGCCCATATGGGATGCCAGCGCCGCAGGGGAAGAATTACCTTACTGTGCCACTGCACTGGCCCTGCAAATTCGTTATCTTAACTACTCTGTGTGCGTCAATTCTGGACAAACACTGTGTCCATTTTGTTGCTGTCCCTTTTACTGACCTATAAAATCAAGATGTCCTGGCACCATGTTACTGACTTTTTAACAAAATTATTTATGAATTTGAGAGGCAAGAGAGAAGGAGAGTGACAGAGTAAGCATTCACATCTACTAATTCACTCTCCAGATGCTTCCAAGTACAGGGCTGGGCGATGCTGAAGATGAGAAGGAAGAACTCAAGCTTTGTCTCCTCTGTGGATTGCAGAAGAACTGTCACTGCTGACTCCCAGGTCCTTAATTAGCAGGGAGCTAGAGTCGGGAGCTGGACCTAGCCTCTCTGATATGGGGCACTGACATGTCAACTTTCTTTCTGAACCACTGGGCCAAATGCCTGCCCCTGACTTTTGTATATTTAAAATGTTGTTTTACTAACACTGTAATTTCTAGCATTTTTTCAAAGAGAAGTTGGTTAAAAATTAACTTAATAAATGAAATGACTGAACAATAGGCAAGTTATTTTTAGAATTAGTAGTACCCATTTACTCTATTAATTTTGTTTTTAGCATTTTATAGATTTTGTGTTCCAACTATCATTGGTCATGTAGAAATCAGTTGTGTATAAACAGGACTTTTATCACTAATTATTAGCTGCCCTAGGAAACCTGTTTGCAAAAGGAATTTCTGGGGTTCCCTTATTTGCCCTGTATGTGAAAATAAACGAAAAGTTCTTATAGATTTCTAACAACATATGTTATAAAGAAATATTTTTATATTTCTCTCTGTGTGTGTATATATATATATATATATGTATATAAGTACATGTTCTTGGCTTTCTTAAATATCATCAATATCTTTGCATTTTTAGCAACTTAAATGTCGTCTTGTGTGAGAGTAATATATTTTCAGTTTGGAGAGAGAGAGTGAAAGAAATAGACTTCAGATTTCTTTTTTTCTTTTTTTTTCATATACAACAAAAGTGTTCTAGTTCTGCAGTGGACAGAACCACTTAGGCTACCCACAAAATAGAGTTTAAGTGTTTCTTTTCTACCTCTTTCCTGGCTATGAGTAATTAGAATTTCTTCAGCTTAGATAAGAAGCTATGGTTTGCTTAAGTTGCCCTATCCACTTTGAAGAATATTAAAGATATTGGCATACTTATTTTTTCTTAAAAGCTCATAATCCAATAACTATTACAATGCCTTATTTACCCAGTGGGAGGTTAATATAAACTGGATTTCTCTCTGATGAATGGGTTTTAAGCAGAAATTCAATAGCTATTTATCAGATATTTAACTGTGCTTTCATAATGTTGGCCACTAATGGGAGAACACAAAAAAATGAATCACACTGTCCCTGCCTTTAAGGAGAGTATATGGTGATAGGGCAGGAAGGCACACAGGTGTAGTAGGACGTAGAAAGTCATCACATCATGAGGTACGACAGAGTGGAAGACCCGGTACAGTGTTGGGTATGAGATGGTCTGGGTGCAGAGATTGAAGGGATTGTGGCGTGGGTATTAGTGAACCTGCATTTGAGTTGGTCCTTGTTCTTGGACTTTGTCCCATTGGAAGGAACATAAAAGGTGCTGTAAGTAGCTTATATTTAAAGGGGGGAGTTATCGTATGGAGCAGGGAATTTCTTAGAATGCACGCGCCAAGACTCATGGGAGTTAGAGCTCAGGTAATCCTGTGTGACCCTCTGTCTTTGCTGTCGCTGACTCTCCCCTTGGCTCTGTCTCTGTACATGTTCCCATTTTCCTCCTCCAACCAACTGCTTCCTCTAGATGCCTTTTGCCAGTTCGCCTGAGGGTTTTGACTTATGCCATCTCTGCTTGACTTATTCTAGCTCCCAGTCCTTCTGGTTGAGTGAGAGCCCGTGTGTGTTAGTTCAAAACTCTTGGGGTGATGGGGCTGGTCATAAGCTTAGCCTGGCTGTTAAGTTCATTTAGAAGCCCATGTCTCATGTACCTGGGGTCAACACCCGATACCTGGTGCTGCTCCTAACTCTAGCTTCCTGCTAATGCAGACCCTGGGAGGCAGTGGTGATGACTCAAGTAACTGGGTCCCTGCTCTCTACGTGGGAGAATTGGATTGACCTCTTGGTTTGCAGCCTTGGCCAGGCCCAGCCCTGGCCATTGTGGGCATTCAGGGAGTGAATCAGAGTATGGGAGCTTTCCCTCTTTCTCTGTCTGACTCACTTTCTGTCTGCATCTCAAATGAATAAAAATAATTAAGCTTGGGGCCAGTCCTGTGGCGTGGTGTGTTAAGCCACTGCCTGCAGTTCTAGCATCCCATATGCTTGCTGGTTCGAGTCTCAGCTGTTCCACTTCCAATCCAGTTTCCTGCTAATGCGCCTGGGATAACAGTGGAATATGTCTTGGGTCCTAGGGCCCTTGCAACCATATGGGAGACCCAGAGGAAGCTCTTGGCTTCTTTCTGGCCCAGCCCTGGCCACTGTGGCCATTTGGGGAGTGGAAGACTTCTCTGTGTCACTCCCTCTCTGTAACTCTACCTTTCAAGTAAATAAGTAAATCTTTTTTTAAAAAAAAAGTTAAGCTCTTAAAGAAGAGAATGCAATTTACAGATTCTTTTTTTCTTTCCCCCACTCTGGCTCTAATCAGATACAAGGCTGGAGCTGCAGAGTTAAAATATGGTCACTAATGAGTTCTTTAGAGAGCTGAGAAGTGGAGCACCACAAAGAGGCGTAGGGGGTTGGCAGCCTCCTGGTGGCCTCAAAACCAAAGATAATGCATGTGGATGCCATAGGGAGTCTGCCTTGGGCCAGGTTGTTTCCTGCCTGTCAGGAAAGTGTCTTTCCGCTGGGAAGGTGGTACAGATATGTCCTGAGCACAGCTGTGAGGCCCGCTGTGATAAATGCCATAAAGCATTCCCTAAGTGGGAGAGAGGGAGGCACTGCCATTATATTTCACTGTGGCTGGAGGAGGCTTTGTCATTGTGAGGACAAAGCATGCCTAAGGAGCTTGCTGGTGTAAGGGATCTTAGGTAAGAGTATGCTTGGAACACAGTGTATGTATTTTTACAACTAAGGCCCTGAGTCACCGAAATTGAGGAAGATGTGTGGGAATTGAGGACAGTCTAATTTTTAGTAGCTGACACAGGCTAGCTTTGCATCTGCCTTATTTTAAGCGTGTATTAATATAGCTGTAGTTGTCTCAAGTTCCTTTTTAATAACCAGGAAAGTTAACTCATAATTGGGTTTTACGTAAGAAACATTTAGCAAAGAAGGGATTAGGAGAATAAAAATTTGCTAATGTATTCGCAAATTATTAGCAATGCTTATTGTATTAACAATACATGTGTTGTTTGTGTTAGCAAATGCATACAAATTAAATAGCCTAAAAAAATCAGGCATTTTTATTTCCTATAAAGATTGGAGGAAATATTAAACATTGAGCTGATGCTTGTAATTAATTATGGTGAAAAGTCACAGAATTATCTAACCATTAGGTCATTGTACATCTAATTATTTTAATTTTTATTCTTGACCAGAACTATAAGCTGTGCTGTTTTTTCAGTAGGAAAATGCTCATTTTTCTCTGGACATATACCAGAGCTACTTAATTAAAAAAAAAAAAACAACTAGGTATGGTATTTGGAATTTTTGGTAGAACTTTAGTGTGTTTCATAGTGTTCTTTGTTTTTGCTTTCTGATGTTGCTTGTGCACGTGGTAATCATTTTATCTTACTGGGTCTTGCTGTGCTTCCAATTTTGTTACCTTGATCTTTGATACGGCTGTGTCTTTAAATAAACCTCCTGGTTTTAGGAGGACCAAATCAGACTACCTGTGGCACATCCAAATGAATAACTGCTTATCTCTAAATAAAAATGAGTGAATTAGGTTGAAGTTATTGCTTCCATTTTAATGGCTAGGTAGTTAGCAAACTGCATGTAAGTTTGATATCCTTCCGATGTTATCTCCTCATCCATCTGCATCTTAATAATTGTCATCAGCAATGTAGATGGAGAGAGAAGTGGATGCAGAGAAAATAACACTTGTCCTCATTGTCATGGTGGGAACAAGAGGCAGTCTGTGTTTTCTAGCACTGTTTGAAGCTCCAGTCATCTTGAGGGAAAATCTCCATCTTGTTGAGTTTTAATTTGTCTGTAATTCTAGCAGCTTAGAACTTGTCAGCCTAGAAATTTCTATTCTGTTGCATTAAATAATGCCCTAGGGAATCTGATGGTGTTGCACAACCGATGTAAAAGAGATCCTTTTCTCCTGGTACTCAGTCCATACCCCACAAACAAATGGAGAAGAAGGCAACATGAGGTGCAGTGACTGCTCTTGTAGACACTGACAGCTCTGGAGGAGATTCTCGGCGGGACAGCATTTCTGGGGAGTGGCAGTTGAGCCCCTTTAGGAAATGAGTAGCTCACGCTGCACCGCACAGAAACTGGTGTCCCCCCGGGCAGGCTTCCTAGTGGCAGAGTTTATGACCCGCTAGTGCGGTACTTTTGTGATACAGTAAACAAGGAGAAGTGGTGGGAGAATTATAGTTCTGCACAAAGAGCCACTTTGTCTCTCATTATACATGGAAAAAACCATGGGGATACTAACGTTTTAGTGGCGTTTTCAAGTACAGTGTTACCTGTGACCTGGAATATTGAGGTGTTAGAAGGCTTAAGAATAAAGTAAAAACGCAGGTACATCCCTTGGAGCTAGGTTTCTGGCAGTGTTTTGAAGAATTTTTCTCAATACCCACCTCCAGGATTCTGATTCAATACTCTGTTTTTTGTTTGTTTGTTTGCTTTTTGTATTCTCCTAGCATATCCACCATTGAATCTATCTCATACTACTTTACTGATTGATGCTTTAATTTTTATTTTTTGAGTAGTTTTTTTAAAGAATGGTTTTAGATTCTTTACAAAATCAAGAGGCAGGCACAAAGAATTGCATCTGCCTCTGCCCCCACACACTCATGGTCTCAGCCTTCAGCATCTCACACCAGAGGGAGAGTGTTTGTTATGATGGATGGACCTCCATTGAGTCACCCTCTAAAGGCCATAGTTAACCTTAAGGCTCACTTTGGGTGTTCTTTGTGTTTGGACACATGGAAATGCCATGTATCCACCACCTAGAATCATACATAGTAGTTTGCCCTGAAAATCCTCTGTTCCATACCTTTTCACCTTCCCTGGCCACCCGCCAACAACCACTGATCTTTTTGTTGTTTCTATAGATGGACTTTTTCCAGAATGTTATAGTGGGAGTTATATACAGTATGTAGCCTTTTCACATAGCAATATGCATTTAAGTTTTTTCCATGCCTTTTCATGGCTTTGAGAGCTCATTTTGTTTGCACTGAATAATGTTCCATTTTGTATATGTACCCCATAGTTTATTTACCCATTTTCAGCACCTTATTTTCTAATTGAGATTTTGGGGACTGAGACTAAGGTGAAATAAGTGAGGCATTAAAAAATCAAAATAAAATTATAATGCAGTCTTCTTAAAAAACAAAGACAATGCAAAAATCTATGATGAATGAAATATTGGGTTTTGAGTAAAGGTATATTTATTTGAAAGCATATATATATATATATATATATATACATACACAGAGAGAGAGAGAGAGAGAGAGAGAGAGAGAGAGACAGAAATAGAGAGAGAAAGTGGGAGGGACGGAGGGAGGGAGGGAGAGAGGATGGGAGAGGGAGAAATTTTACATCTGCTGGTTTACTCCCCAAATGCCTGCAATAGCCAAGACTAAGCCAGGCTAAAACCTGGAGACTGCAACTCCATTTGAGTCTCCCAGTGGGTGGGAGGGACCCAAATACTTGGGTCATCATCTTCAGCTGCCTTCTCAGATTTATTAGCAGGGAGCTGGATTGGAAACAGCCAGCAGGACTCGAACTGGCACTCGTATGTGGGATGTGGGTATCCCAAGCAATGGCTTAACCTGCTGTGCCACAGCTCTGGCCCCAATATTTTAAATAAAGACAGAATCACATGGAGTCCTCTGAATGTCATTGATAGTTGTAAGCGAAATTCTCTGTGTCCATAACACACACCATGGACGTATCCTTCTCCTCTGAAATCTGATTCTCCCCCAAAGACATTGCTTCCGTTGGTGCCTGCCCAGGTGAATGTCCTCAGAGTCCTCATTGCCTGTCCTGGGAGGTGGGGATGGATGGGCCCCTTCTTTCTCATGTTCACTGTCAAACCACTCCTCCTTCCCCCAGACATCCCGTCCTAGCGGGAAGTCGTGTCTCCAGCTCCATCACCATTCTCCTGCAGTTCGTCTGCAGACCCCTTTCCATTCCACTGTTGATCAACTTGAACCTTTGAAGTTCAGCTTCTGACTTTCTGTCATCTAATACAGTGCTACTTTTATGATTCTTAAGTAGTTTTAATATCGACCTTAATGATATTTCCATATTCCAGTTTCTCAATTCTGCAATTCTCATTCCTCCAACGACGTTGCCTTCATCAATATTCATCAGCCATTCCTCGTGATGGCGATGGTCATATTATACTCCTTGCAATTGTCAATAACTGCAGTGCCTCAGAAATCTTAATTCTACTTCTCTTGACTCTCCAACTACTGCTCTTACCACCTCACTATCTGCGGGTACCTCCATGCCAAAAATCCTTTAGCCCACTCAGTACTGACTCCATTAATCTGTACCCCTTTAACTGTATATAACCCTTCATGTTCTCACTTTAGATTTTATGGCTTGTTGTTATAACCTTTCCCTTGTTACCTCCTCAGTTTTTTCTTTCCATTGTTTCTTACCTAACAACACAGCAAAATGTAGTGGAATACAGTATTTAGGGCAAGGAAAGCTCCTCTTCGACACACACTGTTGTATTTATACGTCTCTTTGATCTCTACTCTTTAATATTATAAAAGTGATTTGATACTTCATAAATGTATTTTCATTGATTAAGCTTCATATTTCATTCCAAGTTTTCAGCAAACATCATGATTCTTCGTAATCAAAACAAAAGGTTATAGTTATTAAAGGAAGGCAGTTCATAAATGCAGTTCTTAAAAAAAAGATTTGAAAGACAGAAAGAGAAAGAGATAATGTACATCCTCTGGTTCACTCCCCAAATGCCCAGAACAGCTGAGGCTGAGCCAGGCCAAAACCAGGAGATTGAAACTTCATCCAGATCTCCCCTATATGTGGAGGAACCCACATACTTGGGCCATCTTCTGCTTCCTCCCAGGAGCATTAGCAGGAAGCTGGATTGGAAGCAGAGGTTAGACTCTAACCCCAACACTCCAGTATGGGATGTTAGCATCCCTAAGCAATAGCTTAACTGACTGAGCCAAAACCCCCACCTCCTTCTGCAAATCTTTATCTCAGTGACAGCCTTAGTAATGTTTTGAAAAACTATTTTTATGTAAATTTGAGTAAAGAGAGTAACTTTTTTTTTAGAAAGTTTGCTATTTGTCATATAATCTATAGTAAAATATTTTTCTAATTAGTGAAATAGCAGTAAGGTGAAATCAAGAATCCTTACATAAGAATTCCTCTGTGTAAGTACTATATTTACTTTAGAGCATTATAGAATAGCATCCCCACATGTGTTTATTTTGTATAAAAATCACCAATGTTTTAAGAATTCCTCTTCTTCCCTCTTGTTATTTTCTCTCTTCTGGAAAAAAAAAATTGAATCCTAGATGGGTGCAAGATAAGTTTCCTTAATGTACTCAATGGGATGACCAAATGCTTTCACTTGTGTCATGTTCTTTGCACTGATGTTCTTTATTTAGCTTGGTCAGAAATTCAGCAAGCTTGACTGTTAGGGGATAGCAATGTATTATAAGAATGATGGAAACACATCTGGTGTCTGTAGATGTTAGCTTGGCCTTCAAACAATTTATTTTGTGTGTGTGTGCTCTTCTAGGTCTACCCTGAACTTCAGATCACCAATGTGGTGGAAGCCAACCAACCAGTGAGCATCCAGAACTGGTGCCGACGGAGCCGTAAGCAGTGCAAGACCCACGGCCATATAGTGATTCCGTACCGCTGCCTCGGTAAGCCAACCAGGCGTTTGGCTCTGTCGATGGGCTTGATCTTTGGGGCTTGGGAAAGAAGGATGTTCTGATTAAGCCCAGTACACAGACGCTTCCTTCAGCACATTTCCATCTGTGCACTTCACCCTCTGAATCGATGGGCTGCACATTCGCAGATTCAACCCAACACAGTTTGCATCTGCACTTACTGTAGAGACTTCTTTCTTGCCAGTGGTCCCTAAACAATATGTAAATAGTCTAACAACTACTTACAAGCATTGTTTTAGGTATTATTAAGTAATCTAAAGAGGATTTAAAGCATAAAGGAGGAGGTGTATAGGTTATGTGCAACTACTATGCTTTTTATGGAAAGACTTAAGCATCTGTAGATTTTGGTGTCCGTGTGGGTCTTAAAAAGACCCAATTGCTGCGTTGTACCATGTTTTGGACTATCAAGGTAGTGTTTTATGCTCTGACAGTATAGCAACAGTATTTCTGAGCTCCCTTCGAGTGAATTTACCCAGGGTGTTTATGAGAACTGCAGATTCCTGGGTGAGTCCTATGTCTGCTAAATGAATAATGCCTGATAATGGTGCCCAAGAATCAAATTCCATAGATGATTCTCATGTACACTCTCAGTCTAGACTTGGAATTGGGCCTTGTGTGTTTTGTCACAGAGACTTCTGTTTAAAAATCTCTTGCAACAACCAACAAACTTTTCTTCCTTCTTGGTGGTAATTGGGAAATTGGAGTTGGAATTTTTCTGCTTATGTTAAATTAGAGGAAAGATCCCTAATGGTTCATGTGTGTTTTAAAATAGAGTAGTTTTATGTGGTATCCTGCTTTTTTCCCCCTTGGGAAATAGTCTCAGAGTCCTTGTTTAATCTGACTTGGTTGTTAATCTCTTCCTACTGGATATTTTCATGTATTCAGGCTTTGAGGAAACATCAGTCCCTCTGCCCCCCAAATAATAATAATGAAAAAATAATTATACAAATGTGTATTTTGGTGCGAAAATGGTTTGAAATCCACACTTAGGTTTTTCATAGTATGTATTGTCTATGAACTTTATGAAGAAGTGTCATGTTGCAGAAATTACAACCTAGATAATTTGATGTTTAATAATTATTATCATCTGAAAATATTTGCTTTGTTATTGATGATGGAGACCTATCGTCACCTTGTATTTTTAACCGATTCAAAAGAAAACCACCTGAAAATGTATCATTCCATGGACAAATGTTTTCTGATGTACAGGGTGGATGGGCAAGGAGAAATAGGGGAAGCCCATAAAATAATTTTTTGAAAACCTTTAAGAAAACGTGAGAAGTTGATTCCTGTTCAGGCTTTGTCATCATCAGGTTCCAGACTCCTCTTTCGTCTCTTGAACAGATGCTGTGTTCCCTAGATGTGGGTGCAAATTAATTCAAGAAGATGGATCTCTTTGACATGTTTTTAGCAAGTTTCCCAGCTCTGCTTTAGTAACTGATATGAAATGAACATGTTGACACTAACTATTCATGATTACTACTAAGACTGGGTAATCATTAGATATACTTGCAGTAGGGATTTGGCCTGTTTGAATCATTGGTCATGTTTTTTTACATTTTGTGAATCCCAATCTCTTTGCATTAGGCCCTCGTATGACAGGTAGAGCATATGCTGTCTGTTGAGTTTAGGTAAAAATTAAGGAATTCGAGCACTTCTTGATTCTTCAGGAGTGACAACTTTTCCAAAAGTCTCAAGACAAAAGTATTATACAAGGTGTCTAAAATAACCCTCATGAGTATATATAGAATGTCTTCTATTTCAGGAAACTTAAACACACAGATGCATAGCTCATGTGTATTTTAATTGCACCAATAGTCTTCATGTCATTTTTTCTGCTTTCTTCCTTTGTTTTTTCTTTCTCCGTTTCCCTTTTGTTTCTCTCATCTTTCTTCTTCACTTGCCTTCTTTTTCTCTTCAACTTCTTAATCCTTTATCCACAGTGCTGTCAGCCCTTGCAATTGAGTTATACAGCATTGACTTATTTCCCGTGTAGGCGTGTAGTGTTGGCTGTGCCTTTCCTGCTTCAGAGGCAACTATTGAGGATCAGAGAGGTTGAATTTCTTTCTATAACTCACACAGCTGATAACTGGAAGAATTGAGACTAGGGCTGGTGGGCTCTAGATTCATAGTTGAGTGTTCCCTATAGAATAGAGAAAAAAATTCACATTCAGCAAATATCCACCCGAAATCATAAGAGAAAGTCTGTGAATTAGAAGCAATAAATAATACAAAAAAGCAACTCACAATACATGTTGTGTTTATGGAGACAATTATGACCCCTGCTTCAGGTTAAATCTCCGTGTGAAAGTAATTTCTAATCATGATAATAGTAGGTAACATTATTGCTTATTACCGGCTGCTTGAATGAATACTTGAATTTTTTAAAAAAGATTGACATATTTATTTTGAAAGAGTTAGAGAAAGGAGAGGAAGAGAGAGAAAAAGGAGGAGAGATTGATCTTCTATCAGCTGGTTCACTCTCCAGATGGCTGCAACAGCCAAGCCGAAGCCAAGAGCCAGGAGCTTTATCCGGGTCTCCCACATAGGTGTCAGGGGCCCAAGAATTCAGGTTACCTTCCACTGCTTTCCCAGACCATTAGCAGAGAGCCCAATTGGAAGCGGAACAGCCGGGACACCTTTGCCTGCTACGCCACAAAGCCAGCCCCAAGAATTACTGTTTAGTCTTTGAAGTACTCTCTTAGATCTCTGGTTTTAAATGTGTCCTTTAGGCAAAGGACATTATTTTTACTGAAGTTAATTCTCACAAGGATGCTACCAGACAATAAGATTGTCTTAAACATTAAGCACATTAAAATTCTTAAAAAGCTTGAAGAGAGAAAAATGCCTGCTATGTGTGGCATTTAGACTTCCTAACCTCTCTGTCAGATGAACGATCCTGTGGATCCTGTGTTGCACTGGACTATGTTTCTTTACCCCATGTGTTTGCCTTCGACATACTTGCTCTACAGTCTCTTGCATTCCTCCTTGAGCTGGGAAAGCATGTATCAGTGGAAGATTTCTCTTGAGAATGAGTTGGTACTCTCATTTTGTCCTTTGCTTTTAGTGATATGCCTGGAACCAGAGTGTAGAATCTCTCTTAATCATATGAACATTGTCTTAATTATCTCATGTGGGATTTAAGCACATCAGTTACTGTTACTCAAGAGAATATTTTCCTTGGAAAGCCTTCAACCCTTTTCCACTTGAGTGAGTATTCTTCTTAGTGGAATGTATCCACTGTTGGGATTGGCCCTCTTCTGCAGCTTGTCTGTGGCCAGTAAAGGTGAGAGTGCAGAAGATAAGTCACTGTTAATATATAAGGATGAAATCAGGTTAATAGCTTAATCTAGAAGAAGAATTAGAACTTAGTGAATAATTAAGTGACATGTCATTCTGTTTCGTTTTGTAATGAAGACTTTCCAGATCCATTAGTAGTAAAATCAGGAGCTATTCAGATATGGTCAGAAGAGAAATTAAAGGCATTTAGTTCATCTTAATTGTGAATTTTATTTTTAATACAAATTCAGGACAAGTATGTCTTTTTCTAAGGTGCTGCCTTTGGGTGAATTATCTACAGCTATCTTAATTGTCTCTGGTATAAAAAGGAAGTACTTGGATATTTTGACAGGTGTTGTAACAGGATAGTTCTTTGTATTTACACTAAACAACAGTTCTCATGAGAAATCCACTACGTGACAATATTTACAAGTGTTAGGTAAGCGGAGTAGTAAGCCTTTGGCACAGCAGTTAAGGGACCACTTGGGATGCCTGCATCCCATATGCGAGTGACTGTCTCCATGCCTGATTCCAGTTTTCTGCTGATACATACCCTGGGAAGCAGCAGGTGATGAGTTAAGTAGCTGAGTCCCTGCCACGCATGTGGGAAACCTCGCTTGCATTCCTATCATCTGTCTTTTGCCTGGCCCAGCACTGGCCATTGTAGATATCTGGGGGAATGAGCTAGCAGATGGGAGAGATCTCTGACCCTGGCTTTTAAATAAATAAGGCAAATAAGTAAAAAGTTGTTTTTGGAGATTTATTACTTTATTTGAAAGGTAGAATAACAGAGAAGGGAGAGAGAGAGAGAGAAATCTTCCATCTGCTAGTTTACTCCCCAAGTGGCTGCAGCTTGGGCTGGGCTTTGCCAGTTTAAAGCCAGGAGTCAGAAACTCCATTTAGGTCTCCCACGTGGGTACGGGGTACCAAGCACTCAGGCCATCCTCTGCTGCTTTCCCAGGCACATTAGCAGGGACCTGGATTGGAAGTAGAACAGCTGGTGCTCAAACCAGTGCTTCAGCATGGGATGCTGGCATAGCAGACTGTGATTCAACTTACTGGATCACAACATGAACATGACCCCCAGTAAAAAAATTTTAAATCAGGTGAATAGCAAAAAATTCCTAAAAAAAAAAAGCAGTTGCATAAGGGAGGGGGCAATTAGAATCAACAAAAAATCCAAAAATGAGAAAGGCTGGCGAGGATGTGAAGACAAAGTTACCCTAATACACTGGGAATATAAACTGGTACAACCATTATATGAGATTGTATGAGTGCAGAGATTCCACAGAAATCTAAAAATACATGCCCCAGTCATCTCACTCCTGGGAATATACTCAAAAGAAATGAAGTCAGGATATGAAAGGGTTAGTTATAGTACCGTGTATATAGCATCGCAATTCATAATAGCTAAGATAAGGAATCAACCCAGATGCCCATCAGCTGATGACTCGGTAAAGAAATTGTGGTATATGTTCATGATGGAATAGTACTCAGGCATAAAAAATTGAAATCCTTCTTCAACAAAATAAATGCAATTGGAGACCATTATGCTTGGTGAAATAGGTCAGACCCAAAAGACAAGTATCACATGGCTTCTCTGATTTGTGGTAGCTAATATAGAGAGTTAAATATATATATATACACACACGAGGGGAATTTACATCTTAGAACTTGATTTTGTTTGTAGCTATTGTCTATGTGCCTGTTGAACTTTTAATTTGTTGATCTCTTTATTTGTTGACCTTATTTATTTAGCAGAATATTAAGCCTATGATTTTAAAATGAATTAAAAATGTTATAGCAAACATTGAAGGAGGAGGGAGAGAAGGAAGGATGTATCACTATATTAGAATTGTGTTTATGAACTACTTAGAATCTTTATATTAATAAAAATTTTTTCCTAAAAAATTGGGGGTGAAAGGGCCCAGTATTGCGGCACAGCAGTTTAAGCAACCATCTGTGATGCACATATCCCATATCAGAGTACCAGTTTGAGTCCCATCTGCTCTACTTCTGATCCAGCTCCATGCTAGTGAGCCTAAGAAATTAGCATCAAATGGCCCAAGTGCATGGGCCCCTGCCATCCACTTGGGAGACCCAGATGGAGCTCTGTGCTCTTGGCTTCGTCTGGACCAGCTGTGGCCATTGGATCCATTTCAGGAGTGAATCAGCAGATCAAAGAGTGTCTCTGCCTGTCTATCTGTCTCTCTCTCTCTTTCTCTGCAACTCTGCTTTCCAAGTAAATAATCTTAAAAAAGGGATAGTAGTGGGAACAATAGAACAATTTACAAAATACTTGTTTTGGAGAAAGACATACAGCAAAACTCTCCTCTACTGGCCCATTCCTGCTACAGCCAGGGATGGGTTAGACTGAAGCTGGAACCCGAGAACTCTATCCAGGTCTCCCATGTGGGTGGGAGGGACCCAACCACTTAGCCATCACCTCTGCTATGCCAAATACCCACCCCTGGAAGGCTATTTTTATTGTAGGCTTTAATGATCTTGAAAATGCCCAGTTGTCCCAGCATAACATCCAGTGTGAGAGAGAGTTGGTGTCCTTGGCTTTTCTATTTTCCACTGACCTGCTCTCTGTAGATCCTACCAATTATGAGGTCCTGGGAGATGCACTGAGGTGTACATCTGCTATGGAGGCAATTGTGCTTTATATGAGCTCTGCCTCTGAACACAAGAAATTAGGAATTCTTGAATGTTCTGTGTTTTTAAGGATTGTATACATCATAGTCTCATAAGAACTTACCACAATCACTGGGCATTTCTTCATCAGTGAAGGCTGGTCAGACAGCCTTGTAGAGACATGAGACTTTTAGATATGGCCTTCCACACAGCACCTTTGTAGAGTCCAATCATGCTTCAACACCAGGATATAGAGTCTGAATCTCAATTAAGTCAAAGGAAAACACACACAGCAAATTTCTGAGGGCAGCAATTTTTTAAACCATTAATTCATTCAGATATCATGAGAAGAATATTCAGTATTGTCTGCTGCTTATAAAAGAAATACCAGCACTGTTTGAGTTTGACCACGCATTTGTATTGTTCCTTTCCCCCTAGGATACTAGAATATAAAACTCAAAAAGTTAAGATGGTTATAAGTTATCTGTACCATGAGTTAAGACTTTTTCCTTAGTTAATAGTTTACATTTATAATGACAATTAAGCATATTTTTGCATTTATTTGTCCTGGATATTGTTTTTGGATTGTTTCCATGTGTGTGTTTACACACGCACAGACGCTGGCATCCACAGATATAATAAAAACAGTCATGCATAACTTAAGTTTCATTTGGTCACAGTCACATTTTCTGCTGTTGTGACCTACTTTCTATAGAAAAGACCAAAATGCCTGCAGGTTTAATAACCTATCAGCTGCTCAGATCTGACTGTCGGAAACATTAACATTTGCTTTTCTGTACCAGCCAGTAAACAGCTGGTTCCCCTTCACATCTGGCACCATTGGGCCTTGGAGCTCATTCAAGAACTT
This sequence comes from Sylvilagus floridanus, assembly GCA_949820135.1. Taxonomy (NCBI): domain Eukaryota; kingdom Metazoa; phylum Chordata; class Mammalia; order Lagomorpha; family Leporidae; genus Sylvilagus; species Sylvilagus floridanus. The sequence goes on from OX463244.1 coordinate 19,558,618, forward strand.
CAGAACATTTCAGCTTGCTATATCACATGAGTTTAATATGAAAAACAATAATTCTCCCCGTTAACCTCAAGCTGTTTGTCATGAAGTTCCATGTTTTTTTTCTCCTGCAGCAAATGTTTACACAGGATTGTGTTGGGGAATCAAGAAAGAAAATTGGCTTTTATCAAAGTTCTCTTCTTACTCCAGCAGCCTCTGCACACTCTTTTCTGGTGCCATATTGCTTGGCATCCCTCCTTGGCCTAAGCTGAGAGAGGACACAGTTTCTCTTGTGTCTTCAGAACCCACTATTCATCATGTTATTTCCTCAAACAAATAGCAAATTGGAGATCCTATCTGGGATTTATTTTTTAAACTAGTTCAAGCCAGTAAGTAATTTGCCAAATGGTTATCTATAGTAGAAAAACAGTTGTGTATGGCAAAACTGATGCAAGATTTGAGATTCAGTTCCATGCTTCATGGCATGTATATAATTGAAACCTGATAAACAATATTAAGGGTGAAAAAAAAGATTAAAGTGGTGCAAACAGTTTTTATTGTGGTTTTTGGGGAAAGACTGTGGCATGAATCCAATATAAAGAATAGCATTAACTGAATTAATCTAGGCCCTTGCTTTGAAACCCAAATTTTTCTTAGGATTTATTCTTTTTAATTATTTCAAAACTTTGTTGAGAAAAAGAGCTACAGAGAGAGAAACAGAAAGAGAGCTCCCATTGGCTTAATGCTGGCCGGGTTGATGCTGGGAGCCAGGAACTACTCCAAGTCTTCCATGTGAGTGACAGGAACTCAATTACTTGAGCTATCACTGCTGCCTCCCAGGCTCCCTGTTAGCAGGAAACTGGAATGAGGAGCCAGAGCCGGACTTCAGACCCAGGTGCTCCAATGTGGGATGTGAGTGTGCTAACCATAAACCAAACGCTAGCTCCCTGGATTTTTGTCGTTTTAAAATTTTTAATATAAAGAGAACAGATTTGATGCATCTGCTACAAGTCTAAGGACATAATGATATGGCCCCTCACTCTTTCCTCATTTCTGCTTCTTTGAATTTTTGTGACAGCACACTTTTAATTTATTTTATTAGAAGCTTAACACTCAATTAAAAATGATGTTCAACAAATACAAAGTAGAAAGACCAGCGTTCCATAGGAATGTAGACAAGGGCTATAAGTGATAAATCATAAGATGTCAATTTCACTCTTACACAGTTTTTTAAACTAGTGACCTCTACATTAAAATAAGTTCTATAAATAATACATAAAGTGTTAGACATGAATTTATTACCATGAGAAATTATAGGATTATTTCTTTCCAAGGAAGTACCTTTTCTGTGGACTTAAAAATCTTGTTTTAATGTTATGAATTAAGTACAGTGTATCTTAATATCTCCCAATAGCACCCCTTAAAAGAAAACTATTGGGGGAGGGTGGCAGTGCTATGGCATAGCTGCTTAAGCTGCCTTCTGCAATCCCAGAATCCCATATGGGCACTGGTTAGAGTCCCAGTTGCTCCACTTCCAATTCAGCTTCCTGATAATGGCCTGGGAGAGCAGCAGCAGATGGCCCAGGTCCTTAGGCCCCTGCACCCACATGGAGATCCAGATGAAGCTCTTGGCTTTGGACTGGCCCAGCTCTGGCTGTTGCAGTGATTTGGGTAGTGAACCAGCAGATGCAAGAACTCTCTCTCCATATCTGTCTACCTCTCTGTAACTGCCTTTCGAATACGGAAAATAAATCTTAAAAAAAAAAAAAAAACTACATAGAGTTGTCTTTTGATGTCTTTGGGGGACTAGATCCAGGACACCCAGGCTCCTCCTCCCACCCCTCTGGATACCAAAATCATGGATGCTGGAGTTTCTTAAATAAAATGATCTAGTAGCATATAACTAGTACACATACTCCTATATACTTAACATCATCTCTTCATCTCTAGATTACTTATACTACCTAGTATGATTTAAAAGTTGTTAGACTGTATTGCTAAGGAACAATGACAAGAAAACAAAGCCTGTATTTGTTCAGTACAGATGCAGGTTTTTTTCACTCTGAATATTTTCTATCCTCAGTTGGTTAAATCAGAGAATGTATAACCATGGGATAAGGATGGGTGACTGTATTTGCTTTAGAAAAAGTAAAAATTTAAGGAAAACTTGTGGGGCTAGCAGATAAAGCCACCACCTGCAATGCTGGCATTCATATGCATGCTGGTTGGAGTCCCAGCTGCTCTGCTTCTAATCTAGCTCTCTGTTAATGGCCTGGGAAAAGCTGCAGAAGATGGCCCAAGTACTGGGGCCCCTGCCACCCATGTGGGAGATCAAGAAGATGCTCCTGGCTTTGGCCTGGCACAGCCTCAGCTGTCACAGCTTTCTGGAGATGAAGCAGTGGATATAAGATCTTTCTCCCTATCTCTCTCTGCTTCTCTCCCTCTTTCTCTGTAACTCAGACTTTCAAATAAAGAAATAAATCTTAAAAACAATAAAAAGTTGTAATATAAAAGAAAAAATGTTACTGGCCAGATATGAATAATTTTTACATGATACAAATGGTATATATGCATGATAAAACTACTATTAGGATGGTGGGAAGGGAAGGTTGTTGGCTAAGGGTGAAATTTCATCTTACATGGTAAGACCTAAAGTAGAAACATCAGTAAAATAGCTATTGAAGCACACACTTTAGAAATACGAGGCTCAGTGAGAGAAGAGACAGCTGTATGGGCAGCAGTAATTGTTATTACCACCCCCCGTTATGGAGAAATTTATCTATTTGTTGGAATGTAAGAAGTTGAGTTTAATGCTTCCAGGTATATATTTTTTTTTCCTCTAGAAAATTTCAGATTAAAAGTCACAAGTCAAATTACTTTTAAAAGTGTCCTTATTTGAGTGACTTTGAGTTGGATAAAGCTTAAGAGTGACTGAATAGAAATGACATGGTTGTCTTTTATGAATGAACATGGTTGTCTTTTATGAATCAAAATTTTGTAGGGGTGACATTAATTCTTTTGATTATTTCTTTTTAAAATATTTATTTGAATGGCAGAGAGATAGAAAAAAAGAGAGAGATGGACAGAAAGATCCAATTTGGTTCAGTATCCAAATACCTGTAACGTTCGAGGGTAGGTCAGGCCAAAGTCTGGAGCTGGGGATTCAGTATACGTCTCAAGTGAGTGGCAAGGACCCAACTACTTGAGCCTCCCCTAAACCTATTAGGATGCATATCATCAGGAATCTGGGATTAGGAGCAGAGCCAGGACTTGAACCCAGACACTCTGATATGGGCTGTGGGCATCCCAGGCCGCATCCTAACCTCTCTGTCAAACACCTGAACCTCATTTGATTATTTTATCTTGGTGTCCAGAAAAATGTTTGAGCTTACACTATGTTTTCATTTGTGTTGCGCATGTCACTAATAAGCTGAAATCTCATCTAAACTATCCATTTTCTTTTTATCTATTTGATTGAGAGCTAGAGTTAGAGAGGGAGAGACAAAGAGAAAGGTCTTCCATCTGCTGGTTCAGTCCCCAAATGGCTGCAATGGCTGGACATGGGCCAACCTGAACCCATGAGCCAGGAGCTGCTTCTGGTTCTCCCATGTGGGAGCAGCGGACAAGCACTTGGGCCATCTTCCACTGCTTTCCTAAGCCATAGCAGAGAGCTGGATTGGAAGAGGAGCAGCCAGGATACAAACTGGTGCCCATATGGGATGCTGATGCCACTGGCAGAGGCTTAGCCTACTATGCCATGTCACAGCGCTGGCCCCTCTGCTTTCTTATTCTTTGTTAGAGTGTATGTGCTGTGTATCAGAATATAAATATTTTTCCTATGTGACTTCTTTTAATAGATACCACAGTTGGATTAGATAAAAATATCTGATTATACTCCAGGCTAGTATTTCTGTAACCTGTAGTATCCTGGTGACAGAGCTCCTCATCATCTTTGAATTAAAATAGCTGACTCATAAGACGATAGTAGATTGGGAGAAAGTGTTGTCTCAGGGCCTGTTGAGGGGAATGTGTATCCATAAACTAAGATGGGAAGAAAGAGTGTGGAAGATTGAGAATGCTTTCTGGCAGTGCCTGTACATTGGGAAATACCTAATTTTTTTGTTTGTTTGAAATGAAACATTTTCAATAACTGGGACTTGAACACTGGGAAGGCAGAAAGCATGGGACAGCTGAAGGATTTCTAAGATTATGAGAAATGTCATTTACTTCTCTCATGCCAGTACTGATCAGCAAAGGCAGGGCAGATTTTATTTAATAATCAAGAAGTAAAACATAGAAATCCTAGATTAGGAAAAGACAAACTGTCTTTGGATCTTGATAAAAATAACATCAATTTCTAGGAAATGGGGTCAAATCTATTCTGGATCTGTCTAATAAAATTTCATATACCAGAGGCCTCTGTGTTTAAAGATAAACCATATTATTTGATAAGTTCATGATTGTTCTGTTGTCCTTAGCTTTTAATTCTAGTGAAGAAGAATTGTTTTAATAGAAACCTACTTGTAAATATTACTCATATGGTTATGGAGTTAGGAATTTGTATCTGATGTTATACCCTGATGGTTAGACATTACTTATGAATGCTGAACATTGAGTCCTATTATCGTATTTAAATGTCTTTATTAAACAACTGGATGAATATGATGTTTGAGTAGATGCTTGATTATAGTTGGGGGCACTCCCCTTTTAAAGGATTAAAATTTTTATTCCATTACACATTTCGGGCAGGCTATTAATTCCTTGACTTATATTCAAGAATATTACCCAGCTTGAGTTTTCCACAAATCTTTTTCTTCATTGTTAACTTTATTTTTCCCCAGAATGTGGTACAACATTTTGAAATTTTAGTTTTTGAAGGTTTGGATGTCACTGAAGATCTTTCTTGTTTGTTGGCTGGTATCATTATTAGCTGAGAAGATAATTAGTTTTTAGGGGTTATTGAATTCTTATGTAACTCTTTGTCGAAAGTTTAAAATTAATCCTATGTCAGGGATTTAGGATACTCTGCGAGACTATTTAATATTAACAGGCTCATGAGCAGTATGCCAAGAAGTTGTCCTGTGTCTGACCACTTATAGAATTTGAACTTAATTTCTTTTTCTGTCTTAAGTTTTATTCAGAATTCTCCAATTCATGGGTACCAATGTACGTATTTTCTTTGATAGGTTTTTTTTTTTTTTAAGATTTATTTATTTATTTGAAAGTCAGAGTTGCATAGAGGAGAGGCAGAGAGAGAGAGAGAGAAGTCTTCCATCTGCTGGTTCGCTCCCCGATTGGCTGCAATGGCCGGAGCTACGCTGATCCCGAAGCCAGGAGCCAAGAGCTCCCTCTGGGTCTCCCACGGGGGTGCAGGGGCCCAAGGACTTGGGTTTGTACTCGATCCGGTGCCCATATGGGCTGCCAACACTCCAGGTGGTGGCTTTACCCACTACACCACAGCACTTGCCCCTGGTAGATTTTTTAACTTCATTACATCTGTTGTTAGACTTCAGAAAGAATTTGGACCTACTGACCCTTTGTTTAATTTCACATGTCAGCCTTCTCTCTCTTTCTCTCTCTCTCTCTCTTTCTCTCTTTTCCCATTCTTCAGAGAACTCTGGGCCCGTACTTTAGCCTCTTGATCTGATGTCTTCCTCTAACTTCTTTCCTCCCTTGCTCTGTGCATGCATAGCCATGCCGCTGCTGCTGCTGATCATCTTTTTTTATTTGAAAGACGAAGAGACAGCCCCTATCCACTGACCACTCCTTTAATGGCTGCAGTGTCCAGGGCTGGGCTAGGCTGAAGCTGGGAGCCAGTGACTCAATCCAGGTTTCCCACATGGGTGGCAAGGACCCAAGTACCTGAACCATCACGTTGGCCTCCCAGGATGCACATTATCATGAAGCTGGAATTATGGTGCAACCGAGACATGAACCCAGACACTCCAGCATGGGATCCACATGTGCCAATCAGTGTTGTAATTGCTGCACTAGGAGCCCACCCCCATGATAGAATAAGCAAAGTTCCCATGTGACCTTCCTGCCCTCTACCTTCCTCAGCAGTCACCTATTATCAGGCATCTGTTTCTTTAGCTCTAGTAGGTGAGCTCTTTGCTGTCTTTCCCATTGTCACAGCTTCAGGGCGCTTTTCTGTTGGTGCTTTTCTCCCCACCATTATTGTACTGTTGCCTCTGTTTTGCACTCTGCTATCCTGTCTTTTCTTTGGCCTCATTATTTATTTATTTTTTTGTAGTCCACTTGAGAAATTCTAAATATGGTCACGTTATAGATGTTCTCCTAATTGTTGGTTTTCTCTTAATACATACATGCTAGGACACCTCCTTAATGAAGTGGTTTCCCAAAAGCCTGAGTCATTCTGGAGTCATTATATCTGGGGCAGGCCTCATACTGCTGATTCTCTTCCATGAACACGCCACCGAGTCTTGATCCCTAGAGTATTGTCACCTGACTCACTTAGGAATGTCATGTAAGATGTATGCCAGTGCCTGATCCATAACTCATAAATTTGGGCTTTTTAATGTAAACAAAGAACCTATGAATGTAGGATATGCCCATTATTGCATTTGTCTCTGTGGTTTACTGTTAAATACGATTGGTTAAAAATAACCTGTTTTAGAGAAAGAATAGAGTTGTTTTTAACCTCTAACTTCTATTAGTCTTCTAGATGCTTGGTTTTATTCATAAGTATTAAATTTGAATGAATTTAATGTAGAAACCTGCTATTAATGTAGAAATAGACCTTGTACTGGGCTGGCACCAGAATCAAGTATTTTTGTTATTTTTGCCTTGTTTTGTTTTGCCTTTTCTGTCAGTTAATGACAACTGGCATGCAAGAATAAAATTGTTCAAGCTTACATTCTTAGCATGACCCATGTAATGATTTTTAAAAGTGAGAATATATAATTGAACAAATGTTTTTTTGTGAAATGGAGAAAAAAATAAAGAATATATAACTAAACATATTCCCCTCTTAAATTTTAGGTATTTTGACTTAAATATAAACTTTGTTGCATATTACTCCTAAAAGTGACCTCAGTGTTGGATTACCATCTCACACTGTGAGAAGGCCTTCCAGTTACACTAAAATTTATAACTGGGAAGAAGAGAATTAAATCATCAGAGAAAAAAGCACAGAAAACTTTCTTAATATAGGAATTCCAATTAAGCAGCTCCTTCAGTGTGTAAAAAATGGCAATATGGTCTTATCAAATGCTTAAAATTTTGAAAAACAAAAAGACTTCCTTGGTTTTTTATTGCTACAGTAGATGAATGTTCATTTGCAAATGAGAACTGCCATTAAAGATGAATTTTGTACTTACTTGATGTAACAATTGACTTAATCTATCAAAGAGAGTTCACTGTATATGGCCTTAAAAATACACATTTTCCAAAAGTTTACATAAAGAGCCAGCTCTCTCATTTTAGCAACTTAAAGTGAAGGCTTCGAATTATCCAGGCAGTTTGAATATTAGACACAAGTGAGATGAACATGTAGAATTACCATGTAACATCAGGAACAGAAGAGAGGGAACTGACTTTTGCTTCCTTTTGCTTCCTTGTGGGCGATCTTGAGCATGCACTTGGTTTAATGATTAAATGGGTCCCCTTCAGCTTTGATAACGGAGAGCCTGTGGTTGTTGATTTGATATTGTTAGAAAGTCCACCTTTGACCCCAAATTGGTAAATCATTTACTCTTTCTCAGGCAATTCAGACATCCAAGATGGTCTTACCAAAAATCAATCATTCTAAGGATTTTTCAAAAACCTCAACATATCCAGGTTTACACAACTCGGATCCTAACTATAATTTTCCTTTAATATGCATTTTAGTCATTTTTGTGGAAGACAGAACGTACATTATTTGTCTTTTTTTTTTTTTTTTTTTTTTTTTTTTTTTTTTTTTTTTTTTTTTTTTTTTTTTTTTTTTTTTACAGGCAGAGTGGACAGTGAGAGAGAGAGACAGAGAGAAAGGTCTTCCTTTTGCCGTTGGTTCACCCTCCAATGGCCGCCGTGGTCGGCGCGCTGTGGCCGGCGCACCGCGCTCGTCCGATGGCAGGAGCCAGGAGCCAGGTGCTTTTCCTGGTCTCCCCATGGGGTGCAGGGCCCAAGCACCTGGGCCATCCTCCACTGCACTCCCGGGCCACAGCAGAGGGCTGGCCTGGAAGAGGGGCAACCAGGACAGAATCCGGTGCCCCGACCGGGACTAGAACCCGGTGTGCCGGCGCCGCAAGGCGGAGGATTAGCCTGTTGAGCCACGGCGCCGGCCAGAACGTACATTATTTGAAATAAGGGATGCCTCAATGACAAGCCTTCCTCACTGTTTACTCATCTGCAAATGTTGATAGCAAATGCCTTCTTTAAACTCTTTTCATGTGCCTTCTATGTATGGCCGGGCCTTGCTTTGCAAAATGACTTAAGGCTTAGTTTGAGTTAAAGCTGAGCTTCTATTGCCTGGAATGCTTGCTCTTCAAAATATTTGCTCCCTGGAGAGGTGAACTGAAGCTGGAGTTTTCATGTGACTTTGGATTGTTGACCTGGAAGGCTTTGGGGTAATGGAATGGGCTTTGGCACAGTTCCACTGTTTTCTGGTTGAGTGGGGCTGGCAAGAGACAGTAGACAGGAATACTTCGTTTGAAGATGTTTGAAGCCTGAATGCACCTTCATTTGATGCCTTGCTTGATCGCTTAAGAGAATTTTAAACTGCATCCGCAAATGTGCTGCAGCTCCTAATGACGCACATGTAAATGATTTTGCATCTAAACAATGCATTCCCTCTCTGCCTGGTGTGTAAAATTTGAATGACACTTGCGCTCTGAGTGAAAGGAACAGACGTTTTCATTATCAAATTCAGTCAAGCAGAAAAGTAGCAAAGGGAGCAGAAATTTCCATTTACATCTATGACTGAAGTTGTAGTGATAAAAGAAAATTACTAGGTTGAGAATATCCTTGTCCTCATTCTACTATGTGACACGGGATTTTCATCAATTTAGAAATAGTTTTTATACTTGTGTTGCTGGGGAAAGCTTTGACTAAAAATCTTATATATATATATATATATATATGTATATATATGTATATATATATATACTTTAACAGGTTTTTATAAGTGATTTTGTTTTATTCTGTTTTGTAGTTATAAACAAGTTACAGAATCTCCTTTATTCTTAAAACCATTATTTCTTAGTACTAAACACTTAACTATTAGCTTTATCCAATATCTGTTCCATTATCACAGAGATGCACAGTACTTTTAGGTTTTACTAGTAGCCATCAGCAAGTGTAGCCAGATAACGCAGTTGCCATCATAAACCACTGGATGAGGGAAGTGGATCAGAATTCTCTAGGGGAATTTTCTGCTGACGAGTAGATGGTGATCTGCCTTTTGGAGCCCTTAATGTAGTTATCTTCCTGCACATGCCCTTTTCCTTAGAAGTCTAGAAATTCAATTATTTCAGCTCTCTGAGGAGTGATAAGCCTTGGCAAATTGATTTACAATAATGAAACTAAGTCTTGTTTACAAATCTGAGGGGTGATTTCTAAGTCCACAGTGGCGTAGTAAGAGAAGGAGAGATTCTTATTTATGTGGAATCTATTCCCATTGAAAAATTGTATGATTTTTAAAACTTAATCCAAAGGTATGTGGGTAACTTCTAAAAGTTATTTTTATTGAAGACCTCCATAAATTTTGCATGCTTATTTTAGAAAACTGTGTTCCTCATCCTTAGATCTTGGCATAGTGACAACATTATCCTTATTTTTATACCATTTTAACAGAACTTTGGAATTTATAGCAATGTTCTAGTTCCTACTGAAGGGGTTGCACCAATTCAAGTGCTGTATTCTAATCTCTTTCTGGTTGGCTCTTTTGTTCAATACAGTGACATCTTTTTCATTCTCTCCTTTCTTCTCATGAGATTTTAACTCAACAATGAAATGTTAATTGGTGGGAACTATAGTTCCAGGATGTGTTAAGTTCATTAAACAAATGATTCTAATAAACTTGCCAAAAGCAAACCATCCTAGTGGAAGCATCCAGCAAGTGAGTAGAACATCAAGTGAAAAGTTGCAATTGAAAGAATAGAGAAGGTTGTTGAATCTTTAGGGTTGCCCCTCGACCAGGCCAGCTCACTGCTGTGGCCCGGGAGTGCAGTGGAGGATGGCCCAAGTGCTTGGGCCCTGCACCCCATGGGAGACCAGGAGAAGCACCTGGCTCCTGCCATCGGATCAGCGTAGTGTGCCGGCCGCAGTGGCCATTGGAGGGTGAACCAACGGCAAAAGAAGACCTTTCCCTCTGTCTCTCTCTCTCTCTCTCTCTCACTGTCCACTCTGTCAAAAAAAAAAAAAAAAGAGCAGAGGACTTTATAAGTAGAATTATTAGAAGAAGGGTCAGTGAGAGGAAAAATGATGAGCCTGAGATGGAAAATGGAGAACTGGTGCCATCTGGATTGGGGAAGCTGGAAAAGATTATGTTTAAGGAAGAAAATGATGTGGTAACGCCGCTGGGAAGCACGATGCCTGAGAAGAGACCAACACATTGTTGCTGAGGACCTGGAAAGAGGAGTTGCAGATTGCAGAATTTTGGAGCGAGGTCTAATGGTAGTAAGTTGGAAGGAACAAGTTAGGTTTGAGGGTGACAGTCCGCAACTTGGTGGAAAAGTTGATCTGTCAAAGTGCTTCTTCCTGTCTTGGTTCTAACCCAACTCACACATGGGTTTCTGAGTTGGTTTATGAAAAAATATGCTGTGTGTTTTTATCTCCCCGTGTAATTTAAGGTTTTGGTAATGAGTGGTGGTTCACTTGCCTCACTGAACATCAGCCTGGTTAGTATTTTGTTAGCAATTATGTGGCTTTTTAAAATACCCATATATGATTTTAATTCAGTGCATCTTTAAAAGCAATCAGTCTTTGAATTTTTTAAATGAAGCAGAAAGGAAAGAAAGAATTAGGAGAAAAGAGCCAATGAGGCGACATGTATTTTCAAGGAACAAGCTAGACAATTCAGGAGGATATCCTTAGTGCGTCTGCTTTTGAGCTCATCTCTCAAAATTTTTAGGACTGAACTGTTAGTCAAAGAAGGTCCAAATAGAAAAGAAATCTTATTTCACTTTCCCATCCAGATTAATCACATACCTGTAAGTACAAATTAATAAAAAACTACAAAAAGAAATAGGAGGAAGGGCAGTCTGCCGGTTGATAGGGTTGATAATATTAACATGTAGAATCCTGGTGATTTGCTTTTCAATGACTATATGGTACTAGGATAGCCTTTAGAACAAAACTGTGAAACAGTATAGTCCAATTTGCAATTTTTATGATTTATCTGTCTAGGCCTAGATATTTGCTACAAATTCTTGCCCATAACCTCAGCCTGTCCATATTGAACTCATCACTCCTCAAAAGATATGCCTGATTTCTGACATCTGATCCTAAGTCTGTATTGTCTGATGGCCATGTGGCTAGTGCACATTGCTGTAAGTGTAAATACACACCATATATCCAGGCATTAGTTTGGCAGAAGAAAAATCATGTAAGTTGTTTTAGTAGCAACATTTTTACATTGATTGCATGTTGAAATGATATAATTTAGAATATATTTACAGAGTTAAATAAATTATATGACTAAACTTAATCTCACTGGCTTCTTTTTTTCTTTAAAAATATGGTTACAATCATGTATTTGGCCTTCATTATTTTTTGGACAAAACCATTTTAAGCTTTTTTGATGCAGGATTATATCTCAGTTCTTTTATATCCTACATGGAGCTCAATAGTGTTAAAAGAAAAATTGAGACCAATTAAACTTAACAAAATTCAACTTGAAAAAAACAGTTTCTAGAACAAGCATCATTGCAGACCAAAGCTGAACCAGAATGTCCCAACCTACACAGTGTACAATTATATTTATAGCTGGAAAAAAGGAAGCTACAGAAACAACCTGGTTGGCTGCAATGGGCACTTGCCTTATACAAACATGGTGCCATAAGGCATATGATATTTGTTTGAACATGGTCTGATCATATGGCAGCCTGTGATTGGCCAGAGTTTGACTGCTGTGATTCGCTGAGACTCTGTTGCTTAGTTACAAGGATGTACTCTTAGATCAGATTGTAATTCGTTTACACACGATCCTAGGGTACCATTCATCATGTAAGGAGACTGCTTTGGTCCAAACTTTATCACTTAAATATGGAGACAGATTTAAGCTAAATTTATTTCAGTTTACCATTACAGAACGATATTTAGTAATTCTTAGTTGTAGCAGATATGTAATTCAAACAAATTATGTTGAGTTTTCATTGTTGCTCTTGTCCCTCGTCCTGTTTGAACTTCTCTGACCAGGAGACATTTACACATGACCTTTTATTGTCTATAAATCACTAGATCTGCCTGAAACACTGTGTTACTTCCAAATCTAGAGCTCCTTTTTTACCACATTTTGTAACTTCTATAATTAGACAAAGGTAAAGGAGGAGCCCCTTGGCCCTTAGAGATGTTTTAAAAGGCTCTCTGTCCTTAAGATGGCACCAAAGTGACGCATGTGTGGGACAGGACACAGGCCTGTGGAAGGAAGGTGTGAAAGATGTTACTTTTAAAAGGACAAAGTGAACCCCGTCACAAAAGAGCAGATACTGTATGAGTACACTAAAAGGTGGTGCTTAAAATAGGTAAATTTGAAAAATGGAATGGTGGTCGCCACAGGCTGGGGGAAAGGGGAAAATGCTGAGGTGTTTAATGGGCAGAATTTTAGTTTTACAAGATGAAAGTGTTTTAGGGATGGATGGTAGTGATGGCTGCACAGTGAACGTACTTAACGCTACTGCAACTGTACAAGCAAATGTGGTTAAGAGCGTAAAATTCATGTTTGCGTATTTTGTCACACTTTAAAAGAAAGGGAAAAGTCATTCTAATAATGCAATAGCCTGTAACTTAAAAGAAAGTCTTAATGAGACCAGGTACAATGGATTTTCTTAAGTAGACCCTTGCTACCTGCTGGAAGAGCTGAATCCCATCACTTGGGAGCTTGTTAGCAGAGCAGAAGTGGTTCCACCCTAGACTGCAGTCAGAACCTGCAGTTTAATAAGATCCCCAGGTGATGCTTCTGCACGTGAAAGCTTGAGAAGCCCTGGTCTAAACATCATTGCTCAAAATGTGGCTCACAAGCCACCTGAATCTGAGCCACTCTGGGGAGTCTCTATTTTCAGGTCCATCCCACAAGACAGAAGTCAGACCCAGGTGGTGGACTAGCAGGAGGATGAAGCTGCTGTCTGATCTTGCAGCCATCATCTGGATAGATTTTACCCATTATTTCATAATTCCATATTCCATAATTTACTGATGTTGGAATTACTCTAAGTATCATTTTATTGATAAGAATATGAGTACTATTTTATAAGCAACAACAGAAAAGGCACAAGTAGCCACTAATTTCAGGTTAGTGAGAAAGCCATCATTCAGAATTAGTAGAATATTGTAACACCTCACTGGGGTCATGATCATTAGAATGAGAGGACCCTGAATTAAGTATACTTACGTGAATAGCTATACAAAAAGCTCATCATTCCTGAGACTTCTCTTTTTTTACAAAAATGAAGAAGTAGGTGAATTCTATGATCTCCTACTTTTCCTTCCTAAGGCAAGGTTAAATTTGCCAAGAATTTTCTTTATTATTGATATGTGTGATTATCTGGAAGTTCTTGAAGTTTTAGAAAACTTAAAAGTATGTGTTATTTACAGAAATTTTTTTAAAAGATTTATTTATTTATTTGAAAGTCAGAGTTACACAGAGAGAGGAGGAGAGGGAGAGAGAGACACACACAGACAGAGGCATTTCTCTCACCCAGCAAGTCGTTCTCATCTGAAGACTCCTGTCAGATGCTTCTTGGTAAAAGTGACAGTACAGCACTTGTTTTTTAAGGAGATGTGTTGATCACACGTCCTCTCTGTGAATCCAACAACTGCCCACTCTGGATTAAACCGCCTAGCAGTGGTATCACCTGGAAAGTTAGTTGAGAACCATCTGGGCCTCATCTGTCCATCTTCTTCCCATGTCTTGGGTTGTGCCTCCCAGAAAAAATTTCCCAGACTCTTTGTTCACATGTGAAAGTTACAGAATACCAGATATACTGAACAGATTTAAGAAAAAATGTTAGTAGAGCCTTGAATGGTTAAAAGACACCTGAATAAACATTTGTGTGCTGTTGTCATTTTGATATGTACAAATGGAGTAAAAGTGTAGGTTAATAAGTACATAAATCTAGGGTGTTCTACTAGTTTGCACACCCATGAGAAAAATTTTGGAAAGTATTGTCTTTTACATCACACACAGTATACATAAAGTATCTAACAGCTCCTGGGGTGGGATCAATCTATATCCTTGACTTTTCTCTGTTAGATCCTTTAGATTTGACCATCACATGACCTCCAAAATCTTTGTGCTGCTCCCTTCCTGGCCTAGACCATTGTTAACTTCCCATCTGGATTGTGAACACAGCCTCTCCTAATCTTGACCTCCAGGGCAAAGATAATTTGCTGTGAAAACCAGACCAGACATCCACATGACTCAGAATACTGGGCGGAGTGTTGACGGTGCATCAGGCCAGCCTCACATGTTGGCCCTGGGCTCTGCTGTCAGCCTCCTCTGCACCATTCTGCCTTTTTCAGCTTTGATCTTGCTCTTCTGTGACCCACCTGGCAAGTTTGTGCCTGAGGACCTGTGTTTTTGGCTTCCTTCAGCTAGATATTCTGATCGTTTGTGCCCTCTCTTTGAGTCTTCACTTGATGAATGTCCCCCCATTAATAAAATTCCAGCGTGTAGAAAAAAATCCCCACCCCCTTTCTCAGCTTCATCTCTGTAATGTTTCTTATAACCTAAGAGGCACTCTGTTTTATTCAGGGAACCTCCTGTCTCAGCCAAGACCAGCACCTGGTGCATAAGTTGAAAGCATTGTTCTGAGTCATCAGTTCTGCACTGTGGCACTCTGTGGACCACTGTTATTCATTTATCACATCATAGGCTTATGTGGCTGCAACTTGATAGTGATCATACGGTGGAAATAAAACCCCATCCCTCTCAGTGGGTACACAGTAGGTCTTCAGGAGATAATGAAAAGTAGCTATTATGGTTCTTACGACTGCCAATTATTATGAATATGAGAAACAGAGGTTATTGCTGAATGGATGCTTGGAAAAGGGATAACACTAATGATAATTATAATTCATTGAATACTTTTGTTCTGGGCACTGAGTTCATTGTGGATATTGTGATTATTTGTATCTGTATTAATCTAAATGTGAGTTCATCCTGATATCTTCAACTCTAGTTCATTACCCCATGGATTGTTCCACTGCCTTCCCTTGCTTCTCTATAAATTTCTCATGCCCACCCTGAGAAACCTTGCTCCCACCATCCATTTTCTTAATTGTTTGATTTTAATGCATGTGTATAGCATAATTAGAATTGTTAACCTGCCCCATGGCTTTTTAAAAGCCACAAAATTGCTAATTCTCCCAGCTCTGGCATCTACTATGTGTGTTAACTTTGTCTGGTTATGTATCCTCTCAGTCTTACCTTCTTGTCTTGGAAATTAAAGTGAGATTTCTGTAGCTGCCTCAGTGTGGAATTCTGAGGATGATGGGAAAAACTGCATGTGAATTACTTAGGGTGGTACCAGGTGCAGAGGTCACAGTTATGGAAACTGCCCACATCTCATGCTTACAGCCAGGCCTGGGCCCAAGGGACAAGGAAACGGAAACTGCCATTTCTCAAGCAATTCAGTAGCCAGAACGTCTACTTCCTTTTCTGAGTCATCTTTAACTCTTTTCAAAATGTTAATAATTTTACTCTAGAGACAAGAGCTCCCATCCTCAAAATGCCCACAATTGGCTGTGCCTGAGCCAGCCTAAGCTAGGAGCTGGGAGCTCTACCTGGTCTCTGACACGGGTGGTGGGTACCCAAGGACGTGAAGCCGTAGCTGCTACCTAGCAGGTTATGCTTTAGCAGGAAGTTGGAATCAGGAGCAGAGCTGGGATTTGAACCCAGGCACTCCAGTATGGGAGGCTGACATCCCAACTGGCTACTTCACTGCCGTGCCCAATGCCTGCCTCCTCCTGTAACTCAGGAGACAAAGAATGGAGGGCACACCTTGGGCAGAAACCTAAAGGCCTCAGACATTTTTGGTCCTTCCATTCTCATAAGTCTGGCTGACAATACTTTTATGTGCTGTCTCATAAAAACATCTTTTTTTAATGACATTTTCAAATCGGAGGTCTCCGTGCCTTGAAAAATCTGTATGTGACTCTGAAATCTTTTAAAGCCATCTATTCACACTAACTCTGACTCAGAAGTTTGGCAGTTTCAACATTTTTCGAAACGTTACTCTTTCTCTTTACATCTCTCTGATGGTTTGGAGGAGTCCCTTTGGTTTTAGTTGGAGTACTTTATACTCTGAATTCTGTATTCTCAATTTTGTCTTCTTTCTGGAAGTCCCTGTCATTTGAAAGGCAGCATAAAGAAACAGCATACCTATCCTTAACTCCCTCGCTGAAGGGACTCTGCTGCACTCCCACGTGTCCTTTTCAAAGCAAATTCTAGATTTGTGTGTTCAGGGAGACTGTAGGCTCAACTGAAAATATTTCTACAGTTTCCCTTGCAGCCCAGTGTGGGCAGATTGCATAGTTCAGGCATGCATGGTGTTGTAAGAGTCCCTAGGGAGGATATCCCTCCCAGATAACACAGCGATGGGAAAAGCAGTCAGGAAACCACCCAGCCTTGGCCTGTTGCTCCTGCTTTCTGCTGGAATTTGAACATGAAGTGTTAAGTTTCTCTGGCCCTTTTGTGACCACAAGGCATGAGGACAAAAGCCAACATTGTTGTTAAGGATGGCAATCCAGAAAGATAGGAGTCGCCTGTTCCTGATGGCGTCAAGGGAAAGCTTCAGCACCCCAGCCTCAGTATCACTTCTTCCATGCGACAGATAATCCCCACCGTGTGCTGCAAGCCACTGTTTACCCTGTATTCTATTCTGTGCCACTGAGTGTATTCCCAGCTGTTTTACATGGCTTGCTAGCTAATTTGTCTAGTTTTCTTGTCAAATTTACCATCCCGTAGATGATGACATTAAAGGAGTTCACAGTCTAAAAGTGAATCTGCTTTTATAAAAACGAAGGAAATTGGCCAATTAAACCACTTTGTCTAGCATTTGAATGCACGAGTTGGGTTACCACTGTTGGATGGAGAGACTGGAGACCTGGATTTTCGGCCCAGATCTACTGCCAGTTGGCTCTGTGGGCAAGCACTTGACTTGGGTTCTTTCTCTCCTTGTTGCACAATGAGGTAATTTGAGCGAGATGATCCTCAAAGACCACCAAAGAGCCTGTGGATGGAAGCCTGCTGAGTCCCTATTGATGCCAGCTTCCTTGTCCATCTTGCCAAGATGGTTTAGCCAAGAAACCAAATCCAGATTTTGTTCATTAGCTTTGAAAACTCCCTTTCAATTTGAATGTGTGTGTGTGTTTTAAATGCAAAATGTGGATTATTGAAAAAGAAGCCGGGTTGTATGCTTATCCATAAATATGGATGATGTACAGGGGTACTTCATAAAATTTGTGCAAAATGTAATTAAAAAATAAGTTTATTTTAGTACAAAAATTTTTGAAATCCTTGCATATAAGGAGTCTTTTAGAAGGTTCATGGGAAATGTATATTACAAAAAAACTACATGGTAACAGATTTCCTAAACAGGAACTCAATTTCTCATTAGAATAATTTGTTTTGACCTTTGGTTTCCTTCACCTGAATTTTGTTAAGAATTTTTTGAAAGATCAAACCAAGTAGACAGAGGTTTGTTTTAAAACTATAAGTGTGCATGGTTCCAACTATATACTGATTGATAAACTTAATTTTTTATTTATTTATTTTTTATTTTTGACAGGCAGAGTGGACAGTGAGAGAGAGACAGAGAGAAAGGTCTTCCTTTGCCGTTGGTTCACCCTCCAATGGCCGCCGCGGTCGGTGCGCTGCGGCCGGCGCACCACGCTCCTCCGATAATTTTTTAGACCAGGTTTACGTTCATTGTAAAATTGGGCAGGGAAGTACAGAGTTCTCATATACCGCTGGCCTAGTATGTATTTTTTTTTAATTCTCTTAGAATTGAAAAGAGAAAACACTAACCATGCTAAGCTAAGTCAGTTTGTAAAAAAAAAAAAAAGCTTTATTATATTTTTTACCACTTTTTATCTTATTTCAAAATTTTTAACCTATTTTTGTGTTTTGATGGATAATATTCTAGCATGTTTTATCAGTTTTGAAAGTAATATAAGTAGTGTTGTCCATTGCTAAATTTTATTTTAATGTGTAAGTACAGTGAATTTCCCAATTTCTCATTAGTCTTGAGGGATTATGAAGTAACCAGTATTAATTCTTTTAAAAAGCAGTCTCACTCTAGGGGACTCATATTTCTAAACTGTGTGAGATTAGAAACTTAAGACCATATTTACAATATTAAATGTTTTCCAAGTTAAAAATACAGTGTCTCTTTTTAAAAACAATGGACAGTTGTTCCAGTGTGATTAATGCAGTGCCTGTGCCTTACAGGAGTAGTACATTTTTCTGGAGTAAATATCTGCCAGTTGACTTTGTATCATGATCTGGTCCTGAGCAGACTAAGGGCAAGTGAAATAAGATGCATTTGGCTTTGTTGTTTGGCCCCTATTATCTGGTGTAGGGCATGGTTGAAAGTTTCCTGTATCTGCTAATCTTCTCAAAAACTAATCTAATATTAATAGCTCTGAGCTAGGCATTTAATCCTTCCAATAATTGCTTATAAAATAGAAATGCACCACTTAGCATTTTGAATTTCTGCTAAAAAGGCTGACCAGAACTAATATACGAGCCAGACATCTTCAGGCCATTGGTCGCTGTGTCCCCCTGTAGCCTCGGCATTTGGGATGCTACAGGTTATCAAGTAGTCTCCAAGCAGCTGGGATTTAGTGCCTGACCTCATCCATCCAGAAAAGGTGTGTGAATTCTGGCTGAGACTGCCTTTCTTTCCATTCTCATATTTTATATGCCCTGTGACACACACCATAATGCTGTCGGCATTGATCGTCTTAAGCCATTTAAGAATGACAAGATGCAGGACTTTTTCTGTCATATCATTTGCTTAGATTTTTTCTACATGCTATTTATGAAAACAGGTAGTCATATATCATATGACTTCTTAACATATTTGAGCTGATAGAAACTCATACTTTAAGATTTATTTTATTTATTTGAAAGGCACAGTTACAGAAAGAGAGAAAGAGATCCTCCATCTGCTGACTCACTCCCCCAAATCACTACAGCGTCAAGGGCTGGGCTGATCCAAAGCCAGGAGCCAAGAGCTTCTTCCAGGTCTGCCATGTGGGTGCAAAGCACTCAGACCATCTTCCACTGCTTTCCCGGGCACATTAACAGGGAGCTGGATCAGAAGTGGAGCAGATGAGACTTGAACTGGCACCTGTATGGGATGCCAGTGTCCTAGGTGATGACTTTGCCTGCTAAACCACAACACTGGCCCCTACATAAGTTTTGTTGAAACCTTTTTATATAAAGAGATTGAAAGTTTTTTCCTTCCCATTCTTAAGAACATTTATCATTCTTTATGTTACATTTTAGAAAAATGTCATATGGTATACAATGAAAACAAATTCATTTCTGTCTTTGCTGGTGTGTAAACAACCCATGTTCCTTGCTTAGCTCTAGTTGTAGGTTTAAATTTGTTCTTGCATGCCTTGCCTGAAAGATTGTGGTGGTTTCCTGAGTGGTCTCCCACTTTCATAATCTCACCACACTCATTTAGAAAAGCCTTTTGCATCCATCTACCCACCTACCCAACTGTCCTTCTGTCCATCCATGCATGCATCTGTCCACTCACCCACCCACCCACCCATCCATCCATTCAATATGATTATGTTTTGGAGGTGTAACAGGAAACAGGAGATATATTGTCCTTACCTCATGGAACTACATTCAATTTTTTGCCCATGATGTGTTGCTCCTCATTCATTCAAACTCATCTATATATTATTTGTTCTTTAAGGTTTTCCCCAATTCACCCAGGCAGATTTGGGGCCTGGACCAGTGTCTTTTCTCATCATTATTATAAAATTTAATTCTTTCATCAACAAATACTTATGACCTACTGTGTGCAAAATCTGTGCTAAAAGCTGGGGATACCACAGTAAACAAAAAAATCAAAAATTAAGCCCTCAGCTTACCTATTATTATGTCAGTTCCCACATTTCACCCTCATTAGAATATGAGTTATAATATCTTTATACACAGTAATAACAATACCTAGAAAATATTTGCATATTATACATTTTTGTAACATAGCAAGTCTAAGAAGCAGTTTTCATAACTGACATAATCTCATGTATGTGTGTTATATAGATTATATATAAAAATGCCCATATATAGGTTTCTTTGTTGCTTAGGAAGTAAAAAACTGAAATTTATATTGTCAGAAGGAGATTCAAATAAAGGTAGACAATTCAAGAGAGGTGAGCAATGGCTTACATGATTCTGTTCAAGCAATTACCCAGGCAGTGTCAAGTTTTGTGTTTTACCATGCTTAAGGGAGCAACCTACAAGTGTTAGTTTTGTTCCAGTGCTTAGGTACTGAAGAGCTGTATCACTTCTCTGAAGTTGGTCTGACCCACCTCGCCTTAACAACCGTGACTGTAAGATCGCTGTGGTGTAGACAGAGTGACACAAAGTGGTTTTCCTTTCTTTCAGTCGGTGAGTTTGTGAGCGATGCCCTCCTCGTTCCTGACAAGTGCAAGTTCTTACACCAGGAGAGGATGGACGTTTGTGAGACCCATCTTCACTGGCACACTGTCGCCAAAGAGGTACCAGCCGTGGGTTCCTTCTTAGTTCAGAGTGCGGATTTCCTGGGCATTTACTAATGACACCAGAGAGCGATTTTTGAGATGATAGCTATGTTGATAAGTTCTTTGAAAAAAAAATCTACAATCTTATTTTTAGTAGACTTTATATTTTAAAGAAATTTTAGGTTCACAATGAAATTGAACAGAAAGTATAAAGAGTTCCCATTTATCCCCTGCCCCTACATATAAATGGTTTTAAATAGTCAAAAATAGAGCCCATGGTGTGTATTTTTTTTAATTTTTTTTTTTCATTTTATTTGAAAGGCAAAGACAGAGAGACAGACACTGGGAGATCTTCCATATACTAGTTTACTCCTCAAATGCCTGCAATAGCCAGGGCTGGCCCAAGCCAAAGCCAGGAGCCCAGAATGCATTCCCCATCTCCCATATGTGGCAAGGACCCAAGCATTTGACCCATCATCTGCTGCCTCCCAGAATGCATATTAGCAGAAGTAGCTTGTCCAGTAACAGCTCAAAACCTACAGTTAGAATTCCATTTCTAAGTTGCACCATTCAGTTTTGTATTTGCTAGGTCATGAGGCCATCTTTCTTTTTCTAGTGGGTGAGTCTGTGGCGTCAAACCTAGCCATTTGCTACCCTCTACTTTTGGCTCAACCAATATGAAACATATGACAGTTAGTTTGAAATGCCCTTTGTGGAGTTACCAGCTTCAGAAATTGTTTTTGTAGATCAAAGAGCTTGCTATGCAAACCAAACAATTTGAAGTCCAGCTATCCATCTGATAGCTCCATTTGTCATTTTTTTCAGTGCTTCCCCCCCAGTAAGACTATGAAACAAAAATGATTCATTCCCATGAAGTTGAAATACACTTTGTAATAGTTTCTTGGTATACCTGGTGTGCTGACTTACTAAGATATCCTTTATCACCAGTGGATGCCTTCAGAGCTTTATGTTAATCCAGATTTGTACAAATCCCCAAAGAGCAAAACTTTCTCCTGAAGGAGAAATCTTTAGCTCCTGTGAGTTCTAACACATCCTGGCTACGGGGGATAATTCCTTCTCTTCCTGGGATAGTTACTTGGAAAGTGAGGCAGACTCAAGGGAGAGAAATTTCCACCTGTAATGGAGGTGAGCGTGATGGGATTTTCATGAGCCTTTATGGCTTCCTGATAACAAAAATAAAGCTAGAAAGCCTGGATTCTTTGGTGTTTATTCGGAACAGCAGGTGTCTTCTACATGTTATTTCTCTGTTATTTTCTATTCTAAATGATATTAGAAACCTCTGTCATATAACATCATGTTCTTAAATATGAATTAAAAAAAAACAACTTGTATTCCAAAGTAACTATGCTAAGGAAACTGTGTTGTAAATCCACACAAAAAGCAATGATCCTTTCCATTGTAGAGTTGGTTCCTAACATCCTGCATCTGTGTGTTGGTTGTGCTAGTTGGGATTTCCTCAGGATGAAGCCTGTCTGTCGCACCTCACCCTTTCTCCTTGCCTCTGCAGACATGCAGTGAGAAGAGCACTAACTTGCATGACTACGGCATGCTGCTGCCCTGTGGGATCGACAAATTCCGAGGTGTTGAGTTCGTGTGTTGCCCACTGGCTGAAGAGAGTGACAATGTCGATTCCGCCGATGCAGAGGAGGATGACTCAGATGTGTGGTGGGGTGGAGCGGACACCGATTATGCAGATGGGAGGTGAGGTGGCTTTGGGTTCACTGCTGGATGCCCAAATGTTTTATGTGTTCTATAAATGCACCTGTGTGTTGCTCACTAAAACATGTCTGCCCATTCCTGTCAAAGTCTGCTGTTAGGAAAAAACTCATCCTGAAGTCCAGCTACAATGTTTTAATATAATTGATGGGTCATCAAAGTGTTAATTTTAACTATTTTATTTTAATCTCAAGAAGTGGGATCAGAATCCCAGTGATATTGTAGATTACTAACAGGTAGTTCTAAAAGAAAATTGAAGTCTAAAGTGAATGATATGGTGTTCTGTTTTGTTTTGTAATTTAGGAATATCTTCTAAACAGTATTCTGGGATTATTTTGTTAATCATTATGTCAAGGTAAATTTTTTGTTAAAAACAGGTTTTTGAGTTTTTGTTGTTTTGAGTATTTTGTTGGTGCTATTTATTATCTTAGATATTTGCTAAAGTTCTTTAACTGTCTTGGTCTTAGTTTTCTTGATTTTTACCTCTTTTTGCGATCTTAATCTCATAACATTATCTAATTTTAATTGAAGGAAAATATCTGTATTGAAATTCTAAAATTATGAAGTCAGAATCTTTGAGAAATTCCATCTGGTTCAGTGGTTGATTGATTGCTTGTTATGTCATTCATCAACAGGTGATGGTTCTCTTTAATTTGTCCTCAGTATTCTCTTAGATGTCTCCTGCTATTACAGATTTCCACACAGAAGAATAAATAAGAATTGTAAGACTGGCCAGTAATTAATACAAAGTTTTCTGACTTCAGGCATGGATTTTCTCCATGAGTATGTAATATATTTCCTATGAATTTAGGAATAACTTTATAGATACATAAGAGTCTATGTCTGCTCCAGAAGCTTAGCTGACTTCTTTATTAGCTAATAAAACAAAGCTTCTTTTTAGTGACTGTAGGATATCTTAAAGAACTTGGTTTTTTTAGTTAAGCTCTTTGTGTTGCCTGTTAGCCAGATTTTTTTTTAAATGTAGCCAGATTATATATATATATATTCAGTGTAGGTGGCAAAAAGTTAAACAATGAACAAATTTCAAGGGATTAGAAGAACAAAGAAAGAAAGAAGCTGTATGATTGGAATTATTTCTCTGTGTTTGCAAAACTTGAAAGCTAAATGATGTAAGTCCTCCTGCCAGGGGAAGATCAGTGGGGTTTGTCAGTGGGAGTACTTTGGAACTTTCTTCCATGGAATTAATCCCTTGGGTCCCATGCCATGGTTGCCTCCCCATACCTGTCTTCCATGTGCCAAATGTAGACTGCCCACTGGTTTGGGTTTATTGCCACTTTGTGGAGTAGAAATGGTGATAAATTGAAAAGGCACCATGCTTGTTACAGTTTTTAAGGAGCTAGGTATGTTCTTGTAACCCTGTATCCGGTTGTGACCTGTCACGTACAAAAGACTGAATTAAAAATGAAAACTGAGTGTTACTGTGTTATTCGAGAGTGACAGGCTTTTCCTAGGCTCTCAGTCTCATCTAACACATTTTATTTATATTGTGAAACCTGTTCATTGAAAATAGACTTTGCTATGTCTTAATCTTTTCCTCCAACGTTCCTTCTAATTTAGTGACTTAATTGAAAGCATTACTGGCATCGTGTCTTAGAAACCCTCTTCATCAGTGGCCCTTTCATCTCCTACCTGCATTCTAACCATCCCTAGAAATAGATCCATAGGGCTTCTCGCTCTGACCGTGATTCCTGGGTTATTAATTACTGTCATTCAGTAACTGTAGTTTCTGTGATCTCCATCTCTCTGGTGTACTGTCCTCACTGTTACAATCATCAAACTGTAGAACACTGTATTTTCTTTTAAAATTTTATTTTCTTTTAATTTACTATATTGCCTACTACTGGGGCAGCCAATTTATTTTCCTTTTTTTTTTTTTTTTTTTTTTTGGTGACAGGCAGAGTGGACAATGAGAGAGAGAGACAGAGCGAAAGGTCTTCCTTTTGCCGTTGGTTCACTCTCCAATGGCCGCCACGGCCGACCCACTGCGGCCGGCGCACCGTGCTGATCCGCAGGCAGGAGCCAGGTGCTTCTCCTGGTCTCCCATGGGGTACAGGGCCCAAGCACTTGGGCCATCCTCCACTGCACTCCCGGGCCACAACAGAGAGCTGGCCTGGAAGAGGGGCAACCGGGACAGAATCCGGTGCCCTGACTGGGACTAGAACCCGGTGTGCCAGCGCCGCAAGGCGGAGGGTTAGCCTATTGAGCCGTGGCGCCGGCTTCAATTTATTTTCCAAATAAGAACACTAAGTCCACAGTCAGTAGTTGAGAGACCAAGGCAAACAGGACCATCTGGTCACCCTACTTTCTAGTTGCCTTCATTCCTGCAGCATTGTGGTCACCTGGAACAAAGGCATCCCTTGGACTCCGTCATCCTTAGAAACATTGGACCTTAGGGTTTACAGCTAGGTAGAACCTTTCTCTCTGAGTGTGTGACCACAAGCTCTGATCTTACACCTGAAACACTGGCCAGGTCTTACTGCATTTTGCTCTTCTTTCATCCTAATTTAGACTTGTCATCCGCAGTTTCCCTTCCTTTTGGCTCCTCTTTCTAACCAGCTCAGAATCGTTGGGTAACCGTTTTCATATTCTATTGAACATCCTGAATTTGCTAATGGCCGTTACATTTTCTAAATGTTTTGTCAGCTCTCCATATTGGAGGAAAATTAATTTCTCCTTTTAATTGCTTCTGGGTTTTCTAAGGTTGATGCTTCAAGTCACATAACCCAACCAGCTAATTCCATATCTTATTCATACTGTAACATCAGCTGGGGTCTTAATGTTACCAGAAGCACCTAATTATCCCTATCTGAAGGCCTATCATCTTCCACGTAGCAGCTGATCCAAGCCAATTCCAGTCTCCTTGTTCCCAGCATCCCTAGTCGTCAAGCTCAGCAGATGACCTCTCACTGTCATCCTTTGTGAACTTCTGCAACTTGACATTTGGTGGGCATTTGTTTGTTGAATAAATTAATGGATCTCCCTTCTATCTCAACTTCCCTCCTTTTGTTTCCTGTTGTGCTTTTTGTGATTATGATCTCTCTGGGTTCTCAGACTCCTGGCCACCTCCTCCTCTCTTCTTGTCTTTTCCATCTTCCTTATCATTGCCCTGTCCACCTGTACCTATGAACCTGCTGTTTCCTGACCTGGTACTGCCTGAACTAAGATCATCATTTATCTCCGACCAGACTAACTTCTTTGATTTCCCTATATTATATCAAGGTCCTCCTTGTTTCTAATATCCTTGGGTTTTTTTTTTTTTGTATGTTTATAGGATTCATTCATACTATGACTCCACTCCCATTATCTGGCACTGGTGCTCTTCCTACCCCCTTGCCTAGACTTCCTCCACTGTATTCCCAGAAAATTCTTCTCTATGCCCATGACATCTTATCACAGCCTGTCAAAATCCTATATATGCATATATCCTAATGTTCATGTGCAGAGATACATCCTTTTAAAGTCTTTCCAAAGGATTTGCTCACCTATGCTTGCCTTGCCTTTGTATTCTTGTTCGAAGATTCACCCAAACTGTATCTTCTCATCCAATCAGTTGTCATCATACCTCTTTCTATTTGTTAAAATCCAGACTACCCTTTATATACCTGGTATATCTTCCATATAGGTCTGCAATGAATATTAGCAGATTTAATAGTGTTTTTAAAATTGTCTTCATAACTTTTGATAAAGGTTTTGTGGTCCATAATTGAATGTTAGAGAATATCCCACATTTTAGCACAGAGCTATCCAATAGGATTCTAATGTACATATATACTTTTACACTTTCTAATAGTTGCTTATTTATTTATTTATATATTTATTTGAAAGTCAGAGTTACACAGAGAAGAGGCAGAGAGAAAGAGAGAGAGAGAGAGGTCTTCCATCCGCTGGTTCACTTCCCAGATGGCCACAATGGCTGGAGCTGTGCAGATCCGGAGCCAGGAGCTTCCTCCAGGTCTCCCACGTGGGTGCAGGAGCCCAAGGACTTGGGCCATAAGCAGAAAGCTGGATGGGAAGTGGAGTAGCCAGGTCTCGAACAGGTGCCCATATGGGATGCCAGCACTTCATTGCTAGGGTGTTAACCCAGTGAGCCACAGCGCCAGCCCCTATTAGTTGCTTTTTAAGAGACAGATGAATTTAATTTTAGCGACCTATTTAATCCAATACAAGTATATCTCAATATCATTTTGATATATAGTTGATATGAAAAAGTTATTAGTAGGATGATCCACATTATTTCTTTTATTTAGTTCTTTGTTTCTTTCATCCTCAGCATCCAAAGTGCAATATACATCATAACACAGCAAATGTCATTCCAAACTAGCCACATTCCAATTGTTCTGTAGTTGTATGTGGCTATTAGCTGTGATATTTGGACAGTAAAGCCCTAAATGACTTGAAATTTTTTACTACTGTTTATTTACTTTAAGACAAATGGTTTATGAAGCCCAAGCAATATGTTCTGATGTCTAACCACTGAATTATTTTGAATTTTTTAACTGCTTACGCTTTTAAGATTGGGAAAGACATGGTGTAAAGTGAACATAACTAGGATATCAGGCCACTCCCATCCTTCTAAAGAAGTGTTCCTGTAGCCCTGCAGACAGCTGTGTCTTCGTTCTCATCTGGCAGAGGTAGTGGGCAAAACTGGCGGAGGCATCGCACCACTGAGCCACACACAAATTGGGCTCCTGCCACTGGCAGCCTCCTGGTTAACAGCTGTCCTGGTGACATTTGAAATGCAGGCCGAATAGGAATGTAACAGCTGACTTAAAACATCCCCAAAGGATGTTAAATGATAATTCTTGAAGAAAGAGAAAAGAGGAGGAACTCTGATTCTCCTGAAACAGAATTTCATCCAGAGTTTATTACACTGTGCTGGTTGCTAAGTAACAAGACCTATTTTTGGTAGAAAAGGAGTGTTTGCCTGTTGCTAATAACGCATTAAGGGAACGGTCTTTATGAGATGAGCACTGTTTTATGACCTCATTGAAAAAAGATAAATCTTTAACACAAAGTAAATATTGTTCCAAAAATTTATTTATAAATGGCTCAGTATATATTTCTCCAATGATAGAATGATTGACTTCTCCAACCTACCTTCAAGTACTGATTACTGCAATCATTATTGTAGCTTGGGTTAATAGTATACTGATTCCAACTATCTTGGGTAAGAATTTTTTCCATAAGAACAGTTATTTGGAAAACTAACTTATAGAACCAGCCACACAGCCATTCTAGTCCTGAGAGAGTCTGGCAGCTCAGCTCTCCCCTGCCTTTCTCCATCAAGAAACTACTGACACTGATCGAGACCACGTAGTGACAGAGGTGGTTGACAAGGGACAGGTGGCTAGACCCTCTGCTTGCTTTGTACTGGTACTTTTCCTTTTGGGAGAAGGTCATCACATTCTTTATCAAAACAGAATCTCCAAAGCTATATTCTCCTGTGTTGCAGGCATTAATGAGGATGTGCTAGGGGTCTCTTCCTGAATAACTACCTGATGTATTTTTTTCTCTTTCTCCTTTTAATTAGAAAAGAAAACCAAGCTTGGGGCAGATCCAGTTGAATGCTTACTTATTACCACATCTCACCTTTCCCCTTGTGTATACTGTATATAGGTTGTGTCTCAAGAGAGTTTTCCTTAGTTTAGGCTTCTCTCCTGTGTGTGTGTGTGTACGTGCATACACACATGTGTGAGCTCACTGGAACACACAATACCTTACAGTGCTCACTGAGCCCAGCAAGCCAAGTCTGGTGATTGCTGTAGGGACAGGTATGGCAAGACATCACCTTGCCTGCCCCTCATTATATCAGGAAAGTCAATCTAGAATGATTGACTTTCTGTGTACAGTGGGCCCTTTATATTATATTATCAATATATTTTAAAATTTTTTAGGCTGGCGCCACGGCTCAATAGGTTAATCCTCTGCCTGCGGCACTGGCACCCCAGGTTCTAGTCCCGGTCGGGGCGCCGGATTCTGTCCCGGTTGCTCCTCTTCCAGTCCATCTCTCTTCTGTGGCCCGGGAGTGCAGTGGAGGATGGCCCATGTCCTTGGGCCCTGCACCCCATGGGAGACCAGTAGAAGCACCTGGCTCCTGCCATCAGATCAGTGCGGTGCGCCGGCCACAGCGTGCTGGCTGCAGCGGCCACTGAGAGGTGAACCAATGGCAAAGGAAGACCTTTCTCTCTGTCTCTCTCTCTCACTGTCCACTCTTCCTGTCAAAAAAAAAAAAAAAAGAAAAATTATTTTCCAAACATTTCACTAAGAACTAAGAATAAAGAGACGGTGAGAAATAACTTTATTAAAGTTTTTAATAAAAATTAGCACTAAGAATTTTAATTTGGATTTAAATAGATATATCTATTTGTATGTAGTTATTTCTAAGCTTTGAATAAAAGACTTTATGAAATAGGCAGTATTTTCTGAAGGATGCCAGTGTAACCTGCCGTACATGAATCTAGGAAATGTCCAACTGATATGTAATATTTCTAAGGTTCATATGCATCTTACTAGGTTCTAGCTTATTGTGCATCATAGTCTATCTTGCATGTGCAATGTTGTCTAATTATTATTTAGACTCTATTTTTAAGCCTTGACAATTCAGTTTTTGTTAGAGAGCACAGCTATCTTTTCTGCAAGTTTGAAGTTATAAGCACCTGTTAGAATGTTAGTTCATTCTCCTCCCCTCCCCAATTTCTCTAGTATCTTTTTCCTTCTAATTACCTTTCCTGACATCCTTGCCTTTGGCCTTTTTTTCACTTCCAAACTGTATCAAATTTGTCGCACAAACATCATACAGTGCACTGCACAAGCATCATAAATGAGGAAAGAATACTGTCACATCATTTTAGCAATCAGTGTTTTGGGTTTTGTCACAAAATATTGTTGATGTCCTTTTGTTCAATCACCAAGTGCATGAGAAATGATGCTTCTTTTTCAGTCTTAGAAATACACTGTTGACTTGTTGATCTTGACCTTGACAGAAGCCATCCATGATAGCCTCCGAATACCCATGGTCTGAAGTTTCACTTACATGACCAACTTCACTCATCTTCTGATATGTCTTGTGTTATGAATTGTCTCCTGTTATTCTTGATTTATTTGCTAATATTCAGAAAATTAAAAATTCTGATTTTCAAATATACTCAGTCCTTTTTTTTAATACTTTGTTGAAAATGATGTAATTAAGGAAAACAGTAATAAAGACATAATTTTCCAATTGCATCATCCTTCTAGGCAGTTCCATCATGCTGTCTTTTAGATTATTTAGACTTCTGTAGCACAGTTGGAAATTGTTGATGAAGAATGATGAAATGTTTCTTGGGATCGTTAATGAGAAAATGTTGTAAAATACTGGAAAAATAAGATTAAGATCCATAATGTGTCTTACGGGTATAAAAAGTTCCAGTGGACTCATCACATTCATTCATAGAATGAATTTTGTTCAATTAAAACTTTTATTTTCCTCCAAGAAGGAATAAGAGAAATCTTAATTCTTACAAGTAGTTAGAACTGCTGAGTAAGAAACCCAAAAGGTAAAATAAATCTTAGGGAAACTGATGGATTTCTAAGGGTTGGCAGCCTATCCTGCTTACCAAGAGTTTACCTTTATTATGAGGTCTGTGTTGCTTGATGTGTGAAAACCCTTCTTAAATACTTGAATTGAACTGGATTAGCATTTACATCAAATATATACATAGATATAGTCATGGTAACTCAACATGTGTAACCAAGACTAACTGGTCCTAACACACACACACACACACACAAACACTAAGGCATATTTTTCCAGATATCAATAATTGAGTAAAATGTCATGAAGAATCTCTTATTAAAAAATATTTATTTATTTGAGAGGCAGAGTTACATACAAGAGGGAGAGACAGAGAGAGATCTTCCATCTGCTGCCTTGTTCCTCAAATGGCTACAACAGCTAGAACTGGGCCAATCTGAGGCCAGGAGCTTCTTCTGGGTCTCTCACACAGGTACAGGGACACAAACACTTGGGCCATCTTCCACTGCTTTCCCAGGCCATCAGCTGAGAGCTGGATTGGAGTGGAGCAGCCGGGACTCATACTGTTGCCCATATGGGATGCCGGCACTGCGGGCAGAGGCTTAACCTACTGTGCCACTGTGCCTGCCCTCATCAGGAATCTTTAAAGCTAGAATTATTGGGAAAAAAAAAAATGGAACTAAACAAAAATTTATAACATCTTAGCACTTTTACTGTCGTGATTACTTGAATATCTTTTCAGTGCTTCAAGAAATGGAGGAAGAAAATGAAATCATAGTTACAGATGAAGATAAGATTCATCTTTATTTGGGCTTTGGTGGAAAATTATGTCCATTCTTACAGTGGCTTTTCTTCCTGGAACCAGCAAGTCTTTTCTGTTCTCTTATATCAAGTTGGCATCCTTTCATAAAAATAAGAGTAGATGAAAATTTCAGGAAGTAGAAGCAACAGTTACGGGGATAGCTAAACTATATTAGCTGCTGACAGGTGTTCTGTGATCTGAGACAGGAATAAACAAAAGTCAGCTTAGAGCAGTGGTTCCCAGCGGGGGGTGATTTCCACTGAAGGGACCTTTGGAGATGTCTGCAGGCATTTTTTGTTGTCATAAGGAGGACAGGGATGCCGTTGACTTCTGGTGAGTGGAGACCAGGGACGTCGCTGACCACAGGACAGTCCCACAGCAGTGTCAGCTTTTCTGAGGTTAAGATATGCCGCTTTACTAGGCTCTTCTGTCAGCATTGGAGCTAGGGAAATAACTTTTCTAAAAAAAGAATCTTCTATCTAAGCTTTTGGTCGTTCTGATCTCTCATGGACAGAACAGCACCACCTCGGGAGTATGCCTCCGCCTCTTGGAAGTGGCTTTGGCCAGGATAGAAAAATGGGAAAAAAACCAGACCATCCAAAAGGCATCCAGAGCTAAAAATCCCATCAGTAAACTCTGCTTAAATGCAAAGGACGATTAAGATTTCTTCTCTACACCTAATTTCTTCATTACTCTTAATCACAAATGTTTTTTCCTTTTATTAATATTATTGCTCATTTAGACTACAGTAGATAGCAGCATATTTTCTAGGACAAATTGTTTTTAAATACTTGGTGCAGTTGGAGGTATGAAACACCATCTCCACTCAAAATGTTTTTCTGTTATATGTAATTAAAAAATACATGAAGGTTTGGGGTTACGGGAAATCATCTGATTTATCTTTTTTTAAAAAAAAGATTTATTTATTTGAAAGAGTTACACAGCAGAGAGAGAAGAGGCAGAGAGAAAGAGAGGTCTTCCATATGATGCTTCACTCCCCAATTGGCCACAACAGCCAGAGCTGTGCTGATCCGCAGCCAGGAGCCAGGAGCTTCTTCCGGGGCTCCCACGGGGGTGCAGGGGCCCACGGATTTGGACCATCCTCTACTGCTTTCCCAGGCCATGTGGGATGCCGGTGCTTCAGGCAAGGATTTTAACCCGTTGTGCCACAGAACCGGCCCCCGGATTTGATCTTATTACAAGTTTTGTCCTTTTATTTAGTTCTCCCTTTTTCCCCTACATGTATATATTTTTACTTAGTTGTACTTAAAATATACAATTTTCCAGCTACTAGTATCTTGGGTTTTTTTCCTCTCATGTACTGTTTTCATATTTATCCTTTTAATTACTTGTACTGTGCATTGAATGTCATCCATTGTCAGGCATTTCACTTAATGCTGGTATCTGATGTAAGAGGAGGACAATCAGCATTGCAATCAGCGTACAAATATGCTGTTAAAGCTGGATTTTTGGGAGGCTCGGGGTCTTAGGTATAGTTGAAAGGCAGTTTCATTATGATCTCTCTGCTCCAAGAACTTTTGAGAAACGTGATAAGCCGATAGTATTATTTGCGTTTCATAAGTTCACTATTTGAAGTTTGTGAACACTCACTTTTCAGTCAGGTAGTCAGTTGTGAATATACTGCCTCCCAGATAACCAGTGATTCTGCAATACTCAAGACCTTAGCTAATGGCAGGCTGTCATGAAAAGTTACGCATATTAGTGGGTCAATCCTTTCTCTGTCTTTCAGATTGGATGAGAGAGAGAGAGAAAAAAGAGCTTTATCTGACTAACTGTCTTTTTATTTGGGTCTCTGGACTTAAAATTCTTTGACTTAGATCTTCTTCCAGCTGCTTTTCTGCCTTGCACTTTATGAAAGTGGTATTAAATACTCAAGGGAGAAAAAAAGCTAACAACTTTAGAGGGTCACAAAGTGAATCATACAAAAGAGAAATTAAAACCTTCAATCTTTGCCAGTGGATGAGTCAAGGGAGAATGGCTTTGATGGAACAGCTTTTGGCTTTTTGAAGCAACTGTCATAATGCTGGGCTGGCAGCTTCAAGCGCTGTTAGAGGCTGTCTGACTCTTGTACTGCAATAAGGGAACTAATTTGAAAATGATGAATAGGAGACGAGCAGAAGCTTGCATTTTCTCTTGGGGGAACGGGTAGCCAATTCTGAGGTCTTATTAGAAATGCCAGATTTCTGTATGGAACAAACTTGAACCACATGTATGTCAAGAAGCAAAGCAAAACTGTTGAATAGCCCAGACCAGATGACAGACAGGAGGCCCATCTGGTGTTTGTTTTGGTTGCAAGCAGATAGTGGCTGGAAAAGGGGACACCTTTACAGTGCGGGGTTGGGTTGCTGCCATGGGAGCCACATCTGGTGGTGTCACTGTGTTTACTGGGACTGGGTGGCATAAGCCACCCCAGCAGCAGGATGTGCCTGAATAACAAGAACGGAAGAATGATTCATTTGTAAGAGTTATTTGGAGGGTTGGATTATTCAATGCTAAGGATTTTTTTTTTAAAGATTTATTTATTTATTTGAAAGTCAGAGTTACACAGAGAGAGGAGCGACAGAGAGAGAGAGAGGGAGAGGTCTTCCCTCTGTTGATTGACTCCCCAGTTGCCACAACGGCCAGAGCTGCACTGATTTGAAGCCAGGAGCTTCTTCTGGGTCTCCCATGTGGGTGCAGGGGCCCAAAGACCCATCTTCTACTGCTTTCCTAGGCCATAGCAGAGAGGTGGATTGGAAGTGGAGCAGCTGGGTCTCGAACTGGCGCCCATATGGGATGCCGGCACTTCAGGCCAGGGCATTAACCCACTGTGCCACAGCGCTGGCCCTGAATGCTAAGGATTTTAATGCATGGAATCCGCAAACACCAGTCCCCAGTGTCTTTTAATTAAAGCATCTGAATTTCCTGGTCATCACACAAAATAGGGTGAAAATATAGATGTTTATGGTTTTTAACTGGTTTCCCAGAAACTAATTTTTTGTTGAAACCAACATCAAAGTATTATTATCTTCAATGTAAAACCCCCAGTTTACATGACATTCACCATTGTCATGAGTGCAAATAACCTTTAAAATTATTTTTTTATCTTGGTCTCAAAACCCACGAGGGAGCATGTTATACCAGAAGATGGTTACTTTACTTGAGCCCTGGCACTTAAAGTAGTACCAGTAACTTAAGAAATTCAGCAAAATTATAATAAACCTGTTTTTGGATGAAGTCAATTATGTAGAAAATAATTTAGAGGCATTTAAAACTATTTCCTTTGATTAGAGTTAGAGAAAATTAAAATTTTTTTCAAGTATGAGCTAACTTTAGCTTCCTTGTTTACAAAGGAAGTATTTCCAAATGTTACAAAGTAGTGTTTCCAGTGTCCTTAGATGTTTATATGTTCAATGGCAGACAGTGGACTTGAGGATTTTATCCATATACGTCACATAGAGTATGCAGTTTCTTCAAAAAGTTCATGGAATATGCATATTATGAAAAACCTATGCATGGATTTCATTTTTTACCAAACGAACTTTTAATTCCATTTTCCATAACCTTTGTGAAGTACTCATATATTACTTTGTATCTTGACATCCATTAGTATTTCATGTGCTTTGAAATGGTCTCACTTGTTTTCTTTTCAGATATAGGCTCACAGATCTAAAAATGGAGTTGTTTCCTCATTTACTGTGGAGTGATTTTTCTGCCTAGGAAGAGACATTAGAACATTCATTGATTAAAACTCCAAAATATGCAGTATTTTTAAGGAAATATAGTTTGCTACTGTCAAAGAAAAACAATCAGTCAACGTGTAAGGTGTCCAAGTTGTTTATGGTATTTTTATTTCTACTGTTATTTTACATGTGTTTTTATTTTATATTATTTATATTTGTTTATGCAAAGAAATTATGATTTATTTGTAATTGAGCAGATAAAAACTAGTTCTTTCAGCTCTACATTTTATTTAACTTTGTCATCAATTTTATTAAGAAGGAACACAGAGATTATCTGGTTGCATTGTTGTCAGACATTTGAAGGTGGTTCATGGTCCTAATTTATCTGGCATATTCCACAGAACACATTGTAAATTGTTGTAACAAGATTTGAATTTAGAGGTTGTCACTGCTTCTGGATCAACTGAACAGTTTTAGTAAAGTATAATAAGTAATTCTGGAAAAGATTTGCCCAAGGATATTCGAAAGTATTGGATGGTATTTGAAGTTCTTATACTAGAAAATGCTTATGGAATAGCACCATTTTCTTTAGAAGAATAGTAATTCAAACCACTTCCAAATGATTTTCTATTGTGGGTATCTCCATAGAACATATCATTAAACTTTACCTTTGCACTTAAGACCGTTGATTAAATCTGGTCTTCCAAAGTATTCTGCTTAGCAACCTAATTGCAGTCCCAGGTGAAGAGCTGTTCCTGTTATTGCCAACCACACAAGTAGGTGTTTGATTTTCCCTAGAAGTCAATGGCTTCAGTGCCAGGAGTCATGAGGTTAACATCGTATAGCACTAAACATGTTAACACATGACAGCTGCCAACCTGGAAAGATTACCTTCATGAAGCAAAGAAACTAATCTATAAGACAGTACTGGGAGGGAGCAAATCCCCTGTTAATAGAATCACTGGTTGGAAGACCTATTAGTAAAGTGGAAGATCAAAAATATCTTCAAACATTGAAGATGTGCTTTAAACCTGACAATCTTCCTGAACCTATTTTTTTGCCTCTGACAAGGGAAAAATTGCAATAATCTGTATCACAGTATTTGCTCCCAGAACTACTAAATAATGGATATGAAAGTACATTGACTTGGAAAAATGTGTAGGGGACTTGTTTGTCAGGCCCAGATTGAAATTGAAGTGGGGGCAGGTTGGTGTAGGGCTGATATTTTCTTAGTTGAATCTCTCTCCCACCCATTATCTCACGCTGTCAAATGTAAAAGCATTTCTTAGGGCTCAGTGACTAATCCTCCACCTCCGCTTTGATAAGCATCACTAATCTGACCTGTTCCTTTTTTAATTAGGTCTTTAAAAAAGTATTGTAGGCCCTGTAATTACTATAATCAATAATAATAAATAATGGCTTCTTCAGTATTGTCCTAGATAAGGTTGAGAATATTAAAATGAGTTTTGATAGTGAACAACTAATGATATTCTTATTTTATGGATTTAAATATGTAGAACTCCTTTGTATTTTAGGGGAACAAATACTACTAGAATATACGATTTCTCATGGTTGGGAAGTGGTTATAAGATTGATGTCGAATTAACTTGGGATTTTTTTAAACATTTTAAATAGAAATACAATAGATATTCCAATACCAGTAAAATCATTCTACTTTCAATATAAGTATATATTTAAGAACTTCCCATTTAATATTTAAATTATAGTTTGGAAATGATTTCAGAAGAATTATTGTACTTTAAACTCTTAACTACTAATAAGTAAAGGAAGATATATCAAAGTTAATCTTCTCCTGCCTGGAATATGCTGTTCATTTGTTTCCCATTGCGCCTTCTTGGAATATTAATCAGTTAGCCTCAAGCAGTTTTCAGGAGAATTTTATAGCTGAAGCCAAGGAGTCCTACACATATCAAAAGTGGTAATGAAGCAATTTAGGTTTATGAAAATGTGTGTATAAGGTATCACAGGATAGCATCTAATGATGGCAGTCACAGAAGAGGATGCAGCTGTAGTATGTAGTTGAAGTGCCAGCTCCTATACAACCCATTCTGTAGCTGAAACTCAATTAGCAGCACTTACGTCTAGAGCATTTATAACAAGACAGCCTTTTTAACTAAACTCCATTTCAGGATATTATTTCCCAACATGCACTCCTGTAAACTGGCTGTATACGCCCCGTCTTTCTGTCTCAGATACTATATCTAGGACATCTGTGATCTTTGGCAATAACTGAATGATACTTTTGCTTTGCCATCAGTAATTGGTTGACAGGCATAACTCCTTTATCTGCCTACTTAAACTGCTGAGAATACTGCGAGGCCCAGGTATCACTGGGCTCAGGAAACTAAATGTTCATAGGACAGAAATTTCCATTTAAAGCACTTTAACGTTAATAAGCACTTTTGTACTAGACTGCATCGCTAGTGAGTTAAGATTTGAACCTTTGAAACCTCAGCCTTGGAAACAGAGTCCTTCAGAACGGAGTGGTAGCCTGTCTTCTGCTCCCTTCCTGTTGCCCACCCTTGTTGTCCACCCAGACTGGGAGTTCCTGCAGACCCTGGTCTAGGTATGAGCGCTCCTCTGTTTTCCTGCTGTCCTTGTTGCCATCTTTTCTCTACAGATTTCTAGTTCACCTTTTTTTTTTTTTTTGACAGAGTGGACAGTGAGAGACAGAGAGAAAGATCTTCCTTTTGCCGTTGGTTCACTCTCCAATGGCCAGCGCATCACACTGATCCGATGGCAGGAGCCAGGTGCTTCTCCTAGTCTCCCATGAGGTGCAGGGCCCTAGCACTTGGGCCATCCTCCACTGCACTCCCAGGCCACAGCAGAGAGCTGGCCTGGAAGAGGGGCAACTGGGACAGAATCCGGTGCCCCAACTGGGATCAGAACCCAGTGTGCCAGCACCACAAGGCGGAGGATTAGCCTATTGAGCCACAGCGCTGACCCTCTGGTTGTTCTTCTTATCCCAAGTCACTTGTTACCTCTTCAGCAAGTTATTTCTCTGTCCATCCCTCCCAGACCCCATCAGTGGACTACTTAGTCCATTACTGTTGATGTGCACATCCCTTACAGCACTGTTTTATGCTAGTTTATGTCTGTCTGTACAGGACCTTGGGCCTTTGGTCAGCAACTAGGAATTTCTTAGGCATGATATTTAATAAAGCAGGGATGGAGAACCTTTTTTCTGCCAAGGGTCATTTGGATATTTATAACCAATGATATTTATATCATTCACAACCTGTATAAAATTATCAGTTTAAAAATTAGCCTGCTATAAGCTTTATTGAATTTTGAGTCCCACCTGCTATTGCCTTGGCAACACTAGACCAAATGATTCCTCAGACCTTATAGGACCTGCAGGCTGGATGTTCCCCACCCTTGTGGTAAACACTAGGTCTTAGTAAAATTTTTTTTGAGATAATACACCTCAAGGAAAATATTACATATTAAAAACAAGTTATACTTTTATTTGTACTATTTTCAGAACCCAATAGTATTAAAAGGAAAAGAAGTATATCATAAATATGACTTTGTTATATAGTCTGTTTGTCAGCAAATAGGTACCTTTTACCTTGAGCTGTCCCAAGTGCTTTGTTTACATTAACTGTACACAGCGACTCCCTAAGGTAATTAATGTTATCATCCTGTGTTTAAATATGAAGAAACCAAGACTCCGTAGGGTTAGTAACTTACTCATAGTCACACCAGAACTGGTAGGTGGCAGCACCAGGTCCAAACCCACACATTATGGCTTGGGTTTAATCATCACACCATATCCTTCTGTAGCATCTATATAACTGGGATTTATTTCTATGCCATTTTTCCAAGGGGAAAAGAATTCACAAAAGTAGCTATTATCAGATATTTACCCTCAAAGATACTTTTGGCCACATTACTTTTATTGCTTTGTGTTCTCTACATATTCGATACTTGATACATTGACTCTTGAAATTTCTCAGCTATCAACCACAGATATTTCAAAAAATATATTTCCCATGGTAACGAAGTGGGCTTGTTATAAGAAGAAAAAAGGTCACTAATGGAAAACCAACTAAAAATCTCTTTCCTTGAAAATGCTTGCCATCAATATTCTGGCTAACCCAAGATTTCAGTGACTAACAGGCCACGTTTGTCTTTCCTTTTACTAAACAGTTCAAAGTGCTTTCCCAGGTTTCTCAACCCTCAGAAGGAAGAGGAAAGGAAAGCCTTGGGCTATAAGCCCTGCAGCGGGAGCCACGGGGGTTTCTTTTCCTTTAGGGACAAGTAGAGGAGCAGAACAGGTATATCCATTTCCTCCTGGGATCCGGACGGGCCAAGGGCTGCTGCAATGTTTGCTGTGTGCTAAGAGGAGAGTTTGCTATTGCTGCTTCCCACATAGAACCGCATGTTTGTTTCTCACGAGTGCTCAGGGGAGCCCACAGAAGCCCTAGCTTCTCTTCTAAGGGACAGACCCTTTATAAGATGTCTCCAAAAGAAAGCGAGGCTGGTCCCTCCCTTTGTGACTCTTCTCAAGGCTATGTGAGCATTTTGTATGCGTAACAATCTATAGCATTCTGTTAGTTCTCAAGCATATATTATTGAACTCCCCAAAACTGGTTGCAGGAAATTCTATAGTGTTTATAGAGTGTACCAAACTGGGTACACTCACCTGGTGCACAGCCAGCCAGTAACTGGCACCAGGGTGCTGGAGTATTTTTACAGTGTGCAGAGCAAGGAGTCAGACAGTTGAACCTCAATTCCCAGATTATCTGAAGGATTCAGGGCTGTAAATCTTACAGATCACCGTAGGGGTTGAGCAGTATGTGGTCAGCTCGGGTGCAGGCCTCTGGTTGGTCCACGGTGTTCTTGGCCTTCCTTGGACTGGTCAGTGACAGGAGGCTGGTGTGTTCTTCTGAAAATGTTGTCATGGCAAAGTGGCCTCCAGCTTGTCTGAGGTCTACAGGTAAATTGGTGATTACTTTGTGTGAGCAGGGCCTTGAAGTGCCTATAGAATGTGTCAAAATAGAGTCCAGTGGTGAGATGTGAGCCGTAGAGGTGATCATTGAGTTCCGAGTCTTGCATTCCAGAGTCCTGTTTCGCCAGCCTAAACTTTGTATCACTCTCTTAACTTCGGGAGTTGATCTTTTGTAAGCAGTTGACTTGTAGTCACCACAACGAGGACAGAAGAACTACAAGCCGAGGAGAGAGACTGGGGCCTAATAAAGTCTACTTCAAAGGCATTAGGGATGGGGCTTGGTTTTGTGTAGACTCCGTGGAAAAGTAGGCCACACACAGTTGCTGCAATGATACTTCTTCAGTTCGTCTTTCCCAACTGCCTTCTGTCTTCCTCTCCTATAGAATTAAAAGTGCCAGGAGGATAGGAATGTCTTTGTATACCCTGCAGCATCCTCCTGGTCTACAGGAGACCTCGGAACCTGCCTGGTATGCTCTCAAGGATTATCAAGTGGCTACAGATCATGTTTATTCCCAGATCTCAAGTACGTGTCAGCTGTCCTCGGCAGCTGAATCTTTGGATGAGAGGAGTTTGCTCATTCAGAGTTGTCTGTCATAGAATCTGATTAACAGAGATTTTGTTTCACATATCAACAATTAAAAATGACAGTGAAACTTTTCATTACCTGAGGTGTTTCTCTTTAATCCTGGTTGGTTCATAAAACTGTCGGACAATAATCTGCTTTTGATTATATATGACTTCTCTTGCCTCCAAGATAGTCTTTTAAAAAGCAATTTAGCCTTTTACTATAATTATCTTCCAAATTTAAAAGTCTTACCAGAGTATAATTTTCTCTCTTTTAACATGCTTTTTATGGTACTGAAATACTTTACAGAAAAGTTCACATGCTAGACATACCAAATACCCCATGTATGTCTCTTAAATCTGAGAACATCTTTCCACAGAGCTCAAATGATACTATCTCATCCCTAAAATTGACAGTAATTTTTTAATGTCATCCAGTATCCAAGTCCATAGTCAGGTTGTCTCCACGTCCCAGAAACGCCCTTGACAGCTTGTTTGATGACATCAGGTGCTGTCCAGTACCAGCCCAGAGTCTTAATTCTGACTCTTACAATTTAGAAGAACACTGTTTGAAGAAAACTGTGCCAACTGTCCTCTAAACTGCCCAGTCCTTGGATTTGCCTTATGACCAAGGGATATTTGGATTGTTTCTCTGTTATTGAAATGTCCTTCCTGCCAAGAGTGTGTATTGAAATAACAAGGAAAAGAAAGATTGCTTTTTAAATGATCCATCCAGGCACTACTAGCTTATGTAGAAGCCTGGCTTTAATGCTTCTCCTGCTCCTTTGCTTAGTTCGGTCTTATTTTTTGGAAATTTACAAAGTGAGAGGGGCATGGTTTATAAGGATATATGAAAAGACATTGATTTTATGTGAAGCTATTCTTTTATAATCTTACTTAAATTGTCTTCCACACCTAACTTTATTTAGTGAGTACAATTTGTTTTATTCTTAGAATTGGCAAGAATCTTCATAGCAAATCAACACACAAGATCAATACT
This sequence comes from Sylvilagus floridanus, assembly GCA_949820135.1. NCBI lineage: Eukaryota > Metazoa > Chordata > Mammalia > Lagomorpha > Leporidae > Sylvilagus > Sylvilagus floridanus. Next base: position 19,599,781 of record OX463244.1, read on the forward strand.
GGATTCTGTAGCATAATAATATTGTGCTCTGTAGTACTAGACATTTCAAAATAAAATTACAGCAAGGATTTTTTTTTGTTATGGTGAAGGTAAAGAAATTTTGTATTCTTTAAGATCTTTCCTAGGAATATCTACTGTCTTTCATGTTTTATAATAAAGAAGTCAAACTGTATGTAATATTGCAGAATACATTTCTTCTGGGTGTTCTGGAGGAATAACTCAGTGCTGTTCAGTTCTTATACTATTCATTCTTTCATTCATTCAACACTTGCTTCTCCAGCATCTACTCCGTGAAATACACTGTGCCCAAGCTCTGTGCCTGTGGCCTAGCTTTATTTGCCTTTTAGGTACCTGCAGTGGGTCAGGCGCTGTGTTAAGTGCTTTACGAATCTTACAATTTAGCCTGTTTGTCACCCCTGACCCTCCTCTCCCCCACCATTAAGGGACCTGCTCTAAATTAGTGATTTCATAGATGAGGCTTAGAAGGCGCAAAAAGATTATGGAACTTGCTGAAGGTCACAGAGCTGAGATTTAAATCCAAGAAACCTGGGACCCGTATTGTGCTGTGGCAGGTAAAGCCGCCACCTGAGTGACCAGCATCCTGTATCCGATCTGGGTGCCAGTTTGTGTCCTGCCAGCTCTCATTCTGATCCAGCTTCCTGCTAGTGGCCTGGGGAAATGCAGCAAAAGATGACTCAAGAGTTTGGGCCCTGCCACTCATGTGGGAGACCTGGGTGAAACTCCTGGCTCTTGGCTTTAGCCTGACCCAGTGCTGGCCATTGCAGCCATCTGAGGAGTAAACTAATGGATAGAAGTTGTCTCTCTCTGGCCGGCGCCGTGGCTCAACAGGCTAATCCTCCGCCTTGCGGCGCCGGCACACCGGGTTCTAGTCCCGGTCGGGGCACCGGATTCTGTCCCGGTTGCCCCTCTTCCAGGCCAGCCCTCTGCTGTGGCCCAGGAGTGCAGTGGAGGATGGCCCAGGTGCTTGGGCCCTGCACCCCATGGGGAGACCAGGAAAAGCACCTGGCTCCTGGCTCCTGCCATCGGACGAGCGCGGTGCGCCGGCCGCAGCGCGCCGACCGCGGCGGCCATTGGAGGGTGAACCAACGGCAAAGGAAGACCTTTCTGTCTCTCTCTCTCACTGTCCACTCTGCCTGTAAAAAAAAAAAAAAAAGAAGTTGTCTCTCTCTGTGTCTCTGTCTCTGTCTCCCTCCACCACTTCTCTTTTTATCCCCCTCCCTTAACTCTGACTTTCAAAATTAAAAAAGAAAACCCCTTGAACAATCACTCAGTCAGTCTAGGCTGGCTGGCCTCAGAGTTCACACTTTTGCCCACTCTCTGTGCTGCAGAAGCCCCTGCCTCCATGGAGCCTGCATTCTGCTCATTTAAGGAAGGGAGAAGCAGAGATCACAGTGGTTTGTGCTCTTGAGTTTTAAAACTTGGACATGCTAGAGCCCAGGAAGACTTGAACTTTGCTTCATTGTGTCTCCTTTGTTCTTTTTTTTTTTTGAAGATATATTTTATTTATTTGAAAGAGTTTCAGATAGAGGTAGAGACAGAGGGGTCTTCCATCTGCTGGTTCTCTCCCCAATTAGCCGCAATGGCCGGAGCTGCAGCGATCTGAAACCAGGAGCCAGGAGCTTCTTTCAGGTCTCCCACGTGGGTGCAGGGGCCCAAGGACTTGAGTCAGCCTACACTGCTTTCCCTGTCCATAGCAGAGAGCTACATCAGAAGAGGAGCAGCTGGGACTAGAACCGGCACCCATGTGGGATGCCAGTGCTTCAGGCCAGGGCTTTAACCTGCTGCACTACTGTGCTAGCCCCCTCCTTTGTTCTAGGACATAGCACATCATAATCTTGCCATAGCCACAGCCAGTGCAGGGGTAGGAAACCTTCCCTCCACCAAGAGCTATTGGGATATTTGTTCTGTCATCCATGGCCATACCAAATTATCAACTTAACAATTATCCTGCTATAGATTTATTGGGTTTCGAATCCTCCCTGTGGTTGCCTTGGCAGGGCCAGACAAAATGATTGCACAGGCCTTATCCAACACACTGGCCAGATGCTCCCCACTGCTGCCTAGTCCATCATCTATGTCTGGAGTCAGCAATCTTTCTGTAAAGGGCCAGAGAATTAAATGTTTTAGGCATTGTGGTCTACATACAGTCTCTCATATCCTTTTCTTGTTTTGTTTTTATAGCCTTTAAAAATGCAAACCGACCCTTCATCAGGGATATACAAGGACAAGTCAGGGGCCGGTTTGCCAGCCCCAGCTCCGTGCCACTGCTGCTCTGTGCCTCAAGCATGCTTTGTGTTCTTGCCCGCGCATTGCCTGTCATGTGCTTGTGTTTTATTCCCTCCTTCTGGGCCTTTGCCACATGTTCCGCCCACTCCCCTTGGTCTTAAGCAGTCTTGAATCCCCAGCTTTGATTAACCTCTCAGCCTTCTTTAGGCCCAAATCAGTGATCCGTTCATCATGTGTAACTTACTGGATTTCGGATATGGGCATTTCTCACCCTTTCAGGTTTCCTAGCCATTCATAATTGTGCCTTGCTGATTATTTTACAGTTATAGGGATGAATATATCAGTGTCTTTTCCCTTTGGTTGTTAACACCAAAGTGCTGCTACACTGCTCTACTGCTTGCTTTTCAGTGTGTCCCAAGCTCCAGGCACAGAGTCTGGCCTGTCAGAATCCACTCCACTGCCAGAGCAATCCTCAGAAACTGGGTCTCATTGAGACTTTCTAGTTGCACGTGACACACGTGGCCTTCCTGCGTCATGGGGTGCCTGTCAGTCTTCCACACCTCATTTTATACTTCTCCCCACCCTAACCTGCTGCCCACGAAGCCTGCTGGCCCTGTGCTGGTGTTTTCTGTGATGTGTTCAGCTCTTCTTCATGCTGGGATCTTTGTACTTGGACTTCCCTGCACCTTACCCATGCACCCCTCTCCCCTGCCCCGTGTTTCCTCCATGTCTGACTCAGCACGCTGAGTCTTGGTTCTCAGGACTCTTTCCCAGGGCCCTTCCATGGCCATCCTGTAGGAAATGCTCTTTCTGTCCTCCGCAAACACATCATACTCACTCATCTGTCAGCACAGGAACCCCATTTCCTTTCCTTTCTTTTTTAAATGTTTAAATTTTCCTCCCTTCTTTCTTTGTTGATTCCTTTTTTAAAACTTGATTGGTTGGGTTTTTTTTTGAAAAGCAGAGTGACGAGTGACGGATAGAGAAAGATCTTCCAAATATTAGTTCACTCACCAAATGCCCATAACAGGCAGGGCTGGGCCAGGCCAATGCCAGGGTCCCAAAACTCAGTCCATATCACCCATGTGGGTAGCAGGGACCCAAGTACTTTAACCATCACCTGTTGCCTCCTGGCACTAAGCAGGAAGCTGCAATTGGCGGTGGGACCAGGAATTGAACCACTCTGATCAGAGACTTAACTGCTACACAAAATGCCTTCCACCTTCCTATTTTTTTTTTAATTTCTTTGCTCATAGTTTGCCTTCCTCAGTAATAGATCTACTTTCTGGAAAGCAAGAGCTTTGTACTGCTTGTTCATATACCCCTAGTTCCTGCAGTAGTACCCAGCACTTTAAAAAACACAATAAATACTATGATTGAATGACTGGTGTGTGGCATAGGGAGGCAGGGTTCTATAGATGGATGAGTTAATACAGTGTTAGTGTCTTGGCTTCATTACCAATCTGTGCATATCCCTTTCGATTCATACCTGTCCATCGACTAAAAATAATCAGAAATCCTTGATCTCTGCAGTTGAGTTTGTCTCACTGTTAAAACTCAGTGCCCATCAGCAATTCTGTTGTAGTTAAACTTTATTAGACCTGATTGTGTGATTATATGGGTATTCCTGTGTCATTGCCACATCCAACATTAGCATCCCAACAGCTCAGTCACCTCTGGCTCCATTGACTTTCTGAAGCTTTTAATATGTAATACGTCTACTCATATAGCAATTAGGGCCGATACTCTGTCCTAGAAGAAGGATACATTAAGTGTCCAGGAATAATGAATGATGTAGCCTCACTTCAGATTAAGTTTGTGAGCTGCAGCTCACCCTTAATTACGTGAGCCATGAACTTTTGGTATTACAGTCTTGTGGTCAAGCGGGGTCTAAGATAGACATCTGAACGCTCTCCAAGGCATGCCTGTGGCTCATTGATAGGGAGCCAGGGCTGGTCCAGTGATGCCAAGATTCCTTTCGTCTCTGTCCACCTAACCTGCCTTATCAGATATGCTCCCTGATGCTCCTCATTATCACGGTTGACCCTGGCTGTTGCCTTTTTAGGCGGGAAGAAAGTAGAAGGGCAAACAGATACGGAAACATAAGAGACCTGCCACTGAGGAAGAAGATTTTCATCTAGAAAATAAAAGACTTTTAGAGAAATAAGCCAGTCCTCAAAAGACAAATATGTTTTCTCTGGTGTGTGGTAGTTAATATAGAATATTTTAAAAAATGCGTAAGAATGAAACTGACGTCTTAGGATTTGATTATTGTTTATAGCCCTTGTCAGTATTTCTGTGGAACGATGGTCTTTCCACTTTTTACTTGTAGACGTTATGGTTAGTGGTGAATTAAACCTATGCTTATAAAATACATTGAAATTATGTTACTGAAAAAAATTAAAGGAAAAATAAGAAAGGAAGGCAGGGGAGTTGAGAGAGGGAGGTAAGTAGGGTTATCTTCTTAGAATTGTATCGTTGAAATACATGATATCCATTCTCTTTATATTAATAAAAAAAAAAAAGCTTTCCTAGAGGCTTCCCCTAAAGGGAAAGGGGCCCTCTGTCTGATTATTCACAAAGGTGTCAACCACAAGGCCTTGCCTGCACAGGGCGGCAGGGGTTGGGGGATGCTTGTGTCTCGCCACCTCTGGTGAAGGGAGGGAGAAATGCATTGGGAACAGAGTTGGGAAGCCTGCAGGTACTGTCAGGAGCAAAGGTGGCCCATCCGATTTCCAGAGCTTCTTTAACCAAAAATTGGAACTATCCCTCCCTAAAGCTGTGCCATCAAGACAACTAACTGCAGAAGTCCCCCCAGCCAAGGGCACAGCCCAGGACGTTCTGCAGTTGCCTGGAACTTCAGGTAGTACTGAACCCTGTGTATGTGATGCTTAGCCCTGTGTGCACAAGAGCAATTTGAAAAGTTTATGGGAAATGAAATTAAAAGATAAGTTTATTTTAGTACAAAAAAATTTGAAACCTATATGGTGTTTTCCCTCTACACATTTCCCATGAACTTCTAAACACCCTCAAACAGCATTGGATGTATAACCTGGGCACATGAAGAGAGTAACAGCAGTCACTAAAGATAACTATACTATAGTATGTAATGTGATGAAACTTACTAAAAACTTATGAACTGCTTCTTTCTGTAATTTTGCATTTGATATTTTGGAACCACAGTTGACTGCAGGTAATGAAACCGTGGACCATAAAACCTTAGGGGGGGATTAAAAAGAGAGAAACTGTGAGTAGCGAAACTTAGGAGTATGCTGGAGAGAAATGTACTGGGGTAGTTTGTAAATGACACTGCCTGTAGGCAGCAGATTCTACGTCTGTAACATTCAAGGTAGGAAAACCTTTTATAGCAATCATGAAAGCCTAGGATGGATTAAACTCTATAAATATAAAATTCACTTAAAATATCTAAATCAATGAAATCGATTTATAGTGTGAGTAAACTAATTCAGCCTAGCTGGTGAGGCCAGAACTAAAGAAGCTTAGATTTGAAAATACATATACATAAGACCATCACCAATATTGCCATCCTGTGTGCCTTGTGCAGCTGGGTTGGGAGTGGAGGAGCAAGTTTTCCACATTTGGAGGTCCTAAAAATGCAGCTTTACCTACTAAAGGGCTCTTACCTAGGCTTGTGTGAGTGAGTGTGAAAAGCAAAGTAAGACATTCATTACCTTAGCAGAATCGCTCCCTTTTCAAACATTTTTTACTGGCCTGCTGTGTACCTCAAGAAATCTGCTCCATAAATTTCAGAAACAACACAGCCAGAAAGCAGACCCCTAAACCAGCACAGAGCATTGCTGGCCCTGCAGTCCTCTCTCCTGTCCCCTCCCAGCCTGTCCTCCTGCTCGTTCCCCTCTGTGATAGGACTCCTGAGTTCTGTCATTTTTTCTGTTTCCTTCATTTACACAAATGGGACCACAAAGGTGTGCGCCTTTGCGTGGGAAAGATGGGTGGAGCTCTCCTCCCTCCCGGTCTTGAGACATTGAGACATGTTGGAACCGTGCAGAACAAACTTCCTTCCTTGATATTCTCTCGTACTTCCCGCAACCTCTGGTTTTCCTACTTTACCAGCAGTGATTTCAGAAGCTGCTTGCCCTGGCGAATGCAGCCATTGCACCTTCCAGGTTAAAAGATCATGGCAGGGTGCAGTGTGTGGCGTAGCAGGTAAAGCTGCTGCCTTTGATGCCCATATCCCATAGGGGCACCAGTTCCTGTCCCCGGCTACTCTACTTCCGATCCAGCTCCCTGCTAATGGCCTGGGAAATGCAGGAAAAAAGGCCCAAATTCATGGGCCACTGCCACTCACGTGGAGGACCTGGATGAAGCTCTTGGCTGTGGCCTGGCCTAGCACAGGCCAGTGTGGCCATCTGGGGAATGAATCAGCAGATGGAAGATCCTCCCTCCCTCCCTCCCTCCCCGCCCCCCCTTCCCCTTCTTCCTCCTCCCCCCTTCTCTCTCGTGTTCTCCCTCTCTCTCTAATCCTTTCAAAATAAGTAAATACATCTTAACAATAACAGCCAAAGTGATCATGGCCGCACTAAGAGGTGCGGTAGACAGAGGGAGAACCAACTTGTTATCTTTTTGAGAAGTGTGTTTTATTATCTCTGCATTCTGTGCTCGGGACCCCCCCCCCCCCCAGGAAACTCCTCCTGGGTCCAGACCTGCGTTCATGGGGCCAGGCCTGTCCTCTGGCTTCTCCCCTAGTTGCTTGTGGCATCTGGGGGACTGATTTGCTTGTTTTCACTTTTCCCCCCGTCATTGCAGTAGGAAGTCTCAGGACTGTTCTCATCACATAACCATGGGAATCAGCGCTTTCCCTCTGCCGTTTCCTCTCTCTTGTTTGTCCCAGGATAGGAAAGGAAAAAGCCATTCGTAACAGAAACTCTGAAACAATAAATAGGGCTTTTTCAAAAGTTCATTTAATTTTTTAAAAGATTTTCTTGTTTTAATGCAGCTTTAGGCTTACATCAAAAACTGGACAGCAGGTACAGAGATTTTGCATGCATTTCTGTCCCCCTCTCCTGATAGGCGCAGCCTCCGGCGTATCAACCTGCAACCCTGGAAGCTTATATTGGCTACCGATGAGGAAACCCGTATGTTGATGCATTGTGCACATCCAGAGTCCTTTGCTTGTGTTAGGGCTCACTCTTGGTGTTGTATGTTCCATGGCTTTGGGCAGCTGGGTGATGCCAAGGTGCACCTTTACAGGGTCTTGCAGACTAGTTCCACTGTCCGTTACACCCTCTGTGTTCCACTGCTTCAACCCACCTTCCTCCTTTGCCCAAACAGCCACTGAGCTTTTTACTGTCTCTCTTGTTTTACCTTTTCCAAGATATCATGTGGCTTTTTTTAGAGAATGCAACTGATGGATTATTTTGCATGACTTGAATAAAAAGGACTTGAAACTAGTATGTATGTCTTCCGTAAGTGGAATTCTATCAGATCAGCCTTTACTTAGAAATAAAAGGAGAGTCCCCTTTGCACTGGAGTTTATCCTTCACCAAAATTAAAATCCTGCAAGCTGACACATGAAATTGTATCATCAGTGATTTATTTTCTCACAGTGATGACCTTATTAAATTTGGACACCTTGGTGGCCAGCATTTCCAGATAAGTCCCCTCATTCTGTAGAAGCACGTCTCATTGTGAGTATTTAAAAACTGCAAACCCAGTAACTGTACACTGGTGGATGTAATAGGAGTATTCTACCCTATCTCCAAGTTGCTATTTTATTGTGAGTTGGTTTTGATTCTTTATAAGGAATTAATTTGAGGCTCAGTTCACACTTCTGTCAACTGCTCTCCCCTTGAGTTTTCTTGCACTGTGATCAGCTTTTCAAAACTAGCTCACGTTAGCCACATCACAGGACTCTCTGGCAGTTGAAGAGACAGTAGAAAAGTAATTTTTTTTCTAACTTTCCATGTTTCCTCCTGTTAATGAAAGCTGCATGTAGATGTTGGCATGGGTGGCGTTATTGGGGAAGATACCACATCCTAAAAACACAAGTGTGTGCAGCTGTTTTAAGTGGTGTCCAAACAGATAATTGAATTCATGGGCATCTAAAATTTCATTCGCAAAATCAAAGTTATGGTAATAAGAACTAGACCCGGTTCTCTGAGGCCAAGTAATTTAATTTCTCAGCCAGTTGAACTATTACATATCTCTGTTCCTTGTTATTGTGCCATTAAGTTGCTCAGGCAGACGCCGTGATGGATTATGGGCCCATAATCCACTCTTCATGGCTAGACTCATCCCAGAATGCAGATTGCTTTAAACAGCCATTGTCCTAAGCATGTTTTCTGTTCCGAGCTTTAAGAACAACAGGCAAGTCATAACAAAGGCTGGGAGCGGCACCCGGTGGTGCCTGGGTTATACTTTCACCATTCCACCTAGCCACAGACTGCTCTCAGAAGCCTGAATCATGTACCTGGAGCCTCTCACTCCAGCCATGGCTGCAGAGGACTTGCACAGTTGAATGTTCTGGGAGAAGATGAGTTTGGTTTCATTTTTCTTGCTGGCTTTACTTTTGAATTACTTATTAGAGACCTGAGTGGCACTGTGCTTATGATTTGATTGTATAAAGAAGAGATCTTAGATACAATAAATTAGTTGATGACATCCATTGGATCATCTTTATTTTATTTACTTGTTTTTCAGCATTGAGATTCTATAGAATTCAGAGAGAGTATACTGAGTAAAATATGGAGCAGCTGAGCAACTGTTAAGTTTAGGAGTCTTGCAATGTTGCTTTAAGTCATAGGATTTTCTGTACAAATTCAGGTAGTCAAGAAATCTATCATTTCATTCCATTTGTCTGTAAGCAGATGAAGGTTTATGCTTTCGGGTTCAATTCCAACATTTTCTTTTCATCTTCTCACCTATTTCTTCATGGTCTTAAGAAAATGTTACAGTAACTGGCTAGGGTCTTCTCTTGTGTTACCATAAAGAGGTCATACATGAAAGTGTCAGTCTGCTTAGTAAGTTTGTTTATTCTTTGGTCAAATACTTCAGACCTGTTTGGATTGTGTTTATTTGTGTATCTTTGCATTATATTCAATTAATCTTAAGAAGGGTGTTCCACTTAGGAGGTGTCTTATATACACATTTATATAACTTATATAAAAGTTCTTTTTTAAAAGATTTTATATACTTATTTGAGAAGTAGAGTCACCGAGAAGGAGAGACAGAGAGAAAGGTCTTTCGTCTGCTGGTTCACTCCCCAAATGGCCCCAACAACTGGAACTGGGCCAATCTGAAGCCAGGAGCTTCTTCTGGGTCTCCCACACGGGTGCAGGTGCCCAAGCACTTGGGCCATCCTCTACTGCCTTCCCAGGCCATAGGAGAGCTGGATTTGAAGAGCAGTCAGGACACATATTGACTCCCATATGAGAGGCCGGCACCACAGCCAGAAGCTTAGCCTACAATGCCACAGTGCCAGACCCTTATAAAAGTACCTTACCCTGTCTTTACATCATATGTAATCACAATCAGGTGTTCTGTAGGAGTCGTACACATCTTAAAAAGTTATTTAAATTCTAACTTTAGGGTGGACATTTGGCACAGAGGTTAAGTCACTGCTCCATATGCCCACATCTCACATTAGAGTTCCTGGTTCAAGTCCTGGTTCCTCCACTTGCAACCCAGCTTCCTGCTAATGTACATTTGGGAGACAGCAGGTGATGGCCTGAATGCTTGGGTTCTGCCACCATGTGGGAGACCTAGATAGAGTTCTAGCCTCCTGGCTTTGGACTGCCCCATCCTGGCTTTTGCAGCCATTTGGGGAGTGAATCAGGAAATGGAAGCTTTCTCCATCTCTCTCTCTCTCTTTCTGCCTTTCAAATAAATGGAAATCAATTTCAAAATTTCGAAGATAAATGAAAATAAATTTCAAAATTTCGAAGAAACACATCCTGAGTTAACTCTTGTGCTATATTTTCTTCTCTTTATGCATCTTTCCCTTTTCACGTGCAGCAAAATTACCTGTGGCTGTCCTGTCAGTCTTTGAATCTTGAAAGCATTGCAGCTGCTATGAGCTCTCCCGCTTCTGTCATCATTGACCTTGGATGGAATCACCTTGCTGTCCTCTCTAACATGTTTGAAATCTCATTCCCTGCAATGCTGTGCACAGTCTACTGTTCCAAGACGGCCATGGTAGCTGACACAAACGCCCTAGCATCCACTCACTTTCCCCATAACAAACCTCACCTTGTTGGCCAGGGTCCACTTGCGTAGTTCCCCTCTGCTTTGTCTTTTTTTCTGAGGACATGCAGCTCCTAGTCCTGTTACTGTGCTGCTCCTGCTCCAGTGGGCCTGTGGCAGCTGTTTGGTCCACTGAAATCCTGTACCACTTCCAGCTCTGTAAGGGTTTCAGGATGCAGTCCAGGACTTTCTCCTGCCCAGCCCCGTGTTGTGTGATAGATTTTCAACACATAACATTTGTATTCTCATTTTTCTTTTATCTTCTTCCAAATGATTTGGACTAGCGAGTACATGATTTCCATAAGGAATTCCTAGTGGGCATTTTTTTTAAAGATTTATTTTATTTATTTGAAAGAGTTACAGAGAGAGGTAGAGACAGAGAGGGAGGTCTTCCATCCACTGGTTCACTCCCCAGATGGCTGCAATGGCCAGAGCTGCACCGATCCAAAGCCAGGAGCTAGAAATTTCTTCCGGGTCTCCCACGTGGGTGCAGGGGCCCAAGGACTTGGGCCATCTTCTACTACTTTCACAGGCCTTAGCAAAGAGCTGGATGGGAAGTGAAGCAGCCGGGTCTCGAACCAGCACCCATATGGGATGTTTGCACTTCAGGTCAGGGCGTTAACCTGCTGCGCCACAGCACCAGCCCCCTAGTGGGCCTTTTTAATTTTGTCCCAGACGTGTCCTGCTTTTGCCATCAAGATTTGTTGACTTATTACTCACTGTTGTACATCAGCATATAAATATTCAAGGCCATCCGTGGTATTTCTGATCCTCATCCCAGTTTTCCTGTGAGATACTCATTATCGCCTGCCATCTTTCTCAATATTGCGTATTTTAGTGATTCCTAGGCTATTGTCCCCTGACCTGAATGCAAATTCTCAAGCCCCGCCCCAGATCCACTGAATCAGAAACTCCAGGGCTGGTGCCTAGCGATCTGGATTTTAATGAGCCTTCCCTGTGATTGTAATGCTCACTGAAATTCGATTACTTTTGAAGTATCTGATATTCTACAAAACATAAGCAATTAGCAAGGTGGGGAGCTCAACGAAATCACTTTGTAGATGTCCCTGACCTTGAGATATTGTGGATTTACTAAAGTCAATTTCTGCTTCTCCCTCTATGTCTTGTTTAAGCTTTCAGTAGCAGTTTTTGAACTAATTTCCACCTACATTTTGTATAATGATTGTGTGGTTTTACCAGATGCATTATAAGAAGTAATCCCCATAATACATTAAATTTAGTTTTGGTTTACAGAGAATTTCAGCAGAATATGTAATAATTTCCCCTAATATCTCCCTACAGTTTCCCTTGTTGTTAATGTTTCACCTAAGTATGGTACATGTGAACCAGTGCTGATATGTTGTTATTCACTGATATTCATATTTTACATTAGAGTTGACTTGGTTATATCATCCCATGGGTTTTGACAAATGCATGATGACATGTGTCTGCCATTGTAGTATCATATGGAAGAGTTTCACTGCCTTAAAAGTCCCCTGTGTTCCATGCACTCATCCTTTTCTCTCCCTGTTCCACTGGCAAATATTGATCTGTTTACATTCTCCATTACTTTACTTTTTGCAAGATATTGCATAGTTGGAATCATGGTGTTCCCCTTTTGAAACCACTCCAAGAAGGGAGAGCTGTGCTCAAGGATGGAAATCCTTGCAGACCCACTGAGCGGGGATTTGTGCTTAGGCCTGCTGGCTTCATGCTTTCCATGTGGTTTTTCTTTTCTTTTTTTCTTTTAATTTATTTTTTATTTGAAAGACATAGTTACAGACGAGAGACAGAGAGATCTTCCATCTGCTTGTTCACTCCCCAAATGGCAAGAAAGCTAGTGCTGGGCCAGGCTGACACAGGGAGCCTGGAACTTCCTCTGGGTCTCAGACATGGGGGCAGGGGTCCAAACACTTGGGCATTCTGCCATGGCCTTCCCAGGTGCATTAGCAGGGAGCTAAAGTGGAACTGGAGCAGCTGGGGCATTAACCAGCATCCACATGGGATGCCAGTCTGGCAGGCTTAATCCACTACACCACAATGCCGGCCCTGTCTGTGTTTTTTCTTTGATGCCACGTTCCCTTTCAAATCACAGAATGGCTCATTCCTGATTTTTCAGTCACTGTTATTTCTGTTCCTTCCCATAGTGAAGACAAAGTAGTAGAAGTAGCAGAAGAGGAGGAAGTGGCTGATGTTGAGGAAGAAGAAGCCAATGATGACGAGGATGTTGAAGATGATGAGGAGGTAGAGGAAGAGGCTGAGGAGCCCTATGAAGAAGCCACCGAGAGGACCACCAGCATTGCCACCACCACCACCACAACGGAATCTGTAGAAGAGGTGGTTCGAGGTAATCCCACTGTTTGCTTGGAGTTTCTGGTTTTGTTTTTTAATTTCTTGGGGGAAAAGGAAAGCATCATACCAGAGTTTGAAATTCTGTCACTCTACCACCACTGCCTTCCCATCCAACACAAAACGTTTCTCAAAATGATAAAACGTCTTACCCTCACTGAATTAGTTTTGGTTTAACAGGCAGTCCAATAATTAATTAATGTGAACTCTTAATTATAGTATTTTTTTTCCTTGTGCTTCGTGCATGCTACGTGGAAAATCCTAAACTGCCCTCCAAGACTCCACCCAGCCAGAAATAGTCTCATTTGGTGCTTGCTGAGTTAAGCAGCCTCCTTGTATCCCCCCAACAGTGGGCAGTGATTACAGAGAAGTGTCTCCTCCCTCCTTCACTATCTAGATTATGAGCTACTTGAGGGTATTACTGGATATTACTGTCATAGTTGCTTGCCAATAGAAAGTTTAGAGTGTTAGGTTAGTGAGTAGTTGTGATGAGATTTCACAAAAAGGGAGATTTTGTATCACATTATGTTGTGTTATGAAATTTAACTTGGATGACTTGGGTTTACATTGTTTCATTTGGGATATGACAGTGCCTTCTTCAAGAAGTTGATGTAGTGCTGGCCTCTTAGATGTTTTTCTCTTGAATTAGTGTTTCTGTCGAGAATGTTAAGAATTTTGTGAACTAAGTGAATTAACCAAAAGACTTCCTTTTATCTCTGTGAAATAAAAGCAAGCGTTTCATTTATATTAAACAACTACATATTGTAGCAACTGGTACATTGTTGGGTTTCTTCGAGGGTATGTAGTTGTCGTGCAGTAGTAAAAGGTAACTCTGGAACTAGATTGAGTAAATATAAACTTACTGAATTTTAACTTCCTGCCACTTTTTGTATAGTCATTTCAGCTCTATTGTTGTGGAGCTTAAAAGTTGACTGTCTTCACTGCTTCAAATACATTCCTAATTACCACTGTTAGTATCTCCTTCCCTTTGCTACATTTTTTAAACAACTTTGTCTTGATATACTTTAAATATCATAAGATTCACTCATTTTAGCAAAATGTAATTAAGTGACTTTAGTCAATAGTCACATTGTTTAAGCATCACTGTAATTTAATCTTAGAATATTTTTATTACTCCAATAAGATCCTCCCCTGTACTCACCCTTAGCCAAATAGCAGCTAATCTCTTTACTAAGGTCTCTCTACAGATTGGCCCTTGTGTGAACATTCAGTATCAGTTGGATCATATAATACAAGGTCTTTTGAGTGTGGCTTCTCTTACTTAACACAGTATAGTTGAGATTCTGTGTTTCTTTAATTTGTAGCTTTTAAAACTGAGACTACTCTGACTTGAACACTCAGAATTGGGGGAAAAATCCATTGATAGTATTACATATTTTAAAAGAGGATATACGCTGCCGCATGGACTGTTTAGCTTTGTCACTCCCTGCGTAAGGACAGCTTCTTCATTTCAGCATGTCACAAATGTGCATGTTTTATTGGAACTGCTGCTTTTCAGATACCTGAGGCCTCCTTTCCCAGGGTATTTTTATGTGCTCATGAGGACCAACTGTGGCAGATCCAGTGCAATGAACTTGTTGACTCTGATTTTCCCCAGCAGAGAAAAACAGATCTTGAAACCTAAACAATATGTGATCGCAAATTATAGTGGTTAGTATTCTATAATGCATTGAAGTTCTTGTACTTTCCAGCAAGAAGGCTGTTTATGTGATAGAAAATGCCCATTATTGGCCGGCGCCGTGGCTCAACAGGCTAATCCTCCACCTTGCGGCGCCGGCACACCGGGTTCTAGTCCCGGTCGGGGCGCCGGATTCTGTCTTGGTTGCCCCTCTTCCAGGCCAGCTCTCTGCTGTGGCCCGGGAGTGCAGTGGAGGATGGCCCAAGTGCTTGGGCCCTGCACCCCATGGGAGACCAGGATGAGCACCTGGCACCTGGCTCCTGCAATCGGATGAGTGCGGTGCGCTGGCCGCAGCGCGCCGACCGTGGCGGCCACTGGAGGGTGAACCAACGGCAAAAGGAAGACCTTTCTCTCTGTCTCTCTCTCTCACTGTCCACTCTGCCTGTCAAAAATAAAAAAAATAATAATAAAAAAGAAAATGCCCATTATTTAACATTAGTGTCTGGGACACATGTTAAGTTCAAGAATTTTGAGCAGAACATGTGACATATGTACATGCGCTAGGTAATCCTCACTGCTGTTAAAATGTAGTAGGATATAGCCAAAGAAATAACACAGTCTTCTGAGTTGGGATAAGTAAGAGCACAGAACTTCAAAGAGTTAAGAGAGAATTTCTGGAATCATCTGGATCCTCCCTTGAGGACAAAGCGTTTTAACCAGGACTGGCTGATAGTGTGTCTGCCAATGGGTATTGTATAGATTATGTTAAAGGAAGTAGAAAATACCAAAACAATTCAGTGCCACGGGTACATAGCATGTTTAAGTTTATGATAAAGGAGTGGCCTTTTTAAGCTAGAGCAAATGTCTTACATAAGAGTGTTAGAGGAAATTAGGTTGAGACCAAACAATGGAATCTTTCAGTACAAGGCTGGCAACTTCCAGTGTAAACCAGGATGATTATTAATTCATCAAATATTAATTCATGCTCTGCTGTGCGCTGCAGATTATTCTAGTGGATTACGAACAGGTTTTGTGTTGTCTCTACTTTCAAGGTGATAGGTGCACAAATAGTACAATGAGAGAATGCCACATACAGCCATGCCTGTATTCCAGATGAAGACAGAATTCTCCCAAAACAGTGATCTTGTTGTCTTCTGAAATGCAGTTCTTTCTGTTTCGGTTTTTCTGTATTAGTCCAGTTCTTTTGCATTTCACTTTTACATGTAGCATTATTAGATATTAAGACAGAACATACAGGTATATATGCTTGTGTGTTATATTTTATTTGGAAAGACAAACATAGTTAAAAGATTTTTTTAGAAGATCAGAAGGATAGAGGCGAAAAGAAACATCTTAAATATAGACAGGAAGAGCAATCAAAGGGATCGTCTGACAACGAACACCTGGTTGTAATGCCAGAAATGGAAGACGCTCTCATGGGAATCTAAGACTTTGAGATGGACAAAAGGGATGATGGAGGGAAGCCTGTCTGGGAAAGGGAGCTTAACAACAACATATTATACAGTGTCTATGTGTACACCTAGCTGCTTCCATAAAGAGTTGTTTTCAGGCCGGCGCCGCGGCTCACTAGGCTAATCCTCCGCCTACGGCGCCAGCACACCAGCTTCTAGTCCTGGTTGGGGCGCCGGATTCTGTCCCGGTTGCCCCTCTTCCAGGCCAGCTCTCTGCTGTGGCCCAGGAGTGCAGTGGAGGATGGCCCTAGTGCTTGGGCCCTGCACCCCATGGGAGACCAGGAGAAGCACCTGGCTCCTGCCTTTGGATCAGCACGGCAGCGGAGGGTGAACCAATGGCAAAGGAAGACCTTTCTCTCTGTTTCTCTCTCACTGTCCATTCTGCCTGTCCAAAAAAAAAAAGAGTGGTTTTCAATGGTAACCTGAAAGAACACGTCTACTTACAGCCCTTTCCTTCCATTTTATTGCTACGGAAGTCGAGTTATGAGCCTTCCCTGAGAGCGGCAGCAATGCCATAGATGATGGCGAACTTTGGCAAACTCCTAGCTACAAGGAGCCTGTTTCTGTGCTGAAAGCTGTTAGAAGTGACTGACAAGGAAGACACAGGGACTTAAAACCTCATTTTCAATGTTAATGTTTCAATACTCCAAAGAAAATGTGGTTTGCAACCATATTTACAAAGAAAAATGCTTCATCATCACCAGGCTATTGCTACTAATATCAGTCCTTAATGTGCTTCATAAAAAACTCAATACTTGTGTAACCCATTAAATCTGAAAGAAATAGACAAAGAGAAGAAAAATAGAAGACATTTCAGCATGGTTATACGATTTTCTGCCCTATTGTGTGAGAATGAAGAATACCAAAGAGGGAGACAGCTGTGCTGTGTTGCTCATCCCAGAGGGGAAAAAGTGTTGCTTGAAAATGAGTTTGCTGATCCGAATCCATTGTGCTTCAGCATTTATTGTTGTCTTTGGTCATTAAGAAAGAGTTGGATATTGATCTACTGGAATATCCCTTACCAAGATGACTACAATAACGGTGCGTTTAGATACTTGCTCCTAGTTCTCCTGTTCGAGACGATATTATGCTTCATAAACCTAAGACTTCAGGGTAATTTCTGACTGAACTTTGAATTCTAAATTCTGATCAAAGGTAGATATTGTAGTAAGTGACATATACTTTGACTTAACGTAGTCAGTTTTGCCTGTCCAGAGTAACTCCGATGTCTCCTGTGTGTCCCATTTATTCATCAGATATTCTTTGTGTTAACAGGATCACCACTCCTTTTGCTCTTTAAGGCCATAATTCTGTCTTTTAATTCTTGTTACACTGTCCTGTGAAAGAAATTTTACTTCATTTTAGGCAAAGACAATTAAGGCCTAAGGGGGGAATTTTTATTTATTTATTTATTTTTGGCCCCAGTCATGTCACTAGTAAGTTGTGAAGTCAGAATTTGGACTCAGATGGGTCAGAGTCTTTCCTGCCATGCTAATGTCCAAATTACACTTGTGCTTTGCTAGCCCACTGTGCGTCCTTTGGTAGCAGAATCTCCATTTCATATAGGTGTATGTCCAACTTACTGCCTGTTCGCACTGAACACCTTGGGAATTTTAGAATTTTTATTTAAATAATAATATTGGTCAGGGGATTGGCAAACCAAAACAAAGTTTTCTTAGGACACAGTCCCTCGTGTTTGCTTACAAGTAGGCTGTGTATGGCTGCCTTCTTACTGTGCAGGTAGAATTTAGTGGTTGTAAAACAGACCATGTGGCCTGCAAAGCTGAAAACATTTCCTAGCTGGCCTTTACAGAAAGTATTTCTGAACTCCTCGTGCTGAGCCTGGAAGGCTGTTGTGGAGATCTTTATTCCAGACATTACCGTATTAAGTGAATTTCTTTAAGGTATTTTTTGTTGGCATTTTTGTTTTAGTTGTTAAAGACAGAAAACTGTTTGAGGGGAATTTTAATAGTTTTCCGGCTGTGGGCCAGGTGAAGAACTTGAAGTGTAGGTGCTAATGTTAACCTTGTGTGTTATAAGGATGACTTGAGACAGTCTGTTGTGTTAAGCACTCAGCATCATCATGCCTAGGAAGTGGTCGGGTCATTTAACAAGTGTAGACTGACCAGATGGGCCCTGACTGTGTAAAAGTATATGAAATCCAATCATTTTTCATTGTCATTGCTTCCTCCTATGAAATGGAAATGAGTAATACCTACCTAATATCTACCTATCCTGTGTGGATTAAATGAAGTAATGCTTGGGAAACATGCAGCACACTTTCTGACCTTAGCTGCCACAGAGGTTATAGTAAAAATCATAATTGCAGTCCTCTGTTTTCTGGACATGAAAGAACCAACATTTACAGCTAGTTAGAAATGCCAAAGGTAAGCCAACAGGTTGGCTTTTCTAATTATGAAAAGCATAAATGTGACATATCCACTATCAGTAAGAGAACACTGACATTTACACATGACGTTGTGTTCAGATTTTTTGAATACTTCAAATTTGGTTTCTTGCTTAAAATATTTTTATGAACATATGTTGCATATTAAAATATCTGCAGTTATATATTATGTCCAGGTGAAAATTGAACATTTCAAGATAGAGTTTCTATCTTGCAGGCATTTTAAACCTTGTGGCAATTCCATTCAATAGATGGATAAAGGTACTGAAGCAGGTGCCTCTTTAACCATCTTTAACCATCGGCTTAAGTGATTTGCTTTGGCAGAATAAAATGATTGCTCTTCTCTGGTGACCATGCACTATTTAATTTGCTGTGGTTCATTGCACCAATGTCCACCTAGGCCCATGCAGATACTGGGCACTGCACTGTTTGCTGGATGCACAGGGATAAGAGGAAGGTGGCTTGCTTAGAAGCAAAGGTGAGCTTATTCATTCCCGTCTCCATTGACATTTTCTAGGTGTCCTATAATGTACAAGTAGAATTCTTCCTTATCATTCAAATTTAACTTTTTACATAGTTGGGGGTGGGGAGTGAATTGTGAGCTTGACCTGCTGTGCATGAAAATGAGCTCACACGCTGGAGTCCCAGGCCTCACTAGCAGCAAGCTGTTTGGGAAAAGAGCTAGGGGTAATGGCCCCTCCTTTTAGAGCAGATTTCTGTGTTTTGACCAAGGCGAACAGGATGGACTCCTATTCCTGGACGAGAATGCAGCATCCTTTTTAATGTCAGGAGAGCCTGTGTCAGCCCTGACCCTGGATGTGACAGATGGCGGCCTGTTATTTTGTGCCCTGTGGCATGGCAGTCATTAATTTCAAGGTGTTTGATACTTGCCTTGCTGGAGGCAGAATGAAGCATGACTCTGACAACTGTCTTCCCATGCACAGCTCCAGACTGGAAGGCCCACTCTGGTAATTAGGTAGCTTAAAGCCTGAAACCAGCCAGTGAGGGAACAGTGAGGTACAGTTCTTCTTGGAACTGTACCTATAGGATACATGAAATCTATTCTCTTCATATTGATAAAAAAATACTTTTGTATGTGAAACCAAAGAGCAGAGCCATATAGAAGTATGTGTGTATGTGCATACAATTTTCTGTTTTATAATACGTTTTATTGAAATTCAATTGGCCTATCAAAGTATATAAGAGATAGTGGTTTAGTAGACTCACAAAGATCTGCATTGCTGTGTAAAATGTTACATGTTTTTAACTTGGCTTTCCTTCTACTTTTCTGTGGCTAGTGGTGTTTAATTATTTTGCATCTTGCATTTCTACACCATTTTTTTGTGTCAAGGTGTTTAAATTCATTGTTAGGATAATGGTAATAAGCAGATAAATGTAATTTAATACACTTGATCTAAATTTATTGAAAATAACATACTTTTAATCCACTTCTACAGTGCTCAAAACTGTATTTTTAAAGAATATTAGTCTTATTCATGCTTTCTTCTGAATCACTTGCTTTAAAAACAATTTGCAAATGCCTGAGCACAACTGTATGTTTACTCAACTTAAAGAGTTTACAGGTGAGAAAAAAAATTGCACCTAAAAAAAGAAACTCAGGGGCCTGTGCCATAGCACAGCAGGTGAAGCTGCTGCCCGAGGTACCAGCATCCCATATGGGCGCTGGTTTGAGTCTGCTCCTCTTCTGATCCAGCTCCCTGTCTGATGCACCTGGAAAAGCAGAGGAAGAATGCCCAAGTGCTTTGGTCCCTGCACCCACATGAGAGACCCAGAGGAGGCTCCTGGCTTCCGCCTGGCTGAGCTCCAGCTGATGCCATTTGGGGAATGCACTAGCTGCTGGAAGATACCTCTCTCTCTCTCTCTCTCTCTCTCTCTCTCTCTCTCTCTCTCTCTCTCTCTCTTTCCCCTCCTTCCCTCCCTTCCTCTGAGTGTGTGTATGTGTGTATAACTACACCTTCAAATAAATAAATAATCTTTAAAAAAACATAATGAGAGATGGTCATGCAGACATTTTCATAGGCACACATTTTTAATTCACCTGATGTCAGGTTTCTTGGGCAGGAAACAAAACTGTAGGTATTTTCTTCCTGCTAAACTATTTTGCATATTAATTACTGAGTTAACCTATTAGCTCAGAGCATAGAAACAAAGAGAAAAATCATATTCTCAAACATGTCTAACTGTTCAAACAACGGTGACTTTTTTCTTTCAAATCATTCATTCTTTATTTTTTTATCTTTTTTATTTAGTAAATATAAATTTCCAAAGTACAGTTTATGGATTACAATGGCTTCCCCCCCATATTTTCCCTCCTACTCACACCCCTGCCATCTCCCGCTCCCTCTCCCATTCCATTCACATCAAGATTCATTTTTAATTATCTTTATGTACAGAAGATCGATTTAGTATATATTAAGTAAAGATTTCATCAGTTTGCACCCACACAGAAACACAAAGTGTAAAATACTGTTTCAGTACTAGTTATAGCATTACTTCACATTGGACAACACCTTAAGGACAGAGATCCTACATGAGGAGTAAGTACACAGTGACTCCTGTTGTTGACTTAACAATTTGACACTCTTGTTTATGGTGTCAGTAATCTCCCTAGGCTCTAGTCATGAGTTGCCAAGGCTATGGTAGCCTTTTGAGTTCGCAGACTTCGGTCTTATTCCGACAGGGTCATAGTCAAAGTGGAAGTTCTCTCCTCCCTTCAGAGAAAGGTACCTCCTTCTTTGATGGCCCCACAAACGTGACATTTTCAGTTTGATATGCTAAGATGATAGTGACCTTCATTCAGCATAAATGTGTGTGCCTCTCATGCAGTTTCTTAAGACCCAGCATTGTTCTCCAGCCTTTCCTCCTAGAGCTGTTTGTTTTCTTCTATGACCAGTTTTCCTGCAAACCCACTGGGGCCTAGAGTGATTCTTTTTTTTTTTTTTTTTTCGTTTCTTGGCCAGAATCTCTTGATCCTGAAAGTCTGGTGAGACTATACAGTGAGGGCAGGAGTCGGGTGTACACCATCACCCCATCACCATGGTGGAGACCAGGAGAGCAGCTGTGGGATTAAATGAAAATCCTTAGTTCTTTCATAGAAAAAT
Organism: Sylvilagus floridanus; assembly: GCA_949820135.1. NCBI lineage: Eukaryota > Metazoa > Chordata > Mammalia > Lagomorpha > Leporidae > Sylvilagus > Sylvilagus floridanus. The sequence continues at coordinate 19,621,237 of OX463244.1, forward strand.
GAGTTTCCAGGGACTTTAAAAGCAGAATGAATTACAGCATAAACATCTGTTTTTCTTGGCCTTGAACCATTTTGCCCTCCTGAAGATCCATCTTTGATCCCCAGCCACCTCTTGGAGTATGTCTGGCCTTTTGTGATTCTGTAGGGAGAACAGTGAAAAGTCAGGGGAGGCAAAATGAAGAAATCTCATGTAAAAATGATTCTCTAGAGAACCTCTCAGCCTTCAAGGCAACAGCCCTGATTTAAAAAATTTGGAGATTCTTACAGTGTAGAAACAGGAGTTAAGAGCAGAAGAAAAGTTAAAAACGCACCATATTTAGCTTAAAAGGCTATTCAGGTATATAGCTAGGAGGGTAGAGTTACCTCTTTTTCTTAAACTTATGTGTGTTCTTGTGGTATATAATTTCTGCCACAGAACATGGAAAAGTGTCACAGACCATGAACAGGAACTTCATGTTGCTTGCCTGTGACTTTACGTTCTGGATTGAAGCAAAGAAAGGCCTTCCCGGCTGATTCTCATGGTTATTTCAGCACTCTCTACTCCGGAAACTTGCTGGCATTTGTTACCCGGATTTTCGAGGCACTGGTAACTGCTGTGCAGTAGTCTTAGTGAACACAGTGATTTAAATACAACCTGAATCCTTCTGCTGTTTGCTTGGGATAGGGCAAGGTTTCTCAGGCTCAGCACTATGGGGTTTTGGGACTGGATAGTTGTTGTGGGGAACTGTCCTGTGCATTGTAGGATGTTTAGCAGCATCCTTGACCTCGACCCCACAGATGCCAGTTGCAACTTCCAGTTATATAAAAATATCCCCTTGGAGGGGATGAGAAGTAGATTCTCAGTGGCTGCAAAATGCTGGGCTTTGGTATTGAGCTCTACAGTGATGTCCACCTTTAAATATACAAACAGCAGACTACCCCACAATACCTATCTTTTCTGAACATCAGCTATAACTCTTAACTCAGTCCTTTGTACATTGTTGGTAGTTAATGACTATATTTTGTTCAATAAGAATAAGTCAACAAAAATAAGTATGTGTCAAAACACATTATTTAACAAGTATTAGGCAAGATACACAATGCAATCTAGTAGTTTATTTTTAAAAATGTATGTTGACTTGAAATATTGCTTGCTGGGTAGACAGTGAGATGTGGAAGTCAACTGCTTTCTAGTTTTGTTTTCATTCTTCCAACAGCAGTTCACTCTCTCCTGAACACTGTTACAAAAGAGCAAACTGTAGGTAGCATCCATATTGCAGTCAGAGGCCCTGCTGTTCTCGGCTGGAGTGTGCCTGTTCCTTCATGCTAGGGGCCGGGACAAGGGGCTGCTTACCATGCTGAGGAGGACATGCCCAGTGTCTCTTAGAAGAGGACGTGGCACATCAGACTCTTCCTTGCAACCCCTGATTCACATTTAAAGGCATTGTTTTTTGCAAGAACAGAAATGCCATAATCCTTTCTTTACAGACAAAGGGGAGCACATGAGGATCTTGCCTTGATTGTATCTTTACTTTCTTCATATTTTTCCAATGGAAAAAACTCATTATTTCTAATATTCCTGCATGCTCTAAGAATGGTGTCACTTTAATTCAGATTTCAGAGGAAACTTGTTTTTATAGACTTAAGTGTGATGAGAGATTATTGTCTTGATATTAGATTGAAGGCAAAAGTATTGAAGCTATTTTAATGTTTCCTGAAACAGAACAAAACTTCAGAGTGAAAGAATTATGTGTAGATAATCTGTGAAAATTAAGTTTTTGAGATAAGTGTTTGAACCTTAAGATTCTATGGATTTATGTTCCTTCCCCAAATATGTATATTTCTTTTCATAAGGCAGATCCTATGCAATTTTTGCTAATTCTTCTTCTCAGATTGTCCTTTTGGAAAATGATTGAGCTTTATGTCTCTAATTTTGACATTTTAATTATTTAGTTTTAAGATTTATTTTGTTTATCTGAAAGGCAGAATGACAGAGTGAGAGACAGAGCAAGAAAGAGATCTTTGATCACTCTGAAATGGCTGCAACAAAGCCAGGAGCCTGAAACTCCCATCTGAGTTTCCCACTTGGGTTACCAGGGCCCAGGTACTGGGGCCATCTTCCACTGCTTTCCCAGGTGCATTAGCAGGGAGCTTGGTATGGTTTGCCAGCATTTGCAAGTTTGGCTTAACCTATTGCCACAATGGGTGGCTCCTAGTTTTGACATTTTAGCTGTATTGAAAAGATATGCTTGATCATAGTACTTCTGAAACAACATTTGTGTCACCCAATTTCCTAAACACAAATAATTTTTTTAATTTTTCATTTTACTTGAAAGACAGATATAGAGAAATCTTGCACCCATTGTTTCATTCTTCAGATGCCCACAACAGCTATAACTAGGCAGACCACAGCCAGGATCTCAGAACTTCATCTGGATCTTCCACGTGGGTGGCAGACATTTAAATAATTCTGAGCTATCACGCACTGCCTGCCAGCGTGTCTGTTAGCAGAAAACTGGATCAAAGGCAGAGGTGCTGGAGCTGAACCAGGCACGCTGACGTGTCCCATGTGTTCCAAGTGGCTTCTTCAGCTGCACCAGAACTTGGCCCCACACATTGTATTATCTTCATGCACAGCATAAATGTCTATGGCAGTCCTGGCTGAGTCAGGCTGACAGGAACCCGGAACTCAACCTGGGTCTTCGTGTAGGTGACAGGGACTCAGGTACTAGAGATGTCACCTGCAGACTCCCAAGCTGTGCATTAGCAACAAGCTGGATCAGAAATGGAGTAGCTGGGACTTGAACCAGATAACTCCAATATGGGGTATGGGTGTCCCAGGCAGCATCTTAACCACTGTGCCAAATGCCCTGCATCCCTAAACACAAATTCTGAGTCTGTAGTTCTGGAGGGAGTCTGAGCCCCAGACAATGCTGACCTTGCTGGTCCACGAATTATACTTTGAGGATATCCTCTAGCAGTATCCCCTGCTCTCCAAAACAGTGCAGACTTGGGACATGAAGACAGGGAATTAAAAAAAAAAAAAACTGAAAAGGCAAACTACCCTTACCTATAGTGTTACTGCTCTTAATTTATTAGCAAGTGTGGAAGAATCAGATACCTACCCACTGAACCTACTTTTTTTTTCTTTCATTTTTTAAAATTCAAATCCCAAGACCAAGAAAATGGAAAACTCTTACACTCTCCCTACATGTGTAATTGCTCCCATTGGTGTGGTGCAATGTCTCCTACTAGGCTATGAAAGCTGATTGTTATTATACTATTTAGGAATTTTGTGAGCCACAAGCATTGGTAGCTTGAAATACAAAAGGTGGGAATATCTCCACCATGGAAATTGGCAAACACTGTGTTATCTGAGTATCTTACCTTTTTTACCCTTGCCTCTGATTCTCTGAGAAATCATTTTGTCTTACTTTCCAACAAAGGACATGATATCTTACACCAAAGTTCTTTGTTAATACTCCCTTGCACTTCTGCTGCACTGGGAAAGTTCTTTTGCATAACAAACAGGAAACCTTGGTTGAGGAAAAATAGTGAAAGCTCACTCTCTGGACACCCACAGGGAGGACACAGTTTGGTCTCAAGGTCTTACAAATGAGCATCCTTCAGGTGGCAGTTTGTAAATAATTTTTCATCACGGAGAGATGTGAAATTTGGGTCAGATATGAAGAGATGACAGATTGGATTGCCTTAGAGAATGAACACAATTCAGGAAAAAAGCCTAGCAAACTGCAGATATTTTCCAGAGAATGCTGCGATAAATTAGCACTCCTCCTCTCAAACTGAGTCAGTGGTTTCATTACCAAGCACAGCTGTTGGCATCATTTATTTCAACCCATGTTGGGAGCTTAAGTGAGATTTGTCATAAGACTTCAGTTCAAGCTCATTGCCTAATTTTACATGATTCCATTTATATAATATGATTACTTGGTAATAAATATTTGATCACGAATTGCCCTGATCAGAGTAATTTTCTAGACATGTTTTTGGATGCCTACTTGCTAATATGTACAAACACATAACACTGACACTTCTCTATTAAAAGTACATGGTTGTAGCATTGGGGAAAATGCACTATTAAAAATTAACCAGTTCTCCAACATGGCTGCCCCTTCAAAATTTTCATCTAAAAAATCAAATACAAGTCTGTTTAATCTTAAATAGAATGCAACGTAATATGTCACCCTATAGCAGTATTTACAATGGCAGAAGTAAATTAATCAAGGTAAAAAAGTGAAGTTGTTTTTAAACTATATTGAGGTCAGCCTTCTTCATTATTAATGGATTGAATGAGTAGACACATAAATCAAAATTTATTTGCAATATAGAAGTTTGCTTACTGGATTTCAATACTGGTGTCCTTTTCATGTTTTTACTGTTAATTAAGCAAGTGATTGATTATAAAGGCAAACTGTGGTTTCTTTTTTTTTTTTTTTAGTGGTAGATAAAGATTTCTTTTATTTTTTTATTTTTTATAACGCTTTTATTTAAAGAATATAAATTTCCACAATACAGCTTATAGATTACAATGGCTCCCCCCCATAACTTCCCTCCCACCCGCAACCCTCCCCTTTCCCACTCCCTCTCCCCTTGCTTCACATCAAGATTCATTTTCAATTCTCTTTATATACACAAGATCAGTTTACTATATATTAAGTAAAGATTTCAACAGTTTGCCCTCACATAGCAACACAAAGTGAAAAATACTGTTGGAGTACTAGTTATAGTATTAATTCACAATGTATGGCACGTTAAGGACAGAGATCCTACATGATATATTTTTTTAAATTGATTAATTTTCTATGCAATTTCCAATTTAACACCAAGATTTTTTTTCATTTTTAATTATCTATATACAGAAGATTGATTCAGTATATACTATGTAAAGATTTCATCAGTTTGCACCCACACAGAAACACAAAGTGTAAAATACTGTTTCAGTACTAGTTATAGCATTACTTCACATCGGACAACACATTAAGGACAGATCCCCCATGAGACGTAAGTACACAGTGACCCCTGAAATTGATTTAACAATTTGACACTCTTGTTTATGGCGTCAGTAATCTCCCTAGGGTCTAGTCATGAGTTGCCGAGGCTTATGGAAGCCTTTAGGGTTCGCCGACTTCAATCTTATTCCGACAGGGTCATAGTCAAAGTGGAGGTTCTCTCCTCCCTTCAGAGAAAGGTACCTCCTTCTTTGATGGCCCCATTGGTTCCACTGGGATCTCACTCACAGAGATCTTACATTAACCCTTTGTATTCTACAATTGGAGAAAAAGTGTGAGAATTTTAAACTAGAGGAAAAGGAGATCTATATGTGAAGTTTAACTGAGTATATGTTCTTGCAGAATTCAGAAGAAATTATGCCACATAATGTTTTTTGTATTCCTTTTTTAAATTGTTTTAAGGTATACAATTTTATCTATTTCATATAAACAGATTTAGGAACACAGTGATACTTACCCTCTCTCCTGCCCATGCTCCTACCCTTCTCCCTCCTCCTTCTCCCATTTCCATTCTTAATCTTTACAAAGGTCTATTTTCAGTTTACTTTATACTCATAAGATTAACCCTACACTGAAACTTCAACAAATAGTATGAAGAAAAAATACACTGTTCCTCTATAGTGGAGACAAGGGCTGTAAAATCATCGAATCTCAAAACATCAATTTCACTCCAATACATTACTTTAAGTACTCTATTACCATGGATTGGGGAAAACATATGGTGTTTGTGTTTTTGAGCCCGGCTTGCTTTTTTTTTTTATTCTTTTACAACTTCAGAATATATATTTCCTAGCTCTCTTTAGATAACTCTGCACTTTGATCAGAAACAGAGTGGACAAAGTGGCTTTCTCGTCACAATTCAGAAATAACACAGGCATATTACAGCCCTGTTCATCTAGGCTCACATATATCTACTCCTCCATTGTGGTTAGAGAAGATGCATGGTGTGATTTTGATTCCTTCAAATTTGCTGAGACTTGTTTTATGGCCTGGCTTGTGATCTATCCTAGAGAAAGTTCCATGTACTGGTGAGAAGAATGTGTATTCTGCCACTGTAGGGTGAAAATTTCAGTAGATATCCATTAGGTCCATTTGGTCTGTGGTGTCAGTTAACTCTGTTTCCTTGCTGATTTTCTGTTGGGTTGATCTGTCCATTACTGAAAGTGGAGTATTATAGTCCTCCATTACTATTATATGGATGTCTATGTCTCGCATTAAATCCATAAACATTACTTTTAAATAGCCTAGTGCCCTGTAATTAGGTGTGTATACATTTATTATAGTCATATCTTCTTGTTGATTTGATCCCTTAATCATTACACATCCCTTCTTTGTCTCTTTTGACAGTTTTTGCGTTAAAGTCTATTTTGTCTGATATTAGGATGGCTACACCAGCTCTTTTTTGGTTTCTGTTAGCATGGAATATATTTTTCCAATCTTCCACTTTCGGTCTGTATTTTTGTTGGTGAGATGTGTTTCTTGTAGGCAGCAAATAGATGAGTTTTTCTGTCTTTTTTTTTTTTCCACTCAGCCAGTCTGACCTTTTAATTGGTGAGTTGAGGTCATTTACATTCAAGGTGACTATTGATAAGTAACAACTTGGCCCTGCCATTTTTCTATAAGTATTCTTATTCTTTACTTTGGATTTCCTTTGTATCTTTCCTGGGAGATTTTCTGCATTCACCATCTTTCATAGTGATGACCATGTTTCTGTGTTTTCTATGTGTAGTACATCCTTAAGCATCTTTCGTAAGGCTGGATAAGTGGTGACAAATTCAATTTCTGTTTGTTATGGAAAGTCTTTATTTCACCTTCATTCATAAATGAGAGTTTTGCAGGGTACAGTATTTGAGGTTGACAGTTTTTTTCTCTTAAGACATAAACAATATCTCGCCATTCTCTTCTAGCCTATTGGGTTTCTAATGAGAATTCAGCTGTGAGTCTAATTTGAGATCCTCTGAAAGAAACCTGGTGTTTCTCTCATGCACATTTTAGAATCTTTTCTTTGATTTACTGTGGAGAGTTTTACTACAGTGTGTCATGGATAAGATCTTTTCTGGTTTTGTCTGTTAGGAGTTCTATGTGCTTCCTATACTTGAACATCCCTTTCTTTCACCAAATTAATGAAGTTTTTGTAATTATTTCACTAAAAACGCCTTCTAATCCATTCTCTCTTTCCATGCCTTCCTGAACTCCTAAGACCTGTATGTTGTTTCATTTCATAGTATCCCATAGATCTCCAACACTGTTTTCTAATTTCTTCTTCTTTTCTTTTTGGTATAATTGTAAAATTTCCAGATATTTGTCTTCTAATTTGGATATTCTATCTCACTTAGTCTGTTGTTAAGGCTTTCCATTGCATTTTTCATTTGTTCTATTGAATTCTTCATTTCCAATATCGTTTTAATCTCTTTAGAATCTGTTTCATAAGAAAAATTTTCTTTTATGTCATGTACAGATTTCTTTAATTCATGGATTTGCTTCTGATTAATTCTAAGTAATCTTATGATCAATTTTTTGAATTCTGTTTCTGGCATTTCTTCAATCTCTTCATCTTCACAATCTAGTATTGAAGTATTGTGTTCCACGTTCATGGGAGTCATGTTATCTTTTTTTTTTTTTTTTTTTTTTTTACAGGCAGTTAGAGAGACAGAGAGAGAGAAAGGTCTTCCTTCCGTTGGTTCACCCCCCAAATGGCCACTACAGCCGGTGCACTATGCTGATCCAAAGCCAGAAGCCAGGTGCTTCCTGGTCTCCCATGCAGGCACAGGGCCCAAGCACTCAGGCCATCCTCCACTGCCCTCCTAGGCCACAGCAGAGAGCTAGACTAGAAGAGGAGCAACCGGGACAGAACCAGCGCCCCAACCAGGACTAGAACCCAGGGTGCCGGCGCCACAGGCGGAGGATTTACCTAGTGAGCTGCAGCGCCAGCCCATGTTGTCTTCCTTATTTTTATTTCTTGAATTGCTATGTTTATTTTTAGTCATTTGTGGAGATACTTGTTTGTTTATTTTTTTTTTCCTTGTGATATCTTGTATCTTTGGACTATGCCCCATGACTTAGTAGAGTGTCTGCTCTTTCAGTAATACCCTGAGGCAAGTGCTTGGTGTGGCTAGGGAACTCTGGTTAGTGCTCCAGGGTGAGAGGAGAGTCCAATATAACTCCTGATTTGGGCGTGGTAAATCTCATTTTTTTTTTTTTAAACAAGGGACAGGTTTGTTCAGCACCGTTGGTGTAGTTTCATACTCAACCTCCTCTCCTCCAAGGAGATCAATGCCTGGGCACTAGTCCCAGTGGCACAATATTTATCCATACTGCCACAAGAACCATACAAAGGAAGCATGCAGTCCTTGATGTGAGCCCAGGTCCCACAGCAATGACCCTCACCAGAGAATCCAGGAGCCCGAGCATGTGGAGCCGCCCACAGTGACTGCCCAAAGACCCAGCCACACTCTATGTCCTTACACATAGCCACAGTATTTTCACAGTCCCAGCACACAAGACTCCCAAAGTCACAATCACAAGCACCCAGCCCCTGTTAATTCTGCCAGACTCATGTGTCTCTTCTCAGCTAAATGCTAGATGCTAGCAGCACAGCTCTTATATATGTCCAAGATGGCGCCTTCCTGCTCTTGGCTAGTTACAGGACACCAGTTCCGGGTGATGGGGGAGAGTGAAGGGTGCTCCCTTTTTTTTCCCCCTCTAGATTGGCAGGCATACTGACCCCCACAGGGCTCCAAGCCAGGCTCATGCCAAGCTCTTCTTACCACTTTATCACTAGTGTCTTGGGCTGCTGCAGTCCGGTCTCAGCTCCCCAAAGCTGGTGCTGAGGCTCTCGGCTGCTGGGGTCGTGAGTTGTCGGCGTCCACACCCTCCACATGGATCCACAGTGTCCCTCGAATTTTCATGGAGTTTCCTCTGCTGTTTTCCAACTCTTCCCTGAATCTGCCATTCTCTTTACTGGTTTTTTAACTATCTTCACCTAGGCTAGAGCAGCAAGGTCCGTCCCTATTCCTGCATCTTTGTGCCTCTCCCAAACAGTCCTTTTATATCAGAGTTGGTGAAGTTATTTTACAAGAGAAGTTTTAGGACAGAGACTTGTTTTGCTGAGTAGACATCCTTTATCATTTAAAATTCATCTGATGATTTTGAACAGCCCTTAAGGAACAATTTTTTTCTTGTTTGTTTTTGTTCTTTTTTGCCTTTGTCTTCATACTATTTGATGAACTCTCTACGAAGTATAGGGTTAATCTTATGAGTATATAATTAACCTGAAATTGATCTGTGTAAAAATTAAGAATGGGAGAAGAAGAGGGAGAAGGAAGAAAGGTGAGAGTATGGGTAGTAGTGGGGGAATTGTGGGAGTATTGTGGGGGGAATGACCATGTTCCTGAATTTTTATATATTAAATGCACGAGGTTGTATTCCTTAAACAAAATTGAAAAATACCTTCTGAAAGCACTTAAGTTCTTTCACCTCTAGCCAGAATGTTTCATTACTACCGAGCACCACACTGATGAAACCAGAGGAGATGCTCAGTTTGTGTCAGGGTAACTGCAGTCCATTCCTCGGGAAAGGCTTGGGACATGCCGCCTGACCAGCTGAGCCCCGGTGACACATGGGAGGATTAACGCCTACGACAAGTAAACATGTGTGCATTGAACAGCAAGCCAGTGCCTTTTCATGCTAAATGTGGTTCCCCACATCTCCTCTGATTAGAGGTGTGCTCTGAACAAGCCGAGACGGGGCCATGCCGAGCAATGATCTCCCGCTGGTACTTTGATGTCACTGAAGGGAAGTGCGCCCCGTTCTTTTACGGCGGATGTGGCGGCAACAGGAACAACTTTGACACGGAAGAGTACTGCATGGCCGTGTGTGGCAGCGTCAGTAAGTGGACCCTCCCTCCAGCCTGGCCACCTTTCGTCTCTCTTGCCACTGACTCTGCTCTTTGTAACAGATTGGTTTTCCTGGTTCTTGGGAATGGGCCTGTTGCTACCACTAACCACGTTTCTGTCCACTTCTCTAATTGCCCGGAGTCTGCAGTATGTCGGATCATGAGCATACCTCCCCGTCTATCTAATAAAGCATGGCCTTGAATGTGTTCTTTTCTTAGCTGTGGTAGATCCATCTTGCGATCTGTAGGGGACTTTTGAATGCTTCTCTTTCAAACAAACCTAGAGTGGCTGTTTTGTCTTCTGCAGCCATTTCCGCAAATGCACACTTACGTGTTTGTCTGTGTCCTGTGTGTGGTCATGTTTATGCATGTGCACTCGGTGTGCAAATATGGCCTCTCCTACTGGAAGCCTGGCTGATGTCGCTTTGGTTGTGTTTATGAGGTGTGTGGCTGTGATTTTATAGCTCGTGTCTGTTATTGTGGGGGAGAAGAAATGGGATTGAATTGAGCTCCTGCAGCTTCGATGCCAGAAGGTAGAGAGATGCCTGTGCCCCCTGCACTCCCCACACAGACATGTGCAATGTCAAGTTTTTGTTTCTTCTCTTGGAAATAGAAAACTGTTAATTTAACATTAGAAACTTTAAATGACATAATGCACAGGGGATATCATTTTCAAAGCCTTCCTCTTGAACATTAAAGCTATCGCATAACATTGGGGGATAACTACGCATATGTGAAATCATGATGAGTTTAGTGCAAGGTGAAATTTCTCCCCATGGAGGTAATTCTCAGAAGCCAATGCACCAGACATGAGCCTTCTGCTTTTTTTTTTTTTTAACCACTTTCTGAGGTAAATTCCCAATCTTGTTTATTTTTACTCATGGGTAAGAAGTTTGAACTATTCAAGGCGCAATCACTCAACTTGTTAAAGTACGGATTAAACTCAGTCATGGTGTGTCTCGTGTTGGAAAGATTTCCCGTCTCGTGCAGTGGAATTCCTGGGCATTATCTGAAGTGTATTCCAGCAGGATGCATAGGATTAAGCAAAACAGAAGACCTGCTCCATTAAGACTTTGCCTTGTGAAGGAGCTCACCCTCCAGTGGAACCTGATGGAAAGTTCCTGTTGCTCTCCTGCCCTCCCCTGTGGGGTGATGACTCCTCTCCAGTCCTGTGTGAGAACAGGTGTAGGGGCTGGTAACCCAAGCATTCTTTTCTGGCTCAGATGAGATGATTGCAGCTTCTAGCTCAAATAACTCCCTTCTTCAGTTTCATACAAAGAAGTTAATTAGGTCAGGTAATACGGAACACAAGGAGGCACTGTGTTGCCCTCAGCCTTTGGAACAAGAGGCTTTTGTTACACTGACTCTAACAGCTTTAGCGGCTGGGTGACATTTCCTGGAAGATTTCCAACTGTTTTCTTCCTCTCCCTGAGATGGATTTATTTAGGTAATATGGGTTGTGTGAGTTTTTTCTTTTTTCGTAAGTTATTAGCAATGATGGATTTGCCTCAAGTGTCAGAAATCGTTTGTCCCCTCACCCTCCCACCACCCTCTCACAGTACCTTTCCCGTTTGATGAGTTTTAGTTGGAAGGATCAGTGAGCACCACAGGTGATAATGGCAATGTCCTGGATGGTACACACTTTACTGAGAGGTTCCCTCAAGAGCACACATTTTGTTGAGAGATTTGCCAAAAATAGATGCTCCCAACGTATGTATTCGGTGAGCTGACTAGTAGTGCGTTTTGAAGTGGGTAGGGATTGCAGCATAATGTATTAAGAAGGCTGAAGTTAATTAAACGGATGGACAAATCTAAGTGGAGAGTAACACTTCCACAAACAGTCACATCTGAGACCCAGAGGCTGCCCTGTGAATGGCTGAGATGAATGGACACACTGTAAGAAATGAATCAAAGGGAATTGGTGATACTGGATGCTAGAGAGAGAAAACAGAAGCAAGTAATCCACTAGCAGATAACTTGGACTGTCAGAGACAGTGAACTCAGCTTTGTAAGACACGAGCGTCTCATAAAAATAGATCTTACGTTTATGTGTTCCCTTTGGTTCCGTGGATGAGGCCAAACCTCTGGATGTTTGTTTAATCTTTTGTTTCTCAATGATTTTTTAATGTGTTTCGTTTCTGGTCTTTGGAGTCGTGTGAGTGAGCTCCGGCCATCATGCTCATGTTTCTGTTTTGTTTTTAGTTATGTTCTCTTATTTTCTCCATAGTGTCCCAAAGTTTACTCAAGACTACCCGGGAACCTCTTCCCCAAGATCCTGTTAAACGTATGTTGTTGATCACTTGAGGGGTGGGAGGGGTATGTTGCATGGCTGGGTTACAGCTCCAGCGTCATCACCTTCTTTGCATGGTTTGGTATTTCTGGAACACCTGTCTTCTAATGAAATGTGCATTTCTAATGCCTTGCTTGTAATTCTACCTAATTTTGCCAGACAACGTGAAATGTCTGGCTAAGAACATTGACTAAGCTCCTCCAATTTCTGATCAATTTTGTATTTATTTAATGTGGCTCTCTTAAATATTGTATATACAGCATTATTATTGTGCCTTGTTTCACAACACTATTTTATTTGCTGAAAGGTGCCAAGATGCCATGATTTTAACAAGAGACCATATATGTTAGTAACTTGTTTCCTCCCCAAATATTTAAGATACACACATTATAGTACATAGACTAATTCAAGTGAATGCATTCCAATTATGTGTTACAGTTCATCTGTAAGCTTAGGGAGTGAAAGTTCCTTAAATTTGAGAACTACCTCTGCCTCCTCTCCCAGAACACAGAAAAGGGGCAGTGGTGCCCTTCCGATTTTATCATTATGAACTTGAGACACAGCACAGCTTCCTGTAAAGACACGTTGTATCAGCCAGCCACTGCAGGCCTTACAGTGTCTTCCATTTCATAATTATTTCAGTTTTCATAGCACTGTAGCTTGGTTTAAAAATGTGATCTCAAGCACACATATACTCATTTCTTAATTTAGGTTATATCTAGAAGTAGATTTATCCAGATTTAGGTGAGGCGTATTATATACTATTGGTGCATATGATTGCTAGAAGAGACACACAATCTCAGTTGTAACATTTTATAATTAAAGTTAGTATTTACCTACATTATTCTGATTTTTAAAAAAGTCTCAAATTGAGGAAACGAATTATTTTTTATTCTTTATTTTTCTTTCTCTCTCTCTCTTTTTTTTTTTTTTTTTGGACAAGCAGAGTTAATGAGAGAGAGAGACAGAGAGAAAGGTCTTCCTTTTCCGTTGGTTCACCCTCCAATGGCCGCTACGGCTGGTGCACAGCGCCGATCCGAAGCCAGGAGCCAGGTGCTTCTCCTGGTCTCCCATGTGGGTGCAGGCCCCAAGCACTTGGGCCATCCTCCATTGCCTTCCGGGGCCACAGCAGAGAACTGGACTGGAAGAGGAGCAACCGGGACAGAATCTGGTGCCCCAACCAGGACTAGAACCTGGTGTGCTGGCGCCACAGGCGGAGGATTAGCCTATTGAGCCACAGCGCCAGCCTTTATTTTTCATTTTTCAAAGATTTATTTATTTGAAAGGCAGTGTTAGAGAGAGAGAGAAGGAGAGACAGAGGTCTTCCATCTGTTGATTCACTACCCAAACAGCCGCAAAAATCAGGACTTAGCCAGGCCAAAGCCAGGAGCCAGGAGCTTTATCCAGGTCTCCTACATGGGTACAGGGACCCTAGCATCTGAGCCATCCTCCACTGCTTTCCCAGGCACATTAGCAGGGGGCTGGATTCAAAGTGGAGTAACCAGGACTCAAACCACTACACAAATGGGATGCTGCTGCTATAGGCTGCAGCTTTAACCCACAATGCCAGCCCCAACCAATTATTTTTAAAAGATAAATTCTAGATGGAGAACTACATACTTTACAAGACTTCATCCTAAGCCATGAAGTTTTTTAATGGCCTCCATAAGAAATTCATATTAATTCAAAGTATAATTTTTCAAGGATGTGGTTTGTACTCTTTCACAATAAACGTATTTCCTGCTATTGTGAGAAAGTACTTTGCTCTAAGAACATTGAGAATCCTGCATGTGAGTAATAGAGGACTAGAAAAAGCTCTGGATCCTAAGAACTGGTGATACATTGATTTGCATGGTGTGTTGCAATATGCCAACTATTTTTAAAATTATTTATTTTTGGAATACTTTGTGGACATGCTCCTCACTTCCTTTGTACATATGAGAAAGTAAGGCTTAAAGAGCTCCCTGACTTCCCAAGCCCCCCAACATGGCAGGACTGAGCTTGAAACCTAACCGGCATCTTGGCTGTACTCCACACCAAATGGCTAAGCACTTGGTTCTGACATTGTTTTCGAGGTTAGGAAAATTACATTTGAGGTTCAGAAGCAGATTTTTTAAGACTACAGAGAATGATAGAAAGAGGATCAAGAATGTTACAAACATACTTTCCTGAATGTCATGGCTATAGATAGCATGCACCAATAAGCTTTTCCTCCGTTTTACAAAACAAGGATTAGTTTTCCCGTAAGTTTCATTTTAGGACATTTTGGCATATAAAAATGTATTTTTCTATTTTTATTAATCATTTTTTCATTTATTTTCATGAGGTACTATATATATGACTGCATCTGTACTATCTACCCTCCCAAACAGGTATTAAAAGCTTCTTAGAGTTTTCTCTTTGCCAATCTTCTACTTGCAGGGAGTTTAGGATCCTGACACCTTTCCATTCTTAGAGGATGAAGTGATGTTGGCAGCTATATTTTTTTTCTACCTACAGAGACTGTACAATCACAAGTGTAGGGTTCTGCAGTGCTAGTATAAACAGATGGGAGAAAGCATGTAATTTCTAGTTATTTATAGCATCTGCAGCTCTGCCCTCTTATTTATAGCAAAGCTGCCCATTTCAATTGAAAAAATCCTCCTGGTCATCTGGAGGTCAAATGCAGATAGACTGGATTCAGAGAAGCTTGAAGGCAACCAGGCATGTTTGATGCGGCAGCTCGGGCTTCCACATTGCTCTGTTACCAACTTAGATTAATGAGATGCTATCTTTTTGCACTAAGGTGATTGGTTTTATAGGTCATTAGTCTGGGTTGCTTTTAGTCAAATAATAAACATGAGATGAAATGGAGTAAGTTCCTCAGTTGAGCTGACACAAGATTGCATGTATGGGCCAGCGCCGTGGCTCAATAGGCTAATCCTCCGCCTGCGGCGCCGGCACACCAGGTTCTAGTCCCGGTTGGGGTGCCGGATTCTGTCCTGGTTGCCCTTCTTCCAGTCCAGCTCTCTGCTGTGGCCCGGGAGTGCAGTGGAGTATAGCCCAAGTGCTTGAGCCCTGCACCCGCCTGGGAAACCAGGATAAGCACCTGGCTCCTGCCTGCGGATCAGTGCGGTACACCAGCCGTGGTGGCCATTGGAAGGTGAACCAATGGCAAAGGAAGACCTTTCTCTCTGTCTCTCTCTCTCTCTCACTGTCCACTCTGCCTGTCAAAAAAAAAAAAAAATTGCAGGTATGAAGAAAATGTGTGGTGCTCTGCATTGTGAATGGAATACCTGTCCTGTCAAGACTTATAATCAACAATTTCTAGATTTTAAATTTTTGACTTAGAAAGCAACTTGTTTCAAGGATACAGATTTATATGTTCTTTTGTTGTTATCCTAAATAAGAATTAAATCAAAACACAAGGGATAGAAACATGAGACTTAGAGCATTCATTTCACTGGAAACTCAGAGATTTGAATCCTTTAAAAAAATCCTTTCCCATTTGGGATGAAGTATTTTGTGAGAGTTGTTTCTGACTTTAATTTTGCATCTGCCCGTTTAGGTTTAGGACAATGCCAGGGTTTGTCATTAAGTCTGCATAGGGCAGTGTTTATAAATGACAAAATTATTAAATAAATACTTGGTGATTGGTTTATCTTTCAAATATAGGGAGTGTTTTTCTTTGTGTTACTCTGCCATCAGATTACATCATAAAAGGCAACCAGGTCAGCTCATAATAGCATTTATTATCACAATAAGCATCACCTAGATTTTAAGTCTATGGATTGCACTGTGGGATCTGGCCAGAGACTGACTCAACTCTGCCTCCTACAATTGCAGCAGCATGTGGTACAAACATCTCGAGTCCAGGCATGGGGAGTGTCTGGCCCGTGGGCTGTATTAGGCCCCCAAAATCATTTGGTCTGACCCTGCCAGGGTAATTGCTAGCAGGACTCAAAATGCAATAAATCTACTGCAGGCTGACTTTTCAGTAGATAACCCTGTATGGCCCATGGATGATGTTATAAATATCCAAATAACCCTTGGCATAAAAAAGCTTCCCACCCTTGATCTACACCAAGGTTTCTCAGCCTCGGCACTGTTGACATTTTGCTCCAAATAATTCCATGCTTCCCTCTGCATATAGAATGAGCAGCAGCACCCTTGGCCTCTACCTACTTTATGCCATTAACACAACTCCAGCTGTGATAACTAAAAGTGTCTCCTGACTTGGCTAGATGTGCCTTGTGGGACAAAAATCACCCTTAGCTGAGAGCCAATGTTCTAGAGTAGTGTTTTCCTGACATATGACTCAGCTTTAAGGAGGCTGCTCTAAACACATTATTTGTAGGCTGTGGATGACTCCCTGAACAGCCTTCAAAGGGAACGCGCCACTTTAACTCCAGAGTCCTTGTCATCAGATCCTATCTGGCCATTTAGTCTTCGGCTAGATTCATATACTAGGATTGTTCTTAATTATTCTTGTTCCTCCAGTGGTAAAATAACAAATATTAGTTCCTGTAGTGCATTTTATAATACTAATGTGGAACTATGATATTTATATAGAACTGTCAGGCATTATTAAAAACAATTAAAAGCCTTAAAAGATGTTGTAGTGCTTTAAATTGCATGTCACATCAGTGCCAGTCAAATCTATCGGATTGACACGTATGGAAAGCCACATCTTTCATATCCAGAAATGCTTGCATAAGAAGACGTGGCTTTTTCTTCAAAGCTATAATCATAAGAAACCCTGAAATGGAAAAGAATTGAGTTGCCGAGCAAACCAGCATTCAAAGGTCATTTACACTGACTAGTGAAAGAGTGCTCATTACATATGTGTTCTCTCTTTGCTGGTTTCTACTAAAAGAATTGGTAAACATGTTCTGTAAAAGACCAGATAGTAAGTGTTTTGGCATTGTAAGCCCATATAGTTTCTATGCTGACTGGTCACTGCTACATCTATAGCATGAAAGTAGTCACAGCCAATAAGCAAATGAATAGATATGGCTGTGCTCCTGGAAAACATTGTTTTTTAAAAGCAACAAACACGCAAACCCCTGGTTTAGTACTGTGGTTGTTTTTGATCCCCGGCTAAGGAAGTACTAGTGCTAACTAGATATTTTGAGGGTCTAGAAATCTGACTGCATTCAGTAATTTGGTAGTTTTATTGGTGAGATGAGCCCCAAGTTTCTGATAGAATCAAATAATAATATAACGAGAAGTATATGAGGATACTTTAAAAAGTTTATGGAAAATAGAATTAAGAGATTTGTTTATTTTTACCATTTTTTTAATTCATGGAAAAATGCATGTTACAGAAAAACTGCATGGATTTCAAAATGTTTTGTGCCAAAATAAATGTTATCTTTTAATTGTATTTTCCACTGACTTTCTAATGTACCCTCATCCAAGCATATGGAAAGATTTCTGTGAAAGGCTGGAGTAAACTGAAGCTGGTTTTTTCCTCAAGACCTTGATGAAGGTTAACATTTCTTCTGCTTTTACTGCAAAAGATTCTGTGAAAGTGGACAATATTGAAGAGTCTGCATTTTTAAACTCCTCTATTGAGTTTAGAATGTAGCTCTGACAGGTAACTTATTTATGAGCCACAATTAGTGGAGTTGAGAATAGCTTCCAACAAATTGAGGGAAAACAATACTTACGGTGAACACAGTCCACATGCCGGCCTTTATTGCTTTTGTTTTGCATATATTTGTTAGATTCAGGCTTGAGGTTGCTTTTTAATTTTGGTGCATTGTGCTAAATAGAGAGTACCAGTATTCACCAAAATAATGCCAGCATTCATCCTTTCATTTTCATGTCACATATTTTGACAAAATTCCCATGTCAGTATGTGTCCATAGACATAAAAAAGAAATGTAGCTTGACTAAACACAACACAGATGACATTTTTATTGCCTTACGTCCAAGCAATGCATTACTAGTGTTCTCCCACTGTGATTGCACTGACTATAAAATCAGTGTGATCCCAGGGCATGTGGGGGAAGGGCCTTGGTTCTTGTTTTAGAAAATGCAGTATCACACTGAAGGATCAGGAATTTCACTTTCATGTTATAAATGGCTACCTTGGACTTTGGGGATGACAAATGCTTGAGTTTAGAATGCAGTAGAAGTTTTTAACTATTTTGGAGTTAAAGAAATAGAGGGACGTTTTAATTTTCTTTTTAAATTGGAGTGGTCATCTAGAAAGCTCTACCATTTTTTGAGGTGAAATTTTTAATGTAAAATCCTTCTTTACAGGCTTATATGTCATCCATTTACAAATTATCCTCAGTGTCAACTCTCATAAATAGCAGTCATTTCAAGGGACAGCAGAGCTAGTTCTGTATCTAATAACATTTTCAATAATTCAGTGACTTTCATAGATCTTAATTTACTTTCATCTTCTGTTGACAACACCGGAGAGATAAATTGCCTTTCTGCCGAGGAAAGAATACTCACCACGTTTTTTGGTTACCATCTAACATTAGCATATCAGCCAAATGCCATTCATGTGTCTGTCTTTAGGGAGACAGCATTGTGGCCTATCTGAGGTTCTCATGATCATTACTATTTCAAGGTGGAGGTGATATTTTATTTTATTTTATTTTATTTTATTTTATTTTATTTTATTTTATTTTATTTTTGCATCTGGAGCTCATGACAATAAAATTGTGTGTCAGTCTTGAGATTAAGGAAACAAATGAATAGCCATGTGATAGGGGCAGTCGTTCTCGCCTTTGATCTTGACCTCACATTCTTGCTACCTTTACTGTGAGTGTGAGCAGAGTGCAGCTGGCCCTCCATGCTCTGGTGGCCACAGCCACAAATTCAGCCACTGAGGATCAGAAACATTAAGGCAGATAAAGTAGGTCGGTACCGAGCACGTACAGACTTTTTTTCTTGTCATTATTCCCTGACCAGTATAACTGGAGTAATCTAGAGATGATTTAAGTCTACAGGAGGATGCATGGAGGTTCTGTGCTAATACTGCAATCGTTTTATATACAGGACATGAATGTCTGTGAATTTTGGTATCCCCAGGGGTCCTGGGACTGATTTTACTTTGCAGAACCAAAATGAGAGAAGCTGGGGCATGGACAGTTAATTTGATGGTTGACCGCCTGTGAAGTCCTCCAGGTGGGCGAGGAGTCGGGTTTCTACCATAGCCTGTAGAAGCTAGCAGATTTCCCCTGATGAGAAGTCTCTTCCCTTCCAATGAGAACATTTTCTCAAGGGAAGCATTTTGCAAGCTTTGTGTCTCCAGTGATGGAGCCGTATTTGGGGATAGGAACATTGAATGCTGCCTGGGGTTCATTAATAAACTGGAATTAAAGTGCTCTCCTTCCCACCCTGAAAATATGGGCGGGTGAGTAGGGAGGACGGTGTGAAGTGGATGTGTTGTGACAAGCGCCAGAGCGCGGCTAAACTGAGCTGAGCCTTGGCGTGCATGGGAAAGCAGTTCTTCGCGTGCAGTCAGTGCCTCAGGTTTGGGGGATAGCGCTCTGCTGTGAGAGGAAGGAGCCAGGCAGTGATCTGCTCAGGCATGTGGGGTAGATGGGGACCTCCCGTGAGAACTTTAGTGAATATCCCTTATTCCATCCCTCCTGCCTTCCCTCCTCTCCACCCCTGCAAACACTCCACATTGACACTGGCTCTTGAGAGACCCTGTGCTTCACGCGCCCTGCAGGATCTGTCCTCTCTGCCTCTGGCCACGTCGGCCTCCTTGTCCATCCTGGAACTTGCCAGGCACTCTCCCTTCTTAGGGCCTGTGTGTGAGTCTCTGCTTCTTCCTGTCATGTTCTTGCAGCGGCAGCTAACTGGGAAGTGTCTCAATGTCACCTTCACAGTTCAGATCGGGCCTGCCACCTACTTACTGCTTGGTCTACACTCTCCCTACACTCCCAACCTGAACCTTCTTAACCCTGCCCTATAGCTTTTTGTCTATTTTTTTTTTTTAATTTTTATCATGGTGGTGACTTTCTCCCCATGTTTACCATCTGGTTTGGGCTGTAATATTAGTGAGGTGGAGGAAGGAAAGGATGAGCAAGCACAGTAGGGCAGCACAGTGGCCCTGCAGCTTCCCAGATTCCTCTGACCTTCCAGGACTGCACAGAAAAATCACAGGGTGTATCTAGGAGGGGCTGGTCAGGCGGAACGCTCCTGAAGCATGGAAGCAGAACATTCGCCTGGAGGTAGCAGTGGGCTCTGAACTAGATCTGCTTCCCTGTTGCATTTTTTTCATTTGCGTGTATAGGTTCCCATTGTCACCACTGTTCAGGAAGGAAGGTTGAGCCCTATTTATCCTACCATGTTCTATAAGGCTT
Source organism: Sylvilagus floridanus (assembly GCA_949820135.1). NCBI lineage: Eukaryota > Metazoa > Chordata > Mammalia > Lagomorpha > Leporidae > Sylvilagus > Sylvilagus floridanus. The sequence continues at coordinate 19,641,744 of OX463244.1, forward strand.
TTGGGACTAAAATGAGAAGATGAATGGTAAGGTCATTGAACAAGTTAGAAGTCCACACATGTGATGCTGGAGAGCTGCTAATGATTAAGCCCCTGGAGATCAAAATCCAGAGCTAACATGGTTTGTTGGACCTTGCATACTCACTCTGTTTTTCTGTAGAAAGGAGAACACCCCTGGCCAGCTGGATTGCCAAAGTCTTGAGTGAGCACATTTGAGTAGGAGCCTGGGGCTAAGACATCAGCCATATTCCAGCGCTATAGGCTCCTTTGCCTGGCTCCTTTTTACAGCAGTGCCTCTGGTAGAGGTCACACACCAGACAGCGTCCAGGGCATGACCAGCTGTTTGATAGGAAACAGGCCAAGAGATATAACAAAGTGTATTTTTGGCCAAGTCACGTTGTTCATAAATAAAACAATGCAGCAGAATCCCTCTCCATTACCTATGACATGTGGATGGATTTGCCCTTTAATGCTGTAAGACTTAGCCTTTTTTATGATTGCCCTATAGCTGAATTCAGACTCTATTTGTATGTGTTTGTGTGTTAAATGATATTATTTTCCGTCCATAAGAAAATAGGGTAATTTTTCCCCATGTGTAAGAGCACGAGGAAAACATGCCTAGCTCATTGCACACTGGTGACCAGTAGCTATTGCTACCATTTGGTTAGCTTGGAAACCTGAGCCTCTAAGGCACCTCAGAGATCTCTGAACAGGATGAGCTGCTTGGAGGGAGTTTAAAACACAGTTAAACCCGGTTTGTCCCACTGCTAAGTGTTTACCATGACCTGTGCTTTTTGAGTGACCTGCAGTGAACAACTTCCTGTTCCTTTTCTGCCCTGAGACATTTCCTGACATTCCATGAGCCACTCCCTTCCCAAAAGGAAATGCCTTTATAGGAAAGGGACATAGGACACAGGATTTTCTACTGCTGCCACAATCTATGTGGCCATGTACCTGGACTTCATCCCAAAATAGTGGAGAAATAGAAGCTGAGCTCTCTGGACTGACTCCTCCTCAAAAATCTTCTCCCCTTCCTCCTCACCCTCTGCAGGGCAGTGATAATAGAACACTAAGCTCAGTGTAGAGTATCAGTGCTTGCTGCCATTCTTCTCTCCTTGACTAGACAGTGAGCTGGTTTCCTGGTTACCATGAATTTAGAACAGTGTCACTCACTCATACCAATGGAGGTAGAGGGTTAGTGTGAAAATCTATGAAGTTTGAATAGAAAGTGAAAAGAGAAACAGTGTCTATGAAATTCCTCAAGTCAAATCTGAGACCCCTAACAAAGATTTACTTGAAGAGAAATTTGGAGAGAAAGAGAATTATGAGGAATTAGCCCATATGGTGATTATGGAGGCTGCTAAGCCCCATGGTCTATTGTCTACAAGGGGAGATCCAGGAAAAGTGGAGAGATAATTCAGTCCAGCTCCAAAGACCTGGGAACCTGGAGAGTGGATGCTGTAGGTCCCAGTGAAAGAGGAGAACATCAGTGTCCCAGCTTAGTCTACAGGCAGGACATAGGGGCAAATCCCTCTGCCTTTTTGTTCTGTTTGGGCCCTCGATAAATTGGATGATGCCCAGCCAGTCTGCAGAGGACAAAACACTGAGTCCACCCAAATCAAATGCTGCCCTCATCCTGAAGCACCATCACAATACACTTAGAAATTATGGTTTTCATCGGATACCCTGTAGCTCAGACTAGTCGGCACATGAAATTAATGCAGAAATACTTCTTAATTAAGTGGAATTAATTGGTAATATACTATTTGTATTGCTTTTGTGTGCCTGAAAAGAAAGTTTAATACTTGAAATATTCTTAATCCTGTTAAAGCTAAACATACCTTGAATACTTATTTCTTTATTATTCTTTTCTTAATATTGCAAAGCTACACCCCAGTTCAGTCCAATGAGATTATAGTGATTCAGATTGCTGTTTTATCCCCTTTGCATTATACATTAGATAATATTTGCAAATCATAAAAACTAAAGGAAATGATAACATTTGCAAACCCAAAGAACTAGAAAAACTTTTTTCTACTTAGATAGTAAATTTATGAGTCCATTTTACGGAAGGGGGTGCCATGCTATTGGTTAAAAATGTTGTAGCCAGATGGCTATATTCATCAGTGAATACTGTATTTTTGTTTTATTTAAGAGACAGAGCTTCCACCTGCTGTTGTACTTCCCAGTTGCCTGCGATGGTCAGGACTAGAGAGGACTTAAGCCACGCACTAGGAACTCAACCCTGGTATCCCACATAGTTGGCAGTTACATGAGGCATCCCTACTGTCTCCCAGGATCTGCCCTGACCGGAAGCTGGAGTCAGGAGCCAGTATCAGGAATTGAACTCAGGCATTCTGAAATGAGATGCAGGCACCCCAACTGGCATCTTAATCAGTAGGCTAAATATCCACTCCCTATGTTTATATACTTTGCTTTGTTTAAATTGTAAAGTATGGTTTACCTAGTCATTTTATTTTGCCAGATTTTACTATGACAAAATGTTACTGTTTTATTTTCTGCTTTTAAATTGCTCTCATTCACACTCTATCAGTAAAGAAGAAAAAAATGGTTAAAACCATGGGAAACAAATTTAAAATACTCAATAATACCTCCATTCCAAGTTGGAAAAATTAGTCAAAAATACTTGCATATTGATTTGCTGGAGGTTATACAGAAAAACATTTAACTTTGAGATATATATATATATAAGATATATATATAATTGAAACTCATTCTTCAGTCTCAAAAATTAAGGACTCACTTTCAATACTTCCAGCCCTATATGTAGAATTTTTTTAGAAAAAGACATATTACTCTCTCCTTAGGTTCTGTGTATAATTCATTTTCAGTGGTTTTCAAATTAAAGCAGCTTGTTTTTCTCATAGTTAGCAGAAGCATTAAAATTTAAGTAGGATATAATAAACAGGACAGAGGAGCACCAACTTGAAGTACCTAGTGCGTCAGCCTCTCTCCTGGATGACTTATGTGTGGTGTAGCATGTTACCCGAAAGTCTTACCATGTTGCGTTATGCCGTCTCCATTTGATAAGGAATCTGGAACGTAGAATGCTTACATTCCTTACCCTTGATCACAGAACCGAGATCCAAAGCCAGGTGTGCTTCACTACAAATTCACACATGCCCTTTCCTTCAGCCTCCAGTTTGCTACGAATGGGAAATGGAGTGTGAGCCCCTCGCTAACTCTGTCCAGGATGGGGGCAGCTGTATGAAGCTTCCAGGCGACCTGTGAGCCCTTCCTTCCCCCCACTTGAAAGGAGCACCTGGATGGACACACTAGCTGCTGTTATTGTTTGAGAAGTAATTTGTGATGGAAATAGAAGGGAGGAATTCAGAAGGAATATTTCTCATTAAATATATTATTCAATGATTTAACAAAAGATCCCTGGTTTCAGTTAATATCCTGAGACCTTCCAATTAATATTCCACACATTTCCTTAAGCCTGTATTCAAATAAAAGATATTTAAGTTAGAGTTGAGTTTCAAATGACTTAGTCATAAAATCTTCTCATTCACATCCTTTTTGGGATATTATATCCCAAATATAATAGTCTAGTAATTAGATAAGAATGAAAAGAATGCTGGCAACATTGGTGATATTTGAATAGTCTTTTGAATAAAACACTTAATTTGATTTGACTTGAGAACATAATGAGGTCACCTCGTTTCATTTTTTAGGTTAAACACGCATTCCTCTTCAAGTCAAAATCTCTCTCCATTCTCTTTAAGCTCATAAATATTCTGAGTTCTCATAGTCATTACTGGTCTTTTGGAAAACTACTTGTATAAACATTGTAATTCACTAGGCTCATAGTTTAGGACATTTTTGTTTTATAATATATTCTTCAATTGTATGTGCATTTTTGTTCCAATGTAACATACCAGTATATGTTACAACTCAAATATTGCTTAGCTGTATTAGTTTAATTCAAAATAAAAATCACTTCCTTTTTGACAAACAGGGTAATGAATTTATTGGCTATTGCAAAATTTGTAAAGGCAAAAGCTCCTTTTGTAATTTCAAAAATGCATTATTGACATTGATGGTTTTGTAGGGTTTCAGGTACTCTCTTGTGAAGGATGGCTTTGTAATTAAGCTACCTGGGCTAGACAGTGGGGAACCTACCTTTTCTCTGAGTTCTTATTCTGCAACAGGCTAATGTTCAGATTACTGTAGTTTCACAGGAATCATGATGTGTGATACAGGTGATACCATCACTGAAGATCACAAAATGTTAATCTAACAAAGCATGAGGATTTGGGAAAACAATTTTATATTAAGCACCAGCTGCTCTATGCATGCCTGTTATTGCAGAGAACTAGTACTCTTCATTGTCAAATGGATTGTTTTAAATATTTCCCTCTACCCTCTACTTGGAAAGGGTGAATGAATCACGCCCATGCTGTGCTGCAGAATGTCTCGTGGTGTTCCCTTCAACAGCATTAACATCTTGTGTGTGCTTCTTTACTAAATTCTTTGTTCTGGGAGATAACTGGCAATCGAGCTTCTTTGAAATGGCTGGATATTCTGTTTCTCTTCTCAAAACGCCTTCCCTTTTTCTTTGTAGTTCCTACAACTGCAGCCAGTACCCCTGATGCCGTGGACAAGTATCTTGAGACACCTGGAGATGAAAACGAGCATGCGCATTTCCAGAAAGCCAAAGAGAGGCTGGAGGCCAAGCACCGTGAAAGAATGTCTCAGGTAGATCTGGCTCCTCTGTCCTATAGCCCTTTGACATCAGAAAGCCAGAATTTGGTTCTGCCTCAGTTTTCCCAGGTGCCCATGGCTTTAGTCCTTTAAAGATGTGACATTTTAATTGATAGATTTATTTATTTGAATGTCAGAGTCACACAGAGAGAGGGAGACACACAGAGGAGAGGGAAGGAGTGAGATCTTCTATCACTCAGCTGATTCACTCCCAAAATAGCAGCAGTGGCCCAACCTGGGCCTGATCAAGTCAGGAGCCCCAATCTCCATCTGGGTCTCCCACATGAGTGGCAGGAGCCCAAACAGTTGAGCCATCTTCACTGGTTGCCCAGGCACATTAGCAGGGAGCTGGATCCAAAGTGGAGGAGCCAGAACTCAAACTGATACCCATATGGGATGCCAACATTGCAGGTGGTAGCTTAACCTGTGCCACAACAGCTACAAAGTTTTAATTTTACATGTTTTTTATGAGGATGCCCATGATGGAATTTTTGTATTCTCTATGAGCACACTACCTAGGAAAGATCCAGGTATAGTAGGTGTGGTAGGACTTTGCAAGAGCAAATTAAGTCTATAACATTCTCTAGTGAACTTCATACATAAGTATGTGAAATGATGGATTTGTTAATTTATGTCACTATGGTAACCTTTTTACTATCTAAATGTACCCCATAAGATTTGTGTATAGAGAAGAAACCAGTACTTCATTTGATTACTCTGTATATATATAGTACCTATAACCACCATGGTGTAAGTTAAGTTAAAATCCATTAAAATGTTCTGAAGTAAAAACCAATGTTTTTATATTAAATACCAGATTACTACAAGTTGTGTTTTTTTTTTTTTTTTTTTTTTTGGACAGGCAGAGTGGACAGAGAGAGAGAGAGAGAGAGAGAAAGAGAAAGGTCTTCCTTTTTGCCGTTGGTTCACCCTCCAATGGCCGCCATGGCCCACGCGCTGCGGCCGGCGCACCACGCTGATCCAATGGCAGGAGCCAGGTGCTTCTCCTGGTCTCCCATGGGGTGCAGGGCCCAAGCATTTGGGCCATCCTCCACTGTACTCCCTGGCCACAGCAGAGAGCTGGCCTGGAAGAGGGGCAACCGGGACAGAATCCGGCACCCGGACCGGGGCTAGAACCCGGTGTGCCGGCGCCGCAGGGCGGAGGATTAGCCTATTGAGCTGCGGCGCCAGCCTGTAAGTTTTAATCTATCATTTCTTATGAGAATTGTTCACAGGACCATAGAAACGTTAAACTAAACCATCATAGTCATGTCATCTAGTTCCATAGGTAGACAGGTAATGGAATAGAGGTACAAGGGATTGGCTTTCTACTCTAGCACAATGCAATGTAAGTGGCACAGAAATAGAATTTCAAGCCTACCTTACTTCTAGTATGGTATTCTTTTCCCTATACTCTGCTGCAAACCTTATTTTTCTTAAGCAGAATCATTATTAAACAAATTGAAAAATAATTTATGTCTAAAACATAGCTAATCTGACAAATACACTACAGATTAAGTTATACACCTAGCTCGAGGCAGGGGACATTTTATTAGAGTTTGATCATGATTTTAGCTTTTCTCAGATTTTTTGTTCTTTGACTAATTCATTAATCAAATATGTGTCTAGTGTTTATTGTTTGCCACTCACTTTCTAACTTGTAGCCTAAAACTTTAAGAGGAAATGAAAAAAAAAGTAGGAAAAATAAGCAAATGAAGAAAGAACTCATTTTAAAGTCAATCATTCCTGTCTCTTTGGTGTTATTCTGTGGTAAACATCAGAAGATGTGACTAATTTTTGTTATAATTACCACAGATACTTGAAAAATGTCTCAATAGACCTAAAATGTGATTCATGAATTAGTGAGCCATATGTTGTCTAAGATCATAATAAGTCTTTAGCAGACTATAAATTGTGTATTTTTATTTTCTGTGTGTTCTGATGTGAGGCCTTCCTGGACTGGCCAGTTCCTAGAGAGAGTAAGTGTGTGGTCTATAAGCAAGTCTTTATTATGCGAATCAACAAACCCAAAGCACATATTCCCAACTACTTTCTCTGTCTATCCACAGCTCTAATCAACCCAGGTTCAGCAGCCAGACAACTAGGGATAACCCCAATGTCAGTGAGCTTTTTGTTACTACAAGGAAATACCTGAAATAGGCTACTTAGGAGGGAAAGAGAGATTTATTTAATTTACCACTCTGGGAGTTGAAAGGCCAAGCCATTTGATGCAGGCTCTGACGAAAGCCCCATGGTGGGTGGTGGAGTGCCTGTGGAGAGAGTATCACTGAGATCACTAGTGACCCAGGAATCAGAGACCGAGCAAGGCCAAGCTTTTATGATAACATTTGTGTGAGCACTGTTTCCCAGGTCCATGCCCCACAGTGATTGAAAACCTTCCAGTAGGGTTCAAGTTCCACCATCTTCTAGTAGCACCACTCTGGGAACCAAGCCTTGAACACAGATACCTTCAGAGATAGCCACACACAACCCCGCACCCCAGAACCTGTCAAAATTATTCACCATACTCCAACCTAAGCCTCTATACCCTGCCTCACTCATTCCTTCCCATGAAAGCCATAATAAATTCTCTTGCCCCTGTTTTCCTCCCACTCCCTCTGCCTCCTGATTGGCCCGGTTGCTTCCAAGTGTACACGGGGTCTTACATGTGTGGTGTGCGTCTGCCCTCTGGGAACTGTGAAAGACAAACTGTGTTTGAGTTGTGTCTTCTTGTGTTCTGCTAGCCTCGCCTCCCCTGAATAATAATAAAACCTACATTTTAAATATAGAATTAATTGTGTATCAAGAAGGATACAAATTTTTGAAAAAAGATTATCTACAATATGTGGATCTATGTCAATGTAATAAATAACCTAAAGTAAAAACAAAAACATTGACTCACAGTGCTTTGTGCTCTGGAATAGTTAAGTGCAGATTTCGAGGTTGCTGATGATGATAACGTACTTGGAGTGCGTTAGTGAGGTGTCGCCTGAAGCCAGTACTCTTGAAAAATGGAATCTTCCCTAGGAAAGATGCTCATCGCTGTTGGGGCGAAGATGCTGGCTGAGATGTCATCACTGTTGGGGGAACAAAAAAAGCACAGGCGGCCGATGAGTCGCACTTCCTGCCACTGAAATGTCCTTTTCTAAACTTGAATCCCATCTCCCTTCTTATTTCTGGAGCTTTCAGAGGCTTCCCACTGCCCTCAGAAATCCAATTCAGGGCACATTAAGTCCAAAAAAAAGGAAAATAACAAAAATAAACACTGCTCAGCTTGCCATTTCCAATGCCTACCACTGCATCCTGACTTCTGCATCTACCGTCTTGCACCTGCACTGCCACCCCCATCTGGTGTCCAACTTTAAACTACTGCAGTTAGTACACTCTGCACCCACCCCCAACACCTTCACTACTGCAGTTAGCACACTCTGCACCCACCCCCAGCACTCTCTTACCCCTCCTCCCACACCCTGTGTGCTCACCTCAGCCCGGGCCTCCTGTTGGTCTCAGCATAACCTTTTTCACATTGCTAAGTCCCACCATACCTATACACCTGTGTGATTCTGAGAATGAGATGAGCAGTCATTGCTCTTACCTTTCATGTAATTCTAAATATTTGCTCTTCAGACTTTCAAAAAGTCTTGGAAAATACATACTAAGAAAAGACTACGCATGGATTTTTAAAAAATTTTTTTGCACCAGAGTAAACAGATAATTCATTTGAAAGGCAGTATGACAGAGGGAGTGACATAAAGAAATCTTCCATCCACTTCTAAACTCTCTGTAATAGCCAGGGCTGGGCCAAGCCAAAGCTAGGATCTTGGAATTCCAACTGGGTCTTCCAAATGAGTAACTAGATCCCAAGTACTTGGGCCATCTTCTGATGCTTTTTTAGGCACAGCGACTGGATTGGAAGTGGAGCAACTGGGCCTGGAATTGGTGCTCCATTGTGGGATGCCAGCATCACGGGCAGCAGCTTAACCCCTTGTATCACATAAAATTCCTATAAATTTATCTTTCTTTTTTAAAGACTTATTTATTTATATGAAAGTCAGAATTACAGAGAGAGGGAGGGAGAGATAGAGACAAAGATCTTCCATCCATTGGCTCACTCCCCAAATGTCCACAATGGCCAAGGCTGGACCAGACTTAGGCCACAAGCTTCATCTGGGTCTCCCCTGTGGGTGCAGGGGCCCAAACACTTGGGCCGTGTTCTGCTGCCTTCCAGGGCACATTAGTGGGGAGCTGGATCCGGACTGGAGCTGCCAGGACTCAAATCAGTGTCCATTTAGTATTCCAGCACTGCAGATGGCGGCTTAACCCGTTGCTCCCTAGTGCCAGCCCCATAAATCTAGCTTTTAATTCCATTTTCCATGAACTTTCTGAAGTACTCAAATGTCTTCTCTCTCCGGCTGGGTTTTGTAGATTCATTTTATCTCCCCATTTGTTCATTTCAGCCCTACTTAACCTTGCATTTTATTGTTGGACCCATTTAGTCAATATCTTTTAAGAATAAGAAAAAATAATTGTGGGTTATTTTTTCCAGGATATCTTGGTCATTTTGATTCTATTAAGAAAACTGATTTCAAATTCTTAATTAGTTTCAAATATTACAGTTTCTAGATGGGAGGGTGAGTTCAGTTAGCACATCTCTCTAACCCGTTGCTAAGTTCCTATCAGTTTTCATGGATTTTCATCATCTTTCTGTCATCAGATAGATCTGAGATAACTAAGAGCTATTCCAGAGCAGAAAATGCTGTATAGTGGACCCTAGTGACATGGGAAAGTGAAACACCTACTATCAACATTTATCTTCATAATCTAGTGTGTGATTTCTGGTGACTTCCTTTGAACTTGCTTGCCTCTTAAATCTTTGCTTAGTAGTAGTCATTCTCTGCCTAAAATAGCCAAGTCTATGAAGACTCATAAATCCAGGTGAAATTGATACCTTTGTGGATGTGGGGGGAAATTTCTTTGTGAGAAGATACAGAGCAACTGCAAGATCCAGATTCTGAGAATCCTGTTTTGCAAATTGGGACTTAGGGTAAAACAACAGGGGTGTCAGAGCCATAGGGATCCTTCCTTCTCCATTTGTTACCTATATCACCTTGAGCAGGTGTCATTACCTGATGCTTTAGTGAGGATGCCCATGCCTAATCCCACAGGTTGTTGAGAGGAATCAATTAAATGAGACAGACTTTGTGAAGCACTTAATCCGGAGTTCACAGTGGTGATACCTAACATGTGTGCTGCACCGGATACCATTGTTCTAAGGCATATGTTCAGCCTACAGCGTATGTTCATTTGTAGTAATGTAGTAAGTAGTCCCAGGGAGAAATGCATTTTATTTGTAGGGGGTAGAATATTGTTAAATTGTTCTGAAAATCAACATTTGCTTCCTTTCAGTACATTAGCTGAGCCTCCTTAATTATTCCATGGACCCCTAGCTCAGAGCTGCAAAGTGCAGGTTCCGAATGTGCAAGGTGCAACAGTAACTGTGTAGATGTAATATGGGAAATCAGTTTTGCACATTCCTATGAGACCTTTGGCTTCTGTCTCAAACTAATTCTGAAGTTCTTTGTGTGAAGAATTCTTGGTAGAGTACTGCCACTGTGAACATTCTGGATGCAGGAAATTGAAATCTTTTTATGCATGCCTTATCTCCTTGCTATAAAGCCAAAATAGACTTCAATATCCCCTTTCCCACAGGTGCCCTTCATTAACTCATACAAACACCAAAGCAACTGGGACAATATGTTTCTTGTGTGTTCTGTTCTTGCTCATTGCGAAAGACATTTGTCCTCATTTTGCTGTGAATTGTGAGGTTATTTTTGATACACTGTTCAAGTATAATAAAAAATGTATTCTATGCTTTTTCCCTTATTAAAACAAAGGTGTTGTTATCTTAAGCAAAATGTAAGTAGTCCAATATTATTTAAAGAATCAATGCTTATGGATAATAAAATATCTAATAGAAACCCACCCACATGGAAAAATTTATGTGACATTATCTGATAGAAATTCTGTATCCATAGTAATTTCTTGGGAGTCTCTTTTTCTTGGTGGTCTTGAATAATATCATAAAAATCAATTTCTTAGGGACAAATACCTACGGAGTACAGAACTCTAGTTTTATCACCCTTGGAAGTACACAAAGTATGCAAGAACACATCTGGTAATAGGCCAGGATTTTGCTTAGCTCATCTTTGTTCATGCATTTTCTGTAGCTACACATACAGTCTACCTGACAACAAAACACTTGAACAAGCGAAGGCTATTGGATTCCTTTACATAGGATACAGGAGGTAGATGCTAAGGTTTTCCTTCAACGGTGTGCTCAACTGTAGACATTTGCCCTTGCCATTAAGAACCATGAGCTTGCACCTCTTAAGAAAATCCAGGCGACCATCAAGGTTGAGAGCAAGCTTTACTTCCGTACAAAGTACATGCACCTGGTTACTAAATTAGTGTGCTAGTCATTCAAAGTAATTTTGGGTTATTCAGAATATTTTGTGTTTTGTTGGAATTTCTGGAGACATTGAGAGTAATCCTTGCTGTTCATGACTGCAGTTGGTGGACCTAAGGCTCCAGCTGCCCTCAACAGGTGGATTTTAGTGTTTCAGACAGAAGTCTCTTTTCCCATCCCCCATTGCATGCATCACTTCGTTTTGATGTTGCATTTGTGACACACAGACACCCATAAAACACTTAATGTATTTGCTTCTCCCCCCATACTAAAAATACACTGTTTGAAATGTTTTACTTCCTTTCATAAAAGACTAAAAGCATTGTGTTCAGTTTTATATTGGAAGACACTATTTAGGAAGTATATGCTTTTATGAATGGTTGACATTTGTTCACATCAAATAAAATGACTGTCAGTCATTTTTCAGAGGGGCGAAAAAAAAAACCTTGTTTCAGAAAACTATTATTGCAATAAATGTAAACATTTATGTTTACTACACTGCTCTGATGTTATTTACATCTTAGTGGTAGGCCAAATATTATTCAGGTACACATGGATACGGTACTTTTTTAGTACTAAAATTGACAAAAATGAATGAAAAGTATAATCATCCATGCACTTAAATCTGTATTTGAAGGAAGCACGGATGGCTTTGATTTCCGTTGTCTTCTCATTTCGTAGGTCATGAGAGAATGGGAAGAGGCAGAACGTCAAGCCAAGAACTTGCCGAAAGCTGACAAGAAGGCCGTTATCCAGGTAAAATCTTCACCCGTTCCCTAACAAGGAGGACTTGTCAGCAACATGTTGAGTACCTGCGTGTGTACCAGCACCTGCTGGACCCTTATGGGGAGATGTTCCTGTTCCCTTGAACTTGAACTATTCCTAAGCATTGTCTACTAATTGTGTTGCTTAAACTCTGCTTTATATTTGTGCCTGGTTTTTTCAAGTTATGATTTGTATTGGTTTTTTTGTGACTGTAATGAAATACCAGAGGTAGGCTCACGTTATAAAGAGGCCACTTAGTTCACATTTCTGTTGATCCAAGGATACAGTGCCATTGTCAGTTTGACTGTGGTAAGGACCTCATGATGCATGGCAAGACTGTGTGCCTGAGGGAGAGAATCACATCTCCCAACAGGAAGCTGGAGAACAGTTCAGGGATTCGACTCATTTTTGCAAGAGCTCAATGGTCCCATAAAACCTACCTTAATTCCTTCTAAGGGCAGCTCCCCAAGTGACCTAAGGACTCCCCAGTAGGCCCAGTACCTAAACATGATAACACTAAGGACCAGGCTTCCAGTACATGAACACTTGGTATTCATGCCAAAACCATGTCTAAACCCTAGCACAATCCATTGTCATAAAACTCAGTTATGAATAATATGTCATTGTCATTGCTATAATCTAATGCTTCTGCCTCTGGCAGAAATAATATCAGAATCTATTTTTGACTGGAATCAGTCTCTATTTACCTTATATTACCCAAGAGTTTATTGTGGTTGTTTGCTCAAAATACTTTAAGAGCTGAACTAAAAATATACATATATGCAATAGCTTCAAGAGTATGTACATTTGTCCAGTGTTACCTTACTCAAATGATTCTTCCGGAATCCCCTGAAAGACTGATTAAATTGGGGGTGTAGAAAATACAAAAAAGGGAGATAAACTATAAAACATGCAAAACCAATTAGAATGTTGGGAAAGACTATGCCACCTTTGGGGTAACCTTTATCACTTAAAGAAAAGAGAATAGGAGCTACGTATTAAAGACATGAATTTGTACCCCATCCTACATGTTCTGTGGCCTGTTGACATGTGTGTGTTTGCTGTGGCAGCATTTCCAGGAGAAAGTAGAGTCTCTGGAACAGGAAGCAGCCAACGAGAGACAGCAGCTGGTGGAGACGCACATGGCCAGAGTGGAAGCCATGCTCAATGATCGCCGCCGCTTGGCCCTGGAGAACTACATCACTGCCCTGCAGGCCGTTCCTCCTCGGGTAGGTCTGCCCCTGACCCAGCTGCAGGTCACAGCGCAGCCAAAAACTGAAGGTCACATCAAAGAAATTAGGAGAAATGCCATAAGCATGGTCATTCACAGGGTCAACCTCTGTTCCATTTTGCAGGCAGCTGCCTCCATTGGGCTGCTGCAGCTTAATAGCCTGTGCCTGGAGAAGTGAACCAAGCTTCCCAGGGCATTAGCATGCAAGACCTGACTTGACTTAGTATTCCAGGGGTTCTGACAGCTGATGGTGCAGTTGAAGTCCAAATCGCAAAAGCTATAAGGATCTCTTAGTCTATTCAGGCTGTGATAATAGAATATCATAGACTATGTGACTTACAAGCAACAAAAATGTATTTCTCCTAGTTTCAGAGGTAAGAAATCCAGTATCAGAGTACTGACAGGTTTGATTTCTGGTTAGGGCTTGCGTCCTGGTTCATAGATTTTTTTTTTCCATAGTGTTTGTGCATGTCCTCAAATGATAGAAGGGGCAAGGGAGCTCCCTGATGCCTGTTTTGTAGAGACACCAGCCCCATTCCTGAGAACTCAACCCTAGTGACCATATCATCTCCCGAAGCCCACCTCCCACCTCACCCCAATGCACTGGGCCTTAGGGTTCAGCATTGGAATTTGTGAGGAAGGGGAGCACAAACATTCACACCATAGCAAAGGACAGTAGAAGTAACCCAGCCAAGCCCCCTCATCGTCTAAGTTGTATAACAGAGATCAAGAGAAGTTTAGACATGACCGTTGTGAGAACATCTGCTGGACCAGTAGGAACTAGAACTTGAATTCCCTGTACAGAGCAGGTGCCTTACTCTAAGTATTAATGATATCAGCACCAAGGAAGCTTATTTGTGATTTTCAGTGATTATCTCTCAGGAAGGCTTATTAGGCGAAGACTCCTTCGCTGACACCCAGTGGGAAAGTTTCCCTTGAATGTCAGCAACGTTTTAAGCCTCAGTGTATGCTTTATGTCCGCTTGTTCTATTATTGAGTGAAAGGTTTTGAATTTCCCATCAGCTTTGCTTTGTGAGTTTTGAGGTACTATTTTTAGGTGTGTAAACATTTGGAGTTTTTATATCTTCTTTAACCTCTTAGCATTGTCAAATTATTTTTACATCCTGGTAATATGTTTTGCTCTGAAATCTACTCGTCTTACATTGACAAAGTTACTCCAGCTTGGTTTAATTAATGTTAGTACAGTATGTTTTTCATCCTTATCCTTTTGTTTAGCATTGTATATCTATCTTTGCGTTTAAAGTATATTTCTTCTAGGCAGTCTTTTAATTGGAAAGATCATGCATGTATGAGTAAATAATGAGGTTATTGATAGGGCTACATCTAAATCTGTCATCTTGCTATTTTCTAGTTGAATTGTTTTTTATTGCCTTTTTCTTTTTCTTGGAGTAATTGAATATCTTTTAGTTTGTGTGTCTGTGTGTGTGTGTGTCTGTGTGGAGAGAGGGAAGGAGGGAGGGAGAGATTAGTCTCCCATCTGTTCACTCCTCAAATGCTCATGAAAACTGGGACTGGGCTAGGCCAGAGCCAAGAGCTGAGAACTCAGTCCCAGTCTCTCACGTGAGTGCCAGGGGCTCACCAATCACTTGAGCCAACACCTGCCACCAATCACGTCAGCCATCACCTGCCATCTGTCGTGGTGTACATTAGCAGGAAGCTGGAATTGGGAATGGTGCTGGGACTCAAACCCAGGCGCTCCAATATGGGATGCAGGTATCCCAAGCATCATCTTAATTGCCAAAGCAAATGTCCATCCCTAATTAAGTACTTTTATGACTCTATTTAATCTTCATTGTTGGCTTATAAATTATAGTAATTTTACAATTTTAGCAGTTTTGTTATAGTTTATAGTAAATATGTTTAAGCTAGCAATATTATATCAGGTCAGGTGATATTATGCCACTTCACAGATGGTATAAGAACCATAAAATAAATTGTCTTCATTTCCTCTCTCTCACCGTTTACACCATTGTTGGAAAATGAGAGTTCTAAATAATAAGAAAAAAATAACTTCCATGTTTACCTATATAGTCCCCATTTCTGCTGCTCTTAATTCTTCATGCAGATCTGCCTGGTTTCATTTTCTTTTTGCCCTAAAGCTGTGCTTTAAGATCTCCTAGAGGATGTGTGGGTTCCTAATGAATTCTTTTGCTTGGATATAACTGAGAATGCTTTTATTACACCTTTGGTTTTGAAACATGTTTGCTGTTATAGAATTCTCCATTGAGGCTTTTCCTTCCATTACTTTACAGGAAATGCTGCTTTGTCTTCCTTGTGTTGTTTTCACCAATTTAATTATGAGGTGCCATAGTACAGTTTTCTCTACCCTTAATCCCACTTGGCCATTTTTCATGTTGTCAACTCACATATGAGAATTCATATATAAAATTCAATCTGGGCCTTTATGCTTTCCTCTGTAATATCTTCAGTATCTTTACTTAATCTTTTTTTTTCCCCACAAAAGAATTCATTGGAAACCTAATCATTTGTTTCAAGAACTGATTTTTTAAAATTCTTTTTAAAAATGTATTTATTTGAGAGAGATTTAGATTGAGAGATTTCCCATCTCCATCTGCAGGTTCACTCTTGAAATACCTGCAGTGGCCAGGACTGGGCTGGGGCCAAAGTTCTGAGCCAGAAACTCAATCCAGGTCTCCCATGTGGATGGCATGGATCCAACCATGTGAGCCGTCACTTGCTGCCAATACTCCTGAATAGAAAGCTGGAGTTGTGCAGAACTGAGACTCGAACCCAGTCATTCCCGTATGGGATGCGGGCATCCCAAGCAGCGTTTGAACCGCTAGGACGGTGCCCACCTCTTTTCTTCTCTTTGGAAAGTATGGAATCCAATTACCAAAAACTGTTCAAACATCCTTGTTTGGTAATTCCAACATTCCTGCCAACTTTGGGTCCATTTTGATCTGTTGTTCACTGCTCTATTATAATTTCCTGCATCATTTCATGTCCAATAATTTTTCAGATGTCAGACACTGAATTTTATCCTGGTGAGGCCTGAGTATTTTTGTATACTTGTAAATTTTTGTGAGTTTTGTGCTGGAGTATAGTTACTTGAAAATACTCTGTTCCTTTTAGGTTCTGCTTCTTGGGTTTGTTGGGTGGGATCAGAGGAGTTACCTACCTGTCAGTAGTTTATTTCTCACTAGTGAGGCAGACCCGACTATGTAAGCAGCATGAATGCTGAGCATTGCTATCGGACTGGTGGGAACAATACTATTACTGTTCTTGCGTGAACTCGAGAATCTATTATCCCTTCTCTGCATAGGAGATTCTTTTCCCCAGCCTCAGTTTCCTTCACATGGCACAAGATGATCATGATTCAGCTCCATTCCCTAGAAGCACTGTGTGTATATATCCAGGTTCTTGTTCAGAGCAGCATTCCTCACCAGTACCTGTCCTGTGGATTTTAGTCCTTTTTGTCTCTCCCAACTCACTCCATGTCCTCATCTCTGAGGGTCCTCCATGATTTTCTTCGCCATTTTAATTTTTCTTTCCCTATAGTGTTATAATACAGACATCCATAAGGAGGCAAAAGAGAGCTCCTGGCATTCTTCCAGGTACTGAGATGGTATTGACTTCGCAGTACCAATGACATCACTGCAGTCTCAGGAGACTTAGTGACTGGCTCAGGGTGACACCAGTAGCAGGTGACAGGGTAGATCTGGGAATCACTGTCGCCACTGCAGTGCCTTCTCACTAGACCATACTTCTTATCTTAACAAAGAGCTTTGAGAAAGAATATCCCCACCATTAGCAATTTTACTTTTTATTAATCTCTGATACAGCCAGCCCACCCACTACTCAGCCAAATTCTGCTTGGATCTCTGCAGATGAAAATTCCTTGCTTCCTCTCTTTCTCTAGAATACACTTTGGGGGAGAAACCATTTGCCAGAGCTGGGCACAGTGGTGAATATTGAGACTAGAACCTTAATACAGGCCCTTTGTGAAGTGGTCCAGTTGAACGGCCAACCTCTGATGTAAGAGCTTCACTAAGTAGTGAAAAGTAGTTGGAACTAAAACTACTGTGAAGACCGAGTGGAATCTTCAACAGATGTTCATTGTAGAGTTTAGTCTCATCAGTCATTACAGGAGATCATTACAATGGCAAAAAGGTGTTTGCCAGTTTCATGTTTTATCAAAGAAGATAATTTTAGATTGGTTATAGTAGTGCTTCTTGTGGGCCTGTTGATCACTTCATGTGTACTTAAATAGCACATTTATTTGAAATAAAAATTAAAGACGGGCTCTCTGAAACAGCTTTGGCCTAGCATTAAGTTGCTGGTTTGAATGGCATCCCTTGTCGGAGTGCCTAGGTTCCATTCCCAGCTCTGCTGCCGATTCCAGCTGCTTCTACACACTCTTGGAGGCTGCAGAAGCTGGCTCTCTGCTACCACATGAGAGACCTGAATTGAGTTTCCTACTCTCCACGTCTGCCCCGCTCAGATCAGAGCTTTGTGAGCATTTGGGGAGTGAATCAGCTCTCTCCTTCTCAAATAAATAGAAATTTTAAAACCAATTAGGAGAAGTATTTTACTGCCCCCCAAAATAGATTGCTATTGATTAAGCCAAGGAGTCCAGTTAATATCTTACCTCAGGAATGCATAAATCGCTTTTTTGTCATAAAAAAGGGAAGCTACATAGTTATGGGTCTGAGATGTTGCCGTTTTTGTTAAGTTACCATGTTGTCCAACGCTTTGTTTAAATTTCAGCATACGGCTTACATTGTACTTAGCTCTGCACTTTAGAAAGTTCCAGAAAATTCTAACTTCCTTCTTGAAGTCTTTTATACATAATTCATGAAAGTCAAAAATTAAGAGCTTGACAGTATTGTGTAAGGATGGCTACATCTTGAAATCAGGGCTATAAAAAAATATTTCTGAATTCTCCCTGTTACTTCATACAGTGCCTGGAAAACACAAAATATTAGGCACAGTCAATGTTTGTTTGATTGTCAGTAAACAAATTAGTTGAAGTATTTCTCTCTGAAGATGTTACCACTCTTAGAACAGTTATCCTCTAAATCCTTACCAAAATCTACCATATATTCCCAGACTTTGCTAACATACAATTTTAAGACAACATGGATTGTATTTAGTTTCTTTGAAGGTCAGGTTTATTTTATACGTTTACCCATATTTTAAAATCCAAATCTGTAAATGTAAAAGGATGAGGTGGTGTCACATCAATTCCTTATTCTACTATGAATTTCATTTTGTAAGTCCCTGTATCTGTGTGAGCTGTATGGCCTAAATTTCCATTTTAATTAATTATGTTCCTACAGGCTGATAAATGAATATCCAGCCTTGTGATGCATTATTTGATTCATATTTAGAATTGCATGTATGTGTTTGAAATGAATACTTAAAATATTACATTAAGGTTTTTATTTCCCCTGGGGGAAGAAAATCCAGCCAAGCTGAATCTTTGTGCTGGGGATAAACTCTTGCTCTGTGGAGAGCTTGTGGCTCTTCTAAGGACCAGTCCCTTAATCTGTGTACTTTCCTAAAAGTGTCCTTGGAAAATCAAGTCATTGTACTGCTTCACCCAAGACACACTAAATTCATCTCCAAAGATGCATTTATACATAACTTCCATTGCCTTTGGAGGCTTCAAAGCCATTGTGCTTAGGATGACTTTAAAGCTAAGCTATTAACAAGTATTAGCCAGCTTTCTGCATCCCTGGGCATCTTGCCTCTTGCCTTGTTAAAGCTTAGTCTCATGAAATAGGAGCTCAATACAAGTTAAGTGGCCCCAATCTGAAATCCAGGATGCTCCAAAATCCAAAATTTTTGGAACAGCAACAAATGGAATATCAATACCTGACCTCATATGATGGGTAACAGTCAAAATGCAACACACATGTCACATAAAGTTATCTTTAGACTATATGTACAAGGTATGTATAAAATATAAGTGAATTTGAATCCCATCTTCAAAACGTCGTTGTTACATATAAGCTAATATTCCAAAGTCCAGAAAAAAGTCCAAAACACTCTGGTCCCAACCATTCAGATGTGGGATATTCAACTCCTGTTGTCTGAGATTTCCCTCTTAGTAGCTGTCAGGGTTTTACTTCTCGTTTCTAAATGGAAAGATGTCTATATTCCCTTTCTGTTCAACATTCTCCAAAGTGAAGCTAGACTTAATATAGGATCCTGTTCAGTTAAACCAAAACCTGAGTGGGGATTTTTATACCTACATATAAACTCTTTATAGCTCTTCTAGAAAAAGTTAACAACCCCTAATTAGTAAGAATTGAAATGTTTTGAGAGTGAAAGAACCAAACCTTTCTCTGTAATTCTGAGATTTTTGCATTTTGTACATATTTAGTTTAAACCTTCTGTTAGAACCACACTGTAATTATTATCCCGACACTAACTACTTTTTAGCATTGTTGACTTGGCAGTGAGAAATTTAACATTTTCAGGTTCATCTCTGCCTGCATGCCAGGCAGGTAGTCTTGATTTTCAATGTCTCACAGTTGCAGCCATGTATCCATACTACAATTTATTTCATGCTCATATCTGCTGCTTCACACTCAGACTGTCAATATTATTGGAGTAAAAAAATGTGGACAGTTTGCTCTATAGCATCTACACTCTTTCCATTCTCATTTCCGAATGGTTCAGCCAGATGTTAAATCTTCCCAAGATGCCTGAAAACTTAATCTTAAAATTCTTTGGTCATTCATTAATGTTGTGAGACCCTTAATTGAGAAGCATGACTTTGTCATTAAATTGAGATGTTCAGTACTATTGGTGAGTTCTAGCATCAGAGCAAGTAATGTCCAATAATTGGCAGAGATCATAGAGAAAATACAGTAGTTAGCAGGTGTTTTGTGGCAGGTAAACTGGCAAAGGTATGAGGTGCTTCCATGTGATCAATTTTCAGCCAATGTGCAATGTTCCTGTTGTCGCTTCTGTCTTTAGCCTGTA
This sequence comes from Sylvilagus floridanus, assembly GCA_949820135.1. Taxonomy (NCBI): domain Eukaryota; kingdom Metazoa; phylum Chordata; class Mammalia; order Lagomorpha; family Leporidae; genus Sylvilagus; species Sylvilagus floridanus. The sequence goes on from OX463244.1 coordinate 19,661,908, forward strand.
TGGGTATGGTTGTAACTGTTTGTGTTGTCGCTTCTGTCTTTAGCCTGTATGGGTATGGTTGTAACTGTTCGCATTGTTGCTTCTGTCTTTAGCCTGTATGGGTATGGTTGTAACTGTTCGCATTGTTGCTTCTGTCTTTAGCCTGTATGGGTATGGTTGTAACTATTAAGTTTTCTAAAGCAAAAGGAAATTGAGGTGCTAACCTTGCTCACTTTAGTTTTTATATGATATTGCTAACTGCTCTTCTCCCTACAACCCATCCTTTTCTACTCATGACTTGATTGCAAAAGAAATATCATACATTTTATAGAATGTGTATAGATATCGTATATCTCCAAGGTATATATAAGACATTTGTACACCAATGTAGTAGGTGATGTAGGTGATAAATAAGAAATAGTTGCTGAATTCTTAATGTGTAGAGAGATGAACACTGTGGTATTTAAGGCATGCTATTAGAAAGCTTTCAATGGGAATAAAAATTTTGCAAAACTAGAATATATTCAAAAGGCCATTATATTAAAAATAATGTTTTTGAGGCCGGCACCGTGGCTCAACAGGCTAATCCTCCGCCTTGCGGTGCCGGCACACCGGGTTCTAGTCCCGGTCGGGGCGCCGGATTCTGTCCCGGTTGCCCCTCTTCCAGGCCAGCCCTCTGCTGTGGCCCAGGAGTGCAGTGGAGGATGGCCCAAGTGCTTAGGCCCTGCACCCCATGGGAGACCAGGAAAAAGCACCTAGCACCTGGCTCCTGCCATCGGATGAGCGCGGTGCGCCGGCCGCAGCGCGCCGTCCGCGGCAGCCACTGGAGGGTGAACCAACGGCAAAGGAAGAACTTTCTCTCTGTCTCTCTCTCACGTCCACTCTGCCTGTCAAAAAAAAAAAAAGTTTTTGAAATTTAAATAATTACCCTACATCATATATATTTATTATTTATTCATTCACCATTCCCTTTTTTTAAAGATTTATTTATTTATTTGAGAGGCAGAGGCAGAAAGAGAGGTCTTCCATCTGCTGGTTCACTCCCCAGATGGCTGCAACGGCTGCAGCCGAGCTGATCCAAAGCCAGGAGCCTCTTCCAGGTCTCCCACGTGGTGCAGGGGCCCAAGCACTTAGGCCATCTTCCACTGCTTTCCCAGGCCATAGCAGGGAGCTGGATCAGAAGTGGAGCAGCTGGATCTTGAACCAGGCCTATATGGGATATCAGCACTGCAGGCGGCGGCTTTACCCACTACCCCACAGTGCCAGCCCTTCCTTTCTTTTTAATTAAAGCTTGTATAAATTGGTGAGCATGAGGTGGCTCATTAACTTGAAAACTTTTAAGGGCAAACCCAGTAACAAGGAGTCAGTGGAAAGAAAAACAAGAGAATTAGCTTATAATGAACAGCAGTATCCTATGAACCGTGCTAAGCAGTGCACTTGCTGTTTCAGTAGTACCTTCTTACCTAGCTTTGAATGTAACTCAGTAGACACCTGCTAAAGGCCAACAGGAAGAAGTTAACCAGAGATTCTTTTTTTTTTTTTTTTTTGGGTCTTTTTAAGGTAAGTTAAATAGAAAAACCAAGAAGTTTGTGGGGAAAAAAAAAAAGACATTCACTTGAAAGCTATCCTGAGCCATTTTCATGGCCCAGATTCTCTCCACTGTGGAGCCACACTCGGGTTCTGCCTTCACAGTGGAAACAAGTCTTCATCAGAAGCTGTAAAAACCCAAACCGTTGGGTTGCTATGCTTCCTTACAGAAAACACAACTTTAAACGTTAATACCTGTTTTCATATCATCCTTGAAATTGAAAAGCTACTATGAAAATACAAATAATTTTCTTTTATTAAACAAATGCATAGCCCATTCTTTAAGGATCTATTCGTTAATCACCTGTCTGGTATTACCGATCTTTGCTCCAGAAAGCAAAAGAGCAACACAGGACCCTTGCCCTAGAAACATACACAGACAGTTTCACATCAGTGTCAAGCGATACAGCTTAACCGTGGATCCCAATGTAAAGATGCTAGGTTATATTTGGATTTTAAGAAACTGTATTCTTCAGTGTTTCACTACTACAATGAGATACCTGAGGCAGGCTACATTTTAAAGAAAAGTTGATGCTGATTCCTGGTTCTAGGGGTGCAAGGTCTGGGAACCTCATCTAGTGATGCCCTTCTCATTTGCAGAATCTTAAGGCAGCATACAGCAGGAGACAGGGGCTGTGTGTCTGTGTGCTTTCTTTCCTTCTTATAATACCAAGATTCAGATGTGAGGGCTCCACCCTAATGACCTCATCTAATGCCAACACTTCCCAAGGCCCCACCCTCTCAGGAACTCACAATGTATAGTAAATTTCAATCCCAGAAACCTTGTGGGATGCTCAAACTATACCCAGACTACAACAGAAGTGTTACCTTGAGATTCCCTAAATAAATTTTTTAATAAAAAATACCATGGAATTTCTAATAGTTCAAAACACTATTTAAGTATAGGAGTAGGAAATGGTGAAATTAAACGAAATATACATGTGCTTATCCTTAAAAATCTTAACTAGTTAGAGAATGTATGAATAAAGACTATTGAAGTCTAATTATAAATAAACAAAACCCAGGCAGATTGCTGTAAATCTCTTACAAAGTCAATAATCTGTACCACTTGGCATTTGATGATGAGACCAGTGGAGAATCTATCCAAAGGTCCAATACTTTAAAAACATCTTCTGTTTACGATCTCTTCTGCACCTGTGTGGGCCTTGCCTTCTGGGTTGCATTAATAATCCTGCTTATGTTTAAGAGCTTCGGTGTGTTTCCCTGCTTGGCTAAGCAAGACTTGAAGGCGTACAAATCCAAATAATCTCTTTCTGAAAGTACAAATCACGGGGTTGAGTCAGGTAATAAATTTCAGTTCTTTGTGCTGTCCTTACTAATTCATAGCTGTGGTTTGTATAACCAGTATAAGTCATTCCTCAGAACTAGCAAAATATTCTGGAGGGAAAATATGAAGTTTGCCAGATTTGAGAAAAGATCGTTACCTTGTGAGAGATAGTATTAAAATCCTTGCCTAGGGCCGGTGTCTCACTTGGTTAATCCTCCGCCTACGGTGCCAGCATCCCACATGGGCACCGGGTTCTAGTCCCAGTTGCTCCTCTTCCAGTCCAGCTCTCTGCTGTAGCCTGGGAAGGCAGTGGAGGATGGCCCAAGTGCTTGGGCCGCATGGGAGACCAGGAAGAATCACCTGGCTCCTGGCTTCCGATTGACGCAGCACTGGCCATGGCGGCCATTTGGGGGGTGAACCAACAGAAGGAAGACCTTTCTCTCTCTGTCTCTGTCTCTCTCTCACTGTCTAATTCTGTCTAAATCTGTCTAACTCTGTCTAAATCTGTCAAAAAAAAATCTTGCCTATGTTCTACCTTTTATATTATTATGAACACTCTCCTCACCTTCCATGCCACCTACAAAATTTGTGACTAGAAGAGAGTGACTTCCTAAAGGGATCCCTCCTACTGCATCTGCAAATTAGGGTAAATTTTTCTGCTCTGTTTGCAGTTAACTTTGTTCCAGCTTTAGTTAGCATAGTTGGAAAAACACAAGATGTAATTGCGGGGTGAGGCAAGATTATGAAGTAGGAAGATTGTTAGTGGATGGAGGCTTTGGTACAGGGTTCCTCTGAGGAAGAATTCTGCTGCCGTGGGAAGGCAGAAGCAGATGGAAGATGGCTTTATATTCGCTTGGAAGCTACTGTGTTCTCTGGGTGCAAAGTCGGAACCACAGTGGTGGCTGGATATGCTGGGGAGGAAGGTGCAGTAACTCCTTAGCCATGGGCAGAAGCTTTGCTCTGGCAAAGTGAATTAAGAGCATTAATCTCTTCTAGCATGTAACAAAATTTGAAAAACACTGAATGGCGGAGGGCTCAAGAATCTACCATCATTTCTAATGTTTCTTTCTCCATCAAAGCTTTTGTTCATTTTAGCATATTATTGTCATTTGCCCTCACTCACTCATTTTAACTTAAAATTCATTTACATGCTTTCTGAAGGAAAGAAGGTGGATAGATTTTGCAATGAACTTTAAAAATTGAGCTCTAGCCCTAGCTTTTAAAGACAAGAGAGTTTGTGATCCACAGGTTCCCATAGAAGCCTCACCGATTATGGGATTCTTTTTCACATTTTTCTTGCAACAGTGACAGTGTCTTTGAAATTGTAAATGCCAAAGTACCAAAGCACACTCATCTATGACCATCTCACACAGAGGTTTAGCTGTTTTCAGTGTGTATTTAAGTCTGCACATAGAGATGTTATATTTTACATTTTATGCTCAGTATTTCTTGAAAGCTAAGATGTAGAACTGTGAAAATAATAGCTGTGAACCTATTTGTAAAAGTAGAATTGCTTTTTTCTTGGTAGGTGATTAACTTCCTCAGGCACAGTGTTGGAAACCATTAGAGTACAGTTCAATGCTCCAGGAGGGGGATTTCTGAGTAAGTCCCCTTCAGACCTGGAAAGATTCAGGTGCTCCCTCTAAAGGGAGTGAGTTACTTCCTTCATGGCAGGATTATGTCCAAACTCTTGACACTTCATTCCCTCCCATCAGGAAGTGGTTTAAGGCCCAAGTCTCTATTATAATAAGCTGCCAGTTTTCTAGATCAAGCAGAGAGCTACAGAGTGGGATAAGAGTGTTGGATAGTCATGCTTTCATGTACTTCCCTGTGAGCTGTTGAATAAGAAGCTACATAGTCAGTCATGACCGACGTTGAGTCATCTGGTCTGTCATCAGTTGGTCAAATGGGTCTGATTCATCCCACGTGCCAGGGGCACCAAATTACAAAATTTGAAAAACTCTGTAAAAGAACCAGATGGAAAAGTCAATACATCTGAGAAGCAGGAAAATTAATAAAAGCATATTACCTTTTATAGGAAAAGGCCATGACAATTCCTTCAAAATTACTTATATCAACCTCAATCATTAGCATAGGTAGGGGAGTATATAATATCTGTTGGAATTACTGAAATGAATCTTCATGTGGAGACTTATTTGTATGTATGCAGTCCATGAAATATTTTCTGGGGCCAAGCAGCTGGTGAAGCAGGAAGATAGTGCTTGAAACACCTGCATCTCATATTAGTGCTTGGGTTCAGCAGCAGGCTCTGGCTCATAACTCCAACTCCTGGTTAATGCACACCATGGGAGGCAGCAGGTGAAGGTTCATGTTGCTGGATTCCTGCTACCCATGTAGGATACCCACGTGATTCCAAGCCCCTGTCTTTGGCCTGGCCTCCCCCCAACTGTTGCAGACATTTAGGGAAGTGAACCAGCGGGTAGGAGATTCCTATCTGTCTTTCTGCTGTCTATCTTTCTACCTACCTACCTACCTGTCTGTCTGTGGCAGCTAGATGATAGGTAGGTTTGTAGGTAAGTACATAGGTATTTGAAGATAAAAATTTGAATATTTTGGGGGAGAATTCCCAATTAAAACAACTTCCTAAAGGATTCCACTATAGATAGATCAAATGGATTTATGATAATTGGTATATTGAATTATATATTGAAAATTGAATATTTTCCATTCAGATAATATGAAAGATATTCTAAACTATTGGAACTACTTTTGATGTTTTATTTAGCTGTAGATTATTCATTAATTTTATGGACAAACATTTATTAGCAACCAGGTTGTGCCAGGAGGTAGAAGTATGTTATAAGCTTGTTCTCAGAGAGGAAAATGGTTAATGTTCCAAAATGTAAATCTGCTCCTTTCAGTAAATTCTCTTTGCTCTCACTGTAGGTGATGTGTAATCCATGTTAGTTTCCTGTTCTTAATCCTTTATGAATTTTCTTTCTGCATGATTTTTTAAAATGCACTATGATGGTAAGGTCAATTTACTGCAGACTGAGAAGTGCCACCTCTGTAATTGTAAACACAATAGGTAGCTGTGTAATTATGAGTGAAGCACGCTTTCAGAAACAATGGTGACAACAAGACACTGGATATGACGAGTCCCACTGGGACAGATTTTTCCCTTCTATTTTCTCTAATCTTCAATGGAGGTTTTAATAAGATGAGCTGAGAATGTCAGCATAATTAGATTGAAGTAGTAATAAATAGAATAGCCTAACTGTGAAATAAAGGGAATTTGCCAGAAAAAAAAAATGTATTGCCAATTACAGAATATTTCAGGGCAATTGAAATTATATACATATTGGTTTTCAAGAAATATCTTAAAGTCTCTGTATTATCAATATACTTATCATGAGCCACTGAATTCATGCCCTTCCAGTCATATGAAAATCTTGTTTTAAATATGAGTATTCTGACAATATTAACATTTAATAGCAATTACTTTTCTGTATTCTACAGAGCTAACCCAGTGTTTCTGTAGAGATACCAGGTGCTTTTTTCCTACTCATCCTATATGAATGTTTCTTTGTTTTTATTAAAATTTTAAGAAATCTTTGTCCTAACACAATAAAATCAACCTTTCTAGACAATCAGGAGTCCCTGCCATTCTGAAAGGTGCAACCTGTAGATCTAGAAATAAATAGTTTTAAGATTTGGGGAATTCTATATTCTGGCTAAAAGTTGTGAGGCAGTTACTTATTTATTTGAATGAAATATGCATGGATCATACACCAAAAGCAGAACTCTGGGTTTTTTAAAAATATTTAGTTTATTTTTATTTTTTTTTTTTTGAAAGAGAGGGGGAGAGAGAGAGAGGGAGGTCCTCCATCCACTGGTTCACTCCCCAAATGATCACAATGGCCAGAGCTGGCCCAATCCAAAGCGGGAGTTTCTTCTGGGTCTCCCATGTTGGGGCAGGGACCCAAGGACTGGGGACATCCGGTGCTGCTTTCCCAGGCACTTCAGCTGGGGGCTGGTTTGAACGTGAAGCAGCGGGACTCCCGACAGTCGCCCACATGGAATGCTAGTGCTGCAGGTCTAGGCTGTAACCCCGCTGCACCACAGCACCGGCCCCTCTGGTTGGTTGTTTGTTTTTTGTTTTTAACATTAAGTAAATAAATACAGAAGTACAGGGAAGTGTTGCCTAATTTTTCTGATAACTAAAAAAAAGAAAAGCAAAGCATTCATTTCTAAGCTGTAGACACAACCACCATTTTATGTGGTTTGATTCATCTCCCTACTTTCAGGCATAGGAGCTAATCTGATTTTAAAGAAAAATTCCTAGAAATGTGTCTGGATGATGAAATCAACCAGACAGGACCTTGGAATTCATTTGTTGAGGGATATCCTAAAGTATTCCTGGATGATCCAATTTCCCCGGGCTTTGCTTATCAATTAGGCATTAGGGGGCAAAAAGCTTATATTTATGTAGATGCACACAGAATGTGTATCTGAACTCACATAAACAATGATGAGGTCAGACCTTATTATGAGCTTCAAGAGCTCATTATCCCAGCAGGAGCTGAAGCCTGGGCATTCCTCAGAGCCTGGTGTGTTACTGTTTCATTATCCAGCCCCAGGGACTTTTTGAGGGAGGTTAGGAATCTATTTCTGAAGCATATACGGAAATACTGTATTAAAGGATAAGCCATTGAAATCGTGTGGCCATGGCATTAGCATTCCCCAGAATATTAACAGCAGTACTCTCATCCCTCAGTTGCATTCTCCATAGAGTCAGTTACCCACACTCAACCGTGGTCTCACAGCATTAAGTGGAAAGTTCCAGAAATAAACAATTCATATGTTTTTGATAACTATTACAGAATCATTATATGTTGGTCTCGTACTGTGACTGGTTTATAAATTAAACTTCATCATGGGTGTATATGGATAGGGAAAAATGTGTATATACAAGAGGTCTTCAAAAAACTCATGGGAAACGCCCATCTTTCAAGTCTACTTTTCCATGAGCTTTTTGAAGTACCCAGTCTCAGGTTTGGTTCCATTTGTGGTTTCCGACTCTCACTGGCAGCCTTGGATAATTGGGAGGCAACTATACCAATTTCTAAGAACTAGAAATTGAGGTAGAGAACATGGTGTCTTTTGTAACCATTCAGTCATTTATCTGTGTCTACTCTCTTTGTAATTTGTAAGGCTGTCTTTGGCTTGATTACATTCTTGGATCACCTAGTGATTAGAAGGGGCTCTGGAGCCAGACAGCGGAGCCAATCTGGTCTTGCTGTGACAGTGACAAGCTGTGACACCCTGCTGTGTCTGTACTGCCTCTGGGCCTCCTATGTCATCTTGGTGCACAGAACAGCTGTCCCTCTGTCAGGGGGCCGAGAACAAGAATGGATGAGTTACTATGCATGAAGCACTTGAAATACCATCTCCTTCATATAAGCAGGGAACAAAATGCAGAACTATTATTGCTGAGAGGAAAGAAAGGGGTGGGGGAGTTGGAGGCGAGACCTGAGTTGAAGAATTAATGTTTGTTGAGTACCTGCATTGGCTAAATATTATTTACTCTCACTGAAGAACATTGCTATCTGAATTGCACACATGCAAAATTGAGCCTTTTATACTTATTTTGAATGGATGTTAATGTTAACAATTGGCAAGTAGGAATATATGCTGAATATGGTAACAGTGGAAGTAGTTAGTGAACAAAGCTAATTCACTCCCCATTCTATAAATCGCAAGTTCTCTTAATGCAGTAATGCAGATGCCAGCCTGGAGCCTCAGTGTCCTGGTATAGTCTTTTGTTGGTGACAAAAGTGCCTTACAGAAACACGGGTCGCTAACTGGAAAAAAAAAAAAAGTTGTGCTGAAAAGCAGTCATTCCATTTTTAACTCAAGTGTTTTTTTTTTCTGGTTTGAACCCCTCAAAGAAAAAAAAATCCATTTTCATCAAAACAATAAATCCTTTTCAAGAGAAGAAAATGAAATAAGCAGCTAAGGAAACACATTAAAATGCTGGTCAGCTGCATCAGTGATGGGCAGGCGGGACCATCATGGACAAATGTAATTAGTTGCAACCCTTTCTGTCGCCAACCTTGGAAGTATAATGATAATAAAACTAGAGGGAATTTTTAGGCCTTCCTGCTTAATAACAAGCAAACGTCAAGGTTAGGTAAGACCCACAGCACACAATCCTGCATATGAAATGTCCCTGACAGTCAACTGTATTCAGCCCTTAATTTCTGACATTAGAATTTTTAATTAGTGTCTGTAAACCCAAATCTTGTGAATTTCCAACTCTTTTACTACTTTTCTTCTTTTGAGATATAGAAGGCCATTCTCTGATTTGTAGATTCAGCTACTCACTGTATAAATCAGAGTTGTAATCAAATGCTGCTAGAAGCTGGTTTTGAAACTTTGACATCTGCCTTTCTTGGCATTATGGGGAAACATACCTCTTGGAAGAAATCAGTAAGTATGGCAGATGAGCGTAGGTTTATGTCATTTCCTTGTGTGTACTGACTTTCTCACGTGGAGGAACATGGTCTCTGTGCAGGCATGCGACAAGCAGGTTCTGAGTACCCCCCGAGTCGGGCACCAGCATGATGGGGGTTCCCAGTAGAGACAAGGAGTAGCACCACATCTGGCCTGGTATATCTCACAGTGAAGAGGGGGCTCAGAAATATAAATAATTTAATAGAATGTGTTTGGTGCAGCAGTGAGAGTTTGTGCAGCAGTTCATGGTGTCACAGAGAAGGACCATCAGATTCCACCTGGGATGATGGCACACAGATGGTGAGGCACATCCAGTAGAATACGGGCCACTGAGCTAGGTCTTGTAACCTCCCCTCCCCAGTTTCTCTCTCTCTCTTCCCTCTCTCCCTCTTCCTCTCCTCCTACCCCTCCCCCCTACGCACAATCTCTGGAAATAAATTCCATGCCTTCCAGCTGGTTTTCAGTGTACCAATGACATGTCAATTCCTGATGGGAAAATTTGTTCAGAGGGCCAGAGTTTTCTTTTCCCGCCATGAATTCTCATTTTTTTTTTGTCTTAATGAAGAAGAAATCTATCTTTGGAAATCAATCATTTTACAAAGTCATGTAGTAGAAAGCATTTAGCAGTGGAATCACCGAAGACAAAGGAGGCTTGGCCCTTTTTTTGTAATTAGGATGAATATTTTCATGTAAAACTAAATAGAAGCGCTTAAGAAGAAACTTAATTGTTGCTGAAAGAATTAGAATCTGATGGTGTAAAAATTTCATATTTGAATAACTACAGTTTAGCAGTGGCCTTTCTCCTACACATAAGTAATTTCTCTTATATCTTATCAGTTATTCCTTCATCTCAAGATGAATAACAATTAAATGATCTATGATCTTTTATTTTTCTCATTTTGGTTATAATAGTGTTATATACAGAGTCTTCAAAATGTTTATGGAAAATGTGCATTATCTCTCAGTTTCATTTTCCAACAATATTTTGAAGTCCCCACCTGTGTTACTGTTGATGGAATTAATTGCTTGATATCTTCTGGGCTCAAGACCATGCGTGTACAAATGTTGTCCTCTACATACCCTGTCTATTTGCGTGGGAGAAGAGAAGGACTTGACTGAACCAGCGCAGATCCAAAAACCTGTTTTATCTTCAGTAGCTGAATGTTCCTCTTAAAAAAACAAAATATTAGCTAGAGAGGACAGTTATCATAGGAATATGTGTTAAAAACGCTAACTGTTCTTTTTAGAATGAAAGGTAACTCAGAAAAATCAGTGAGACATTGCAAAAATCAAGACTTCACAGCACATTCCCATCATGGGAGATATGAGTGCTACCTCTGATACAAAGCCAATGGAAGAAGCAAGGCCTGGCACAAACTTGAAAAAAATGTCTTGTTCTTTCCCTCCAGCCGCGTCATGTGTTCAATATGCTGAAGAGGTATGTCCGTGCTGAGCAGAAAGACAGGCAGCACACCCTCAAACACTTTGAACATGTGCGCATGGTGGATCCCAAGAAGGCTGCCCAGATCCGGTCCCAGGTAAGCCCTGAGTGTAGGAACCACCTGTAGCTTTGAGCGGCCCGTGTTCTGTCTCCTTTGGTGGGGATGGGATCTTCGGGTATTCCTAGAGTACCAGTGAGTGTTACACCTCTGTAGCAAGAGCTCTTTAATACCTGGAAAATGCAGAAGGCTTGTCTTACAGCAATATGTGTTTTGGCATTTTGTGAGTTATGGCAATAATAGGGAATACATCTCACTTAGCTATCTCTATTTTATTATTTATTTATTTATTTGAGACAGAGAATTCCCATCACTCGCTGTTTTCCCTATGGAAATGTCCACAATGGTGGGAGCTGGACCAGGCCAAAGCTACTCGAGCTTTCAACTCTGCTTCCCAAGGGTGCACATTAGCATGAAGCTGGGATCAGGAGCAGAACTAGGACTTGAACTCAGGCATTCCATTGTGGGATGTGACCATCTGAGGGGGAGCCTTACCCACTGTTCCTGCAGCTGATACTTAAGAAACCATTTAAAACCTGAAAAATGCAAGTCCTATGAACTAAAACCTCCAAAAATGTCTTAATGGTGTCAGGCAATCAAACTCCATTGCCACTGCAGAGTTTAGATTTAATATGAGTCTAAATGAAGCCCTGTAATAACATGTTTTGTGCATTTCCATTAAAAGTAAATTATTTAATATGAACTATCCTGTCAAATGTAAGTATGTTCTTACCTATTGGAAAATTTACAGATTCAGGGACGATTTTGGAAGCCTCAGTGTAAGGAGTTAGATTTGGTAGAGGTGCTGTTTTTAACTGGCTTTTTTACAACCCTACAATATAATCTGAAGTTTAAAGATAAGTTTTATTGGCTAGGCATTTGCCACAGTAGTCAAGACACTGCCTGGGGTGCCTGCATCCCCTATCGGAGTGGCTGAGACCAAGTCCTGACTCCGCTTCCAGTTGGAGCTTTCTGCTTATGCACACCTTGAGAGGTAGCAGGTGGTAACTCAAATACTTCAGTCCATGCCACCCACATGAGAGACCCAGACTGAGTTCCCAGGTCCTAGCTTTGGCCTGGCCCAGCCCCAGCTATTATAGACATTTCGGGAGTAAAACAGCCGATAGGGGACTCTCTGTCTCTTCCTCCCTCTCCACCCATCCTCTCTCTCTGCCTTTCAAATAAATAAAGATGAGTTTAAAACCAAGCTTAAAAGAGGACAGAAACGGGAGACAAAAATGATTCCCTTGCAGTCAACATTATAACAATGTTTGTCAGTTTTATTTTGGAAGTTGTGTCTGCTTGCAGTGCTTGGTAAGGAAGAGGACTGTTTCGGTCCCCGAAGTTGCTTACCTGGAGCTGTCACCCTCTACTGCAGGTTATGACCCACCTCCGTGTGATTTACGAGCGCATGAACCAGTCTCTCTCCCTGCTCTACAACGTGCCTGCAGTGGCTGACGAAATTCAAGATGAAGTTGGTAAGTGAGCTGTTCCCTTGGTGCTGTGCATTTAAATAAATACTCACCACCCCAAGGAAGAGAAACACAGGGTAGAGAATTCTGCATCAAGAATCATCAGTGTTCAAATATATGGACGTTAGCAGAGTTGATTGCTTCTCGCAGTGATGTGGAGGGTAGAATAGCTCTCACCGTAGCATTTGCGTTGGTTCTTGACTCTCCATACTTACAGTACTGCAGCAGTGCCTCCTGACCTGTGGTGTCTTTGTGTAATGATATGCTGCTTGTTACTCAGTTCTGGTCATTGGCAAAGTTTTTCTAATTCGTTCAGTCTCATGGGTATCAACTTATAATGCTTTGGTATTTTGCGGTTAATGCGAGGGGGTAGGGGGAGGTGTTATTTACCATAACCTGATGAGTGAATGGCATGATCAACCCAGCTGACACATGAAGAAACTCAAACATAGATTTAGGATAACTTACTTGCCTATGTCACACACAGCCAAGTAGCACAGCCAAGACATATAACTTGGCTGCTGACTTTGAGGTTACTGTCACATTCCTCACAATTCTGTTTGATGGAGAAAATGCCATGGTTCTCCAAAGGTTGTGGGTTGTTAAACTTATTTTGAAATGATCATACTCGCACAAAATGTGGGAAGGATAATACAGGAAGCTTTCATGCATCCGTCACCCAGTTGTCCCGGTGGTAACACCTTCCATAAATGCAGTACTAGGAAACAGACATTGCATGCACATTGTGTTTTTCCCCCCAGAAACCTTTTACTGAAGGTATACAGGCTTCATGTGTTTCATAAATACAACGTTAGGAACATAGTGAATCTTCTCACCATACCTGCCCTCCCACCCCTTTTCCCTCTGCTATTCCCATTCTTATTTTTTTTTAATAAAACCTATTTCCAATTAACTTTATACTCAGAAAGTTAACTCTATATTAAGTAAATAGTTCAACAAGTAATATGAAAATCAACTGTTCCTCAACAGTTTTTTGATTTCTTCTGTGACCCCCTGTTCACTCAGGAGTGTGAGTGTGCTGCTCAGCCTCCATGTGTTTGCATATGTTCCTGAGATTCTTGAGTTGTTGATTTCCAGCTCTATTCCCTTGTGGTCAGAGAAGATGGATGCCATGATTTCGCCACATTGTGTTTTATGTGCCTAGTTTTCTACTAGCGTATTTAATATGAATAAGTTCTCCCATTTTTGTTTTCCTTGGGGAAGAAGCAAAGTGTCTGTTAACTTGATTCTTCATAAGGTTCCAAATGGTCATGTCTGCTTAATTTCACCAAGGTACACAGATGGCACTCACGGTAGTGCTTTCCGCATAAAGCAAATGTGTGTACCCCACAGATTTTGTGCCATCCATCAGCAAATAAGCTAGCATATTCACAGTAGCAAATGTTACCGATTGTTAATGGAGTTGGAAATAAATACAAGTTATCTTTTGAAATTAGAACACCCAGGATGTTATCCAGAATACACCCATTGCAGTCATTCCTACTTTAATGTGCCTTAAACACTGCTCAGGAAAGCAAATGGCTTGTGTTTTGCATTTCCTGCCAGTGCTATTCTGCTCTCCTTTCTGACTTAATCCTCCCGTGCAAATGTTTGTATTACTATCAGGTAGCTGGTATGTGTCAGGTGATGATCCTTTCTGTTCAATACTGTGTGTTAATTGGTGGAATCAAGCATACTTAAGAAGTGCAAACTCCATGTTGAGAAAGATCTTTTGAGGAATCCTTTGAGTTTTTAGTCTACATACTGGTTTAGGAATACAGATCGCTATTAACTTTTCACTCTACTGAGTTTCTTGAAAATACTCTTTTTAGATGTACTTGAAGGACAGAAATGAGTAATGAGTCATTTTTTAATTATTTACTTATTTATTTATTTAAAAGACAGACAGACAGAATTCCCACCTACTACTGGTTCACTCTACAAAGGCCTGCAATGGCTGTGGCTGAGCCAGGCCAAACCTGGGATTCGGGAACTCAAGCTGAGTCTCCCACACAGGTGGCAGGGACTCAGTCACTTGAGTCATCACTTGCTGCCTTCTGGAGTGCACAGTTGGAGTAAGTTGGAATCAGGCATTTTGATCTGGCACAGCAGCGTTCCAATCAGTGTCCAAACCCCTACACCAAATGCCCACCCTGGCAAGGAACCGTTACAGTGTGTGCCTTCAATAAGCCATTATAAAGGACTAGAAAGTTGATAGCCAATATCCCACTCTCACCCAATAATTATGGTTGACTCTTCCTCATTAAATTATTAGAACTTATAATTCAGCAATACACTGATGAAAACATTAACCACTAATGAGTCACACTTCCACAGAACAGATGGTTATTCAGAAATCTTAATGTTGCAGAATGCCCAAGGATAGGCATTTCACAGTAAACTTGAAATCTTAGTGACAGGGAGAATATTTAGAACATTAGAATCATGAAAATTTTTCCTTTATAATGGGAAAAAATACAAGGTCACTTAATCATTAGGTTGGATTAAGAGCTTACTATTTAATATAGTATGTTAAATATACTAGATGCCAAATCCTAGAAGATGGTCTTTTTTAAAATAGCTATTTTATTTATTTGAAAGGCAGATTTAGAGAGAGAGAGAGAGAGATCTTTAATTCACTGATTCACTCCCCAAATGGCCACAACTACTAGAGCTGGGCCAGACCAAAGCCAGGAGCTTTATCCACATCTTCCACATGGGTGAAAGACCCCAAGAACCTGAGCCATCCTTCCTTGACTTCCCATTACACTAGTAGGAAGGTGGATCAAAAGTGGAGCAGTCAGGACTCGAACCAGTGCCCATATGGGATGCCAGCATGTCAGGTCTTGGCTTAACCTGTTACACCACAACACCAGACCCAAAGGTGATCTTAAAGATCTATTATTTAGGGGTCAGTGGCATAGCAGGTTAAAGCCCTGGCCTGAAACGCCAGCATCCCATATGGGTGCTGGTTCTAGTCCTGGCTGCTCCTCCTCTGATCCAGCTCTCTGCTATAGCCTGGGATAGCAGTGGAGGATGGCCCAAGTCGTGGTGCCCCTGCACCCGCATGGGAGACGCAAAAGAAGCTCCTGGTTCCTGGCTTCAGACTGGCGCAGCTCTGGCCATTGTGGCCATCTGGGGAGTGAACCAGTGATGGAAGACCTCTCTCTCTGTCTCTTCCTCTCTCTGTATCTCTGACTTTCAACTAAATAAAGTAAACCTTTAAAAAAAAAAAAGATCTATTATATAATCCTTGGTGCTTCCATTTCTAAATGACTACTTCCTAGAGAAAGAGACATTTTGAGTAATGGACTTCCTTTAGATGAAACTGTATATCATGAGTGCTCCTTATACTGAAGTCAAAGAAATATGCATGCTGCGGGCCGGCGCTGTGGCTCAACAGGCTAATCCTCCACCTTGCGGCACTGGCACACCGGGTTCTAGTCTTGGTCTGGGCGCTGGATTCTATCCCGGTTGCCCCTCTTCCAGGCCAGCTCTCTGCTGTGGCCAGGGAGTGCAGTGGAGGATGGCCCAAGTGCTTGGGCCCTGCACCCCATGGGAGACCAGGAGAAGCACGTGGCTCCTGCCATTGGATCAGCGCGGTGCGCCGGCCGCGGCGGCCATTGGAGGGTGAACCAATGGCAAAAGGAAGACCTTTCTCTCTCTCTCTCTCACTGTCCATTCTGCCTGTCCAAAAAAAAAAAAAATGCATGCTGGGAAGAATGGCGTTCCTGGGTTAAGCTTAGTTGTCCTTCTTCATTTGAAGGAATATTGAAAAAGAACTCCCTTTCAAGTAGGAATATAGATTAAACAAACTTGTGAGTGCTGATTGTTTAAGCTGAACAGTACCATTGAGGTTCCTTACATGAAGTTACTTTAAAAAGTTAATACAAAATGGCTGTTATAAAAAATGCATGGATTTCAAGAATTTTTGCAGAAAATAAACTTCTTTTCATTCCATTTTCCCACAGATTCTTGTATTATTCTCAAATTTTGTTACATTTGAAATTTTCCACAAACTGTTTATTAACTTCCTTTCTAAGTAGGATCTTTAAAAGCTTTTTCCAGTTTGTGTTTTGTACTCTAATAGTTTCTGAATAAACAGCTTATCATTAGTCTGATTTGCATTTATCTGCCATTTCATATCTGCCATAATCAAGCTTTAGATTTGGAGTCAATTCAATACAGATAGATAGGTAGGGCACTAAAATTCAGAGCCACCGGTAAAAAGGCAAAATATAAAATTACCTTCAGATGCATGCCTTTTGCATGAAAGTTTGTACTTGTTAATTTGGGCATTAGGGTTTATTTAATGCAATCAACCATCCGAGTTTGATTAGCTAATGGTAACAGGTGCTTTCTGGGTGAAGGCTCTTTGCTATCTGAGGAAAATGCCAGTATCTCCAGTGACCAGAGCTCATCACTTTGGAAGCTTATGCTCCCGTTAGAATTCTCAGTTATAGGGGAAGATGAGGAAGAAAGCAACCAGACAAGAAAGGAGAGCTGTGCGAGTTGGAATCAAATGTTTAAGAACAGTGAATTGTGAGAACAGTGTGGGATTTATCATGCAGCTGATTTCCAGCCAAGGCTCTCTTGTCTCCCTGAGTCATCCCATCAGTTTATGCTACTTCCGTACTAATGTCAGTAATTCCCAAATCCTTAGGACTCACAGCAATCTGTCTACTGAGTCCTGGTCCCATATTCCGAACTACTAGCTTGTCCCACACACCTCTGCAACTGATCAGTGTGTGTCCTGGAATTTTATTCACTTTTCACTCAGTGTTGTGGGTTCTCCCAGTTGAGCTAATTTATCCAGCATGCCTTCCTCGCTGCACCCATGATTTCTCATAATCACAAGTCCTCCTGAGTTCGTGTGGAATCCATTCTCTGCACATCCACAACCTTAGCTCTGTCCCCTCTTAGAAGTGTCCCCTCTAGGCCAGCGCCTCGGCTCAACAGGCTAATCTTCCGCCTTGCGTTGCCAGCACACTGGGTTCTAGTCCCGGTCAGGGCGCTGGATTCTGTCCCGGTTGCCCCTCTTCCAGGGTAGCTCTTTGCTGTGGCCCGGGAGTGCAGTGGAGAATGGCCCAAGTGCTTGGGGACTGCACCCCATGGGAGACCAGGAGAAGCACCTGGCTCCTGCCATCGGATCAGCGCGATGCGCCAGCCACAGTGCGCAGGCCGCAGCGGCCATTGCGGGGTGAACCAACGGCAAAAGGAAGACCTTTCTCTCGGTTTCTCTCTCTCACTGTCCACTCTGTTTAAAAAAAAAAAAAACTGCCCCCTCCAATCAATCTCACTGGCCTCTCAACTGCTCACCCAAATTCTCACACTGTATCATAGTGGCTGCTGCCACCATCAAATTGTTCCTCTTTGAGGGTGCCCAGACTGCCTGCTAAAGTAAAAATGTGCAGTTAATTCTTCCTTGCATGAAACATCCTTCCAGATTCAATGGAAACTCCCATGCTTCTGCACACCCTTAGTGATTTACATAAGCAGTGAGCAGGAAGAGCTGGCATTTGAGCAGCCATGTGGTCAGCTAATGAATGTCAGGTACAGGACTGCCATGTATCCATGTAGCAGGCGGTGTAGAAAGAATAGGTCTAACATTCATTCTACATCCCACACAGAGGCTCTTCACTTCACCGATAAGTATGAGGTTTCAAAACTGTCCTTTTCGTTGTTTGATAAAAGGCTTACCTTTTAGTGTTTTACAAGATGTGTTTGTTGTTGTTGTTGTTTAGTTTGAATTATCTGCAAGTTCCTAGGTACAATAATTTGATGCTTGATGTTGTCCTTTAAGAATGGATTATTTGCATCCAAGTCATTGAGCTATCTTCAAAGAAAACCTCAAGACATTGCTTACAGAGTGGATATCCCTTAATCTATTTTAAATAGATGCTTAGGACTTTTTGGGGTCAGGGTTAGGTGGGGAGGCAGAGACATGCACAGAGTACAGAAATCCCATACACTAGTTTACTCCCTAAATGCCCCCAATACCAAGGGTTGGGCCTAGCCAAAACCAAGAACTGGGGATTCAATCCACGTCTCCCACATGGGTACCAGGAATCCAACTTGAATCGTCAGTTGCTGTCTCCCAGGGATCACCTTGGCAGGAAACTGAAATCAGGAGTGGACTTGAACCCAGGCAGTCTGATATGGGCTGTGGCACGTTAACCAACGCACCAAATACCCACCTCTGTTTAGGACATTTTTCAGTCAACAAATAATGAAATTATGATTTTAGTGAAAATTGGGATCCTCTTCAATACCCACGTTCTAATTCAATCAGCTGTTATCCTTTAAAAAGACAGGATCCTGGCATTCCTACTACTGTCGCACTCAACTTTTGCATTGAGTTGCATGGGCAAATAGCTATTTCCCAAGTGATTTTCTTTTTTACCCTTATGTGATCTTCCTCAAATCTATGCTGAAAGGGTTCCATTCCACTCTCCCTATTGGCACTGAGGTTATTTATCAAAGTGCCTCATTTTGCAGTCACCTCAAGGCTAAAACCATTGTAGTTCTCAAATCAGAGATGGCTGTTTTACAGAATGCTGTAATTACCAATTTACAAGGAAAATGGTCAGAGAAAGGGGGATGGGGAAGATAATTGGTTCAGAGGCTGTTTCTTTAGCATTCAAAATTAGTTTTAAAAAAAACAGTTGCAGGAAGGCTCTCTAGCTGAACAAATACATAGTTAATGAGGTCAGTATTGAAACATATGGGAAAGGATTAAGAAACTCACACTAATGAAAGAAGACTTACGTCTTAAGGCAGTTTTAATGTTTTTTTACAGTTTTACTGTGGCCTCTTTATACTCTTTGGGAAAAATGCAGCATACTTATTTCAAAGACAGTGTTTCTATTATCTGTCCCTAATAAACCTATTGATTTTGGAGTTAAATTAGTGCAAAGTAGACTGGATTTAAAGTAGAATATTTATGGTATTTTCCAGTCCAACAAAACAGGACATTTACTGTTATGGATGATTAATATCTTGTATTCAATTCTTACTCAAGGAAGAACATCAAGGAGAAAAAGTAAATATAGTGCAAGAGCTGTTCGCTTTATTTTGTTCTTATTCCTTGTTTTTTTTATTAAGAAATTACTTTTTTAAAAACTATTTATTTGAAAGAGTTACACAGAGAGAGGAGAGGCAGAGAGAGAGAGAGAGAGAGGTCTTCCAATAGTTCACTCTCCTATTGGCCACAACGGCCGGAGCAACTCTGTTCCAAAGCCAGGAGCCTCTTGCGGGTCTCCCACGAAGGTGCAGGGGCCCAAGGACTTGTGCCATCTTCTGCTTTCCCAGACCAAAGCAGAGAGCTGGATCAGAAGTGGAGCAGCTGGGTCTCGAACCGGCGCCCATATGGGATGCCAGCACTTCAGGCCAGGGCGTTAACCCACTGCACCACAGCACCTTCCCCATAAGAAATTAATTTTAAATTAATGTAGATTTTGTATTTTATAGCTGGCTTGAGTACTTAGAAATAAAATCCTTTGTTCCTATCACAAACAACTACAGATATATTTATATAGTTCTATCACAATTATCTTGTAGCCACTTGTTCATATTTTTTTTCAGTATCGTTCACTGAATAAGACTACCTATATGTCAAGATACATCTTTGACATGCTCTGACCAATATAATTACCCTTCCAAAATGGAGGCATTCATTTTAAAATTGAAAAAATGAAAATTATTGTCAAGCAAATGAAGCATTTTAATTTTTTAGAATGGTAGAATATGGCATCCAGTTTTCCAACAACTATCAGCTGAAATGCCTCTCAACAGTAAGATTCAGATGTGTGGCTATTGGGGGTTCATACTACATATTCCTGTCTGCAGACTAAGTGTTGAACTCACCTTTGTGCATCCTTTTAGCTCTCGATAGCTTTTTGGGTGTGATATTATGTAAACACTTTTTCTTGCTTAGGAATTTAATTGTGTAATCCATAAGTGTAGTCAAGTAAATACATGTCATTCAGATCATCTGTGTAAGTCACTACTACAGACCTTGAAGGGTTGACATGCAGTACAGCACCAGGTTTTCTGAATAAGTCTACAGTTTTTCCTTCCGATAAGCAGATATTTTCTTTTATCTGTTTCTTATTCATAATTTTATTTTTATTTTAATTTTTTTAAAGATTTATTTATTTTATTTGAAAGTCAGAGTTACAAAGAGAGAGGAGACGCAAAGAGAGGGAAAGAGGTCTTCCATCCGCTGGTTTACTCCCCAGATGGCCACAACTGCCAGAGCTGCGCCAATCCGAAGCCAGGAGCCAGGAGCTTTTTCCCCATCTCCCAAATGGGTGCAGGAGCCCAAGGACTTGGGCCATCTTCTACTGCTTTCTCAGGCCATAGCAGGGAGTTGGATTGGAAGTGGAGCAGCCAGGACTTGAACCAGCGCCCATATGGGATGCCGGTGCTTCAGGCCAGGGCTTTAACCCACTGCGCCACAGCACTGGCCCCCATCTTATTCATAATTTTAAAGGAAAATCGATCCTTAGCAATACATTTTCTAGAAAGAATGAATGTCAAAAGATTTTCGGTTTTATTTAAAAAAAAAAAAAACAGCACTATACTCCTCTAGTAGACAAACTATTGGCATGATCTTGTTTATTATGTTGCAAATGGATGCTGGCAGTTATTAGACGGATTAAACACCAGCTGCACTCCTCTCTTCAAGCCGTTGCAATATCTCACTGTGGATTATGTGTTCAGGCCAAATAAATAAATATATAAAGTTTATTCAGATTATTTGCACATAGTTTTAATCAGGTTGCTTGTCTAAAGTTGATCTGTTAAAGATTGCTTTATATATTCTGAATACTATACTCTGTTGAATATGTGATTTGCAGATATTTTGCACATTCTGTCAGTTGCCTTCACTTTCATTGATAGTATCCTTGTGACACACAAATTTTTAAAATTTTAATGAAGTCAAATTTATCGATTTTTTTCTTCCTCTTGCTTTGAGATTAGATCAGAGAAACCATTGTCCAATCCAAAGTCACAAAGAATTATACCTATGTTTTCTTCTCATAATTGTGTAGTTTTAGCTCTTACACTTAGATCATTGATTCACTTTGAGTTGATGTTTATTTATGGTGTTAGGGAAGAGTCCAACTCCATTCTTTTGCATGTGAATATCCTATGTTCTGGAACCAAAATCAGTTGTCCATGGATATTTGTTTTTATTTCTCCACTTCCAATGCTATTCCTTAAACCTATGTCTGTCCTTTTTGCAGTGCTGCACTGTTTTGATTACTGTAGCTTTGTAGTAGGTTTTGAAATCGGTATGTGTGGGTCTTCTACTTCTGTCCCTCCTTTTCAAGACTGCTTTGAATACTCAAGGACTCGTGCATTTCCATATAAACTCTAAGGGGTTTTTGGTCCCTATTAGTTCTAACCACCACCACTCCCAGAAAGTAGGGATTGCACAGCTTCTGTAGATCAATTTGGAATCTAATGTTAATATAATTTTAATGAGGTTTAAACAACACTGTAGCTACTAGAACAGATATCCGCTATGAGATTAGGCAACTGTGATACCCATTCATGAAGTTTAATATTCAAAAGTAAAAGAAGAATTGATTTGGCAGACTGTCATCTTTTAGTCCAAGTTCAGATGAGATTCTAGAGAATTTCTGTACAAACTTCCTTGAACATGATGACCATGACACATTACTAGTTTGGGGGGTTTTGTTCCAAGCTCTTAATTTGTGTTTGTGTGTGGGCATCTTGACCAGATGGATGAAGCCTGGGGCAGGACCTTCCACACCAATTCCTGTGATGACCCAGTGTGGCTGTGACATTTTCTTAATTCATCAGCTCTTATGTATGACCCTGTGATTTGAAATAAAACTGAAAAAGGAATTGTAGCTAAAATGATTGGGGAGTGAAATCAGACCATAGTGGTGGCTGGAGGATGACTTCCTGGCGTGGAACACTGAACAGATGTGTCCTGATTTTTTGTAGAATCTTGGGAACAACCAATGATTTTAGACTAGAACAAGGGCTGGTTATTCTGCCTTTCATAAGCAGCTGCCTTCAAAGTTCATTTTTTTCAAAAAGAGGGAAAAAATCAGTCATGTTTGCCACCCTGAATATGAAAATGAATCTAAATTGAGATTAATTTTAAAATATGTTTCCAGAAAGAGTGGAAATGGGGTATATTTGTTTGCATATGAAACAGAGTTTGGAAAGAATTTTAATTTGCCTCATGATCTTCATCTCAGCAACAAAGTATTTTCTGAGTGAGCCCTGTTATTCTTTGTGAACTATTCTCCTATCTCCTACGATATGGAGTACTTTAGAAAATCATAGAAAATGAAGTATAACATTTCATCAAAAATAGTGGATCAGTCTATTACTATCACCTATGCCAAATTATGAGTCATGTATCCAGCTGGATGTTGATTTGATATGCATCAAAACACTAGTAATAAAGAGTCTTGGACTTGGAGCATAAAATAGTTGATAAGATGATCAAGACCAGGCTGTTAATTTCTTTTTTTAAAAAAAAAAAAAAGATTTATTTATTTGAAAGTTAGAGTTACACAGAGAGAGGAGAGGCATAGAGAGAGAGAGAGAGAGAGAGGTCTTCCATCTGCTGGTTCACTCCTCAATTGGCCACAACAGCCAGAGCTGTGCCGATCCAAAGCCAGGAGCTAGAAGCTTCCTCCGGGTCTTCCTATGCGGATGCAGGGACCCAAGACTTGGGCCATCTTCTGCTGCTTTCCCAAGGCATAGCAGAGAGCTGGATCGGAAGTGGAGCAGCCAGGACTTGAACCGGTGCCCATATAGGGGATGCCGGCACTGCAGGTGGCAGCTTTACCTGCTATGCCACAGAGCTGGCCCCAACCAGGCTGTTAATTTCAAATCTTATTGTGACAGATACATTGACCTTACACTGTAGATTTGAAATAGATTATTTAATGTGTTTAGCATTTCATATTTATTATTCATTTACCTGTGCCCATAGAAATGTGATTTTCTGCTGGCGCCATGGCTCACTAGGCTAATCCTCCACCTGAGGCACCAGCACATGGGGTTCTAGTCCCAGTCGGGGCGCCGGATTCTGTTCTGGTTACCCCTCTTCCAGGCCAGCTCTCTGCTGTGGCCCGGGAGTGCAGTGGAGGATGGCCCAAGTGCTTGGGCCCTGCACCCCATGGGAGACCAGGAGAAGCACCTGGCTCCTGCCATTGGATCAGCACAGTGAGGCCATTGCGGGGAGAACCAACGGAAAAGGAAGACCTTTCTTTCTGTCTCTCTCTCTCACCATCCACTCTGGCTGTCAAAACAATAATAAAAAATAATAAGAAATGTGATTTTCTAACTTCATTGAAACAACAATTCACAGGTACTTGTATCTTTGCTTTTGGTTTGCAGAGCATTTAGATGAGTCTGTCCATCCCATTCCTGAAGAACAAATTTCTAGGTGTGGATCTGTATCTTCAGTTTCCTTTATAGCAGTGAACTTGGGATAGCTGTTGGGTATGCCAGTAGAGAAGCTAAGAGGGCAGCTACAGGCTCATGCATCTCAGGAGCAATAGCCTGAGCCAACTTGGCATTGGCGAATGGTCCATTTCTTCTCCTTGAGAAACTGTAATAGTGAGGTGAAGCTCTGGGGTTACAGCATCCTCCTTTTGAAGATTTGCCATGCTATGGAGAAACATCCAGGGATGAGCAGTGGAGAGCCGGCAATGAAAAAGGGAACATGTTATATTAATATGGTATTTAATGAGCATTGCATCCTGGTTTTTTTTTAGATTTATTTATTTATTTGAAAGGCAGATTTACAATGAGAGAGGTCTTCAGTTGCTGGTTCAGTTCACTCTGCAAATGGCCACAACTGCCAGGGCTGGCCAGGCAGAAGCCAAGACCAGGAGCTTCATCTGGGTCTCCCACGTGGGTGCAAGGGCCCAAGGACTTGGGCCGTCTTCCACTGCTTTTCCCAGGTGCATTAGCAGGGAGTTGGATTGGAAGTGGAGCAGCTGGTTCTTGAATGGCGCCCATATGGGATGCCAGTGTCTCAGTTAGCAGCTTTACCCTCTACACCACAACATGGTCCTGCATCCTGTTTTTGTTGAGGAAACCTTAGAAGCAAACCAAATTTCACATTCTGAAAAATATGAGGGTTTTTCTGAGAGGAAAATTGCTGCTTGGAATTTTAAATTAATCACTCTTTTGAAAACCTTCTGTGGCCAGTACAGTGGGTTAACGTCCTGGCCTGAAGTGCCAGCATTCCATATGGCTACTCCACTTCCAATACAGCTCTCTACTATGGCCTGGAAAAGCAGTGGAAGATGGCCCAGATCCTCGGACCCATGCACTCACATGGGAGACCCCAAGAAGGCCCCTGGCTCCTGGCCTCAGATCCGCGCAGCTCCAGCCATTGCGGCCATCTGGGGAGTGAACCATTGGATGGAAGAACTGTCTTTCTCTTTCTGCCTCTCCTCTCTCCGTGTAACTCTTTCAAGTAAAGTAAATAAATAAATCTTTAAAAAACAAAAACAAAAAAAGCTTCCTTCATTTTATTTATGAATATTGAGCTTTGAAAGGGTTATAACACATTGACTCTGAGAGGACAGTTTATATATTTGATAGAAAGGGAAATTGCCATGCATGACCTCTTTTTTTGCATAGATTTCAGATTTATTTTGCACAAAAGTAAACTTTTTTTCACAGAAACCTTTTATGTAAAGAATACAAATACAAACTTCATGCTTTTCATAAATACAACTTTAGGAATATAGTGAGTGATTCTTCCTACTGTACCCACACTCCCACCCCTCTTCCTCCCCTTTCCTATTCCCCTTATTTTTTACTAAGATCTATTTTCAGTTAACTGTGTACACATAAGATTAACTCTATACTAAGAGTACAGCAAATTGTATTTATAAAAACATATTCTTCTACAGTTGGAAGAAGGGCTCTTCTATAGATTACCTCTTAGGTGCTCTAGTAGTTATCACAGATCAGGGAGAATATATGGTATTTGTCCTTTAGGACTGCTTTATTTCACTAAGTATGATGTTTCCTAGTTTCATCATTTTGTTGCAAATACAGGATTTCTTTTTTTTTTTTCTTTTTTCTTTTTTTTTGGCCACTGTGTGGTATTCCATAATTTCTTTATCCAGTCTTCAGTTGACAGGCATTTGAGTCAATTCCATATCTTAGCTATTGTTAATTGAGCTGCAATAAGCATGTGGGTACAGATAACTCTTTCATATGCTGATTTTGTTTCCCTTGGGTCAATTCCTAGGAGTGGGATGGCATGCCCTTTTTGATTGACATACACTTTGAGAAAAGTATCAGCTATCTAACTAAACTAATCATTCATAATGTGACATCCTTTTTTCCTTCCTAATAACTTTGACCAATTAAATGTGAGATTTTTTTGCCATTTGTGTCCAGTGATAACAATAAGCAATACTCTAAAATTTTGATGCAGATGCTTCTTGGCTTAGAATGGGGCTGTGTCCTGATAAATACATTGTAAGTTGATAATATTTTATGTTGTAATGCATTTAACCCACCTAACCTGTGGAACGGCACAGTTGAGCACAGCTTACCGTAAACACACTGAAAACACATGAGCCTACAGTCATGCCAAATCATCTCCCACAAAGCCTAGTTTATACTAGAAAATGAAAACAAGGTCCCCAAATAAGCTGGAAACACCCTTCAGTGACTATAGAGTGTTGTTTGCCCTCTGGAACATGAAACTAACTGGGAGCTACAACTGTGGCCACTGCCCAGGATTATAAAAGAGGACAGATGTCACATCATACATAGAGTAAATTGAAATTCCAGGTATACCTTTGCACCATTGTAAAGTCAGAAAGTCATCGGTCAGGGACGTTTGTATTAAATGAAACTTGAATTGTTAACAGTTACACTTTTTGAGTAGTTTTTTTAATATCAAATCCTTTTTGTAAAATAAGGAGAAAACTAACTGTATCATTGCCACTGAGATAGCACTACATAAATGACTTATTTCTCAGTCATTTACCGACTAATAATTTACAAGCGAGGGGTATAGACTTCAAAAGTCTCCATCTTGTATCGATCAAAAGTGTATATTCTAGTGTTGGATTCAACAGCACAAATGCCGAAGCTGCAAGGTTAGCCTGGCCCCATGCAAGGATGACATGCAGACTAGCCAAGTTTTCCACAATTCCACTTCTTACAAAAGGCACCCAGAGTAGTAAATTCTTAGAAACAGGAAGTAGAGTGGTGGTTTCCAAGGGCTGAGGGGAGAAGGGGATGGGGAGATAGTGTTTAGTGGGTATGAAGCTTTAGTTTGAGAAAGTGCAATAGTTCATCTGGGAAGGTGGATGGTGGTTATGTTTGTGCACCCATGTGAGTGCACTTACCGTTTTGAAATGTGCCCATAAGTGACTAAATGCAAAGCTTTCTATTAATACATATGTTAGCATAATAAAAGATGTGGATGTGTACACATTCATTGTGAATACCATGGAGAGCCAAGAATGTAAGATTTTCAGTGGATATTTATTAAAAGCCAAAGATGTTCCAGATTTTGTGCTCAGTGCCAGATAGACCACAGGTTTAGGGCACAATGTTTCTTATTCAGACAACGTAGGATAATTTAGAATTCGCCTGGAGGCTTTGGTGACCAGTTGAGAGGAGGCTGCCCTCAAGAGGGTGAAGGATGTTGAGTGTGATGTGTCATGGCATAGCTGGTCTCATCTGACAGCCTTTCCTCACCGTTACCGTTGCTCACTGAGGATTATTAGAGGAGGAGAGAATCTCAGCTTTCCACTGATACCTTCACATCATCTCACTGGCTCAGAGAACCTATGTGACGTGCACAAGATTGGACGTCCGGTTAATAAGACAAAAGACCCAGTCTATTCCAAAGTCCCTGCATCTAGTGGTATTTTTACTTACTGTCGGTGCCAAATTAAGCAGAACAGAGTTTGGGAAGCTTTTTAACTTCAGCTTTAGCATCTCTCTTGTGAGTACATTACAGGTGGAAGACACGTTCTTTTAGTATTTGTTACTCAGTAGTAAGAATCTTTGCAAACTCAAAGACTAAGCACTATTGAATACCTAAGTCAATTTAAAGTATTTAAGGAGGACATAAGTACCAGCTGCCTTGTGCATTTGTGAGGTGTTTGTGTTATGTTGGTATTTTCTGATTGCTTAGATCAGATGCCAACACATGAAACATGAAAAGCATACCTGCTTCCATGCCATAATTGTTGTTAGATTTTTCTATGCAGGACAAGCAAAGTCTCTCTGAAAGCCTGAGAAGGCCATAATCCTTGACCAGGTCTTCACCATTTGCAAGGGATGAGACATGACGGATTTAGCTCTGTGAAGCTAAGTAGGTGGAGCCTACTGACAGATGGAATGTTTGGCCTGTCACTCCCAGCTGTTAAATCGTACATCCCCCAGGCCAGTGGAGAGAATAATTTCATGGTTTGTAGTCACGGTTCATGTGTTGCTACTCAAATACATATTTTAAAGGAATTTTTTAAAAAATAAAATTGTTTTATGTACTTGAAAGGCAGAGTTACAGAGAGGCAGAGAGAGAGAGAGAGAGAGAGAAATCTTCCATCTACTAGCTTGCTCCCCAAATGGCTACAATGGCCAGAGCTGGGCCAGTCTAAAGCCAGGAGCCAGGAGCTTCTTCTTGGTCTCCGTGCTGGTGCAGGGGCCCAAACAAACACTTGGGCCATCTTTTACTGCTTTCCCAGGCCATAGCAGAGAGCTGGATTGGAAGTGGAGCAGCTGAGACTCAAACCAGTGCCCACATGGGATGCTGGCACTGCAGGTAGCAGCTTTACCTGCTATTCCACAGTGCTGGCCCCTAAACAAATTTAGTAGAAGCTGTGTGTGTATTTTCCTTATTACTTTTTATCTTCTTTATTCTCCTTCATGGGTCTGACTTCTCAGGGAGCTGATCTTACATCCACAGCCCTGGGTGTGTTTATTTTTGCCTCCCCAACTGCCTTCGATGCCCACTCCTCACCTTGGCCTATTGAGATCCTGTTCACCTCTCAAGCCTCCCACTTTCATCTCACCTCCTCTTTTAAATCTTTGATCAGCACGGAGAATGCCTCCTCTAGTCTTAAAGTTAATGTGGTCCATGTGTCTAGTAAGGCTTTCATGTATATATGTCATGCAGTTGCTGCTAATTGTAAAGTCTTTGAGAGTATGAATCACATCCCCTAGGAATTGTCTCCTGAAACAAATATTAGCTATAAGCTACGTTTTAGAAATACCTGAACCCAAAGAGTGTTTCCAAGCGTGTTCCTCAAAGTGCCCATGGCCCAGCACTTCTGCATTTCCAGGAGGTTGTTAGAAATGTACACTCTCAGTCCCCACCCCAGAGCTCCTGAACCAGTAGTGCTGGGGGTGGGGCTCAGCATCTTTGGTTGAACAAACTGTCCAGATATCTCTCTGATATCTGATAAACATGGAGAATTACTGATTTCAAGAGCACTCAGTCAACTCATGGAAAGTCAGTAAATAGTTAGGGATTAAGACACCTATCTCACATCAAAATAAATGGGTTCACTGCTCTACTCTGGCTCCAGCTCCTGAGTCCAGCTTCCTGCTGTGGCAGACTTTGAGTAGCAACAGTGATGTCTCAAGTAGTTGGGTTCCTGCCACCCAAGTGAGAGCCCTGAACTGAGTTCCTAATCACAACAATGATGGGCATGGGGGGGGGGGGGGAGTGAGAGTACTTGTTTTCTCATTCTCTCTCTCTCTCTCTCTCTCTCTCTTTCTCTTTCTCTCTCTCTCTCTCTCTCTCTCTCTCTCTCTCTCTCTCTCTCTCTCTCTTTGTCTCTCTGTCTCTCTCTCATCATCATCATCAATAAAGAGGTAGAAAAGAAAATGGCCTAATTAGCCTGCTTTAATGAGCATGGCATCTAGCTGCAAGTCAACTATCGCATGAAAATATGAGCGAGGTTTTGCTTTCTGCATCTCTGATGTGAAAGGAAAAGCTCGCTTCCTCCCCACATTCAGAATGGACCTCCATCCACATATGCTGCCAACAGCCCTTCAAGGGAACATGAAAGTAGAATTGAACCCTCTCCGTTTTCAGAGGAAGGATCCTGGGTGATGAAGTGGCCTGATCAAAATCAGGGAATGTGAATATGCTAAAAATGGTCAAGGCTGAAGGGCTTCCTCGGGTCTTGCCAAAGCCTTTGAGAAATTAAAGTAGGTCTTTACAAATACCCAGAATATAAAAAATCTATGTTCTTTCTTTGAAGAAAAACAAGCATATTACATCAGAATCAAACGTCTGCTGTGAAAGCTGGAATTCAGTGTTAATCTGGGCTTGAGAACCTCAGAAGCTAATGAAGAATTCTCTTAACCGGGCTTTTGCTTTCCATGGTTTCATTTACTGGTGGTCAACATGGTCAAAAGATATTAACTGGAAAATTCCAGAAATAGGCAATTCATAGATTGTGATTTTAAGTGGTACCCTGTCCTGAGTAGCATAAGAAATTATTACACCATTGCTTTGAGTTATCCTAAACACACTGTATATACTGTCTCTCCCTTTGCAACCATCTTGGTTATCAGATCTACTGTTAACAGTCTCAAAGTGCTTGTGTTCAAACCACCCTTACTTTGCTAAATCATGGTCTCAAAGCCCAAGAATAGCAATACTACTGGCAGTTAGGATATACCAAAGAGAAGTCTTTGAAAAGACAGGAGCTTTTGACTTAATAAAGGAAAGAAATGTATATGGAGGTGTATTCATGACGATGAATCTTCTGTCTATGGAAATGTGAAGGAAGGGGCCAGCGCTGTGGTGTGGCAGGGAAAGCCAGGCCATGTGCAGTGCCAGCATTCCATATGGGCCGATTCAAGTCCCAGCTGTTCCACTTCCCACCCAGCTCCCTGCTAACGTGCCTGAAAAAGCAGTAGAGGATGGCCCAAGTCGTTAGGGGAGACCCAGAAGAAGCTCCTGGCTTCGGACTGGCCCAGCTTCAGCCTGGCTGAAGTCAGAAACCAGGTACTCAACCTTGGGCCTTCAAGTAGATGGTAGGACCCCAAGTACTTGAGCCATCACCAGAGTCTCTCAGGGTCCGCACTGATCCCAGACAATTCATTATGGGATTTGGGTATCCCAAGTGTTGTAGCTACTACCTCTAAAGGCAACCTCTTGGATTTTCTGAATTGGGATGCTAGCTATTAGAAGTCCATGCAAATAGTCCAAAATGGGAGAAAAAGTTATGATCTGAAATACTTTGGGCCGGCCCTAAGCCTTCCAGCTCAGGGATACAAAACCTATAATTTATTTATCAGACCCTTTCTGTCCATTTTTCAATTTTTCTCTATCATCCATTGGATTCATTTCAAATCAAACTGATATTATTTTAAGAAGAGGTAAAAGAGAAAATTGAAAAAATACACCTGAAATTGTCTACATTGCAAATGACAAGCAGCAAAAACTTAGTGTTGTAGAATTGTCGGAGAACCTAGTAGTATCTCAAAATTGTGTATCATTTTAGAGAATTGATGGAAAATTACCAAGTAAAGACATGCTGGGTGCCAGTCCTGAAAGGCAACTCACTCTGATAAGCAGTAGCAGACTTCAAAAGTTCATTTAAAAACAGAATTAAAGACAGTGATTTCGGTGCTAGTCAAATTGAAATGTTGTGCCCTTTTTTTTTTGTTTCATAAAACACGATTCCCAAGAACTTTTGGAAGTGCTTGTATGTATTTTTTGGGTTTTCCAGGAGACCAAGTCAAACTCTTTAGCTATTATGGTGTCTTGTAGTGACTCTTGCCCTCTCCACCTGGCTAGATTTCACAATTGGAAATATCCCAGACAAACGGGGAAGCTGTATTTGGGTTTGCCCTCTCCCTGTACTGGAGGAAAGTAGCAAAGGAAAACTCTGGGCAGCCTTTTTGGCAGATGTCCACAAAAAGAAAAGAGAAAGAAAGCCCAAAAGGTCAGGTGCACTGTCAAGTCCTGAGGGGAACACCTGAAAGAGATCATCATTTCCTTGCCATCTCTATGATGGGGGCAATGCGAGAAATTCTTTGCACATCCCAGGTGAGCCGCTGGTCAGTGCTCTTTTCTCTTCACGGATCACCTTTTCAAAAAAGCACAAAGAAAGAAAACACAGCCCCTCCAAAAGCTGTCCTAGCCGTGGCACTTGCTTTTGCCTGAGCGTGGCTTGGTGAGTGCATGGGTCTGTGCCTCAAGTCACATGTGCAAAGCCCCACAGACTGAATGGCTAAATGACAGAGCTTTGTGTTCTCAGTAAAGTCCCTAAGATCAAGGTGCCAGCAGGTTGCTTGTTTCTAGAGATTCTACCCCTTGATCTGTCCTCTCTGCCTTGTCCTTTTTTAAAAAAAAAATTGTAAGACAAAATATTTTGTTAATTTTCATATCCATTGTATATTGAAATGTTTTGATGTATCAAGTTAAGTAAAACATATACTTAATTTCACCTGTTTCTGTCACAGGGTCCCTACCCACCACTCACAATATCACTCCGTGGGGCAGATCTTTTGAGGAGAGACTATAGCTTTATTATTAAATAATAATAAATCAAGAAGGAGGTGGGAGAATGTCTCAAATCTACCTCTCCTGTTGGAGTTTGGAGAGACATGGATCTCCTCTGGACTGTCTTCCTCTTATAAGCACACTTGTCCTGTTGGGTTAGAGCTCCGCCTTTATGAACTCATTTAACGTTGATGCTTCTTGAAGGCATTGAGTGTTATGACTTCATTGTACACATGTGGAGGGATATGGTGTAGTCTGCAACAGTTAGCTAAATCACGCTTTTGAATAAGCCCAGTACGCCCTCTCTTCATCATTTCTGAACCATTATTTATTTAGTACACTTTGGTTTTTTTATCCTATGAGCGGGGGAAAAAAAGTCACCAAATGACATGAAAGAAATTTTTCCTGGTTCTGTACAACTAAGACTCTAAACCAGTTGCTGTGATTGGAATGTCTCCTCCAAAACTCAGGTTGAAATTTAATTGCCCTTGTGACCATATTAAGAGGCAGGGACTTTGAGAGGTGATCAGGTTATGAGGGTACTACCCTCACACTTGAACTAATGCTGCTCTCACGAGAGTAGGTTCTTTTTTTTTTTTTTTTTTTTTTTGACAGGCAGAGTGGACAGTGAGAGAGAGAGACAGAGAGAAAGGTCTTCCTTTGCCATTGGTTCACCCTCCAATGGCCGGCGCGCTGCGGCCGTCGCACCGCACTCATCCGATGGCAGGAGCCAGGTGCCAGGTGCTTTTCTTGGTCTCCCATGGGGTGCAGGGCCCAAGCACCTGGGCCATCCTCCACTGCACTCCCTGGCCACAGCAGAGAGCTGGCCTGGAAGAGGGGCAACCGGGACTAGAACCCGGTGTGCCGGCGCCGCAAGGCGGAGGATTAGCCTGTTGAGCCATGGCGCCGGCCGAGAGAGTGGGTTCTTGATAAAAGGGTGATGCCAGCCTAATCTTTCTTTGTGCTCGCCTGCCCTCCCACCACATGATAATGCACCACAAAGATACTCACCAGATGCCACACCAGCTGTTGGACTTCCCAACTCAGTGTTCAGAACCAGGAGCTACATAAATCTCTGTTCTTTATAAATTACTGAGTCTCAGGTCATCTATTAGAGAACACAGAAATGCGCTGAGACACAGCTTTTGCTTTGGCTGTCTTCACTCTGCCTTTATGCAATTCAACTCCAAGACCTCCTTGGTATTTGAAGGACATACACTTGGCCCACAGAACTTTGATGGATTTTTTTTTTTAATTTGTTTTTAACTAATGAGTCCACATTCTTATCTTTGGTCTGAGTAACTGAAGTCAGGCATGCACCAAGTTAAAGTGTGAGGACAGACCAGAGGGTGTAACAGCATGTAGCGTGACAAGTCCATAACCAACACCATTAACCATGTCTTATCATGTCTTGAGCCAGTGAGTCAGAAATATCCTAGATGTTGTCACTAAACGCTCATCCCATTAAAAATATTATTCTAATCATCCAGATTCGTTCAAAAATAAAAGTAAAGCTTTCATTAAACTAGTGGAAAATGTTTGTGTTAAGGCTCAATCTGTCAGAAGTGAACCCTACATTGAAATCGACATGCCAAATATCATAGACTGCTCCAGCTACTCCAGCGTCACTAAAGTTAGTTGCTGACCCGTAGGCACGCCAGAGGACTCTGTTCTGACACTGGAAATGCTGGCTTTCTCATCACCCTGGAGTGAGTAAAACCTGAAACCCGCCAGGCATTTGCCACACATTGGCTGCCAGGAACAACTCGGCGTCTGGCTTCTGAGAGAGGAAATGACATCACCTGTGGGTTTACAAGGCCCTTCCACTTGCATACCAGCTTAAGGGTTGATGCTGGCATCCGAAATTCCCATGGTCTTATCAGGATAAGATATGCAGCCATTGTCAGCCAAGAAAGGGGAGTGGTATGTTCCCTGTGCCAGGAAACAGAGCTAACGCACAAAGGAATGTTTAGTCTCCACCAGAACCCTTCCTCGTGGTGCAGGATTAGGCGATAGATGAGAGTGCTCCTTGTTCTCTTTAAGCTGCCGAATCCCAGCCTTCGTCACGGGCTCCTGAGAAACCACGTTCTACTGCAGTGTGTTTATTATAGCCAGCAATGGCTCTTACCAGTAAACAGTTAATATTCATTTATGTGGGCAGTGTATTTGTTTCCTAGGGCAGCCGGAACTAATTAGCACAAACTGGGTGGCCTTAACCAACGGAAGCTGTGCGCTGGGTACTGGAAGGCCTGCAGCAAGGCTGTCGGGGGAAATCTGTTCTCTTCCTTTCTCTTGCCTCCATCTTCAGGTGGTACCAGTCTCCTCTGTCTGTTTCTTCCCTAGCACGGTAAAGGGCTTATCCTCCTCCAGTGTGACCTTGTCTTAACTCAATCACATCCAAAATGATAAAGTTATTAAGGCTTCAACATGTCCTTGGGAGTGACAGTCAACCCATAGTAGTAGCTTTATTTTTTGTTCTTTATATCTTTTTATATTAGCAGCAGTTTATTAACAATCATACATATTCATGGGGCACAGTGTGACATTTCTTCTTTTTCCCTCTGCTCTAGAAGCATTTTTATGTTTAATAGTTTTCAATATTTTGTCATATTCACCTCTTTTGTAGATATTCTATACCTACATGATTCTTACACACCACTTTTTTCTTTTTTTAAAGATTTGTTCTGATAATCAGAGTTAAAGAGAGAGAGACAATCTTCCATCTGCTGGTTCACTCTCCCAAACAGCCACAATACCCAGGACTGGGCCAGGTAGAAGACAGGAGCTAGGAGCTTCATCCAGATCTCCCACATGGGTGGCAGGGCACAAGCATTTGAGCCATCTGCTGCTGCTTTCCCAGGCCGTTAGCAGGGAGTTGGATCAGAAATGGAATAGCTAGGACACAATCTAGTCTCAATGGGATACTGGCACTGTACCAGTGCTTTACCAGATACTCTACAGTACCGGCCCCACCATTTTTTCTTGAAAACAGGGATATTAATATCACATAAAGTGAGCAAAGAATGGTATATTGTCATGTAGATGGTATAATTCACTCAACATTTGTAAGTATTTGTATACCAAATAATATAACACCCACACATTTTTTTATTTCCATATATTAACTTCCATATATGAGAAAAACATATTTACCTTTCTGTGCCTGGCTTATTTC
This sequence comes from Sylvilagus floridanus, assembly GCA_949820135.1. NCBI lineage: Eukaryota > Metazoa > Chordata > Mammalia > Lagomorpha > Leporidae > Sylvilagus > Sylvilagus floridanus. Next base: position 19,696,898 of record OX463244.1, read on the forward strand.
ACTTAGCATAATGCTAAACTACTATCCAAGATTCTTTCTCAAACTATCAAACTCAAATCAATGAACTGTGTGTCTTGAATATATGACCTCTTTGTTTAAAAAAATTAATTTCCATATTTAATTGGGACCAAATTGTGAGACGACATTAAATGCTTTGCATTTGCTTGAGGCTGATTAATGAGTAAATTTGTAAACCGTGGCTGTTTTAATTAGTCAGGGTTAATTAATGTTTACCACACTTGGAAGATGAAAAGACGTGTATAAATGCACTATAATGTGAATCATTTTTTAATTTGTTGTAGCTTGAAGTTTCTTCAAATAAGGATTGCTTACATCATACGTTAAATAAAAGGAGCTGTTGGGTAGTAGCATAGGGGCTCTGAATTTGGAGATATAGTATTATGAAGATGATCTTGCTTTAATATTGGATCTTTAAAGGAAGTGAGTTGCATTTTCATGTGCTTGTATAAGAAGGAAAGAATAGAAATTTCAGATCCAATCAGTTTATCATAAGTTGAGGAGAAATCTAATTTTTCTTTTTAGTTTTTTTAGAAAGCTTTGATTTAGGCCGGCGCCGTGGCTCAACAGGCTAATCCTCCGCCTTGCGGCGCCGGCACACCGGGTTCTAGTCCCGGTCGGGGCGCCGGATTCTGTCCCGGTTGCCCCTCTTCCAGGCCAGCCCTCTGCTGTGGCCCGGGAGTGCAGTGGAGGATGGCCCAGGTGCTTGGGCCCTGCACCCCATGGGGAGACCAGGAAAAGCACCTGGCTCCTGGCTCCTGCCATCGGATGAGCGCGGTGCGCCGGCCGCATCACGCCATCAGCGGCGGCCATTGGAGGGTGAACCAACGGCAACGGAAGACCTTTCTCTCTGTCTCTCTCTCTCACTGTCCACTCTGCCTGTCAAAAAAAATAAAAAAAAAAATTAAAAAAAAAAAAAGAAAGCTTTGATTTAATAAATATAATTTTCATAGGTACAGTTTTAGGAATATAGTGGTTCCCTTCCCCATACCCGCCCTCCCACCTCCTACTCCCTCTCCCATCCGTCTGTTTTTAGTTTTAATTGCAACTTTTTCAGAGCAGGGTGGAGATGAGGCAAGGTTAACTATACTGAGATGAAACTAACATTTTAAAATAGCTTTTTAAAAGATTTATCTATTTAAATGACAGAGGGAGAAGGAGAGGAAATAGCTCCATTCACTGGTTCACTCCCCAAGTGGCCACAACAGCCAAGGATGGACCTGGAACTCCATGTGGGTCTCCCAGATGAGTAACAGAGGTGCCAAGTCATTGGGCTGTCCTCTCCTCTGCTGAGCCTCTTGCCCATTTTAATAACTTTGACATAGCTGTTAAATCTCTTAGAGTTATTCCTTGCCTACCTCTCCCTCACTTTCTTTTCTTTACAATTTACCTGTTACTGGGATACAGGTCCCTTGTCTCACAGAATCCCTGCACTTGGGGGTTATTTATTTTATAGGTAGAGTTAGAGACAGAGACAGAGAGAAAGGTCTTCCTTTTCACTCCCCAAATGGCCACAATGGCCAGCGCTGTGCTGATCCAAAGCCGGGAGACAGATGCTTCTTCCTGGCCTCCCATGCAGGTGCAGGGGCCCAAGCACTTGGGCCATCCTCCACTGCCCTCCTGGGCCACAGCAGAGAGCTGGACAGGAAGAGGAGCAGCCGGGACTAGAACCCGGCGTCCATATGGGATGCCGGCACTGCAGGTGAAGGTATGACCCAGGGAGCCATGGCACCGGCCCCTGCTTCTTCCATTACACTGCCACTGTGCCCCAGCAGCCAGCAGAGTCCCAGCGCCCAGCCAGCCTGTCCTCTGTGCCTTGCTGCTCACACTTGTATCTGCCAGCACAGCAGTCTCTTCCCTGGGACCCTATTGTGTGTCAAAAAATGTTTGCATCAAAGTGAATTCATCTTTTAATTCCATTTTCCACAAATCTTTCAGGTACTGTCATGTTTAAAGAAAGAATCTGTTATGCTGCAGAGGTTGGGCTTTTAATGACAGGTTTGAAGAATTCCACATTATAATTTCTGTAAGCACCTTTATTTCAACCATAAAGTTTCCATTAGTTCAAGACACCCAGTTTCTCCTCTGACACATGAAGAGGCAACTGAGTATTTCTTGGGTTGAAGACCATGTAAGATAATTGACAAATTTAGAGGATATGAAGCATAAAAATCACATTCATCTCATGTGTGTCTGGAGGATGTGTAGTTTGTATCTGCTTGTATTGATAGTCATAGGATACAATTTCTATCTAAATTGATCTAAAGAAAGCATCCATGCTATGAATAAATCCTACAATGCCTATAGTAAACCTTTTATTTTAATATAAGATTTACAGGAGAGTTTCCAAAATATTGCATAGAATGTCTTGTTTTCAAATCAAGTTGTACACATAATGGCCCTTCACACATTTTTACAATGCATTTCTTCAAAATAAGGACACTTGCATATTGACCTATGAGAATTGTAGCCTCAATGTGACACACTTTCAGCGATTATTTATGGCATGAAAATTGTTTTTTCAGCCTATATTTTAGATTTCTGCCAACCAAAGCAGGACCAAGATCCCCTGATTTAGTTGGAAGTAAGGTCAAGACATTGGCAGAAGTTCCACAGGGAAATGTGGAAAATGAGCCCATTAGTCTTCTTTTAGAAGTCAAGGAGCTTGCCTTTATTTTTATTTACATGAGAGACATAGTTACAGAGAGAGGGAGAGACAGAGAGGTCTTCTGTCTGCTGGTTCACTCACCACATGGCTGTAACAGCCAAAGCTGCATGGATCAGGAGCCAGGAGCTTCTTCCAGGTCCAAACACTTTGGGCCAACTTCTGCTTTTCCAGACCATGAGCAGGGAGGTGGATCAGAAGTGCAGCAGCTGGGACTCAAACCAGCACCCATATGGGATGCCAGCAGGTTGATGCTTAACCTACTGTGCCACAGCACCAGCCCCCACTGACTGACTTTTATCTTGATTTCAGACTGACACTACTTTATAGATCTAAGCTGTTTGATTTACACTGTTTGAAAGCCAAAAAGAAAATTTCTCTTAAATGACAAAGTCCTTTCTTTCCTCAATGTAAGCCAGACAAGTGATACTTCAGGAAATCACTTATAATAAGGAATATTTTCACAAGTGGCATCCAACCTTGTTTATGCCACCTCCAGCGACAGTTTGTTGCCATAAGTGGACAAAGTATACCCCATTTAAAAATCTATGGCCAGGGAACTACTCCACAAAAATAAACTCAGATTTAGATATGGAGTCGGAATTTTAACTCTGAGATTTTCAAGATTGATAGTATGGCTAAAAATAAGAGCACTGACCTAATTTTCTGAAGGTCAAGATCAAAAACTAGATTTGTGGGATAGCATTGTGTTGTGATAATATGGCTATAAATGTTTACATAGCCATTTCCTATGTGATTGTTTTGTTCTTGGCCATTGAAATATTCCGGCCTCTACACAATATTTTGGATGAGAAAGGATATTTGAGTTAAGGCTACAGAAACAATCTGCTCTTCAACCCTTTAAACAACTCGTGATCAAAAAAGAGTTATTTAGAAGTGACTCAGAGTGGGTGGAACCTAATAGCGGTTCATGTAACTATAATACTCAAGCCATCCTGAGAAAGGGAAAGTCTGCAAAAGGGACAGCTGAAAGGGAAAACTGTTGGAGAGGGTGGAGTGTCAAAACAGAATTGACAAGTCAGGCCCCATTTTTAGACCAAGCCTCACTTGCACAGCTAGGAAGCACCTGGCTTTTCAGGTCTGCCCCACCATCCAGAAGCTGTGTGACTTCTGTCTACAGCTGTAATGTCTTTCATCATGGTTTCTTCTTATGAGACTAAGAGGTGCTGGTGAAGTTGTCTGTTTCCAAATCTATCACAAATATCAAGCGTTTGAAAACCAGGATGCTTGTGATGATATATGAGTTCATGTTTCTACAGTACCCACTAATACCCAAAGTTAATAGCTGTGTGCTTTATAAAATAGGGATTTCCTTGCAATAGTGAGAAGGCTTCACTAGGAATTTGGATACTTGGGTTTGAACGCCGGTCTGCCAGTTGCTTGTTTAAAATACACTTGTCAAGGTGACTGTCAGTTTGTTCCAGTGCCAGTAGGGGTAGCAGTCTCACTCTAAAGATGGCTTTGGGTGATCAGTGAGCTGATGGGTATGAAAAGGCCACAGAAATGGGAACTCTGATGAGTGCGGTTGATTTCACGCTTTCAAGGCATCCTGGCATAACACAGCCCTGCTACAAGTCAGTGGCTGTGGCAGGTCCACGATCAGTCAGCACTGAAACACCCAGAGGTTCTCCCCAAATCAGCACACCAAGCAACTCCTGCTCCACTGAACTTTAGATAACATGCTCAGGAGAAAATGTACCCCAAGAGCTGCTATTTCTGGGAAGAAGCCAGCCAGGAACTGCGTCCCCAGTGCTCTGTGGACTTGAAGGCACAGTCTCTTCCCCGGAGTGCATCCTCGTGTCCTGTTTCCTGAACACTTTCCTCTCTGGCTGGCTGTGGCTTCCTGTCTCACAGATGGCCTGGTGAAGATGAGAACCTGTGGGCAGCCCTCCCTTTGTAGTGTCCTTCTGGTCCAAGTGACTATGAGTGATCACTTCAGGGCAGCAGAGGGTGTGGACTTCTAAGAACATGACTGGAAGTGTTTGGAGTAAGGTTTGCTCTGGCTGTATTGTTTCTTAGCCACGCCCACCACCCGTATCTCGCTTCAGTTTTGTGTTTTGTTCTGAAGCCTGTTTTGCCTTTCATGAGGGGATGACTGAGGCCATTGCTTGGTGGTGTCTTTGCAGCCTTGTGGCTGTGGTCAGTGTACCATGTATTAGAGTCACCTGGTAACTACAATGTCCCCCCCCTGTGAACCTGCAGTCTCTTGTTCCCTCCATCTGGATGGCACAGGGCGGGGTGGGGGTGTTGCATTCCTAATAAGCTCCCGAGGACATTGTGTAGCCAAAGTACAGATGAAAGGATTCAGTTCAAAGTGGAAGAACTGCAAAGATTATCCAAACAACTCCCATGGCTTTATGGGTACAGAACACAAGCCTGTGGAGCCTGCAAGGTCGTGGAGATGTTAAATAGAATAAACAGCGTAGCAGCTTTATGTTGAGCCAAGAATCAGACAAGCACAAACTGTGATTGGAAAATAAAATCTGATCTCCTAGTCCTGGTGTGGGCAGGATGCCTAGAAGGGATGGCAGCTGATTCATAGTGGAATTCTTGTTACGGAAAAATCACATCCCCCTAACAGATACTTCCAGTGCAGCCGTGCTGGTGTAGGGGCTGAAGGTCCCATGGGGGCAGGGGTGTGCATTCTGTGGTATGTAGGGACATCAGCACTAATCCTTGCAGGTAGGTGTGTAATGAAATATTTATTTAAAATACAAGAATTGGCCACATGAGAAGCCCCTGTTAGGCAGCACTGAAAAGTAATTTTTCTTTTGAGGAGAGGCAGGAGATAAATATTTTTCTACCAGAAACTGAAAATCATAAAATAGGAAAAAATAATGTCAGTGGAGGCTTATTCCTAATGAAAATCTAACAAGCCGGGGACCTCCTGTCTCCCTGGTCTTCAAGCAGAACTTTTTTATTAGATTATTTTATTGACAAACAGTAATTGTACATTTTTATGAAGTACAGTATAATATTTTGATACATGTATGGATTTTAATGATCACATCAGGATCATTAGCATCCATCACTTCATACATTCAAGATTTCTTTGTAGTGTGAACATTCAAAAGTCTTTCCTTCTAGCTATTTAGAAAAATACAATGTTATTGTTAACTCTTGTTGCCCTACTGCGCAATAGAACAACAGAATGATTTTTACAATAAGGGAAAAATACTTTTTAATTCAATAAAAGTAAACCTTTCTGAGGTTTAATTTATATATACGTATTTTTGAGAAACAATTAACTTTGAAGAACCCAACAATTATACGTCTTTCGCTAGCAGCTACAGCTTATGAGACATAAGAATATCCTCTGCTTAATACATGAGAACAAAGTAAATCTTTGAGAACAGGCTTTGCTGTTAACTCTCACAATCCAACTCTTTGAGGACAGAGATCTTGCAAGGGAAGTTAGTGCACAGTGACTCCTGCTGTTAATTTAACAATTAACACTCTGCTGCATGACGTCAGCAAAACAGAGCTGTTAGCAGCCAGGTCATGCAAAGGAAAAGCTGAGGCAGCTCCTCCTTCATATGCAGAAAATATTCTCCCCACCGTAGGTGATTTGTTATTCAAAGCTTGTTAAAATTTCATTTATTCTAGAGGTAGGGATACAATGGGAGACAGTCAGACATCTCCCACCCATTGGTTCACTCCCCAAATGCCTGCCACCACTGGGGCTAGGCCAGGCCAGAACTGGGAGCCAGGCACTCTATCCAGGTCTCCCACGTGGGTAGCAAAATGCAGTTGCTTGAGCCATCACCTGCTTCCTCCCAGGGTGTGCATTGGCAGGAAACTGGAATCAGGCGGACAGCAAGGACTCCAGCCCCGATACTCCAATATTGGATGTGGGCATCTCCACCCAGAGCTTAACTGCTAAGCCAAATACCCATCCCCTCCTGAGTGTTTAATGTATGGAAAAGATTGTTCAGTAATTATAACTAAAATGTGTAAAAGAGAACTGATTTTATGTCTGTCAACTACTTTCTTGAAACCTAAAATGGATTGAGAGAAAAGAAATTATCTAGAATTCATGTTTTCCACTCCCCAGTCCTTTTATTTATGAGGTCATTTACTCTAAGTGAATGATCATGGCTGTCTGTTGCTTCTACAGAAACAAAAGATGTGGAGTATGAAAAAACTGTGCATGGGCCGATGCCGTGGCTCAACAGGCTAATCCTCCGCCTTGTGGCGCCGGCACACCGGGTTCTAGTCCCGGTCAGGGTGCCGGATTCTGTCCTGGTTGCCCCTTTTCCAGGCCAGCTCTCTGCTGTGGCCAGGGAGTGCAGTGGAGGATGGCCCAAGTGCTTGGGCCCTGCACCCGCATGGGAGACCAGGAGAAGCATCTGGCTTCTGGCTTCGGATCAGCACAGTGCGCTGGCCATTGGAGTGTGAACCAACGGCAAAAGGAAGACCTTTCTCTCTCTCTCTCTGTCCACTCTGCCTGTCAAATAAATAAATAAATAATTTTTTGAAGATGTATTTATTTGTAAGGCAGAGCATCAGAAAAGGAAGAGACAGGGAGAGAGATCTTTCATCCACTGTTCACTCCCCAAATGGCCACCACGGTCAGGGCTGGGCCACGCCAAACCAGGAGCCTTGAACTGCACCTGGTCTCCCTTGTGTTTGGCAGGAACTCAAGCACCTGAGCTATCTTCTGTTACTTTCTTCCCAGGTGCACTAGTAGGGAACTGGACCAGAAGCAGGGCAGCCAGGAGTCGAACCAGTGTTCCTGTATGAGAGGCCAACATCGCAAGTGGCAGTGCCACAATGCCAGCCCCATAAACTTACCTTTTCATTCCATTTTCTTTGTACTTTTTGAAGTTCCCATGTATTTTAGTCCTCTGAAGATGAAATTGCTAATGAGCATCTCTCTTGATGTTGCTTTCTTTGAAATATTTTAAATATTTTCAGTGATTGCTAACAGCAGGAATATAGGTTTTTTGCTTTATACTAGAAGTGAGCCTAAATATATTTGCAAAGCATTTTTAAAAGAGCAACTTATGGGGGTTCATTGTATGTTTAACATTTAGTGTTAATATCTGTTACTGTTTAAACCATAGGTTGAATATGATGGTCACTGAACCCAGTTACATATTCCCACTTCTAAGTGCAAGGCTCAAGTGTCTCTGTATTATAGAAGAATATTTTTGAATACAGAGGTAACTGCTGTAATTTCCCACAGTAACAAATAGCTTTTAAGTAGAAAAAGAGAGTCTTGGGGGAAAATGAATTCTTAGTTTAATACAGCATTTGGCAATTGTGGATGCTTGGGAGCTTTGGAAATCCCCTAAAATAGACCATCAAAGCATTGTAATAAAATATTCAATTAATTCAGATAAAAGGGTAATCCATCAGGGCCACCAACATAGTGGAAGTGTGGTTTCTGTACAATTAGTCTCACCATAGAAGTCAAAGATAAAGTGCCTCTCAGTATGAACAATGAAATAATCACATTTGGCCCTGGATATTTTGTCAAAAGCTCAATTGCCCAGCACCAACGTGTTAACCATTGGTGAAATCCTGAGCCCTTAATAATGTCACAGAGTTCCCGGCTGCCTCAGATATTTTATGATCACACAATTGAATCTTGCCCCGACCGACAGGAACCTATTGCGTCTGCCCTCTTCCCTTTTTAATCACACGTCTCCATCGTTCCAAGTGACACATCTGGGGTGGTTATTTCTAAATTTCCTTAAGAACATGTGCATTTTTTGTACCAAAAAGAAAAAAAGACTAAGTGCATGCTTTTCACTCAGCATAAAATGAAACTTTTCATTATTTATTTCATTCCTTAACATTTTCTGAAAAAAAAAAAAATAAACCAGGAAAAGGAATCGCCACAGGGCTCAACATTTTCGTGGGTGTTTGGGGGAGGTGTCCTGCCAGCAGTGCAAGGGATAAGAGAAAAAGGGTGCCATGGTTTGTCTCAACCCTAAATGTTCCATATATTCCATGGCATTCAAATGTAAGATTTCCCACTATCACATTTCCTTCCTCTGCCTTTTTGACTTGAGGAGCTGAGATGGGATCAGCTACCTGCTCCTGCCTGGGAAATGCCTATTTGAGGGACAAAGACAATAACTGTTCCATAAGGCTCATAGTAATTAAGTCTACCTACCAGAAGGCAGACTTCTAGCCCCATCAGAAGGGAAGATACTGGAACACAGTTATGCTTCTAGTAAAATAATTGTCACAATTTCACTCTGTAATTAAGCCATCATCCAGTGATGAGACAAGAGTCAGCCCCTCTGGGAGACTATGAGAAGTTGAAATAAGTAGGGAATAAATGGAGGTGTCTGCATGCAGCCTACAACATGGATTTTTAGCACTGATGCGCACTGGCTCTGGAATCTTGCAAAGGTTAATTCATCTCCCCCAGGCTGTATTGTAAGAACAGTTGTGCCCACGTCATAAAGTTGAGAGTAGTAACTGAGGAGGTATTTGAGCTGGGCTTTAAAGAGTTCTCATAATTTAGATAAGAAGAGATTGGCCTCCCAAGGAGCAGGAACAAAGAATAAAAGTTGATGTGATGGAAATGGATGGTTCCTTGTGGTATAACCCATGCCATTCAGCCTCAGAGAAGCAAGGTGTAGACAGCAAAAGAACTGAGGGCCTCTTGGCTGGAAATCAAGGGTGGGTCCAGTCACAGAGCCTTCTCCCCCCAAGCCGGCATCAGGCAGAGGGGATTCATTCAGTAGAACACGAGGGCTCACTGAATTGGGGAAGAGCTGTTCCTCAATATCAAGAAAAGGTCTAGGGCACAGAGAATAAAAATTAATAGGAAGATGTCTACAGTAGTTCATGCTGCTACGAAAGAATACCTGAGGCTGGGTAATTTCTAGACAGCACATATTTTCACAGTCTTGCAGGCTGGTAGTCCAAGATCAAGGCAGCTGCAGGTTTGATATTTGGGGAGGGCCCAGTCTCTCTGCTTCCAAAATGGTTCTGTTGTTGCATCCTAGGGAGGAAACATTGTATCCTCCCCTGGCAGAGGAGTAGAGCAAAATCAGGCACAAGGCTTTAATCTGTTCCTGGGGTGAGCCTTGGTGCCTCGCTTGTTGCCCAGCGGACAGCATCATTGTTCTCCAGGCAGCAAGTGAGTGTGGTGGGGGGTATGGTGTGGAGGAGTAAAAGTGAATGAGAGTTGAGAAATAGGATTTATGAGGAGCTGTCGGTAATGAAGCCTGGGACATGAGAAATGAAGTCATTGATGATTCCGGAGGCCGTCAGCCTATGGCTGGGAGAATGGTTCTGCATGATGAGAAAATGGGAAGGCGTGTTGAAGTCTTGAGAACGATTCTGGACCTGCTGCTGAGTTCATGGATCAGAGGGAGACCTAAGTTAATAAATTACCGAGCTGTTTATAAATTAGAGTGGGAGGGAGAAGTCAGCGCTGAGAAAATCAGGCAGTTCCACCAAATGTAGGAGATCCTTAGTTTTTAGTAGGTAGATGGGGTTTCCAAAAGGGGAGAATTATAGGAAGAGATGAGTGGGGACTTCACAAAGCTAGTGGAAAATGGAATTTAGAAAGTTTATTTGGCTGCAAGAAATTTTGAAAGACACTCACTTTTTTCATAATATGCATTTTCCATTGACTTTTTGAATGCCCACCTCATGTACATCGTTTTCAAATTTTTTGCCTCAAAATAAACTTATGTTTTTAATCCTCTTTTTCTATGAACTTTTGGAAGTACTCTCATACTAGAAGAAAATACTAGGGATGAAGATTGGGAAAAAAGGAGCAAGAAACACTTTTCAGAGATGCCTGGGGGAAGAATCTCTGTACCTATGTGAGACACAGATAATTTCCAGGGGTAGGAGGAGGGTAGATGTTGATAAGTGCCACAAAGACACCAAGAATAGCATGGCCCCGCAATTCTCTAGCTGGACAATGTTGTAAGATGAAGTTGTAAGCAGATAAGTGCTTCACAGCCTTCATATATATATATGTGTGTGTGTGTGTGTGTATAGATAGTGCTTCACAGCCAAAACCATAAGATTTATAGAAAAGAAATGCCCACTGAATTTATTAAATTAGACTTTGACTAAATTATTAGCCATTACCTGTGGCTCTGTTAGACATAGAAAAATTGGAGAAAATCTAATGAGGGCCTTTAATCTGTAAGGAAAAGGTCAATGCAAGCATCCAGTGCTGAATTTTAGATTGTGCCACAGTGAATAGGTATATAACTCGTGTCAGACTTCAAAAGGACTAATTTGCTAGAGATTCTATCACTTAGAATCATTTCTTACAATAAAACTGACTATAGAAGGATATTAATCACATGCATTAGGGCTATCCCATCAGAATCATTTTAGTGGGTATATTTGAACAGAAATTCAATTTTTTCAGATAAATTTTTTTGTCGATTTAAAAGAGAATGTGAAGGATAATGATAAAATGTTACAAGTCAAATTGAAATCCTGATTTAGTTTTCTTCATTTTGACCTGCAGTAATACTAACCAGTGATTGATTTGAAATATATACAATAAACTGACCCAAGTGTGATCAGAAAATGATATTCTAATGATATATTATTATTAGCATGCGTGCTATCTCTGGGTCTCTGGTTTAAAATATATAGTGTACAAAACAACCTGGTAAGTCTTTGGCTACTTAATAGGGGATTCCTACATATATTATGATACCTCAGGGTCATTTTATAAAGCAGTAATTACATCTGCGACAAGCTATGTTTTAAGCTCTTTTCCAATAAAATGGGTTTCAGTAATGAAACATATAACTTGAAGATTTTCGCTAGACTACCGGAACTTCAGATAAATCAGTGATGTCCTAAAAACAGGCTTTTGTCTCATCAGCTTCTAAAGGAGGAGAGCGAGTGCCTCTTTTGGAAAAGGGAAGCCACAGAAAAGATAGAGGCAGGGAGGCACACTGGGATCTGCTCACTGAGACGTGCTGGGATGTAGAGAAGGCTGGAGCCCTCGTGTCTGCAGAGCAAGGGTACCGTGCATCCTGAGGCACTAGTGGGGCACTTGAGGAAGGCAGACTTGTTCAAGGTAGAACAGCGAGAACCATTCAAGAACTGAGCAAGCTGCCTGTCTGCTCATGCATTTCTCATCCACAGAGCAGGTGTTCAAGGAAAGGCCGAGCATTCGGTGACCTTTGGCTTCAGAGATGCCGTCTCTTGTCTGCTGTTGACACTCTGCCTCACACCAGGGCATGCTCTCCGTTCCTCTGTGATCACCATATGCTTGGGAAGGCTGTGTCAGAGGACGAAATGGCCATTGAAATCCCCAGGTCTTCCACTTCCTGGGAGGAGTGGCATGGTGGTGCAGAGCATCAGCCAACTGCCAGTTCTCCTTGGTTTCAAGCACCACCAGGGACAGCTGCTAGCTGTGACTTTGCCAAGTGGCTTAGCTTCCTGGCGCCTCAGTTTCCACACTTGTAAGGTGGAGAGGCTAATGGAAGCCCTACTGTGGCTCCATTATCTCGCTCACATGTGAGAAAGTGGTCCTGCCTCACAGTCAGTGGTAGCTGCTGGCTTGATCGTTGCAGTTACTCATCAGAGCCATCATTGTGTTTTGTACAGATGAGCTGCTTCAGAAAGAGCAGAACTACTCTGATGATGTCTTGGCCAACATGATCAGCGAGCCAAGAATCAGTTATGGAAATGATGCCCTCATGCCGTCTCTGACCGAAACGAAAACCACCGTGGAGCTTCTTCCCGTGAATGGAGAGTTCAGCCTGGATGATCTCCAGCCGTGGCATCCTTTTGGGGTTGACTCCGTCCCAGCCAATACAGAAAATGAAGGTAGGTCCCCAGAGGGAGCAAAGGAATGTTCTAGGAGGTGCGGGGGAGGGGGGAGAGGGAAGGGGGTTTAGTCACTGTTTTTTTAATGTGGTCCTAATATTTTAATGTTTGATTAAGAAGTAAATATTAGAGGTTGTTACTATAGAACTAGCAATAGTGATGTGAATTGTTCTTTATAGGAGTTATGCTACAAAGCAAGTAACTGATAATGTTTATAAAACAGCAGCCTCATGGTGCAGGTGGAAGAGGGAATGGTTACATAGAACAGCCTTCAGTGAAAGGTCTAGTGTTTGCCCAAGATCCAGGTTTCCATCCTGGGGAGCATCCACCTGGAGTTGGCCCTCCCAGAAAAAAAGGGACACATGATAGATTGTTCAAGAAGCAAATTCTCCCCACCTGGAAAACCTGTGGCTATAACATTCTCCTGATTTTTATTTTCTTGTTTTCTATCATATTAACAATAGAAATATAAAGAACACATGTTATATACCATATGCTAGTAGTATTATCACTTTTTAAAATGAGGAATTGAAGGCACCAAGAGATTAAGTTCTTGACTGGAGGTTTTTGATAGGAATTTTAAAAAATTTTCTCAGAGTCATATGCTTGCATCTAGAATGAAAATTCACAGTATTCAACTTGTTTTCATAAGATAATGGCCTAGACAGGTGATGAAACTAAAATAATAATAGTTTTCCCTGTGGAGAGAGAAATTTTAGTGGATCCTGCATAGAGATTTCAAAGTCCCCAAGATAGTTTTCAGTGGCGTTTTATCTGTACACAAGGTTTCAGATTGATTTGAAAGCAAAGATAGAGAAGCAGATTTAAATAAAATGTAATTTTGTTTAAGATAAACAATGTTTGTGTTCAGAAAGTTAAATTTGAAGCAGCTGTCAAAATTAAAGAGCACATTGCTTTCAATGTCTTTCCCTAAGAAGCAAGTTCAGAGGAAGTAAGATTTTTCTCTATGAACAAATCTGTGCACCTTTTGATGTCCTTTTCCATGTAGATTTCTTAGCAAAGATAACTAGGAGAGACCATTTTTTAGTTTATATTTTTGAACATGTAAAAAGGACAAAATAAGCACATCAACACTTCTGTTTCTAAATAGCAAAAAAACAACAAAAAAAACATGCTTTTCAAGACCAAAGCAGAATTTTGCCTGTGTTTTTCTACTTTAAAGTAGCAAATTCTGATAGTGGTTTCATATTCGGAATATGGATACTTCACCAAATGCAGTCAGCACATCTCAGACTCAATTGATAGCCAATATTAGACTTGAAGTACATTGAAGAAGCTTTATTTTTTAAACCTTTTATTTAAGAACCATTGGAGAAAATCTTTATAAAATCTATGTTCACAATATGAGAAACCCCTAATTTGTCTCCTTAATTTGAAAAGGGGGCTATTATGATAATAACACCAGATCCAAACAGTAACATTATGATGTGAACATGATCAAGACTTAACCATTTATGAAAACAGTTCTTACGCACGTAGAGAACATATAAGGATATTTACTTATAAGAGACCTGGTTAATAACCTCCTTATGGAATTGTGCTGGTTGTGCCACTTTCTATAGGGAGATTCATTGTGGCCATTTAAAATTCTCATCAGTCTCTGCTGAGAATTTTTTGCAATAAAAAACTGTCCAGTGTCATTTTCTGACTCAAATGCACACTAGCTTTGCCCTTTAACAGGGCACACGATGGCATTGAACCTGGGAGACCCACACACACATATACCCTGAAGCCCTGGGTATTGCCAAGATGCCCAGCTGGAAACAGGAATTGATTTACCAGTCCTCTTGATGCTCAGGAAGCAGCTGTTCATTGCCTGAGTTTCATGAAACAAAGTCATGTTCTAATTAAGTAAACATCTACTCTTGATAAATGGCAAAATCTCACAGTAAAATATTGGGAGATAATAGAACTTAAGATTTCAGAGTTGTGGTTCCCATGTTTTATCAGACCTGACACCTCTTTTACAACCTCAATAATTAACCTTTACAGAAAACTGATCAGCAAAGTTGAGGGGACATTTTAACTATAGGTGCTCAGGCCCAACAACCAGAGGAAAAAATGACAGTCCATGTTTGCCCTTCCAGGGATGTGATGCTGAGCTGCAAGCTGATACAGGTGTTGTTTCAATGATTGGGCTCTCCAAGTCGCAGAAGCATCAGTTACGGGTTTTTCCAAAATAAATAACTCTGAATTGATCTTTCCTGAATTTACCCAATATTGTGTTCCCCAAGTACACAGTTTGCATTAAAAACTTTGAAAGCACTGTTCTCTGCTTACATATAAAATTGAGTTAGGTTTGAGATTCACATTACCCTTTAACCACCTGTATGTCCACTGGGAAATTAAAAAATCCGGTAGGGTGCAAGACAATTGTATTTGTTGGGATTGCCCAGTGCACAGCATCTAACATTCCTAGTCGACATCTAGTAAAAGCCCCAAGTGTCCTCCTCCTCTCTGGTCTTAGTGACAGCCAAGAATACCACCACATCCTCACCTTTCCTGCTCCACACCCCTGTAAGAGATGGATCTGAATTTAAATCGCAATCCTACTGTGTGATGATGAGCAAGTTACTTAGCCTCGCTGGCTGTTTCCTATTCTGTAATAATTTCTAATGCAAAGAGAATGACATGAGTATCCAATGAGACTGTGTGAAAAGCTCTTTGCAAAGTGCCCGGGACATACCAAATGTTCAGGGGTAACTACTTTTTTTTTTTTAATGGAACCAGGCTCTTCTTAGAGAGACTGTATGAACCTATCTTAGGATGAATCATCGTGTACTCTGAACACGAATGAATAGAGTAAGCCTTAGAATGATTTGGTCCTAAAGTCACACCTCTTTTCCCCATCCTACCTCCTTCTCCCTCTCCCCAGAAACTTAATCCTAATTACTATTTCTACAAACATGCGCACACACAGAGAACTGTTGAAAATATCAAATTCTCAAAGGATCTCCTTTCATTGTTCTTTCAGTCCTGATTGGCACAACTTCAAATGCCTACCAAAAATGAGTTGTTTTTCTCCAGAACACTGTCAAGTCCAGAGGAAGGTCCAATGCCCAGGCATTCTTTTAACTTACACCAAAATAAATAAATAAACATATCACAAAGACAGTGTTCCTAAATTACTGGCTCTTGAACAGCTATAATTTGTTATAAAGAGTCTTCATTCTTTATGGCTGAAAAACCCACCTACCTAATGGAATAGGCAAACTGAAGTGACATTATAGTCTGTTGTTAGGAATCATGCAATGAATGATCTGTCTGAAAACATTTGAGTTAATAGCAGGCGACTGCCTGCGAAAGCTGGCCACACAGATCCACATGGCATGCTGTGACCACCAGGAAGTTTCTGTGGCCAGAAGTCTCCGTGTTTGTAAATAATGCATGCATAAGACACTATCATATTCTTAAAGATGCACAAGTCTTACAAGACTCTACTATGGATTTGCAGAGTGAAGCAGCTCCCTGGTGTTATTTTTATCAGCCCTAAAGAAGCGATGAGGAACCCGATTCAAAAGATAACAGTAAATAATAATTCCTCATTAAACCTGCAAGCCAGCGTTCTCAGACTTGGCCCCTTCTCCATGGAAACATGACTTCTGCTGATTCCATATGCTTGGATCTGCCAGAGTCCATGCAAGACAACACTAGGTTAGGATTGGTCTGTTACAGGCAGCACCAGGCCTGACAAGCTCAAAAATCCAGGTGTTTCAATTTTTGATTTTTTTTTTAAGATTTGAGAGACAGAGAGAGAGAGGGAGGGAGGTCTTCCTTCTGTTTGCTCACTCCACAAATGGCCGCAACATCCAGAGCTGCACCGATCTGAAGCGGAGGATTAACCTACTGCTCCAAAGCACCGGCCCCTGTTTCTCCCCTCTTAAAGGGAAGAATTTGATTCAGAGCTGCTACGAGCTTTGAATTTCTGCTGACATCTTATTGTAACTCTTTTTTATTTCTTACTTTTCATTTACTAAGCAACCAGTGTTTTGAACACTATATTATAGAAGTTACTTTCTGATCCATTTGAAGAATTTGAAAGTGTCTCCAATAGATTGGAAGATAATGCACTAGATTGTCTTGTCAGTGTACATTTTATTTTTGCATGGTCATAACTGCCTTTAAAAACATTTTATTGTTTGCTCACGGAACTTAAGAGCCACTTATTTTTGTGTTATTAATTCATACTAAATCAGCTTCAGACTGTTAAAACAGACAATGACTCAAGTCACTACTATGACTTTTTATCTTGCTAAAAAATAATTGCTTTCAGATAATGTGTGTCTGTGATGGGAAATGAGACAGAGAATGAAGATCTCAGCCACAGATATCTCCTAAAAAGTATTTTGTGATACAGGTTGATCCTCCCTAATTAAAAAACTCAAAATGCCCTTGTATTAGAGATGCACAATCAATAGGATATGTCAATGGATATATATATATATATATATATTCATATATATTTACATATATATGAAGGGGGAATTAGCATAATTAGCTCGCAAGGCTGTGGCACCTGAGCAGGCCCACCACAGGCTGGAGACCTTGGGATGCTAGGAGCATGCCTCAGCCCACATTCTGAGGGTGTCACTCTCAGCTCAAGGCTGAAAACATGAGTGCCAACAAAGGGGACGCTGCTGTAAGTCCTGGAGTCCAAAGGCCAGTAACTGTCACAAGGCAGGAGTGGAGCAAGTCCAGGTGCTCAGAAGGAAAGGCGAGTTCACCTTGTGTGTTTAGCATCTCTGGACACCGACAATTCATAGTGCCCACACACATCGAGACTGGGTCTTCCCACCTATGCATGCACTCAGATTTGCATGCTGACCTAATCTGGAAACACCCTCACAGACACGCCTGAAGTAAGTTTTCCCAGTCTCTAGACATTCCTTAATGCTGTCAAGCTGATGATACAGTTAACCAGCACAGCTCTAAAATCCAAAACTTTTCAAACACCAACTGGCAGGACCCCACCAGTGGAAAATCCCATTCCTGAGCTCGTAGGACAGGTTGCGGCCAAAATGCGGGTGCACCGAATATATTCACGATGCTCCCGGTCTCTGCTCAAGAAAAGACCCAGTCATTTTCCTTTTGATTCATCCAAATGGCCAAGTGCTCTCAGAAACATGATTTCCTCATATTTTGAATACTTGGCTTACTGCCACTTTTTCCCTACTTGTAAATGCCTTGCCTGTGTTTGTCATTAAGCAACTGGGTGGTTTTGTTAGAACTGCAGGTCCCGAAGCCATACACCATCAGGTGGACCTGCCTCCCGTCCACACCTGTGCTCTCACTGCCTTACCTTTTAACCTCTACACTCACCGTGCAGTACCGTAGGCACTGTCCCTCTCTGGGCTTCATTTGCCTTTTGAGTATTTATTAGTTGGAAAAGCTTTGTTTCTCTCTCCCTTCCCTATCTCTTCCAAGACATATTTTCTGAGAGTCAGACACACTTTGGAAGTGCCAAATGAAGACAAACAATGGTGGTTGTGCACACACTGCTTTCTCTGGGTCAGACCCAGGATATACAGAAAGGAACTGTGCTTCTCACAAATACAAGAGAACATCATCTAATTTCAGCTCTGTGTCATCTATCAAGTGCAAACTGGGCTTTAAAGGAGAGACTGTGGTTTACTTCTTACCTTCAGACTAAGGACAAAATTGGCTTCACTAAATGCAGACTGTGTGTGGTGAAACTTTGCTCTCCTGATAAATCCATATTTGCGTTTTCCCTGGAGATCTAGCGGAACCCTTTTGTAGTTAATTAACTGTAAAATAAGATAAGATTAGATGGTTGTAAAAGAGGTATCTTTAAGGTTTTCCGCTGGGCTGGGTATATTCTATTTTATTTCTAATCAAAAGCCAAGAAGCCGGCTCTAAACTAGCTCCGAGGGAAATCCACACTCCCCAAACCCTCTCCTTTGATGTTGCTGCGAATCCTGGGGAGTGCTTTTATTCTCCAGCTAAGGAGTAGGATTGGCACATCAATAGCGATAAACCTTTTGAAGGGGTGCCCCGCCCACTCTTGGTGTTCAGGATTAACTCACTGTGGTTCTTTCCCAGCTGCTCCTTTTTTTACCACTTGTTTATTGCTCATGCTCTTCTCTGCTCTGTGTCCAGAAGCCACCACTTACCATCTTGATTTGTCTTGTTTGCGTTCTGTGTCTCTTGCTTCCTGTGCCCAGTTGAGCCTGTTGACGCCCGCCCTGCTGCCGACCGAGGACTGACCACCCGACCAGGTATCTGCCCTGCCTGACTTCCACCTGCTGGCCTCCTGCGCTTGAGCTTGAGCAGACGCCATGCCCCTTCTCCCTTATAAGCCTCTCTGAATCGCACATACTGCAGAACACAATTGGAAATGCCCTTGGGAACCAAACTTTGAAAAAGCCCCCTTTGCTTTTCCCTTACACTTCATTTCCCAAATTCCTAAGTAAGTCACCTTATTTTTTTGGTTCTGTGATTTTCTTTTGGAACTTGAGAGATTTTTCTTTAGTGGAGAGAATTCAACAGAACTGTCCTGAAATATGGAATCCCAGACAGGTGCATCAGCATCCTATCAGGTGGTGACTTGATTTACTGCTAGGAGCATCTCTTGGCTTTCTTGTTTGGCTTGGATGGATGCTTGTCTAACCAAACTGGCCTCAGACGTCAATCAGTTACTGATGTAGATGTGGATTTCCAAAAAATAACAGAACTGGTGCATCTCCAGGGCCAGAAATATTTTACTGTCAATGAGTAGCTAAAAAACACAACAGATCTGTGTCTACAATTTTGCAGCTAAGTCCTTTATTTTTTTATATTACCTATAAATCCGATCAAAACTAAAAACTGTTCCTTTTGTTACAATTACCCGAGCATGAAGAAGAACTCATATTTTCACCTTTGTTCTGTATCCAGCCTCTGGCTCCAACTTCGTTTTTGTCACACCACACCACAGGCACATCCTTGCATGGATGGTACCTACTCTCTGCACAACCTCACCCCCAAGTGCTAGCAGCTAGGGTGGTCAGTGAATCAGAAAGGGGGCAACTTATCGAACTGACAAACTGATATGTTCTGGGGAGATTTAGATCCCAGTAGCACAAATCTTGCCATACTCATCTTTTTCTTTATCCTCATAATGTCCTAGGGCAGTAGTCAAGGAAACAGAGAATAAGATTTCATTGAAGGTGCAACACCAGAGATCCAACTGTGTCCACTGGTTCAGAGGCATTTGGCGGTGGAGTGAGACATAGATCCTCTGTCTCCCTCATGGAGATGGTACAGGCTTGAGCCAGCACTGCCTCTAAGCACAGTTGCTGATAAAGACTGAGAACAGAGCTTGTGGCATCTCCATGTCCTCGCACCATGATTAACAGTGGCAACAGTGACAGTGGAGTAACACATCTTGACTGCTGATCTTGTTGATTTTATAAATCTCTGCCTGTGGAGCTTTTAAGGGGAACTTAAATTATGTAAGTCAGAGACACTCTCAGCTCTCCTAACGTCCTCCTTATTGTCACTGTCAAATAAGTGAATTTCAAGGAGCCAGCAGTTGACGTCGCCGTTATGCTCAGACAACTGGTGAGGCTCAAGGCTGGGGAGCAGTCCAGTTCTAGCTGCAGTCAAAACCAGCTCAAGTTGTTCATGTGTTGGGGCTTTTATTCCTGGTGCTTCACACTTTAAAGACATGGTTTTCTTTTCTAAGTATAAAATGTTGTATAGAAGCACTCAGCCAACCTTCCGAAGTTCCTGTATTGGGTAAGTTGGGCCTGTGAATGCATAGTGAAAGAAGAAGGGTAACACCACCAGTCCATTCTTCTTTTTTTAATCTAACATGTAAAGGTCATTCCCATATACTGTTTTAAGGGAGTCATTGGAAAATTCTTAATGATAAAGGTGGGAGAAAGCCAGTTGGAATCTTTGTGAAATATCAAAGATCAATGCACTGAATTCTACAGAGGGCTGAAAAAATTAAATAAGGGCCTTGCTCCCAAGAGCTTAAAGCATAACAAACAACACACTTTGCATATTTAGCAAGATGCAGTGGCATTCCAAAAACAGAAATACAAAGCAAAATACTTGCAAACAAGATGTTTTAAGTGAGGAGATAGAGTACTACCACAGCAGGGGTGTTATGTTAACCAGGGACCATGGTTTAGATGAGCTTCCAGAGAGGCTACAACAGCTATGGTCTAGCAAAGACAATGGGAACGATTCTGTACAGATGAGAGAATGGCCTATGGCAGCTTCCTGTCTTACACCACGTAAGATCTGCGCTCCCGAGTAAGAGTCTAATATAAAAAAGGAAAGCTCACATAGAGAGTTAAAAAGGTGCTAGTTTTGGTTTGCATCTAGGAATAGTGGCTTCTGGATATGAATTATGACATGATATGCTTTATATTTTTGTGCTTGTAAGTAAGTTATCCCTCAAGCAGTTGGACTTATGTCCATGAGTTGCGTTGCATTGATTTGGGTTCTTCAAAATCACATTTTATGAGACCACACGCTTGAGTCTAATGGGCCAAATTATATCTTTAGACTTTCTAAACTTAGAAACCCTTCCTAGGATGTGTCATTCAGATAATGACATTGTTTTTCAATAATCATACTTGTCACTCAGAAGCAAGTAAAGAATGGTTTTTGTTTTCCCTTGCCCATTGCTTTAGAATCATGACTGAGGAAAAATGACTTCTTGAGCTTAATATCTGAAAAACCAGAATAGTGTGATTTCTAGGATGTAGTGTCACGTACAGACAGACCACAGTTGTAACAATAGTGATTTCTGGGCATAATGGCCATTACAGCGCTCCTCCTGGCAGACTTCCAGGGAAAAGTAGACTCTGAAGGGCAAGTTACACAATTTGACTAGAACGAAAAGGAAAAAGACATTAGCAGGCTCTTCACATATGGTAGAAAGCTCCTTTTTCCATTATAATGTGTTAACACCTTTCTCGAGTCGTAATAAAGGAAACTGGGGCCTTGACCCACCAAGCCATAGAAGTCATCACATAAAAGAACATACCCTCCAGCCCTAAATGAACAACAGGCTCTTCCCACTCATCATGGCTCAGAGAAAAAGAGCTGGAATCCCAGGGCTCATTGTGGACTCAACAGAACTCCAGAAAGGTCTCTGGCAAGCCTGTAGACAAAGGCCCCTGCCATTCCTTTAAATGCTTTTCATTACATTCAGTATCACTACTGGTGCTAGTTCCCTATGAACATCTTCATTAAATGACTATTCTAGGAGATTTCACATAGTTCATGGGAAATGGAATTTAAAGATAAATTTATTTTGGTGCAAAAAAAGTCAAAATTCAAGAGTGGCTTTTTCATGATATTTTCCATGAACTTTTGGAGACCCCATCTATGCATGAATTTCAAAGTCATTTCCTACCAACATCAATATATTTTTAACTTGATTTTTTTTTTTTTTTAATTTTTGACAGGCAGAGTGGACAGAGAGAGAGAGAGACAGACAGAAAGGTCTTCCTTTGCCGTTGGTTCACCCTCCAATGGCTGCCGCGGACGGCGCGCTGCGGCCGGCACACCGCGCTCATCCGATGGCAGGAGCCAGGTGCTAGGTGCTTATCCTGGTCTCCCATGGGGTGCAGGGCCCAAGCACTTGGGCCATCCTCCACTGCACTCCTGGGCCACAGCAGAGGGCTGGCCTGGAAGAGGGGCAATCGGGACAGAATCCGGCGCCCCGACCGGGACTAGAACCCGGTGTGCCGGCGCCGCAAGGCGGAGGATTAGCCTGTTGAGCCACAGCGCCGGCCGTTAACTTGATTTCTAAGAACTTTTTAGAGTACATTCATATCTGCTAACCAAAAAAATGAACTAGCAAGAGCTGTCTTTGTTGAGAGTCCGTCAGACTGCTAAGTTGTAAGCCTTCATTAGCTGTTCTGCTGACTTGATAATTTTTTTGTGGTTTTTTTTTTTGACCAGTGAAAGTATTCTCATGTATTTTTAGAAATATTACAACTTAGCAGTGGAGAGCTCATTCCTTATTTTTTCAGTATGATTTGGCCTCCAAATCTAAAAGGGAAAAACTATTGAAGAGAGTTTTCTTAAATAAACCTCAAATACATTCTTAACTATTGCATTGCTAGATTCTGATGATAGCAAAAGGTACGCTGTAAAGAAGTCATCCTTAAAGGGAGTCCAGGAAAATAACATTCAACTAGTGAGAATTGAAAATTAGTAGTACCATTGCCACATAAAAGGTTGTGTTGGATGGCTTAGGTGGAAAAAATGGTAATAATTGTTAACTAACAAGATTATTAAGATCAGAGAGCTCTGCAGCTGTCTGGATTAGGGGTGGGGATTTAGGTCAAAAACAGGACCAAAATGAAAGGAAAACTGTCCTGCTCTAATGGTATCTCTTATATCAGAGTGACCTTCTGATAAAAGGATATTGAAGCCCAGTACAAATCAAGATTTTAAAAAAAAAAAAAAAAGCACTAGCTCTTTGTATTAGTTATCTAGGTAACTAGGTAACAAATAGCTCCAAAATTTAGCAACTTAGGACAGCAAGCATTTAGATTTTTACAGGCTTTGGGGTGTGGTTCTGGGTTGGGTTTCTCAGGAGAGAGAGATCAAGATGCTGTCCGGGCTATAATCATCTGAAGGCTTAGGCTGGTGGGTCTGTTGCACAGGAACTCCCTGTAAGACGGCTGGAGCGTCCTCGTACAACATGGCCACCGGCTTCCGACACACCAGATGATCCAAGACATGGAAGGAGAAGGAAGCTTCAGTGCCTTTTACCGCCTCATCTCTAAAGCAATAATGCTGTCATTTCTGCCATCTGTTGTTCACTAGGAAGCAAATCGCTGCACCCAGGCCCACACTCAAGGGAGGAGTATCAGTAAATTTATGGATATGTTTTAAACCATTGTATCTCTCCACCCAAATCCAAGTCTTTATGACCCAAACAAATCACAGGCTTAGAGAACTTGAAGGTGAAACCAAACTGCTGTCAGTGGTCTATGGAACACGGGATTACAGGAAAAGAGCTAGCGGAGTAGATACTCTGGAAAGCAGAAGGGAGCGAAGACAGCACCCACCGCACACTGCAAGCCAGGTGCAGATTGATAATGATTGGGAATCTGGTTTTGCATGGCTTATGAATGGAAGTTTTGTGTGTCATTTGACGGGAACACACTGATATGTCACAGCCAGCAAGGGTGCCCTGGATTTGGCCAAACTGTCCTTACATTCTCTCTGGGCTCCACAGTTAGACTCGCACATCCTATGCTCTAGATTGGCTTTTCCGTGTCAGGTGTGTGAGAAGTTTCACAGCACCTCATAGACAAGATTGGGAAGAGTGGTAAGAGCAAGAAATCAGCTCCATAGGAAAGGAGAGAAGCAGGAATTCGCAGTCCATGTCAGAGGAGAATCCACAGGAACCTGCTGCCTCCCATCTGCCACCTGTCCAAGGCAGTCATGTGGTCTGGAGGGTGTGGCTTGCTCAAGGCTGACCTGGAGCGGACACTATAGAGAAACCAGTTGGCTTAATGTAAGAGGACCATCCTAGAAGGCAGAATTATCTGTAACTAGAAGCAAACTGATACTCATCTGTTCAAACAGGAGCAGATAGCCTACCTCTTGGGGGAACCCTGTGGAGGAAATGATGATAAAAGCCTCAGATTCTGAGCTTTAAACCTGAAATGCTGCAACAAGGAAGCTGCTGTGTATCTCATGTACTTCTGCTTTTTGTTTTAAAGATACTTTGCATTTTGTTTTTAAGCTCCAGATTATTGTTTGAATAATGAATTTGATTCTAGCAATTAGTGTAAGAGTCCTATAGCAATTTTACAGAAGGAAGAATAGATTATATATTCTGTTACTCTCAAAGAAGCATTTTAAAAAGTTATGTACTGAACCAATTAAATTCTGTATCTATAACTAGAATACTTAACTAAATAAATTATAAATTTTTTCAATGCTTTACTGCATAGATACATGAGCATAATTTGTAATTGGAGCAGGGTCCCAAAGTAGCAGTTTTGTTCCACCAGGTAATTAATGCTCATTTCTAAAGCCTTTCATTATTTTTTTTTCCTGAAGTAATGAGATCAGATGGAAAAAGCCACATAATAGGCTAACAATGAGCCCCAAAACCAAGCAAATGTATTCTAGGAGCAAAACCTTGCCAACCTCCCAACCAGCATTTAGCTTCCATTTTTCTCCTTTACAAAAGGAGAAAAGGCAGTGGAAGCCTCAAGTTCAGCTTTTTTTTTAACTTCTTTTTCTTTGAAATAGGTGGTGGTTAAAGCTTTAAATACAGGGTGTCATTTTTTCTTAAAGCAAATCATTCATCCATTTTCCTGTAACTTCAGGCTTGAAATACGTTTTTGATAGCCTATGGTTCATGGTGTTGTTCATGGGTAAAACTAATTGATCATTCTGCATATTTTATTTATGATATAATGCAGGTTCTGGATTGACAAATATCAAGACAGAAGAGATCTCCGAAGTGAAAATGGATGCGGAGTTCCGACATGATTCTGGATATGAGGTTCATCATCAAAAATTGGTTAGTAAAACAGTCTCCCTCTCCCCATGACCCTGTGTGCCCTGTCAAATGACCTCTGGATTCTTGCTCCTGCTATGCCAGCAATCAAATTAGGGAAAAGAGAAAAAAATAAGATGCTTCCCTCTAATATCATAAAACTCAGAAGAAAAGTAACAATCTCTATATCGAGTTCTTCCCGACTAGAAGGTAGTTAAGCCCATGTAGAACTTAAGTGGAATTAATTTCAGTGCAGTAACCACTGTCATTAACTTGCACTCTATTTTCTAGAAAAATGCATTCATACAAATTGAGCATTTCCAATCCTAAAATCTGAAATGCTGCAAAACCCTCTATTTGTTGAGCACTGAGAAGATGCCATAAATGGAGAAGTTCACAGCGTGAATCTTAGTTTCATTAAGTTAAGATTGTATGATGGGGTTGGTGCTATCGTGTAGCTGGTTAAGCCGCTGCCTGCAGCACAGGCATCCCATATGGGTGCTGGTTCAAGTTTCGGCTGCTCCACTTCCCCTCCAGCTCCCTGCTAATGTACCTGGGAAAGCAGTGGAAGATGTCCCAGGTGGGAGACCTGGAAAAAACTCCTGGTCTCAGCCAAGCTGTCTCTTCATGTGTATGCAGATATTCTCAAATCCAAAACAATATGAATACTTCTAGACCTAAGCATTTTGGATGAGGGACCCTCAACTGTAATAGGTTTATCCAAAGCAGCAGAGCGACACTACTGGGTTTTACTCCTTCATTCCCTCTCCTACCTTCCACAAAGCAGTTCTCTTGCAAGAATAAGATCACAGGGACCCTGCCAGGCAGGTGGGAGCAAGAAGTGAGCTGGACCGCATGGTGATCCCTAAATCGTGTTATTTATCAAAAGGTTTGGTCAAGAAAGATAGCTGCTTCCTTTTTCAGATAAAACCACTTTTCCCCTCCTAATCTTAGAATTGGAATAAATAAAAAAAAAAAGGCAGTCATCTCTTTTGCAGGTAGCTCCAGTATTTATATAAAATCCTAAGCTTGGAAATTCAGATAAATCAAATCCTGCATTATGTTGGGATTCCTTCCATCTTATCTGTAAGCACTGTTGGGGAACAAATTAATAAAGCAATTTTAATCACCCATTCAGTGGCAATCAAAACATAGTAACATAACTCTCACAGCAGGAAGTGTTATTGTGTATTTGCTGTATTTCAAGTGGTAAATATCTTTCCAGCATTCATAAATAAAGTTTATAAATCCTAATATTAATCTCTAAAACAAAACCCGTTTAAGTATTATCGATGCCTCTTTTCACTCTAAATAATTGTGGCAACTTGAAAACTGTCTTGGGATTTAGATTTGCATTTTAACTCCTATAATCTTTTTTACAGATACAAAGTTAGCCTTTTCACTGGTTTTCACTGGTAAACTAATCGGGTATCAATTATTGTAAAATCAGGGGTGCTCTTGCTCTGACTGCTGGAGGGGTTCAAAACAGAAATGGAATTGCTGACAAGTTGGGAGCTGGTGAAGCAGAAATCTGAAGATTAATAAGCAGATCTGTGTTTCCTGGATCCTGTATCATGGAAGCCCCCTCCATAATTACACTAACTCTTATAATGCGACAGTGATTAATGGTGGCAACAGCAATTAGAATCAGCTCCCTTTACTGAAATAGTTGATAAGATAATGTACTATAATTAGTGCAGTGAATATTACAAAATTACAGTATTTTCTTAAAGACATAGGAATATGTCCAGACATATACCACTTCCTGATAATCTCATAGTGATCATTAGCTAATTAATGATTTGTTCATTATAAATATGTTGAGCTAGCACATTTGTTTAGTAAGGGGAATAATTATGGATAAATTAATGTTGCTGATATACCATAAGTAACACCCTTTTAGAAATTTGTATAACTTGCTATTTTGTGTTGTCATTTTAGATTGCTAGGATGTTGGTTTTAGCAATCAAAATTGGTCATTTTGCAATCTTCTTTAAAATGTTTTTATCATTCATTTTATTTGAAAGGCAGAAAGGCAGTGAGATCTCTCTTATCTGCTGGTTCAGTGCTCGAATGCCTGCAGCAGCACAGGCAGGGACAGCCAAGGCCAGGAGCCTAGAACTCAATCTGGGTCTCCCACTGGGTGGTAGAACTCCAAGTACTTGAGCCCTCACTGCTGCCTCCAGGGTGTGCATTAACAGGAAGCTGATATCATAAGCCAAGCTAGAACTTGAATCCTGGCACCCAGAAAGAGGAGGCACGTGTCCCAGAGTCTTAACCACTATGTCAAAAAAAAATGCCCACATTTCATTTTTCTGTCTTGAAGTTATGTTGAAGGCATTATTTAGGAACTGTTTTCATAATGGTATATTAAAAAACAGTAAATACTGCATAATAGTTTGTCTTCTATTTGATCTGGAATAAGATTACGTTCTTTGAATAACCAGATAATGTGAGTTAAAGTGTGCGCATATAATTCTGCTTAAATAGATGCAGTTGAGAAAGAATGGCTTGCTTTCAAAAGAGCATGAAGGAAGATAGTGCAGTAAATTTGCCGTTCAGAATAAATTTCTTCTTTGCCATGTTCTCCAAGTTTAATGTTCAAAGCAAGTGAACAGCAAGAAAATAGTAACACTTTAAGTGTTGGTTTCTGGAGACAATGTAGTCAGACAATGGGAATTAAGTGTGACCATTAAAATTCTTGCTGCCTACTGCTTCTTCCTATGGAAATTAAAGGATTGTGCTTCTCAAGGTTAATTATAATCCTGCTGAATTAATGTGGCTAACAGTGGATTCTGTTCAACTTTTTTTGAATGTTTATTTTTGTGCATTAAAAACACCCCTCCAAGGAAGTGAGGGTGTATCTGCGGGTCTAAGAAGCACCTAGGGCTTGGTCATGTGTAGTCAGACACCAGGTCTCCCAGTTTCACACTGCCATGCCTGGGAGAATGCTGTCCCCCTAAGATAGTCATGGTCCATGCCTTTCTAGCTTTTGATAGATCCAAGAGCTACATCCCACCCTTCATCAGATGTTCCTCCTGTCAACAGGTTACAGTCCCTGCAGACTTCTGTTTTGACAGATGGAGGGAAGGTAGGAAGTTCCCAGGAAGTGGGGAAGCCACCTGTTGTACATCATTAAGCAAGCACCATATAGTTGACCAAAGAATGTACAATTATGGGGCAGGCATTTGGTCTATCAGTTAAGATACCTGTTAAGATGTCTGCATCCCATCTTGGAGGGCTGGGGTGCAGTTCCTGGCTCTGGCTCCTGACTCCAGCTTCCTGCAAGTGCAGATCCTAGGAGGCAGCAGTGGTGGCTCATGGAATTGGGTTCCTGCCACTCACAGAGGAGACCTGGATTGCATTCCTGGCTCCTCACACCAGCCCTGGGCATTTCAGGCATTTGGGGAATAAATTAGCAGATGGGAGCACTTTATCCATTTCTCTGCCTCTCAGATAATTAAAAACATTTTAACAATAATATAATGAGTTAACATTGAGTTAGGACAGAATCTGTGCTAAAGCTTTTCTATACCTCATCCAAATGTGTCCTGCAATTACAGTCCTTTTTCTTGACTTGTTTTCAAGGTGTTCTTTGCTGAAGATGTGGGTTCAAACAAAGGTGCCATCATTGGACTCATGGTGGGCGGTGTTGTCATAGCGACAGTGATTGTCATCACCTTGGTGATGCTGAAGAAGAAGCAGTACACATCCATCCATCATGGTGTGGTGGAGGTAGGTAAACACGGCTACACAGTTGCAAGTGGGAATTAAGACTAAGAGAGAAACTGTGTTTACCTTTAGGCTAAGATGGCCCAAGGATCTCATTAGGGAAAAAGAAAATCAGTATTCTTCCATGGTGCTCAGGTTACAGCTGTTCTTTTGTTTTGATTTTCATTCATTCCAACTTTGCATACTATGATCAAGCAGTGAGCTTGCACATCTTCTCCTCTTACCATGTATATTGGAATTATCAATAATAATGTCAACAAGGTCTGGATTTTAAAAAATTGTAATTAACCTGGTACATTTAAAACAAAAGCAACAGCAACAAAAAAGTCATATGAAAAATGAGATGAGGTTGCTTTTTCCAAAAATAATCTAAATATGTTCCTAGATTTTCTGTGTCTCAAAATAGACTTCTAAGTAAATAAGATAATAGTAAATAATACCCTCAAAAGGCTGTAATCTTTAAACTTTTTCGGAAAATCACATTGTACCAGAGTGCCCAGAAAAACATGCAGGATTATTACTCAAGGTATGCTTCAACCTGCTAACCTGCACTTCTACCCTAAATCTCTTAGTCTCAGGGTGCTACTGCACTGGAGCTGGAGAGGAGATACACAAGGGACAGTCACAATTACTGTCCTTTGTTATTTCCTTTATAATCTCTATCCCCACAAACCAAGCTAATAGGTGCATAGCACAGAAGTAGTGGATTACAGCAACACAACCCGAAACAGTAGCCAAAAGATTGTTCGAATATAATTTCTTAAACTCATAATTCCCACCCCGCCCTCTCTGAATCATAAGTTCTTTTGTAGAACTTGTAAAATGTACTTTCGTTGGGGAAAAAAATAAAAAACCTCAGGATGTGCAACATTTTAGTAACTTGTATTTAGAAAGAGGAAGCCATTACGTCTTAAGAGTCATAGAATTTTTTGAGCTGGAAGATATCAGTGATCAATCAGACTGATCTCATTTTGTTGATGAGAAAACTCATGTGACACAAGTCCCACCCCGTGTCAGATGAAGCAGGGTTCAAGGTCAGAGTCTAGATTTCCCCACATGCTAATCATTACTTTTCCCATCCAAGAGAAGGCCAGATGTTTCCAATGAGTTAAACATCTCACCCCAAGGAAATGTGCTCCAAACATACACTTCATTGCAGGGAGGCAGAAGCAGTTTATTTAAAGTTAGTGGTGAAACCAGAAACCGCATCCTGTTCAGTACTTAAAATCTCCGCAGACCACCTGTTTGCAGGAGCTGCTGTTGGAAGTGGGTTGAGACCGATTTTCCTGGCCCAGACTGGAGGGGATGTGGTAAAGAGCAGTACAGTGGACAGAACTTGGACAGCAGTGGTCACAGGATGAAAAAGAGCGGAATGGGTCACAAACTGGAGTACAAAAACATTTAAAAAGCAACAGTGACATCTAGTTTGAAATACTGCTTGTTTTATAACAGAATGCAGCTTGCGTCCCTTGAAACGTGTATATGTATTACCGTAACATCCCTTTGTCTTGCACCTACTCAAATCCATTTTTTATTTCACTTCAATGCCACGTTTAGGCAAACAAAAATGTTTCCCCATATGAGGACTTCAAACTTTTTGTGGAAAATGAGTATTATGAAAAGGCTATCTGTATGGTATTTCAAACTTTGTGCAAAAATAAGCCCATCTTTTAATTGTCCATAAGCTTTTTGAAATATTCTTGTACTTAAGTTTCAAAATGCTCTTTAACATAACTGCCTTGACTTGAGGAGTCTGCCAAGAGGCAGCTTCCTGGCTGCACGATTTCTCTCAAGTAAATTACGTCTTTGATGCCAGAGGCCCAAGAGCTTCTCTTGGATTCCATAGCAAAGTTAAGATCAGGAGCATAAATGCCAGAAATGAATTTACGCGCAGTTCTGGGCCGGGAAGGCAGAAATCAAGGTGCTGGTTTGGTGTCTTCTGTGGCCTCTCTCTTTGGCTTGCAGCTGGACCTTCTCCCTCTGTCTTCACTTGGTCTTCTCTGTGTTCTGTGGCCTTATCTCCTCCTCTTTTTTTTTTTTTTATGAAAGATTTATTTATTTGAAAGTCAGTTATACAGAAAGGAGGAGAGGTGGGGTGCGGGGAGGGCCTTCCATCCACTGGTTCACTCCCCAGTTGGCTGGAGCTGTGCTGATCCGAAGCCAGGAGCTAGAAGCTTCGGCCAGGTCTTTCCACATGGGTGCAGAGGCCCAAGCACTAGGGCCATCTTCTACTGCTTTCCCCAAGCCATAGCAGAGAGCTGGATCAGAAGTGGAACAGCTGGGACTTGAACCAGCGCCCATAAGGGATGCTGGCACTGCAGGCAACTGCTTTACCTGCTACGCCACAGCCCCAGCCACATTCCTCTTCTAATCCAGTATGACTAGGGTCCTTAAAAGAAGCCTCATAACCTCATTGAGCCTTATTTTAGCTTCTGTAAATGCCGCATCTCAGTCACATAGAATAGAGGAATACAAAGGGGCAAGGTCAGCCGATGCCGAGCCCAGTGACGCTGAGCAGAAGTGGCTCTGTGCTTTGCTGTGCGTGAGACTTCCCAAGTGCTATACTGCAAGGCCACATGCCCAGGTCCCACCCCAGACCTAGGAAAACAGAATTCCCGAACAGGAAGCAGGAAAGCAAAGTGTTAAAATTCTCCCAGCTGACAACACTGGTCAGTTTTGAGATCCACTCAGTATTTCACCTCCTTCCTTTTAGTTACTCCCTCAGCAAAGCGTGACAGGGGAAAATGCTATCTCTTGTCTCAGAGGTAATGAGGTGCCTTTTAATCAGCACTCCTCCAGACCTGCCTGGGTTAGACATTTCTTTTGGTCAGTCCCCAAGAACTGTCTCCTTGGACTTGAAATGTCAGAGGAGAACTAGAGGCTTTAACCCAGATTCTAGGGGAGAAAAAAGAAACATTTTTTTAAGCTTAGAGACTTTGGAAGGAGCAAAACAGAGGGAAGACTCTTGTCCAGCTCTTCTGCTGGACTCACTTTGCTGTCTAATTGACAGCAAGCTTGACACACTGTTGTAGACTGAGTGCCTCACCTTGTTTGTGGTGTTGTGTTTCCTCTCACCTCCTTCTTCCTTAAAGAAAGATGCTGCCCAGAGCCTGGACAGCATCCTCTGTTCCCTCTTTCAAGACCTTCTGTAGTGACCCTTTGTCAATCAGTGTTGGCCAGAACTTCACCTACGGAACTGTCTGCTGCCCTTAGGAGGTATTAGCCTCTGTAGTGTGGTAGATCTTGGACACCCAGAGTTCCCACGGGGAGCGCAGTGCTGTGAGGTTTCCGATCACCCTTTCTCTCAGAGCACACTGGATTCAGCACTGGTTGGAAGTGCCCCACCTACACACAGTTCACTCTACCTTACCTGCCTCTTCCACCCTCAGGCGCATCAGCCCCCTGTGTCCACAGGTTCCCCATCCACAGAAATCAGCCAACCAAGTATCAAAAGTATTTGGGAGAAAAAAAAAGTGTCTATAACTAAACTGCCCAGACTTTTTCTTGTCATTATTCCCAAAGCAATGCAATATAGGAGCTATTTATATAGCTTTTCTATTGTATTAGGTTTTATAAGTAACCTAAAGATAACTTAAAGCAGACAGGAGGATGTGTGTGTTACATGCAAATATTACACCGTGTTATATAAGACACTTGAGTATCCATGAATTTTGATATCTGAAGGAGAACCTGGGACCAGCCCCCTATGGGTACCAGGAGATGACCATACATGGAATTATTTATGTCCAGCTGTGGTTAACCTACTTCATTAATGAGCACTTCTGATTCACTAAGAATAAAATGAGTAATGTCCTCCCCCTCCCGGGAGAGAACACCGTTGCACTTGACACCATTGGTGGCTGAACAAGATGCCATGGAAGCCCTGGTCTCCAGGAAACCTCTCGTGCTTAGAGAAGGTAGGGCACAAACTGTCTCACTGCAGGTGTGAAAACACTTTGACATTCAAGAAACTGGTAACTGTAATACCACAAGGCTCCCCACCCCCACACCCGTGTCATCTCATCCGTGACCTCAGGACAGTGTTGCTTGATTTAGCTTTCTGCATGTGACTTTTCCTGACATATGGACACCATCAAAATATGTCTTTAGAGGTTCTTTCTTCCTAGCAAGAACTTGACCCTCCAGGATTGAGGCACCTGGCAGGTACTAACTGGTCGAAGAGCAGCTGGAGAGGGTATCGGGGGTTAAATCTCAGTCTGGATCCTTGTTATTTGGCCCAACTTGGTGCCATGTTTGCGGGGACATCATTGATACACATCCTGCTGCTTTTACTGCACGTAATATGATTTAGTGTTCTCTGCCCCTCCTGCAAGATTCCATCCCCAGGTAAATACTCCTGACACCACAGTAATGCAGGAAAACTAAATCTAAGAGAGACTGTTGTATCTGGACGATCTGGTAGTTGAGCTATAAATTCCTCCGGTTATGGTGAAGGCATCCCGAGAATCAAGTTTAGGGAGAAAGAGATGTGAATACCAAAGGGTATTCAGCAGTTCTAGTCGAAGCTATGTTAGGACGAGGCCAGTCAGGCTGTTTGGGCTCAGCTCTTTCCAATGTGTGCCCCTTGCAGCAGCCACCCTGCAGCATAGTACAGGGAGCCCCAGGTCTCTCTGGAAGATGCAATGCATGGCACCAAGAGCCAAATGAAGTCTTCAGGTCGGTCACCACTGCTGTCCAACCTAGGCAGTCCAGACCGAACATTCAGAGGTGGTATGCATGGATGTTTTCGTCTCAGCCACTGACAGATGCTCCTGTCTGAGGGGAGGGTCCAGGATCTGTCCCTGACCTCATTGTTCCATTACTGCTTCCAGAACAATCACTACTCAATCAGACCTCCCCCGACTCTGCTTTAAGGAAATGATTTTGCTGCATTGGTGCAGAGACCTCATTTGCACAGGGTCGCCATGTGGCTGGCCTTTGCATGGAGGTCCATGTCACTGCTGGGGCTTAGCCACCAAGAAGGGCTTGATGAGCCTTGATGCAGAGGAAGGTTCACCCTCGAGTGGTAGCCTTATCCACAGATGTGGATTCTTGGGTTTTTCTCTTCTTTAAGGAGATCAGAGATAAAAAGACTTAACACAGCCTCCTTGGGTGCCATCCTGTGCAGATAATCCCCTTCTGTAGCTCCTGAGCCCCTTGAAGTCTGAGGGCCAAGGCGCCCCACAGCAGGAACAGCAAGACTTTGCTATCCTACCAGTGGCAAAGGGAAACGAGGGTTTGCTAGAAGAACCAAGGCCCCAAGAAGTCAGGTGCTTGATTGCACACCAACCTCTCAGCGTTGAATTTCCAGCAGGGCTCTCTTGTGTGCTTGGCCTTGGAATTTGAAGAGGAGGTAAAGCTACTAAACTTCCAGGTGTTCCCTGCAAATAGTTACTGGCAGCCAGTGTGAACGCTGATGTGCCTCTTGCAGGAGATAAAACTATGATATTCCAACAACCAACCAGCATTAGGGTTTTTCCTCCCTGCAAAACTATAGCCACTTTGTACTAAACAAGTTCATTTTTTTTAACCCTGGCATCCCCCAAAATCTCAGTTAGGAGGTGATGCAAACAGATACCCAAATGCAAGGCACATACTGCTGCAGACAGGTCCTGCCAAGCAGGTCAGAACTTGAATGGAATCTCTCATTCCTCCTGCTCATCTTTCACGGTGGAGGTTGAATTTCACAAGCCTGTGGCTAATGATGCAATGCCCAGTGGAGCCAGGTGAGCTCATTTGTTGACAACAAGGATGCAGATGAAAGAAAGAGGAAGGGGTGTGGAATACACCTGCCAATGGCTTCCCAAGGGTGGTGATGCTCAACAGCTCCTTGAGAAAGGTCCCTGAGTGTGGCTCTTGGGGAGCGATTGTTGGCAACATTGTTCTGAGGGAGAAATGCCCAGCCCTGTCCTTGAACTCACCAAGGATGTGGCTGCAGGTGACAGTTAATGGGGGCATGCTGTCCTTCTGTGAAAGAACCTTTAAGAATCAGGACACCCCATGGAGGAAACACTGCAGAGGCACAAGGGAGCCAGATGTGTCTGTTCCAGCTGCCTGGAGCTTAGTCAAGGGGATTCCACTTCCTGCCCAGACTAAAGAGCCAATCAGTCCATGAAGAGGGGTCATGCAGAGGCCCACAGGGGAACCTGATTATTTACTTGCTAGCCTGTGGGGGCGTAGTCATGGCATCCCCAGCTCCAGCCCTAGGCCTGAGTCCTGGCGCCCACACCATGTGCTCTCTGGCAGTTTTCCCAGGCTTGGTTCAGAGGCACCGCTGCAGTGGGGCAGCTGTGAGCTCTCAGAGCCAGGCCAGATGGGCTGTCAGGGAAAAAGGCTGCACAAGATGCCAAATGTCAGTTGACAACTCCTAAGTGATAGGGAAAGGGCCTGCAGCAGTCTAGAAATGAGGTGGGAGGCCAGTTTCATCATGCACACACTGGAGAATATTCCTTGAAAGGAAAACTGTCTGCTTGGTGCATCAGCACATTGCTATAGGAAACATGCTTGTTTCTCCTGATGACATGTGTCTGTGTGTGTGTGTGTGTGTGTGTGTGTGTATTCTCTTGGCCTGCCAGTGGTTCCAGTAGGAAATTTTTTAATTCATTCAGCAAAATTAAATACCTTCTCTCTTCTCTATACTGGGAGAAGTATAGTGTGTGTCTCTGTACCTCTCAATTAAATTTTTAAGATTTGAAGTGATGTGTGCATATCAAGGGGGCTACTACTTGGCACAAGAAAAGAAGAATTTAGGGAAGACTTGCTGGTTTTGATTATAGGAAGTCTTTTTCTGAGCTAAGCACCAAGGGCTGTAGAGATACTACGGGCTACATACAGAGTACAAGACAAACATCTTCCACTCACTGGTTCACTCCCCAAATCCCACAACAGCAGGGCTGGCTGGGCCACCCTGAAGCCAGAAGTCCAGAACTCCATCCAGGCCTCCCACATGTTTGGTAGGGACCTGTGTACTTGAGCCATCACCTCTTCTCCCAGGGTGCACATCAACAGGGGGCAGAAATCTGGAGTGGAGCTGGGACTCATTCACACATGGGATGGGGTCATCCCAAGCGGTGTCCTGACCACTGCTCTGAGCACCCAGCCCTACCATTGTTTAGTTATTACGACTGTCAGACCTGACATTTGTGACATTTGATGAAGATGGGCAAATAGCAGTTTAAGAAAGTGGTTTTTCTACATGGCTCTGGGTGTCACCCAGTCTGTTCTACTGAATCCCTGTGAGGCTCTTGCATTTCTTTCTAGGTAACCACCATACTCTGAAGTAAAACAGCCTTCCATCATAGCTCTTCAACCTCTATTAAGCAAATAGGGAGTTACCCAGTTACTGTTGTGTTGAAGCAATGGCAACCAATGAACACTTTGCACAGTCAAGGTTCTCAGCGCCACCTGGTGGCGAGAGCTAGCATGTACATAACTCGTGGCAAAGGCACTCTGCTCTAAGTCAAGGTTCAGGACGAAAGGAGAAAAATCCTCAGTGTTCTGCGATCTTTGCAAAAGAAAAGTAGCACGCTCTTTCCCTTTTACGGCACTGCCTGTACTGTGCACAGGTATTGCTTTGTGCACTCTTAAAAGAATTTTAACTCAATGCTCATCCCTGCTCTTCAGGTTGACGCAGCTGTGACCCCTGAGGAGCGCCACCTCTCCAAGATGCAGCAGAACGGCTATGAGAACCCAACCTACAAGTTCTTCGAGCAGATGCAGAACTAGACAACCGCCACAGCAGCCTCTGACGTTGGACAGCAAACCATTGCTTCACTACCCATCGGTGTTCATTTATAATGTGGAAAGAAACAAGCCCTTCGGTTCTATTATTTACTCATTATCGCCTTTGACAGCTGTGCTGTAACACAAGTAGATGCCTGAACTTGAATTAATATACAGATCAGTAATGTATTTTCTCTTTACATTTTGGTCACCATACTACATTATTAATGGGTTTTGTGTACTGTAAAGAATTTAACTGTATCAAATTAGTGCATGAATAGATTCCTGATTATTTATCACATAGCCCCTTAGCCAGTTGTATATTATTCTTGTGGTTTGTGACCCAATTAAGCCCTACTTGAAATATGCTTTAAGAATCGATGGGGGGTGCTTCCTGTGAGCGTGGGAGTTTAGCTGCTTCTCTTGCCTAAGTATTCTTTTCCTGATCACTATGCATTTGAAACATTTTTAAGTATTCCAGATGACTTCAAGAATTTCTTTCCATGATTGCATTTTACTGTGCAGATTGCTGCTTCCGCTATATTTGTGATATAGGAACTAAGAGGATACACGTTTATTTCTTTGTGCCTGTTTTATATGCACACATTAGGCATTGAGAATTTCAACTTTTTTTGTCCATGTATCTTTGGATCTTTGATTAAAAAAAGAAAAACAAGAAGAATCCCTGTTCATTGTAAGCACTTTTACAGGTGGGGGGTGGGGTGGGGGGGAGTGCTCTGCTGGTCTCAAATAAGCAAGAATCCTCCCCCAAACTTTTTCTGCAGGATGATTGTACAGAATCATTGCTTATGACATGATAGCTTTCTACACTGTATGACATAAATAAATTCAATAAAATAACCCTGGGCAAGACTTTTCTTTGAGGGATGTCATCCTATGGACCTTAAACAGTCCAAATAATTCTGGGTGCAGAGAAAGGCAAATTCCATTTCCTTTCGTCACAAGAAAATGCAGACCGAAGAGGCGAAGGGCCTAGGGAAGGCATGCATAGACAGACCCTGGGATTTCTCTTTAATTCGTACGCAGCGGTATTTTTTTCATGTAAATACATACATTCTTAGAAGAGTGCCAGTGTGCAGTGTGGAAGACTGAACTGATCATCTTGATTATGTAGTGAGCTGTAGACCAGTGAGAGGCCTTCCCATATTGGGTATTCATGCTCGTGTGACTTAGTTGAGTAGGAAATTGGGGCCAGCAACTATCTCCCAATGCTGCTACAGTGTCTCATAGACCTAACAGGTTTGACTTGGCCAAGTGCTCAAGAGTGTCCCAAAGAAGAGAGACAAGTTCTGAGGACATAAGAATTAAGACCAGCTGATAGTCGTCTCTAAAGCAGTTTTTCGACCTAGCACTATCGATGCGTTTCGGGGAATAATGCTGTGTTGTGGGGCCTGTCCAGAGCACTGTTCGATGTTTAGCAGCACCTACCCACCAGCAATCAAACATGACTCCAGGCCTTGCCGG
This sequence comes from Sylvilagus floridanus, assembly GCA_949820135.1. Taxonomy (NCBI): domain Eukaryota; kingdom Metazoa; phylum Chordata; class Mammalia; order Lagomorpha; family Leporidae; genus Sylvilagus; species Sylvilagus floridanus. The sequence goes on from OX463244.1 coordinate 19,734,832, forward strand.
GTGTCCCTAGGGGGAGCCCAGTCACCCCCACTTGTAGTTTAACTTAATGTCATGTAGACAGAGGTTTTCACTGGAAAAGTCTTCTTCAGGCTGCCACAACAGAGTAGCAGGCTGAGTGGCTGAGACGATGGACCTTATTTCTCCAGTTCTGGAGGCTGGAAGCATGAGGTCTAGGGAGGGCAGGCCTTCCCCTCGCCTCACAGATGGCCACCTCCTCACTGGACCTCCCACGATGGAGAAGTTCTAGTCCCTGCGTTTGAGGTGGGCACCAGACCCCCCAGGAGGACTTCACCCTGCTGGCCTCATCCCACTCTTACCGCCCCCCAAAGGCCCCACCTCCAGAAGACCTGGGATCTGACTGCTGCTCCGGGACCTGAGAACACGCTGTCCCTGCTGTTTCTGCGGGGCTGTGCTTGGCCACTGTTCACCTGAGACTCCACCAAGCACATGTTAGCTTTAGATTGCAGCCTTTTAAATAAACATCAAGCCAGACCAGTAATCATAGTAGTTTCATCCTGTCACTCCGCAGTATGAACAAACAGCTGAAATTCATGTAAGTGTATCCTGTTTCCGTGAGCGCAAAATTGCCTGCTAGGGCAATTGTACAGGATTGCTGCGTGAGGGTACTTGGAAAAGTTCATGGGAAATGGGACTAAAAAGTTTATTTTGAAAGCTGCATATATGAAAAACATGAAATTTGTTCTCCTTATGTAATTTTTAATAAAAAAAAAGCTTCATGGGAGGGGCTGATGCTGTAGCATAAAGGGTAAAGCCACTGCCTGCAGTACTGGCATCCCATGCGGGTGCCAATTAGAGTCCCGGGTGCCTGGGAAAGAAGTAGAAGATGGCCCCAGTCCTTTGGCCCCTGCACCCGCATGGGAAACCCAGAAGCAGCTCCCAGCTCCTGGCTTCTGATAGGCCCAGATCCAGCCGTTGCAGCTATGCGGGGAGTGAACAAGTGGATGGAAGACCTCTCTCTGCCTCTGCCACTCTGCCTTTCAAATAAATAATAAATATATCTTTAAAAAAACTTCATGGGAAAATAATTTTTAAAATTTTTGCCAAAAAAATCCTGAAATTCATGTATACAAGTCATACAAAAATGTGTGGGAAATGCATATTATTAATAAACTACATGGATTTCAGCATTTTTCAATCAAAACAAACTTAATTCCCTTTTTTATGAATGTTTTGAAAATATTGATTTATATGAAAAGTTCAATGTATGGATACAGATTGATACATATGTTAATATATAATATTATATATATATGTAATAATATAATAATATAAAATTACAAAATGGACACCTTGTAGTCTTGGTTCTTAAACTGAGGTAGAGTGAAAGGATTCTCCAGGTGTCTGGAGATTGTCCAGTGAGTAGGTCATTCATGTAAAACTAAGGTGCAAACAGATGACAGTAGCAGTTGCCTACCCAAACTCAGTGAGGCTGGGGGAAAGCAGTGGAGGATGGCCCAAGTGCCTGGGCCCCTGCTACCCACATGGAAGACCTGAAGGAAGCTCCTAGCTTTGGCCCGGCCCAGTCTCAGCCATTGAAGCCATCTGAAAAGTGAACCAGCAGATGGAAGATCTCTTTGTCTCTCCTTCTCTAACTCTGAATTCCAAATAAATAAATCTTGGGGGGGGGGGGGAGAGCAGCTCAGTAGAGTTCATTTGCATTTATCTTGTAATAATATTAGATATGGTTTCCCTTTCGGAGGCTGTTTTATAGCTCTAAATTCTGTTTCTCCTTTTGCTTTGGGCTTGAAATCTACTTTGGCATTTGAATTCCTACCCTTGCTATCCTTCAGTTTCCATTTGCTCACCCCTTTATTTTTAGCATGTTCAGTGGTTGCATTTTAAGTGTCTCATTGTGTACAGCAAAGAGCTGGTTTTTTGCTATATGGGCTAGTTCAAATCTTAATAAGCAAATTAGACCCATCCAGTTGTTTTGATAAAACTGTTCACAGTTCACATTTATTATAATTACTGAGTCTCTAAATTCACTATTTCTATTTTGGGAAAAAAGGATCCTTTTGCATTTTTTTTCAATTTGCTTTATTGGAACTTTCGTACATCTTGAACATCCCTAAATTGAAAATTCAAAATCTGAAATGCTCCAAAAATCCTAAACTTTTTGAGGCTCTATAATGACCCCAAGTTGAAAATTCTTTACTATGAAACTTTGTTTCATGCACAGAATTATTTAAAATATTCTATAAAATTACTTTTGGGAAGTGTGTAAGATGTATATGAAACAAATTAACTTCATGTTTAGGTTTGGGTCCCATTCCCAAGATAACTAACTCATCACCTATACAAAAATATCCCCAAATCAGAAAAAATCTGAAACATTTTTGGTTTCAACCATTTCAGATAAGAGATACTCAACTTGTGTTTTTCCTCTTGTGGTTACTTTTATTCCTCTGCTTTTTGTATTGTTTTTATTCCTTTTTTTTTTTTTTTAACTTAACTCTTTACTTATCCACTCTGATTACCACACAACAGCCAGTGGTCTTACTCCACTTTTCCAGTTACTGCTTTAAGTTTTCAGTGTGTAACATTTGCATGCTTTTCTTCAATGCATGATCCATCCCTTAGTTTAGTCTTAGTTCTCAATGTGTGGGTTAAGTATGTGAAATGCTCTATCGGTCCTTTCGTTCCCAAAAAGCTTTTGGTGACACATCCCCAGGCAGTTCCTCAGCAAGGACACAGAAGTATAGTATCCCTGGCATCCCTTCAAATTCAATTCTGATTTTTCTATGACCTTGGAACTTGAGGGACAGCTTGTTATTTCGGTTTCTTGAACCTGGTACTCTGCTGTTTCCTCACTCTCCATGTCGTTTTTGAGAACTCTAAGGCCCATCTCAATCTCTCTCCTTTGTAAATTATTTCATCTTTTTGCCTGGAGGTTCTGATAATATTAGATTTTTAAGGATAAAGAAAGAACATAATTTTACAAGGTGCCGAGTTGATTTTGGGGGGCTCATTTTCCCTTTCTGACACCTATAGGTTCTTTATTATTTTAATCTTATTTGAAAGATCTTCCATGGCTGCTTCACTCCCCAAATGCAGGGACCCACAGACCTGAGCTGAAGAGCTGGAAGCAGAGTCAGAAGAGGAGGAGCCAGAACTTGAACCAAGCACTCTGAAGAAAGAATGTAGTCATCCCAGGTATCAAAAGCCTGCCTCTCACCCCTACCCCCAGACTTTTTTTTTTTTTTTTTGGACAGGCAGAGTGGACAGTGAGAGAGAGACAGAGAGAAAGGTCTTCCTTTTGCCGTTGGTTCATCCTCCAATGGCTGCCGTGGCCAGTGCATGGCGCTTATCTGAAGCCAGGAGCCAGGTGCTTCTCCTGGTCTCCCATGGGGTGCAGCGCTCAAGCACTTGGGCCATCCTCCACTGCACACCTGGGCCACAGCAGAGAGCTGGACTGGAAGAGGAGCAACTGGGACAGAATCCAGCACCCCGACCGGGACTAGAACCCTGGGGTGCTGGCGCTGCAGGCGGAGGATTAGCCTAGTGAGCCGCGGCGCCAGCCATCCCCCAGACCTTTTCAATGTGCCAATTCAGTTCTCTCAAATCTGGAAATGTTTCTCCCGTTAGAGTTTTGAATACACTGTTCCTGCAAATCCTCAGCCTCCTCCGCCCGCTTTTCTCTGACCCGTTTTAATCCAGCCCATTTCTGCTTTCTTGATTGTTTTTCATTGTTCACTCAGTGCCTTTTCTATTTGAATCCATTCTCTTTGCATACCTCCTGATTTCTTCATTGCTGATAGCATTTTGCGATTTTTCTTCCTGTTTTTCCTGGAATTCCATCAGCTCTCATTTTGTGACTTCCTGGTGTGTGTTGGATTTTCCTAACTAGTTTTGTATTTCTGATGCAGAGCACTTTCCATATCCCTGGATGCATGCTGGAGAATAATTAACACTGAGTGCTGTGTTACCACTTCTTTAACTTCATGGAGGTTTAACAGAAGACTTCACCCACAGAGAATCATTTATTCTCAACCTCTGACTTGTTCTTTTGCTGTGTTCATCCCATGGGCACAGCCCCTCATTAGCAGCACATTACCCTGTCAGGTCTGCTCTTTCCTATGCAGTTTCATAATAGTAGTGGGCAGAAAAAGAAGGGAGCGTCTGAGTCCTGTTTCTCTTTTCTGCAGGATCCTTATTTTGACAGAGAGATCTTCCATCCACGGGGTCACTCCCCAGAGGGCCACATGGTCAGAGCTGGGCCGATCCAGAGCCAGGAGCTTCTTCAGGTCTCTTACGTGACTACAGAGGCCCAAGCACTTAGGCCATCTTCTACTGCTTTCCCAGGCACATCAGCAGGGAGCTGGATCAGAAGGGGAGTCGCTGGGACTCAAACTAGAGTCCATATGGGATGCCGGTGCCACAGGCTTTACCTGCTACGTCATAGTGTCAGCCCCTGCATATTACCTTTTAAATTTGTTTTTTCCATAAACTTCCTGAAGCCCCCTCATATGTGAGAACTTGACATTCTACTCTCTACCAAGCTCGTCTGCCCTCCCACCCTACATGGATATCTAGCACTGTGTTTCCAATTTTCCATGTCTCTTTGAAGTTATGCTTCTCTGCCTTACTAAACACATGTCAGCAAAGAGTTTAGTATTTCAAATGTTTTCAATTTTTTTTTGACAGGCAGAGTTAGACAGTGAGAGAGAGACAGAGACAAAGGTCTTCCTTCTGTTGCTTCACCCCACAAATGGCCGCTATGGCTGGGCGCTGCGCCAATCCAAAGGCAGGAGCCAGGTGCTTCCTCCTGGTCTCCCATATGGGTGCAGGGCCCAAGCACTTGGGCTATCCTCCACTGCCTTCCCGGGCCACAGCAGAGAGCTGGACTGGAAGAGCAACCGGGACTAGAAACCCGGGGTGCTGGCACCGCAGGTGGAGGATTAGCCTAGTGAGCCGCGGCGCTGGCCAAATGTTTTCAATTTTTGAAAGCAGTTCTGAATGTAAACTATATTTTGCAGAGATTAGCATAGAAAATGTCAAAAGGATTCTCTCATGTCACCAATCTATTTAGAATCAGAAACTAAGTTTATCTTTGTATTTCTCCAACAAAAATGCCTCTAATGTTTTCAATATTTTTCTGAAATTGAAAATTTACTAAAAAAAGAATAGACATAGAAAGGAAGACAGATTGACCATAGTTTAAAGGGGCTTATACTTTGAGGCCCTCTCTTGCCTGGGCAGAGAGATGGATAGGAAGAAGAGCAGCTGGGACACAAACTGTCACCCATATAGGATGGTGGCACTGCAGGCAGAGGCTTAGCCTACTGTGCCACAGCACCAGCCCGGCATCGCCTTTTTCCATCCACCCGATTCTCCCCCAGAGCACTGCCCTGTGGTTCCGCACACAGTCACATCCTCTCTCCGTGGCCAGGGCTGTGAGCCGTTGTCTGTGTTCATTGCCCTTGTGTACAAGGATACTTGGGAAAAGTTTGGGTACTTGGAAGAAAGTTTATTGTGGTGCAAATGGATTTGAAATCCATGCAAAATGTTTTCATGTCATATTTTTCATGGACTTTTTGAAGGCCATTTTGTATGTGCAGATTTCATTTTTTTGCACCACAGTAAACTCACTCTTCAGTTCCATTATCCCTGATCTTTTGAGGAGCCCTTGTACATGTACTTTGTCGAGTACGTTTGCAGATCCGAGTGGAATACGAAGCTCCATTGTGGCAATTAAAACAACAAAAATCTTCCAACTCCAAGGCTAAGGAGCAGGCGGTATCTCATTTCTAACATTTCTCTATTCGGGAAATGACTTCAGTTGCTACTAAGTTTTCCTGGAAAGCATGTTTTATACAATCAGAGCATATAACTTTAACTACTGAATTCTTCCCAAACTGACCTCTGTTTCTCCAAACTTGAGACTCATAATGCTCCCAAACTTCCTTCTTCATTTTGTGAGATGGCCAAAGCTGCTTTATCTTGGGTTATTCATTTAAAACAGCTATCGAGTACCTACTGTATGCACTCAAACAATACCAGGGACTGGGAATATATCATTTAAATAAAAAAAACATAGTTTCTCTCAAGACTTTACAATATAAGTTTCCAGGTAACTACTATTGCCTCAAAGAGAGACATATACCAAATTGTTTAATTTTGCCACAAATCTGCTATTTAGATAGGACTCAGTGGGGAATGCTCACATTTGTTCCACATACCACCAACAGCGACAGCTCAGACAGGATGTGTTTTCACTCATGTAGCTAGCAAGTTGGTGCTGGCCATCAACTTGGGAGTTTGATTGGAGACCTACATTCCTCTCCATGCGAACCTCTTCATGTGGTGTGGACTGTCTCAGAGCAAGGTGGATGGATTCCCAGGGTAAACATCCCGCAGGGAGAGGCAGACACTACATTGCATGTTATACCCTATTCTCGGAAGTTCCATTCTCAGTTGGTTCTGTCATATTCAGTAGGTTGAAGCAGTCACAAAGGCCTGCCAAGATGGGGGGTGGGGGGTGGGGTAAATTCCATCTCTTAACAGGAAAAATATCCTGGACCATTTAGACATGTTTCAAAACCACATTATTCTATTAGGAATAAGTAGGGATAAGGCCCATTCCTCTTTCTTGATCTAATTAGCATAGTTAACTGTGTGAATGACTGTAGCATGCAATGATATGGCTTAGTCCCCTTTGGCAGAACAATTTCTTTGTACATTTTCCATTCTGGGCATGTCTCCTGGATTCTAGGCTCCCAGTTGCCTGCTGACATCTCCATTTGAAGTTTGAACTGACGTCTCAGGCTTAACACATCTGAACGTGAAATTTCAGACACCTCACTCTTCCTTTAGCCTTTTACTTCTAATGAAGGACAGCTCCATTCTTCCAGTAACTTAGACCAAAAAAATCACAACCCCCTGGTTATCTGCCCACCTTATTCTTTTATCTCCTTATGTCTTTGGTCAAATGTCATCATTTTGATGATGCTTTTCCTCATCATGCTTGTCAAACTAAACTCCCTCTCAGCATTTTCTATACTCCTTCCCTCTACCATTTTTCTCATTGGCACCATTCAACCACGCACATTTCACTTGTGTTTGCTTTCTCCTCTATAACTGCAGGGTGAACTCTGTAAAGACAGGAATTTTCTTTGTCTTTTCCACAGATGAATCCTCGGTGCCTATAACAGTGTCTCACACCATGAGGGTTTCTCAATAAGTATTCGTTGAATAAGTCAATGAATTTAAATTGGCACAGGTTGGCAATCAGGACAGAGAAGGAAATGAGGGAGATGAAGAAATGAACGGAAGATAAATAACTTGCTCAAATGTTATACAGAAACAGGAAAGAACCAATAGAGCTGTACTTTATTTCTCAAGATTGAATCATAGACCAAGAGAACTTTAAGTACTCCTCAGAGTATGTCTGTTGGGCCTGAATAAAAGTCTATGGCATTGTTAGTTTCTACAGTAACTTCCTGCAGCTGCACGTGGAATAAGTGGGCTACAAGGGGTTGGCAGGGAAAACAGGCTTGTGTAGCAAAAAGCAAGCTCCTAAATTATCTCTATTGTTCTTATTCATCCTTGCAATTCGGAGAATTCTGTCTACAGACAGTTCTCCTTTCACATTATGTGATAGAGCCTCAACAATGAGAATAGAAAGCAATCATTTGATGAAAATTATGCCTATTACTGAAGAATTTCACTTCAGCTTAACAATTATCATAAAAGCTTTGGTGAATTGCATAGAATCCTGAAATATAGACATCTAATAGCAAAGAGAAAAATGACAAACACGGAGAAATAGGAACACCTCAGGAGTAGTCAACCAATTAAACATACAGTCCAGCATCTTGAAGAAGCTTCAAGAACTGAGAAAGAAAAACTGTCTACTTACAAGAAGGTAGACCTAAGAGAGATGAGTTCCTGTAGCCTGCACCTCGCCAGTATGAGTGTATCTTTATAATCACATGCCTGGTCCATCTTAACCTGTAGCTACTCAGAAGAGCTCTGCATACATGGAAGCCAGATCCTTCTTCAAACTGAAAGAGAATTCCCAAACCTTGAACTCCCAGGAGACATCTCAACACCACCCACTGGAACAACCCTGGCAGAGATGGATGAGTGTGTGGGTACTGGCCTAGGGTCTCTGAAAAGGTTTCTGGTTAAACATTTTGTATCTTTACATCCAGGAAAAAAGGGACTGTATGACACTTAACTTTTTTAATTTCAAAAAACATTAATGAAGAATTATTTATCAGGCTCCCAATCTACTTGTCTCATTCATCTAGGTTACCAAAACTTGACCCAAATGGTTAGGACCAAAATAAATAAATAAATAAAATGTGAAAGGTAAAGGAACATCAGAGATCTTTTTAATGGATTTCTTTGTTTCACTCTGGAGAAAACTAAAGTTCAGCAATGGGAAGAGACTCACAGATAGCTCAGGTGAACAGGAGCCGGACCCTTTTCAGTCTATTGATCCTCAACCCACCAGTTCTCATAATGCCATTCTTTGTTCTGTCTGGACTCCACACTAGGGCTTGCAATACCTTCCTTTAATATGAAATCTTGACACCACCAAAACTCTACAGTGTGTCCCCGCCTAATGCCCAGCAGCCACATATCAGCCCCATCGAGTGGCACAATGCCCCATGCCCCCCAGTAGGGTCAGGGAACTTCCCCAGCAGCTTTTAGGGTGATCAACAGGAGAGATGCCCCCATGGGAGTGGACGCTAAAAAGTATTGCTTGCTTTCGATCGGACATCATACGGGATAAAGTAGGTGCTACTTTTCACAGTGGTAAACGTTGGGCTACTGAAGCCAAATTCAATTTAAACACTATAGCAAGTTGTATCACTACATGAGGTACTGTTTTCAAATTATGTCAGAGGAAAACTAACTTCAAGATCCTAACAAGGTAACACAGAGAACTCCTCAGCAGGACACATAGGTAGGGAACTGAAATAATTATCCTACACTGTCTTCTTGATACAAAGTTCCCCATCATGTTCTGATGGAGTGAACTATGGCAAATGACTTCATTGGGCAAAGAGAACAACTTTATATACTCAGTTTTCACTGGGATATATAGATTAGTGAAGGAACCAAGCAGGCCAGTTTGAGACTGAAAATTGCTGATTTATTAGAAGGAGTACTCACAATGATAAATTCCCTGTTCAAGGAGGGTTTTTTTTTTAATTATCAAAACCTCAGGAACAAAGAGGTAAGGGAAGGAAAATATGTCCTGGCAGTGTTCTTCCCATCTTCTTTCCTGAAGAAGTTTAAAGGAGAATTTCACGGTCTCGGGGAAATTTTCGTTGAGGAGACACCATTAGAATGCTCTCATTCACCCAATGAAGAACTAGAGGGACATTTTGCTTTCTCCTGTCCTAGTCAGCAAAGTTCTAAATTCTAACATCTGAAAACTTTGCAAAATACATAAAAAGTGCCAGGACACAGATGTTTCCTTTTTTAAAAAGGACAATAGTCATATAGAAAAGAATCCAGAATTAAAGTCCAAGACAGTTTGGTCTATTATGATGCAAAGTGCTCTGAAATGGACATTCTCATTATATCTCCATTTTACAAAAGTAATTTTAATGCTATCAGTGTACAGCCTGACCATTCGGTTTTTATTGTTTATGCTAATGGGTTTGTGCGGGTGGTGGATTAGTTGCATTTTAATGCCCAGAGGCAAAAAGATGAAAATATTCAGATGACAGTAATAGATGAAAAAGCTCCCTGCTGCTGGCAGTTGCACACACAAAATTACATGACTTTTTTTATGTATGTTGCCTTTGCTGGTTTAGCCATTTTGACACTAACTTTCCATTCCATGACGGTTCTCCAAAATAATTCAGTATCTCCTTCTGCCTAGCAGTTTTCTCTAAATCTTTCTTAAAATTACAGAGAACTCTGATGAAGGTAGTTGGATCACCACACATAAACCTATTTCATTTTCATATATTAGAGCAGTTTTATTGAAGGGAAGGAAATAGCATGACATTAATAAAAATAATTCTTGGTTAAAGGTGACAGAAGGTTGGAAAATAGTAAGATGCTGGACTTTCAGATTAGCCAGGACCTGATGTATATGCACCCTGGGCTGCCCAGCGGGTGAGTCCTTTTATCTTAGTTTGACAAAATATTTACACACAGCTAGTATATTTCCTACTATGGTAAAAGGAAAACTTGGAAGACATGAATAGCCCCACTAGATTTTTGTCTTTTCTCTCCCTGTAACAGAGTCTCAGGAAACAGGAATGCTCAGGCATTCTAGAAGTTAATGAAGTCATTATCTGTTCTCAGCTACCACTGCTGAGCCATTTTAGATTACATTTGGCTGGGTTAGCTGCTCAGGCTGCCCTTTCAATGCACAGCACTGTGATTGCTAATCATTTGGGGAAAGCAGAGTTCCCACGGATGCTTAAACAACCATAACAAAATGCCACCTTGAGGAGAGTCTACCCTCTTAACAAAGGGGATGGAAAAGTACAGTAGGAAGAAAAAATCTTACATATGTACCAAGTGCTCCTTATAAATTACTCCTTTCCAATCTGAATGGCAAGTTGATCTTTGAAATGTTTCAAAATGTTTGCTTTTTCCTTCATTTTTCCAATCAAGAAAAACAAGGCATTTACTGTACAACAGGAGAAGTTGATGTGAAACTTCTAATGGATTTTTCTTGCATTTCTCAGAGAACATCCCAGGAGGGATTTTCCTAGTGTCACGGAGAACAATGAAGCCACTGTCTTGTGTTTGTGATTAATTTGGACAAAACCCAGAGACGACACCGACCCCAAACCAACACCTCCTGATAAGAGGTTGTGCACATTCCCCATAAAGAAGTGCATGCAGGCACGTGTGTGTACGTGCATGGACACACACACACACACACGTTGGAGATGTACACTGACAAGATATCTGACATATCATCTGCCAGATATGTAATCTCTTGAAAGATCATTTCTTTTTATAAAGAAAAATAATTTTTAAAAAATTATATTCTGGGCCGGCACCATGGCTCACTTGGTTAATCCTCCACCTGCGGCACTGGCATCCCATATGAGCACCGGGTTCTAGTCCCAGTTGCTCCTCTTCTAGTCCAGCTCTCTGTTGTGGCCCAGGAGGGCAGTGGAGGATGGCCCAGGTGCTTGGGCCCTGCACCCGCATGGGAGACCAGGAGGAAGCACCCAGCTCCTGGCTTCGGATTGGCACAGCACCGGCCATAGCGGCCATTTGGGGAGTGAACCAATGGAAGGAAGATCTTTCTCACTCTCTCTCTCTCTCACTGTCTAACTCTGTCAAAAAAAAAAAAAAAAAACCCAAAACCTTATATTCCTCCTTACTTTCAGTTTGAAATCTAAGCATTTTAGATACTTAAACCAGAGGCAGGAACCATCATGAAATATATGGTCAGGCTTAACATATTATCTCTAGGATGTTCATATTGTTACAGATTGAGCAGAAATTGGCTCCTCAAATTCCTGCAGGTATTTAAACTCTGAAGTCTTTTCTTCTTAAGATTTGTTTACTTACTTGAAAGGCAGAGTTGCAAAGAAAGAGGGAGAGACACAGAGAGAAGCCTTCTATCCAATAGATTATTCTCGCAAATGGCCACAATGGTCAGGGCAGGACCAGGCGGCATGCAGGAGACTGAAATGACATCCGGGTCTCCCACTTATATGGCAGGGGCCCAAGTACTTGGGCTATTTTTTTACCGCTTTCCCAGTGCATTAGCAGCAAGCTGCATCAGAAAGTGGAACAGCCTGGAAATGAACTGGAGCCCATATAGGATGTGAGCATGGCAAGCGGCGGGCTAACCTGCTTTGCCACAACTCTGACCCCTGAACTCTGAAGTCTTAGTTTTGATAAAATAAGGATAGATGCTTGATCTCATTATGGCATCTGAGAGGTGGGCCTGGGGGGAGCTCTTTAGATCACCGGGCTTGCCGTGGAAGGTGGGTATCAAGAGAGAATTGGTTATTGAAGGCAAGTTGGCCTCAGTCTCCCTATTTCCTAGGTCACCCTGTGTTCTTTCCTGCACACCCATTCTGCCATTGCCCGTCTCTGCCAGATGCCAGACTAATGGGGTCACCTGAACGAGGAACCCCCAAAATCTAAGTGAAATTATACCTTTCCCTCCCAAGAAGAGCTAAGTTAACTTTCATAAAGTTTGAGCAAGAAAGCAATCTAGAACTGGCCAGCACTACAGACCGAAGATGGTTCTGAATGCCGACTTATGTGGTGAGCTGTATTTATAACCAGAAAACCAGGAAATGACAGAGATTGGTTTGGAGATTTGGATTATTAATATGAGTCCCTGGCAAGAAGATGTTGAGAGCTCTTAATATAGGAAAAACAAGCCAATATTCTGAGCCCCAGACTAAAGCGATGATTTGCCTTCCCAGAGAAATGAAGCCCAAAGCTGTTAATAATTCAATTTTGCCCTTTCCGAACTAGAGAAGCAAATAAGATCTAGAGATGGCAAAGAAAACTATAGCCAGAGCACCATCGGCTACAGAATAGCCACTATTATTTTAAGTTTGAAATGCTAGTCCTCGTTTTGAACATTGCCCTGTGGGTTATGTAAGACACTGCATAATGATTATGTGGCAGAAGCCAGGGCATATGAAGTATCCTATTCTATTTTTGTACTTTTTTGAATATTTACAATTATTTCACATTATAATATTAAAACAGTATTCTATGATAGAAGACTTTAAAGAGGAATTAGAAGAGGGATAAAGGAGTCCAGATACGGTCAGGGTGAACTTTTCTCTCTTCCCAGGGTAATCCTTGTGGCCACTTGTGGTCATTATCGTGAATATGTATGCACTCTTCTGGGAATTCAATAATGATTGCCAGTGAAACCCTCCAGGTGTCCCTTTGAATCATTTTAGGTTGAAATGACACAGACATAAACCAAGGAAGAAGCAATTCATGAGAACAGTGAAATACACCAGCTAATCCAGAGACCAAGAAAGGAAAACTAAATTCATTGTAAGCATGTACTTCATTGGCAGTCTAGCAGGGGGACATCTATTTAGCCAAAAATGGAAGGAATTTATCTTTGGACCCTATACTTTCTGGCATGAGCTTTGTAAGAGCTTTCCAACCCTTCTTTGTGCTTTTAACCATCCTCTATGTCTTCTTCAGTAATTCTGAACTTCATTAATGTTTACCAGCTCTCCAAAATAGCAATAATGTTAAACAATATACACTGAGTACTCTAATAAATACTTTTTAAATTTTCTATACTATTAATCCAATCACTTTTGTGTTAACAAACACATTTTCTACTATTATAGAAATAAACCATGTAATTTTTCCTTGGCATTATCTTTTTATTGTGTGTGTGTGTGTGTGTGTGTGTATTTGATGGGCAGACAAATAGAACCCCACTCACTCCTTAAATGTCCACAAGCAGCATATTTGGGCCAGGTCAGGAGCTAGGAGCTGGAAACAAAATCCAGGGCTCCCATGTGGATGACAAGAATCCAATCACTTAGCCATCAATCCTGCCTCTCAGCAGGATTCAAGAACCAAAGCTGGGAATCCATCCTAATCAGTGCCAGGAATCCTAACTGCTAGGTTAAACTCCCACTCCATAATTTTAATGACTTCTAACTATTAGAAGTGTATGCCCAGGGACCAGTATTGTTGCTCAGCAGGTTAAGCCTCTGCTTGCGATACTGGCATCCCTTGTTGGAGTGCTGGTTGAAGTCCCAGTTGCTCTGCTTCCAATCCAGCTTCCTGCCACTATGCCTGGGAAGGCAGCAGAAGATAGAAAAAAGTGCTTGGGCACCTGTCACCCATGTGGGAAACCCTGATAGAGTTTCTGGATCCTGGCTTCAGCCTGATCCAGCTCTGGTTTTACAGCCATTTGGGGAATGAAACAGCAGATGGAAGATCTCTCTCTCATTCTCACGAAGCTTTTCAAATACATAAGCCCTTAATAAAATTTAAAAATATCTATTTATATCCAATATTAAATGCATGTTCTATTGACCCCAAATTACAGTACAAGTCATTTGGGAACTGGAACAGAGGTTCATGCACAAATTGGAGAAAAAAATAATTTATTTTAGAACATTTTCCAAACTCTTTCACAGTGCAGATATCATTATCATTGAACATGAGGCATAAAATAAACAAATGGATGATAGAAGAATATTTAAAAATTCTTGCTGAAATTCCAATACCTGCATTTTGCCTCTATTAATTTATGAACCCTTTGAGACTATGTTGAAGACAGTGGGCCTTCTTTCAAAAACTATTTTTTTTAAAAAATGGATATATATGATAAAACTTCAAAAAATTTGTGAACAAGTGGAATTAAATATTTATTTTGGTGCAAAAAATTTGAAAGCCATGAGTATGAGAGGTCTTTAGAAAATTCATAAAAATCCATATTATGAACAAGTTATATACGGATTTCAAAGCTTTTTGGCACTAAAGTAAACTAATCTTTTACTTCCATTTTTCCATGAACTTTCTGAAGTCCCCTTGCACATAACAATTTGTTAGACCTCAATATCCATTGTGACTATTGTTACCACAGCCTCTGACATGTCAGAGCGTTCAGTGTTTTGGAAACCCTCAGCTGTAATTAATAAATTGGAACAAGATGTAGACAGACAAGAATTGGGTTCCATTCACTAACTCCAGCTTATTTCCAAGTCCCACGCAGCTGTCTTCATGAAATGCCAATGTTCCTGTATGATAGATAATGAGGGAGACCACACACCTTCTTCAGGTGTTAACCTGTGCAGGTTAATGCTCTGGCCTGAAGCACCGGCATCCTACATGGGCACCCGGTTAAGAACCGGCTGCTCCATTTCCTATCCAGCTCTCTGCTGTGCCGTAGGAAGGCAGTGGAGGATGACCCAAATCCTTGGGCCCCTGCACCCATGTGGGAGACTAGGAAGAAGCTCCTGGCTCCTGGCGTTGGATCAGCACAGCTCTGGCCGTTGCGACCATCTGGGGAGTGAACCGGCAGATAGGGTACCTCTCTCTCTCTCTGCCTCTCCTCTCTGTGTAACTCTTTCAAATAAATAAATAAAATCTTAAAAAAAAACAAAAGATGACCTCACACTTAAAAAAAGAGAGCCATGTTAGAAAAGTTCTATTTGGAAAAGTTGATGCAGGGAGAGCGGCAAGATGGCGGACTGGGAAGGGAGCACACCGATAGTCTGGGGAGAGACAGTTTAATAAAAGTGGAGATACTGCAGGTTCAAGGAAGAGTAGGGGAAGAAACAGCAGAGGAAACCCTTCCGGAGCTGGAGATTCACAGTGGGCCTGCGTGGAGAGCGTGGGAGCCCGCAGTTTGGGACACCAGCAGCAGATTCAACACACCAGCGCTGGAACACGAGGTGAGCCGAACCTCAATAGCCCAAGACACCGGCAGGGAAGCGGAGAGAGGAGACTAGAGCGAACAAGGCTTGAAACCCTGCGGGGAAAAGTTCACCAGGCTAACTAGAAGAGAGAGAGAGAGAAAGAGAGAGAGAGAGAGAGAGAGGGGAAAAAAAAAAAGTGACCCATACGGACACGAGTTTCTCTCTCTCCGCTCACCTCTCAAAGGTGAGCAAGACAAAGAGCAGCGCCATTTTGGAACACGTCATAAGCAGGGTGACCTCGGGTCCGCACTGGCCCCGAGCCTAGCAGAAAAACCTGACTCTGGGAGGGAGGGGTGAAATAACAGGAGATTAGAACCTAATGAATGTGTGGTGCTAATGAACTGAGACTGTGAAAAAAGAGACTGTGGGGGAGAAAACTCACGGAAATCACGAATTCAAGTGAGTACTCTCCAGAGACGCTACAGTTCAGTAGCCTTGGCAGCCCAGTGGGAGACTATAGGAGAATCTGAGCCCACACTAAGGGCTGCAAAGATTCCCTCTCTGGTCCTTGGGAAAGAGCTTCCAATCTCTGGCTCCTGTGGGTATATCATTTGCCTGCTAACCACCCCCAATTCCATTCAGCTGTGTGGAATTACTTCCCTTTTGAACGAAAAAAAAAGTAACAGAGAGAGATTTACCACGCCTAACCTGGGAGTGTCTCCTTTGACACACCCTCAACCCTGAGGAACCAAACAGAGCTCTCAGGCCACACCCATCTCAAGCCTCTAAGGCTCCATCAAAAGCAGACATTCCACTTAATCTAGAGTCATAGCATAACTAGAAAAAAACACCACAGTGAAGAAACCAATATGCCAAACAACAAACACAAAAACCGAGGTAATAAGAACAAGGAAGACACTATGGCATCCCCAAATGAAAAAGACACCCCAATTCAAGATTACGAAGATGATGAGATAGAAGAGATGCAAGAAGCAGATCTCAAAAAATTGATAAGAACACTAAGAAATACTCAAAAACAAATTCTTGAACTACAGAAATCCTTAATGAACAAGGTAGAAAATCTCTCTGGTGAAAATGAAATATTAAGGAGGAATCAAGCTGAAATGAAACAACTAGTAGAACATGAAACTGTGATAGTGACGAGAAATCATAAGGAAGTGAAGAATTCAATAGATCAAATGAAAAACACATTAGAGAGCTTTACAAACAGAATGGGTGAGGCAGAAGAGAGAATATCGGACTTAGAAGACAGAGCGCAGGAAAGTATACAGTCAAACCAAAGAAAAGAAGAGGAAATTAGAAATCTAAAAAATATGGTTGGGAATCTACAGGATACTATTAAAAAACCCAACATTCGAGTTCTAGGAGTTCCTGAAGGCATGGAGAGGGAGAAAGGATTAGAATGCCTTTTTAGTGAGATAATAGCAGAAAATTTCCCAGTTTTGGAGAAGGACAGAGACATCCTAGTACAGGAAGCTCATAGAACCCCTAGTAAACATGACCAAAAGAGATCCTCATCACAACACATTGTAATTAAACTCACCACAGTGAAACAGAAAGAAAAGATCCTAAAATGTGCAAGAGAGAAACGTCAAATTACTCTCAGAGGATATCCAATTAGACTCACAGCAGACTTCTCAACAAAAACCCTACAAGCTAGAAGGGAATGGTGAGACATAGCCCAGGTACTGAGAGAGAAAAACTGCCAGCCCAGAATATTATATCCTGCAAAGCTCTCATTTGTGAATGAAGGTGAAATAAAGACCTTTCATAACAAACAAAAATTGAAAGAATTTGTTGCCACTTGTCCAGCCCTGCAAAAGATACTTAAAGATGTGTTACACACAGAAACACAGAAACACGGCCATCAACATGAAAGAAGGTAAATGAAGGGAACCTCACGGCAAAAGATCACAGGGAATTCAAAGCATACATTAGAAAATATCTTTGGCAAATGGCAGGGCAAACTTACCACTTATCAATAGTCACATTGAACGTTAAAGGTCTAAACTGTCCTGTTAAAAGACAGAGATTGGCTGATTGGGTTAAGGAACAAAAACCATCTATTTGCTGCTTACAAGAAACACATCTTTCCAACGAAGATCCATACAGACTGAAAATAAAAGGATGGAACAAGATATACCATGCCAACAGAAATGAAAAAAGAGTGGTTGTAGCCATCTTAATATCGGACTACATAAACTTTAACACAAAAACTGTTAAGAGAGACAAAGAGGGGCACTATGTAATGATTAAGGGATCAATACTACAGGAAGATATAACAATTATCAATGTATATGCACCTAATTACAGGCCACCGGTTTATTTAAAAAATTTGTTAAGAAACTTAAAGGGAGACTTAGACCCCAACACATTAGTACTGGGGGACTTCAATACTCCACTCACAGATATTGACAGATCGACAGGACAGAAGATCAACAAGGAGACAGTAGATTTAAACAACACTATAGCCCAAATGGATCTAACAGATATCTACAGAACTTTTCATCCTACACATAAAGCATTTACATTCTTCTCAGCAGTACATGGAACCTACTCTAGAATTGACCACATATTAGGCCATAAAGCAAGCCTCAGCAAATTCAAAAGAATTAGAATCATACGATGCAGCCTCTCAGACCATAAGGGAATGAAGTTGGAAATTAGCAACTCAGGAATCCCTAGAGCATATGCAAACACATGGAGATTGAACAACATGCTCCTGAATGAACAATGGGTCACAGAAGAAATCAAAAGAGAAATCAAAAATTTTCTGGAAGTAAATGAGGATAACAGCACAACATACCAAAACTTATGGGATACAGCAACAGCAGTGTTAAGAGGAAAGTTTATATCAATAGGTGCCTACATCAAGAAACTGGAAAGGCACCAAATAGATGAGCTTTCAATGCATCTCAAGGATCTAGAAAATCTGCAGCAAACTAGACCCAAATCTAGTAGAAAAAGAGAAATAATCAAAATCAGAGAAGAAATCAACAGGATTGAATCCAAAAAAACATTACAAAAAATCAGCCAAACGAGGAGCTGGTTTTTTGAAAAAATAAACAAAATTGACACCCCATTGGCCCTACTAACCAAAAAAAGAAGAGAAAAGACCCAAATCAGTAAAATCAGAGATGAAAAAGGAAATGTAACAACAGACACCACAGAAATCAAAAGAATCATCAGAAATTACTACAAGGACCTGTATGCCAGCAAACAGGGAAACCTATCAGAAATGGATAGATTCCTGGACACATGCAACCTACCTAAATTGAACCAGGAAGACATAGAAAACATAAACAGACCCATAAGTGAGTCAGAAATTGAATCAGTTATAAAGGCCCTCCCAACAAAGAAAAGCCCAGGACCAGATGGATTCACTGCTGAATTCTACCAGACATTTAAAGAAGAACTAACCCCAATTCTTCTCAAACTATTCAGAACAATTGAAAAAGAGGGAATTCTCCCAAATTCTTTCTATGAAGCCAGCATCACCTTAATCCCTAAGCCAGAAAAAGATGCAGCATTGAAAGAGAATTACAGACCAATATCCCTCATGAACATAGATGCAAAAATCCTCAACAAAATTCTGGCCAATAGACTGCAACAACACATCAGAAAGATCATCCACCCAGACCAAGTGGGATTCATCCCTGGTATGCAGGGATGGTTCAATATTCGCAAAACAATCAACGTGATACACCACATTAACAGACTGCAGAAGAAAAACCATATGATTATCTCACTAGATGCAGAGAAAGCATTCGATAAAATTCAACACCCCTTCATGATGAAAACCCTAAGCAAACTGGGTATAAAAGGCACATTCCTCAATACAATCAAAGCAATTCATGAAAAACCCACGGCCAATATCCTATTGAATGGGGAAAAGTTGGAAGCATTTCCACTGAGATCTGGTACCAGACAGGGATGCCCACTCTCACCACTGCTATTCAATATAGTGCTGGAAGTCTTAGCCAGAGCTATTAGGCAAGAAAAAGAAATTAAAGGGATACAAATTGGGAAGGAAGAACTCAAACTATCCCTCTTTGCAGACGACATGATTCTTTATTTAGGGGACCCAAAGAAGTTTACTAAGAGACTATTGGAACTGATAGAAGAGTTTGGCAAAGTAGCAGGATATAAAATCAATGCACAAAAATCAACAGCCTTTGTATACACAGGCAATGCCACGGCTGAGGAAGAACTTCTAAGATCAATCCCATTCACAATAGCTACAAAAACAATCAAATACCTTGGAATAAACTTAACCAAGGACATTAAAGATCTCTACAATGAAAATTACAAAACCTTAAAGAAAGAAATAGAAGAGGATACCAAAAAATGGAGAAATCTTCCATGCTCATGGATTGGAAGAATCAATATCATCAAAATGTCCATTCTGCCGAAAGCAATTTACAGATTCAATGCAATACCAATCAAGATACCGAGGACATTCTTCTCAGATCTGGAAAAAATGATGCTGAAATTCATATGGAGACACAGGAGACCTTGAATAGCTAAAGCAATCTTGTACAACAAAAACAAAGCCGGAGGCATCACAATACCAGATTTCAGGACATACTACAGGGCAGTTGTTATCAAAACAGCATGGTACTGGTACAGAAACAGATGGATAGACCAATGGAACAGAATAGAAACACCAGAAATCAATCCAAACATCTACAGCCAACTTATATTTGATGAAGGATCCAAAACCAGTCCCTGGAGTAAGGACAGTCTTTTTAATAAATGGTGCTGGGAAAACTGGATTTCCACGTGCAGAACCATGAAGCAAGACCCCTACCTTTCACCTTACACAAAAATTCATTCAACATGGATTAAAAATTTAAACCTATGACCCGACACCATCAAATTATTAGAGAGCATAGGAGAAACCCTGCAAGACATAGGTACTGGCAAAGACTTCTTGGAAAAGACCCCAGAAGCACAGGCACTGAAAACCAAAATTAACTACTGGGATTGCATCAAATTGAAAAGTTTCTGTACTGCAAAAGAAACAGGAAAGCGAATAGGAAACTGACAGAATGGGAAAATATATTTGCAAACTATGCAACAGATAAAGGGTTGATAACCAGAATCTACAAAGAAATCAAGAAACGCCACAACATCAAAACAAACAACCCACTTAAGAGATGGGCCAAGGACCTCAATAGACATTTCTCCAAAGAGGAAATCCAAATGGCCAACAGACACATGAAAAAATGTTCAAGATCCCTAGCAATCAGGGAAATGCAAATCAAAACCACAATGAGGTTTCACCTCACCCTGGTGAGAATGGCTCACATTCAGAAATCCACCAACAATAGATAGATGCTGGAGAGGATGTGGGGAAAAAGGGACACTAATCCACTGTTGGTGGGAATTCAAACTGGTGAAGCCACTATGGAAGTCAGTCTGGAGATTCCTCAGAAACATGAATATAACCCTACCATTCAACCCACCCTTCCCACTGCTTGGAATTTACCCAAAGGAAATTAAATTGGCAAACAAAAAAGCCATCTGCACAGTAATGTTTATTGCGGCTCAATTCACAATAGCTAAGACTTGGAACCAACCCAAATGCCCATCAACAGTAGACTGGATTAGGAAATTATGGGACATGTACTCTACAGAATACTATACAGCGGTCAAAAACAATGAAATCCGGTCATTTGCAACAAAATGGAGGAATATGGAAAACATCATGCTGAGTGAATTAAGCCAGTCCCAAAGAGACAAATATCATTTGTTTCCCTTGATTGGCGATGACTAACTGAGCACCAAAGGGGAAACCTGTTGAAGTGAAATGGACACTATGAGAAACAGTGACTTGATCAGCTCTTGTGCTGACTGTTGTTGTACAATGTAATACTTTATCCATTTTAGTATTTTTTTTATCCTAGTACTAGTGGTTGAACTCTGTAATTAACACACAATTATTCTTAGGTATTTAAATTTTAACTGAAAAGTGATCCCTGTGAAATATAAGAGTGGAAATAAGAGAGGGAGGAGATGCACAATTTGGGACATGCTCAATCGGAACTGCCCGAAATGATGGAGTTAGAATTGTGCCAGGGGATTCCAATACAATCCCATCAAAGTGGCATGTACCAAGGCCATCTCACTAGTCCAAGTGATCAATTTCAGCTCACAATTGATCACACTGATAGGTCTAAGAGTCAAAGGGATCACACAAACAAGACTAGTGTCTGCTAATACTAACTGATAGAATCAAAAAGGGAGAGAATGATCCAACATGGGAAGCAGGATACACAGCAGACTCATAGAATGGCAGATGTCCTAAATAGCACTCTGGCCTCAGAATCAGCCCTTAAGGCATTCGGATATGGCTCAAGAGCCCATGAGAATATTTTAGGCATGGAAAGCTAAGACACTCCGAAAAACAAAAAAAAGAAGACCTAAATGAAAGATCTCTGCCAGTGAGATCCCAGTGGAAAGAACGGGGCCATCAAAGAAGGAACTACCTTTCTCTGAAGGGAGGAGAGAACTTCCACTTTGACTATGATCCTGTCGGAATAAGATCGAAGGCGGCGAACCCTAAAGGCTTCCATAGCCTCGGCAACTCATGACTAGAGCCTAGGGAGATTACTGATGCCATAAACAAGTGTGTCAAATTGTTAAATCAACTTCAGGAGTCACTGTGTACTTACATCTCATGAAGGATCTGTCCTTAATGTGTTATCCAATGTGAAATAATGCTATTGCTAGTACTGAAACAGTATTTTTACACTTTGTGTTTCTGTGTGGGTGCAAACTGATGAAATCTTTACATAGTATATATTGAATCGATCTTCTGTATATAAAGATAATTGCAAATGATTAAAAAATCTTGGTGTTAAACTGGAAATTGCATAGATAATTAATCAATTCTTTTAAAAAAAAATCATGTAGGATCTCTGTCCTTAATGTGCTGTACATTGTGAATTAATACTGTAACTAGTACTCCAACAGTATTTTCATTTTTTGTCTCTATGTGAGGGCAAATTGTTGAAATCTTTACGTAATATGTACTAAACTGATCTTCTGTGTATAAAGAGAATTGAAAATGAATCTTGATGTGAACAGAAGGGGAGAGGGAGCAGGAAAGGGGAGGGTAGTGGGAGGGAGGGAAGTTGTGTGGGGGGGAACCATTGTAATCCATAAGCTGTACTTTGGAAATTTATATTCTTTCAATAAAAGCTTTATATAAAAAATAAGAAAAAAAAAGAAAAGTTCTATTTGTGCTATTAAATGTATTATTTTCAGCCTAAGAAATTACTCCAGGAAACATTCACATGAAAAGATAATTAAGAAATGAACTTGGTTGCTGAGTTGTTTTGTCATAAAATTAGGCTCTCAGATTTCCATAATCCAGGAAAAAGAAATTTATTTACCACTAAATCAAATTTATTCACCACAGAAAGTCATTTACATTTTAAAAGTGATGTAAAGGAAAACTGGTGATCTCTCCATGTACTATATAATCACATCCTGTGTCATGTTCCCTGGACGAGAATCCAGTTCTTCACCTCGGAAATAACAAGGGGAAGTGGGGGCAGAAGAGTGGGTGAAGATCCCAAACGACTGAGCTCTGCATTTTAAAGCTGATCTGAAAACCACCTTCTGTGCTGTTGGGCATAGCTGTCATTGCAAGCCAGTATTTTTCTGCTCAGCACAGAATGGCAATGCAAAGTGGTGTACCATCTCAGTCTCCATTTCTCAGAGGGATCCTCTAACATAAAAGCCACTGCCACCTGGGTCAAGTTTAGAACAGAAGAAGGAAGGCCTTCAGAAATATTGACAATTGTAAGTGTGTCTTTATTTAATACTGGATATTGTATGAGCCGGCACTGTGGCGCAGCAGATTAAAGCCCTGGCCTGAAGTGCTGGCATCCCATATAGGTGCTGGTTCTAGTCTCAGTTGCTCCTCTTCTGATCCAGCTCTCTGCTATGGCCTGGATAGCAGAAGGTGGCCCAAGTCTTTGGGACCCTGCACCCACGTGGGAGACCTGGGGGAAGCTCCAAGCTCCTGGCTTCGGATCAGCACAACTCCAGCCGTTGCAGCCATCTGGGGAGTGAATCAGCAGATGGAAGACCTCTCTCTCTGTCTCTACATCTCTCTGTAACTCTTTCAAATAAATAAAATAAATCTTTAAAAAAAATACTAGACATTGTCTGAACTGTGGGTGAGGGTCACAAAAATACAGACAAGAAGAAACACCAGGAGAAAGATAAGGTAGGGAAGTACTTAAGGAGAGAGGACACTTCTTGATACATGTGCAAATTATCACTTTTTTTCTCCTGAATAGGGAAAAGCCTGACTTATCTAGGAAAACAAAAATCGCCCAGTCGAGCAATACCACTACTTTGTCACTTTAAGTTATGATCTAACTAAAACCAAGGAGTTTCTTATCATTGTTAAGAGACATCCTGGTAATTGATCTATTACAGTCCTCAGAATTTTTGACCCTTGTTTTCCTTTGGTAGATTATTTGGCTCTTAGAAAATCCCTAACAGAAGCAATGCCAAACTCTTCTGTTTAATCAAATTGTGATGAGTTAATGATGTTACAAAACCTGATTCAGTTCCAAGCCCCTCTGGGCTCACAGAATTTTTAAATTAATGATATTTTCATATTCATAGAAATATAACAATAGAGCTTTAAGATATTAAATTTCCTTCCCCATCATCCTAGCCAAAAACTCTCAACTCTTCATGAGGTTTTTCAAGAAAATAATCAAGTACAAATCACCTGCCTGATGAAAATTAACTTTCACACATTTTGTGGATGTGGTGGTCCTATCACATTTGTATTGTATGTTTTCCCTGTAGTGATGAATGACTCCTGAGCCAATGGAGGAGAGGAAGGAAGCTGTGATGAGTGATCTTGACCAGTTCTCTGTCTCTGAAGTAAGGACCCTGAACTCCCAGGACTTCCCTAAGTCAGGCAGAGGAGGGACTAGGGCACAGACTGCCTGCTAGGCCATTAGAGGCAGGAAGTCATCAAAAGAGGTTTCCTGCCCACAAGCTAGAGTTGGGCAAACTATTAGAATCAAAAATATTAGCTCCTTCCCCGAGTCTGATGCAATAGCAAGTAAAAGCCTTGTGGATACCACTTACAGCTCATCGCTCATATAAAATGTAAATTACGGGGCCGGCGCTGTGGCACAGCAGGTTAAAGCCCTGGCCTGAAGCACTAGCATCCCATATGGGTGCTGGTTCCAGTCCTGGCTGCTCCTCTTCCGATCCAGCTCTCTGCTATGGCCTGGGATAGCAGTAGAAGATGGCCCAAATCCTTGGGCCCTTGCACCCACGTGGGAGACCCAGAAGAAGCTCCTGGCTTCAGATCGGCGCAGCTCCAGCCATTCTGGCCATCTGGGAAGTGAACCAGCAGATGGAAGTCCTCTCTCTCTGTCTCTACCTCTCTCTGTAACTCTGTATTTCAAATAAATAAAATAAATCTTAAAAAAATGTAAATTATGAATTCAGGAAGTGTTGCATTTTTTCAAAATAAAGATATCAAGCTTGATTTTTAAGTGAAACAAAAATAGAAGAAAGCAAGTTACAGTTTGAACCTTCCTAATTCGAACATCCAAAATCTGAAATGCTTCAAAATCTGAAACCAACACGTTGCCACAGAGGAAAATTGAAACTTGACTATGCATGATGGGTCTCAGTCAAAACACAGGTGCACTTACAGACACTGTATAAAACGACCCACAGGCCATGGGGATGAGGTTCATTTGAAGCATATATGCTTTATACTTGGGTTCTCACCCCAAGATAGCTCATTATGTATATGCAAATATTCCAAAATAAACTCAACCTAAAACACTTCTTGTCTAAAGCATTTTGAATAAATGACATGTAACCTGTGCTATGGTTGTATTGTTCACAAGACGGTTCCTCAGACTCAGCACTGCCAACATTTGGGGCCAGACCATTCATTTTGGGGGTACTGTCCTGCCCATTGCAAGATTTCAGGGACATTTCTGGCTTCTCCCTGCTAGATGCTATTAGTGACATCAAACTGCCTTTTGTCACACTTCCCTCTGATGTCCCAAACATAAAAACCTCATGTTGTGTTTCCCCTCTTTTCCTGAAATTTCCCCCTATTTTAGGCTTTAACGGTAGGTCTGATCATATACTTTTAAGTTCCTACTTTGGGCAGAAGGAACGGAGAGCATCGAGCTACCGATCATGCAACATAGGCTTGTGTAAAAGAAGGAAAACCTAGCTGACAGAACCAAAGAAGCCAGACCAACACCCCAGCCTGGGTGCATCAGAAGCCAGAGGGCACTCGAGCATGGAAATCTGGAAATAAAAGTCCATGTGATGGGCAGGCACTTGACTCAATGGTTACAGTGCCACTGGGGATACCTGCATCCCATTATCAGAGTGCCTGGGTTCAGGTCTTAGCTCTGCTTCTGATTCCACCTTCCCGATAATGCCCACTCATGACATGGGAGACGTGGATGGAGTTCTGGACTTCCGGCTTTGGCCCAGCCCAGCCCTGCCTGTTGCAGGCATCTGGGGAATGAACAAATCTATGAAAGATGTCTCTCAGTCTATATATGCCCATTTCTCTGCCTTACAAATAGATTTTTAAAAATAATTTCAAAATTTTATTTATTTGAAAGAACACTGGGGGAGGGGGCAGGTAGTGTTTGAAGCTGGGGGTTGATCCTCTGGATGCTGGTTATTTCCCAAATGGCTACTATAGCCAAGTCAGTGCCAGGCTAACGCCAGGAGCCAGGAACCTCATGTGGTTCCTCCACCATGGTGTCAGGGTCCCAAGCACTGGGCCCATCTTCTTTCTGTCTTGCCAGGCACTTTAGCAGGAAGTTGGATCAGAACTGGAAAGGAGCTGGAACTGGTGTTCTGATATGAGATTTTGACATGTCAGCCCATAGATAATACAGAAAAAAACATCTATCTTACCATGTTGACCTGATTCCAAGCCTCTCCAGTCAAGATTTGCCTTGCCATTTTCTGCCTTCCAGCTTTCTCCTACCTAATCAATGTGGTTTTCTCCCCATTTGAGGAAGCAGAGTGAAGACATATTTCTTCACTCACTTGTAATAATAAAACCTTTCTCCTCCAAGGACCAGCCTCACAGAGCATCAACTAGGAGCCATGGACAATGTCCCCATAACAAAAACACCTTGTACCTCCTTGTGAGAGTCAGCAACACCTCCACACACAGGCAGATGCCCCTGGGGAGAAAAATTGCCCCTAATTGAAACCACTGATTTAAAATGGGGGATGGGTGGGGTCGTAGGCATGTATAATACTTTAAAAGCACCTTTGTTTTTTTGTAAAACTGCTAGTTCCAAATGTCTTCAATTTTGACTTAGCTCATTGAGGACATCTCATGTTTCTCATCTGAGGGGCTGTCTTTTTTCCCAAAAGCTTCCAAACATCCAGAAATATGTTCATGATAGTCATGTGTTGCTTACCAACAAGGATACATTCCAAGAAACGCATCATAAGGCGATTTTCTCATTGTGTACCATCACAGGGTTTATTTACACAGATTAACATGGCTGCAATGTCACTAGGTTACATAATTTTAGGGGACCACTGTCATGTATTTGGTTATTATTGATTGAGCAGAATTAGGCTCCCAAAACCCTTGCAGATACACACACACACAAAACCAAAGCTGACCTTTGTTAGATCAAGTGAGGAGACTTGATCAAATTATAGCCACTAGGAAGTGTACCCTTTAGGAGTTATTTAGGTCACAAAGACTTGCCCTTGGAAGGTGGTTCTTGCAAGGGACTTGCTTATGTAGGCTGAATTTGGCCTAGCTTCTCTCTCTGCTCCCTAGCTTACTCTGAAATAGTTTCACCAAACATGTTCTGCCACTGCCAACCACAACCAGATGCTGGGCTAATAGGGCCCCTCAGCCTTGAACTGTGAACTTCCAACCTGTAAACTGAAATAAACCTTTTGCCTCCCAAGAATCTTATCTTTGCTATTTTAGTTAAAGTAGCAAAAGCTGACTAATACCATGGCCCATGGTTGACCAAACCTTTATGTGGTGTATGATTTATGCAAGGCTTGAGCGAAGAGGCAAGGAAGTTTCTTGGGGCAAGGATTATGTATTTTTGATTTAGGCTACGTATCGGCTCCTAACATGGTACAAACATACACATAGTGCTCTCAGTGAATGAATGAATGAATGAGAAGATACAACAAGAAACAAGACAGCTTAGAAGATATGACATTTTTCTTTGGTTATCTTTAAGTAGAGACAAGCACTCCGCTGTCCACCCAGAGTGCTACTAAGAGCATCCAAGTGATCAAGGAGAATTAAAGTGTCTGAATCCATGGTACCAGGAATCCAGGAAGTGTGATACAATGGATTCTTTGCATTCGTTGTTCTGCAATAAATAATGTTGCAAGGATGAGAATGAAACCAACCATGTCCCTAAGCTGGGAAGTAAGTACACACCAGTAGGCACAGACATATACCAGCATGTAACAGTCTCTACCACAACTCTGCTCCTTGTGTTGAGGTTTGGGGACAAAGAGCTTCAGTAGGTCAGCAGTTGGTATCACACAACACAAGCTTCTCAGGAAAAGCTGACTGCACTCGATGGTGCAGGGCTGCCTGAGGTCTCCAGATGCAAACTCCTTTTCCAGGGCAGTAATTCAATACGCCATCTTCTATTGTGGTTGGCAAAGTTTGCTTAAATTATCCCTTCCATGATGCTGAAACTTGACCTTATAGATTTGTTTTTGGAAAATTCTTTTCGCCATCTGAAATCATTTGGATTCCAGTTTGAAAATATCATCTTTACACTATATAAATAAACAAACTCTCACAAAACACCCCCAATCTCAGAGGGCTCTGACTTTTCTAAAAGAACAGTCTTGGGGCCTGTGGGAGATTGGCAGTGAGCAGTTCCTGACGTGTTGGTTTTGTGGAAGAGGTTTGTATTGCCATAGTGGTAAGCAGAAGGTCCCCCATGGTCCCCATTACCATGGTCCCTTCCTTAGTGGGGCTTGCCAGCACCTCATCTCTTCTGTGAGGAAAATAGCTAATTCACAAAGCCATTCCCAGCTGGGTTATTGAGCTCCCACTGACATCCCACCAGGACCTCCTGCTTCCTGGAAATCACTCTAACTCAGGGTAGAGATTGCTCTTGACTGCTTGAAATGGCACCCAGTGATCAGCACCAAGGCAGAGATGGGAAAGAGAGAGGGAAGGAATCAATCAGGCTTTAAGAGCACTGAGAATGTAAAGAAAAATAATTTAAACATCAAATAATATTGCTTCCCATCAATGTTCAGAAGCCCAGTGTTTCCTGTCCCAGCTGTGTCTGCAACTCTCTGGGGCCCCAAACTCCTGGCCTCGTCAAATAGGAATTAGGCAAAGACAAGAAATGAGAGAGATCAGTCCCTGATCCTTGAAGATTTCAAAACGTACATGGGAGCTGGGTAAGGAATAAGAAATCTACACAAATAACTAAACGAGGCAGAATATAATGGGATCTGTGCCTGTGAGATGAGAAAACCTGAGACCAGCATTGCAGTGCAGCAGGTTAGGTGGCGATACCAGCGTTCATATCTGAGTGCCAGTTCAAGTCTTTCTTGCTCCACTTCCAATCCAGCTCCCTGCTAATGCAGTGGATGTCTCAAGTTCTGAGTCCCTGCTACCCATGTGGGAGACTCAGAGTTCCTGCTCCTGTCTTTGGCCTCACCCATCCCCAGGTATTAGAGTCGTTTGGGTTGTGAACCAGCAGGCAGAGGGTCTCTTTGTCTGTCTCTCCTCTGTTTGTAATCCCTGCTTTCAAATACATAAAAGACATCTTTTACAAAAGAAAGAGAATAAATTAGAAAACCTGTCACTGCATACAAGGTGGAGAGCAGTTTCATGGCCTATGGAATGGATCTTGTAGAATGGATGCATCTGAACAGGAAGAGATGAAGGCAAGTACAGGGAATGTGGGCTATGTTCTACGAGATCTAGAGGCGGTGCAAAGTATAAATGTGCAGAGGGGCTTGAGTGGTAAGAGTAGGAAGACACCCCCTTTGTGTTTGGAGGCTGCTTCGTGAGATCCCAATAGCACTGAGAAACCACATCAGTTATTTCAAAAGAGGGAAGTTAATAGAAAGAAATTACCTACATACAAAATTGTAAGTGAGATATGTGAACAGGCAGTGTGTGCTCAGCCACATTGGAACATGGGGCAAAAGGAAACATTATTGATTATATATATATATACATATATATGTGAATATTAGTCGAAATTGAAAAACTGGAAAAGCAGATGCATTAAAAATCATACTATTTTAAGTTTAAATGTTATATTAAAAACTAATTTCTTATAGTTTTACCTCGGCTTAAGTGAAATAAAAATTATTCAAAGTCATCCCCAAGACAAGAGGAATTGTCAAATGTGCCAATTCTCTCAACTGACAATGAAGTAAGCCACAAAGTACACTTTGAATGTATTATTGATGGACTTGTTTCTATTAGAGCCAATGGCCTCGGGCTCTGGTGCGGTTCAGCATGGCACATGTGTCCATTTAAATTTTTAAATTTTGTTCATCATAGGGGTATTTTTGTATTTAATTTTGATTGTTAAAAATATGACATTAGAATATAATTTTTTTGGCCGGCGCCATGGCTCAACAGGCTAATCCTCCGCCTTGCAGCGCTGGCACACCAGGTTCTAGTCCTGGTCAGGGCGCCGGATTCTGTCCCGGTTGTCCCTCTTCCAGGCCAGCCCTCTGCTGTGGCCCGGGAGTGCAGTGGAGGATGGCCCAAGTGCTTGGGCCCTGCACCCCATGGGAGACCAGGAAAAAGCACCTAGCACCTGGCTCCTGCCATTGGATGAGCGCACGCGCCGTCCACGGCGGCCATTGGAGGGCGAACCAACGGCAAAGGAAGACCTTTCTCTCTCTCTCTCTCACTGTCCACTCTGCCCGTCAAAAAAAAAAAAATATATATATATATAATTTTTTTGATTCCTAAGTATTTTGGTGCTCTCTTAGATTTTATGCCTGAGACAAGGACCTCACCAACCTCATGCTAATACCTGTGAAAAAATAAAATTGAGAACTCATAGCCTAGATAGGAACATATAGGCAAGGAGCACAAGGGGAACAGGAAGGAGCCTGAAGCCTTTTTCTACCACCCCCTATAGGCATAATCTCACAGTGAGTCAGTGGGTAAAGCAGAAAATTGGGCTGCAGAGCCCTGGTCTCTGCATCAAGTGTGGATTTGAAGCTAAAAGGTAGTAACCTAGTAACTGGATCAGAGGGGATTTCCCCTGAATTGAATCTTGAATAGAAAACAGCATTGTTAATACTGACTTCTTCAGTACTCATTGCAATGTTATAAAGTTTGAAATTCATGCATTTTTTCATAACACATTTTCTTTTTTTTTTTCTTACAAAGTTTCTTTTTTAATAACGCTTTTATTTAAAGAATATAAATTTCCAAAATACAGCTTATAGATTACAATGGCTTCCCCCCCCATAACTTCCCTCCCACCCGCAACCCTCCCCTTTCCCACTCCCTCTCCCCTTGCTTCACATCAAGATTCATTTTCAATTCTCTTTATATACAGAAGATCAGTTTACTATATATTAAGGAAAGATCTCAACAGTTTGCCCTCACATAGCAACACAAAGTGAAAAATACTGTTGGAGTACTAGTTATAGTATTAATTCACAATGTATAGCACATTAAGGACAGAGATCCTACATGATATATTTTTTTTAATTGATTAATTTTCTAGGCATTTCATGGTATTTTTAGATCTTCTGTGTACATAAATTTCAGTTGTTTGCATACAAAGAAGTATACATTTCAACTCTATCTCTGTTTGAAGTACTGTCATACACGAAAGTATCTAGGTCCAAACCTAGTTCAATCTCATGCAAAGCCCAAGCTCTTAGGCACTAGGCCATTGGTGAAACAGGACAAGAAATATTTCAAGCAAAGGAAAACAGAGAAAGTTAAAGAATATGGCATGGCTGAAAAAAAATAAGCCCAGTGTTTATATAAGTAACATTATAAAACGTCTATTGTGTGTCAGATATTTTACTCATGACCTATAAAAATTATTCTATTCAATTCTTCCAACAACCCTATGAGTAGGGGCCCCTTTTAGTCTCATTTGTCAGAGGGGGAAACTAAGCCATAGAATATTCATTAAATCTGCCCAGGCTCATCCAACCTATAGATGAGACAACAGAACACAAATGCAGATGTTTTGACTCCAGAGCCCTCGCTCTTAGTCATTAGCCACGTTGCTTTCCGCAGAACATACAATAAACATGAGGCCAAAGAGATCTGAGCGGGCCAGTTCATGGAGGCCATCCTAAGATGCATGCACTTAATTCCTATAGTGAAGAAGGCTGCTAAAGTACGTTAAAATAGCATTAGTTTTACATGTTGGATGGATCACTCTGGTCTGAGGCCAGTTGGAACGTAGATTTTAAATGCACTAACAGAAATTAGAGAAACCAATTAAAAGCCTAGGGCAATGATTCAAATAATTAATGAGCAGAATTCTGAGAGAAGGAGTGGAGAATAAGGGACATATTTAAAAGACTAGAGATATAAGACATCAACGACTGGGTATAGATGATGAAGAACAGGGAAGAATAATGGACTTCCCTGTCTTATTCTGGATGCCAGGTAGTGGAGAAGAGTAACGTCCTCCGACAGATCAATGAGGAATACTCTAGCAAAATAAGTTACTTTCAATGTTTGAGATTTCTGGATATTTGAACATATGTATGTTCAAGGTATGCCAAGTCTGTGCTATCTTGGTCAGCCATCTGTCTTTTAAAAATGTATTTATTGGGGCTGGCATTGTGGTGCCACGGGTTAAAGCCCTGGCCTGAGGCACTGGCATCCCACATGGGTGCCAGTTCTGTTCCTGGCTGCTCTTCTTCCAATCCGGCTCTCTGCTATGGCCTGGGAGGGCAGTGGAGGGTGGTCAAGTCCTTGGGCCCCTGTGCCTACATGGAGACCTGCGCGGGGGTAGGGGGCTCCTGGCTCTGGGTCAGTGCGGGCTCGACTCCAGCCGTTGCGGCCAATGAGGGAGTGAGCCAGCGATGGAAGACCTCTCTCTCTGTCTCTACCTCTCTCTGTGGCTCTTTCAAATAAATAAAATATATCTTTTTTAAAAAATGTGACTACCAAAATCATAATTTTTAAAAAATGTATTTATTTGAAAGACAGAGTAACAGACACAGGAGAGGTACAGAGGGAGAGTGAGAGGGAGGGCAGGCAAGAGAGAGAGAGAGAGAGAGAGAGAGAGAGAGAGTGAGTCAGTCTTCCGTCTGCAGGGGCAGGCTGAAGCCCAGAGCTTCATCTGGGTTTCCCACATGAGATCAGGGGCCCAAGGAATTGGGCCATCTTCTGTTACTTTTCCCAGGCTATTATCAGAGAACTGGATCAGAAGTGGAGTAACCAGTACTCAAACCACTCCCCGTATGGGTTGCCAGCAAAAGTGGTGGTTTAACCCACTGCATCACAAAGCCAGCCCCAACAGCTATCTCAGGCTGTTTTGTGCTGCTATCATGGTATACCACAAATAGGGTAACTTATGAAAAACAGTAAATTACTTCATAACATGTTAGGGGTTGGGAAGTCCACGATCAAAAGGGTGGCATCTGGCAAGGCATTTTTGCTATTTCATACCATGGCGGGAAGAGGGGGAGAGAGGGAGAGGGAGAGGGAGAGGGAGAGGGAGAGGGAGAGGGAGAGAGGGAGACCAAGAAATTGAACTCACTGCCTCAATCCCTTCCATAATTAACAATCCACTTGTAAGAGTGGAGTCTGACCTAAATATCTGCCATCAGGCCTCACCTCCCAATACTATTGCACTGGGGACTAAGTATAGAACATGTGCTGGTCAGCACTGTGGCCTAGTGGCTAAAGCTACTACCTGCAGTGCCGACATCCCAGCTGCTCCACCTCTGATCCAGCTCTCTGCTATGGCCTGGCTCAGGTCCTTGGGTCCCTGCACCCATGTGGGAGATGCCTGGCACCTGGCTTCAGACTGGCCCAGTTCCACCCATTGTGGCCATCTGGGGAATGAACCATTGGATAGAAGACCTCACTCGCTCACTCACTCTCTCTACCTCTGCCTCTCTGTAACTCTGCCATTCAAATAAATAAATCTTTTAAAAATAAATAAAAATAAAAACGTGTGCTTTTAGGGTACACATTCGAACTCTAGCATTAGCTAAGGAATTCTAACAACATTATTCAAAATGATAATCTCGATTTTTTCATTCATTAATAAAATGCTATGGCCAAAAGTGTACTCTTTCAGTTCTGTCAGACCTTTCAACCCAAAATTGAGTTCTCCTTTGGGAAAAACTCATCTGTTTATCTCAATTCTGGTTACTGGTACAGTCACTGTGGTTCAGCAAGTGGCTGCTTGGGATGCCTGCACCCCATATCAGGGTGCCTAGGATTGAGTCCTACTCGCTTCTGACCCAGCTTCCTTATAACTCGCCTAGGAGGAAGAAGATTATGGCACAGCTACTTGGGTCCCTGTCATTCATGTTGGAGATTCACATGGAGTTCCTGGCCCCTAGCTTTTAGCCTGACCCATTCCCCAGTTTTTGCAGGCATTTGGGAAATAAACCAGTAGATGGAAGATCTCTCTCTCTCACTCGCTCTCTCCTGCCCCCCTCTGCCTTTCAAATACATTTTTTAAAAATTCTGTAAAAAGTTTCCTTAACATAAATATATTAGACCAATTTTAAACATATTCCAGTACACACATCTGCTGAACTAACGAGAATCAAACTACTATGAACCTGAATATAACTATGATATATAACTAGTTTGTCCTACTTTCAAGCCAACAAGTTATCAGAAATTCAAAGGTATAGGCAAAAGATACAAGACTCCTGAATTGGAGACAAAGGACTTCATTACTCATAGCATTAACAAAGACCAGTGTGTTGTCATTTCCATCAGCTCTCCAAGCCCTACTTCTCCTAGGGAAATGTAAAGAAACACACATAATACCTATATGAACAATTGAGTGTGTTAAAGGAGAAGAACCCATGTGTAGGTAACCTACGTATTTTATGATAAGCAGTAAGCAAGTTGTTCCTTTGCTCCAGAGGAAAATATTATCTTTATCCCCCCACACTAAGAAATCTATCCTTGCCTATGGAAGGAGTCACTATATCTTTTAAGATAGATAACCTAGAGCAAAGGCAGGTCTACCTGGAACATGGATATTGGTATGGGCATTGGTCTCCCAACAATTAAATTTTTAATTGTTTGATTTAATAAATTTAATAATTAATTTTCAAATGGTTTTACAGCCACTTTGGCTAGGCAAGTGTAGAACATAAAAATTCTGGAGACATCAAATTTAAGAAGAAACAATTAGAGAGGTTTGCAAACAGGATGTGTAGTAATACCTGAAAGAAACAACGTCAGCAGCTCAGACTCACTTGGAAATAGAGGCATAATGACAAACACAGATTCCCAACAAGTCCACCTTTCAGTGCTTGGAGAAATAAGAGACAAGGGGCCAAGAAATTACCACAGAAGAGATGCCATTTATCTACATGAGAAAGAATGCAAAATTACAGGCTCATTTGCTCTTGGAGGCTGACATTTGCAGTTCTGTCTGCAGCAGAATATACCAAAAATTGGAGACTAGTGATTCATATCCTGCCTGCAAAGGCGACACCGCACTAAGGAGTCAAGAACTAGAATGTGTTTTAATGAGAGGTAATAATCCCATTTGTATTCACACTTGACTGTCTGAGTTTTTACATATATCATCTTATATGCTTTCAATCAGCCAGCGATCAACATAATGAGACGCTCCCAGGAGCTGAGAGAAAGGAATCTCCCCCACCCTCTTTCATTGCTTAGAAAACTGCAAACTTGTGCTGGGAATGATGTTGCTAGGTAACCACTAACTTCCATAGTCTTTGGGACTTGATGTTCCTGCACCCGAGTAGAGAGAAACATCAGATTGAAGGCCTAGGACAGAGAAGACTGATTTATTTGTTGACCTTACCTATCCATGATGGCACCCTGAGGGGTCACTGGCCACTGGATTAGCTCAAAGAGAAATTGTAGGTCCAAGGCAGGCCTCACTTATACCAAATTCTGGAGGCTTTTTTTTTTTTTAACTTACCTAGATAGCTGTAAATTTTATTTTTCCTTTCAGAAATCAATCAAAAACATAATTAGGGCACAGCCTCTGGAGAAATATATGTGGCAATGTTGAAGTGACAAAACAAAAGAAACCGCTTCTCTCTCAGGTCTTCCAGTTTATTTTTATTACAACAGGGAAGATCAGAGAAAGATGGGGAGGAGGAAACCACAATTAAGGCCCTCTGGATCAGAAATTATTCCAGAAAATAAGAAGAGTATTAAAGCAACTGAAAATTCTATTAGCAAATGGTAAATTTAGCACATTAGAAAATTGCACATGGAGAAGAATGGAAATTATTAGACTACAACAGACAGACATTTAATGTAAACAGTGTTTTAATGTTTATATATTTCTCTCTTCCTCTAGGCAAAGTTATTTCATAGCAAATTCTAGAACATTCCACTCCCTCTAAAAGGGAGATAAACAGTCATTAATTCAATACTAATAATTTAATACTAATGGGTGCTAGCCACTGTTTTAGTTACTGGGGAGTATTATAGTGAACACTCAGAGATTATCAGCTTTTCAGGGTAAGCCACTGCCTGTGGCATCTGCATCCCATATGAGCACCAGTTGGATCCCTGCTGCTCCACTTCTGATCCAGCTCCCTGTTAATGGCCTGGGAAAGCAGTGGAAGATGGTCCAAGTACTTGGGCTGCTGTGCTCACATAGGAGACCTTAGAGGAGATTCCCGGCTTCAGGTCAGCAAGCTCCAGCCATTGCGGCCATTTGAGACTGTGAACCAGCAGATGGAAGAACTCTCTGTCTCTCCCTCTCTGTCACCATAACTCTACCTCTCAAATAAGTAAATAAATCTTTAAAAAAACAATAAGAGATTGTCAGCATTTGATAAGCTAGGCCCTAGCAGGAGAGAGATTTAAGATTAGCAGGCAAAGAAATAGGTAAATAGTTACTAGGTGTTAACTTCTTTTGTAAAGGAAACCAACAGGATGCCAAATGCATAGAGAAGATAGTTAATGTAGACTTAGTGGAATTAATGACTGGAGTGTCAGGCAGAAGAGTAACAACTGGAGACTAATGGTGAGGTATTACAATGTCAATGACATGGTGCTAGAGGAAGTGTAAATAGTTAACTAGTGGGGGATGCAGGCAGCTAACAGGAGGTGACCTGCATAAGTGACTTTGGTAAACCTTCCCTGTTGGAGAAGTGGATGCTAACAGTCTAGAAGGCTCCTGCTCAGCTGCAGGGGGACTAGCCCCACAGCTGGGAGTGGCCAAGGCTCCACTGCTAGCTGAAGAGGTGACAAATTTGGGATCCACACAGGATCATGATGCACGGCCCACATAGCTGGTCCAGGGAGTCTAGAGCAGTGAGGATAGGGTCTATGGCTGTAAGTCTGTGGGAGGCTATAACACAGAGTAAAGATATAAGACTTAGAACCTAGAGGAATGTAGATGGGTTCAAAGGAGGAGGAGGAGGTATGCTGTGTTTTAGAGATGGGGTTCATGATGCAGAGCCCAGAAGTTGACTTCAGGGCAAAGACACCAGTGATTCTTATAAAGGCTTAAAGTGTAAAATGCAAGTTTGAAGAATTAAAACACAAAGCATGCCACATAGGGGAGATTTTTATTCAGAGGAATACTGAAAAGTGGACCACGAAGCCTCTGCCCAGGATTTCTGTTTACAAGAGAAGGAACACAGAATTCAGCTTACCAAAGTTCTTTGACCAAGTTATAACTCTAAATCGTGACCTTTCCACATGTGTATTACCTAAGTCAATGCAAACGTCTTCTCAGGGCAGCAGTGCTGTCTTTTCTTCTTAAATATAAGCTGAAATGTCTTGAACCAATATTTAATATCATTCAGAAAGTATAAATATACTACCCTATGTTTAGAATATAGAAAAATGCTTGAATAAAACATGAATGGAAAAATAAAACCTTATCAGACATGAAGTAGATGAAGATGAGTCCTTAGAACACATCTCAGAGGATGCCCCCACTGCTTGGGGAAGAATATTTAATGAGCTTGATGCACTAGCTGTTGCTGGGGTGAGGGATGAGACAAAGGGTGGAACTCAGATGATATAAACTGTAGTTAACTTAGCTATGTGGATGATGTAAGTTGAGAGCCTAAGCTGAGATTCCTGGGGCAATGCCAAGAAAACAAACAAACAAAAAAGATGGACAGAGTCCCCTTTCTTCTCTCCTCCTCCTTTTCACCAACACAGCACTTAGCCTCTCCCATTTACTCATGTTGAGAAATATCTACAAGATCATTAGTTTGAAAAGGTGCCATACACAGGGCAATCATTTAGCTCAGCAGTAAAGATACTGACTAAAATGTCCTCATCCCATATCAGAATGTTTGGGTTCAATACCTGCCTCCGGCTCCTAACTCCAGCTTCCTACTAATGCATGGCTAAGGCAGCCATGATAGCTCAAGTCATTGGATTCCTCCCATCCACATTGGAGACCTTGATTGAATTCAAGCCTCTTGCCTTTGATTGGACATTTGGTATGTTAGCTAATAGATACTCTTTTTTTTCTCTTTGTCTGTATCTGTCTCTCATACACACATTCATAAACTTTATGATTCTGCCTGTAGTATCCAACATGTTTATCAAACTCTCACTTGGTATTAAGATTTGGATATAGTTTGTCCCCAAAACATGCCTGTGTTGGAGACACAGTCCTTAGTGTGGCATGGTTGAGGTGGTGGAACCTTTTAGAGGTGGAGCCTGATGAGAGATCCTTAGCTCAGTCAGAGGTTTGACCTTGGAAAGGGTTACAGGAGCTTAGCCTCTCTGGATTCCTGCTTGGCAGTAAGATCTCTTATTTCTGCAATACATGTCTACCATGATGTCCTAGGCCCTCCCCAACTCCAAATTAATGAGATTTGTGCTTTCAAAACTGTGACCTATAGAAATCTCTTCTCTGTACAAAATAACTTGCCTCAGGTATTTTGTTAAAGCAACATAAAATGGGATAACACATTGGAGTGACTCAATCACAGCCAAATTACATTTTTTACATCCAATAAGGCTACTCCAAACAGTAAGTCAGTTAAACTCTGGGATGTTGACTTCTTTCCAAGCCCCGGACAGTCTGAAGCACAGCTCATCAGTGCACCACATTGATGGAGTATATAAAATGACTCTTTTGAGGAAATACCAACAGATTGAGGAAGCAAAAAATCACAGAGACACAGGTCACTGATAAATTTTTACATTAAGCCTGGCTCATCTGAGGACAGGTTCTGACAGTGAACTGTTGAGCATTCTTCAAAATTAAAAGTTAAGTTACACAAGGGGCAGGTAAATAATTCCTGATGCATATAGGGCCACACAGCTGGTTGATCTAAATTATAGTTCTATTATGACTGCTCTCATCAGAGGGAGCCTGGGCTAAGCAGAAAAAAGGAGGTAGGACAGCAATGAAATGTAATTCTCTAGGAGAACTAAGACCAATTAGCTAATTAATTTAGGCCAGGTTTCATTGCCTGTCATCCTTTATTTCTAAATAAAGATGCTAATGTTTCAGAGAAAGTACTCTAGGATAACATTGTTAGGAACTTATGTCTAAGTAGCATATGCTAATCAGGTTATGTAAAAACATAAATGCAAACAATGACCCGTTCAGTAATATCAAGTTAACCATCAACATCACCAGCCAAAGTGAGGAGCTTCAGCAGCCCACATACAATATCCACACAGCAGGTGACACAGCAATGTTGAGAAATAAAACATAAGGCAAGATTTAGCTGCAAGTTTCCCCTAGTGTAGGCATTTCTATGAATACACATATACCCTTTAATCTTCAAATGCTGTTTTTCACCAACAAAAAAACTCAGTATTGTCTGTGCTAGATTCTGGAAACACAAAGATATATAAATAAAACTTTCAAAGAAGTTCAAAATCACAGAGAAGAGTTGGAAAATTAGGATTCTAACCACATTTGCAGTGTCCCTAGTCCTATCTACCATACGGTGCTGACTTCTCAGAGTCTACCTTTCTAAAAACAAAACAATTTCTCCCACTCAACTTTAATCTCCCAAGGGGATGGGGCTGTGAGTCTTGTTCCCTTTGTGATATCTTGTAGAATGGATTTCCACTGAACTCCGCAAGTTCCAGATTTCCTGTGGACAATCCTGAGTCACACCCACAGGAAAAAAAGAACAGGGGAAACTCTGAGTCCCTGTTTCCCACCTGTTATTCATTGTCTTTGTTGGGTTTCCACATCATTTCTATTGAAGAAAGGATTGTGCTGCTAAATAAAGAAAACCCTAGAAATTACCAATGTTTCAGTGCTCAAAGCAATTAAATAAAGAATAGTTAGAAGCACAAGGACAGACTCGCGATGTGAAGAGTTAGAAAGGAACTGGTTATTGTCACACATTGGTCATTTGTGTTGTTCATGCAATGAAATCTAAAATTTAAGTATTGGGGCCGGTGCTTTGGCGCAGTGGGAAGCGCCAGCATCCCATATGGGCGCTGGTTTGAGTCCTGGCTGCTCCATTTCCAATCCAGCTCTCTGCTAATGCCTGGGAAAGCAGTGGAACATGGCACAAGTCCTTGGGCCCCTGCACCTGTGTGGGAGACCTGGAAGAAGCCCTGGCTTCAGATCGGCACAGCTCCAGCCATGCAGCCAATTGGGGAGTGAACCAGTGGATGGAAGACCTCCCTCCCTCCCTCCTTTCCTCCCCCCCCCCCCCCCCGTGTAACTCTGACTTTCAAATAAAATAAATCTTTAAAAAAATAATTAAAATTTAAGTGTTGCCTTTCTACACAGAAGGCATCAGATAAAAACAGCTAGCAGGAGGATTTTGCATGTTCAACGCAAGGAAGTTGGGAATGTTTAAACTGATGGATTTTGCCCTGACATGGCCTTTATATATTATATACATAAATACTGAAATATCAAACTGTAGCCCATAAATATAATTATGTGTCATTCATATTTTTAAAGTTATATTCACTTTCCTTCATTTTTAACATCTTAGCAATACTTTCAACTATCTAAGCAAATCATGTATTCTACAAGATGACCAAAATGTGGGCATTCTAAAATTTGACCCATTTATCACACTTCACAGGAGAACCGGTGTTATTAGTGGGGAGATTCTCAATCTTCTTTGTATTGAAATACTAGACATAAAATACAAAACTGTGGGGAGAAAAACAAGGAAAAACATGCACTGTGAATGCAGGAGACAAATTAGGTGTTCCACCTCAACCACTAATGTGAGGTCACCTTTTACCCTGGACAGCAAAGTGGAAACATGAAAACTGTTTAATAAAGTAACCACCAACAAAGCATGCTTATACTTATATAATTGCGATGCAACAGACCTTAACAGGGGTGCAAATTTGGTTCACCCACAGATTTTAGATGAGGCATATGCCCAAATAAAACAGGACAGTGGGAAAACACTTTCTCCATAGCAACGACCTGAAAACTCAGTTCCAACCTCCTCTGAGAACATTTGACAGAGAAATCTTGAAAGGCATTTTTCCCGAGAGGTTTACAGAAAAGGAATGTGGGGGAGAAGTCGAAGGAGAATGAGTGCCAGGAGAGAGTTACCAAGGTGTAGGAGGTGCTAAATAGGAGAGAAGCTCAGAGGAATCCACAAAAGTTATTTCAAAAATTCAAAAACATTGATGCCATATGGAATGGTCCACCAACCAAGTGCTGAATCACCCAAGAGTCCAAGCCCCTGTAAACCAATGCTGGAAAGCTGAAAACTATATGACTCATTCTTGACAAGAAGATGATAGCCTGTCCCCGAGAAGGGACAGTGATGTCAGACCAGTTTGTCCCCTGGATGGGCAGAACTTGGAATCCCACAGACTGGCTCTTGCTGAAGAAGATCCAGCCTACAAACCTATTCAGGATACTGAGACACCCTGACTTTCAAGAAACGACCTCCATCCAGCACCAAACATATTCCTCTGGAGAGGACAGAATGATGACTACATGGCCATCTTTTATGCTGCCCCAAGCAACTCAGTCAAAGCTATGGCTAAAATTCACTCATTGAGCAGTAGGCACAGAGTTAGATGTTGCAAATACAAAGATAGCTAATACAGTATAGATACTCAAGGGCCCTGTTTGGGAAAGCATTTGGTTGGTGTCATGATGAAGAATTGAACAGCGGGTGCACATTGGGTCCCTGCACATTGGTACCCTGCACTCAGGAAGACCAGGTTTGAGGTCTATGTTGGACATTTTCCAGCTATGCACACATGTGGTACTCTTATTGTGGAAAGTGATCATTCCTCCTTTGCTAGGCTGTTTTGGGGGACTTTTGTGCTACTGAATGGAAGGCTTTCAGCACTGACCCAGAACATTGTAACTAATTTTTAAAAAATGAGATTCTATTCTTTACTGTTATGTAATGTTTTGAGAACCCAGAAATGACCACATAACTTTGCTTCTACATCTACCCTTGGAAATGGTTTTTATTCTGTAGTTAGCAGTTACCAAGATGCATAGTAAAAAGGCATTAAATGTCCTACATTGATGTGAATGTAAGCTCACAGTGGCTGTCACTAGCTACCACCAACAAAGCCCAAAAGAACAAACTATTCAGGGTAGCACCAGCATAATTGGCCAAAACTCACTGTGCATTCTTTCTAACAAGTCTCTACCGATGTGTGTTAACGTATCTTTAGCCACATCGTACAATTTTGTCTTCACTCTAGCATTTAAGGAACCCACAATTTAATTCAGCTAAAATTAAGGCTGTTCATTTCCTTCATCACATCAAAGTGTGAAGAAACTTCCTGGAGGGAAAGTTTCAAAAATACCCTATCGCAAATCATTGCAGTCAAAGGCAAGAGAAGGTCTCAATACGCAGCTGTAATGAGCAGCGACCTCTGGACACACTGTCAAAATGTCATTTTCTGATGACACCTACCCTGATCAGTCTCAGTTCCTCAGTTCTCAGTTTCCAATGGTGACAGGATTGAATTTCAAGGAGTCTCTGCATAATGTGGGCAGCGAATAAGTAATGAGATCCCAAGGTGCTGGCCCCCTGGACTTACTAACCTGCTCTACAGAGAGAGAGGAGACCCCTGGGCTGAAAGCCAAGGAAGTAGGCTCTGTTTGAGTAGCCACACTGCTGCGTGGCTTTGGTGAGCTCCCAGCTTTCCACCTCAGAGGTGCCACTTACAAAACAGAACCACTTCCAACTGCCTCTCCCCTTCTCACATGAAATGTTGTATCTGCTGGTTGTTTGGTCCCAATACACTAGTTCCATTAAAAGTGGTAAGTTCTTGTTAATATTCATGAGTAGGGAATGTGACTTCATAGGAGATTAAAATCTAGAACTAGAAAGTATAGAGCTCAAATGATTTCTCTCTACCTCAAAAGATCTCTCACTTCTGCTCGTTTCTTATCTATTCCATTCCATTCTCCTTCTAAATATCTGCTTTCTGGAATAGCCATTTAGACCAGTGGTTCAGAGACCTGCATCCCACAAGAGAATGCCTGGATTGCACTGGCTCCAGCTTCTGACTCAAACTTTCAACCAATGCGGACCCTGGGAGGCAGCAGGTGATGGCTCAAGTAGTCATTGAGTCCCTGCCACCCACATGAGAGACATGCATGGAACACCCAGTCCCAGCTCAGCCCTGTCCAGCCCTGGCTGAAGTAGACATTTGGGAAGTGGGAGGATGGAATCTCTTACTGTCTTAAATAATTTTTTTTTAAAAAAATAAGCATCTATTACCTCTGCTCTAGAACACACAAATTTAAGATGCATCATGAGGTTAATAAAGCATAAACATCAGGATCCTCCCTTGACAAGCCCCTTCCACATCAATGTTCTACTTCGCACTACATTTTGTATTTTTTTTTCCTGAAGAGGAATCCTGCGCTGTGAGTGCCTCAGGTGCCTGGCTATGCTCCTGCCCATGGGCCATGAAGCATGCATGGTCACAGCTTATGCTTTTCATATGTCACACTTTCTCCTTTACCTTGCACAGCCTCAAGATTAAATACCCCCATATCTGCACTCTCAAAGAAACTAGCCAGACAGTTCTTTGGGTTTTTTTTTTAAATAACAGCTTTTATTTTCATAGAAGTTTTAAGTTTACAAGAAAATTGAGCAGAAAGTACAGAATGTCCACATATATCCCTCTCCTCCTGCACAGAGCCCCCTGTTATTAACTTCTTGCATTGGTGGGGTCTATTTCTATTATGGTCTCAATGTTTATGCCCCCCTCCATTCATTATGTTAAAAATCCTA
This sequence comes from Sylvilagus floridanus, assembly GCA_949820135.1. NCBI lineage: Eukaryota > Metazoa > Chordata > Mammalia > Lagomorpha > Leporidae > Sylvilagus > Sylvilagus floridanus. Next base: position 19,778,568 of record OX463244.1, read on the forward strand.
ACCCTGGGGTTGATGTTGTGGTGTAGCAGATTAAGCCACCACCTGTATTGTTGGCATCCCATACGGGCACTGCTTTGAGTCCTGGCTGCTCCACTTCTAATCCATCTCCTTCCTATTGTGCCTGAGAAAGCAGTGGAGGATAGCCCAAATCCTTGGGCTGCTATATCCATGTGGGAGACCTGGAAGAACCTCCTTGCTCCTTCTGCTGGGCCCAACCCCAGCTATTGCAGCTATTTGGGGTGAACCAATGGATAGAAGATATCTCTCTCTCCCTCCCTCCCTCCGCGTAACTCGCTTTCAAATAAATAAATCTTATTAAAAAAGATTTATTTGAAAGGCAGAGTTTTACACACACATACACACACACACACACACACACACACACACACACACACACACAGAGAGAGAGAGAGAGAGAGAGAAAGAGAGAGAGAGAGAGAGAATCTTCCATCTGTTGGTTTACTCCCCAGATGGCCGCAATGGCTGGAGCTGCAACCATCTGAAACCAGCAGCCAGGAACATCCCCCGGATCTCCCATGAGGATCCACGGGCCCAAGGACTTGGGCCATCTTCCACTGCTTTCCCAGGCTACAACAGAGAGGAGGATTGGAAGTGGAGCAGCCAGATCTTGACCTGGCACCCATATGGGATGCCAGCACAGCAGGCAGTGGCTTTACCCACTATGCCACAGCACCAGCTCCTCAAATCAATCTTTAAAACAAATCCTAACCCCAGTGTGATGGTACTTGGAGATGGATACTATGTGGAGCCCTCATTAATTCAGTTAGTGCCCTAATAAAGAAACCTCAGAAAAAACCCTCCCCTTTCCATCATGTGAGCATCTGGCATAATGTTTCCATCCATGAACCAGAAAATGGGTCCTCACCAGACCCTAAATCTGCTGGCATCCTGACCTTGAACCTTTCAGCCTTTATAACTGTAAGAAATATATTTTTGTTGCTTATAAGTTGGCTGGTTTATGGTACTGTGTGATAGAAGCACAAAAAATGAAGATAATTTCTAATTTGATATATTATTTACTAAGGCTTATACCTTATGTTAGGGTTCACTCGACATAGACAGAGACTTTGTATCTCAATTCCAAGCTCCTGGAAGTGATTTAACGGGCGTTAGGTGTTTATGACAGCAAGCAATCTGGGAAAAAACCAAGTTCAGCCACGAGCTGCTTAAGTGCTGGACAGGATGTGTGCTGGGCAGTTCTTCCGAAGAAGGATCTATTACAGGAAAACAGACCAAACTAAAGAAAACGACTAGGGATCTCTGTAGGAAGAGCATTAACATATGCTGGAGGCTGTTATCTCACTACATTCTCTTTCAATGAATTGAAATAATTTTTCTTCCACTGTTACTAGATGAATAGGTCAAAACTATAAGAATTAATCATATTTCTACTTGATACACTTTTTATTATCTTTAGATTTTCCATGTGAAATCAAAGGCTGACCAACTGAAAAAAGAAAGATTGCTATGCTCAGGTTCAGAGGGTCATGGGATGGCTAAGAAGGAAAAACTGGACATGGATTGAGATTTGTGTTGTTTTTCTCTGCCCAATGCCACAAGGAAATCATACAGTGTATTCAGAAAAGAGGAGACTTCAGGACAAAGCCTCCTATTGCTTTCTGCTCAGAAGAGAATACAGAGCTGACCCTCCAGGTATATTTGCTCTTTAGGGTTTGCAGAAAAATGGCCCCCCAAAATGTCCACATCCTAATTCCCCAAACAAGTAAATATGTTAGGTTAGGGGCACGGGGAGACGAGGTTGCAGATGGAATTAAGGTTGCAATCAGCAGGCCTTCAAATAAAGATAATGCCCAGTGTTACCTGTTACAGTGTTACCTGACAGGCCAAGTACAATCAAACAGGTCCTTAAAAATAGAAGAGGGGGGAAAAGAAGTCAGTGTCAGAGTGATGTGACATCAGAAAGATTTGATCATCACTGGCTAAAAACACTGAAGGGAGCTATGAGCCAAGTAACATGGCAAGCTATAGAAGTTGGAAAGGTCAAGAATGCATACTCCCCCATAGAGCCCTCCAGAAGCAGTTCAGCCATGCCAACACTTTGATTTTATCCAAGTGATGCCACATCAAACTTCTAACTTCAAGAACTTTAAGATAATAACTGTGTGGTTTAAAGTCACTAAGTCCATGGTACTTTGTTACAGCATAAAAACTCACTCCTTTTTGCTGTTCCCACAGTTGGGTAACTCTTGAGAGTTGGGGCAGTAACATCCCTGACAGCAAGTAACTAGCGGGACCCTTTGTCTATCCCACAATCTCCAGAAGGGGGGCCTCCCCACACCAAGCATTCAAGACACAGAGATTGAGTCCTAACTCCTACCTCCACAGAGATCCACACAACGTCGGAAGTGGAAAGTGCTAATTCCATGAGTTATCAATTTTACCTGCTTCCCAAAAGCTTCCGTTGAAATTTCGGAACATTGATACCAAGAGAAAATATTGATATTGAAAATTCCCTTTTTAAGGACCTGTTAACCCATTCTCTAATGTATTGGAATTTAGCAGAGTGAATTGGTTGTAACTGCTGCTATGATGAAAATGATTAGTCCTGGCCGGCGCCATGGCTCAATAGGCTAATCCTCCACCTGCAGTGCCAGCACACCGGGTTCTAGTCCTGGTCAGGGCGCCAGATTCTGTCCCGGTTGCCCCTCTTCCAGTCCAGCTCTCTGCTATGGCCCGGGAATAAAGTGGAGGATGGCCCAAGTACATGGGCCCTGCACCTGCATGGGAGACCAGGAAAAGCACCTGGCTCCTGGCTTCAGATCAGCGCGGTGCGCCGGTCACAGTGCACTGGCTGCAGCAGCCATTGGAGGGTGAACCAATGGTAAAAGGAAGACCTTTCTTTCTCTCTCTCACTGTCCACTCTGTCAAAAAAAAAAAAAACATGATTAGTCCTTGCCAGCTCCCAGTCAGATAGGTCTCTAGAGACAGAAATTAAGTTAAAAAAATTCCTCTGTCTCATGTGCCACATTTGAGTAAAGGAAAATGATAGCACAGGTGTATAATCATCAATTATGAATTTTAAAATTTATAAAGAAAAATGAACTCAAAGGAAACCTAATGTAATTTATAACTTTGAGAGGTGGCGCCTTCTAATTGTAAAGAAAGAATTGTTTGGGTTATTTGGAAAGATCTTAATACTCCAGATGCTATTCATCATGTAATTTACACAGTATAAAAGGCCAATGTCTGGCAAATTTCCCAGGATAAACTATACAAATTCTGAGGTGTTCCAGTTCCAAGAAGCCATCAGGAAAACCTCTGATACATCAGTACCCATAGAAGGACAATCTGAGAGCTGGGTATTCAAATAGAAGGTGCTCCTCTTTCAGGGCAGAATGCATTGAAAATGACTATGATTTCACTTACTTTAAGTAATTTGAGTTTTAAGTTTATTTATGTTTTTATTTATTTGAAAGGCAGAGTAACAGAGTGATAGAAGCAGAAAGGGAAAGGAGAAGGACAGACAGAAAGATCTTCCATTCACTGGTTCATTACCCAAATGCCTACAACAGTCAGAGCAGGGCCAGGCCAAGGTCAGGAGCCAGTAACTCCATCCAGATCTGTCACATGGGTGTCAAGGACCCAAGAACTTGGGCTATTGTCTGCTTCCTCCCAGGGTGTGCATTAGCAAAAAGCTAGATTGGAAACAGAGGTAGGACTCAACTCCAGGCATTCCCCTTAGGGATGCCCATGTATTAAGTGTGGCTTAACCCACTATGTCATAACACCTGCCCCATCTTATGGAGTTTTAAGAGTAGGTTCATTTGAGATTTCCTGTCCCAGTACCCAGTTTGAAGAGGGAGTAAAGTGTTGTTGGTGTTAGACTGGGTCAATCTGCTTTCCACTACTAAAAATGTCAAGCTATATTGACACCTTTGAGATTTCAACATCTTCCCAGAGATCTCAGCTTTAAACAAAGCTTGAATACACAAAAGTTAGAATTTGCTGCTCAGCATGCCAAGTCCTCTCCTTGTGAACACTTCTGACATGCTCTTCCAAACACCTATTCCATAATAGCCTTCTAATGGTTGAAAATCGCCCTTCCCCCCAAAAAATTGTTCAAGTCCTCACTTCTGGTACGAGTGCATGAACCAGTATTTATTTGGAAATAGAGTCTTTGCAGATGTAATTAAGATGAGATTATACTGGATTAGGGCGGGTCCTAATTCTAAGACTCACGTCATATGAAGTTCATGCAAAGGCACAAGAACACAGAGACACATAGGGGCAATGACATGCATAGAATGTAATGAAGGCAGAGAAGTTGGGAGATGCCGCTGTTGTTCAAGGAACACCCAGAACTGTTGGCTGCCGCCAGAATCCAGGAGAGAGGCTTCGAACGATTCTCCCCCAGAACATCCAGACTGAGCAAACTTTGCCAACACCTTGATTTTGGACTTCTCATAGTTAGAGAGGATAGAAAATAGGACTGTTGTGTGAAGTCTCCCACTTTCCAGTCATTTGTCGTGACGCCCTAGGAAACTAATACACCTTCTGCTAGATACTGCTTCAAAATTAGATTATGTTTTGCTTAAAGCTAGTTTTCATTGCCAGAAAAGTTCTCAGAAGAAATTATTATTGTTATTATGCTCAGTGAAAGTAGATCTCTCTTACGTAATTGTCCGCAAACCCATAAGGTCATGAATACATACTCTTTGTTCTTATGCCAACACACACAGGATACAGCTGCAAGAGACTGAGTTCTACCACAGGCACAAGTCCTCCCAACACTGATCACCAGTACACAGCACATTAGAGACATTTTCCACAATCACAGATTTATGAAGTTATTATATACTCATGATATACCACATATCAAGGCAAATCATCAACATTCACAAGAAAGGATTAAGACAGTCACCAAAGCTCAGATTTCTCATTAGAGTATCCAATATTTTAAAACAAAACAAGTTCACTATTGTAATATTTACCCTCCCTCATGTATGAGAATATGGCTTGCATGTTTATCTTATGGAACTTGGAAGTATATCAATCTGTCTGTTCTAAGGCTCGGGCGTCCCTGAAGCCTGTAGGGAAAACACGAAAAGACGAATGCATGAATTTTTGCAAGCTGTAAGTTACCAAATCTGCAAAGCCCTTTCTTCAAGACCATCAATTCTGGGGCACTTTGAAACCATGCCTCAAAAGGCTTTCCCTAGGGGCTAGTGCTGTGCTATGGTGGGTAAAGCCACCACCTGCAGTGCCAGTATCCCATATGGGCACTGGTTCAAGTTCCAACTGCTCTACTTCCTATGCATCTCTCTGTTATGGCCCAAGAAGGCAGTAGAAGACGGCCCAAGTCCTTGGGCCACTGCACCCATGTGAGAGACTCAGAAGAAGCTCCTGGTTTCGGATCAGCACAGCTCTGTCAGTTGAGGTCATTTGGGGAGTGAACCAGCAGATGGAAGACCTCTCTCTATGCCTCTGCCTCTGTGCAACCCTACCTTTCAAATACGTATGCAGGGTCTGAGTCCACCCGTAAAAGGATGGACTGGGTCCGAGGAAAGGTGAGTGCACCGCTCGCCCGTTCCCCAGCCTCCCGATCCCGGAGACAATCAGACGCAGCGGGGAGCCAAGTCTAGCGAGGACTCATTTATTCCATGCGAAACCGAACCTTTTATAGCACAAAACTGCAGAGTCATTGGGGCAGGGCTAAGGACCAACTAATCACTTAAACGGTCACTTTACGGGGGGATTTCTATAGGACTAGCCATATGTCTATACTAGTCTTGTTACCTCCCCTGATGTTGCGTAGCCAATCAGCTTGAGTCCCGCCCATCTTACTTCCTCTGGGCGCCATCTTCTTTGCCCCTCCTTGGCGCCGCCCAGTCCGGGGGCCATGTGCGTGCACGCGGGCCCCTCCCTGCGCTGCTATCCCCGGGACACCTGCCGGCTGGCTCCGCAGGCCCTGGCTCGGGTTGGTTCACGGGCTCGGCTCCACGTGGCTCCGTCCCACGCAGCTTGGGCGGAGGCGCCCGCGCATGCGGAGCCCCAGGGCCTGGCCTGGCCTGGCCACACCATGGCCATACTCATGCCCCGCATACGTAAATAAATCTTTTTTAAAAAATGGCTTTTCCTAACTGCATTAGTGCTAGTGACTCAGCAGACACACCTCTGTCGGCCCAGATTTTCTCCATAGTGAGTCTGGAAATGGTCCCCACATGGAGGACAGAGGCTTCCCAAGTCCACCCTGACCCCTCTGCACAGTTGCTCATTCCCTGTACTGTGTGGCACATCCGGGGATCTCTTATACAAAAAGCAAAAACCAGTAATGTTTTGACTCAAGTTCTCCTGCAGTTATAAAATCTCTGCTCAAGGAGACTCATTTTAAAAGAGAAGCTCATACTCCCCTGCTTCTCATTTTATCCTCAATCCATGGCCATCTTGGCTTTCCAAAAACACTCCCCATCCATCCTTCCACAATGCTCTCACCAGCTCTAACAAAGCATCTCGAGTTGCCAAACCAAAAAGGCAGTGTTGATTCTTGACCTCCCTTGACCTCTCTGGGCACTTAACTTTCCCCTGGGCACTTCTTCCTCTTGTGATTTCTTGGGTACCACTTCTCTCCTGTCACTCAATCTCCTTGCAATGCCCCCTTCTGGATTTCTCCTTGATATTGCAGCTTGTATGATTTCATCCTGACTCTCCTCTTTCCATAAACTCTTCCTCAATTCTCTCTTCTAAATCCACAGCTTTAATCAAATCTAATTCATCTAACTACATCTTTCCCATTAGCTCCAGACGCATGTGTCTCCAGCTGCCAGCTGGGCACATCTACAGGAAGATCCAACGTGCAACTCAAAAATCACCATGCTTCAAACTGATGTCATCTTTCTCCACTTCCCACCTGATCTTTTTCCTGTGAGTCCTAGCTCAGGATCTGGCCCAAGTGAATGGAGATAAGGCAATGAATGAGTCAAAGCTCCTACCCTTGTGGAGTTTTATTTTAGTCAGAGGAGAAGAGTAATAAATAAACTATTAGGTATTACATAACAGATGGGGAAAGTGCTGGGGGAAAGGAAAAGCATGGGGAGCGATTGGTGTGCTTTATATTGGAGGTGAGGGATGCCTTTGTGGGTGAGGTAATACCTGAAGAGAAAGCAGGAACAAGTGAAGGTTGGAGCCAGGTGAGTGTCCAGGAGCACTATTGCAGTCAGGTAATGCCCATGCAGAATCCCTAAGGTGAGGACATGCCAGGAATAGCAAGGAGTTCTGTGTGGTTGGAACAGAGGAAGTGTGGGAGTAGGGGGGGAGGAAAGGTCAAAACAGGAACATGATGCTGTATGAGGCAAGAACTTGTAGAATGCAATAGGGACTTTGGATTTTATACAATCAGAAGTGACTATAGATATAAGAGGACTTAAATTGTGTTACTTTTTAGAAGTGTATGTTTAGTTCAGTAGTTAAGACACCGAATTCCCACATCAGCATGCACGGGTTCAATTCCTGGCTCCAACTCCTGACTGCAGGTTTCTAACAATACAGATTCTGGTGATGTCCCACGTAGCTGGGTTCCTGCCCCACGTGTGAGTCTTGGATTGTATTCCTGGCTCCTGGATCTGCCCAATCCCCAGTGCAGCTCTGGCTGTTGGGGGCATTTGGGAAGTGAACTAGCAAATTAGAGGACTCTTTCTCTGACTCTCTCTCTCTCTGACTCTCTCTCTCTCTCTGACTCTCACTCTCTCTCTCACTCTCACTCTGACTCTCTCTCTCTCTCTCTCTTCCAGTTGTTAAATAAATATATCTTTAGAAACAACTCTTTTTTGCCTTGCCATGTGGAGAAAAGCTGCAGCAGATTTAGCAGTTAGGGTTCACTCATGAAATGGAACCCACCCAGGCTATTTCAGAGCCAAAAAGGAAAATGGGAATCTCTCTCCCCTCTCCCACTTCCCAATCTCCCCCTAGTGCCAATCGGCCTCCAGTGCCAGTGCTCAGAACTGGCCAGGATACCAAAGGAGATGTGCAGTATCCAGACAGCAACACTGAGAGATGAAATAAAACACAAGCCAAAGAAGAATCTACTGATGATGGATGGCTTAAGTAAATAAGAGTTTTTGTTTGTGTGCTGTTTTTATCCAGACATATTAGGGGCAAGTAGCTGTTGGAACAGAGTCAGTTATTCAATGGTGTCTATGTGTGTCATTGAAATTCTCTGGGATGCTGTAGTCCCATGAGTCATTTTGTGAACACTTAGAAGGAAGGAAGAATTCACCAGCTTTCAGACACCCTTAATCACAGTTCTCCTGAACTAGTCACAACTGTGTCACATGCCCACCTTGCTGCAAAAAGACTAGAGAGGTCAGTGCCAACTTCCCTCGATTTTCAACTGGACATTGGCAATGGAGAATGGTTGGGACATTCACATTGAGGTAGACAATAAAGGCTACTATATGATCTAAGGAGATCTAGTTTTTGAACCTATTTGGATAGTAGAGAATGCAGCAAAGGACTCAATGAACAAATTTATTAAAACACGCTTTTTAAACAGAAAAAAAACTACACATCTGCCTGGCTCTGACCAATGCAGTAGACCGTAGCAGCCACATGTGGCTACTGAACAGTTGAAGTGTGGCTTCACTGGAACTAGTGTTGTGGTGCAGTGGGTTTAGCCACCAGCTTCCATATGGAAGCACTGGTCTGATTCCTGGTTGCTCTACTTCCAATACAGGTCCCTGCTAAGGTAATGGAAGGCAGTCTATTTGTGTGCCTTCCACCAATGTGGGAGACCTGGATACAGTTCCAGGATCCTGGCCTTGGCCTGGCCCACCCAAGGCCATTGCAGCCATTTGGGAATCGAGTCAGGAAACGCAAGATCTGTTTCACTGTCTCCCCTTCATTCTCTGTCACTCTGCCTTTCAAACGAATAAAATAAAACTCAGGAGCTGGCACTGTAGTGCAGAAGGTTACAGCCCCAGCCTGCAGTGCCAGCATTCCACAGAGGCACTGGTTCAAGTCCCGGCTGTTCCACTTCTGATCCAGCTCCCTGCTAATGTGATTGGGAAAGGAGTGCTTAAGTCCTTGGGCACCTGCACCCAAATTGGAGACCCAGAAGAAGCTCCCAGCTTCTGGTTTTGGATTAACTCAACCCCAGCCATTGCAGTCATTTTTGGAGTGAACCAGCAGATGGAAAACCTCTCTGTCTCTCTGCCTCTCTCTCTGTCTCTGTCTGTCTCTCTCTGTCTCTCTTATGTCTTTACTTCTCTCTGTAATTCTTTCAAATAACTAAAGTAAATCTTTAAAAAAATTAATTTTGGTGGGGGATTAAGATGACGTAATAGGGAGTTTATTAATCTAATCTAGGAGAAGATAGTTTTTAAAAAAGTGGAGAGAGTGCAGTCTCAGGGAAGAGTTAGGGGAAAACTAGCAGAGGAAGCGCCACACAAATTAGAGGAACACTGTGAACCTATGTAGAGGGACATGCACAACTCAGAATCCAAACAGCCAGAAACCTCAGTACCAGCTCTGGAGTAAGATGAGAACAGAGCAAGCCACTGGTGATAAAGCTGCAGCAAGAGCCTGGTGAGAATCTGGAGTGGAGTCCTGTGGGGGGACAGTATACCTGCCAAATTAGAGTAAAAGACAGGGGGCCTCTCCCCGGCCACCCTATAAATGGTGTCCTGTAACAGATAAATAGAGTGTAGGCACCATTTTGGATATACCTAATGGCTGTGCCAGCTCATGTATTCACATCCAGCAACCAGCCAAGTGGAGACGTCTGGTGGGGAGAACTGACAGGGGGCTGAGTGCTTGTGACTGTGGGAGGATTGTGTGCCAGGACAGTGAAACCATTCAGACTGCATGGGTGGGCTCAGGGTATGGCTGGGACTTTGGGCAGTCACTGTGGAAGGCTCCACATTCTCAGGGATCCCCAATTCCCATGTTAGAGTAATTGCTGGAAAAACTGCTTATACAGAGGACTGCGTAGATCCTTTGTGTGGTCCTTGTAGAAGTGCAGATGAATATTATACACACCGGGGGTAGAGCCCAGGCACTAGTCTCCTTTGAGGATAAGAGGTGAGCTAAGACTATTCAAATATAGCTGAACAAACCTCGCCTCTCTTAGAGAGAGAGAGAGAGAGAGAATATTAATGATTTATCATGCCCAATCTGGGTGGCACCTGGGACACTCGCTTTACCCTGGAGCACTGAACAGAGCTCCCTGGCCACACCCACCACATGCCTCTAAGTATTCCCTGAAAGCAGACACTCCACCAACCCAAAATCCACCACAGAAAAAAAAAGAAAAGAATCAAGTATCTCCACAAATGCTGAATAATAAATGCACCAATTCAAGAAACAAGAATAAGGAAGACAACATGATACCCCTAAAAGAATATAACACTTCAATACTAGAAAGGGAAGATGAATAGATTGAAGAAACGCCAGGAATTGAATTCAAAATATTGATTGTATGATTTCTTAGAAAGAATCAGAAGCAAATCCATGAACTAATGAAATTCATATATGAATGAAATAAAATTTTTCCAATGAAATTGAGATCTTAAAGAGAAATCAAAATGAAATCTTAGAAATGAAGAATTAAGGAGAACAAATGAAAAATTCAGTGGAAAGTCTTAACAACAGTATCGGTGAAGCAGAAGAAAGAACATCCAAGTTAGGAGACAAGTCTCTGGAAATTTTACAGTCAGATCAAAAACAAGAAGAAATTACAAAACTAAAAAACACTGTTGGCAATCTACAAGATACTATCAAATGACCCTACGTATGGGTCTTAGAAGTTCCTAAAGGCATGGAAAGAGAGAAAGGAGTAGAAGGTCTTTTCAGTAAAACAGAAAACTTCCCCAATTTGGAAAAAGCAAAGGACATCTAAGAAATTCCTAATGGACACGAACAGAAAAGATCTTCAGCATGACACACTATAGTCAAACTCTCCACAGTTAAACAAAAAAGATTCTAAAATGTGCATGAGAGAAACACCAGATTATTTTCCAGGAATCTACAAGTAGACTCAGACTTCTTATTAGAAACCCTATAGACTAGGAGAGAATGGTGAGATATATTCCAAGTCTTAACAGAAAAAAAAAAAACTGTCACCAAGGATACTGTACCCTGCAAAGCTCTCATTTTTGAGTGAAAGCGAAATAAAGACCTTCTATAACAAACAGAAATTGAAAGAATTCATCATCACTCTTCCAGCATTATAAAAGATGCTTAAGGATGTGCTGCACACAGAAACACAGAAACATGCTCATCACTACAAAAGTTGAAGGTAGAAAATCTACCAGTAAAAATACAAATGAAATTCAAAGTAAACAATAGGAATATTTATGGAAAATGGCAGGGCCAAGTTGTCATTTATCAATAGTCACCTTGAATGTAAATGGCTTCAACTCTCTAGTTAAAAGACACAGACTGGCTGAATGGATTAAAAAAGGAAGACTCATCTATTTGCTGCTTATAAGAAACACATTTCACCAACAAAGAAAGTGAAAGGATGGAAAAAGATATCCCATGCTAGCAGAAACAAAAGACAGCTGGTGTACTCATCCTAATACCAAAAAAATAGACATTAACATAAAAACTGTTAAGAGACAAAGAAGGGCACTATATAATGATTAATGGATCAATTCAACAGGAAAATGTGACTATTATAAACATATATAAACCTAATTACAAGACAACTGGATATTTAAAAGGATTGTTAAGGGAGAGATTGTTAAGGATTACTAATGGGAGAGGTTGAATCCAATACAATAGTAATGGGAGACTTCAAAACCTCATTTTCAGCAATGGACTGATCAACCAGACATAAAATCAGCAAGGAAACAACAGTTAATCGACACTATAGACCAAATGGACTAACAGATATCTACAGAATTTTCCATCCTACAGCCACAAAATACAGATACTTCTCGTAAGTACATGGAAATTTCTCTAGCATTGCTCCTATGATAGGCCATAAAACAAGTCTCAGCAAATTCAAGAAAATCAATATAAGACCATGCATCTTCTCGGACCACAATAGAATAAAGCTGGAAATCAGCAACTCAGAAATCTTTAGAGCATGTGCAAATGCATGGAGACTGAACCACATGCTCCTGAGTGAACATTGGGTCATAGAAGAAATCAAGAGAAAAATTTCTGGAAAAAAATGAAGACAACACAAAATATCAAAATTTATGGAATACAGTAAAAGCAGCATTAAAAGGAAAGTTTATAGCAATTGGTGCCTACATCAAGAAATTGGAAAGGCACCAAATAAATGAGCTATCAAAGCATTTCAAGGACCTAGCAAAACAACAGCAAACCAAACCCAAAACTAGAAGGAGAAAAGAAATAATTAGAGAAGAAATCAACAAAATTGAAACAAAAAATACAAAAGATAAGCAAAACAAAGGGCTGGTTTAAAAAAAAAAACCAGATTGACACACCATTGGCCCAATCAAAAAAAAGGAGAGAGAAGACCCCAATTAATAAAATTAGAGATGAAAAAGAAAATGTAACAACAGACACCACAGAAATAAAAAGAATCATCAGAAATTAGTACAAAGAACTGTATGTAAAAAAAAAAAAAAAACAAAAACAAAAACTGGGAAACCTAGAAGAAATGGATAGATTTCTGTACATATAGAACCTACCTAAATTGAGCCATGAAGACACAGAAAACCTAAACAGACCCATAACCAAGATGGAAATTGAATCACTAATAAAGGAACTCCAAACAAAGAAAAGCCCAGGACCGGATGGCTTCATGGATGAAGTCTACTAGACATTTAAAGAACTAACTCCAATTCTTCTCAAGCTATTCAAAACAATTGAAAGAAAGGGAATCCTCAAAATTCTACTAAGCTAACATCACCTTAATTACTAAACCTGAAAAAATATACAACAGAGAAAGAGAATTACAGACCAATTTCTCTGATGAACACAGACACAAAAATCCCTAACAAAATTCTAGCCAATCAAATCCAACAACACATCAGAAAGACCATCCATCCAGACCAAGTGGGATTTATCCCTGGTATGCAGGAATGGTTCAACATTTGCAAATCAATGTGATACATCGCATTAACAAATAGAAGAACAAAAACCATATGATTATCTCAATAGATTGAGAGAAAGCATCTGATCAAACACAGCATCCATTCATGATGAAAATTCTAAGTAAATTAGGTATAGAAGGAATATTCACCAATACAACCAACAATTTATGACAGACCCATAGCCAGCATCTTATTGACAAGTTGGAAGCATTCCCACTGAGAACCAGAACCAGACAAGGATGCCCACTCTCACCATTGCTATTCATATAGTTCTATAAGTTTTAGCCAGAGCCATTAGGCAAGAAAAAGAAATCAAAGGGATACAAATTGGGAATCAGGAGGTCAAATTACCTCTATTTGCAAATGACATGATTCTATATGTAGGGAATCCGAAATACTCCACTAGAAGACTAATGGAACTCATTGAAGAGTATGGTAACGTAGTAATATATAAAATTAACACACAAAAATCAACAGCCTTTGTATACACAGACAACTTCACAGCTGAAAAAGAACTTCTAAGATCAATCCCACTCACAATAGCTGCAGAAATCAAATACCTTGGAATAAAATTAACCAAGGTTGTCAAAGATCTCTATGCTGAGAATTACAAAACATTCAAGAATGAAATTGAAGAAGATACAAAAAAATGGAAAAATCTTCCATGTTCATGGATTGGAAGATTGAATATCATCAAAACGTCCATACTACCATAGCAATGAAACCACAATGAGGTTTCACCTCAACCCCTTTTGTTGATTTCTGTATGAAAGCCATTCTAACAATGCTGGCAAGGATTTAGGGATAGAAGTACCCTAATCCACTGTTAGTGGGAATGTAAAATGGTAAAGCCACTTTGGAAGACAATATGAAGATACCTCAGAAATATGAATTTAGACCTACCATATGACCCATCCATCCCACTCCTGGGAATTTACCCATGGGAAATGAAATCAGCATATGAAATAGTTACCTATACCTCCCATTTTTATTGCAGCTCAATTTGTAATAGCTAAGACAAGGAATCAACCCAAATGCCCATCGTCTGAAGACTGGATAAAAAATTATGGGATATTACACTATGGAATACCACACAAAACAAAAACAAAATCCAGTCATTTGATACAAAAATGGGTGAAACTGGAAAATGTTATACTTAGTGAAATAAGCCAGTCCCAAAGGGACAAATATCATATGTTCACCCTGACCTGTGATAATAGAGCACCTAAAAAGCAATCTGTAGTAGTGAAATTGACACACTGAAAAGCAATAACTTTGAATAGCCTTTGTCTTGTCTGTTGAGGGACAGGTTTCTTTTAATATTTATTGAACTCTACTTAAGATAGTTAATCATATGTGTATGAAGTTCATTGAAAATAGATCTTAGTAAAAACTAATAGTGGGAATAAGAGAAGGAGGAAAAAAAGAGGTGAGAGTATGGGTGGGAAGGCAGGCATGGTGGGAAGAATTGCTATGTTTCTAAAGTTGTAATTATGAAATGTAGAAAGTTTTTAACTGTAAATCTGTATAGTTCTACATTCATTCCTATGGACTTACTTCTAAGGGTACAATTTAAAAACTTGCCATGGGAGCCCAAATCCCCTTAAGGAGGGTGGTAATATTACCATCTTAAGTGTTAATGTATCATATGGATAGGATAATTGTCTGGTAATAGAATTAAAAAGGAGTGATTGCTCCAACATAGGAAGAGGTCTATATAGCAGACTCATAGAATGGCAATCACTTTAAGTAGCACTCTGACCTCAGAATCGGCCCCTGTGGTCTGGCTGAAAAGCCTACAGGAACATTTCAGGCTTGGAATGCCAATATACTGCTGCAAAAAGTGTCCTATATGAAGGACCTCTGTGGGTGAGACCCAGTGGAAAGAAGCGGTCATCAAAGGAGGTATTTTTCTCTGATGGGAGGAGAGAACTTCCACTTTGCTTATGGCCTTGTCTAAACACTGAATGAGTTTGTGTATTCAAAAGGCTTCCATAGCCTAAGCAGCTCATGTCATGGGCCTCAAGTGATCACTGACATCACACAAGTGTTAATTGTTAAATTAATAACAGGAGTGAAGTGAAATGGAAACTATGAGAAACAGTGACTTGATCAGCCCTTGTCCTGACTGTTGATGAACAACTTAATACATTTTATCATTTAGTATTTTTTTGTTCTATTTAATACTATTGGTTGAACTCTGTAATTAACAACAAATTATTCTTAAGTGTTTAAATGTAACTGAAAAGTGATCCCTGTTAAATATAAGAGTGGGAATAAGAGAGGGAGGAGATGTACAGCTTGGGACATGCTCAATATGACTTGCCCCAAACGGTAGAGTTAGAAACATGCCAGGGGATTCCAATTCAATCCCATCAAGGTGGCATGTACCAATGTCATCTCACTAGTCCACGTGATCAATTTCTGTTCACAATTGATCATAATGATAGGTCTAAGAGTCAAAGAGATCACATAAACAAGACTAGTGTCTACTAATACTAACTGATAGAATTAAGAAGGAGAGAATGATCCAACATGGGAAGCAGGATACACAGCAGACTCATAGGATGGTGGATGCCCTAAATAGCATTCTGGCCTCAGAATTAGCCCTTAAGGCATACTCATGGGCTGAAGAGTCCATGAGAGTATTTCAGGCATGGAAAGCCAAGACACTCTGGCAAAAAACAAAAAAAAAACCACCTAAATGAAAGATCTCTGCCAGTGAGATCCCAGTGGAAAGAACAGGGCCATCAAAGAAGGAGGTACCTTTCTCTATGACCCTGTCTAAATAAGATCGAAGTCAGTGAATTCAAAAGGCTTCCATAGCCTTGGCAACTCATGACTACAGCCTAGGGTGATTACTGACGCCATAAACGAGAGTGTCAATTTGCTAAGTCAACAACAGGAGTCACTGTTCACTTACTCCTCATGTAGGAGCTCTGTCCTTAATGTGTTGTACAATGTGAATTAATGCTATAACTAGTACTGAAACAGTATTTTACACTTTGTGTTTCTGTGTGGGTGTGAACTGATGAAATCTTTACTTAATACACACTAAATCAATCTTCTGTATATAAAGATAATTGAAAATGAATCTTGATGAAGAATGTGATGGGAGAGGGAGTGGGAGATGGGAGGGAAGTTATGGGGGGGAGCCATTGTAATCCATAAACTGTACTTAGGAAATTTATATTTATTAAAGTTTAAAAAGAAAAAGATGAACAGGAGTCACTGTGCACTAATTTCCCATGCAGGACCTCTGTCTCAAAGAGTTGTATTATGACAGTTAATAGTAAAACTTTTTCTCAAAGATTTACTTCATTTTAGTATAGTAAGGGGAGGATATTCTTATGTCTGATAAGTTATAGTTATGTATAAGTGCTGGCAAAAGATATATCATTCTTGGGTTCTTCTTTAAAGTTAAGTTTTAAAATTAAATTTCTCAAAAAAAAAAGAATGTTTAAAAAAGTGAAATTAGCTTAGAGATGCAATGAACAGCCATTGTCTCAACTGCCAAGAAAGTTTTTTTCATACAATTTGTTGAACCCTTTACTTAGTATAGAGTTAATTTCTGTGTATAAGTTAATTAAAAACACATCTTAGTAAAAAACAAGACTGAGTATTTGAGAGGGAGTAGGAAGAGGGATGGGAGTACATGTGGAAGGATGGGTACAGTGGGAAGAATCACTATGTTCCTAAAGTTGTATTTATGAAATACATGAAGTTTGTATTCATTAAATAAAAGGTTTCTTTGGAAAAAATAAAATTTAAAAAAAATAGTGTGGCTACACCAAGTTAAGGTATGCTACAAGTATAAAGTATATCTAAATTTATAGTTTAAAGAAAAAGTATTCTAAGTACATTAGCAATTTGTTAGGCTCATTACATATTGAGATGATAGTTTGGATATATTATAAGACAACTTCACCTGTTTCTTTGTACTCCATTAATGTGGCTGCTGAAGAGTTTTAGGTCTTGTGTGGGCTTGTACCATATTTCCAGTAGATGGCGTTGCTCTTGACTGCTGAATGATCCTTTCTTTCTCTAAAGAAAGTCCTACCCACATGGCTGTGAGTCAACTTCTCTCTGCAGAATGTTGATGGTCCTGGTTTTCTAAATCTGGGCAGATTTTACCAGAAGAGCATCCCCATAATCTGATAACCCCCAAAATGCATCTTCCAGTGCTAGCTGAAAAAATAACCCACATTCTTTTCACAAGAAACCTGCTGTGATCACAATATATTTCAGCCTGGGGTAGTTGACAGCACACAAAGAAATCATAAAGTCAAAGAAAAGATTAAGCTAGGGATCAAATTATTCAACATCAACAGTTGCACCCTGAGGCAACAAATGAGCCAATTTGAATAACAGTGAAGTTGGGACTCAAATTTAATTTGATCTTTTACTTGACTCTTAGCGTTTTTTCGTTGCAGATTAGGAACCATGAAATTCTAATTGTACCACAGCCCTCTTTATGACTTGAAAAATTTCTTCAGTGGCTCGAATAAAAAATTAGATGAGTTTGGACATGAAACCTACAGCCAATTTGTAGCAGGTAGAATAATACTTTGTATTCCCAAATAAAGGTGTCTGTACTGTAATCCCCAGAGCTCATTATTGTTACCTTATCTGGTAGGGTGACATTAGAGATATGATTAGGTTACTAGCCTTGAGATGGGAAGATTATTCTGTATTATTCCAGAAAGCCCAATCTAATCTTGTGTGTTCTTAAGGCAGACAATCTTTGCTGAAACCAGAAGGATCAAATGATGCCATACAAATGTCTGAGAGTGGAGAAAGGCACCATGAATCAAGGAATCTGAGGAAATCAGAGGAAACTGATTCTCCCCTACAATCTCCAGAAGGGAATGGAGGCCTGCAGACATCTTGGTTTTATGCCTTGGTTGACCCATGCTATGCTTCTAACCTCTTCTAGAATGATAACTTTGTTTGAATCCAAGAAGTTTCTGTTTGTCCCTGCAGTAACAGGAAATGAATTTACAACCCAAAGAAATAAGCACTAGAACAATGATGAAAACACTGATTTTGAAGATGTTGACATCCATAAAACTTTCACCATCAAAGCCTCTTACCAGCCTCCGTGCCAGCTGTCAGAATCCAGATGTAATAGAGCTCCTAGCCAGTGAGAAATGATTACAACGGGATACTCCCCCTTGTCCATTTTCCCTTCTCCTCCAACACACAAAGCAGAGAAATATCCTATTAATCTTTCCCAGAGGAGTAAAAACAAATTTTCTACTCCTATGGTTTACTCTTTTCAAATAATATACAGCAGTGAAGTTAGAACAAGAAATATCTTTTCTATTTTCATGTTTATATACTATTTTTACTGTGTTGTATACTAGTTTCTTCTGCCTGGACATTTTAGTTTCTTATGCTGCAATAGTCATTATATCCACCCTCCTTAACCACAGCACACTTAAACTACCATGCCTTGCTCAACATCCTTTGTGTAAGAGAATTTTGCTGTCAGCAATAGGAAAATGGCACACAACTTCTATACACTTTGTGCATAGACTAGATGAAGTTGAACAAAGTCATGAATGATAAAATGCTACCAGCTTCATCAGCAGGAGTTTATGTGAAAATTCAACACTGGGCTGACAATAAGAATCACACAGAACTAAGACAAACTAATCAGGGAGGAAACTTTAGGGGAGATACCCATTTGCTGTCAAAATTTCCTTCATGATTCTTCTTAAAGATTTGTAGGCAGTCTACAGAATCTTAGGTTGACATCTTCCCAACAGAACCCAAAACCCTTAAGTCTTTCTACTTGCTGTTAACAGCTCTAAAACAAATAACACAAAGTGCCACTCATCAAAATATGGGAATTTCAGCACACTCACATAGAACCCAGAGTAGCCACACACCAGGCACCTGCTCCAATGCCCTCCTCCACCTTTCAGACCCTCTAACTTATGATTCTGCTCTAGGACCCTCCAGTCTGTGTTGCTCTCATGCTTCAAAATATGACCCATTGGATTAGTCAAAGTTTATTACAAGAGCAAAATACCTGACCCAGGCCACTTATGAAAGGTGCTTTAAAGTTCTGCAGATTCAAGTCCAAGATCAAATGGCCAAGGGTAGCAGTGGTGGAGTGTGCAATACAGGTGGTAGGAGGATCCCATAACCACATTGATAACAGAGTGCGGCTGTACCCAACTCCAACTTTTACAAGAAATTCTGTCATGAGAATCACTTTCCAAGGCCAAACTGCCAGTGACTTTAGGACCTTCCATTAGGCCCACCTCCTAAATACCATAAATAGATTAAGTTTCTGTAGGCAGCCCATAAACAAGTCACAGACAAGTCAAGGTCAATCTTGGCTTGTGGAATTCCTGGGATGAGAAAGTCATGTACTCCCATGTTGAAGGAAGATGCACTCTGCTAAAATTAACTATGTTATGACTGTTGCAGAAAGCCCGATAAGTTGCTTGCCTGTGTTGTTAACTTCTGTGTTGCCTTGAGCTACAGCTGGTTATGTATAAAATATCACTGAGATGCTGGAATAAACGAGCCTTGATCAGACTTTTGCCTTGGCTCCATTCTCTGCGCCCTTGTCCCTCTTTTCATTCCCACTCCCTCCTTCAGGTTCCGTTCGACAGGTGCAGCTGGCCTGCATCAAGTTTCTACCCTGTTGGTGCCATTAACTTACGACTTTGGGGTTTAAAATCCTGTATCAGTTTGGGACCCGAATCTCATTCAAATCGCAGCAGCCACCAACACAAATCTACTGTACATGAAATACTAGGATACCAGGGAATAAATTGCTACAAACAGAAATCATACAGCAATGACACTAAAGTTGATCCACCATTGCTTGACTCAAAGACCCTCTCCGGTTATCTCTCCTTTGATGCTTCAATCTTCCATCGCCTTACTTCACCTCATCCCCTCCCTGTCTTCTTGAGTTCCAGGAACTTGGAACCCACTCCCTTTGGAACCTAGTAAAAGAAATCACACCAGTACTTTTCATCTCATATCATTCCATCCATTCCCAGGAAGGACACCATTTGGAGGTTTCATGAACAGCAGTTTACCTGTTCCTCTTGTTAATTTCTCTTTAACCCAGTCAAATCCAATCCTTTTTGTTTTATAACCAAAGGCCCAGTAAGTACAACTTTAGGAATATAGTGATTCTTCCCACTATACCTGACCTCCCACTCACCCTTCCCCCAATCTGCCTCCTCCCTCTCCCATTCTCCACTAAAATCCATTTTTGATTAACTTAATATACAGAAGACCAACTCTATACCAAGTAACGAGTTCAACAATTTACACACACACACACACACACACACACACACACACACACACACACACACACAATTCGTCAACAGTCGGGACAAGGGCCATCTTCCACTGCTTTCCCAGGCCATGGTGGAATCAGATTGAAATTGCAGCAGTTAGTACATGAACTGGTGCCTATATGGGATGCTGGTGCCTCAGGCAGAGGCTTAGCCCGCTACACCACAATGCTGACCCCTTGTAGATATAATTCTAAGAACATAATGATATTCCCTTCCTCCCCTCCAGCAGCCTCTCTCCCTTCCATCCTCCTTCCTTCTGCCTGTTTATTTTAATTTTTGAGATAACATTTTAAAATTTATGCTGCAGTAAAAAGGCTTAATACTTCACCAAATAACATGTTTAACAAGTAAAAAGCAAGTTTAGTCAGAATATAAACAGCTATAAATAATAAGTGAATGGGAAAATGACCATATAAGTCATATATAGTAAATTTTAAAGTAGTCACAGATCACTATCACTATTGTAGTATAGGGTCTGGTGCTTTGGTGTGGTGGGTAAAACCACCATCTGCAGCATCAGCATCCCAAAGTGGTGCTGGTTCAAGTCCTGGCTGCTCTACTTCCAATCCTGCTAACATGCTTGAAAGAGGAGCAGAGAATGGCCCAGGTGCTTGGGCACATGCACCCAGCTGGGAGACCCAGAGGAGGCTCCTAGCTTCAGATAGGCCCAGCTCCAGCTGTTGTAGATATTTGAGGAGTGAACAGCAGATGGAAGCTCTATTTGTTTCTCTTTCAAATGAAAAAAAAAATCAATCTTTATTTAAAAAAAAAAACTATAGTAGTATAACGTTCTTAACCATTGGCTTGACAAAGGTATAAAACATTTACAAAACTATATTTCAGTAATGTTGATACACACAGACATTTCTTTTTCATTGTGTGCGTTTTTTAAATTTGAGCTCCCATGAGGAAGAACATTCAGTATTTGTCTTATTTCACTCAACATGTCCTCCAGTTGCGTCCATTTTGCTTAAAATGGTAGAGTATCATTTTTATATCTGAATAATATACCATATATATATATATATATATATATACACACATACATACATTTTCTTTACCAATTCATCTGATGAAAGACACCCTGATTTCAAATTTTGGCTATTAGGGGATTCCAATACAATCCCATCAAGGTGGCATGTATCATTGCCAACTTACTAGTCCAAGTGATCAATTTCAGTTCACAATTGATCACACTGATAGGTCTAAGAGTCAAAGGGATCACACAAACAAGACTAGTGTCTGCTAATACTAACGGATAGAATCAAAAAGGGAGAGAATGATCCATCATGGGAAGCGGAATACACAGCAGACTCACAGAATGGCAGATGTTCTAAATAGCACTCTTGCCTCAGAATCAGCCCTTAAGGCATTCGGATCTGGCTCAAGAGCCCATGAGAGTATTTTAGGCATGGAAAGCCAAGACATTCTGGAAAAAAAAAAAAAGATGACCTAAATGAAAGATCTCTGCCAGTGAGATCCCAGTGGAAAGAACGGGGCCTTCAAAGAAGGAGGTACCTTTCTCTGAAGGGAGGAGAGAACTTCCACTTTGACTATGACCCTGTCAGAATAAGATCGAAGTCGGCGAACCCTAAAGGCTTCCATAGCCTCGGCAACTCGTGACTAGAGCCTAGGGAGATTACTGACGCCATAAACAAGAGTGTCAAATTGTTAAGTCAACAACAGGAGTCACTGTGTACTTACTTCTCATGTGGGATCTGTCCTTAAGGTGTTGTCCAATGTGAAGTAATGCTATAACTAGTACTGAAACAGTATTTTACACTTTGTGTTTCTGTGTGGGTGAAAACTGATGAAATCTTTACCTAATATATGCTAAACTGATATTCTGTATATAAAGATAATTGAAAATTAATTTTTTTTTGACAGGCAGAGTGGACAGTGAGAGAGAGACAGAGAGAAAGGTCTTCCTTTGCCGTTGGTTTACCCTCCAATGGCTGCCGTGGTCGGCGCGCTGCGGCCGGCGCACCGCGCTCATCCGATGGCAGGAGCCAGGTGCTAGGTGCTTTTTCCTGGTCTCCCATGGGGTGCAGGGCCCAAGCACTTGGGCCATCCTCCACTGCACTCCTGGGCCACAGCAGAGGGCTGGCCTGGAAGAGGGGCAACCGGGACAGAATCCGGTGCCCCGACCGGGACTAGAACCCGGTGTGCCGGCGCCGCAAGGCGGAGGATTAGCCTGTTGAGCCACGGCGCCAGCCTGAAAATTAATCTTGGTGTGAATGGAATGAGAGGGGGAGCGGGAGATTGGAGGGGTGTGAGTGGGAGGGAAATTATGGGGGGGGGGAGCCACTGTAATCCATAAACTGTACTTTGGAACTTTATATTTACTAAATAAAAAAATAAAAGTAAAACAAAATTTTGGCTATTATGACAGTGCTGCTATAAACATAACAGTGCCAGAATTTCCTTCACACATTATGTTCAAATCTTCTGGGTATATACCTAGTAGTGGGATTGCTGGATCAAATGGCAAGTCATTTCTAGTTGTTTTTTTTTTTTTTTTAAGATTTATTTATTTATCTGTAACAGTTACAGAGAGGCAAAGGCAGAGGGGGGGGGGGTCTTCCATCCAATGGTTCACTCCCCAGATGGCTGCAATGGCCAGAGCTGGGCCACTCCAGACCCAGCAGCTTCTCCTGGGTCTCCCACATGTGCACAGGGGCCCAAGGACGTAGGCCATCTTCTACTGCTTCTCCAGGCCGTAGAAGAGAGCTGCATCAGAAGTGGAGTTGCCAATGGCTTCACTGGCTACGCCACAGCACCAGCCCCCTATTTCTAGTTTTTAAAAGAAATGTCCACGCTGTGTTCCACAGTGGCTGCACTAATTTGTATTTCCACTAACAGTGTATAAGTGTTCCTCTTTCTCCATACCCTCACCAGCATTTGCTACTCTCTGTGTTTTGGACTTCAGCCATTCTGACAGTGGTGAGGTAATATCTCATCATGGTTTTGACTTGCATTTCCCTGATGGCTAATGATGCTTTTTCATATATTCATTGGCCATTTGTATTTCTTCTTTTGAGATCTATTGAAGTCTTTTTCCTATTTCTCACCTGGAATAGTTGTAGTTTTTTGAGTTTTTCAAGTTGTTGATATATTTGGGGTATTAATCCTTTGTCAGATTAGTGGTTTGCAAATTTTTTTAAATTTGTTGGATGCCTCTTGACTCTGTTGATCATTCCCTTTGCAGTGCAAAAGCTTCTGAGTTTCATATAGTTCCATTTGTTTAGTTTGACTTTTGTTGCCTGTTCTTTTGGACTCTGGTCCAAGAAGTCCTCCCCTACACCAATGTCTTGGAGTGTTTCCCCTATGCTTTTTTGTCCCCAGCAACTTCATTGTCTTGGGTCTTAAAATTAGGTCTTGAATCTATCTTGAGCTGATTTTTATATATGACAAGAGGTATAGATCTAATTTCATTTTTCTACATAAGGAAATCCAGTTTGGCAGCACCATTTGTTGAGATTATCCTTACCCCACTGTGTGATCTGAGTACTTTTTGTCAAAAATCAGTTGACTGTATGTTCATATGTTAATTTCTGGGCTATTTTGTTCCATTGATCTATGTATTGGGCATTTATTTATTTATTGACAGGCAGAGTAGACAGTGAGAGAGAGTGAGACAGAGAGAAAGGTCTTCCTTTACCGTTGGTTCACCCTCCAATGGCCGCTGCAGCTGGTGCGCTGCAGACAGTGCACCACGCTGATCCGAAGCAAAGAGTCAGGTGCTTTTCCTGGTCTCCCTTGCGGGTGCAGGGCCCAAGGACCTGGGCCATCCTCCACTGCACTCCCGGGCCACAGCAGAGCGCTGGACTGGAAGAGGGGCAACCGGGACAGAATCCGGCACCCTGACCACGACTAGAACACGGCGTGCCAGTGCCGCAGGTGGAAGATTAGCCTATTAAGCCGCGGCGCCAGCCTATGTATTGGTCTTAATGCCAGTATCATGCTGTTTTAATTACTATAGTTTTGTAGAATGCTTCTTGTAAAAAAAAATTATTGGAGATGGTGCTGTGGCACAGCAGGTTAAAGCCGCAGCCTGCAGTGCTAGCATCCCATATGGGCACTGGTTCACATCCTAGCTGCTCTTCTTCTGAGCCAGGTCTCTGGTATGCCTGGGAAAGCAGTAGAAGATGACCCAAGTCCTTGGGCCTCTGCACCCATGTGGGAAACCTGGAGGAAGCTCCTGGTCAGCTCAGCTCTAGCTGTTGTAGTCAGTTGGGGAGTGAACCAGCAGAATAGAAGCTCGCTCACTTGCTCTTTCTCTCTCTCTGCCTCTCCTTCTCTCTCTGTAAATTTCTTTCACATAAATACAATAATTCTTTAAAAGAGTATTGTATTTATGTGAAAGTCAGAGTTACACAGAGTGGTAGAGACAGAGAGGGGTCTTCCACCACTGATTCATTCCCCAAATGGCTGCAATGTTCAGAACTTGGCAGATCTGAAGGCAGGAGCTTCCTCCAGGTCTCCCATATGGGTATAGGGGCCCAAAGACTTGGGCCATCCTCCACTGCCCTCCCAGACACATTAGCAGGAAGCTGAATCAGAAGTGGAGCAGATGGGACTTGAGCCAGCTCCTACATGGGATGCCCATGCTGCAGGCTGGGACTTTGACCGCTGTGTCACAGTGCTGGGCCCTTGTGGTATGCTTTGAGCTCAGGTATTGTGGTGCCTCCAGCTTGATTTTTCTTGTTCAGGATTGCTTTGGCTATTCTGGGTCTTTTGTGATCCCACAGGATTTTTTTTCCCCCCATAGGAATTTTAGGAATGTTTTTCCTAGTTCTTTGGTTAAATTTATTTCTAAACATTTGATTTTTTTTTTTTGGTGGCTATTGTGAATGAGATTTCTTTCTTGATTTCTCTTTAAGTGAGTTAATTATTAGCATACAAAAAAGCTACTGTTTTTTGCAGGCTTATTTTGTTAACTGCAACTTTCCTGAATTATTCTAACAGCTTTTTGGTAGTGTTTAGTTTCTAGCTACAACATCATGTCATCTGCAAACATGGAGAATCTGACTTCTTTTCTGATTTTGATGCCCCTAATTTATTTCTCCTCCTTAATTGCTCTTGCTAAAACTTTCAGTACTATATTTAGTAAGAGTGGCAAAAGTGGACATCCTACCTTGTTCCAGATCTGTGGAGAAATGCTTTCAGCTTTTTCCCCATTCACTATATCAGATGTTGGTCTGTCACATATAGCTTTTATAATTTTGAGGAATGCTTCTTCTATACCTAATTTGTGGAGGGTTTTTCATTATGAAGCGTTGTTGGATCTTATCAAATGCTTTCTCTACATCTATTGAGATGACCATATGATTTTTTCATTCAACTGATGTTATTTATGACATTTATTGATTTCTGAGTGTTGAAACACCCTTGCAATTCTGAGATAAATACCATTTGATTGTGATATATGATCTGTTTGATGTGTTTTTTATTTATTTATTTGACAGGCAGAGTTAGACAGTGAGAGAGAGAGACAGAGAAAGGTCTTCCTTTTTCCGTTGGTTCACCCCCTAAGTGGCTGCTATGGCTGGTGTGTTGCTGCCAGCGCACTGCGCCAATCTGAAGCCAGGAGCCAGGTGCTTCTCCTGGTCTCCCATGCAGGTGCAGGGCCCAAGCACTTAGGCCATCCTCCACTGCACTCCCAGGCCACAGCAGAGAGCTGGACTGGAAGAGAAGCAACCGGGACAGAATCCGGTGCCCCAGCCGGGACTAGAACCCAGGGTGCCGGCACCACAGGTGCAGGATTAGCCTAGTAAGCCACAGCGCCAGCCATGATGTGGTTTTTTATTCAATTTGATAGTATTTTTTGAGAGTCTTTGGATCTGTATTAAGGATATAGATCTCTAGTTTTTATGTGTATGTCATGTCCTGGTTTGGTTTTGGTATGAAAGTAATACTGGCTTCATAAGAAGTTTTGCAGAGGTCCATCCTGTTCAGTACTCTGGAATAGTTTGAAGAATATTAGAATTACTTCCTCATTGAATGTTTTGTAAAATTCAGTAATAAAGCCATTGGGTCCTGGACTTTTCCTTGATGGAAGACTTTTAATTACTGCTTTAATCACATTGCTTGCTATGGGTCTTTATCTTCTTGATTTCATCTTGGTAGATTATACAGACCCAGGATTTTATCCATTTATTCAAGGTTTTCCAGTTTACTAGTATAGTTCTTCATAGTTTCTTACGATCCTTTGTATTTCAATGGTAAAAGTCGTAATGTTTCCTTTTTTATCCCTAATTTTATTTATTGTAGTTTTTCTCTTGTTTTGTTAGCCTGGCTAGAGGTTTATGTATTTTATCTTCTCAGAAAACCAACTTTTGGTATGATCATTTGTAAATTTTTTTCAGTTTCATTTATTTGTTCTGATCCATATTATTTCTCACCTTCTGGTGATTGGGATTTGATTAATTCTTGCTTTTCTGTCTTCAGAAAATATCTTTGAGATTTTTCTTTTTTAAATGAAGCACTTAACACTATAAAGTTCCTTCTTAATACTGTTTTTGCTGTATCCCACAGGTTTTTAAAAGTTATGTTTTCATTTTCATTAACCAATAAACAAAATGACAGGTCTTAGTTGTTATCTATCAATACCAACCCTGGTAAATGGATTAAGTTAAATAACCAAAAGACTTAGGTTGGCTAAATTGATTTTAAAAAAAAAAAAAAACACCACCACTATAAACTGCCTACAAGAAACTCACCTTACAAAGTACACACAGACTAAAAACAATGGGCTAGAAAAAGATATACCAAGCAAATGGAAACCAAAAGCAAGGAGACATGGCCATTCTGATATCAGGTAAAACAGACTTTAAATTTAAAAATTGAAAAAAAAGAAAGAATGACATTATATTTTGATAAAAGGTTCAATTCCAGCAAGAAGACATATCATAAATATATATACACCAACACAATACATCCCAGATATATACTACAAATACTATCAGACTCTATACACTAATAGTGAGTGATTTCAAAATCCCATTCTCCTCAAACAGCAGATCATCCAGATTAAAAAAAATCAGTAAAGATACCTCAGAATTGAAATATGCTATCAAGCAAATGTACCTAACAGATGTTTACTGGACATTTCACTCAACAGCTACAGAATACACATTCTTCTAATCAGAACATGGAACGTTTTCTAGGAGAGACCACATTTTAGGCCACAAATCAAATCTCAGCAAATTTAAAAGATTGAAATCCTATCATGTATCTTCTCAGACCATAACAGAATAAAGCTAGAAATCAACAACAAGAATGATAGAACACTCAAATAATTAGAAATTAAAGAACATGCTACTGAATGATAAATAGGTCATGAACACATTTATAAGAGAAAATATTTATATACTAAATGCATGTTATGTCCTGGGTAACACCAAAAAGACAACTCACAATAAAAGTCCCCTCTGCTACAGCATCACATAAATGGAAATGGCAAATTTTAGTATCAAGAATTTCTTAATTTCCCTTTACCATTTAGGTCTGTTTTCTCAGAGAATATGTAGTCTACATCCTCTGACTAGAATAGACCATGCTTCTTACAAATGTAGGTTCCTGCCTAGCAACTCCCTTGCTCAAGTGAATGAGAATCTTCCATGTGAACCAAGAGACAAGCATTTTTAATGCTTCCAAAGTGATTGACATGGCCAGCAAGGCTTAGGATCCATAACCAGTGTAAAGGAGCTTCAATATACCCATGAAACCATTCCTATAAACATGCAATTATCCTTAGTCATAGTTCCCTAGAATAAAAAAATAGGAGTCAAAATAAAGGGTAACTTCACAGAGGAGAAACCTAACATTTTCCCAGCCAGGTGACCAAGGTTAACATCAAGGGTATAAGTAAATGATATAAGTAAATGATGCTGATAATGTGTATCTTGACATGATGTGATGGGAATAGCTTCTTACCTGTGTCGTCTTCCTTCAGAAATCTGTAAGCTTACTGTAATTCAAGGGAAGCATTAGACAAATACCAAACAAGGAACATTCTACAAAATACCTGGTTAATAATCCTCAAAGTTGTCAAGGTCATCAAAAGCAAGGAACACTTGAGGAACTGTCACAATTAAGAGCTTATAGACTTGATAGCTGAATGTGATGCTATTTCCTAGATGGAACCCTGGAGAAAAAAAAAAGTAAAAACTAATGAAAATGTGGACTTTAACAATGTATTAACATTGATTAATTGTGGCAAACATACCATACTCATATTAATGTAAATTGTTGCTTTCAGGGGAACCTGGGTGTGGACTATATTAGAATTCTCTGTACTACCTTCACTATTCTATAGATCTAAACCTCTTCTACAGTAAAAAGTTTTAAATGTTTCTAAAATCTGGAGCCAAGATAGAGCAAAACTGATCTATACCAGTTTCCTTGGTATTGCCCTAAGAGCCTACTATTTACTCCATCAATTGAAACTTCATTCCACACAGGTTAAAATCATTCAAATGAAAGCGTTGATCAGATGATTGACATCAAGGTGTGTATAACTAGAAAGCTTAATTCTTCTATATATTTCATTCAAGGCCCCTGTGTTGTATAATCCCAGAGAGGTTTACTCGCACCATGTGTGAAAGAAAATCATTCCAACTGAACACAGTGTATTTCTGGGCTTGTTCTAACTGCTGGAATATTTGCATATCACAAGCAGATATCATCCTAATTAATCATCTATTAAGCAAAATGTAGAATAAAGATGGATGCCATCAGCAGGGGCCACTGGGATCTGATGCTTGTTTCCCATGTGAGTCTATCAGGAATAAAATAAAGGGCCAGTCTCCAGTGCAGCTGTTCAGACTACGCCACTGATCTTTTCTACTTGTGAATGAACACTTGTCTTGACCTTGCTGGTGATGGGATGTGGCCATTGTCCATTAGCAGTGATCACAGATCTCTCTCCTTCTCACTGCTTTCTAGATAACTTGATTTACTCCATGTGTTGGGAGCCACTGTGCTGGTTTCCCTGTATAGGCCTTTGTTAGACTAACCTTCAACTGTGTTCCTGTAAGGAGGATTCATTAGAAAATTCCATTTGTACAGCTCACCGATATGGTTAGCACTTCATAAACAAGTCATAGACAAGTCAGGGTCAGTCTTGGCTTGTGGAATTCCTGGGAGGAAAAAAGTCACCTATTCCCATGCTCTAGGAGACTGATCAAACAAGAACACTCCACTAAAATTAACTATGTTATGACTGTGTCACAGAAAGCCTGATAAGTTGCTCGCTTGTGTTGTTAACTTCTGTATTGCCTTGAGCTGCAGCTGGTTATGTATCACTGAGATGCTGGAATAAATGAGACCTTGATCAGAGCACTGTCTTGGTCTCCCTTCTCGTGTCTGGTTTGTCTCTCCATGCAGGTCTGCCCTCCTCATGTCCTAGTTGATTACCCTGCATGCCGGGGCAATATGAGCGTAAACCCATCTGATAAGACCCAACATCTCACCAGCTAGGTCAAAACGGGGGGAGAGAGGAGAGAAAATCCCAGAGCACCCTTCTCTCCCTAACCCTTAGTCCATGTGTTACATGCTAGAGCAAGCTCTGACTGGCTTACATGAAAGAACCTCTTATTAAATTTTTTTTGACAGGCAGAGCTAGACAGTGAGAGAAGGAGAAAGGTCTTCCTTTCCTTTGGTTCACCCTCCAAATGGCCGCTATGGCCGGCACGCTGCATTGATATGAAGCCAGGAGCCAGGTGCTTCCTCCTCGTCTCCCATGCAGGTGCAGGGCCCAAGCACTTGGGCCATCCTCCACTGCCTTCCCGGGCCATAGCAGAGCGCTGGACTGGAAGAGGAGCAACTGGGACAGAATCCGGTGCCCCAACCAGGACTAGAACCTAGGGTGCTGGCGCCACAGGCAGAGGATTAGCCAAGTGAGCCGCGGCACCGGCCACCTCTTGTTAAATTTATAAGAATTTTTTAAGTTGGTTGCTAAACTATTAGTGACTTTAAATCAACATGGTAGGGATATTTATACTTCAAAAATTGGCTAACATTCAAATCAGGGCTTCCTTCTCCATTACATGGGGCCAGCTCACCAGCATATACCACTGTGCCCGATGTCATAAAGGTATCTACAGATTTCAGAGCCCTGTTCTCCTTTTCTGCTCATGCAAAGACCTGTGGGATTTTTACTCTGAAATGCAAAAGATAGTTTTTTTTGTTCTTAAAGCCCTAGCTCCACTCTCTTGGCCAAGATTTTTGATCTCCAGAAATAGAGTGCTAGTCAGGCTAGCTCAAATAAAAATATAAGAATTGGGATAGTGAGTGAAAAGTTGCAGAAGAATCTCAGATGAGCCATATTGAAAGGGCACAGTCTGATGCTGGGGTACATTGCAAACCTAACAAATCTTCACCACTCAGTCGGATGATTGGCTGGTCTATAGTCCAATCCATCACAGGCTGGGGGAAATCACTGGGTAAAACTGCTATCCCTTTATAGGGGCTGTGGTTCACACAGGCCAGCACACTGAACCACAGCTTGCGTCTTACCTGTCAGCTACATGGCCTGTTATCTTTCCCTACAGACTCTAGGTGGAAATTGATGCCCTATTTTTATCTCACTTTTTGCAATGAAATTCACAAGATATGTCAGAAAAGCCGAGTTCTTGAGTGACAAGAGACGTGAGGAAGAAACTATCAAGTTATATAATTCTCCTTAATGAGGAGGGAAAGGTTAGAAACTGAAGGGATTTCATTTTGACAATTATGTAGCCCTTGGTATGTGACAGACATGGTGGTCAGGCAGTGATGACAAGGATACGCAAATCTCCCAGAAACTTATCATTTAATAAGATGCTGCTCTAATTGGAAATAAAGGATAGCAACAGCAGAGTTCGTAGCCTGCTGTAGGTAGAGTGATGGAGGCTGCTGACGGTTCTGGGCCTTCGGGCCTCTTTAGTTCCCCCACCCCCAATTCCCTGTTATACTTTGAAGAGCCAGCTCTTACTTACATGGAGTCTGGAAGTTTCACTGCTTATTTATTTGCAGAGAGGAGAGTGAGGTAGAGAGGGATAAAGAGAAGGGGATAGTATCTCCCATCCACTGGCTCACTCCTCAAATGCCCACAATGCCCAGAGCTGAACCAGGGTGAAGCTGGAAACACAGATGGCACTCAAACCCACACACTCCAATACAAGAGGAGACTTAGGAGCTGCGCCACTCATTCAAAACACTGTCAACATTTTCACATTTTCAAAGAAAGAAGGTGGAGAGTGAATAGAACTCTAGTCCCAATACCACTTTTGAGAAAGGTGCATTTCTGGATCCCTACACTTGAGAGTCTGAAAACATCCCATATGAAGACCAATACAAGCACTGATGGGATTTTCTAGTGCTATCCATAGCCAATCACCTATTGTGGGTAGGAATATCAATAGAAATTTCTTGGGATACTTGTGGAACATAATGCTTAACACTATCTCCCAGGGAAGATGCACCTTTAGTTAAGTCACCACTCTGTAGCTGCACTTTCGGAATCCAGTTGGCAGAACCAGGATGTGAGTCCAACCCCTGACCAGTCCATTCTCATGTGGCAAGTACAGCTGCCTTGCGAGATCAAGATGTCAACTCTAAGAAGGGGAGTTTAAGTTATTATAACAAATGAATTGAATTGCTGGGCTGCAGATTTCCAAAATGCAGAGACTATCCTATATACCATTGATATATTGCTATTTTATCTTTATTCTTCAGTTATAGGAGTTAAGCTAATGTGGAAATAAACTTTCACCATCTAAGCTGTGGTGGTCACAAGACATTGCTGAGTCTAGGACTTGCTGGGCTCTTTGTGTTTGAGTTATAAGCACAATCAGCAGCTGCTCTTAATCCCTAAATTACAGACTTAAAGGAAAACAAGAAGTAAACAAGGCAAAATGAGTCACGATGCATTCATTAGGGTACTAATAAGTCATTCACAATGCATATACCACCCACCACTGATCAAGTACTGACGCTTGGCACTGACAATACACGGACACACAAAGATATGTTCCCTGTGAAAAGGCTAAAGTAGTAGTACAGGTTGAGTATCTCTTAGCTGAAATCCTTGTGATAAGAAGTGTTTCAGATTTCAAACTTTTTCCAAGAATATTTGCATATTTATAGTGAGATGTCTTGGGATTGAGACCCAAACTCAAATAGAAAATTCACTTATGATTTATATTCACCTTATGTATAGAGTTTGAAAGTATTTTTGAATAGTATTTTTTCTGTGCCTATGTTTTTGTTGGGATCCATCATGTGAAGCCAGGTGTGGACTATTTTTCACTTGTGACATTGCATTGGTATTCAAAAAGTTTCAAATTTTGGTGCATTTCAGATTTTGGATTTTCAGATTACAAATCTCAACTTGTAGCTATTACCTATTTAGTGCTTCTACATTAAAATCACATCTAAGTGGTTTTTCATAGTAAACTCATGTAATTAATCGTACAAAGCAGACAACATTGTCTCCATTTTAGAGATAAGGAATCTGGAATAGACTTTAAAATAATAATCACAAAAAAATTAAAAAAATAATAATCACGGGACAGCCATTTAACCCAGTGGTTAGGACACCAACAACCCAGAGTGCTTGGCTTCAATTTTTACAATTTTTAGCCCCAGCTCCTAGCTGCAGCTTCATATTAATGTAGATGCTTAGAGGAAGCAGTTGATAGCTCTAGTAATTAGGTTCCTTGCCACCCACATGGGAGACCCATCTTTGAATTCCTAACTCCTGATTTCAGTCAAGTCCAGGGCTGGCTTTCTTGGGCATTTGAGGAGAGAACCATTGAAAGAGAACACTCTTGTGTGCACTAGCTCGCTCTCTCACTCTTGCTCTAATTCTCTATCTCCCACTCTCCTTCTCAAATGAATGTATTAAAAGTTTAGAAATTGCCCGGTGCCACGGCTCAATAGGCTAATCCTCCACCTGTGGAGCCAGCACTCCAGGTTCTAGTCCTGGTCGGGGCGCTAAATTCTGTCCCAGTTGCCCCTCTTCCAGGCCAGCTCTCTGTTATGGCCCAGGAGTGCAGTGGAGGATGGCCCAGGTCCTTGGGCCCTGCACCCGCATGGGAGACCAGGAGAAGCACCTGGCTCCTGGCTTCGGATCAGCGCAATGCACCAGCCATGGCAGCCATTGGAGGGTGAACCAATGGCAAAGGAAGACCTTTCTCTCTCTCACTGTCCACTCTGCCTTTCCAAAAAAAAAGTTTAGAAATAAAATAGTAAGCACAATGTCATTACTGCATATATAATTTCAAGCCTATATGAGGTCTCTCAAAGAATGTAATGCTGGTGATTGATTTCAATGTTAGACCATTGGGTCATGGATGAGTTCCTTAAGGATAATTTTGTGCTTTTCTTCAATGACCCATTGATCATTCAGTTTTATGTTAATTTCCAAGTATTCATGAATGTCATATTGTTCTTATTGTTGATATCTAGTTTTATTCCTTTATGGTCTGAGAAGATACATGATATGATTTCAATCTTTTAAATTTGGTGAGACTTGACTTATGGTCTATAGACTTATGGTCTATCCTAGAAAATGTTCTATATGGGGCTGCTGTGGTGGTGTAGTGAGTAAAGCAGCTGTCTATGACACCAGCATCCTGTAGGGGTGCTGGTTCTACACCTGGCTACT
The DNA here is from genome assembly GCA_949820135.1 of Sylvilagus floridanus. Lineage (NCBI taxonomy): Eukaryota > Metazoa > Chordata > Mammalia > Lagomorpha > Leporidae > Sylvilagus > Sylvilagus floridanus. Next base: position 19,812,602 of record OX463244.1, read on the forward strand.
CCACTTCTGACCCAGCTCCCTGCTAGCATGACAGGGAAAGCAGCAGAAGATGACCCAAGTGCTTGGGCCCCTACATCGATGTGGGAAATCTGGAAGAAGATCTCTCTCTCACTCTCCTCGCTCTCCCACTCTGTATGTAACTCTGACTTTCAAATAAATTTTTTAAAAAAAGAAAAAAAAGTTCCATGTGGTGACAAGAATGTGTATCCTGCAGCTGTTGCATAAAATGTTCTGTAAATATCTGTTAGGTTCATTTGCTTGATAGTTTTTTTCAACTCTGGTGTATTTTAACTGATTTTTTTTGGTCTAGATGATTTGTCCATTGAGCAGAGTGGTGGGTTGAAGTCATCCACTATTATTGTATTAAAGTCTATCTCTCCCTTTGGGTCTAGTATTATTTCCTGTATATATCTAGATGGTCTTGTGTTAGGTACATATATATTTATGATTGTTATACCATCTTGCTGAATTGAACCTTTTTTTAAAACTTAATGTCTTGGGCCAGCACTGTGGCTCACTTGGTTAATCCTCTGCCTGCAACATTGGCATCCCATATGGGTGCCAAGTTCTTGTTCCGGTTGCTCCTCTTCCAGTCCAGCTCTCTGCTGTGGCCCAGAAGGGCAGTGGAGAATGGCCCAAGTCCTTGGGCCCTTTTACCCATATGGGAGACCAGGAAGAAGCACCTGGCTCCTGGCTTCGGACTGGTGCAGCTACGGCCGTAGCAGCCATTTGGGGAGTGAACCAACAGAAGAAACACCTTTCTCTCTCTCAATGTCTAACTGTCAAAAAAAATGTCTATCTCTTTTTACAGTTTTTGATTTAAAGTCTGTTTTATTTGATATCAGAAGTTACACCTGCCCACATTTGGTTTCCATTTGCCTGGTATATTGTTTTCTAGCCTTTCATTTTCTTTTTTTATTTATTTTTATGTTTTTATTTATTTATTTTTTGACAGGCAGAGTGGACAGTGAGAGAGAGAGACAGAGAGAAAGGTCTTCTTTTGCCGTTGGTTCACCCTCCAATGGCCGCCGCGGTCAGCGTGCTGCGGCCGGCGCACCGCGCTCATCCGATGGCAGAAGCCAGGTGCCAGGTGCTTTTCCTGGTCTCCCATGGGGTGCAGGGCCCAAGCACTTGGGCCATCCTCCACTGCCTTCCCGGGCCACAGCAGAGAGCTGGCCTGGAAGAGGGGCAACCGGGACAGAATCCGGTGCCCCAACCAGGACTAGAACCCGGTGTGCCGGCGCCGCAAGGCGGAGGATTAGCCTGTTGAGCCACTGCGCCGGCCTCTAGCCTTTCATTTTCAATCTGTATCACTGTGAATTGAGATTATTGTAGGCAGCATATAGTGGGTTTTTTTTTTTAATGCATTCATCCAACCTAAGTCTTTTGGTTGGAGAATATAGCCTATTTACATTCAAGGTTAGTATTGCAAGACAAGAACTAAGACCTGTCATTTTGCTGATTGAATTATTCTACCTGCTCTGTTAGCCAAGTTGGTGGCAACATGTTTTCATGTTTACTTCTAATGGAGGACACACTTCAGAATTTCTTGTAAGGCTGGTCTGGTGGTGGTGAATTTTCTAAGTTTTTGCTTATCTGGAAAATGTTTTAAAGGATAGCTTTGCTGGAAGTAACAGTCTTGGTTGGAATTGTTCTCTTAAGACTTTAAATATATCATCCCACTCTCTTCCTCCCTGTTGGGTTTTAGCTGAGAAGTCTGATGTTAATCTAATTGGTTTTCTTTTATATGTAACTTGAAGTTTTTCTCTTACTCTCTAGAAATCTCTCCTTGTCTAATTTTTGAAAATATGATGACAATATGCCTTGGAGAAAATGTTTTGGTTGAATCTGCTTGGGGTTCTTTGAGTTTCTTGGATCTGGATGCCTATGTCTCTTTCAAACCTGGAAAAATTTCAACTATTTCATTTAGTAGGTTTCCAATGTCTTTTTCCTTTTCTCCTCCTTCAGGAATACCTATAATACAAATATTTGGTTGTTTAAGGACCCATATTTCACATTGACTTCTTCCTTCTTTTAAATTATTTTATCTTTATTGTTGTCTGATTGGAGGAAATAATTTTGAAAAACCCAATCAGTCTATTCTACTGTTATGGCTCTCAATTGTATTTTTTATTTCACTGAAGATTTCATGTCCAAAATTTCTATTTGATTCTTTTTAATTAGTTGTATCTCCTTATAAATATTTTTCATTCATTTCCTCATTTCTTTTATCTATCTTTTCTCTCTTGAATCTCATTGAATTTCCTTACAATCATTATTCTATATCATTTAACAGATTTCCTTCCATTCAAGATCTAATTCTGAAAAAGTATTGTGTTCTTTTGGAGGCATCATACTTCATCATGTCACCTGTGCCCCTACATTGATATATATGCCCAACTGGTATATTCATCCATTCTTTTTAGAGTAGGTTTTATTGGAAAAGAGTTCATAGTTTAGCTAGAAGGTAGGGTATCACTTGGCTTGTTGCTTCGGCTTTGAGTCTGGGTGAGCCCAGGTGTTAAGTCTCAGTAGTTTCTTTAGTTTTAAACAATGTAAACTGTATCTGTAAGTGACACAGTGATCTAGTTATCTGAAGCTCATAAGGATATAAGTGTGGCTTTGAGATGAATAAGGATTTTCTTGGGTGTGAATGTTTGGTCTACAGAGAGTTCAGTGTCAGTCTCTGGCAAATGTGATAGCCAGGGCCATGTTCTTAGTGCTGATGAAGATAAGGGTAGTTGCCCCCTTGTTCTACTGGCAAGCCTGAGTGATGCTGGGGTTTATGGTACCAAATGCTGTGGCTCTAGGACAATGTTATATGGACAGACCCTTCCTCAGGTCCTGATAGGAAAATCCAAATGGTGCTGAGCTTATAATATCAACATCCCTAGTCTGTGGGTTAGCCCCAAAAACTATAGTGAATACCCCTTGTTCATATAGAATATATGAGCCTAGCTGTGTAGCTAATGCCCCAAAACTACTATAGCTCCAGGAGGCAGGAGATCTGTCCTTTGTTCCACATGTTACTTGACCCTATGATGCTGGTAGAAGAACAGAGGTGCACTGCACAGCTTTTCGCTGCTGAGTAGGGTGCTCTGTGTGAGCTGGGGAGAGGAAAGAAACAAGATGGCTTCACTGCTCCAAGCCTGGCAGTTGCTCAGACCCCAGTCAGCCCTCCAGGTTGATGTTAAACATAGTAGGTAACTGTGGAACTCCCTCTCAACTAAAGCTGCCAGTGCAGAAAGGTCCATGACAATTTCTTCCTACCTTGGCATGGTAATATGGTAGGTCACAGCCAGCAGCTGACTACGCCACATGGCTAGCTACAACAGTCTTTGTCTTCTCTCTTCTTGTCTCATGGAGTCTTCATTTTTTTCTTCACTTCTTCATCAACGACTTCACAAGGTAGACCCCTGTAAACATAGTGCTTCCTTTCTTCTTTTCATATCCCAGGGCAGCTTAAGTTAGGCTATACCCTATTCAGCCATCTTGGATCTCCCAATTCAAATTCTTCTTAAGCTATTCAACACAATTGAAAGAGGGGAATCCTCTCAAATTCTTTCTATGACACAAACATTACCTTAATTCCAAAACCAGAGAATGACCCCGAAATAAGAGGTAAATGAAGACCAATATGGCTGATAAACAGATGCAAAAATCCTCAACAAAATATTAGCTAATCAAATCTAATAACACATCAAAAACATCATCTACTTAGACCAAGAAGGATTTATCATAGGGTGCAGGGATGGTTCAACATAAGCAAATCAACAAATGTAATGTTTTAAATTAACAAAATAAAAAGTAAAATGATTATTTCCATAGATGCAGAGAAAGCATTTGATAAAGTACAACATCCCTTCGTGATTAAGAAAAAACACCTTGGAGTCATTAGGCAAGAAAAAGAAATCAAAGGGATACAAATTGGAAATGAGGAACTCAAACTATCCCTATTTGCAAATGACATGATTCTATATATAGAGGATCAAAAAACTCCACTGAGAGATTATTGGAACTCCTGAAAGAGCTTGGTAAAGTGGCAGGATATAAAATCAACACAAAAATCAATAGCCTTTGTATACACAATGTCATGGCTGAGAAAGAACTTTTTAGATCAATCCCACTTACAACAACTACAAAAAGAATTAAATATCTTGGAACAAATTTAACCAAGGATCTCAAAAGTCTTTACAGTGAAAATTATAAAACATTTTAAAAAGAAATAGAAGACAGATTGAATGTGATCCAAATCAAAATTCCAGATCTAGAAAAAATGATGCTAAAATTCATACAGAGGGGTCAGTGCTGTGGCACAGTTGGTGAGGCCACCTCCTGCAGTGCCAGCATCCCATATGTGTGCTGGTTTGAGTCCCAGCTGCTCCACTTACAATACAGCTCTTTGCTATGGCCTGGGAAAGCAGTCAAAGATGGTCCAAGTGCTTGGGCCCCTATACCCACATGGGAGACCTGGAAGCAGCTCCTGGCTTCAGATCGGTCCAGCTCTGACCATTGTGGCCATTTAGGAAGTGAACCAGTAGATGGATGATCTTTCTCTCTGCCTCTGTTTCTCTGTAACTTTACCTTTAAAGTCGATTAAAAATTTTTTTAAAAATTTCATGTGGAAATACAAGACACCCTGAACAGCTAAAGCAATTTTACAACAAAAATAAGCCAGAGGCGTCACAAAACCAGTTTTGTATATATACTACAGGGGAGTTATAATTAAAACAGGCATTTTTCAAAGGGGAAATTCAAATGGCCAACAGACACATGAAAAAAAAAATGCTCAGGATCACTAGCCATCAAGGAAAGGCAAATCAAAATCACAATGAGGTTTCACCTGACCACAGTTAGAATGGGTCTCGTACAGAAATCAACAAACTACAATTGCTGGTGAGGATGTAGGGGAAAAGGTAACCGAATCCACTGTTGGTGGGAATGTAAACTGGTGTAGCCACTGTGAAAGACAGTATGAAGATACCTCAGAAATCTGAATACAGACCAACCATATGAACCAGCCGTCCTACTCCTGGGAATTTACCCAAACCAAAAGAATTCAGTATATAAATGAGTGATCTGTACTGCCACATTCATTGCAGCTCAATTCATATTAGCTAAAATATGGAATCTAACCAGATTCTATCAACTGATGACTGGATAAAACAATCATGGTATATATACACTATGGAGTACTACTCAGCTGTAAAAAATAAGAAAAAGAAAGAGAAAGAGATAAATCCTGTCTTTGGCAACAAAATGGATGCAACTGGAAACCATTATACTTAGTGAAATAAGTCAATCCCAAAAAGGCAGATAATATATGTTTCCCCTGGTCTGGAGTAACTAATAGAGTACCTAAAATGTAATTTGTTGGAGAGAAATGGACATTCTGAGATTCAATGATTGTTTATAGCCCTTGTCCCTCCTGTTGATGAATAGTGTTTTTTTTTCTTCATGCTATTTGTTGAACTCTTAGTGTAGGGTTAACCTTACAAATATTAAGTAAACCAAAAATAGATCTTCGTAAAAATTACGAGTGGGAATAGGACAGGGAGGAGGAAGAAGCTTTGGAGAATGGGCAAGTGAGAGGGTAAGGTGTGTAACAAATAAAATTTGTAAAAACCAATAAAAAATAAAAAGCTTAATCAGTTATAGTAGGAATATACCTCAATATAATCCAGGCAAAATATTACAAACACATAGGCAATATTATATTGAATGGAAGAAAGTTGGAACCATTTCCACTGAGATCCAGAACCAGACAATGATGCCTACTCTCACCACTACTATTCAATTTATTGTCCTAGAAGTTTTAGCCAGAGTCATCAGGTAAGAAAAATAAATCAAATGATACAAATTAGAAAGGAAGAAGTCAAATTTTCCTTGTTTGCAGATGACATGATCCTTTATGTAAGGGAAACACGAGGTTCCACTAAAAGACTACTGAAACTCAGAAGAGAAATCAGCAAAATTGCAGTATATAAAATCAACACAGAAAAATTAAGAGAATTCATATGCATTAACAATGCTCTGGCTGAGAAATAACGTGTAAGATCAACCCCATTTATGATAGCTGCAAAAATTTTGAAATACCTTGAACTAAATTTAACCAAGGATGTGAAAAATCTCTACAATGAAAGTTAGAAAAGATTAGTGAAAGAACTAGAAGATGACACACACAAAAAGGGATTGGAAGAATAGCCTCAGAATGTGCACACTACCCAAAACAATTTACAGACCCAATGTGACCCTAATGAAAATACCAATGACATTCTTCTAAGGTCTAGGGAAAAATATTCTAAAATTCACTTGGAAACACAAAATACCCCAAATATCCAAAGCAATCTTAAAATAAATCTGAAGTATCATAACACCAGATCTCAAGGCATACTACAGGTCTGTTATAATCAAACAAAACTGGCACAAAAATAGACTGATGGGCTAAACAGACACAACAGAAACCCCAGAAATTACTACATTTATCTATAATCAAATAATCTTGACAAATGAGCTAACATCTAAAATCATTTCTTCGAGAAAGGATAGTCTCCTCATCAAATGGTAAATATTGGACAATTTTCCACATGCAAAACTATGAAGCAAGATCCCTACCTTACACCCTATACAAAAATCAACTCATGATGGATTATATGCCTAAGACTAAGACCCTAAACAAATTACTAGAGGAAAACATGGGGAAAATACTGTAATACACTGGCCTAGGCAAAGACTTCTTGGATAAGACCCCAAATCACAGGTAATAAAAGCAAAAAGAGAGAAATGGGATTATGTTAAGCTAAGAAGCTTCAGCACAGCAAAGGAAACAACAAAAGCAACTGACAGAATGGGAGAAAATATTTGCAAACTGCATCTTATGAAGAATTAATATCCAAGATATAGAAGAATTCAAGAAACTCAATAAAACAAATTCAGGTAAGATATGGGCAAAGGACATGAACATTCATTTTCAAAGGATGAAATACAAATGGCCAACAGAAATATGAAAAAAAAAATGCTCAAGATCACCAGCCATCAGGGAAGTGCAAATAAAAATGAGTTTTCACCTTACCCGAGTTAAAATGGCTATCATACACAAATCAAAAAATAATAAATGCTGGTGAGGATGTGAAGAAAAAGGTACCCTAATACACTGTTGGTGGGAACATAAACTTGTATAACAATTATGAAAGACAGTATAGAGATTTCTCAGAAATCTGAAAATAGATCCAGCCATCCTGTTCCTGGTAATATACAAAATGAAATGAAATCAGCATACAAAAGTGTTACCTATACTCCATGTTTATAGCAGCTCAATTCACAATAGCTAAAATATAGAATCAACCTAGATGTACATCAACTGATGACTAGATAAAGAAAATGTAGTATACACAATGGATTACTACTCAACCACAAAAAAAGGATGAAATCCTGACTTTTACAACAAAATGTATGCAAATAGAGATAATTATGCTTAATGAAATAAGTCAGACTCCAAAGATTAGTAGTTTCTGATTTATGATAGTAAATATAGAGTCCTAAAAATTTAATATGAGTGAAATTGATATCTTGGGATTTGGTTATGGCTTATAGTCCTTGTCTATAGTCCTGCTGAACAGTGATCCTTCTACTTTTACTTGTTGAACTGTAGTTAGTGGATCACTAAGCCATTGACCATGAAGTAAACTAAAAAACATTATCCACAAATTAAAAAAAAAGGCAGGAAGAATAGGGGTGTAGGGAGGGAGGGATGGAAGTATCATATTCTTCTAATTATGTCTTAACCACATGATATCTGTTCTATTAATTATTAAAAATTAAAAATTCATGGAGAATAGGAAAAATAAGAAGTTTGAATCATTAAACCATCACTGGAGGTATAAAGCTGGAGTAATCTCATCCTCCCTCATCAAAATGGAAATGGTAATAATCTGCATAGCCCTAGAGCACAGAAAATCATGGAGCCATAACGATAATATTTGCACAGCTGGGAGGGGCATTTGGTTTAGCTGTTGATGCTGCTTGTGACACCTGCGTCCCGTATCAGAGAGCCTGTGTTCAAGTCTCAGCCATTCCACCTCTGATCCAGCTCCCTGCTAATGCAAACCTTGGGAGAGAACAGATGACTCAGGGACTTGTGTCCCTGCCACCTACTTGAGAGAATCAGGGGAATTCTGGACTCTTGGCTTTGGACTGGCCCAACCCTTTCTGTTACAGCCAGTTGGGGAGTAAAATACCAAATGGAACTTTTTGTCACTGTCTACCTTTAAAATAACTAAAAATAAATATTCAAAAAAAGACATGCACAGTCAATTGTTTGGAATAATTTTTTCTTAAATATATATGATATTTTCTTGGTAAAATAGATCTTGTCAAGATGTCCTTGTACCCCCAGATGGCTTCAGTGCCAGTCATTCAGTTTGGAGCCATGTGTGTTAGAGAACCTGAGGATATGGGTGCTATGCTACCTACTCATCCTAGTCAAAACCTGATCCAGCTAGAAAAATACCAAGGAATGAGCAATTCTGAGTCTCTGTCTCACTCCTATCTACACAATTGATGCTGATAGTTAATGATACTCCAGTGGTTCTGAGTGTAGTTTCTCAACCAGCAGCAGCAGCATCACCTGAAATCTAACCAGAAACACTTTTTTTTAGGCTCCACTTATAGATCTACAGAATCCGAAGTCTGGAGAGTGGCAAATGGCCTACAGAGCAACATGCTCAAGTTTTATTGTGACTACGGCCTCACGTACCTCACCGAGGACTCTCCATCTACCAGAAAGACAGAGAGCAGCGGTAGGAAGAACAAAGAGAATGAAAGCCTGCTATCAGAAATGGATGAAAGAACCTGACTGAAAAAGCAATGGCTGCATTTAGACCAGGAAAGAGACCGCCTACCCCATTGTCTGCTCCTCCTCCTGCAGGAGTGATGATCCCATCACCTCCCAGTCTCCCAAGTCCTCCTCACCCCTGTATGTTTTCAGCAGCCCATATTGGAGGACCTCTCATGATGCCAATAATGGGCCCTCCCCCTTCTAGGATGGTGCCAACGGAACCTTCTGTAATGAAGTCACCTAAGAGAGGCCACAAGCCAGTGGTGAGACCTCTTGTCCATCCCATGGTGGTGCCCACTCATCCAGGAATGACAGCCAGACAAGGATAGAGAGGCAGCCTCTTCATGGGAATTCTGCATCACTTATTCTGCTTCACCAGGAAATGACGGTGCTGGGACTCTGGGAGTTTTCTAAGACTCACTTCCCCTTCCTATCAGAGCGAGAGTCACACTAGAAGGAAGAAACAGGATTTTAAGAAGTATAGTTTTCATTTGTATTATGAAATGTGAAAATAAAATTGTCAACTCTTTAAAAAAGTTAATAAAGAACCTCTGGAGAGAGGCCTAGTAATCGGTTTTAAAAAGACCTCCTGGCGATTCTGATGTGTGCTGTAAGGATCATCATGCTTTTCTATAAGCTACTTAATCATACATTTCTAGTGAGATACAAACTCCACAAGAATATATTCCATTTAATTTCTAAGTTTGTATCATAATCAGATTTTTTAAATATTCTATTTTTTAAATAATCATAGCATTGTAGAAGTGCAAAAAAATAGTACAGAGAATTTCTATATATCCTTCACCTAGCTTCCCTCGACGCTAACACCTTACATAACCATAGTGTGCAACTATGGTACACCTATTATAATCAGGAAATCAACATTGGAACAAGACTTTAAACTACAGTCTTCAAAGATAACTAAGAGTGTGCACTTAGCCTAGCAGTTAGGAGGCCCATGTCCCACAGTAGACTGCCAGTGTTCATTTTCTGGCTCTGGCTCCTGACAATGCAGATCCCGGGAGGAAGCAACAATGGCTCAAGTAGGTTTTGGCCAGTCACATGAGAGAACTGGATTGAGTTCCTGGGTCCTGACTTTGGACCCTGTACAACCTTGGATAGTGCAGATATTTAGGCAGTGAACAAATGAATGGAAGTGTTATCAATTCCAGGTTCTTTGGTTCATCTGCAAACAGAAATTGGCAAGAGGCCAATGTATAACCTACACAAGGTTTTGGGGTCTTATGCCAGGGAAGAGTTTCTGCCAAGTGACTGACTGGAGCTGGACAGATGCTGTTACAGGGTTGGGTGATTTGGCAATTCCCCCTTGGTTCATGGCATTTTGATTTACACCTTTGGTTTGCATCTGGCTCAATGTTCTGCAGGCACTGTCGGGTTTTCTTGCAACACACTCAAAATGGCAGTTGCTCACTACTGGTACTTCAGCAGAGTCACCTACTGGTCACACTGGACTATTCTGGGTATGTGTGCAGGCTGGAAATTCCTCAACAAGGGAGCAGGCGGCTTGCTTTTGCAGGTAGGATTTGGAAGCTCTTGGCTCCTCATTGGTTTGGAGCTGATGATGGACGCGTATCCGGTCAGGAGGACTTGATTTAGTGAGTTCTGTTTTCATCCCTTTTCAGGAACACTCTTGTGAATGTCCTTTCATTCTCTTTCACATAAAAAAAAATCTATTGATTTGGTTTAAAAGATGAGATATTTAAACTGCAGTTTACATTGTTTAAAGGAATTTAAGCTTGAAAATGAGTCCACAAAATCAAACACTTTATATTAGTTTCCAGGGCTGCTGCAAAAATTATCAGGAACAAAGTGACTTAAAACAACAGAAATGTACAAGTCACCCTCCCCTTGGGGAGGCCAGAAATCTGAAACAAATATGTCAGCATATCCATGCTCCATCAGAAGGTTCTAGAAAAAAATCCTTCCTGGATTTTCCCAGTTTATGGTGGCTCCACCCCCTCCTTGTTTGTTGCAGTGTAATTCTAATCTCTACCTCCATGTACTATGTGGATTCTCTTCTGTGTCTATTATTTTCCGTGTCTAACAAGGGCAATCTTGGATTTATCTAGTCCAGTATTAGATTTATCTAACCCAGTATAAACTCATCTCAATCTTTACCTCAATAACATCTATAAAGACCTTCTTTCGAAGTAGGGTCATAATCTGCAGTCTGAGTGAACATAAATGTTGGAGGGGCACTGTTCAAGCCATTTGTTAAAATCTACTAGACTGATAAGTAGAGTAACATTTATAATCTAAAGATAACTAGGAACTAGGGCTTTGGGAGCATTCCTTTAGCAAACTTAATTTGGGAAAAAAGAAACTTGAGTATTCTGTTCTATATCCAAGTCATTCCTCTCAAGGTCACAGCTCACACCAACACAAGAGAATACTTTTATCTATAAGGCTCTGGAAGATGGCTTTCCTTAAATTTACACTATTCTTTTCTTTTTGAAAAGAGCAGAGTTTCTGCCTGACATTCACCTGAACTGAGTAAGAAGTCCTGGGCAAGATGAACACCTGCCATGGCAAAGCAGCTTAAGAACAGGATTCTGTATCAAAAGGCCAGGAGAACACGGAGTTAAAACAGCAGTGAAAGTCACATCGGCAGAGAATAAGCCTCCCATGGAGTCAAAAATACTCTTTGCCAATTAAAAGAGCAGACTACAACAAAAACAATTTTTCAGGTTTTACCATTTTTAGAGTCTTCAGGGAGCAGAATTATAAGCCAGAAATGATTTTGAGACAAAAAACAGCTTGGCTAACTCTTGGCTTATTTTCCAAATGTCAGATGATCCCAACTAGATAGGAACTCCCCCAGACTTCTTCCATAACAGGCTTTTCTACACTGCCAGTCTGCTGAGGGTCAAGGCAGGGGTCCAAGACTGAAAGCTGCCTGCTGAGAACTTTCCAGATTTTCAAAAGTTCCGAAAGACACCCGCAGAAGAGCCTGGAGGAAATGCAGGCAGTGTGACTGCCTCTAGGCAGAGGTCTGCAACAGGGCAGGCAGGCAACAAGGAAGCTTCTGTCCAGAGGGGCTTAGGCTCCACCCAGGAGGCCCACCGAGCTAGGCTGTCAGCCAGAGAAGCAAAAGCCAGAAACAGCAGCAACTCCTGCAGGCTGACTTCACATGGGAAGTCTACCCAAAACAGGATCCCCTCTCTGGAAGTAGTCTCCTTGTGAACATGCACCACGTGTGGCTTTTCAAGTTCACATTCTTTCCAGCCAATTACATCTCTAGTGATATCCTTCCTCTTTAAGGAGACCAAAAGACAAATTCCTTGATTCACAAGTATCACACCAAGCTCTCCCTTCAGAAATATTGTTGTTTATTAAACAGCCCCTACATTTAAAAAAAATGTGTACTCAGGGCAGTGTTATGGCACAACATGTTAAGCCACCACCTGCAACACCAGCATCCCACATGGGCTTTGATTAGAGTCCTGGCTGCTCCACTTCCAATCCATTTCCCTGTTAATGTGCCTGGGAAAGCAGCAGAGGATGGCCCAAGTGCTTGGGCCCCTGCCACCCACGTGGACGACCCAGATGAAGCTCCTGGCTGCAGCCTGGCCAAGTACTTGCTGTTGCGGCCATATAGGGAGTGAATCAGCAGAAGGTCCCCTCTCCCTCTCCCTCTAACTCTGCCTTTCAAATAAATAAATCTTTAAAAGGAAAAAGAAAAATGAGTACTCTTCAGACTGTAATCTCCTTTGAAGAGTACAAAGCACTTTAAATTACTCACCAAAACAGATTCAGATTGGTGGTGGAAAAAAAAGAGAAAATATGGAAAATACAAACTTCAACCAGTACAAAAATGTAGAGTAATTTTCTATGCATAGAAGTAGAAGAACGATGTAAGATGCTATCAACAAACTAAAAAGCTAATAAAAGACTAAAAAGATGCTTTCAAAGAATAAACCAAAGAACAGAAAAGTTGACAGTCTTAGTTCATAAACAGCTTGAAAAAAATCACTAAGGAAATATTCATGAGTAATTTATAAATTGGCAAAAGACTTAAAGGGGCATTACCCAAAAGAGAACAAATGACCAAAAATGTTATTAATTATGAATGAAATCCACAACAGAAGCCACTTTCAGGTATCAACAGGCACAGATTTAATATGTGTACAGTATTTAATAAGCACTATTTAGTTATTTGAAATGCAGAAAGACAGAGAAAGACAGAGCTCCCATCTGCTAGTACACTCACACAATGCCTGCAACAGCCAGGGCCAGACTGTGCCAAAGCCAGGACCCTGGATCTCATTCGAAGTCTCTTCTTGGGTGGCAGGGACCCAAATTCTTGAGCCATCTCCTGCTGACTCCCATGTGTACACAAGAGCAGGAAGTGGTGTTCAGAAGTGAGCCATGACTCAAACCCAGGTATTCTGAAATGGGACATGGGCATCCCAAATAAGATCTTAACCACTATGCCAAGCACCCACCCTACTAAGCACTACTACATAGCAAATATAAAGCCCTCAGAATCATGCTAACTATATGATCTTTGCAACTCAATTTTAGTAGGTACTACTATTACCCACGCTTTATGAAAGTCAACTGAAACACAGAAATTTAAGTGGCTTAACCAAGGTGGTATGGCTATTAATTAGTGGGGCCAGACTAAGAGAACTAGACTGGCTTCATGCCCATGCTCTTAATCACAGTGTTCCACTGACTCTGAGTCCTGTGGGGACAGTGAATGCCCTCTTATGTACTGTTGGAGGGTAAGCAAATTGATAGAATTGGTACAATTAACATAATCAATTAATTGGATACTAGTTTATATGAAAGTTCTGAGTATTAGCTTTTCATCACTATGATGAAATGCCAGAGGCAGACTACTTTGTAAAGAAAAGTTGATCTTGGCTCCTGGTCCTGGAGGTCCCAAGTCCAAACAACACAGCACTGGCTCTTCTGAGAGTCCCCCTTGACCTCATCATATCACAGTAGGAATACATGTGTCTCTGGTCTCTCTCCCTCTTCATACAAGGCCATCAGGACCCAGTCATGGGGCCTCCACCCTAATGACCTAATGTAATCACTTCCCCAAATGCCTCATTTCTAAATCCCACACTCAGATTAAGTTTCCACCTCTTAGTAGCACTCTAATTAGACTTCTTGGATTAAACTCCTGCATTAGTTCAGGGAAGGGGCTATCAATCTTGGTATGGTATCAGATTTTTAAAAGGGAAAGCTGAAAGCCTCAATGATAACAGGATATATGTGGAATGGACACTGGCAACCACGGGGCAGGGATGCACTGAGAGGAGAGCGGCACCCACCCAGGGTGAGCTGCTGGCAAAGTCAGATCTGCAGAAGCAAAAACAAACAAAAACCATGAGGGATTGGTGACCATGTGTGACTGAGGGCCTCACATCAGACGGCTTTATCTTCTTAGTAATGTTGACAGCAAAGTCACTGGCAGGCAGAATTTGTGAGAAAGGGAAAGTGGAGGGTGTTTGACACAATCGCCCCATGGAAAGTGACTGGGAATTGGAAAAGATGACTCAAAATGCAGAAAGATGAACCTGAAGCCAGGCAACGGGAATTCCAGCAGACAAGGCTTTGGGGGTGGCCTGTGCAATCCTCTGTCATTCTGAATCCAGAAGTTGGATCAAAGACAGAGGTAGGCATGCAAGGTTTGGAACTGATAGGAAGTTAAGGGAAGAGAGGGCTAAGACCTGAGGACTACTGAGAACATCAGCATCATGTTGGAATAGGACAGCAGGATTTGGGGGAAATGTTGACGAACAGTGCGTAGGAAGGCCACGCAGCAAACTGTGCCATCTCCTATTTGTGAATAGCTTCCGTAAGAGTTCTCCAAGGAACTCATTGCCATGTCAGAGGACAAATCAGTGTTGTTACAGAAAGCCATGCATTCAGAAGAAAGTTTCCTATGAGGTATCTCACGCTGCCTTTATCAGAATCTGGGAAGCTGGCTTACATCTGTTTAGCTGAGAAACATTGCTTCCCACAGGGCTACTGCAGATAGTCACAGCACAGTTAAGGTATAGAACATTTCCATGACTCCAGTTTCCTTGTTCCTCCGTTGTTTGATACTTGTTTATGTATTTTCATTTGAAAGTCAGAGCCATGACACAGAAATTTCTTCCATCTGCTGGTTTACTCCCCAGATGCCCACAACAGGCAGGAGCTAGGCCAGGCTGAAGCCAGGAGCCAGAAGCTCTGTCCAGGTCTCCCACATGGGTGGCATCAACTCAAGCACTTTGAGCCATCATCAGCTGCCTCCCAACATGCATTATCAGGAAATCAGAACAGAAACAGAAAAACTGGGACTCAAATCAACCACTCCAATGTGAGAGGCAGGTGTCCAAGCAGCAGCTTAACATGCTGGACACATCACCACTCTCCTTTATGGTCAATTATCCACCCTTTTCTTTAAACTGATCTGGTTTTCACTTTAATGGACTAGCTTGGCCTAGAATTTCATATAAATGAAATCATATTATACTTTTTGTTACAATTCTTTCACTCAGAATATTTTAAAACAAAATCATTCAGGGACAGGCATTTGGCAAAGCAGAGAAAATACCCAAATCCCATATTAGAGTGCCTATGTTCAAGTCCTGCCTGCATTTCTGACTCCAATGTTCTGTTAATGTGCATCCTGAGATATCAGAGTACTTGGGTCCCTCACTCCCACGAGAAGCTCAGATTGAATTCTTGCCTCCTGGCTTAGGGCTGGTCCAGCTCCAGCTTCTGCAAGTAATTGGGGAGTGAACCAGTGGATGGAAGATCCTATTCTGTGTCTGTCTCTATTCCAAATAAAATGTAAATAATCTTCCAATAAATGAAAAATCTTCCATTAAAAAGTTAAAAATAAGCCTTATTGTATATATCAATAATTTTCCTTTTTATTAATAAAAAGTTTCACATTGTATAAATGCCATATGGCATTTATATAAAGAGATCAAGAAACTCAAAAACAATAAAACAACCTAGTTAAGAAATGGGCAAAGGACTCAAGCAGATTTTTTTAAACTTTTATTTAGTAAATATAAATTTCCAAAGTACAGCTTATGGATTACAATGGCTTCCCCCCCCCCCCCCGATAATTTCCCTCCCACCTGCACCCCTCCCATCTCACACTCCCTCTCCCATTCCATTCACATCAAAATTCATTTTAATTTTATCTTTACATACAGAAGATCGATTTAGTATATATTAAGTAAAGAGTTCATCAGTTTGCACCCACACAGAAACACAAAGTGTAAAATACTGTTTCAGTACTAGTTATAGCATTACTTCACATTGGACAACACATTAAGGACAGAGATCCTACATGAGAAGTAAGTACACAGTGACTCCTGTTGTTGACTTAACAATTTGACACTCTTGTTTATGGCTTCAGAAATCTCCCTAGGCTCTAGTCATGAGTTGCCAAGGCTATGGAAGCCTTTTGAGTTCTCTGACTTCGATCTTGTTCCGACAGGGTCATAGTCAAAGTGGAAGTTCTCTCCTCCCTTCAGAGAAAGGTACCTCCTTCTTTGATGGCCCTGTTCTTTCCACTGGGATCTCACTGGCAGAGATCTTTCGTTTAGGTCTTTTTTTTTTTTTTTTGCCACAGTGTCTTGGCTTTCCATGCCTGAAATGCTCTTGTTGGCTTTTCAGCCAGTCAGAATGCCTTAAGGGCTGATTCTGAGACCAGAGTGCTGTTTAAGACATCTGCCATTTAAGTAGATATTTTTCAAAAGAGGAAATCCAAACGGCCAACACATGAAAAAGTGTTCAGGATCACTAGCCATCAGGGAAATGCAAATCAAAAGCACAATGAGGTTTCACCTCACCACAGTTAGAACGGCTTTCATACAGAAATCAACAACAAATGCTGGTGAGGATGCTGAGAAAAAGTTACCCTAGTCTACGCTTGGCGGGAATGTAAACTTGTAAAGCCACTATGGAAGGCAGTATGGAGATACTTTAGAAATCTGAATATAGACCTACCATATGACCCAGACATTCCTGGGAAATGAAATCAGCATATGAAAGAGTTACCTGCACCCCCATGTTTATTGCAGCTCAATTCATAATGGCTAAGAATGAAATCAACCCAAATGCCCATTAACTGAAGACTGTATAAAGAAACAATGGGATATGTATACCATGCAATACTATACAGCAGTAAAAAAAATTAAAAACACAAAATCCTATCATTTGCAACAAAATGAATGAATCTGGAAAACATCATACTTAGTGAAATAAGCCAGTCCCAAAGGGACAAATACCACATGTTCTCCCTGATTTGGATAACTAATAGAGTACCTAAAAGGCAATCTGTAGAAGTAAAATTGATACTTTCAGAAGCAATGACTTGAACAGCCCTTGTCTTGACTATTGAGGAACAGGTGTTTTAATACTATTTGTTGAACTCTTTACTTAACAGAGTTAAACATATGTATAAAGTCAATTGAATATAGATCAATAAGAAATAAGAGTGGGAATTAGAGGGAGGAGGAAGAGTGGTTGGGAGTGTGAGTGGGCATGATAGGAAGAATCAACATGATTCTAAAGTTGTAATTATGAAATGTATGATGTTTGCAACTGTAAAGCTGTATAGTTCTGCATAAATTCCTATGGACTTACTTCTAAGGTTAAAGTTTAAAAACTTACCATGAGGGGCCAGAGCTGTGGTACAGCGGGTTAATGCCCTAACCTGAAGCACTGGCATCCCATATGGGTGCCAGTTCTAGTCCTGACTACTCCTCTTCCAATCCAGCTCTCTGCTATGGCCTGTAAAATCAGTAGAAGATGGCCCAAGTCCTTGGGCCCCTGCACCCATGAGGAAGACCTGGAAGAAGCTTCTGGCTCCTGGCTTCAGATCGGCACAGCTCTGGCCATTGCGGCCATCTGGGGAGTGAACCATCAGACAGAAGATTCTCTCTCTCTGCCTCTCCTCTGTAACTCTTTCAAATAAATAAATCTTAAAAAAAAAAAACTTACCATGAGACCCCAAATCCCATTAAGCTGGGTAGCAAAAATACCATATTTAGTGTTAAAGTGATCATATGGGTAGGATTAAGGGTCTGATAATAGAATTAAAAAGGAGTGAATGCTCCAACATGGGAAGCAGTCTACACAGCAGACTCATAGAATGACAAATGCTTTAAATAGCAATCTGACCTCAGAATCAGCCGTTAAGGCATTCTGATTGGCTGAAAAGCCCACAAGAGCATTTCAGGCATGGAAAGCAAAAACACTGTCAAAAAATGTCCTACATGCCCTTAAGGCATTCAGATATGGCTCAAGAGCCCATGAGAGTATTTTAGGCATGGAAAACCAAGACACTGTGGCAAAAAAAAAAAAGACCTAAATGAAAGATCTCTGCCAGTGAGATCCCAGTGGAAAGAACAGGGCCATCAAAGAAGGAGGTACCTTTCTCTGAAGGGAGGAGAGAACTTCCACTTTGACTATGACCCTGTCGGAACAAGATCGAAGTCAGAGAACTCAAAAGGCTTCCATAGCCTTGGCAACTCATGACTAGAGCCTAGGGAGATTTCTGAAGCCATAAACAAGAGTGTCAAATTGTTAAGTCAACAACAGGAGTCACTGTGTACTTACTTCTCATGTAGGATCTCTGTCCTTAATGTGTTGTCCAATGTGAAGTAATGCTATAACTAGTACTGAAACAGTATTTTACACTTTGTGTTTCTGTGTGGGTGCAAACTGATGAAATCTTTACTTTATACTAAATCAATCTTCTGTATATAAAGATAATTGAAAATGAATTTTGATGTGAATGGAATGGGAGAGGGAGTGTGAGATGGGAGGGGTGCAGGTGGGAGGGAAATTATCGGGGGGGGGAAGTCATTGTAATCCATAAGCTGTACTTTGGAAATTTATATTTACTAAATAAAAATTTTTTTAAATGTCCTACATGACGGAGCGCAGTTGGTGAGATTCCAGTGGAAAGAAGTTATCAAAGGAGGTATTTTTCTCTGAAGGGAGGAGAGAACTTGCACTTTGCTTATAGCCTTGTCTAAATACTGATGGAGTTTGTGGATTCAAAAGGCTTTCTGTGCAAATTGTTGAAATCTTTACTCAGTATATAGTTCATCTTCTGTGTAAACAGTTAATCAAAAATGGATCTTAGTGAAGAATGGGACTAAGAATGGGAGAGAGATGGGGTGGAGATGTGGGAGAGTGTGTAGAAGGGGGTATGGTGGGAAGAATCACTAGATTCCTAAGGTTGCACTTATGAAAAGCATGAAGTCCATATTCCTTAAATAAGAACTTTCTTTGGGGGGGGCGGAATAAACAAACAAATGATGTGATGACTTTGAACAGCCCTTGACTTTTAAGGAACAATTTATGGATTTTTGCTTGTTTTTTCATGCAAATTGTTGAACTCTTAGCATAGAGTTGGTCTTCTTTGTATAAAGTTAATTGAAAATTGATCTTAGTGGAGAATGGGACTGGGAATGGGAGAGGGAGGAGGAGGATACATGGGAGAATGGGTGGGAGGGCGGGTATGGTGAGAAGAATCACTATATTCCTAAATCTGCACTTATGACATGCTTAAAGTTTGTTTTCCTGAAATAAAAAGGTTTCTTTGGCAGGGGTTGGGGGAACTATATTCTATATTGAATGAAATTTGTAAAAATGGACATCTTTCTCTGGTTTCAGATCTTAGTAGAAATGTTTTCAGGTTTTCCTCATTCAATATGGTTTTTGTTGTGACATTTTGAAGGTTTGATATTTTTATTATCACCCTTGATTTTACCTCTACCATATGAAAACCTAATCCTGGGATTGTAAAAAGTGCTAAAGTCTTGCTATTCAAGGAAATGGACCAGCTTATTTCCTTGAAGATTGTGAGAAATACAGAATTGCATTCCCAACCCAGATCAACCTATTCATAATTTGCATTTTAACAAGACCTACAGATGATTATTCATATGAAAATTTCAATTTGAAAATACCAACTAGCCTGGATCCTGATTCTGTACTGATTGCAATGACCTAGTATGAAATATATTAATAATGCAGAAAGAAGGTGGTTTATCAAAGGAGCCAAAACCCTGGGAAGGCAAATTATTCCAAGAATTACATATGAAATAATTGGCATTTGGAAGAAGTAATATGGAAGATGATACCTGTTTGAATATTGTAAAATAAGGATTCAATGAGAAATTAGTTACCTTGTGAGTGTGAACTTTTCCCAGCACTGTTCAGCTACTCAAGGACTAGAACAAAGATGGCTGATGGTAGATTTCAGACAGTGCTGTTATTTCATTAGTCAAATGTGTCAGAAAGGAAAAACAAGGGAGTTGAGGACATTGCAAGGAGTTTTTACAATGTCAGTTATGCTAGACAAGGAGGGAAGAAAAAATAGAAAGGGGCTGGTGTACAGGTGAGAATGTGGTTGTTGGATCAATGAAATAATGAGATTGAGAATGATGAAATTTACTAGAATAAGTGATCTTGAAATATAGGCAGAGCTGGTAAGAGAGCAAGAGGTTTCCGTGGGGATTCTAAAGGTGGGAATTTCTAGATACAAGGTTAAAGACGACCACGACACTGAGTAGCACTCATACAGAGGTCAAGGAACTGAGAGGCCAGATTGTTGGCTGGCATGCTCACAAAGATTTCATTTAATATTTTGTAACGCCAAATCATAAACATACATGAAAGCAGAAATCATCATACAACTCTATGTATATATTCCTATCTTAATAACTACCAGTTCACGGCTGATCATTATTCACCATTGGAAACAAACCCAGATACCACATCTTTATATGGTAAAGTACATCAGAATGTTAGTACGAGCATTGGGGCATAGAGGGTAAAGCCAGCACCAGTGATTCCTGCGTCACATATGGGCACCGGTTCAGGTACCAGCTGCTCCACCTCTGATCCAGCTTCCCGATAATTGTCTGGAAAAGGCAGCAGGTGGCCCATGTGTTTGTGCCTCTGCCACTCACATGGGAGAGTTGAAGTTCCTAGATCGTGGCTTTAACCAGGTCTAACTATGGCTATTGTGTCCATCCAGGGAGTAAACCAGCAAATGTAAGATCTCTTGCTCCCTCTCTCTTCCTCTGTGCTGTCAAATAAATGAATCTTATTTAAATTAATGTATCAGAATGTATCTGTCAAAAATGAGGATTCTTTGACACACCACAGTATCACTATTGCTTCAGATGTGATAATCACATAATATCAAATATCCAGTTATGTTCACTGTTGAAGTTGTTGAACATTATGACAGATATAATTAATCATCTCTAAACTCAGGGTATGGGAAGAATGACAGCAACACAGAAGGAGGACTATCCAAGTCAGGTAGCCCAAACCCCAAAGATTCAGACAAAATCTGTCCTCCCTCCCCACCCCTAGCAAAGAGGGAGAAGTGGTTTCAAAATGGCTACTAGAAGCAAAAAGGAAAACTTCAAGGCTCATATTCCCACCCAGATTTACAAAGAGCATAAAAGGAAAAAACAGCTTCAGATGAGTATTGGAGTTCTCCAGAGAAACAGTGAATGTGTGATAGATGGATGGATGGATAGATGGATGGATGAGTAGACCGGCAAAATGATACTTTATTACAAGACTTGGATATGATTATGGAGGCTGAGAAATCCCTGGATCTTCCATTTGCAAGCTGAGACCCAGGAAAGCTGATGTGACTGAGTCTGAGTCCAAAGGCCTGGGAATTGGGGGAGCCAATGGTATATCTCTCAGGCCGAGGCAGAAGGCTGGAAAAGTAGAGTTGCCACTGGTATAGGTCTCAGAGTACGAAGGTTTCAGACCAGAAGTTTCCATGTCTGAGACCAGGAGAAGATGGATGTTCCAGCTCAAGAAAGAACACAAATTTGCCCTTCAGCACTCAACAAATTAGATGATTCACCCCTATTAGGGTGTTACTCAGTCTGCCAGTGCAAATGCTAATCCCTAGATAAAACCAGAAGTAATGTATGAGCTTCCCTTAACCCAAATTAACAAGCAAAGTTAACTATCCCAGGGCTGAAGGAAGAAGACCATTCACAAGGGAAAGTCACATTTCAGTCGAATTCAGGAAGTGAAAAACACTTGGCAGAGACTAAAGCTAAGAGGATTGCGGGCTTTAGAGGCTCAGTGAAAATTATGGGTACAGGAGGTGGTAAGGAACATAGAAGATTTATAGAGTCGGGTGTTTTGAAGAGTATGGGTCACAATCCAGGTGACAACATATCCCCAGTTTTCCCAAGAGCACCCCTGTTTGTATCGGTCACACTGACAGGCAGTTAAATGTATGTCCAAGTTCAGGCAGTAAATTCTGTGATCTCACTAGATGTGAAGGTTGACTGATGAGGTTTATCCTCCTGGCATGACTGAATGTGCAAGGTGGTATGGTGTGGCGAGGCTAGTCCTGAGGGTACGTCTGTTCTAGCTTCATGTGGGGGGTCTTGCGGTGGCCACACTCACACCTGCTGCCTGGGAAGGTGCTTTCTCAACCAGTGAGAGTGTTGGGAGCGAAGAGGGATAAACTTTCAACCTAGAAATTCCACAGCCAAGAATCTCTCCCAAAGGAGAGGATACTGCAAATGTTGTTTACCCAGAAATTGCTGCTCAGCCTTAGTTATAGCAAACCACACTCCTCAGGATAGATCAGAAAATAACTTGCTATTTGTTTCAATGACAAATCTTTGCTTCTTTCCTGTGGAACAAACCATACAGACTCACCTACCTGCTAACAGACTGTCTCCATTCACCTACCATCAGCCATGATGACTTTTAAAACTCATATTTGACACCATTTAATCCCTATCAGGGAAGTCTTTTCCATATCAGGGGTTTAAAGCGCTTATAAATTTTTTGCTTTTCTATTTTTTTGAGCTAGTTTTAATATATTTTTCTAACTAATTATAAATGGTGTGATTTTTAAATTTATTGGTATGAAATTTCTCAAAGTACTCACTCATGATTTTTATATATTCTTTTATTCGATCTAGCTCTAGTTTTTGACCCTCTCTATTATTTAAATTTGTAAAGCTGCTGGCCTTTATTAATTTTGGCTTAATGGATTGGATGATGATAGGCATACATTGAAACTTGCACCATGTGGTTTTCTTCACCTTTCCTGGTAATTCCCCTATCCCAAGTACCAGCCATGCCCTCTTGCTTAGCTTCTGAGATCAGGTGCATTCAGGTGGTATGGCCACAGACTTTCCCTGGTAATTCTATCAGAGCTCACCTCATATAGTTCCGTGTGTTGTAATAAGTAAATTCAGCTTCATAGCTATTAAACTCTCTACATTTTGTTCCTTCAATTATTATGAGTTGATCCTTTCTATAAGTTTGCCTTATATTTGATTTTGTAGGATTTTTAGTTTAACATTTATAGGGTACAGTATAATTCAATATATCTCATTGAAATTTATACAATAAATAACAATCAAATTAGGGTAACTGGCATTTCCATTTCTTCCAACATTATTTCTATATGATGGGAAACTTTGAACTTTTCTTGCTCTTTTGAAATATATAAGAAATATTGTAGACTACACTTACCCTAGTGTGCTATAGAATATTTGACTTAATATATAGTAAACTGATCTTCTGTATATAAAGAGAATTGAAAATGAATCTTGATGTGAAGCAAGGGGAGAGGGAGTGGGAAAGGGGAGGGTTGCGGGTGGGAGGGAAGTTATGGGGGGGGGAAAGCCATTGTAATCTATAAGCTGATTTTGGAAATTTATATTCTTTAAATAAAAGCGTTATAAAAAAATTTTTAAAAAAAGAATATTTGAACTATTTTTTTAGACATTCATTTATTTGAAAGTCAACTACACAGATAGAAGAGAGGCAGAGAGAGAGAGGCAAAGGGGCAGAGGTGGGGGGGTCTTCCTTCTGCTGGTTCACTTCCCAATTGGCTGAAATGGCTGGAGCTGCACCAATCTGAAGCCAGGAGCTTCTTCCAGGTTTCCCATGTGGGTACAGGGGCCCAAGGACTTGGCCATCTTCTACTGCTTTCCCAGGCCATAGCAGAGAGCTGGATCAGAAGTGGAGTTGCTGGGACTTGAACTAGCGCCCATATGGGATGCCAGCACAGTATGCAGCGGCCTTACCCACTACACCACAGCACCGCCCCAGAACTAATTCCTCTTAACATTACTTTGGTACTGGTAGCCAACCTGTACCTTCCTTCTCCTAGCCTTCTTGTGACTGCTATTCTACTCCCTACTCCTGTAAGATCAACTTTTTAACTTCCATAAATGAGAACATGCAACATTTCTGTGTGCCATCACATTCTCCAGTTCCAACCACGTTGTCACGAATCTCAGTATTCCATTCTTTGTTTCTGTGGCTTAATAGTATTCTGGTATTGTGTAAATATACCACAATTTCTTTATCCATTGATGATACCTGGATTGATTCCTTGTCTTGGCTATTGTGAATAAGTGGTACAATTAGCATTAGAGTTTAAGATACTGACAGCATTTTCTTTTGAATGACTGTATGTCCTTTCTCCCCTCTCCCTTTTTGGAAAAAACTCCCTATTTTGAAAGTGTATTCACAAAAACTAGCAATAACAAAATATCAATGGGGAGATTCCATGTACATTTGCTCCATGTCCTTCAATGTTCATATCTTGCATAACTGAAACATCCCTTTATCTTTATAATTCTGCCTTTTGTAAGCAAACTATAGATTGGATTTTATTATTCCATGTATTTATTTCAGTCTTATGTGTTGGGAAGTGTTTTTTTTTTACTACTTATCAACCTTTTTGTTTCCTTTTTATTCTTTCCTTGCTGTTTCATTTTTTTGTTGCTTAGAGATAACTCTACTACTCTGACCAAAATATTTTATTTTTTAAAAAAATATTTATGTATTTATTTGAAAGTCAGTTACACAGAGAAAGAGGCAGAGAGAGAGAGGTCTTCCATCTGATGGTTCACTCCCCATTTGGCCGCAACGGCCAGAGCTGAGCCAATTCGAAGCCAGGAGCTTCTTCTGGGTCTCCCACGTGGGTGCAGGGCCTCAAGGACTTGGGCCATCTTCTACTGCTTTCCCAGGCCATAGCAGGGAGCTGGATCAGAAGTGGAGCAGCCAGGACTCAAACCAGCACCCATTTGGGATGCTGGGACTTCAGGTGGTGGCTTTACCCACTATGCCACAGTGCCAGCCCCTATCTTTCAATATTTGTAATATTTTTTTATATCTCAATGCCTTCTCTAGGTTCAAATTTCTGCCTGTTATACTATATATTTTAATATTTTAGTAGTATTTGTTTTACTGTTGCTTTTAATTGAAGCTACATGTGTGATCAGCAAAATCTTAGAAAATCCTTCATTTTCTAGATATAAAACTCTTGACTGCTAGGCCAAATGCTCACCCCAGTCTAAACACCTGAATCTCATATTGGAGTTTCTGGGTTTGAGTCCTGGATCCACTCCAAATTGCAACTTCCTGCTAATGTACACTCCTCTACTTTTTTTTTTTTTGAGAAGTTTTAATTTTTTCTTTAAGTATCAAAGATTTTAAAATCTGACTGTCCTTTTATTTTAAAGTTATCTGAACTACATTTACTTTATGAAGTTTCCAGTTTTGGGGGCCAGCACTGTCATGCAGCAGGTTAAAGCCTCAGTCTGCAGTGCCAGCATTCCATATGAGTGCCAGTTCAAGGCCCAGCTGCTCCATTTCCAGTCCAGCTCTCTACTATGGCCTGGGAATGCAGTGCAAGATGGCCCAAGTCCTTGGGCCCCTGTACCTGTGTGGGAAGCCTGGAAGAAGCTCCTGGCTTCGGATTGGCTCAGCTCTGGTCATTGTGGCCACCTGGGGAGTGAACCAGTGGATGGAAAACCTCTCTCCCCCTCTCTGCCTCTGCCTCTCTGCAGCTCTACCTTTCAAATAAATATTTTTTTTTTAAAAGTGTCCAGTTTTCTTTCTTGGTATTATGAGGGTACCTCAAAAAGTTCATAGAAGAATGGAAATAAGAGGTGAATTCAAAGGTAATTTTTAAATCCTTGCATAGATTTTTATAACACATTTTTCATTAATTTTGCAATACCAACATATAGTACTGTCTTCATGCATTCTGAATATTTGATTGGTAGGCTCTTCTGTTTTGGCTTTGGTTTTCCTTCCTACTGTCGAAGGGTTTGTAGTTTGCCTCCACCCATTTCTGGAGGTTCCAGTACAGAAGGAGTCACTGTTTAGAGATGCTGCCCGAAACGTTGCAGTTCAGTCATGTGCCAATAGGGGGCGTGTTGCGTGTAGCTCCTGCTTCAAGAGTGCAGCCTTCTTAAGTTCCCAGTGTCATAGAAAGCAGCAGTCAGGAGCAGAAATTCTGAATATTTCAGGAGCAGAGGAACCACACCAGTCTTTGCTTCAACGGTGAGCGCCCTCTAATCTTCTAATCTTTGGAGCAGTTTTGCCACCAGAGCCAAACTCCCAGCAGTCTCTACTCAGTTTGGGAACCGCAGTCCCAAGTCCTGAACTCACTCAACCTCTATGTTGCTGGTTCCTTGTCTACCATTGATACTTATTTTGTTCTTAAGCAGCACCATGTCTTTTCATTTTTCCATTTTAAACTTTGTTGTATATTTGCAACAGAAGGAATGTCTCAAAAAGTGAACTTTGTGGGCACTTAAACAGAGGAGATTATTAATTCAGGACCAAAAGAATTAAAGGGAAAAATGTGGTTTTAGTGGTTGAAAAGTTTGATTGCAGTTTTTCAAGTATGATACCTGGAGGGCATAGCAACTCTGTCCTTTGATCAGTGAGTTTGTAGCAACCCCATGTTCATTGGCTAATAGGTGGTACTTTCAAGGATGCGATATAGAAACAGCCAATGAAGCATTTTATTTAATGCCATGTGATTTTTCCTCTTTGTGAAAACTGTCATATTCCCAATGTATGTCCAGACTTACAGGAGTGTTGCTTTCTCAAAGGGAAACAGGGAAAGTTAAAACCTCAAAGGGTAAGAGCGGCAAGATGGCGGAATAGGAAGGGAACACGCCGATAGTCTGGGGAGAGACAGTTTAATAAAAGTGGAGATACTGCAGGTTCAAGGAAGAGTAGGGGAAGAAACAGCAGAGGAAACCCTTCCGGAACTGATGATTCACAGTGGACCTGCGTGGAGAGCGTGGGAGCCCGCAGTCTGGGACACCAGCAGCGGATTCAACAGACCAGCGCTGGAACACGAGGTGAGCCGAAACTCAAAGGCCTGAGATACCAGCAGGGAAGCGGAAAGAGGAGACTAGAGCGAACAAGGCTTGAAACCCTGCAGGGAAAAGTTCACCAGGCTAACTAGAAGAGAGAGAGAAAGAAAAAAGTGACCCATACGGACACGAGTTTCTCTCTCTCCGCTCACCTCTCAAAGGTGAGCAAGACAAAGAGCAGGCGCCATTTTGGAATACGTCATAAGCAGGGTGACCTCGGGTCGGCACTGGCCCCGAGCCTAGCAGAAAAACCTGACTCTGGGTGGGAGGGGTGAAATAACAGGAGATTAGAACCTAATGAATGTGTGGTGCTAATGAACTGAGACTGAAAAAAGAGACGGCGGGGGAGAGAACTCACAGAAATCACGAATTCATGTGAGTACTCTCCAGAGACGCTACAGTTCAGTAGCCTTGGCAGCCCAGTGGGAGACTGCAGGAGAATCTGAGCCCACACTAAGGGACGCAAAGATTCCTTCTCTGGTCCTTGGGAAAGAGCTTCCAATCTCTGGCTCCTGTGGGTATATCATTCGCCTGCTAACCACCCCCAATTCCATTCAGCTGTGTGGAATTACTTCCCTTTTGAACCAAAAAAAAAAGTAACAGAGATTTACCACGCCTAACCTGGGAGTGTCTCCTTTGACACACTCTCAACCCTGAGGAACCAAACAGAGCTCTCAGGCCACACCCATCTCAAGCCTCTAAGGCTCCATCAAAAGCAGACAGTCCACTTAATCTAGAGTCATAGTATAACAAGAAAAAACACCACAGTGAAGAAACCAATATGCCAAACAACAAACGCAAAAACCAAGGTAATAAGAACAAGGAAGACACTATGGCGTCCCCAAATGAAAAAGACACCCCAATTCAAGATTATGAAGATGATGAGATAGAAGAAATGCAAGAAGCAGATCTCCAAAAATTGATAAGAACACTAAGAAGTACTCAAAAACAAATTCTTGAACTACAGAAATCCTTAATGGACAAGGTAGAAAATCTCTCTCGTGAAAATGAAATATTAAGGAGGAATCAAGCTGAAATGAAACAACTAGTAGAACATGAAACTGTGATAGTGACGAGAAATCATAAGGAAGTGAAGAATTCAATAGATCAAATGAAAAACACATTAGAGAGCCTTAAAAACAGAATGGGTGAGGCAGAAGAGAGAATATCGGACTTAGAAGACAGAGCAGAGGAAAATATACAGTCAAACCAAAGAAAAGAAGAGGAAATTAGAAATCTAAAATATTGTTGGGAATCTACAGGATACTATTAAAAAACCTAACATTCGAGTTCTAGGAGTTGCTGAAGGCATGGAGAGGGAGAAAGGATTAGAAGGCCTTTTTAGTGAGATAATAGCAGAAAATTTCCCAGGTTTGGAGAAGGACAGAGATATCCTAGTACAGGAAGCTCATAGAACCCCTAGTAAACATGACCAAAAGAGATCCTCACCATGACACGTTGTAATTAAACTCACCACAGTGAAACAAGAGAAAAGATCCTAAAATGTGCAAGAGAGAAACGTCAGATTACTCAAAGAGGATCTCCAATTAGACTCACAGCAGGTGGGCCAGCACCGTGGCTCAACAGGCTAATCCTCCGCCTTGCGGCGCCAGCACACCGGGTTCTAGTCCCAGTCGGGGTGCCGGATTCTGTCCTGGTTGCCCCTCTTCCAGGCCAGCCCTCTGCTGTGGCCCGGGAGTGCAGTGGAGGATGGCCCAGGTGCTTGGGCCCTGCACCCCATGGGGAGACCAGGAAAAGCACCTGGCTCCTGGCTCCTGCCATTAGACGAGCGCGGTGCGCCGGCCGCGGCGCGCTGTCTGCGGCGGCCATTGGAGGGTGAACCAATGGCAAAAGGAAGACCTTTCTCTCTGTCTCTCTCTCACTGTCCACTCTGCCTGTCAAAAAAAAAAAAAAAAAGACTCACAGCAGACTTCTCATCAGAAACCCTACAAGCTAGAAGGGAATGGCGAGACATAGCCCAGGTACTAAGAGAGAAAAACTGCCAGCCCAGAATATTATATCCTGCAAAGCTCTCATTTGTGAATGAAGGTGAAATAAAGACCTTTCATTGCAAACAGAAATTGAAAGAATTTGTTGCCACTTGCCCAGCCCTGCAAAAGATGCTTAAAGATGTGTTACACACAGAAACACAGAAACACAGCCATCAACATGAAAGAAGGTAAACGAAGGGAACCTCACAGCAAAAGATCACAGGGAATTCAAAGCATACATTTGGATAAAGAAATTATGGGACATGTACTCTATAGATACAGCAGTCAAAAACAATGAAATCCGGTCATTTGCAACAAGCTGGAGGAATCTGGAAAACATCATGCTGAGTGAATTAAGCCAGTCCCAAAGGGACAAATATCATATGTTCTCCCTGTTCGGTGACAATTAATTGAGCACCAAAGGTGAAACCTATTGAAGTGAAATGGACACTATGAGAAACAGTAACTTGATCAGCTCTTGTGCTAACTGTTGTTGTACAATGTAATACTTTATCCATTTTAGTATTTTTTTATTCTAGTACTATTGGTTGAACTCTGTAATTAACACACAATTATTCTTAGGTGTTTAAATTTTAACTGAAAAGTGATCCCTGTGAAATATAAGAGTGGGAATAAGAGAGGAAGGAGATGTACAATTTGGGACATGCTCAATCAGAACTGCCCCAAATGATGGAGTTAGAATCATGCCAGGGAATTCCAATACAATCCCATCAAGGTGGCATGTACCAAGGCCATCTCCCTAGTCCAAGTGATCAATTTCAGTTCACAATTGATCACACTGATAGGTCTAAGAGTCAAAGGGATCACACAAACAAGACTAGTGTCTGCTAATACTAACTGAGAGAATCAAAAAGGGAGAGAATGATCCAACATGGGAAGCGAGATACACAGCAGAATCATAGAATGGCAGATGTCCTAAAGAGCACTCTGGCCTCAGAATCAGCCCTTAAGGCATTCAGATCTGGCTCAAGAGCCCATGAGAATATTCTAGGCATGGAAAGCCAAGACACTCTGGCAAAAAAAAAAAAGACCTAAATGAAAGATCTCTGCGAGTGAGATCCCAGTGGAAAGAACGGGGCCATCAAAGAAGGAGGTACCTTTCCCTGAAGGGAGGAGAGAACCTCCACTTTGACTATGACCCTGTCAGAATAAGATTGATGTCAGCGAACCCTAAAGGCTCCCATAGCCTCGGCAACTCATGACTAGAGCCTAGGGAGATTACTGATGCCATAACAAGAGTGTCAAGTTGTTAAATCAACTTCAGGAGTCACTGTGTACTTACGTCTCATGTGGGATCTGTCCTTAATGTGTTGTCCAATGTGAAGTAATGCTATAACTAGCACTGAAGCAGTATTTTACACTTGATGTTTCTGTGTGGGTGCAAACTGATGAAATCTTTACTTAGTATATACTGAATCAATCTTCTGTATATAGATAATTAAAAATGAAAAAAAAATCTTGGTGTTAAATTGGAAATTGCATAGAAAATTAATCAATTTAAAAAAATATATCATGTAGGATCTCTGTACTTAATGTGTTATACATTGTGAATTAATACTATAACTAGTACTCCAACAGTATTTCTCACTTTGTGTTGCTATGTGAGGGCAAACTGTTGAAATCTTTACTTAATATATACTAAACTGATCTTCTGTATATAAAGAGAATTGAAAATGAATCTTGATGTGAAGCAAGGGGAGAGGGAGTGGGAAAGGGGAGGGTTGCGGGTGGGAGGGAAGTTATGGGGGGGAAGCCATTGTAATCTATAAGCTGTATTTTGGAAATTTATATTCTTTAAATAAAAGCGTTATAAAAAAAAAAAAACCTCAAAGGGTAAATTAGTGATGGCCGGTACAGAAAGCATAAAAAAAAATAGGGTATCAGAAGGCAGAGAGTGACGTTATCCCAGTTTCATTCCCATTAGATGAATTATCTTACTGCTCGAGGATTGTGGAAGAAAAGGGAATCTTATAGTTCCTGGTTGTGGGAAGGAAAAACTATACTACAGAGAAGTTTTTCTCAAAAACATTTTTGGTTTTAGATTCATTCTATTTTCAAAATGTCTGGATATGATGTCTCTAACATTTTCTGCAACAAAATCTATGAAGTGAAAGCATTTGTTTGTTTTAAAATTTGTATTTATTTATGAGAGCGAGAAAGACAGACAGAAATGGAGTTTCTGTCTGTTGCTTTACTCCCCAAAGCTCACAATGGCTTGCCCTGAGCCAGAGTTGAAACTAGCAGCCAGGAACGTAATCCAGGTCTCTTATAGAGGCGGTGGAAATTACTTGAGCCATCAATGCTGCTTCCCAGGTTCCGCATGGCAGGAAGCTGTAGTCAAAGGCTGGAGCCAGATTTGGAAACTGGGTACTTTGATATGGGACATAGGTATCTTACCTGTTAGGCCAAATGCCAGTCTCTGGAAGCTTTTGTCAAGGTATTCATTAACTTTAATGTAAGAAATGTAGAGTTAAGATTATAAATTTTAAAACAATAGCATATGTCGGGGCTGGTGCTGTGGTGCAGCAGATTAAGCCACTATCTGCAGTGCTGACATCCCATATTGGAACTGGTTTGAGTCGTGGGGGCTCCACTTCTGAACTAGCTCCCTGCTAATGAGCCTGGGAGAATAGTAGAGGATAGCCCAAACTTGGGCTCCTGCATCCTCATGGGAGAACCCAGATGAATCTCCTGGCTTTGGTCTGGCCCAGTGCTGGTCATTGCAGCCATTTGGGCATTAAACCAACAGATGTAAGATCTTTTGTTGTAACTGTGACTTTCAAATAAGTAAATATTAAAAAAATACAATACCATATAAATACCTTGATAATAACTCAAAACCTTTTACTGGAGAGGTTTACAGGCTGGGGTTCACCATATGTATTTCTAGTTTATTGGCATCATCAACAATGGTGATGGAGTACTTTTAGTCTAACTATAAAAGACAAGTTACTATTCAGTTAATAGGAGTCAAAGTATGATGACTAAATTCAATACATGACTTTTTATTCCACTTTTCAAAAAGTTGATATTTTTAAGCACTTACTTTCTTGTAGTTAGGTTTAAGAGTTTTATTTCTTTGGTAAACAGCAATCCATATGTTTCTATATGTTGCCAATTAGAAGGAACTTTAGCATTTTTTTCAAATGGGGTTTTGTGGGAGTAGTGTGCACACCTCTGAGTATAAATGTAGATACATAAGCACATGCATCCACAGCACAAACATGGACTGAGCTCTATAAATGAACATTCTAAATCTCCATTCCCATAGGCACCACTTAGATTTTTTTTTTAAATGTCCCTATTTGCCAGATGGCTTCACTGCTGAATTTTACCAGACATTTAAAGAAAACTGATTCCAATTCTTCTCAAACTATTCAAAACAATTAATAAGGAGGGAATCCTTCAAAACTCTGAGGCCAACATCACCTTAATTCCTAAACTAGGAAAAGATACAGAGAAGGAGAACTATAGACCAAAATCCCTGATGAGCATAGATGTAAAAATCCTCAACAAAATACTAGCTTATCAAATCCAACAATACATCAGAAAGATCATTCAATTGGACCAAGTGGGACTTATTTCAGGTATGTAGGGATAGTTCAACATACGAAAATCAATAAGTGTGATACATCACATTAACATAATGATGAACAAAAACTATATGATTACCTCAATAGATGCAGAGAAAGCATTTGATAAAATACAACATCCTTTCATGATAAAAATCTTAAGCACATTGGGTATAGAAGGAACATCTTCAACACAAATCAAGACAATTTATGACAAACCCACAGCCAGCATCATCTAGAATGGGAAAATTTGGAAGCATTTCCACTAAGATCTGGAATCAGACAGAGATATCCACTTTCACCATTGCTAGTCAATAAAGTTCTGAAAGTTTTATCCAGAGCCATGGAAAATAAATCAAAGGGATACAAATTGTAAAGGACAAAGTCAAATTACCCCTGTTTGCAGACAACGTGATTCTACATACAGGGGAACTAGAAGACTCCACTAAGAAACTACTGTAACTCAAAAGAGATTTTGGTAAAGTTGAAGGATATAAAAATCAACTCACAAAAATCAAGAGTCTTTGTATACAGATAATGCCATGGCTGAGAAATAACTAATAAAATCAGTCCCATTCAAAATAGCTACAAAAAATTTATACACCTATATATCTTGAAATAAAATTTAACCAAGGAGGTGATAGATCTCTACAATTAAAATTACAAAATATCAAAGAAATAAATAGAAGGCAAAAAAATATTCCCATGTTCCTGGAATGGAAGGATATCATCAAAATGTCCATATTACCAAAAACATTTTACAGAATCAATGTAATCCAAAGCAAAATACCAACAACATTCTTTTCAGATCTAAGAAAAATGCTAAAATTCATATGGAAACACAAGAGACCCAAATAGCTGAAGTAATCTTAAGCAACAGAAACAAAGCTGGAGGCATCACAATACCAAATTTCAATATATACCACAGGGCAGTTGTAATCAAAACAGCCTGGTACTGGCACAAAAACAGACATGTAGACTGATGGAACAGAATAGAAACCCCTGAATCCATGCATCTACAACCAAATAATCTTTGACAAATGAGCCAAAGTCGATCCTTAGAGGAAGGCCAGATTCTTCAACAAATGGTACTGGGAAAATTAGACATTTGCATGCAGAAGTATGAAATAGGACCTCTACTTTACACTTTATACAAAAATCAACTCAATAGATCAAGGATCTAAGTCTACAACCTGATAGCATCAAACTGAAAGAGGAACACATCACGGAAACTTTACAAGACATTGGCATAAGCAAAGACTCCTTGGAAAAGGCCCCCAAAGCACAGGCAATCAAAGCCAAAATTGACAAATGAGATAATATCAGGCCAAGAAGCTTCTGTACCACAAAGGAAACACTCGACAAAGTGAAGAGGCAAACAATAATGGGAGAACAAGTCTTTAAACAATGAAACTGATAAAGGATTAGTATCTAGAATCTATAAAGAGCTTAAGAAACTCAATGACAACAAAACAAAAAATCCAGTTAAGAAATGGGCAAAGCATTTTTCGAGAGGAAATTCAAATGGCCAAAAGACACTTGAAAAAATACTAAAGATCACTAGCCATCAGGGAAATGCAAACCAAAACCACAATAAGGTTTCACCTCACCCCAGTTAGAATGACTCTCACACAGAAATCAATAAACTACAATTGCTGGCAAGGAAGCAAGTAAAAGCATTCCCTAATACACTGTTGGTGGGAATGTAAACTGGAACAGCCATTGTGGAAGACAGTATAGAGATTTTTCAGAAATCTGAAAATAGATATAACACATGACCCAGCCATCCCACTCCTGGCAATTTACACAAACAAAATTAAATCAGGGATGAAAGTTATTTGCACCCCCATGTTTATTGCAGCTCAATTCACAATAGCTAAGATATGACACAAACCCACATATCCATCAACTTATGACTGGTTAAACAAAATGTGGTATATATACAATATGGAATACTATTTAGCCACTAAAATGAAATCCTGTCTTTCACAATAAAATTGACGTAACTGGAAACCATTATCTTAGTGAAATAGGTCATTCCCAAAAAGACAGATATCCTATATATTCACTGATATGTGGTAACTAATACAGTATAAAAATAATGCATTTGAGAAAAATTGATATTTTGATATTTGATTGGTTACAGCACTTATTTCTACTGTTGAGAACAGTTTTTTTTTTTTTTTTGCTTCTTACTATTTGTTGAATTCTTTACTTAGTGGAGAGTCAAACTTCTAATATAAACAAAGTATATAATTGTAGAAATTAAAGGAAAGAATAAGGAAGGAAGGAGAAGGCAGGGTAGAGTCCATTGGCAGAAGGGGGGTTGGGGTGGTGTGTATCACTATGCTCCCAAATCTGCATATATGAAATACATGAAATTTGTTCACCTTATTTAAATAAAAATTTAAAAATAATATCAGTGCACTAAATAGAATAAAATGTACCTGTATTTAGCTAAGCATTGCTAGTAATGCAAAACAAGCTATAGAGCTGCTTGTCTGGCATAAAGAGGAACAGAATTTTATAAATGTTTTCTACAGAAAGCCAAATTGCAGTGGCACTTCAAGGAGGTGGTTTGTGGTAAGGGATCCAGGTAGACCTCGCCTGATCAGTGTCATTGTCACTGATGCACATCATAAAGTTGGGGACTTGGTGAACTTTTCACATTCACCTCTAAAGGGAATGTGATTCCCACCCTGGAAACTTGTTTGATGTTAATGCTCTGGCCATAACACATCCACAAAACTGGAAGAGTGATGCTTTTAGAATTAGACAACATGAAGATATATAGATGGGAAAACAATGTTTCAAAGCAAGTTTCGTGCAATGTAAGCCAGATAAACAAAGACACATGGGCTTCTATCTTCCTATTTAAAAAAAGCATACTATCTGATGCAATGTGGCTTTGGCCGGTGGGTACCCGGCCTGAAGTTTTCTTTTCAGTGAACAAAACTCTTCAAGATCCCCATGATGTGAGCCACAACAACCTCCTGCAGATTATTAGTTCTCAATGCTCTGTGACTTGGTACTGGGAGAGGAGCAATTGTCCCAATATCCCTTAAACAGAATATTAAGAGAGCATGTCAGCAAACTGTTAAAGATTGCATCACTTTAGTAACCTTAGCAAGGCATCCTTTTAGTAACTCTAGAAATGAACCTCAGATTTAACACATCTA
Source organism: Sylvilagus floridanus (assembly GCA_949820135.1). Classification (NCBI taxonomy): domain Eukaryota; kingdom Metazoa; phylum Chordata; class Mammalia; order Lagomorpha; family Leporidae; genus Sylvilagus; species Sylvilagus floridanus. Next base: position 19,848,392 of record OX463244.1, read on the forward strand.
GAGAGCAGTTCTTATTGCAGTCACTCCCAGAGCTTGGCATTTGCACATCTCTTCAAACACCAAGGATGATAGACACGTAAGGCATGCTGAAGATCAAGACAGACCTATGACCTGAAATATATACCCCAAAGTTTTCAGAAGATGAAACCGAAACTGAAACATTAATCAGTGGTCTGCCCTGTGCCACAGCTCAGGGGTCACTCATGGTACTTCCCAGACTCACCTCCCAAATTATTTTGCTTTTAACTCTTAACTAGTATTGCAGCCAAGAGTGCAGGATTTAGGCAACAGGTAGATGCAGGAACATGGAGAATCTTAAACAATTGACTCATATGTTCCAGCAAAGCTTATCTTACAGCTTTGCCATCCAAATGGCCAGACCACCACAGAGACAGTGAGTCAGACTCAGAATGTGTAAAACTGCGTGTTGTTTAAACAAAAAGGGCCCTCTTGCCTCACCCTCTTTTCTGTATCCTGGACTGCGCTAACTAACCCTTGCTATAAGGACTCTGGTAAAATGCTTCTCAGGCAGCCAGTTTCTTTAGTGAACCAGACCTTTCCCACTATCTCCTTTACTTGTCACAAATAAATAAAACTTTCCTCTGAAGCGGATTATTCGGCGACATCCCAAGCAAACAGACCCCTTGTATCTACTACCAGTATCGCAGGACATGATTTAAACCCAGTACCAGCTGAGAGTTAAATTCTGTCCCTACACCTTGAGCTTGCTTTGGTCCTTCACGTTTATGACCAGCCCATTCATTCCCTACTCAACATCTAGTAAGAGTTCAATGATGCATCATAAGAGTTAAAATGTGATCATCACTACAGCCTGGAGTCAAGTAGATGGGACTTCAAGAAGTTAGTAGAAAGCAGAATTAACAGATAAATTTATTTGGGTACAAACAAAAGGTTGAAACCCATGCATCATTTTTTCCTAATATGCATTTCCCGTGGACTTTTCAAAGACCCCTGGAACTGTTGTCATCTCATTCATAGATGAAGAAACCAAGCCCTGGTCAATCTGTCTCCAAATTTCCAAGGATGGAATGAGTTTTCTATCCGTTGGAGCCCTGTTCCTGTTCCTGGAAGCCACAGCTGGACAACAGAGCAATGCAGAACCTGCCTTTTCTAAAGGCAACCTTATGCATCTATGTGCCTCTCGACTTTGTCAAGATTACTTTAAAAAAAAAAAAAAAAAAGAAAGCCTCTCTTGTCAACCTAAGCAGTTTTTGCAAGTCTCCAATCAAGCTGAACTTTCCCTTTTAAATGCTATTTCCAGAGGTACCTTTCTGCCTTTTTCTCCGTGACCTTGCTTTTGTATCCCTTTTACACATGATCTTTTAAAATCCATAAATGTATTTATATCTTGCCCCATTTGGAAATGTACGGGAGCAATTGCTTGAAGATCTTAGACAATTTTATGCTCAATGAACCCTTGGCTAAGTCTTGGTCATGTCCAATCTAAGCCATCCTACACAGCACGGTTGTTAATGTTATTCTCAAAGCTGTAAAAGAAAAAAAAGTAGGCACTGTCAACTTGCTAGTAATGAATCTCCCCCCTCAAGTCCAATTATTAAAAAAACAAACTTTTTTTTTTTTTTTTACAGGCAGAGTGGACAGTGAGAGAGAGAGAGACAGAGAGAAAGGTCTTCCTTTTGCCGTTGGTTCACCCTCCAATGGCCGCCGCGGTCGGCGCGCTGCGGCCGGCGCACCGCGCTCGTCCAATGGCAGGAGCCAGGAGCTAGGTGCTTATCCTGGTCTCCCCATGGGGTGCAGGGCCCAAGCACCTGGGCCATCCTCCACTGCACTCCCGGGCCACAGCAGAGGGCTGGCCTGGAAGAGGGGCAACCGGGACAGAATCCAGTGTGCTGGCGCCGCAAGGCGGAGGATTAGCCTGTTGAGCCACGGCGCCGGCCTAAAAACAAACATTTTATAGCAGTGTTGTATTTAGGGAAAATTGGCCAACTTTATGCATAGACTTTAAAGAACTAGATATGTTAATAGGAGCAACTAAGTGTGAAGCATTTTACATTAGTGTATTTGTCATAATTATTGAACCACACTGACACAGCATAGTTAACTAAAGTCCAGCTTTTGCTTTTCTTCATGTTCTCTTGAGATCCTGTTTTCACTGTCAACAATTTCTGCTCTAATTTTATTATTTTTCCCCTATTTGCTTCAGGTTTAAATTATTCCTCTTTCTCTAGTTGCCTAAAGTGGAGGCTTGGATTATTGACTTCAGATATTTCCTTTACACTCAATGCTATAAATTTCCTTCAAAGCCAGGATTTCACTGTAACTCACATGTTTTGATGTCTTGCATCTTTATTTACATTCAGTTCAAATATCTTTAGTATCTCTTAAGACTTCATCTTTGACCTATGAGTTCTTTAGGAGTGTTATTTAATTTCTGAGTATTGGGGACCTTGGTGGGGAGCTATTTTTGTATCAATTATTTTAGTTCAATTCCATTGTGACCTAAGAATTTTACATGATTTCTACTTTTGAAGTTTTTTCAAGTGTATTCCATGTAGAAAGAATGTGTGTTCTCCTGCTTTGGAGGAAGTATTCCATAACTACCAATTAGATCCAGTTGATCAATGGTGCCATTCAAGTCAAATACATCACCTGCTACTTGAACTATCAGTGAGAGGAGTGATGAAGTCTCCAACTTTAATAGTGGATTGTCCCCATCAAGGTGGCATGTACCAAGGCCATCTCACTAGTCCAAGTGATCAATTTCAGTTCACAATTAATCATAATGATAGGACTAAGAGTCAAAGGGATCACATAAACAAGACCAGTGTCTGCTAATACTAACTGATAGAATTAAAAAGGGAAAGAACGATCCATCATGGGAAGCGGGATACACAGCAGACTCATAAAATGACAGATGTCCTAAATAGCACTCTGGCCTCAGAATCAGCCCTTAAGGCATTCAGATCTGGCTGAAGAGCACATGAGAGTGTTTTAGTCATGGAAAGCCAAGACACTCTGGCAAAAAAACAAACAAACAACACAACTAAATGAAAGATCTCTGCGAGTGAGATCCCAGTGGAAAGAATGGGCCAAAGAAGGAAGTACCTTTCTCTGAAGGGAGGAGAGAACTTCCACTTTGACTATGACCTTGTCTAAATAAGATAAAAATTGGCAAACTCAAAAGGCTTCCATATCCTTGGCAACTCATGACAAGAGCCCAGGGTGATTACTGATGCCATAAACAATAGTGTCAATTTGCTAAGTCAACAACAGGAGTCACTGTGCACTTATTCCTCATGTAGGATCTCTGTCTCTAATGTGTTGTACATTGTGAATTAATGCTATAACTAGTACTCAAACAGTATTTTATACTTTGTGTTTCTGTGGGGGCAAACTATTGAAATCTTTACTTAACATATGCTAAATTGATCTTCTGTATATATAGATAATTGAAAATGAATCTTGATGTGAATGGAATGGGAGAGGGAGCAGGAGAGGGGAGGGTTGCAGGTGGGAGGGAAGTTATGGGGGGAGAAAAAGCCATTGTGATCCATAAGCTGTACTTTGGAAATTTATATTAAATAAAAGTTAAAAATAGTGGATTGTCTATTTCTCCTTATAGTCCTATCAGTTTTTGAGACCTGTATTATAACAACAACATTTTTGTTTGGTACATAAATGTTACAGTCATGGTATATTACAAAATTAGTCATTTTACCATTATGTAGTGCCTTTATCACAGATGATTTCCTTTGCTCTGATATCTGCTTTGTCTGAAATATTGCGACTCCTGTCTTTTGAATTAAAGTCAACATATTTTTCATCATCTGATTTTAATTTTACATTTTAAATGGGTTTCTTGGGGTGGGCATTGTGATACAGCAGGTGAAGCCCCTGCTTCAGATACCCACATCCCAATATCAGAGTGCTTGGATCAGCAGCCTCTGCTTCTGATCCAACTCCCTGCTACTACTTCTGCAATGTAGCAGATGATGGCCCAAGTGGGAGACCTGGATGGAGTTCCTGATCCTTGGCTTCAGCCTGGAATAGCCCCAGCTGTTGTAGGCACTTGAAAACTAGACCATTGGATGGAAAAATCGATCTCTCTCAGGAGGAGGAAGGAAATGAGGGGGAAGGGAGAAGGGGAGAGACCTTCCATCTGCTGTTTCACTCCCCAAATGTCTTTAACAGCAAAAACTGAGCCAGGCCAAACACAGGAGCCTAGAACCAAGTCTGGGTCTGCACATGAGTAGCAGGGACCCAAGTACTTGTACCACTGTCTGCTGCCTCCTAGGGAGCACATTAGCAGGAAGCTACATCAGAAGTGGAGGTGGGACTCGATTCCAGGCGCTCCAATATGGGCTGATATATCCAAAGTGGCAACTTAACCCACTGTGTCATAATACTTGCCCCTACTACATCATATCTAAAGATCATGTTATGGGATTGAAATACTAGATTACTAGAGGTTTTTTTATTCTAAATAGATTGTTTTACTCAAAAGTCCATAGCAATTCTTGTCCATGTTCCTATATAGGTAAGAACTTTTTTTCAATAGGACTCATTTCAAGATCTTCTCTTTGATGGCCCCATTCGTTCCACTGGGATCTCACTCACAGAGATCTTTCATTTAGGTCTTCTTTTTTTTCCAGAGTGTCTTGGCTTTCCATGCCTAGAATATTCTCATGGGCTCTTGAGCCAGATCTGAATGCTTTAAGGGCTGATTCTGAGGCCAGAGTGCTATTTAGGACATCTGCCCTTCTATGAGTCTGCTGTGTATCTCGCTTCCCATGTTGGATCATTCTCTCCCTTTTTGATTCTATCAGTTAGTATGACCCTGTTGGAATAAGATTGAAGTCAGCGAACCCTAAAGGCTTCCATAGCCTTGGCAACTCATGACTAGAGCCTAGGGAGATTACTGAGGCCATAAACAAGAGTGTCAAATTGTTAAATCAACTTCAGGAGTCACTGTGTACTTACATCTCATGTGGGATCTGTCCTTAATGTGTTGTCCAATGTGAAGTAATGCTATAACTAGCACTGAAACAGTATTTTACACTTTGTATTTCTGTGTGGGTGCAAACTGATGAAATCTTTACTTAGTATATACTGAATCAATCTTCTGTATATAGATAATTAAAAATGAAAAAAAATCTTGGTGTTAAATTGGAAATTGCCTAGAAAATTAATTTTTTTAAAAAAATATATCATGTAGGATCTGTCCTTAATGTGTTATACATTGTGAATTAATACTATAACTAGTACTCCAACAGTATTTTTCACTTTGTGTTGCTATGTGAGGGCAAACTGTTGAAATCTTTACTTAATATATACTAAACTGATCTTCTGTATATAAAGAGAATTGAAAATGAATCTTGATGTGAAGCAAGGGGAGAGGGAGTGGGAAAGGGGAGGGTTGTGGGTGGGGGGGAAGTTATGGGGGGGAAGCCATTGTAATCTATAAGCTGTATTTTGGAAATTTATATTCTTTAAATAAAAGCGTTATAAAAAAAAAAGATTTTCTCTTTGGTTTTCTGAATATCACATTCATGTGCATAATTCTTTGGTTTTTAACCAGCTGAAGTTTTCAGAGTTTCCTGGATCAGTGGTTTGGGGGCATTAATTTTATAAAATTCAACAATAATTATATTATTTCCAGTATCTGTTTCATCCTTTTTTCCCCTCTGGTAATCCAGCTATGTGAATGTTGTACCTTTTGAAATTGCCCCCACAGTTATTAGATGTTCTGTTACATTTTATTCATTTTTTAAATATTTGAGAGATTTACAGAGAGAGGAAGAGACAGAGAGATAGATATTCTATCCACTGGCTCACTCCCCTAGAACGCTGCAATGGTTGGGGTAGGCCAGGCCAAACCCAGGAGTCACGAACTTTATTCCAGGTCTCCCATGTGAGTGCAGCAGCCCAAGCAGTTGGGCCATTTTACGCTGCTTTCTCAGGCCATTAGCAAGGAGCTGGATCACAAGTAGAGCAGCCAGCATCTAAACTGGTGCCAACACGATATGCTGGCATTGCAGGCAGTGGCTTTTACCCACTATGCCACTAAAATGTTTCTTTCCTGTCGGTATTTCAGTTTATAATGTTTCTACTGACAAAGTCTTCAAGCTCATTGATTCTTTCCCTGGTTGTAGCCAGTCTACTAAGAAGCCCATCAAAGGCATGCTACATTTTTATGGTGGTTTTTATTCCTAGCATCTACTATTGGTCTTTTCTTATATTATCTATCTCCCTGCTTATATTACCCAGCTATACTACATGCTGTGTACTTTTTCCATCACAACCCTTATCATATCAGTTAAAGTCTCTGGCTGATAATTAAAAATCCGTGTCACATCTAAATCTGACTCTCATGTTTGCTTTTCTCCTTTATTTCTTGTTTTTGCCTTTAAGCATGTCCAGGAAATTTTTTGTTGAAAAGTATCTTTCATGAATAAGGTATTACGAACTAAGACAGTGGGGCTTTAGGGTGAGTTTTGATGTTTATCTGACTATAAATTGGGCTGGATTTAATATTTTCTATAACTGTAGTAGCAGTAGATTCAAATTCCTCTGTTATTTTTAGTCTCCTCTGCTGACTTTGGGCTTCCCTGAGAACTCCTGAGGTAGAACCTGCAGCTCGTAGATCATTTGTTTTTCCCAAAGAAGAATCAAAAGTAGGTGTTAGGATTCAAAACCACTGTTAACAGCAACTCACTGTTAGTGTGTTATAGGTTGTGGTATGGTGGCAAGATGGAGAAGGAAAGGAGGCATTCTATAATCTTACGATTAAATTCCAGTATTTGAGTGGGCCTGTGTCCCAGGGTCCAAGTGTTTATCTTCTGCATTCTTAGGAAAGGAGGCTAAGCAGACTCCCTTCCTAGCTGAGGCAAGGCTTGAATAAGCGTGTTTCCACCTTCCATCTCCTTTGTATGGCAGCAGGCTGTGGGCATGTTTGGCAAAGCTTCCTCTCCTTCTAAATGGGTGGAGTCAGGGAAGAGGCAGGGGCTATCTTTGCTGGGTCCTCATCATGGGAACCTGATGAACCAGAATCTTGGAGGTAAAACCTATGAAAGTGTGGGAGAATCCCCCTTGGACTGGGCCCCAGGAATTTTCAATTAGTCCACATGCAGAATGCAGCAGCTCATCAGAGCTGCTAGTGAAGTGTTCCTACCAGTTGACGGCTATACCAACTTCCATGTGAGTTGAGCTACAATTGGCCACGGCTTTCTAGATTCACTCACTTGGCTCTTCAGATTTGGGGTGGTATTGTTTCCTATAACCTCAATTATGTGATAGTTCTTGGAAAAGTCATCAATTTTCAATTTGCTCAGTTTTCTTAGCAGGAACTTCTTCTAAATTCTTTACATGTTAGAGCTTATACCAGAAATCCCAGCTATTGATTCTAATTCTTACATTCCTCCAAGCTCAAGAAAATGCTGCGAAGGTGACATAATATTCCCATAGTAAGGATTTATCCCAAGTGTGGGTAGAAATATTTTCAACTTGTCCTAGTACTGTATCCAAAAATAAGTACAAATACATCATATCAGAATGCACAATGTTAGGGAGAGACCTTCATGGTGCCAGTGATGTGATGAGATTGTCACATTTAGAAGCTGTTCCCATTCCAAAGGCTATAGTTATCCTTTCCCCCTCCTTTTTTTCTTCCATACCCAGTGTTGAAATATCTTTTACTGAGAACATTTTATATATATGCTGACAGCTCTCAGGGTCATGAAATACTTTTATGTGTTTGTTAAACTTATTCCTGCTGCAATATAAAACCATATTGCTGGAGCTCTCGTTTCATTTTCTGTGAACATGGAAACTTAAAACTCCCTGCCTCATTGTAAAATAGACCCTGGAATTTTAAAGAATCAGGACTGATAATGAAGCACAAAATTTACAGAGGCACCAAAATATTCAGCGATTGAAGGTAAAGAATATTTCAATGCAACATTTTTAAATTAATGAAAAACTCATAATGAACTGAATGTAGAAGTTTAATAACGTCAGAATGAGTATATTACCTTGTCTAAAGATTGTAAATCCTTCATACAAGGGCCAAGTATGGAATCCACTCTATTATTACTCACAGCATAGCAGAGACAGTTTGCAGTCCTTACAGACTTTACTAAAGGTTCAGTGGTTATAGAAAGTCATTTCAGGGCTGCCGCCATGGCTCAACAGGCTAATCCTCCACCTTACAGCACTGGCACACCGGGTTCTAGTCCTGGTCGGGGCGCCAGATTCTGTCCCGGTTGCCCCTCTTCCAGGCCAGCTCTCTGCTGTGGCCAGGGAGTGCAGTGGAGGATGGCCCAAGTGCTTGGACCCTGCACCCCATGGGAGACCAGGAGAAGCACCTGGCTCCTGCCATCGGATCAGCGTTGTGCGCCGGCAGCAGCGCGCCAGCTGCGGCGGCCATTGGAGGGTGAACCAACGGCAAAGGAAGACCTTTCTCTCTGTCTCTCACTGTCCACTCTGCCTATCAAAAAAAAATAAAAGCAAAAAAGCTGAGAAAGTCATTTCAATGCAATACACAGCAATTTTACTGTCAATGGATGCCACAGTTCATCAAGCTCTTCAGACAAGATCCTGGTCTAGACCCAGCCATTTTGGGCAATTAGGAAGTGAATCAGCAGTTATAATTTCTCTTTATCTCTCTCCTCTCTCCATCTCTGTTTCCTTGAAATAAGTAAATGCCTATGAGCCCACAAACAGGAGATACAACATGATCTGAGCTGAATTCCACCTTCATATGAGAAGAAAATTTGGTTTCACATGATTTCTACCCATGTGTATAGTTTTTAAGCTTCTAATCACTGAAGAACTTCTTAAACATCAGAAGCAGCAACAGCAACACACACCCCTGTCTCCATCAGAAGTAACAAATCACAGGCACAGGGTAAATCCAGAGACACAGACACAGACAGACACAGACAGACACAGACAGACACAGACAGACACAGACAGACACAGACAGACACAGACAGACACAGACAGACACAGACAGACACAGACAGACACAGTGATGGGAAGAACTATCACACAGGATTTTCTACTGTTTAAGAATTCCTCTTTCAGTTTAATATATCTGCTTGATATCTGCGTAAACAAATAACCATCTCTATTCTCAGATAAAGGACCTTAGGAAATATTTAAGTCTTTACCTCCTACTAGATTACCAGCAGTATGGTTTAAGGTTTAGAAAATATTGATGAGGCCAGTGTTGTGGCATAGCAGGTTAAGCCAATGCCTGCTATGCCAGCAGTCCATGTGAGCACCAGCTGAAAACTTGGCTGCTCTACTTCTGATCCAGCTCCCTGCTAAAGAGCCTGGAAAAGCCATCCAATATGGCCCAAGTCCTTGCTTCTCTGCTCCTATCTGGGAGACCTGGGAGAAACTCTGGGCTCCTGGCTTTGGCCTGGCCCAGCATTGGCTGTTGCAGCCATTTGGGGAATGAACCAGCAGGTGGAAGATTCTCTTTTCTTTTCTAACACTGCCTTTCAGGTAAATGAAAAATAAATTTTAAAAAATAAATGTTGATGGCTTCCAAGATGGCAGAATAGGGAAGGAGCTTACTGCTCTAGTCTAGAGGAAGCTAGCTTTAAAAAAAAAAAAGTGGAGTGTGCACAATCTCAGGGAAGAGTTAGGGATAAAACCACAGAGCAAAGTCCAAATTAGAGGAACATTGTGGACCTATGTGGAGGGTGCAGATGCACACAACTCAGGACCCCAGCAACCGAGAGCCTCAGCACCAGCTTTGAGGGGTGAGACGAGGCCAGATTGCAGCAGCACAAGTCACTGGTGGTAAGGCTGCAGGAAGAGCCTGGCATGAGTTGGGCTTGGAGTCCTCTGGGGAACAGTGTACTTGCCAAACTAGAGGAAGAAAATAGGGGGCGTGTTTCTCTCTCCCTGACCACCCAGCACTGGCTTCCTTTAACTAGCTGAGATGGCAGGTGCCATTTTGGACATTAGCACCAGCTCATGTCTATGTGACCAGAAAACAGCCAAGACAAGACACCCGAGTCTGGCTGGGAGAATTGACAGGAAACTGGGAGTTCACGATTGTGGGAGGCTTATGCGCTGGGACTGTGAAACCACTGTAGCTGCATGGCAAGGCTCAGGGTGTGACTGGGTCTTTGGGCGATCACTGCAGGCAGCTCTACACGCTCAGGGCTCTCTGATCCCCTGGTGAGGATCACTGCTGTGTGATCCATGCTCACACCGAGGACTGCACTGATCCTTTGTTTGGATCTTATGGCAGTGCAGATGAATGTTGTACCCACTGGGACTAGCATCCAGGCATTGGTCTCCTTGGAGGAGAGGAGGCAAGCACAAGACTATCCCAACAGAGCTGAACAAATCTCTTGAATGGAAAAAAAAAGGACATTTATCCCAACCACATCGGGTAACACCTCAGACACTCCTGTCACCCTTGAGCACTAACAGACCTCACTGATCACACCCAGTATATAATTAATTCTGGGTATTCAATGAAAGAGCAGACACTCCACTAAGCCACAGAGGAATAGTCAAAAGAAGAAATCCAAACACAGGAGACCGTGAATAGCTGAAGCAATGTTATAAAACAAAAACAAAGCTGGAGGCATCATAATACCAGATTAAGACATACTAAGGCTTCCAAAATGGCAAACTAGGGAGGGAGCTTATTGCACTGCTCCAGGAGAAGATAGTTTTTAAGAAGTGTCCCTCTTTTTTTTTTAATCGGAAAGGTGGTTTATTCTGCTCAGCTGAGTTCCTTTCCTCAAGAGACCAGTGCCTGAGTGCTAGTCCCAGTGGATATAATATACATCTGCTCTGCCCCAAGGACCACACAAAGGATCTGTGCAGTCTTCCGTGTAAGCCCAGATTCCCTAGCAATGTCCCTCACCAGGCAACCAGGAAGGCTTGAGTGTGTGGAGAAAGAGATTTACCAAGCCAAACCTGGATGTGTCACCTTAGATATACTCCTCACACAGAGCTCCCTGGCCACATCCACAACACTGAAAGCAGACACTCCACTTATCTACAGAGGCATAGTACAAAGATAAATGACCCTGCAATGAATAAACAAGAAACCAAAGAGTATAACCATAGATGCCAAATAACAAACCAATTTAAGAAACAAGAATAAAGAAGATACCTGATGCCCCCAAAAGAACACAACACTTCAACAGCAGAATATGAAGATGTGACTGAAGAAATGCTGGAAACAGAATTCAAAATTGATGAGATTACATAAAAATAATCAGAAGCGAATACATGAACTACTGAAATCCGTACAATACATGAAATAAAATTTCTCCCACAAAATTGAGATCTTAAAGAGAAATCAAAATGAAGAATTCAGTAGAACAAATGAAAAAGCAGTGGAAAGCCTAAACAGAATTGGTGAAGCTGAAGAAAGAAAATCTGACTTAGAAGACAAGCAAAGGAAATAATTCAGTCAAACAAAAAATAAGAGGAAATTAGAAAACTAGAAAACACTATTGGGAACCCACAGGATACTATCAAATGCCTCAGCACATAGATTCTAGGAGTTCCTGAAGGCATGGAAAGAAAACTTCCCTAACTTGGAGAAAGAAAGGGACATCCATGTACAGAAAACATAGAACTCCCAATAGACATGACCAGGAAAGATCTTTACCGTGACACATTGTAATCAAACTCATCACAGTAAGATATAAAGAAAAGATTGTAAAATGTGCACAAGAGAAACACCAGATTACTTTCAAAGGATCTCCAATTAGACCCACAGAGACTTCTCATCAGAAACCTTACAGGCTAAGAGATAATGGTGAGATATATCAAAAGTCTCGAGAGAAAAAAACTGTCAACCCAAAATGCTATACCCTGCAAAACTAATTTATTAATGAAGATGAAATAAAGATATTCCATAAACGGAAATTGAAAGAATTTGTCACCACCTATCCAGGCAAACAAAGTATACTTAAGGATGTGCCACACAGAAACACAGAACCATGGTTATCACATTGAAAGAAGGTAAAGGAAGAAAACTGCAAGTAAAAGCTCAAATGATATTCAAAGTAAAAAAGAGGAATATTTTTGGAAAAATGGCAGCACAAGTCATTACTTATCAATAGTCACCTTGAATGTAAATGGCCTCAACTCTCCAGTTAAAAGACAGACTGGCTGAATGGATTAAAAACAAAACCCATTGATTTGTTGCCTACAAGAAACACATCTCACCAACAAAGATGCAAGCAGACTGAAAGTGAAAGGATTAAAAAAGATATTCCACAACAATAGAAACAAAGAGCTGGTGTAGCCATCCTAATATCAGACAAAATAGACTTTAACACAAAAACTGTTAAGAGACAAAGAGGGGCACTATATAATGATTAAGGGGTCAATTCAACAGGAAAATGTAACTATTATAAACATATATGCACCTAGTTATAGGGCACCTGGCTATTTAAAAGAAATGTTAAGGGATTTAAAGGGAGACTTAGACTCCAATACACTAGTATTGGGGGACTTCAATACTCCACTTTCAGCAATACACAGATCAACCAGATAGAAAATCAACAAGGAAACAGCAGGATTAATCAACACTATAGACCAATTGGATCTAATGGTTATCTACCAAACTTCATCCTACAGTTGCAGAATACACATTCTTCAACAGTGCATGGAACTTTCTCTAGGGTTGACCACATGCCAGGCCATAAAGCAAATCTCAGCAAATCCAAAAAAATCAAAATCATACCATGCATCTTCCCAGACCACAATGGAATGAAGCTGGAAACCAACAACTCAAGAATCTCTAGAGCATATGTAAACACATGGAGACTGAACAACATACTCCTGAATGAACAGTGGGTCAAAGGAGAAATCAAAAAAAATCTGGAAACAAATGAAGATGACAGCACCACATAGCAAAACTTACGGGACACAGCAAAAGCAGTGTTAAGGGGAAAGTTTGTAGTAATAGGTGCCTGCCTCAAGAAATTGGAAAAGCACCAAATAATGAGCTATCAATGCATTTCAAGGATCTAGAAAAACAGCAAACCAAACCCAAAACTAGGAGAAAAGACATAATTAAAATTAATCAACAAAATTGAATCCAAAAAAGCAATACAAAATATCAGCAAAACGAAGAGCTGGTTTTTTGAAAAAATAAAAACTGACACACCATTGGCCCAACTAAAAAAAGAGAAGACCCCATCAATATTTTAGAGATGAAAAAGGAAATGTAACAACAGACACCAGAGAAATAAAAAGAATCATCATATTACTACAAAGATGTGTATGCCAACAAATTGGGAAACCTAGAAGAAATGGGTAGATTCCTAGACACATACAACCTATCTAAATTGAGCCATGAAGACATAGAAAACCTAATAGATCCATAACCAAGATGGGTTGAATCAGTGATAAAGGCCCTCCCAACAAAGAAAAGCCCAGGAGCGGATGGCTTCACAGCTAAATTCTCCCAGACATTTAAAGAACTAACTCCAATTCTTTTCAAGTTATTCAAAACAATTGAATCACCATGTTCTTAAAGATGTAATTATGAAATGTATTAAGTTTGTAACTATAAAGCTGTGTAGTTCTCCATACATTCCTATGGACTTACTTCTAAGGGTACAGTCTGAAAACTTCCCATGAAACACCAAATCCCCATAAGCAGGTTGGTTAAAAACAAAAAGACATCTTAAGTGTTACAGTGATCATAGGGATAGGATTAAGCATTAAAGTGATTGTATAGATACAATTAAGTGTTAAAGTGATCATACAAATAGGATTAAGTGTTTGGTAATAATAGAATTTAAAAAGTTGTGAACACTCCAACATGGGAAGCAGTCCATACAGCAGACTCAGACAATTGATAAAGTCAGAGTGCTACTTTCAGCATCAGCCTTTAAGTACTTCTGGTCTGGCTGAAAAGCTCACATTAGCATTTCAGGTATGGAAAGCCAAGACTCTGTGGCAAAAAATGTCCCACATGAAGGACCCTGTGGGTGAGACCCTAGTGTAAAGAAATGGTCAAAGAAGGATGTACTTTTCTCTGAAGGGAGGATAGAACTTCCTCTCTGCTTATGGCCTTGTCTAAATACTGAAGGATTTTGTGGATCAAAAGGCTTCCATAGCCTAGGCAGCTCATGTCAAGAGCCTCAGGTGATCACTGACATAATATATAAAAGAGTTAACTTTTAACAATAGGCGTCACTGCACACTAACTTCCCATACAGGACCTCTGTTCTCAAAAAGTTGTATTATGAGAGTTAATAGTAAAACTTATTCTCAAATATTTACTTCATATTAGTGTATTAAGTGGATGATATTCTTAAGTCTCATAAGTTTTAGGTAAGCCTAAATGCCCAATTCATTGCTTGTTTCCTTAGTTGCTTCTTCAATAAAACTTTTTATAAAAAGTATATTATCACAAAAATAATATCACAGAAAAATAAGGAAGTAGAAGGGACGGTGGGAGTGGGGGAGGGAGGAAGGATGAAGTGAGAAGTATCATTATGTTCTTAAAACTGTATGTATGAGATACATGAAATTTGTTACATTTATATAAATAAAACAATTTAAAAAGAAATCAAAAGAACACAAAAAATTTCTGGGAACAAACAGTATAATACAACATATCAAAACATATGGCATTCAGCAAAAGCAGTGTTAAGAGGAAAGTTTTTTTTGTTTTTTTGTTTATATATAAAGCTTTTATTTAAAGAATATAAATTTCAAAAGTACAGCTTATGGATTACAATGGCTCCCCCCCACACAACTTCCCTCCCTCCCGCTACCCTCCCCTTTCCCGCTCCCTCTCCCCTTCCATTCACATCAAGATTCATTTTCAATTCTCTTTATACACAGAAGATCAGTTTAGTACATATTACGTAAAGATTTCAACAGTTTGCCCTCACATAGAGACACAAAGTGAAAATACTGTTGGAGTACTAGTTATAGTATTAATTCACAATGTACAGCACATTAAGGACAGAGATCCTACATGATTTTTTTAAAAATTGATTAATTATCTATGCAATTTCCAATTTAACACCAAGATTTTTTAATCATTTGCAATTATCTTTATATACAGAAGATCGATTCAATATATACTATGTAAAGATTTCATCAGTTTGCACCCACACAGAAACACAAAGTGTTAAAATACTGTTTCAGTACTAGTAATAGCATTATTTCACATTGGATAACACATTAAGGACAGATCCCTCATGAGAGGTAAGTACACAGTGACTCCTGATCAAAGAGGAAAGTTTTTTGGTACCTACGTCAAGAAATTGGAAAGGCACCAAACAAATGAGTCATCGATACATTTTAAGGACCTAGCAAAACGACAGTAAACCAAACCCCAAACTAGTAAGAGCAAAGAAATAATTAAAATAAGACAATAAACAAAATTGAAACCAAAAAACAAACTACAAAAGATAACAAAATGAAGAGCTGGTTTTTTGAAAAAATATATTTTACAAACAATTGGCCCAACTAACAAAAAGACCCAAATCAATAAAATTTCAGATGAGAAAGAAAATGTAACAGAAGAGCATTATGCCAAAAAAATCAGGAAACCTAGAAGAAATGGATAGGTTCCTGGACAAATACAACCTATCTGAATTGAGCCATAAGACACAGAAAACCTAAACAAACCAGTAACCAAGATGGAAAGTGAGTAATGATAAAGACCCTCCAACAAAGAAAAGCCCAGGGCCAGATGGCTTCACTAATGAATTCTGCCAAACATTTAAAGAAGAACTAACTCCAATTCTTCAAAAACTATTCCAAACAACTCAAAGGGAGAGAATCCTCCCAACTCCTTCTAGGATGCCAGCATCACCTTAGTTCCTAAACCTGAAAAAGATACAACCAAAGAGAACTACAGACCAATTTCTATGATGAACATAGACACAAAAATCTTCAGCAAGATATTAGCCAATCAGAAAGGTCATCTACCCAGGCTAAGTGGGATTTACTCCTGGTATGGGGGGGGGGGGGGGCGGATTCAACATTCTCAAATCCATCAATGTGGTATATCACATTAACAAATTGAAGGACAAAAACCATATGGTTATCTCAATAGATGCAAAGAAAGCATTTGATAAAATATACCACCCTTTCATGATGAAAACTAAGCAAATTTGGTACAGAAGGAACATTCTTCAACACAATTTATTGCAAACCACAGCCATTGTCCTATTGAGTGAGGAAATGTTGGAAACATTTCCACTGAGATCCAGAACCAGACAAGGATGCCTCTTTCCATTGCTATTCAATATATTCTTAGAAGTTTTAGCCAGAGACATTAGGCAAGAAAAAGAAATCAAAGATTCAAATTGAGAAAAAGGAAGTCAAACTATCCTTATTTGCAGATGACATGCATCTATGTATAGGGGATCCAAAAGACTCCATCAAGAGACTATTGGAACTCATAGAAGAGTTTGGTAAAGCAGAATATAAAATCAACACACAAAAAATCAACAGCCTTTGTATACACAGACAATGCCACAGCTGAGAAAGAACTTCTAAGATCAATCCCATTCATAATAGATGAAAGAAAAAGTACCTTGGAATAAAATTAACCAAAGATGTCAAAGATCTCTATGATGAGAATTACAAAACACTTTTAAAAAAATTGAAGACACAAAAAAGGGGGGAAATCATCCATATTCATGGACTGGAAGAATCAATATCAGATGTCCATACTACTGAAAGCAATTTACAGATTCAATGCGATACCAAAATACCAAATATTTTCTCAGGTATAGAAAAACAATGCTGAAGTTCATATGGAGACAAGAGACCCCAAATAGCTACAACAAACTTAGGCAACAAAAACAAAACCTAAGGCATTATAATAACAGATTATCAGATTTCAAGACGTACTACAGGGCAATTATAATCAAAACAGCCTGGTACTGGTACAAAAGCAGATGTATGGTACAACAGAACAGAATAGAACCACCAGAAATCAATCCACACATCTACAACAACTTATCTTTGACAAAGAAGCTAAAAGCACTCCCTAGAGCAAGGACAGTCTTTTCAACAGTAGTGCTGCATGAACTGAATCTCCACATGCAGAGGATAAGCAAGACCTCTACCTTACACCTTACACAAAAATCTGCTCAAAACGGATTAAAGACCTAAATCTATGACCTGAAACCATCAAATTATTAGAGAACATTGAGGAAACCCTGCAAGACATTGGCACAGGCAAACAGTTCTTAACAAAGACCCCAGAGGCACAGGCATTCAAAGCCAAAATTCACTAATGGGATTACATCAAATTAATAAACTTTTGCACTGCAAAAGAAACACTCAGCAAAGTGAAGAGACAAGCAACAGAATGGGAGAGATTGTTTGCAAACTATGCAACTGATAAAGGATTAATAAACAATCTACAAAGAAATCAAGAAACTCCACAATAACAAAAACAACCCAGTTAAAAAAATGGGCAAAGGGCTTAAATATTTTTCAAAAGAAATCCAAAAGGCCAACAGACATGGAAAAATGTTCAGGATCACTATCAAAACCACAATGAGGTTTGACCTCACCCCAGTTAGAATGGCTCTCATACAGAAATCAACAAACAACAAATGCTGGTGAGATTGTGAGGGAAAAAGTACCCTAATCGACTGTTGGTGGGACTACAAACTGGTACAGCAATTGTGGAAGACAGTAGAGAGATACCTCAGAAATGTGAATATAGACCTATAGTCCAAGCCAACCCAGTCCTGAGGATTTATCCAGGGGAAATGAAATCAGCATATGAAAGAGTTATCTGTACCCCCATGTTTATTGCAGATAATTCACAATAGCCAATTAATTCTATTAATTCTATTAATTCTATTAACCCAAATGACCATCAACAGAAGACTAGATAAAGAAATTATGGGATATGTACACCATGGAATACTAAAGTGATTTAAGAAATCCTGTCGTTTGCAACATTATGGATGAAACTGGAAAAAAAAAATCATACTTAGTGAAATAAGCCAGTTCCTAAAGGACAACTACCATATATTCTCCCTGACCTGTGATAACTAATAGAGCACCTACAAGGGTCATCTACAGAAGTGCAATTGGCACTTTGAGATGCCATGACTTTGAATAGCCTTTGTCTCAACTACTGAGGAACAAGGTTCTTTTTCATACTATTTGTTGAACTCTTAGTGTAGAGTTAACCTTATGTATATACAGTTAATTAAAAATAGGCCTTAGTGAAAAATAAGAATGGGACTAGGAGAGGGAGGAGGAAGAGGGGTGGGAGTGTGGATGGGAGTTCAGGTTTGGTGGGAAGAATTACATGTTCCTAAAGTTGTATTTATGAAACACAGTAAGTGTATATTCTTTAACTAAAAGGTTTCTGGTGGGAAAAAAATGAAAATGTTGAAATCCAGTTTTAGCTAGGTTTCTATGTTAATTCTTTTGGTAGATAAATTTGGTAGGTCAGCTGTAGTCACTAATAAAAATTTTAAGGTTTCTTTGGTCCTAAAAATAAGGAGATTTATAAGATGCTTATAAAATGAAATGTATTTCGGTTAGAGAATATTTCCTTTTTCTTAATGATATCCTTTTTACCACTTTTCTGTTAGTAAATCATTTAAAAATTACAATATCATATGCTGTCATTTTAATTCCTGATTTGGCAAAGTCAAAATTCTGAAAGTATCGGTCATCCACTTAAGGTTGTTGGTTTGTGGGTTTGTTGTTTACTGTGAGCTGAATTGTGTTCCACCAGATTTCAGAGGTTGAAGTCCTAAACCCTAGAACCTCAGAAAGTGTTTTTACCAAGAGGTGATGCTAAAATGGCATCATTAGCACGGACTCTAACCCTATATAGCTGGTGTCCTTGTGGGAGGAGATTGGCATGAAACCCCATACAGAGGGGGAGACCAGGTAAAGACACAGAAGAACACAGCCATCTACAAGCCAAGGAGAGGCCTCAAGTTTAAAAACAGCCCTGCCCACACCTTGATTTCAGACTTCTAGGCCCCAGAACATGAAGAAATACATCTCTGTTCTTTAAACCAGCCCATCTGTGGCACATTATTATGGCAGCCTTGGAAAACAAAAGCATTGTTATTAGTATTTTTTAAGGTACCTGTTCTTGAAACCCAAAAACCTTGGGAATCTCATTCCAATTTATTATGGGTCTGTTTTATCTTGCAGATGGATAAACAGGGCTCAGTGGTGCTTCTTTTTAATCTCCCAGGACAAAATAGCTATTTTCTCAGCATTTGTTGAAATTTTAGGATTCAGGGAAAAAAAAAATCCCTAGGGAAAAAGTCACTGGGAAATTTCAAGATTAAGAAAGTGCGGCCGGCGCCGTGGCTCAACAGGCTAATCCTCCGCCTTGCGGCACCGGCACACCGGGTTCTAGTCCTGGTCGGGGCGCCGGATTCTGTCCCGGTTGCCCCTCTTCCAGGCCAGCTCTCTGCTGTGGCCCAGGAGTGCAGTGGAGGATGGCACAAGTGCTTGGGCCCTGCACCCCATGGGAGACCAGGAAAAAGCACCTAGCACCTGGCTCCTGCCATCGGATGAGCGCGGTGCGCCGGCCGCAGCGTGCCGACCGCGGCAGCCATTGGAGGGTGAACCAACGGCAATGGAAGACCTTTCTGTCTCTCACTGTCCACTCTGCCTGTCAAAAAGAAAAAAAAAATAAAATAAAAAAGTGCTTCACACACTCCCTGCAGACAAATTGGCACCTGCCATACTCTCAAAATTAAAGCAAAACTTGAAAAACATGATTGATTTTGACAGAATTTGCTTCATAAAAACCATTTTCTGTTCTACCAGAGTACTGCAAAAAGCTAGTAGAAATAGAATTAACAGAAGTTTACTTTGGCACAAAAAAAATTGAGATCCATGTATAGAAGGGTTCTTCAAGTTCATGAAGATGCAAAAATTATGCATAGATTTCAAAATTTTTTGCACCAAAACAAACATTTTGATTCCACTCTGCCACAAACTTTTTGAAGTATCCCCATAGTGTTGATTCTATGTCCAGAAATTGAGGGCCAATGTTGTGGTACAGCAGGTTAAATCACCACCTGCGATGCTGGCATCCTACATGAGCATTGGTTCAAGTCTTGGCTGCTCCACTTCCAATCTGGCTTTCAGCTAATATGCCTCAAAGTAGTGGACAGTGGCCCAAGAGCTTGGGCCCATGCTCCCCATGTGGAAGACCCAGATGGAGTTCCAGGCTCCTGACTGGTCTCTGGTCATTTGGCAAGTGAACCAGCAGATGGAGGACCTGTCTCTTCTCTGTAACTGCTTTTCAAATAATATTTTGAAAAAAATGTAAAAAATTCTTCCTCTTATCATTCTCTGTGAAACCCTTATCATTATTGTTCTTCTGACCTAAGGGATTTTCCTGTCTGCCTCCTCCATGGGATGAAGTTATCTCCTAGAGACCTTCTAGATCTTCCTAGATAACCAGTCAAGGAATCCCATTCAAAGCCCAGTAGCCGCGTCCCAGTCAAGGCCATCAAAACCCAGGTCCTCCCAGTGCTTTTAAAACTCACATGAGGGGCGAGTGTTTGGTGCAGCAGTTAAGTTGTATCTTCAGACACCTGCAGCTCATCCCCTGTCAGAGGACCAGTTTTAAGTCTCAGCCCTGTTTCCAATTCCAGCTTCTTGCTAATATGCACCCTGAGAGGCAGCAGGTGACAGTTTATGTAGTTGGGTCCCTGCCACCCAGATGGGACACACTGATGGAGTTCCAGGCTCCTGCCTTTGGCCTGACCTATAGCTGGTTGTTGTGGGCATTTAGGAAGTGAATCAGATGATGGAAGTTCTGTGTCTCTCTCTCTCTGGTGTCTCTCTGCCTTTCACATTAAAATAATAAAACTCATTCCATCGTCTCAGTAGCTGTTTTTAAAATACAGGTGGCTCTCAATAGCCACAGGTCCTGAATCAGCCAATTCTATGCTCTGCCAAAAATATCTGGAAAAAAAAAATTGCGTCTGTATTGAACAACTACTGACATGTAGTTGTTATTCCATAGACAATACGGATAACCACTATTTGCATAGCATTTACATTCAGTTAAGTATTAAAAGTAATCTGGAGATTTAAAGTATAAAGAAGGATTTGTGTGACTACATGCAAAATCTATGCCAATTTATATGAGGGACTTGGGTATATACAAGTGTTAGTATCCACAGCTCATCTTGGAACCAATCCCCAAGGATACTGAGGGAGAGTTGTGCCAATGACAGCCTCACTTCCTCCTCTAAGACCCGAGTGTCTTCCCCATAAAACCCTGCCCCAAGCATCTCTGGCTGCTCTTAGCCTTCCCAACATAGTGCTTCAGCATCCAACGCTACTGACATTGATGCAGTGTAGAACACCCCTGATTTTATCCCACAGAACCCCAAACATTGTCCCCATGCTGATCACTATAGGCTCAAGTTTAAATAGCGACAGCACGTCTCAGTCATGGATTTGAGTCCCCTTTAGTACTGAGGACATCGCGCAGCCATGCCCGAGATTTCCTGCAACTTACAAGAACCTTTTCTTCATGAGGAGCATCCAGTATCATGACATGGAAAATCAGATTTATAACAGGTAAAGACACTTTAAAAAAAAAAAAAAAGGCTGTTCTTTAAAACAAGGTTACAGTGCAAAGTTTTATTTATTTAAAAAACCATCTTTTACATAGTGATGTCATTAAATGGTCTCAAATGAGAGCTCCTTGAAAACCATGGCCCCTGGGAGGCAGGTTCACCTAACAGAAATGTTTGTGTAACCTCAGCTCCAGCACTTTCCACATGTGAGGGCCACAGCGTGCGCTGTGAGGAAGGGGAATGAATACATCTGTGTCTCCTTGCACAGCTGAGGAAGATCTGAAAACAGATCTGTTCCACATTACAGAAAAATTCCCAATTTTTATTTATGAGTAGTTATGGAAGTTTCTTTACACTGCCAATTAAGCTAATACTCAAAGATGCAGGGGTCTCTGAAGAGCTGCCAAGCCCAAACTTTGCAGCCATAAAGTGCCCAGCAGACATTTTTTATATTTTTTATTGTTATTTAATAAATATAAATATCCAAAGTACAACTTTTGGATTATAGCAGCTTTTCCCCCCATAACCTCTCTCCCACCCGCAAACATCCCATCTCCCACTCCTTCTCCCATTCAATTCTTCAAGATTCATTTTCAATTCTCTTTATATACAGAAGATCAACTTAGTATATACTAAGTAAAGATTTCAACAGACTGCACCCACACAGACACACAAAGTATAGAGTACTGTTTGAGTAGTAGTTTTGAAGCAGGCAGGCATACAGGTTAAAATTGATCAATTTGTGAACTGGAAGACCACGCCTTCACCACGCCCCTATGTGGCCTCATGCCCCTACCTGATGCCTTTGCCACACCCCTGTGTGGCCTCATCCCCTACCTGGCCACACCTGGGTGGTTAATTAACCACTCCCCTTTGGAAGTGGGCCACACCGTGGCCCAGCTGGCTCTTCCCTGGCCTCTTGCCAGGAGGGGGCTTGCTGTAGCCCTGCGCCTCCAGGGCACATGGCCTTTGGGCCATGTGCTCTAGGCTTCCTGGCCTAGATGCTCCTCCACATGGCTGGTTCCTGGTGCTTGGTATGAACCCCTATTCACCTCTCCACCCTGAATAAAGCTCTCACTCTCCTATGCATCTTTCTTACTAAATAAAAGCTTAAAACATACCATGCTGCCTCGTTTATCTGTGCCGGTATTTAGAATTCTTCTCTAAATATTAGGCAAGAACCCTCTTGGGCTTATTAATATCGGGGATTTAGTAATAAGCCCGTGGTGAAATCATAAGGCACCCCAAATTCCGGTGGCACATGTGGCACCCCGGATAGCATTTCTAGGGAACTTTAAGGGGCCACATTTCAGGGTAAATTTTAGGGGGTCTTCTCCGAATTCAGTTTTGTTGTTAGTTCACATAGTACAACACGTTAAGGACAGAGATCCTACTTGGGGGGTAGATACACAGTGACTCCTGTTGATTTAACAATCCAGCAGACGTTTTTAACCCAACTTCTGATGATTTTCAGGCACTCTGAACCATCGCCACTCCTTTCAACAAACAGAGCTGTCCTTGCTTTGGACGTGCCCTGCCACCTGTCCCCACTTCCTGCAGGGAGAGCCACAGCAGGCCAGCCGGTTACCAGAAAGGCAGCCCTGAGAGGAGGAGGCAAGAGCAAAGTCACAGCTCCCTCGACGCACGCCGGCTCGTCCTGCGAGGCCCGAGGCCCGCACCCTCGGGGAGAGCGGGGCAACGGTGTTCTTCCACGAGAAGCTCCGGAGACACGTTTCGGTGGACACGTCTGCTTGATTCACGACCACCTACACTTTTAGAAGGGCAGGAAGAAGGGGCGTAACTAACTCAGGGCAACACTAACTATAGGACAGAACCGACACTGGTGTCAACAAGCCTCTCCAATCAGCCTGAAGGTTACCCGATTGGCAGAAGGGGGGGAATTGCCTGGGGGGTCCCGCCACCTGCCAGCAGTCAGGCTAACTGCACGGGCTAGGCAGGCAGTCTCACGGTTCACCCACAAATGCACTCCTGCATTTCCCAGGGTGAGATCTAACTGCTCTCACGCTGCAAACACCAGTCATTTCAGCAGCTCCCAAACTCAGGACGGTTTTGTTTCCATGTTTGTTTTACCGACAACGCATTGATTGAACCAGCCACTTGGATTCCACCAACGGAATTTGTGTGTTCTGCCCTGCTCCCCATCACGATTCCAGCCACATCCCCCAAACCATGTTTCCCTTGAATCAGTCACCTTATTAGATGTGCATCTTCTCCCGCTACTGTTTTCTGTCAGATGTTTGAAATACCTTTGCCACAGTGACATCAACTGGAAAAAGCTGGAACTAGACTCTCCACGCACCACAGAAGCCCCAAATTCATGTTTTTTCTAACTTAAAGTACTATTCAAATCCTCACTGTATCGGTGCCATAAAGTATCAGCTAGATTCAAAAAAGGACTCTTCAAATCCCAACAAATCGTAAAAGTAATTTGGGAAGTAAATGGTGATGGCCATGAGAATTAGATAATCCATATATTTTGGCTTATACTTTAGAGAAAGCATACTAGCAGTAATGATGTGAATAATTTTTAGATGGGCTTCACATTTTTAAAAAGTGGACTTTAAGTTCATCATATCAGTTAATAGGCAACTAATTACTATTTTCACATTAAACATTAATGGAATTAAGCAAATACAGATTTTGGAATCAGACAATATGTCAGACACCAATGAAGATGGTTAAGAACATAATTGGGGCCAGCACTGTGGCATAGGTTAAGCTACCACCTTCAGTGCCTACATCTCATATGGGCACCAGTTTGAGTCCCAGCTGCTCCACTTCTGATCCAGGTGCCTGCTAATGCACCCAGGAAAGCAACAGAAGATGGCCCAAGTCCTTGGGCTCCTGCACCCACATGGGAGATCTGGAAGAAGCTCCTGGCTTTGGCCTGGCTCAGCCCTTGCATCCATTTGGGGAACAAACGAAGGGGGGAGGGGGGGAGAGGGGGGCAGAGGGGGGCAGAGGGGTCTTCCATCCCCTGGTTCACTCCCCAAATGGCTGCAATGGCTGGAGCTTTGCTGATCCGAAGCCAGGAGCAAGGAGCTTCTTTAGGGTCTCCCATGCGGGTGCAGGGGCCCAAGGACTTAGGCCATCTTCCACTGCTTTCCCAACGCCACAGCAGAGAGCTAGATTGCAAGTGGAGCAGCCGGGACTTGAACCGGCACCCATTTGGGATGCCAGCACTTCAGGTCAGAGCATCAGCCCGCTGCGCCACAGTGCCGGCCCCTAGACTTGCTTTTAAGCTTTGCTTGGTGTAATCAATGTCGCCTTAGTCTCTAGAATTATGTGCATTTGATGCTTCACATATGATAAGAATATCCCCTCTGCCGGGTGAGCACAACTATTCTGTTTGTGTCCATTTCAAGGACTCTCCTCAAGCTCCCGTCCGGTAGTTTCTCTCCCCAGCCTTGGGTACCGGGTTGTCCTCACGACCATGTACTGATCAGCACTTGGTGGGAGACTCCAGGGAAACTCTGCAGATCTGCAAAGTCCCAACTCGCTGCAGCTTTCTCTCTTCTCAAGTGCTAGCCATCTTGGCCTCACAGGGGTCTGTACTCTCTCCCTGTGCCATGTCCCGAAATCTCTTTGCAGGCAGTAAGCGGGGCCAGTTGTAGGGTTTACTGCATTTATTTTCCCTCTTTTACAACTTCTGTCCTGTGCTGCCTGTTGCCAAATACCTGTGCTAAACTCTCAGAGGCTCACTGCTCTCAACTATTTCATTGATTTGCTTCAGTACTGAGAACTTAATAAAAACTTGTCATAAGAACTTTTTGGCAGCTGCTTTATTTCAGCTTATGATGAAAGGTTAGTATGAATTTTGAAACCCTAAATAATATTTAGCTGGAGGATAATCTTATTTCTAGAATTCGGTACCCCAAATCTTGACTTCAATAAAATTCTACAGATGGTCTGATTTCATTTACTTTTTCAATGAACACTCAAACCAAGCCCCTATCCCTAATACCTTTGATGTAGACTTGATCAAGTCCTTGTCTCTCCCCTTAGCTTGCAGATCCTCTTTCCTTTCCTAATTATAATTTAATAAACATTAACTCCCTGAATTAAGATAGTGGTGCATGGGTCAGGCTGGCCCCCAGGAGATCCCATGTACCATGAGAATTCAGTTACCCCATCTGTAGTTAACATCTAATGCTAAATCACATTTTGAGATGTTTCACAGAAACCTCAGGCCCTGATCAAACAAGATAATAGTCAATTTAACTGTAGACTCCAGGCAGACCAGATCCACTCTATCACAGCATCCTTATAAGAACATCCCAGCCTCTTACTGAGCAACCAAAGGAGAGCCATGAGCACTGTGAACCCACCAGAGACCTGCCATGAGCTGATCATGCATTGCTTATCTCCAACCTTGACAAGACAGAGGGAGACAGAGAGCACTTTGATCCAAAAGCTTGCGATTGCCAGGGCTGGGCCAGGCCAAACCTAGGAACGAAGTCCACGTCTCCCACACGGGTAGCAGGGATCCAAATTCTTTGAGTCATGTGCTACCTGAGGAGCAGAGGCTAGGATTTAAACACAGACCCCCTTTTGTGGAATGTGGGCATCCCTTACGGAGGCTAAGAATTGAGTGAGAGTTGCATGCCTTTGTTCTGTGAACTGTAAAATAAGACTTCCACACCTACTTTCTTCCACCATCCTGGTGTCAGTGGATTGGCTTGCTATGCATCAGGTTTTATTTGAGGTTCTACAACAAATTGGCACCCGGGAAAGAACTCTAGTTGCAGGTGGTATCTTTCTTGTGACACACTGACCTCAGACTGACAGTGTTCCTACAGTCCTGCAATTCTCCACGCACTCGTTAGCCTCAGATACACCACAGTAGTTGACAGTTGACAAGATGGCAAGTAGTGAGCTCAACATGACACTGCTCATTTGGTTCCACCTTGAATGTTGAGTTTCAAGGGCATTTTATCTTTTCTGTGCTCAAACACAGACTGCCTTGAGAGGCCACTTTGTCACTTGCTAGACATGTTTTATAACTTGATTTCTCAGATCTGAGACAAGTGGGTAATGAGAACTCCAGTCCATCTTGCAACCCTTTAAGGCTATATCATGCAGAACTGGAGATGTCCTAGTTGTTAATCGAGGACAAAAACACGATATCTTATTGTAACATAGCCTGGTCTCGGTAATCCCCGAGGTCTGGGGGACAGTAGCCAGTTAAGAGGTCTTGGATTACATTACTATTTGCCAGCTGGGATTGTTCTGTGAGAAAGGGAAAAGGGAGAAAAGTAGATTTCCCATTGGCAGGATTTTATGCTAGGATATCAGAGATGCAGCACAGAGGAAGTGTAATAAGCCTAGAATAACAGTTCAGGAAGAAATGTACCCAAAGAAAAAGAAGAGGGGAAGACCCGATTCTCAGGAGCCGGAAGAGGAGCTGTTCCTCCAACAGATGAAGGCTGCCATGGCTTCCACCACCACATGGGGGATGGAGAGAGGATGCGGCAGCAGTGATATGGGCACCGAGTATGTTAATACCTGATCCAGGTTCTTTGTACACCACAGAGCTAGAAATACTAAGAAAGGGGGAGGCACAGCAGCCTAGTCAGTAAAGCTGCCACCATCAACGCCAGCATCCTACACGGGTGCCAGTTCACATCCCAGCTATCCCACTTCCAATCCATCTCCCTGCTGATGACCTGGGATAAGAAGATGGGGAGCCGGTGCTGTGGCGCAACGGGTAAACACTCTGGCATGAACCGCCAGTATCCCATATGGGTGCTGGTTTGAGACCCGGCTGCTCTACTTCCCATCCAGTTCTCTGCTATGGCCTGGGAAAGTGGTAGAAGGTGGCCCAAGTCTTTGGGCCCCTGCACCTGCGTGGGAGACCTGGAGGAAGCTCCTGGCTCTGGGTTGGTGCAGCTCCAGCCCTTGCTGCCAACTAGGGAGTAAACCATCGGATGGAAGATCCCTCTCCCCCTCCCCCCGCCCTGCCCCTAATCCTGACTTTCAAGTAAAGTAAATCTTAATTAGAAAAAAAAAAAAAGATGGCAGAAGTGTCTGGGCCCCTGCCACCACAGGTGAAACCGAAGTGAAGCCCCCCGGCTTCTGGTTTTAGCCTGGCCCAGCCCAGCCCTAGACCATTGCAGCCATCTGGGGAGTCATCCAATGGATGGGAGATCTCTCCCTGTCTCCGATTTTCAAAAAAATATTTTTTAAAGAAAAAAAAGAGTACTGAGGCCAGCACCATGGTGAAGTGGGCTAAGCCTCTGCCTGTGGCACTGGTATCACATGTGGGCACCAGTTCAAGTCTCAGCTGCTCCTCTTCTGATTCAGCTCTCTGCCATGGCCTGGGAAAGCAGCAGCAGATGGCCCAACGGCTGGGGTCCCTGCACGCACATGGGAGACCCAGAAGAAGCTCCTGGCTCCTGACTTTGGATTGGCTCAGCACCAGCTGTTGTGGCCAACTGGGGAATGAACCAGTAGATGGAAGATCCTTCTGTCTCTCCCTCTATAACTCTACCTCTCAAGAAAATTCTAAAAATATTAAATGAAGACTAATATTGTGTGCAATATTTGGCAGTGAGGTGATAAACCTACATTCACATGAGTATGGCCTACCCCACTCTCAAATATCCAATGTGAGTAGCCAAATAATTACTTATAAACAAGAGAAAAGTAAAACCAGAAAAAAAAAAAAAGTATATGTAGTTGGAAATGTCTGAGAGGGAGAAAGGACCCTCCAAGCTCCACGGCAGAAGAGCACATGCTAGATTTTTATGTCCAAGCATGTTCCACAGTGGGAGAAGGCCTCTCTCCCACCCTCCACCTCTTTCAAAAGGAAGGGAGTGGTGCCCCAATTGGACATATAAATGGAGTGAGGCCTTAGCATGTACCCTGGTCTTGGATGCAATAGGTACATTCTGGGAAGATGGCTACATCAAACTGACAGTTAAAGAGAAAGCATGATTGTGCAGGGATACAAGAGTTCCAGCTTACCTAAACGCTAATTAGTTACACCATATCAGCTGGACCGGATTTGTACCGGGTCTCCCTCCAGCTGGACTGGCAATAGCTCTTCCCAAGGTCAGAAAGAGGAATGCCCTCCAACCCCATCACATACCTGGAAGGGTCCTCCTTTTTGTCAGGAAGTCACTCCAGTTAAAGCACAACAAGTCCCATTATGTCCAGTCCCAACTGGAGGAATACATGACCAGGCTTTATGTGGGTATACGCTGCAATTTTAACCTCCGACTCGTACAATTGGAAGAAATAACCTGTCCTTATCCAAAAGTGGATGGAAGAGCGATTCTTCTCCATTTTCACCACTCCTAAGCTCAATTCGGAAAATGTCCAAAACTTGCTAACGAGTCTACAGACAGCCAAGAGGCGGCAGATGGCCATTGAAAACCATGAGCAGAAGGTGACTGTCTATATGAGCAAAACCCAGTACAGTCATGACTGGAGGCAACACCATGATGCCCGTTTTACAACCCAGCCACTCTGTGGGCCATGCATGACTCAACAAGAGTTCTGCATTCAGCATTACAGACATTGTGTTTCAACAGGTTTGATAAGCTTAAGAGATGCGGTACTGGAACGTGCAGTTGTAATAGAGTGTAGGAGTTACTGCAGAAGCCACAAGAGAACATCCGACTTTTTGGAAAAAGTTTACTAAGCTTATTAACAATATGTAGAGTTGGGTCTGGATGACCCCGGAGACTTGTAACTGTTTAGACAGATCTTTGGTGCACAGAGTGTCCCCAGTATCCAAAGAAAGCTACAGAAAATAGAAGGGTCTTTGGGCTTCTCCTATCATATTTGGTAGGAGTCACTTTTAAGGTTTTAAATACCAGAGAAGAATCTTTGGAACAAAAGGAGAATTGAAAAATAAGGAAGCAGGCAGCCCTGATGGAGGCAGCACTAACTGGACAAACTGAAGAGCAGGTGGGCAGAGCCCAGAGGGTCCCAGAGAATGAAGAGAAGAATCCCAGAGGAATCACCAGAATGTTCCATAGTCGGCCTCAAGCAACACACCTGCTGTAAGCAGCAGTGGTCTAGGAAGGTATACTTTAGCCTATTTGTGCGAGAGGGGCCCGAAAGAGAAAAACCAGCAGTTTCTATGTGGATTAATGAGGGAAAAAAGGTAAAATCCCTTCAAGGCTTGGCCTTAAAAGCAGCCCAGCATTCACACATAAGTCCTATTTGGAGTCGGTGAACGCAAAAGGCCTCCACAGCCTTGGCAACTCATGACTAGAGCCTAGGGAGATTACGGACACCATAAACAAGAGTGTCAATTTGTTAAGTCAACAACAGGAGTCACTGTGCACTTAATCCTCATGTAGGAGCTCTGTCCTTAATGTGCTGTACATTGTGATTTAATGCTATAACTAGTATTCAAACAGTATTTTTCACTTTGTGTTTCGATGTGGGTGCAAACTGTTGAAATCTTTATATACAGGAGATCAGTTTAGCATATATTAAGAGAATTGAAAATGAATCTTGATGTGAATGGAAGGGGAGAGGGAGAGGGGAGGGTTGCAGGTTGGGAGGGAAGTTATGGAGGTGGGGAAGCCATTGTAATCCATAAGCTGTTCTTTGGAAATTTATATTAAGAGTTTTTTAAAAATCCTCAAAGTAAAAATAAATAAGTCCTGTCTGACCTGGTTGGGAGAGGGGTCCCTCCCCACCCCCAACTAGGGACATCCTAGGGGACTCTCCCCAGTCCTGCAACAGGGGGCTTTTTGGTGTAATACTGCACTGATGAAACGCTGGGAGGAATTTCACAAAGCTCACATGGGAAAAGCCCCTCCCCTCACAATATCCCCAGAAGAGGGAAGGATCAAGGAGAAAGTGTTTGCAAACCCATAATAATCCAGTGAATGCAGACTGGGCTCCAAGTTCTTTGCCGAGTTGCCCGCTTGGCTCTCCGGTGTATTCTCATCATTAGATGCTTCTATCAATCTCTGGCTCACATGTGAATTTATTTTAAGAACTTCTTTCTTACATGAAGAGAAGAACCAGAGCCACCTCTGGGAGCAGGAAGGCCAGTGAAGAAGGAACACCCAAGTGTGATAAAGGCCCGGGCAAGGGAGGGGAGGAAGGGCAGGTGCTGGCCATGCTGGGACAGACAGATGCTAGTGATGGGGAATGCAGGGGCCTGGGGATCCCATGAAGGGAACGGCTTCATTCCGATCCCCCAGCAGGGTCCTGGGAGACTGTCGGTGGGAAACAAGTTGGTGTCCTGATGCTGGAGCCACCCTATCAGTTTTGCATACTAGACTCAAACACTGACTAAGAAGAGCCTGCCAGTTACTGGAGTTCTAGGAAAGCCATTGCAGAAGAATGTGTTACACCCTCTAGAGTGTGAATCAGGGGCTATCAACTTAAAGCACAGCTTCTCTACAGGCTGGGACGCCCCCTCCCCGTGTCAGGGCATGACTTGACAGTCAAATTAAATGCTTTATTCTCGAGTCCTTACACTGCAAGGCGCTCTTCCAGATAAGCACACCATTGTGGACATACCCGAAGACGTCTTGATACAGGTGCATCTGGGAGGATGTGCCGATGGGAGGCTGGAACAGCAACAGCCATTGTCCCAGTACAGGTTGGGCTGAAGCCCAGTGTGGAAACCCCAAAGCTGAAGGCGTGTCCCTTGATGGATTAGGGGAGGAAGGGAATACAGCCCCCTCGGTGTAGGCTTTCTGGAATGCAAAGATGCATCTGCCCCCGCTGGTCATCTTGCAATATCCCTACCTTGCCTGGCACAGAGGAGTATCAGTTTGTCCAAGAGCTAAGTGTGAGGAGAGAGAGAAACTAACAGGCCATTAGGTCAGGTCCCTGTGGGAAAGAGAAAAGAGGGAAGTCGCTTTAAGAGTACCTCTCCCCAAAAGCTACCTTTAGCAAGTTCTGAGTTTCCAGTTTTATGAGAACAGAAAGAAGTCACCTGATAGTTTTTTTTGTTTATCAAAGAGCAGGGTAGTACACAGGATTACAGTTCTGGCCTTTGATTGTTCCCCAAATTGTGTGTAACGGACTCCACTTTGACACCATTTCTCCCTTGGTGCTTCTCGTCTGGCTGCTGTGGCATGAGATTTTTTACAAATAAATCTCGCTTTGCTCACTGCCTTATCTGCGTGGAAATTCTTCTCCACGAGACCAGAACCAAGGTTGTTTTCTTCATCACCATTTTCCTGGTAACAGGAGGGCTATAGAGGACCAAGGACATTCACCACATGGTTCCAAACCCACGCACCCCGTTGACAACCATGTCTGGAGACTTCTGTTGGTTTACTTTGTTAGTTTTAAAGAACATACATTGGCTTGTCTGAGATCTGAGCCACAAGAGATACAGGCCTTTGAGAGGACTTTGAAACTGAAAGCAAACAGGATTGTTGCCTCAAACTCCCCCGCCCTGTTCTAGAAAACCCTTGTTAAAGACTTGAGAGAATGCCAGCTGGGGGGGGGGGGGGGAGCTGCAGTGTGTTGAGGACATCTTAATAGCTAACACCTGCGAAGACTGTTCAAACACGGTGACAGCTCTGAATTCCTTAGCAGAAAGATAAATTCCTTAGCGGAAAGGAGATAGAAAGAGTCTCAGAAGAAAAGTTCACATTCCCCAGCTTTCAGTAAGATACTTGGGCTTTGAATTCACCAAAGATCAAAAAACCTGCTCCCCTACAGACAGGAGGCACTTGCCCCAGGAGCCATCTCCCCACCAAGAGACAGCTGGGAGGGTTTCCAGCGCTGGCGTTCGTTGCCTGTGGATACACAATTGACTAAAAAGCTTTGGAAGCAGCCGAGAGTGGAGCGGATAGGGAGACTTCAGTGTGCACAGGGGGAATGTCAGAGAGCTTTTCATTATTAAAGAAAGCTTGTTGCCAGACCTGAGGAAGCCAATTGACCTCTCAAGAGGCAAGGCTTCACATTATACCACGTTGGAGCTAATGCTCCTAAACTAAATGGCAGTCAACTTTGCAAAGAACCTTGATACGGTCACCCCAGGCTGGCTGATATGTCGGGCAGCGGTAGCAGCCACCCGCCACACTGCAGCGGGCAGAGCGGTCCACCCCGGGGCAAGCCACCCAGTGCACACAACTTACCGTGTGCTACTACTTCCAGAACAGAAGGGAGGCTACTGGCTCGCTTCCAGCCACTTGGAGGAATTCCACGCCATGTTATTTAATAACCCAAATACTTCTCAAAAATCTATATCATCTTTAAACCCAGCTGCTTCGCTCCCACCCCACTGTGGACAATCTATACACGGCTATTCACAGGTGATTGAACAGGAGCATTTCAGCAGGCCAGACCTGACCCATGTGCCCTCGGCAACTCTGCTCTGGAACTCTTGGATAAACAACTGCACAGCCTAGGGAAACACAAAGCCTGGAAGAACAGAGGCAACTCCCCAGGAGACCTGGGAAGTGCCAGTGTGGCCACCAGGTGCCCGAGCTGGCCATGCTGCAAACACAGCCCCCACTCCCACGGCTTCCTAGAGGGAGAGTAACACACCAGTTCTGTTCTTTCCTGTACCACATGCCCACGGGGCTGTTTGGAAAGTAAAAGGAATGTTACATTAGGAAAGCAAGTCAAGCAAGCAAGCATGCTCAAGAAATTTTAGGATTGCTAGACGTAGCCCAGGAGCCAACAACGTAGCCCTGGACGTTACAAATGAAACTATAGGTGAGGAAACATGCAGCAAAGGTAGTAGCAATGCCTAAGAGCCCTTAGTGACGCCACTCGTTCCAAATACAGACCTGACCCACTTCAACTAAGACTGCCTCCCAAGGGACCTAGAATAAGCTCAGGAATGGGGTTCTGATTCCAGGGGTTCTGGACCTCACCCCCGACACCCTGCTAGGTAATGACCAAGGAATACTTTTAGTGCCTAAGTACTTGACAGAGGCTGCCATTAAAGTTATACATCAGAACACCCACTATGGCCAGTTTGCAACCCTCCAGTGGATTCAAAATTACATAATCGGCCCAAACATTTGGAAAGCCATACAGTGAGTCATACAAAAGTGCATAATATGGGCTAAAATCAATCCTCTGGCCCCCTCCTTCTCCAGCTGGGAGTGCAAGCAAGGGGAGATGGCCCAGGAGGTGACTGGTAAACAGATTTTGCTGTAATGCTAAAGGCAAAAGGAAATTTCCAGTGCCTGCTCATGATGAGGGGCACTGTGACCAGATGGGGGGACACGTACCCTTGTGGCTCAGAGAAGGCATGAGCAGTGGTTTCAGTCCTGGGAAGGGAAGCCGTGCTCCGGTTTGGATTGCCTTTCTCTGTTCCAAGCGCTACGGGGAGCGGCTTCATTGCTAGCACTACTAAGAATGAAATGGAGCTTACCTCCTGGACGCCCCAGTTAGGTGGAAATGCTGGGAAGATGAACGGCATCCGGAAAGCAACAGTAGCTAAGAAGTGTCAGGAAGCCAGCCGGACTTGGGAGAAGGTCCTGCTGGCTACACTGCCCGGGGTCCTAGTGGCCCTTAAAGCAGGCTCCAATTGATGCCAGGCAGGTGTTTCACGGGAAACCCTTTCTCTGCTCGTGGCACCCAGGTGAACAAACTAACTTAACACGGAAACAACTGGACCTTGTTAGCCATGCACCATCTCAGCGATTAACCCTCAGTACTAGTCACTCATTTGATTCTAAACACTTGCGTTACCATGCGGACGTTTCCCTCCAATACCAGGAGATCGGGTCTTGGAAAGAGACCCAGGCTGAGGACCAGGTCTGTACCCCAGTGTACTTTAACTCACTCATCTGTTACATCGGCAGGGTTCAGATCACAGATCTGATCTACCACACCTGTGTGAAGCTGCAGACTCACCAGCCCCCACCTGCTGAGGAAAGAACAAACTTCCCAGAGAACTGTACTGTCGTGAGCCGGGACCCGGACTGAAGTGCAAACTAAAGAAAAGAACCAGTGACACGAGAAGGAGGCCAAGTTCCTTGACTCATAAGGTACTAGCAATCCTGTGCTTTCCTGTGGAGATTCATGGGCCCCATGTGGGGGTCAGGAAAGAAAGAAACCTTTGCCTAAACTGGGCCAGCTACGAACAGGCCTAACTTATAAAGGGACTCCTGCTGAATTTGTGGGTTACTGTCACTATCGGGCACTCTCAGGCTTGCCCTAGTGGGTGTTCCCCCCTGCAAGGGAGGAAAAGGGGTTGACTACAGTCATTAACATGAGATCTTCCAAATGACAACCCCCTCATTGGGGGATGTGTTCCATGACAAAGTCACTGCATGACCTACCAATGATAGCCTCAATGTCCACGGCATAGTAAGAACTTAGTTCAGACTTACGTCAGCTCAATCAATAGCTAAACCCCAGCTGGAAGAGTCAAAGTTGTGCATTCCTATTGGGTTACCAATAGAAAAACACATAAAGATGGCTATTTCCAAATATGAGTACATCCGGCTGACCCCTACTATAGGACACTTGAGCCAGGAGGCACCCCCCACCCCAACACTGTGTTGGGGACAGAGAAACCATTCTTAAGAAACCCGGCCACCCCTTTGGAAGTGGATAAAAGGCCTGGAGCATGGTGGGCCCCTCCCTCTTGTTGTCGTTGCTGCCCATGACTTCAGGGTGCATGGCCTTCAGGGCACCCACTCCCTGCTTTCCTGCCTGCATGTTGCCACATGTGGCTCGCTCGTGGCCTGCTCTCTGCTTGGTATGGACCCCAACTTAGCCTCTAGACTTCTCTTTCTCCCCTAGATAAATCCCTCCTTCTCTCATGCATTTCTCTCACTGAATAAAATCCTTAAAACTTAATAATAATAATAATAATAATAAACACCTGGCCAAATATCACTGGAGAAATGGGGTGGAACCCTGTGCATCACTGTCAAGACATTGTGGTCCTACAGGTCATGACTGGCTTGCAACTTCCCGAAGAACTCAGGCCGGGAATATGGCGGCCAGCCCCAGGTGGGACATATAATATCCATTTGTGGCCTTGGCTTCCCTTGGGGTTTATAGAAAGATGAATTTTGAGCCTCCCTTGGGTCAAGAAGTATGGGTAAAGAATAACTAAAGCCTGCCAACTTTCCAAACCAGCTGGGCTGCAGGTGGACCCTAGGATGGCCCAGGTCCCTCTTGAGCGGGTACCACCATCTGCTCGCCTCGGTTGTCCCACAGCTGAGCTGCAGACTGGGATTTGGCGTGTTGAAGCATTAACAAACTGCATCAGCACCCACTGCTAGTGAAAACACAGAAGGGCGCTCTGCTGCTGATGGTTATAGCAGCTTTATTTATAGTAGCCTCTTGTTGTAAACCATCTAAGTGCCTAAGGTGACTACATAGACAAATTCTGACTACTCATACAGAAGATATAATACCAATAAACCACAGCTGCACCAGCAACCCCAGGAAAGGCGTATCTGATCTGTGAAAGCAGAAAGCCGATCTACCGCGGGGGGTGAGACAATTTTCCAGACTGGGCACAAGAAAATCTGGGGAGGTGATGAACATGCTCTGTATTACACTTTGTTGATTGCAATGGTGGACAGATTTACTGAAATACATCTAAACGTACATTTAACATGAATGGATGAGTTTATGTAAATATACCTCAATAAAGTTAGACCTTAATTATTAAAAATTACATGTAAAAATACATACCCAATTTTAAAAATTAGCGAATTTCAGACAAGATTATTATTTTTTAAAAGATTTATTTGTTTACTTGAAAATCAGAGTTACGCAGAGGAGAGGCAGAGAGAGAGAGGTCTTCCATTAGCTGGTTCACTCCCCAATTGGCTGCAACAGCCAGAGCTGGACCAGTATGGAACCAGAAGCCAGGGGCTTCTTCTAGGTCTCCTGTACTGGTGCAGAGGCCCAAACAAACACTTGGGCCATCTTCTACTGCTTTCCCAGGCCATAGCAGAGAGCTGGATCAGAAGTGGAGCAGCCAGGACTCGAACCGGCGCCCATATGGGATGCCAGCACTGCAGACAGCAGCTTAACCTACTATGCCACAGCATTGGCTCTGCAACTCTTACTTTTAAATACACAAATCAAAAAGAAAGATTTAAGAGTCTCGTTAACCAAATGCAATGTATGATCTTACTTGGATCCTGAATACAATAACTAAATAAACTATAAGAGAGACTCAGACAATCAGGGAAATCCGAACATGGGATATTTGAAAATATTAAGGGATCTTTGTCTGGCAATAGCGTGGTTATAGGGAGGGGAGAAAGGAAGGGATGGATTTTGTCTTTTAGACAGGTCTGTTGAAATAGTTAAAGATTAACTAATGTGATGTTTAATATTTGCTTCAGAATATTCTAGTGAATGGGCTAGGGGAAAAAAGGGTCATGTATTGAAAACTGGTGAAACTGGGTGTGGATACATGGAGGTTCATGTTCTCAGAACTGAGTATATGTGAAGCTTTCCATAAAACACATTTTTAAAAACATTCAGATGTAGCAATGTCATCTACAAAGCATATCAGGTTTTTGAAATTATGTCACTAGGGGGGCCGGCACTGTGGTATAGTGGGTAAAGCCACCGCCTGCAGTGCGGGCATCCCATATGGGCGCCGGTTCAAGTCCTGGC
Source organism: Sylvilagus floridanus (assembly GCA_949820135.1). Lineage (NCBI taxonomy): Eukaryota > Metazoa > Chordata > Mammalia > Lagomorpha > Leporidae > Sylvilagus > Sylvilagus floridanus. The sequence goes on from OX463244.1 coordinate 19,885,504, forward strand.
TGCTCCACTTCCAATCTGGCTCTCTGCTATGGCCTGGGAAAGCAATAGAATATGGTCCAAGTGCTTGACCTCCTAAACCCACGTGGGAGACCCAAAAGAAGCTCCTGGCTTCTGGCTTTGCATCAGCGCAGCTCTGGCCGCTGCAGCCAACTGGGGAATGAACAACCGGATGAAAGACCTCTCTCTCTCTCAGCCTGTCCTCTCTCTGTGTAACTCTGACTTTTAAGTAAGTAAATAAATCTTTTAAAAAAAAAAGAAATTATGTCACTAAGTAAAGAATACTTATTTCTGTCCTCTTTATTTAATGGATGTGTTTCTACAAAATTGTACATAAATTATAAATATGATTACTAGCAATATTTTATGTACTATTCAGAAAGTTTGTAATATTTTATATACTGTTTTTTAAACAACCTTACATTTAAAAACTTTTTAAAAAGATTTATTTTTATTCATTTGAAAAGCAGTCACAGAGAGAGAAGGATAGAGAGATATCTTCCATTTGCTGGTTCAACCCCAGCAACCAGGGCTGGGCCAGGCTGAAGCCAGGAGCCTGGAGCGCCATCCAGGTCTCACTTTTGAGTGACAGGGGCACAAGCTCTTGGATTACTTTCTACTGCTTTCCCCAGTGCTTTTGCTGGAAACTGAATAGGAAGTGGAGCAGCCAGAACTCTAGCCAGCACTCATTTGGGATACCAGTGTTGTAGGCAGTGGCTTACCCCACTGTACCACAGTCCCAGCCTTCAGTACTTAAATATAAAAAAATATTTAAAAGGGGCATGATTGTTTAATTTTTTTTTGACAGGCAGAGTGGACAGTGAGAGAGAGAGACAGAGAGAAAGGTCTTCCTTTGCCATTGGTTCACCCTCTAATGGCCACCGTGGCCAGCATACCACGCTGATCTGATGGCAGGAGCCAGGTGCTTCTCCTGGTCTCCCATGGGGTGCAGGGCCCAAGCACTTGGGCCATCCTCCACTGCACTCCCTGGCCACAGCTGAGAGCTGGCCTGGAAGAGGGGCAACTGGGACAGAATCCAGCGCCCCGACCGGGACTAGAACCCGGTGTGCTGGAGCCGCAAGGTGGAGGATTAGCCTATTGAGCTGCGGCGCCGGCCTATTTTAATTTTTTAATTTATTAGTTTTTTTTTTTTTTTTTTTGGACAGGCAGCGTTAGACAGTGAGAGAGAAAGAGAGAGAAAAGACCTCCTTCTGTTGGTTCACCCCCCAAATGGCTGCCATGGCCGGCGCCACGCTGCACCGATCTGAAGCCAGGAGCCAGGCGCTTCCTCCTGGTCTCCCATGCGGGTACAGAGCCCAAGCACTTGGGCCATCCTCCACTGCCCATCCGAGCCACAGCAGAGAGCTGGACTGGAAGAGGAGCAACCGGGACAGAATCCGGTGCCCCAACCGGGACTAGAACCCGGTGTGCCGGCGCCGCAGGTGGAGGATTAGCCTAGTGAGCCACGGCATCGGCTCCAACTTTTTAGTTTATTTTTGAGATACCATTTTAAATTTACAATTATAGTCAAAGGCTTAATGGCTCTACCCAATAAAAAGCTCAGTAAATAAGAAGTGAAAAAACACCATAGTCCAGCAGGGAAATAGGCAGAGGCTATAAACAAAAGATAAAAAGATCTTTAGCTTCACTCATATAGAGTAAAATGTAAAATAATCACAATATCATGAATACTATAGTAGTATATAAATAAGAAAAAAGATGCATTTTTCTTAAACACTAGAGAAGAAAAGAGGTTTGTATTTATACTACAGTCTACAGAGGAGAAGTATTCCTGAAAATAACAAATATATGTATGAACTCCGGACTTGCAACTACTTCTCAAGAAATAATAGTACCAAATCACCACAAAGCAACACAGCTCACTAGTGTGGAAACCGGACCCCATCAAACTACTTTCTAAAATGCTTTCATGGCTTCTCGCTGTCCTCAGAACACAAGCCCAATTTCCGTAGCTAGGGTAAAAGGATGGCGCTGGCTCCTCTCCTTACCCAGACCTGTTTCTCTTCCTCTGAGAAGCGCTCTTTATATCATCATTAGCCCAGGGCACGTGGTTTATGCTTCGTACGACTTCAGTCTTTTCACTCTGTCCTTCATTGAACTGGGAGCTGTACCAACTGAAACAAACGAGTCTGCGGGCTGCTCGCCTCTGGCCTGCTTTCACCCGACTCCCGGGGTCTGTGTGGTGACTCTGCACCTCTTGCCCCCACCTCGCTCCTCCTCTCAGAACGAATCCACAGCAACATTTTTAAGTACAAGTGCATCTTTTTTATTAAGTCTGTTGAAATCCACATTACTGGATTATTGAAGGACATTTTTGTAAGATATGCATAGTCAAACATTTTCTCCCAATCTGTGTCTTGCCCTTTCATTTTAACAGGATCTTTCAAAGAACAAAGGTTTTTAAACATTTTTTTTTGATAAAATTGGTACTGGTTCTTTTTATTTTTATTTTTTTTGTCTTGTTTTGTTTGACAGGGAGAAGCACAGAAAGCACCCATCTATTGGTTCATTCCCTAAATGCCTGCAATGCTGGAGCTGGCCTGGGCTGAAGCCAGGAGGGAACGCAGTTCAGGTCTCTACGTGAGCTATCACTACTGCAGTGAGCTGGAGCTGGGAATTTAACCCAGGTACTCTGATACGGATGTGGGCATCTTAACCACTAGCCTAAACACTCACTCCCTGGTTTTGCTTTGTTAATGTTTTACCTAGGGATTGACACTGTGCCATAATGGGTATTGCCTGTAATGCAAGCATCCCATATGGGTGCCAGTTCGAGTCCTGGATGCTCCACTTCCAATCTGGGAGAGCAGCGGAGGATGGCCCAAGTCCTTGGGCCCCTGCACCCATGTGGGAGAGCCCTTGAGAAGCTGCTGGGCTGGCTTCAGATTGGCACATCTCTGGCCATTGTGGCCATCTGGGGAGTGAAACAGCGGATGGAAGACCTCTTTCTGCCTCTCCTTTTCTCTCATGTAACTCGGGCTTTCAAATAAATTAATATTTTTTTAAAAAATGTTTTACCTAAGAAATCTTTGTCTACCCACCAAGATCACAACACATTTCTCCTGGTTTTATCTATGAACTTTTAGTTTGAACTTTCAGGTTTAGGCCAATAATCCATTTTGAAGTGGCATGGGATAAGGATTTAAGTTTATTTTCCTCCATATCTATCATCAATATGTATCTAACATTGGTTGAAATGACCATCCTTTCCCTTTCTACTACCTTTGTGAAAAATCAATTAGCCATATCTCTATAGGTCTATTTTTTCTTTTTAAAATTTATTTGAAAGGTAGAGGGAGAAATATCTTCCATCCACTGGTTCACTCCCCAAATGGCTGGCCAGGCTGAAGCCAGGAGCTAGGAATTCCCTAAGGGTCTCCCACAAGGCTGGCAGGGACATCAGCTGCTGCCTTCTCAGGTGCATTAGCAAGAAGCTGGACTGGAGGCAGAGCAGCCAGTATTTGATGCTTTAACCCGCTTGGCATCATGAGTGGCAGCCTAACCGGCTGTGCTACAATGCTAGTCCCCTATGTATCTATTCTTAGCTCAATTCCAATCTTGATTACTTTAGCTTTATATAGCAAGTGTTACAAAGTGCAAGTTTACCAATTTTTAAAAATGTTTTGGCTATTCTGGATTACATATACATTTTATAATCAGCAAAATAAGACTGCCAGAATTTTGATTGCAATTACCCTCTGGTCGAGTTAAGGGCAATTAGCCCGTACAGACTTTACATTTTGGAATGTAAAACATAAATTTACAAATTGAATCTTTATTTCCACAATTATATTTCTTCCCACTTAGATTTTCTTTAATTTCATAGCAAGTTTATGTGGTTTTCACTGGATGGGTCTTAACATAAATTTTGCTGTTTCCATTTCATGTTAATAGTATGTAAACAGTGAATTTAAAATTTCAACTTCTAATTGAAATAGCATATGTAGAAATGAAGTTGAATTTTGTATGGGGACCTCATGTATTACTACCTATAGTGTAATTATAAGTAATTACCTGGCTTAATGGATTTAATCAGAGTAACCATTAATTCTTTAGGATTTTTGACATTATGAGGATGCCTTCTACAGTTGTACTTCTCCAATATATGTGCTTTTCATTTTTCTTGTCTTATTTCACACAGTGTTAAATGGTGACAGCAGATCTCTTTCCCTTTTCCTAAATCTTAGCAGGACTGAGTGGGGACAGGCACAACCCATTCTGCACAGGTATCTTTCATTAGGTTTACAAGGTCTTTTCTAATTCTAGTCTGCTTTCTATCATGACGAGATTATGAGGTGACCACGTCCCTGATTCCCCTTTACAGTTAATTTGGTAAATTATATTGACTTTTAAAATTCTAGGAATTCATTTAAAAAACTCAATTGTAGTAAAATACTCCTACACATAATACAGAATTTACCATCTGAAACATTTTAAAGCAGTTTGTTACTGCTAGGTATTTTCATTGTGCAACCAGTCTCATTTTTCATCTTACACAACTGAAACTATACCCATTAACAAATAACTCATTTCTCCCTCCCCACTACCTATTTTTCCACAAGTTTCTGTCTGTGAAAATCAGAAAGCAAAAAAATGGCTTTTACCAATTTAAGAATTAATTTTATTTGAAAGGCAAGAGTTACAGAGAGGGAGGGCGAGAGTCTTCCATCTGCTAGTTCACACCCCAAATGGTCCCAAAGGCCAGAGATGGGCCAGACCGAGGCCAGGATCCGGGAGCTTCATCTGGGTCTCCCATGTAGGTACAGGGACCCAAGTACTTGTGCCTTTTTCCACTGCTCTCCCGGCTAATTATAGGGAGCTGGATCACAAGTGTGAGGACTTGACCCAGTGCTCATATGGGATACTGGTGGTGCCGTAGGTGGCAGCTAAATCTGCTATGCTACAGTGCAGGCCCCCACAGAAAAGTTTTAATAGTACTGTATGCCAGCGCTGCAGCTCAATAGGCTAATCCTCCACCTTGCGGCGCCGGCACACCGGGTTCTAGTCCCGGTCGGGGCACCAGATTCTATCTCGGTTGTCCCTCTTCCAGTCCAGCTCTCTGCTGTGGCCTGGAAGTGCAGTGGAGGATGGTCCAAGTGCTTGGGCCCTGTACCCGCATGGGAGACCAGGAGAAGCACCTGGCACTTGGCTTTGGATCAGTGCAGTGCACCGGCTGCAGCACACTGGCCGTGGTGGCCATTGGAGGGTGAACCAATGGTTCTCTCTCTCTGTCCACTCTGCCTGTCAAATAAAATAAAGTACTGTAAAGCAGTCAGTTCACCAAAAAGCATGTTAAAACAGGTGTTTGGTTTGCAAATTAATTTAAAGCCATAGTTTAAAAAAAATGAAGTCCTGGGAAAACAAATATAAGGGTACTTCATAAAACTCATGGAAGAGTGCATTACAAAACAAGTGGCTTTCAAAATATCTTCCATCAAAATAAACTTACTGTTTAATTCCATTTCCATAAACATTTTGAAGTACCTTCATAAATCTCACTAAGGTCCTGATGGCTTTCATCACTTCAAACTACATAAAATTAAACTATTTTTAAAGCAATTCATTTCACTCAAACTATAATTTCTTATTTAAGCACGTCAACATTTAATCACTGCTTAACCACACAGAAAGGCACCGTCATGTTTTTCCTCACCCCTTCCATCCTCTGTTCTCTGGCTCTTCCTGAACTGCAGCCAACATGAACAGGTTTAAGTTATATTTTTACGGTTAACAATCATCAGCTTGCCTTTTGACAAGTATTTAGTCTTTCCAATTCACCTGCCACTATTCTAAAACGGTTTGGCTTTGTAGAGGGGGCTTCACTGATTTTCTTAAAATGGGACTACTCTGTGCCAACAATTTCAGTTCAACAGATCTGTTCTTCCCAAATTGATCATTTTTAAGTAAATAAATACAAAGAAATAATACACCACAAATGGACTGTCAAGTTTCATCCAACCAAACATTCTGGGAATTTGTTTCCAGGAAAAAAACCCTTTAAACAACATGGAAACATACTGTATATTTTATTTTTTCTCATTTTACTATTTTTTTACATTTTATGCACAAATACTTTTTTCTGAGTAAAAATAGAAAATAACTTTTATGTAAAATTACAGTAAAAATAAAAACCACAAAGAAATACATAATTGTTATTATGACAGTATAAGTGTCTTTATTTAAAGAGTAAAAATGTATGCAAAAATTTTTCTCCCTTTTACAAAAGACTGAGAATGTTTTTTCCTGGCAAGTGAGATAATGAAGTTTTAGTATTCTTTACACTCTTTAGGTCTGGAGACATTAAGTTACTCACAGGTTTCTTTTGTAATTGCGAATTTTAAAATGTTTTTGTGCTATCCCAAAGATACATATACATTAGTCCTTTTTAAGAGGCAGTAGCATAAAATGATGAACAAGGAAAACAGACCTCACTCAACTATCAAAGCGGAACCTTTTGAAGAATATACTTTGTATCACCTTTAGTCTTGGGAGAAAACAATCGATTTTTCCTAATTAAATGATGTGGATGATAAAAAATGAATGTTATTAGTTGATCCATGTGAAGATCAACCACACTCAGAAATTCTGCCTAATTAGCTTGATTTTCTGATGCCAACTCACATTTCAGAATCCAGGCTAGCAAGGTATATTTGAAAATTGGCTCAAAGAAAACCTCACAGGGAAAAACAGTTCTTACACAGAAGTGAAAATTTCATTATTCTTGTAAGATGCAAAGGCCGATCAATGATTTTCTCTTTCTTCCTTTGGGATACCATGAATTTTATTTTCTTACGACACGTTATTTTTTAACAGAAGACTACCTGGCTTTCTGATAACTGTAACCTCAATAGGGACAATGGAAATACTTGACACAAAGTACTGATAGTTTCTTTAGTCAATCAGTCACATTACTTATGTCAGGGTGCGGAAGATGATAGCATAACAGAGGTGAAGAAAACAAACAGCATCTGATCATGTGTGAACGTCTCTGTTCCTATTATGAGGAATGAAACAAAAACTGCGAAAGGAAAAAAAAGAAAAGAAAAAGCATTTGAGTAATGGCTAAAGGAGAAAAAGAAACAACAGTTTGATTTTGGAGATCTTAAAGAAATCTGTTATTCTTTGCCTTAAAAACCTAAATACATGTAAGTGAGACATAAAGAAAGTTTGTTATCTTGGCTAAAATTTTAGTATGTCTTCCCAAAAACATTTTAAATCTAAAAGTCAATATTCTTATACTCCTGATAATGTACCAAAAGAGTATACTTTATTATGTTTTTAAATTGATTAATCAACTCCATAGGTCATAAGCAGATCCTGTTTAGCTTCTGTTATCCGAAGCTGGGGCTTCAATATATTATTTAATATTATTCTATTGAGATATTCTTGCAACCAAAGTGCCCAATTTTACTAACAATTTGTCAGTCTATTCTTTATGTGCTTATAAAGAAGTAACAATGGAAATTACAAATTTTACTCTTTTTAGAACTACTGCAGAATCTTGAATTTAAGAGCAATATAAATGGACAATATAACCGCAGTCCAATAACACAGCACTTAAAATTATGATTTAAGATTAGTAGAAAAGAGCAGAGCTCTCTGCCTAGTATTGGTAGCAGCAACTTCTAACAACATCATCACCATTTCCTCCTAATTAGTGAAAAGTATTAACTAAGCTGTTCTGGGCTATGGATTTAATGAAATGATGAGGATGTATAAAGTAATATTTGAGAATCAATCTTCTTTGTAGGAGGATTAAAAGTTATTTGCAGTCTTTCTTGTCTGTATTAATACCTGGAAACAAACACACAATAGTAAAAAGAAACGAAAAGAAAAAAAATTTTCTAGCTGTTTGTGTTTAGTATGTTAGCTTATGGTAAAGAACTTCATATATATAGGAGCTAGTTAAAAGAGTTTTCAAAATGATTTAATGATTTTCTTTTTGGGTATCATTATGTCTTCATATAAATGTGTTTAAGTGCACATACAAAGCGGCAAACTGCAAATGTACATAGATATTTGTACAAACATATGTAATACTCAAAAGAAAAAAAAAATAAATGGGAAGTTGTAAAGAGAAGACTACCTATAATGGAGGTCCAATTTTCCTATTGTAATTACTAGTATCTTGAAAGGTAAAGTACTGCTGACTGATTTAAAGTCTTCACTTTATCAGAAACACAGGATATATAAGCTGTTCTGCCTAATAAGCTGCTACTATAGAGTAATTAAAAAAAAAGAAAGAAAAAGGAAGCCATGCTAAACCAAACCAAATGTATTTTCTGGCTGAGGTATATACCTTTTCAGTTTTTTAAATCTCTGGTAGAAAAACAGAGATCATTTTAGAATTTTTGAATGGCTGCTTTATTAGAATTAAATGTCTCTTTCAAAATAATTTAAATTCTTGGCTTGACAATATGAATAATCTATACAGAAAAATCTGTCACTGGCTGAGTTAAGCCACATTTAAACCTGGATCTCCATCAGAACTGCTCTTTGCCAGTCAACTTTGCTTGCAAATATATAAATTACTTTAATAACCTGATACTTAGTTTAGTAATTTATTAATATTATTATAATTTTATTTGATATGAACATTTTAGCTCTGCTTGATTAGATGAAACAGGCACAAATGCTCTAGCTAAGAAACTCCATTTTCTGGTTCTATGTAAAGCTACATCTAAAGCAGCAGAGAGGGGAAAGTTATATTTTCAAAAATAGTTAAGCCAGACTGTTTCCTGGAGATACTTATTTATTTTTCATCTTCAGATGCTACTGGCTATTTTTGGTAGGGCTAGACATTAATACTGACACTTCAGCTCTCCTAACTGTTACAAACTACCCCACAATGGACCCGCCTTCACGCGGCAGGTATTGTGGTGATCCTTAACAAACATATGTTCTAAAATATATGCTCAAAGTAAAAAGATCCAAATTCACAAGAGTATGAAATATTTATAAAAAAATCATGCACTGGATTGTACAGTCTAGAAATAAGAGAAGATCCAAATTCAGTAATAAAGATAAGAGCAATACTTGCTCTAAATATTTAAGAAAGATCTCGGACTCCCAGAAGGTACTGGGCCTCAGTTATCCTTTTCTGTTTGTAGAGAAGCAGTAGCCAGGGCTACTGCTGTGACTGGCTGGGCAATCCCATGAAGCTGCATCTTTGCAAGTTTCTTCTGTTCACATTCCGTGACCAAACGGTTCAACTCTGCTGCACTGTATCCAATAAGAGTCTTCAAGTCACAGACAAACTTGTATACAAATCTCTTGCCTTGAACTTTACAAATCATGTCCCCATCATAATAATACCTTTAAAAGAGAAAAGTACATTAGGACCATATAAAAAAATAAATATGACCTCTTAATAATATTTCACACACTATTCCACAAGCAGAAACCTGGTAAAGTAATGCACCCATAGTGACAATAAACATTGAAGTTACACAGACTATTTAATGAACTACCCAAGGAAACTTAAAAATCTTACTTAGTAAAATCTGAATGTTCAGCAGTATTAGACCTCATATATTAAATTTTCCAAGCACATTTTTGTCAGCAATTATGATGAAACACTGATTTTTAAAAATAAATATAATTATTAAACAAACACTCCTGGGAGTGGCAGCAGAACCTAAGAACAAGGGTTTTAGAGTCAGAAAATCAAGATTCAAAACTTTCCATCTCAACTTACTACCTCTGCGACCACAGGAACGAAACATTTCCTCTCTAAGCCTTTATATTCTTAGTCTATAAAATGAGGTGAAAAACTCAGAATTGTTAAGGATTCAAAGGTAATCTTTAATTCTTAGCACACTGACTGACAGCTTTTTATAAAAATATACACCATGTTAGTAAGAATCCACAGAATAAAAAATGTTTAATATTCCATGCGTCACTGGAATGTCTGTCCACTTTTCTGTCATCTATAAAATCTCAAATGGTATAGGCATGATTTCCTCTCTATCATTTTACTACGTGAAGGCTTTTCCAAGTATCAGAGAAATTATCCAAGCCCAGTAGGGAGCTTCAAATGTTTAAGCAAAGCAGCTAGAATAAACAAAGATAGAGAAAAACAATAAAAGGATATCACACAACAATGTTTCTAAACCTACATAAAGCAGATTTCAGAAAAATTACACCAAAAATCTAGTTCACAACACTTTCAAGGGAAACAGAAACAGACAAGTTGGATTAACATTTACATTAGAAAACAGACTTTATCACTATGTACTGCCAACTCCAACAACAGGAAAAATAGGTTAATCAAATTCTTTTCTGGTCTGGCAGACTGTGAAGCTCTTATTATAAAACTGCACCGCCCATGCACTTAGCTGTTACAGAAGAACTATTTGACCTGATATAAACTAACACATTTAGCAAGATTTTAATCTAACAGTTATTCGCCTTAATCAAGAGTCCATTAATGAAAAGCCTGACCTAGAAGATACATCATTTTTCCCTAGTTCTGGAATAATAAACATATGATATTTATGTTTGATCTTTCTCACACACACACACAAACATAACGTGCAGGGGCCAGCACTGTGGCACAGGTTAATCCTCCACCGACATCCCATATAGGTGCGGGTTCTAGTCCTGGCTGCTCCTCTTTCAATGCACTCTGCTATGGCCTGAGAAAGAAGACGACAGCTTGGGCCCCTGCACCACGTGGGAGACCTGGAAGAAGCTCCTGGCTCCTGATCGGCTCAGCTCTGGCCACTGCAGTCATTTGGGGAGTGAACCAACAGATGGAAGACCTTTCTCTCTGTCTTTCCCTCTCACTGTCTGTAACTCTACCTTTCAAAAAATAAATAAATAAATAAAATCTTTAAAAAAAAAACACAATGGGCAGTCCAGTGTTTCCTTTTCTGTAAATTACATTAACATAAATTTGGATCTCAGTCCACAAACCACCAACTGTATATCATCTGGGTTAAAATGCTGTAGGCTTTGGCCTTGTCTAAATAAGGTCAGAGTTTGTGAACTTAAGAGGCTTCCATAGCCTTGGCAGCTCATGACAAGAGCCTCGGGTGATTACTGACATCATAAATAAGAGTGTCTATCGTTAAATCAACAACAGGAGTCACTGTGCACTTACTCCCCATGTAGGATCTCAGTCCTTAATGTGCTGTACTATGTGAATTAACAGTAAAATAGTCTTCAAACAGTACTTTATACTTTGTGTGTCTGTGTGGTTGCAATCTGTTGAAATCTTTACTTAGTAATATACTAAGCTGATCATCTGTATATAAAGATAATTAAAAATTAATCTTAATGAAGAATGGGATAGGAGAGGGAGTAGGAGATGGGATGGTGTGCGGGTGGGAGGGTAGTTACGGGGGAAAAAACGCTATAATCCAAAAGTTGTACTTTCGATATTTATATTTATTAAATAAGTTTTCTAAACAAAATGCTGTAGGCTTTTCAATTTCTTAAGAAATTTCAGATAAGCAGCTTACAAATATTTTTCCCATTCTGTTGGATGTCTCTTCACTCTATTATTTCCTTTTACCTGCAGAAGCTTGAGTATAATTCCATTTGTCTAGTTTTGCTTTTGTTGCCTTATCCAAGAAGTCATCACCAACACCAATGTAATAAAGTGTTTTCCCTACATTTTCTTCTAGTAACTTCATAGTCTCAGATCTTAAATGTTGGTTGTTGATTCACCTTTGGTTGATTTTTGTCTATGGTGAGTAAGAGGGATCTAATTACATTCTCCTACAAATATAAATCCAATTTTGTCAGCACCATTTACTGAAGAGATTATCCTTTCTCCAATATAATGTGCAGACACTTTTGTTGAAAATTAATAAATGGGATTATGACAAACTGAGAAAGTTCTACTGTAAAAGAAACACTCAGGAAAGTGAATAAGCAACCAACAGAATAGGAGAAATTATTTGGAAACTATGCAACTGGTAAAAGATTAATAACCAGAATATATAAAGAGATCAAGAAACTCCACAACAACAAAACAAACAACCCAGTAAGAAATGCACAAAAGACTTAAACAGACATTTTTCAAGAGGAAATCTAAATGGCCAAAAGACACATGAAAAATGCTCATGATCACTGCCGTCAGGGAAATGCAAACGAAATTTTACCTCAATGAAATGTTACCTCATCCCTGTTAGAATGGCTTTCAAACATAAACCAACAAACAACAAATGCTGGTGAGGATGTAGGGGAAAAAAGTACCCTAATCCACTGTTGGAAGGAATGTAAACTGGTAAAGCCACTATGGAAGACAGTTTGGAGATACCTCAGAAATCTGAATATAGACCTACCCTATGACTCAGCCTGGGAATTTACTCAAGGGAAATGAAATCAGCATGTGAAAGAGTTACCTGTACCCCAATGTTTATTGCAGCTCAAGTCACAATAGCTAAGGCATGGAATCAACCTAAGTGCCAGTCATTCGAAGACTGGATGAAGAAATTATGGGATATGTACACCATAGAATACTACTTAGCAGTAAAAAAAAAAAAAGAAAGAAAGAAAGAAAAGAAATCTGGCCATTTGCACCAAAATGGATGAATCTGGAAAACATTATACTTAGTGAAATAAGCCAGTCCCAAAGGGACAAATACCAAATGCTCTCCCTGACCTGTGATAACTAATAGAGCACCTAAAAGGACACCTGTAGAAGTGAAATTGACACTTCGAGAAGCAATGACTTGGACAGCCCTTGCTGACTGTCTCCGGACAGTTTTTTTTTTTCCTTCATACTATTTGTTCAACTCCTCACTTAACATAGAGTTAATCCTATCTATATAAAGTTAACTGAAAATAAGTATCAGGGGCCGGCGCTGTGGTGCAGCGGGTTAAAGCCCTGGCCTGAAACGTCAGCATCCCATATGGGTGCTACTTCTAGTCCCAGCAGTTACTCTTTCGATCCAGCTCTCTGCATAGGCCTGGGAAAGCATATAAGATGGCCCAAGTCCTTGGGCCCCTGCACCCACGTGGGAGACCTGGAAGAAGCTTCTGGCTCCTGACTTCAGATTGGCGCAGCTCTGGCCATTGTGGCCACCTGGGGAGTGAACCAGAGGATGGAAGACCTCTCTCTCTGTATCTTTGTCTGTAACTCTGTCTTCCAAATAAATAAAATAGATCTTTGAAAAAGAAAAAAGAAAATACATCTCAGTAAAATATAAGAGTGGAAATAAGAGAGGGAGGAGAAAGTTTGTAACTGTAAAGCTGTATAGTTCTGCATATATTCCTATGGACATACTTCTAAGGGTACTATTTAAATACTTGCCATGGGTCCCCTAATCCCATTAAGCTGAGTGGTAAAAATGTCATCTTAAGTATTAAAGTGATCATATTAAGTATTAAAGTGAACATACAGATAGGATTAAGTGTTAAAGTGATCATATAAATAGGATCAAGTGTCTGGTAATAATAATAGATAGAATTATAAAGGAGAGAATGTTCCAACATGGGAGGTAGTCCACACAGCAGACTCACAGAATGACAACTGCTTTAAGTAGCACTCCAAGAAGTCATCATCAAGACAAATGTAATGAAGTGTTTTTCCTACATTTTCTTCTAGTTAAGGCATCCTGGTCTGGCTGAAAAGCCCATGAGAGCATTTCAGGCATAGAAAGCCAAGACACTGTGGCAACAGATGTTCTACATGAAGGATCTCTGTAAGACCCCAGAGGAAAGAAATGGCCATCAAAGAAGGATGTGCTTTTCTCTGAAGAGTGAAGAGAACTTCCACTTTGCTTATGGCCTTGTCTAAATACTGATGGAGTTTGTGGTCACAAAAGGTTACCACAGCCTAAGCAGCACATGTCAAGAGCCACAGGTGTTCATGGACATTAACTGTTAAATTACCCACAGGAGTCACTGTGCACTAACTTCTCATGCAGGACCTTTGTCCTCAGGAGTTGTATTATGAGAGTTAACTGAAAAACTATTCTCAAACAGTTTGTGTGTGTGTGTGTGTGTGTGTGTGTGTATGCACACGCAAACTGTTGAAATCTTTACTAAGTATAGAGTTGGTCTTCTGTGTATAAAGTTAATTGAAAATTAATCTTTTTTTATAAAGCTTTTATTTAAAGAATATAAATTTCCAAAATACAGCTTATGGATTACAATGGCTTCCCCCCCATAACTTCCCTCCCACCCGCAACCCTCCCCTTTCCTGCTCCCTCTCCCCTTGCATTCACATCAAGATTCATTTTCAATTCTTTTTATATACAGAAGGTCAGTTTAGTATATATTAAGTAAATATTCTCATGGGCTCTTGAGCCAGATCCGAATGCCTTAAGGGCTGATTCTGAGGCCAGAGTGCTATTTAGGACATCTGCCATTCTATGAGTCTGCTGTGTATCTCGCTTCCCATGTTGGATCATTCTCTCCCTTTTTGATTCTCTCAGTTAGTATTAGCAGACACTAGTCTTGTTTGTGTGATCCCTTTGACTCTTCTACCTATCAGTGTGATCAATTGTGAACTGAAATTGATCACTTGGACTAGTGAGATGGCCTTGGTACATGCCACCTTGATGGGATTGTATTGGAATTCCCTGGCACATTTCTAACTCCATCATTTGGGGCACTTCTGATTGAGCATGTCCCAAATTGTACATCTCCTCCCTCTCTTATTCCCACTCTTATATTTCACAGGGATCACTTTTCAGTGAAAATTTAAACACCTAAGAATAATTGTTTGTTAGAGTTCAACCACTAGTACTAGAATAAAAAAATACTAAAATGGATAAAGTATTACATTGTACAACAACAGTTAGCACAAGAGCTGATCAAGTTACTGTTTCTCATAGTGTCCATTTCACTTCAACAGGTTTCCCCTTTGGTGCTCAGTTAGTTGTTGCCCGATCAGGGAGAACATATGATATTTGTCCCTTTGGGACTGGCTTAATTCACGCAGAATGATGCTTTCCAGATTCCTCCAGCTTGTTGCAAATGATCGGATTTCACTGTTTTTGACTGCTGTATCTATAGAGTACATGTCCCATAATTTCTTTATCCAAATGTATGCTTTGAATTCCCTGTGATCTTTTGCTGTGAGGTTCCCTTCGTTTACCTTCTTTCATGTTAATGGCTGTGTTTTTGTGTTTCTGTGTGTAACACATCTTTAAGCATCTTTTGCAGGGCTGGAGGAGTGGCAACAAATTCTTTCAATTTCTGTTTGCTGTGAGAGGTCTTTATTTCACCTTCATTCACAAATGAGAGCTTTGCAGGATATAATATTCTGGGCTGGCAGTTTTTCTCTCTAAGTACCTGGGCTATGTCTCGCCATTCCCTTCTAGCTTGTAGGGTTTCTGATGAGAAGTCTGCTATGAGTCTAATTGGAGATCCTCTGAGAGTAATCTGATGTTTCTCTCTTGCACATTTTAGGATCTTTTCTTTCTGTTTCACTGTGGTGAGTTTAATTACAATGTGTCGTGATGAGGATCTCTTTTGGTCATGTTTACTAGGGGTTCTATGAGCTTCCTGTACTAGGATATCTCTGTCCTTCTCCAAACCTGGGAAATTTTCTGCTATTATCTCACTAAAAAGGCATTCTAATCCTTTCTCCCTCTCCATGCCTTCAGGAACTCCTAGAACTCGAATGTTGGGTTTTTTAATAGTATCCTGTAGATTCCCAACAATATTTTTTAGATTTCTAATTTCCTCTTCTTTTCTTTGATTTGACTGTATATTTTCCTGTGCTCTGTCTTCTAAGTCTGATATTCTCTCTTCTGCTTCACCCATTCTATCTGTAAGGCTCTGTAATGTGTTTGTCATTTGATCTATTGAATTCTTCATTTCCTTATGATTTCTCGTCACTATCACAGTTTCATGTTCTACTGGTTGTTTCATTTCAGCTTGATTCCTCCTTAATATTTCATTTTCACGAGAGAGATTTTCTACCTTGTCCATTAAGGATTTCTGTAGTTCAAGAATTTGTTTTTGAGTACCTCTTAGTGTTCTTATCAACTTTTTGAGATCTGCTTCTTGCATTTCTTCTATCTCATCATCTTTGTAATCTTGAATTGGGGTGTCTTTTTCATTTGGGGGTGTCACAGTGTCTTCCTTATTCTTGTTACCTCAGTTTTTGCGTTTGTTGTTTGGCATATTGGTTTCTTCACTGTGGTGTTTTTTCTTGTTATACTATGACTCTAGATTAAGTGGACTGTCTGCTTTCAATGGAGCCTTAGAGGCTTGAGATGGGTGTGGCCTGATAGCTCTGTTTGGTTCCTCAGGGTTGAGGGTGTGCCAAAGGAGACACTCCCAGGTTAGGCATGGTAAATCTCTCTCTGTTTCTTTCTTTATTTTTGATTCAAAAGGGAAGTAATTCCACACAGCTGAATGGAATTGGGGGTGGTTAGCAGGCAAATGATATACCCACAGGAGCCAGAGATTGGACGCTCTTTCCCAAGGACCACAGAGGGAATCTAGCGGCCTTCAATGTGGGTTCAAATTCTCCTGCAGTCTCACCACTGGGCTACCAAGGTTACCGAACTGTAGCATCTCTGGAGAGTACTCACGTGGTGAATTCCGTGAGTTCTCTCCCCTACAGTCTCTTTTTTTCACAGTCTCAGTTCATTAGCACCACACATTCATTAGGTTCTAATCTCCTGTTATTTCATCCCCATGCCCAGAGTCAGGTTCTTCTGCTAGGCTCAGGGCTGGTGCAGACCTGAGGTCGCCCTGCTTATGACTTATGTCCAAAATGGCGCCTGCTCTTTGTCTTGCTTAGCTTTGAGAGGTGGGCAGAGAGAGAGAGAGACTCGTGTCCGTATCGGTCACTTTTTTCTTTCTCTCTCTCTTCTAGTTAGCCTGATGAACTTTTCCCCACAGGGTTTCAAGCCTTGTTCGCTCTAGTCTCCTCTCTCCGCTTCCCTGCCGGTGTCTCGGGCTATTGAGGTTCGCCTCACCTCGCATTCCAGCGCTGGTGCGTTGAGTCTGCCGCTGGTGTCCCGAACTGCGGGCTCCCATGCTCTCCTCAAAGGTCCACTGTGAATCACTAGTTCTGGAAGAGTTTCCTCTGCTGTTTCTTCCCCTACTCTTCCTTGAACCTGCAGTATTTCCACTTTTATTAAACTGTCTCTCCCCAGACTATCAGTGGGCTGCCTTCCTATTCCGCCATCTTGCCGCCACCGAAAATTAATCTTAATGGAGAATAGGACTGGGAATGAGAGAAGGAAGAGGAGGACGGGTGGGAGTGTGGGTGGGATGGTGGGTATGTTGGAAAGAATCACTATTTTCCTAAAGTTGTACTTATGAAATGTGTATTCCTTTAATAAAATGTTTCTTTGGGAACAGTTGGCTGTATCTAAGTGGATTAATTTTCAGGCTTTCTATTCTAACATATGACAAATTAGGAAAAATATTTGCAACCTACTTATACAAAAAAAACGACTATTATCTAGAATATATCAACAACTCCAAAAATTCAGTAAAACAACAGCCAATCCAGTTACTATATGGGCAAAGGACCTCAACAGACAGTTCTCTAGAGAAGAAATACAAGTAGCCAAAAAATATATGAACAAATGTTCAGTGTCACTAGCCATCAGGAGAATGCAAATCAAAACCAGAATGAGGTATCACGTCACCCCCTAGAGTGACTATTATTCAAAGCCAGAGAGCAGCACATGTTGGTGAGGATGTGGAAAGGGGAACTCTTATATGCTATTGGTGGAAATGTCAACTAGTGAGGCCACTGTGCAATACAGAACATGGATTTATTATAAAAGGAGAAATGGACCTGCCATATGATCCAGCAATCTCAGTACTACGTATATACCCAAAAGGAAGGAGCACATTAAATCAAGGAGATATCTGCAATACCATGTTTATATAGAAGGAATATTCATAATAGCCAAAATATGTAATCAATCAAGGTGTCCATAATCAAATGAATGGATATATATGAGTGTATGTATATATATAATGGAATATTATTCAGCTATAAAAAAAGAATGAAATTCTATCATTTACATCAAAATGGTTGTAACTGGATGACATCATGTTGAGCGAAATAAGCCAGACAAGATAAATACTGTATATTCTCCGTTACATGTAGGAGCTAAAAAAGTTTTATTAATCTAAAAAGAAAAGCCAGAAAGGCCTAAGTATTAGTTTTGCTGAAAATACAGTGTTTTGTAAAACAAAACAAACTTCTACATTAATTTGTAAGGTTACAAAAAATAACACATTTGAGGAAAAGAAAATAAAAGGAAAGTGGTTTAATATTTCTAAAAGGAAAACAGACTTGGTTATAAGCTTGCCTGTTTCTTGGTAAGTGGTGATAAAATAGAAAAAGACACACACATTTTAATTCTATTTACCTTCTCCTTTCATCTGGCAGGACTATCACAGACCTGCATAGAAGTACTCATTACATTTCTTCCCTACCTATTATACAGATTGTGTACATACAAGTCTCCTTAGGTCTGGATTCCTTCTCTGAACATTGTTTGTGAGGTCCATCAAAATCATTATCTGCATCAGTAAATAATTTTCTTTGATGCACTTATGGTATTATCACAACTGATTTACTCATTTTACTATTGATAGATTTTTGGATGGTTTCTGGTTTGGGGATGCTATAAAGAAGCTGTTTCATGCATGTGTGTATATACTTTTTACAAAATATTTAATTTTTTTGAAAGAGTTAATAGAGAAAGAGGGCGAGAGAGAGAAAGACAGAGAAACCTGCAATCTGCTGTTTCACTCCCCAAATGGCCACTACGGCCAGAGCTGGGACAGGCTGAAGTCCACCTGGACATGTAATTGGTCAAATCCAAACTTGATTATGTTTAAACATCTTTTTTCACTGCTAGTAGTCAGTGGAAAAACTGCTATAATCCTGATGTTTCCCTCTATTATTTTTTAAATTTTGAGCTGTAAGCGACAGAATTGATTCTGGTACGGTGAGGAAAGAGTCAAGTTCCCAGCACTGCTGAATGAAAAGCAGGTCTTTTATTCTCCCACTATTTCTTTAAGTCAAACATTAATATATTCTTGGTTCTATCTATCCAACTCTATTGCCTATTTATCATTAAACAAACAGCATCTGTCATATATTATATCTTTAGAGTAAGTCTCAACATCCTGAGAAGTTTTTCTATTTTGTAAACTTCTTCAGGTACCCTATCACAATACTTTATATTCCTACATATATTCAACAATTATCTTGTAAAGTCTATGAAAAGAAAAAACATTAGATTCTATGGTTGCTGCATTGATCAATCTGGGAATATCAGACACTTTAAAATGTCTATTTATCTGAAAGGCAGAGAGACAGAGACAGATTTCCATCTGTTGGTTTACTCTTCAAAAGCCCCCAACAGTCAGTGATGGGCGACATTGAATCTGAGTTTCACATGTGGGTGCCAAGACTCCAGTATTTCTGTGTCTCACTTGCTACCTCCAGTGGTTTGCAATACCTGGAATCAGAAACAGAGCCAGGATTCGAACCCAGACACTCTTATAAAGTCTGTGGGTATCCAAGTAGGGTTTTAAAAGCAGATACCTGCCCAAACATCTTAACTATTACTTCTAACAATTTGCATCTAATTTTAGGAGACTTGTACATATGCAATCTGCATCAACTGTCAAAAATGGCAGTTTTAATTCTGATTACATAGAAAGGATATTTCCACAATTGGCAAAGTGTTTCTGAGGCTGAGTAAGTGATAAACACACTGGAAACTAAGCATCTTGGTTACTTATGGATTCCAAGGGATACAAAGGATCATTTAAGAAAAAAAAAATCATGGTAAACTATTCAGAAGTACTCAAATTATCATGATCCTATAATAATGAACACTGATTTAACTAAAAGTTCCATATAATTATGCTGGGAACTGCAGGTGGAAAGGGTGTGCATGTTGTAGGGTGGGGGAAAGAGGGAGGAGGCTGGTATGATGAAAACAAAGTCATAACGCTCTCAGTGTAAATCTGCAGACAATGGCAAAGTGAAACATAAAGCAGTAAAAAGTAAAGGCATGTTGGGGCTGGTGCTATGGCACATTGGGTTAATCCTCCGCCTGAGGTGCCAGCATCCCATGTGGGTGCTAGTTCTAGTCCTGGCTGTTCCTCTTCTGATCCAGCTCTCTGCCATGGCCTGGGAAAGCAGTAGAAGGTAGCCCAGATGCTTTGGCCCCTGCACCTGCGTAGGAGACCTGGAAGAAGCTCCTGGCTCCTGGTCTCAGCTCCGGCCATTGCAGCCATTTGGGGAGTGAACCAGCAGATGGAAGAAGACCTTTCTCTTTATCTCTCCCTCTCACTATCTGTAATTCTCTCAAATAAATAAATAAATATTAAAAAAAAAAAAAGGTAAAGCATGTAAACTACAGAGTAAACTGTAGAACTACTTTACTATGTTTACTTTCCCCCAAATAGATGCATAATCCTGTGATATTCCTACCTATCCTCCTTTTCAAATACTTCAAATGTACATTATGAATTTCTATCACTAATTGTAATTTCTGAGACTAAGCTATATCAAAAAATTCATACTATTCATAAGGAATTAAAAATAATTTTACTCTATTCTAATTTTATAAAACTCAAATTTAAGCAGATAGTCAAAGGAGAAAAATACCAGAAATGGATCAATATTTTGTATCCACTTATAAAAACAGAATACAATATCTATGTATTTGCTAAAACTGAAATGAATTCACACAAGTAAATGATAAGCATCTTCTGTTATGCAAACAATAAAAATTTAAAAGATTAGAAAATTTTTGTTTTGAAAAGAGTATTGTTTGTTTCTAAATCAGTTAAAACAAATGATCTTAGAATATAACTTTTTTATAAACCACAAAGCTATTAAGACACGTTTTAAAAGGCTATTATTAATATAATACGTATATAAATTTTACCATTATTTCATAAAGAAAATAACATTTTATGAACATGTACTTTTACTACTGCATAGCAAAGTTTACACCTACAATAAAACCCTATTTTTAGAAAGGCTTGATATTAGGGAAAAATAATAATAAATGCTTACCTTAAAGCACGACTTAACTTCTCATAGTTCATTGTAGGCTTATTTTTACGTTGTCCCCACTTTTGTGCAACCAGTTCAGGCTGATTTAGTTTAAATTCACCTTCATCACCAACCCAAGAAATACAGTCTCGAGCATCCTTGTCAGTAAGGAGTTCTAGTAAAAACTGCCACAGTTGGATTTGTCCATTGTTTCCTGAATTGACAACAGGAACAAGCATTGGCTATAGTGTTACCAATTAACACAGGGCAAAAAGCAGAAACAGTTTTCTTTCTTAAATCAATGCTGTCTAAATACTGTCAGGAGAGTTACCTAAATTCACATTTTCATGTAGTGAAATGAAGTGAAATAGTTAATGCAGAATACCTGTTCTGTTCCCAGGTGAGCTCCTATCTTCTCCCGAAATCCTTGGAGCTCTTTGTACTTTCGCTGCCTTTGCACTGCTGTTTAGAACTTTAATGGCAGTTGGTGTAGCAGACTGCACTGATGCTGGAATAATTTGCACAGCTGCAAAGATGACATGGGGAGAATTTTTTTTTTTCTTGTAACAGAAGCACTGAAAACAATTACTGAAAGACATTAAATGCAATTGGTGTAACAAATGCCCTTCTATTAGCTAAAAAAATAGACTTCATTATAACAGCCTTACTCAAACAGTTTCCAACACACAAAAGTTCACAGGATGCACTATGATGGTTTATGAATCTGAATCTTAAGAGTTGATCTCCTTGTATGAAACGATAACCTAATGGTGCATACACTTGAGACTAACAGTTAAAATATAAAAACATGTTTTTAAAACATCTGTTCATAGAAATGGCTTATCACATGTTGGAGAAAATACAGACAAATGAGAACTCACATTCCACTACTGTTGATAGTACAAACTCAAACCATTTTGAAAAAAAAAACTATAAGAATACCTATACTTGCTGACAAAGTAGAAACCCTGTGATACTAAAAACAGACACACTCAATGATGTTCATAGCATTTTAGAAATACTATTCAACACTGAAAATGACTGAATCTACCTACAAATATCAAAACTTGTAAGTCTCAGAAATGTTATACAAAAGAGCATGTTATAAATGGATATGCACAGTATATATCACCATTTTAGACAAAATGTTTTAACATAGGCAAAGCAATACAATAAAGTACCTATTGTTAAATAATTGGTAAAAATATAAACATTCAATTCAGGATAGTCATTACTCTGGTCAGAGAGAAAAATGGAATCTACAATAGGTAAACTTTTTATGATATTTTTCTGGTGTATATGGGTGTTACTTATACTTTCTTTTTTATCTAAAATCCTTCATAAACATGTGCACAAAAATTTCTCCTTTTTACTATCTTGCAATATCAAGTAAAGAAAACATCTTACTGATAAATCGGTAAGTACTATGGGCATTCAACAATACTCACGTTGATCAATTGTAACTATCTCATTCATCTGTTGTTCTTGGCTTGCCAACACATCTAAAGAACACATTAAAATTTTTAATTTTCATTTAAAATTATAAATAAAAACCCCGATCCAGCGAATCTCTAACTTTATAAGCAATATCCTTTTAAAGCAGGGGTGGGGAACCTTTGTTCCACCAAAAGTTATTTGGATATTTATGACATCACCCGCAGGCCATACAAAATTACCAAGTGAAAAACTAGCCTGCTACAGATTTACTGAATTTCGAGCCACACAGTTCCTTGGCAAGATTAGCCAAATGATTTCACAGGCTTTATATGGCCCATGGGCTGGAAGTTCCCCACTCCTATTTTAAAAGGAACTCCACAATTAAAACCAAAGCCAGTAAATCAAATTGAAGAAAAAGTAAAACATTAACATTTGGAACTTACTATCATAAAAAACTAAAAACTATTTGACTGTCAAGAGAAATTAACCATGAAAAAAAGAGAAATAAACTATGAAAAACTCCAATTTCTTTTTGTGTTCTGGAAAGTTATTCAAAGAACCATGGTTTTCTAAATATAAATATCTGCATTTCAATCTTTATCTATATGAAATCATATAAAAATATGGAAATCTCCAGGATCAGAATATACACCAAACTGAAATCACTTATACACATTTGTATCAACAAAGACTCCCTTAAAACTGTTATAACACCCACTTCTGATAAAACTGCTTTAACTTTACAGTGTTAAATTTTCAACAAAATTATAACAATCCTAAATATCACAATTAAATTATTTAATGAAATACAACTCTCAACATAAGCATTCCATTTGAAAGTTCCTAACGTGACTCTATAGAACCACTCATTACTCTCCTGTTGCTGTTTCAATGCTATCCTTGTTTAAATGCTATCATCCTTTGCCTCTCAAACAATAACTGCGCCTTCCAGCTTCTAGTCTGCCTGTTCAGTACCTGTCATAAACTACATGCTTCTGTCTTGAAACTGAAACTGCACCCACCAGCAATCATTCTGGATAATCAATGAGTCTGGGGGCTTGGACCCCTTACAGGACTCCTCAGGCCAGGATACAGGTCTAGACAAACAGAGCTGGAAAAGGCCAAGGGACAAAAGAAGCAATCTAAGTTCTGTCAACAGGAGCTTTCCGGGATAGTTTCAAACAGATCTCTGTTCAGATCTTAGCTCTTGGTGATACAGACAGACTATGGTAAAATTTTCAACCTCTTTAAACATTAATTTCCTCATGTTAAAATGAGAAACCTCCAGTTACCACCTCAAGAGGTTGTTGTGAAGATTAAAGAAAAACATTTTCAAGTAGTTACTGCCTGATTAGGACTTTTGGTTCTGGCATTCTTTCCTAGAACTGTTGTTTCTGCTGAAGAAAAATCCATGTCTTGTTTGTGGTAGATTTTCCTTAGAATTTCATTTAAAAAACCTCAAGACGCAAAGTGCTACTGAAATTGAAATCATTCAATGTGTGACTAAATGAATGGAATACCTCAGTCCCAAAAGGGACAGAGAGAAAGTAACCCATCATCTGAACAGGAGTAAGCAACCTGTAAACTCAGCATCCAAGTCCTAATTCTTGGACTGCATTTTGATCTTTTTCCTGGCAACCATCAAGAATACAGCAAGAGAGAAGCTTTGAAAGCTTAGCACGTATCTATATAGGCACTGTGATTATCATACTCTGTACTAAGCCTCCAAATCTTGGCCACACACAAAAGAAGCTGAGTCCTAAAAGACAAAGCTCTGGGGGTTATGTAGCCATTTTATGAAGAAAAATTAAGACTCTAAAAGTCGAAAGCAATTCATTTCCCTAAAGAAACCCCTCAGAAAACCACAACCCGTCCCTTTGATGACAGAAGACAGGCACATCAAAGGTACGTCAGACAACTAGTAGTATGGAATATTCCCTAATTATCCACCCCACATATAGAACTCAGATGAAGTTTCAACTTCAGGGGAACTACAGGAAGGTGGTGGCTCAGGCAGGTGATCTGACACACACATCTGAAGGGATCTCAGTCTCTTTAACACTCTTGAGGAATCACTGGATGCAGACAACATGTTGTGTTAATAAATAACAATTTATTAGCAACAAAAATTTCCTATCCTAGAAAATAACAATTTTCAGATATATGCTGCAGATTTCTCTCTACAAGAAGGGCTACATAATCAGACTGCTCAAAAGACTCTGTTCTGAGAAATGAGACTTCTTTACATAGAGTCTATGGCAAACAGATTTATGCTTCATTCTGCATATCCCCCAAATTCCAAACTGAACATTAGATTCTCAAGCCAAATGGGATTTCCCTATAAGGGCAGAGAGAAGAACCATGGTTGGACAAGCAAAGAATTCCATGAAACAATTATCTAGGCCATGGAGGCTTGGCTGTTTTTGAAAACAAACCAATGATTCCAGAGCAGAGCCTTTCAGAGGAAAGTCCATTATACTGCGCAGAAATGGAAAGATACACAAGACTCTTTTGCTTCCATATAGGAAAAGTCTAGGTTTGAAAAGCACTAGGAGAACCTGAAAGAGATACCCCAACAAAAAACTGACCTAGGAGACATTGGGAAAACATGAATTTAGGAAAGACCATTGTTAAAGCACTATCCTTGTGTTCTTGAGAATAACTCTAAGGAAAAGTTTTGGTAAAGATAACTCACGTGACAAAAACCCGAAAAAAATCTATGATTTACTTTTTTCATCTGAAAAGGTCTGCAGAGGATAAAACCTAAAAAACTAAGGACAACCTTCAACTGAGACAGTGAACTTATCTACTAAGAATTGAAACTAGAAATAAACCAGACAAATGCAATCAATGAAGTCTTTTAGTGTCATGGATACTTTTAAAAAACACAAAAATCCATACATATATACACAATGAAGAAAGCCTCTCTGCACAGCTCATTTCTTATTCAACAGCAGAGAAACCACCTCAGATGAAAACACTAGGGATTAAATCACTGTGGAAAATCCCATTTACTAGGAGACATTTCCCTGATTGGGCATATGGTAGAACAAAACGCAATGGGTTACATTTTCTCCCATAACTACTACAAAAGCCCTGCCAATGTCCTTCTTAGTTATGCAATCTAGAAAGCAATGGACCCGCCTAGCATTTCTGATATACACAGCAACGTCAGGGATGGGCTGCTGCTCAGGTGCCTTAACATCTAGATGTGTCTACATGGTCAATGAATGTAACTTGGATTAAAATTCAAATAACATCATTTAAATTTATTTGAGCTTTTTGTTGGACAGCCAAGCAGTTTCTAATTTCTATACATAGTCACCTAATAATAATGTCTGCGGAACATTCTGGGGTTCTAACTGGAAATACTTATAACCAGTGTCTCCAATTCACAACAGTGAGTCATACACTTACACTTTCCTTTTCTTAAGACCCTATTCAATTAATATTCAAGTAGTTTACAAATACTAAATAATGGGGAAGAAAGCACTTGTGAACAAGCAATTTTGAACTTCTAGAAGATGAGCAGAACTGACTAGAATAATATATGTAGAGGACTAAGTCTAGGGCATAGCATCAAATTTTAGAATTTAGGATTCTAATGTTAGATGGGTTAAATCCTGGCTCTGCAAATCCCAGCTCTGTGACCTTGTAGGGCTCTGAAAGCCTCACTTTGCTATCTAAAATATAAAGAAAACCACCCACAGCATTATTATAGGGAGTACGTGATGTAATGTGAGGCTGGAATTCCTGCGCAGGTTTAATTACTGCTTACAATGACGGCATCCCACTTTGGAGTGCCAGTTTGAGTCCCGGCTGCTCCATTTCTGTTCTAGCTTCCTGCTATGCTCCTGGGAAAGCAGTGAAAGACTGCCCCAGTACTTAGGTCCCTGCCACTCTTGTGAGAGACCAGGGTGGATTTCCTGGCTCCTGGCCCAGCCTTGGCTGTTGCAGGCATTTGGGGAGTGGACCATCAGATGAAGATATCTCTCCCTCTCTTCTCCTCTGTCACTGCCTTCTGAATAAACACATAAGTAAATCTTGGGGGGAAAAAGAAAAAGAATGATAAAGAGTTCTCAGTACTGTCTTACAGTTAAAAAAACTGCATAATTATGTGCTTACTACTGCTATCAATAAACAAACCATTTATAAAAATAAAATCAAGCTTAATGTACAATATAAATAGATAATAACTCCAATTTTATACATTTTCGAAGAAGCTCCAGATGACTCCAAAGAATCTCTCCCCGAGGGACCCGCTGAAAAAAATCTTCTTGGTTGAGACTACATAATTCTCTTCCTGAAATGTTGAGTGTGGTGAGGTCTATATCAGTCATGCTGAATTCCTTCATTACCCAAACCACCCAATGCAGGACTTGGTCTGTGGACCACTGTATAGGATCTAGAAAGAAAAATATTATCTTTAGCCTAGTTCCATCTTAGATATTACATGAATTTACATTAACTTATCAATATACATACATGCACACATAGATAAAACCCATGCAGATTTTCTCTAAGTAAATGCATCATATAAAGTAAAAAAAAGTTTATCCTATATATTTTCCTCAACTCTTTTCAATCTAAATTTCCATTGGTGTCACTGAGTCTTCTTTTACCAAGAAAAACAAAATAAAGACTTGTTCTCTAGTTAGTCAAATGGAAGAAAAAAATATAGTGATTGTCCTGGAGAGAATGGAGTAAATTATCCAAGTTTGATATATTTTGCAGCAGTATCTGATTTGGTGCACTGAAAATAATTATTTAGGGGATTCTAAGAAGCTAGCCTTACTCTCAAGAAGAACAGTTGTAGTCTTTTCTCCCTTTTCCTAATACATATTGGCTGAGTTAAATTTGATACTGGTATTCTTGCTTTAAGATGATCTATTTAAATAGCACAGGTTACATAATCAATAAGTGCATAACAGTCACTAGTAAATGGAAAAAATCAACAAGAGTCAATTTACTATGAGAATGAATCAAGTTTAAGAATATAGATTAGATAGCCACAGAAAATGTAAATTTTTTTCAAAGAAGTTAAGGAAGCAGGATTCTAGAAAGACAATGGCAAGGTTTGATTTTTGTTTTTTCCTCTTGGTAATTTCTGAATGCACACATAAAAACAGAAGAATCAACTAGAGAAAACCAAAACCCCATGGCCATTTACAGTAAAACCATGTGACGAGACATACCCATGGTCCCTAAAATAAGAACAGGTGAAGACAAAGCAGCAGTAGCCACAAGACCTCAACAGTCTCAGCATCTGTGCAAGACAAAGCAAAGGGACCACACAGCCATTCAGAACCTCAACACAGCCAAGAAATATTCACCGAAAACACACCAGGCCAAACTGAAAGCAACATTTAAAAAGTAAAGTAGTTTTGTACAACTCAGTAACAGGTGAGTACAAGGGTCCAGGGTAAGGTTTAAAGAACTGGAGCAGCATAGCACTTAAGAGCTTTCAAACTTAGCCAAGGATCACTTGGAAATGGGCAGGAACAGAAAACAAAAATTAGTACATGAACACCAAGGAAGCTAAAAGGAAGGCTTAGATAAAACTGGAATAAGGAAATAGGAAAACAACAGAAGATGGGGTTCTGTTAATTTAGAAATGCTATCTGGAACCACGCCTCCCTTTAAAAGTCCATGAATGCTCATGAACAAAAAGCTTTCAAGATCAAGAACGACTAGCTGATTTGCTTTCTCAAAGAGTATCAGAAATCTGTATTTTACATACCTACATAGCTATGTTGTACCTACTTTTCCTAAGACTTTAATAAAATGAAGGGTAAAGGAATTTCAAAAAGATGTAAAATCATAGCAACAGCAGTACAAAATGAGAGTCAAAGATGGGAGATTTCAACTAATTTTTTAAAGACAATAAGCAAAGTGAAAACCAATTTAGCAGAGAAAGGGAAACTGACTTAAAATATCTACTAAGGAGAGAGAATTTCTGCCTACAGAACCTGTTTTAATGGCTTATAATGTGGTGGTTCTAGGTAGTATGAGAGGCATAAATCTAAAACCTAGGGGACTCATTTCAAGTAGAGGGCGTGGTTAGAATCTCTACAGCCTCTCCCCTTCATTCTCAGGGGTCTGCTGAATGTGCTGAATGGAAGCATCCATACCCTTAAATACCAGAACATTTCAGATGGGAGACATGAAGTGGATATTAGGAGAACAGCTTCCAATGGTAAAAGTCTACAAACTGAAGAGTGACACCTTATCTCTTTGCTGCCTCACTTCCTTTTCAAGACCTATCAATTCCAAATGGTTAACCCCAGTCTTCTACTCCTGAGAGGTGCTTGGCCAATTGTCTAGAGAAGTTGAAGACACCAACAAAAAGATCTACACAAACTAAGACATCCGAAAATTGTTTCATGAAAAAGCCAATACTCCATTTTACTGGTGTATAGTCAACAAATCTTTCAGAACTCATTAGCTCTAAAATTAATTTTTAAGGAAATCTTTTATGCAAAAAAAATTGTTGAATGGCAGAGAGAGGGGCTGGCGCTGTGGCGCAGAGGGTAAAGCCGCCACCTGTAGTGCCAGCATCCTACAGGGGTGCCGGTTTGAGTCCCGGTTGCCCCACTTCCGATCCAGCTCTCTGCTATGGCCTGGGAAAGCAGTAGAACATGGCCTAACTCCTTGGGCCCCCACACCTGCATGGGAGACCCAGAAGAAGCTCCTGGCTCCTAGGTATGCATCAGCACAGCTCTGGCTATTGTGGCCATCTAGGGAGTGAACCAGCGGATGGGAGACCTCTCTCTCTCTGACTCTCCTTCCCTCTCTGTGTAACTCTGACTTTCAAACAAAAAATGAATCTTCAAAAAAAAAAAAAAAGGAAAGGCAGAGAGAGATTATACACGTAAGATCTTCTATCTGTTGGTTCACTCCCCAAATGCCCACAGCCAGGGATGGACCAGACCAAAACCAGGGACTCTCTATGCAGGTCTTCTGAATGGGCAGCAGTGGTCCAAATACTTAAGCCATCACCAGCTGCTTTCCAGGGTGTGCATTAGCAGGAAGCCCAATCAGAAGCAGGTGGGATCCAATAAGGGGTGCAGGTATCCCAAGTGGTGGCTTAGCCACTGCTACAACACCCACTCTGATATTCATTCTTAAATGTGGACAGAAAATAATCAAGATATTTTAGAGAGACCAAAGGCAAAGCATTAAACAAAAAACAGAAAAACAGAATCAAGAGGAAACACATATGCAGTAACAGGATTTTTTGAGTTAAAAAATTACCATAATCAATATACTCAAGCGGTAATAGAAAACATGATATCTAAAATATAGGATCCGAATGCTCTAGAAAAGAAGAAACAAAAATAAAAAACTTGTCTATGTAAATTAAAGTTGTAATATACAGACAATAAAATCTGGCAAAAAGTAGTACAAATAGCAAAAAGATGAAAAGGAAAACACAGAGGATCAACCCGAGATATTCAACACGAATA
Source organism: Sylvilagus floridanus (assembly GCA_949820135.1). Taxonomy (NCBI): domain Eukaryota; kingdom Metazoa; phylum Chordata; class Mammalia; order Lagomorpha; family Leporidae; genus Sylvilagus; species Sylvilagus floridanus. The sequence continues at coordinate 19,915,387 of OX463244.1, forward strand.
TCAAAAAAATTACAGAAATACAGAAGGTATTTATCAAAATAATAATGCAACAAAAACTTCCAGAGTGTAAGGCTACCATTGTCTAGTATGGCTGTCTGATAGAAATACAGAGCATGTAGCAGGAGTTTGGGTCTAGAGGGTAAGGCTATCTAGGACACCTGCACCTCATGAGCGCGCCTCCACTCCTGATTCCAGCTTCCTGCTAATGCACACCCTGGGAGACAACAGGTGATGATTCAGGTAGATAGGTCACTGCCATCCACATGAGAGACAGGGGCTGAGTTCCCAGCTCCTGGTTTCAGCCTGGCCCAGTATTGTGGGTATTTGGTGAGTACAGAAGTAGATGGGAGACTTCTATCCATCTGTCTCCCTCTGATTTGAATAAAATTTAAAACTATAAAAATAAAAATAATGTAGGGGCTGGCATTGTGGTACAGCCGGTGAAGCCACTTCTGGCAACACCGGCAACCTACACAGCTGTGAGTTGAGTCCTGGGCGCTCCACTTCCGATTCGGCTCCCTGCTAGTGTGCACGAGAAAGCAGCAGCAGGATGGCCCAAGTGCTTGTGCCTTTGCCAACCACAAAGGAGATCCAGCTGCAGTTCCAGTCTCCTGGTTCAGGCTAGCCCAACGCCAGCCATTAAAGCCATTTGGGAGTGAACCAGGGGATAGAGATCTCAATCTCTCCAACTCTGTTTTCAAATAAAAAGATAAATCTTTTAATTTTAACTTTATATATCCAAATGTTACTTCAACATGTAATCAATACAAAAAAAAATAAAATATATTTTTACTTTCCTCTTTTGCATTCGGTAGTCTATACTTACAGCACATCTCCATCCTGAACAGGCATATTTCAAGGGCTCACATGTGACTAATGGCTATTGCAGTGGACAGTGTGGGAACAGAATGAAACTCTATAAGCCATAACTATACAATGAATGAAAAAAATTCACATTAAACCAATATAAAGATCAGAAATGAACCGAGTACAACAGCCTCCAAAATGAAATAAGACAAGATATACAAAGGAACAGAGTTAAAATGCCCCAAACATCTTACAATGCAATAAGGTCATCAAAATTTTGAGGAAAAATGATTTTTCCACTGAATATTCTATATCCAAACACTATCAAAGAGAAAAAAGACATTTTAAGATATATACAGCTCAAAAAACATCTATTTTTTAGGTATCCTTTCTAGAGAACCTATAAGAAAAAATAAGAAAATGAGTAAATAAAAGTAGGAAAAACGAAAATACGAAATGTAGGAAAATAGGTGACCTAGCACTACAGAGAAGTAAAGGATAGTATCACAGCTCCACAGCAGATCTAGAAGACTCAATTTAGATATAATTAAAAATTCGTGAAAAACAATGACAGGTACAAAACAGATAAATGGAAATGGGAAAAAGTTAAGTCTTGGTATTTACAGAAACCTATGTAAGTTTAAAAAAATGTCAACTTTGAACTTTAGGAAAACTAAAAGTTATACAGATATTAACTATGGTCATACATTAAGTTATTACATACATATTTATAAGGCACATAATGACTAATGGTTCAAAATCACATAATATTACAAAATAAGGGAAAACAAAGTTTTATTTGATTCTGCAGGGGACAGAAGAGTTAAACCTCATATATTATAATAGGAAGTCAGTAATGGTTAAAAATTACACACACAAAAAAGTTGTTTCACCTGGGGGACAAAACCGAGGCTAAAAACACTACTGTTTTTCCTAAGACTTTTATTCTTTTAGCCAAGGGATATGCAGTTACTTTATAAAATTAAGTTTATTTTGGTGCAAAAAACTGAAATGTTTACTTTTTTTATAATATGCATTTTCTATGACCTTCTAAGTAGCTGTTATATACAATATATGATAGAGCTTACCCATGAACCTCAGGGGACAGCTACAGAAGTGGATAACTTGGAAGATATAAGTCAACTGTATCTGCAACTTTCTTTTTTGCAAGAATATATATTTTTAAATGTTAGTATCTGACAATTCTAAGGGACAAAATATGAGTTTGTGTCTTTCTAAAATAATCATTCAAAAAACTTGAAAAAAAATAAAAATAGGGGGTTGGTATTGTGATGCAGCAGGTCAAGCCACCCTCTGCAATGCCAGCATCCTATATAGGCGCTAGTTCGAATCCTGGCTACTCCACTTCCAACCCAACTCTCTGCTAATATGCCTCAAATTAGCAATCAATAAACAGTTATCGGTCCATTTACAAATAAACTCAGGCCACCAATAACTGTAAACATTATACATGTGCTCTCTAGCACTTTTCTCCACCTGCCTCCCCAAAAAGTTTATATTCAACTTCTCCTCTTTCTTAAATGTCTATTTCATGTAATTTACTTTTGTCTGTCAAATTCTATAATTAGTTTTATTTAAATCTAGCAATGACCCCTCTGAATGCCAAAGCAAGTAGTACTTGGTCGTTACCTGACTTTCTCAGCAGGGTCTGAGCGTCTTGACCACAGAACACTCTCCCTTGGGAGATGCTGGCTAGCCTAGCGATTAAGACAGACACATCCCACAGCGGAGAACCTGGATTTGAATCCCAGCTCTGGATCCTGACTCCAGCTCCCTGCCAATTAAGATGCTGGGAGGCAGTGGTGATGGCTCAAGTAATTGGGTTCGTGTCACCCATGTAGGAGACCTGGATTGAGTTTCTGGATCTTGGCTTCCACCCTGGCTCAGGACCAGCATTTAGGAGCGATTCATCAGATGGAAGCTCTCTATTAGATCTTTGTTTCTGTGTCTCAATTGAAAAAACAAAAACAAAAGCCTCTCCTTCAATTTTAGAGTCACTAAGATAGTTCCTTTTTTTCACTCTACCTCTACAGCTACTTCTTGTCTCTTTTTCTTTTCCCCAACTCTAATTTATAGGGCTTAGGAACCAGTGTTAACACTGTGTTGTTCTTTTTCTCTTGATCAGAGGCTACCCATACCTTCATGGCTTCAAATACAAATTTAATGTATATGAGTGTCATACAACAACTTTGTCTCCAGTGCAAATCTCATGCACCTGAAACTACTTTGACTTCAAAATCAAGTGCTAACAACAACTTGCATATAAAAGTCTGTGGCATATCAGACTTCTCCACTTATTCAATGATGCTTTTAAGGCAAGTTGTCTTTTCTTTTATATCACAATAAACCCAGTATTTAACACAGTGCTGGCATATGATAGTGTTCACTGTATAAGTAAAGAAAGACAACCAATTTTTATCAAGACTATTGTATTGTCTTAGTCACCCAAGCTTGTGAAGTTAGATCAATATTTTAATCTGCTTTCTCTACCTTCATACAATCTGTCAATCTGCTCAGTACTATCACTGTTTTCATCTACCTCTTACTTTCCACTCCCAAACAATTAGTCTAACCTAGACATTAGCTCCACTGTATAAATTACATTACATCCTGTTTTCTTTACTTGGTCTGTCTGCTCCAACAAACGCCATATACCACTGCAACATCTTTATCATTTCATCCACCAAAAACATCATTTCTATAGTGCTACAGAATAACTCTATATGCACTAAATTTCCTCACTACTCAAATATACTTCCTGTCAGGAATATCCTCCTCTGCCCAATAGTTGCTTGTTTATAATAAACTTTTCCTCAATTTTCTCCCAGACCACAATGCCGCCTTTGATATTCTAATAGCATGTTGCTTTAACACAAGTTACTGACAGAGTAAAAACATGCTACCATTTGGGTAATTATTTCTTATTAATCTTCTCTCTTCTACACTGTGCTCACCCTAAGGGCAGTAATTTTTTAATACATTCTCAACACTTAGGGTGGTATCTGTCCATCACGTGTACTTAAATGTGTATTTCAATTAAAAAAAGAGAAATGGAAAATCAGCATTCTTCATAAAAATCCTACATTTAAAATAGATTATAACTTACTAACTTTAGTGTCAACCTTAATTCTTACTCTATCTGACAGACACTTGTGGCTTTTATTACCATAGGGTATCCCGAGGCGTTCTTGTTCTTTCCTGTAACCTTCCAGTGCTGCAGCCCATCTTGTCACTTGCTCTGAGGTTTCATCTGAAATGGTTGTGATATGTTTTGTGCCATCAAGGGTTATCACTTGAGCTTCCTCAACAAGGTGTGCTTCTGCTTCAGCATGATGGGCATCTGGATCAATGACCACTTCAACAGTTTCCGCAGTTTTAACAATCTCAAGGATGTTCAGTTTGGGCTCAATTCCTTAACAAGTTAAAAGCAAAAGTTATGAATCTTTTTTAAAAAGTATGTGTTCTCTAAAGATATGATTTTAAATGTTTTTAGTAATGGTTCTACAGAAGTTAACATCACTATTAATAATAAATATAATAAAAGAATTGCATCAATATTAATTTTCTGATTTTGATACCTGTATTATGTCATTAATTAGGAAAAATTAGGAAAAATGGTACTAGTTCTTAACAGAATAAAATTTTAAAAATATTGAAATAAAAAGTACTAAACATGGAGTTGGAAATAAAACAGACTAGCGGAAATCCAACTAAGTAGTGAGCCATTCTCAGGATTTGAAAAAGAAAATCTGGGGATGGCGTTGGTGGTACGTGGGTTAAGCTCCCCTCGAAACACCAGCTTCTCCTATGAGAGCTGGTTTAAGTACCATCTGCTCCACCTCTGATCTGGCTTCCTGCTACAGTGCCTGAGAAAGTAACAGAAGATATCCAGATGGTGTTCCTGGCTCCTGGCTTCAACCTGGTCCAGCCCTGGCCATTGTGACCATTTGGAGAGTGAAGCTGTAGTTGGAAGAGCTCACTTACTCTAACTCGGCCTTTCAAATAAAATATTAAGAAAAAAATAGTAACTTTCTAGACAAATAAAAATTAATTAATTACTAATTTCTGCTCTTTTTATAGGACAAACTGTGTTAAGAATGATGCCGAGTTTATTAAAGTCACATCAAATCCTGAGGATATTCAAGCCATTGTATGAAGGTGTTAAAAACTATAACTCCTATGGAAATAAAAAAATTAAAATGAGGCAAATTATTTATCAATACAGAGATTCCTCAATGCTTGATGCAGGATGAAAACATTTAAACCTATGTTTCAGAAATTATAATTAAGAAATTATGCCATAAAACAAGTATTCAGTCATATCTATACAATTGTCTGTAAGATATACTATGATTATCTATTCAAAACAGAATAACTAGCCCTTTATAATACTTATGTTAAACTGATAGCTCTAAGAAACTATAATACTACTGAATAGCTATTGTTTGCTTGTCAAATGTAACAATCTATGTCAAAATTTAATCTACATCTGAAGCAGAAAGTAAAAGTCAATTTCAGTCTCCTGTGAAAATCAGTATTACAAGAAAATGGACACACAACCATTCACTAGAGGGCATAAGGGGACGCTACTTTTTCAACTGAAAAAAAAATCAGAATTTTTTAAAAAAAGCTTTACTAAGATATATTCCCTAATCCTATTATTGTTTTTCCTGTTTGGTGTTGTGTACTTAATTTTTTTTCAAACAGAAAGATGTCTATTTTACAAATATATAGTAAATTTTAATAGTCACATGATTAAAACTACTACAGTGTATAATTCTTAATAATCTGTTTGACAATGACTTAAAGTTTGACAAAACACTGTTATTTGCAGCAAAACTGACATACACAGGCATTTCTTTTTTTGTTTCTTAATTTTAGCTCCCACATGTAAGGAAAAACACATAGTATGTGTCTTTCTGTGTCTGGCTTATTTCACTCAACATAATAAATTCCAGTTGCAACCACTGTGATGCAAATGACAGAAATTTCATTTTTTATAACCGAATAATATTCCATTATATACACACACACATATATATATACTACATTTTCTTTATCCATTCATCTGATATGGACACTTTGGTTGACTCCATACTTTGTGTATTGTGAATAGCGTGGCTATAAACATGATGGTGCAGGTATTTCTAACACAGCGTGTTCATGCTTTTTGGGTATATACCCAGTAATGGGACTGGTAGATGATATGAGCAGTTTGTTTCTAGTTACTAAAAAAATGTCCATACTGTTTCCCATAGTAGGTATACTAACTGATATTTCCACCAACAATTCCCCTTTCTCCATATCATCACCAGCATTTGTTCTTTCAGATAAAAGCCATTCAGACAGGGGTGAGATAATTCTCTCCCTGTGGTTCTAATTTGCATTTTCCTGATGTCTAGTGCCTAATCCTCTAATTACATACTAAGGGCATTATGTAATGATTCAGTGATCAATTCAATGGAGGATGTAACTATAATAAATACATAAGCAACCAACTACATGGTACCTGGCTATTTAAAAGAAATGCTAATGGAGGGGCCAGCACTGTGGCGCAGTGGGTTAAAGTCCCAGCTTGAAGCGCTGGCATCCTGGCTGTTCCACTTCTGATCCAGCTCTCTGCTATGGCGTGGGAGGGCAGCAGAAGATGGCCCAACTCCTTGGGCCACTGCATCGGTGTAAGAGACCTGGAAGAAGCTCCTGGCTCCTGGCTTCAGCTCAGCTCAGCTCTGGCCATTGCAGTTATTTGGGGAGTCAACCAGCGGAATGGAAGACCTCTCTCTCTCTGGCTCTACTTCTCTCTATAACTCCTTTGTCTTTCAAATAAGTAAAATAATTCTTAAAAAAAAAAAGAAAAGAAATGTTAATGCATCTGAAGGGAGACACAGACTCAAACACAACAGTACCGTCAATACCCCACTTTCAGTAATAGACAGATCAACCAAACAGAAAATCAGCAAGGAAACAACTGAGTTAATTGACACTATAAACCAAAGGGACCTAAGCAGTATCTACAGACCTTTTCACCCCACAGTGGCAGAATACACATTCTTCTCCTCGGTGCATGGAACTTTCTCTAGGGTAGACCACACACTAGGCTATAAAGCAAGTTTCAGCAAATTCAAAAAAATCAAAATCATACCATATATCATCACTGACTAAAATGGGATAAAGCTGGAATCAACAGCTCAAGAATCTCTAGACCATAAGCAAACACACAGAGACTGAACAATATGGTCCTGAATGACCAGTGGGTCATTGAAGAAATCAAAAGATACATCAAAAAATTTCTGGAAACAAATGAAAACAATACATCACATCAAAACTTATGATACAGCAAAAGCAGTGTTAAGAGGTAAGTTTATAGGAATCAGTGCCTACATAAAGAAATTAGAATGGCACCAAATAAATGAGCTATCAATGCATCTCAAGGACCTAAAAAAAAACCAAACTCAAAATTAGTAGGAGGAAAGAAATAATTAAAATTAGAAAATAAACAAAATTGAAACAACAAAATAAAACCCAAAATATCACTGAAATGAGAAACTTTATTTTTGAAAAAACAAACAAAAATGATACAATACTGGCACAAACAAAAAAAAAGAGAGAAGATCCAAATCAATAAAATCAGAGATGGGAAAGGAAATCTAACAACAGATACCACAGAAATAAAAAGAATCATCAAGAATTACTACAAAATTACTACTAAAAATTACTACAATTTGTATGCAAACTAATTGGGAAATCTAGAGGAAATGGATAGATTCCTAGATACAATCTACCAAAATTGAGTCATGAAGACAGAAAACCTCAACAGACCAATAACCAAAACATAGATTAAATTAGTAACAAGGACCCTCCCAACAAGGAAAAGTCCAGGACCGGACAACTTCACCGCTAAATTCTACCCAGACATTTAAAGAACTAATTCCAATTCTCCTCAAGCTATTCCAAACAACTGAAGGGAGGGAATCCTCCCAAACTCCTTCTGTGAAGCATGCATCATCTTAATTTCTAAGCCAGGAAAAGATGCAACAAAGAATTACAGACCAATATTCCTGATTATCATAAACACGAAAATCCTCAACAAAATATTAGTTAATTGAATTCAACAACACATCATTCACCTGAACCAAGTGGGATTTATCCCTTGTATGTGGGATGGTTCAACATTTGCAAATCAATAAATGTGACACATCATACTAACAAACTAAAGAACACAAACCACAGTTCTCTCAATAGATGCAGAAAAACCATTTGACAAAATACAACATCCTTTCATGATGAAAACTTTAAGCAAACTGGGTACAGAAAAATATTCCTCAACACAATCAAGGCAATTTATGACAAAACCACATCCAGCATCCTATTGAATGGGGAGAAGCTGGAAGCATTGCCCCAGGATACAGAACCAGATATGTATGCCCACTCTCACCATTGCTACTTAATATAGTACTGTAAGTTTTAGCCAGAGGGGCTGGCGTAGCAGGTAAAGCCACCACCTGCAGTGCTGGCAATCCCTTATGGGCACCGGTTCAAGTCCTGGCTGCTCCATTTCTGATCCAGCTCTCTATTTTGGCCTGAGAAAGCAGTAGAAGATGGCTCAAGTCCTTGGGCCCGTGCATCCGTATAGGAGACCGGGAAGAAGCTCCCAGCTCTGACTGGTGCAGCTCCAGCCGTTGAGGCCAACTGGGGAGTGAATCATCAGATGTAAGACCTGTGTGTGTGTGTGTGTGTGTGTGTAACTCTTTCAAATAAACAAATAAATCTTAAGAAAAAAAAAGTTTTAGTCAGAGCCATTAGGCAAAAAAAAAAAAAAAAAAAGGAATGAAATACAAATTGGAAAAGAGGAAATCAAACTATCCCTATTTTATATGATAAGATCCTATACATAGGGGATCCAAAAGACTCCACTGAGAGACTATTGGAACTCAAAACAGAGATTGGTAAAGTGGAAGGATTTAAAAATCAACAGGGAAAAATCAAGAGCCTTTGTATACACAAATAATGTCATGGCTGAGAAGGAGCTTTTAAGATCAATCACATTCACAATAGCTCCAAAAAGAATCAAATACCTTGTAATGCATTTAACCAAAATGTCAAAGACCTCTATGATGAAAATTAAATAAATAGAAGATATTAAAAAACGGAAAAATCTTCCATGTTCATGGATTCAAAGAATCAACATCATCAATGTCCATACTACCAAAAGCAATTTACAGATTCAAGGTGATCCCAATCAAATTACCAATAAAATTCTTGTAGATCTAGGGGAAAAAAGATGCTAAAATTCATATGGAAACACAAGAGACCCTAAAGAGCTAAAACAATCTTATACGACAAAAACAAAGCTGCAGGCATAATAATACCTGATTTTAAACCATGTTACTGGGCAGTTGTAATACAACAGCTTGGTACTGGCACAAAAACAGACTTGTAGACGAGTAATAGAAACTCCAGAAATCAACACATGCATCTACAAGCAACTTATCTTTGACAAAGAAGCTAAAATCAACCCCTGGAACAAAGAGTCTCTTTAACAAATGGTGCTGAAGAAACTAGATCTCCACATGCATTAGTATGAAATTAGACCCCTACCTTACACCTAATACATAAATCCACTCAAAACTGATCAAAGACCCAAATCTACAAATGATACCATCAAATTATTAGTTCACATTGGGGAAACTCCACTATATATTGGCATAGGACAAGACTTCTTGGAAAAGATCCCAGAAGCACAGGCAATCAAAGCCAAAATTGACAAATGGGATTACATCAAGCTGAGAAGCTTCTGCACTGCAAAAGAAACACTCAGCAAAGTGAAGAAGAAAGCGACAGAATGGGAGAAAATATTTGCAAACTATGCAACTGATACAGGGTTAACATCCAGAATCTATAAAGTGCTCAAGAAAATCAACAACAAAGCAATCCAGTTAAGAAATGGGCACAGGACTCAAACTGGCATTTTTCAAGAGAGGAAATTCAAACGGCCAACAGACACCTGAGAAAATGCTCAGGATCACTAGCTGTTGCGGAAATGCAAATCAAAACCTCAATGAGATTTCATCTCACTCCAGTCAGAATGGCTCTTATACAGAAATCAATAAATGACAAGTACTGGTGAGGATGTGTGGAAAAAAGGACCCTCATCCACTGCTGGTGGGAACGTAAACTGGTATAGCTACTGTGGAAGACAATATGGAGATACCTCAGAAATCTGCATATAGACCTACCATGGGATTCAGCCATCCCACTCCTGGGAATTTACCCAAACAAAAAGTAATCAGTATATGAAAGAGTTATTTGTACCCCCATGTTCACTGCAGCTCAATTCACAATAGCTAAGATATGTACATCAACTGTTGACTGGATAAAGAAATTATGGTGTATAAACACTGTGGAGTATTACTCAGCTGTAAAAAAAAAAAAAAAAGGAAAAAAGAAAAAGAAATCCTATCTTTTGCCACAAAATGGATGCAACTGGAAACCATTATACTTAGTGAAATAAGCCAGTTCCAAAAAGATATCATACGTCTTCCTTGATCTAAGGTAACTAATAGAGTACCTGAAAAGTAATGCATTGGAGTGAAGTAGACATTTTGAGATTCAATAATTGTTTAGTCCTTTTCTCTTCCACTGAGGAACAGTGGTCTTTTTTTTCTTTTTCTCTTCATACTATTAGTTGAACTCTTTTTTTTTTAAGTAGAGTTAACTATATGATCATTAAATATACTGAAAATAGATCCTTTTGAAAAGTAAGAGTGAGAGGGAGGCCAAGGCAGGGTCAGAGCATAGGCAGGAGTAAGGGTGGTGGAAGTGTCACTATGTTCCAAATCTGTGTATATCAAATGTATGAAACTTGTATAACTCAAATAAAATTTGAAAAAAAAAAAAAAAGAGGTCACTAGGCTTATAAAGACAAAAACAGTGAATTTCTTCACAGTTAATCCTATGAGATTAAGGATTAGAAGTACATAACTACCAATTTCAGAGTCTGAAGAAAACTTTGGATTATTAAAACACAAAATATACCCCTCCCAAAAAAAGAATGCATAATGTATCTACAGAATTTAACAGTTCACTATTGATAATAAAAACAATTCAACAGAACTTCTGTAATAACAGAACTGTCTGAATATTAATTTCTCAATTTGATATATTATGAAACAAAAAATTGTGAGCAAATATGTTCAGAAACTAAATTATTCTAAAACTCATGTCAGATATCCCAACAAATAATATTTTTAAAAACTAAATTTCAGCCTACCACAAATGGTTTCCCAATTTTCTAATGTGTGTACTTATACATGATTAGTAAAATTCCGTAATGGCTATGGCTGACTAGGTCACTTCCCATGCTTCACACATTCTTCTCTCAGTGCTAAACTGTAGAGACAACTGCAGCCATAATTCCAGGCTGATTTAGGCTCTATATTCATCAGTGTAAACCTTCTTTGGAAATGAGTTAAGAGGACAAGGAGGCACATGGCATCCAAATGCTGACTAGTGTAGATCGCTGAAAGGGCAGGATGGTTCTAAGCTGACAGCCACAGTAGCTGCTTCCATTTGTAGTATTTTCCATATGGAGTAGGGCTGCAGCTTCCTTGGCAGTCCAATGTGACTGAGACATTATTAGGAAGTGAGCTAGAACCTTCCAGGCCTCTTTGTGATTCCGCTGTTTGCTTTAGTATAATACATCCCCCCGTAAGGATTAAACTAGGTGGAAAGGTGCTAATTATGTGCTTCACTCGACAGATACAACAACTAAACCAAGAGCATGAGCATATGGCTGTAACACCACACTATCATTTAGACAACTATCTAAAACATAAAATTTGAGCTAATATATCAGAAAGTCATGAGCTAAACTTACCTTGGTAAGAAATTACCTGTACACTAAGCTGTACAGTTCCATCTGTCTTTACTCCTTGGTCAAATAAACTTCGTTCTGGATCCAGCTAAACATGGATAAAACAAAGATGCTCAATCATTAGACGAAGGCACCTGCTTCTGGTTTAAATGGGCATAACCAAATAGGACTTAAAATACTTAACATAGCAACTGAATTATAAGAACATATTTAATTACACAATTTGCCATATTATTTAACTATCTGTGAAAACTGAAAATATTTCAACCACTGATGGAGTCATTAAGGATAATATGAACCATCATATTAATTTTATGTAGCACTTTTTCCCTAGCTCTGGAGTCTAGTTTAGGATCTTAAATAATGCCAAAAGCAATTATTTATTCTATAAATGCATTTAAAGTTGAATATAATGTAGTACCTGCTATGAATAAGTAGTTAATTAGTAGTGACCATTCCTCTGAATCTATTAACACAGTACCATCATATTTCCCTTATAATAAATGCCACATCTCTGATCACCAAGTTATTAAAACTGAAGGATTTATGACCTTACTATTTTACTGACTTATGAATATATTGTCATAATTCTATATTGTTTCATTAGTAGTGTTTTTCCCCTTCCTTTCTTCTCAAGGTGAAATGTATTTCACAGTGATAAGCTGATGATTAAAAAAAATAGTAATAATTCTAACTTCTAGATACTTTGTTACCTTGCAAGCAGGATTCTATTATAATTGCCTTAATAATACCTGTGTATGTCTGTCCATCATGTAGCTGAAGGTACAAGCTTCCTCACTCTAATTCTCAAGAATTCAACTGATACATGGTATCAAACACATTTTCTAATATTAAGAATGTCATATGTAAACCCATAACTTAAGTGATTATTCATCTAACTGAAGAGGGATAAGACAAACTGTGTAACCCCATAGAGATAAGGATAAACTTGGCAGTTTCGCTCCTTAATATACAGTCTCTGACATCTTGCTAAAAATTCTCCTAACAACAAAACATTTTTCTCTTTGTTTAACAGATATTAGTTTTATTCAATTGAATCTATGAAATGTGTAACTCTGAAAGTAAGCACTAAGGTACTGAATATACTAGCTAGTTATTAAGACCTAGCACAAGAACAAAACTGAAGCACAATGTTAATTTTCTAAAATATTCTTCAAAGTACAACTCAGCTGTTGTTCCATCAGCATTCAAGTTAGCATACATCTGAAACTGTAAAAACATTAACACAGCAGCAAGCTTTCAGACTCCAAACCTATGCCAGCACTCACTGACACACACAACATACATTGTTGTCCTCACATTCATTTTCAGGATACAGGGTAGAATGCAAGAACAGTTGGGGCATGGGTGGGAGGGATGGTAGGGGAAATTATCACTATGTTCCTAAATCTGTATATACGAAATACATGAAACTTGTATAACTTAAAAAAAATAAGCCACCAAAAACAAAAGTGACCTTACCTCCAAGACTAACTCTGAATCCTGACAAGCCACTGTACTTGACCATATTTCCATTTATTCAACTAATATTTACTGTGCACTTTGCAAACTATACTTTCATTGTGGATAGGTCAGTTATTATGAAAGGTCACGTATTATGAAAGACAACTAAGTACAGACTGCTTTTACTGTACACATGAGAAATATCAGGTAAAGTCCAGTAACACTGAATTACTCACTATAAACCTTCTTTAAATGTCTGCCTCAGGGCTGGTGCCGCAGCTCAATAGGCTAGTCCTTTGCCTGCGGCACCCGCACACCAGGTTCTAGTCCCAGTTGGGGCACCAGATACTGTCCCGGTTGCCCCTCTTCCAGGCCAGCTCTCTGCTATGGCCCAGGAGTGCAGTGGAGGATGGCCCAAAGTGCTTGGTCCTGCACCCCATGTGAGACCAGGAGAAGCACCTGGCTCCTAGCTTCGGATCAGTGCGATATGCCGGCCGTAGCACACCAGCTGTGGTGGCCATTGGAGGGTGAACCAACGGCAAAGGAAGACCTTTCTCTCTGTCTCTCTCTCTCACTGTCCACTCTGCCTGTCAAAAAAAAAAAAAAGTCTGCCTCAAACGAACAGTTTTAGAGTCACACAGGCTTGGCTTCAAATCCCTTTGTAACTACACATTGGGCAAATTATTTAACCTCTTTAAATCTGTTTCTACATCTACACAAAAAGGATAAGTAATTATATTGGCTTCAAAGACTGATTTAAAAAATCAGATAATTTAGGAATGCTTTCCAAGTATATTTTCACTCAACGTATCCTGCCTATACAGCTTTAGTTCAGTAATTTTTCATGGCTACTTTGAATTACACTGTATGGAATTCATTGAATCTCCTGGTTTTGGAATGTTTGGATTGCTTTCAGTTTTTGCAAAACCATGAATGAACATCCTCATACATACACCTTTGCCCGGCCTGGTGAGTGTTTCTCTGGAAACAATTCAAGATATTCAATGCTTGGTTGCCTTCCAAAAAGACTGCTAATCTCACTCTTAAGAAAAAATCTTACATCACTAGAATCGTTAACAGTTCTAGACTCACCTATATATCCTAGTTTTACCATTACTAGACACAGATTAAAAAAAAAGATTAAAATAGGATTAAATGGTAGCTGAAACACAGAAACCTCATTACATTTGAATTGTATAATAAATCTTATTTTAAAATAGTAGTATTATACAATGATGTGAATTTTTTTTAAAATTAAGGCAAAACTAATAATAAAGTATATCTCAAAACATATGGGGATAAGAATAAAACCAAATATTATGAAAAATGAAAAAATATATAAAATTCTAGTACTTATTCATATATTTAAGGAAGATCATAGAGAAACTATTCGAGCAATTCTATTTAGGACACTACCTTTCATATACCAAAGTACTTCTTCAAAGAGTATCATAAAACGTTAACTATGAATATGCTACAATACATTATTATAATACTACCATGGATAAAACCTTATTGAAATAAAATTCCAACTAAAATCAGTTGACATTTTAATTCCTATTCAAAATTCACTGCCAGAGAACATGAAATGAATGTAAAAATTATTTAGTCAAATTATTTATTTTAAAGATAAAGAAACTGACAAGCTGAATGCTGCCTAGAAATACAATTTCTAGGCTTCTAAGGTCAATCTACCTTCCACTATTCTATATTTAACCTCTGATTCAGGTGGGGCTGGCACTGTGGCATAGCAGGTAAAGCTGTGACATGCAACACTGGCACCCGATATGAGCACGGGTTCATGTCATGGCTGTTCTGTTCTACTTCCAACCCAGCTCCCTGCTAATAGCCTAGGAAAAGCAGCAGAAGATGGTCTAATTAGTTGGATCCCTTTCACCAATGTGGAAGACCTCAAAGAAACTCCTGGCTTCAACATGGCACAGTCCAGGCCTCTGCGGCCATCTAGCGAGTAAGCCAAGGGATGGAAATTCTGTTTCTGTCTCCTTTTTTCTGTGTAACTCTGATTTTCAAGTAAGTCCTTAAAAAAAAAAAAAAGAAAAAAGCCCTGATTCTAATTTATGTAAACTTACCATTTTACATTGAAGTAAAAGGCAAAATGTTTAATTTGCTGTTCAACCTTTTAAATTTAATATTGCTTTTAAAATATAATTTTAAATGGAGGAAATTTTGCTGAAGGAATTTTTTTATTTCATATGCTCACATTTTGTTAACACGAGTCAATCTATTTACACAGGTAAAGGCTATAGCTATACAGATAAAAGACTATAAAAAATGCTACTATAAGGGGCCAGCATTGGCTACCTGCAATGCCAGCATTCCTACGGGCTCCAGTTCAAATCCCGGCTGCTCCACTTCCAATCTAGCTCCCCAGTAATGCGCCAGGGAAAAGCAGCAGAAGAGGGCCCAAGTCCTTGGGTCCCTGCTTCTATGTGGAAGACCCTGATGAAGCTTCCAGGTCTAGGCTTCAGCCTGGCCCAGCCCCCAGCCTGGCTCAGCCCCAGCCACTACAGCCATTTGGGAAGTGAACCAGTGGATGGAAGATCTCTTTTCTCTTTGTGTCTCTCCCTCTCTCTGTCTCTGTAACTCTGCATTCAAATAAATAAAATAAATCTTTAAAAAATATATCAGTATGCTGATTGAAATACTGAAAAACAAAATAAAATAAAAATTACCTGGATATCTTGCAGACAAATTTCATGAGCATCCAATGAACACTGCAGTCTTGGTTCTAGCAGTTTCTTTAAATTACCTATTGGTTCATTGATGTCTATGGCCTGGCTTACACATTCAGCTGGGGTGTAGGTTTGTTCTACAATGCTAAATGTTAAAGGATATAGGGTTAACAATTACATTTTTGCCCTGGATATTATAGTACTAATACCCTCAGAGAGGGCACTGTGGTGCAATGGGTTAAGCAGAGACCTAGGACATGTTAGGTACAGCTGTTCCACTTCCTATCCAGCTCACTACCAACATGCCTGGGAAAGCAGCAGCAGATGGCTCAGATGGGCCCCTACCACACATGCGGGAGACCTGGTTGGAGTTTCAGGCTTCTGGCTTCAGCCAGGCACAGCTCTGGCCATTGCGGCCATTTGGGGAGTGAACCAGTGGGTGGAAGATCTCTCTCACTGTAACTCTTTTAAATAAATAAATAAATCT
Source organism: Sylvilagus floridanus (assembly GCA_949820135.1). Classification (NCBI taxonomy): domain Eukaryota; kingdom Metazoa; phylum Chordata; class Mammalia; order Lagomorpha; family Leporidae; genus Sylvilagus; species Sylvilagus floridanus. The sequence goes on from OX463244.1 coordinate 19,931,732, forward strand.
TTAAAAATAAAGTAACAATATTCGATACCAAAAACACATTTCTGGTGTTTGAAAACTCATTTCTTCATGGATACTGTGGTAAGTTCATCATCAATTAGTGTCACCAAACTGATCACCGAATTTTACTGTGAAATGTTAGTTTGAGATTTAAAGCATCTTTGAAAATATGCTTCAATCTGCTTACACATATAAATATTGCATATATAATAATCAAAGAGAAATGCTCACATCTGTATTACAGTTCTAAGTTGTTTTGAACAATTTTAGAGCCAGAAAGGACGATACAGTGTCTCCTCAAAGTAGATATACCAGAGGTGTTATTTCCCAGTTAAGGCCTCACTTGGGATACTTGCATCCACCTAGAATGCTTGGGTTTCTGTTCTGGCTCTGCTCTCTATTCCAGCTTCCAGCTAATCCACATCCTGGGAGACAGCAGGTGATAGATACTTCAAGTACTTGGGTCTCTGCCACCCAGGTGGGAGACCTGCACTGAATTTCCAGCTCACAGCTTCAGTATAGTTCAGCCCTGACTGCTGCAGACATTTGGGGAGTGAACCAGCAGATGGGAGAGCTCTCATCTGTGTGTCTCTTTCTCTGCCTTTCAAATAATATTTAAATATATATATATGTATGCCATCTCTAATAGTCAATTTCCTTACCCAATGTAAAAACAACTTAATAAGTATAAGTGGATAAGATATGAAAACATAAGTTAAATAAAACTTTTCATTTCATTTAATTTAAATACTACTGGTTATAATCAACATAGTTCCACATAAAAAGAGATTTGTATTCCTTCTTCTTTTTTTTTTTTATTTTATTTGACAGAGTTATAGACAGCAAGAGAGAAAGAGAGAGAGAGAGAGAGAGAGAGAAAGAAAGATCTTCCTTCTGTTGGTTCACCCCCCAAATGGCCGCCATGGCCAGAGCTATGCCAATCCGAAGCCAGGAGCCAGGAGCTTCCTCCTGGTCTCCCATGCGGGTACAGGTGCCCAAGCACTTGAGCCATCCTTCACTGCCCTCCCAGGCCACACCAGAGAGCTGGACTGGAAGAAGAGCAACTGGGACTAGAACCTGGCGCCCATATGCGATGCCAGCACAGCAGGAGGATGATTAACCGAGTGAACCATGGCACCAGCCCCTCTATTCCTTCTTAAGAACCTTTTCTGGGGTTGGTGCTGAGGCGTAGTGGGTAAATCTGCTGCCTGCAGTGCTGGCATCCCTTATGGGTGCCAGTTCAAGTCCTCGCTGCTCCACTTCTGATCCAGCTCTTTGCTATGGCCTGGGAAAGCAGCAGCAGATGGCCTAAGTCCTTGGGCCCCTGTTACCCATATGGGAGACCCAGAAAAAGCTCCTGGCTCCTGGTTTCAGATCAGCTCATCTGCAGCAGTTGCAGCCATTTGGGAAGGGAGCCAGTGGACAGAAGACCACCTACCCCCGTAACTCTTTCACATCATTAAATAAAATCTTTTAAACAAAAAAGCCCAAAGATAAAGTCTGATTCCTCACTTTAATTATGTATACTGACAATCTAAAAACAAATGATAAATTTAGGAAACACCAACCTCTCTTCTGTACACTCTGATTTCTCTGTTCCGTCAATCTCAATTTCTATCAGCTCTTCTGCTTCTCTCTTAGTCATGGTTGAAGGATTTCAAAAGATCAGTCCTGTAAGAATTTTGAAGGTTTCAAAACCATCTGTACAAACAGAAATGATACACAAGAAATAGAAACCCAAGTGGAAGAAGGAAAAGTAACCTTCACTTATAAAAAAGAAACCACAAATGGCATCTATAAATCAGTTTTTATTTAACAGGTGTTTTTATTAGCCTGACATGATGTCATCATCCTATTGGATTTACTGGGGTTTTTTTTTTTTTGATCCAGTTAATAGGTTAACGCAAGTTACTTCAAAATTAAATGAAGGTTATGTTAGCTCTATTAAAGCAACTCATAGTCTCATTAACAGATTCAAATCTGATGCTTAACATGGAGAGAAATTACAAGTGCTTATCTAAAAGTTGTACCTTACTAAAATTTACTGCAAAGCAATAATACCGGTAAGAGAGATACCAAACTAACCACAGGATTTATGTTACAAATTACAATTATGGGGTGGGCATTTGCTGCAGCATTGTGACACTTGGTATGCACATATCCCATATTGGTGTCTGGGTTCAAGTCTTGGCTCCACTTTGAATCTAGCTTCCTGTTAATGTGCACCTTGGCAGACAACAGTAACTGCTCAAGTAGTAAGATCCCTGCCACTCCTGTGGGAGACCTGTCTCTCTTTTATCTGTTTTCCTCTCCAATAATCTGTCATGAATTTATATACCTATTCTCATTCTTCCCCTATTAGATCTTCGTGAAAGTATAAAGAGCAAAACTGTCCAAAAGTGGTCACAGGAATTTAAAGTGTTTCTTTGGATTTGGGGTTTCTTTTACCCCCTTCAAGTGGCAGGGGGCCTCACCAGGTCTCTACTTCACAAAGGATGAAGGGTTCTGTGCCAGGTGCAATAGTGATCCAGACTCGTAAGCTACATGGCAAAGGGGAATTAAGACTGCAGAGGCAATTAAGATTACTAATCCACTGACTTTAAAATCCTGGGTTATCTATGTGAGCCCAATGAAATCACAACATAGTCCTTAAAAGCAGAAGAAGGAACTTGAAGTGAGAGCCAGACCAACTCAATAAGAGGACTTGACAGGTCAGTTCTGACTAGCTCTGAAGCAGGAAAGCAGCCATCAACCAAGGAACAGAGGTAGCTTCTAAAAGTCAAAAAAATAAAGGGATAGAAAAAAATGCAGTTCTATTAACACCTGATTTTAGCCTACAGACCTATTTCAGACTTCTAACATCCAGCTCTGTAAGATAATAAAGTAGCAGTGTTTAAAGACAATTAAACATGCAGTATTTTGCTACAGTAGCACTAGGAATGTTGTTTCCCTCCCCATTTTAGAAAGAACTCTAACTCCCCTCAGATCTCAATACCTCCAAATGCTGGGTAACTGGCTGTCTGACCACTTACTCAATTGTTAACAGCTGGCATCCCAATCTAGTGGCCAAATATAAAAATGGTCTGATTTTGCTCACATTATTAGGGTTGCTCTCACACATGCCCTGTAAGATGGAAGAATACAGGAGTAGTTTTTCACTCAAATAGACACAGATTGTGCACATCCAACATACTGCCTACATTCCAGCTGGCCTCTCTTTGGAATGATGAAACAATGCAGAACCTTAAGTTTTCGTTTCTTGCTAATGTTAGATTAGTAAGTCTTCCCTTTCCCTACTAAAACCTATTCCTTAACTGGTGCTACGTGTAAACATGTAGAATTTTCTACACCTGGAAAGCCGGCTTCTCACATGGGTGCCAATTTGTGTCCCAGATGCACCAGTTCTGATCCAACTCCCTGCTAATCACCTAGGAAAAGCAGCAGCAGATGGTCCAAGTGTTTGGGCCCCTACTACCCAATGTGGGAGACCCAGATGATACTCCCGGTTCAGCCTGGCCCAGCCCTGGTTGTTGGGGCCATCTGTGGAGTGAGCTGGAGGGCCAGAGATCTATTTCTCTCTGTAACTCTTTCAAAATAAATAAATCTTTAAAAAAAAAAAAAAAAAAAACCTATGGAATTCACCCTGAGCAAAACAGGTAGTGGCCCAGTAGGGACCTTATTTTATGGAACAGCATGAGCTTCACAAGGGCAAGGATACATGTTCAGTTACTCTGAACAGTGATTCCTCTCTAGCGGACATTCTGTTAATATCTGCTGAATAAATAAATGTACAAGGACTATTTCGCACTATGTAAAATAACTCCAGATGCCATAATAAAGGCTTAAATACGAAAAGTAACACTACAAAGTTGATAGAAGAAAAGTTGAATTTTTTGTGGTCTAATGATAGAAAACAATTTTCTAAACTCTCAAATATAAACCAAAGAGAAAAACTTTTGAATTTGATTCATAAAATTCAAAACTCAAAAATTAAGATTCATATTCAAAACACAAGTTACAGAATGGGAAAAGATGTACCCAACACCTAAAAGTGACAAGAGACTTATAAATGGAACAGACAATAACCTCTTATAAGTTGGCAACCCCCAAAAAAGTCAGGACAAACTAGAAAAGCAGGCCAGGTACAGAAAAAGGAAATCCCATAAAGGGAAACCAAAGTGGCTCTAGACAGTAAGATATGCTTACATTCAAATTATTCCAAAATTCCCATTTAAAAGAAGAAATTACCACTTTACACAATGTGTGTAGATACGGCAAATGTTAGAAAGTTCAACAATGGGGGCTGGTGCTATGGTGCAGGGAGTCAAACCATTGCCTGCAGCCTCGGCAGCCCATGCGGGCACCAGTTCCAGTTCTAGATGCTCCACTTTCGATCCAGCTCCCTGCTAATGGCCTGGGAAAGCAACAGTCTGTTGGGCATTGCCTAAAATCTCCATTACAATAAGGCGCCTGGCAGATGTTCCAGGGGCGTGTCTGCAGCTGGTTAAGCTCCATAAGATCACACCACTGGCAGGGATAGGTCCGCTTTAGTTGCGGACACGTGGACAGTGCGTGATCCCTATACCTTACTTAAGGTGCCCCTGTGCGTGATACACCCGTGCCTGCATGACCTTTTCGCTGATTGGTTCCCCTACTGCGCATGTCCTTCGTAAGCTTTATAAGCCTGCACACTTCTTCAATAAAGCGGTTCCTGCTTTGACAGAACTCACGGGTGCTTGTGGTGTGTTCATCACCTGTCGACCTTACCCTTCACGTTCGCCTTGTTGGGAAGTGTCTGTACTGGCCCCTGCTGGTCAGGGGCCAGCCTCAGACTTGAGACCCCCACAACAGTCGAAGATGGTCCAAGTCCCTGGGCCACTGCACCCACATAGGAGACGTGGAAGAAACTCCTGACTCCTGGCTTTGGCCTGGCCCAGCCCTTGCCGATGCAGCCATTTGGGTAGTAATTCAGGATGGAAGACCTCTCTGTCTCTCCCCTTCTCTGTAACTCTTTCAAATAAAATTAATTAATTAAAAAAAAAAAAGTTCAATAATGAAAGAGCTAGCTGAGATAAGAGAGACCTATGCTCCTGCTTATGGGGTAGACAGGACTAGACAGTCTGGAGAAAATTCTTGCAGCTCTTTTCAAATCACAGTTATACATATGACCTAGCAATTTCACTCCTAAAATAAGCATTCCAGAGAAATCTCAAATTGACTGATAATAGGATGTTCTATGTAACTTCACTGTGACAGCTGGAATCGGTGCCAGAGTACTTAGTAAGAAAACATTCATAAAAGAAAATATGGAAAAGGCACACATTATCAAATTTTAGAACCAGTTAGAAACAAGGAAATAATGTCTACACTAACTAAAAAATAAAAAACAGAAAAGCAGATTAAGTAATCAGAAGCTGAGAAACAGTTCTTAACGGCTTATCCGCAGGACTACCTGGGGGTCCCCTTATTATAAACTATAAACCAGGAAGTTGTTAGAAAGGTATTTATCCTGTAATCTTCCGTAACAGTGATAGATCAAAGCGCCTAGAAGGTGCCAAATATAGGGGAAAAAATTAACCCCCAAAGATTTACAGAGAAAAATCACATAACCTGTAGTTTCGGATCACTCTCCTTCTCAGCTCTTTAAACCTAGCGTAGGGAAGCAATGGAGATATTTTGAAAATTATCCAGATTACTTGCGTCAATGCTTGAGAGTCTTAGCACTTTTGTGGTACCGACAGCACATCTACAGGGACTTTTGCCTGTATACTTAATAACTGGAGGGGCCAGAGTTGTGGTGCAGAAGGGTTAAGCTAAGGCCTACAACATGGGCATCCCATATGAACGTGAGTTTGAGTCCCAGCTAGTCCATCCAGCTCCTTGCTAATATGTCTGGGAAAGCAGCAGAAAATGACCCTAGTGCTTGGGGCCCCGACACCCACTTGGGAAATCTGGATGAAGTTCCAGACTTCTGGCTTCGCCCTTGCCCAGCCCTGGCAGCTGCGGCCATTTGGGGAGTGAACCAGCTGATGGAAAATCTTTCTCTGCCATGATGCCTTCCAAATAAATCACTCTTTTTTTTTTTTTTAAATTAGTTTTTAACAGATCCAATGTGACTTGTAGAGAAAATTCTAAGAACACAATGATATTCCTTTTTTTTTTTTTCTGACAGGCAGAGTTAGGCAGTGAGAGAGAGACAGAGAGAAAGGTCTTCCTTCCGTTGGTTCACCCCCCAAATGGCTGCCATGGCTGGCGCGCTGTGCAGATCCCAAGCCAGGAGCCAGCTGCTTCCTCCTGGTCTCCCATGCCGGTGCAAGGCCCAAGCACTTGGGCCATCCTCCACTGCCCTCCTGGGCCACAACAGAGAGCTGGACTGGAAGAGGAGCAACTGAGACAGAACTGGCGCCGCAACCGGGACTAGAACCCGGGGTACTGGGACCACAGGCGGAGGATTAGCCTAGTGAGCCGTGGCACTCCCCCAAATAAATCAATCTTAAAAAACAAATAACAGTGCTGGCACTGTGGGGCGGCGGGTTAACGCCCTAGCCTGAAGCACCTGCATCCCATATGGGCGCCAGTTCAAGACCTGGCTGCTCCACTTCCCATCCAGCTCTCTGCTATGGCCTGGGAAAGCAGAAGATGGCCCAAGTCCTTGGGCTCCTGCACCCGCATGGGAGATCGGGAAGAAGCTCCTGGCTCCTGGGTTCAGATCGGCGCAGCTCTGGCCACTGCAGCCAATTGGGGAGTGAACCAGCGGGTGGAAGACCTCTCTCTGCCTCTTCTCTCTCCGTATAACTCTTTCAAATAAATAAATCTTAAAAAAACAAAACAAAAAGCAATAAACCCTTGGTACTTTCATTAATATCACAAAATGGATACAAGACTAACCTTGAAAATTTAACTAGAAATTTTGAAAAAGGCTAGTGTCCTTTAAAATATGCATGTAATTCCCTTTTGAAATACAAATTTGAGGACTGTCCTTCACATTATTAATTTACAGAGCTTAGGACCATTCTTCTTAATGCAGGAAAAAGAATTGTAAGTGCAGTCTAGATGAGTACCTGCATGGTCAACTGCTCATTTTCCCAAGCTTACAAATATTGTTAACACATTTTTATTTTAAAAAATAAAGTTAACATTAAGAAAAACAAAGTCTCTGTATATGTGCATACAGGCATGTGCTCATGCAAAGGAAAAAGCAAATATGGCGAGCGGTTAATAAATGATGACCCCCACTCCCACCCCAGGACAGGGTAAGGAGTATATGGATGTTCACTGTATGGTTCAATTTTATTACAGGCTTAAAGATTTGAATTTATTTATTTGAAATGCTGAGTTACAGAGAGGTAGGGGCAAAGAGAGAGCAAGGTCTTCCATCCACTGATTCACTTCCCAAATGGCCACAACAGCCGGAGCTGGGCAGATCCGAAGTCAGGAGCCAGGAGCTTCTTCCAGGTCTCCCATGTGGGTGCAGGGGCCCAAGGACTTGGGCCATCTTCCATTGCTTTCCCAGGCCATAGCAGGGAGCTGGATAGGAAGTGGAGCAGCCAGGACTCAAACCGGTGTCCGTAAGGGATACCGGCACTGCAGACTAGGGCTTTAAACCGCTACACTACAGCGCCAGCCCCGGGCTTAAAGTTTTATAAATAATGAGTTGGGGGAAAGAGTACAGTAAAGTTTAAATTTAGTATTCAGCCTCTCCATGTTCTCATGACTTGCTTCCAACTTAACTGGCTTACTTAGCTGTTTTATGACTATATGATTATAAACTCACGCTACATACAATCCAGGTATGATGGACTTGTGTATGCAGTGACAGGATGTGCTGGAAACAAACAATTCCGAAAGCCTGGCTCAAACCCTGAGTGAGAACGGGTCCTTTAAAGCGGTTGCTTTAGTCGACCAAGGTGTTCTTCAGTTTAAGGCAAGGCATGACCCAAGAATGTTCTCACTGCTCCGCTCCGCGCGGTCCACGGGAACTCTTGCGAATGTGCTATCTCCGAGTCAGGTGGATTTCTACCGCGAGAACTGCCTGTGAATTTCATTTCTAAATTACTACTCATCGCTTTGCTATGCAGTATGAAGACACTGTCTGCTCTGTCGTTATCCGCGCCGAACTCGGAGCCCGGAATCCAAAGTGATCACGGGGCTTTATCTCGTATTGCATGAAACACTAAAAAAGCTGGCAAGGTGCATTAGCTCTTCGCCAGCTCATTTCCTCGTTGTTAAACAAAAGCCCCTAGCAGCTGTTACCGTCCACAGTACGGCTGGGGGGCGAGTGGGACACAACGGAGGCACAAGCGGACCTGAAGCGAGCGGCCCGCCGAGCCGGCGAGCCGTGGGTCTGCCGCTTCCTCCGAAACCCCGGGGCGCGCGACCCCGGCGACCGCGGCCCGCCGCGCACTCACGGCGCCGAGGCCGGGACGCGCCGCCCCGGGCCCCGCGCCGCGCGCCCCCCGCCCCTGCCCGCTCCCGCGCGCCTCCACGAACGGAAATGGGAGCCGCGGAGCCGGGGACCAGCGGAAACAAAACACAGAGGCGGCCGCGGGGGGGCAGGCCCCGGGACCAGGCCGGCCCGCGCCGGCCCGCGCGCCCCTCCTCCCCCGCGGCCGCACTCACCCGCTCCGGAACCGCCCTGGCGCTCTCGCCGCGCTCCGGGGCCGCCTGCGGACGGCAGCCGCGCGGGCTCCACGTGCGGCGTCCCTCCGGGCCGCGCCCTGCAGCTCCCAGGACTCCAACGTGAGGCCCCTGGGCCCTTCCCGCGGAGTCGGCGCCGAGAAACCCCGAACCCCCTCCCGCCTCCCAGGCACCCCCGGGCCCGGGACTACAACTCCCAGCAGCGTGCGGGAGACGAGCGCCAGCGGCACACGAGGCACCACGTCCCGATCCGCGTGGTTTCGCACATTCACATACACCCCAACAACCCCTGAAGAACAGGACGCTGCCTAGGACGGGGGGAGCTTGAACTCGGGACAGGCCAGCCGAAGTGCGCATGCGTAGAGTACGGTTTCCAGAAGGGAAAAAGCGAACGGGTCAAATTAGGCGAAGGAAAGATGGCGGAGGCTTCGCGGGAGGACCCGGAAGCACTTACTCTCCACTTCCTCCTCCTGTTTGGCTTCTGTCTCACCTAGAGCCGTCCGGTCGCAGACTACCTCCGAGACGCTTCCTGTCCGGTGAGTGGCGACCGACTGAAACGGCGGCCCATAATGCATTTCGATGGCGGGTAGGCGTGTGGGGGCGGAGCCAGGGCCGGAAGTGGAGCGGCGGTGGCGGCGGCGGCGGTTCTGGCAGCTCGGGACTGAGTGCAAGGTGACTGGGAGGGTGACTGGACCAGCTCGGCCTCTTGGGACTGCGATTCTGGGTTTCTTCACACGGCCTAGGCTGCCCGTCACCTCTGCCTTACTGGGAGGGCAGCGCAGTCCCGTGTCCCTAGCACCTTCAGGGCCTGGCCCGGGGTCACAGCTGACCCCGGCGCTTCTGCTCTTCGAAGAGGGCCGCAGACCCAGGAAATGAGGGACAGTGCCTCGGCGGGCAAGCCGGGGAGGTGCGGGAGGCCGAGGGGTCTTGGGGCCCGCGGCCTGCCTGGGGCAGCCCAAGGTCAGATGTGCGGGCTGGGGCGGCGGCCCCGCCTGCCTGGTGGAGGCGCGCGTGAGATTCCCCGGGGCAGGACCTGCACCCTAAGAGGGAGCAGGGTAGTGGTCATCTTAAAGGCCCTGCTTGAAATGTTCGTGATTGGCTTTAGGATCCCATATTGAAGGAGGCAGCGCTGGGTAACCTTTGGCTGGTCGGTCACCACTACAAATAGAACCAGGCCCCCTCCCGCCGCGGGGCCTGCGTGTAACCCCTCGTGCTGAGGTTCCCAGTCCTACTTGGAATCCCTTTCCTAGGCTCTTGTGGCATCCGATGGTGCTCGAATAGAGAATTTGTCACAAATGGCATTTTAAATCTCTCTGTGTAATTGTGTGTGTGTCTTACCCCGTGACATCGTGGACAATCCACACGTACTCAATGAGGGGAGGGAAAAGGGAATAAACAAGGAACAAGTTTCATATGAGCGTATCTGTTCATTTTGTCGATGAGTTTGTAGAGCTTGCAAGGGCATGAGAGCTTTTGAATATATGGGTTTGGGGTCCAGGAAAAAGACTAGAATTAGAGATGCGATTTGGAAATCATTGGCAGCTACATGATAGATACTGAAAAAAATGAAAATAGATTCCACCCGTGTTGCGGTAGGAATCACATCTTTGCAGTCAACCTTGGTTAAGGGAATATGGGTGATTAATAACTTTTCTTGGACATAAGTTTATCATCTGTAAAGGAGGATAAGACACCTTCTTTAAGGTGTCTTTAACTCTTGAAGGATTTCACAGTAAGGGCACAAGGGAAGAATGTATATGGAAGTAATGTCCTATCCTCTGAAAATCTGTTTGCATATGGTTGTTATAATTTAGAAATTATTAAATTAAATTGGATCTTTAAAGATTTATTTATCTGGAGCCAGTGCTGTGGCGTAGAGTGGGTAAAGCCGCTGCCTGCAGTGCCAGCATCTCATATGAGCACTGGTTCTAGACCTGACTGCTCCACTTCCAATCCAGCTTCCTGCTAATGTGCCTGGGAAAGCAGCAGAAGGTGGCCCAAGTCTTTTTTTTTTTTTAAGAATTATTTATTTGAAAAATATAGTTACAGAGAGAAGTAGAGCCAGAGAGAGAGGTCTTCCATTCCACTAGTTCATTCTCCAAATGACCGCAATGGCCAGAGCTGAACTGATCTGAACCGGGTAAGCTTCTTCCAGGAGCTTCTTCCAGGTCTCCCAGGCAGGTGCAGGGGCCCAAGGAGTTGGGTCATCTTCTACTGCTTTCCCAGGCCATAGCAGAGAACTGAATTGCAAGAGGAGCAGCTGGAACTGAAGTGGGTGCCCACATGGGATGTGGGTGCTGCAGGCTGGGGCTTTAACCTACTGCGCCACAGCACCAGCCCCGGCTCAAGTCTTTGGGCCCCTACATCCACATGGAAGACCTTTAGGAAGCCCCTGGCTTCTGGCTTCGCATGGACCCAGCTCTGTCCATTGCAGTCATTCGGGAAGTGAACCAGCGGATGGAAGATCTCTCTCTTTCTGTCTCTCCCTCTCTCAGAGAAATAAATCTTTTTTTCTTTTTAAAGATTATTTTATTTGAAAGGCAGAGTTTTTAAAAGGGAGGAACAGAGAGAGATCTTCCATCTGCTGGTCTGGGGCCAAGCAAAAGCCAGGAGCTCCAGACAGGTCTCCCACGTGGGTAGCAGGGGCCCAGACACTTGAAGCCTTCCTCTGCTACTTTTCCTAGGCCATTAGCAGGGAGCTGGATCTGCAGTGGAGCCAGGACTTGAACGCTCACCCATATGGGATACTGGCTTCACAGGCAGTATCTATTAGTTACCATAATGCCGGCCCCACATTTGATCTTTAAGTCACTAAATCAGGGATCAGCCTTTCTACTGAAGTCTGAGGGCTTCAAAGTCTTTAAATCCTTATTAGAGCTTTCATTCCATCACAAATTCTGTTTCACTGATTAGGTTGTACTACCAGATATTCCCCTTTCTCGTTGAGGGCTCATCTGGGCTGGTTGCTCTCTTGCTTTGCTGGACATTATGGATTTTGATTTGCTTGTTAACGGTATTCTTGAATGGCTGAAATCCTTCAGTTGTACAAGCTTTCTCCTCCTCTTCCGGGCCATCATTCCTGGCTATGGCAACTGTCCCCAGTTTCTGTTGGCCTTCTGAGGGAACATTAATTTGTGAGGTAGTTGTTTTTGTTTTTCCTGCTGCAGTAGGTGGTATTCTAACAGCCTACGTCTGTTATGTCTTCCGGTCCAAGACTAAGTTCTTGAGAGAAGGAACCCTACCCCCTCCACCCCCGATTTTGCTTTCTGCCCTAACCCTAGTGAAGTCTCAGTACTGGGTTGTTCCTAGCTACTCCTAGTCATGGCATTTTGGTTAAGAAGCAAGAAAATTTGCAGTGGGGAATGAAGAGGGTAAGGGACTGATCAGGTATGGATTGAATTCTAGTAAGATTTTGTTCTGTAAGAACTGGTGCAGTTAGATTTTAACTATGTGATGTATTTAGAGGTGGTTTACAATTGTGTATGTGTGTCTGAATGTATGTGAGTGTGTTAACATTCCGCTGCTTGCTTTCAGTAGCACAGTCAGCCATGATCCTGCAGAGGCTCTTCAGGTTCTCCTCTGCCGTCCGCTCAGCAGTTGCAGTCCATCTGCGGAGGAACATTGGTGTAACAGCAGTGGCATTTAATAAGGAGCTTGATCCTGTACAGAAACTCTTCGTGGACAAGATTAGAGAATACAAATCTAAGCGACAGTAAGTATATAATCAGCCATGGTATAAATAGTCAAAGTATATAAGTTTCAAATGGTAATTTAAAAATTACTTGTTTAAAAGTGTCCAAGATCTTCACTGAGCTGATCCTTGACCTGTGGTCCCACAGTTTATTTTTTAAGGATATCAGGGGAAAATCCCATTAAATCTGTTGTCATTTTAAATGATCTTTACTATAATGTTTATATTATAACCTAATTCAGCTCATTGCTGGAAACCGGTTAGCAGCTGTATTTCAGAAAAGTAAGTCCTTTGGCATCTACTAGCCTAAGGTTATAAAACTAATTAAGGAAAAATATACAATGAGAATATTCTAATTCTCATTTTAGTGCCCTTTCCATAACATCATGATGTTGAGTTAATGAATGAACAGCACACTTTCTTTAAAGTATTTCTTAGTTATATGTCTCTGGGAATATCAAAAACATAAGATACTCTTCAATGGCATAAAGTTAGTCAAGGAAAAACATGACTACTGAACCACAGTTTTAGAAATGAGTGGACTACCTTAGCCATCATCAGATCCAAACCACAAATGTTAGGAAAAGTAATAGACATCAATTCATAGTTCTGTTTTCTTTCATTTAGTTGTCTACTCTGTTCAAGCACTAGGATATTAACTGTGGTTGGCCACATCACATTTTCACAGTGCTTTAAATCTGATAGAAGTAGAAGGTTTGATACAAATAAATACAAAATAACGTAAAATGAGTTAGGTGCTAAGACAGTGACACACTCATTGTTTGGGAAGTTCATTGGAAGCAATACTCCTTTCTAGCTGAAGGCATTTTAGAAAACTTCTTGGAAGAGTTACTATTTTTTAAAGATTTTATTTATTTGAAAGGCAGATAGATAGAGCGAGAGCTTCCATCTGCTTGCTGATTCATTCCCCAAATGAATACACCTGTCCAGGGGTGGGCCAGGCCAAAGAGCCAGGAGCCTAGAACTCAGTCTGGCTCTCCCATGTGTGTGGCAGGGGCTCAGGCCATCTTCTGTTGCTTTTCTAGGCTCAGTAGCAGAGAACGGATCAGAAGCAGAACAGCGAAGCACCTGGTACTCAACCAGTGCTGTGATATTGGGATCCTGCCATTGCAAATGCTGCGCCACACTGCTGGCCTGAAAGAGTTAATATAAAATCATAGTTCTGAAGGCAGTTTTTGGAGACATTCATTCTTCCTGAGAATCTTACGGACAACTGTAGATTATCTTCCCAGTTTAAAAAGTTTGTTACATGATTTTGATTATAGCTAGGAAGGGGTTCTCAGACCTGCAGAAGGCCATAATAAAAAGGCCGGCGCTGCGGCTCACTAGGCTAATCCTCCGCCTGCGGCACTGTAACCCTGGGTTCTAGTCCTGGTTGCTTCTCTTCCAGTCCTGCTCTCTGCCATGGCCTGAAAGGCAGTTGAGGATGGCCCAAGGTATAAGTTTTCTGGCCCCTTTTTATCCTAAGAGCGTGTTGTAAAATTGTAAATAATAGCCATGATCTATCAGTAACCAGTATGTATGCTGTTAAGACTGACTGGATCTCCTCAAAGCAGTTGCTAAAATTTTGTGGATCACAGTGCTGGCAGACAATCATTAGAGAATCTGATTGAGGGATCTATTTATTTTTTAAGATTTATTTATTTGGGTTTGGCGCTGTGGCACAGTAGGTTAATCCTCCACCTGCACCGCTGGCATCCCATGTGGGCATTGGTTCTTGTCCCAGCTGCTCCTTTTCCCATCCAGCTCCCTGCTATGGCCTGGGAAAGCAGTGGAGGATGGCCCAAGTCCTTGGGTCCCTGCACCCACATGGGAGACCCAGAGGAAGCTCCTTGCTTCTGGCTTCGGATTGGCGCAGACCTGGCTGTTGCGGCCTTTTGTGGAGTGAACCAGCGGACGGAAGACCTTTCTGTCTCTCCCTCTCACTGTCTGTAACTCTACCTCTCAAATAAGTAAATAAAATCTTAAAAAAAAAAAAAAGATTTGTTTATTCGAAAGACAGCGTTACCTAGAGAGGTAGAGCCAGAGAGAGAGAGAATGAGAACCATCCTCTGGTTTACTCCCCAAATGGCCACAACAGCCAGAGCTGAGCTGATCCGAAGCCAGGAGCCAGGAGCTTCTTCCAAGTCTCTCACGTAGGTACAGGGGCCCAAGCACTTGTGCCATGTTCTGCTGCTTTCCCAGGCCACAGCAGGGAGCTGGATCACAAGTGGAGCAGCTGAGAGTTGGTATTGGCCCCCATATGGGATGCTTGCACTGCAGGCTGGGGCTTTAACCCACTGCGCCATATCACTGGCCTTCAGGTATCTATTTGGAATTGTGTTCTCCATTATCCACATGGAGCTACTCAAATTCTAAATTACATATAAATCAAAATGAAAATTCAGTTTTTCGGTGGCCTTAGCAATACTACTAGTGCTGAATACCCGTATCTGGCTAATGGCTATTATATTAGACTGTACATGTAGGGAACATTTCTGTCAACACAGAAAGTTTGAGAGGACATTGTTGACCTAAAATAAACATCTTTCACAAGTTCTTAAATTAAATTTTTGTGGAAATTCTTTGCCGTGGTCACATTGAAAATACTTGCTTTGAAGGAATTTTAACTTATAAATTTTTTAAGCTTACAATATTGATAGGCAGTAATTTTTTAAAAAGATTTATTTTATTTATTTGAAAGTCAGAGTTACAGAGAGAGGTAGAGACAGAGAGAGAGAGATCTTCTATCTGCTTGTTTACTCCCCAGATGGCCGCAGTGGCTGGAGCTGAGCTGATCCGAAGCCAGGAGCTGCTTCTGGGTCTCCTACATGGGTGCAGGGGCCCATGTACTTGGGCCATCCTCTACTGCTTTCCCAGTTCATAGCAGAGCTAGATCGGAAGAAGAGCAGCCAGGACTCGAATGGGTGCCCATATGGGATGCCAGCGCTTCAGGCCATGGCTTTAATCTGGTACACCACATGCCGGCCCTGATAGGCAGTAATTTTTATGACAGAAGAATTTGTTCAAATACTTGAGACCTGTTTGGCTGCACTATTGGTCCATGATGCTGTATTTATCTTTCCAAAGCACAATTTAATTTTTGTCATTTTATTGCATAGCAAATATACAAACTCCCAGGTATTAACATTGAAGGCTTCCAAAGATCTGTAAGTTCTGCTGGTTTTTCCACCCTGACTTAGTGTTCCCTCCATACAGCCAATGCTTCATCACCTCCAAGTCCTTGCTTTTCATCTTAAAATGCCTCAAACTAAAATCTGGCTTCAAATGCCATCTTTTTAAGGTGGAATTTTGCCTTATTAGCTCAACAGAAGCAATCTCTTCTTGAATGGTTTTTTGTTGAACTACGTTTTTAAACCTTATCACATAACTCCTTTAAAATAGAAATATTTGTTAGCATGTAATTTTTCTCTTCTAAGTTGCAAAATCTCTGAGGGTAGAAAATAATTTACCTCTGTGATAGACCCCCCTGTTACAGAGACGTACAGTTCCCAAGATATATTTTTTAAATATTTCTTTGCTTATTTGATAGTCAGAATTAGAGGGACACAGAAAGAGAGATCTTCCATCTGCCTCACAACAGCCAGAGCTAAGCCAGGTCAAAACTGGGAGTCTGGAACTCCATCCTGGTTTCCCACATGGGTGATAGGGGTTCAAGCACTTGGACCATCTTCTGCTGCTTTTCCAGGCACATTAGCATGGAGCTAAATCTGAGGTAGAATGGCCAGGACATGAACTAGCTCCCTTATGGGATGCCAGCAGTGACTTTTTCTGCTGTGCACCAGTGCCAGCTCCCACCAATGTCTAGTAAAAGCCACTTGGGTGTAGCTGATTTAAAGCAGGTGATAATAGATAATATTTACTGAATATGTTCTGTGCGCATTCTCTCTTTAATTTCTTCAGCACCCCCTTCAGTAGTGCATTCATTTTTTAACATGTGGAACCTAAGTGGCTTATGCCTTTTCTTGGTTTATGCAGAGCCCATGAATTCAACCATTTTACCTTAATGCAACTTGGACTTAAAGAGTTTGGGACTTACTAAGTATTCTGGACATCAGCAAACTTTGAATGTTGGAGATTTGTTTAAAAAATTGTCTCATTAATGTGAAACCTCCTTTTACTAAAATAAATTTGAATTGAAATACATGCGGAAATGCTTTGTTTCTTTCTGAAGAGTTTATTTTTTTCCTACATGATTATTTTTAAAAGGTCTTTAGAAATTTGACAGTGGAAATAATTTTGTTTTTGTAACCTAGAATACAGCATTGATGTTTATGTGCTCATTTATGCAACAGGGCATCAGGAGGACCTGTTGATGCAGGCCCAGCATACCAGCAAGATCTGGAGAAAGAGCTTTTTAAGCTGAAGCAAATGTTTGGTAAAGCAGATATGAATACGTTCCCTACCTTCAAATTTGAAGGTAAATCTTTTTAATCACAGGTTCATTCTTTGGGCAGATTATCTTCAGATATTTTTAGTTAACTTGGATTGTTTAGAAGATGAAGTGACAGTTAAATATGAATTCATGAGGACTGTGACATGTGCATGGGAAGTATTCATTGGTATAGGAGAAATGCTAGGGAATTGAAATCAGACTTTTGAATCCTGAATGTCACTTACTAGTTGGTGATCTTGGGTAATTTACTGGTGCCTATTTCTTCTTATGGCACTTAAGAAGAACTATAATACCCTCCTCATGTAGTAGTTGTATTTAAATAAGATAATAAATATGTAAATCAATTAACAGAGAACCTGGCCCATGCAAAGTGTTAAATAAAAGCTTAGCTATTGTTGGTCTTCTATGTGGATGTCTAATATAGTAGATTTTTTCTAAAAAAGAAAAAAAAAATCCAAAGGTCAATGAGTTAAATCATGAAGCATTCTAGATAGTGCATTTTATTGCAGTTTGGTCAAGTTTGAACCTTTCTTTTTTTTTCTTCCCCTCTTAGATCCCAAATTTGAAACCATTGAAAAACCCCAGTCCTGAAGAAATAATGGAAAATTAATCTGGTAATTTGTCATGGATTACTTGTGCAGTTAATCAGAAGTATCACAATAAACACATTTCACAATTATCAAATGTTCTTTTCATTTTGATTCCCAGTTATTTGGTGATGTTGAATATATGCTTCTGAACATTGAATTCTGTGTTTAAGGATTGTGTGTAAATCCTTTCACTTAGTTATAGTGAAACAGGTAACAGACATTGAGTAAACTGGGTACTGTTTGCCTGTATTCCCACAGACTCTTCCCAGTGTGCTGGGGAATCCTTTCAGTAGTAGAAATTTAACTGCCTGCAGTGAGCCACCATTACTTATGGGAATATTTGCTATAGATGGGTTTTGTATCCTCTCCCATAATTTGAAAAAAGGATTTATAAAATACTTGCTGCAACTTTCTCAGGAGACTTAAGTGTAATTATTTTTTTATAATGCATTCTTTTTTACATATGTAATTTGAAAGGCAGAGAGAGAGAGCTTCCATCCGTTGATTCACTCACTGCATGCCCTCAACAGCCAAGGCTGGGTCAACCCAAACTCTGTCCAGGTCTCCCATGTGGTGGCAAGAAACCAAGTAGTTGAGCTACCACCACTGTCTCCCAGGATGTGCATGATCAGGAAGCTGAATCAGAAGTAAAGTAGCCAAAAATTAACCAGCCACTTCATTACAGAATGTGTACATCCCAACCTGCAACTCAACCACTGGGCCAAATGCCCACCCCTCAAATGTAGTTTTTAATATACATAGGAACATCTATTTTTTAGCCTCTGTCACCTCAAATGTTAAACGCTTTTATCCCAGTTGTACCAGGTTCCTCATCTTCACCTGTAGATCACAGTCTCTAGAGTTCTGTGTGGATTGAGGAGGGAAAGGAGGACAGGAGGATTCTGTAAAGGAATTACTATGAAAGATTAAACTATATTATGCTGTTTTGTCTAAGCAATGAAAGATCTAGTGGGTATATCCTGGATATGTGGTGTAGCAGGTACTATTAAGTGTAAATGGTTCTCCAAAAGTGATTTTTAAAAAAGGAAAAACTGCCATGCCTTTAAAAAAAAATTTATTTATTTGAAAGACTTACACAGAGAGAGGGAAAGCAGAGAGAGGTCTTCCATCTGATGGTTCCTCTGCCAATCCAGCTCTCTGCTATGGCCCGGGGAAGCAGCAAAAATGGCCCAAATCCTTGGACCCCATACCCCATACCCCCCATAATTTTGACAAATTTGTTCTCTGTCAAATAACTTGGACAGTTCATACATTGTTTCTTCATTCTTTCACATCTCTAATCTATTCAGTCTTCAGCTTCTATGGACAGTTTGTATGGTAAAGGCAGTGATAGACTGGGGTAACTCTAGGCACCTTCTCCACAAACAGCAAAGGGCATTAGTACTCTTTCTTTGGAAAGTAGGGTACTTGATTCCTTGGAGAACAGAGAAAGTTCCAATTTGCATTCTGTGAATACATGAATACATCTTCCCTTCTAAATTTTTTTTCTTTCTCTTTCCTGTGTAGTATACTAAAATACAGGAAAATGTCTTGGGACTGGTGTCATGGTGTAGCTGGTTAAGCCACTACTTGGAACGCCAGTTTCCCAAAGTAGAGCACCAATTCGGGGCCCAACTGCCCCCTTCCAATCCAGCTCCATGCTACTGTACTTTGGAAGGCAGCAGACAGTGGTCCAAGTAGTTGGGCCCCTTTGAGCCCCTACTGTCCTCATGGGAAATCTGGGTAATAAGTAAATAAGATTAAAAATTTTTAAATTTCAGAGTTGGAAAACAAAAATTTGTTAATAATTGAAAATGAATGTTTTGGGGTGGGTGCTGTG
Organism: Sylvilagus floridanus; assembly: GCA_949820135.1. Lineage (NCBI taxonomy): Eukaryota > Metazoa > Chordata > Mammalia > Lagomorpha > Leporidae > Sylvilagus > Sylvilagus floridanus. Next base: position 19,950,904 of record OX463244.1, read on the forward strand.
GCGCAGCAGGTTAATGCCCTGGCCTGAAGCGCTGGCATCCCATATGGGTGCCAGTTCGAGACCCGGCTGCTCCACTTCCAATCCAGCTCTCTGCTATGGCCTAGGAAAGCAGTATAAGATGGCTTATAAGTCCTTGGGCCCCTGCACCCGTGTGGGAGACCTGGAAGAAACTCCTGGCTCCTAGCTTCAGATCAGCCCAGCTCTGGCCGTTGCGGCCAATTGGGGAGTGAACCATCGGATGAAAGATATCTCTCTCTCTCTCTGCCCCTCCTCTCTCTGTGTAACTCTGACTTTCAAATAAATAAATAAATCTTTTAAAAAAAAGAACCCAAGAACTTGAGGCAGCACTTGCTGTCTCCCAGTCTATTAGCAGAAAGATAGAAATCAGCAGAATTGAAATTCAGACCACAGCAGTATGGAATGTAGTGTCCCAAAAAGTTTTTTAACCAGCAAGCCAAACAAAAACAGTAACAAGCCTGAGATAAAAAAGATTAGTGGCTTGGGCCAGCACTGTGGCATAGTGGCCTTTTTAAGCCTCTACCTGTGGCACCAGCATCCCCTGTGGGCACTGGTGAGTTTCCTACTGCTCCTCTTCCAATTCAGCACTGTTCTGGCCTGGGAAAGCAGAAGATGGCCCAAGTCCTTGGGCCCCTGCATCCATCTGGGAGACCCAGAAGAATCTCCTGGATCCTGGCTTTGGATAGGCCTAGCTCTGGCCATTGTGGCCATTTGGGGAGTAACCAGCGGATGGAATACCTTTCCCTCTATCTCTCCCTCTCTCTCTTACTCTCTCAAATAAATTTAAAATTTTTTCTTAGAAAAAAGGTAGTGACTAAGGATTAAATAAGTCAATGAATAAATGGGGAGATGTAGAGATATCAGTAGGGGGCATAGTGGTGGCGGTGATAGAATTTAAAGGCATTCTTGGGGCCGGCCCTGTGGCGTAGCAGTTAAGGCCGCCGCCTGCAGTGCCAGCATCTCATGTGGGCACCAGTTTGAGTCCTGAATGCTCCACTTGCGAACCAGCTCTCTGTTATGGCTTGGGAAAGCAGTAGAAGGTGGCCCAGACACTTGGGCCCCTGTACCCACATGGGAGACCTGGAAGGAGCACCTGGCTCCTGGCTTCTGAGCACAGCTCTGCACATTATGGCCATCTAGGGAGTGAACCAGCAGATGGAAGACACCTCTCTCTCTCTCTCTCTGCCCCTCTCTCTCTCTCTCCCTCTGTAACTCTGCCTTTCAAATAAATAAAAATAAACCTTAAAAAAAGAATGTAAAGGCATTCTTCCTGGTTAGCTTCAGTATTTTAAAAAAATATGGATTGTTGGCATCCCATAACGGAGTGTCTGACTGTAGTCATGCCTCCTCTGCTTCCAATCCAATTTCCTGCTACTGTGCATCCTGCACATGATGACCCATGGGTCCCTGCCATCCACTGTGGAGACTGGACAGATTCTAGGCTCCTGATGTTAGCCAGGTCTAGCCCTCGCTATTGCAGGTATTTGGGGAGTGAACCAAAGGAAGTGCTCTCTTGCAACTTCTCTTTCGCGATCTCTCTCTCAAGGAAGTGCTCTCTCATGATCCCTCCCCCCTTTCAAATAAAATGAAATCAAAACAGATGAAAGATTTGGGTGTCTGTGGTGAGGGGAGAATGGATAAGGATGAGATAGCCCAGTATGGCATTTAGGCTGACTGTAGGGAAAAGGGAAAATAGAAGGGTATCACAGGTTGTGAGACTTGGGAGGGATGGATGGGACAGAAACTCCTGAGGATGATGGGAGAATGTGAGAACATAAACATTTAAGAGGAAAGAGCGGGAGCATAGAGAAAAAGCATATGTGTGAAACATCCTGGATCAGTTGGACCTGGGTCACACAGACCCCAACTCTTTACCTCTGTGAACTTGGCAAGTCACTAAATTTGGTTGTTTTCTCACCTGTCCATTACCCACCTTGTACCATCATTGACCAATGAGATTTTATACACCCTCAACGTCATCCATACCCTCAACCTCATCCACCCCCACCTCTGACTTAAGAAGTATTCAATAAATACTCTTTGCCTTTTATTTTCAGAACATGTTTTTCAGCATCTGAGAAGTTGGCAGGTACCCAAACAGATGATGAGATTCTAATCTTAAGCAGCTAAAGAGCTAGCCCTGTAGCTGCAGATGGTAAGAGGGTGCAGTTTCCTGGGTTTTAATGAACAACAATAGGTGGATGACTCGTCCCCTGCACTGCTAAATGGAGCTAAAAAGTTTTACAAATTCAGCTGTTTTTATTAACGTAGACTTTAATCAAAAAAGCCACCTGTGAGATGAAGGAAGTTCTTGGCAAAGTTGTATTGAAAAACAATCGTTCCAGATTTAGTCAGGTTAAACCCTCAACTAAAAATAAATTAAATCTAGTACAACAGCAAAAATATTAAAACAAAACTTACTATTAAAGAAGCTAGAGCTCTAATCTTTATACAACACAATTTCACTGCAGGAAAATAAAATTGAAATGCTATAAGAATTACAATGAGATTTTACCAACTGTTAATGTTTAAGTCCCTCAAAAGCAAATGGAAACACAAGTGTAGACGGCAGCGACCTACAAATAAACTTTTAATAATTAGAAAATTAGTGCTCAATACCATGTCCTTTGTGTGGGAGAAGGCATTTTTACATGATTTTTTTCTTAGCTATATACAATATTTTAAGATAAGGTGTAATACGTATTGACACAAAGAAAGTGTTAGATGTTCACATTGCATAAAATGAATCCTCTAGCTTTTGAAAGGAGCTTTTTATCTATTAGTGAAGCTAAGGCACTACTTAATTTTCCCCTGCAATGTGGATGTGTGTCATTTACATCGAAGCAGTTGGTCTTGTGTGATGGTAGGTACCCCGAAGAGGCCATCTTTGAGAGTCTTTATCCCCATGGCCCTTGGTAGTGCCTGAGGAAAACATTCCTTAAACCAAACCAGCCTTTTAATCAGAGCATAAGCAACATTTCACAAAAGCTTACAGAAAAGCCAGTTAGGAAATCATGTTTGCGGGCTAAAACCTGTCTGTCTATAAGTGAAGTTTGATTGGAACAGACACATTCATTTGCTTGCTGTCTACGGCTGCTTTTCTGCTCCAGTGGCAGAGTCCAGTGATTGCCACAGGGACCCTGTGACTGCAAAGATCTGCTGTGTGGCCCTTTACAGACTACACTGGCTGACCCACGACTAAAGTGATGATCTCATTTTGGGGACGAAGTCATGTTACAGGGGCCCAGTCTCCTGCAGAGGGGTCTGTTGAGAGCATCCAGTGCCACAGACAAAACAAGGGAAGTGGCCTGACAGAAGCATCTTCCCACCGACCCGGTGTCCAGCCAGGGCAGGCACTCACTGAGTGCTTAATCCATTTGCTTGTTCCGGATCTGCTTTGCCCACCGGATAGAAAAAGCAGACTCCTTTGAAAGCAACTTAGCCATGTTCCAAGTTTGTCAAAGGTGGTAGTTACATTTTCATCCGGGTTTTCCCAGAATAGGACATGCCCTTAACCCTATTTTGTTTCTAGTATGAACTGAGTAATCAAAATAAATTATAAACAATTAAGCTTTTGGACATGGCCCAATTGCTCTCACTGTTAAGTAAATTGTTGCAGTTTTCAAGTTGTAACAGCAGCTGTGGAGGGCTTTCTGGTTCATCAGTTGACAAAAGGCTTAGACTCATTTCTCATTGCAGCCAGTTTCTCTTGTGTTCTGTGCCTCTCGTAGGGCACCTGATGCAGGGAGCTGCAGGCAGCTCTCCCATCCCATTTACTTGTCAGACAACTACTCCTGTCCTGTGTATTGCCGCCTTCCCACCAGCGAGACCAGCAGCCCCCTGGCTCAACCTCACCCGAAGCTTTACCACACGCTTTACAGAGGCAGAAAGCTGTGAAGTCACTGCTAATGCAGGAAAGGTATCCGCTCCCATGATGAGTTCTGGAGTCAAGGTCACTGAGCTGCACCAAGGGCACACACCAGTGGAGTTCTGTGCACACCTGTGAGCGCTGGCCATTAGGTCTTCATGATGCTTTTGGTTCTCAGACATGGAAATAAACACAAAATACAAATACTTATCTGTATGGCTTAATGCCACTACCTCCCTCTTGTAGAGAAATTAATAATAAATGAGCAGCAGAATAAGGATTGTATTAGGAAAGCAAAGAGGATTCTGGTAGAAATGAGACCAGAGGTTCCTTCTGCACCTGTCAGAGTATTTTTCTGAACCCCCTAAACCAGACACTTGCATGCATTTACATTCTCATGCTCTGCAGATTAACTTCACAACCAATAACTTTCTCTAGAAGTTAGGACATCTGTTAACATTTCACAAACCCCAGAGTATCACAAAGTATTTTGACCCTTTCTCCTGAGTCCAGACACCAAAAGCCAGACTGTATTTTAGATGCTGACAGAACTATTTGCTTAAAGTAACAATTTCCAGTGAGTTCATGGTCATACAAATTATAATAAAACACCAATTTCATTTCTTCAGGTAACCTTTTGCAAGTGTAAGACCAAAAACTTTTATAATAGTTAATAACTTGTGCAACGACCGTGGTTTTGATGTATTCAACACTGGAATTCTTTTAAATTACAAAGGATTTTGTATGCTTGAAATCCTAGGGGGGAAAAAAGAAAAAAAAGTTTAAATGTACTAATCTACATTTAAAGATACATAAAAATCTTATATCAAATCAAGCTACGCACATGCACTATAAGAATCTTTACAAACCAGCATATGTAATTAGTCTATTTTAGGGGGAAATTATATACTAGAAGACAAGGTGCTCTGAAACTTTGCTGAGAGTAAAAAAGGTAGCACTGGAAGTTAAAGCAAGAGAAATCCCGTTAGGGGTGTGCTGCTTGCATCGAGGGGGTAAGGGCCAAGGCTGTGGCTAAATGTCCTATAGCATGGCTCCCTCACAATGAAGACTTATGTGACCCAAACTGTAAGTAGTGCTGGGGTTGACAAATCCTGCTGTAATGCAAAATGAAACTCAAGGAGATTCCAGCCCATAGCAGAGGAATGCAACTGGGAAGACAAAGGAAAAGGCATTTGTTCTTAAAATTTAAACACAAAAAAAATGCCTCTTACGGCGGAAGGGAAGGGACTGCTTGCTGCCACACTCAGGAGTACGTCCCACAAATTGTAAGAATAAATATGGAGTTCTGCATTGCTTTTCCTCTAATTAAATAGTACGCTTTTGATATGGTGAAATCGCAGCATAAGGTGACTTCTGCGACAGATTGTGGAGTAGACAACTTTTCCAAAATAAAATTTTTATATCAAGAACTCTACGGAGCAGTAAGTGGTTGTTAACCACGAGCGTCTGCTAGGATAGTTTAAAATACTGATGCCCACGCCCCACTCCACTCTCTCTTGAAAGGAAATCTGAGGAGCTCTGCCGTAAAGTGCTCTGGAATTCAGGGAACCCATGCACTATTTCTCAAGTGTAGGCCTCTAAAAATACTGGAGACGCCCCCTTGCCCCACTGTATTCCTAAAAAACAAAAACCAAGGTTGAATATCCAGCCAAAAATAGACCGAAACATGAGTAGTGATGCTGTTTACTGCTTCACTGTATTATGTATGATGTGGAAGTACAAGATGTCTATCTCGTATTCCTAAATCATCTGAATTAGATAATTAGTGCCTTTTTTCCAGGATTGCTGAATTGTTCCCTTCAGCAATAGCAGGGGGTAATTCGCATCTCTCAATTTTCCAAGTGCTGAGCTGCAGATCTGCTGCTGGTCTGGCTGCCATGAAGCCAAGGGTCAGGGCTCCAGCTCAGCCATTGTTACCCCTTGAGAACTCACACCTCAATTTCATCATCTCGCAAGTAGAACCAATAACACCAGACCTAGGGATACTAAAGAGGCAGACTCCTAATAGCAAACACCGCGTGAAAAACAATGATGGGATGAAGATCACTTTCTGGAACTGCCGACGTATGCCAGGCACCTTTATCACGCCATCCCAGACAGGGGAAGAAAGCTAACATTCATGTGGCTCCTCTAAATACAAGTGGTAGTCACAAACACAAAGCATATTGAAAGTAAAAATCCACAACCTCCACACGATTGTTTCATTTCCCTTGCCCTGTTCCTAAACACGTCTGTTCTATAAATATGCTTTTAAAAATACTCACTGTTTCACTCATTGTAGTGGCTTTAGATGAAGAACTACTCTTCCTGTATATGCAAAAAGAAAACAATATTTACTACATTATTGCTTCCAACTCCAAAGCACACAGTTTCCTTCAGTTAATGTAACTTGCATGCATTTTCTCAACAAGAAGATGAATATTTATCCGAGCAAGGTAGAAAAAAGCCAACACTCCTAACTGAATTTCTTACATTCATGGAAAATATTCAGAGAAAGACATGCAAAGTCATGGACATATAAATGTAGCCTAGCGCTAACATACTGAAGATATTTTTGGAATACACAACAAGAGACTGACTTTTTACATATTAACGTTTACTATTTGCAAGCTTCATGATCATCTCAAAACACTTTCTCCCCACATGGAAAGTTGCCTGTTATGGTAATCAGGGTTCCAGTCGCCGGATTCATCATTCAACAAAACCGTAAAGGCCATAGATCCACAAATGGGAGGAGATATGTCTAGGAATAGATATTCCTTCCTGGATTATTCTCTCGCTTCATATACAAACTAATGGGAGGAAGAGTAAGCCCTCAGCCACTGCAGCAAGGGGAGCCTCTCTGCTGGTCTAAGATGATCTATCTCAGAAAACCTGTCAGTTACTTGCTGCCTCGATCAATAAAAGAGGAAGTCCTGGTAATCGCTTGGGTGAGGGCTACTCATACAGGCTGCTTTGCGCTTCTGAACTCAGTCCCTTGGCCACTGCTTCTCTGGTAACTTAGATTTTATTTGGGACTAGTACTGGGATATTATAAAACTGAAAGACCTGGGGGCTGGCTGTTGTGGGGTAGCAGATAAAACTGCCACCCGCAACACTGGCATCCCATATGGGTGCTGGTTCGTGTCCTGGCTACTCACTCCATTTCTGATCCAACATCCTTCTAATGGCCTGCAAAAAACAGCAGAGGATGGCCCACGTGTTTGAGCCCCTGCCACCTATGTGGGAGACTTGGATAACGCTGCTGGCTCCTAGATTCAGCTTGGCCACTGTGGCCATCTGGGGAGTGAATCAGAAGTTGAAAGATAGATCTCTCTCAATACGTGTGTGTGCGTCTGACTTTCAAAAAAGAGTGAGAGACCAGGGTTCAACCAGGCTTCTGGCAGCGGGAAGTCAGTGGCAGCTCAGACTTCTTCTTCTTTTTTTTTTTTTTTCCCCAAAGATTTACTTATTTGTTTGAAAGGCAGAGTTACAGATAGGCAGAGGCAGAGGCAGAAAGAGAGAGGTCTTCCATCCACTGGTTATTCCCCAAATGGCTGCAATGGCCGGAGCTGGGCCAATCCAAAGCCAGGAGCCAGGACCTTCTTCCGGGTCTCCCATGCAAGTAAAGGGACCCAAGGACTTGGGCCATCTTCTACTGCTTTCCCAGGCCACAGCAGAGAGCTGGATCAGAAGTGGAGCAGCCAGCACTTGAACCAGTGCCCATATAGGATGCCAGCACTGCAAGTGGTGGCTTTACCCGCTATGCCACTATGCTGGCCCCAGTCTTTTTTTTTTTTTTTTTAAGATTTATTTATTTAAAAGTCAGAGTTACAGAGAGAGGCAGAGACAGAATCTTCCATCTGCTGGTTCACTCCCCAAATGGATAACAGCCAGTGCTATGCCAGGCCAAAATCAGAAGCCAGGAGCTTCTTCTGGGTCTCCCATGTGAGTGCAGTGGCCCAAACACTTGGACCACCTTCTGCTGCTTTCCCAGGTGCATTAGCAGGGAGCTGAATTGGAAGTGGAACAGCCAGAACTTGAACTGGTACTCTGTTTGCAAAGGATTTAGGAGAAGAAGCCATGGCAGCTGAATGTGGAAGGGGATGCCATGCCTATGCAGCCAACCTTGGGTCTGCTATGTACATACACACAACAAGAACCAGAAATTGAAAGCACATGAACTACACAGCTCTGGCGACCTCATGCACCAAAGACTCCAACATCTCTATTTCCAGTTAGGCTAGTTCCCCAACTCCAGATAAATATATGCAGTTACTTGCTGGTTATCTCTACAACATCTCCCAACACTACCACTTTGGTACCCGTCACAGTTCTCTCTTGAATTACTGCCATAGTCTCCAAACTGGTCTGCTTGTTCCCACCCTCTGTCACCTGATAGTGTAGCACTGGCTATGCTGAGTTTTGAAGAATTAAGATGATGCTACCACTCATTCTCTCCAAGCCCTCCAGTGACTCCCCATCTTACTCAGAACCAAAGCCAAATCCCTCACAGACACCTAGAAAGGATGCCACACAGTCTGGCCCCTGCTACTTTACTGCACTCCTCTCCCGTCTCTTGTTCCCTTCACTGTTCCAGCCATACTGGTCCTCTTGGTGACCCTTAGACATTTTAAGCACACCTGGCCTAGAGCACCTTCTAACTATATCCTATGCCCGTACATTCTTCTAGTGGAAGTCTGCATGACTTGCATCCTTAACTCCTTGGGTCTTTTTCAAGTTCCACTTTATCAGGCCTTCCCTAACCACTCACTTGAAATGACAATCTCTACTCCTGCCATGTATTCCCTATTCACTCACCTGCTTTATTATTCTCCTAATATTTATTCTAGTCTGACATATTGTATAGAATACATGTGTAGACTTTCCCCCTTTCTCTACTAGAATGAAAGTTTAAGACAGGATTTGGTGGAATTTTTTGTCCTGTCTTATCCATAGCTGTATTACCAATCCCACAGACAGAATAAGGCATAAAATCAGTATACAGTTAAATGTAAAAAATAACTGTTGGGGCCAGAACTGTGGCATAATGGGTAAAGTCACTGCCTACACTGCCAGCATCCCAGATGGGTGCTGGTTCGAGTCCCAACTGCTCCATTCCTGATCCAGCTCCCTGATAATGTGCCTGGGAAAGCAGCAGAAGATGATCCAAGTCCTTGGACCCCTATACCCATGTGGGAGACCCAGAAGAAGCTGCTGGCTTTGAATTGGCCCAGCTCTGGCCATTGTAGCCATTTGGGGAATGAACCAGCAGATGGAAGACCTCTCTCTCCTTTCTCTCTCTCACACGCTCTTCCACTGTCTCTCTGTAACTCTGCCTTTCAAATAAATAAATCTTTAAAAACAAAAACTGTTTAGTAAAATTTTACTTAAAATTTTCAATTTAACAAAATATATTCAATGCATATTTTTATAGTAGTTCTTAAAAATGTCTACAATAGGCGTGGGGAACTGTTTTCCTGCCAAGGGCCATTTGGATTATTTATAACATCACTCGTGGGCTATACAAAATGATCAATTGAAAAATTGGCCTGCTGGGGGCGGTACTGTGGCATAGTAGGTAAAACTGTCCTCTGAGATACCGGCATCCCTTATGGGCACTGGTTCAAGTCCTGGCTGCTCCCCTTCCAATCCAGCTCCCTGCTAATGCACCTAGGAAAGCAGCAGAGGATGAGCCGAGTGATTGGGCCCCTGCACCCATGTGGGAGGTCCAGAGGAAGCTCCTGGCTCCTGGTTTCAGATGAGACTAGCCCTGGCTGTTGCGGCCATTTGGGGAGTAAACCAGCAGATGGAAGATTTCTCTCTCTCTCTCTGTCTCTCCCTCTCTCTCTCTAACTCTGCCTTTTAAGTAAATAAATAAATCTTAAAAAAAAAAAAAAAACTGGCCTGTATAGATTTATTGAATTCCCAGTACGCCCTGCAGTTGCTTTGGCATACCAAATAATTTCATGGGCTGAATGTCTCCTACTTCTGGCCTACAAAGTCAAATAAGTGGCTCTCTATCTTTTGGTAACTAACGATCATTTACAAGCACACATGAGGTAGAATACATTTCTTGATGAAATTTAGTACTTCCCATAAGATTAAACCTACATAAATAACCCAACTTTTCAGTTTTTAAAACATTTTTAAAAAGTGTTATTTAAGGTATACAAATTTCATACATACAGATTTAGTAACATAGTGATACTTCCCACCCCACCCTCCTCCTTCCTCTCATTCCCTTGGATGACTAATGGGAAACTACTTCATACAGGGGAAAAGGAATAAACTTAAAGAAGGTATACTTACTGGAAGGCAGTTTCTTCTACAAAAAATAAATAAATAAATAAATAAGTATGTGTCATTAATGAATGAGATAACACGGAATGATACAGACTCATAGAGCTTAATTTCTAAAACATCTCGATTCTCACTTGCTGACACTTGTACTTTCTAAATCAAGGATTGGCAAATTTTTACTGTAAAGAGTCCAGATAGTAATATTTTAAACTTCGGGGGCCTGGAGGCAAAAATCAACAATACTATACAGGTACTTTTACAACAAGACAGAAAGCACATTTCTAAAATTTCTATTGATGACATTCAAAACTGAATAATAATCAAAGTCTTGTAATACAGGTTTAATAGTTAGAAGAAAGGAATTTTTCCCTTAATTTCAGTTGAAAGCTAGTGTTCCCTATCATCATATAGACTGCAAATTTTCAGCTGTAAAAGCTGTTTTTAGTTCATGGGCCAATAGACAAACAGATGGGGGGCCAGATTTGGTCCTCTTGTCATAGTTTGCCAGCTCCTATTCTAAACGCAAGTCAAAGTATTACGGCTCTCTTGACTAGGTTTTCTGCCAGATTAAATGTGAAGCAACATTCTTGGCAAATGAACTCCTAGTATCCAAGTATGTTCTTTAACTAATTCACTATTTTAAGGAAACTTTGCTCAGGAACTCCTCATTAAAATACTCAGATGATAAATTTTGAATGTGTACAGGCATCGTACTAGTGTGTACTTTCATTGGTAACCAGCAGGGGGACACAGGTGGAGTTCATTCATAAAATTATATTACAATAGAGTACATTGGAATACTAAAAACATGAATAATTATTATTAATTCACAGAGCAGTTAGTCTTAGTTATAGAAAATCTCTTTGGGTCCATGTTCACAGAAAAAATTTATCACATATAACATTCAATTTAAGTTTTGTTTTGGTATAAAATTTTTAAAACCTAAATTCCAAAATTAATGTTTACTGTCAAATAGTGAATTCATGCTATACATTATTTATCATTCCACTAAAAAATTCTACTTTATACATTATTATCAATGTATCTTCTGATAGAGTTCTACTGTAAACTTGAAGAATGAAAATCCCTGTACAGAAACAACACTAATACATTAGGTTTCTAGTTTTGACTGAACAATTCTCATCTAAATACATCTGTGCATTTGACATTCAATAATTCACTATTCTGTACTTATCAATATTTCATTTATTATAATGAAACTGCTTACAAAATAAGAAATCAGTTTATCTCTTGAGACATATAATTCCTAACTTAAAAAAAATCTTAAACACATGTAAATAAGCTATAAATATTGGCCTACAATGAATATATCTATCTCATGGCAGAGTGCCATGTCTCGGCTGTCTCACATAGTCTCTGTTGTTTCCTGCAATTTCATAATGAGATAGCTCTGTCTTTTCTTCCTAGGGTTGCCAAGGTGCTTTGTAACCCACCTGCATGTCATCATAGAGATTTTCTGTAGTAGAAAATCAACAACAAACATTTTCCAGAGTTTTCTAGAAAGTCTTAGGAGAAACAGCATGTGATAAAACTGTATATCCATCGGAAGTTGTGAAAGTGCACTTACTTGAAAAGTAGCCTTTCCTCTGAGCATAGCACACGCCAAGGCCACAAACAGAAATCACTAATGCCACCACCACTACAGCTGCTATGATGCCACTTATGTTGAGGTCATCTAGAATGCGAAGTAAATCATGCATGAATCCACTTCAGGTAGATGAGCAGAGGGAGCATGAAATGGAAAAGGTCCAAAAAAAGCTCCTCCTTTATAGTTAAGTCACAAAGCAAAGTTTCATATTTTTGTAGCTTGTTCAGCTAATTCACTTCCAGGACATGGCTCAAAATTGACTGCAATATTAATAGAACTAAGTTTTATAAGGATCTTAAATTTTAAAAAAGTTCTATGATCCCAAAATAAAATGTATTCATTTGGTATTCTTTTACATTAATTTGGGCATGAAATAAGTCACAGAATTTAATATTGGTTAAAAGCAAAATTAAAAAAACAATATTGTTTGGGCTGGCGCCATTGTGGGTAAGCAGTTGCCTGCAGCGCTGGCATCCCATATGGGCACCAGCTTGAGTCCTGACTGCTCCACTTCCAATCCAGCTCCCTGCTAAGGCACCTGGAAAAGCCGTGGAAGGTGACTCAGGTACTTGGGCCCCTACACACATTTGGGAGACCTGAATGAAGTACCCAGCTATTCAGGGAATGAACCTGCAGCTGGAAGGTATCTCTATCTTTCTGTTGATCCATGTCTCTCTACAACTCTGACTTTCAAATCAATAAATATTTAAAAAGAAAAAAGCATATAATTCTGGGGCAAGCATGGTAGCACAGCAGGTTAAGCCACTGCCTGGGTGCTGGCATCCCATATGAGTCCCAGAGAGTGTCAGCCACTCCACTTCCAATCCAGCTCCCTGCTAATGCTCCTGGGAAAGCAACAGAAGAGAGCCCAAATGCTTGGCTCCTCGCCACCCAACTGGGAGACCTGGATGGACTTCTAGGCTCCTGGCTTCAGCCTGCCCCAGCCTAGGCCGTTGTGGCCATTATGGGCAAACCAGCAGAAGGAAGTGCTCATCCCCTCTCTGTAACTGCCTTTCAAATAAATAAATCTTTAAACAAAAAACATATAATTCTAAAATACACTCTTTTTTATAGTAGTAGTCCATAATTTTGATATATACAGTACTATGTCCAATCTAAGGGCAATTATTTGACCAAAAAAAAATGTCCTGTACTTGGTAGAAGAATTTGATATCCATGAATATTTTACTCTAAATGCAAACTCTGACAAAAAATTTCTTGTCCAGTAAGCGCTAAGTCAAGATACACATTTTATGTTGTTTTCTTCAAGGAAATTGAAGATGGAAGAAGAGTAAATTAGAGGTACGTTGCATTCATTTGTCATTTTCTGTGAGGTACTGAGCAAGTCATACAACTGTATTAAGCTTCAGCAAAGAGAAAATGCAACAATAAGTCTGAAAATGCTTTGTGTTCTTTCTTTGGGGGAGAAAAGTGCACTTTAAAAGGAAGATGCCATTATTCTACAGTAAAAGAAAGAAGCCAAACTGGTAAAAGGGAAAGTAGGAGTGGGATCTGCTGAATCTGTTCAACGAGGCATCTTGGAAATCATCAGCAAGTCCTACAAAATTTCCTCAGGACAGTTAACAGAGTCCGGTTTTCTTTTCTTTTCTTTTCTTTTTTTTTTTTTTTGACAGGCAGAGTGGACAGTGAGAGAGAGAGACAGAGAGAAAGGTCTTCCTTTGCCATTGGTTCACCCTCCAATGGCCACCACGGCTGGCGCACCGCGCTGATCTGATGGCAGGAGCCAGGTGCTTCTCCTGGTCTCCCATGGGGTGCAGGGCCCAAGCACTTGGGCCATCCTCCACTGCACTCCTGGGCCACAGCAGAGAGCTGGCCTGGAAGAGGGGCAACCAGGACAGAATCTGGTGCCCCGACCGGGACTAGAACCCGGTGTGCAGGCGCCGCAAGGCAGAGGATTAGCCTAGTGAGCCATGGCGCCGGCTCAGAGTCCGGTTTTCTTTACAAGTTACTAGTGATAATTCACAAAAAAAAAAAAAAAAGAATTAAAAAATTCCTAAGAGAGGTCACCAAAAAAATCCATGGAAATGCATATGATGAGAAAAATACACATGGATTTCAAATTCCTTTTACAGTGAAATAAGCTCACCTTTCAATTCCATTTTCCAGAAACTTTTTGAAGTTTCTTTGTATTTCAAAAGATGGAAATGCCACACAAGTCATGACACCTAGTCTTAATGGATGAGTACTAAACTAATTTTAACTTTTAAGCTAGCTTATACCTCAAGAGTAGATAAGTAGGAATCATATTCAAATTAAATTGGTCCTCCTGGGAAACAAAGTTTTAAGTTTTGTTTGTTATATAGTTATTGGGTGCTAGGGAAGAAGTAACTAGTATATCAAAATCACAAGTTCATAGATATTATTCCTTAAAACACTTATGATAATTTAAATGGAAGCAAAAATAAATAGAAATAATGCATATGGCACAAGGTTATGGTAAAAACCATGAGGCTAGTACATGAATTAGGGAAATGCTTCATTAATGCTTTAATTTTTAAACACATTCAGATAAATGTTTTAAATGATAATTCCAAAGTAGAATTGAAAGGGATAATTTCTAATAGTTCAAATAACTGCTTATGATAGACTATAAATACCACCACTTGAGTGAGTTTGGTGGGTAATATCAATGCTTTGCCTTCCTAAATTAAAAACAAAACAAACAAACAAACAAAAAAACAGGAGCAGATGTTTAAATGAATGAATAAGAAGAAATGACAATATACTTATACTATTGACTATCAAGATATCCTGAATTCTATTAAGATGGCATTTAACTGCACATAGACAAAGCAAATTTGTCCATTTATATATGCAGCCCTCTAAGGCTTTGGAAAAAAAATGAATTTTATGAATTTCTGATCCCGAAAATCTGAAGATAAGCTGCTGTAGCGAGGGGCACTCTCTCTATTCTGCTGCCAGGGGCAGCCCTCCTGGGTGCTCCGTAACCTTTAGGGACCATCTCTAGCACATACCTCTCTATTATACAATTATATTCAAAATACATGACTTTTATGCAAGGAAGAACTTTTATGCAAGGAAGGAGCCAATTTTTTCAAAATAGAATGAAAGCATAATAAATAATATATTCTGAAATTCATATAACCTAGAAAAGATTCTTTAACAATTCTTTTTGATGCCAAGAAGCTTATTTGTATCACAAATACAGCTATGCTGTATAGCAAGCTAGATCCATAAGTATTTGACATATTTTATTTTCAGAGACAAACAAAAAGATACTTTATGCTGCCTCACTCCTCAAATACCAACAATGGCTAGGGGACTGAAGCTGGGAAATGGGAACTTAATCTACCTCTCTTATGTTGGTAGCAGGAACCCAACAAGTTGAGCCATCACCTACTACCTCTCAGGGTTTGCACTGGCAGGAAGCTGGAGTCAGGAGCCAGAGCCAGGAATCAAACCCATGCACTCCACTGTGGAATGTGGGCATCCTAACAGGCATCTTAACTGCTAGGCCTAATGCCCAGCTCTTGATATGTTTTCTGGGAGACTTCTCTGCAATAAGTATAGCTTAGTCTTTCAGGGGCTTGAAAAAAATTATCAACAGCTTGATACTAATAACTAAAACAGCTAATACTTATCAAATGCTTACATTATACCAGTGCTATTCTAACAATTTCAAATATTATTTTAATATTCATATCATCTAAGAGAAAGACATGGGGCTAGCATTTTAGTGTAGCAAGTAAAGCTGCAGCCCGTGACACCAGCATCCCATATTGGTGCTGGTTTGTGTCCCAGCTGCTCCACTTCCAATCCAGCCTCCTGCTAATAGCCTGGGAAAAGTAGCAGAGGATGGCTGGAGTGTTTGGGCCCCTGCGACCCATGTGGGAAACCTCAATGAAGCTCCAGGCTCCTGGTTCAGCAAGGCCCAGAGCTGGCCATTGTAGCCACCTGGAGAGTGACCCAGTGAATGGAAGGTCTCTCTTTCTGTCTCCCCCTCTCTCTGTAATTCTTTCAAAATAAATAAAAAAATTTTTTAAAGACAAAGACATATTACTACTTCCATTTTGGAGAGACTGAGGCATAGGTTGAATGATTTGCCTTAGAGAATGTAGCTAGTAAATGGAAGAGTTAGAAATGAAACCATATACAGACTCCTGGGCCCTCCACAACTTATAGACTATAAGACCCTTAGCTTTTGTTTGAAAGATTACTCAGGAGAGGATATATTAAATACTTATTTGAAAAATTAGAAAATCTGTTAAAGATAATGCCAAGGGGCTGGCGCCATGGCGCAGTGGGCTAATCCTTTGCCTGTGGTGCTGGCATCCCATATGGGTGCCGGTTCTGGTCCCGGCTGCTCCTCTTCCAAAGGCTCTCTGCTGTGGCCTGGGAAAGCAGTAGAAGATGGTGCAAGTCCTTGGGCCCCTGCACCTACATGGGAGACCAGAAAGAGGCTCCTGGCTCCTAGCTTTGGATTGGCGCAGCTCCGGCCATTGCAGCCACCTGGGGAGTGAACCAGCAGATGGAAGACCGACCTCTCTGTCTCTACCTCTCTCTGTAACTCTGTCTTCCAAATAAATAAATAAAATCTTTATAAAAAAAGATAATGCCAAATATTCCTGGCTTGCTTGGGAGGCATTAAAATCAGCATCTTTATTGCCTTGTAATATGTCAAGCTAATTTTAAACATTCTCTCCTATCTCTTCTTCAAATCACTCCACCTTCTCTATCTCTTGCTCCTTCCACTCCCAAATATTTACACTCTTTAACTGCAGATCATTTGATTCTCTCAGTATTTCATGCTTACCTACTTGCATTCGTTTTCCAGGACACCTGCGATATCCGACAGAATTTCGGGCTTCACAGGAATATTCTCCACTGTCCAGTTTGGAAACTGTGTTAAATTGCTATTTGTGGAAGGAAAAATGAATATATATTTTTAAGCAACAAACTACTATGTCTCTTGAATTTTTTTCACATTGTATTTAAGGTTTACAAATGTCATGCACTTCTTATATAGAGATTCAGGAACACAGGGATATGTCCCACCCCACCCCCCTTCCTGCCCACGATCCAATCCTTTTTCCTCCCCCCTCTCCTAGTCCCACTCTTAATTTTTACAAAGATCTATTTTCAGTTAACTTTATACTCGTTAAGATTAACCCTACACTAAATAAAGAGCTCAACAAATACTTTGAAGGACATAACTGTTCCTCAACAGTCAAGACACGGGCTACAATCATCGAATCTCAAAATGTCAATTTCATTCTACTACATTACATTTTAGGTACTCTATTAGTTACCACAGATCAGGGAAAACATATGGTATTTGTCTTTCTGGGTATGTCCCTTGAATTTTATCATTAACTTGGTCTTTCCTTTTTAATGACTCAGGACTTCATATCTTCAAAACTCTGATATGACTTCAAGGAGTAAATACATACAAGAAAGCTTTTTTTCTTTTCTTTCATGTATTTTTCTCTTGTGTAGTATCAAGATGTAGTAGGATGCCAAAGGGCTTTTTGCTTTTTAGAAAAAAAAAACTCATTATAGATTACATCTTTGGAATTTTTTCTTTTAAAGATTTACCTTATTGATTTGAAAGGCAGAGTTACAAAGAAGATAGGAAGAAACAGAGAGAGAAGTCTTCCAGCTACTGTTTCACTGCCCAGATGGCCATAAACAGCCTGGGCTGGGCCAGGCTGAAGCCAGGGGCAAGAGCTTCCTCCAGGTCTCCCACGTGGGTCAGGGGCCCAAACACGTGGGCCGTCCTCTGCACTTTCCCAAGTGCATTAACATGGAGCTGGATCAGAAATGGAGCAATCGGGATTTGAACCGGCACCCCTATGTGATGCAGGTGTCACAGGCAACAGCACTCTAACACCGGCCCAGTAAAGAGCATTTTAAATTTATTTTATTTTAAAGATTTATTTTATTTATTTGAAAGGTAGAGTTACAGAGACAGAGAGAGAGATCTTCCATCCGCTGGTTCACTCCCCAAATGGCGGCAACAGCTGGGGCTGTGCCAGGCTAGAACCAGGATCCAGGAGATTCATCAAGATCTCCCACGTGGATGCAGGGGCCCAAGCCCTCGGACCATCTTCCACTGCTTTCCCAGGCCATTAGCAGGGAGCTGGAAGGAAGCTGAGCAGCTGGGACTCCAACCAGAGCCTGTAGGTGGAGGCTTAACCTTCTGTGCTATCGTACCCACACCAAAAAGGGCATTTTTAAAAGTGCATCACACACAGTAGTGTTCGGGAGTCTAGACCTTTCTAATTCTCAGCAAACACTTATAAATGAAGGTCTCCCAGGTAAAAGGATGGATATACTTTCCTAAGCCACAGGGGTTCACTGCAGTAGCAAACAATGACTTCTTCCTCTGTAGAGCCAGAGTTACTGCCAGCAAGTAGCTTAGGGCCTAGGAAATCCTAATTGCATCATGCATAGGATTGCAAATTCTGTCAATTCTAAAATTTTTGAAAATTTTGAGAAGAAAATGTCTAACACTTGCTCCTTCTAGTCGCTTCCGAAGCAACTGAAAGGTCAGACTGATATAATAGACGTGATGACTTTTATCAGTACTTTTATCCCCCTTAGAGAATTGCTGGAAGGAATGAAAGCAGACAGGAAGAAAAATAGAAAGAAGAAAGAAAGGAAGGAAGACAGATAGGCGGGTAGGTACATGCCTTCCTGGACACCTTGACAGACCCCTACAAGACCAGTGCAGAGAGAGGCGAGAGGGCTTTCAGATCACTTTCAGAAGCCGAGAGGTCACATCCCCAGTGCTGCAGTGGTCACTGCTGACCTCCTTCAGGGAGCCATGAACCTCCGAGGAACAGCGACTTATTGTCCTAGCTCCTACCACAATGTATGCTACTAAGAACAACTAGGGGCCGGCGCTGTAGCGCACTAGGCTAATCCACTAGGCACTCCAGGTTCAAGTCCTGGTTGGGGCGCTGGTTCTGTCCCGGTTGCTCCTCTTCCAGTCCAGCTCTCTGCTGTGGCCCAGGAAGGCAGTGGAGGATGGCCCAAGTACTTGGGCCCTGCACCTGCATGGGAGACCAGGAGGAAGCACCTGGCTCCTGGCTTCGGATCGCCAGCCATTTGGGGGGTGAACCATTGGAAGGAAGACCTTTCTCTCTATCTAACTCTGCCTGTCAAAAAAAAAAAAAAAAACCACAACTAGGGTTTTGAGCTATGAGTTCCTTTTCCCCTTCTAGGTTTCTTTGCCTACTGGCCACATTCGGCCTTTTCTGGGCCTATTTTCACCGAGTGGGATAGAAAGTTTTTCCTGGTTTGTCTTCATTCTATGACATTATCTCCCGCTGCCCCCAAAAGCCAGAGTGCTTTTGAATATTCACCATGAACTATGGACCACGATTATGTATGAATAATAAGTTAGGCTAAAACCCCAAATGATGTCCCAGGACATTGTAACTGGTAATTAAAAGAATGTGTTTGGCATCTGTACACTGGAGACTTTGGTGTTCATTTCTCACACACATACACACACACACACACACACACACAACCCATTCCAGCAAAACCCAAGTAAGTGCATTCCTTTGGCATCACAGGATATTTCAAGGGTAGAGGTTAACTGAGGAAAGTCAATCTATATCATTTCAGACTTGCCTTAGGGCTTTTATCACCTGCTCTGAGAAAAAATAAATTTGAAAAGTAAATATAGCCAAGTGTGACAGCAGATTTTCTGCCCAGTTTCTCGGTGTAAAGTCATCTGGACCTGCTGACGGTGCCTGCTGCTGTTCAAAGGGCCAAAGCACGGCCTCACTCAGAGGGCTGCTGCAGATCTTGTACTGCCTAATTACGCAGGCTCTTGACAAGTTTGCTTTATTATTTATCAGAAGATTTAGTTCTAAATGTTATTGTACATTTGCAGATCGAACAAATGAAAGAAAATATATCCTCCTTTTAAAATTGTGATTATTATCATGCCTTTAAGGTTCTTTTTTTTTAAGATTTTATTTATTTATTTGAGAGGTAGAGTTATAGACAGTGAGAGGGAAAGACAGAGAGAAAAGTCTTCCTTCTGTTGGGTCACTCCCCATATGGCCGCAACAGCCAGAACTGCGCTGATCTGAAGCCAGGAGCCAGGAGCCTCCTCTGGGTCTCCCATGCGAGTGCAGGGGCCCAAGGACTTGGGCCATCTTCTACTGCCTTCCCAGGCCACAGCAGAGAGATGGGAAGAGGAGTAGCCAGGACTAGAACCGGCACCCACATGGGATACCGGCGCCGCAGGCGGAGGATTAACCTACTGCACCATGGCGCCAGCCCCTAAGGTTCTTTTGATGATGGCTGTTTCGGTGATTCTGGAAGTCAGGAATTTTCAGATTAACATGTAATATGAACTTTATTGGAAAGAAAAAACCTTGAAACGTGATGATCATGTTTTACTCCTAACCCTACCCTGAAAAGCCACAGAAGAAAAAGGAGAAATATTTTTTATAATCAAATCTCTCATTAAACTTAAATTTTTAATTATTTGAAAGAGAGTGAGAGACGGAGATACTGAGAAAGACAGAGACAGAGATATCTTCTATCTGCTGGGTCATTCCTCAGATGCCTGCAAGAGACAGGGCTGGGCCAGATTAAAGCCAGGAGCCTGGAACTCGGTTTGGGTCTTCTACATGGGCATAAGGACGCAACCAGTGAACCATCACCACTGCCTAACAGAGTGCCTATCAGCAGGGATCTGGAATCAGGAAGCGGAGCCACGGCTAAAACCCAGGCACTGTTATGTAAGATGTGGAGTCTAACGCATTGTGCAAAAATGCCTGCAACTTAAAATGTCATGAATTTTAAAGAGCTTATTTATAGATTTCCATCAGTATTCCTAGAAAAGCCTCTCAATCAGAATATTTTTCAAGGGGGAAACAATCAGAAAATCCGGATGAAATCTAAAGCCATACCTACTCAAGTCCTAGGATCAAATGCTAATGATTTAGAGTCATGGAAAAATTTAATGACCCTGACACCTTCCTATGGATTGACGACAGTCACTATTTTGACATGGTTGGCATTGGGGTCAGGGTATCCCCAAAATGAGCTCCCCTGCATTTCCCTGGTTTTGTAAATATGGCACTTTACTCGGTAATTTTCCGGACCAGGAAGCTGGTTGTCAAAGTCTTCCTGACCAACTATCATGCAGTGGGCCTGGCCTGCTTCAGGTCACTGACATGACCGCACGTCCTCAGCTCCTGGGTTCCCTGTACTGTCTTGTCGTCACTGGAGGTGGTCCTCTCCAACACCTCTTTGTGAAGGCGCTGCCATCTTCCTGCGTCTCCTTCTCTCTACGTGGCGAGTAATCTGCCAGCCTTCCACTCTCATCACCGTGTGATTTAATCATCCAAGAGTTAGTTAGCCCAGCACTCGGAATCACCTTACCAGAGTTCCAGATTTTGTATTCACTGTGTATGAGCTGTTAGTGCTTTGAGAGCCAAGTCTGGAATCCCCTAGCAGACGGACGCCATCCTTAAACCACATATACTCAGGAGCCGGCTTTCCTTCTTTGTCTTGACATCGTAGCTCTACCACCGTCCCACTCAAGGCAGAAGCGGGGACTTCACATGATGGAACCGCGGGAGCCACTGAACAATGAAAGTCAGATGTTATTTATAAGCTACACAAGAGTTTTGGCAGCCGGTAAAAATGTATTTACTTTAACCTCCTGGAACGGAGTGGCTACTTGGTCAACAGATCGATGTCTTCATGCCCACAGGGTAGACCACAATGTCATTCCCCTTGCTGCCAGATGGGGTCCTATACTGATGGAATTTGGGGAAAAGTAATCTATGGCATTTTCAGGCCTGACTCCTGAAAACCTCCTGCAGGATGCTCCCTTCATTCACTCTCTCGCCCACTCCCACTCCCAAGTGGGTGTCAACCGAAAGCCACACGTTGAAGACAAGACCCTATCAAGCTACCCATCTCTAATGACTTAATGGAGTAAAATCTCCATGGCTGCCCTTGCCCAAACTATCTAGGCTTGACTTAGGTGAGAAAAAAACTTCTGTTCTGTTGAGCCATTCACTGGGAGTTCAAGGGCTTAACTGTTATAACAATCATTACTTTAATTAATACGGTAGCTATTATTTTTTAAACGATCTCTGTTTTTCTCACTTATGGCTTAATTTTTTAAAAAAGATTTATTTATTTATTTGGAAGGCAGATTAGAGAGAGAGAGAGAGACAGACAGAGAGATCTTCCATCTGCTGGCTCACTCTCCAAATGGCCACAATGGGCAGGGCTGGGCCAAGCCAAAGCCAAGAGCCAGGAGCTTCATCTGGGTCTCCCAAGTGGATGGCAGGGGCTCAAGGTCTTTAGCCACGTTCTGCTGCTTTCTCAGGCACATTAGCAGAGATCTGGACTGGATGTGGAGCAGCTGGGACTTGAACGTGGTCTCACATGGAATGGCAGCACTGCAGGAGTCGACTTAAACTGCAGTGTCACATTGCCAGCCCCTCACCATCCAGGGCTCTAATGTTTTATTACCAACTACACTGAAAAGAGAACAAGCCCGAGTATATTTCTCAGTGAAAACCCCATTCTGCCTAGAACTGGCCAAGTTATAAAGTATCTGATTTAAGAGTTAGCATTATTAAAGAAGAGTTTATTAGGTAACCTAACATCCAGGAAAACCCAAAACTGGCTGTGGCAGGCTGAACTCTAAGATGGTTCTCCAAGACCCATGTCCTTGGTGTACATATACTTTCATTAAGTTACTCAATCAATAGTACCTAAATAAATGTACCTAATAAACATTTATTTAGGTACATTGTCTTTAAGTTGGGGAGATTTGGTACATGAGTTTGACTTAATCATATTGCTCCTTTAAAAGCTGAGAAGTATTCTCTGGTCGCAGAAGGGAAAGTCAGAGATTCAAGGCACAAAAAGGATTTGTCATGCTTCCGTTCCTCAGACAATGGAAGCTGCCAAGTGTCAAGGAATAGGGCACTCTCTGGTAACCGCATGTGGCTTCTAGCCAACACGCAGCATGGGATGGCGACTTCAATCTTACAACCAAAGGAAATGAAACTGCCGACATCGAGAATGAGCTCGGAACCAGATTTTCCCCAGAGCCTGCAGGCAAGAACTCAGTCCAGGTAACACCTGGATTTCAGCCTTGTGACACCCTTGGCAAAGAACTCAGCCATGTTGTCGACTTCTGACCCATGAGCTAATAGGTGAGGGCTCTTCTAGATTGCTGCATTTGTTACATGGCAGCAGCAAGCTCAGACACTGGCTAATCTGCTACAAGGTTCTGAATTAAATTTCTCCTGTATCACTCATGTTTCAGAAGAAGCCTGGCCAACACAACATTACGCTAACACCAGTGAAGGAGAAGAGATCAGGTTTCTTTACCAATGATGGTTACAAGGTCTTGATATCTGTCAGTGATTCACATAGTAACTAACCTTACTGGCTTTGGAGTTAAACCCTCTGTATCCAAATGGCCTTGGGAGAATTATTTACCTTCTATTTCCTCATCTATAAAAATCAGATTTTTGGTAAAGATTAAATAAAATTAGATAGTACCTTACATACATTAACTGAACAACAAATGCTACCTTCCTTCTTTACCAAATAAATTCTAATGTTACCTCTCATCTGCTTTTTTGCTTTATTGCTTTTCTATTGTCCAATGGAATACCATTTTAGATGGTCAGAGAAATAGTACCTATGCCAAGATCTATTGACAAATAATTGTCTTGAGGAAAGTGCTTCTAGGAACAGAGTAGGAGCGTCAGGGATGACCTCAATCTTACACAAAGAGAGATTCTGTGATAACGAAATGATAACTGTAAAATTTCAGTAGCCAGTGAGGTGACAGGAAGAAATAGCCAGGACCTCACTGGGAAGGTAGCACTTGTGAACTCTGAAACTTACTGGCTGGGGATCCTAGTTATGAGGCTGCTGTGTTCCTGGCCCATGACTGGTTTGTTGCTCCCAGGGGATGTGGGAATGAGAATAGAGGTAGGGGAACGGGGATGGAGAGGGAGAGATGGAGGCAGGGGAAAGAGGCACAAGGAGGGAAGGATGGAGGTGGGGGCAGGTGGTTACGGAGAGGGTTTGGGGACTGTAGGCAACAATACATACACATCACCTAGTACTTCCAGAGTGACTGTATCCTCTTCCAGGTTTTGGCCTTGCTCAGATGGGGCACTAACTTCACAACGATATTTCCCAGCATCATTTCTTGTAACGTTTCTGATGCGTATGCTGAAATCTATCATCTCAGCCCGATCTTTAAATTCACCTTTTACAAAAAAAAAGACAACAATATTAGCAACAATGCAAAGAATTTTCTGTATAATACCCTCTTCAAGTTACTTCATTCGGTAACTAAAGGCATTGATGTTCCTATTAATAAACTTACTTTTTTTTCTTTACAATTTAAACATACTTGTCCTTTAAAAAACATTATTTATTTGAAAGTCAAAGTAATAGAGACAGAGAGAGAAAGGCAGAGACAGAGAGAGATCCTCCATCCGCTGGCTTATTCCCCAGATGGCTGCAATTGCCAGGGATGAGACAGGCTGAAGCCGGGAGTCAAGAGCCTCATCTGAGTCTCCTATGCAGGGCGCAGGGGCCCAAGGACCTGGGCCATCTTCTGCTGCTTTCCCAGGCCATTCACAGGGAACTGAATCACAGAGCAGCCAGGACTTTAAACAGTGCCCATATCAAAAGCCAGCTTTGCAGGCAGTGGCTTAATCTGCTTTGCCACATCAGCCCCTAAACTTACTTTAAAAATTTCAGAATTACATATGCATGCTGTTATTTTTAATTTATAAGGACTTTTTAGACTATTCAAAAGTAATAGTTTCGGGGCCAGTGCTGTGATGTAGTGCTAAAGCCGCGGCCTGCAGTGCCAGCATCCCATATGGGCGCCGGTTTTAGTCCCAGCTGCTACACTTCCGATCCAGCTCTCTGCGAAGGCCTGGGAAAGCAGTGGAAGATGGCCCAACTCTAGTCCCTGCACCTGTTTGGGAGACCTGGGAGAAGCTCTTGGCTCCTGTTTTTGGATTGAGCCAGCTCTGGCCATTGCAGCCACTTGGGGGAGTGAACCAGCAGATGAAAGACCTCTCTCTTTATCTGCCTGTCCTTCTCTCTCTGTATAACTCTTTCAAATAAATAAATTTTAAATAATAATAGTTTCATATTCTTATACTGTATTCTAAAAATTCAACCCAAAGTCTGCCTCACTCCCTTTCTAGTTTGTGAAAATATTCCTATCTCCGAAAACGATGGAGAGCTGGGTTTAACTGGCCAAGAACAAAGGCTCTACCTGTGGTGGCCCACCTGATACTGCCACAGAAGAAAAGGTGAAAGGCAGGAAGGTCTTAAAGACAGAATGAAAATACGATTTTGAATAACTTGCAGGTGCAGAATTGGCAACTGTAGAAAATTTAAATACAGGCAGTTGTGCTATTACAGTTTCTAGCCTGCAGACACGCCTTGATAATATGAAGAACAGAGAGAATATTTTAAATTTTCTATGAACTTGAAACAGTTTTTCCAATTCATAATTTAAATCCTTTAAATTTTTCTTCTCAAAGTTTAATACACTGTATTTTTAAATATTATTCATGTTAAAATTGTGCTTCCTGCAGTGCCGGAATCCCATAGGGGTGCCGGTTCTAGTCCCGGATGCCCCTCTTCCAGTCCAGCTCTCTGCTATGGCCTGGGAAAGCAGTAGAAGATGGCCCAAGTCCTTGGGCCCCTGCACCTGCGTGGGAGACCTGGGAGAAACACCTGGCTCCTGGCTTCCAATCGGCACAACTCCGGCCATTGCAGCCATTTGGGGAGTGAACCAACAGAAGGAAGAGCTTTCTCTCTGTCTCTCCCTCTCACTGTATGTAACTCTACCTCTCAAATAAAATAAATAAAATCTTTAAAAAAAAAAACGTTGTACTGCCGGCGCTGTGGCTAGGCAGGTAAAGCTGCCACCGGTAGTGCTGGCATCCCATATGGGAGCTAGTTTGATTCCTGGCTGCAGCTCTCTGCTATGGTCTGGGAAAGCAGTAGAGGATGGCCCTAGTCCTTGGGACCCTGCACCCATGTGGGAGATCTGAAAGAAGCTCCTGGCTCCTGGCTTTGGATTGGTGTAGCTCCGGCCATTGTGGCCAACTGGGGAGTGAACCAGAGGATGGAAGACCTCTCTCTCTCTCTCTCTCTCTCTCTCTCTGCCTCTCTTCTCCTCTCTCTGTGTGATCTGACTTGCAAATAAATAAATCTCTAAAAATAAAAAAAGCTAGGAAGCAGGAGCTTCTTATGGGGGTACAGGAGCCCAGGGGAAAAAAACTTAAAAAAAAAGAAATCTTCAATCCAATAAAAAGTCAATTACCTTATTTTTTAAAAAGTTGTACTTTCAACTTTAAAACATATTTATAATGGGGGCCGGTGTTGTGGTGTAGTGGGTTAAGTCCCTACCTGCAGCACCAGCATCCTATATGGGGTCCTGGCTGGTCCGCTTCTGATCGAGCCTCCTGCTAATGCACATGGGAAAGCAGTGAAGGACTGCCCAAACCCTTGGGTCCCTGCACCTGTGTGTGAGACCCAGAAGAGGCTCCTGGTTTACTCTGGCGCAGCCCTGGCTGTAGCAGCCATTTGAGGAGTAAACCAATAGATGGAAGACCTCTCTCTCTCTCTCTCTCTCTCTCTCCCTCTCTCTTTCTCTCTCTCTCTCTCTCTCTGTAACTCTGCCTTTCAAGTAAACAAAATAAATTTTAAATATATATATATATATTTATAGTAGAAAAACTGAGGCATACATATACTTAGAGAACAAAAGAACTCAATGTACCTGTCATCCAGTTATAACAATCCATGCCCTATCATCTCATCTGTGCCCCTAACCACTGGACATCTAACATTTTGAACTGTCATTATAAACATTTTAGCTGAATAGCGCATCACATATTCCACAGGATGAGCAGAGCAGAAAGAAACATGTAACAGTTAGAAAGCCAAAAAGGCAAACAAAAACAATCACTGTCTCTAGTCACTGTGATTACCCATCTGAAAGCCCAGCTTCCTAAGGTTCTCAATAGTGACCTCGCTTTCTAGATGGAAGGAAGGAAATATTATGGAGATATTCACACTGAGCTGCCACTCCTGTGCCAACTTTATATCATTTTTCATTCCATTCTCTCAAGAGTTAACCTACTAGGTGAGCAAGGACAATTGCATTTTTCTAAAGATTACTTATTTATTTATTTGACAGGTAGAGTTACAGACAGTGAGAGTTACACAGCAGAGAGTTGGACTGGAAGAGAAGCAACCAGGACTAGAACTCAGTACCCATATGGGATGCTGGCGCCACAGGCAGAGGATTAACCAAGTGAGCCACAGCGCTGTTCCCAACAATTGCGTTTTTTTTTTTTTTTAAGATTTCATTTATTTATTTGACAGGTAGAGTTATAGACATTGAAAGAGAGAGAGACAGAGAGAAAGGTCTTCCTTCTGTTGGTTCACTCCCCAAATGGCCGCAATGGCTGGAGTTGTGCCGATACGAAGCCAGGAGCCAGGTGCTTCCTCCTGGTCTCCCATGCAGGTGCAGGGCCCAAGCACCTGGGCCATCCTCCACTGTCCTCCTAGGCCACAGCAGAGAGCTGGACTGGAAGAGGAGCAACTGGGACTAGAACTGGTGCCCATATGGGATGCCGGCGCCATAGGCGGAAGATTAACCTAGTATGCCATGGCGCCAGCCAAGAACAATTGCATTTTGCATCTTTTAAAATGGTGCCAAGAAAGGAGGATGCAGGGCCTCCACAGGGTTCACCTAATTCTATTTTCTCTTGAGTTTTTGTGGCTGTTGTGTTTTAGGCCTCAGACACTGTTGAGTTCATTTCACACGTATAAAAACACATTTTCAGTAATCAGTCATGCCCTGTTCTCATTTGTAAATTTAAGAATCTGGGCTGTACATGGCATTCTCTTGCTCTGAGTTGACCAAGTCAACAGCTTCTTACCTTGGAGAGCCTGTTGATAGTATACAAAGGAGACGCTCCGTCCCAGTTTCTTCCACTCTAATCTGGAAGAAGTGGTCTTCTTTGGGTTTTTACAGGCTAAGATAACCTCTAGGAAGAACAACAAAAATATTTATTTTTAACTGTTCATATGAATTTGTATTTTACTTACATAGCAAACATTTTTAAACATCCTTACACTACTTCTTTATACTTCTGTTTATTCATTCATAAATTACATCTACAGATACCATGTTGACTTAACCCCAAAATGAACTGGCAATACTCTAATTCTTCCACACAACAAGTGGGTGATACTATGTTGCTTCCCCTAGTTACTGGATTTCCATCTGAAAAATGGGATAGTACCTCATAGAGTTGTGAATCTTCAAATGTACTAATACATGCAAAACACACAGGCCTGGATATAGTAAGTACTTAACAAATGGTAGCTATGGTTAGTTATTTATCTTATTATTTCCAATCACAAGAGGCAAATAAGATAGTGTCACTTCAGTCCAGCATTGATGAACTAGCCAGCTCAGACTATTCTATAAAACCCAGAGAAGGTCCATTAGCAGCCTGAATTCTCACACAGATTTTCTGTCAACCTTTTATACAAACACAATAACACAAACCAATATGGTCTTCTAATACATGCTGCATTCCTACCCCAAACAACTGCCTATACCTCTGCCTCCATCCAAAGTGTTTCAAAAATGTAATTTTGCATGGCATAGTGGGTAAAGCCACCGCCTGCAGTGCCGGCATTCCATATGGGCACTGGTTCGAGTCCCGGCTGCTCCACTTCCAATCCAGCTCTCGGCTATGGCCTGGAAAAGCAGTGGAAGATGACCCAAGTCCTTGGGTCCCTGTGCCCACGTGGGAGACTCCAGGCTCCTGGTTCCTGGCTTCGGATCAGTGCAGCTTCGGCCATTGCAGCCAGTTGGGGAGTGAACCAGCGGTTGGAAGACCTCTCTCTCTGCCTCTGCCTCTCTGTAACTCTGCCTTTCAAATAATAAATAAATAAATAAATATTTAAAAAAATAAAATAAATAAAATGTAATCTTAGCATCAAGTTTAACTGCCTTGATGAACTAAGTTCACTTGGTTACAGGAAATTTACTACAGTTACATTATTAAAGAATTCCTGGAACCTCCAAAGGAACCCCTCTTTTGATTGTCCAAACAAAATGACTGTAGGCAGAAAAAAATCCATTGTTTGTTTACAAACTGCTTTAATTTGCCAACTAGAAACTCCATTTATAAATATTTCTCAAGTATGTTTCAACCAGTGTCTCTTGAATGTAAATCTCAAATTTCTGAGATATTGCTTTTCCCATATGCATATGTTTGACCTAAAAAAGCACAGTATCTTTGGCTAGAAATTATGTTAAACTCTTTTTCATACCTCTGATT
The DNA here is from genome assembly GCA_949820135.1 of Sylvilagus floridanus. Classification (NCBI taxonomy): domain Eukaryota; kingdom Metazoa; phylum Chordata; class Mammalia; order Lagomorpha; family Leporidae; genus Sylvilagus; species Sylvilagus floridanus. Next base: position 19,980,098 of record OX463244.1, read on the forward strand.
TTGATAATAAGCAAATTTAATGGCATATTTTTTAAAGAATGCAGGGTATTATTTGGTATAGTAGATTAGATAGAGTAGTAGTTACCTTACCCCAGGCTTTATTAAAAATACATCCATAAACATAGACAAAAGGTCTATACAAATATTATGAAAATCATAACCAGCAGATATTTGTATGTGATAGAATTATGCTTTTTTTCTTATTATTATATGTGGTTTCTAATTATTTTTAGTTCTACACATATTGCTAAAGAAATATAATGAAAGGTAGTGAAAAAACAAAGTAGGACAGAGAAAAGAAAGGTAAGGAAACAAAAGAATTGAAAGTTGTTTTCAAGGATGCCTGAAGTTTGTGAAACAGGTTTTACACTATAAAGAGACACCATTTTACAGATATGTTTGCAACTACAAAGACAAATGTGTGCTATGGGACCCGTCTGAGGAAACAGAGTTCTGTTCTGTTGATTAAGGAGAATGGGTGGCGACCTTCCGGACTCTTGAGCTGTAGATAGGTTTCCTTCCCGTATTTCGTAGAGTTTTCCAGCAATGAGACACACACCCACCTTCATTTTAGCCCATGTCTTATGAACGTGTCTGTCTTAAGTATAATTTTATACTCAATATCCCTTTGTTTCATAGATTTAATCAAACACACAGTTGTACACACCACTCTTGGTGAACTCTTACTGATTTCTGTCCTCCCTACTCTGTAGAAATAATAGAAAATGTAACCAATGATTCTCCTAAAGCCAGTGATTACACTCCAGATTCTCCGTCATTAACATGTAAGATGTGGAAAATGGTCCTATCTAATTTGCTCCAGCTGCGGTGAGTACTTACTGTGTGCTCAGCATAGTTCTTGAGTTGTATCAGTGGACAGAACAAAGATTCCCTGTGCTTGGGATCGTACAGTCTAGCAGGGGAAGTCAGGCAAACAGGAAACTCCGTGGAGTGAATTACAGAGTAGTTTAGGAGGTGCTGAATGCTGGGGAGAGCAGAGTACAGACAGGAGTGTGGAGACAGAGATGTAAAAGAGGGAATTCATGATGTTATGTAAGAAAAAGTGTCCCAAGTAAGGGGAGCCATTGCCTAGTCTCTAGGATGTCAATATCTTGATCTTGAACTTCCAGCTTTCAGAACCGTGAGAGTAAGTTTCTGCTATTTTAAGAAACCCGGCTTATGGTATTTTGCTATAGCAACCTAGGAAGTGAATTCAGAGAAAAATACTGGAATCATGCGGGGAACATCTGAGAATAAAGAACCACCTGAACTTAGACACTAATTTCCTTGAACTTCTCAATTTCTCTTTCTGTAGCTAAAATGAAACACTCACGGGCAGGTTTTGGCACAGTGGTTAAAACGCTGCCTGGGACACCATATCCCCTATCAGAGTGCCTGTGTTGGAGTCTGTTCCCCTCCCAATTCCATCATCCTAATAATGTACAGCCTGGAAGGCTGGAGGTGATGGCCTAAGTCCCTGGGTCCCAGCCACCCACACTGGAGGTTCAGATGGAGTTCCAGGCTCCTGGCTTTGGCCTGGCCCAGCATCAGTTTGGGTGCATCTGCCGAGTGAACCAGAAGATGGGAGCATTCTCTCTCTCTCTCTCTCTTCTTCTTCTTCTTCTTCTCAAATAAAATAAAATTAATTAGCTAAAATTAAATATATGTCAACATACATGAACAGCCTAATTTTCTATGTTGAGCTGCTGGGCTATTACGCCATAAAATGTTAGCTTATAGCCCAGGCTTGGAGTCAGACTTCTGCCATGTGTGAGGAATTTTCAGAGTTCTTTATGAGCCTCCGCCGTGGACCCTGAATAGACACACATCTCTCATTCGCGTTGTTTCCCACGTGGACTGGTCTCAGCGCAAACTGTCCCCTTTTTCTTGGAGGTACAGTTTTTTAATTTTTTTTCTTTCTCGTTTATGAGCGATTCTTTGGCCCACTCATGTTGGGTATTTCTCTGTGTGAGCGACTCACGCTTGCACGTGAATGCATGTTTATTCCCTCACTGCCAAGTAAATTCTGTTCCTATTTGCACACTTATCAGTCTCCATTGAATATTTCTGTCCTTGCGAGAGGCAGTATTCTGGATCAAAAACTGATATATTCATTGCCACATCACTAGTGCGGCTGTGTCAGAGTTGGGGAACGAGAGAAGATGATCAGGCCACCTGTCAGCATCCCAGGACTGACCTGATCATCCTGGAGGAAGTGAGGCAGGACTGCTGGTGCCCACAGCCTCCTCACCCCACCTGGACATGACCTTCCTGGTTGGTACCTCTTAGGGGAACCAGAGCTACCCTTACAAAGACACCTATGAAATGCAGTCTCTGAAACGGGGCGGTTACCCTGTGGATTTCAACTTGAGGTCTCTTTCCCCCTTCCCTGGAAGAAGAGAGAGAGAGGAGGAGTATAGAAAGCTGCCCAGATGGGTACAAATGTTAAAAAGCCCAACAGATCACATGGATATAGCTGATTCAGTGAGTTCCCTGCTCTCCTTGTTAGCTATGAGAAACTGATTTAGCGAAGTTTTTCCTAAAGGGCAGATCACTTCCCACTGCCTCCTTGCTGTCTTTCTGCCCACAGTAAGGTTGCTGGGAACTGCTGCCAAAGGATCAGAAAAAAAGCAGGGTTAAGACACTGCTTCTGATGCCAGCATCTGATAAGAACGCTGGTTCGAGTCTTGGTTGTTCCACTTCCAGTGCAGCTCCCTACTAATGTTCTTGGGAAACCAGTGCAAGGTGGCTCCAGTGCTGGGATCCTGTACCCACATAGCAGACCTGAATGAAGCTCCTGGCTTCAGCCTGGCCCAGCCCTGGATATTATGGCCATTTGAGAGTGAATAAGGGCATGGGAGATCTCTCTCTCTCTCTCTCTCTCCATAATACTCTCTCTCTCTCTCTCTCCATAACTCTGCCTTTCAAATAATCTTAAGAAAGTAAAGAAAAAAGAAAGAGTTCTTTATGAAAACAACTGTGCATGGATTTCAAACTTTGCACTGGTTGAACAACTGGCATAATGGCTAAGACACTATTAGTTGGAGCCAGCGTTGTGGCTCAATGGCTTAAGGCACTGCCTGAAATGCCAACATCCCATAGGAGCAGTGGTTCAAGTCCCAGCCAGTTGCTCTACTGCAGATCCAGCTCCCTGCTAAAGCACCTGGGAAAGCAGCAGAAGATGGCCCAAATGCTTGGGCCCCTACCACCCACATGGGAGACCAGGATGGGGTTCCAGGTTTACGGCTTTGTCTTGGCACAGCTCCGGCTTTTGCAGCCATTTGGGGAGTGAACCAGTGCACGAAAAAGCTCACTTCCTCTCCATAACCCAGGCACTCACACATCTAGCAGGCAAAGCTCCTGCCTGTGACACTGGCATCCCATAAAGGCACCAATTGGAGTCCTGGCTGCTCCACTTCCAACCTAGCTCCCTGCGAATGGCCTGGGAAAAGCAGCAGAAGATGGCTGCAGTGCTTGGGCCCCTGCCCCCTGTGCGGGAGACCAGGAAGAAGCTCTTGGCTCTTCCCTTTGGCCTGGCCCAGCCCTGGCTGTTGCGGCCATCTTGGGAGTTAACTAGTAGATAGAAGATCTCTTTCCCTCTCTATCTCTCACCTTCAAATAAATAAATAAATAAATCTTAAAAAAAAAAAAAAAAGACACTGCTTTTTGATGCCCACATCCCTTTGTGCAGTACCTGGGTTCGCATCCTGGCTCTACTCCCAATTCCAGGACTCCTGCGAATGTGCACCCTGGCAGGCAACAGCTGACAGATGACCCAAGTAGTTTGGCTCCTTCTAACCATATGGGAAACCCAGATCAAGTTCCCAGCTCCAGGCTTTGGCCTGGCCCAGTCTAAGCGGTGCTGGCATTTGGGGAGTAGACAAGCAGATGAGAGATTTCTCTTTGTATCTGTCTCTGTTTGCAGCCCCCCCCCCCCCGCCAATTCTCAAATTTTTCAAAACATTTAAGTTGTATTTACTACTAACAACAAATTTTTGGAGCTGGCATTGTGGTGTACCCAGTGAAGCCACAGCTACCAGCACCAGCATTCCAAGTAGACACTAGTTTGAGTCCTGGCTGCTCCACTTCCAATCCAGCTGCCTGCTCATGGGCCTGGGAAAGCAGAGGAAGATGGCTCAGGTCTTTGGGTCCCTGCTGGGACCTGGAAGAAGCTCCTGGCTTCTGGCTTCAGATTGGCCCAGCTCCGGCCATCACGGCCACTTGAGGAACGAACCAGGGGACAGAAGATCTCTTTCTCTGTCTCTCCCTATCTGTTACTCTGCCTTGCAAATAAATAAAATAAATCTTTCAAAAAATTAAATGAGACCATGTATTATATACAAGGATATTTCAAAAAGTTCATGAAAATGCAATAAAAAATATGATTTTATTTTGGTACAAAAAATTTCCAATATGCATTTTCCACAGATTTTTGAAGATTCCTCATATTTGGTACCCATAGTACCTTGCATCAAGTATGTGCTCTATAAATGGTCATTATTATTTTCACCCATGAAGAATCTCTCTTTAGTTGTAATGGCAAGTTGATGGGACAGAAATCCATATCCTGTGCCATCACAGGATTATCTATGAATGAATTGCAAACGAACTAGCATGTTACCTACCTCTGGTTGGAACAGCAAAGAAAATTATATACAGATGTCCTATTTTTATTTTATAGAAAAATATATATTATCTAGACACTCTTTTTCTTTTTTTTAATTTATTTTATTTATTTGAAAGAGTTACTCCCCAAATGACCACAATGGCCAGAGCTAAGATGATCCGAAGCCAGGAGCCAGGAGCCCCCTCCAGGTCTCCCACACGGGTGCAGAGGCCCAAGGACTTGGGGCCATCTTCCACTATTTTCCCAGGCCACAGCAGAGAGCTGGATGGGAAGAGGAGCAGCTAGGACTCGAACTGGCACCCACATGGGATGCAGGCCATGGCTTTAACTCACAGAGCCACAGCGCCAGCCCCTCTTTTTCTTTTAAAGTGACTATTTCACTGCCAAATATTCGTTTCACTTAGATTAAGGAAAGGTAATTATTTACAAAAAGCATTAGTCACAACTTGCAGTGAAATAATTACTTGTAGAAATCATAAACCAAGGTCTTCAAAAGGATCATGGAAAAGTTGAATTAAAATTTTTTGTACAAAACTGTTTTGAAACCCATGCATAGGTTTTTCCACAATACTCCTCTTCCATGAAGTTTCATTGAAAGACCTCTTGCAGACAGAATCATTATGAACTTCTACTAGGATTCTGTCCTGCTATCTTGTGTGTATATTCTCTGTGCTCAAATTTAAAATCATCAAAATCTTACACAATATTTAAAAAGTAGTTCTGAGGAATTAGCAGAGATTGCCTCTGTGGGGAAATGTTTGCTAATAAATGTGGACGCACAGCTGTCAGAGGGCTGAGCACGCGGCTCGAGGCTGCGCACAGAACTCACAAGGGCGGCAGAGCTGCCCTGATCTTGGTCTCACTCTGCTTGTGGCAGCCCCATGGACGTGAGACAGAATGGAGCACTGGAGAGGTGCATCCCTCAACATCTGAGAAACCAGAGGCAAAACACGGAGTGGACACACAGACACGGATACAGATCATCAAATACTAGAGGCTTTAAGTAAAATCAAGGTACCCAATACAATATTCCCAAACCATGATGTGGAAGAAGGTATATTTATTTTTGATTTATGGAAAGTCAAATTGGAGTAATTGTGGCACATACAAATAGAATTAAAATATAACTTCTTTTTTTTTCATGTTATTTAAAATCTTAAGTAAAGACTTTTAAAATTCAACTATTAAACAATTCAAATCTGAAAAAATGTAGCCACGGCAGATAAGGAAACCAAAATATAACTTCTTTAAAACAAGTTTTATTTAGAGGCATGCCATGTCAGCATCCCATCCTGGAGCACAGTTCGAGCCCCAGTCCTGACTGCTTGACATCCAGTCCAGATCCCTGCTGCTGTGCCTGGGACAGCAACAGAACATGGCCCATGTACATGGGCCCATGTCGCCCATGAGAGAGATCTGGACGGAGCTGCAGCCCAGCCAGCTCTGGCCGTTGTGGCCATTTGGAGAGTGAACCAGCGGATGGAAGGTCTCTCTCTCTCTGTCTCTCCCTCCCTCTGTAACGCTGCCTTTCAAATAAATAAATAAATCTTTTTTAAAAAATATGTTTTATTGGCCGGCGCCGTGGCTCAACAGGCTAATCCTCCACCTTGCGGCACCGGCACACCGGGTTCTAGTCCCTGTTGGGGCGCCGGATTCTGTCCCGGTTGCCCCTCTTCCAGGCCAGCCCTCTGCTGTGGCCCGGGAGTGCAGTGGAGGATGGCCCAGGTGCTTGGGCCCTGCACCCCATGGGAGACCAGGAAAAGCACCTGGCTCCTGGCTCCTGCCATTGGAGGAGCGCAGCCGGCCGCGGCGGCCATTGGAGGGTGAACCAACGGCAAAAAGGAAGACCTTTCTCTCTGTCTCTCTCTCTCTCACTGTCCACTCTACCTGTAAAAAAAAAAAAAAAAAATATATATATATATATATATATATATATATGTTTTATTTTCAACTACTTGAAAGGTAAGAACAACACAGAAAGACAGAGATCTCAAATCTGCTGGTTCCCCAAGTGAATGCAACAGTGAGGGCTAGCCAAACCAAAGTCAGGAACCAGGGACTCCCTCCAAGTTTCCCATATGGGTGGGTGACAATAAACCAAGTATTTGAGCCATGATCTGTGGCCTTCTAAGCTCATCAGCAGAAAGCTGGATTCGAAGCAGAGGTTCTGGGGCTTGAACCAGCACTCTGATATGGGATTCAGGCATCCCAAGCAGCGGCTTAACCTGCTGCACCAAAAATCCCCACTTCTTTTTTTTTTTTTTAAAGATTTATGTATTATTTATTTGAAAGTCAGAGTTACACAGAGAAAGGAGAGGCAGAGAGAGAGAGAAGTCTTCCATCCTCTGGTTCACTCCCCAATTGGCTGCAATGGCTGGAGCTGCGTGGATCCAAAGCCAGGAGCCAGGAGCCAGGAGCGTCTTCCAGGTCTCCCAGGTGGGTGCAGGGGCCCAAGGACTTGGGCCACCTTCTACTGCTTTTCCAGGCCATTACAGAGAGTTGGATTAGAAGTGGATCAGCCGGGTCTTGAACCAGCACCCATATGGGATGCCGGCATCTCAGGCCAGGGCATGAATCCACCGCGCCACAGTGCCAGCACCCCCACATCTAAAATACAATTTTTAATTAAAAAGAGTAGAGGTTGAGGCTGGCACTGTGATGTGGCATGTAATGCCACTACCTGCAGGGCTCACATCCCATACGGGCACTGGGTCCAGTCCAGACTGCTCCACTTCCGATCCAGCTCTCTGTTATAGCCTGGGAAAGCAGTAGAAGATGGCCCAAGGCCTTGGGCCCCTGTATCCATGTGGGAGACCTGGAAGAAGCTCCTGGTTTCAGATCGGCCCAGCTCCAGCTGTTGCGGCCAATTGGGGAGTGAACCAGCAAATGGAAGATTCTCTCTCTCTCTCTCTGTAACTCTACCTTTCAAATAAATAAATAAATCTTAAAAAAAAAAAAAAAGAGTAGAGGTGAGAAAATAGAAAATACTTGTTTTAGAGTGAAACTAACATTTGATTAAATAAACTGGAGCCGGCATCATGATAAAGCCACTGCCTGGGACTCCAGCCATGTGGGCACCAGTTTGTGTCCCAACTGCTCCACTTCCGATCCACCTCCCTCTAACAGTCTGGGAAAAACAGCAGAAGATGGCCTAGGTGTTTGGGCCCCTGCTACCCTCATAAGAGACCCAGAGGAAGTTCCTGACTCCTAGCTATGGCCTGGCCCAGTGCTGGCTGTTATGGCCATCTGGGAAGTGAACCAGCAGATGGAAGTACTCTCTATCTGTCTCTCCTCTCTCTGTAACTCTTTCAGATAAAAATAAACAAACCTTTTAAAAAACAAATTAAGAAAGAGGTTTTTATGTTAAAAATAATGCATTAAAAATCATGTACATGGGTACAAAGTTTCATTTTGAAGTGATGGAAATTTTGGAACTCAAGAGAGGTGGTAGTTGTATAACACTCTGAATATTCTAAGTGCCACTGAACTGTTCATTTTAAAATGATGGATATTATGTTATGTAAGCATCACCTCAAAAAATCTCTTCTAAGATAATACAAAATTGAAGAGTGTAATTTGACATCCTGACTCAGATACTGTGGCACAGGGCTGAGAAGCAGGGGTGCATAGCCTGTGTCTAGTTGCACCTGTCGGTAAGCACCTCCAGGAAAGTGAGAGGTAGGAGAAATGAACAGGATTTCCTTTGTCCCTTAGGGACATCCTGCTCCATTTTTCCCTCTCCCACTGTGCTCACTCTTGGCCCTCCAGTCTCCTGGCTTCTCGCCCAGCCCTGTTTATCCTCCAATAAGTACTTACTGCATAGTCCAAATTACTCCCTAACATTAATTCCCTCTCCCACCACTCCCCACTAGACACTAACTCACAATAAAGAGTATTTGTTGTATTAGCTTATTAGCTTAATCAAGTAAAAATGAGAACTCAGGAGGACCTAATTAACCTAAAAAAATTCTTAAGCCGTTTGTTACTAAGTGATTCTTTATTTTTGAATGATGGACTGATTCTTATACAGCACATTTTTACTTATCAAGCACATGTAACTTAGTATGTGCTAGGCACTATTGTGCTATATAAATATTTAATCTGCATCCCCACCCCTTTCCAGTCCTCTTCTTTTATCTTTTTCTCTTTCCATCAGATATACTTCTCTCCAAACTAACATGAGAAATCTTATCTAAAATGACCAGTTTCTTTTATGCATTTATTTTAGTTATTTGAAAGGCAGAGAGACACAGAAAGAGAGAGTAAGATGGACAGAGATCTCCCATCTGCTGGTTCACTCCTCAAATGCCCCCACTAGTCAGGAGCCCAGAACTCAACGTGAGTCTCGCACATGGTGGCAGGAACCCAAGTACTTGAACCATGACCTCTGCCACCCAGGTGGCACATTAGCAGGAATGAGAGTGGCTGGGAATTGAACTGAGGCACTCTGCTATGGGATGGGGTGGGGGGTGGAATCTCTCAAGCAGCATCTTACCCACTGTATCAAACATCTGCCCCCAGCTTCTTAGATGTTTACAACCTCTGGCCTAAACAAGCATTCAGTTTAGAAACAGTAACTCTTCCAGTTACCTAATATTGTGCTCTACATCCTTTGGGAAAGTAGCAGGTGGTCCACATTTGAAGTATACTGATAAAGCTTTTGTTAATCTTTTTTATTATTAGCCCCTTTAAAATTTTTTAACTGGTAAAATATGCAAAACATAAAATTTTCCATTTTAATAATTTTTTGACAGGCAGAGTGGATAGTGAGAGAGAGAAAAAAATTTTCCATGTTAATAATCTTTAACTCTACCATTTAATAAGTGTTCAATGTATTCACACTGTTGTGTATATAACAGTGTCCAGAACATTTTCATCTTGCAAAACCAAAATTTATACCATTCAATCAATTTCTCCTTATTAGTAGCTATAAGAAATAAGAAAATGGCACCCCCAAAATAGGCCACATTAATGTGATCTTAAATACAGAGAGAGAGGGGGCTAGGGCTGTGTTGTAACAGGTAAAGCCACCTACTGCTGAGCCAGCATCCCACATGGGCACCAGTTTGAGGCCCAGATGCTCCACTTCCAATCACACTCTCTGCTGTGGCCTAGGAAAACAGTAGAAGATGGCCCAAGTGCTTGGGCCCCTGCCCCAGCGTGGGAGATCTGGAAGAAGCTCCTGGCTCCTGGCTTCGGATCAGCCCACCTCCAGTCATTGCATCCATTTGGGGGCTGAACCAGCGAATAGAAGACCTTTCTCTCTCTGTCTCTGCCTCTGCCTCTCTGCAACACTACCTTTCAAACAAACAAATAAATCTTTAAAAAAAAAATACGGAGAGTGAGGTTTGGAGTGTTAATTTCTATTTACCATATCTAGCTGGCTAGGAACTTTTCAAAATCTCCATCTCTGTTTCACACATGATTAGAAGATTTCCTGGGACATTCAGTCTTTCATCATATGTCCAAAATTTCCACTGAAGAGATAGAGAAAGCATTCCTAACATGGAAACAACATGGACCAGCCTTTCAGGCAGAGGAGCTGGTGTAAGGTGAGGCAGAGGATTCTAACAATGAGATAGTACTTCCTGTGTCATCCGAGCAAATTATTTAAACAATACAGCCTGGGTCAGAGTTGTCGTGTAAATATGCCACCTGTAGCACTGGCATCCCATACGGGCCCCAGTTCAAGTCCTGGCTGGTCCACTTCAGATCTAGCTCCCTACTAATGGACCTGGAAGTAGCAGAGTATGGTCCAGATCTTGGGCCCCTACACCCACATGGGAGACTGGAGGAAGCTCCTGGCTCCTGGCTTTTGCTGCGGCCCAGCCCAGCCCAGCCCTGACCAATGCAGCCATCTGGGGAATGAACCAGCAGATGGAAGACTTCTCTCTGTCTCTTCCTCTCTGTCTCTCTGCCTTTCAGATACATAAAATAAACCTTTAAAACAAAAAATAAAAAACAAATAAGCAATATTAGTCCATGAGAATCAGTAAGAGACTATACCTTGGTACTCAACTGCTGTGACAACTTGTTGGTCTTTTGGGGCAGAGAATCCATAGGCCTTATGATCTGAAAGATTAAAACAAGCAAAAAAGTTAAAATTGTGCAAAAAAGTACATTTTTAAATGTTTGAATAGGATGAAATATTAAAGAAAACTTTTGGATGATAGCTTTTAAAATATCAAGATATGAAAACCCATACCAAGCCATATATGTCTCTTCCATTTTCTGTATTATGGTTTTGGCCTTTAAGCTTAATTTCCCAAAGCAGAACCCATGAATCTTCTTGAGCCTCACCAGCCCAATTGTAAATAAGAAATTACATCTTCAGTTCAGCTCAATATACAATCTAGCAATCGTCCATCCATCCAGCTTTTCATCAATGCATCCTTGCAGAAACTGCTTTTCCAACTCAATTATCTCCCTTCTATATAGTTTTTTATCCTCTCATTGACTTGATTTACTAATTTATTTGATGAAAAGTCATAAACCTGTATCTCCAGCTATGATCTCTGCCCATGAGCCCTTTTCCTGCTAGACATCTATATCTCCATTTCCCAGAGCACCAAAAAAATCTCATGGGCAAAAGTGACCTCATCGGCTGACCCCATAACTTTGTTCCTTTTTACAACCCCATCATGGTAAAAGGCACCATAATTTACACTCATGCCAGAAATATAGGTGTGGCCCATGATACATCCATTCCCTCATTCATTCACTTGACAGTGGCCACCTGCAGACTGAGAACTGTGTGTTGTCTAAGATACATTTAAAAATACTCATCCTTCCTACAACTGTATTAATCAGCCTTTCATTCCTACAATGATATACTGGATGGAAGCTGACTTTATAAACACAAAAGGCTTATTTTGGCTCATAGTTCTAGGGGGTTCCCAGTCCAAGATCAGGCGATCTGATTGGTTGGACATCTGATGAGGCCATTCTTACTGGCAAAGTCCTAAAATGACACAAACCATCACATGACAAGGGGGAGAATATGTGTCTGTCACTCCTTACAAACCCACTGTGATTCAAGCTCAGAGCCCACCCTAAAGGTCTAATCTAATCTGATCATCTCCCAGAGGCCACACCTTCTGGCACTATAACTACATTAAATTTCCACCCTCACCGTACCACCAACATAACACTTTGGGGCACCCAAACTGATATCCAATCCCACCTTCAAGCAACCAAGGACTCTTTGCTTCAGAGACGGGATGTGGATAGCACTTCAGCCTTTCTCCACTTAAAAACTTAGCCATTAGAGAAATGGGAAAAACTGCAGCTTATGCAAATGTTTAAAAGAGACTATCATGGGTAAAATACACCTGCTTCTCAGATTTGGGGTAGAGAGGAAGAAAGGAGTTGAAAACATGGACTTCGGTGGGCTCTTTGGGAAGAACACTATTCATTAATGTTTATTAAGTACTTAGGTGTCATGTAACATCCTTTTCAAGTATTTTTTTTTTTTTTGACAGGCAGAGTGGACAGTGAGAGAGAGAGACAGAGAGAAAGGTCTTCCTTTGCCGTTGGTTCACCCTCCAATGGCTGCCGCGGACGGTGCGCTGCGGCCAGCGCACCGCGCTCATCTGATGGCAGGAGCCAGGTGCTAGGTGCTTTTTCCTGGTCTCCCAAGGGGTGCAGGGCCCAAGCACTTGGGCCATCCTCCACTGCACTCCCGGGCCACAGCAGAGGGCTGGCCTGGAAGAGGGGCAACCGGGACAGAATCCGGCGCCCCGACTGGGACTAGAACCCGGTGTGCCGGTGCCGCAAGGTGGAGGATTAGCCTGTTGAGCCACCGCGCTGGCCCATCCTTTTCAAGTATTAACTCATTTATCTCTCACAACAGTTCTCAGTGGGTGTGGGCCATTTTTATTCACATTTTTTTCTCAGGTGGGAAAACTGAGGCACAGAGAAAGAATTTTGGCCAACATTATACAAATATTAAGTGTGGTGGAATTGGAATTTGAACTCTGCCAGTCTGTACCCAAAGCCCACATGGTTAATTACCACCACACCACGTTCCCTGCAAGCTGAACTGTGAGGAAGGATTGCAGAGCATTGCTCTAATGTAGATGAGACGGGGTGAGAAACTGGTTATAATGAAAGCCGGACCTGCTCTAAAGTTCAAGAGGAACATGGAAGTGAAGGGGCTGAGACTGAGGAATGAAACACCAAGGGAACCTCAGACGACCCTGACAAGGGTTCTGTGTTTAGGGGACCGTCCTGTGCATGGCAGCAACCCTATCTTCTACCCACGAGATGCCGGCAGCAACCCCACTCCAATCATGACAACGATAAACACCTTCTAGACACTGACAATGTCCCCTGATGGTAGGGATGGGCAAATCACCCTAGGTTGAAAACCATAGCTCTAAACTTAGGCTAGACTTATCACCAGACTAAAGGAGGACAAAGAACCATGCGTTCAATGATTTTCAAAGTTCCTATAAAATTAGGAGTTCCTAACTATGAAAGATAATTTATCATACCCCTGAGAAAGACAGAAAAATCTTCCAAATGACGTGGCATCTTGTTTTTGATTAATTCTTCAGTTGCTACACCAACATACAAGTCAGTCTTCCAGTACACTAGACTTTATCACTCACAAAGAACATGATATTCCAGAGAAAATTTTTTTTTGTTGTTTTTTTGCTTTATGTTCCCTTTAGAAGTCTGGAGAGCAAAGTCATTATGAAATTAAAGCTCTCAAGCCTACAGGACTCAAATTTCTATAAGCTGCAAATGTTTTCATTGGGGAAACTGGCCAACCTGCATGAATGGGGAGGTGGAATTGAATTGATCCTTTCTATTGACCAATAGAGTTATAGAAAGCAGTGACCTAGGTGACTACGTCTGAGTGAGGCATCAAGCCTCTCTATTTCAAAATAGCTCATTTGACTGCATATTTCAAGAACCATGAAATGGGTCCAAGCAATCTTTTCAAGTATTCTCCCTCCCCCTGCCATTTTTTTATACACTATCAAATAGCAGCCATTCTTTCTTTTCTCCTGTATTCCTCTGAAACCCTCAAGCCTCACACCCCCAAATGCTTCACCTTCCTGGCTTTGCCTCTCCTGTAATTTTTTAAAACATGTTTTTATTAATTTTTCATTTCATGGGGAAGCCAGAGAGAGAGAAAAACAGAAAGAGATCAACCATTGGTTTGCTCTCAAAATGCTGGTAACAGCTAAGTTTGAGCCAGACCGAAGTCAAGAACCCAGAACTCTATTTAGGTCTCTCACATGGGTACTAGGGACCCAAGTATTTGAGCCATCTTCTGCTGCCTCCTAAGGGTGTGCACTATGGGAAACCAAACAGCTGGGACTGAGACACTGATATGGGATACAGGCACTCCAAACAGCGGCTTACCCACTGTGCCTAACTTCTCCTCTTCAACCTCAATTTTATTTTATGGCATCCAAAGGTAGTCTGGATCTTTAGAAAGCAGAGTAAGGGACATGACTAAGACAGCCAAACCAGATCTCTTAAACGAGCTGAGGTCAAGATGGGACCTTCCGTGGTCTTGCTGCGTTATCCTACACTCAATGACAGAATCTCAACACTTTTTCCAAGAAGCTGATTCCAAAGCATCATCCTGTAAGACTTTGAAAGTACATTTGGGGAAAGATTTCTTTCTTCTTGAGCAATGTACTACAGCCTCCAAGAAGCTCTAAGCAAGACAGACAATTCTTTCCATTTTTGCAGTACACTTTTTAGACAAAACAATGAAGTCTCATACTCCCTAGAAACCACTTGAGAGGAAAATCTGGGCAAAATAGGAAGAGCTAATCTTTGATCTCTCCACATCATCATTTCTTTGAACTTTTCAAACACCTACTTCCTACCGAGAGGGCTTATTTTCTTCAGGAAGTCCTGGCTTTCTTTCATTTGGTGTGAATTTTTGTACAATCGGAGACAGGAAGATCTAAGAGTTGAATTTCAGGAATTAAGAAAAGGAATAATTTCTCCCATCTTTCTCAATTCTAGTTTTCTACTTAAACTTCCGTTGAGAAAGATTTCTTAAATTTTCAGAAATATCTTTAAAATTTTATGGAAAATAATAACCGTTAACTCCAGAAATTTCATTACTTTCCCCCTGAATTTTAAATTTATATATTTGAGGGGCTGGCGCGGTGGCATAGCAGGTAAAGCCGGGACACGCAATGCTGGCATCACATATGGGCACTGGTTTGAGTCCCCACCGCTCCATTTCTGATCCAGCTCTCTGCTATGGCCTGGGAAAGCAGTAGAAGATGGCACAAGTCCTTAGCCCTTGCACGCATGTGGGAGACCCAGAAGAGCTCCCGGCTCCTGGCTTTGGATCAGCATAGCTCCGGCCCTTGCGACCATCTGGGGAGTGAACCAGCAGATGGAAGACTTCTCTTTCTTTCTCTGCCTATGCCTCTGCCTCTCTGTGACTCTTTCAAATAAATAAATAAATAAATCTTTAAATGTATATATTCAAATAGAAAAAATGAGTCGCAGATGTTAAAACAAAGGATTCAATGAACTGGCAAAACTATAAAGAAAAAGAATTATATAAGAGTATCAGTTTTTTTTTAAAGATTAACTTATTTACTTGAAAAGCAGAATTACACACACACACACACACACACAGAGAGAGAGAGAGAGAGAGAGATGAAGGGAGAGAGAGAGGGAAGAAGAGATCTTCCTTCTACTGGTTCACTCTCCAAATGATCATAATGACTAGGGCTGAAGCAGACTGAAGCCAGGAGCCTGGAACTCCATGGCATCTCCTACATAGGCGGCAGATGCTGAAATACTTATGCTATCTTCACCATTTTCCCCTGCTTTCTTGGGCACATTAGCAGGGAGCTGGATCGGAAGTGGAACAGCCGGAGTGAACTGGTGCTCACATGGAATGCTGGGGGTGTCATGAGCAGCAGCTAAACCTGCTGTGCCACAATGCCAGCCCCAAGTGGTCAGTTTTAACAAATAGGTAGCATTTCTTAGTAGCTGAATATTTATCTCTGTGAGTTTAAGCATCTTGTTCTCCCAGCCACCCTGCTTCCTCTAATCCTACTTATTTCAATGTTTGCTTTTTAATTAATCAAAAATATTTAAATATCTGGTCACCTAGTTAAACTTATTTTAGCAGGAAGTTTTCAATCTTTACAATATTTATTTATTATTTATTATTTATTATTTATTATAAGATTTCTGCCGGGGCCGGCACTGTGGTGTAGTGGGTAAAGCTGCTGCCTGCAGTGCCAGCATTCCATATGGGTGCTGGTCCAAGTCCCGGCTGCCTCACTTCCTGATCCAGCTCTCTGCTGTGGCCTGGGAAAGTAGTAGAAGATGGCCCAAGTCCTTGGGCCCCTGCACCCACAGGGGAGACCCGGAGGAAGCTCCTGGCTCGGCCATTCCAGCCAACTGGGGAATGAACCAGCGGATGGAAGACTGACCTCCCTCCCTCCCTCCCTCCTTCTTCTTCTTCTCTCTCTGCCTCTCTGTAACTCTGCCTTTCAAATAAATCAATAAATCTTAAAAAAAAAAGATTTCTTCCTTGTTTCAATTTTTTTACTCTTGGAATTTACTTATATTTTCTTATACTAAAAATATTTGTATTAAAGCAATAATTTAGTCACAGTAACATTCACTATGAGATATTAGGAATTGTCTCTATTGGCTGCTTTCTTGAGCTGATTTCTATTTTTCTTCATTTTTCCAGAAGAAATTAATAGGAAAATAAATTATAAAGGTCATGGAGACCCACTGTTTGAGGTCAAGAATTGTTTTAGAGTTAGCTACAAAACATCCTTAATAGACATGGATGTGGTCCAGAGTCACTGGCAGAAGCTGAGACGATTACTGCCATAACTGCTAACGACTCCAAGTCAAATAGATATCAGTCAAACAAAGTACTCTGTGTTTTATTGCCCCCAACTTTAAAAGTTCTTGTATTTTCTATTACTCATCCAAGATACCCGGTTTGACTAACAATAAATGCTTACATTACTTCAGTTTTGTAAACACTATAGTTTTCTATTAACATTTTTAAAGCAAAACACAACACAGAAAAATGAAAAGTGTTATAAAAGTTTTCTGTTTCTTTTAAAAGCACAGTACCAACAGTATCACTTTCAAAAGTTATAAAAATATGGGCCTGCGCCGAGGCTCAATAGGCTAATCCTCCACCTTGCAGCGCCGGCACACCGGGTTCTGTCCTGGTTGCCCCTCTTCCAGGCCAGCTCTCTGCTGTGGCCTGGGAGTGCAGTGCTTGGGCCCTGCACCCGCATGGGAGACCAGGAGAAGCACCTGGCTTCTGCCATCAGATCTGCGCGGTGCGCTGGCCGCAGCGCGCCGGCCACGGCGGCCATTGGAGGGTGAACAAACGGCAAAAGGAAGATCTTTCTCTGTCTCTCTCTCTCACTGTCCACTCTGCCTGTCAAAAAAAAAAAGTTATAAAAATATGGATATAAATTACTTCTTAAGTTTTAAAAAATAAAAATTAAGTCATGAAATTTTGACAATCTCTTATATACAAGTAATTATACTAGCAAATATAAAAAGCTATATAGATTTAGCAGTAACAAAATACTATGCAGTACTTATTGTTGATAAATATTTATATGGATATAAAGTAACCCATTGAAGCAAAAATTATCAGTTAGGTAGTATACTCATCTACATAACCATCATTCACCCACACTGAATCTAGGGATGTAGGAAAGGAAAAGAAAGATGATGAGACAGAATATGTCCTTCTAGACTTTCAAACTTGACAACCTGGTCTGTCTTCTTAATAAGATATGGGAAGCTACCCAAAGAATAAGGGGAAAGAAAGATGCTCTTGACTTTAGAACTACCCATTCTTATGCTCAGCTAGTGATGACCTAAACCAAGGGTGAGAATCTGTCTTTATTTATATTTATTTATTTGAAAGGCAGCTGCAGAGACAGGAGGAGAGACAAAGAGATATCTTCCATCTACTTGTTCACTCCCTAAATGGCCACAAACCAATGGAGCTGGGCCAGGTGGAAGCCAGGAGCCGAGAGGTTTTTCTGGATCTTCCAGGTGGATCTAGGGACCCAAGTACTTGGACCATCTTCTCCCTATTTCTCCAGACACATTGGCAGGGAGCTGGATCAGAAATGGAGCATCTGGGAGTCAAATTGGCACACATATGGGATGACAGCATCACAGGTGGATATGCCACAATGCCATCCCCCATGTGGGGAACACTTCTTCTGCCAAAGACCATTTAGATATTTATAACTTAATTCTCATTCATGGGACATACAAAACTATCAACTTAAAAATTAGCCTGAGTAAGCTTACAAGTTGGCAGAGTAAAGAGGGAGCTTACAGCTGTAGTCCAGGAGAAGATAGTTTAAAAAAGTGGAGAGAGTGCAGTCTCAGGGAAGAGTTAGGGAGAAAACAGCAGAGGAAACTCTATGCAAATTAGAGGGACACAGTAGACATACATAGAGGGCATGGACGCCCACAACTCAGGACCACAGCAGTTGAGTGCCTATGCAGAAGCATTGGAGAATGAGGTGATCCCAGACTGCAGCAGCCTAAGCCACAGGTGATAAAGTTGCAGCAAGATCCTAGAGGGAACTTGGCTTAGAGCCCTGTGTATGGGGGGAGATAGTGTACCTGCCAAACTAGAGGAGAAAAAAAGAGAAGGGACACATTTCTCTTTTCCCCGCTTACCTCACAAGAGTCCTGTAACAAGATGATAGAGTGGGTACCATTTTGCACATACGTAACAGCCAAACCAGCTCATATCCACACCCTGCAACGAGCTGAGTGGAGACTCCTGATTCTGGTGGGGAGAACTAACAGGCGGCTGGGTGTTCGTGCCTGTGGGAGGCTTGTGTGCCACGACTGTGGAAAAAAAAAAAACTGAGGCTGTGTGGGAGGACTCACGGTGTGGCTGGAACTTTGGGCAGTCACTGTGGGAGACTCCACATGCTCAGGGCTTCCTGGTTACCTGGTGAGGGACATTGAGGAACCTCAGCTTACACGTTAGACTGCACAGATCCTTTTAGTGGTCCTCGGGGCAAAGCGGATGAATATTATATCCACTGGGGCTAGCACTATGGGACTGGTCTCCTCTGAGGAGAGGAGATCAGCTGAGCAGAATAAACCTCTATTCTGATTTAAAAAAAAAAGAAGAAGAAAAGAAAAAAGAAAACATTTACCATGCCAAATGATCATATTAAGTGTTAAAGTGAATATATAGATAGGATTAAGTGTTAAGGTGATCATATAAATAAGATCAAGTGTCTGATAATAATAATTGATAGAATTAAAAAGGAAAGAATGTTCCAACAATGGGAAGCAGTCTACACAGCAGACTCATAGAATGATAATCACTTTAATTAACACTCTGACCTCAGAATCAGCCCTTAAGTCTTCCAGGAATGGCTGAAAATCCTGTGAGAGCATTTCAGGCATGGAAAGCCAAGACACTGTGGCAAAAAATGTTCTACATGAAGGATTTCTGTGCGTGAGACCCCAGCGGAAAGAAGTGGTGATCAAAGAAGGATGTGTGTTTCTCTGAAAGGAGGAGAGAACTTCCACTTTGCTTATGGCCTTGTCTAAATACGGAGGGAGTTTGAGGATTCAAAATGCTTCCATAGCATACATAAGAGTGTTAATTGTTAAATTAACAAAAGGAGTCATTCTGCACTAACTCCCCATGCAGGACCTCTGTCCTCAATGAGTTATATTATGAGAATTAACTGTAAAACTAGTTATCAGTTTTTTTGTGTGTGTGCAAACTGTTGGAATCTTTACTTAGTATATAGTTGGTCTTCTGTGTACAAAGTTAATTGAAAATGAATCTTAATGGAGAATGAGACTTGGGAGAGGGAGAAGGAAGAGGAGTGGTAGTGTGGGTGGGAGAGTGGGCATGGTGGGAAGAATAACTATGGCCCTAAAGTTGTACTTATGAAATTTGTATTCCTTAAAAAATAAACAAAAAAATTACCCCAGAATAGACTTACTGAATTTTAAATCCCACCTACAGTTGCCTTGGCATGGCCAGACCAGATGATTTCAAGAGCCTCATAAAGAGTGTTGTTCCCCACCAGTGACCTAAACAATTTAAGGGTTATTTTGACTATGAATGAATGTCCCCCTAGGAATTTAAGTAACAGATAACTCCACATTTGATAGCTGTGACCATTGAGACAGGTTAAATAAAGTGTTCAAGGGCACAAAGGTTTGGAAAGCAGGGGAGTTTACATCTGCATCTAGTTAGTCCAGGGAATTTGTCATCTCTCTCTCTCTCTCTCTCTCTCTCTCTCTCTTAGTGTGAGAGAATTGTGCCAAATATGATAGTGCCACTCTGCAAACAGCTTCATTATCCATTTTCAAACTTTAGGGTTATAGGGGCCAGCACTATGGTGTAGTAGGCTAATCCTCCGCCTGCAGCACCACATCCCATATGGGCACTGGTTCATATCCTAGCTGCTCCTCTTCTGATCCAGCTCTCTGCTATGGCTTGGGAAAGCAGTGACATATGGTCCAAATGCTTGGGCCCCTGCACCTATGTGGGAGACCTTGAAGAAGCTCCAGGCTCCTGACTTCAGATTGGCCCAGCTCCAGTAGTTGCAGCCATTTGCGGAGTGAACCAGCAGATGGAAGACCTTTCTCTCTGTCTCTCCCTCTCTCTGTTAACTCTAGCTTTCAAATAAATAAAAATCTTTTAAAAAAAATAAACAAACACATAAAACATTTTAGGGTTGTAAAGACAATACTCAGAATATTATAAAATGCCATTTTAGGTAAATGTTTATGGTAAATGAACTAATCTCAGTAAACTGTGTATGTTTATTACATACACAAAATTTTACGTATATCTCCTTTTCTGCTTCTTTAACAACTTGAGTGCAGGAACTACTGGTGTATTTGGATTGAGTATAAAGCTCTATTCATATAAGTTGTATGCATTAGTAAATTTACAAGAGCTTTCAGAGACTTCCAGTGGCTAAACTGGAATTTTTCAGGTGCTATTAAAATGAAATGACATAGGGGCTGGCGCTGTGGTGCAGTAGGTTAACACCCTGGCCTGAAGCACCAGCATCCCATATGGGTGCAGGTTCTATTCCCGGCTGCTCCACTTCTGATCCAGCTCTCTGCTATGGCTTGGGAAAGCAGTAGAAGATGGCCCAAGTTCATGGGCTCCTGCACCCGGGTGGGGGACCTGGAAGAAGCTCCTGGCTTCTGGCTTCGGATCAGCGCAGCTCTGGCCATTGTGACTAATTGGGGAGTGAACCAGCAGGTGGAAGACCTCTCTCTCTGTAACTCTTTCAAATAAAAAAGAAATCTTAAAAAAAAATGCAATGACAAATAATTTCTCAAAGTAAAATAGATTCTCAAAATTTTCAAATGTGTCCTTCAGTATATATTTAAATTTCTTTAATTTTTTAAAGATTTATTTATTTGGAAGGTACAGTTGCAAAGAAAGAGTAGGTGAGAGAGAGAGAGTGCTCTTCCATCCTCTCCCTCCTCATCACTCTCCACATTGCCACCATCACCAGGGCTGGACCAGCCAAAGCCAGGAGCTGGAACTCCATTCAGGTCTTCCACATATGTGGAAGGGGCCCAAACATTTGGGCCATCTTCCACTGCTTTCCAAGCACATTAGTAATGAGTTGGATCAGAAGTGGAGCAGCCAGGACTCAACCTAGTACTCTTATAGGATGATGGCATCACTGGCGGTAGCTTAACCCACTGTGCCATGACGCTGGCTCCTATCTTAAAATATTTAATGGTGGTCATTGGCATAGAAAAGCCATCAGAGACTGGATTTCTCATCAAGTACTCCCCACCAGAACATGAAAGAAGCCACTTAGGGATTCCATAATTTTTCTTGCTATTCCCCAAGTGACAATCTCCATCACTGGTGAAATTAGCAAATTACCAATAAATTTCAGATAAATGCTAATAGTCAAATCTAGCAGAATCTTAAGATAAGATAAATAAAGGTCATATTCCAAAACTGATACTAGTAAGAATCGTAAACAGGGGCCATCATTGTGGTGCAATGGGTTAAGCTGTTGGCTGTAACACTAGCATCCCATATTAGTGCCAGTTTGAATCCCAAATGCTCCACTTCTGATACAGTTCCCTGCTAATGAGCCTGGGAAAGCAATGGAAGATGGCCCAAATGCTTGGGTACCTGCCACCCACATGGAAGACCTGGATGGAGTTCCAGGGTCCTAGTTTTATTCCAAGTCCAGCCAGCCATTGTAGCTGTTTGGGTGAATGAACCAATAGATGGAAGATTCTGTCTCTCCCCATAAGTAACTCTCCCTTTCAAATAAATAAATATTTTTTTTAAAAAAATCACATACAGTAGTTCATTCTTATTTACACAGGTTATGTTCTAAGACCCCCAGCATATGCCTGAACCTGTGGACAGGACTGAAACCTACACAATTTTTTTTCTTCTATGCCTGGTAGTAATAACATGTAGCATCAGAGAATTAATCCATCTTTCCATGTCTTATGCCCTGGGTCCTCCTTTACATTACTATCCCTATGCTTTGGAGCTATTACTAAGTAAAACAAGGGATATCTGAACACAAACACAGTAAGCTTGCAGCAATTTCTAAGTGACTAACAGGCAGGGAGTATATACAAGTGGACAATGTGAACCATGTCCCAGGTGGGACAGAATGGGATATCATTATGCTATTCAGAATGGCAGGTAATTTAAAACCTATAAATTGAGGCAGGCATTTGGTACAGTGGTTGAAACACCACTCGGGTTACACCACTTGAGCTGTCTGCATCTCATATGGGAATGCCTGGGTTCGAATGCTAGCACTGCTTCCCATTCCCACTCTGTTAATGCACGCTCTAGGAGGCAGCAGTGATGGCTCAAGTAGTTGGGGCCATACCACCCACACATGGGAGACCTAGGATGGAGGTTCAGGCTCTTGGCTTCGACTTGTCCCAGCCCTGGCTGTTCTGGGCACTTAGGAAGCAAACCAGTGGATGGAAGATGTCTTTTTCTCATTCTCTTACCTCCACCCTCCCCCATATCTCTTTCAAATAAAAACAATTTAATAGGTAAAACTTACAAATTGTTTAATTCTGGAATTTTCCGTTCAACATTTTCAGGTCACAGTTGACGGTGAGTACTGAAAGCAGAGAGAGTGTAACTCTACTCAGTAAAGGCCACGGCTGTTGACCACTCCAGGTTCTAACTGATTCTCCTGAAGACTAAGATGCCAGGAAATAATGGTCCCACACCTTCATTAATGTGAAGTAGGAAGTCATTAAAGAGATCAAATATCAAGAGGGGAAGAAATCCAAGCCTGAGTGCTCTCCTTCCTAAGGACACGTGAACGGGGCCGGTCATAAGCACATTGCGACAGTGGAGATGACACGCAGGATGAGAGCTATGCTCGTCTTCACAGATGATCGCTCAGTGTTCTTCAGTCTGAGATCTGGACGGGGCTTCTGAAAAGGAGAAGGTCAGAAGCACGCCAGCATTCGGAAGTTATAATTCCTGATAGAATTAAATTTACCGGTAAAACTGCCCAATCATTTTTGAGACCATGTTTTGTGAATCATTTCTCCAGACTCTGGTCCACTCTGAGAAACAGCCAAACCAAGTGTGTCTGAACCTGAGTTCTGAACTCTGGTTCTGAATCACCAATCCAAGTTCTAAAGGTCTGAAAATCTGGGACTGTCTTCCCAAAGTGTACTAACAGCTGCTAAACACCCAGATAGTTCAGGGCCGCTTCGGTCAGGGCCCTGGGAATAGCTGCTCCAAAGGTATTGATATTTTTAACACCTTAAACAACATGTGAGAAGATTTCAAAAAAGTTCAGAGGAAATGAACACTATCTCTTTTTTTAAAGATTTACTTATTTATTTGAGAGGCAGAGTTACAGACAGAGAGGGCGAGACAGCGAGAGAGGTCTTCCATCTGATGGTTCACTCCCCAGATGGCCGCAACAGCCCGAGCTGGCTGATCCAAAGCCAGCAGACAGCTTCTTTCAGGTCTCCCTCGTGGGTGCAGGGTCCCAAGGACTCGGGCTATCTTCCACTGCTTTCCCAGGCCATAGCAGAGAGCTGGATCAGAAGGGGAGCAGCCAAAACTTGAACTGGTTTCCATATGGGATGCCAGCGCCACCGGCTTTACCTGCTACGCCACAGTGCTGGCCCCTGCACATTGACTTTTCAATTTGATTTTTCCCATAACCTTCCTAAAGCCCCCTCATATATGAGAACTTGACATTCTACTCTCTACCAAGCTTGTCTGCCCTCCCACCCTAATTGGATATCTAGCACTGTGTTTCCAATGTTCCAAGTCTCTTCGAAGTTGTGCTTTTCTGCCTTACTGAATACATGTCAGCAATAATTAACAAGAGTTTAGTATTTCCAATGTTTTCGTTTTTTTAAAAGTAGTTCTGAATATAAACTGCATTTTGCAGATTAGCATAAAAAAGTGTCAAAAGGATTCTCTCATATCACCAATCTATTAAATTTAGAATCAGAAAATGTTATCATTGTATTAATCCAACAAAGATCATGCTTCTAATGTTTTCAATATTTTCCTGAAATTGAAAATTTATAAAAAACAAAGAATAGGCATAGATAGGAAAACAGATTGACCATATTTATACTCTGAGGCCCTCTCCTGCCTGGTCACCTTCTAAGGCCATCAGGTTGGCTGGGGAAGGCCTCGCAATGTGTGCCCATTTTGTAAAACAGGCAAAGACAAGATTGTCTTGTATTATTCTTTTCCTACACGGGACACTGCTAATCCACCCTTGCATACAATTCAGGCTTTCTTATTAATTTGTTTATTCAGCTTTCCAGATCTGACCACACACAAAGCTTAGACAAAGAAAGTGGTCTCCAAGGACCAGGATCTGATAGTTCAATCTTTAAAGATTCTAAAGGAACAGTGACTTAGCATGCACTTCAATTCTATTATCCAACTTCAATTCCTAAAATATAAGAGTGGTGGGACTTATTGTTCCACTCCCCTGCTAGATGAAAATCTTAGCCCTTGCATTTCACACATGTGTTATTAATTAAACTCTATTGCTACAAATGCTTACAGAAGAAATCTGAACACTAAGGAACATCTCCCAGCTTATTCTTGTCTCATGTTTCCTTTGATCAGTCTCCAGGAAACCAAAAGAACAAGAACCATTTATTTTGACGTGCAGAACATGGAACAATGGTTTGGCATGGCTTAACTGTCATATTTACAGCTGTCAGACAAGACTGCCCAGAATTAGCCTCCCTGATTTCTCAGATGTTCAAATCCAGAGACTATAATTTCCCTTTTCGTTTGGTAAAGACAGTTCTCTGGCTTGTTAATTTTATTTCGAAACTGGCCCCACCCACCCAACTACAAGCTAATACCAAAACACACTTTCAGCTTAACCAACATCTGCATACATTCACGTCCACAGGACATCTGAAGCCGCCTTCTGAGTGGCCAGGACATCAGCATATACTCTTGGGAAAAGGCCTCATGTCTGAAACTCGTTCAGATCAAGTATTAAAGATGGACAGGGACCTGCACTGTGGTGCAGCAGGTTAAGCCGCCACCTGTGACACTGACATCCCATATGGGCACCAGTTTAAGGCCCAGTTTTTCCACTTCTGATGCAGCTCCTTACTAATGTGCCTAGGAAAGTGGTGAAAGCTGGCCAAGTACTTGGGCCCCTTCCCCAAATGGAGACCCAGATGAGGCTCCTGGCTCCTGGCCTCATGTTGTGACCATTTGGAAGAGTGAACCAGTGGATGGAAGATCTCTCTATCTAACTCTGTCTTTCAAGTAAATGAGTAAATCTTTAAAAAATAAATAAATAAATAAAAAGGGACAAAAGTTTGTGTCTAAATATGGTATGAAAAAGCCTAAATGTCATAATATAATTCAGGGAAAATATTTGATAACCTGTATAGAATTGAGGATGACTGGATTTAAGAGAGAATTAACCAGAAATTTTGCCTTTATGTAGAGTGAGCTTTAGTACTTCAGGTTTCGATGAGGCAGTTTCAGAATTGACTTCACATTCCAGTTGGAATACTAAAAAGTATTCCAACACCATTTTCAACAGTTCGGCTTTTCAAGCAAATTTTATCTGAAATCAAATTTAAAAAAAAATGAAGTCTACCTGGGTGAGGGAAGGGTAGTGTGTAATAAGTGTGACCTAAGTTTTTATTAGAGATGAAAGTGGGATCATTTTTATCTTCAGAAAGGCATAAGCAACAGAGAAGAAATGCGAGTTGGCTGGGTTTCACCATAGGCAAGATATAGCCTCATTTCTTTTTTGGCAAAATGAAGTTAAAAATGCCTACCTTAGGGGGCCAGTGTTGTGGCGCAGTGGGTTAACACCCCGGCCTGAAGCACCGGCATCCCATATCGGCGCCAGTTCAAGACCCGGCTGCTCAACTTCTTATCTAGCTCTATGCTTATGGCCTGGGATAGTGGTGGAAGATGGCCCAAGTCCTTGGGTTCCTGAACCCACATGGGAGACCTGGAAGAAGCTCCTGGCTCCTGGCTTCAGATTGGCACAGCTCCAGCCATTGCAGCCAACTGGGAAGTGAAGTAGCAGCTGGAAGACCTCTTTCTTTCTTTCTTTCTTTCTTTCTTTCTTTCTTTCTTTCTTTCTCTCTCTCTCTCTCTCTCTCTCTCTCTCTCTCTCTCTCTCTCTCTGCCTCTCCTCTCTTGTGTAACTCTTTCAAAATAAATAAATAAATCCAAAAAAATGCCTACCTTAATTGACTGTAAAGATAAAATTAAAGTATAATTGGGATAATTGCTGGTACATAGATTTTCCACATGTACTTGTTTTTCCAGAAGGGTGTTTAGGCTAGTTGTTAAGACATCTGTTATGATCCCTTTGGTAAACCTGGAAGTTCTTGGCTTCTGGTTTTGAATTGGACTGGTTCCAGCTATTGCGGTCACTTTGGGAATGAACCAACAGGTGGAAGACCTTTCTCTCTGTCTCTCCCTCTCTCCATCTGTAACACTACTTCTCAAATAAATAATAAAAATTCTAAAAAAAAATTGTCATCAACTCTAAAAAAATCTTAAGTTTAATAACACAAAGTGAGAAGTTTTTGAGAAAAATAAAATCATTGCCTTCACAGATTTTATATATAACTGAAAACGGCATTTGATGGTTAATTGTGTTTACTTGGCCTGGCCGTGGTCCCTGGATATATACTGAGGTCAAACGTTAATTATTCTGGATGTGTCTGTGATGGTGTTTCTGGGTGAGATTAACTTTTCAATCAGTAGCCTGAGTAAAGCAGATTGCCCTCTGTGATAGGAATGGGTCTCATCCAATCACCTACGTAGATCAAAAGATTTCCCTCAGGCAAGAGGGAATTCTTGGCCTTTGGACTTGAACTGCAACATCAACAAATCCTGGGCTTCCAGCCTACTGGCTGGTACTGCTGATTTCGGACTCCTCTTCAATCACAGGAACCAATTCCTTAAAATAAATCTCTTTACACACACATAATACATATAACACACATACACCCATGCCACATACAAACACACACATGTCCACACGACACACGTGCACATATACAGCACACACATACATACAACACATGCATAAGCAAATATACAAAATATACATGCACATATAAAACACATACAACACACATGCACACATATACACACAACCTATTGGATATATTTTGAAGAACCCTAACACGAACTCGCAATACATCATGGTTACATTAATTTGAGGCGGTTTCTACTTTTACACAAAAATGCTTTACATCTCAGGGGTTCCTTTTAAGGTCATTCAAAGAAATATTCCATAGTCAATTTGGTTCCAAGGATGCTGACCTAGAACCTTATGTAGTCAATCACTCCCTGTTACACCTTAGCACCGTCCTCAGAGCCATGACTATATCCTCATGCATTCCTCATTCTCTCTAGCTGGATTCTCCTCCCTCCAATATGTCCCTGCCAAGTGGTAAACACTTTGATGTGTTAGACAGCATGACACTCAAATGTCAGGAAAGGTTAAAAAAAGAGGAAAACCCTTCTCCAGCCTCTTTTGTTCCTGTATGCACAACCATCCCTTTCTCTGTCCAACATGGTACTTTTCATAGGCTTTTATTGTCTTTTATTAAAAATGATCAGTTTTAAGAATATGATTATGTTAGAAACTACTTGATACAAATTTGTACCTACATCACGCTTAACCTACAGGAGGAGATAACTAAATTTTGTAAACAACACTGACCATGTTTTGTCTTCAGATGTATAAACTTCTATTTCATAGATACTACAAACAATATTTACATGTAAAATATAGTACCAACTATATATTTTTAAACTCTTATTTATTTATTTGCAGAGAGAGAAAGTGTGAGTGCTCCCAGATGCTTTTCACTCCACAGATGCCCACAACAGCTGGGGCTAAGCTGGGCCAGGACACAGCTGAGAGCTGGGAATTCAATGCCGGTCTCCCACATGGGTGGCAAGAACTGACCTATCTAAGCCATCATCTGCTGCCTCCCAGGGTGCACCTTAGCAGAAGGTTTGAATCTGAAACAGAGACAGGACTTGACCCTATGCACTCTGATATGGGATGCACATGTTCCCTTTGGCTTCTTAACCGCTACGCCAAACACATGCCCCATCAACCATATTTTTAAAATCTAACACAACACCTGATCTAGTAGGCAGATAACTAGTTGAAATAAAAATAAAGTACTGGGGTCGCCACTGCCTGCAGCACCAGCATTCCATATGGCACTGGTTCAAGTGCCGGCTGCTTCACTTCCTATCCAGCTCCCTGCTAATGGCCTGGGAAAGCAGTGGAATGTGGCCCAAGTGCTCGGGCCCCTACACCCACATGGGAGACCAGGATGGAGGTCCAAACTCCCAGCTTCAGCCTAGCCCAGCCCTGGTGGTTGTGGCTATTTGTGGAATGAACCAGTGGAAGGAAGATCTCTCTCTCCCTTCCCCTCTCTCCCTCTATCATTCAACCTTTCAAATAAATACATCTTTAAAATTTTTTCAGAAAACTAAATGTAATATCTTTTAAAGAAAAATAAAAGGAAAGCAAAGCAACATATATTTTAATTTATGAATGCTCTTGAACAAGAATAGACTAGGGTCCTGTGCTGTGGTGTAGCGGGTAAAGCTGCCGCCTACAGTGGCAGCATCGCATATGGGCACCCATTCAAGTCCCAGCTGCTCCACTTTGGATCCAGCTCTCTGCTATGGCCTGGGAAAGCAGTAGAAGATGACCCAAGTTCTTGGGCCCCTGCAGTTGTGTGGGAGACCCAGAAGAAGCTCCTGGCTTCTGGCTTTGGATCAACCCAGTTCCGGCTGTTGCAGTCAACTGGGGAGTGAGCCAGCAGATGAAAGACCTCTCTCTATGTCTCTCTCTCCCTCTCTCTCTCTGTCTCTCTCTCTGCCTCTCCTTCTTTCTCTGTGAAACTCTTTCAAATAAATAAATAAATCTTAAAATAAAAAAAGCCACCACTTGTAGAGTCAAAATCAAAATGGAGTGAGTGTGGCTAAAAGCTAATTGCAGATTTCTTGCTTCTGTACATATTAGCTTTGCTTGCCAACGGCTAAGGGTGTGTCTTGTGGAACTATGTGGACCCAAATTCCCAGGAACTAGGTTGACAGAAATGTGTCCTTCACTGTTATCTTATAACCATATTGGTTTTTTTTTCTTTTTATTGTTCACTGCATACCAGGGGTTTGGTTCAAAATTATGAGCCCTAATGGACAGAATACTATAAAAAGTTGTGTAGGGCGCTGTGGCTCAGCGGGTTAACGCCCTGGCCTGAAGCACCAGCATTCCATATGGGTGCTGGTTCTAGTCCCAGCTGCTCCTCTTCTAATCCAGCTCTCTGCTACGGCCTGGGATAGCAGAAGATGGCCTAAGTCGTTGGGCCGCCCCTGCACCCACGTTGAAGAAGCTCCTGACTCCTGGTTTCAGATCAGCGCAGCTCCAGCCATTGCAGCCATCTGGGGAGTGAACCATTGGATGGAAGACCTCTCTCTGTGTCTCTACCTTTCTCTGTAACTCTGCCTGTCAAATAAATAAAATGAATCTTTAAAAAAAAAAAAAAAAGCTGTGTAACTCTCCGTTGGGGGCCGCACTCTGGTAAGGAGTGTCAATCCAATCGGTTGCCTTGCCTCTCATTTTCAATAAAATTCATGTGTGACTGTCACTGGTTTTTGCAATATTATATTTTAGCTGATGAGTGGATGCCACACACTCACCACTGTGACAATCAAATGGGTTCCACCAAATCCCCAACTCTCCCTGGGGCAGTAACCTCCCTCCTGTTGATAGCTCCTAATTTAATGTCAGCTAACAATGTCAGCTAACAGAAACTTGAAAGCTGTGTTCAACAAACTAGAATTTTTTTCCATTTATACAGCAAATATAGCATGATGATAAAAAATTTTTTAAAGATTTATTTATTTATTTGAAAGGCTGAGTTACAGAGAGGCAGAGGCAGAGAGGAAGGTCTTCCATCTGCTGGTTCACTCCCCCAAATGGCCACAAGGCCAGAGCTGATCCAATCTGAAGCCAGGAGCCAGGAGCTTCCTCCTGGTCTCCCACACAGGTACAGGGACGCAAGGACTTGGGCCATCTTTCACTGCTTTCCCAGGCCATGTGGATCAGAACTGAAGCAGCCAGGACTCAAGCAGGCGCCCATATGAGATGCTGGCACTACAGACAGTGGCTTTTCCTGCTACGCCATAGCACTGGCCCCGATAAAGTTAATTTTTTTAAAGTAAAAATTATGATCTACGTTATGCAGAATTGGTTGCACTTGTTCTCACAATACAATGGTAAAAGAGGCATTGGGAAGGCACAGGATTTACTCAAGGACTTTTCGTACAGCTTGAGGCTTTTCAGTTCCACTCTTTGCTATCTGACCTCTCTGGACTTTTAATTACTCACTGCTGTGAATCTAAGCCCAACATAATTCTTCCTATTCACAACACGCTGTATTCCAAAGGATCACATTTTCAGCTAAGAAAAACTTAACTCTCAGCATTTATCAGATAATAACTAACTCCTTATCAGTCGAGAATAGTGTAAGCAAAAATATTTTTTTCAGACAAATACTAACATAGCTTTAAATGCTCTTCAAGTTCTTGGATCTAAATCTTTAATAAAAATCTTAAAGGCAAATAGGGGCCAGCACTGTAGCACAGCAAAGCGTCCACATCCCATATGGGTGCTGGTTCGAGTCCCGGCTGCCCCACTTCCAATCCAGCTCCCAGCTATGGCCTAGGAAAGCAGTAGAAGATGGCCCAAGTCTGGGAAGAAGCTCCTGGCTCCTGACTTCAGCTCAGCCCCAGCTGCTGCAGCCATTTGGGGAGTGAACCAGCAGATGGAAGACCTCTCTGTGTGTCTCTAGTTCTCTCTGTAACTCTTGTCTTTCAGATAAATAAAAATAAATCTTTGACAAAAAAAAAGGAGCTAAAAAAGGCAAATAAATCTTGAAATAATAGCCCACTTTTCTGTACCTTGAAAGATGTAACACAAACTCAAACTAAACTAAATGTGCAAGAACCCTAATAAGAAATATCTGAACTCAGTATCTTCAGAGTCCTGAATATCTTCCGATTGATCTCATTTCCACAGAAACCAAAGTTGGGAACTAGAAAAAGACAATGATACTGCGAAGAGTCAGATGGGTTAATGGATTAGTCAGGGGATCCCAGTGGAATTTGGGGTGTAAAATATTTGCTTCCTTTTCCCAAATGTTATCTTTAGCACAAACAGGCCACCCTCCTTCCTTCAGAATCTCCAAATTTACCAGGAGAAAAGCAAGGGAGCTTTTCCCGAGCTCACAGCTTATTGGGAAAACCAGTCACCTATCCCACCGTTAGCTGGCCAGACAGGATGGAGAATTGTGAATGAGGTATTTTCATGAGTTTTGTCCCTGCCTGCTAACTGAATGCCAATCAGTTTGTCAATTTTTTTTTTCCTTCAAAATTGTACTTTAAAAAGCCCACTGTCACACTGTCAGGAGTCCTTTGGGTTTATTCCTCTCTTGCAAGTCCCCTTCTACACCGCTCTGGCTGGAGGCCTTTGACTCTAATAAATACTTCTAAATCTCTTTGCTGTCTACTTGGAAATTCTTCTTCCACGTGAGACAAAGGATTGAGATAACAATAATTTCTCTGCTGCCATTTTCCTGGAAGAATATTACAAAATCATACCAAAGAAATTAGCTGAGAATTGTTCTTTCTTTCAAAAGAAAGGAAAAACATATCCTGAGCCTCACCATCAGATACAGCAATTTGAAAAAGAACACCTATACCGATTAAGGAAAATTTAGGAAATACATGATACACAAAAATATTTTTTCCAAAAACTATGTTAACATTTCCTCTTTAAAATGGACTTATTCTATTTATCGTTCAAATAAATAACTAAAAGTCTTTTTTAAAAAAGCCCAATTAGAGTTGTGAATGTAGAAGGCATTTATGGAAGTTCAGAGACAGCTATGTTACAAGTACACTAAAACGCCGAGTATTTTAATGACACATTAAGATAATTAAACTTTTAACCACACTCTAAACAGAGCATTCAAATGATTTTCTTATTACGACAGAAGGAAAAAAAAAAAAACAAAAACCCTTGCCTCCTTGCAGCCCCCCTGCAGGGTCCCGCAGGCTAACAGTGACCACACAGAGTAAGGGAAGACCCCTCCCTCTTTGCTGTGTGTCCTGTTGCGCAAGGGAGCGGCTGGAGAGCTTCTCCCAGAAGCTCTTGAGCCTTTTTTCACTCTCCAGAACACACCTCCTACCTGTGCCTCCTTTAGAAAACAATGTGGGCTTTGGAGTCAGCAGCTCTGCCCTCAAGTCCTGCCTCTGTGCATCCCTAAAAATATTCTAAGCCTCTGTTTCTCATTTATGAAACTGTGATAAAAATAGGTCTACAGGCCTCACAGGGATGTCAGCAAGAGAATGAAATCAAGTCATTCTGTGAAAGCATTTTATCAATTTCAAATCCTCTTCAAATGCTAATTTTGTGTTTTCCTTGCTTTTTGGTCCCTCAGGTTACCCATCACTTCACTGCCATCTTTTCCCTTTATCTTTCCTGGCCTCCAGATAAAAGCTGACTTTGCAAAATTCCTCCAGGCTTCTAGGACACTGGTTCTGCTGGCTGGCTAGAATTTCTCTGGGCTCTTTCTCTTCATTATCTCCACTCTTTTACGCCCTTTTAACCAAGCACATGCTCCAGAGTTCAGTCTTTTGCCCCACTTCCACTCTTCTCTATGTTTTCTCCCTTATTTCCATATTCACCATGTAAATGCAGGGAATAGGCATAGAGGATTTACACTTTTCATCATCCTTTTTCCAATGGTCTAAAAAGTCATTTTTTTAAAAAATGTGTATTTATTTAAAAGGCAGAATGGCAGAGTGAGGGTGAACGATCCATCTTCCATCCACTGGTTCACCTCCCCATCCACCTACAACAAGCAGAGCTGGGCCAAGTGGAAGCCAGGAGCAAAGAGCTCCATCCTAGTTTTCCACATGGATGGCAGGGCCCCAAGCACTTGGGCTACCATCTGCTGCCTTTCCCAATGTATTAGCATTAGCAGGAAGCTGGATATGAGGCATGGAGTACTCTGGACTCCAACCAGTACTCTGGTACCAAATGCAAGCATCCCAATAGGCAACTTAAACCCCACACAGTCATTTATACTGTTGCTTCCTGAAATATAAAATAATATTCTCAATAAAATACCATAATTTCTCTAGTTCTACAAGTTCATGACCTTGCAATTACTATTTTGATTTCTTCAATGTCTCTCATGTTTAATTAATCACTAATCTTTCTAGTTCTAATTTTCAGTGTTTTCTGAATTTAACTCTTTGAACAATTTTGACAACAACAGTTACCCTTTTCTTCCAAATCTATTTTACACCAGAGGTCTTCAAAAAGTTCATGGAAGATACATATTATGAAAAAACTAAGCATGGACTTAAAAATATTTGTACCAAAATAAACTTAATCTTTTTTAAAAGAATGGAGTAATTTATTTATTTTTAAGATTTATTTATTTGGCTGGTGCCGCAGCTCAACAGGCTAATCTTCCGCCTTGCGGCACTGGCACACTGGGTTCTAGTCCAGGTCGGGGCGCCGGATTCTGTCCCGGTTGCCCCTCTTCCAGGCCAGCTCTCTGCTGTGGCCCAGGAGTGCAGCGGAGGATGGCCCAAGTCCTTGGGCCCTGCACCCCATGAAAGACCAGGAGAAGCACCTGGCTCCTGCCATCGGATCAGCACGGTGCACCGGCCACAGCGGCCATTGTGGGGGGTGAACCAACGGCAAAGGAAGACCTTTCTCTCTGTCTCTCTCTCTCTCACTGTCCACTCTGCCTGCCAAAAAAAAAAAAAAAAAAAAGATTTATTTAAGGCAGAAAGAGACAGGAAGGGAGATGGGGGCAGGGGGCAGGGAGAGAAGCAGATATCTTCCATCTGCTGTTCAGTCCCCAAATGTTTGCAATAGCTGAGGTTAGGCCAATATGAAGCAAGGAACCAGGAATTCCATCCAGGTCTCCACATGGGTGGCAGTAACCCAAGTCCTTATGTCAATCCATTGCCTCCCTGGAAGCTGAACTGGAACCAGGCACTCTGACACAGGATGAGGGTGTCCCCAGTGGCAGCTTAACCTACCATGCCACAACATTCACCACGAACTTAACTTTCAATTCCATTTTTCCATAAACTTTTTGAAGTACTGTCACATGTTAGAGTAAAAATGATTGTTGACTTCAATTGTCATTTGACATTCTGTGTCTCTCTTCAAAACCTCCAAATTCCCGCTGCCTACTTCATCAAACAGAAATTTTCTTGCTTAATAATCAATCAATTCCATGAATACCAAGTTGTTTTTGGAGCCCATTTCTCACTTCCTTCCAAAACAAATACTATTCTAACCAATAAGAACTCTACAAGAAGCTTAAATATGTTCCTCACTACATATAAAATAATTTTGTCATCATAGGCCAAAGTATGATACATATTTTCCCAAATGTTAAATTATTTTTTAAAAACCTAATCATCCTTAAACTCTTCCATTTTACCAATAAGGAAAAAAAATATAACGAAGTAGATTTTCTTAATTACCAAGAATAGAACTGACTCAAGTTAGTTCTTTGGAATCCTAGCTGCATTTTATTTATATCCTTCTCTCGATCTGTGTAAGTAAACTTGACTTTGATGATGAAGATACAAGGAAGTCCTTTGAATGTCAGTAGAGATATTTCACATGGACGTATAACATATGAATCCACTAATGTATCACTGGCAAAGAGATTTTAGAGATATAGTCAATAATACTAATCAATTTTAAAAGTGAAGGTGATTCTGCAATGTGACCCTGCCCCTAGGTTGCCACATCAAACAGTGTGATTAACATTCTTCCAGGTAAAGAATAGGAGTCCACTGTGAAGAAACAATGCTTACATTCACCATATCTATCAGTGAGATAACTTTGTTCTACAAAAGAAGTGTTTCTATGGCCCACTTACAAAATTATTTGTGCTTTTTAAAAAGCAATTGATACCGCCTTGTGGCGCCGGCACACAGGGTTCTAGTCCCAGTAAGGGCGCCGGATTCTGTCCCGGTTGCCCCTCTTCCAGGCCAGCCCTCTGCTGTGGCCCAGGAGTGCAGTGGAGGATGGCCCAAGTGCTTGGGCCCTGCACCCCATGGGAGACCAGGAAAAAGTACCTAGCACCTGGCTCCTGCCATCGGATGAGCGTGGTGCGCCAGCCGCAGCGCGCCGTCCGTGGCAGCCATTGGAGGGTGAACCAACGGCAAAGGAAGACCTTTCTCTCTGTCTCTCTCTCTCACTGTCCACTCTGCCTGTCAAAAAAAAATAATAAAAAAAAATAAATAAAATAAAAAATAAAAAAAATAAAAAGCAATTGATATCTTAAGCATTTAGATTTTTAATTATTTACTTCCATTCTTTATTTGAAAAGCAGAAAGACAGAGATCTTCACTCCCCAAGTGCCCACAACAGCCAGGGCAGGGCCAGGCCAAGGCCAGGAGGCTGGAACTCCAGCCAGGCTTCATCCACATGGTTGGCAGGGACCCAAGTATTTGAGCCACCATGTGCTTCCTCCAGGGATATGCTTTGGCAGGTAGCTAGTTTGGAAGCAGATGAGCTGGGACTTGAACCAGGTACTTTGATATGGGATGCAGGCTTTCCAAGCAGTGCCTTAAAAAGAATGTACATTTCTTATACTGACCACCCTGGTTAAGGTATAGAGTTTAAGACAACATAATTCAAGCAGTGCCTTAAATGCATGCCAAATGACCACCTCTGCTTTTGTTTTCTAATTATTAGAAATAAATTTTCTCAAACATTCTAACCTATGTAATGAGAAAGGGGTGGTCTAGGCCAGTGCCACAGCTCACTAGGCTAATCCTCTGCCTGCAGCACCGGCACTCTGGGTTCTAGTCCCGGTTGGGGCACCGATTCTGTCCCAATTGCTCCTCTTCCAGTCCAGCTCTCTGCTGTGGCCCAGGAAGGCAGTGGAGGATGGCCCAGGTCCTTGGGCCCTGCACCCGCATGGGAGACCAGCAGAAAGTACCTGGCTCCTGGCTTCAGATCAGCGTGGTGCGCTGGCCATGGCGGCCATTTGGGGGGTGAACCAACAGAAGGAAGACCTTTCTCTCTGTCTCTCTCTCTCTCACTGTCGACTCTGCCTGTCCAGAAAGGGGGGGGGGGGGAGAGAAAGGAGTGGTCTTGATTGCTCTCATCATTACTTAGCAGATTTGGGTATCTCACCACAAAAAAATAGTTGAGCACAGAAAACAGTACTAGCAAGAGATAAGACTATCCCTGCAAATAAATAGAATCCTGGATACAGATTCTTTTAAAGAGCTGTGATGCAATCTTGCTTCTGCTCTAAAACTAAGAGGTAATGGAGTAGGAGGTTAAGCAAATCTTCTTTCTTTATTAATGTGCACATTCCCTTCCCTGCTCAACAATTTATAGTGCATTTGGGGAAAGTTATGCAGTATGGAAATAGCTTCTGACACAAATGGCTGGAATGATGGTACTCATCCTCTGCAGACAGAGTCTAGGTTGCTTCTCATCTGTGAGCCGCGTATCTCTACTTCCACTCTTCCCCAACAACCAGTGACTTCTCTAGGCAGTCTTCAAGGATCAGGGTTGAATATTCAAGGACAAAGAAAGTATGAGAAATTAAGTTCTATAAAGAAACATGCATGGAACGCGATCTTGTCAACAATTTGAATATTAAATGGTCATTTTAGAGGGTATGAGTAATTTTGAAACATGCTAGAGTTTATATGTCAAAGTTGGAGATGCCCTCACCCTATTAAAATATTTAAGTATTCTCTTTAGTTTAGAAGAACCAGAGGTTGACAAGAGAGGTTGATTTAACCACTTTCCATTAAACAAATGCAGGAGGGAAATTTTAATTTTTAAAATGTAATCAACTGTCTTTTTTATATTCACCTTTTCTCGCCAGCAGCCTATGAATGTGACATGCACTCATCTGGTGGGTATTTTTATATTTTAAGGGATAAAATATTAAAGCCCTTTTAAAAGAAATGCACTGAAAGGTCCACCATGTACACCATGAAAAAAAAAAATGTAGCTGTTACACAGTGGATTTGCTAATGGACTTTTCTGTATAATCTGGGACCTTATAGTCCTAATTAATGACAGTGTTAGGTTTTCGGGGTTTTGTAAGGAATTTTATTTTTCTATTGGTTAGCGTGAAATAGTATATCTTGGCCGGCGCCGTGGCTCAACAGGCTAATCCTCTGCCTTGCGGCGCCGGCACACGGGTTCTAGTCCCGGTCGGGGCGCCGGATTCTGTCCCGGTTGCCCCTCTTCCAGGCCAGCCCTCTGCTGTGGCCCGGGAGGGCAGTGGAGGATGGCCCAAGTGCTTGGGCCCTGCACCCCATGGGAGACCAGGAAAAGCACCTGGCTCCTGGCTCCTGCCATCAGATCAGCGCAGTGCGCCGGCCGCAGCGCGCCGGCCGAGGCGGCCATTGGAGGGTGAACCAACGGCAAAGGAAGACCTTTCTCTCTGTCTCTCTCTCTCACTGTCCACTCTGCCTGTCAAAGAAAAGAAAAGAAAAGAAAAGAGAAGAGAAAAAAAGAAAAGAGAAAAAAGAAATAGTATATCTTAAGAAGGGGGCTATTTTAAAAGAATGTATATTTCTTATACTGACCACCCTGGTTAAGGTATAGAGTTTAAGACAACAGATATTTCACATAATTCAAGCAGACTCACTGTCTTATTCTGATTGAGCTGCTATAACAAAATACCTTAGGATGGGTCATTTATACACATTTCTTGCTTCCTAGTTGGGAAGGTGGGAAGTCCAACATCAAGAGGCTGGCAGATCGGATGTCTGGAGAGGGCTCGTCTCCCTGAGATGGGAGCGATGGCACCTCCCCTGTGTCCACAGGTTCATTCAGGTCTCTTCTATAACAACTCCGCTCTCACAACTTAACCACCTCCCCAAAGCCTCACTTCTTAATCCCATAGCACCCCAGGTTAGGTGTCAGCATGTAATTTTGGAGGGAAACAAACCTTCAGACCCTAGCACTCATTTTAGTCTTCTTATTATCTCTTTAAGCCAGCAGATCCTAAGGTGGAATGTACAAGAAACCTCAGAGGTACAGAAAGGAAACACGAGCTCCCACTCGCTGGTTCACTCTAATTGTCACCAATAAATGGATTGATCTGAAGCTGGGACACTGGAACACAACTCAGGCTTTCCACCTGAGTGGCAGGCACCCAGGTACTCACAGCAGCACGTGCTGCCTCCTAGAGACATTAGCTGGAATTGCCAGCAGAGCAAGACTTGACTACAGGCACTCCAGTATGAGATGTGGATGTCCTAAGCCGTCTCTTAAAAACTGGAACAAGGGGCTGGCACTGTGGCACAGCAGGTTAAGCCTCCAGCTGCAGTACTGGCATCCCACATGGGCGCCGGTCCATATCCAGCTGCTCCTCTTCTGATCCAGCTCTCAGCTAATGGCCTAGGAAACCAATGGGGAAACCAGTAGAAGATGGGCCATGTGCTCGGGCCCTTGCACCTGCATGGGAGACCTGGAAGAAGCTCCTGGCTCCTGATCTGAGATCAGCCCAGGTCCAGTCTCTGCTTCTCAAATAAATAAAAAAATTTTAAAGTAAACATGTATACTTTCAAACTATTGAGAGTTTCTGGTTCTTTGTTACTTCATCAAAGCTGACTGACACTGGTTATGATTTTTCCTGGACCTTTCTACTAGACACAGATAGGAAATATATAGCTTTGAAAGAAAAATAATGAGTTCATAAAAATATTTTCAATTCAAATATAACATTCTAGGACTTTTTACTTAACTTTTAAAACTTTATATATACATTTCTTTTTCCCTACACTAAAAGACTTGATTTTGATGTATATTAATATAATCACTGATTTGTGTTATCTTGTAACCTAACAGGTTTAAAATAACAAAACCAATATTTTAAATGATTAAAGATTAAGATATATTTTTACCTATATCTTTTACTGGTCCTTAAAATATATTCTCTTGTTGAATGAATAGTACATTCTTAAGATCAAACTAGAGGAGCCGGCGCTGAAGCCCAGCAGGTTAAACCCTAGCCTAAAGCATTGGTATCCCATATGGGTTCCAGTTCTAGTCCTGGCTGCTCCACTTCCCATCCAGCTCTCTACTATGGTCTGGGAAAGCAGTAGAAGATGGCCCAAGTCCCCGGGCCCCTGCACCCACGTGAGAGACCTAGAAGAAGCTCCTGGCTCCTGGCTTCATATCGGCTCAGCTCTGGCCTATCACAACCATTTGGGGAGTGAACCAGCAGATGGAAGAAGACCTTTCTCTCTGTCTCTCCCTCTCACTGTCTGTAATTCTACCTTTCAAATAAATAAATAAAATCTAAAAAAAAAAAAAAGGTAAAACTGGAACTGGAATAATTTTTCCCTCTGTGTGGTCATATCATTGATTTGGTAAACAGTTTGGTAAACAGTAAATTAATTTCTGTCTATGTATTTCCAGTTTTTAGAGATGCTGTCTTGGTAAAATAAAGCATTTTGAAATAAAGCATTTGCATCTTCAGAAGGATTTATGCAGGAGGCTAGAGGAAGACAAGTCTGCTCCATTCTGTCCGCTGTGAACAATTTTCTTCTAACCTCCCAGCACGACAGTGATCTGGCCACTTGTTTTTCATTTACCACATGGATACTTCAGAAAGTTTATGGGAAAATGGAATTAACAGATATGTTTACTTTGCTGCAAATCATTTTAAATCCATGCACAGTTTTGTCATATTATGCATTTCCATCAACATTTTGAAGGCCCAGTGTATATCTTTAGATAGCGGTACAGAGGGCTCATGCTCATTCCTTTTATATGGCTACATTGTATTTTTTTGTTGTTTTCTCAGACAATTCCCTAGGGATGAATATTTGATTGTTTTCAATCTCTTTTGTAAGAAACAATTTTGAAGTAACTAATACCACATAAATCATGTCCTAGTTTTGCAAGTACAGCTTTGGAACAGACTCTCAATATTGGGGCTGACAGGTCAAAGAGCAGGTTTTTCTACACAGAGCTGAATTCCATTGCTGTGACATTACCACAGGACCCCATCAGCAATATGTGAGAGCACCTGTTTCTGGTCAGTTTTGATAATAAAGAGTATGGTGATGACTTTTGATGACTTTTATGTTTGATAATCTGATACAGAAAGTTATACTGTCTTTGTGATAAGGCACTTTGCATTTCAAGAATAAGGCTTTAAGGGTAACAGCATAGGGTTGTAAAGCTGCCACCTGCAGTGCCAGCACCCCATTTGGGTGCAGGTTTGAGTCCTAGCTGCTCCACTTCCAATCCAGCTTCCTGCTAATGTGCCTGGGGAAGAAGATGGCCCAAGTACTTGGCCCCTGCCACTCATGTGGGAGACCTGGAAGAAGCTCCTGGCTCCTGCCTTTGGATCAGCCCAGCTCCAGCAGCTGTGGTCATTTGTGGAGTGAACCAGTGCACCAGTGGATAGAAGCGCTTGCTTCCTTCCTTCCTTCCTTCCTTCCTTCCTTCCTTCCTTCCTTCCTCTCTCTCTCTCTCTCTCTCTCTTTCTCTCTTTCTCTCTCCCTCCCTCCCTCCCTAACTGTTCCTTTCAAATAGAAAATCTTATGAAAAGCAATAAAAAATTTTAAAAAGAATAAGGCTTCATATTTGAAGAACAATTTACATCTCTGAGAACCCTCTGGAATTTTAAAGTTTTCTCCGATGTTTGTATTTCATGTTGCTTTTTAAGTGTTTTTGTTTTGATTTAAAGATTGATTTTATTTGAAAGGCAGAGTTACAGAGAGAAAGAGGGAGAGACAGAGATCTTTCATCCACTGGTTCATTCTCCAAATAGCCACAATCCAGGAGCCTTTCACGCCAGTGGTAGGGGCCCAAGTGCGTAGGCCCTTCCATTCCAGGTACATTAGCAGGAAGCTGGACTGGAAGTGGAGCAGCTGGGTCTCAAACCAGTACAATGGATTGCAGGGTAAGCAGCTTACCCTGCTGCGCCACAGTGCTGCTCCCTTTCAAGTGTTTTTACAGCAGTGATACTAATTCCTTGGGAAAAAAAAGATTTATTTGTTTATTTACTTGAAAGGAAGAGCTGCAGAGAGAGAGAGAAAGAGAGAGAGAGACAGAGAGAGGTCTTCTATCCACTGGCCCACTCTACCAGTGGCTGCAATGGCCAGAGCTGAGCTGAACCAACGCCAGGAGCCAGGAGCTTCTTCTGGGTCTCCCATGTGAGTGCAGGGGCCCAAGGACTCAGGCTATTTTCTACTGACCCACTAACCGAGCACCAAGAAGGAAACCTGTTGAAGTGAAATGGACACTATGAGAAACAGTGACTTGATCAGTCCTTGTCCTGACTGTCAAGGAACAACTTAATACTTTATTGTTTTTAGTATTTTTTTTTGTTCCACTTAATACTATTGGTTGAACTCTTTAATTAATGTCAACTATTTAAAACTCAGGTGTTCAGGGCAGGTGTTTCACCTAGTCTTAAGGATGGCGGTTAGGCTGAGTACCTGGGTTCAGAGCCCAGCTCTGGCTCCTGACTCCAGCTTTCCAATAACACACACCTTAGGAGGTAGCGGCTCGAGTACCTGGGTCCTTGCCATCCACACGGTGAATCTGGACTAAGTTCCCAGCTCCTGGTTTTAGCCTGACCCAGCCTTGGCTGTCGCGTGTACTGCGGGAGTGAACCAGCAAATGAGAGCACTTTGTTGGCCTGTCTCCATCTCTTTGCTCGCAAATAAAAATTTAAAATTTTTTAAAAATTAAAAAGTAGAAGATTTATTCCTTCCTGTCAGTGTTTTCTTATATATAAAAACTGCTAGAAATTGCTGGAAATTCCTTCCTAAATTTTCCCATACTAGACAAAACATCACAGGGCAAATGCTCTTTTTAAAAGATGGAATATGAAAATCACCACCCCAAATAAGTGTTTCTCAAACATTCCAACACCCTCAGACAGCTTTTCTGGGGGAGTAGATGAGATTCAGAGGATGTATCTATTCTTGGCATCTAACCTTGCCTAATGCTGAACAGCCTGATGATACCCTTGGATGGAGATGATGAGTCACCTGAACACAGAGGAAACTTTCTCTGTGCTAATAAGCAGGTGTCAAGATCCCACGAGAAGATGCAATGACTACTAGAAAAGAAAGGCTAGAGGAAGGGGGCTGGCATCATGGCATAAGGGGTAATGCTGCTACCTGCAAAGCTGGTATCCCATATGGGCACCGGTTCAAGTCTCGGCTGCTCCACTTCTAATCCGGCTCCCTGCTAATGGCCTGGGAAAAGCAGAACATGGCCCCTGCTACCCACATGGGAGACTTTGAAGAAGCTCCTGGCTTCGAACTGGCCCAGCCCACAACTGGCTGTTGTGGCCACCTGGGTAGTGAATTATAGAATGGAAGATTTCTCTCTCTCTCTCTCTCTCGCTCTCGCTCTCGCTCTCGCTCTCCCTCTCTTCTGTAAGTCTGATTTTCAAATAAATAAATAAATCTTAAGGAAAAAAAAAGAAAAAGAACAGCTAGGAAAGCCGTCTTTGGTTTGGAAATAAAGATCGCTTTGGTTCTATCTTCTTATCTCTCTTAATACACTTTTGCCCATTACAGGAATAGTTTGTTATGATCTCAGTTGAATGACAAAGAGATCTGGCCATGAGAGGAAAGTTCAGAATCCCCTGTTCCCAAGAGTATTTGCACTACATCCTTGTCCTGTTTTATGTCATGCACTTCTCAGGGGTGTACTTTTGGATTCATCTGTGTTTTTAATCAGTGCTTACTAATTCAAGAAGATTTTCTTAGCTTTTACAATCCAAGGAAGTGTTGGGCAATGAACAACATTTCTTCAACTCTATAAGGCAAACTAGTCAATACATTTCCTTGTAAGTCTAGGGAGATCATAGTTAATAAGGAGAGGAATGATTTCAAGGAATAATAAAAATAATGTATTCATTTGGTATTATTAACTTTACATGTATCCTTGGATTTTACTATTAAAATTTTATAAAGCTAAGAAACTCCAGGCTTCTTACTTCTATTTAACTAATTATTGAGGAACCACTGTGTGCCAGGCACCACTCTAAGTACTAAGGACACAAAGATGTGTCTTTGGCCTCAAGAAACTCACAATCCAGAAAGATACACAGGTAAAAATTCCAACAGTCCAGTCCATAAGTGCCATGGGAGAACTAAGAATATACTAAGAGCACCAGCGTCTGAGATTTGTGTTTTGTTTTAAAGATTTACTTATTTCACAGGCAGAGTTGCAAAAAGAGGGAGGCAGAGAGAATGAAAGAGATCTCCCACCCACTGGTTCATTTCCCAAAAGGGCTGGGCCAGGACAAAGCTAGGATCCTGGAACTCCATCAGGGACTCCCACATGGGTGCTGGGGCCCAAGTATTTGGGCCATCTTCCACTGTTTTCCCAGGCACCTTAGCAGGGTGCTGGATAGGAAGTGGAACAGCCAGGTCTCACTCTGACAACCCTGGTCCCCAGAAAGTCGTAGGCGATAAGGAATTTTGGAAGCAGACCTTCAAAGGAGAAAATGTATTTGGCTACATAGAGAAAACATTACAATAATGATGACAGGAACAACTAAAATTACAGCAACGGAGAGGTTGGGAACAACCATTCAGGTAAAATGGCACAGATGTACACACAGACACACACACAGCAAGACACAAAGGAACCTGACTTGTTCTGGGACCAAAAGCATTACATGGGCCAAAACTACAATGATTCCATAACTGCGATGTGTTTCTGTAAAGTTTTGTATTTTTTATGACATAGACGGCTGTGTTCTTAGGTCACTGAACAAACACGAGTGATTATTTCTTCCATGTGTCAGTTCTACTTCTGATTAGAGTCCACTCCTGTTTAAAAGTGCCTCCCGAGCAGTTTTTAAGAACATAAATACCATTCTCCCCTTTCAAATTTAGAGCACTTTCCCAGTAGTTCAACATGTTCCCTTTTTATTTGTGGTCATCACTTCTTCTTTGGGCTTTGTTAAAAATAGTACCCATTCGCACTTGTCTGCCCATCTTAGCTGGCACTTGTGTCTCTGGGTTTGGTACATAAACTCTTTTCTCTTTTGGTCTTTGAACTTCCTTGGATCTGGGTTGGGATTTCCCCCTTTTCAGATCTGGTCCCTGTTTTGAAAGTTTATCTTCCTCTGTGCTGTTCATCACTTTCTCTCACTTCTTATTTTAGTGGCTTCAGATAGAAGGTAGTGCCTTCTATATTTTGACACAATAGTTCTAAAGGTTTCCGTGGATGTTAAAAGTCTCGTGTATGAGATGGGGCTTTGGGATGTGGCCTCATTACTAACAAAACTCATTACTAATTTTTCTTGTAGGAAGGCACAGAACACAGATATGATCTGATCTGCTGAACATCATAGACTAATAAGCATAGTAAATTTTGACTTTTATTTTTAAAGAAGCTGTACAGGTATACTCATATATGCTGAAACCATTCATTTTTCAATTTTCCTGGAACTCTATGAAACTTAAGAGTGAACTAACTACCTGTGAAGTGTCCAACAGGAGTCAGGAGCCTGAAAAGAGACTTATTTTTAAGTTATAACAGTTTTGTGCTATTTGAACTTACCAAAA
Organism: Sylvilagus floridanus; assembly: GCA_949820135.1. Taxonomy (NCBI): domain Eukaryota; kingdom Metazoa; phylum Chordata; class Mammalia; order Lagomorpha; family Leporidae; genus Sylvilagus; species Sylvilagus floridanus. The sequence goes on from OX463244.1 coordinate 20,024,899, forward strand.
GCAGATATTATTTTTAGTTAAATACATAAGTAAATGCACCTAACAATTATTTACTTTTACCTTGGGTTTTGCTCATTGTAAAGTTTTAACAATGTGAAGAAAACCAAAACTAAAAAGAGCAGATGATTTCTTTGACAAAAGAAAATAAGCGAATAAAAAAGCCCAGCAGAAAGGAGAGCAGGTAACACCTTTGCATTCTCTGAGCACTGGCTGAGTGTTCCTTATCTGAAATGCTTAGGAAGTGTTCTAGATTTTGGATTTTGGAATATTCACATGTACATATGAGATATCTTGGGGACAGGACTCAAATATTAAACATGAAATTTGTTTTTTTTATATTCTCCTTATACAAATAGTCTGCAGTTAATTTTAGACAATATTATGGTGCACCTGCATTTTGACTGAGATCCATCGCCATTGGAAACAGTTCTGGAAATTTCTGCATGTGGTGCCTCGTCAGCACTTAAAAGAGTTTTAGATTTTGTGACATTTCCAATTTTGGATTTTTGGATTAGGGATGCTCAATCTGATAGACAAATTAAGACAAATCTGTCCTAAATTGTCCCTGAGGGAAATTCTGACAAATAAAACAGAAAATCCAAAAAACAAATTAAATCTGGATGTTGAACGAGAGAGAGCAGGCAGCAGGAATAGCACAGGTGGTATGTTCCTCCTACTCGTGTGGGAAACCCTAGTGAATTTCGTGCTCCTGGCTTCATCCTGGCCAGGTCCTGGCCGTTGTGGGCATTCAGGGCGTGAACAAGTGGATGAGAGCCCCGACTCTTGTGCTCCCCCCCCCTTTGCATAGTGGTCCCCTACCTCCCCTTTCTGCCTCTTGAGTTAAAAACAAGCAATAAAGAACAATCTTCTCAAATCCCTGATTAGATTTAATTAACTACGTTTCTGATGTAAAACAATTCTCTGTGGGTGTAGGTATATTTCAATAAGCCAAACAGAAGAAGCACTTATAAAAGTAATTGCCTGATCACTCCAGCAGCTTCTAACCAAACTCCCCACTGTAACTCCCCACCAACCCCCTCCTACCCATTCTCTATACTTCATCCAAAGTGCTCCCTTTGAAATGTGACTAATATTCTGTATGTAAAAACCTTCACCGGCTTCTCTAGTTTTCTGTGTGTGCTATACGTGTCAACACATTTAACTCTCCCTAAACCTCCAGGAGATAAGCATTCTTACTGGGATTATCACTGTTACAGATGAGCAAACTGACACACGAACAAGTTAAATAACTCGTACAAGGTCATACAGCTAGTGAGCATAGATTTTAGCATCAGAATCCATGTTCTCCACCTCAAGATGCAACTTGAAATATAAGGAATAAAAAAACACAGATCTATGTCACTATCATTTATAACATAAAGATAAAAGTTATAGCTTTTTCCAGTGGATCTAGAATATTCTTGGCCATGTACTGAGTACACTGCTGCTGTTACATATCCTCACTTTGGTTGGTATGGCAGGCAGAATAATGACTCCACAAAGATGCCCCCATCCTTCTCCACAGACCTTATAAGTTACTTACTTTATAAATCAGGGTTGGGGAACCTTTTTTTCTACCAAGTGTCATTTGACTATCATTCATCCCATCTGTTACAATCTGAGTTTTTGTGCCCCTCTTCTATGTTGAAGTCTCAGCAATGTGACAGTATTAGGATGTGGGGCCAGGGGAGAGTGCCTGGGTCATGAGAACACAGCCAACATGAGTGGGACTGGTCCCTTACAGAGAAGTCCCAGAGTGCCACCATACAGAGACGCAATACAGACATTTTCTACAAAGAAAGTGCGCTCTCACCAGACCTTGCACCTGCTAGCAGCATTTTAATCTTAAGACTTGATCGCAGGGCCGGGGCTGTGGCGCAGCAGGTAAAGCCTCTACCTGCAGTGCTGCCATCCCGTATGGGTGCCAGTTCGAGTCCTGACTGCTCGACTTGCAATCCAGCTCCCTGTTTGTGGCCTGGGAAAGCAATGGAAGATGGTCCAAGTGTTTGAGCCCCTGCACCCATGTGGGAGACCAGATGAAGCTCTGGCTCCTGGCTTCAGATCAGCCTAGCTCCAGCCATTGCGGATGGAACCAGCGGATGGAAGTTCTCTCTTTGTCTCTCTGTCTGTAATTCTCCCTTTCAGATAAATAAATAACTCTTAAAAACAAACAAACAAAAAAAACCAAAAACTAAAACACCTGCAGGTTATTTAAAAAAAAAAAAAAAAGCCTTCCTTGCCTCCAGAACTGTGAGAAAGAAAGAACTGTCAACAAGCCACCCACTTCATGATACACTGTCCTAGCAGCCTGAATGAACACCATCCAATCAAAAGTTATATATTTATACCTTCTATCAGTCAGGCACTTGGCTCCGCAGTAGGCACACAGTGGTGGACGAACATCAAGAAATTCCTCCCTTCACAGAGTGGGAAGGAAAAAGCACAACTTCACTAAATCAAACAGACGAAAAAGTGTCCATATTTCAACAGGGACACTGAAATCATAGCGCAATTAACAACAAGCAATCCTCTAGACTACTACAGAACACAAAGGCCGTTAACAAAAGGAAAGAAACAGAAAGGGAAGAATGGTGTAAGCCTGATATTATCCACGATAGGATCGGGATGAAAGAGTGGTGCAGTCATATTGGGGATGAATATTTATGAGTATGCACAGGTAGGTGTTGTACTGCAGCAGGTTAGGCTGACAATTGGGATAACCACATCCCATATGAGAGTGCTTGGAAGCAAGTCTCACTTCCACTTTTTTTAGAGAATGTTTTATGTTGCAGAAAAACTTCTTTGAAGTAACCTGGACTTTTTTTTTTTTTTTAAGATTCATTTTTATTTATGTGAAAGGCATTCGCTGGTTCACTCTCCAGATGGCCACAGTGGCCAGGGCTGGGCCAGGAGTCTGGAGTTTCTTCTGGGTCTCCCCGTGGGTGCCAGGTACATTCTCAGGAAGCAGTTTCGTCCCTTCCGCTTCTTACCCAGCTTCCTGCTAAGGCTCATGAACTTGGCTGAGTTCCAGCCACTCACATGTGAAACCTGGAAGAAGTTCCAGGCTCCCAACTTTAGCCTGGCCCAGCCCTGGCTGTTGGCAGGCACTTGGGTAGTGAACAAGTAGAAGGAAGATCTCTCTTCTCTCTCTCCCTGTCACTCTGCCTTTCAAATAAATAAACTTTAAAAAGAAGAGTATGTAGTTGCAGCATAACAAATCCACTGTCTTTAATAAATAAAATTGGATTATAGCCTAAATTATAAATTATCTATGAGCCTACGTGGATACAAAAATGATAAAATAAATATATGGGTGATGGGGAGCAACACCTCTCCCACACAGAACATTGTGAATAATGTACGAATATTCTCCACCCTTATGGTAGTGGAGCGTAACTCTCTTCCTAAGGGTGGGCTGCACATAGTGGATTCCTACCAAAAAGCACAGCATGGAAATGAGGAAGAAAGGATGGAAAATCTGTGGAGAAACCTGATACCCACTTTGGCCAGGTGATCAAGGTTGACCTGGTGCTCAAGTCATGGATAGGATGTGATGGAAGTGACACTTCACCTCTGTGATCTTCCGGCCCCCAAATCTCATACTCCATAAAGGGAAAAACAGCAGAAATACACCAATTGAAGGATATTCTATAAAACTCTCAAGCACTACTGTTCACAACTGTTAAGGTAGCAAAAAATAAATAAATAAATAAACAAACCCACAAGAAGTCTGAAATCACCCCAGCCAAGAGGAGCTGGGGAAATATGACTGTGAAAAGTAATGTCCCAGGGCCTGCCCTGTGGTGCAGTGCCTTCAGCTGCTGCTTGCTATGCCAGCATCCCATAGGGGTGCCAGTTCAAATCCTGACTACTCCATTTCTGGTCCAGCTTCCTGCTAATGCTCTTGGAAAAAGCAGCAGAAGATGGTCCCAGTGCTTGGATTCCTGCACCCACATGGAAAACCTGGATGAAACTCCTGGCTACCGCCTGGTCCAGCCCTGGTCGCTGTGGCCATCTGGGGAGTGAATCAGCAGATGGAAGACCTCTCTTTCGTTCTCTCTCTCTCTCTCTCCTCTGTAACTCTGCTTTTCAAATAGAATAAATAAATCTTAAAAAAAATAAATAAATAAAATGCAATGTCCTGTCCTGGATAGAATCATGCAACACTGAAGGACAAACAGTAAGAATAAACAAAGGGGCCAGCGCTGTAGCATAGGGGATAACAGTGTCACCTGCAGTGCCGGCATCACCTACGGGCGCCTATTTGAGGCCCGGATGCTCCACTTCCAATCCAGCTCTCTGCTATGGCCTGGGAAAGCAGTAGAAAATGGCTCAAGTCCTTGGTACCCTAGACCCTCGTGGGAGACCCAGAAGAAACTCCCGGCTCCTGGCTTTGGATCGGCACAACTCCAGCCATTACAGCCATTTGGGTAGTGAACCCGAGGATGGAAGACGTCTCTCTCTCTCTCTGCCTCTGCCTGTCTGTAACTCTGCCTTTCAAATAAATAAATAATAAATACATCTTTCCAAAAAAAAAAAAAAAAAGAATGAAGAGAATCTGAACACAGTGCACTCTGCTCACCTAAGTCAGCAACAGGGAAAACTGACCGTGGGTTACACAGCAACTCTCTATCCTAACTTGGAAAATTCTCTTCAAATCTTTCTGTTCTAAAATAACAAAACTTTCATTTAAAAAAACAACAACAAAGAAAAGACTTTAGCAATGCCAGACCTTGGCCATCCCAGCAAGAAGACAGAAAAGGTCTTGGCAACATTTCCCAAATTAATCCCCAGCACCACGGTTAGCAGGGTTATTCTACCCATTCATCCAAACCTTTGTTTGCTACAATTTCAAACTTGTGTACTGCTTCTATCCTAATGATGGGACAGGGATCACAGGAAAACGCTGTGCTCCTTCCTTAACTAAAGTCACAGGCTTTTCAGATCTGAAACGGAAGATTTCAGGGGCCACCGTAACTTCCCTAGCTTTGTTTCCATCCCCGAAGCCTGCCTCTTTGTTGCCATTCTGCTGAGCACATCTCCCTGCGCATTCAGCAGGACACCAATGGAAGGTCAGAAACTGCTAAGGGTCTTACTGTGAAACTTGGCCTTCCCGGCTTGATTTTCTATAATATAGGTCAGCACAGGGCCCTTCCCTTGGAGATCCGCGAGTCCACCCCCGCCCCAAGGGACACAGCTCACACACAGGAGGACGTTGGGCTGAGCGAGATTCACTTGGGCAACCAGAGACTGAGGGGAAAAACTCAGTGTATCGTGGTATTACACACTCACCAGGAGGGCTATTTTAGGTACTGTAAGCATTACATTACCAGAATGAGCCAGGATAACTCATTTTACCAGGAAAGGGGAAAAAAACAAACAGGTAAGGCAAGAAGAATGTAGGAAAAACGAAAAAAGGAAGGGGTAGGGAGGGGACGAAAGAAAAAGGAAAAGACTTCATGGCGTAAAATCTAGTAATTTCCTGCATTTTCCTAACAAGTCCACGCGAAGAAAACAAAAGGAAACGTTCCCAGGGTTTTCAATCTCGTGCGCCCAGAATCCGTGAAAATCCGGCTTACACGCGTCCCGCGGAGCGTCTGCAGCTTCCTCGCAGTCGTCCCGTGGGACGTCCCCGAGGACCCCCGCCGCTGTCCGGGGCCGTGGGCCGGGACGGCGCCCCCACAGCAGCACAGGTGCAGGCGATCTAGGGAATTCCGGCTCCGCAGCGGCGCACGCCCCCGCCCCCGCCCCGCAGCACGAGCGCTCCGCGGATCCCGGGCACGGTTGGGACCCGCACGGAGAAGCCAGGAGAACGGGGACTGCAGGAGTGGCCGGCGCCCGCCTCCCAGTGATGCCATGTTCCTGGGGTTCTTAGCATCTCACGGGTCGTTAGTGAGTTTTGCATTCGGATCACGTCCCTGTGCCTTTGAAAACTTAACCCAACTTTGCACCTGGTAGTGGGGGCCCTTAATTTTCTCGAACTAGCACTGACACAATCACATGCACTTACGAGAAGCCTAAGACCGCCCCTCGCTTCCCACCGCCGCCGCCGCCGCCGCCACTACACTGCCCGCAGCCCCAGATCCCAGCCCGCGGGGTGCAAAGTCCGAGCCCCGCGTGGACCCGCAGCCCAGGGCCGCCCCGCTCCGTCCGCGCGCTCTGAGTCTGGGGTCCGGGGGGTGTGGGTCAAAGCAGGACCGGGTGGGAGGATGGAGGCTCCCGAGCGACTTACAGCCCAGGACGACCACCAGGTACCGCAGCAGCAGCAGGAGAAGGCGGTGGCGGCTCCGCCTCGCCATCTTCGCGGGGCCGGAGTGGGCAGCTAGGGTCCGGGCGTCCGGAGAGTGCGCGGCCAGGCGGGGGCGGGCGAGAGGGGCGGGTCTGGAGGAGACGTCAGTTTCCCCCCTCCAGGGTGCCTTCTCGGCTGGCTGCCCAGAAGCTGGTCTTCCAGCCTTGGAATGGGGGGTCTGGGCCGTTCTCTTTTTTTGGGGGGGGGGGGGGGCGGGGGGTGCTAGGGGAGGGCGTGGACGCGGGACGAGGTGTCCGCGGGGTCCTAGTGAGGGGGCAGCAGGAGGCGAGCAGCGCCGGGAAAGCCCTGGCCGGTCGCCCCCGCCCGGCGCCGCGCCGCCGGCATTGATCGGCTTTGTGCTGGGTCCGGCGCGGGCAGCCAGCTGTCCCCGGGGCCGGGAGCCCGGGGCGCTCGGGGAGGGGGCGGAGTGGGGAGGGGTTCCCGCCTGCCTCGCTCCAACTCCAGTCTTCCCCGCCTCTCCAGGAAACTTCTTTTGAGGTTTTTCAGCCCGGGGGTGGAGTCTGGAGAATTTCTGCCCAGAGCGGGAGGCGCGCCCAGGAGATGGGGTTCGTGGGCTCCGCCTTGGACTCAAGACTTAAAAAAAAAAAGCTGCCAAGACCCGTGCGGGAAGTCAGGTCTCAGACTTTAGCAACAGCCTCAGCCCCTTCTCAGTGTGCGCTGTCCGGTCCTTGGAGAGCTGAGGGGTGTTTTGTGTTGCTTGCTTCCTCCGGTGCCGGAGTTGGAAGTTCCTCTATCGGTGTGAAATATTTATCATGTTGCTTCCCAGTTACATAACTGCCGCCTGTGGAGTTTTCCACATGTTAGAACTCCACAGCTGCCCTTTGTCAGGTTTATTTTTGGCCTACTGTGCTTTTAAAAGGGAAACCCATTATGAATGCGCTGTTGCGTGCTTTAAAAACTGACCCACACTTACGCTGCACTCACTGACGAAGGCTGCACAGGCAATGTTTGTGTTGTTCCTAGGGACCCAAGCTGGCTGATGTGTTCAAGAGGATGGATAGGTCTGCGAAGAGCCATTCCCGGGAGAAGAAATCGTTGCACATCAGAGTTTTGTCTAAGGTAGCATAATGCATAAAGTTCTGTAGAGAGTTGATTTAGTGGCCTACACACAAAGAATTCAGCCAGCTCAGTGGACAAAGGCGAGCGGAGCTGGGAGGAATGAGGCATCCCTGCCGTTGCCTTGGTGACAGGGACGAAAGCTTAGTACCCGTGGGGAGGGCGGGGCGCGGAGGACCCAGGGGGCCCAGGAGGGAAAGTGGCAAATGGCTGAATGTTGGAGCGCCTGCTCCAGTCCAGCGGGAAAGGGGTGCGGAGGTAAGGGCAGCCGTCTGCAGGCTGTTCCAGGCAGGAACAAGAACGAGTCAATACTTTGAAAGAAAAGCTGTCTGTGACCTCTTTTTTTTTTTTTTCCTCATTCTTGCTCCAACTGTGCGTCTTTTACTCCTCTGTAAACAAAACGCACACACAAAGGCAGATTTTTTAAGGAGCAGGGATTCGACCTCACTGTTACAACTCTCACCCACCTGCTTTCATCCCGGTGTCTGGCTCCCGGCTCCCGCTTCCTGGTAAGTCAGACCCTGGGAGGCAGCCGTGGAGGCTCAAGTAGCTGGCTTCTTGCCTTCGGTGCCCCAGACTTGGTCTGAGCTATTGGCTTCCGCCAAGCTTTTTCAGTCTAGTCCCACCCATTGAGGGCATTTGGGGAGTGAACCAATGGATAGGAGCTCTCCCTAGCTCCAAATGCCTCTCTGCCCTTGCAAATGCGTAATTTGTTTAAAGGATTATACCTTTTTTATAAAAATTGTATTTATTTATTTATTTTAATGCAGAGTTACAGAGCGAGAGAGGGAGAGACAGAGATCTTCTGCTGATTCATTTCCCAAATGGCCACAAAGACCAGGGCTGGACCAGGCTGAAGCCAAGAGGCTGGAGCTTCCTCCAGGTTTCCCACATGAGTGGCAGGGGCCCAAGCACTTGGGCCATCTTCTACTGCTTTCCCAGGCACATTAGCAGGGAGCTGGATAGGAAATGGAGCAGCCGGGACTCAAACCAGCACCCACATGGGATGCCAGCACTGTGGGCTATGGTTTAACCTGCTGTGCCACAACACTGGCCACAGGAGCTTTTGTAAACAGCTATTTTAAACACAAATTTTGTGACATCCCATATGAGTAATGGACTCATTCATTTATTTGCCACTCAATTGAGGCATTTGTCAAATGACTCTAATGTGCCAGATGCTGGAGGATAGTGATGAAGAAATTGAGTCTTTGTTGCTGACAAGCTCATAGTCTTGAGTTGAGAGACGTAGATGGAGTCCTATATGGAAAGATCTCTAATACCACGTAAGTGGTACATGAACTGTTACTGTTGCTGTTGGACTTTCTCAGGGTGGAATGTGGATAATGTAATATCTTGTCTGACAACTCTGTAAAGAAGGAAATATCATTCTCACTTTACAGATAAAAAAACTGGACTAAGAGACACCAAATGACTTGTCCAAGATCAAGGATGAGGCGGTTCCTTCTGTTCGATGTGGAAGCAAGACTATCTTTATGAAGGCGTGAAAAATGTGTCCAATTTTGAAAGGAAGGAAGATAGAGCGAAGGGCAGGATCAAAAGGTGGGAATCTAAAAACCATGCCTTGTGTAGGGAAAACAAGGTTCTGTAGCATGGCAGTACACATGGGAGGGGGTGTAGCAGCAAATGAAGAAGGAGGTTGGGTATAAAGGACATGCGATGTCATGCCAGCATTTCTGGACATTATCTTCCAGATAATGAGCTTTCTGAAAGCAATGGGGTGCATTATGGAAAGACCAGTATTTCAAGACCATGCTATCCAATATGGTAGCCTCTAGATCCAAGAGATTGTATAAATTTTTAATTCAATTATATTTAAAATTCAGTTCTTTGAATAGCCGTATTTGACCTTCTCAATAGTCAGGTGGAGGTAGGAACTACTATATTGGACAATAAGTATATACAGCATTTCCATCATCACAGAAAATTCTCCATAAAGGTGCTGCCCTAGATCAACAAATTTATGAAAATGTAAAGTGGATTAGAGAGAAGAAAAGGAGGATGTTAGACCAGTGTAAAACTATTATAATATCCTGAGTAGAGGATGAAGGCATGATGGATGTGGACACAGAGTTATAGTGAGGCACCAGGTAGACTCAGATAATATGTCACAAACTTGGCTAGGAGGATTTTGTCATCCATTAGATTCAGGGATGGGAAAGGAGAGAAGTTATAGGTCCCTGGGATTCCTAGCCTTGGCAATTCTATATGCTATGTCTTTATGGTTAGGAATAGTGTCACTAACCGAGTGAGAAGCAAAGGGAGCATCCTAAGTTTTAGCGGGTTTGGGAAGAGTTGACTGCGGGCTGTCTAGCTGAGCTGCTGGCAGTCTGGCAGAATGATGGAGCTAGAGCTCAGGAAACTGTCAAGATTGACCAAAGAAATAAATGCAAAGATAATCAGCATCTCCTAGGACAGTGTTCACCAAGGCTGTCAGCTCAGAACCCCTGGAGACATATATGATTCTCTTCCTAAAATTATGTTAAGTTTTGAGTTCCAGAACTTTCAAGGTCAGGGGTACCCGTAAAGCTATATTTCTCACTCTCTCTCTCTTTTTTAATTACTTAATTTATTTGACATGCAGAGTTACAGAAAGAGAGGTGGAGATAGGGAGAGTTGTCTTCCATTGGCTGGTTCTCTCCTCAGATGGCCACAGTGGCCGGAGCTGGGCCAATTCAAAGCCAGGATCCAGGTGTTTCTTCCGGATCTCCTATGAGGGTGCAAGGGCCTAAGACTTGGGATATTGGAAGAGGAGCAGGGCCAGCGCTGTGGCTCATTTGGTTAATCCTCTGCCTGCGCCGCCAGCATCCTATATGAGTGCTGGATTCTAGTCCCAGTTGCTTCTCTTCCAGTCCAGCTCTCTGCTGTGGCCCGGGCAGGCAGTGGAGGATGGCCCAAGTACTTGGGCCCCTGCACCTGCATGGGAGACCAGGAGGAGGCACCTGGTTCCTGGCTTTGGAAAGGTGCAGCACTGGCTGTAGAAGCCATTTGGGAAGTGAGCCAACAGAGGGAAGACCTTTCTCTCTGTCTCTCTCTCTTTCACTGTCTAACTCTATCTGTCAAAAAATAAAATAAAATAAAATAAAAGGAAGAGGAGCAGCCAGAACTCCAACTGGAACCTATATGAGATGCCAGTACCTCAGGAGGAGGCTTAACCTAGTACACCACAGCTTTACATGGCCCAGTAAAGCTCTATTTCTGTCAAGTATTCTGGTTGAGGCTAAAGTTTATTTTTATTTATTTGAAAGGCAGAGAGAGAGAGAGATCGATCTGTCTGCTGATTCATTCTCCAAATGCCCACAACAGCTGGGCTGGGCTGAGCCAGGCTAAAGCCAAAAACTAGGAACTGCAAATGGGTTTCCCACATAGGTGGCAGAGACTTAAGCACTTGAGCCATCAACTGCTGCCTCCCAGGATGCACATTAGCAGGAAGCTGGATCCAAATTTGGAATGTGGTTGTCCCAAGTGGTGGCTTAACCCAGTCCACCACAACACCTGCCCGCCTGATTGATTCTGATGCAACAAATCCATGTAATGGTGTTTGAAGGCACAGAATGGCTTTAGAGGGCAGGGGAAGCCACAGGAGTAAACGAGATCAACAAGAAGGAAGAAAAATGCCTAAATATCTAAGAAAATCGAAGGAAATAACTATAATAAGGGATAGGAAAAGGATTCAGAGAAAGAACACAAGAAAGAGCTGCCAAAAAAAGTAAGAGAGGAATTGTCAGAATCCGGAGCCAAAGGTAGAAGTATGTATGGTGTCAAATGCTAAACCAAAGGTTGAGAATTGAGAATTGTCTCCTGCAATTAATAACAAGGAGACCATTATCCACTTGAATCATCAATAAAGCCTCCAACAAACTTGTAGAAAAAATTTGCACACTTATGCTCTATACTTAATGAAGTGACTAGTGCATAGATCTGTTTAAGGAAAAATTGTTCTTGACATTTGTTAAAGATGGTAAAGCTAACTTTACTCAAGGAGGAGGCTGTGGTGATGAGTCTGGGAGCCACTGCCCTGGGGTCTTGCAGTGGGAGAGCTTAACTCCCATTCCAAGAAGGACCAGTGGGGTTTGTGACAAAGGATGGAGTTGGGATGGTGTGGGTGGGGGTAAGTAGATTGAAAATTACAAAGAGGAAATAGCAAGGATGAGGGCCCTGGCTAAACTGACATGGTAGAATCATTGTCAAAGACAGGCCAGAGTGATAAAATGTCAAAGATGATCAGATATCAGAGGGGAGATTTCTACAGAGCTGTCTTAGCCTGATTCTTGCTCAAACTGGTTTCTACTAGGTTGGACCTAGTCAAGCAGAGGACTCAGAAGAGCCTAACTAAAGGTGTGGTCAAAGGAGAGCATCTTTGTCAGACGAAAATAAATAATGAAATGATTTTAACAGAACAAACACTAAACAGCAGCAGGATGGCAAAAGGATATCAGTAGTTAATACTGTGTCATCCATCAGCGGTTGTCTGAGTATAGGTTTCATTACTGTTCTACTTGTTAGAATCCTGTCCCAAGGAATTCTGGGGCAATGTGGAGGGAAGAATAGGGAAGAAACACTAGGGGCATCCCTCCAACCTCTGTTCTTCCTGCTTGATCACATGGCATGGCCCCCTTCATCAGCACTTTCACTGGGACACTGTGAGTACTTTTGACAAGAAAAATAAATGGGGCTTGGGTGTTTTAGGACATCCTACCAGTTTTTATTCTTTCCATCACTCTCATTCCGAATTCAAAGTAATGTTGGCGAGGTGTCAAGGCACATTTCCTAAAACGAGCAATGCAGGGAAGGGCAGGGTTGAGATTAAGCGACTCCTCACAACATCTCAGATTTGGTATTTCTGTAGTGGATGAGTTATTTTTCCTCATGGGTGTAGAGAAGGAGCTGGAAAGTGTGCCCACACACTGCAATTTAGAGAAAAGAGAGAAAAAAAAGTCTTCTATTTCTAGCACCACATAAATTTCCAATTGTTCCACATAGCCATTCTTAAATTCATATGTGTAGAATTCAAGGTCTTTAATGGGTTCCTTTTTCCCTAACTCTCCCTACCCCTACCATCATATCCTCAGAGCATTTTCTGGAATAAGCCTGATTTCCACGTTCCATCCTGATTTACCCACATACACTCAAGCTGTGTCAGCCCTACCCTCCATTCAAGCCAAATAAACCTGTTCGGGGAACCCATGATGTCTCCAGCACGCAGTTTATGTTACTCTTCCCAGGTGATACCTTTCTTCAGGTGTATTATAAATAACAGTGCTCCAAATTTACTCCCAAGAGGACAAGCAGACAACCCCCTCGCTTTGTGCTATTTTCTACAGGTAGAAACATTTTTCCATGTCTTCTGCTCTTAAATTACTTAACATCACCAACTTAGTTCTGTCAATTAAGTGAAGTTCGCCAACAGCCAGTAAAGTAGTCATTAATGCTTTCTTTTTAAAAAAATCCACAGACATTGCAGCCGGTGCAGTGGCATAGTGGATTAAGCCACTGCCTGCAGCGCCAAGTATCCCATGTGGGCGCCAGGTAGAGTCCTGGCTGCTCCATTTCTGATCCAGCTTCCTGCTGATGTGCCTGGGAAAGCAGTGGAAGATGGCCCAAGTGTTTAGGTCCCTGCATCTGCATGGGAGACCCGGAAGAAGCTCCTGGATCCTGGCTTCGAATTGGCCCAGCTCCAGCTGTTGGGGTCTTTTGGGGAATGAATCAGCAGATGGAAGCTCTCTCTCTCTGCCTCTGCCTCTCTGTAACTCTACCTTTCAAGTAAATTAAATACATCTTTAAAAAAATATATAATATCAACTCTACAGTTTGTTTTTTCATTGAATAAGTAACAATTTCACAGGGAATTAGGTGACATCAACATTTTAACAATTTCCTTGAGAACAGAGCTAGTATTTAATAAACACGGGTATCAAAGGATGGGCAGGCATCAATTAGTGTATTGGCATGGAATTGTAGCAAAAAGGGAGAATTTAGAGATAATTTCCAACTTCCTTAGAGTTCTACCCTTCCTCACTTCATATTTAAGGAAAATGAGACTCAGAGTGGTGACATGACTTACTCAAGTTCATACAGCAAGATGAGAAACGAGACCTTCCTGGGAAGGATACCAGGTCTGTCTTTGCTGTACAGTCCCTGAATAAGCATATATCCCTCTATATTTGCCAGGAAGGGATTTCCCTCTGTATATAACTTAACCCAAGATATACCTTAATTTACTCTTGCCTAGCATTGCTACACCTAATAGTGAAAGTCATGAGGAAGATGTGAACTCCATTGAGTTGCACTGTAGTAAAAATCAGCATCTAGGATGTCGGGTGACAATCCAGATGAGAGGATGCTGAAAAGATTTGGATAGACACACTGATTCTTCCATTTGATCTTCGCTCTCCAAAGCATTCTTAAAGTTAATGGTGATACTAATTGTTAATTGATTTCCATCTTGCAAATGGGGAGACAAAGGCTTGGAAAAGTTAAGACCTTGACCCAGGACCAGGCAATGAAGAAATAATTGAGTCAGATTTAAACTCAGGTTGGTTAAAGACTTGTGTTCTTTGCCACTACAAAGATGGACTCCAATGCAGTGCACGTCTCCTTGCCTATATATAGGAGGCAGGAAAAGCCACCCTCAGTGTTGTCACTTTATTTCTGTACTGACAGTGTCGTTCCCATGTGTTTGACACTTGATATTTTGCTATTTGAAAATCCTTTCCCTTGCATCTTTCCCTTGAGTCTCTAGAACAACCCAACAAAGGAGTTGGGAAAGGTATGGTTACACATATTTTAACAGTCCTACCTACAACTGACATCAGTAAGAGTGTAAGAAACTCCAGATACCAACCAATGGAGGCATTTCATTTCTGTACAATGGTCAGGGCTCTCAGGGTAACCAGTCTATGCAGAAGGCCCGGCTGCATTTCTCCTTGTCTTCCACCCTTTCAATCTTCCATTATTCAATGTGAAATGAGCACCTACCACATTACAGCTATGGTCAGGCTGAAACCAAGTGTTCAGAACTCCATCCGGATTTCCCATGTCACTGGTAGGGGCCCAAGTACTTGGATTATCTTAAGCTGCTTTCACAGGCACATTTAACAGAGACTTGGACCAGAAGCAGAGCAACCAGGACTAGAACTGTTGCTCTAATAAGGGATGTTGGTGTCAAAGGAGGCGGCTTAACTCACTGTGCCAGCCCCATGTCAGTATCTCTTCAGGCCAAACTCATCACTGAGGTCTTCATCTGTGTCATCTTTGATTCCACATGTGAAGGCGCTGTGGGTCACAGTGGATTGTGATAAGTTGTCCAAGTCATTTAGAATCTGATTTCAGGTTCATCTCCATCTAGAGCCTTTAACAACTCTGCCACATTACTTCTACTCTTAAAACCGTCCATCCAACTCAGTCTTGTTTTTGTTTTTGTTTTTTTTTTAGATTTTTTTGGTTTCATTTTAAAGGCAGAGTTATAGACACACACACAGAGAGAGAGAGAGAGAGAGAAGAGAATCTTCTACCTGCTGGTTCACTCCCCAAATGGCCACGACAGAAGCTGGGCCAGGCTGAATCACCAGTCCTGATGCCTCCATTGTGCTGACTTTAGAGATATAATAACTTATTTATCAGGCCTAGCCCATATTTTATTGATTTTTAGGTTTTTTTGATTGTTTAACAATATGAAGAAAGCTGCAGTTCACATCCCTATGTGTCTGTATTGTGTCTAGTTATTTACTCAGGGTGTCAGGTGAAAAAGAAAAAATTGGGGCACTTTTTAAAGTTTTTAATTCATGTGGCCAAGTGGCCAATAGTAACACCTGAGTCTGTAGTAGTGGATTCTATTGTCCTGCGTACATGCAAAGAGTATTTCTGCATGTGCCAACAAAGAAACACAGGACTTCAAGAATATCTTTTACATTTTTGTTCATTTGTTTTACAATACAGGAAAAGAAAAAAGATCAAATCCACTGTAGCCCTTTTCCTGTGGACTTAGCCCTTAAGGCATTCTTTGAAGTATAGAATTTAGTATGTACTCCAGCTTAAGGCAGATAAGGAGTGCATGTAGCAAAAACAGGAGGTTTATGATTTATTTGGTGTTTATCGTGTGTCCTGAACACAATTTTTCTAAAGTATCTATATAAACTTTTTTTGGCATTTTTAAATGCTTAATCCTTGTGGAATTCTGTACCTATAGTAACTTTGCTTTACTTGCATCCCAACTGCCTTTTTTCATCCTTGAAAACTTTCAGAAGGGGTCAGAGAGCACAGATAAACTTGATCAGTGTTGCTTCAGCAGAAATTGCATGCATAGGGGAGAGAAGGGTGCCTTTTCACTCCCGAAGGTTGAGTGGTCCTGCTCTGTTCTCGATCTGTTACATGACTCCAGGTGGATAGCTTTAGTTCTTCCAAAATGCTCCTTTTTGGCCTTGATGAAATGTAGCTGACTAGAAGAGCAGCAGAAAAGTTAGTTTCACAGCTGATGCACTGTTAAGTAACACCATTGTGTCCACCTGCCAAGACTGTTCCTTTGGAGAAGTCAAGTAAGGTGATATTTTCTCAAAACATAGCTTTCAAAACCCTATGATAATTTCACTATGTTTTAATGCTTGCCTTATACCCCACAGATGTCAGTACTCTTAGGAATTGGAGCAGTTTTCAAAAATATTTTTTTTCCTGGAAGGATAACATGAAGAAGACCAGACTGTTGATTCCCTGAAGTGCTACGGATTGTCACAGAGACAAAAGTTCAAATGCTTGTGTGCTGGCAGGGTGCCAGTACACACAGCGGCCGGGAAGAGCGAAGACTTTGAAAATGCCCCTTAGCGTGGATGATGTTTAACAAGGAGGCTACAGAACCTGGGGCAGAAAAGGGACCATCCTGTCATTCACTCTGAGGACAGGAACTACATATCCTGGAGCACTAAACATCAAAGGTAGAGATATAACATCTATTCCAAAAGCAACATGCTCTTTCCTGGAGGTACTCTTAGATATGCCACCTCACACTTTTGGAATTTTGGTTGATCATATATGAAAAATTAGGCTGAGGTGTGTGATTTTAAAGATGTTCACAAATGCAGGCCGGCGCTGTGGCGCAGCGGGTTAACGCCCTGGCCTGAAGCGCTGGCATCCCATATGGGCGCCTGATTCAGACCTGGCTGCTCCACTTCCGATCCAGCTCTCTGCTGTGGCCTGGGGAAGCAGTAGAACATGGCCCAAGGCCTTGGGCCCCTGCACCTGTTTGGAAGACCCGGAGGAAACTCTTGGCTCCTGGCTACGGGTCGCGCAGCTCCGGCTGTTGCGGCCAACTGGAGAGTAAACCATCGGATGGAAGACCTCTCTCTCTCTCTCTGCCTCACACTGACTTTCAAATAAGTAAAATAAAACCTTAAAAAAAAAAAAAAGGTTGAATCTTCAAATTTGGAAATGAACAAATTCTAATAGCAAAACTGTATTACACTCATATTACTGCTGGAAAATTGTCAGTAAGATAAGCAACCTACACTCAACCAGTTTCAGATATTCTCTTCTGTCCCCAGCCTTGGAAAACACACACACACACACACACACAAACTTTCTCTCTTTCTCCCCTCCCACCTGTCTCTCTTTCTCTGTTTAAAGTGTTCTTAATTTTTTTCCTAGTAAGTCTACAATGTGTGAATCGAAAAATAAGAGAAACCTCAGTTGTGACATGTAAGTTAGATTTTAGAAAACCTTGTTGTTTTTTTTTTTCTTTCTTTTCTGACCTTTCTCTTACCACTTTTGCATTTTCTACCTCCACTTCTCTTCTTTCAACATCCAAAACCTCCAATGTGTTGACTGAGACTCTTATTTAAGAAAGAGCTTTTGGGGCAGGCATTTGGCCTAGTAGTTAAGATGCTGCTTGAGATTCCCACATCCCATATCCAATGCCTGGAGTTCAAGTCCCACTCTGCTTCCAACCCCAGTGTCCAGCCTGTGCACATTCTAGGAGACAGCAGGTGGTAGACCTGGTAGTTGGGTCCCTGCCATCTGCATGGGAAACCCATATGGAAGTCCCAAGGTCCCAGCTCCTGGCTTTGGCCTGACCAAGCCCTGGACTTTGCAAGCCTTTTAAGCTTTTGTGGACAGGAGATTCATATTCTCTATTTCCTCTCCCCTTCCCCCAGTTTAAATAAGCAGCAGCAGCAGCTTCTGGTTTTTAGTCAAATCTTTCCATAGTGTTTTTCAATGAGGAGAGGGCGCGTTCGTGTTTGGCCTAACTTGATCACAGTCTTCACTAATAGTTTGAGATTCATGAGAACTTTGCTTTTGGCTGTCAAGGCCCCTCTGGAAACACCAAAATAAGTAAAATCTCAGCTGTCCCTAATTCTAACAGATCCAGGGTTTTTTCTTCACCTCATGCTAATAGGAGAAAAAGTGTTGAGAATAATAAGAGAAATTTTTGGTACTGGAAATGTCTCCAGTTTTAATCTCAAAAGGTTTTGCTAAGCAAATTCTTATTTTATGTAAGGAAACAGTCTTTAAAAAGACATGCAGTGGAGAATTAGAGGTGAAATGTCATACTGTTTATAATTTAAAATACTTCTGAAAAATATCAAAGTAGCAAAATGTGACAAACTGTTAACCTAGATGTCTTCTCCATTCAGGCTGCTATAATAAAAATACCATTGACTGAGTGCCTTACAATACAACAGAAACTTATTTCCCGTGGTGCTGGAGACTGGTGAATCCAAGACCAAGACACTGCTGGCAAATGGGGTATCCAGTGAGGGTCTGTTTCTTGATTCTCATGGTGGCAGAGACGGGCAGCCTCATAGACCTTTTTTTTTTTTTTTAAATATTTATTTATTTATTTGAGAGAATTACAAACAGTGAGAAGGAGAGACAGAGAGGAAGGTCTTTTTCCATCTGCTGGTTCAGTCCCCAGATGGCCGCAAGGGCCGGAGCTGTGCTGATCCAAAGCCAGGAGCCAGGAGCTTCTTCCAGTCCTTGGTGCAGGGGCCCAAGGACTTGGACCATCTTCTACTGCTATCCCAGGCCATAGCAGAGAGCTGGATCAGAAGTGGAGCAGCCAGGACTAGAACCGGCACTCATTTGGGATGCTGGCTCTTCAGGCCAGGGCGTTAACATGCTGCGCCACAGCACCGGCCCCATAGACCTGTTTTATAACAACATTAATCCTATCAGGTCATCCCATCACATGGGGGATTAGGTTGCAATATGTAAATTGGAGGGGTTCACATAAATTCAGACCATAGCGCTGGGGATGGAAGTGTAGCATTTGTTTTTCTTCTTTTCTCTGTGTTTGAAATGTTCCATACATGTTTTAAAATTTCACATACGTAAGAAAAATATAAAAAAAACTCAATTTCAACAATAAAGAGTTAAAGTATATTGAATCAATTCTGTGCCTTCTAGGCTAACTTGCTGGCTCTTTAAAATGGTAAAATAGGCCCGCACTGTGACTCACTTGGCTAATCCTCCGCCTGCAGCACCGACACCCCAGGTTCTAGTCCCGGTTGAGGTACCACATTCTGTCCCAGTTGCTCCTCTTCCATTCCAGCTCTCTGCTGTGGCCCAGGAAGGCAGTGGAGGATGGCCCAAGTGCTTGGGCCCCTGCACCCACGTGGCAGACCAGGAGGAAGCACCTGGCTCCTGGTTTCGGATCGGTGAAGTGCGCCGGCTGTAGCGGCCATTTAGGGGGTGAACCAATGGAAGGAAAACCTTTCTCTCTGACTCTCACTGTCTAACTCTGCCTGTCAAAAAATAAATAAAAAATAAAATGGTAAAATAGATGACATCTCTTTGCTGTGTTCTTGATTTTCCTTGTTCATTGATTCAAGAGAAATGATTTCTATCCAAACAACTTTGATTCTATAACAACCTTGACTAAGAGTAGAAAGGGGGTTGGGGGAGAAAAACAGATATTTCTGTTCTTTATTGTTTTAATCTGGATCTACAGCTGGGTCTAACACCCTAGCTTTCTGGAAGAGAAGAACACAGGGAAAGAAAGGAGCAAGAGAGACAGCCAACCATCTCCAGGTAAAGGGGCAGCTGCTGCCCATGGACCACACACAAAACAGCAAGGAATTATGGGTGGAGAATAGAACAACTGTATACTTTTCTGCTGTTGAAAATAAGCTGCAGGAAGAACCAGATTTGAGGAAGATGAGCCATCCTATAGTTTGTTATTGAATTAAATCTGGATACTTATTCCAGGACATGCGATCTCAACAGGGCAATTGTTGTTCCCAAGGGAGACACATATACAGGACATAAACAGATAGATAGTATATTGACAGTATGATATTAAAATCTCACTGTGGGGGTGGATGTTATGTCACAGCATATTAAACTACTACTTGGGACACCCACATCCCATATTGGAGTGACTGGGTTTAAGTACTGTCTGGGCTTCAGATCCAGCTTCCTGCAGATGTACACCCTGGGAAGGTAGCAGATGATGACACAAAAGCCTGAATCCCTGGTACCACATGGGAGACACAAATAGAGTTCCTGGTGCCTGGCTTTGGCAGAGCTCAGGCCCAGCTGTTGGAGTCATTTGAGGACTGAACCAGTAAATGAAAGATCTCTGTTTCTCACTCCGTCACTCTGCCTTTCAAATAAGTAAAAATAAATAGGTAAACATTTAAAAGACAGAGGGTCTTAAAAATGCCCCAGAGTGCCGGCGCTGTGGCGCTGCAGTGCCAGCATTCCATATAGGCACCAGTTCTAGTTCTGGCTGCTCCAGTTTTCTGCTGTGACCTGGGAAAGCAGTAGGAGATGGCCCAAGTCCTTGGGCCCCTGCACCCACGTGGGAGACCTGGAAGAAGCTCTTGGCTTTAGATCAGCCCAGCTCCAGCCATTGCAGCCATTTGGAGAGTGAACCAATGGTAGAAGACTCTCTCTCTCTCTCTCCCTCTCTCTCTCTCTCTCTCTCTGCCTCTCTGTAACTCTTCCTTTCAAAAAAAAATAAATAAATAAACCTTTTAAAAGAATGCCCCAGAAGTGGTTAGAAAATGGCTAAAAAGACTACTTGAGGGGCTGGCACCATGGCACACTAGGTTAATTCTTTGCTTGTGGCGCCAACATCCCATATGGGCGCAGGTTCTAGTCCCAGTTGCTCCTTTTCCAGTCCAGCTCTCTGCTGTGGCCTGGGAAAGCAGTAGAAGATGGCCCAAGTGATTGGGACCCTTCATCCACAAGGGAGACCAGGAGAAAGCACCTGGCTCCTGGCTTTGGATCGGTGCAGTTCCGGCCATTGTGGCCATTTGGGGAGTGAACCAACAGAAGGAAGACTTTTCTCTGTCTCTCCCTCTCACTGTCTGTAACTCTACCTGTCAAACAAATAAATAAAAATCTTTAAAAAAAAGACTACTTGGGTGAGGAATATAAAGGGAAAAACTTGAAAACTGCTCTAAACTAAAAAATCTCATAAAGTTGGGACAAGTGAAGATTAGCCAACTAACTCAAGTATAATACTCAGTTACCAGCATTTGGGACATTTGCTGTGTATCACCCCTTAGATTTCCAAATTCTCATTGACCAACCTCATTGAAATATTTTATTCAGGTAAGAGGATACTGGGTTGAAAAGTCAATCTTTTCAAGCATCTAAATATAGTGGATTGCAAAGGAAAGGAAAGAGAATAAAATACACCATGAGTATTAGTAATGATTTATACCAATGGGGAAATTAACCTAAATTAAACAAAAAGCAGGCAGATTATATACATATGAAAAGTTGGAAAATGGAGTTGCAAACACATTCCATTTTTCCCAGTCTATAATGTTCACTTGCCCTGGAGTGCATTTCTGTCTATTCACATCAGAGGAGATTAACGCTACATTGCTTGGGAAAATAGTCATGGTTTCCTGAGACTGATGTTAGCAAGATATTGCTGATTCCCCTTAGGGCCCATTTCTAGAAATGACGTAGGAAGCCTGCTTAATTCTTACTTTATCTACATAAGCAGGAAAAGCCTAGGTCAAGGGAACAAACATCTAATATGTGTTACTGAAGGAGTCACACTCCTTAATCAAGTGCCAGTCTTGAGCCAGTTTACAGTCATAAGCCCTTTAATGAAGGAGCGCCCAGGTCCCCTTTGATGTATGCCACCGAAGTTAGACTATTGATCTTTCTCTCATTCCTCCCCAAAAGCACCTATGGCCTTTTGCCAGTGTAACTTTGAGTTGGGGAAAAGGAAATAATTCGACCTTTTTAGAACTACTGGACACTGGACACTGGCTCTGAACTGCCACTAATTCTGGAGTCCATCAGTCAAAGCAGGGGTCTACAGAGATGAGGTGTTCTATGGTCTTGTCGCAGTGGCCAGTGAGCCCCCTAACCCATTCTGTGGTTATTTCTGCAGGTGTAGAACGCATAATTGGAAAAGATATGCTCAGCTGCTGGCAAAATCTCTGCACTACTTTCCTGACCTGTGAAGTGTGGCTGTTACAGTGGGAAAGGCCGGGTGGAAGCTACTAGAACTGCATCTGTATGGACAATGGAGAACTAAAAGCAATGCCACGTTCCTGGATTGTAGTGATCAGCATCATCATCGCAGACTTGAAGGGTACAGGGGTGGGGATTCTCACCGCATTCTCTTTCAGTTCAGGCCAGTTGAGAAGGCAAATGAGTCTTGGAGAATGGCAGTGGGTTTTCATAAACTTCACCAGGTGGTGACTCAGACTGCAGCTGTCATGTCAGATGCAGATCAGTACATCTCCTGGTACCTGGTAAATGCAAATGCTTTTTTTTTCTGTCAACTTGAAATAAATTTGTTAACTAGAAACAAATCTTCATGCAAAGGCTTTATTTGAGACTATAAACAAAAAGAAGAATTGCAATTAGGAACATAACACACACACATACACACACACACCAGGATGCCCTCCCCTCCTTATGTCCATAGAACAAAAGAGAGGACTAGGATTTTTTTTTCTTTTCCTTTCTTTCTTTCTTTTTTTTTCTTTTTTTTACAGGCAGAGTGGACAGTGAGAGAGAGAGAGACAGAGGGAAAGGTCTTCCTTTGCCGTTGGTTCACCCTCCAATGGCCGCCGTGGCTGGTGTGCTGCAGCCGGCGCACCCCGCTGATCCGAAGGCAGGAGCCAGGTGCTTCTGGTCTCCCATGGGGTGCAGGGCCCAAGCACTTGGGCCATCCTCCACTGCACTCCCGGGCCATAGCAGAGAACTGGCCTGGAAGAGAGGCAACCAGGACAGAATCTGGCACCCCGACCGGGACTGGAACCCTGTGTGCCGGTGCCGCTAGGCGGAGGATTAGCCTAGTGAGCCGCGGTGCCAGCCTAGGATTTTGCGAAGGAAAGAAGAGATTTTATAGAATTTTTAAAAATATTTATTTTATTTATTTGAAAGGCAGAGTTACAAAGAGAGGGAGAGAAAGAGAGAGAGAGATCTTTCATCTGCTGTTTCATTCCCCAAAGGGCAGCAACAGCTTTGACTGGGCCAGGCCAAAGCCAGGAGCCAGGAGCTTCATTTGGGTCTCCTGCTTAGGTACAGGGGCCCAAGTGCTTAGGCCAAACTCCACTGCTTTCCCGGGCACATTAGCAAGGAGTTGGAAGTGGATCAGCCAGATACAAACCAGCGCTCACATAGGATGCCAGCACTGTATGTGGCAGCTTAACCTGCTATACTGCAATATGGGCCCCCTATTTTTAAAAAATATTTATTGTTTTATTTTTATATAACTTTTTAATTTGAAAGGCAGAGAGAGAGAGAGAGAGAGAGATCTTCCATTCACTGTTTCACTCCCCAAATGCTCACAAGCCTTGCTCTGCCAAATGAAAGCCAGGAGCCTCCACCTGAGTGGCAGGGATCCAAATACTTGAGCCATCCCTGCTGCCTCCCAGATTGCACATAGTCAGGAAGCTGTTTGGGAAACAAAGTAGCAAGGACTTGAACCAGGCACTCTCATATGCATTGTAGATCAGCTAAGCATAACTTAACCAAATGCTTACCCCCACAAATTATTCTGAAAGAAAGTTCTGAGGCTGTAGCTGTGGTGTAGAAGGTTAAACCCCCGCATGCAGTGCCAGCATCCCTTATGGCATTGGTTTGAGTCCCAGCTGCCCCGCTGCTGATTCAGCTCCCTGCTAACATGCTTGGGAGGGCAGCGCAGGATGTCCCAAATGCTTGGGCCCTTGCACCCGCATGGGAGACCCGTAGGCAGCTCCTGACTTCTAGCTTTGGCCTGTCCTAGCCCCAGTTGTAGCCATTGGAGACTGAACCAGCAGATGGAATCTCTCTCTCTCTCTCTCTGTGTCTCCTTCTTTCTGTCTGTAATTCTGCCTTTTAAATAAATAAATCTTTAAAAAAAAGAAAAGTTCATTAGCTTTGACAGCGGCTTATTAGAAGTGGAAAGTGTCAGTAGTTGGTAGGTAAGACTTGTAATCTTGCACTCAGCTTTTACATTTCTCAATGTTAGTAAAGGCCACCAAAGCAATTTTCTTTCAGGTGGGAAGGCCAGAAATTCACCCTCCCTGTCTTACTTCAAGGGTGTTTCAGCCCTTCAGAAGCATGTCAGAATTCAGCTTGCAGACATCATGATCACTCACCTTTTCCATCCCTAAATATCACACTGATGCATGATGTTGATATTGTGCAGACTGGAGCTAGTGAACAAGAAGTAGCAACTGCTATAGACTCATTAGTAAGAAATTAATATAACAGAAGGTGGGAAGTAAATATGAGAAAAATTTAAGGGTCTTCTATTTCAGCAAAACCTTGAGGGGTCCAGTGGTATGTCCATATCAAGATATGTGTTCTAAAGTGGAAGATGTACTGTTATATTTGGCCTTTCCTAAAAATGAAGAAAGAGGAGCAATGCTTAGTGGGCCTTTTCAGATTGGGGGGGGCAACATATTATTAATTTGGGTGTGTTATTCTGGACTATTTACCAAGAGGGCTGAAAATCCTATGTGAGCGCTGGTTTGTATCTGGACTATTTACCAAAAGGGCTGAGCAAGACCTAGAACAAAAGGCGGCTCTGAGACGGGTCCAAGCTCTGTGTGAGCCTTCTGCTGTGTGGGCCATAGGATCCAGCAGATCCACTGGT
Source organism: Sylvilagus floridanus (assembly GCA_949820135.1). Taxonomy (NCBI): domain Eukaryota; kingdom Metazoa; phylum Chordata; class Mammalia; order Lagomorpha; family Leporidae; genus Sylvilagus; species Sylvilagus floridanus. The sequence goes on from OX463244.1 coordinate 20,049,336, forward strand.
GTTTGAGGTATTGGTGGGAGGTAGGGATGCCATATAGAACTATTAACAATGTTCAATAGGTAAATTGCAGTGAAAGCCCTTAGGATTTTGCAGCAGAGCCCCGTCATCATTCACAGATAACTACTCTCCCTTGGGAAAATGATATGGTTTTAATGTGATTTGACTTCTGAAGTTATGCAGGAGTTTACATTTCACTGTCATACATTACTAAGTATTACTGGTACTAAGCAGGTAGAAAATTGACCCAATTATGATACTTGGGAATTGGGGTCTAGTGGGAAGTAATTAGGTCACTGGAGGCATGACCTTGATAGGTAATTCTCATGAGAAAGTTCCTATAAAAACCCAAGTTTGGGCCGAGCATCTCTGTGTGTGTGTTTCTTGCTTGTCACGTGATTCTTCCATAACCCTCCATGTTAAAGCCTAAAACATACCATTACCATTTGGGTTTCTGGCCTCCAAAACTATGAGCTAAACAGACCTCTTCTCTTCATAAGTGGCTTGTCTCCAGTATTTTTTGTATAATTGTATGGATATAGCTCTTGGCCTTTTATAGGACCTTAGTACAGACTGAAAGCTTAACTGAAGGCCACCAAACTACTATGCAACTAGAGCTGCTCGTCATGAACCGGGTGATCTGACCCAGCAAGCCATCAATTTGGGCATCACAGCAGTGTTGCATCACTAAGCGATTAGGTCCAAACAAATTATGCCTTAGGCTTTGAAGGCATAAGCAAGTTACCTGCAGAAGTGGTCCAAATGCCTGTGGCATCCACTCTTGCTACACTCCCTTTTATCTTCCAGCCTGGTATCATGGACAGATCCCTGTGATTAGTTGACAGAAAGAAAAGAACCAAGCCTGGTTTATAGATTGCTTTTCATGACACGCAGGAACCACCCGAGAGTGACAGGTGTAGCACTACAGCCCCTTTCTGAGACATTCCTGAAGGACAGTGGTAAAAGTAAATCATCCTACTGATCATAGCCTTGAATAGTATACCTGGTTGTTCATTTTACTTGGAAGCACAAAAGGCCACATACGTAATTGCCTACAGATTAGTGGGCTATGGTTACTGGTTTGGTTAGATTATCAGGGACAAGGAAAAACATGATTGGAAAACTGGTGACCAGGAAATCTGGGGAAGAGGTACGTGGAAAGACTTCTGAATGAGCCAAATTGGGAAGGTTTGTTTTTTCCATTCTAATGCTTATTGAAGGGTGATCTCACCAGAGGGGGATTTTAATAATTAAGTGGATTGGTTGATCTGTTCTGGGATACCACCTCTGTCATTGCTCAAAGGGCCCATGAGTAAAGCAACCATTGGAGGGGATGGCAGGATGGAGGATATGCAGGGACTCAGCAATACGGACTTTGACTTAGCCAGCCTGACCTGTCTACAACCACTACTTTAGTGCCCAACCTGCCAGCAGCAGAGACCGAGAGTGAATCCACCATTTTCCAGGGTGATCAGCCAGTAACTTGGTGGCAGGTTGATTATCTTGGACTGTTTCTGTCATGGAAGGGACAATTACTTTTTTAATGGAATTGACACTCTGGGTACAGAGTTGTTTTCCCTCATGCAATTAACCATGCAGCTAACCAACACTACTATCCATGGACTTAAAGAATGTCTTATGCAGAGTTGCAGTATTCAACACAGCATTGCTTCTGATCAAAGAACCCACTTCATAGCAAAAGAAGTGTGGCAATGGGCCCATAGTTATGGATTTTACTGGTCTTACTTGTTCTTCACTCTCCTAAAGCAATGCTCCTTTGAATACTTATTTATAGCACCAATTAGGTGGCTATATCTTGCAGGGCTGGGGGAAGTTTCCTTAGAAGGCTCTATTTGCTCTGAGTCAGTGAAAGGCAAAGTCAGTGAAAGGCAAAGAGACAGAGGGAGGAAAATTTTCAAATAAATAAATAAATATTAAAAAATATTATAATGGGGCTGAAAACTTCCTGTTACCTAGTGATGTCACAGCCATTGTAATGTAAGAGCACAACACTTTCCTCACACCTGTGACACAGGTGTAACGAACTCGCTGTGAACCAGTTACACAAACATATCACAAATGCAATTAGGTATTAATACATCATACTTGGCAGTGATAATAAGTAACTATGTCACTGATTTATGTGTCTATTATGACCATACTTTTATATTCCTTCTATCCATAGTAGACTACACCATGTTAGATCTGCAGCAGCTTCCTACATATTGTGTTTATCTTCTCTGTTGAATACACCCAGGGGTCATGTCAAATGATTGACTAGTCTCATCCAAGTTTGTGTAAATACCTCTGGAATGTTCACACAACAAGGAAATCACCTAATGACCCACTTCTCAGATTGTATCTCTGTCACTGCAGTGCACGACTGTATTTATAAGGATAAACAGCCATCACCACATCTAACTCTAGAATATTTTAGTCCTGTCTGAAAGAAACCCAGTACCCATTAGCAGCCACCCTCCATTTCTCATCCCCTCTCCTCATTCCTAAGCAACTAAATATCCACTTTCACCCTATACAGATTTTCTATTTTGTACATTTAATATCTATTAAATCACACAACATGTGACCTTTCAGATGGACTTCTTTCACTTAGCATGTGTTCTAGATTCATCCATATCGTAGCACATATCAGCACTTCATTTTATTTTATTAATGAATAAATTGTATGGAAATACTGCGCAATTTCTTTTTTAAAGATTTATTTCTTTATTTAAAAGTCAGAGCTACAGAGAGAAGGAGAGGCAGAGAGAGAGGTCTTCCACCCGCTGGCTCACTCCTCAGTTGGCCAAAATGGCTGGAGCTGTGGCAATCTGAAGCCAGGAGCCAGGAGCTTCTTCTGGGTCTTCCACATAGGTGCCCAAGGATTTGGGCCATCTTCTACTGCTTTCCCAGGACATAGCAGAGAGCTGTATGGGAAGTGGAGCAGCTGGGACTAGAACCGGTGCCCACATGGGATGCCGGCACTGCAGGCGGCGGCTTTACCTGCTACACCACAGAGCCGGAATTCTCTTTCCTATCTATCAGTTGAGTAGTCTCCACTTTCTTGGCTATTATGAGTAAAGCTGCTATGACTATTGTGTATAATTTTTGTATTTTTTTTTTATTGTCTGGTGTGTGAACTGTGTCTTAGTAAATAACTGTTTGCATGTAGACATCCAGTTGTGGATATCAGGCACTATTTGTTGAAAGAAATTATTCTTTTCTCATTGTGCCTTGGCACATTTTTCAAAACTCACTTGATCACAAATGTAAAGGGCTTATTTTTGAAATTGCAATTTATTCTATCATTCTATATGTGTATTCTTATGTCAGTGCGTTACAGAATTGGTTACTATAACCTTGTAGTAAGTTTGAGATCAGGTATTACTTGAGCCATCACAGCTGACTCCCAGGGTATGCATTAGCAAGAAACTGGAGTCAGGAGCCAGAGCCAGGTATCAATCCCAGGCACTGTGATGTGGGATCTTAGCCACTAGATGAAGATATGCATGTCTTAACCACTCGGCCAAATGCCTGTGCAGATCATGTGGTTTCTGTCCTTTCTTCTATTATATGGAGTGTTACATTGATGATATTTATATATCATCCATATGTTAAACTACCCTTTCAATTCTGAGATAAATCTCTTCTGGTCACAATTCAATACTCTTTTTATATGTCGCTGGATTTAGTAAGCTGATATCTACGTTCCTGAGGGATATTGGTCTGTAGTTTTGTTGTGTTTTGTTTTGTTGTAATATGTTTGGTTTTGGTGTCAGAGTAATTCTGACAGCAAAAAATGGATTAGAGATTATTTTTTCCTCTTTTATCTTTTAAAAGAGTTTGTGAAAAATGGTATTAATTCTCTTTTCAATGTTCAGCATACTATACCAGTAAAGCCCTGTGGACATGGTCTTTTATTTGTGGGGAAATTTAAAATTACTAATTCGACCTCTTTACTTCTTATAGACCTACTCAGATACTTGTATTTTTTTTTAAATATTTTATTTATTTATTTGAGAGGTAAAGTTACGGACAGTGAGAGGGAGAGACAGAGAGAAAAGTCTTCTGTCTGTTGGTTCACAACAGCCGGAGCTGTGCTGATCCGAAGCCAGGAGCCAGGAGCTTCTTCTGGGTTTCCCATGCGGGTGCAGGGGCCCAAGGACTTGGGCCATCTTCTACTGCTTTCCCAGACCATAGCATAGAGCTGGATTGGAAGAGGGGCATCCGGGACTAGAACCGGCAGCCATATGGGATGCTGGCACCGCAGGTGGAGGATTAACCTATTGCGCCACTGCACTGGCCCCAGATGCTTGTATTTCTTCTTGAGTTAGGTTTGGCAGTTTGTGTCTTTCCAGAAATATTCCCATTTCCCATACGGTTTTCTTTATAACTCTTTTACTTTCTCTGAAGTTTATAGTAATGCATTAGATTTTATGATTTTTAACAATTTGTATTTTTGTCAGTCCTGCTAAAGGCTTGTCAATTTTGTTTATCTTTTCAAATAATTAATTTTTCACTTCATTGTTTTTTACAGTTTATATTTAATTGTTTTGTGCTAGAACATTTTTTTGTCTTTTTTCTGCTAGCTTTGGGTTTGGTTTGTTCTTATTCTTTTTTGTTGTTGTTGTTGTTTGTTTCTTTGAGGACTTTTTTTTGTTTGTTTCTTTGAAGTCTTCTTATTTTAATTCCTTAAGTTGTAATATAAGGTACTGATTTGAATTCTTTTAAAATATTGGCATTTGCAGCTGTAAACTTAGGAGGAATGGAGACTATTTTGACCCAAAGGTTTAATCGTTTGTTTGAAACCTATTAGCAAGTCTGAATTACATACAAGTCTACATGGGTGCTTTGCTGGGCCTCTGAGTCTATGGTGGGGTAGCACCGGGAATGCGGAAGTTAAATATCAAAGCCCCAGGAGAACTTTTGTGTTAGCAGCCATGATTGCTCAACGTCATTTTTAATTGTGAAGAATAAACTATTTAGTGACAGGTGTGGAGCATTCTCAGCCTCGTCACGTGCAGCAGTTCCTAAGTCTGAGAAGTCGTTTCTGGCATCTGCATAGACTGTCGCCAAAGCACTGGCTTGTTTGAGTGCCAAGGTTTCCTTCCCCGCATCACATGCAAAGTCCTGCTGCCAACAGTTATCAAAATACTCCCACAGTTGTCGCAGAGAGAACTGTTCGGGGAGTTACTGTTCTTTATTCTTGCTGTCCTTAGATTGCATGGCCTTATCACTTCTACTTGAAGATTTACTTGAATAACTCTAACGAAGTAGTTTACTATTAATTAACTGAAAATATCATACTTGAGCTATAACTATAGAGAGTGCAACAAGGTTGAGAGGATGACTTTTGCTTTATTTTCTATGTGTTCTAAGGTATGGAGTTTTATAGAATCACGATGTTGTTTGTGCAATGTAAAATAACAATAAAAATGCAAAAGCAGTGGAGAGGGAACCAAGAGGAAAAATATTAAGAACTGGCCCAGCTAGACCAACCCATTCTGATCAAAGGTATGCAGTTGTGTGATTTATAAGACAATAACAGGATTTAGAGATAAAATCCAGCCCTTTTAACAAGAGATTGACAAGAAGCTGAAATTACTGGCTCTGAGTTTGTCTTCTTTAATGAACCCAATAGATAAGTGCCAGGTGAGATATAAGAAGTTCATGTCTGTGAAACAGAAAAGGGATTAGAAGTGTGATCCTGGACCTCACTCTTCAATTCAAAGATTGATGGCAGTGTAGCTTTTTACCACTAGGATCATAGCACAGCTATCAAGTGAAATAAACATTTTCTTGCCTTGTGTTGTAATGGCTTTGATGGATCTATCAACATTTCAAATGCATGTACTATTGAACCAGCAGTCCCACTACCAGGAACTTCTTCTAAGGAAAAACACCAGGAGTGCATGTTGTGCTACAGTGAGTTAAGCTGTGGCTGGCACATCCCACAGCAGAGTGCCTGGCTTGATTTTGGACCACTTTGTACTTTTGATTGAGTTCCCTGCTAATGCACCTAGAGGGCAAAAGAATATGGCCCAAATATTTGAGTTCCTGCCAACCGTATGGGAGACCCAGATGGAGATCCTGTCTCTTGGCTTTGGCCTGACCTAGCTGTTATGGGCATTTGAGGAATGAATCAGTGGATGGAAGATCTCGTATATATATTATCTATATTCTTATATGGATAATGTACATAATTATTTTCATGTCTTGTGTAGCCTTGTGCAAAGTCTATTATATGTCTATCTATCTAGATATCTATCATAAGAGGTACAGAGAGAGGAGGAGGGAAAGAGAGAGAGAGAGAGAGAGAGGGAGAGAACCTTCAATCTATTGGTTCACTCCCTAAATAGCCACAATGGCCAGGGTTGGGCCAGATGGAAGCCAGGACCCAGGAGCTACATCCAGGCCTCCCATGTGGGTGCAGGAGCCCAAGCACTTCAGCCATTTTCAGCTGCTCTCCCAGTTGCATTAGCAGGGAGCTGGATCGGAAGGGAGCAGCCGGGTCTCAAACCAGCACCCATATGGGATGCTGGCATCATGGGCGGAGGCTTAACCTGCTATACCACAATGTTGGCCCTTAGAAGTGCACGCACTCTCTCTCTCCCCTCTCTCTCGCTTCCTTTTAAATCAATCAATCTTTAAAATAAAAAAAGGAGAGAAACAAAGCAGTTAATAGATATGGCAGACAGAGGCTCACTCTAGCCAAATACTTCAAATACCATACGTGTACATCAGAGGGAGAGTGTTTGTCCCCCTTTCCCAAGGTCGTGGGGCTAAGAAGTGGAGAGTTAGGCTTTAATCTAGGTTTTTCCCACTTCACGAGTTAGTAACTTTTGGGGGATCAGGACTCCTTTGTGTGCTCTTCCTAGGGTAGGCTAAGATTGGACAATGGGGGTGGGGGCAGGTGTCATAGCCAAGATATTAGGAGTAAGGCAGGGTAGGTCAGGGACTTACAACAACAATGAACATTGGGAAATAAGTTCTATATAAATAGGAGAAAGGGATTCTGAAAGAGAAGCAGTTTGTTTTTCAAAAAAGTAACACCCAAACCAATTCTCACCTTGTCTCCCCAAGAGTTGTGAATTCCCACCCTGAAGAACCCTAAATGAGTTTAGAGTTAGTCTGACAGGCTCGCACTCTGGAATAGAATGGGGCGAGGGGAGTGGTCTGGAGGATGAGCTTACATTTGAGGAATGTATTTTTCCCTTTTCATCAAAGAAAATCCATATTAACATGTGCTGGAGGGATTAGCCCATCTTTGAAATGGGAGGAGGATTCTTGTGGTGTTTACAGAACTGTGAAGTGCAGGGTTTGGTGCGGCTGCTGCCCGAGTGGGATGATTCCGTGCATTGTAAGGCATTGTATGGCTGGCATGCCAGCTTCCGGAGTCCTGGCATGGTCTGCATGCCCTGGTGTTCCCAGCGACCGCAGATGCTACATGACCATGACCTTGACAAACACTAGTTCTTCTGTGACTCATCTTCTCTATCTACTAAACAAGGGGCCAGGGCAGGGGGCAGGTAGAAGGAGTGATCTGCACTATCATTCCAACTTCTGATTTTTGATGCTCGATATTCAGTAACAGAAAATAAGCATTATTTGGTATTTATTAATGGGAGTTAGAAACATAAAAATCACTTTCTTAGCACAATTCATGTACACACATGCTTTTTTTATAAAGTAAAATACAAAATGTCATCTACAAAAATTTTCTATCGTTTGGTTATTTGTAAACTTAGTTCTCTATTATTAGAAAAGAACAGATCAGATTTTTTGGGGGTGTAAGAAAGACAGGGATGATTTAAGGAGGAATGGTAGCTGACGCAGTACAGTGTCTGTACAAGTTTATATCCTACTTCCTTTTGTCTAGACTCTCTCTCTCTCTCTCTCTCTCTCTCTCTCTCTCTCTCTCTCTCTCCCTCCTGCCACCTTAGCCCACAAAGGAGTTGCTAAGGAATGCTGTTGAGGGAAGGGCACCATTCAGCTCTGGGGAATCACACACCAACAGCAAGGCCAGCCATGCATCACCCCGGCTTTTTCCTCTCTTGTTTTTTTATAGCAATGAGCACGTCCATCCTCACAGGTTAGGCCAGGGTACTAAGTCCTGATACGAGATAATCAATAAATAGGTGTGTGTTTATCATGCAGGCATGTGCACTATATATCAGGTGCTTCTTTAATGATTTGATTCTGGAAATACGGCTGATTCTATGTGCTGCAAAGACCTCCAGCTACAGGGAGTGTAATTGTCCAGCCCCTCCAGTTGTTGAGCTCTGCAATCCACTGCTTTTTGCTCTGTAGAACATTTCCTGCCTCCCCCCAGCTTGCTCGCAGCCAGACTGAACACACTGAGGATACTTGAAGCGGGCTGTCTCCTGGGCAACTGGGAGCCCTCTCTTCTTGGACTTTGGCTCCAGACACCATGCTGGCCTTGACCCCATGGGTGGTTCTGTCTGTCCACTCTTCCTTCCTTTTCCAGTTCATATGGGGTCAGCTGTAGGTGGCTGCTGTTACTTTCTCCCTCACGGGCAATTCCCCTAATAAGATCCTTGTGTACTGAGCTCTGTTTGGGTACCTGTTCCTCAGAGGACGGAGATTAACATAAACAGAATAAAAACACAAAATTGTGTGTTTTGTATGTCGTATTGGGTCAAAAAGGGTGAAGTCAGAGTGCATATTTGGGTTGGCTGACAGAGACTGAAAACTTTCAAGGATAGTCAATAAATTGGAAACAGTGCTGTCGTGTGAGGTTTTGATAGGAACTTGTGAATGGGGAAAATAACTGGGGAAGAAACTTCACTGTACCCCTTTTACTACTTTTTGACTTTGCAAAACAAGCAAAATCTATCATACTTTGAAAGTATAAAATCAAAATTTAGATTAAGAGATGTGAATTTGAAAGAAAAGAAATATAGGCTCTGGAGACAGGCAGATCTGAGCTTGACTCCCAGCTCATCTTTGTAGGCTTAGGAAATATTCTGCGTTATTGGACACTCGATTTTGATGATTTGCTTTCCTGCTTCAAGGACACTTCTATAGCCTCATCCACTGGCTTTCCCTCCCTCCCTCCCTTCCTTCTTCCCTCCCTCTTTCTTTGTTTCTTTCTTTCTGAGGCAGAGTTACAGACAGAGAGAGGAAGAGACAGAGAGAAAGGTTTTCCATCCACTGGTTTACTCCCCAAATGGCAACAATGGCCCGACCTGGGCTGATCTGAAGCCAGGAGCCAGGAGCCAAGAGCCAGGAGCCAGGAGCTTCTCCTGAGTTTCCCACATGGGAGCAGGGGCCCAGACATTTGGGCCGTGTTCCACTGCTTTCCCAGGTGATCAGCAGAAGCTGCATTGGAAGAGGGGGCAGCAGAGACATGAATCAGAGCCCACATGGGATAGCAGCACCAGAGGCAGAGGCTTAACCCACTACCTCATAGTGCCAGCCCCCATCCACTGGCTTTCTGCAGGCAGTACATACCCCCTGTTTGATTGGCTTTGGCCTTGACCACAGGACTTGCTGGGACAGGGGGCTGTAAGTGGTGAATATTTTTATTGTATCCAAGGTAATATAGCACTGATAGAATATTATTTATTATAGAGCTCCTATTCAGATTTTCACGTCACAATCACATCTTTTGAACTTTCTTCTTTGGTCTAAGATGCAAGGGAGGAACATGCGAGCTCTCAGGTGTGTGTCTCTTTGGTCTCCTTTGATTTAGAACAGTTCTTTGAACTTTCTTGGTCCATCTTTCATGAAATTGATATTTTTTGAAGAATTCAGGATGTTCGCTGATTTGTTTTCCTCATAATTCTGGTTAAATATTATGGTAGGAATGCGGCATAGGTGACATTGTTTCTCTCACAGGACATTGTTTATATCACTCCTGATTCCAAGCATTCGGATATGGAATGACAAGCAAGTGACAGCTTGCTTTGCCAAATGCCCACCCCTCATGGACGTTTAATGAATGAGATGTTATAATACTTATCATTATTTGTTGTATTAAAGCTGTTGCAGTGGGAACCCCCCAGGCTGGATCCTGTGTCCTCTGGACATGTTTTTGTCTGTCTGTCTTTCTTGGAGTGGTCCCGTACTTTCTGGGACAAGAATGTCTCAGGCTCAACTTCGATATTCATCAACAAGGCCTGGATTCTTTATATTTGGAGAGAGGTTGACAAAGGGAAACATGTTTGGGAAAAAAAGTTGATTAAAAAAAAAAACCAAGAAAAGGAGATCTACAATAAGGAAATACATTGCAGGATTCTTGACTACAGGCCTACCTCTAGTAAAGTCTCTCAAGCTCTCAAAACCTGAATTTCTCCTGCTGGAAAAAGAGGATTATTATGTTTAGTGCTTTGGCCGGTTGGAGCCCTATGGTTGCACAAGTTCAATATTTGGTGTCCATTGTCATTAGTGATAGTCTCACAACTAGTATTTCTGTGTTACTAGAGAGTTCCAGTTACCTGTCTCCAACGTGTTTTTTTTTTTTTTTTAATTTATTTTATTTTGAAAGTCAAAGTTTCAGCGAGAGAGAGAGAGAGAGATCTTCCATCTGTTGGTTCACTCCCAACAGCAACCGCCAGGGCTGGTCCAGGCCAAAGCCAGGAGCCAGGAGCTTCGTCTCATGAGCAGCAGGGGCTCAAACACTTGGGCTGTCTGCTGCTGCTTTCCCAGGCCATTAGTAGGGAGCTGGATGGGAAGTGGAGCAGCAGGGATAGGAGCCAGCACCCAGATGCCAGTGTCACAGGAGCAGGTTTACCGGCTAGGCCACAATGCTGACCAAACTTGTTTCAGTTTGAGTTCAGAAGCTTAGTTTAAACATTCTAAAATGTTCCAAGGGCAACTCTGTTGTTTCTGGATGGGGTCAATGAACAGTCTCTACAATAGGCTAGTGAGACAAAAAGCTTTCCAGGGAATCATTGAATGTAGATTCAAGGAGGAAGCAACACACACACCACACACACACCACACACACACACACACCACACCACACTTATTGGTACATAGGTAGTTGTAGTTCCAATTGGGATCCTAAAATGAGAAGCATCTGGGAAACTGACGACTAGATTTAAACCAAGCTCGGCCATATCCTTGCATTTCTCATTCTAAGTAAAAAAAAAAAAAATTCAAGAACAAAAGAACCTTCTGAAGGTGTCATGAACTGCACTTTCAAATGAAGGGCCTGGGAGGTAGTAAGTGAAGATCCTCGCGCCTGTGAGGGGCAGCGGGGCGCTCGCGTGGAGCCGCCCAGCATCTGCAGCTGAGTCGGCACTTCCACCTGGCGGCGGTTTAATCCGATTGCAAGTCAAAGGGGGGAGGTAAAGCCACAGCGTTGAAACACTCCGTGCGTGACCACTGGGAAGCCTCCTACGACAACGGGACGAGGCCCTGTGCTGGAGCTTTATTTCTTTATTTTTTGGTAAGGGCATTCATCCATTCAACATATAGGATTGTAACGAAATTAAAAGATACATTCATTGGGGTGTTAAAAAAAAACAAAAAACCCAGTCAATCCATCTTCATAATAGGCCTGTTACACGAAGCTTTTGAGGACTCCTCGTAGGCACGAGTTTCAAAAATGTCTCGCACCCGGAGAAGCTGCCCTTCAATTTCTCCTACAGACCATTTCACGTGCCTCAGTGGCCGAGAAAGCTCCGCGTCAGGGTGCCGTTCCCCACGCTCCAAAGAGGGCACCCGCGCTAGGCTGGGCATCGTCCCGGGCGCCACGGGGCAAATGGACGCGGCAGCCCCGGCGCAAGGCTAAGGCCGGCCGCGCTACGAGCCCTCCCGGCTCCAACGACAGGGACGCCACGAGCCGGAGGAGGCCGCGGAGGGTGCGGCGCGCGCGGCACCCAGCCCTGCCAGGGAGACGCCCTGTTTCCCTCACAGCCCCCGAAGTCCTGGGTCACCCGTCGCGCCCTCGGAACGCGCGGGGACGCGGGGCTGGCGCTGGCGAGGCGCAAACGCGCCCTCCCATGGCCGCGCGCAGCCCGGAACGCCCGGAACGCCCGGACCGGAACTGTCTGGCGGAACCTCGGTGCGCGTTCCGAGTTTCTGGGGGAGGAAGGCGGGGGAGGACCGGCGCGCGGCGGTTCCCACGGCCGCTCCGAAGGCCACGGCCGCGGGTGTCGGGATGCTGCGGCTCTGCCGGCTCGTCCCCGGCTGCGGGGCTGGCTGGAGTGAGTTTCCGCGGCCGTGGGTTGGGGGGCGAGGCCCGGAGCATGGTGGCAGCCGCGATGGAGCTTCGGGCGGGTGGCGGGAGAGCGGAAGGAGGAGGATGTTTCAGTCCCGTGCCGTGGCGGGGGACACATCTGGGGTCGCGGGGGTCACCAGGGGCCGGGCCGCGGCGGAACTTGGGGCGCTTTGGGGAACAGCTCACGTCTGGGTCAACCTGTCGTTACCTCCCGTGGGAACGGTGCTGGCCTCGCCAAGTCTCTGGATGTGGGGTTTCAGATTAGGCTCGGCATTCCTCGCCCCTGGCCGTGGGCGCGTTGGCCCGGGGCGTCCCGCGTGCTGCGCCCCGCCCAGGCCCGTCGTTGCCCCCCACCCCGCTGCCCAGCGGCTCTGCTCGCGGCCCCCGCGTCCTGGTTCCTCGTTGCCCCGGCCTGTGAGTGCAGGTGGGAACTCGACCCTGGAAACTGGCGGGGAACAGACGTGAGCGCCTCCCGTGCATCGTGTCGGGTTGATGTTAGGAAGTGGGTGAACGTGACCTCTGAGTGCGTTTCCGGCAAATGGCTGTTTGAGATCCTGTTGCCTCCTGCTGTGGAGTGGGGTGTGCTGTCCGGAATGCGTTATTCCCTTCCCCAGGCTTCTTGCTGATTGTCACCTGCCCACAGGATGGATAGCAACATCGCCAGCTGCTCAGCTGTCTCCCCCCGAACTGACAGAAATGCGGAATGATCTCTTCAGTAAAGAGAAGAAAAGGCAGTTGTCGCTAACTCCCCGCACAGAGAAGATCGAAGTTAAGCATGTTGGGAAAACCGACCCTGGCGCTATCTTCGTGATGAATAAGAACGTTTCAACGCCTTACAGTTGTGCCATGCGTAAGTAGCGCGATCAGGATGCCACGTGAGCGGTGCGGAAGCACTGCGGAGGAGGCCTGATGCCGCGTTAGCTCTCTTGAGCTTGCCGCTGGCCTGTTGGCTGTCCCCTTAGCTCCACAGGGGACCATGGGCATTCCACGGTGTCGCACAGGTTGTCCTGAGGCTTGCTTGAAGCTGCTAAACTTGTTTTCTGGCAGAAGAGGATCAGAGCAGAATATATGAACTGTTTTCTTACTCATTTAGTCGGTACTCAGATGTATTAGAAGCAGTCACTGTGCAGGTCTCATTGGAGGATTTCGATGTGAAGGACTTGCTGTGGCCTCAGGTGACCAGCTTTCTGGGCCTTTTCCTTGGCAGCTCTTTATAGCTGAACTTTTGTTGTTGCTTGCCACTTGCCCCCTGTGTGCTGTGTTTTTGTTTATGTGTCAGTACACGTGTGGTATGCGTGTGAGTGAAAACGTGTATGGGGTGCATGTGATTGCGGTAAACATACTTGTTTATATTTTAAGGGAAATAATTGTGCCATGTGTGTGATTTGGTATTGAAATGAAGGAAACAGAGCCTTTATATTATCATTATTTTAATTTTTGCTTATTTGAGAAACAGAGAAAGCTGGTTCTCTCCCAATATCCACAATGGCTTGAGGCCAGTCCTTTGCTGGAGCCAGGAGCCGGGAACTCAGTTGCGATCTCCCACATGGGTGGCGGTAATCCAGTAACTCGAGCCATCCCTGTTGTCTCCCAGGATCTACATTGGCAGGAAGCTGGAGTCAGGGGCCAAAGCTGGGAATTGGACAAAGGCTCTCTGATGTGGAAAGTGGGCATCCTAACTGCTAGGCTGAATGCCTGCGCCTATATATTATTTTTGATCAAAATGTTTGGATAGCAACTTTGGTAGACTGGTAATATTTAAATTTAGAAAACAAAATAAAATAAAAATGTGACTAGCTGCATTGTTTAAACTTTTGGAACACTCAGCGATGATTCCACTGAAGTAATTAATAACTTTAGATAGCAACTCATGCTGGTTTAAAGAGTATACACTCAAACTCTTCCTTTACCCTGGCCTTTGAATTAGTACTTAGATAATTGTTTGTTTTTTTCAAAAATTTTAAAAATATTTATTTGTGAGGGAGAGGAAGAGAGAGAGCAACTCCCAACCACTGGCCTGGCCCATTCTCCTCAAATGTCTGCAACAGCCAACTATGGCCCAGGCCAAAGACAAGAGCTGGGAATTTATTCCTGGTTTTCTACAGGGGTAGGAGGATCACTTGGGCCTTCATTAAGATCTCATTAGGGCCTCCCAGGATCTGCACCAGCTGGAAGTGGAGCCAGGCATTGAACCAAGGCACTCTTAACAGGTGTCCCAACTGATATGTTATCTGTGGGGCCAATTGCCCACCCTTCAACTGTTTCTTAAAGCTTTGCTCTATGATAGATACTGTGATTAAAACAAGGCTCAGGCACTTCCATAGCATTATATACATCACGTGTGGTGATGGAGATTCTGAACTACACTCAGTATGACCACTAAGACTTATTGTCATTCATCAGTCATTCAGTAAACTTTCATTGAGAATCTATTATGTCCAAGGCCTGTTGTCAGACTCTGAACATCATTTTGTGTGAGCAAAAATAGACACCATCTTATGTTTGTGGGCAGTGTAATTTAGTTGGATCATTTAATTTAGACCCTGTGGTTTGACTACTTTTATGATAGATGTGTACTTGCAAAGCATTTAATCAGGGTTAGAGTTGCATTCTGAATTAATTGGCTTATATGTGAACTTGTGTTAATCATTAAAAACTGGGAACAGCAGTATTTAACTTCTAGAATCATGTCTTGGAAGTAAGAGGTGGTTTGGGGGTACGACAGAAAACCAATCTGGGTTGGGCATTCAGCAAAGGGGTTAAGTTGCCGCTTGGGACACTTGCATCCCATATTGAAATGCCTGGTTTGAGTTCTAATTCCATTTATGATTCCAGTATCTTGCTGATGGGTACCCTGGGGGACAGTAGGTAATGGTTAAGTAGTTAGGTCCCTCCCACCCATGTAGAACAGTCAAGTGGAATTCTAGGTTCCTGTGTTTGGCCTGGTACAGCCTTGGCTGTTGTGGGCAGTTGGGGAGTAAAGTCTCTCTGCCTTTCAAATAAAATAAATTAATGGAAAAAAATTAATCTGGAACAAATTTATGTTTGCATATATTACTGTGTTTTCCATTTTCTTCTAAGTTGTGTGTATGTCTATCTAAACTATATCCATTGTGCTGCTCTATTTTTTTTTTATAAAGATTTATTTATGAGGGCTGGCTTTGTGGCATAGTGGGTAAATCTTGCAGTGCCAGTATCCCACATGGGTGCTCATTCAAGTCCTGGCTGCTCCACTTCCAATCCAGTTCCCTGCTAATGTGCCTGCGAAAGCAGGGAAAATGCCCCAAATGCTTGGGCCCCTGCGTTGAAGTTGATTTCTTCTGAGAGGATTTGTTCTGAGAGCAGGAGCATGGTGAGGGCAAGAGACGTGGAGTCACCACACAGACCCCAGGAGTCGGGTAAAAGGAGGCCTGAGGCGAGCAGGCACGTTAGGCATATCAGTTGCTACAGCTGCTTATATAGCCAAGGTAGCCAATCCGGTCAAGGGGCAGTCTATGCCCTAACCAGTCACAGCCTGCTGCCAGGCCGTTTCCAAAGCCATCCAGTCACAGCCTGTTGCCAGTCAGGCTCTGTTGCCAGGCAGTTTCTGAAACCATCCAATCACGGCCTACTGCCAGTCAGGCTCTGTTGTCCTGTGGTTTCCGAAGCCATCCAATCATGGCCTGTTGCCAGGCAGTTTCTGTTGTCAGCGGCCATCTTGGCATGACCTGCTCACCTCAGCAGCCATCTTGGCATGACCTTCTCACCTCAGCAGCCATCTTGGCATGACCTTTTCACCTTCTCATTCCACCACGCCCCTGAACCCATCTGGGAGATCTGGATGAAGCTCCTGGTTCCTGGCTTCGGATTTGCCCAGATCTGCCCAGCTCTAGCTGTTGTGGCCATTTGGGAAATGAAAGAGCTACAGAGGTAGGGAGAGACAGAAACATCTTCTATCCATTGGGTTATTCCCTAGCTAGCTGTTAATTGCCAGAGCTGGGCCAGTCTGTAGCCAAGTGGGTGGCAGGGGCCCAAACACTTGGGCCATCTTTTGCTGGGAACTAGATGGGAAGTGGAGCATCCAGGACATAAACTAGTGCCCATATGCTGATGGCTTTACCTGCTACTTTACCCTCTGGCCTCCATTTTGCTGCTGTATTTAAGTGTAACTCTTAGAAAATTGTGTAATTAATAATTTATAAATTACTGTCAAACTCTATTTAGCCTTAATGATTTTAGTAAATGGCTTCAGTAATTTTATTAGTAATCAATACTTTGATTTTTTGTTTTGAAGAGTTGATTTATTTGTTTGAGAGGCAGAGCCACAGAGAGAGGGAAAGACAGAGAGAGAGGTCTTCCATCTGCTGGTTCATTCCCCAAATGGCCGCAATGGCCAGAACTGGCCTAATCCAAAGCCAGGAGCTTATTCATGGTCTCCCATGTGGGTGCAGAGGCCCAAGTGCTTGGACACCCTCCACTGCCTTCCCAGGCCACAGCAGAGAACTGAACTGGAAGAGGAGTAGCCAGGACTCAAACAAGCGGAGACTTAGCCTACTACGGCGGCCCCATGTGTTTTTTTGTTATTGGTTATAGATGTAATATGGAATACTCTTTTCTCTCAGAAGGTAATCTGTAGAATCTTGCCCTAACAGTTATAGCACTTAAACATGCACCCTAACAGTTATAGCACTTAAACATGTAGCTGTTCACTTAGAGTTTTGCTAGATTGAGATAATTAATCTATTTTAATTTCCTAGATTTGAGTGAGTGGTACTGCAGGAAGTCCATTCTGGCTCTTGTGGATGGACAGCCTTGGGACATGTATAAGCCTTTGACCAAGTCCTGTGAAATTGAATTTCTTACTTTCAAAGACCGTGACCCAGGAGAAGTGAATAAGGTATTTCTGCTTCTACATACTCATTGCACTCCGCCCCCCATTCTTTCCTTTTTCTTTTTATTAAAACCTATCTTCTCTGAAGTGAAAGGTAGCCCCAAGTAAAGTGTTGTACCATACCAGTCAATGTTTTACTTGTTAGATTAGGCATTTTCATAGTCCAAAAAAGTACCAGTGGCATCTGTTTTTCTGTGTTTTGAATTGAGGCAACTATTTAACATGTCTTTTACTTTCCTCTCTTTGTTCAGCTTGCGTATGTTGTTAATTTTCGGTATTGTACATGATTCAATTCCCAGTGCTGTTCAAATTCAGCTTTTGACCATCTTTTCTAGATGATTTCAGTAATCTTTTCTTGAGTTAAAACAATTATTTATGCATTTCACTTGAGAGGCAAGGAATGAGAGAAAAGAGACCTCCTATTTGTTGTTTCAGTTCCCAAATGCTGGGAGCCCAAGTTCTCAGTCTAGCTCTTTGTCTTGGGTTACAGGGACCTGTGTGAGCTGAGACTCCAACTCAGGCTCTCAACAGCATCTCAGGATGCTGTTATCCCAAATGGCACCTTAATCGCTGCCCCAAGTGCCCGGAATCCTGTTTGTCTTTTGTGATTCAGTTGTAATGCCATCTGCTCTGTGGAACCTTTTTGTCAGAATGAGTCCCTCTTTCAGGTCTTGCAACATGTGCCTAGTATCTTTAGACATTTGTAACAGAAGCTGTTACAGATTTTCAGCTGTGTGAAATAAAGACCATGTCCTTTTTTGGGTCTGGTCTTTGAATTATATACAGCAAGTGTTTGGCAAATATTTGTTGAAAGTGAAAAAATAAGAAAATGATAGCCATGATAATAGTAATAGCTAACATTGAGTATTTGTTATGTATCAGGCATAGTTCTAGGCATTTTCTGGTGTTGACTGTTAGTCCTTATAAAACCCCCACAAGTTAAGTGCTGCTTTCCTTATTGCCGGATGAATAAACTGAGGCAAGGGAAGGTTCAGTGCTTGACCAAGTTTATTGCCTTAGGAAGTGGTGGGGCCCAAGTTTGAACCTCTGTGTTCAGCAGCCATTTAAGACCATTTAAGTAGGGTAGGTGCAGAAGTACATTTTGCTATTTCCTTCAAAACTTGTGTCTGCGCTTATTTTTATTGTATGTTTTATGGTTGCATAGGATATACTCTGAATCAGTCTCTAGCATACATGACCACATGTCCCAGTGTTGTGGTCTTAAGATGTGGAGAAGAACCTATGGAAGTCAAGAGTAATTCTTAAAAGTTGAATTTCTGTCTGATTTTTAAATGATGTAAACAAGTATATTTTAATGTTTATTGTACTTCATCACAAGTTTATTAATGAGTTAACGTTATCCTGGGTAAAAAATAAAGTTACTATCAGACCTTAAAACTGTCTGATTGGTAACCATTAAAGTGCTTGATGTCTCACACAGAGACATTGGTCACAGCTGAGGCTTCATTCTTCCCTGGGTTTTTGCTTGGTAAAGGTAACATCATAGCCTAATGGTAACTGTTGTCATGTCCTGAAGATGGACAGATATTTGACATATTTCCAGGTCAAATGTTGAATGACATTTTAATATTCTAGAACCTTTTATGTCTCTCAGTACACATTATGTTTGTGTGCTCATTTCCCTAGGCTTATTGGCGATCTTGTGCCATGATGATGGGCTGCGTAATAGAGAGGGCATTCAAAGATGAATATGTGGTCAGCCTGGTGAGAGCTCCGGAAGTTCCTGGTAATGTTCACATCTGAATGTTATGCTTTTGTGATCTCTGGATATTTGGTTACCTATTTTTGATGATGTACGAAATTCATCTAAGAAAAATCACTGTTATACATATGTTTCATTCATTGTGGGTAACAATCTGTTTTATTATGTTGAAGTACAAATTAGTCTTTGGAGGTCAGTAATTAATGTAATAGGATTAATGGAAAGTTTCTCTTGAATATGGACTTCATAGAGTTACACTGTCTCAGTGTTTATTTCGTACTACTTTAAACCTTTATTCCCAAATTAAATGTGTGGAGGAGAAGGAAATGGGAATATAAATAAATTCACTGCTGGAGACAGCTGTGTTGAGGTGGTGGGATTTCACCAGAAATGACCATGATTCTGGAAAGTGACACAGCTTTGGGTAGGTGGAAGGATGTCGATGATTTGTAAGTT
Organism: Sylvilagus floridanus; assembly: GCA_949820135.1. NCBI lineage: Eukaryota > Metazoa > Chordata > Mammalia > Lagomorpha > Leporidae > Sylvilagus > Sylvilagus floridanus. The sequence continues at coordinate 20,068,572 of OX463244.1, forward strand.
TGTGGAAACTAGAATTTTGAAGCAAACACTGTTTATAGCAGGATTGCATATGATTTTCTTTCTCTCTTTTTTTCGTTTACAAAAAGAAGTATATGCACCAAAAATAATTGAAAGAAGCTCAGGAGATGAATCTAAGAAAAGAACACAAAAATGAAGATATTTAGGAGATACTATAAAAAAGTTCAACATTTCATGTCCTTTTAGTCATTCTTCTACTTGATAAATATCTTGCTTTAGAATTCTTATATCTAGTAACTATTTGAAATCTCTGTAGTGATAGTATTCCTAAAGAAAACTTGAATGTAAAATATTGGTGATTTCAAGTTAACAAAAAATACGTTAGTTTTTTGAGTGGGAAACTTTGATAGAATTGGAACAGGCGGCTGGGATAGTGGCAAGAGTTTCATAATTTGTAGAGATGGGAGAGCTGGCTAACCCTCTGTTTGATGGTGTAAATATCTAATTGTTGAATATTAGTAACTTTCTGTCCCAATTGATTTGACTTTGCTTTTTACTTTGGTTGGATTTACAGTGATCGCGGGAGCCTTCTGCTATGATGTCGTCTTGGATAAGAAACTTGATGAGTGGATGCCAACAAAAGTGAGTATACTCTCTGGAGCAGTGATTTCAGTGTCTGTTGGTCTCTGTTGGAGTGATCCCTGCGTTAGTGCAGTTGAATGGTATTGCATATTAAGAACGTTTCCCAGAATCTCAGTCTCTCCTCCTCCCCCCTCCGTTCTCTCTCTCAACCTCTCTGGTTGTTTTTTCAGTATATTCAAGACATAGCCTTATGAATGAGGATATTCACGGTAGCATGCTTTGTTATCTTAAAGCTTTATGTCCTGCCTGAGTTTGCTTGAAGTGCTATCTGTTCTTTAAGATAGTGGTTTTCAAGAGTACAGAATATAAAATGTAGAACCTTTAGTTATCTTTGTTGTGGGGAGGCAGAGTGCCATACTTGTTTGGATCTCCAGAGTACAATTTGAAAACCACCATCCTAAGCCATTTTAGATGGTTGCTTATTGTGAGATCTCTGTATACACAAGGGTCACATCGAGAACAGGAGTGAATTAAAGAATCAGGCTTTGACAAACCTAGCCCAAGTAGCAACAAACTGAACAGCAACAAGCTAAGCTCTGTGTGACTCGTTGGCCTTCATAATGAGGGAGGGACTTGGTTAGTAAGAGGGCCCAGCTAATAAGTGTGCTCTAGAACAGGTGCTCAGTCAGTGGGGGTCCTGGTATTTACTAAAGCTCGAGCCTGGAGACTTAGTTATGGGAACAGGCAAATGTCTAATTCTTAATTAAACAAAACTATATGTAATAGAGTTTGAGAGTCTGGAGATTAGCCAAGGGAGGCATACCATTTTATCAGTTCCACTATGTACAATTTTTTATATCTTAGTGTCTCTGAAAATAGATGTAGCTTAGAATAGATGGCATCTGACAGTTGTAGTGTTTTTTCCTTAGTGAGGCATCTTAGATTTGGTCAAATCCTGTAATTTTTTTGGAGTCAAGGAAGATTCAACATTAAATTATTTGTTATTTTTAAAAATTTTTTTAAAGATTTATTTTATTCAAAAGGCAGAGTTAAGAGAGAGAGGGAGAGCCAGAGACTGGGAGATTTTCCATCTGCTGGTTCATTCCCCAAATGGCCATAATGTCGAGAGCTGGGCTGATCTGAAGCCAGGAGCCAGGAGCTTCTTCCAGGTCTCCCACATGGGTGCAGGGGCTCAAGCACTTGGGCTATCCTCTGCTACTTTCCTAGGTCATAGCAGAGAGCTGGATCAGAAGTGGAGCAGCTGGGCCTTGAACCAGCTCTCATATGGGATGCCAGAAGCATGGGCAGAGGCTTAACCTACTACACCACAGCGGAGGCCCCTAAATTACTTCTTATACTCATTTAATCCTGCCCATATTGCTTAATTTTTGAGAGGGAGAGAAGAAGGAAACAGAAAGGAAGAATGAGAGAAAGAGAGAGGAAAAAGAGAGCAGGAGGCTAGCTTCTGAGAGGGGATTGAAATTGTTTTTTTGTGATCTGTGTGTTCTTGTCAATGTAGCTGCTTTTTTGGGAATGTGCCCAAGTTTAATCAGAGTCTTCATTGGAGAAAGTTAAGTAAAAACTAATGGTTCAAGATTTAACTCTGTTATTGAAACTTGCTGCCTTTTGTTTTCATTTTTAAATGAAATTAATATTTAAATTTCTTAAAAAAAATGTACTGGCTGATTACAGGCTCAGGGGTTTTGGTGGATGGTTTAGAGGAACTAGGGAAGAGTGAGGTTGAAGGAATGGTTATTTTTAACCATTAACATGAATTATTTTGTATAGTAAATCAGGCCTTTAAGAATGGAGAGAAGTCGTTTCATGAAAAACACCCTGATAGGAAGTCTATGGAAAGAATTTTATTGTAGAATTATTTTGTATAGTCATGCTTGATCTTTTCCATATTAGTAGTGATTCATGATATGAGAGTTCAAATACAATTTTTATTAAAAAGCTCATAAACTTAGTTAATGTGTTGTTAATCAATCATTTTAATTGTGTAAAATTGACATTTTAATTAAAAATTTAAAATATTGGTCATATACTGTATTTCATACAGGGCCAGTGATGACATTTTTAGTGAAATTTTCTGCAGTATGAAAGTAGTATTTTTACCCTTGCATTTAAGAAACAAGTTTTATTCATAGCCTTAACATATTTTTATGTATTGCTATTTATTAGCATTTCTACTTACTGCATCATAGCTTTAATAAACATTTATTTGGCCATATTATCTAGATGAAATATTTGCTAAAATTTCTTTGTATTAATACAGGCTAATCGCCTGTTTTATAATTTGTAGAGTTGGAAGAATGTTGATCGTCTAATCAGTTATTGAAAATTGATAATTTCTGTAACATTTGGTTTTGCTTTTTGTCTCACTTGGGATTCATCATTCTAAGCGTACAGTTTTATCTACCGATGGAGAGATGCTTTTGAGTAAATTGTTATTAAAGGTTAACATTTTAATTTTTAAGGAGAACCTACGTTCCTTCACAAAAGATGCTCATGCTTTAATTTATAAAGACCTTCCATTTGAAACTCTAGAAGTTGAAGCAAAAGTTGCATTAGAAATATTTCAACATAACAAGTAAGTATTGGATTTCTTTAAAGTAAGAGTAAAGATCCTCAAGTTGTTGTTAATGATGAAAATTCAACTCACAGGAAAAACAAATGATTTATGTTTTTGATTAGCATGTATTTTAATATATGTATATTGAGTGAACTGATCAAATCAGGGAATTAGCATTTCCATTTTCTTATCTTTTCTTTGTTTGGAGGCTACCGGCTCCTCCCTTCCTGTTCCTCATGTAATATGTAGTCCATTATTGTGAACTGGAGTCACAGTGAACTTACTACTTCTCTCTGACTGTGTTCTGTTACCCATGATCCAGCCTTTCTCTGTGATCTGTCCCTCAACTTTTCCCAACCTCTGATAATTGCTATTCTAAATTCAGACATGTGTTTGTCTTTCTGTTTCTAGCTTGTTTCACTGAACACAATGACCCCAGTTCCATCCATTTTGCCAAAAATATTGGGATTTCTTTTTGTTGTTGAATTTTACTGTTTTTTAAAACTTTTTTTATTAATTTGAATGGCAGAATTATAGAGAGAGGAGGAGAGACAGAAAGAGAGAACAAGAGGGAGAGAGTTATCTGAGAGCCATCTGCTGGTTCACTCCCCAAATAGCTGAAATTGCCAGAGCTGGGCCAGGCCGAAGCCGGGAGCCTGGCTTCCAATCTCCCACGTGGGTGCAGGGACCTAAGCACTTGAGTCATCCTCTTGTGCTTTCCCAGGCTCATTAACAGGGAGCTGGATGGGAAGTGGAGCAACTGGGTCTTGAACCGATGCCCATTTGGGATGCTGGTGTTATAGGCAGAGGCTTAGCCTGCTGTGCCACGATGCTGGCCCCTGGATTTTGCTTTGAATGTACATGTGACACCACTTCAGTTTCTACTTTAAGATCTCATTTTCTGCCCCCCATTGACTTTTGTTCCTCTCATTGTTAATTTCATGGAGGAAAGTGTTCCTTGCTCCCCTCGTAATTTTCTCATTTTGGTTTCTTTCTTCTTTAGCCAACCCTTTTCTCTCTGTCAACATAGTGATACATGGCCGGCGCCGAGGCTCAATAGGCTAATCCTCCACCTTGTGGCGCCGGCACACCAGGTTCTAGTCCCAGTCGAGGCACCGGATTCTGTCCTGGTTGCCCCTCTTCCAGACCATCTCTCTGCTGTGGCCCAGGAGTGCAGTAGAGGATGGCCCAAGTCCTTGAGCCCTGCACCCACATGGGAGACCAGGAGAAGCACCTGGCTACTGGCTTCGGATCCAGTGCGATGCGCCGGCCGCAGCGGCCATTGGAGGGTGAACCAATGGCAAAAGGAAGACCTTTCTCTCTGTCTCTCTCTCTCTCACTGTCCACTCTGCCTGTCAAAAAAAAAAAAAAAAAAGAAAGAAAAGGAAAACACGTAGTGATACATTTCCCTTTTCTTTCCACTGTGGAGTGGTGACTTTTGTTAAACAACTGGATTATTTTGTGTACTTGGCAGCCTTCCCCTGCCGTCCTTTCAGTCTTTACATGAAAAGGATAAAATTGAGAATGCTAGCTGAAAAGGATAAGATGAGAAAGTAAGCCATTTGAAAGGGTGCAAACAGTTGAACTATAATGTTTACACAGCGGGGCTTCATCATCTGCATGTGAATTATCCATTGGATGGGTTTTCTTTGTCACATTTTAAATCCTGCCTGGCTTCTCAATTCCCTTTCTCTCTGAGAGATCTGCCAGTTTGCATTTATCTACTACTTATGAGAACATAAAGTCAATGCTAATGTTAATCTGGTAGAAAATAGAATTAATTAGAAAGGAAAATCTGTGCTGCCGAAAAATAACATGGGTTCTGTAGACGGATGTAAGAATCTGCACCTGCACATTGTTAAGGGTTATTTTAGGTCTATAGGAATGGAATCACAAACTGATATGAGTAGTTTATCGTAGATATATTCTTGGATTAGTTCATGAGTGTCTCCTCAACCCATATTCTTGCTTGACATTTCTCAGAGTGACATCTCTGAATATTCTAGAAGACTAATTAATATGCTGATAAGCTGTGTTTAGTTGAGTTTGGAGAACAGTGGCATAGGACATTTACTGGTTATACTCTTGGATCTCTAAAGTGGATATAGAAAACAGTATTTTTCCAATGTGTTGATCCACGGAAACCTTTTCTTGACACATTCTTATCATATCCTGGAACGAATGTACTTAGAAATGAGTAGTAATATCCAGTTTTAATTAAAGTACAAATGGTACTATACAACCAAGCTAGTGTTTATAGCATTGATTCTGTAAGAAAATTCCTTAGATTATTTTTGCGGAACAACACCCCAAATTAGTTGGAGGTGTTACTATAGAACCCCCAAAGCTGGGTCTGCTTGCTGGACATGCAGAAAGCCAGTCACTGACATTGGAGTGGGGGAAGAAAATAGATATTTATGCAAAGCCCAGAGCAAGGAGCCAGGCAGCTATAGCCAAATTCCCGGGCTCCCTGAGGAGTTAGGGGTGAAGGTTCTTTTTTTTTTTTTTCTTTTAGATTTATTTATTTATTTGAAAGAGTTAGAGAAAGTGAGTTCTTCCATCTGCTGGCTCACTCCCCAGATGGCAGCAATGGCCAAGGCTGGGCCAGGAGCTAGGACCTTCATCCAAGTCTCCCATGTGGGTGGCAGGGGCCCAAGAGCTTGGGTCATCTCCCACTGCTCTTTTCAGGCCATTAACTGGGAGTTGGATTCCAAGTGGACCATCCAGGACTCAAGCTGGTGCCCATGTGGGATGCTGGCGTTGCAGGCAGCACCTTTACCCGCTATGCCACAACACATGAGGTGAAGGTTCTTATAGATTGGAATTGTGGCTGAGAGGTGCAAGTTCAGCTTGTGTCTGAATTCCTGGTTGATCAGTGGTACTTGTGATCTTCCTTTGGTTGGTTGATGATATTAGTTCTTTAAGGAATTTATGATGACAAGATGCACTTCAGTTCATCTTGGGGATGGAGTTGGGGATTACATATAGATGGTAGTTACTTTCAGACCTGGAATTTCCCTAAACAAAGCCCTTCAGGCAGTACTGGCCAGTAGGGTTTTATCTATTAGAGAAACTACTTCATGAGTCTGGTGATTAGAACTTTTTGGGGGGCAGGAAGCATTGTGGTATAGCGGGTAAATCCACCACTGGCATCTCGCATGGACTACGGTTCAATTACTAGCTGTTCCACTACCAACCCAGCGCCCTGCTAATGTGTCTGGGGAAATAGCCGAGAATGGCCCAAATGCTTGGGCCCCTGCACCCACATGAAACACCCAGAAGAAGCTCCTGACTCGTGGCTTTGGCCTGGCCCAGCTCTGATCCTTGTGACCATTTGGGGAGTGAACCAATGGATGGAAGATTTCTTTCTCTTTCTGCCTCTCTCTCTAACTCTCTTAAGTGTTTCAAAAAAGAAAACAGTCTTAAAAAATACATAAAACCTTGGGCTAGCTATGTCTCTCCCTCAGTTCAGTGAATTCATTTTGATACAGGACAGGCAAGGACACCTTGGGCTAAGGGAGACAGACAAGAAGCTGGGTCCTGCTGTTACATTATAGGGGTTTGGACTCCTTATCAGAATATATCAGATCACCTCCTGTGCGAAAGATCTGTTGCATCTGCTGTCCAATAAAAATGTAATAGGAACCATCTGTATAATGTTAAATTTTTTGGTGGCTGCATTAAAAAGTAACATTCCAGGGCTTGTACTGTGGTGCACTAGGTTAATCCTCCGCCTGTGGCACTGGCATCCTATGTGGGCACTGGTTCCAGTCCTGGCTGGTCCTCTTCCAATCCAGCTCTCTGCTATGGCGTTGGAAAGCAGTGGAGGATGGCCCAAATGCTTGGGCCCTGCACCTGCGTGGGAGACTGGGAAGAAGCACCTGGCTTCTGGGTTTGGATTGGCACCATTGTGCCATTTGGGGAGTGAACCAACGGAATGAAGACCTTTCTCTGTCTCTCCCTCTCACTGTCTAACTCTGCCTCTCAAATAAATAAACAAAATCTTTTTCAACAAAAAGTAACATTTCAAGTTAATTTTAATAATTTTTAAACAATATATCTAAAATGTTATTTCAACATAGGATGAATATTAGAACATATAAATAGGATATTTTATATTTTTCTTCATACTAAGCTTTCCACATCTGGTATTCTATTCAGATGCTCCATAGCTGTTACTGGGCAGTAATCTTCCATTCCATGTATTTTGAGATTTCCCTTTCCCCCACTTACCTGTCAAAGTCTGAGAAAGGCTTCAGGGACCTTGGTAACTTAGCTGAGTGTGTGTGTGGGGGGGGGGGGGGGGAGGAAAGTTAGCCTGGGGGCAAGGTTGAGAAGATAAGAGTTGAGTCTTTGAAAATGGTTTAGTGAGGCTGCAATGTGGCATGGTGGGCTAAGCCTCTGCCTGTGGTGCTAGCATCCCATATGGGCACTGGTTCGAGTCCCAGCTGCTCTTCTCCTGACCCAGCTCTCTGCTGTGGCCTGAGAAAGCAGTGGAGGATGGCCCAAGTGCTTGGGCCCCTGTACCCATGTTGGGGACCTGGAGGAAGCTGCTGGCTCTTGGCTTCAGATGGGCTCAGCTCTGGCTGTGGTAGCCATTTGGGGAGTGAGCCAGTGGATGGAGGACCTCTCTCTGTCTCTCCTTCTACCTCTTTCTATAACCCTACCTCTCAAGTAATAAAATCTTTAAAAAAAAAAGAATGAAAGTGGATTAGTGATTGGGCTTTTCTGCTGCAGATGGAATGTAGGCACTTTTAATGTCTTTGCCCATTGAAGGGACAGAAGTATCTCTTAGAGGTTAGGAGGTACAGGTATTCAAGGGAATTGACTCCCTCAGTATGGGTTAAGGGACACTGGCAGAAGGCATATGAAGGTGGAAGGTTTTGTATAAACCAGTGGTTCCCAACCTTGCTATGTCATTAAGTGTGCACACTTAATATTTGCTTAGCACAAATCTGTTTAGACAAAGCTCTTAATAGTAAGTGCTAAAGTCATGATTAGAAGCCAGGCGGTACAATTCCTTCTGTGCTTTTAGCTCTTCTGACAGACTTGGGTAGAATTGAGAGAACTTTAGGCAGGAGACTTGACAGAACCTGGCAATGAATTGGTTGTAAGGGATATGGTGGTAGAAGGAGGAATCAGGGAAATCTTCCAGGTTTTTCGTTCAGATACATGGGTGAATGGTGATCTCATACTAAGATAGGAAATTCAGGAGGAAGAACAAGTCTGGGTGAGAAAGAGTAACTTGTTCAGTTTAGAAAACTGGGGGTTTAACGTGCATGTGGAATATCTTGGTGGGTGTTCTAAAGGGTCTTGGGTATATAGTTTTGGGGCTCAGAAGAGGTAGGTAGATTAGAAGCAGAGATGGGGAAGATATAATTGCATACATGGTAACTAAGCTTGCAAATCAAGCGGCTAGTCTAGGTAGGGGGCTTAGAGTGACAAGAGAGTCTGGGACAGAATGTTGAAGGGCAGAGAAAGGCAAGAATAGTCAGAGAGCAGTAGGGACTGCCACTGTAGCCATGCAAAGAGTTCTTTAGAAGAGGAAGCGAAGGAGCACAGAAAAGCGTCCTTAGGTTGGCACCCAGCAGGTAGGAACGTGGGGCTTTGGAGAGACCGATTTGGTGGATTCATGGGGGCTGTGACCTGATTGAAAGTGAGGCTGAAAGTATAAACCACACTCAAAATATGGCTGATGAGGGAGAAAGGAAAGTGTCTTCAGACATCTTTATGCATATTTGGAATTCAAAATTTTTTCTTTGCTGCTTTTCAGGTACAAAATAGATTTCATAGAAGAGAAGGCATCTCAGAACCCTGAGAGAATAGTCAAGCTACACAGGTAAGTGAAAATATAAAAATTTCTGCTATGCTGATTTTTTTTTTTTTTTTTTTTGACAGGCAGAGTTAGAGAGAGAGACAGAGAGAAAGGTCTTCCTTCCATTGGTTCACCCCCCCAAATGGCCGCTACGGCCGGCACCTGCGTCCATCTAAAGTCAGGAGCCAGGTGCTTCCTCCTGGTCTCACATGCGCATGCAGGACGCAAGCACTTGGGCCATCCTCCATTGCCTTCCTGGGCCATAGCAGAGAGCTGGACTGGGAGAGGAGCAACTGGGACAGAACCAATGCCCCAACCAGGACTAGAACCTGGAGTGCTGGTGCCGCAGGCGGAGGATTAGCCTAGTGAGCTGCAGCGCTGGCCTATACTGAATTTGAGTAAAGCTTAGTTTTATTGTTACTTGAATGAAGTGTGCATGGTTGAAATAGATTAATGTATGCCTCATTTTGTTGTTATTATTACCTTGTTTTTTATTGTTTATTATTTTGATATGGTGAATGGAGACTTTGAAGTTATCTTTAGTCACGGTTGTGGTTTCTGTCTCTCATTTTGTTTATTTAAAGAGTCAAAACCATTTTTTTTAAAGATTTATTTATGGGCTGGCATAGTGAGTAAAACCACTCCCTGTGATGTGGGCATCCCATATGGGCACAGATTTGAGTCCCCACTGTGCCACTTCTGATCTAGCTCCCTGTTAATGGCTTGAGAAAAGCAGTGGAAGGTGGCCCAAGTGTTTGGGCCCCTGCACCGACGTGGGAGACTCAGATGAAGCTCCTGGCTCCTGGCATTGGCCTGGCCCAGCCCTGACCATTGTATTGCGGCCATTTGGGCAGTGACCAGCGGATAGAAGATTGATCTTTTTCTCTTTTTCTCTCTCTCTTCCTCTTCTCTGTAACTCTGCCTTTCAAATAAATAAATAAATCTTTTAAAATATAATATATACATATATCTTAAAGATTTTTAAAATTTTATTTGAAAGGCAGAATTAGAGAGAGAGAGGGGGAGACAGAGATCTTACATCTGCTAGTTTAATCCCCAGATGACTGCAATGGCCAGGGCTGGGCTCCATGGGTGGCAGGGGCCCTAACTCTTGGGGCCACCTTCCATTGGTTTCCCAGGCACCTTTGCAGGGAGCTGGATCGAAAGTGGAGCAGCTAGGACTTGAATTGGTGATCATAAGGGATGCCAGCACAGGTGTCAGTGGCTTTAACCACTGTGTCACAATGCTGGCCCCTAAAAATGCAGTTTTTAAGAGTTCATTTTGAAATTGAGTTACACCTTCACACCTTAACAACCGCAGTGTGCTTTATGGTATGTGAACGAGAAAGGTACACTGCTTCTGTTGCCATTCTTCCCTGGAGAGTAGTCCCAAGAAAGTGCGTTGTGTGGAAGACACCACATGGCCTGGGTTGCTTTTCTGACCCTCATTTCCTTGATTTGGAATTGACTTTTTTAGCAATTGTTCTGTTTCTGGACACAATGTTGAATTCTAAATTCTATTGCAATTGGTTGTTGTAAAGTTGTAGGTTATCAGTTTCTGAATCTGCTTGATAACATGATGTGTTTTGTGACTCTTAAAATCCTTTCAGTTTATATCAGTGCTAAATAAGAAAAGGATTCATTTTATTTCTTTTTTCTTCTTTTTTTGTGTAGCATATTACTTGAGAATGCTCTGGCTAGGGTTATTAGAGCCTGAATTCAGCCATAAAATGTTTTGGTTGGAGATGTGGCAGCAAAGCGAAAGAATAGATTTCTTTTTCAAACTCTTTTAATTACTTGATGTTGAGATTTCCTTTTTTATCTTTAAAACCATATCAGAATAGGTGACTTCATTGATGTGAGTGAGGGTCCTCTTATTCCACGAACCGGCATTTGTTTCCAGTATGAAGTGTCAGCGGTTCACAACCTTCACCCCACCCAGCCAAGTCTTGTGCGAAGATTCCAGGGTCTCTCTTTACCTGTTCACTTACGAGTAAGTAAAGTATAAAGTTCCAGGACTTTCAGTTTGGGTCTGACTATGATTCTGGGCTTGATTTTATACCAGTTTGAAGGCCATCATGTTTATTTTCCCTATGTTGTTATGATACTAGTAGTTTTAAAACTTTGAGTTTATGATTAAAAACAGATTTTCCTGGGGTGCTAAACAGATAATTTACAGAAGAAGCATTAGTTGAAATAATTCAATTGAATTGAGATGGTAGTTGCAAGTTTTTCAAAGTAGCCTAAGTGAGGGTGCAGTGAGCAAGTACTGGAGAGCATATTGGCAAACCCCTTCTGGAATGCTTTTTGGACTAGCACTTGGCAGGCTCTTCCCCCTCATTTTAATGATCTCTTTATGACACAGAGCCCAAGTGCTCTCATCCGTTGCTAATCCTTTTTTCATTTAAACTTTGATTTTGAGATAATTGCAGTTTTAAGAAGTATTACAGTCCCCTGTGGACCTTTACCCAGTTTCCCCGATGGTAACATCTTGCAAAATTAAAACACAGTATTGCAGCCAGGGGTGGACGCTGACACAGTGAGACTGAGAACAATGCTTTTGCTACAGGTATCCCTCATGTTAGTCTTGTAGCCACACTCACTCACTGCACTGCCCTCTGCTGCGCACTGCCCTCCCACCTCTTTACACGTGGCAAACACTCAGTTTCCCTCTATTTCTGTAATTTTGTCATTTTGAGAATGATAGATGAATGGGATCAAACAGTGTGTCGTTTTTGGGACTGGTGTTTTTTGCTCAGGATAGTTTTCTGGGGATTCAGGTTGTCGCATACATCAGTGTTTCATTCTTTTTTATTGCTTAGTCGTATTCCTTAATATGACTAGCACAATTCATTCACCCATCACCGGATGAAGGACAGCTGGGTTGTTTCAGTTCTTAGCTATTGAGAGTAAAGCTGCTATGAATTTGAGTACAGGTTTTTGTGAATATACATTTTTTTTTCATTTTTCTGGGTTAAATGCCCAGGATTGTGATTGCTGGGTTATAAGTTAGGTGTATGTTTAGGTTTTAAAGAAGCTTCCAAACTGGGTTCTCGATTGTACCATTATATAATTCTGTCAGTAATGCATGAGTAATCGGTTCTTCACATCTTCATTAACATTTGATGCTGTCCTTATTTTACATTTTAGCCATTTGGACAGAATTGTCGTGATTTCTCATTGTAGCTTTAATTTGCATTTCCCTTGTGGCCAGTGGTGCTGAACATCTTTTCATATACCGAAATGTCTTTCATGTCGTTTTGCTCGTGTTATAATTAGATTATTTACTTTTTTTACATTTGTTCTTGTAGAGTTCTTACATGTTGCAAAAACCTTTGTTACATATGTGGTTTGCATATGTAGTTGTGGTTTCTCTGTAGCTTGTCTTTCCGTCCTTTTAACGGCCCTTTGAGAGTAGAGGTTTTTAATTTTGTGAAGTCTAGTTTATGTTTTTCTTTAAAAAAATTTTTTTTAAGATTTATTTATTTGGGGCTGGTGTTTTGTAGCAGGTAAAGCTGCTACCTGCAGTGCTGGCATCCCATATGGGTACTGCTTTGAGTTGTGGCTGCCCAACTTCCAATCCAACTTCTTGCTTATTGTCCGGGAAAGGCAGCATTAGATGGCCCAGGCTTTGGGCTACTGCTACCCACATGGGAGACCCAGTTGAAGCTGTTGGCTCCTGACTTCAGCTTTATTTATTTGAAAGGTAGTTACAGATGGGCTGGGGAGAGAGAGAGAGGGAAAGAGAGAGAGAGAGAGAGAGATATTTACTGGTTCACTTCCCAAATGGTCGCAGTGGCTGGGGCTGGGCTAGGTCAAAGCTTGGAGCCTGGTGCTCCATCTGCGTCTCCCACGTGGGTGGCAGGGTCCAAGTACTTGGTCCATCTTCTTAGCAGGGAGCTGGATTGGAAGTGGAGTAGGCAAAGCTTGAAACAGTGCGCATATGGGATGCCAGCATAACTTACCCCTCTGTACCACAATGCTGGATCCCCAACTTTTATAGATCATATTGTCTGTGTCTAGTTAGAACTCTTTACCTAGTCCTAGAACCCACAGTCTTGTCTTTTTTTTTTTTTAAATATAGTTTGGCATATAAATCTGTGGTTCACCTTGAGTTAATTTTTGTGTAAAATGTGAGATTTATACATTTTTCTTTGTAGATATAAAATTGCTCTAGCATCAGTTGTTGGAGATAGCCACCACTTCATTCCAGTTTGAATGGTTATTAATTATTGCAAAGACGGAACAGCAAATGCTGGCAGGGCTGTAGAGAAAGAGAAACTTTTATGTACTGTTGGAGCAAATGTAAATTAGTACAGCCTTTATGGAAAATACTGTAGATACTCCTCAAAAACTAAAATCGCACTACCTTATGATCCAACAATCCCACTACTGGGTATATATCCAAAGGAAATGAAACCAGTATGTCAAAGAGATAGCTGTATTCCTATATTTATTACAGCACTGTTGATAATAATCAGGATATGACATCAACCTGTGTCCATCAACAGATGAATGAATAAAGAAAATGCAGTTATATATATATATATATATATATATATATATATATATATATAGTGGAAAACCTTTTAACCATAAAAAGGCATGAAACCATGTTATTTTTGACAACGTGAATGGATCTGGAGGACATTATTATAGTGAAATAAGTCATTCACAGAAAGACAAGTACTTTATGATCTCACTCATAAGTGAAATCTAAGCAACTTGATCTCATTGAAGTTGAGGGTAGAATAGTGGTTACTAGACCCTGGAGAGAGTAGGAGGAAGGGGTTGGAAAGAGGCTGATCAAGGAGGAATAAGTTCTGGTGTTCTAGGGCACAGCAGGGTGAATTTAATTAACAATTATCCATTATATATCTGAAAATACTTAGAAGAGAGGATTTTGAATGTACTTACCTTAAAGAAATGATGGAAGTTGAAGGAGATGGAGATAGTAATTGCCCTAAATTGATCTTGAAGGTAGACATGAGTAAAAACATCACACTGGACCTCATAAATATGTATAAATATTATGTGTACATTAAAAAATTTTGAAAAACCTAATGCGATCATTATGCATTTTGCACATTTTTCAATAATACGTTCTGATAATCCTCTGCTCTGTAAGGTTATTAAGGAAATTAGTTCTATAAATTTATTATTGTCCTCATTAGTTTCTACTTATTTTTTAAGGTAAGTGTGTTAATCCTCTGAGTCTGCCATTTTGTTGTGAAGATGTCACAGTTCCTGATGAATCTCTCCTTGTGTTTGCTTGTGATTTGATCAATCACCTCTAGGTCGTCGAAATTGGATATTTTAGGAAATAGCTAATCACAATCTATGGGAAAATGGGCAGATTTTTACTTACCATTAAAGAATGCTTTCTATGATAGAAATGATTAAAAGGAACAACAAGAAGGACTGGTTGATGTCTTTTTTTTCTTAAAAGCTAAACAAAAGAGCTGCTCTATAGTCTGCCATTTTCCCCTGCTTTGTTCATTTTTGCAACTACTTAGACATATTCGTGCTGTGAATATTTTTATTAATTGGTTTTATTAATTTTTATTTCCTAAAAATAATATATAAAGACCTAGTTCCTTTTATTTTGACTTTACCACTTGAATTCATAGCAAGTCTTTTTTTCAGGCACATTTTACAATATGGGATAAGTTATTGGAACGATCTCGGAAGTTGGTAAGTGTTTTTGACAACTAATGAGTATTTTGTAAAGCAATTTTCTTTGAAATTAAGCAACAACAACCAAAGGAAAAAAAAAGGAAACAAAGAAACAAAAGTAGTAAGTTGTCTTCGTAGCCAAAGCAGTATTGCTATTGTTCACTCCAGTGGTATTTTGGCAAGAGTAAAGTTGTAATTTGGCAATTCTGTTTTGATTTTATTTGTTAATATAATGGAATATAGAACTTGAAGAATGTTACTATAATAGTTCCTAATAGTTGTAATGTGTTAGGTCTTAATGATCATTTTTGGTAAACTTAATGAATACTTAAGGGTCTAAGACCTGTCAAATCTATTTTTTAAGATATATTTATTTGAAAGATAGTGACAGAGGAAGGGAGGGAGGGAGAGGGAGAAGGAGAGAGAGAAAGAGAGAGAGAGATTGATTGATTGATTGATTGATTTTCCAGTTGTTGATTCATTGTCCAAGTTAACCCGAGTGGGGCAGGCTGAAGCCAGGAGCCTGGGATTCCATTCACTTTCCCAGGCACATTGGTAGGGAACTGGATTGGAAACAGGCAGCCAGGATTTGAACTGGTGCTCTGACATGGGGTGCCAGAGTCCCAAGCAGCGGTTTAACCTATTGTGCCACAGCATCGGCCTGTCAGATATATTTTAAAGCTCTCTTACCTGTTAACATTAAATGTGCAAATGTCCTGAAAAATCAGATTGCAATATATATGTGTCTGTTTATTCTGTGTCATTAGGATTAAGAATTTACAAGTAGGAGGGATTATATTTCTCAGCTACAATTATATCCACTTTTCTTTTTTTTTTTTTTTTTTGAATTTATTTATTTGAAAGGTAGAGTTACAAAGAGAGAGAGGAATGAATAGAGACAATACATCTTCCATCTGCTGGTTCACTCCTCAAATGGCCACAATGGCTAAGGCTGGACCAGGCCAAAGCAAAGAGCCAGGAGCTTCTTCCAGGTCTTCCATGTGAGTGTAGGGGCCCAGGGTCTTGGACCATCTTCCACTGCTTTCCCAGGCACGTTAGTAGAGAGAAGGATGGAAGTGGAGCAATTGGGACTTGAACCGGCACCTAGATGGGATGCCAGCACTGCAGGCCGTGGCTTAACCTACTGTGCCACAGTGCAAGCCCCTTCCATTTGTTTTTTATAGATGAAGTGTTTCTTTTGTTATGTTATCTTGCAGCTGTTCTGTGCAGTCTGGCTTCATGAGCCCTCTGTACTTACCCTGGTATCCCATTACACTGTACTACACACACATTCTAGTTAAACTTACAAGCTCTCTGAGCAGCACACATCACCCTTATTTTCCAATTTGCCTATTTTTTCATGATAGTTTTTTGTCTGTACTGTTTCCCATTCTTCCTGTCTATTTACCTCTTGCTCATTCTTCAGCACTTGTTCACTTTCTTTAGGAAACATTCCGAGAGTAGCTCCCAACAGTGATCTCTCAGTATAATTTCTCGCTTCACTATATTCTCTCCATCCTGTTATGTGACTGTTTTCTTTGCCAGTACATTTACCTGCAATCTGTTAACCCATTCAGGGTTTGTTACATTTATATAAGCCCATATTTTGGACACAACATTATCACTGGAGGAGAGGGGATTCTCAAGAAATATTTATTGATACTTTTTATAATTATATTTAAGGGAAGTTTTTATTAGTACATTTATAGGTTGAATATTGTTTAGGGATTTAACAATATGTTCTTATATAAAGGATATGCTATTTGCTTTTTCCCAGGAGAAGAAAGTGTATTTGAATGTGTGGAATAACTTTGTCTTTTTGGTTGGTCACAATGATTATTTTAGATTAAGAAACTCACCAAGAAACAAGAAATGGCTTAGGAGCCTTAAAAACAATAACTGAACATTTGAAGGCAAATGCACAAAAATGGTAGACACAGTAATCGAATATCTACTATAGTCAGTAGATGTTTTTGAAACATTTATCCTGGTTGAGTTGCTTTCTTATGTCCTTTTTGCTTATCCAAAAGGAATAACCACAAGATTCAATGATTAAACTATAGTTATTAGAGAATAGTATGTGCCATGTGCTGTTATATTCTAGAGATACAAAAATGAACAAAACATACCTACTGCTTCAAGAAATTAATGGGGTAACTGTACTTCTAAGCTGACTGTCCAGGTATACATGTGGATCTCTGCATACAGAAGAAAAGGCCCAAATCAAGCTAGGAGAGTTGGTTAAGAAGGGTATCTGGGGGACTGAGAGTGTGGCAACACGAGTAAAAGCTACTACCTGTGACACTGGCATCCCATATAGGCATCAGTCTGAGCCCCGACTGCTCCGCTATAGATCCTACAAAAGGCCTGGAAAAGCAGTGGAAGATGGCCTAAGTGTTTGGGACCCTGCCACTCACTTGGGTGACCTAGATGAAGTTCCTGGCTCCTGGCTTCGACCTGGCCCAGTGCTGACCATTGTGGCCACCTGGGGAGTGAACCAGTGGATTGAAGATCCCCCCCACACACACACACACCTGCTCATTCTGTAACTCTGGCTTTCAAATGCATAAATAAATCTTTACCGAAAAAGAAGACAAGGATATCCAGGAATTAGAGTCTCTTAAGTTTTTACTGTAGTTACAGGGAAAAGACAAAATGTCATGCTAATAAGAACTGTGGAAGGATTTAAAATGGTGGGTGAAGGATGAAACTGAAAGTGTTTATTAGAAAAGTAAAACCGTTCATGTTTTTACAGGTAACTGCAAATCAGTCTAAACGGACAGAGGAAAATGTGACTGCCCAGGAACTTCCTGAAGTTTAAGTATGTACAGCAAGTGAAAATAAAAGTTTTCAATATAATGTGTGTGTGTGCTTATAAAGATTAACTCTTTCTCCTCAGACATTGATAGTGATCTTTCCTTTTTCTGTCTCTACTGAATAAAACCACTTATGTTGCCCACAATAAAAATTTCATAGAAAAACAACCCCCTCCCCAACTGTCCACAGATGCTGCAGTACTGTGGCGGGTTTCCTCTGATCTTTCTTATGTATAAACATACATGTACGAATAAAAATGAAAATGTAATTTTTTAAAAGAACATAATTACGATCTTACTATACTTGTTTGCATTTTTTACCATTTTAAGCAGTGGTGCAGTAAACATTCCTTATGCAAAAGAGCAAGTGTTTGTAGATGGAATGATATTAACTGAGTATTTGCTGTGTGCTGGACATTGTGCTAAGCCTTTCATGTGGAATCTTACCTAAACCTTTCAATGGCCTATTGAGAAGGTGTTTCCATTTTATAAATGAGGAAACTGAAGACAGCCTAAGTGACTGACTAGAAATTTGAGCCCAGGCAATTTCACTAACCTGCTCTTATGTCCCTATTCTACCCTGTCTCATATGTCAATAATTTTGGAATAGATTTTTGACAATGGAATTATTGACCAATATTACTGAATCTGGCCTCCAAAATGTTTTGCCAAATGACGCTCGCTTCCAACCACGATGACTGAGTGCTTGTTTCCCCTCATCTTGAACAAACCTTGATTATTGGTCTTTTAAAAGTATTTGCTGGGGGCCAACATTAGGGCTTAGTGGGTGAAGCCACCACCCACGACATTGGCATCCCATATGGGCGCTGGTTCACGTCTTGACTGCTCCACTTCCAATCCAGCTCCCTGCTAATGACCTGTGAAAGCAGCGAAAGATGGCCTAAGTGCTTTGCCTCCTGGGAGACTTGGAAGAACCTCTTGCTGGCTCCTGGTTTCGGGCTGGCTCAGGCCCTAGCCATTGCAGCCACCTGGAGAATGAACCAGCAGATGGAAAGTCTCTCTCTCATTATCTATGTAGCTGACTTTCAAATAAGTAAGTAATTTTTAAAAAGTATTTTGCTGGGGCTGACATTGTGATATAGCTGGTTCACCAGCATCCCATATTAGATTGCCTGTTCACATCCCGGCTGCTCTGTCTTGATCCAGCTCCTTGCTAATGTGCCTGGGAAGGCAGTATAAGATGGATGGCCCAAAATAGAAACCCTGCTAGGGCTTCTAGTTCCTGGCCCAGGCCTGGCTATTGTAACCAATTAGAGGAGTGAACCAGGAAATGGAAGATATCTCTCTCTCACTCTCTCCCGCTTTCTCTTCTCTGTAGCTGTGCCTTTTAAATAAATCTGAAAAAAAAAAAAAAAGTTTTCCAAAGAAGTGTCTTGTTCCAGATGGACTAGGCTTTCTGGAACGGGCACAAGCGTCCTGTGAAGACCTTATTTATATTTTTCCTGGATAGAATTATTTTTTTCTGTAGAGTTCGTATTTTCCTATATCTGGATTGACTTTCTCATTTTTCTGGAGTTCATCTTTAAGATCCTTCCTAAGGAAGAAAGAGAGTTGAGTACTTGTATGTCTATAATGTCTTTGTTTTGCAAATAGTTTAGATTAACTGAGGAGATAAATTCTGTATTGAAAGAGATTTTTCTATGAAAACTTTGCGAGCAACTCAGTTTTATTCTAGCATCTGATAAGGCTAACAAAAGGTGTGGTCCAGTCTGCTGTGATCTGGGAAAACAATGGAAGATGGCCCACATATTTGGACCCCTGCACCTGTGTGGGAGACCTGGAAGAACCTCCTGATTCCTGACTTCAGATTGGCTTAGCTCCAGCTGTAGCGACCATTTGGGGAATGAACCAGCAGATGGAAGACCTTTCTCTCTGTCTCTCTCTATCTGTAACTCTACCTCTCAAATAAATAAAATCTTAAAAAAAAAAAAAAAAAAAAAAAAAGCTCTTCTGCTTGTTCAAATGTGCTATACCTAGCTGAATCTCTTTGAAGATACATAGTTACTCATTCAGTCACTTATTTTCTGGTCTCTGAATTAGCCTCTTCTCTGGTGATAAATTTGTTTCTTAGTCTTTCCTTTTCATGTCACAGATTTTTTCACATGTCTAGGATTTGGCTGTTACTTTATGGTTAAAAATGTGGATGTTGGGAGGTTGAGTAGCAGCTCTGGGGTGGGCAAAGTTTAGGCTTCTGGTAGGCATCACTACCGATGATTAGGTAAAATTTGCTATCATTATAGGAGTTTGCTAAATACTAGAATTGGCTACAGATTTCTTTGACTATCCAAGTTCCCCTTAGACAGTTATTTCACTTACTTTATAAAAGATCCAGTATTTTTCCAGGGGTCAATGAAAATTCATGCTCCCATGTATGTGGATATGGAGTAGAGGTCAAGTGGTTTATATGCAGATCTCCAATTTAATTATAAGTTCCTCTTTTCTACCTCTGAACTTTTCTTGCCCAGCCTCTGATGGAATTCCACATGTATTCTAGGGGGTGACATCATCCTCTGCTGTTTCATTAGTAAGCTTCACTGTCCGTCTTTTAGAAATTGATCAAATGCTGCTGATTTTCTCGCATTCTCTTGTGAATTTTAACATTTTAAAAACTATAAAGTAGTTTGAGCGCACAGAAAAGTACAGAGAATGATTTAACAGCCCCCTAATTTAGTGGACATTTTTCTTTTAAAGATTTATATATTTATTCAAAAGGCAGAGTTAGGAGACAGAAAGACCTTCCATCTTCTCATTCCACAAATGACTGCAACAGCCAGGGCTGAGCCAGGCTGGAGCCAGGAGCGTCATCCAGGTCTCCCAGGTGGGTGCAGGGGCCCAAGTACTCAGGTCATCCTCTGTTGCTTTCCCATGCACATTAGCAGGGAGCTGGATTAGAAGTGGAGCAACTGTGGGACTATGTGGTGTGGCAGGTTAAGCATCCACCTGCAATGCTGGCATCCCATATGGGTGCCTGTTCACCTGGAAGAAGCTGAGCTGTAGGCTCCTGGCTTTGGGCTGGCCCAGCCTGGCCTTTGTGGCCTTTTGGGAAGTGAACCAGCAGATGGTTGATCTCTCCTCCCCTCCCCTTCCCTCCCCTCCCCTCCCCTCCCCTCCCCTCCCCTCTCCTTATAATTGTGCCTTTCAAATAAATAGAAAATCTTAGAAAAAAGTGGGGCAGCTGGAACTTGAACTGGTGCCCATATGGGATGCTGGTGTTGCTGGCAGAGGCTTAACCTGCTATTCCATGTCAGCTGTGAGTGGACATTTTTCATGTTTCTTTTGGGTGCCTAACAGTGTTCGGTGATCTCCCACCTTACGTATTTTATCTCACTAGGTAGAAGAGTGAAACAATTTCCTTACCCTTCCTTGAAGCTGGAGTTCAGATAACCTGATCTCACCACAGACACCCCCATATCAAATTTGGAACCAGGCACAGTAGAGGCAGAGTGGTACATGAGATCTGTTTTGTTGAGGGGAACAATGACATTGGGCAGCAGTGGTAGAGGTCCCGCGTGGTGGTGCAGGGCACAGGGGCTGTGGCCAGCAAATTTTCCCCAGTAGCTACTTGGGGCGTATTATGGGCATTTTTCAGAGCCCTATAACCTGACCTTCCAGCCTGAGAATTGGAGCCATTGCTTTTTGCTAAAAGTAGCTAGTATAGATCCTGTTGTTTGCAGCCAGCAATGTTGACACATGACCATTGTTAACTTTTTTCCTTGTTGACCTCAGATTGTTTTTACACAAAGAAAAAGCTACACATCCTTGAAGGCCTTCCTCATGTCATTGCCACCTTCTCCAAAAGGACCATTCTGTTTGTACCCATCCTTACCCTTCATGATTTTATATTTTTACTACAAAGTATCTAATACCCTCTGTGTTTTAGAACTGAACATAATTGGTTTCATGATATGGTCTTTTTTCAATGTGCTTTTATTTTGCACATTGTTTTTATGTATGGCATGTTGATAAATGTAAATAGAGCTAGTACATTCATTTTACCTGCTATATAGTATTCCATTGTATGATTAAGCTCATCATTAATCCATTCTCTTATTGATGAGCATTGAGAATGTTATTGTCAAAAATATCCTGTGCATGTCTCTTCATGTACACAACAGGGTCTCTAGGATATATATAGAAGTGGATCATTCGTTATGAACATTACTGAGTATTATTTGTTGGCCATCACAATGGTGGTAGCCTTCAAATAATTAATTTTTTTTTTTTATAGGCAGAGTGGACAGTGAGAGAGAGAGACAGAGAGAAAGGTCTTCCTTTGCCGTTGGTTCACCCTCCAATGGCTGCCGCAGCCGGTGCGCTACAGCCAGCGCACCACGCTGATCCGAAGGCAGGAGCCAGGTGCTTTTCCTGGTCTCCCATGGGGTGCAGGGCCCAAGCACTTGGGCCATCCTCCACTGCACTCCCGGGCCACAGCAGAGAGCTGACCTGGAAGAGGGGCAACCGGGACAGAATTCAGTGTGCCGGTGCCGCAAGGTGGAGGATTAGCCTATTGAGCCGCGGTGCTGGCCCAAATAATTAAATCTTTTAAAAAAATTGCCTTGTTGGCATTATGTATTTTGGTTTGGTATTTTTATAACTTGAGAGTAAACTGTTTCTTTGAATCTTTAAATAATGATCCTAAAAAAAAAATCCTCTCAATCACCAGTGATCTTTCCCCTGATTCTAGTTTCCTTAATCTAAAGATTTATTTTTTGTTTATTTGAAAGGCAGAGTTACAGAGAGAAAGAGAGATCTTCCAGAGAGAGAAAGAGATCTTCCATTCACTGGTTCACTCCCCAAATAGCCACCGGGTCTGGGCCAGACTGAAGCAGGAGCTTCTTCTGGGTCTCCCATGTGGGTGCAGCCACCCAAGCAGTTGGGCCATCCTCTGCTGCTTTCCCAAGTGCATTAGCAGGGAGCTGGGTTGGATGTGTAGTAGCCGGGACTCAAACCGTGCCCATATGGAATGCCAGTGTTGCAGGCAGTGGCTTTACCAGCTATGTCACAATGCCAGCCTCAATCTAATTTTTTCTTTTCTAGGGAGCTTTTTTTTGACAGGCAGAGTGGACAGTGAGAGAGAGACACAGAGAGAAAGGTCTTCCTTTTGCCGTTGGTTCACCCTCCAATGGCCGCCGCGGATAGCGCGCTGCGGCCGGCGCACTGTGCTGATCCGATGGCAGGAGCCAGGTGCCAGGTGCTTTTCCTGGTCTCCCATGGGGTGCAGGGCCCAAGCACCTGGGCCATCCTCCACTGCACACCGGGGCCACAGCAGAGAGCTGGCCTGGAAGAGGGGCAACCGGGACAGAATCCGGTGCCCCGACCGGGACTAGAACCCGGTGTGCCGGCGCCGCAAGGCGGAGGATTAGCCTGTTGAGCCACGGCGCCGGCCTCTAATTTTTTCTTTTATCTCGTTCTATTGTTAAATTAGAATTTTGTTAGTATTTGCCTAGTAGATGCTTGCTTTCAACCTTTTTAAGATTTATTGCTTTTAGCTACTTGAATGAATTATAGGGAGATAGAGAATCTTCCCTCCACTGGTTCACTCCCCAACACTCCCCAAATGGCCACAACAGCTGGCTGGGGCTGGGCCAAGTGGAAGCCAGGAGCTAGGAATTCCATCCAGGTCTCCCACATGAGTGCAGGGGCCCAAGCACTTTGGTCATTTTCTGCAGACTTCCCAGGCACATTAGCAGAAGCTGGGTCAGAAGTGGAGGAGCCAGAAATGGAACTGGGACCCATAAGGGATGCTGGCCTTTCTGGCTGTGGCTTAATCTGCTGCACCTCGATGCCAGTCCCCTCCTTCAACCTTTTTAAATCATAATGTTTTAAATGTCAATATCTTTTTTTGAATTCTTTTTCTCCTTTCATATCATATATTGGATTGATCCAGTTTTCCTTTGTTTCTTCAATATATAATCTACTTATAGGTGTGCCATTATTTTATCCACTCTATTGATGGCAGATTCAGTACATGTAGGATTCCATACATGTGTTAGATCTGTACAATAAATTCTTATAGATGACTTCAGGCCAAAGAGGATATGTATTGTAAATTTTGAGAAAATCAGATTATATCCTTTTAAAGATACATTTACCTGATAATTAGATTTTTATATTTCATATGTGGTTAAATATATGGAAAGAAAGAGAAAATACTGTTTTAGGGAAGCTACTTTGCAATGTTATTTCCAAGGAATGTTAGTTAGGTGTTATTATGTCATGATTGCCCACAGACTGGAAAAATACGAGACATTTTCATACATTTTTTTTTAGTGATATTTTCCTAAAATGAACATGGAGACTACCTCCCTGATGTAGAGAATTTAGGGAGAAGCAATCTGATGCTTGAGCTATCTGCCATGAATCCATACAAGTCAACAAATGCCAGGTACAGTCTCCAGCATCAGGACAAATGGAATTTCCAGTGTCAGTGGAGAGTTGGGTACTCCTGTGCAATTTAAGCAGCTGCCAGCAAGAGCCTGGAGGAATACAGCGAAGTTTAAAGTCCCCCTTTCCTCCAAGAGCTCACTCTTGAAGACAGGATAACATGCACACAGGTAAACCAGAGGTGGGGCACAATGTGAAGGCTTTTAGGGAAGCTACAGTGTGCTTTGGGGAGGGAGGAGGAGAAAGATGTTCTGGGGGTGATTATTTTGAGTTCTTTTGTGTTTTCATGGGTTAAGGGGTCAGGAATTCCTGAAGGCCAGGATTTCCCTGCCTGGAGGCTGCTTGTCAGTGGCAGCACAGGTGACACAGTGAGATGCGATGGCAGTTGACATTGTGACTGTCGCATCAATCAAACCACTCTGCAGTGCAGAAACTGGCACCCGATCCCTTGCTGAGCTTCCCAATCTGGCACCCTGAACAGCAGCGGACAGCTCGGGGCTACAGAGTACCAGGTCATTGGTTGCTTGCAGCTGGTGGTAGAACACAGGGCAGCTGGTTTCTGTGGGGGACTTTCAAGTCCAGTGGATTTTGCTGAAGTGAGACTTGGTACTTAATTGCTGCTTATCTCCAAAGAGCTTAACTACAAGACATCTCATCACTCAGCCCAAGTTGCAGAATCTCATTACACAGAGTGAACAATGTGTAAACAGACATCAGATCTATGAGTTGCAAATTTTCTGCTGGGCACCCTTCCTAGCTACCACATCAACAACAGCAATGTGTCTGAGCCACCTACATCTGGGACACCCAGTGAGCCCGGGAATGGAGTCCGTTCCATTACAGATTCAGACTCTGGGGGTTTTGAGCCTTGGGAGCCTGCACCTTGACAAGCTTCCAAAGTGACAAACACTGCTCTAGCTCTTCAGTTATTCAGGGCAAGTTGTATGTAGAACTTATCAGTTAATTGCTTGCTGTAATGAATATTTATTCACCAAAAATCACCTCCTAGCAGTATAAAGTAAAATCTTCACTGTATTTAAATGCACATCTGTTTTTAGTATTGGATTTGGAGTAATAATAGTGTGACCACAAGTCAGTACCCATTTGAGTGGCATATGAGTACGTGAGATGGTGGTTCAGCTCTCAATGGTATTGCTTCCTGTAAAATGGTCATTCACACCAAAGCAAATTTTGATACAGTGAGTTAAATGCTAGTGAACTGGACAATCCATGAACATTACAAAGAAGGGCAGGAGTGACTGAAGACTTTATTTTGATGACAGCTGAGGACTCCACCTTGAAAACCCGGTAGTTAGGTGGTTAGGAATACATGTGCCTGACCAAAGACTAAAATGGAAACACTTAAATTTTTTAAAAAAAACAACTAACAAAAGAAAAAGAGAATCCCTATATAAACATTTTCTTACCTGAATTGCTGTGGGAGAATCTGAATCTCAAAATGGAAAGCTAAACTTTTTTTTTTTTTTTTACATATTTACTTATTTGAAAGGCAGAGTTACAGGGAGGCAGAGAGAAGAGAGAGAGGGAGAGAGAGAGGGAGGGAGGGAGGGAGGGAAGAAGGGAAAGACGGAGGGAGAGGGAGATGGGAAGAGGCCTTCCATCCACTGGTTCACACCCCAAATAGCTACAACAACCAGAGCTGGGCTGATCCAAAGCCTGGAGCCAGGAGCCAGGAGCTTCTTCCAGGTCTCCCACAGGGGTTCAGGGGCCCAAGGACTTGGGCCATCTTATGCTGCTTTCCCAGGCCATAGCAGAGATCTGGATCGGAAATGGAGCAGCTGGACCCTGAACCGGCACCTACATGGGATGCTGGCACTGCAGGTGGTGGCTTTACCTGCTATACCACAGTGCCGGCCCCGGAAGCTGAATTCTTTCATGCAAGTTTGATCCATTGGTTTCATTGCTTCCCAGTCATTATCAATAGAGAACCACATATTGGGTCGATTTTTTTTTTTTTGGATGCTTCCGTTTATAGACACTTTTTTCTTTTCAGGCTCCTTTTTTTAAGTTTCCCCATTTTGTTTGAAGTACTGGCCAACCATTTTCAGAGAATTATGAATATTTCAATTTTTGTTTAACATATTGTTGAATTGCCTGAATATACTTTTCTTCCCTCCTTATTTTTCAGTTAAAACAACTCATTTTGGGGGCCAACATTGTGGTGTAATGGGTTAAGCTGCCCCCTGCAATGCTGGCATCCTGTATGTGCACCAGTTCAAGTCCTGGCAGTTCTACTTCTGATCCAGTTCCCTGATAATGCACCTGGGATAGCAGCAGAGGATGGCCCATTGGGCCCCTGCACCCACTTAGAAGACTCAGAAGAAGCTGTGGGCTCCTGGTTCAGCCTCAGCTGAGCCAGTTTGGGAGTGAACCAGTAGATGGAAGATCTCTTTCTCTCCCTCTCTCTCTGTGACTCAGCCTTTCAAAAAAAAAAATAAGTTAAAAAAAATTCTAAGGGTCTATCTAGTGCTGACAGTGAATAGGAAAGGTTTGGTCTCTGATTGAGCAAATTTCTGGCTCAGTGGTTCAGATCCTATACAATCTGCTTGATTTTCTGCAGTTCGTGCTTCAGTCGGCTCAATCATCCGTGTACAAGTTTGGGTTGTTATTTATAACCTCCCTCTACCCCCAGAGAATCCCTTTCACTTATGCTACACTGAGGTTGTCACTATCTCACACACACACACACTTGCTACTTACCCTTCCTCCAACCCCAAGACACTCAAGCATTTTGGAGATGGCTGGGTATATTGCTCAGGAGAAATCCATCTAGGACCAGGGGGTCAGCAACCAGAAGCTGAGGAGAGTTGGGTGGCAGAGAAAACTCAGCGGGCCTGGTGGTATGCAGGTTATCTAGGGCATACTATCGGATTGAGTGATTGGAGCTAGAGTGTCCTTGGGGAGAGCTGCTAAGGCAGATCATTCGATTTAGATGACTGAAATGTAGAAGTCTGCAGTTTGCAGTTTTTTAATGCTTAATGCAGGATGGACAATGTGCCCTTTACATGCATTCAATTAAGTCTACAGTCCTCATGAAAGCCATTCATTATTTTATTCGTGAGGAAACTGATGTAAAGATACACTAGTAACTTGCCTAAACATCATGTCGTGCTCTTTAAATACGGCATTTCCTAGCACAGCTTTCTTAAAGTGCATTTATTCCGTTCCTCTGTGCCTGTAGGCAGCAGGCAGGATTTTGAAGAAGTGAGACTCACAGCAAGGACTCCTCTTGAAGCTATGCAGTGGCAGATAATAGCAACTGTCCAAAGAAACACCCGTGAATGCAATGCACCTACAGGTGGAGCTCCAATAGTACAAGTTGATTCCAAGGGTTAAGAGGAGTAATTTATCTTGGTAGCACACACAACTTCAACAGCAAGGGGGCAAAGTGCCCATACACAAGAATATTGTGTCTTGGGGCTGGCAGTAGGTTAAGCTGCCGTCTGCAATGCTGGCATCCCATACGGGTACCAGTTCCAGTACCAGCTGCTCTACTTCCGATCCAGCTCCCTGTTAATGCACCTGGGAAAGCAGAGGATGATGGCCCAAGAGCTTAGGCCCCTGCTTGTACGTGGGAGACCCAGATGAAACTTCTGGCTCCTGGCTTTGGCCTGGCCCAGCCATAGTCATTTCGGCCATTTGTAGAGTAAGTCAGCAGATGGAAAATCTCTTTCTCTTTCACTGTAACTGTAACTTTCAAATATGTAAATAAATCCTTTCTTTTCTCCAGATACATCAGACCAATGATACATCTCTTCAGAATGCAATCTGATGAACTATGCAACCATCGTAGTATGTAAATAAGTCTTAAAAAAAGAAAAAAGAATACTGTGTCCCAACAGGACATTCCTCTTAGCATCCACACAGTTTCTTTTTTTTCCATTGTCTTTTTCTGTATAAATACCTGCTGAATTACAGCTTGTACTTTGCAGAAGAAAAAGGGCCACAGCAAAAATAAAATTACTCTAAACCCACCAGAGAGTCATGAGATTTATTTGGTTACAGTGAATAGTTGTTTGACACATGTTGGGAAGAGTTGTTCAATTTGGTTATATATTTTGTAAGTGGTATTGTTAGTTATGGAGAAAAATTGCATGAAATCCAAATCTTTAAAATTCTGCAGATCTAATCATCGGTTTTTCTCTAACAATGTAGGGGGCCTGTTCTTGGACTAATTTTGCTATAACATTTATGTAGCACCTTAGTATCTTACAAAATATTTCTCTACTGAATTTAAGCCTCACATCAACCTTATAACATTTTATCCCTGTTCTATGGATGGAGAACTGTGCCTGGAAAGGAAAAATGGATTCTCTGACTCCACAATATTCCGTGGCTCAGCTGTTTAATCTGAACCTTAGATTTGGGATTTCATTTCAGATATGAAATTTTTAAGTTAAAACTTTCTATCTTGTAGGGGAAAGACAGCTCTCCAATGTCATTTACCATGCTAATCATTAACAATACTTCATTTTTAAAAATACAAATTCAGTATTACAGCCTTTTAGTATCCCCTTAAGATTCAACTAAGAGTATTAATTTAAAACTAAAGATGTTTAAATAGAAAACATATCAGTTCCCAAATGTCTTAAAAAATGTTAGACAATCCGTGATGCAACTAGAGTAGTTCTTATACCTTTAAACTTTGAAGTTAATATAGGAATTTGCTTTAGAATATAGTTAGTCTAAATTTCTTCCAGTTGAATTATTGAAAGTGCTTATCAGTAGGTACAATGAACAAATCAGAACTTTGAATTAAACATGATACAAATGCATTTTTCTATTAAAGATAAAAACTTGAAGATCAACAAAAAAATCATTCAGGGTCCTGCTGATAAATCTTTTAAATGCACTTATTCTTAAAACTTAACATATACCATCTCAGTGACCGGTTTCTGATGAACAAATTAAAAAACGGTTAAGTTTATCCAGCAGAGTGACTCATGCTTCTGTGTCATCCTCCCACGGCGGCACTGTGTTCCACGTGAAAGCTAGTAAGAGGCGTCATACCCTGTTAATGCTAACATGTAGGAGTCAGTTGGAGGTAAAAACCCCTATCACGATTAGCATTAACAGCATACAGCCTAGAGCAGACCTCCAGCGTTCAAAGGATGAGGCATGAAAGAATTTCAGCGGTAGATTTCCCCGTCCTGGTCTGTGCCACCTGCAGGAGAGAAAGACATGGCTGTGATGCACATGCACTTTTAGAGCTGGAGTAGAAGAACACACATCTGAAAGGCAAACGGTCCCATGTTCTTTTGAAAGGAAAGAGTTCATTCCATCCTAGGAAGCAATTTGTTCCAAGAGGCAGAGAAATTGGAAATTAAAAGAGGATTCCTTTAAACATACTTGGAGACTATTAAAAAGTGTTTGAAGATTGATTCTATAGCTCTGCATATATGTATCATCTTTTTAGAAGAAAGAAACAAAACCACTCTTTAAAGTCCCCAAACACTCAAATCCAAAGTCTTCTCAGATTGGTATCTCATCTATGCGCTAGATCATTTAAGTAAAAGACCCACCTATTCAAAATAGTATCTTATGACTTATTCAAATTAAAACTGAATTATCCTGTTTTACAAAGGTAGAATTTGGGTTAGATTTTCATTCGGCAACAGTCGGGGTTTTACGTCTATTCTTTCAGGAACTACGATACAGGCAGGGAGGTCTCGACCACAAATTAATCCATCTGAAAATGTCCCCATTGCTATTTAGAGATCCCTTTGGGGGAAAGCACTACTCAGTGGCTTTTGCTTTGATCGACATAAAGGAAGTATGACTTAGAGTGCCCTGCATCTCAAAACTGCTTGTCTTCAGCAAAGAGTTGATGAAAAAAGAGAAAAAAAGATGAATTTGCTACTTCCTGTTAGAGTCTGATTTTACTCTCTCAGATGAAGTGACATTTCTCCCACAAGTTTCTGGTTTCGGTGTTACTAGAGCAGAACCTAGAAGTTGTTGGAGTATCATTCTTCAAGTGTGTGGTCTTCACTACAAGAGGGGAATCACCTTTGCTTTTATTTAATAATGAAACCAGCTAGATGTACAAATGTGACTAAGTTCAAAAGAAATGCATCAAGCTAAAAATTCCCCCAAATGAATATATTTTGACAGGGCAGAATATCGTGGTTTGGAAATTCCCAAACCAAGGAAATATATCATTTTTACTGATAGTATTTTTTTAAACTCTGCTATTTTCTGATACGAATTAGTTTCATGATGAAAAATTGAATTACATGGTATCAATTCAGGATGTTAGTTTTTTACACAATTTCAATCAAGTAAAGATTTGTAAAAATATAAAATGAGGACTTTCCTATCCTGCGTAGTGCTTTGGACACAGTAAGTGGTCAATAGACACATATGAATACTCTAGTGTCAGTTTGCCCCCATCCAATAATAATTCACCATTTTATTAGAGATACATGTGACTTGTATTTCAGGTAATACTATTCTAACCATAAATTTTACTCTTATTTACAAGGGATATCCAGAACACAAGTATTAAAATAAATACATTTAGTGCAAAAATTGAATTATCTCAGAAAATGATGTGTATTTTTGATGGTGCTTTAGAGTACATTAAAAATTCTACCAGGTTTTATGTTCTTATTAGTTAAAACTCTCAAGGCTTGTTGACATAGAGTCACAGACATCTGCTTTTGTTTTTAATGCTCAAACATGAGCTTTGTGATACAGGCCTGATGAAATCCCAAAACTAAGAGCACTGGGCAGTTTGAGTGAATATACAGTATACTCTTAAGTCTCATCTAAAGCACATGATAGATGAAAACATTAACTCAATGCACAGAATAATGGAGCACATATCCACAGAAGTCTCAGTACAGTCCATTCAGCAGGCCTGTAGCCATCTGAACGACCAGGTCATTCATCCATCAGTGCGGGAGCTGTGCCCACTTGCAGGGCTTTTGCCTGGACTCAGCAACAACAGAATTGCTATGCGCCAGTCTGGGAATCAGCCATCACAGACAACAAAGGCTCGTCCATTTGCCAAGGCGCTGGGCAGAGGCTGGTGTCATGAGGTGCTAAGAAGTGAAGTGGCTCCCTCTGGAATCAGCATCGTACGCAGCTGCTAGAGTGGCAGAGGAAGAATTATACACGATTACAGACCTAGCAATCAATAGTGACAGTGCCAACCAAGTGATGAGCCTCTAACCAGGGTAATTTGCACTCCATGGCAGTACGAGAGTAATTCATATAGATGCTACAATATAAATTAGGTTGGGCTCTTGCGTAGGTAGGTCTGCGGATTTTCTTCCAAAATCCCTCACTCCACGATACAGTGAAAGCCTACTCATGAAATACTCAGTCAACATCAACTTTACTATCCCACAGTTCTTTTCGGAAGCTGAGGAAAGGCCCCATGTTAAAACTTGTTCTTGAAAGTAAAACTAGTCCTTGACATCTGGACAGAAATCTTCCAGTAAGAAGCACTGTGCATACCGGATTAATAATGACACCACATGCCTTTCGTTAGGTAGCACGTTGTTCCTCTGAAAGTCACTGGACCGAACGCAGCACTCTGGGACATTTCTCCTCAAATGCTTTTCTGAGGGATGATTATTTTTTGAGGGAGGGAGGGAGGGAGGCACAGAATTTCAAAATATACTCTTATTCTTAACTTGTTAATTTGCTAGGAAAAACTCTCAGAGAACGTGTCCTAAATTTGATCTTTTTTCCAAAAACTTTGAGGTGAAACACATACAACATAAAAATTCATCATCCAAGCATTTTTAAGTTTACCCAATATCTTCAAAATGTTCTGCAGCTGTCACCACCATCCACTTCTATAAAGATTTTGTCTTATAAGGATCACTTTTTATATATGGATCATGATAAATTATATCCTCCCACAATTGATGTTTATACTTTCTATTTTGATGCTTATTCTTAGAACCAACCATTTGATATCTGCATACCAAAGGAACTGCATGCTACAAAGTGTTCTTTAAACAGAGCTTCAGGGGCCAGCGCTGTGGTACAAGTTAAAGCCCCAGCCTGCAGCGCTGGCATCCCATAAGTGCTCTGGTTTGATTCCCAGCTGCTCCGCTTCAGATCCAGCTCCCTGCTAATGTGCCTGGGAACAAAGTGTAGGTCAGCTCAAGTCTTTGGGCCCCTGCACCCATGTGGGAGACCTGGAGGAAGCTCCTGGTTCCAGATAGGCCTAGTCCTGGCTATTGCTGCCATTTGGGGAGTCAACCAGCAGATGGAAGACCTCTCGCTCTCTCTGTCTCTACCTCTTTCTGTAAATTTCAACTAAATAAAAAAATCTTAAAAAAAAAAAGCTGCAATAGTTGAATTTCACAATTGAATCATGGGACAGCCCTAACTATCCACTCTGAAATAGACAAATATTTGGAAACTATGATTCTGTTGTTACAAAGTGAATGCACATCCATTTCTAGGGAAAGGGATGATCCCATATTGATGTCGCAGTCCAACTTATAGCTCCAAAGCCATCTGATAGCTGAAGAGGAATGTAATCCTGATTTTGAAAATTAAAATGATTTAGTTCAGATAATTTCTTTTAAATATTTGCAACATTAATCTTTTTGTGTACCAGTCAAAAACATAATCATTAAAATGGAATTCAATGTTGACTCCTATTTGGAGCCAGTCACTAAAGGCAGTTAGCACATAATTGCATGTGTGGAAGCAGTATCTGATTTTCCACCAGAAATTATTCTGATTCTCCATATTATGCAGCTGCTGTTCTGGCTTTGGTTATGGAAGGAGTCAGTGAAGCTTAAGGCACGTATGTAAAAATCAAGTTCCTCGGAAATGTCGGGCTTGTCTTAGTTAATCTTTGGAGAAGTAGCAACTGTTTTGCTTACCTTTGGGGCTAGGGTCAAAAGATGAAGGTGGCTGCAAACATGATGTCCCAAGGCCCTCCCCTCTAAAACTTCTGCCTCTGTCCCAGTGCTTCCCCTCCTATCTACTGTGTCAGAATTTCTTACCATTGGAGCCATCTCCTGGGAGTGGGAGAATTAAGGTGGCGGTAAGGTCTCAGGTAAGCTCTTCTTGCAATGCAAATAACTTATCTGAGGACAGAGCAGAAGGGTAGGGTGGAAGTTGACACATCAGCTTAGACTGGCTTATTAGGTTGGTTAGCTGGTCATCTTTGAAAGAAGAAACCAAGGACACAGAGGACCCAGAGCAGGCAGGTTTTATGGGAATAAAGTGATTAGGGCATACCCAAAAGAGTTCAAGAGCTTCTACTTTTCATATACAGCATAAACAAGTGCATATGAAGTATTTACCAGTATCATGTGAGTTTTAGCTGTTTTCTGTTTCTACCTCTCTACGGAATAAAAAGCATCATATAAAAATGTTTAACTTCTCAGTAATTCTAAACAAAGACCGAAATGTTATCTCACAAAAGAAAATTCAAATGACTGGCTTTTTAAAGTGCATTTATTCATGTAGAGTCTATCAAATTTTCTGTAGAATATGATTACTTTGTCAACATCTCAGTAACTGATTTTAAAGATAAATCTACTTTTCTGCGATCAGGAAATGGGGCAGAGAGTACTGTGTTTCCTCTTGAATTCACATGAGGTCCACCTTGAACAGAATTGAGGGGTGAGTGAGTGCTGCAGCAGTTAAGATGCCCCATACTGGGGTGTCTGGGTTCAAGTCCCTGCTCCACTTCTGACTCCAGCTTCCTTCTAATGTACTCTGGGAAGCAGGTGATGGTCCAACTATTTGGGTCCCTGTCACCCATGTGGGAGACCTATATTGAGTTCTGGGCTCCTGGCTCCAGCCTGACCCAATCCTGGCTATTGTGGGCATTTGGGGAGTGAATAAGAGGATAGAAGATATCTGTCTCCTCCTTTCAAATAAAATTAATATAAATAAATAAATAAATAGGATAAATGGCCTGAACTGCTACTGAGCTGGTTGCCAACTCATTATTAAAACACATAAATGTGTTTTGCAGAGGTAAAATGATTGTTCTATAGGAGTAACCTACATCCTGAACTCTGGGTGAATGACAAGACTGCTTTTCATATCATTAACTTTACATTTCAGAAAAATTGCCTGTATATTTTATTTAATTTACTTCCATAAACTCTGATATTTTCTTTCATTGATTTCCATAAAAACTTAACATCTTTCCTCCTGACTTCTAATTAAGAACTCTTTATTGAAATAGCTACTATTAAAAGGAGTTTGCCCATGATACAGCTTGCATACAACACACCTTTCTGTATCTTGAGAATTTAGAAAAATAGGTTCCTAATGATTATGCTAATAACAATATTAAGACATAACCCCCGAAATCTGACCTACTTTTGAGCTGTCTCATAAGAAAGGCAATGTGGATGCTGAAAGATTACTGGAAACAATACATTGATTGGATGCTTAATGATGAATGTACTGCAGACAATGTTGGCCCTAGGGGATGATTCTGCTTCCCCCAATTTTAAACCAGAAAGTTTGTACTGAAGTGACTTCTGGAACTTATTTTTGTGCTAAGCAGCCTTCCCAATAGTTTTATGATACACAGTGGGTTGATCCCTTCACTTTTCAGATAAGGGTGTGGAACAAAAACAGGTTAGGAATTTTTTCCCTATAGAAAGTATTGAGAGAAAGCAGAAGTAGAACTTAGGCCAACCTGAGTCTGGCTCCACTTCCTGGACCAGTGTGTTCCAGGGAGGGACTTCTTCCACAGCCTGCCCTCACACTGGCTCAGTGGTTGTAAACAAGTGTGGATGAACACAAGGGGTGGAAAGAGGAGAGCTGAGGGGAGAGACGAGTGGTCTTGCTTTCAATGAGGGTCATTCTTTCTCAGGAATAAGTGTTTTCCATGTGCAGAACAACTTACACACTTCCATAAAGGACTTTAACAATAATGTTCTTTTTTCATCTATAATTTACTTTAGTTATCCTTTCATTTTCCCCTGCTGGAGAAAGCAAATATGATGGCAGTTATCAGCTCCGAGTGTTTTATCACATGTTAAGAGTTGCCTCTTGTGAGCTTCCCCTAAGCACTTCAGTTCAGTGATTATTTTCAACACTGAATTTGCATAAAATGCCCCCAGCCTCCAGAACTTATTATATGTTATATCCATCTGTCTGAGTCATAGGAAAAATTCACTTTTGGTTCTGCAAGTGACAGTTCATATTTCTCTACTTTCACACATCATTAAGGTTCCAAACAAGAAAGAATGTGTACACTAAGAACTCTGTTGGACAAACTGAGCAAGTTCTTGGAACAAAGGTTTGGTTTTGCCTTGTTAAAAATTAGTTGTGTGATGATGCTGCTGCATGTAGGGGATACCCTGAGTTACAAGGCAGAGACCATAGCACTTGATTCTTCTACTCATGGCATTTTGCCCAGTGCCTTAACAAATCAAATGAAGGTAGTGTTTGGTGTTGCCTGAGATATCATCTCAAGACATTACACACTTAGGCACTAGCTGCAGCTACTTCTAACTGCTCCTCAAGTATGGACTTGCCCACTTGCCTTATTCCTCTTTCTGAGCTCTCTTCATCTCCTGCTGTGCCTCTCCTGTCACTCTCGAGGTAGCTGGTCCTCTCTCTGACTTCACATCACACCATCACACACACATCACACCACACAGTGATTACTTCGTGTCTCTTCTTTGTATTTGAGGGCAAAGACTCCAAAGGGCCTTTTATTTGCACACAAAGCTTAGATTTGACATTGGAGCATTTCAGTAGGATTTAACTAGTAACAGGTTCTTGGAGAATTAGTGTAGTAGAACCTTGTAGATACAAAAATATATTAGTAAGATATGTTGGTATTTCAGATTAGTAATGAACCCTTTTAGAGGATTCCATGCTTGGATTGCAATCCACAAAACATAATCATCATAAGGAAAAGCAGGAAAATACATATAGAAATAATAGTTTTGCTCACGGGCAAAAACTAGTTTTTATCCATGCTTTTTTAAAACACACTTGGATTCCATAATCATGCATGTCCATTTTGCAGGACCATCTTATTGTTCTGTGCAGATATGTGCCAAAGCCAGTTAGAGGTGAAATGCCAGGTCTGCACATAGCTTTAGGTATAGAGGCATTGATAAGGATAGGCAGAAATAAAGCAAATGGTAAGAAGTGGCAAATGGTAAGAAATGAATCTAACTGAAAGAAACAAGTAAATCTAGTGTTTACCATTTTGTTTTTGATGGGGTTCTAAGTGGACTCCACCAATGTTACTAGCTATGTGGCATTTCGCAGATTAATTAACCTCATTAAGTCTCAGCTACCTCTCTAAAAAAAGAACATGATATATAGAACCTATTCAAAGAGTTACTGTGGAAATCAGCATATGAAAGAGTTATCTGTACCCTCATGTTTCCTGCAACTCAATTCACAATAGCTAAGATATGGAATCAACCCAGATGTCCATTAGTAGATGACTAGATAAAAAAAAATGTGGTATATACACATGGAATACTTCTCAGCCATAAAAAAGAATGAAATCCTGTCTTTTGCAACAAAATGGATATGACTGGAAGACATTATGCTCAGTGAAATAAGCCAGTCCCCAAAAGACAAATATCACATTATTTCACTGATCTGTGGTAACAGAGTATAAAAAATGTATGTATATATGAGTGAAATTGACATTTTGAGATTTTTATTGCTTATAGCCCTTTTATCTACTATTCAGGAACAGTGATTTTTTTAATTCTTAATTTTTTGAATTCTGTACTAACTGGAGGGTTAAGCTTATGATTATAAAGTAAACGGAAAGTATGTCATTGTTAAAAGAAAGAATAAGAAAGGTAGGAGGAGACAGGGCGGGAGCATGGGAAGGAGGAAGGGTAGGGTGGGAGGAATCACTATGCTCCTAAATTTGGATATATGACATACGTGAAATCTGTTCACCTTATATAAATAAAAAAATTATTAAAAGAGAAAGGGTAGCACATTGGTGTAAATAATAAAAATAAAGTATTGCTTTCAAAAAAGTCATTGTGAAGATGAAATGACACAAAAGTAGAGCATTGAGTTGAGTGCCAGGCTCACAGGCAGAGCTTGATGGATGTTGGCCACACTGCTCACACATTAGTCATGAGTACTTACTGTGTGCCGTGTCCGTGCCCACACATCTAGCACATGTGACACTTGCCATTTTAAAAGTACAAAGTCCAGATACACTTACTACTATATGTCTAATCGGATCATTGCATAAATTAGAAGTTATCTAAAAGCAAGTACAAGCTAAGTTTCTTCGGTTTGTTCTAATCTCCAACTCACAAAGTCACTGCTAAAAGGTCACATCAAAATGAATCTTTGGAAATAATTTTCTCAAGTGTTTTATTAGTTTTTCTTTTGATTAGGATAAAAAAATGCATTCCATGGGCGAGCATTTGATTTAGCTATCAAGATACTGGTTAGGATGCTTACATCCTACATCAAAATGCCTGGGTTCAGTCATCAGCTCCAGTCCCTGATTCTAGCTTTCTGCTAATGTGAACCTTGGGAGGCACCAGTGATGTCCCTGAAGACCTGGATTAAGTTCCTGGCTCCTGGCATAAACATGGGCATTTGGGGAGTGATTAAATGGATGGGAACACTCTCTCTGTGTGTCTTTCTCACTCTGCCTCTCAAATAAATAAGAAAATACATAATATTCATTCTGAAACTTAAAAACTGTTTACAACGAAATAAGTTTCTACCGTGTCAAGAACTTTGAGAGACCACTTTGTACATATACATGTTGTATCTCGCTTTCCAAACTGAAATTGACAAGATCTTCCATTCACTCAAAGTAACAGTGATCTCTTCCGCAGGACTCCACTGTGCCAGACATGAGTCTCTGACTGCTTGATGTATACTGACATGCTAATTCCCATCACCACCTCAGGAATGAGAACTAGCATCCTCCTCCTTTACACATGGGTGCACCAAGGCACAAGAAGCAACTTGTCCAAGGGTCCTGCTGGAATATACACTGGGCTAATCTGGCACCAGTACTCCTGCTCCCAACCACTAGGCTAGCTCGCCTGACAATGGATGGACATGTAACGGACTACAGCATTTCATTAACACAGTCAGAACCTCTACATTTTATAGAATACTTTCATCTATAGAGAAATGGAAAAACTCACAATTCACCTTGTCCAAACATCTGCTTCAGAATTTCATTAAATCAACTGTTTGATATTTTTCAGTAACTTGTCCTTCTGTCAGTCCCTAATCTTGTCTACCTACCTGTAGTTTTTGTCTATGAGAATTAGCACAGAAAGAGGCAGGCATTTGGCACTGAGCTTACGTTGCTGCTTGGCATGCCTGTAACCCATATGAAAGTGCCTGGGTGCATGTCCCAGATGCACTGCCAATTTCAGCCTCCTCTTAAAGTGTACCCTCAGAGACAGCCCCTGCTAGCCACATGCGAGACACAGATTGAGTTCTGGGCTCCCGGCTCTAGCCTGGCCCAGCTCTGTTTGTTGCAGGCACTTGGGGAGGTGAACCAGTGCATGGGCAATCTCTTTCCTGTCTGAGTCTCTCTGCCTTTCAAATAAAATAAAAATAAATTAAAAAAATAAAAATGCAAAGATATTCACATTACATGTTAAATTATAGAAAGTGGACTGATATTAGCTTCACTTGCTGGTGAGTGAGTCATTGTAAGGGTGTTACTTAGGAATTAAGTGTTTTTCTACATTGCTGAGAGCCCTGGAGTTAAGAGTGAGGCTATGGAACTACTTAGACATAGCATGTGCCCTTGGAGGATAATGTACTTCTGCAATTGATGGGCACAGCTTAATTCTTTAATGGCACGTGAGAATGACACAGCAGTGGATCAAATGAAAAGAACTTTTCTTTAAGAATCTGAGATAAAGAGAATTTATACATCTATGAGAAAGTTGGAGTCAGTGAATAGGTGGAATATAAAAGAAGCCTTTGCAATTCTAATATTTTTCATTAAAAAGTGTTTCACAAGTTTTTACTCTATTTCAGGAAAGGTGTGACAGTTTTGAATGCAGCAAGATCAGTGAAAGACAAAAACACACTCTGGTGGTATATTTCCTGCCTTTCCTTGGACATGAATCCATTAAGTCCAGCTGCGTCTCAAGAGCTATGTGAAAGCGAGTTGGTGTTCATACTAGAACTGCAGAATTTCATCTGTTTAAGGGATCTGAGAAATTCTTCAGGCCCAGCCACCCATTTTAGCGATGAGAAAAAGGAAGGATAGGAATGTGCACGGAGTTGGTGCTGGAAATGGGCCATGGCGCTCCGGCTGGCACTCCTGCAAGGTGGGCTGGAGGCGAACATCAAAACAAGAAAGCAATGGAAATCAGCAGCTTCAGCTAACCAAGAGCGAAGGACCCACAAAAACGGACAGACCCCAATCAGCTAAGGACAGAGATGTTCAGTGCAGGTGGAGAAGCTCCAGTCTCTGTACCAGTTCCCTCTGCTAAAGCTATTTGGTATCGAGGTCTACAATAGGGATTATGAAACAGGCTGAGATCCAAGGCAGCTTTCCCCCACCTGGTTGAGATCAAACACAAACATGCACGAGGATTTATATTTTGCAGTTTTAAATTTCTGCAGGAAGAATGCGTATCTTTCATTAGAATCTCAAGGCAGTAAGAAGAAAGGGATTTAAGAACTATTACTCTAAAAATGAAAACAATAACCCTACTTAAATTGGTAGGTCTTGGTTATGACATAAAATAGCTGATGAGAAAACTTTTCAGAGGTTAAAACCTAGGACTTTTCTGGGTGGATTTTTGATTCTCAGAAGATGAATTTGATGAGAGATGAAGAAAGGTGAAGGTTATAAATTCTGTTTGCACATGCAAAGTAAAAAAAAAAAATGGCAAAATCCTTACCACATTCTAAAGATTTCAAGTCCAAAGCATCTTCAAAAAGGCCATGAAAAAGGAATACTATAAAAACAAAACTATACATGGATTTAATACTTTTTTGGACCAATATAAACATATCTTTTAATTCCATTTTTTCGATGAACTTTTTGAAGTACCCACGCCTTGTATTCATGTCACCTCAACTGCAAAGCCCTATCAAACTGCACTGCAAGTCCTGTTGGCTTTTCCTTGCACTCTTTAGGTCCATGGGGGTCCCGCTATGTCTGTCCCGCTCACCTCTGTCTCTCCAGCCTCTGGCACCGTGCCTGGCACAGCAGAGTGTGATGATGGCCATTCCAGAAAGAGAACACAGCACTTAGGGATGGTGGAGATCAGCAAGTTCCACTTCCTACCCATGACCAGGTTACACTGCTCCTTCTGAAGTGGCTGCAGGTTTCCCCCAGGGCTATTGTTTCTCTTTCTTAAATGTGTGTGGTCACAAAGCTGGGTCCTGTGGCCAGGGTGAGCAGACCCACTGTGTGAGGGGACTCACTCAGTACAGTCTATGAAGGAGCAGTTTGTGCAGCAAAAGTAGTTACTAAACACGCTTTGGTCCTGTGTTCAGGGAGGCAGCAAGGTATCGCCCAACTGAGAACAAACTAAGTCAAAGACTCCGGGACCAACCCCTCCTCGCACTCCCCAGCTGCCACCTGTAACCAACAGCAGGCTCTACACTAGGGACAAGTGACCTTGCTGGGGGCAGACAGCTCAAATTCTCTGAGACACAAGTCCTCATGGGCAAAAAGGGGACAGTCCTGTCTACCCTGTCGATTTCCTATCGTTGTCACTATCAAATTTTATGACAGGCAGGAAATTACTTTGAAAACCTTATAGCTTCTATTACTGTCCACACAGATAAGCAATGAATACTTTACATACATTTTTGAGAGATAAGTGCTATGATTTTTTAAAATTTGGCTGCTCTAGGTTCAATTAGATCATAGATGATGTTAGAGTCCTATACAAGTGACCTTTTAGCCTAGCAGTTAAGATGCCTGGTTGCCAAATCTGAGCATCTGGGTTCAGATTCCTGGCTCCTCCTCCTCTGGGCTCCAATCTGGCCCCGATCAAGTCCTCAATGTTGTGGGCAGTTGGGGAGTGAACTGGCTACTGGGAGCTCCCTCTTTCTAGCTCTCTGCCTTTCAAAGGAATAAATAATTAATAAAAGGCACTTCTTCAACAGGACGGAGAGAATAAACAGTCACTTTGGCTCTGAAATATCCACATGCCAACTTCACCTAACCTATTGGGACAAAGTATCAATTAAGTTAAGAGCATCAGTAGATACCGCTGGCACCCTCAAATCACATAAAGTCTTGGATCTGCTGTGTGAGGCCGCAGAAGAAACCTCACCTCTCTGAGTTCAAATTTCTCTGATTTTTAACATAGCTCAGAATCTCATTTCTGTCCGTCAAGGTTAAATTTTTATTCATACAAATCCCAATATGTCTGCTTCAGACGTTTTAAAAAATCCACCCCCGAGAGAGCTATAAAACGACACCCACAAGGGTTTGGTGGGAATCAAGACCACCAACAGGCTCGGTAACAAAGCGCACCCTGGCGCAGTGGGAACACAGGAACGCCAAAGCCCAAGGAACGTCTACTGGCTCTTCTAGTTAATGAAGATGTTGGCGTCTAAAACAGGAGGGCTGTAACTTTTAACCCCGGACGTACACTGCATTATTACCCAGGTACTTCTGAAAGTCATCAGGAACGACACCTGCTTCCAAGGCAGTCTCTTCCGATCCACTGCACCCCGCGCTCCGGTCCGGCACGCGTCCTCTCCGGTCCAGCCCGAGCTAAGCCGGACCTCAGGTACCTCCCCCAGCCCCGTCCAAGGAACCTTAGCCAAGACGCTCCACTCGGAGGTTCCCAACACCCTTCCACCCCGTCGCCTCTCCCTGCAGCAGCCCAACCAGGCCGACCTCCGGGCCTGGGGGAGGCTGACCTCAGCCCGCCGCGGGCCCAGCCGGACGGCGCCCCGCGGCCACGTGCGCTGCGCCCCGCCCGTGCCCGTGCCCGCGGCGCCCCTGCCACGTTAGCGCGGCGGCGGCCGGGAGGCCACGGCAAAGCCGGCGTACCTGGCGGCCCGGGCGCCGTCTCCGTCCAGTCCCGCGCGGCCTCCGTGGGGTCCGGTCCCCGCCCGCGGGGGCCGGCGGCGCTGCGCCCCGGGCTCGGCCGCGCACAGGAAGCCCGCGCCTGCGAACGTGCGACCCTTTTATAACCCACTTGTGAGTCATAACCGACCAGGCGCCTTTTCTGTAAAACCCCCCGCTTCGCCCCCCTCCTGCCTGTTCTTGGAACCTACGGCTCGAAAAACTTTTTTTTTCTTTTCTTTTTAAAGGAAAAGTCAAAAAAAAAAAAAAAAAAAAAAAAAGCCCAGCGCCGGGCCGACTGGTGTTTTCCCCCCTTTCCCTTTCTCGCGGGGGCTGCGGGGCGCGCGCGTTTTCTCCTGCCCCGCGCGCTGTACTTTCCTGCCCCGCGCCGCAGGGCCCGGCTCCAGCCTTTGTGCTCAGCGAAAAGGAAACGCATTCAAATGACGGCCCGACGGCGCCCGAGCTCCCGCCGCCCGGGGGTGGGGCTGACGAGTCGCTGCTGCGCGCCCCGGGAGGCTGGGGGCTCCGTCGGGGTCGCGCCCCTGGCCGAGAACGAAGGGGCAGCCCGACCGGCCAGCGGGTGTCCGTTCCTGCCCTGCCCCTGACAGAGGACCCCCTGGCGCGTCACCCTCCCTAGTCGGCCTTGGCTTTGGACTGTATGACTGGGGTTTGAACCGCTGGTACCTTGCCCATTTCCCGCGTTTCTAACTTGGAGAGGCGAGGGTACAGGGCTCGGAGCTTTAGGGTTGGCCCTCGCCGAAGGACACATGCTTGGACCACACAGACCTGTGGCTTTTCATTTCTGATTTCGTCACCCGTCTCTATCCTCCCACTCTGCCCAAAGTGCGTCTTCCTCCTGGAGCAAGCAGGCC
The DNA here is from genome assembly GCA_949820135.1 of Sylvilagus floridanus. Taxonomy (NCBI): domain Eukaryota; kingdom Metazoa; phylum Chordata; class Mammalia; order Lagomorpha; family Leporidae; genus Sylvilagus; species Sylvilagus floridanus. Next base: position 20,111,260 of record OX463244.1, read on the forward strand.
ACTTGATGCACTGAGTGGGGACGGACGCACAGATGCGAAGCCAGGCGAGTTTATACTGCAAGCCTCGGTTCAGTGAACGCCGCAAGAAGGGGGAGGGGGCCGGGGGTGTGCGGGGAGACCTACCTCATCATCCCGTGACTCGTGTGGTTGTTCACACAGGCCCCTGCTGGCGTCCAGTGTGGTGTCCCGTACCTGGACTTTCCATCCCAAGGCCCAAGACCTTCCAGAATAATTTGTATGAAACCGAAGTCCGAAAATTTGCCTCTGGAGCCCGTGAGTGCGTATCAGAGCTGGAAATCACGTACTTCCTATCGTAAAGGTGGCCCAGTTTGGTTCAAGAGGTTGGTTGGGTGCATTTAAAACTTTGCCAGTACATTTTAAATTTTAACTGTAGTTGTACATTTTTATGGGGTACAGTGTGACATTTTGATACACACATGTAACATGCAATCTTCAGATTAGGGTAATTGTTGTAACTATCACCTAAGATATTTATTATTTTTTGTGTTAGGTACATTCAAAGTCCTCTTACTAGCTATTTTGAATATTCAATTAATTGTTGTCAACCAGAGTTACGTTACTGTGCTGTAGAACATTAGAAGTTATTACTGCTATCCAGCTGCACCCTGTGCCTATTAACCATCCTCTCCCCTCAACTTTTTTTTCTGAAGGTTATATTTTTTCCTCTTCCAAGTCACTCAAAAAAGAATGACCATGATGATAGCAGATAATGTTGACAAAGTATTCACTTTGTGCCAGACCATATTCTGAGGCTCTTTACCCTTGCTAGTTCTTTGTGTTCTTATTGACATCACATGAGGGAGGAATGTTGTTATCTGTATTTGCAGATAAGGAAACTGAGGCAAAGAGAGGTTAATTAAATACTTTAATTCGCAGTAAGTAGTCAAGCTGAGATCCAAACCCAGCTGTGACCCCCATAGTCCAGGCTCCCTGGTTGCCACGTCCACAGGACATTTAGGAACTGGGGAAGAGCAGTGCAGTGAGCAGTCGGCCTATGGCAAGGAAGCATGACCCATCCCCAGGTGGGCCATTCGCCTCCACTGGTTACAGAAACCTTCCAGACATTTACGTAAACACCTAATTTTAATCCCATTTTCACGAACTTTTTGAAATACCTTTATATTTCTCTTTTCCCATTATGGGCTGAACAAGTTGAAATTGCCTATGTTTGATCTTTTACCCCCAAATGACAAGTTTGAATAACTCAGTGTGGTAGAAGCAGGGTTTATAGGATTCAACCATTCCTTGTTCCAGTGAAGGGAGCAACTCCAGGTCATGTGCAAATCTTCCCACTGCAGATCCTACTTCGGGACACCCAGCAGAATGGACAGAAATGAGTTTTTGACCTTAGTTCAAGCTGCGAGCCTGCGAGTAAACCTTTCTATGATTTAGTTTCCTCATCTGTGAAATGAGAATAAAAATGTCTTCCTTATGAGTTGCTATGGACTGACTGACATCCTTTCTTACAATTAATTTTTCTATTTTTTAAAAGTATTTATTTGAAAAGCAGAGAGAAAGAAAGAGAGAGAGAAACAGAGAGAGAAAGAATGAGAGAGAGAGAAAGAGAGAAAGAGAGAAAAAAACGATCCATTCCTCAAATGGCCGTAATGGCCAGGGCTGGGCTGGACTGAAGCCAGGAATCAGGAGCTTCTTCGTCTCCCACGTGGTGCAGCGGCCTAAGAACTTGAGCCATCTCTGCTGCTTTCCCAGGTGCATTAGCAGGGAGCTGGATCAGAAGTGCAGCAGCTGGCACTCAAATAGGTATGTCAGTAGCTTAACCCACTACCCCACAATGCTGGCCCCAAGTTATGTCCTCTTAAAAGTCATGTGTTGAAGCCTAAACCCTTCCAGTGGCTGTAGTTGGAGATGGAGCCTGTATGAAGAGACTCTGTGATAAAGGTTAAATGAGGTCACAGGGGTGGGACCCTAATATGGATGGGGCTAGCACTCTTACAAGTAGGAAGCATCACCAGAGTTCTCTCCTCTCCACCCAAGGAACTCATCTGAGTGCACACAGAGAAATGGCGGTTGTCTATAAGCCAGGAAGAGAGTCCTCATGAGAAACCAAACCTGCTGGACCTTGATCTTGGACGTCCTAGCCTCTAGAATTGCGAGGGAATAAGCTTTCATTGTTTCAGTCACCCGGATATGGCTTTTTGTTATGACAACCCTACAGGACAGAGAGAAATAATCATTAAATAAGGGGGTGAATGTGACGTGCTTGCTCCAAATAATAGCTTGAAAAAGTAAAGGCCACTTTCTGGAACAAGTGTTATCCCATAGATGATGTTGCAGGTTGAATTGTGCCTCCCCTTTAAGCATATGTTAAAGTCCCAGCACCCAGTACTTCAGAATGATCCTGCTCGGAAATGGGGTCCTTGAGGATATTGAGATGAGATCATATTGGAATAGAGTGGGCATCTGAATCCAACATGAAAGGGCTTCTTCTAGAAGGAGCATGATGAGAAAGGCACACATGGAGGGAGATGCTGTGAAGACGCGCAGGGAGTAGTTGGCCATCTACAAGCCCAAGAGAAAGACCTGGAATGGGGTCTTCCCTCATAGCTCTCAGAAGGAGCCAATTTGCTTTCACCTTGATCTTGGGTTTATAGCTTCCAGAACTGTAAGTTAGTAAGTATTTGCTGTTTAAACAGTCACTCCCTTTGCTGTACTCTGTTACAGAAGCACAGTGAATTAATAATAGAACATCAGAATACAAGTGTGTCTCTGAGGCTGAGTCCACTGGTCTTCTCAGGCCTTCTCAGGACAGCTCCTCCACACCAGAGGCTGAACACTTCACACCAATGACCTCCCCGATAAGAGTGGCGGTTGTTGCTATTCTTTATATTGACAGTGATGAATAGATTGTGGCAGCTAACGCAGCTCCGTGCCAAGAAGTCTTGCTAAGTACATCATAGGTTCTTGAAATTCTACAAGAAACCACAATAATCACGGGGAATGAGAAGGAACTAACCTCTAGTCTCTCTCCTAAAAAATGGAAGTGCTGGAAGAGGATCAAAATAAGTGCTGGAAGTTTACTGAGTGCTGAAACTCAGGTTCGATGAACACTAAGCTCATCTTGCAGCTCTGACCTTTGGAAGACTACAAGAGAGACATTTCTCAGAGCGGATAATGCTTTTACATGGTGAGTGAAGAAACAGACTCACATTTCAGGCCTGACCAGCTTATTTAATGAAGCACAAGGTTTCAGTTCACTGTTTACTCTGTTGGACAATAAAATGGAGATCATTAATTATCCTGTGAACTTGAGGATGCTCTCTGTCCCTCAGGATGGAGCGGGCTGAATCGGCTTCCTCTGGACCCCATCAGTGGCGCAACTGTAATTAATGCCCAAGGCTAAAAATGTGGCCTTCATAAGATGTTCAGACCTAATAAAGAGTTTCATTTTTATTTTTCATAAACAAAGCTTCAGAAGGTTTTTTTTTCTGTAATAATTTAATTTTTATTCCTTTCACTGTTTATAACATTTTGGAAGCCAAAATTTGAAGTCTATGATTTTTTTAAACCCACATTTCCTCTGTAAATGGGTTACTGGTTTAGATGTTATGTGCCTCTTAAATGCTGGAATGTCTTTCCCGTTGAGAATAAAGGAGTAGTTGGTCTATCCCTCCCCCACCAACAAATAGGTAAAATTTTCAAATGATAAAAAATTAAGTTCTTAACTTTGTTTTTCCCATTCAGTCCGTTGCACAGAATGGTGGAATGAAATCAAGGTCTGCGTGAGAGACTAGTATTTACTGGTCTAGTTGTTTAATCAGTTGTAGCCATCAAACATCTTCTAAGAATCTCTTTTTTTGCATATATGCTGCCTTCTGTAGGTAACTTCTTTCATAAACTTAATGTTTAACTTTCTGGTGATGCAGATTTTATACTTTTGGCCCATTTCTTCTATTCTGTGTTTTGGGAAGCTGGATCATCACAGTATGTTGGAAAAACTCATATACCTGAGGAAGAGTTAAGTTGTGGGGGCCTGAACCAATATTCTGAAATCATTTTGATTCATGAACAGTGTTGGCAAGGGACCATTCTGCTTCCATGTCTATCAGCATCCCATATAGAGAAAATTCTGCTGCTCTCAACCCCACCCATAGCATTCATTTCACTCAGTATCAGACCTCAGCTGTATTCTTATCTTAACTGGTCTGGCCCAGTGTTCTCAGCTGCAGTTGGTGAATTGATGAGTCACTTGTAGTAAATCACTCTCCAGTGCCTTTCTTTCCTTCCTCCCTGAAATGACTGGGGAGATTTGTCGGAGCACCAGCACTGTCTATTCTTCTGTTCTATTTCTGCCTGAAGACCAATGAGTGTAAACTGGGTGCCTGGAACCACCCCGAGAGCTCAGTGCTATTCTGATGTTGCTCACTTTATTAGTTTCCTAGGGCTGTCATAACAAAACACCACAGACTGGGTCGCTTAAACAACAGAAATTTATTTCTCACAGTTCTGGAGGTTCTTCCTTTTCTTATGGGAACACAAATCCTGTTGGGTTATAAGGCCGCTCTTCAGCCTTCATTTAATTTAAAATACCTGCTAACATTCTATCTCCGAATACAATCACATGGGGGGATAGGGCTTCAAAATAGGAATTTTGAGGGGGACACACTCACTGACTATGCCAATGGTGTTTGTTTTTCTTCTTGTATTCATTTATATAAATAAAATAATTTCAGTTTCCTGTTTCCAGAGTTGTATTTTTAGATTATTTGAATGTCTACTGTACTGTTTTGAACCTTCTTCTTTATTATGCACCCCAGTGTTCATTCTGTTGAGTGTCATTTAAGATTGAAAACAGTGTTGGACTAAGAGGGAAAAAGTGGATCCAAGTGAGTAGCAAGAATAGTGATAAAACTATGGAAATTGGACCAGCCTGGAGCTGCAAGGTTATCGTTGGTGTAGACAAATGGGTTGTAAAAATAATATGGACATACCTAAGAGGTGACTTAGCATTACCATATTTAACAGAAAACATACACATCTAAATATGTTCCAGGCCCAGTTATCTCTGAAATAACAAAGTGCTTTCAGGCTAGTTCTATTATTAAACACAAAACGAAGAATTAATTTTCCCCACTTTTCCCACATTTTCACTCAAGCCTCCTTGCTTTTGTGGAAGTGATCAACATCTTTAAAAATTATTAGACAACAGAGCTTTGGTCAAACTGATTTGTATCCTACCTTTTTATTATAGTTCTGTGCATTTATTCTTCCAAAAAGTTTTTTCTGATTTCTCTAGTCTCTTTAGTCTAAACGTTTTCGTCCAATCTCTGATAGCATTGATGGTCAGTTTTCTTTATTAAAATTTTCCCTTAATATGACTTGATTTTATTTTTTTGTGTATTACCAGTGTTTTCATCTTGCTCACAAAAGTATAACATCTTTAAGAATTGGATTAATGTTTTAATTACTAAACTGCTATCCTTCTAATATGTAACATGGTAATTGATGTTAAGCACAAGGTAGTTAATCAGCAAATTCTGAATTAATTTTGCTTGGAGACAGGAGACTAATAGAAGGATAGCAAGTGTATGCATTCAAAAATCATCTAAACATATATACAATTTTGACTCAACAAATTGAGAGTCTATGAATGCTAATAAAACATTTAGCGCATAGTATATTTTGGCATATGTTGATTAAAAAAAGTTGTACTGACTCATGAATGCCCTTAATTGGAGAATAATAGAAATTGATTTTTAAGTTGGCAGTTGCCAGAGCTCTTGATTTATACAGTAAAATTCATTATTCTCTTATCTTGGCCATCTGAAGATGGTGCCACTATCTACTTTATTACTTAAGCAGCCCTGATTTCTTTCCCCACATAGCCAGTTCATTAAGAATTATGGACTCTGGCTGGCGCCGTGGCTCACTAGGCTAATCCTCTGCCTTGCGGTGCCGGCACACTGGGTTCTAGTCCCAGTCGGGGCACCGGATTCTGTCCGGGTTGCCCCTCTTCCAGGCCAGCTCTCTGCTGTGGCCAGGGAGGGCAGTGGAGGATGGCCCAAGTGCTTGGGCCCTGCACCCCATGGGAGACCAGGAGAAGCACCTGGCTCCTGGCTTCGGATCAGCGCGGTGCGCTGGCCGCAGCACAGTGGCTGCAGCGGCCACTTGGGGGGGGGGTGAACCAACGTCAAAGGAAGACCTTTCTCTCTGTCTCTCTCTCTCACTGTCCACTCTGCCTGTCAAAAAAAAAAAAAAAAAAAGAATTATAGACTCTACCTCTAAACCATGGCCTGGCCCTATCCTCTTCTGTTCATCTCTACTGATACCACCCTAGTCCAAGCTGTTATCCTCTTTTGTTTGCTCAACTATCTTACATTCCTTCTTTCCACCATATAATGCTCACATAGCTGTGGTGGTCCTTAAAGGCCTAATTCAGATGTCAGATCTTTACTTAAAACTTGGTAATAGCTTGCCATTACACTCAGAATACATTTCCAACCTGTAATTTGGTCAGCAAAGTCTTCTAGTATCTGAGTTCCACTTAGCTCTTAGACCTTGTCTCATAATTTCCCCTGTTTACTGTCTTACAACCACAGTGGCCTTTTTATTCCTGAAAATTAAGAAGCCTGTTTCCATTTTCAGAATTTAGAGTATGACGGTCATTGTGCGCCTTCTGACTTTACGTCCTCTGGCCAGTAAGAGGGAATTTTTTGCAAAAGTAAGCAAACAGAACTGTGGGATGGGCACTTTTGCTAACTCTAAACCTTTACAGGAGCACTTCCCTGTTTCCAGTAAAATTGAACTGCTCCCAGTGGGAAGCTGGGCGAGAAACCCAAGTGACGTCTCTCAAACGGTGATGTCAGCACATTAGTGTATCTGCACAAATAATTTGACTTCTTTGTGACAGGAGTCAAACATGAGTAATGCGAGAGAACTGAGAAATATAGCCAGATGAGAACAGGATCTTGACCTACCACATATTCCTTCTTCCTCAAAGCAGAGTGAGCAAATACCACTGGTGCTGTGTAGTCAGTTCTTAGGACCCAGGTCATTGCTGTTCCCAACACTGGCATTCCATGCTAGAAGTTATCATGTTTTACACAGTGGGACTATATTTGATGTTTACAGATACTGTGCTTCTGGTAGGGTAATATGGCTTTCATGAAGTGACCGTTTCCTCAAAGTCTGGTGCTCAAAGTGTTCAGTTCTCTGAGTAGCAAAATAGTTCCTCGTAGTAGCAAGATAGATCTAATGCTAGCCTTCTCTTAATGCCAACTAACAGGGTTTGGATTCAGAAGACAGGCATTGCTTCTCACCTCCCAGTTCAAATGTGAGTTCCCAAGGTGGCAATGGGAGAACTACCTTGGAGGGTTTGTGCCCACATGTATGATTATGGATTATTCTCATAGGAGAAGTTTTTGGCATTCCTACAACAAACACCAACAATATATGGCCACACTATTTTTTTTTTTTTTTTACTTCTTCTTCTTTCTTTTTTTTTGACAGGCAGAGTTAGGCAGTGAGAGAGAGACAGAGAGAAAGGTCTTCCTTTTTCTGTTGGTTCACCCCCTCAAGTGGCTGCCGCAGCCTGCGAGCTGCGGCCGGCGCCCCGCGCTGATCCGAAGGCAGGAGCCAGGTGCTTCTCCTAGTCTTCCATGGGGTGCAGGGCCCAAGCACTTGGGCCATCCTCCATTGCACTCTTGGGCCACAGCAGAGAGCTGGCCTGGAAGAGGGGCAACCAGGACAGAATTCGGCACCCCAACCGGGACTAGAACTCAGGGTTCGGCACCACAGGCAGATGATTAGCCTATTGAGCCACGGAGCCGGTTGGCCAAAATATTTTTTAAAAAGGATTTATTTATTTGAAACTCAGAGTTAGCGAGAGAGAGAGAGAGAGAGAGAGAGAGAGAGAAAGAGAGAGAGGGAGAGATCGATCTTCCATCCACGGGTTTACTTCTTAGATGGCTGCAATGGCCTGGGCTGGGCTGGGCTGAAGCCAGGAGCCAGGAGCTTCATTTGGGTCTCCCATGTGAGTGGTAGGGGCCTAAATACTTGGACCATTTTCTGCTGCTTTTCTCAGGCCTTTAGCAGGGACCTGGATCATAAGTGGAGCAATTGGGCCAAGAACCTACTCCCATATGGGATGCTGGTGTATCAGATGGTTGGTTTATTTGCTATGCCACAGTGCTGGCTCCAAGGCCAGAATATCTTGATATGACAATGAAACAGTCTCCATGAGATAAATCTACAGTAGGATAACTCACTGGGGAGGGTGCAGCCCTTCACAAACTCATTTCTGGGAGTCACGGTATAATGTGGTGATGTCATATTGGAGTGCTAGTTTTACAGCAGGGCTCCTGAGACACACATACATATTTAAGTGTATTCACAGCCTACTTTTTTCCCTAAAGAAACCATTTATTTAAGGAATACAAACTTCATACATTTCATAAATACAACTTTAGGAACATAGTGATTCTTCTCACCTTCCCTCCCATATTCCCACCCCTCTTCCTCATCTCTCTCCTATTCCCAGTCTTATTTTTTCTAATATCTCTTTTCAATTAACTTTATACACAGAAGATTAACTCTATACTAAGAGTTCAACAAATTGTATGAAAAAAAAAAAACTGTTCCTCAACAGTCAAGACAAGGGCTGTTTAAAGTCATCATATCTTGAAGTTGATTTAAATTTTTTTAGCATTATTTTTTTTGAGAAACTTAATTAACTTTAAAGAACAACCCAAGAATGATACATCTATTGCAAGCACTTAGACATAACTATAACTTATGAGACATAAGAATATCCTCCACTTAATACATTAAAAAAAAAGTAAATACTTGCGAACAAGTTTTACTATTAACTCTCATAAAAACAACTCTTTGAGGACAGAGGTCCTGAATGGGAAGTTAATGCACAATGATTCCTATTGTTGATTTAACAATTAACATTCTTATTTATGATGTCAATGATCACCTGAGGCTCTTGACATGAGGTGCCTAGGCTATGGAAGCCTTTTGAATCCTCAGACTCCTTCAGTATTTAGAAAGGGCCATAAGCAAAGTGGAAATTCTCTCCTTCTTTCATACAAAAGTACATCCTTCTTTGATGACCACTTTTTTCCACTGGGGTCTCACCCACCAAGGTCCTTCATGTAGGACACTTTTTGCTACAGTGTTTTGGCTTTCCATGCCTGAAATGCTATCATGGGCTTTTCAGCCAGACCAGAATTCCATAAGGGCTGATTCTGAGGTCAGAGTGCTACTTAAAGCAATTTTCATTCTATGAGTCTGCTGAAATGTGACAAATACCATAATTCTATTATTATTACCAGGCACTTAATCCTATTTATATGATCATTTTAACACTTAATCCTATCCATATGATCACTTTAACACTTAAAATGCTGTTTTTACCACCCAGATTAAGGGGACTTGAGGTCCCATGGCAAATTTTTAAACCATGCCCCTTGCAAACTGTTGAAATCTTTACTTAGTACAGAGTTGATATTCTGTATAGAAAGATAATTAAAAATGACTCTTAATGAAGAATGGAATGGGAGAAGGAGTAGGATGTGGGATGGGAGTGGGGGTGGGAGGGTGGGTATGTGGGGAAGAACTATATTCCTAAAGCTGTACCTATGAAATTTATATTTATTAAATAAAAGATTTCTAAAAAAGAAATAAAAAATAAACTGTACCCTTAGAAATAAGTCCTTAGAAATGTATGCAGAAATATATAGCTTTACAATTACAACCTTCATACATTTCATAATTACAACTTTAGGAACATCACAGCTTACTTTTTAAAAGCCCACACAAGCACACAAGTCAATGGCATTAGCTTTGGACAAATATTTCTCAGGTCACAATTAAGTGAAAAGGAGGGCCTGGCCTGGCCTGGATACCACCTAGTTTTATTTTCTCCAAGAAGTAGTTCTGAGTGTAAAGGCCTGGCCTTCTGGCCTTGATGTAAATGGCTAGGATGTTTTTCTTTTCCATTATAGGTCGCCAGAAGGCTACAAGGGCTAAAACATGATGTCTACAGTTATATCAAGAAACTCCAAGGTCTTATAACCATACTCAGGAGTATTAAACTTTTTCTTGGAAAAGCTGCTGCTTGGGGTCTTGGGCCTGGGGAGAAGTGAAGGCAGGGTTACTAGAATGAGCCCAGATTGTCAGGGGACATCTTCTAGTTCCTTTCCCTAACATGCAGTTCCATATTTTAAATCAAAAGTTTATTTCTTTGAAAATTGTCATGTAATATTATATTGTATCTCTGTGTATGTGTGTATACATACATATATATATATACTGATAATAAACAAAATAAGCTTCAAAATCATAGAAAAGTCTAATAACTATAAAGTGATCTTAGATAGCCTGTTATCTACATGAAAAAATATAGACTTTATCTTTTGTATATTCTTCTCGGATAGCAAAGATAATCTACAACCGGTCTAGCATGTTGCATGACGACATGAGAGAAGTCACATGTCTGCTTCTTTGATGCAGGTGCTCACACACTCAGCTTTACTAGTCCTGTCTCTCTGTGTTGTTTGAGCATGGGTTCTGGATGCAGTATGGGTTTTTATATTGTTTTGTTGTTCCTCTGCCATTACTGAGTTACTGTCTGCTGTAATAAAACTAGTTGTTAAATTTGTCAGAATATTAAGTTCCTTGATTTGCTCGCCTCCAAATAATGGAACAAAGTCCAAGAATTGTGGTTGACCATGATTGATCACTTTTTACACTGGGCTATATTGGTTTCCATGGAACAACTAATAGACCAAATTTTCTGGATTAGTGTGCAGTGAGAGGAATTCATGGACGCAAGAACAGTAACAGATGTAAATTCTGAGGCAGGTCATAGCAATCTGATAAGGAAAGATGTTAGATTCTGGACCAATGAACTGAGCCCTGGGCTGTGAGCCTTTTACACGTCATGATTAGGGAAGTGGCCAGAGGCCAAGGTCTCAGTTTTATGGTTGCCGTTCTATGATATGACAAGGTAGTTGCAGAACTCACCATATTAACCTTTACAGGTTGGGAGACATAAACCTCTTTTCTGGCATGTTCTGAGTAGGGTGGTTTAGTTGGTGAAATAATGGACTCATACATATCAATGTCCTAATCCCTTGAACCTGTGCATGCTATTATATGAAACATCAGAATTAAAGATGTAGATGGGAGCCAACTTTGTGGGGTAGTGAGTTAAGTTGTTGCTTGCAATGTTAACATCCTATTTGTGCACAGTCCAAGGCCCAGCCACTCCAATTCCCATCCAACTCCCTGCTAATGTGCCTGGGAAAGCAGCAAAGGATAGTCCAATTATTTGGGCCCCTACTTCTATGTGAAAGACCTGGATGGAGTTCCTGGTGCCTGGTTTTGGCCTAACTCAGCCCCAAATGTTCAACCATTTAGGGAGTGAATCAGTGAATGGAAGATATCTCTTTCTCTATCTCTCTCCCTTTCTCTGTAGCTCTGCCTTTCAAATAATTAAAAACCCCCTTTTTTAATAAAAGGATATACATGGAATTAAGTTTTCTAATTAGATAATATTTCCTGGAAAAAGAAATTTATTAATTTGAAAGGCAGAGTGACAGAGAGAGAAAAAGAAAGAGGGAGAGAGAGAGAGAGGGAGAGAGAGAGAGAGAGAGATATCTCTCCACTGGCTCATTCCCCAAATGGCTACAATGGCTGGGGCTGTGCCACACTGAAGCCAGGAGCTTGGAGCTTCTGGATCCTCCGCATGGGTGCAGAGGTCCAAGGACGTGGGCCATCCTCTGCTGCTTTCCTAGATGCATTAGCAGGGAGCCGGATCAGAAGTGGAGCAGCAGGAACCGGAACTAGTGCCCATAGGGATGCTGGCACTGTAGGCTATAGCTTAACCCGCTACGCCACAGCATCAGCCCCTAATTGGATGATCTTAAATAGAATATTATCTTGGACTATTTGAGTGAACCTAATGTGATCACAGGTGTTATGAAAATGTGGAAGAGGGAGGAAAAATGTTAATTTCAGAGTAAAAGGATGTGAGAAAGACTCTACAGGCCCTTGTTGACTTTTAACATACAAGAATACTATGACCTAAGGAATGCCAGTAGCCTACAGCAGTTGGAAGAGACAGGAAGATAGATTCTTCACTAGAGCTTCCAGAAAACAGTTGTTAATGACGTGAGCGGAACTGGCTCTCCAACCTTTTGCAGATGTTTGAGCTCTGAAGTTTTCATGCTAAGGGTTGCTGGACTAAATGTGGACTTCATCTAACTATAGCATCTGAGAGATGGGTCTGCTGGGAGGTCTTTAGTTCATTGGTGGTGTGTCCTCTGGGGGTCGTTCTCTTAAGAGGTGGTTTGGCCAATCGTCTCCTTCTGTTCCCTGTATGTGATTAATCTGTACATGCTCTGCTGTGGCCAGCCACCAGCTCAGCCTGATGGGGCCACATGATCTTGAACTGCGAACCTCCGAACGATAAGCTGAGATAAAGCTTTCCTTCCCCCAAAAAGCTCTTTTTGGGTATTTTAATTAAAATAATGAAAAACTGACCAGTGCAGTAGCTTTGCTGGCTCCACTGGAATTCTGACTTCCAGAACTTTAAGTAGGTTCTTTTGTTTTAAGCCAGTATGTGTGATAATGTGATATCATAGCAATAGGAAATTGGTACAGATGGATTTGCTGATGTACAAACCTTATGCTTGACCATAATTTTATTTTTTTTAAAATATTTATTGGAAAGGCAGAATTACAGAGAGAGAGAGAGAGAGAGAGAGAGAGAGATCTTCCATCCGCTCGTTTGCTTCCCAAATGGCTGCAATGGCTGAAGCTGTGCTGATCCAAAGCTAGGAGCCAGGAGTTTCTTCCTGGTCTCCCATGTGTTTGCAGGGGCCCAAGGACTTGAACCACCTTCCACTGCTTTCCCAAGCCATAGCAGAGAGCTGGATCAGAAGTGGAGCAGGTAGGACTTGAACTGGCACCCATATGGGATACTAGCACTGCAGGCTGCAGCTTTACCTGCTATGCCACAGTGCCAGCCTCCACTGATTGTCTTATTTTAATATGTGATACTTGTACATTTTTATGAGGTACAGAGCAGTACTTCAACACATAGACACAATGTAAACCAAGCAAAGCAGGCAACCAGCCTTTCAATTTCCTTATCTTTGTGTTTGGAATTTACCAGCTTCTCTTTTCTAGATTTAAAAAAAGAGATTTACTTATTTATTAGGAAGTCAGAGTTATACATAGAGAGGGAGAGGCAGGAAGAGAGAGATTTTCCATCTGCTGGTTCACTCCCCAGATAGCTGCAATGGCCAGGGCTGGACCAGACTGAAGCCAGGAGCCAGAAGCTTCTTCTAGGTTTCCATGTGGGTAGCTGGGACCCAAGCACTTGGGCCATCTACTGCAGCTTTTCCTAGGCCAATAGCAGGGACCTGGATCAGATGTGGAGCAGCTGGGACTTGAACTGGTTGCCTGTATTGGATATTGGCATGCAACAGCAACTTTACCTGCTATGCCACTATGCCAGCCCCTCTTCTCCAGTTTGTTATACAGTATATAGTACATTGTTATGGACTTTAGTCACCCCAGTGTACTGTGGAACACTACAACTTGTTACTTCTATCTGATTGTGTTTTGTATCTGTTCTCTATCTCCCCTCCCCCAATACTCTCACCCTCTAATTACCACTTTTCTAAGTTCAGACAAACTTTTTAAAACTTCCTCACATGAAAGAGAATACGTATTATTTCTCTTTCTGTATCTGGGTTATTTCACTCAACACAAAAAATACAGGTGTTTTTGAGGAACCTTCAATTATTTTCCATAATGACTGTACTAACTGAAATTCTCATCAGCAGCATAAAAGACCCTCTTTTCTCCACATCCTTAGCAGCTTTGTTATTTTTTAAAATTTTCTTTAAGTTATACAAGTTTCATGTATTTCATATATACAGATTTAGGAACATAATGATACTCCCTCTCCCACCCTCCCTCCCACCCAAGCTACAAACCTATTACTTGGTCTACACCTCTGTTTTTGTGCCAGTACCAGGCTGTTTTGATTATAACTGCCCTGTTGTGCGTCTTGAAATCAGGTGTCATGATACCTCCAGCTTTGTTTTTGTTGTATAAGATTACTTTAACTATTCAGGGATCTTTTGTGTTTCCATATGATTTTAGGAATAGTTGTTCAAGATCTGTGAAGAATGTTCTTGGTATTTTGATAGGATCACATTGGATCTGTAAATTGCTTTTGGTAGTATGGGTATTTTGGTGATGCTGATTCTTCTAATCCATGAACATGGAATATTTTTCCCTTTTTAAATGTTTTCTTCTATTTCTTTCTTTAGTGCTTTGTAATTTTCATCATAGAGATCTTTGACATCCTTGGTTAAATTTATTCCAAGGCATTTAATTCTTTTCAGTACTATTGTGAATAGGACTGATCTTAAAATTTCTTTCTCAGGCATGGCATTATTTGTGTATATAAAGGCTATTGATTTTTCTGCATTGATTTTGAATCCTGCTATTTTACCAAACTGTTCCATGAGTTATAATAGTATCTCAATAGAGTCCTTTGGATCCCATATATATATATAGGATCATGTCATCTGCAAATAGGGATAGTTTTATTTCATCCTTTTCAACTTATATCCCTTTGATTTCTTTTTTCTTGCCTAATGGCTCTGGCTAGAGCTTCCAGGACCATATTAAATAACAATGGTGAAAGTGGGCATCTATCTTGTTCTGAATCTTAGAGGGGAAGCTTTCAGCTTTTCCCCATTTAACAGGTTGCTGGCTGTGAGTTTGTCCTAAATTGCCTTGATTATTTTGAAGAATATTCCTTCTATACCCAATTTGCTTAAGTTTTCATCATGAAAGGATGTTGTATTTTATCAAATGCTTTCTCTGCATCTATTGAGATGACTATGTATATGGTTTTTTTCTTCAGTTTGTTAATGTGATGTATCACACTGATTGATTTGCAAATGTTGAAACATCCCTGCAAACCACAGATAAATCCCACTTGATCTGGGTGAATTATCATTCTGATGTGTTGTTGGATTAGATTAGCTGATACTTTGTTGAGAATTTTTGCATCTGTATTCATCAGGGATATTGGTCTATACTTCTATTTCCTTGTATCTTTTTCTGTTTTAGGAATTGAAGTGATACAGACTTCATAGAAGGAGTTTGGGAGGATTCCCTCCCTTTCAAGTGTTTTGAATATCTTGAGAAGAATTGGAATTAGTTCTTTAAATGTCTGATAGAATTTGGCAGTGAAGTCATCTGGTCCTGGACTTTTATTTGTTTGGCAGGTTTTTATTACTGATTCATTTTCCATCTTGGTTATTAGTCTGTTTAGGTGTTCTATGTCTCCATGGTTCAATTTAGGTAGGTTGTATGTGTCCAGAAATGTATACATTTCTTCTAGGTTGCCTGATTTGTTAGCATACAGCTCTTTGTAGTAATTTCTGATGAATTGCTTTAATTCTGTGGTATCTGTTGTTACATTTCCTTTTTCATTTCTGATTTTATTGATTTGGGTCTTCTCCCTCTATGTACATGTATTATAGTCACATCTTCATGTTGAACTGATCCATTAATCATTACAAAGTGCCCTTCTTTGTATCTTTTAATAGTTTTTCTGTTAAAGTATATTTTGTCTGATATTAGGATGGCAACACCTGTTCTTTCTTAGTTTCTGTTAGCATGGATATCTTTTTCTATCCTTTCACTTTCAGTCTCCAGGTATCTTTGTTGGTGCGATTTGTTTCTTATAGGCAGCAAATAGATGGGTTTTGTTTGCTGATCCATTCAGCAAGTCTGTTTCTTTTAACTGGAGAATTGAGGCATTTACCTTAAAAAAGTGACTATTGATAAGTAATGACTAGTG
The DNA here is from genome assembly GCA_949820135.1 of Sylvilagus floridanus. Lineage (NCBI taxonomy): Eukaryota > Metazoa > Chordata > Mammalia > Lagomorpha > Leporidae > Sylvilagus > Sylvilagus floridanus. The sequence goes on from OX463244.1 coordinate 20,127,140, forward strand.
TCTGACATTTTCCATAAATATTCCTAATGTTCACTTTGGATGCCTTTTGTACTTTTATTGGGGGATTTTCTGCCTTCACATTCTTTTGAATGACCGCTATCTTCCTGTGTTTCTGTGTGTAGCACATATTTTGAAGGGCTGGATGGGTAGTGACAAATTCTTTCAATTTCTGTTTGTTATGGAAGGTCTTTATTTTACCTTCATTCATAAATGAGAGCTTTGCAGGGTACAATATTCTGGGTTGACAGTTTTTTCTCTTAAGACTTGGACTATATCTCACCATTCTCCTCTAGACTTAGGGTTTCTGATGAGAAGTCATCTATGATTCTAATTAGAGATCCTGTGAAAATAATTTGGCATTTCTCTCATGCACATTTTAGAATTTATTCTTTATGTTTTACTGTGGAGAGTTTGATTACAATGTGTCATGGTGAAGATCTTTTCTGGTCATGTCTATTAGGAGTTCCATCTGCTTCCTGTACTTGGGCATCCCTTTCTTTCTCCAAAGTAAGCAAATTTTCTTTAATTATTTCACTAAATATGCCTTCTAATCCATTCTCTCTTTCCATGTCTTCAGGAACTACTAAGACCCATATGTTGGGTTGCTTGATAATATCCCATAAATCTCCAATACTGTTTTTAAGTTTTTTTTATTTCTTCTTCTTTTTTTTGTCTGACTATAAAATTTTCAGAGATTTGTCTTCTAGCTCAGATATTCTTTCTTCTGCCTCACTAAGTGCACTGTTATGATTTTCCACTGGATTTTTAAAAAATTTTTATTTGACAGGTAGAGTTATAGACAGTGAGAGAGAGAGAGAGAGAGAGAGAAATGTCTTCCTTCCATTGGTTCACTCCCCTAATGGCTGCTAATGCTGGCGCTGTGCCAATCCGAAGCCAGGAGCCGAGTACTTCCTCCCAGTCTCCCATGCAGGTGCAGGGACCCAAGCACTTGGGCCATCCTCTGCTGCCCTCCCAGGGCCACAGCAGAGAGCTGGACTGGAAGAGGAGCAACCGAGACCAGTACCCAGCTCTCCAATTGGGACTAGAACCTGAGGTGCCAGCGCCACAGGCGGAGGATTAGCCAAGTGAGCCACAGCGCCAGCCCCTCCGCTGCATTTTTTATTTGCTCTATCAAATTCTTCATTTCTAATATTTTATTTTGATTTCTCTTTAAAATTTCAATTTCAGTTAAAAAATTTCATTCATTTCATATATATGTGGATTTCCTTCTGATTGCTTTTGTATAAAACTATAGTTACTTTTTTGAATTCCATTTCTGGCATTTCCTCAATGTCTTCATTTTCACATCTAATATTGAAATTTTGTTTTTTTTTCTTTGGGGGAGTGTCATGGTGTTTTCTTTATTCTTGTTTCTTGAACTCCTACATTTATTTTTAGGCAGTTGTGTTTTTTTTTTTTTTTTTACCTTTGATGACTTTTATCTTTGAGTTATGCCTCTATGGCTTAGTGGAATGTCTGCATTTTCAGTGAATACCAAGAGATGTGTTGTGGGTGTGGCCAGGGAGCTCTGGTCAGTGCCTCAGTGTGGGGGCAAGTATCCAGGGTAACACCCAAGTTAGGCATGGCAGATCTTCTCTTGTTTATGGAAGGTAGTGAATACCCATCTCTGTTGGTGAGATTACTCCCTCATCTCCTCTCTTCCAAGCTGAGCAATGCCCAGATGTTAGCCTCCAGTGTGTTCGACATTGATCAGCCCCACTCTATGAACTGCACAAATGATCTGTGCAGTCCTCACTGTGAGTAAAGTTCCCACTGCAATGACATGCCCCAGACAACCAAGGAGCTCTGAACGTGATTGCCCAGAGACTCAGCTACACCCTGTACCTTCTTATGCAACCACCAAGTCCCCATGATCTCAGCACACAATGCTCCCATAGTCACCGGATGCAGAGTTTTGGCTCTGCCCTGGCAGTCTGTCCAGAGAGGCAGATGTTTTCTGAGCCAGGTCCACCTAGGTTTCTTTATCCTGGGAGGCTGAGGATGCCTTACAGTCCTATGTAGGTGCCCAGCAATCCCATCCAGGCTCAAAGTCAGTGGGGACTGAGGATTTTTCCTCTGCTACAGTCTCTGGATCACATGCATACACAAGTGCCATTGGCCAAATATTGCTCTCTCCTCACCACTGCCACCAGTACTTCTGAGAAGGTGTCCTGTCTTAGCCAGTTGCTGTGCGTGTGCACAAAGTCTTTCGCATCTGCTGCCAAAACCTAAAATGGTGCCTGTCCTTTCTCAGCCAGTCAGTGGGCACTCATGTGGGGAAGTTGGAGCAACATAAATGTGATCCCACTACTTCCACTGGTTCCGAGGACAATTACTAGCAACTACTAACCCCCAGGGCTTCAGTCTGAACTCATGCTATGCTTTCCCTCTGGCTATATCCAGGGTTTTCTGCAATCTGGTCTCACCTCCTGCCTGAGTGGGTGTGGTTTGTAGGCACTGTGAGTTCACTCTAGGCTGTAGATCAGCTGATTCACCATTACACAGAGAAGGGCTGGGATTGTGAATACACAAGCCAGCTCCAACATCCCCTCTTCCTAATGACTGTAGCCAGAGGTGCTATGCCACATCCAACATGTGTGTCACTCTGGAATCTTGCCCCAGACACATATGGAGGCCAGAGATCCCTGGCCCCACCCAGAACATACCTCTGGAACTGCATTGCAAACCTCAGGCACTCCACCGATCAAGAAGGACACTTTCCAGGAATAAAGCTGTTAATAATAATAATAATAAGAAAAAAGCCAATCCTCCAGAGGGGATAAGGACAAATGATCTACCAGATGCATAAAAACCAATGTGAAAACACAAGGAATATGAACAAGGAAGGCAATACGACTCCCCAAAAGGAACAGAATAATACAGTGGTATTGGACTCTGAAGAAGGGGAGATTAATGAAATGCCTAAAAAGGGATTCAAAAGAATGATTTTACTCAAGAACACAGAGAAACAGTTACATGAAATAGGGAAACCTCTACATGAAATGGCTGAAAAATTCTCCAAAGAGATAGAGACATTGCAGAAAAATCAGACAGAAATGTTAGAAATGAAATATTCTTATTTTTGGGGACTCTCTAGTAAGGTAAATATATGCATATAATTGTAACATCTTCCTGATATATTAACCCCTTTATGATTATAAAGTGTCCCACTTAATCTCTAAGAATTATTTTTGCTTCAGTCTATTTTTTTTATATTAATGCAGACTCTTCAGTTGTTTTGTGGTTGCTGTTTGCATGGCATATATTTTTACATTCAACTTATTTGTATTTTTGAATCTAAAGAATGCTTCCTATAAATAACATGTAGTCGAATCCTTGGTTTGTTTTGTCTTTCTCAGTGCTTAAAATCTCTGTCTTTTGATTGAAGTGTTTAATCCACTCACAATCAATGGTATTTTGCTATGATTGGTTTTATTTTTTGGTATTTTACTAGGTGTTGACTTTGTGTCCTTTTTAATTCCTTTATTTTTCCTGTACTATCTTCTTTTGCATTAGTTTAGTGTTTTCTCATGTAATATTTTCATTCTTTTAGTGATTTATTAAATTACATACCTCTTGGGTATATAGAGGAGTCTTGGTGATTCCTCTAGTTTTCCAATGTACACTTGACTTTCAGAATTTTCTTCACATTTATACAAATTTATTCCAGTGTGATATAAACTTTACTCCTTTATATCTCCTTTCTTTTTATTATTGTACATTTTACAGTAATGTATATTGTAAACACAATAAACATTAGTATACCTATTACTTTATTTTTTTGTCTACTAAAAGGTAGAGAGAATAAAGGACAGCAAGAATATACTTACAAGGTTTGTTATCATCATTTGTTCCTGTGCATTCAAGTTACAACCTGCTAGCATTTTCTTTTTTAAATATTTATTTATTTAAAATTCAGAGTTACAGAGAGAAGGAGAGAGACAGAGAATGAGATCTTTTATCTATTGATTCATTCCCTAGAAGACTGCAGTGGTTGGGGCTGGGTCAGGGCATAGCCAGGAGCAAGGAGCAGGGACCCAAGCACTTCTTCACCCATATATCTTCTGCTGCAGGCCATTAGAAGGGAGCTGCACCAGAAGTAGAGCAGCAGGGACATGAACAGGTGCCCATATGGGATGCCAGCATTGCAGGCGGCAGTTTTACCTGTTATGCCACAATGCTGGCCCCTGTTAGCATTTTCTTATTTCAATACAGCTTTCTTTCTGCTTTTATGATTTTATAAAATGCTTAAATTTTTTATTTATATAAAAGGAACACATTTCATGTATTTCATATGTACAGTTCTTTTTTTTAAAAGATTTATTTATTTATCTGAAAGGCAGAGTTGCAGAGAGGCAGAGAGAGAGAGAGAGAGAGAGAGAGAGAGAGAGAGAGAGAGTCTTCCATCCATTGGTTCACTCCCCAAATGGCTGGAACTGGGCTGATCTGAATCCAGGAGCCAGGAGCTTCTTCTGGGCCTTCCACGTGGGTGCAGGAGCCTAAGGACTCGGGCCAGCTTCCACTGTTTTCTCAGGCCATTGCAGAAGGCTGGATGGAAGTAGGGCAGCTGAGTCTTGAACAGGTGCCCATATAGGATGCTGCCACTGCAGGCAGTGGCTTTACCTGTTATGCCACAGTGCCGGCCCCTCATATGTACAGCTTTAACAACATAATAATACTTCCTACCCAACCCTCCCACTCCCCTCCCCACTGATAGACAGCAAAGACTGACAGAACTGAGATGAAAAGTATATAATTCAATATTGATTTAAAGACATCAATATACTACCTTCAATACCAGATAGAAAAAGTAGATAGGAGATCAAGGAGAATATAAAGACTTGGAAAACAGTATAAACCAACAGGAAAATACACATTCTTTACAAGCACACATGAGACAGTCTCCAGAATTGGTGACATGTTGGACCACAAAACAAACCTCAGTAAATTGGGAAGTATTGAAATCATAAAAAGCATGTTCTCAGAAGACAATGGAATTAAGTTAGAAATATATAACACAAGAAAACTAGAAATTTCACAGACATGTAAAAAACAAATGATGTGCTTCTAGGTCACCAATGGGTGAAAGAAGAAATCATAAGGGAACTTAGAAAACACCTGAGATGAATGGAATGGTGTATGGCCTTACCACTCTGAATGTGCCTGCTCTTGTCTGATCTCAGAAGCTAAGCAGATGTCTATCAACTGATGACTGGATAAAGACAATATATTAAGTATACATAGTGGAGGGGCTGGAGCTGTGGCACAGCAGGTTAACGCCCTGGCCTTAATGATATCTACTGTTATTAACAGACCCTTAATCCTATACTTTTATTTAGTAAATATACTTTTCCAAAGAATAGTTTATGGATTACATGGCTTCCCCCCCCCCATAACTTCCCTCCAACCCACAACCCTCCCATCTCCCGCTCCCTCTTCCATTCCATTCACATCAAGATTCATTTTCAATTATCTTTTTATATAGGAGATCAATTTAGTATATATTAAGTAAAGATTTCATCAGTTTGCACCCACACAGAACATAAAATGTAAAATACTGTTTGAATACTAGTTATAGCATTAATTCACATTGGACAACACATTAAGGACAGAGATCCTACATGAGGAGTAAGTACCCAGTGACTCCTGTTGTTGACTTAACAATTTGACACTCTTGTTTATGGCGTCAGTAATCTCCCTAGGCTCTAGTCATGAGTTTCCAAGGCTATGGAAGCCTTTTGAGTTCGCTGACTTTGATCTTATTTGGACAAGGTCATAGTCAAAGTGGAAGTTCTCTCCTCCCTTCAGAGAAAGGTACCTCCTTCTTTGATGACCTGTTCTTTCCACTGGGATCTCACTCGCAGAGACCTTTCATTTAGGTCCTCTTTTTTTTTTTTTTCTCGAGAGTGTCTTGGCTTTCCATGCCTATAATACTCTCTACTCTCATGGGCTCGTCAGCCAGATCTGAGTGGCTTAAGGACTGATTCTGAGGCCAGAGTGCTGTTTAGGACATCTGCCATTCTATGAGTCTGCTGTGTATCCCGCTTCCCATGTTGGATCATTCTCTCCCTTTTTTATTCTATCAGTTAGTATTAGCAGACACTAGTCTTGTTTGTGTGACCCCTTTGACTCTTAATCCTATCAATATTATCAATTGTGAACTGAAATTGATCACTTGGACTAGTGAGATGGCATTGGTACATGGAATATTGATGGGATTGTATTGGAATCCCCTGGCACATTAAACTCCACTATTTGGGGCAAGTCCAATTGAGCTTGTCCCAAATTGTACATCTCCTCCCTCTCTTATTCCCACTCTTATATTTAACAGAGATCACTTTTCAGTTAAATTTCAACACCTAAGAATAAATGTGTGTTGATTACAGACTTCAACCAATGGTATTAAGTAGAACAAAAAAAATATTAAAGGAGATAAAGTATTAAATTGTACATCAACAGTCAGGACAAGGGCTGATCAAGTCACTGTTTCTCATAGTGTCCATTTCACTTCAACAGGTTTCCTTTTTGGTGCTCGGTTAATTGTCACTGATCAGGGAGAATATATGATATTTGTCCCTTTGGGACTGGCTTATTTCACTCAACATGATGTTTTCCAGATTCCTCCATTTTGTTGCAAATGACCAGATTCCATTGTTTTTTACTGCTGTATAGTATTCTATAGAGTACATGTACCATAACTTCTTTATCCAGCCTACTGTTGGTGGGCATTTAGGTTGATTCCATGTCTTAGCTATTGTGAACTGAGCTGCAATAAACATTGAGGTGCAGACCGCTTTTTTGTTTGCCAATTTAATTTCCTTTGGGTAAATTCCAAGGAGTGGGATGGCTGGGTTGTATGGTAGGGCTATATTCAGGTTTCTGAGGAATCTCCAGACTGACTTCCACAGTGGCTTTACCAGTTTGCATTCCTCCCAACAGTGGGTTGGTGTCCCTTTTTTCCCCACATCCTCTCCAGCATCTATTTTTGGTGGATTTCTGAATGTGAGCCATTCTAACCAGGGTGAGGTGAAACCTCATTGTGGTTTTGATTTGCATTTCCCTGATTGCTAGTGATCCTGAACATTTTTTCATGTGCCTGTTGGTCATTTGGATTTCCTCTTTTGAAAAATGTCTATTGAGGTCCTTGGCCCATCTCTTAAGTGGGTTGTTTGTTTTGATGTTGTGGCGTTTCTTGATCTCTTTGTAGATTCTGGTTATTGATCCTTTATCTGTTGTGCAGTTTGCAAATATTTTTTCCCATTCTGTCGGCTGCCTCTTCACTTTCTTGACTGTTTCTTTTGCAGTACATAAACTTCCCAATTTGATGCAGTCCGATTTGTTAATTTTGGCTTTGACTGACTGTGCTCTGGGGTCTTTTCCAAGAAATCTTTGCCTGTGCCTATATCTTGCAGAGTTTCTCTGATGTCCTCTAATAATTTGAAGGTGTTGGGTTGTAGATTTAGATGTTTAAACCATGTTGAGTGGATTTTTGTGTAAGGTGTAAGGCAGGGGTCTTGCTTCATGCTTCTGTATGTGGATATCCAGTTTTCTCAGCACCATTTGTTGAATAGACTGTTCTTACTCCAGGGATTGGTTTTAGGTCCTTGAGCAAATATAAGTTGGCTGCAGATGTTTGGATTGCTTTCTGGTATTTCTATTCTGTTCCATTGGTCTATCCATCTGTTGCTGTACCAGTTCCATGCTGTTTTGCTGTTTTGATTATAACTGCCCTGTAGTATGTCCTGAAATCTGGTATTGTGATGTCTCTGGCTTTGTTTTTTGTTGTACAAGAAAAAAAAAAAGAGTTTTTGTAAGATATAAGCAAGAGATGTCCTGCTTGATTTTGATTTTGCATTTGGATTGAATGTCTTTTTCCATTCTTTCTTTTTCAGCTTGCATGTGTCTTTGCTGGTGAAATGAATTTCTTGTAGTAAGCATATTATTTGGTTTTATTTTTTTCATTTAAGGAGTCAGCCTCTATCTTTTAATTGGGGGAAATTTACATTCAAAGTTATTTTGTTAAGTAATGATTTAGCCTTTTTCTAGTGGGTTTTATACTTTCAGATGTTTCATTGATGGTAGTTATCTTTCTTTATTTCTGCTTATAAGATTTCTTTAAACAGTTTTGTTAGACCAGTCTGATGCTGGTAAATTCTTTGCTTTTTGTTTGTCTTGAAGAGTTTTTAGATATCCTTGATTTATGAAAGATAGTTTTGCTGGCTAGAATATTCTTGGTTGGCAGTTTTTTTTTTTCTTTCAGAAGTTGTAATACATAATTCCAGTCCCTCCTGGCCCATAACGTTTCTTTTGAAAAAATCTGATGTTAGCTTAATGGGTTTCCCTTGAAAGTGACTAGGTGTTTTCCTCTTGCAGATTCTAGAATTTTCTTTTTGTGTTGTACTTTTGAGAGACTGACTACAATGAATCTTTTCTGGTCCTGCTTATTTGGTGTCCTCAGGGCTTGCTATACTTGGATGTCCTTATGTTTTTCCAGATTGGGGAAATTTTCAGCTATTATTCCATTGAGTTGATTTTCTATATCTCTATTGTTTTCTTTCCCCTCAATGATTATTAAAACTCAAATATTGGTGTTTATAATGGTTTCTCAGAGATCTCAGAGGCCATCTTCATTATTTTAAAATTTTTCTCCATTTTTTTCTGAGATATTTCAAAAGTCTGTCTTCATGTTTGGATATTGTTTCCTTCTTGATCTAGTCCCTTGTGGAGACTTTTAAGTGTCTGTTTTATTTGACTTTAGCTCTTCATTTTAAAGAGTTATATTTGTTTTCTTCAAGATCTCGAGTTCTGACTTTTTTAAAATATTTTTTCAACTTTTATTTAATAAATATAAATTTCCAAAGTACAACTTTTGGATTATAGCAGCTTTTTCCCCCATAACCTCCCTCCCACCCACAACCATCCCATCTCCCGCTTCCTCTCCCATTCCATTCACATCAAGATTCATTTTCAATTATCTTTATATACAGAAGGTCAATTTAGTATATACTAAGTAAAGATTTCAACAGTTTGCACTGTCATCTGCATTCTCTTATAATTCTTTTATTATCTTTATAATCATTCTTTTGAATTGCTTTGAGAAAGTATTCATTTTTTCTTTTCCTTTTTTTTTTTTTTTTGACAGGCAGAGTTAGACAGTGAAAGAGAGAGAGAGACAGAGAGAAAGGCCTTCCTTTTCCGTTGGTTCACCCCTCAAATGGCTGCTACAGCCAGCTGCGCCCATCCGAAGCCAGGAGCCAGGTGCTTCTCCTGGTCTCCCATGCGGGTGCAGGGCCCAAGTACTTGGGCCATCTTCTACTGCCCTCCGGGCCACAGCAGAGAGCTGGACTAGAAGAGGAGCAAACAGGGCAGAATCCGGCGCCCCAACCGGGGCTAGAACCCGGGGTGCCGGCACCGCAGGCGGAGGATAAGCCTAGTGAGCTGCGGTGCCAGCATTCATTTTTTCTTAAAGATTGATTTATTTATTTGAAAGTCAGAGTTACACAGAAAGAGGAGAGGCAGAGAGAGAGAGAGAAGTCCTCCATTGGATGGTTCACTCTCCAGATGGCTACAACAGCTGGAGCTGCGCCAATCTGAAGCCAGGAGCCAGGAGCTCCTCCACGTCTCCCACGTGGGTGCAGGGGCCCAAGGTCGTGGGCCATCCTCCACTCCCTTCCCAGGCCACAGCAGAGAAATGGATCAGAAGTGGAGCAGCCGGGACCAGAACCGGTGTCCATTTGGGATGCCAGCACCTCAGGCCAGGGCATTAACTCACTGCGCCACAGCACCGGCTACTAGAGAAAGTATTTATTCATTTGAAAGGCAGTGTGACAGATAGGAAGAGAGAGGCAGAGAGAAAGAGAGCTTACATTTACTGGTTCACTCTCCAAATGCCTGCAGCAGCTTGGCCTGGGTCAGGCTAAAGCCAGGAACCAGGAACTCCATCAGGCTCCCTCACATAGATGATAGGAACTGAAGTACTTGGGATGCCATATGGTGGCCCCTCACCACAACCCCAGGCATATTATTATGTAGCTAAATCAAAACTGGAGGCAGGACTCAGTCACAAGCACTCTAATACAGAATGAGGGTGTCCCAAGCATAGGCTTGACCCACTGCCCTAGAATTTCCACCCCTTCTAATTCTCTAGAATTCATTTCATTAATTTCCTTTTACTTGGAGTGTGACACTAATGTGTTATTGTGTCCCATTTGTGGGAGTCATGTTGTCTTGAATTTTCAAACTTCTGGTATCCCCATGTTGATATTTTAATATTTGGAAGATCAGTTTTATCTATCAGGTTAACAGGGTGGCTTTTCATGGATAAAAGGTTTTTTTCCTGAGGATGTGTCTTTAGATGTTGAGTTGGTAAGCTTCTTCGGCTTTAGTTTTAGTTGGGTGCTAAAATTTATTCTCCCTGGACCTTCTTCAACTTTAACTGAACTTATTGGTGTGTGCGTGTGGGGTGGTTCCTCTGAATCACAGCAGTGGCATGCAGGTCCTTGCGCTGGGGGCCAGTGGGCAAGTCCTGGGTGGGCATGCACATATGCCCACATACACCAGAGCTGGAGAGGGCTCAGTAGGGGACCCAGAAAGAGACGAGGCCAAATCTGAGGTGTTTGTGTGTGTTGCTACCTGCACCTACCAAAGCCAGGATGGGCTTCATAAGGGAGCCAAAGCAGAGGAAGGATCAGGGCCATTGTGGCAGTGTTTCCCTGAAGCAAAGGAGGGATTTTGTAGGATGAGCACAGCTCTGCAGGGACAAGTGCCCCCAGTTCTGAGGTCCTGAGAGCATGTCCCACTCTGCTTGCTGAACCAACTGTCCTATGTAATGCAGAACATGACTTGGGCTACCATTATGGGGTCACTGTTGCTGCTGGGTCTAGCTATTTTGTTGGTATGTGGGAACATCTGGGAAGTCCCAGGGATGGGAATTTACAGGGATGTCTGTCCCCCAGTATGGTGTGGATTCGAATGATGACTCCTTTCTTAAGATGTCAGCCCACTGCACCCACCGTACTCTAGGGGTTGAGGCGAGACATTGTGAGTTCCATCCTTGAAGAAAAGCTATTGTGTATAGTTCAGGTATCTCTCTTTTCTAGGCTTCAAGCCTGGGACAATTGTAGATGCCTCCTGTAATTGAGATTTCTAGTCCCAAACATCCACAGAGAAGGGATCTACTGGGGCTCTCCCACTTTCCACTCTACTGGGGAGTCTTTGTGGCCCAGGGGCCATGGTCATGCTTTGTTCCTCTCTTTTTTAGTTTATCTGTTGGAAAGACAGAGTTATAGGGAGAGGGAGAGGGAGAGGAGAGAGAGGGAGAGGAGGGGGAGGGAGAAGAAGAGGAGGGAGAGGGAGAGGAGGAAGAGGAAGAGGAGGGAGAGGTGGAGGGAGAGGAGGGAGAGGAAGGAGAGGGAGAGGAGGGAGGGGGAAGGAGAGAGAAGGGAGGGAAGGAGGGAGGAAGGAGGGAGGGAGGGAGGGAGGAAGGAAAGGGAGAGGGGGGAGAGGGAGAGGGAGAGAGGGAGAGAAGGGAGAGGGAGGGGGGAACAGGGAGAGGGGAAGAGGGAGAGGGGGAGAGGGAGAGGGGGAGAGGGAGAGGGAGGGGGGGAACAGGGAGAGGAAGAGGGGGCGAGGGAGAGAAGGGAGAGGGAGAGGGGGCGAGGGAGAGAACAGAGAGGGAGGGGGGGAGAGGTAGAGGGGGGAGGGAAAAACGGAGAGGGAGGGGAGAGGGAGAGGGAGAAGGGGGTCTTGGTTTACTCCCCAAATGGCCACAATGGCCAGAGCTGAGCTGATCCAAAGCCAGGATCCAGGAGCTTCTTCAGGATCTTCCACATGGGTCAGAGGGAGCATCTTCCTGGACTTGGGCCATCCTCTGCTGCTTTCCCAGGTGCATAAGCAGGGTGTTTAATTGGAAATGGGGCAGCCAGGACTCCAACCGGCACCCATATGGGATGCTGGCACTTCAGGCTGGGGCTTTAACCCACTGTACCACAGCTCCTGTTCTTTTAATTTTTCCATACCAAATTTCTATGTCCTGTGAAGTTCCTAGGACTCCCTTCCTGAGTTCCATCATTCTCCTTACAGCACTTAACTTGAAATACTGTTACTTACTTGTTATTTTGTTTCTCTGTGGAGGAGATGATCACCAGCAACTTCCATTCAGCTTTCTTGGAGAATCCCATTGATGTCGTAAGTGGCTGGATTGTGGCCATTTTGCACAGCACTGTGCAGAGGTCAACTCCTTCCTCTTATGGACTGCCATTCTAAGTTAACCCTTACTATTAATTCTGACTTTTTACAAATACTTTTAATTCCAATTTAGAACTAGATAGTGTTACTTAACTTTGGTATTACACCTGCAATGCATCTGGCTTGTGAGATTATCTAGGATAACATAAACTGATGGCAGACTTTAATTGCATCTATAAAATATCTTCAAAGCAGCACCTACATCAGTGACTGACTGAGTGACTGAGAACAATGGCCTAGTTGGCACAAAGAACTATCGCACCCATTGTACCTTCTGGATACATTGCTTGAAGTGGAATTGCTGGTCAAAAAATAAGGATACATACAGTGGTTCTAGAGGTTGCCAAATTCTTTCCCAGAAGGATTGTATCATTTTGCTGGCCAAATATCAGTATATGAGAATTCCTGTTTCCTAATAGCTTCACCAAGAAGATACATTGATTTTTTTAATTGGATTGGTAAGAAATGTTACCACAGTGGTGTCCTATTTTACGTATCTCTTTTTATGTGTGAAGTTGGGCTTTGTTGTAGGTACAGTTATTCTCAATTCATTACTACTTCCTGCTGGAATATTATCATGGAGTCAATTAGTATGGTGTATTTTTTTTTTTTTTTGTGACAGGCAGAGTGGACAGTGAGAGAGAGACAGAGAAAAAGGTCTTCCTTTGCCGTTGGTTCACCCTCCAATGGCAGCCGCGTCCGGCGCGCTGCGGCCGGCGCACTGCGCTGATCCGATGGCAGGAGCCAGGTGCTAGGTGCTTTTTCCTGGTCTCCCATGGGGTGCAGGGCCCAAGCACTTGGGCCATCCTCCACTGCACTCCCTGGCCACAGCAGAGGGCTGGCCTGGAAGAGGGGCAACCAGGACAGAATCCGGCGCCAAGACCAGGACTAGAACCCGGTGTGTGGTATATCTGTCCCAGTGTTTTCTTTTGGACAATGGTGTGTTAATGCATGAGGCATTTACTAGCCTTAAATATGCCAGCTTAATTTGGCTTGACTGCTTGTGATTCTGTGATCTGCTATGAGAACAGCATGCATTGAATCGTCTGTGGTCTAAAGTGAAGACAGAATTACATGGAATACACCAGAATCACTACTTTAGCCCGGAGCTTGCAGCTTGTAGTCTGAAGCCTAGAAGCTGGGACTCAAAACAGTCCAGCAGATTTTCACTTAATATGCAGACCTACATGTATGAAATACATAGTTATTATTTTAAGGCATTGGTTTATTTGTCACATGGTATTATTGCTGTTAGAAATGATTAATATATGTGCATTTCCATGTGTTTAAATCTGCCTTTTAGTCTTTGGGGAATACATTGCTTTGTAATATTTATAGTGTTATCATATAACATCAAAAAAATTCTTTTGTGGCGCTTACAGTCTAGTGCTGTTTTCTTTCATTAGATCGCCTGAAATATGTCTTTCCCAAAAGAACTATTTCTTAGATTTATCTCCTAAGATTCATCTTTTCCATATTTCATTACTTTATTTATTCTTTTAAGCTTTATTCTTTGCTTGTTTTTATTTTTCATCTTTTACATTTCCATAAGTTTTTTTCTTTCTTTCTCATAAACAAACATAAAGTTAAAAATACAAATTTGAGTATTGCATTCGTAATATTTTTTATATGAGTTATCTGGGTTTTCTTATTTCTAATTAGTTCATAATTAAAGTTTAGATGTCTTTTTATTCAGGTACTATATGAAATATTTTTATAGGGATAATCTATATTACTTAAAGATAACTTTTTATGTGTAAATCGTTTTATAACTCTGTTCTTTTACTTTTTTCTTTGACAGGCAGAGTGGACAGTGAGAGAGAGACAAAGAGAAAGGTCTTCCTTTGACGTTGGTTCACCCTCCAATGGCCACCACGACTGGTGTGCAGCAGCCGGCACACCATGCTGATCCGCAGCAAGGAGCCAGGTGCTTCTCCTGGTCTCCCATGCGGGTGCAGGGCCCAAGCACTTGGGCCATCCTCCACTTCACTCCTGGGCCACAGCAGAGAGCTGGCCTGGAAGAGGGACAACCGGGACAGAATCCGGTGCCCCGACTGGGACTAGAACACAGTGTGCCAGTGCCACAGGTGGAGGATTAGCCTATTGAGCTGTGGCACCGGCCTCTTTACTTTTATATATAATTTTTTCTCAACTTTCTTTGAGAAGGAAAACTTCAAATTTATTTGAAGAATTTGTGCACTGGAAATCTGGCAAATGTGAATAAGAATTTGAGAAATATTTCTTCTTGAAAACGGGCTGGAAACTTAGTAAGAACAGGAGAAGCATGGCTTTATTTTGACTGAACTGTACCCATCCTCTCCCCTCTTAGTTGTTTGGTAAGAATGATAGATTTTTCTGCATGAGGATAATCACAAAAACCAATAGCTTTTCTTCCAGAGGGGATAAGCTCAATTTAGATATGGGGTGAAAATATTTAGCCTTATTGTTTAGAAAAGGAGGACACAGTTGAGAATAAATATGGAAAGCTGTATCTTGGTAAGCCTGACAGTGTGGTCCTGGTAATGGTGAGTAGTGGACCAACCAGAAATTTTATGGAGAGGTCCTGGAAATGAGAGATTCATAGAAAGACTTAGCAAATCTCTCTCTACATTCTTGGTGAACTGGAAAAGCATGCAATCACAAGGGAATTTTGAGAGAGCATGCCCAAATCGTTAGATCACCACCATGTTATGCACGTAAGGGAGGGATCCTTTAGGAAAATAGCCTAAGGAATAAAATAAGAATTAATAAACTGAGCAGAGACATCAGTGATTCTCTGATTCAATCTCAGGTAATTTATTAATAAATTAAATAAATTATATATAAATAAATAAATTAATTGTTGAAAAATACAACCTTTGGGCAGGTATTCGGCCAGGCACTTAAGACACTGGTTAAGATGCCTGATTCTGATATAAGAGTATCTGGATTTCATTTCCAGCTCTGGCTCCCAATTTCAGTATCCTGTCAATGCAGACCTTTGGAGGTTGCAGGTTATGGCTCAAATGGTTGGGTCCCTGCCACTCACATGGAAGACCCAGATTAAGCTCCATCTCCTTGTTTTGGTGCAACCCAGTCTTGACCTTTGCAGGCATTTGGGTAGTGAACCCACATATCGGCTCTCTATCTGTCTGTATCTCTGTCTCACTTCTTGATTAAACTGAAAAACCCACAAGTCTAAGAAAAATAAAACAAAATTTGAAAATACTAGAGTATATTTATCAAAAAATGTTCATTTTAAAATAAAACCTACCAGACTGTAAATAAATATGAAAATACAATCTGTGCTAAGCAAAAGAAGACAATCAGGTAAACTACCCTGATTGAATTCAGATGAATTCAATCCCATATATGGATGTAGGGGCTCAAGAACGACTTCAAAGAGGCCGTTATAAATATTTCCCGAGAGTTAAAGGAAACTGTAGTGTCAAAAAACTGAGAGGAAAATATGATGATAATTACTTACCACAGTTAGAATATAATAGCCAGGGCTGGTGCTATGGTGTAGCAGGTAAAGCCACTGCCTGCAGTGTCAGCATCCCATATGGGCACTGGTTTGAAGCCATCTGGCTGCTCCACTTCTAATTCAGCTCTCTGCTATGGCCTTGGAAAGCAGAAGATGGTTCAAGTCCTCAGACCCATGTGGGAGACCCAGGAGAAGCTCCTGGCTTCGGATCGGCACAGCTATGGCTTTTGCGGCCATCTGGGGAATGAACCAGAGTATGGAAGACCTCTCTCTCTCTGCCTCTACCTCTCTGTAACTCTTCCTTTCAAATAAAAAAATAAATCTTAAAAATATATATAATAGCCAAAGGTAGAGAAAAATTTTGAAAGTGGCGGTAAAACCTTCAACTCATTATACACAGAAATATCAACAGAGAAGTAGAAGATATAAAAAAGAACCAAATGTAAATTCTAAAGTTGAAAACTATAATAACTGAAATTAAAAATTTGCTATACAGGTTCAATAGCATATTTAAGATGGTAGAGGAAAAACAAAGAGAGCTTGAAGAAACATTGACCAAAATAATTGAATCTGAAGAATGCAAAGAATAAAGATTTAAAAAAGGAAAGCTCAGAACAATATAAAGTATACAGGTGGTCCCCAACTTATGATGGTTACACTTAGGATTTTTTTGATTTTCCAATGACATGAAAGCAATACTCATCCAATTGAAACTGTTCTTTGAATTTTTGATCTTTTCCTGGACTGTCAATTTTTAGTCTGATACTGAGCAGCAAAGTGAGCCACAGCTCCCACTCAGCTATATGATCACAAGGGTAAACAGCATATTTCACAGTATACAGTGTTGCTGACATATGTTTGGTAGGTTAAGTGTGTAAAATGTATTTTATACTTAACTGTATTTTAAACTTCTAATGGGCTTAGTGGGATGTAATGCATCATGTGTTAAAAAACATCTATAGCAACATATGTGCAATGAGAATTGTAGAAGAGCAAAGAAAGATAAAAAAGCTTAAACATTTGAAGAAATAATGACGAAAACTTAGCCAATTTAATGAAAAACTTTACTTAAATATCTAATAATCTCAATTTGGGATTTCTTCAAGCAACTTGTGGGAAAATGGAATTAAAAGATAAACTTATTGGGAGCTATGAAATTTGAGATCCATGAAGAGTTTTTCCATCAGGTGTATTTTCCATGAAGGTTTTGAAGGCCTCCTGTAAATCCTAAGTAGTTGCTGTGATTTGAATGCTTCACTTCTGAAATTCTGTGTTGAAACTTAACGGCTACAGTGAGAGTCTTAACAGATAGCGATTTCAGTTTCCTCTAATGCACATCCTGGGAGGCAGCGGGTGATGGCTCATGTCCTTGTCTCCCTGCTTCCCACGGGAGAAACCTGGATGGAGTTCCAAGCTTCAGGCTTCAGCCTGGCCCATCCCTGGCTGCTGTGGGGTTTGGGGAGTGAATCAGTGGTTGGGATTTTTCTTTCCCTCTGTGTGTCTTTCTAAATAAATAAATAAGGCCTTTAAGAGATAGTGAAGCCGCAAGGACTTCTCCTTGTGAACGACAGAAAGGCCTTTATAGGAAAGGTTTCATGCAACATTTGAACCTTTTCCTCTTCTTCTTTTTCTGCCTTGTGTGGACACAGCATTCCTCTCCTTCCTGGGATTCACCAGGAAGGTACCATTTTTGAAGTAGAGAGGACTTAGCAGAAAACTGACACCTGGATCTTGGACTTTCCAGCCTTCAGAGCCATGAGGAAATAAATTTCTATTTTTTATTAAGTCTCAGGAATTTGTTATAGTAGAACAAATGGATTAAGACAGTGGTATAAGCATAAAGAGAATCACAGGCATATCTTAGACAAAGATAGAATTATTGAAAATAGTTAGAAAAAAGAACTGAACTCATTACACACAGAACATTTATAATATTGTGTAAGTTTTAATCCAGCTCCCTGCTAATGGCCTGGGAAAAGTAGACAAGGATAGACCAAGTTCTTGGGCCCCTGTGTCCATATATGGGAGACTCAGATGAAATTCCAGGCTCCTGACTTTGGCCTGGCCCAACCCTGGCCATTGTGACCATCTGGGGAGTAAACCAGCAGATGGAAGATTCTCCCTCTCTCTCTCTTCCCCTTTATTTCCCCCTTTCTGTAACTCTACCCTTCAAATAAACAAAATAAACCTTGACAAAGAAATGTTAAAGGAAGCAAAGAAATGCTCCAGAAAGAAAGGCAATGATACAGATGGTAACTCACAGAAAAGATGAAGATCGTAGGAAATGTTAAATACATAGGCACACATGAAAGCTGCATGTATATCTTCCCTTCTTAATTTTGTTTAAACACTTTTACTGGTTTTTACAAGTGATTTCAACCACATTTATAAATGATATGTTTATATCACTGTCACTGTATCAGAATTATACATTTTAGTTCACGCCACATTCTACATCTTCTTTTGCCTCAGTATAGTTTAATTGTCATATTTGATTTCCATATTGACTATCATTATACCCCTGTATTACATGATAGCAAAGTTGGACCTCATTTTGTTAGGTGAAGCTAATACAAAGATTCCTGACATGACACTGCAAGTCATGTGCTGGAAAATTCCACACGTGATCTCGTGTGAGGAGTTGCAGTCAAAACATTGTTTAGTATATACAAACCTAATTTCCTTTTTTTTTTCACTTTTATTTAATAAACAGAAATTTCCAAAGTACAGCTTATGGATTACAGTAGCTTTTTCTCCCTCATAACTTCCCTCCCACCCGCAACGCTCCCATCTCCTGCTCCATCTCCCATTCCTTTCACATCAAGATTCATTTTCAGCTGGCATTGCGGTTCAATAGGATAATCCTCCACCTGCGGCGCCAGCACATCGGGTTCTAGTCCCGGTCAGGGCGCCGGATTCTGTCCCGGTTGCTCCTCTTCCAGGCCAGCTCTCTGCTGTGGCCCGGGAAGGCAGTGGAGGATGGCCCAGGTTCTTGGGCCCTGCACCCCATGGGAGACCAGGAGAAGCACCTGGCTCCTGGCTTCAGATCAGCGGGTGCGCCGGCCGCAGCGGCCATTGGAGGGTGAACCAACGGCAAAGCAAGACCTTTTTCTCTGTCTCTCTCGCACTGCCAATCTGCCTGTCAAAAAAAAAAAAAAAAAAAGAATCATTTTCAATGATCTTTATATATAGGAGATCAATTTAGTATACATTAGTAAAGATTTCAACAGTTTGCACCCACACAGAACATAAAATGTAATGGAAACTGATGGAATAAAAAAGGGAGAGAATGATCCAACATGGGAAGCAGGATACACAGCAGACTCATAGAATGGCAGATGTCCTAAATAGCACTCTGGCCTCAGAATCAGTCCTTAAGCCACTCAGATCTGGCTGAAGAGCCCATGAGAGTAGAGAGTATTATATTGTATTGAGATTATGAGTATTATGCACTAGTAATGCATTATTACTAATCTGGGTGTTGGTTATGAGTGTGAACAGATGACAAAGAACCTCATTTACCTGTACAATTATGCACATTGCTTGGTATGCATACTGTATTAAAAAAAGTTAAAAAAGGTAAAACTGTTCTGTCAGTCTTCATCAGCTGCCACAATAACTTGGAGAATTGTGAGATAAGTCTGATATTTTTGTCATTACTTAAAGCCCTATTTTTAAAACTCATATGCTTCCATGCTCCATAGAATGAGAAAATTCAGGGCAGATGGCTACTGAGGTGAATCTCTGGGCCACTTGTCATCATGTTGTGTGACTGGTGCAGACTCCTATCTTTGGTGGATCCAAGAATATGGTTGCTGAGTGACTTGTATTCTTTTGTTCATTCATTTCTCCCTTTCCACAAACATGTATTTATTCATTTATTTGAAAGGCAGAGTGATGTGGGGGTGGGGAGGGGAGAGAAAGCAAAAGAGAGAGGAGAGAGAGAGAGAGAGAAAGGAGAGAAGAGAGGAGAGAATCTTCCATCTGCTTGTTCACTCCCAAAATGCCTGCAACAGCTGAGGCCAGGCCAAAGCCAAGAGCCAGGAGCTCCATGTGGGTCTCCCAGGTGGGGTTCAAGAACCCACGTACATGGACTATTTATCATCCATCTCCTGCCTGCCAGGTGCTGTAGCGGGATCAGAAGTGGGCAGCTGGCTGAGACTTGAACTGGCACTCTGAGGTGGGATGCTGGCGTCCCAAGTGGCAGCTTCACCAGCTATGCACGGTACTCCCGCAAACAGTCATCCAATACCCAGTTTGCTTGCCTCAGGTTGTTCTCAGTTCTTGGGCACTGATCTGTGTTAGTTTTCTATCACTGCTGACACAAATATCCACAAGCTTGGTGGCTTAAAAGAACACAGACATTTTCTCTTACAGTCCCGTAGGCTGGAATGCTGACACAGGGCTCGCTGGGCTTACGTCCAGGCATTAGCAGTGCTGCATTCTGTCCCTGAGGTTTTGGGGAGAATGTTTTCTTGCCTTCTCCAGTTTCCAGAGGCTGCCCACATTCCTGGGCGTAGGGGGCTCCTTCTCCATCTTTAAAGCCAACAAGGTAGCATCTCATTGATCCTGGTTCTATGTCATTTCTCTTTCTCTGACTCCCTTCTTCTATTTCCTTCTTCCACTTTTAAGGATCCTTGTGATGACATTTGGTCCACCCAGGTAATCCAGGAAATTTCCATATTTTAAAGTCATTGAGTCCCCTTTGTCATGTCATATTCCATGGTCTAGGACACTGACTTGTTTCAGGGATTAGAACATGAACACCATTTAAGGGGCATTATTCTGGCCACCTCACAAGCCCTTGAACCTGCTTCATTTCTTGCCATTGGGCAACATAAAACTCCACTTCTGGTTTTTAACTTCCCCTAAATAATTGTGTCCCTGGAGGAGTTTATCCTTTGCTTGTGACAACCCATACTCTGTCTATTCTGCATCTCATACCCTCCCATACTGGTCAGCCTAGATGGCTCCCCAGGGCTAACATATTCTGATCTGCCCTCTCCGTAGTCAATTAACAACTGCAGTTTTGAATTCTAGGTACCTCTTATCTTTTGTCTCTGGGTGAGCCAATCCATTGAGTTCTTCCTGATGTTGAGAATTGCCTGGTTCAGATGGAGAGAATTAGTCATATCAAGTGATTGGAGTGAATCTGGCTGTGGTTCTCAGCAATGAGAAAGGGCAGTCCTTGCCTTTTGCATGGTGATACTGTCTTAGTCTCTGTTCTTACAGTTTCAGCACGAGCTCATTCATTGCATCATTACTCAAACAGCTTTCCCAGGTGAGAACAGTGTTAGCGGCATAACAACCAGGAGGTTATAGTCCAGAGAGGGTGAAGAACTATGCTCATTATCACTTTATATTTTTATAAGGTATGTAGCATACTTACAGTCAAGGAGGCTATTCCTATTTGCAGTAAAAGGAAAATTAGTAGAGGAAAAATCTTTTACTTTTTTTAAGAGAAAAATGCCAGTATAACCATTAATCATGTAAACACAATAAAGAAACTTTTAGTTTGCATAAGTACCTGCCTGAAAAACTAGGTGAAAATTTCTCAAGACATTTAAAAACTCTGTTGAGTTTATGGCTAAAGAAGCTTCAGTGGTATGGGTATTTAAAAATATACGATTTAAATATTTTATAATTCTATTAGAAATTTCAGATTGTAATAAATGGGGAAAATAGCCCAAGGGCACACTAATGATGCTGAATTTCTATTTTTGCTAATAGACAGCAATTCAGAAAAGATTAAATAATGTGAAAATTAGAATAAATGTCTAAACAAGACCTTTCAGAAGCCCACTCCCATCTCCTGACCCCCAAATACCTAGATTCTGTTTAGTGTTGGTGGGAGGTATTTGGTATCAGTGAAAGTTTGAACTCCTGAGAGTCTAAGGAATAACTGGAGAAACTATACTACTTTTATTTAATTTGAGGTATAAAAAATGACCAAGTTTATTATGAACTCTGTAGGTGAATTTGTTTCCACTTGGCTGGTTCTGTTTAGTGCAAGGAATTGTAATGTGGCAATGCCACATAGTTCAAGAGCACTTAAGTTAGTCATTTTCACAGCTCTCCATGTTTCTAATGTTCCAAACCAGCCATTTATAAACTCATTTGCTTGTAATATTGACAAGAATTTAAAAAACGTATTTTTTTTTATCATTTGAAAGGCAAAAGACAGAGACAGACAGATCGATCTTCTATTCACTGATTCACTCACCGGATGCTAGTGACAACTAGGGCAGAGCCAGGCTAAAGTCAGGATTCCAGAACTCAATCTGGCTATGCTCAAGTCCTTAAGTCACCTGCTGCTCCCAGGTGTGTGCAACAGCAGGGGGTTGGGATTTAAGCTGAGCTAGGACCTGAACACAGGTTCTTTGATAGGGGATGCAGTACTCTCTCAACTGATCCACCGAATGCCCACCCCAACAACTAATTTGGTCAGTAAATGTACACTTATCTGATAGATATAATATTATATACTAAGAAAGGTAAAGGTTTTTATTCAGTATCTCTCTATCCAGTTTGAAAAGTACTCAAAAGATGAGAGGCAATGTCACATTCAGGGCTGCAAATACTTAAGAGTAGCTACTGATGTAGTATCTGGATTCATCTCACATATCCTGGAGTCATCAAAAATCTAGGCACTTAAACAACTAAGACGCAATGTGAAGCATACGGAAATGCGAATAGAAATAGCCGTTCATTACTTATTAAAATGTTGACAAGATCCACTCAGAGGGCTGACATTTAAGAAGGAGCACAAGCAGTGTAGAGAGGGGATTTTTTCCTGCTATATTGCAGTAATGAGAAGAATCTAAACCATGTTTCCTGTAATGTCCCAAGATTGAATGCTATATATTTGACTTTAAAGATAGCACATGTTGAGAAAAAGAAACCAACATGTATTCTTTGCTAAGGAATGGAAGGGTTGGTTGGGACTTTGAGACATGCTTCAGAGAACTATGTGGGTGGGGACTTTTTGAAAAAGTGAATTATCCACTTGCAAAGTGTTCAGAAAATTTTTATCGAGACAGTCCCTTGATTTTGGTAATACATGGGATTTCACATTCTCTCTGAGCAATTCAAGTTTCCTTCTCAGAATCCTTTAACTGCTTAGCCTGAATTGTATCATGTAACAAACTGAAAGTTTATGGACTTGAATACAAATTGATTCTCAAAAATACAGTAGAAAAATTATTTGAGTAATAAAAATTTTTGGTAAGATTTGAAAATTCTTATTTAGCGTAGTACTCAATAGAAGAAAGAGACTTCCTCAGTAGATGAAATAAATCCCTGCACAGAATGTGCCACACGTCTCTCCATACTTGGTAGAATGTACTAAAGCCCTTTCATGGAAGAAGATACATAACCTGAGATGGAATTTTGAAACTTATTAATTGAAATGATTTATCTTTACGTAATTAAAAATTCAAGTGTAGGAAGTTGTATTCCCTTTATTAAGTGGAGGATGAAGAACACAAAAGTAATAATGAAAAAATTAGTTAATGTCTATTGAAAAATCAAAATAGTAGAATATAGTGGATTTTGTTCTGGGAAACCTATCACAGCTTATATAGTTATTGGCTATTTTCTAGTTAATACTTTGAAATGCATTTACTGTCAACTGGAGCTTTGTTGGATAAAAATCTAGGTAAGTTTAAGAATCTTACAGTTTAACTGAGATAATTGTACATTTGAGATAATTTTGTTTCTGCATAGCTCATTCTTCCTGGGATTCCACTGAAAGGATAATACTTTTGAGTAGTAGATAATTGTATTCTTAATTTAGATATCTGATTTAAGAAAGATAATTTAAATTTTACTCACATGGGATTTTGAAAATGCATTATCTTTCAATGATTAGGCATGAGTCAACACATATATCTGACAAAAAAAGTCGCTTTAAATTAATTGACTTTTTAAAAACTGAAGTACTCGTGGTCATAGATATATCTCCTTTAAAACATTGGGAAAAATAAAGCACCTCTATCTAGACACAGTTGCTTGTATAGTTACTCTTCAATTTTATAATTCCTGGAATATAATAACAACATCCACTATTTGATGAGCAACTACTTTATGCCAGACACTTTCCTAGGAGCTTCCCATGACTTCCCATTCAACTCACAAAAGACATGAGAAAAAAAAGACAGGAGATAATTATCCTCACAGTCCTGATCGAGGAGAGGGGGTATCCGAGGGGCTCAGTGACATGGCCTGGATCATGCTGTCAGGACAGAGGCAGAAGTGGGATCTAAGTCTGTCTTTTCTGGAGGGCTCCATTCTTGCTTCAGCTCCCATACTTCATAGCTAAGGCAGCTTTGCCCTGGAGTCGCAAGTGTTTTGGTTTTCCCAGGAGAAAGGAGCTCCTGGAATGTGGGAATTTCAGTGTTAACCTTGGGCAAATGCAGCTGATTTGGTCACTTTATCTGAGACTGGAGAGACAGCAAGGCTACCGCTCTTTCAGAAGCTCCCTACTGTGTTGCATGACCTGCGCTGGCGAAGGTTGCTGTTCTTACCAGTCAGGTCCAACTCAGAGAGCTACATCCTGGAATAACTGGCCCTAAATTCTATTATTTTGATTTTTAATTGATATTAACTGATTTTTTCAAGATTACTTTTGTGTCTACTTGGTCCTCCGTTTACTAAAGGGAATGCAATTTCCTGTACTTGAACTTTTAATTACATAATTTAAATACATTTAGTTACATATCTTGACACAGGGAATTGAGCCTGTTGTTTATCAGTCAATCCCAATTATTAGCATAACTTCAAAACTTTTGATGAAACGTTCACAGTAGTTTATCATAATCTAGGACTCCTATCATGGTAAACAAAATATTAATGAAATATGCATTTGTTTTTGCATATATTGTCTCTAATGTAAGCAGAACTGTGGGTTCTCCGGTTTAAGTGCTGTTCTGATTAATGTAGTATGTTATTAGCAGTCATTTTCTCTTCTGCCTAATTCATTATTTTGAGTTTTTCCCATATTTTCATTCACAAATTTTTTCACTGGAGAATGTAAATTCTTAATGGTGGAAGGTAAACTTTAAGGCCTGTGTGCTAGTGAGCTCACAGGGTCTGGTAATAGACTGCTCATTTCTAGATTTTGAGCTTAAGTAAAGCTATTTAACTGCCTTTAGCACACTGTAATGATTAGTAATAAGTAATATTTGAGAGTATATGCATTTGTATCTATTTCCCGGAACTGGAAGGGGCCTCCTCTGTTCGGTATAGTGAAATACCAATTAATTTTTGTATAACCACTTAAGAACACATGCTCAGTGCACAGTAAAACATCTTAAAAATCCTCTTCTGCATTGTTTTGGTTATCTGCTGCAGGGTATCTGGAACTGGGTGTGAAGCTTCAGGGATGACACAGCCATTATGTGACCATAATGATGTTAGAAATTTGAAAGAAAAAAATATATGTATATCTAAGTATGCATTTTTCCTTTTTTATGATTAGAATTTTGATGGTGTGGAAGCATGAATTATACTACAAAACTGCAGATGGTGTCACTAGCTCTAAGACCAGTCAGTGGATAATTGCTTGCAACTGAAAGTTTTCAGTAGCTCAAATTCTGAATCCAAATATGATTGATTGCAAATTATTAACTTATGAAATGGCATTGTGGTGCAGCAGGTTAAGCCACTGCCTGCAATACTGTCATCCCATAAAGGCACTGGTATGAGTCCCAGCTGCACTGCTTCCAATCTAGCTCCCTAATAATGTGCTTTAAAAGTAGTATATGATGGCCCAAGTGCTTGGGCTTCTCCCACCCATGTGAGAGACCCAGTTAGAGTTTTTGGCTCCTGGTTTCAACTTAGCCTAGCCCTGGCCATTATAGCCATTGGGGTGTGACCCAGCTGATGGAAGCTCTCTCTCTCTCTCTCTCTCTCTCTCTGCGTGTGTGTGTCTCTCTGCCTTTTAAATCAATCAATCAATCAATCAATCAATCTTTAAAAAGCAAATTATTAATGTCTCATTTCCATTTCCCCTACCTGCTAAGAGGATTCTGGTTTCTCTGGTCCATAATGTTTCTTTTGTACCTATTGTGGGGATTGCCTTGACAGAAGGATGCTTTTTGGCTTTTGTGATGTGGATTCAGAATGCAAGGACGATGACAGAAAGTACAATTGTCCTGCAGTGTAGTCAGGAAGAAAGGCACTTTACAAGGGAACATATGTAGAAGACTTATGTGAGTACCTGTGGCAGGTGAGGAAAGTAGACATGACATTGAAGAACTGCCAAGTGTGGCTGTTACTGAGTGTTTGCTGAGGTTGGCACCCTATCTAACCCCATCATGTCTTGCCTTTTGCTAGCACTGGCGGTGGAAAACAAAGCACTTTGTGTCTCTAGCTCCCTTGCAGGTAGGAGTGACCCTGAGCTTGATTCTGCCCAGTAAGAAACGGGTTAAAGAACACAGGGATATGAAAATTACATTTCTGAAAACAATCTGGCTAGGAGAAAGCCCTTTATCGCCCTCTAGAACATGGAGTATTTTTTGGAACATGATGATGGAAATCACTTGCCAAGGATGGCATAAGGGGAGACAGAAGGAGCAACATTGTGAACTTTTGCTCTGAGCCTGAATTTCCTACCTCTGGACAATGTAAACTAGAAACGAAAGAAAAAAGCAAAAATTTTATATGTTGTGTAGGATCCTGGCAGACACAGGTGGTAGACCAAATGCTTTTTAAAATAATTTCATGGGCCGGTGCCATGACTCACTAGGCTAATCCTCTGCCTGGGGCACCGGCACTCCAGGTTCTAGTCCTGGTTGGGCACTGGATTCTGTCTTGGTTACTCCTCTTCCAGCCCAGCTCTCTGCTGTGGCCTGGGAGTACAGTGGAGGATGGCCCAAGTGCTTGGGTCCTGCACCCTCATGGGAGACCAGGAGGAAGTGCCTGGATCCTGGCTTCGGATTGGCGCAGCGCACTGGCCGTAGTGGCCATTTGGGGGGTGAACCAACGGAAAAGGAAGACCTTTCTCTCTCTCTCTCTCTCTCACTGTCTAACTCTGCCTGTTAAAAAAAATAATAATTTCATGAAGAAACTATTTAAAGAATTGTGAGCAAAGACAAGGAAACTAATATTCAGTGTTCTGCAGAAATATAGAACCAATGGGAGATTAAGAAAAACCAGATTGATTATAAGGAATTGGCCCACATAATGATGGAAGCTGGCAAGTCCCAAGTCCACAAAGCAAATGAACTTTTTCTATTCTGAAGGTCAGTAGGTTGCTGGAGAGCCAGAAATAGCTTCTGTTTTGGTTTCCATCAGGCAGGAGAATTTTCTCTTACTTGGGGAGGGTCAGCCTTCTGTTCTGTTTAGGACTGCGATTGATAGGATGGGGTGCACTCACATTAGGGCCGAGAATATGCTTTACTCAATCTCTGCTTTTACTGCTACTACCATTCAGAAACATCATCATGGAAACACCCAGAATGGTTGCTGGGCGCCCTGTGACCCAGTCAAGTTGACACACAAGATTAGCCCTCATAGGAGCTAAACAGATGCTGCAGTTCTCAGGGACTAGAAATTGTGGGGAGTCTGACGGCTTAAGGAAGGGACCTTTGTTCACTGAAGACAGAAATAACTGGAATCAGCATGGAGGACTGCTTCAGGAGACTCGTGGATTTAAAGGGCTGTCGCTGCCAGAAATACAGCTATGAAAGTAGGAGTGGGAGGTGGGAGTGGTGTGTGTGGGGATCATGGAAAATAAACGTGATGCTTCCTCTTCCCGCTGAAGCCAGAGAGCAGAAGGGCTTGGGCAATGCTGGCCATTAAAGAGAACTTCAGGGACACAGAGTGTGGCAAAGATTCATAAAGGTAAGCAGGGACATTGAAACTGACCAGTGCAGCTCAGTAATTTCAACCATCCTGTAAGTAGTAACTCCCTCAGTGTATTTTTAAAAAAAACCAGTATAGCGGCCCAGCAGGTTTAGCTGGTCTTGGGATGCCTGCATCTCATAGTGAAGTGCCTGGTTTGAGTCCTGGCACCTCTACTTCTGATTCAACTCCCTGCCAATGCATCCTGGTGAGCAGCAAATGATGGTCCAAGTTCTTGGGCCCCTGTCACCCACATAGGAGATCTGGATGGAGTTTCTACCTCCTGGCTTCATCCTGGGCCAGTCCTGGCTATTGTAGGCATTCACTTGGGGAATGAACCAGCAGATAGAAGATTTCTGTGTTTCTCTTTCTCTGTCACTCTGCCTTTAAAGTAGATTAAAATAAATAAAAGCACTTTTTTTTCGGGGTGGGGGAAGCTAGTATAGTATCATTAAGCCACTTAGTCAAATGCAATCGTAATTGAGAAAGCAGGTGACAAACTTGAGTTATTTTAGTTGCTATGGGTGTTAACTCTTGATTGAAACACTACTCTGGATGATAGCTTTATTTGCATTGGTCAACTAAAGCACACTCTGATGTGATTTACCAAGAATATGTGGTTTACTTTATTATTTACATTTCAAATTATTTTGTGTATTTTTCAATATTTTTAATTGGGATTATACAAATAGCATATATATGTGTATGTATATGGTTTTTGAGCATGGAAAATGAGTATTCCACAATCCTGATAAAGGAATGTTGAACCAAAATAATCAATACTGATTTGAAGAAGAACAAAATTACTAGATTTATTCTGATGCTGGGCCTAAGTTTCTAACTAAAGCTTGCTTTATGCTTTATGGGTTGAGGTGTTTCTAACATCTGAACAAATAGTTTGGCTTGTGGTTGGATGACCTATGATCCAGCTGTTGAGGGTGCTTTCCTGATCTGACCGAGGCAGGGATTTGGTTCATTTTTGTGGGAATGAGCTCATGGGGCAGTATCCAGTTCTTTCAGGATTCTAGCCGATTGCTACGGTGATGGAGTTTGGCTCAGGAAGCGAGGGGGCGTGGGGGAGCTCTGGTTTACATAAGTCAGGAGTAATGGAGTTTGGGATGCAGGCCTTCCTGCTCAGGCAGAAGAGAGACTGTGTTTTCCATGATGCCATCAATTGGTTTATCTGATGTTAGACAAATACATTGAATCAACCATTAACTCACAATTCCCACTTCGAAGCAGACATGGCTAAGTGCTTTTCTGACTCTGGTATGACTAACATTAAGTGTTTAAACGTGTGGGCAGAACATTCAAGCTTGCAGATAAGTCATAGTTTTGAATTGCACAGAGAAAATAACTCCATTGATCTAAACTTGGCAGCATTGAACATTATTTTTAAAAGGAACTGACTTAGAGATGCTGTGGTCCTTTCTAAGAGGCCATAAGGACTGGACAGAGGGGCAGGAATCCTACAGTGTTTGATGGTTACCTAAATTGGAATGAAATGGCTTTTTAGTGCTCAAGCAGACTTCTCTCAATAGACCCTAGTTTTCTTAACAGACTATGATCCTGGGAGGGGTTTAGGTGCTGAAGTCTGGGTATTAAAAATTGTGTATTATTTGGGGATCCGTACTTTCCACATGCTTGGTGCACAGTGCACTTTGGAGATGACTATGGAACTAACCATGGACTTTTGACTATTTTTTGTTGTTACACATTTTATGGATCATTGGAGACTTTTTCTCTAAGTTTTGTTTCCTTTTTGAATTTTTCATTTTTGCTGTTGTTGCTGTTAGGAAAAAAATCTAGAATTTTTTGCATGAGTCTATAAAGTATGATTTCTATGCTTATTATTGAGAACTTGTTTGGTCTCTCATATACAATGTGTATAAACCTATGTATCTCACTGCTCTGTCTCAAAACTAAGGTGGCAGGCAGAAATAATTGAGCAAATTAATTTTTGAATAATCACTTAAGAGCACATGGCAGAGAGAATATATGCTTAGTGCACAGTAATATGTCATAAAAACTCTCTTTTCTACTGTTTTGGTTATTTACTGCTGTGTAGTAATTGATCCCCAAATTAGTGTGGCTGGAAGCATCAATAACTGGCTATCATCTGTTGTAATTCTGCTTGTTGAGGGGGCTCAGCTGAATGGTTGTGTTCTTGTGCTGTTGGCTTAGACTGCTGTCATTTGGAGGCTTATTTGGGCTGGAACACTGAAGATGGCTCATTCACATGGCTGGTGGTTGGTGCTGGGTATTGGCTGAGAGCTCAACCAAGGTCATCTACCAGAAGGCCTGTGTTCCTTACTGTGGCCACTCACTGGGGCTTGGGCTTCTCAGAGTATAGTAGCTGTATTCCAAGAGAGAATGTTCTAAGTGTGTGAAAGAGGCAGCTTAAGATTTCTGTAGGCAGTACTGAGGCTACCGCCACCCATGTGAGAGATGCAGATCGAGTTCCCGGCTCCTGGCTTTGACCTGGTCTAGCTTTGGCTCTTGTAGCCACTTAGGGAGTGAACCAGTACATGGAAAATCTCTTTATCACTTGTCTCAGTCTCAATTCAGGCACTATACATTTCAAATAAATAAAATAAATATTAAAAAAAGATTCCTGTGGGCCCAGACTTGGAAGATACATACTATCTATTCCAGCACATTCTGTTGGCCAAAGCATCACAGAGTTGACTCAGATTCAAAAGAGTTGAATAAAAGTCTTCTGTGATCTGAATGGATCCTTTCAGAATTTGTACTGGCACTTAAGACACAATGTGATAGTATTAAGAGGTGAAATCTTTTGAGAACTCACTAAATCATGAGAGGGGAGCCTCATTGGATTAGTGATCCTATGAAGCAAGTTAAGTACATGTGAGTTTACAGCGAAGACTTGGCAAGAAGACATTGTCTATGAAGAAACACCAAATCTGCTGGCATCTTAATCT
Organism: Sylvilagus floridanus; assembly: GCA_949820135.1. NCBI lineage: Eukaryota > Metazoa > Chordata > Mammalia > Lagomorpha > Leporidae > Sylvilagus > Sylvilagus floridanus. The sequence continues at coordinate 20,157,638 of OX463244.1, forward strand.
TGGAATTACCAGCTTCAGCATGTGAGAATAAATAAATTTTTGTTGCCTCGTATTCTGTTAGAGCAGCAGGACATCTTGATAGATGCAGTGGCAACATGGTTGTCTTTAAACCACTACAGCCTGTCTTTCTCAACATGGTAGCTGCTCCCAATTCTCTCTTTTCTATCACTCCCAGCTCTCCCCAGAGACATTTCCCTCTCCAATTCTGTCTCTCAAGTTGTTTCTCTGACATCCTTCCTGCTTTTTTTTTCCCAAACCATATATTTTTATCTATAAAATGTTTCTGTCCTTTCCTGTACAAACTCATCCATCTGACTTTTTTTAGTTTGTCCCGTATTTCTCCCTTATTCATGAACTTAATCTTCATAATAAGCTGTTGGTTTTTAATTCTAACAACACAATATTCAGTGTGGGTAAGCACCATTGGAAAGTAGAAGTGACTATAAATTTTATTCCTGTCATAGCTGTTTTTGTGTGATGTGAAGCACCATGGGAATTGACTTTGATTTCAATTGCACATGATACCAGTTTTTCCACTCGAGAAGCAGAGAGATGGATACAGACAACAGAGAACTCTCATCTGCTGGTTCAGTCCTCAAATGCCCACAATAACCATGGCTGGGCCAGGATGAAGCTGGAAGCTGAGGACTCAATCCGGTATCCCACAAGGGTGGTAGGGACCCAGCCACCTGAGCTGTCACTGCTACCTCCCAGGATATGCCTTAGCAGGAAGCTGTAATTGGGAACAGAACTGGGACTTGAACCCAGGCACTCTAATATGGAATGTGGATTCTGAAGTGACATCTTATCTGATGTTCCAAACATCTGCTTCAGTTGATTCTTAGAAAGTGACACAGGAGAGGGTTAGAAGAGAAGGTGTCTGATTTAGGGATGAGTTCTGAGGATTGCCTGGGGCTCATCATACATCAGGATTGATAGGAATGGGCACCACGTTATTTTGAAGAGCAATGTTGCTGGTCCTAGGGAAATCCTAAGGAGTTAAATTGAGAATTTGAGGGTTCTTAGGAGTAGATCCCTTGCAGAACTGAGGTTATGAAAATAATGAGCTTTTTTTTTCCCTTTTAAGATTTATTTATTGCCGGTGCCATGGCTCACTAGGCTAATCCTCTGCCTTGCGGCACTGGCACATGGGGTTCTAGTCCCGGTCGGGGCGCTGGATTCTGTCTCGGTTGCCCCTCATCCAGGCCAGCTCTCTGCTGTGGCCAGGGAGTGCAGTGGAGGATGGCCCAAGTGCTTGGGCCCTGCACCCCATGGGAGACCAGGAGAAGCACCTGGCTCCTGCCTTCGGATCAGCGTGGTGCGCAGGCCGCTGCGCCCTGGCCGTGGCGGCCATTGGAGGGTGAACCAACGTCAAAGGAAGACCTTTCTCTCTGTCTCTCTCTCACTATCCACTCTGCCTGTCAAAAAAGAAAAGAAAAAAAAAGATTTATTTATTTATTTGAAAGGCAGCGTTGCAAAGAGGCAGAGAGAGAGAGAGAGAGAGAGAGAGAGAGAGAGAGAGAGGTCTTTTATCCACTAGTTCATCTCCTCAAATGACTTCAACGGCTGGTGCTGAGCTGATCTGAAGCCAAAAGCCTGGAGCTTCTTCTGGGTCTCCTACGTGGGTGCAGGGGCCCAAGAATTTGGGCCATTCTCTACTGCTTTCCTAGGCACATTAGCAGAGATCTTGATCAGAAGTGGAGCAGCTGGGACTTGAACTGGCGCCGATATGGGGTGCTGGCACTGCAGGTGGCAGCTTTACCTGCTGTCTTTTTACTAGCCCCGATAATGAGCTTTAAGCAAGCAAGTTTGTCCCTAATATTGTTCTTGTGACAAAAGTACAAATTGAGGACCACAATTCATATGTCTAAATATTAAAATATTAAAACTTCAACTAGTGATGTGTTAACTGCAATTTTTCTGTTCTCTTATTATGATAAATTCTTATATATACTTTTATTAATCTGGGAGGCTCTGTGAAAACTTATGACTCTCAGAATTCTCAAAGTTCTAAGTTAAAATTTGACAGTGGGGCCTGTGCTATGGCGCAGTGGGTTAACACCCTGGCCTGCAGCACCGCATCCCATATGGGCACCGGTTCGAGACCCGGCTGCTCTGCTACTGACCCAGCTTTCTGCTGTGGCCTGGGAAAGCAGTGGGGGAATGGCCCAAGTCCTTGGGCCCCTGCACCTACGTGGGAGATCCAGAGGAGGCTCCTGGCTCCTGGCTTTGGATTGGCGCAGCTCTGGCTGTTGTGGCCAGTTGGGGAGTGAACCATCGGATGGAAGACCTCTCTCTCTCTCTCTCTCTCTCTCTCTCTCTCTCTCTCTCTACCTCTCCTCTCTCTGTGTAACTCTGACTTTCAAATAACTAAATAAATCTTTAAAAAACAAAAAAAATTGGCAGTGTGGAGGAAGGTGGGTCTGGCCCCCTACCTGCTTCCTCTTCTTTCCTATCACCCTGTCCGGCTGAACGGGGTCTCCCTATTCCTGTGTGTCTGCCCCAGGTCATACCTCAGAGCTGTGACCATAGTCCCTAAACATAGCAGCCCTTAGCTCCTCCTCTGGACTGGAATGAGCAAAGTACCAGTGCTAATTCCTTTCAGGATGCACACCAAGTGACGCGTTCCATGTTGGCCTTGATGAAGGCTCAAGGGTGTCTGAGTTGAGAATCAGAGTCCCAGGTACCTGGAGCTGCGTCTAAAAGGGGAGAAAGTTTTCCCATAAGTCTTCTAGTTTGTGGAGAGGTGCATAGTAGGAGGATGGCTGGAGAAGCCCTCTAGAGAACAGAGTGCATGACAGGGGTCTTTTTTCCAGATCAAGGGCAATGTTACTATTGGTAACAGGTGTGCAAAACTCAACTTAGTTTTTTTTTTTTTTTTGCTATAAGTTTAGCATCCAGAGTTCTGTCTTGCACCTTTCTTCCAATTTCAGAGATTTATAAAACAGTGAGACCATTGAGGGTTGGATCAGAGTGCAAGGGGACAAAAAGTATTGAGGTTTGGGTGAGGCTGTAGAGTAGGGTCAACGCTGGCTGTGGAGAAAGTGGAAGTTAGGAAGTTGAGCCAGACAAGTCCCTTGGTTAGTGTGGAGGCACTGGCGTGTACTTCATGAGCTTGGTGGAACTAGGTTCCTGCCAAAGTGCCTGCTTTAGGGCAACCAGTGACACTGAGGCTTTAAGGATTCAGAATTTTGGAATACCCTCATGATTACAGAATACCTGTGTTTAAATGATCCTTAAGGAATCCCAACTATTGAAGATGTTTCAAACAGTTCTTTTTGCTCAGAGATAAAGGAGAATGTATTATATTTCCTAAGCCATCCTTCAGTCTTAATTTTATTTGGCTCCCTGGAAAATGCTTTTTGTGTGTGGGTAATAATTTATATCTGGCACTTTCTGAGTTATTGATTAGTGTAGGTTTGCATAATCAGATACAACTTTTTAATCATTCTTCAGAATGTTTTCTAGAAACTTTGGTGATTACATTCTGGTGAGAATTTGTCTTTCTTTCTTGCCCTGTGATTGAAATGAGTGCTCTAGGAAAAGTTGGCATTGACTCTAAATTGATATATTGTTGCCTTTGGAGGAACAGAAGATCAGGAGTTTGTACCTCTGGTTTAATCATCACCCAGTAATTTCATTAAGTCAGAGAATCACTTCTGCCTACTGATAACTCTCCGTCAATCATTTTGGATTGAAGTGCACGTGTACATTAAGTGAACCATTCTGATGGTTACAATAACATATACTAGGTAGGCTGTTGTTCTTCCGGAGCACTGGATATCACTTTACCTAATTTTATGATGCTTGTACATTGTGTAGTCAGTAAAACCCTATCTTCTACAACTGAGACTCTTCTCTGTTTTAAATTAAATTCCTTGCATGTTGGGTCTTCAGTTTTTTTTTTTTTTTTTCATTTAGGGAAGCACCGTAGGGCTGGAATGGAGATGTCAATGCAGTTCATATGAATGTTGTTATGTGTATGTCCATAGGCACATGTTCAAGGTAGTTGCTCCTCAAATCAATCAGGGATATTCATGATGGGCAAGAGAGAAGGGCCTATCTCCTAAGCTTACAGATTATTGGGAAAGAGAGAATTTTTCCAACACAGAAAAGGATTGGTTGCACACAGTAGTAGTAGCTTCCTGGCTATTCCAAAAGGAAATTAAAACCCAATAGAAGAATTGCAGCATATTCTTTTTCTTAGTTCTTAAACTTTTTTCCTTATTTGGATAAGAAAGAGTAGAAAAGAGAGAACTGCCTTTTTTCATTTTTCAGTATATAGTTGGTAAATAATCAGGACACAATAGGCAGTCATGTGCATGATGTAAGATTTTTCTGATAGATCATATGTACCAATTGGAAATAAATGTTGCTAGAAGTTTCTATCATTTGCATCAAAGATTTCATAAAGCCCCATTAAAGTCACAAATGTTATCTGAGAAAAATTCATCTATTATTATCTAGTAGAGAGGATTTCACTAATTCATCTTAAGTGGAGTGAAATGTAGTGCAAGTCAATTTTGTAAATATCCCAAAGAGAGGATCTGGGGTAGGGAGAAGGCTGATCCTGATGGAATGCCTTTTAGGGAATGCTTAAATTACTAGGAATGAGGTAAAGTGACATGGAAGCACTTTGAAGAAAACTGAGGAATAAAAGAACAAAAATTTGATTTTATAATTTCTAGAGTAAACCTTGAATATTTAATTTACTCACTGTATTTCACAGATAACTATTAATGTTTTACACGTGCTAATCTGGCCCATCTCTGGCTGTTGTGGGCATTTGGAGAATGAACCATCGATGAGGGGAGTTCTCTTTATCTCAGATAAGCAAACATTTCAATTACATTAGTCATCCCACGTTCCTTATGTGTCCTAACTGTGTTATGGAGCAGGCATTTAGCCTAGCAGCTGAGATGCTTGTATCCCAGGTTGAAATATCTGGGTTTGATTCCTGGTTCATACCCTTGACTCAAGCTTCCCACCAATGCAGACCCTGGAGGGCAGCAGTGTTTGCTCAAGTAGTTGGGTTTCCACTACCCACATAAGAGACTTAGATGGAGTTTCCAGGTTCCAGCTTTAACCTTGGCCTAACTCTGGCTGTTGTGGGCATTTGGAGAGTGAACCATTTGGGAAGGGAGCTCATTTTCTCTCAAATAAATATATAAATATTAACTACTCTAAGTCTTTACCTGTGAGATGGGTACTATTAATATTATCCTTATCACAGATGTAGGAAAACTAAGGGAGGAAAAAGTTGCTTTCCAGGTGTTGTGAAGTCCCCCAAAATTCATGTGTTGGAAACTTAATCATGAAATTCATATGTTAATGGTATTTGGAGGCAGGATCTTTGAGAAGTCATTAGAATTAGGTGAGGTCATGATGGTGGAGACCTCCATGATAGCATTTGTGTCTTCATAAGAAGAGGAAGACAGACTTGAGCTATGGTGCTTGCTCTGTCTCATCATGGGATGTCCTTTACCATGATGATGCACCAAGAAGACCCTCACCAGGTGTTGAGCACCTGGTCTTCCCAACCTCCAGACCTATAAGTCAAATAAACTTCTATTCTTTATAAATTACCTGGCTTCAGGTATTTTATTGCAGCAATAGAGGAATGGAATAGGAATAGGAGCGTGACTGAGTCCAGGTCAACAGACTTACCATTATGCATACTGCCTGCAATGCAAATATTAAACAAAATTATAATGCATGTCATTAAAGAGAAGTACAATTATTCTCACTGCTTTACATTAATTACTTCCAGAAAATCTGATGATAATGACCTAGATGTGTACCTTGGGTATTTTAAATGTATATGTTGTGGAGACACCAAGGTGGTGGAATAGGGAGGGAACTCATTGTGCTAGTCTAAGAGAAGATAGTTAGAAAATGTGGAGAGATCCCAATCTCAGAGAAGAGTTGGCAAGAAAATGGCAGAGGAAATTCCACACAAATTAAAGGGACTCTGTGGACCTACATGGAGGCTTTGGATGTCCACAGCTCAGGACCCAGCAATCAAGAGCCCCAGCACCAGCTTTGGAGAGTGAGGTGAGACCAGACTGCAGCAGCCTAAGCCACTGACAATAAAGCTGCAGGAAAAGCCTGGCATGAGTGTGGCTTGGAACCCTGTGTACCTTCCAACCTAGAGGAATAAAAAGGGGGCATGTTTCTCTCTCCCTGACCACCCAAAACCAGTGTTCTATAACTAGCCGAAATGGGAAGGTGCCATTTTGGACATATGTAACAGTTGCACCAGCTCATGTCTGCATGCCCAGCATCTAGCTGAGAGGAAACACCTGAACCTGCCTGGGAGAATTGACAGGGGGCTGCGTGCTCATGACTGTGGGAGCCTTGTGTGCTGGGACTGTGAAAACACTGGGGCTGCATGTGAGGGTGCATGGTGTGGTGGGTCTTTGGGTAGTCACTGTGGGTGGCTCCATATGCTTGGGGCTCCTTGGTCCCTGGTGAGGGACATGGCTGTGGGATCTGTATTCACACTGAGGACTCATGAATCCTTTGTGTGGTTTTTGTGACAGTACAGACAAATATTATGCCTCCTGGGGCCAGTGACTAGGCATTGGTCTTCTTGGAGGAAAGGAGGTGAGTGTGACACTATGCCAACAGAGAAGATCAACCTTTCCCTTTGATTAAAAATTAACAAAAAAGAAGAGATTTACCATGTCTGGTTTGGGTGTCACCTTGGACATTGCCCTTACACTGGAGCATGGAACAAAGGTCCCTGGCCATATCCAGTGCATGCCACAGGGTATTCACTGAAAGAGCAGACACTCTGCAATCTACAGAGTCATAATCCAAAGGTAAAAGCCATCACAGGGGAAAATAAAAGCCAACAAGTATCTCCACAATTGCCCAAAAATAAACACAGCCACTCAAGAAACAAGAATAAGGAAGACAACATGATGCCTCCAAAGGAACACAACACTTCAATACTAGAATGTGAAAATGAAGAGATTGGGGGCTGGTGCTGTGGTGCAGCGGGTTAACATCCTGGCCTGATGCACCGGCACCTCATATGGGTGCCGGTTCTAGTCCTGGCTCCTCCTCTTCCTGCACAGCTCTCTGCTATGGCCCAGGATAGCAGTAGAAGATGGCCCGAGTCCTTGGGCCTCTGCACCTGTGTGGGAGACCCAGAAGAAGCTCCTGGCTCCTGGCTTTGGATCGGCGCAGCTCTGGCCATTGCGGCCATCTGGTGAGTAAACCAATGGATGGAAGACCTCTCTCTCTCTCTGCCTCTCCTCTTTCTGTGTAACTCTGTTTTTCAAATAAATAAAATAAATCTTTAAAAAAATGAAGAGATTGAAAAAATGCTGGAAATAGAATTCAAAAAATTGATTGTTGGATTACTTAGAAGTAATCAGCAGTATATCTATGAATTAAAGAAATCTGTATATGACATGAATGAACATTTTTCTCACGAAATTGAGATTTTAAAGAGAAATCAAAATGAAATATTGATAGTGAATAATTCAAGAGACTAAATAAAAAATGTGGTGGAACGCCAAAACAACAGACTTAGTGAGGCAGAAGAAAGAATATCTGGGCCGGCGCCGTGGCTCAACAGGCTAATCCTCCGCCTTGCGGCGCCGGCACACCGGGTTCTAGTCCCGGTCGGGGCACCGGATTCTGTCCCAGTTGCCCCTCTTCCAGGCCAGCTCTCTGCTGTGGCCCGGAGTGCAGAGGAGGATGGCCCAAGTGCTTGGGCCCTGCACCCCATGGGAGACCAGGAAAAAGCACCTAGTACCTGGCTCCTGCCATCGGATGAACGTGGTGCGCCGGCTGCAGCACGCCGTCCGCGGCAGCCATTGGAGGGTGAACCAACGGCAAAGGAAGACCTTTCTCTCTGTCTCTCTCTCTCTCACTGTCCACTCTGCCTGTCAAAAAAATAATAAAAAAAAAAGACTATCTGAGCTACAAGACAGATCTCTGGAAATTTTACAGTCAGACCAAAAAAAAAAAAAAGAAGAAGAATAAATTAGAAAACTAAAAAAAAAACAGTGTTGGAAATTTATGGGTTACTATCAAATGACCCAACATATGAGTTTTAGGAGTGCCTGAAGGCATAGAAAGAGAGAATAGATTAGGAGACCTTTTTAGTGAAATTATTACAGAAAACTTCCCTAATTTGGAGAAAGAAAGGGACGTCCAAATAGAGGAAGCACTTAGAACTCCTAATAGACATGACCAGAAAAGTTCGTCACCATGACACATTGTAGTCAAACTCTCCACAGTAAAATATAAAGAAAATATTCTAAAATGTGCAAGAGAAAAATGCAAGATTACTTTCAGAGGCTCTCCAATTAGACTCGCAGCTGACTTCTCATCAGAAATCATACAGGCTAGGAGAGAATAGTGAGATATATTTAAAATCTTAAGAGAAAAAAACTGTCAACCCCAGAATACTATACCATGCAAAGCTTTCATTTATGAATGAAGTTGAAATAAAGATGTTCCATAACAAACAGATATTGAAAGAATTTGTCACCAATCATCCAGCCTTACAAAAACTGCTTAAGGCTATGCTACACACATAAACATGGTCATCACTGTGAAAGAAGGTGAAGGCAGAAAATCTCCCAGTAAAAGTACAAAGGAAATACAAAGTAAATAATAGGAATATTTATGGAAAAACAGCAGGGAAATTGAACTTACTCTGGTTTTTCTTCTGTAGTTCTTTAGATTTCAGAATATTCTGTTACTGGGAATCTAGCCACATATTAAGTAAATCTGTTTTTGAATCTTTTTAAAACTAATGACATTGATTATATTGGATCATCTTATTTTTTTCCTCTCTTACTACATACCATTTGTGTGATTTCAGTGTTAACTCTTAGTTCTTACATCTTTAGGCAGAAGACTGTATCAGTTTTTAAAATATTTATGTATTTATTTGAAAGCTAGTGTTACAGAGAGAGATGGAGAGACAAAGAGTGAAAGAGAGAGAGAGAAGAGAGAAAGAGAGAGAGAGAGAGATCTTCCATCTAATGGTTCACTCCCCAATTGGCTGCAACGGCCAGGGCAGGACCAGGAACTTCATCTGGGTCTCCCACTTAGGTGCAGGGGCCCAAGAATGTGGGCCATCTTCCACTGCTTTCCTAGGCCATTAGCAGAGAGCTGGATTGGAAATGGACCGCCTGGGACTCGAACTAGCATCCGTTTTGGATGTCAGCACTGTAGGTGGCTGCTTTACCTGCTACGCCACAGTGCCGACCCCTGTATCAATTATTTTAAATGAATTTTTCCTGTCTTTGAAGCTTAATCTGTAAGTGTGTTTTTGCCACAAAAGAAAATACTTGGGTTTTCATTGCTTGAATACTTGAAAACTTAAATTGATAAGGTACATTATGTAATGAATTAGGTTTTTATTTCTTGATAAATTAGAAATGAAATGAAAATTTGGAATATATAAAGAATGAAATTAATGATAGTGCTTATAAGCACAGTGGGCTCTTTTGTGTTTGAGGCATCCAAAATTCAAGTGTTTACTAGATTTTTCTCCTGAAATCCTGCTCTTTTTTTCTGTGCTTCATGTGTTTACTCTTATTACTGGTGTTGTAAAACAGCAGGGTTAAAGTTCATTTTATCTGTGTTCATTATGAATCCCATAGCATTTCTAGTTAGGCAAAAATTTGTCTCAAAAATATTCTTAGTGTCAATTTTTGTTAATATTTTGCCCACTGTTGATATTTTAGATATCTTTCACCATTTTGATAACATGTCTATAAAAATTTACAACCTTACATACTGTATTTGAACTAGTTAATGAAGAGCAAGAAAAAAAACTAGTGTATTGAGACTGTAGATATTCCATTAGTTAAATTTCAAAATTTTTAATAAAGGAACTTTCAGAGACAGAGATAGGTTGAGACCCAACGGTATCCATTAAAGTAGCTCCTGTGATATCCGAAGGAACCCCAGAAGCAGTGGAGGACAGGTGGGGTGTTTGCTTGCCATGGTGGTGGTTGTGGGGTGCTCGTACTTAAGTACAAGTAGTGATACACTGATGTTTTGGTTGCTCAATAGTCTGAAGTAGTGTCCTACATTTATTTGTACTAAAATAACTATAAATTAATGGAATCTACAAAGAAGACCCTTTATGACTGTACTGTATTTGGGAGCCTTTGTACAGCTAGGTAAATTTTCCATGATACAAAGTATTTGGATTTTAAAATTTACTAATACAAGGAAGAAAACCTGGTGCTTATTCCAGGTACTTAAATGATAATTTCCTTATTGAGTTTCAGAAAAAAAAATATGAAATGAGTAATTTTCACTGCATTAGCTGTAATGATAAATTGGCAAATTGTAGTATAAACCTTAAATCTATGTTTCTCAAATGTGAACCATAGTAGTCTAACGTTGCTTTGTATATACCATAAATGCTACAAATAGTCGCAGCAATGAACATGCATTGATACCTCTCAAATGAATGCAACTTCTGACATAGGTGTTTTGCTATGCCTCAGAAAGTATGCAAGTGTCTGGGACTTTGCTAATCTGTTTGGTAATGAAGATACTTCTTGTTCTTTTTGTTGTTGTTCCATATTTTCATGTTTAAATTTGAATTTTTACATTTTTACTACTGTTAATTTAGATACAATTTGTTCAATGGTTAAAATGGGGTTGTCAATGAAGAAACTTAAAAACAGCTTCATTCAGGTAACTGCTTAAAAAAACTACATTTGATGTTCTATGTTCATACACTTTTAATAACCTATATTCCTGTTTAAATATAAGTGATAGTGTTTAAGAAGTAGTTGGGAATGGTGCCTGTGTATGCATGTGTGTGCACACGTGATTATATGTACATGCAAATGCATGTGTATATGCACATGTGTGTGTAATGCGTGTGCAAATTCTTTAAGTTTCTCCTGGCTCCCTTCTCTTTAATTACATTCCTTTGACCTATGCCAAAGACTCTCAGGGTATGGGAGAGCCCAGAAGGTGGCCCGGTGAGAAAAAAAATATGTGCATATATCCCTACTCTTACTATTATCTAATACTTATATTCACTTGCTAGGATGACATCTTCAATAGTGTAAGATTCTTTTGTTCAGCCCTGTACAGAGTACGCATACTGTAGTCTTATTAGTTTCTAATATACAAAGATGAGAAGACTTATAGATTATCTTGTAATACTTCAGCTTATTAAAGAAATATGTTTCAAGGGAGATAAGCCAGAAAATATTATTTAATAAATATTAATTGAGCACTTACTATGTATTAGGTATTAAATCAAGCACTCGAAAGGACTTGATCATTTAATCTTTATCACAAACCTCTGAGGTAGCTACTATTATTGTCTTCATTTTATAAATTAGAAAGCTGAGGATTAAAAAGGTGAAAATCAAAGATGGAAAAAATAGGAAAAATAAAACAAAACACCTAGAAATGAACAAGTTTGAACCAGTATTTTGTCTCCAGAATGCAGAGTAACACTTCTGTGTGTGAATCCTAGATTTAACTCCATTATTGTAGATGACATGAGTAGCACATAAAAGTGACATAAATATCACTTGTCACAAACACAAGTCCTTAATAAAGATTAGCTGTTAGTTTTATTCAGTATATTTTCCATTTTTATGTCTTATTATATTTTTAGTTTATTCATCTTTTTAAAAATTAAAGTCCAAAACATATAAAAAATGCATATATGCCCAAAGTTAAAATTAGGCTTTTCACAGACCTACCACTCTCATGGAATTGGCATTCAGTTCAAGAATGGAATGTAGCCAGTACCCAACCCCTGGGTGTAACCATTATCCTAACTTCCAACAGCATGGATTTAGTTTCACTTGTCTTATACTTTACAGAAATGCAAGTGTGGAGTTTTATTCTTTTGTGAGAGTCATTGATGTTTTTGCATGCACTTAAGCATGTTCAATCTTATTGCATTATGTTGTGTAAATGTACCACAATCTATTTATCTGTTCTGCTGTTGACAAGCTTTGGGTAGTTTCCAGTTTGGGGCACTTACAAATAGTGCTGTCTTAACTGTTCCAGTAAACGTGTTTGGTGAGCATGTATTACTTATTTTTATTAACCACTATACACACTAGAGACAATACAGCATAAGGGTTTCATCAGAAGGATGTCAAGAAGAAGATTGTGAGTATTAGTGTGCTCTACAAACTAATGCTAAAAGTGAGAAATTATGGCAAAACAAATAAAAGCAAACACAATCAGAACTCAACAGAAATAGCCATCAGTTCTTACTGTGTTGTATGACTTGGCACCTCCAAACAATAAGATGCACTCTCTAGCACATAAACAAAAAGCAGAAACAATGGGTATGAGAGTATAGGTGGATTCTGCTACAGTTGCCAGGAGAATGAGAATTGTGATAGCAGTTCTGAAGTGAAGGCCATACATGGCCCACAGCAAACCCAAGGTGGACAGTCAGAGCTGTGCTGATATCTGAGTTGGGATTAAGAATCTGCTAAGACTCATCAACCTTCTTCACCATATAACAAAAGTTGGGTGAATAATAGACAAAAACAATTAGTAAGGAATGTGTGACTATGGTTCCAAATAATTACAACTGGACACAGTCAGCATAGATCTCATGTGGATGCAAACTACGTAATAGGAAGGCAAGTCCAACGTGCTTTGGAAGATTTTAAAGTCTGGAGTGGAAGACGGGCATTTATCCTAGTGGTTAAAACACTGTACCATATTAAAACACTGTACCATATTAAAACAATGTACCATATCAGAGTACCTGGGTTTGATAACTGACTCTGGTTCTTGCCTCTAGCTTTCTCCTAATTTGGATTCTAGACAACAGAGTTGAGGGTCAAATGACAGGGTTTCTGATACTCATGTGGGAAACTTTTTTTATAGAAATCTTTTATTTAATAAATATAAATTTTGTAAGTACAACTTTTGGATTATAGCAGTTCTTCCCCCCACCTACCATCCTACCTGCAAACCATCCTAACTCCTACTCCCTCTCCCATCCCATTCTTCATTAAGATTCATTTTTAATTATCTTTATATACAGAAGATCAACTCTATATTAAGTAAAGATTTCAACAGTTTATACCCATACAGACACATGAAGTATAACATACTGTTTGAAGACTAGTTTTGCCATTAATCTCATAGTACAACACATTAAAGACAGAGGTCCTACATGGGGAACAAGTGCACAGTGACTCCTGTTGTTGATTTAACAATTGATGCTCTTATTTATGATGTCAGTAATCATCCGAGGCTCTTGTCATGAGCTTCCAAGTCTATAGAAGCTTCTTGAGTTCACAAACTCTGACCTTATTTGGACAAGGCCATAATCAAAGTGGAAGTTCCCTCCTCCCTTTAGAGAAAGGTACCTCCTTCTTTGATGGCTCCTTCTTTCCACTGGGATCTCATTCACAGAGATCTTTCATTTAGGTCATTTTTTTGCCACAGTATCTTGGCTTTCCATGCCTGAAATACTGTCATGGGCTTTTTGGTCAGCTTGGAATGCCTTATTGGTGGATTCTGAGGCCAGAGTGGTGTTTGGGGCATTTGTCATTCTGTGAGTCTGCTCTGTGTCCATGTGGGAGAATTGGGTTGAGTTTTTGGCTCCTGGTTTTGGCCTGCTTCACCACTGGTCATTGTAGTCATTTGGGCTTGTGAACAATCATATGATTGTTCTCTTTCTCTCTTTCTCTGACTCTCTCTTTCTCTATCTGAACCTGTGCCCCTCAAATACATACATACATATACACTTAAACTCAAAATATTTGGTGAAAAGCTAGGTTTAGCTAAGTTTAGATAGTCTTCCAGTGGAAGGTTACACTTAGAAAAATCAATGGGGAGAATTGGAGATACAGATTTTGCCAAAATGTCAGTTTTAAGTTTTGGGCTCCTTGGTTTCTGTTGAGAGACAGATATTCAGTAATGAATATTCAGGAAACTGTTATAGATAGACTAGTTGATGAGATCACATTAATTTTATTTTCTTTTTAAGGGAGAAGGCAACCATCCAGCTCAATAGTGTGCCATCATGAATGACTCACAAAAATAAATACCAGTGTGGAAGAGGTGTTTCATCTTCCATAGAGGAATGTCAGAGACAAGGGGATAACTTTGTACGAATCAGAGCACTGAAGACGGACGTTTCGTCTGTGGGAAGGCGAATGAAGGAATGGGAGTGTCAGAAGTATTTAAGACACCTTTGAGGTTGTCTGGTCCGACCTGCTCATTTTATAAGGGAGTAGAAAGGAAACTTGTGTAGGCTGAGTCAGATTTTTGGGTCAGGGTATCTGTATTTAAATCTAACTGCTCAGACTTACTCTCTGTGCCCAGTATTTCATTGTAAAAAGTGGTAATAGTTGTAGCTATCTCAGAATTTTTTTTAAAAAGATTAAACCACATACTTTATATCATATTACACAGGTGCCTGATATAGTAGAATTAGTTGACAGTTTTTGGTTTTGAGTGGCAATCTGAAGTTTAACAGCTAATTATCAGTAGAGTTGCAATAAGATTCCCAAGACCAGGACCTCAAACTTTCAACTAGTATCTTCCAACCACAGCATACACCATTTTGCTGGGATTTTGGAAATCCCTTTTCTTTCCTTTGAATTCAGAACCAATTTTGGCATAGACATGAGGCTCAGGCAGATTGGACCAAAATGTAACTTTTTTAAACTCATGAAAGCTGGATTGGAGAATATGACCTTGATAAAGCACAGAACAACAATGGGATTCCAGTGCCTGCTTCACCTCCATAATCCATTAATCTAATTAAACCTTGGGAGAACTCACCCCAGGAGTTTATCAGCATCTAAGTCAGCTGTATTGCCCTGGTGGTAAGGATAGGTATATGAGAGATTGAGAGAAAGGCAGAAAGACCCCAAATTCCTGTTGTGTAGAAATTTTGAAATATTAGCCATAGTCAGTAAGAATGGACCAATGGCTATGATTCACCCCTTAGATGATCTATTCTGTTTTCAGAAGTAGATTTCTCAGTTGGTCGCTTTGGGGAATGATGAAGAATTGGCCAGGAAAACAGAAAGAGAAGGGCCATTTTGAGAAGAGGGAACAATACACAGACTCTATTAGGAGACCAAAATAATGAGGTGAGTGCTGACTGTGGGAGGGGTGATACCTGCAAATCAGTAATGAATCAACTTCCTCTTCCAAATTCTGACAGTGAAAGAGAAGCTCCAGATTTTAAATTTAGCAAGAAGACTTGATGGTGTAGAAATGAAGGGAACGTCATTTATGCATTCGAATATTCAACAAATACAGAACAATACCGTTTTTAAATGCAAGTTAATTATAATTACTGTTTGTAAAGCCTTCCAGCAACTTAGAATTGGACTAGAATAAAATCCAAACCCTGATACACTCCAAGGCAATACCTCTGCCTAACTCTCTCTTTTTTTCATGCCACGATCCACTCACATAGGCTTCTTTTGGTTCTTTGGACATGTGAAGCTTATTTCAAGTACCATAGAATTTGTGTCAAGATTTTAGTGCTGGTTTTCCATGTTATTTAGATTACAGTTCAAATGTTACCACCCAAAGAGGTTTTGTCTCACCTCCCTATCTACAATATCTTTCCCATCAATCACACTCATACGCAACCTGTTTTATGTATTTTATTGATAACATCTAACATCTGAAATTGTCCACTTATTTGCCTGCTTGATGATTGTTAGCCTTCAAGCTTCTACAAGAGGAGAGGTCTTGCTTGTGTTATTCACTGGTGGTTTTGGGAGTCCAAAAGAGTGCTGGCACATACCTCTAGGATTCTCTTGGAAAGTATTACCAAGTGCATGCTTCAATAAGTAGGTAAATGGATGAATGAACATATATAAGGCACTGGGAACTTCAAGGTCAATAGGATTTCCTTCACAAAGTCACTGTGTGGACATTTTAGTGAGCTATGTGAAGTCCTGTAATAAAGGCACTGGCAGAACAGAGTTGGAGGACTGGAAGGCTTCAGAGTTAAAGTGCTTATACAGTAGGTCTCTTTGGGGGATGGTGTAGAGTAGGCCCAAATAAGAAGAGGAGGAAAGACATTCTGACAGAGAGCAACTTGGACATCTAAACAATTAAGGGGGTGCTGACTGTAGACACTCAGAACTGTCTTTCTAGTCTTCATGAAAATTCAAAAGCAAAATGCAAAAACAACTGTGAAAAGAGTTTTACTGCATATCAGGAATCTTAGTGCTTAAATGGCATGGTTTCAGGAGGGATTAGAGAAATCTTTGAAACAATAGCTACAAATTCCCAGGAAGAAAAGAGGAGGATCTAAGAGACTTTCAGATATATTTAGATTTTAATAGAAAAACGAGCAGAATGTAGACAGAAGGGGAATGGGGAAATGAACTTTTGGAGTCGCAGGAGAACAGAAGGAGCTGTGGCTTAGAAAAAAATATAACAACCAGTCTGTCTTTCAGAATATAAGTTGAGAAAAGAAATACAAACCAATGAGAAAGAAGCACTGCTCCACTTATGGAAGTTGAAGAAGGTAAACGTATTCTCTATCACTTTATTTTACTAAAAATTTATTTATTTATTTATTTATTTGAAAGGCAGAGTGAGAAGAAGAGAGAAAGAGAAAGAGGGAGGGAGGGAGGGAGAGAGAGAGAGAGAGAGAGAGAGAGAGAGAGAGAGAGAGAGAATATATTACTATATTACTATAATGCGTGTAATAGCCAGGGCTGGACCAGGCTAAAGCCAGTAGTCAGGAACCACATCTTTGTTTCCCACATGCGTCAGGGACCCAAGTACTTGAGGCATTACTGGCTGCCTCCTAGGGTGCATGCTATCAGAAACCAGAATCAGAAGTAGAGGTGGGACACAAACTCAGAGACCTACCCACTCTATAATTTTATTTTATTTTATTTTATTTATTTATTTTGACAGGCAGAGTTAGACAGTGAGAGAGAGAGACAAACAGAAAGGTCTTCCTTCCATTGGTTCACCCCCTCAATGGCTGCCACAGCCAGTGTGCTGTGCCGATCCAAAGCCAGGAGCCATGTGCTTCCTCCTGGTCTCCCATGCGGGTGCAGGGCCCAAGCACTTGGGCCATCCTCCACTGCCTTCCCGGGCCACAGCAGAGAGCTGGACTGGAAGAGGAGCAACCGGGACAGAACCGGCACCCTGACCAGGACTAGAACCCGGAGTGCTGGTGCCGCAGGTGGAGGATTAGCCTAGTGAGCTGCAATGCCGGCCCCACTCTATAATTTTAAACACCCACCACTCTATGATTTTATTTCTAGTTTTCTATTCAGTGAACTAACTTTCAGACTGGAAATGTTATATGTAGCAGCAAGTTAAAATAGATTAGTGTCATTTTATATTAGTTTATGTTTCTATACTAAAAATATATTTAAATTAATAAATATAAGATTTGATGGTGGAAAGAATTGTTTGATTCTTTGAAATACGGGGACTGAGCAAATCAAGAATAAAAAAAGGGCAGTTATAGAAGAGAAAGGCCATTCCATCCAGGGGCGGCCCATAGGATGCTGGAAGTTACTTCAAGTTTAAGAACATGCTGGAGCTGTTCACTCTCCAATAAATATCCCTTTAGATTATAGTGTCTGTGTCTAAATCCAGATACTTCTGGCTGTGGTTTATTTGTAAAGATTTCAGCTTATTTTATTTAAAAATTGTTTTTTCCATTAAATTTTTCTAGATTTCAGCTATTGCTAATTGCCCTTTGGCTGAACCATGCAATGGGGAGAATCTCTCAGAACCATAACATTTTGGTTTGAGACATTGATCCCTTAATGAATATTATTATGAAATATTGAGTTTTAATTGAATTTTTCTCAACTGTTTGGGAGAGCTATCATTCAGCTCACAAAAACCTGCTCCTCCACTCCCAATTATTTAGCAAGAAAAGTACGTTCTGAATGTACCTAGCACATATGTACATTGTGACACATAACTGAAAATTTTGAGGTCTTTACAGGGTAAAAGGGAGAAATGATGAAAGCATCCCTGGGGAAATATGACAAACTCTTTGAGTCACAAAATTACCCTCAAATAGAGCAGGTTCAAAGGGACTTTTTGTCTGCATAGTGAATAAAATTATTTTTTATGCAAACTACATATACTTTTGCAACTTAGAATTTAGCAATTCATCCAAACCACTGAACGTTAGGAAGTATTCCTGCCCAGTTTCTCAGAACTTTCACTGTTCCCTTTTCTTCTGAATGCTATTGTTGTGAGCATATGTATCACGAAGATTTATGTGCTTCAGGATAAGTCTTGGTCCATGTTGCTATTCAAAGTCTTACTGTGCCAATTCAGGACTGAACTGAAAACAAATTTACGAGTTGACATGGTCAAGGTGTAGAAAAATGACTTAATGCTATTACTAGTACTGAAACAGTATTTTTACACTTTGTGTTTCTGTGTGGGTGCAAACTGATGAAATCTTTACATAGTGTATACTGAATCGATCTTCTGTATATAAAGATAATTGCAAATGAAAAAAAAATCTTGGTGTTAACTTGGAAATTGCATAGATAATTAATCAATTCTTTAAAAAAATCATGTAGGATCTCTGTCCTTAATGTGCTGTACATTGTGAATTAATACTATAACTAGTACTCCAACAGTATTTTCCCTTTGTGTCTCTATGTGAGGGCAAACTGTTGAAATCTTTACGTAATATGTACTAAACTGATCTTCTGTGTATAAAGAGAATTGAAAATGAATCTTGATGTGAATGGAAGGGGAGAGGGAGCGGGAAAGGGGAGGGTAGCAGGAGGGAGGGAAGTTGTGTGTGGGGGGAGCCATTGTAATCCATAAGCTGTACTTTGGAAATTTATATTCTTTAAATAAAAACTTTATATATATTAAAGAAAAACAAACAAACAAAAAAAAAAGAAAAATGACTTAAGCTTTTGTATTGTTTCACCTAAATTGCCACACTGAGTTCCAAACCTCTTTCTGTTCAAAATGTTTTGAATTTTAATTGTACGTTGCATGAAGGCTATTCCTTTAAGGGCGTTTATCTTTGGAACTTGCTAAATTTAAAGTTATGAACAAAGAGGAAGCATTTCAATTTTGCCCTCAAGTCAATACGTAAGAATAAGTTAGCAACTCTAATTATATTTCAAATGATTGATGTCACTTTTGTGTCTCCGAAAAGAATCTTTCCAAATACATAGATTCCTAAGCTGTAGCAGCATACATTTAAAAGATGCTGAAAACGAAGATTCTCTGTCAAGTCTCAGCACCTCTAAAGAGTCAATGCACCTTGGAAGAGTTTGTGAACATTCTTTAGGTGTTTTCCCCTAACTTTATAGTGAGAAGGGAAGAAGTGTTTCAAAAATTATATATTCATTTGAAAGGGAGGGAGTGAGGGAGACAGTGAGGAAGAATGACTGAAGAGAACTTGATAAAGGTGAACAGAGAAGCAAGATTTAGTCAAAGCAAGAGAAAAGTACACACTTAAGGAATGAATGTGGGCAAGCTCAAGAGAGAGAATGAGCTATAATCAACAAGATTTGGGGCATCCTATTATAGTCTCTGGATACATAGGAAGTGGTGTATAGGGCTGGGCTTAGTTTAATATTCAAAAGGGGTAGAGTTTGGAGTGGGGTTTGAGGACTGCCCATTTTCATGCTGTTTTTTGGAAATCAAGGAAGTGTCTTGGTGACAGGTACATGGTAGGAGTAGGCATATTGGCCATGGTAATTTTATTATAATGACCTAAGTGTCATTGTTGGGGCACAGGTTGCAGCCATATTGGATATTTCCATTTGACACTGCTTCTAAGTTTACAATATCATGGAACTTGGAGTTCTGTTACATGGAAGGTGTGGGGGCTGGTTGGTGCATGGAAGTGGGAGGGTGTGGGCAGTGCACAGAAAACAGAGTTTGGGGGCTGGTGTTGTGGTGTAGCAGTTTAAGTGTCAGGCTGCAACAATTGCATCCCAGATGGGTTTCAAGCCCTGGCTGCTCCACTTCTAGTCCAGCTCCCTGCTAATGTGCCTTGGAAAGAAGTAGAAGACTGCCTGAGATCTCATAGTAGAAATCTTTGACATCCTTGGTTAAGTTTATTCCAGGGTATTTGATTGTTTTTGTAGCTATTGTGAATGGGATTGATCTTAGAAGTTCTTTCTCAGCTGTGGCATTGCCCGTATATACAAAGGCTGTTGATTTTTGTGCATTGATTTTATATCCTGCTACTTTGCCAAACTCTTCTATGAGTTTCAATAGTCTCTTAGTAGAGTTCTTTGGATCCCCTAAATAAAGAATTATATCATCTGCAAAGAGGGATAGTTTGACTTCTTCTTCCCCAATTTGTATCCCTTTAATTTCTTTTCTTGCCTAATATCTCTGGCTAAAACTTCCAGAACTATATTGAATAGCAGTGGTGAGAGTGGGTATCCCTGTCTGGTACCGGATCTCAGCGGAAATGCTTCCAACTTTTCCCCATTCAGTAGGATGCTTTGCCAGGTATACTTCCATTGTTCACTATAAAAACATCAACATACATTCATCTGAACAAATATTCTCTGACTTCCAGCTTATTACAATCGAAAAAGTGTCAGTTCTATCAAATACCAACCCTCTCACTTGTGTTTTGGATTCCAGCCTCTTTTGCTGACTCAGTCAGTCTTTTAAATTTAATTCAGTTAAAAACTTTTAGATGTTTTCTGTGGATCTATAGAATTGTCTCATATGGCTTTATTTTATTTTCCCTTGATAAATAATGATAACAATGATGATGATGATGATGATGATGATGATGATAATGGATAATAATATTTGAAAGAATAGGGACAGAAGGAGAGAGATCTTCCATTTATTACTTCACTCCCCAAATGCTCACAATAACTGGAGCTGCACCAGGCAAAGCCAGAGGCCGGACATTGAATTCAGGTCTCCCATATGAATAGCAGAGACCCAAGTACTTGAACCATTACTTGCTGCCCTCCAGAATGTGCATTAGCAGGAAGCTGGATTGGAAGTGGAATACCAGGAACTTCAACTAGGCTCTCTGATATGGGATATGGGTATCTCAAGTTATGACTTAACTACTTTATGTCATGCCTGCTCCTCATCTGAATTTTTATTGTTCAATTTGATTCCTTCTTTTTTGTGATATATCTGTTAAAATATTTTGTCTATTTAAATAATCATGTTGTCTGACTTTTATTATAGATTTGTAGGTGTGTATAGTAAATATCTTCTTCCAGTCTGTCTTGCATTTTCAATCTCTAATGGTCTTTCCTTGAACAGATGCTCTC
Organism: Sylvilagus floridanus; assembly: GCA_949820135.1. NCBI lineage: Eukaryota > Metazoa > Chordata > Mammalia > Lagomorpha > Leporidae > Sylvilagus > Sylvilagus floridanus. The sequence goes on from OX463244.1 coordinate 20,178,877, forward strand.
AATTTTTGTAAAGTCATATGCATTTGTTTTCAATGGCTGTCTAAACCAGTTATGACAAAACTAGCAGCCAAAAAGACCCACACATTTCTTAGCAGTCTGTGCATCAGAAGTCTGACATAGATCTCACTGGTATAAAGCCCTGGTGTCAGCAGGGCAGTGTCCTTCCTGGGGACCCTGGAGGGAACTGATTTCCTTGTGTTTTTTAACTTCTTGACTACATTCCTTTGCTTATGTTACCTTCCTTTATCTTCAAAGCCTTAATTACTTTTTGCAGTGTGACCTAACATATTCATAAGTTCTGGGGGAATTAAAGCATAGACATCTTTGAGGGGTTCATTATTCTGCTTATTATATATTTATAAATATTTTCTTTTTATGGTTAGTGTTTCTGTATCCCATTTAAAGATCTATGCTTATCTCAAGTTTCTGGAGATATTATGTCATCATAAAATTTTTAAATTTTTATGTATAGACCTATGATCCATATCAAATTAATTTTGTATATAAGATGAGTACATACTCACTTTATGAATATTCAGTTGACTCCAAATCATTCATTAAGAATGGTTGACTGAGTAGAAGAGGGAGGACGGGAAGTATGGCTTTCGTCTTAGAGTTGTATCTACAAAATACATGAAATCTGTTCTCTTTATATTAATGAAAATTAAAAAAAGAAATGCCTATTTTTGGAATCTCTTTTTCTTGAATTGTTAGTCATACCTTAAAGATGGATCTGTATTTTGGTCATTGTATGAGCATCATAGAGTTTATTTACATAAACTAAGATGGTTATGATGTCATTAGATAAAATACTCTTCTAGGAACACATCATATGTAGTTTGTTGTTGACCAAAACATCATTTTACAATGTTATGTGGTACATGATTGTATTAGTTTCTGAGAGCAGCCATAACAAATATCTGCAGACTGTAAGGTTTTAGACAAAAGAAATGTATGCTCTCACAGTTGCAGAGACCAAAAGTCTGAAATCAAGGTGTCAAGAGGACCAAGCACTTTCTGAAAGATTAGGTGAAAAATCTTTCCCATCTTTTCAGATCTTGTTGGCTCCAGACATTCCTTGGTGTGGGGTTGCATGATTCCAATGTCTGTCTTCTCCCCTGTGTGTCACTGTCTCAAATCTCCCTCTGCCATTCTGCCAAGATGATGCCTGTCACCGGAGTTAGTGCCCACCTTAACTTGATTACATCTATAGTGATCCTTTTCCCCAAATAAGATAATATTCATAGGTTCTGAAGGCTAAAACACAGACATATCCTTTTGGGGCCACCATTACCTATTGGACTTCCATTTCATATATCTATTTGTTCATTCTCAAATGCATAATACATAATGTCAATTATCATAGCTTTATATAAAACCTGACATTGTGTTATATTAAGTAGAATAAATTCTACTTAATTCTTCCTCAGAATTTTCTTAGCTAAGCTGTGTTCTTTGAATATCTATATAAAATCTTAGAATCATCTATTTCTATAATAAAATCCACTGGAATTTTGATTGGGTTCACATTGAATATTCAAGTCAATTTGTAACCAATTTACATTTTAATAATAGTGAGTCTTTTAATCCATACAAATGAGGTATCTCCCCACTTACTTTAGTCTTTATAAAAACAATCTGAGAATCCAAATCAGAAATCCCTATTCACACAGGACATATTGTTACTAATGCACAGAAACACATACAAACACGAGACTGTTATAAATAACTATACACCAAGAAATTGAGTAATCCAGAAGAAATGGACAAAGTTTTAGAGACATATAACCTACTAAGGTTGTCATGAAGCAACAAAAAATCTATATAGCTCAATACTTAGTAAAAATATTAAATAAGTAATAGAATTTTTCTCATCAGAGAAAAGTCCAGTCCCAGATGATATCTTGTCTGAATTCTACAAACCATCTAAAGAAGCATTAATGACAATCTTTCTCAAACTCTTCAAAATAATTGAAGTGAAAAGAACCCTTTCAAACTAATTTTATGAGTCCATTATTATCTTTTCTTTTTTGACAGGCAGAGTGGACAGTGAGAGAGAGAGACAGAGAGAAAGGTCTTCCTTTGCCGTTGGTTCACCCTCCAATGGCTGCCATGGCTGGCGTGCTGCGGCCGGCGCACCACGCTGATCCGAAGGCAGGAGCCAGGTGCTTCTCCTGGTCTCCCATGGGGTGCAGGGCCCAAGGACTTGGGCCATCCTCCACTGCACTCCCTGGCCACAGCAGAGAGCTGGCCTGGAAGAGGTGCAACAGGGACAGAATCCGGTGCCCCGACCGGGACTAGAACCCCATGTGCCAGCACTGCAAGGCAGAGGATTAGCCTATTGAGCTGCAGTGCTGGCCTCCGTTATTATCTTGATACTAAAGAATGACAATGGGAGGAAAGACCAATATCCTTAATAAACATTGATGTAGAAAGGCTCAACAATATATCAAGAAACTATACACAACAGCTGAAGGAAGAAGTATTCACCATGACTGAGTGGGATATTTCTCTGGAATATAAGGATGGATCAACATAAGAAATCCAATAAATGTGATTCATGTATGAACAGAATGAAGAACAAAAACATATGATCATCTTGATAGATGCAGAGAAAGTGTTTGACAAGATCAACATCCTTTCATGATAAAAACTCTCAAACATTAGGCAAGAAAGGGATGTCAACAGAGAACAAATACAACAAGCCAATTGCTAACATCACACTCAGTGATGAAAATATAAAAACTTTTCCTCTAAGATCAGAGACAGGAGAAGGATACTCATTCTCACCATTTCTTTTTAACAGTACTGAAAGTCCTAGCCAGAACAATTAGGCAAGAAAAAGAAATTAAAGGTATCTAAATAGGAAAGAAGTGAAATTGTCTTTGTTTGATTATGACATGATCTGATGTATAGAAAATCTTGAAGATTCCATTACCGCCACCATCAACAAAAACAAAAAAACTTGTTAGTACAGATAAGTGAATTCAGTAAAGTTGCATCATACAAAATCAGTATACAAAAGTAGGTAGCATTTCTGTACATTAACAACAAGCTATCAGAAAAAGAAATTCAGAAAGAAGTCTCATTTATAACCACATCAAAAACAGGAATAAATTTAACCAAAGAGTGAGAGATATATGTACTGATAACCATAAAACATTGGTGAACAAAATTGAACACAACACAAACAAAGGGATTGGAAGAATCAATGTTGTTAAAATGTCTGTACTACCACAAGCAATCTACAAATTCAATGTCATTCTTCACAGAAATAGAGAAAGCAATTCTAAATTTATATGAAACCACAAAAATCATGAATAGCGAAAGCAATCTTGACCAAAAATAATAAACTTGGAGTCAACATACTGATTGTAAGATATATTATAAAGCTAATGTAATAAAAAGGAGTAGTGCTGGCATGAAACATATGCATTGACCAAGGAACAGTATACAGATCTCAGACATAAAACCCATGTATTTATAATTAATTGATTTTCTTCAAAGAAGTCAGGAATAAACTGTGGAGGAAATAACAGTCTCTTCAATAAATAGTGTTGGGAAAACAACTTTTTACTCCTGGAATAAACTATGTCATTTTTTGTCTTATCATTTTAATATTATTTTATTATATTTGATAATTTTTATAAAGAATTTCTGTATGTATGGTTATGGATGATACTCACCTATACTTTTCCTTTCTTGAATGTATCATTATTACGTCGGTGTCATAAAATGAGTTGGGGAATGTTCCTTCTTTCCCTGAACTCTGAAAGAGTTTTTTGAGTTTGATGTTCTTCTTCCCTGAATGTTGGCAAGAATTCTTCTGGCTCTGGACTTTTCATTGTGGGGAGGTTTTAAATTATGACTAAATTCTACTTAATGTCAACATTATCACTTTGCTAAATAGCAAACTTTTCCTTTCAGTCATACAGCATATATTTGCATTTCATACATTTTCCTAAACTTTTGGTGCATCTTTTACATATTCAAAACCTTGCTTGTATATTTCTACACAACTTCTATTATGTGTCTGAATAAACTGCAAAGAACTAACATACCCTGTTTAGGAAGAGGAATATTTGCTCAGGATATCTGAGTAGATTAATGGTCTACCTTTACTCTATGCCTACTGTGTGTCAGCTGTTATGCTAGCCATGGTACTATTGCTCAAAATTGAGTGCAATCCATAGATACTTAAGCAAGTAAATTATGGAACAATCTCTCTCTCTCTCTCTCTCTCTCTCTCTCTCTTTCTCTCTCTCTCACACACATACACACACACACTCACCAAGGAGACATATACTAAACCAGCAGGCTAGGAAGACATCACAGAGAAATCAGTATTTGGGTCAGACCTTGAAGGACAAATAGGATTCCATAGCCAGAGAAGGGAGGAAGGCCTATAAATGTTACGTTATATACAAAGGCCCAATGGTGGAAAGATGTAAGATGTAACCAAGAGTGATAAACCTGGTATAAGAGAAGGATACAGTACTTTGGAGCAATTATGAGAGTTGCTGCTTTAAGGAATATCAGGACCTTTAGGAAGGACCTTTCTGTGCTATATAATAAGTTGAATTCTATCCACTAGACAGCGTTCAGCCACCAAAGGAGTTTAACCAATGACTGATATAATTAGCTCTGCATTACACTTATTGCTCTGGTAATGGGGTGGAGGATACATTTGAGTTGAGAGAGACCAGAATCTATAAATTGAAGCAGATATTGACAACGAAACACAGTGAAAGCTACTTTACACAAATATCAAGAATGGTTTCTTTCTCTGAAGTTTTATGACAATGAAAAATTCAATATTCAAGCTCTTTTCCAGTTGAATATGGAACATTTTTGTGTTAATCTAACTTCTACCTCAGATACTTTGGTTTCTCAGTGGATTTTAAAATACCTCACTTTTTGGATTGTAATTGTCCCTGCTCAGGGAAGAATAGTCATGATAAGCATTATGAGATAAAGGATCAATTATAGGAACTAAACTTAAACAATTTTGGGAGAATTTAGAGAAGTGAAGGCCCCCCCTAGGGGAGGTAGAGCATGAGTGTTGCGTTCATTAAGTAGCCTACTTGAAATTCTGGTGCCAGAGCACAAGTAAGAACTTGTCCAGCCCGGTGCCCGCAGCTCACTAGACTAATCCTCTGCCTGCGGTGCTGGCACCCCGGGTTCTAGTTCCGGTTGGGGCGCCGAATTCTGTCCGGGTTGCTCCTCTTCCAGGCCAGCTCTCTGCTGTGGCCAGGGAGTGCAGTGGAGGATGGCCCAAGTGCTTGAGCCCTGCCCCCGCATGGGAGACCAGGAGAAGCACCTGGCTCCTGGCTTTGGATCAGCGTGGTGCGCCAGCCGCAACAGCCACTAGGGGGGTGAACCAAAGGAAAAGGAAGATCTTTCTCTCGTCTGTCTGTCTCTCTCTCTCACTGTCCACTCTGCCTGCAAAAAAAAAAAAAAAAAAAAAAAAAAAAAGAACTTGTCCAGACCTGTGTGACCCTGAAGGAGAAATCTGTGGAGAAGTCAATAGGAAGCTTTCGCTCTGTGTGGCTCCCCCCACATGACTCCTTAGCCAAACATCACGGATGGCCTTGGGGCTACTATTGTCTAGCCAGGGGAGCAGTGGGGAAGAAGAGATGGATGCGGAGCGCATGGCAGCGAGTTCAAGCTTCGCATCTGTTTATCACAGTATCAAACCACAAAAGGACTTTCAAAGAACAACATTTATCATTTTCGCTTCTTCCAAATATCTCACAAGTTCCCCTTTTTAGCCAGCTCTAAGCTGAAACAAGTCAAGAATGATGATTCTGAGAAATATAGTGTTTACCTTTACCTGATTAATGATAGAACAAGTTTTGTGTAATAACATTTAAAAATATAGGATACAACAAATGATAAAAGCATGTAAGATATGTGAATTCTTTCGTGACTCTAGTTATATAGGATAATGCATATAAAGTATTTATCTGGAGCTTGATATATATATTATATATATATATATATATATGCTCAGTGAATACCAAAGTTTACCAGAATCTTATCCCTAATTTTAAGATACCCTGTACAAAATAATAGGAAATGCCTTGTGGCATCAATAATTGTGTCAGCTTTTTCAAAAACGCAGAGGTTCAAGGCGGCTGATACTGTTGTTTATTGCCTCTCCATTCTTATCTTTCTTTAATTATCCTCAGAAGACATTTGTTTGGGGGAGCATTGAACATAGGAGGTCTGTTGTGGGCTAATGAGATGAAAACCAAAATCCCTGGGTGGGATTTTTCAGAAAAGTCCCTAAAAAGGCAGCCGGGGTCAGGCACTGTGATTTTCCACTTCTTTTCTTTTGCCTGGAACTCAGACATGGTGTCGAGCTGTCTTCTTTTGATCAGGAGGTGACAAATACATGCTAAGGGTCACTGAGCACAAAGATGGAATGGACTTGAGTTTCTGATGGAGTTAAAGGGCTTCTCTCTCAGCTCTACTGAGTTCTCATGTCAGAGAAATAAATCCCTAATTTGTTGGAACCGCTGTCTTTTGAGATTATTACAAGCAGCTGAATACAATTTCTAACTAATGCCTGGTAGGGGATGGGGAGGGAAAAAGGGAGGTTCTGGGAAGACTTTCTTAAAGCAACATCAAAATTGTGTGTGCCTCTAATAGTACTTCTCAAATACTAATGTGAGTGTCAAGTACCAGAAGACTTTGTTAAAAAACAAATTCTGGTAAGTCAGGTGTGGGACAGTGCCTGAAATGTTGCTTTTCTGATCATTCTTTTTTTTTTTTTAAATACTAATTTATTTATTTGGACCTAGTCAAAAGGCAGAATGACACACAGAGAGACAGAAATCTTTCCTCCACTGATCCACTCCCCAAATGCCTGAAATGACTGTGACCTGGACAAGCTGAAGCCAGGAGCCAGGAACTCTATCCAGGCCTCCCACACAGATAGCCGGGGCCCAACACTTCAGCTATTCAGGGTTGCATTATCAGGAAGCAGGATGGGAAATAGGGGTTCAGGGGTTTGAAATAGCACTCTGGTATGGGATGTGGACTCCCAAGAGCCCACGGTAGCCACAACGACTGCCTCAGCATTTCTGATCATTCTCACATGAGGTGGCTGCTGCTGGATTGTGAACCCATTGGAGTAGCCATGACCCACAATTACTGTGTCAATTGTATCAAAAATGGTAGTAATTTTCTAGTTATAAATTTACTCTATTCTTTCGTACCTCAGCTACTTGAAACTTAGAGGACATCCCTATTCTGTTGATTGCATTTTTCTATCACAATACAACAAAGCAAAAAAGAGCTAGAAGAGAAATCCATTTATTAAAAAAAAAAAAAACCCACCATTTTCAAAACCATCTGCAAATCGCTAAGGGTCAATTTCAAAGCAAAAGGATAAGCAGCTCACAGTCTGAGGTTAATGAAAAGGAAGCTTAAGAGCCTCTTAGTGATATACTTCCCTGCATAGCCTCATTATGTGGGTCCTCTTGAGACATTAATAGAGTTCTTGGATATAGAGTTTTAGTGCTCCTCTGCCTTGGGAATCCTGAACTTTTCTTTTGCTCAATTATATTTAGGACATGCTCTGAATGAGCTGCTAAAGTAATTTTTACTTTTATGATTGCTGGCTGGGTATGTGAGTACTCCTGTTGCTCTTCTAGAAATAGCGGGCACTTTGAGAGAAAGTAGAGGCCAGTAACTGCCGGAAACATGAGGCAATTAGGAAGACAGCAGAGCCCAAAGAAATCCAGGGTGCTGTCCAGTCTCGTTCTGACATTGCCTTCTTCTTGCAACGTCAATGTTATATCCTAGCTGGTCTTAACTGCTTGCCCTCCTGTGAACACAAATTATCCCTTCCTACCTCAGTACCTTATCCTATATTGTTTCCTTGGCATTCCCTTACCCACTAATTTCCTTTAGCAATAATCATCCAGGGCAGGGAACTTATTGTATCGGGCTTTGAGTAATATGCATTACCCAATTCAATTTCAAGCAAGCTTATAACATAGGTGTTGTAGACTGTGTGTTTCTCTCTCCCTACCTTTAATTGGATGGTATTAGGAGTTGGGGCCTCTGGAAGCTGATTAGCTTCAGCCAATGTCAAGAGGTTGGAGCCCCAATTTTTGCTTCCTATTCTTTAGCAGCAGTCAGTCACTTGGCAACAAGTAAATATGTCATAAATAGCAACGTGTTTCAAATACAATCTTTTGAATTACTAGGATTTTGTGTTTTCATTAAAATGTCATCTATACCAGTCAATATGAGAACTAAAAGTTGAAATTGAGAAAAAAATCTCATAAAATACACATTTCAGATTTGTCTCAAATAGGTACTTATCTCTACAAACCAAATTTTCACTTCCTTTTTTTTTTCTTTGAAGCCAAATTTTACCACAATCTTTGATGTATTCCTAGTGAAAAGCATCATGTTTTATTCTCTGGTCAATGTTTGGACATAAAACTTGCAGATACAGTTTCCTTGGCAGTAAAGGAAGATATAAGGATTGAGCTTATGAATTCATTTATTTTAAGTTGTAATTGCAAAAAAGTTCTTAAACTTTGTAACATGTGCATTCAGGTGAATGAGTCTAATGACATTTGATGCAGAACTGAAACAGAATTAAAGATTTATGAGGGTACTTCAGAAAGTTTGTGGAAAAGTGGAATTAAAAGTATGAGTTTATTTGGGTGTAAAATGATTTTGAAATTGCTGCAGTTTTTTCCACCTATTGTGAAAAAAAATTTTGCACCCCAATTTTTGATTAGTGATAGAACTAATGATATATACAATCATTTTAAAAATATTTATTTATTTATTTATTTGACAGAGTTACAGAGAGAGAGAGAGAAACAGAGAGAAAGGTCTTCCTTCCATTGGTTCACTCCCCAAATGGCCGCCAAGGCTGGCAGGCTGCACCGTTCCAAAGCCAGGAGCCAGGTGTTTCTCCTGGTCTCCCATGGGGTGCAGGGCCCAAGCACTTGGGCCATCCTCCACTGCACTCCTGGGCCACAGCAGAGAGCTGGCCTGGAAGAGGAGCAACCGGGACTAGAACCCGGTGCCTATATGGGATGCTGGTGCTGCAGGCGGAAGATTAACCAAGTGAGCCACGGCGCCAGCCCCCAATCATTTTATCCTAATTGGATAAACTGTTTTCCAGAAATTTATATAAACGTAAAGGAATATAAGCTTCTTATATTAAGAATAACATTTCTTTTGTTTATTATTACTGGATTTGTGAAAATAATAAAAACATGAAAAGATACAAACAAGCAGAAAAGACCTAAAACTGGTGATAGCGTGGTGCATGTTGTTTCAGACACTTCATATAGTACTCTTTTGCTTCTTGATTTTTTCTCATTAAAATATTTTGACATGTTCATATGTGCATACCTACTTCATACTTTTGACTTTCCAGCATTTCACCACATGGGTATTCCTTGAGAGCCAATCTCGCTATTGTATACTGTATTGTGATGACCGTCTTTATAGCTTACTTTTCCTTCACATTTTAATATTTATTTTCACATAAGCTATATCAAATATAATTTCCTTAGTATTTGAATGTGGGGTTCCTGGGTCAATGATACAACCAGAATTATTTTTATAATAAAAATAGTGTAGGCCGGTGCCGTGGCTCACTTGGCTAATTCTCCGCCTGTGGCACTGGCACCTTGGGTTCTAGTCCTGGTTGGAGCACCGGATTCTGTCCTGGTTGCTCCTCTTCCAGTCCAGCTCTCTGCTGTGGCCCGGGAGTGCAGTGGAGGATGGCCCAAGTGCTTGGGCCCTGCACCAGCATGGGAGACCAGGAGGAAGCACCTGGCTCCTGGCTTTGGAACGGCGCAGCCTGCCGGCCTTGGCGGCCATTTGGGGAGTGAACCAACAGAAAAAAGGAAGACCTTCCTCTCTGTCTCTCTCTCTCACTGGCTAACTGCCTATCAAAAAAAAAAATAATAATAATGTAAAGGAGCTGGCACTTAGCTTAATGGTTAAGATGCCTTTGCCCCACACTGGACTCCCTGATTTTGACTCCTGGCTCTGGTTCCTGACTCCAGCTTCCTGCTAATGTGGATCTTGGGAGGCAGTGGTGATGGTTCAGGTAACTGAATTTGTTCCCCCTATAGGGGAGACCTGGATGGTATTTCTGGCTCCCAGCTTTGACTTTATCTATTGTGGGAATTTAGAGTGTAAGCCAACAGATGGGACACTCTCTCTTTGTCAGAATAACAATTCACACACATATACCCACAAAGGACATACAAAAGCCAAACACATCATTCCAACTCCTTAAATATATCACCAATTATTCTTCTAAAACTTTGGACAAATTTCTATACCCAACCAGGAGCTCATGAATGTTCTTATTTTCTTAAAGACTAACATATTCAATATGTTATTTCTGCTTATCTAAACATTTTTCCTCAAAAATATTATTCAAAAAGAAGTCACAATGACAAAGAAATTAAATAATACAAATGATGATGACAAGATGTTTCTCATCTGAGATACTCTGGAGCTATCAATGCCTTCATTCAAGTCTAACCTCTGCTGTGTGGTTAACTCAGGCCAGGATGGCATATTTATGATTGTGTCAGATTATAATATTTACAAAAAAATCTGTTTAGCTTCTTTTGGGATATTATGGTGAATAGCATGCTCTAACATGTTGCTCTACAATTTCCTTTTTGTATGTTTTTCTATTGTGAGAGGTAAAATATTGAATATTCATTATTCCCATTCTCTTACCTACTGAGTTAGGAATAAGCCTTTTTTTTTGACAGAGTGACAGTGAGAGAGAGAGACAGAGAGAAAGGTCTTCCTTTGCCGTTGGTTCACCCCCCAGTGGCTGCCGCGCTGATCCGATGGCAGGTGCTAGGTGCTTATCCTGGTCTCCCATGGGTGCAGGGCGCAAGCACTTGGGCCATCCTCCACTGCACTCCCTGGCCACAGCAGAGAGCTGGCCTGGAAGAGGGGCAACCGGGAGAGAATCCGGCGCTCCGACCGGGACTAGAACCCGGTGTGCCGGCGCCGCAAGGCGGAGGATTAGCCTAGTGAGCCGCAGCGCCGGCCGGGAATAAGCCTTTCAAAATGTTGCTGTTATTGAGTCTTTCTTATGTGAAATATAATGTACTTGTTACCTAGTGCTACTTTTACAGACTTGGCCATTTATCCCTCGCAAATGTATTTTCTCACACTTCTGTGGGTCAAAAGCCTGGTGAGCTCAGTTGTTTTCTCTGGCCTGCACTGCACAGATTGAAATCAAGTGCTGCCCGCTGGACTCTTATCTGGAGGCTCTGAGGAAGTCTGCTTCCAAGCTCCTTCAGGTTGTGGAGAGAACCCAGTTATCTGGGCAGTGGTGACGCTCCTGTTTCCTTGTGGGCTCTGAGCCAGGAGCTGCTCTGTCTCTGTGAGTCCCTGGAATTCTTCCGTCTTCAAACAGCCTCCCAGCTTTGAGTCCTTCTTCCCCTCCGATTCTCCATCGCTTCTGCCATATCTCTTCTGCCTCCGACTGGAGAAAGTTCTGCCCTATTAAGGGTTCACATGATTAGAAGGCGTGCACGGAAATCCTTCAAGCTCATCTTTCTGTTCCTTAGTTAAATCTTCAAAGGTCCTTTTGCAACATAAGGTAACATATCTATTAGTGTGACATATCACAGTGTGATCCCTGGGGGGCGCATTGTCCTCCTGACCACTGCATTGTGGAAAGCTTCTGCTGTTTGGTCTATCTCCTTCCTCAATTCTAGAGCAGGAATGTGAGGATTTTGTCTTTTATCTGTATTTATTTGTCTTTATTTGAGGCTGTGAGAAAGTCTTCACAAACACTTGTAATAAAATTATTTGTTATTTATTTATAATTAAACATTTTCAAATATTATGAAAATAGAGTGAATATCATAAAGATATTTAAGTCATCCAGCTTCAATAATTAATAATATTTGCTAACATTGATGTATGTATTTGTCCATTTATTGCTTTTTTGTCTTGATGTATCTTTGGATGTAAGAAACTATTTGTAAAGACTAGTTAGGCTTCGTATTTTATTGGAAGTTGTAATAGGAATAGTCATACGATACAAATTAAAGAATAAAGGATAATTAACAAAGCAAAAAGAATACTAGCACTGTCCTCTCATTTACTGAATGGAAAATAGCCTTTGGGGCATTAAAATATTTCCTGACATATAATTAACATTATGATTCATTGACATTTTGTATAAATGGTCTAACACCATAAGAATTCTGTAATTTCTGTCTTGTGCTGATATAAAGGGAAAGTTGAATGCAAGGGAATTTTCTCAGAGAAATTAGGAAATGAAGACCAAATTACTCATTTCTCTCAAGGATTCTTATTTTTTATTCATGCTGGGTCTTTGGTACTTGTAGGCTAAGTTATTATAAAACTTAAGAATATATTTTACTACATTAACATAATTACTTCCCATCATTGGGCAGTATAAATATAAATAGACCAAAATACATAGATATTACAAAAATAGCATTTCTATACTTGCATTGCATTTCAGTATTGCACTCAAGGGGCCAGCACTGTGGCATAGTAGGCAAAGTTCCACCTGCAGCGCTGGCATCCCATATGAGTGCTGGTTCGTAACCCAGCTGCTCCTCTTCTGATCATCCGTCCTTCTGCTTATGGCCTGAGAAAGCAGTGGAAGATGGCCCAAGTCCCTGGGCCCCTGCAGCCACATAGGAGACCCAGAAGAAGCTCCTGACTCCTGGCTTCGGATCTGCCCATCTCTGGCTGTTGTCATTTTGGGAGTGAATCAACAGATGGAAGACCTTTCTCTCTGTCTCTCCCTCTCTCTGTAACTCTGCCTCTCAAATAAATAAATAAAATATTGCACTTACATGAATATGGAATGATGTTCTGGGCATTCAGTTTGAACAGAATAACAAAGTACATTATATAAATCTAGCTTCAGTCTGTGAACACCTGGCCCTGTGACTGGTGAAAGCATTCCTCTTCCTAAAGTTCCCATGAAGAGGGAAATCATGCTCAGTTATTTCATTTAAAAGAGATCTTCACCAGGTAATCATAAAAACCAATTTATTTTATTTATTTGAAAGGCAGAGTTACAAGAAAAGAGGGAGAGACAGAGATCTTCCATCCACTGGTTCATTCCCCAAGTAGCTATAACAGCCAAGGCTGGGCCAGATGGCAGCCAGGAGCCTAGAACCCTATCCAGGTCTCCCAGTTGGGTAGCAGGGACCCAAGTACCTGGGCTGTCTTCTACTGCCACCATGGCAGGGAGCTGGATTGGAAGGAGAGCAATCAGAACTCAAATTGGTGCTCATATGGGATGTAGGTATTGCAGGTGGCAGCTTAACCTGCTGTACCACAACATCGGTCTCCCCGTAAACATTTAGTTTTTATATTACATTGCATATATAGTACTTACTTATTAAGGAACCATCCTCAAATTTGTCATTTTTTAGCACATTGCATTACTTTTTATTCTTTTTTCCAGTTTTGGAGAATAATACATTCCTTAAAACTAAACGTTTGTGCTTTGAATTTCAAAGTCTTTTACCTACTTGAAAAATTGCATCATTATTTATCATTTTGTTTTTTAGGTGCTTATTTTTTTTAATGTTTCTTTATTTTTATTTATTTAAAAGGGAGAGAGAGGGGAGAGAGAGAGAGAGAGAGAGAGAGCCATCTTCTATTGGCTGATTCATTCCTCAAATGCCCACAACAACAAGGGCTAAGCCAGGTCAAATCCAGGAACCAGGGAACTCCATCCAGTTCTCCCACATGGGTAGAGGGAGCTCAAATATTTGAGTCATTACCTGCTGCCTCTCAGGGTGCTCATTAGTAGGAAGCTGGAACTGGAAGCAGAGCTGGGACACAAACTCAGGTACTGCAATAGGGGATGCTGCTGTCCCAAGCCACATCTTAACTGCTGTATCAAATGCCCAACCCCTAATTGTACTTTTCTTTGTCTCTAACTAACTCTCTGACATTTTTAATCCTCCCTTTCAATTTTGCAATAACTTACAATACTTAAACTTTTTCACTCTCTAAAAAACTTTTTAAAGATTCATTGTTATTTATTTGAAAGTCAGAGTTACACAGAAAGAGGAGAGGCAGACAGAGAGAGACAGAGAGAGAGGTCTTCCATCCGCTGGTTCACTCCCCAATTGGCTGCATGGCTGGAGCTGTGCCAATCTGAAGCCAGGAGCGAGGAGCTTCCTCCGGGTCTCCCACGCGGGTGCAGGGGCCCAAGGACTTGGGCCATCCTCCACTGCTATCCCAGGCCTTAGCAGAGAGCTGGATAGGAGGTGGAGCAGCCGGGTCTCGAACCAGCACCCATATGGGATGCTGGCGCTTCAGGTCAGGGCATTAACCTGCTGTGCCACAGCACTGGCCCCTATGAAACATTATTGTACTATTTGTTATTCCGTTTACCAATGAATCTTAAATAACTACTAATCAACACTTATGTGTTTTAAAATTTGTTACTGATTTTTTTTCTGCCCTCATTGTATTTATATTACATTTCCCAAATCCTCCTTAACTTACTGGTTTTTTTTTTTTTTTTTTGACAGGCAGAGTGGACAGTGAGAGAGAGAGAGACAGAGAGAAAGGTCTTCCTTTGCCGTTGGTTTACCCTCCAATGGCTGCCGCGGATGGCGCGCTGCGGCTGGCGCACCACGCTCATCCGATGGCAGGAGCCAGGTGCTAGGTGCTTCTCCTGGTCTCCCATGGGGTGCAGGGCCCAAGCACTTGGGCCATCCTCCACTGCACTCCTGGGCCACAGCAGAGGGCTGGCCTGGAAGAGGGGCAACCGGGACAGAATCCGGCGCTCCGACCGGGACTAGAACCTGGTGTGCCGGCGCCGCAAGGCGGAGGATTAGCCTGTTGAGCCACGGCGCCGGCCCTTAACTTACTGTTTATAAGATCCAGTAGCTACTTTTCCAGTTGTCATGTTCTTTAAACTTTTCCATCAGTTGACGCTATTAACCAACCAACCAACCAGCCAGCCCACCCTCCCACCCACCCATCATTTCTTTGCTGAAATATCTCTTTTGTATCTCTTTGGACTCTTACTTCACTGACAGATGATTGTACAATTTGTAGGATACAGGTAATGTTCCCATACATTCATGCATAGGTATTGATCAACCCAGGACACTTAGGTTCTCATCATCTCAAATCTCTAGTCACTTCTTAATTTCTTGTTCTTATGCTACTCCTCCAACTATTTCCTCTTTTCTATATGTGATACTAATGTAGATGTAGGTGTTCCAGGAGGATCTGTCCCTGGCTACCTTCCCTTCTCTTTCTTTTGAGCTCTCTTCTGTGAAATCTAATCCTATGGCTGCAACTCAAGTTCCCATGTATTAGTAAATAACATCTAAATCTATGTTTCTACTCCCCAATTTTTCCCAAAGTTTTCCTTGTAACTCTCTGACTCTGAGTAAGGGCAGATGTAAATTAAGGTTTCCAGGTGTGCCAGTGTTTATAACTGATTTATAAACTGGTTTATAACTGGTTTATAAACTGATTTATAACTGGTTTATAACTGATGCACCTGTTTTCTTGCTTTTTACAAGACTGAAACTCCTCTTGCTTTCCACAGTAATAATGATCATTTACTTGTCCTCTAAACCAGCACATTTTGAGAGGGATAGGAGCTCTTTCATTAATTACTCTAGGAAAATCAGTAAGGATTACTAGAGAAATAATGACACAAAATTTTCCCCACATGACCTCTTAAAATAATATTTACTTATTTGAAAGGTATAGTTACAGAGAGAAGGAGAGACAGAGAGAAAGGTCTTCCATCTGCTGGTTCACTCCCCAGATGGCTGCAATGGCTGGAGCTGCGCTGATCCGAAACCAGGAGCCAGGTGCTTCTTTAGGGTCTCCCACACTGGTGCAGGGGTCCCATCCTCTACTGCTTTCCCAGGCCATAGCAGAGAGCTGGGTCAGAAGAGGAGCATCTGGGGCTAGAACCAGTGCCCATAAGGGATGCCGGCACCACAGGCGGAGACTTAGCCCACTATGCCACAGGCCAGTGCTAGCCATGGCTGATTTTTAACTACGGATACTGAGCAGTTTATTCAAGTATTTCCTGGCTTGCTTCATCAACTCACATCCATTCATTTTTAATCTTTCAGAAATAGATTTGTTTCTTTTGTTGGTAAAACATGTACCCATTCCCCAGTTTCCCTGCCACATTATCTTTTGTGTTACGATTTTGCTCCTTTTTATATTTTTATATCAATAAGATTTGGGAGGTGTTGGAAATAAATGTGTGCTAAATCTGCCATCTTGAATTGAAAGAATTTTAAAGAAAAACTAATTAAATTTTGTCATCTGTGATATTAACAGATTCCACTAGTCAGACTATGTTTACTATGACTTTTGTTAAAATTGAAATCTGGAAACCAGAATTGTGGCATAATGAGTAAAGCTGCTGCCTGCGATGCTGGCATCCCATATGGGCACTGGTTTGTGTCCTGGATGCTACACTAACGATCCAGCTCCCTGCTAATGGCCTGGAAAAGGCAGCAGAAGATGGCCCATGTTTGGGCCCCTGTCACCCACACAGAAACCCAAAGAACCTCCTGGCTCCTGGCTTTGGCCTGGCCAGCTCTGGCTGTGTGGCCATCTGAGGAGTGAACAAGTGGATAGAAGATCTCTGTCTCTCCCTCTCTCTCTCTGTAACTTTGAGTTTCAAAATAAATAAATAAATCTTAAGGAAAAAAAAAGAAGAAAAGAATTAGAACTAGAATGTATGCTAAGTGAAGGAAAGTTGTAAAGCAACCTAAAGCACTTATTTGTATATAATTTTGCTAATATAACCAAGCTGGGAATGAGGTCAGTATTAAACAATGAATAGTTTGAGTTGTAAAACATTTGAATTTTAAACTTTTAAAGTGCACACCCCACTGATTTCTGATTTTACCTGGATCTCAAAGGGGAAGGCATTTCAGGCAGAAGGGGCATTAACTGTGAAGCACTAAGCAAGTGGCTGTTAAAGAACAGAGAGAAGGCTGTTTGGTTCAGGTGGAATGAATAATGGAGGGAGAAGACGTGGTTAGGGAAGTAATTGGGGATCAGATCACATACCTGTGTATCATGGTAAAAAACTTCAGTGTTCTAAAATGGCTTAGTGTTATTGAGGGGAAGACATCACAACTTGTTAATAGACGAGTGATACTATATTTTAATAATAATGTAAATAAATAATGTAACCGGCGCCGTGACTCACTTGGTTAATCCTCCGCCTGTGGCTCCGGCAACCCGGGGTTCTAGTCCCAGTTGGGGAGCCAGGTTCTGTCCCGGTTGCTCCTCTTCCAGTCAAGCTCTCTGCTGTGGCCAGGGAGTGCAGTGGAGGATGGCCCAAGTGCTTGGGCCCTGCACCAGCATGGGAGACCAGGAGGAAGCACCTGGCTCCTGGCTTTGGATCGGCACAGCGCTGGCCGTAGCGGCCATTTGGGGGGTGAACCAATTGAAGGAAGACCTTTCTCTCTGTCTCTCTCTCTCACTGTCGAACTCTGCCTGTAAAAAAAAAAAAGGCTCTCTCTGCTCTTTGGAGACTATACTGCAATTGCATAGGCATAGAAAACATGGAGGACAATACACAGGCAAAAACAATTGTGTCTTTAATTAAGTTAATGTTGTATGGTAAACAGACAACTTCTGGATATGTGTTGCAGACAGAGGAGATAGGGTTGTCTGACAAATCTTGCATAACATCAAGAATGATGCCCAGATTTATACCTCCTCATTGGATACAGTTTCTATGAGGACAGGGATCATGTGTGATTGTTCAGTTTAGGTCTCTTCTAGTGTCTAGTTCAAAGACAGCCAAAGTACTGAATCAATGGATAAACCATTCATGTAGGGTATGATATCCATAGATTGTATAGAAAGCAGAGAGTGCCTCTTTTTCATGCCATCAAATTCTTGGCTATTTTTAAAGCTCTTTTTCTCAGACACCCTGATGGAAGATGTATGGGTTCTTCCTGTTCGAATGCAGGCGTCTCTCCCAAATGTCCTCCTGTTGTTCACATTTGTGGCTCTACTTATGTAGGGCTGCAATTGGTTATGATTTGACTTCCAGATCATGCAGGACAAGTTGTGTGGACCAGCTTCCATTGCTTCCTCTAATACGCAAAGATTACTCAAAGTGGAAGAGAGGCCGTATCTTCTCTCTGGCTCCATTCCATTGCCCATTCAATGATTTGTGTGGTTGAGGAGTCACTTCTGACCTCTCAGCGAGGTTTAGAGTCTTCAGTTTGGCACCACCTGCAGCACAGAGTGTGCCAGCCACAGACTTTATGAGTCATTTTAGTCCTGTTACTCTGGTAATATTCTATTGTGGGTATAACAAAATTATTTCCTTGGTGGTACCTAGAAACAGTGTATGTTGACCTAGTTATAATTTTCTTTATATAGCGTATTGGTACACAGTATGGAAGATCTATTTGAACATGTTTCAGAGTAAACTCATATAAAAATAAAACTCAGAATTTCACTTTCAACATTTGCACTCACAGGAAAAGGTGATAAATCTAATAATTAAGGCTTTTTACTAATAATTTATAAGCTTGCAACTAATGGAGAAAATGGCTGATTATTGACCATAATTCTATTTGAAATTTTGCCAATGATATACAGTTTTGTGGTTAAAAAAACTGTGATTGGTTACATTACCTGACACACAAAACTATCCTCTACCTCACATTAAATAAATACTTTGTATGGTTTCTCTAAAAAAGAAGACTCAAATTTCTGGTAACTTAGTTTTTAAATTTGAATTATATTTATTGAAACATGACATAGTATGCTCTTAGCTTATAACTCAACTTTGTTTTGTACTGTTTTCCATTTTCATACATTCTAAATAACTTGCATAGTTAGTGGATCAAATTCCAAGTAAAAACTTGTAATGCCAATGGAAAGTACGCATAGTCAGTTAATAGCAGAGTAAGTTTTTGAGTACTAGTTTTCAAAATATCAATTACCACACTTATAATTCTTAAAGTTATTACAGAGGTGCTGAAAACAAATGTTTTGGGATACCACAGAATTGAAGAATTTCAGCCCAAAGTGTGTGAGGCAAATCTGAATTTTTGAAGAAAAAATAAAAAGAAAGAGATAAGAACCAGTTATTATCTTCAGAAGAATCAAACCATTGAATGTGATTTGCCTCCTTAGGTTGCTTGCCTTGTGGAAATGTCAAGTATTCCTGTTCTCATTGCTTAGAGCCTCCATCTAAACTCAGTGAATGTGAGAAAGGACTTTATAGTTGAGTTTTTGAGTCTAGAACAAGTATGCTCATTTGGGCATCATATTGCTAAATGTGCAATATCAAATTTCTCAGTTATTTCATTTCATCTATTGTGTCAGCCTTCATTCAAGGATACTCGTGAGAGTGAGGTTATTGCATACTGTTTTCTTGCTAATTTTGAGTTGAATATTTCTGATGAGCAGCTTCATAAAACTGTTTCATTAGACACATGTGAGAAATAAATGACATTTCTTGTTTTGTGGGATCCTATGTTTCATAAGGAACATTTGAAGGGTTTCTTTTCTCTAATTTATGAAAAGCATTGGGGGCTGTGGCTTAAAAGTAACACTTTTGTGCGATTTGTTGGTAATTTCTAATGAATTCTAGGAAGAGAAGGGGCATATACATTATGTTGAATTTTTTTCTAATTATTACACTTAAAAAAAACTTTTCTTAAATGAGCTGGAGGTTGACAAATGAGTTGAAGTCTCCATCTAACTGTAGATCAAAATTCTTTTTGCTAAGTGTAGATTTATGGCACATGTCTTTTTTTCCTCCCTTTTCTACTTTGCTACAGTCTATGCTCAAATGTTTGTGTTATTCTTAAACGTGCATGTAACAAGTATTGTGGTGGAATTCATTCTCAAATAGGCATTATGTTACAGAATGACTTGAAAAACTTGTTTTTGGTCTTACTCATTATCATTCAACAAATTAAAAGCACCAGAATTGTTACTGGACTATCTGATTGGAATAGCATGCTCAGGTAGCCATGGAAAAATATCATAGATGGGTGACTCAAATATAGACATTTATTGTCTTGTAGTCTGATGGCTGAGAAGTTGAAGATCAAGGAGCCAGCAGATTTGTTTCTAGGTACCACCTGCTTCCTGGCTTGTAGAGTGTTGCCTTCTCCCTGTGGGCTCACTTTTCCTTGGGTGTGTATGGGTGGATGGATGGAGAGAGGCTGACATTTATTTCTCTCTCTTTTCTTATAAAGCACTATCCAATTGAATTAGGGCTCCACCTATATGACACAACTTCAACTTTTTTTTTTTTTCCCCTAAAGATCCTATCTACTGATGCAGACTTACTGGGGTATAGGACATCAACCTATAAAGTTTTTGGGGAAACACACACTTCAGTGCATAACAGCTATGTGTACATCACCAGACATAACTACATTAATACTTCTAGTGGTTTAACTTCATGCACAGTATTTTAATTTCTGCAACCATCATTTGTGGATCATGTATTCTGTACCTGACAGTGCATTAAATTGTGGTCAGCTATAAGGATGAATAAAAGAATCCCCTGCCTTTAAGCTTGTAGTTTGGTGGTCAGAATGCCCAGAACAGTGTATGTAGAATGCCCCCGAGTATCACAACAGCATGTGAGAAGGAAATAGAAATGTGCAGTGTAATTCTAGGAAGAAGATTTTTCTACACTGTATTTCCTTTGAATATATCTTTACTTGTGATTAAAAAAACCTTTTTATGTAGTAGTCCATTGTTTTCTACTCTTATCTCCAGTGTAGCAAAGTACTGTCCAGTGAACCATAAAGAACAGTTTATTTATGAACTACCTTAGGATCCTCTACAAGAATTTCTACTCATTTCAGTCCATGTGGCAAAGCATGGCTATGTGGCATCTTATCTTGTCCATCTTTTCTCTCTCTTTATGTATAATCAATACAATTCAGAATATTTATACTTTTTTCTTGTCTTCTGAGTCAACTTACACCTTATATATAAGCACATCAACACAGGACTGATTTTAACTGGACTTAAATTACTTGTCTGTAGGGAAGAATTTTTTTCACATACTTTGAATTAAAGTTTAGCAAGTGCTCAGTTTTACAATCACATCAATTTCCTGTTTTGAGATAAAATGAAAGTAGTTATGTCCATTCTGCAGTGTGTTATGTGATTTATGCTTGGTCACCTTGCATGGCATGACAGAGGCAGTAGCCATTAATAGTTCTGAAATCATCGATATCAAATGGGGTCAAAAGGAGGATTACAGAAAATATATATTTTGAAATTCTCTTTTATGACAATGCCCCTACCAGACCTCTTTAAATCTGTCCTATGTTTAGTTCCCCAAATAAGGTTGCAAAAATTTGGGAGACACCCAGCGTTTATAAGCATTGAGTCTGACCTTGTCCTACTGGCTTCCTCCGTACTAGTGCTGTGTGTTTGCCCTTTTATTTGTTTTAGCTAGAGGGCACACCTTTTCCTTTTTAGAGTGTTGGCTTTTCCTTGCAATAACAGTTGACATAATCCTGTAGAACTGAAAGCAAACACTTCTAAGGAAATCTCTGGGTATGTTCAACTTTCTCAGACCTCTCAAGGCAGGAATGTAAGTTTCTTCTTTTTTAAAACGATCTATTTATTTGAAAGGTAGAGAGAGAGAGAGAGAGAGAGAGAGAGAGAGAGAGAGAGCCGGAGAGATATATACAGAGATCTATCTGCTGGTTCACTCTCCAAATGACCGCAATGGCCTGGGCTGGGTCAGGGAGAAGCCAGAAGCTGGGAGCTTCATTCAGGTCTCCTACATGGGTGCAGGGGCCCAAGGACTTAGGCTATCTTCCTCTGTTTCCCAGGCACATTAGTGGGGAGCTGAACCTGAAGTGGAGCAGCCAGGGCTCAAGTTGGCACCCATATGGGATGCTGGCATTTGCAGGTGGCAGCTTAACCTGTTAAGTCCCAATGCCAGCCCCAGGAGTTCAGGTTTCTGAGCAGGGTCAGGTGGAGAAAGAAATATGGGTAGGGGCACTCAATTATTTCAGGCTCTAGGCTTTTTTCTCTTTGGGGTTTATATCATGACCACTACCCTATTCTTATGCTGAATTGGAAGAATAATGAGACAATAGTTTTTACTTGCATGATAGGCAAATATTTTAAACCAGCAGTCATAGCCATTGCTGGCAAACACCCAGGGATATGAATATTCTCTTAGTTTGGTGGTGCAAGTGTGAATTCCTCAATTTGTTTTGGCAAATAAACCTGGTATCAGTCATTTGACTTAGCATTATATATTATATAGCAGTTCCAGTTCTTCGATTACAACTTATATTTTAAAAATAATCACACTCGATACAGAATATACCCATACACACACACACACACACACACAGACATAATGCTATTTGTAGTGTCAGCAAGCCAGAAGCAATCTGAATGCCAATTAACAGAAAATTGAGCAAATCACAGCATGTGCACACACACACACAATGGAGAATGATGCAGTTCTTCAAGAGAATGAGAGAGATTTGTATTGGTACACACAGTGTTCTAAATGGAAGGTTTTTGCAATATACAGTGAGATGAAAAAAACAAGTTCATAATAAAGAGAACAATATTGATGCACTAAAAAAAAAAACACCTAAAATCAAGCTGATTGACCAAAGATAATATTGGGCCAAGGTCAAGTCCATACTTCTTTTTTTAAAAGATTTACTTATTTATTTGAAAGGCAGAGTTACAGAGAGGCGCAGGAAGAGAGAGAGAGAGAGAGAGAGAGGTCTTCCATCTGCTGGTTCACTCCCCAGATGGCTGCAATAGCTGGAGCTGGGCTGATCCGAAGCCAGGAGTCAGGTCTCCCATGTGGATGCAGGGGCCCAAGGACTTGGACCATCTTCCACTGCTTTTCAGACCACAGCAGAGAGCTGGATCAGAAATGGAACAGCTGGGATACAAACCAGCGCTCATATGGGATGCGCACTACAGGTGGCGGCCTTAGCCCCTATGCCGCAGTGTTGGCCCCCAAGTCCATACTTAATTCCTCACATTTGTTGCCTAAGAGAGTTTATGGGAGGATTTTAAACTTTGTACTATTTCATTGATTCTTTTGTTGTTTCCAGAAAAGGAATGAATGGAGGGGAGAAGGAAATACAGGAACACCACTCTATTGATACATGCTGGATAGGAGGATGACTGGACACTGTGTGGCAGATACACTCTCTGTTTACCTCCCAAACAGGAAGATTGGGTCTACCTCTGACTGTTTGAACATAGAGATTTGGAAGACTTGGACACTGATAGAGGAAGAAGAGAACATGACTGGATGATCCAAGTTACTTGCTGTTCTTGATGGTCCCTCTCCAAGTACAGTTGTCTCGTAAGTTGCATAGTCTACCTCCTCATTTCTGAAATTCTGTCCTTACCTTTGACAACAGCAAGTTCCTAAGGTGAGAAAGAGGAGGGCAGTACAATGTTGTTGATGGAGAGGGTGCAGCTACTCTAGAGAGGAGTAGAAACTTCCAGATGAGTCAAGAAATTCACCAAAGTCCGGGCTTCCCTCTCTCTGCCCAGCCATGGGGCCAGGCATCAGTTTGCATGTGGGGTTTCTGCTATATCAAGATTTTAAAGGAGAAGAATATGGGAGGATAACTTTGCAGTTATTAATCTATGCCCTTTTTTCTCCCTGCTTATGAAAGGTCTTCATGAAGTTCTCAGAAAATGCATATTACAAAAAACCCCACTATGTATGGACTTAAAATATTTTTGTAAAAAAAACCCTTATTTTTAATTCTAGTTTTCTATGAACTTTCTATGAACTGAGAAGTGTGAGGTAGGTAGTGTCGCTGGTTATTAATTTCTAATAACCTAAGTCTGAAGAAAAAACCAACAAAGGTCATCAGAAATGGCAAGGGGATTTGTGGGCACAGACCAAATGTCTGGCTCAGAGACATGATGGGTAGTGAATTTTCCAAGCTAGAAGATTCTCATGAAGTTGGGGAAATAAAGGGAGGATGCTAAAGGGAAGTCTGTGCAGTAGCTCCATAGGGTCAGTGCCTTCCAAGTACATGAAGCAGGGGGTGGTAACCCTCCAAAGAGGAACAGCATGCTTAATATTATGGCAAATGAAACGAAGAGGATCCATGCCCCTGATGACAGGTCATTTGGAATTACATAAAATGCTGCAGTGAATGTGTGTACCTGTGTAAATGTTTTTCTGGAGTTTATATTTTAAAAGTAGACTTTCTGAGCCCTAAGCTTCACACCGGTAGCTACTGCTAAAATGTTTTCCAAATTAAACCAATTTGTTCTCTTAACCCTCATGCATTTTTCTTCTCAATTATGCTACCTGGCCTGTAATAGAACCTCAGTGTTCTCTAATCATTGGTATTAAGAACTTCAAAGTTTCTGTTTCTCCTACTTCCTCAGTATCACCTTCATCATCAGAATTCTGAAAATTTTCCTTTCTGACGTACATGAAAGGGTGTCTTTTTAAAATTTACATGTTTCTATTTCTAGCAAGATACAGCTTTTTTCTTCATGTCTTTATTTATTATTCATATGGAGCTTTTTTGTCTGTTGCCATTTATTTACTGAGATTTTCCTTGTTATTTATAGAGTATTTTATATATTACAGATTGCCAATTATTTTCCAAATGCCTTGTAATATTTTCTTTGACTCCAACTTGTTTTTTAACTTTGTTTATAGGGTCTAATGCATAGACCTTTAAAATGTTAATGCCATCAAATTCATTCATTTTTAGTTTATATGTAATGGTTTACTCTTTTATTTACTTATTATTTTTATTTTAAAGACTATTTACTTATATGAGAGGTAGAGTTACAGTGAGAGGGAGAGACAGAGAGAAAGGTCTTCCATCCTCTGGTTTACTCCCCAGTTAGCTGCAACGGCCAGAGCTGTACCGATCTGAAACCAGGAGCCATGAGCTTCTTCTGGGTCTCCCATGTGGATGCAGGGGCCTAAGTGTTTGGGCCATCTTCTACTGCTTTCCCAGGCCTTTGCAGAGAGCTGTATTGGAAGAGGAGCAGCCGGGATTAGAACCGGTGCCCATATGGTATGCTGGCACCTCAGGTAAAGGATTACTTTATTGCGCCACAGCGTTGACCCCTACTTGCTTATTCTTAATAGACTCCAATGTTAAGAGAAATTTTAGGTTCATAGTAAAGTTGAATAGAAGTTATTGAAATTTCCCCTGTATACACTGCTCTACCGCATATAAAACTCTCAACATTTCCCCATGGAGTGGGACATTTGTTACAATAAATGGAGCTTTTTATATCTTAAGAAATCCTTTCTAATTTTAATCTAATCTCTTACATTTTCTCCTAAAACTTTTTTATTTATTTATTTTTTTAGTACAAAAACTATTTGTGGGGCTGGCACTTCAGTGCAGTGGGTTAACGCCCTGGCCTGAAGCGCTGGCATCCCATATGAGCGCCGGTTCGAGTCCCGGCTGCTCCACTTCCCACCCAGCTCTCCGCTATGGCCTGGGAAAGCAGTAGAAGATGGCCCAAGTCCTTGGGCCCCTGCACCCACGTGGGAGATCAGGAAGAAGCTCCTGGCCCTTGGCTTCGGATAGGCACAGTTCCAGCCGTTGCAGCCAACTGGGCAGTGAACCAAAGGATGGAAGACCTCTCTCTCTCTCTCTCTCTGCCTCTCTTCTCTCTAACTCTGACTTTCAAGTAAAATAGATAAATCTTAAAAAGAAAAACTATTTGAGAGGTGGATGTTTGGCACAGGAATTAAGTCCCCAGTTGGGATTCTGCGTCCCATATTGGAGCACCTGGTTGAAATTCTGGATCCTCGGCTTCCAATCCAGCTTCCTGTTAATCACACCTTGGAAGGCAGCAGATGGTGGCTCAAGAACTTGGGACTCTGCCTCCCACATGTGAAACCCGGATTGAGTTTTGTATCCCTGGCTTTGGCCTGGCCAAGCCCTGCTGGAGGCATTTAACAGAAAGCTTCAATGGAAGTGGAGGAGCCAGGACTCCAATCCAGGAACTCCGATGTGGATGCTGGCATCCCAAGTGGTGTCTTATGCTCTGCTAAATGCCCACCCCTTCTCAAACTTTTAAGGATAGCTTTCAGTCTTTAAGGCTTCAATCCATGTGGATTTGCAATTGCTGTGTGTGAGGAGGCATCTAGTTTTCTAATACATTTAAAATGTATTCCTCAATCAAATGGGATCAGACCATCTTTTTGGCAGATATACCTGCATCCCCACTGAAAGATTCATGATAGCAAAAGAGGTTACAGCAGAGATCCAGACAAGACATGCGTTACCAACTGGAGTCATGGATTAGCCTCAGAAACCAAAGAGTGGGCCAGGGCATTATAAGGATTAGTGAGCAAGGTGATCTCTGTGGATTCTTCCATGTCAAGGACGTTAATTGATTGCAGTGAGATACAGCTGCCCTGCCTCCTAACTGGATATCAGGATCTGGGTCAAAACAATCAACCAACCAGCAAACATAGTGGAACTATAGCAGAATCAACACAGCCAAAGTATTTCCCAAACAAATGTAGGCAGTCCAGAGGCAAATATTGTCTAGGAAATGTTTCCTCTCTGTAACATCACTAATTTATTTGCTATATACCATGACCTTTAAAATTATTTTAATTTTACCTATTTATGAGACACACTGTGGTAACTTGATACATGTATTCAATGAGTGATGATCAAATCAGATTGGTTAGCATTTAAATCTTTTTATTTTTCTTTCTTTCTTTCTTTAGATTTGAAAGGCAGAGTCACAGGGAATGGAGGAGGGACTGAGAGAGATCTTCCATCTGCTGATTCACTCCCCAAATGGTCCTAATGGCTGTGGTTGAGCCAGGCCTTAGCCAGGAGCCAGGAACTTCTTCTGGGTCTCCCATATAGCTGCATGGGCCCAAGCACTTGGGCCATCCTCTGCTGCCTCCCCAGGCACATTAACAGGGAGCTGGATCAGAAGTGGAGCTGCCAGATCTGGAATTGGAGCTCATATGGAATGCTGGGGTTGCAAGTGGAGGCCTAACCTGCTACACAACAATGTCAGCCCCTTTGATCTCTTTAATAGTAAAGTTTTTAAAAATTAACACTTAAAAATCGTACAGATTGATGTGATCCAGAGCGATAGTTCAACAAATGTAGATAATGTATACTGGCAAAAATTTATGTTAGTGGAGAGGTGGAAAATCCTATTTTAATTGTTTGGTTGTAAAAATAAGATTTATATTTATTTCTCCCTCCAGAAATAACAAAATTAAAACAACCAATTCTAATAACATGAGCAGACATAATATTATTTTTCTTTGTAGCTTCTTCTTTACAAGTAAAACTACTGCATATGATTTCTTGGTAGTTTGGTATTTGGACAACTCCTTGAAGAAAATAAAGAAATATATTCTCTAAAGCAAAATCTCAGTATACATTGTCGGAGTTATTAGAATTAACAAGTATAACTCAGAACCCAATTTGTAATTTATTTTTCTTTTTTTTACATTTTATTATAAAGAGAACAGATTTCAAAAGTACAATTCTAAGATAACCTTACTTCTCTCCATCTCTGTTTCCCTCCCTCAATCCCAGTTTATAATTTCTAACAGGAATGTCAATACAAGTTTTACAAACATTGATTGATGCTTGCAAAAATTTTTTTAAACTAAAAATAATTAGCTGGGAATATCCCACATGTATTCTAAATCCCCCAGTTGGCCCAGGTAATTTTTCTTATTCTTCCATAACACATGGCATTCTTTCTATGAATGACATCAATTTGGAAATACCCCATGGTTTTCTGAGTTATAAATGGATATCTCACTATGAACTCCTGATTATATTATGAATCATACTTTCACTTCTGTTTTTTTCATACTATCATTTTGAAAAAGTGAAAATGAAACTGTGTCTTGTTGTCCGACAGTTCGTGAGGGAGAGAAAAATGTGCTGTTAAACAGAATAATTTACAAAATATTTAAGAAATACCTTTGAGAATATGGTAAAAACCATTTCTTAAGGAAAAACAATGCAGCTGCAACAAAAAAATCTGTTGTTAGAGATTGTGAATCAACGGTGGCTATTGATTGCCAGAGTTCTGTTTTACATTCAAAACCTTGGCTTTCAGTTCCTTCGGCATTTATTATTTACGTATTGATTTCTTAGGAATCTAAAAACTCTTTTTCTTAGTGGAACTGGGTAATGTATGAGCCCTGACATCCCAAGTGTAGAATTTGTTCTTTTAGTCGTTACACTGTCATGATCGTTTGATAGTAGGTTGAGAGGTAGGTAGCAAGAAAAAGAAAGGAAGAGGAGAAAGCATTTGGGATGCCAGATTTGGGAGCCTTTATTCAAACTGCAGGTATCCCTGGTACAGAGTTCATGGCTACGTGGAGTTGTGCTCCTTGTCTCTCAGTCAGTTTCTGGCCCTTAGCAACATTAGACAAATATTTGTTGACTAAATGAATGCAGTAGCTTATGCTCAACCTCTTGTGCCTCTTGGTTTTCTGTGGAAAGCCACAAGAAAACAATTTTTTTCTGAGGTCTCAGTATTCTAGTAACCGTGAAGTGCCAGGGATCAGAATTTCTTGATGAGATCTTTCATGTAGTGGTGCTTAGAATCACGAGGCCTGAGGTCTGAGGTTGCATGTCCCAACGCCTCCTTATTCTTTGTTTAACTGGACGTGTAGAGTGGGAATTTTGTCAGAGAGCACAAGCCCTTTGTGAAGATTAACGTGATTTTAAAAGTTGTTAGTTACTTAAAAAAATCTTTGTTAGAAAATTTACTTTCTCAGGCTACTAATCACCAAATGACAATTTCTTGAGTATGTCTTATGAGTCAATACATGTTTTTCTGTAAATGAATTAATCCCTCTCCTTCAAATCTCTCCTTCCCACACCCCCAATTTTTTTCTACCTACCCTGCTTTAATGCTTATATTTCATATTTCCCAGCTCCCTTAGATTAAGTTGCTAAAGAGCATTCTTTTCTAAGAATGTCTCTTTTTTTGGGGGGGGGGCAGAGTATGCATGTGGGATAATGTATTTTAAAAAATTAATTTTTAGGGGCTGGCATTGTGGCCTGCGACACGGGCATCCATATTGATACTGGTTCGAGTCCCGGCTGCTCTGCTTCTAATGCAGCTCCCTGTGTATGTGCCTGGGAAAGAAGTGGAGGATGGCTGAAATACTTGGGCCCCTACACCCAGGTGGGAGACCCAGAAGAAGCTCCTGGCTCCTGGTTTTGGGCTGGCCCAGCACCAGCTGTTGCAGCCATTTGAGGTGTGACCCAGTGGAGGGAGGATCTCTCTCTCCCTCTCTCTCTGCAGCTATGTCTTTCAAATAAATAAATAAATAAATAAATAAATCTTTAAAAAATAATTTTAGCTGACAGAATAATTATGCATATGTATGGTATCTAGTGTGATATTTTGAAATATAGGGCTAATTACTGTTAACCATGTTTTTTTTTAAATTTTTTTAGTTTGTAAAAACACTCTGAGTTTTATTACAGTTGTTAATTCAGCAGGAAGTATATTTCACTGAAATCATCACTCTGAGTCCTTCATCTTGGAGACAGTTCTTCCATGCTCACACACACACAGTGTTGTGTGCCCTGGAGCCAGGCACCGAGGTCCACACCCTCTGCAAATCACTCCTAAGGAAGTATCAGTGAACTGCCGAACACAGACTGTCCCAATATTGCACTGCACTCTCCTGGCACAGGTGTTCCTGCCTTATGGGGAACCTGGTGATCTTCACACATGCAGAGGAACCCAAGGCATGGCCTGCCTCAAGCACCTGTTCTCTTCTCACCCAAGAGAAAGACTGGGGACTGAGGAAGACTGCAGAACAAACTCCAGATCACTCTACTGTGCTGTAGATTATTAGAAGTTATTCCTCTGTCCAACTGCATCCCTGTACCTAATAACCACCCATCCTTCATCCTCCATTCTGTGCCCCTTCCCAGCTACTTGCAACTGCTATTCCCATTCTGCCTTTTTTCCTTTTAAATATTTATTTATTTACTTGAAAGGCAGAGTTCAAGAGAGGGAGAAGGAGACGGAGGAAGGAGGGAGGGAGAGAGATAGAGATGGATAGAGAGAGAGAGAGAGGTATTTCCATCTGTTTGTTCCCTCCAAAATGACTACTATGGTCAGTGCTGAGCCAGACTGAAGCTGGAACCCAGAAACTTCACCTGGGTCTCCTATATGGGTGTTAGGGGCTCAAACACTTGGGCCATCTTCCACTGCTTTCCCAGGTGCTTTAACAGGGAGCTGGATCAGAAGTGGAGCAGCCAGTATACGAACTGTTGTCCGTATATGGGATGCTGATATTGTAGATGGCAGCTTAACCCAGTATGCCACAATGGTGACCCTTCCCCTTCTGTTTTTCACCATCATTAACATTTCACATCGGAATAATCTAACAGATCAGCCATTCAGTCACTATTTGAATTTTCTAAGAGTTCAGAAAACAGGAGGAGTACAAGTTTCTAAGTGATAAGGATAAAAACTGTCTAGAGGCTAGCACGAGTGATATGTGAAGAATGTATAGTAGAAAATAGGAAAGTTACTGCTTCCAGGAACTGTCAGGAAAGCCTCAGAACACAATTAAAAATAATAGAAAATCCCAGTGTCAGTTGGACCCATAAACTGAGATAAAATTGATATTTATAATGTGCTAAGAATAGCACTGGCATAATAAAATGGGTATTGTTTTAAGTCACTACATTTTGCAACAGTGTTAAACAGAAATAGATTATCAGAACAAAACTTGATAAAGATAATGTGGATATTAATGAAAAGAAAGTAAAACAGATATACTTTTGAGAACTTAAGGAAATTAAGACTAGCAATGTGGGAGGCAACTTAATGAGACAAATAGCTTATAAATAAGACTGGAAGTTTAATCTGTTAAAAATTCAAAGAAATAATGTGTTAAATGGAAAGAAATTTTGTCAGCCTTGCATAAGAAGGAATAAAACAAAGAACCCACAGGATACACTTTGGCAGACAATTTTATAAAAATTTGTTACCAAGATTCGTTCTTTCTGATGCTGCTTGTAGTGATTGTAGTAGTAACTAGTCTTTGCTTGATGCTGTTGAGCATCTTGTTTAAATCAACCCCCCACTCTGAATTCATGTCAGTAAGTAATATGCTGATCATAATCTATCTTCTGATATAATTTTAAAAAGAAGGAATGCTTTGGCTAGAGACTTTCTTGGCACTTGTATCTCTTAATTATACTTAATGAGTTTCATTTCCTTGGTTTGTACAGAAGTTTCCTGAATTTAGTTTGTGTAAATTACAATTCCTGAATTTGACTAAGTCTGGCACGAGGACAAGATTGGATTTTGAATTGACAAGGATGAGCCATGGAGTCTGGGCTGCAATGATTTTCCAAGGTTTTGCCATCTTAACAAGTCCCCCTGACCACAACATTCGTGTGGGGACACAGTGTGGTGAGTGCCTGGTAAAATGCATGGCATAGAGTGGTACACCACAAATGGTGGTGCCCACCCCAATGTATTTCCTTCAACAGCTTGTATGAAGAAGAAGGAAAGGAAGTCATGAACTTGAGAGGAATGTAGGGAGGAAAAGAGCCATTTGCTCAAAGTGGTACTGACCTATTAAGATCTGAAAGAAATCTTTTTTTGTGACGGCATATTGTACCTTGTTACATGCAATAGTTAATTTTATGTCAACTTGACTAAGCCAGGGGCTGCCCAGACATTTGGTCAAACATATTCTGTGTGTGTCTGTGAAAGTGTTTGTGTGTGAGATTAGTATTTGAATTGTAAAATGAGTAAAGCAGATTGAGCCCCTGATGTGGGTGGGCTTTTTCCAACCAGCTGAAGTCCTAAATGGAAAAAAAAAAGTCTGACCTCCTGGGAAGAAGAGGGACCTCTTCCTGCACTAACGCATTTGAGATGAGACCTCATTTTCTTTCTGCTTTCAGAAACAACAATTTTTTTTTTAATTTTTGACAGGCAGAGTGGACAGTGCGAGAGAGAGACAGAGAGAAAGGTCTTCCTTTGCCATTGGTTCACCCTCCAATGGCCGCTGGGGCCGGCGCACCACACTGATCTGAAGCCAGGAGCCAGGTGCTTCTCCTGGTCTCCCATGGGGTGCAGGGCCCAAGCACTTGGGCCATCCTCCACTGCACTCCCTGGCCACAGCAGAGAGCTGGCCTGGAAGAGGGGCAACCGAGACAGAATGTGGCGCCCCGACTGGGACTAGAACACGGTGTGCCGGCGCCACAAGGCGGAGGATTAGCCTGTTGAGCCACAGCGCCGGCCTTTTTCTGCTTTCAGAAATATTCCTAACTGAAATATTGGCTGTTCCTGGATCTGGAGCCTGCCAGCCTTCAGACTGAAGCAACACAAGCCCCTCTTCTGGGTCTCCACTTTGCTTATACAAGACTTTGCGACTTGCCAGCCTTTGTAATCATGTGAACCATTTCCATATACTCTCTCTAATTTACATATTTTATTGTTCATGTTTCTCAGGAGAACCTTGACCTGTACATCAAATGACTTCAACAATATGACATAATACAAGGAAATCTTACTTTTGCAACATGAAGAGTGTTTTTAATGTACTCATTGGCAAGAGAAAATTTTTTCATCGAAATTAGATTTTTATGACTCATGGTGAATAAGTTTCCTATTTTTTTCTTTAATGAGGATACATCCCATGTCTTTAACAGTTGCCAAATTTCTCCCAAGTAATGGAAAACTACCCATGGCAATGAACTTTAGAATTTGGTGTACTCTCATGTCAGAGATGTCTGTGGTGCATCTTGCCTGGTTTGTTTTAGTTGTGATGCCACCGCATGTCCTTTCATTTGAAAAGATCTTCCTCCAAATCCTGGATTCATCCTTCCACTGGACCACCCACTGCAATGTCAACAACTCCATGACTTGAAAGTCCCACCAAAGTATTTTAAAGAATGATTTATTAAAGGAAAATAGAAATTGACAGGTTGATATACTCAACCACAGTAATATAAGATCATGCATTAATTCCACATACATTTATTAAGAGCCTACCAATGTATCTACCCAAGAAAAGAAATATGAAGAAATGCAAGACCCTTTCCTTGAGGAGGGAAGTTAGAAAACCATATATGGGCCGGCGCCGTGGCTCAGTGGGCTAATCCTCTGCCTGTGGTGCTGGCACACTGGGTTCTAGTCCTGGTTGGGGCGCCACATTCTGTCCTGGTTGCCCCTCTTCCAGGCCAGCTCTCTGCTATGACCCAGGAGTGCAATGGAGGATGGCCCTAGTGCTTGGGCCCTGCACCCCATGGGAGACCAGGAGAAGCACCTGGCTCCTGGCTTCGGATCAGTGCATTGCGCCAGCCACGGCGGCCAATGGAGGGTGAACCAATGGCAAAGGAAGACCTTTCTCTCTGTCTCTCTCTCTCTCACTGTCCACTCTGCCGGTCAAAAAAAAAAAATAGAAAAAAGAAAAAAAGAAAAACAAAACCATATATGACATCTAACAGGGAGTGAAAAACGTCTGACGCTTATTAAGCATCTACATTTTGCCAAGCATTCCGCTAAGGTTTTTCCTAATCTTCTAAACAGCTCTCCAAGGTAGGTATATTGTCCTTCATGTTTATACAGGGAAGCTGAGGCTCCAGGTGATCCTACAGTTAGGAGTGTTGAAGTTGTTGGTAGAATTCACTGACCTTCAGTGACAGGGTGGAGGTTGCACCTGGTCTCTATGGCTTCCTGCATTCCTCTCTACTCTCCTTTGTTGCTCTATATACACTCACACTGTCCAATATGATGGACAGGAGCTACAAGCTACAGCCAATGTTGTTTTGGTGCTATGGGACACTTGAAGTAGTGCCAGCCCATGTTAAGATGTGCTGTAAGTATAAATACAAACCGTATTTCAAATAAAATCAAGTTAAGCATTTTGCAACACTTAGTCCAAGACTGCTGTTATCTTCATTTGAATCACTGAATCGATTACTTAATTCTTTTGGATGCTTCCTAATTTCTTATTCACATTGTAGCTGGGATGATATTCTTAAATTTTTTATTTAAAAATGTATTTATTTATTTATTTCCATTTCATTTGAAAGACAATGAGACAGAAAGGGAGAGAGATCTTCCCTCTGCTGGTTCTCTCCCCAGATGCCCACAACAGGCAGCAGTGGCCCTGGCTGAAGCCCGGAACCTGGACTTTGATGGAAGGGACTCAAGTAGTCAAGTCAATGTCTCCTGCCTCCCAGCATGAACATTAGTGGACAGCTGCATTGGAAGATGAGGAGCTGGGACTTGAACCAAGCACTTCGAATTGGGATGCATGTGTCACTAGGGGCATCTTAACCATTGAGCCAAATGCCTGTGCATGGACTGGTGTTTTTGAATTTCAAACTTCATCATATCATTACTCTTCTAAGACTATTCAATGGTTTCTCATGTTCACTGAATAAAGTTAAAAAGTTCTAGTCTTAGAAAACTTAGGACAAGCACTATCTCATCAAGCTTCTTTTCATTTAGCCACATAGGTCTTTTGTCGTCTCCATGTTCCAATCATGTATTTTCTGACCATAGGACTTGTTCCCTCTGCTTGTATCTCCCTTTACCTCCCATTCTTGGAGTGCTGTTTCATTTCATAGAATTGATCACAATTGAGATTTATTTATGTGATCTTTTTTTAAAAAATTAAGTTTTATAATTTTCATATATTTTATATATACAGATTAAATATATGTATGTATCATATATACAGACACTCTGCCCCCACCTCCCTCCCGCCCATGTTCCATTCTTTCCTCCTCCTCTCTCTCACATCCCCAGTCTTAATTTTTACAAAGGCCTACTTTAAGTTTACTTAATGACTGTATAGTTAACCCCACACTAAGTAAAAGAATTTAACAAGTAATACGAAGAAAAAAACCACACAAACAAAAAACCCACTGAAGAGGCAAATTGCTGTAAACAATCATTGTATCTCGAAATGTCTATTTCACTCCAATACAGTACATTTCAGGTACTCTATTAGTTACTTTCGATCAGGGACAAACATGATTATTTTTTATGTCCACCCACAGGTCTTAAATGCCAAGAAGTTGCAAAGAGTTTGTGACTTTTTTTCCTCTCACTATTTTATCTCTGCCTTTGCAAGGTACCAGTATACAGCAGAAGCTTGACAAACAGGTGCACAGTTTCCACTAATGCTGACATTGACCTTACTTCAGAGACACTTTTTCAATTTACTTGTGCATCCAGAGTTGTTCAGTTGATTTATCAATGTGCCTAAGATTGCAAAACTAGTGAGTGGAAGAACTTGGAACTGAAATCAAGACATGCTCTTTTTATCCTTCTGCACTGTATTTTGCATATCCTGTTTCCTAAGCTTGGGAGGAAAACATGAACCATGTGCCCATTACCCCTTTATATTCCTTTTTGTTGTTGTTGTTATTGCAGTATACCTGGGCATTTGGACTTTCAGTGGTCGTGCTTATTGCTCAGCCTGAATTTTTGTTTTGGAAAAAATGAGCTAAGTGGTTTTTAAAGAAATGTAGTTAAGAAAATTTCTCTGATTGTCCTATAATCAAGATCTTTATGTATTTTTGATTAGGTGGATAAAAATATAGACTCAGAAAACTGAGATATTCAAAAATGAATAAAATTTTTTCTCCAGATGTGTTGTAAAATAAAAATATTGAGAAGATATGAAAAGCACAGTGGTTTAATTCAAGTACATAAATAAATGCATTGACAAAATTTTAGTGTATCTGTTGGTAATAATTAGGATGGCTTGTCTGTATGTACCCTTTTTGTTAGGTTGAACCAGGTAAAATTGCTGGTTGTTTTTTTTTTTTTTTGACAGGCAGAATTAGAGAGAGAGAGGAGAGAGAGACAGAGAGAAAGGTCTTCCTTCCGTTGGTTCACCCCTGAAATGGCCACTACCAGGAGCCAGATGTTTCCTCCTGGTCTCCCAGGCAGGTGCACGGCCCAAGCACTTGGGCCATCCTCCACTGCCTTCCCTGGGCCACAGCAGAGAGCTGGACAGGAAGAGGAGCAACTGGGACAGAATCTGGCACCCTGACTGGGATTAGAACCTGGGGTGCGGGTGCTGCAGGTGGAGGATTAGCCTATTTTTTTTTTTTTTACTACTACAAAGCAGTGTTCTGGTTCAAACTCTCATAAAGAAAGAATTCCTATCTCTCCTCTGTGTCTCAGAAAACTTTATTGTTCATAAGCCTATTTAAAAGAGGATAACTTTGGCAGAGTTATTGGCTAAAAAGTTGGCTTTTCTTTCTTTCCCATTTCTTCATATGTGTCCTTCTTCCACCTGAAAGCTGTGGGCTAGTTGATAAGATTTGCCAGATGAGCCGGAAAGGAACTGCTTATGATGGGATAAAGGTTCACGCCTTCATCAAAGTATATTCCTTAGATTGAGATTTTACAAAGCCCTTACTCTGCAGTCGTTCAGTGCTTCTAGGGTCAGTTGGTTCATGACTTCATCAGACACTGCTGTCAACAGAGGACACTGCTGGCAAATACCTACCAGTTAGATGACTAAATGATGGGCCAAATGGAATAAAATGAATACCATCTTTCCTTCTCTTTCTTTCTTTCTTTCGTTCTTTCATTCATTCTTTCTTTCTTCTCTCTCTCTCTCTCTCTTTCTCTTTCTTTTTTAAAGATTTATAGATTTATTTATTTGAAAGAGTTACAAAGAGAGAAGGAGAG
The DNA here is from genome assembly GCA_949820135.1 of Sylvilagus floridanus. Taxonomy (NCBI): domain Eukaryota; kingdom Metazoa; phylum Chordata; class Mammalia; order Lagomorpha; family Leporidae; genus Sylvilagus; species Sylvilagus floridanus. The sequence goes on from OX463244.1 coordinate 20,215,597, forward strand.
GCGGGGGGCGGGGGGGAGAGAGGTCTTTCACCCGCTGAGTCACTCCCCAATTGGCTACAATGGCTGGAGCTGTGCCAATCTGAAACCAGGAGCCAGGAGCTTCTTCCTAATCTCCCACATGGGTGCAGGGGCCCAAGGACTTGGACCATCTTCTGCTGCTTTCTCAGGCCATAGCAGAGAGCTGGATTGGAAGTGGAACAACCAGAACTCAAACTGGTGTGTATATGGGATGCCGGCACTGCAGGCGGCAGATTTACCTGCTATGCCACAGTGCCAGCTCCATGGCTGGGCATCAAGTTTCAATCAAGTTTTATGCTCTATTCCATGTTAATTATGAAGAGAAAGCACCATTTTCTGTATTTCATAGATAGAGAAGTTAGAGCTCAAAAAGATGAACCTGCCTAATCTCCCACAAGCCCACATACATACAATTATTAAGTAAGTGGAAGTTTCAGGATTCAAATCCAAGTTTGTTTAATTCTAAATGTAGTGTTCTTAACTAATATAGTCTACTGCTTCCTGATACTATTTTGTTAAGCTCCAGTCATAGTGGTAAACCTGTTAGTAATTACACAAAGGGGTTATGGTGGAAGGAAGGCTAGACTGTAGAAGAATATGGGGAAGCTTCTAAACTGGACTGACTGGATAAAATATGGCAACCTGGAGAAGGTGACTGTGCTGGATGAGTGAGGGACATTCCACAGTGATGGAGAGAAAGCATATTTCAGGCACTTGGAAGAGCACATGTTCATTCTGGAAACGAGATATTATGTTTTGTCAAACTGGGACTCATAATAGAAATTGGGGGTGAGCCATAATGGCAACAGAGAGGTGGTAGGGACTTGAAATGGCACCATTGTGTAGCACCCTTAAAGGTTTGGACTTTTGTGTATATTAATGGATCTTATAAATAAGAATAACATGATAAGATTTCAGATTTAGAAAGGTCACTTGGAAAGTTGTGTGAAGATTAGATTTCAAGTGATCAAGACTGGAGACAGGGAGATTAGATTTGTTATTAAAAAGTAGTCTACAGAAGAAGAAACAAATACAAAATAAGACAGGGATAATGTAGATAAAGAGGAAGATAAAATCTGAGGGATAAAGGGATAGAACTTTCTGAATTTAGTGATCAAATTGATATAAAAAGGAGATGAATAAGGAAGAAAACACCTTCGGAGATGACAGCTGCTTTGACTGTTTCATCAAAGAGCGGCATAGAGAACAGGTTATTGGGAAAATGATGGACTATCTATACGGGATGCTCGGTTAGAGGTTCAGAGCTGTACTTTTGGATCTGGAGTTTAGTGGAGAGGTCCAAGGTAAAGCTAAGCTTCTCTCAAGCATAGAGATGGAAATTCAAGTGATTGGAAAGGCTGATGCTTTTTAGGGATACTGTGAAAAGAAAGAAGATGAGAAGGGAACCTTCCAACATTTAAAGGATGGGTAGAGAAAGAGGACTATGTGAGAACTACAGAGGAGAAAAACCCAGTAGGTAAAAGGAGATCCATAGCTGAGTGCATTCAATAAGAGAAAGGGAGGTGAGAATTTCCTGAAGTAATGTGAGGAGAATAGGTCTAAATTCTGCAGAGAAGTGAGAAAAGTATCCTTTGAATTTAACAAGGTGATATTGAGACAACATTTATCTTCTGTTTAATGACAACTCCAGTTCCTCAAATTCCTCAGTGCCAATAGAACTGACATTCCTCTCCAAAATCCACAAAGAGATGGCATGGTGGAAAAGTATTTTTTCCTTTCTTGAAGGAAAATTACAGAAATAAGTCTTATACAGAGGTCTTCCTGTATCTGACGTTTCTTTTTCTACAGTTTTAGTAACCCACAGTTAACTATAGCCCAAAAATATTAAATGGAAAATTCCACAAATGATTAAGTTTTAAATAACTTTTGTTGCAATATATAGTTATGATTATTATATTTTTAGCTTTGTTGTTAATTTCTTACTATGCTTAATTTATAAATTAAATTTTATCATGGGTATATATGTGTAGAGCAAAACAGTCTATAGATCATGGTACTACTTATGGTTTTGGAAATCAACTGGGAATCTTTTTATTCCCCATGAATAAAAGGGGGATACTGTATAATTATATTCTCTATCATTAAATGCAAGGCAATCAAGGGATGTCTTCTCATCAGAAAGAGATCGCTTAGGAGTAAGAATTCATCACTTTTTACCTTCGGAGTCTCTCAGCAAAATTTATGCAGCAAATATTGGATGAAGGATCTGTATTTTCAGTATCGAAAGTTGCAGTGGCCCAAATTATATGTGCTTGTAGATAAGTTTTAAGAACTCCATTTGTCGGAATTGTGTTCCTACACTTTGTGACATTGAGCAATTGATCCAAAATAGAATGAAGTAAGGTCGGTCTGTATTTGGACACTGCCTCATACTTTCTATGTGATCTTGGAAACTTTATTTAATTTCTTTTAGTTCAATTTTCTTCACAGATGATGGTATCTACTTTGTAAGGTTTTAATAAGTATTTAAGAAAATGAAGTACATGACACACTTATAGTTCTTGGCACATAACCATTGCTTGATTAGTGTAATCTACTATTACTTCTATAGTAATCTCTAAGGTTAAACATTTTTTCATTGCTTTGGAATCCATCCTTGGTTATGGTTTTTCAGAATTTGTTCCCACATCTTACCAGACTCCACCCTACCCATCTAAGTGTCCTCCATCTCCGCTTTCAAAAGATCTTTTCTGCCATCAGTCATATCCAGAGGCCACTTAGCTTAAGCAAATCAACTCTTGTCTTTGGGCCCTGATGCCTATTTGATGAACTTTAATTTTTCTCTTTTTCATGAGTAAATCTTCCAATGTGTTGTCTATACTCACATTTAACCATCACAATAACAACAGCAACGGCAACTATTTGAGAGGGAAGGAGAGAGAGAGAGAGAGAAAGAGAGAGAGAGAGAGAGAGAGAGAGAGAGAGACCCGTCCCCAAATGATGCAAAGGCTGGGGCTGAGCCAGCCTGAAGCTGGGAACTGAGAACTCAATCTAGGTCTCACATGGATGGCAGGGATCCAAGTACCTGCTGCCTGCCATGGTGTTCGTTAGCAGGACGATGGAATTGGAGCAGAACCAGGACTCAAACATGAGCACTCCCACGTGGAATACAAATGTTAGAACTGATGTCGGAGCTACCAGAACGAATGTCAGCCCATCACTCTGATTTTTCATGATCTGTTTTGTTAGTAAACTTTGAAATTGAATCTTGGTTCCTGAAAATTGGGCTCAGGAAACATTGGCGGTATAGGAATCTTTTTGCCAGTGATAATCACCGGCCGTTTACAATCTTCTGCCTTTGACACTACTCAGCAGCATGTAATTCTGTCGAGACGCATTTCTTTGGAAAACTCTTAACCTTTTCTGTCTCATCACAACATCCTTAATCTTTTCTGCACTGATATCTTTTCCCTTCACATCTTTGGCAATGGAGTTTCTGAAGGGTTTGCCCTTAGATTTCTCTTGCATTTTGCGTTAATTTCTTTACAGACTTTTCTCTACTCACTGTCCTCACCATAACCTTGGTGATGAGATGCATCACACCTCTGACTGTGCTCTGGGCTTTAACTTGCCCTCAATCTCCCCGTGTTCAAAGAGGGAAGCCCTGGAACCCTGCCTTCCTGAGCTCCTGCTAGCTTTTCATCTTACTGACAGATAAACTCCACTTTCACTTCTTTCTTGAACTTGAAGATTTTTCCTGCCAACAGGACTTGTTTTTGTTTTTAATCTTTAAGCTGTTTCATTCAGATTAGTATCTGTCTCAAACAGTGTGAAAATAACTATTCTATAGCTTATATGTACTTTGAGGACAACATCCAGATTTTTTGTGTGAAACTGAAATACTGCATAATTAGTTACTGTGTCCACTTTTTGAAAACATCAGTGATGTTGATGAAAAACCCAACATAGGTAAACATCAGGGTAGAAATGGTGTTACACATTAGAGTGGTGAAAAAGTTATTTGGGAATTGTTTGTTGTCTGGATAAGTTTATTTAATAATATTAAGAAGCATAATTAGAATACGGGATTTAAATGTATTAAATGTTGAAGGTTATTTAAAACAAAAATACTAAGTAAATGTTTTTCCTTCTTTTTTGTTAATTATTTGGCACTTTAACTTAATCTCATTTAGCATGTTTCTCCATAACTCTGGTTAAGAAATTAATAGAAAAATTTTTGTGTAAGTATTAAATGGGATGTTTAGCAAACATTTTATTACTTACAATTTGAAGAATGTTGTTAATTGTGAATATAATTACTTTCATTAAAATCCACTACAATCCTATTAGTGCAATTACTTAGAAAAAATTCTGGGGTGGTGAATTCTGTTTTGAGAAATATTTTGTTTTGTGTGGTATTGAGCAAAGCTTTCTTAAACTTTCATGTTTTTTATTATTTGAAAAGATCCAAACTAAATCTTCAAAAAATGACAAATTCAGTTAAAAACAAACCAAGCAATCTGTTTGGTACAAGTCCACACGAAAAGAAGCAGGTTTTTATGGGTTTAAGTAAAATGAATCTATTTCATTTATTCTTACCTGGTATACAGCTCAATTTCAGAAAGTACGTAGACTTGTTTGTGTATTGTCTGGTTGAGAAATGACTAGGATTCTATTTTGGATGGGGTCACTTGGGCAGCCTCTGGGTGGTGGTCAAATAATAATTATGATCCTATTTGGGGTATCTGTCAGAATATAGAAAGTCCATTTTTAATTCATTTCATCAGCTGAGTCACTACAGGTCTCCTGCAAATGACTTTTATTTGTGAACCTCAGTTTCTGTATTGCAATTGAAAGGGGGAATTTTGGTCAGAAATAAACTGTTTATAATGAGAAAAATTGGGCCGGCACCGTGGCTCAACAGGCTAATCCTCCACTTTGCAGCTCCGGCACACTGGGTTCTAGTCCCGGTCGGGGCACCGGATTCTGTCCAGGTTGCCCCTCTTCCAGGCCAGCCCTCTGCTGTGGCCCGGGAGTGCAGTGGAGGATGGCCCAAGTGCTTGGGCCCTGTACCCCAAGGGAGACCAGGAGAAGCACCTGGCTCCTGCCATCGGATGAGCGCGGTGTGCCGGCCATAGCGCGCCGTCCGCGGCGGCCATTGGAGGGTGAACCAACGGCAAAGGAAGACCTTTCTCTCTGTCTCTCTCTCTCACTGTCCACTCTGCCTGTCAAAAAAAAATAATGAGAAAAATTGGAAATCAGAAAAAGAAAAATTGGAAGCTACTAAAGCCTGGCAGATGAGAGATGAGGGCCAGATATGGCTGAGTTACACGTGAGCAGGTGAACAGCATCAGTGCTTTATCTCAGCCTGTCTAAAGAAACATCTTCACGAGGGCATATTTCTGGCCCTCTTAAAGAGGTATCTGGTATCCTCTTTATTGGCTGTGCTGTTCTGCTCCTTTCCTTTACTTGCCCCCTATTCTACACACAGATAAACACCAACTACGTGAGAAGATACCAATTATGGTGTCACTACTGAAGTGTGTGTTGAGGATATAGCCCTGTCTCGCATTAAGGTGCTGCCATTCTTTCTTACGAAACCTTGTTCTCAGATGAGAGCCATTTTCAGGGATCACAAGATTAGGGTTTATGTTTTGGAGATTGTGGGATCCACGGAGTTTGCAGTACTGGGAACGTGTTTCTGGCTTTCAAATTCATCATATTGTCTTTGTGGCCTCTTTCCTGTATCGGGAGTGCCAAGAATTTCAGGACAAAATGGTAGAGCGTAGATTGCCTGAAACTGTTCTTAATTAGTTCAAGTCTTCCTTAAGGAGGAGAAGATGATCACTTTGAGTTCCAGTCACGTGAGTGTGGGATCTGCTGACAAGACTATGCCGGGCTGGCACCATGGCTCACTTGGTTAATCCTTTGCCTGCAACGCCAGCATCCCATATGGGCGCCAGGTTCTAGTCCCGGTTGCCCCTCTTCCAGTCCAGCTCTCTGCTGTGACCCGGAAGGGCAGTGGAGGATGGCCCAAGTGCTTGGGCCCCTGCACCCACATGGGAGACCAGGAAGAGACACGTGGCTCCTGGCTTCAGATCAGTGTAGCTCTGGCCATAGTGGCCATTTAAGGGGTGAACCAATGGAAGGAAGACTTTTCTCTCTGTCTCTCTCTCTCACTGTCTAACTCTATCTGTCAAATGAATAATAAAAAAAGACTATGGGATGTATGTTTAGGTGGTAGCTGAGATTTAAAAGGTGGGAATCAAAGTGAAACAGGCATAATCCTGTTTTCATATTTTCATCAGGGCTTGCCCTTGCTATGAAGAGTATAGTCTTTAACTGCAGAAATGATTTTATGGATAAATCCATTCTTTTCCATAAGAAGCTTTTAGTTTCCTGCATTATATTTCCCCCCTCCCTCCTTTCCTCCCTCCCTCCCTCCCTCCCTCCCTTCCTTCCTTCTGTCCTCCCTTCCTTCCTTCCCCCTTCCCTCCCTCCCTCCCTCCCTTCCTTCCTTCTTCTTACCCTCCCTCTTTTTTTAATATTCTGGATATTTTCAGATGGATTAGTCTTCCTGATAAAAAAAATTAAATATCTTAGTAATTTATAAATAAATTCAAAAGTAAACAGAATTGCATCTTCCTTTATAGTAAGGTTTATAAAAATGTAGAGGAAAATGACTTGTTGAAAGTAGGTTAATTCTATGTAACTAGGGACAGGAGGAGCAGAAGGGAAGAGGATTTGCATGACTCATAAAGATCAAGTTATTCCCATGGGGTTTTGTCAGTCCCAAAGGACATTATGTATTCAGGAATGAAATTTACTGCCACATTAACGCGCTCCAACTTTTATGGTGTGTCCCCAGGTCACATGAGTGCTGTTCAGCCTCTCTGACCCAGCATAAGTTACGGTCACAAGGGAATTTCCTTATTTGAAGTCTCGTAATTTCGGTGACTTTCTAAACAGAAATGGGAGAACCCAGAAAAGTTTTGAGAAAAATTTAAGCTATTCCTGGCATTTATATTCTTTATACACTTCATTTGGACATAAGGAAATTTTATTTCCTTAGGAGTACATATAAAACAGTTCTCTGGAAGAAGACTTTGATTTTGAGTTCACCAAATGGAAGGTGCTATGTGTTTTTCCCAGTAGCTCCACAATGAAAGGGACATTCAGTAGATTTGAGGACATGGCTACAAATGTTGCTCTTTTAATTTTACAAGTGTCCCTATGTATAAGTATAAAAAAGGTAAAACTTGAGTAATCGACTGTATAAAATTGATGTATGCTTTAATTTTCTTGAGTCTTTAAAAAGAGCATGTCTTATGGACAGTCATCTAGAAATTTAGTTCAAATTTCCGCTGACTTTCTTGTGCAGAAAAAGGTATCAACATATTCCCTTCTAAAAAATGAAAAAGGGAAGTGACAAAGAACAAATGTTTCATGGTCCACTGGTTGTGGAACTAACATAAGATGACTATGTATGTGACATATTTGTGTGTGAGGGTGAATAAGAGAAACACACCAGAGATGAGGGTTGAAAGAGGGAGAGAGAGGATTTAAGGAAGGAAAAGAGTTTTTAAAGAATAAAATAAAAATAAAAAATAAAAATAAATTAAAAAATTTAATTACTGTGTTTTCATTTTCAAAGCTTGAAGCTCTGTGGTTACCTTTAATTTGATAAGAATAGGTTCAGATCACAAACTGTTAACCAAATCAATTTATTGTTTAGATTTGATTTTTGCATTTTGCTCCATCTGTTGCAAAAGAATTCAGTAAAATTAAGATGATTATTTGTATTAGCATTAGCTCAATGAATTAGAACTACACTAATTCTTTAAAATGTTGTTTAAAGCAAAATTGTTTTAAATACTTTGCTGTAACATAATGAAAAATCAAGTAGCTAAAGGGAGAGTAAGAAGAGTGTCAAATTTGAAGCTGTTCTATTTATACTGAAATTTTATTAACATATATTTTCTTAAAAAAAATCAATTTCCCAGAATAAATCTCTGATTTCCAAATTGTTAGCTATGAGAGTGTGAAGCTGACTGCATTTGATGATTCTATATTTGTAAAGTATTATTAAACTTAGGCATTACTTCTTCCTTTTTGGTTCAGTTAGCGCTTAAGCACAAAAATTCTTTTTTTTAAAGATTAACTTATTTATTTGAAAGGTGGAGTTACAGAGAGGCAGAGTCACAGAGAGATTCTTCCTTCCGCTGGTTCACTCCCCAAATGGCTGCAATGGCTGGAGCTGCACAGATCCGAAGCCAGGAGCCAGGAGCTTCCTCTGGGTCTCCCATGCAGGTGCAGGGGCCCAAGTGCTTGGGCCATCTTCTACTGCTTTCCCAGGCCACAGCACAGAGCTGGATTGGAAGAGGAGCAGCTGGAACTGCAGGTGGTGGCTTTACCTGCTACACCACAGCGCTGGCCCCACAAAAATTATTTCATACTAAGTTCTGTTTATCATCCTCATATATTTACAGACCCATCGTAAGTGTTGAATCGTCACAATTTTCCCAATGTAATATGAATAGGAAACAGCAAATGTAATTTTTTAATTACTGGGGTTAACATGCAACATAATATTTAATACATAACAAATACTCAATTAGTGCTTGTGGAAAAAATGAAATCTTCAAATGGACTATTCTAGATAAGTTTAATTTGGGTCTGGGTTCCTTGTTTGCTTGTTATTGATGAATCTGGGTCTTGTCTGTTAGGAAATGCTCTTAATTTGTTCCTAGATTACAGCATTTAAAGAGATTATAAAAGTCACTCATTCATTCATTCTTTAAATCATTCACAAAATCTTGGGAGTCTTCTATATTTTTACAGGGGATAAAGCAGTAACAAAGACAGAAATGACCTGCCTTAATGGAATAAAATGTGAAAATGTAATATATAAAAACTGTTATGGTAGAAAAACTATCATGAGATGCAAAAATTGGAAAGAACATTTCACTTAGGAAAATAAATTCAAGAGATCTATTGTACCACATAGTGAATATAGCCAATAACAATATAGTACTATATTCTTAAAAATTACTAAGAGTGTATTTTAGGTACTCTCACCATGTGAAAAAGTATATGTGGTAATGTATATGTTAAGTAGTTCCACTTAGTCATTGCGCAATCAAGGTGATACAGTTAGTTTATTTATTTGAAAGACACAGTTACAGAGAGAGAGAGAGAGAGAGAGAGAGAGAGAGATCGATCTTCCATCCACTGGTTCACACCCCAAATGACCACAACAGCTGGGACTGGGCCAGGCCAAAGCCAGGACCCTGGAGCTTCTTCCAGCTCTCTCACGTGGGTGCAAGGGCTCAAGCACTTTGGCCATTTTCTTCTGCTTTCCCAGGCACGTTAGCAGGGAGCTGGGTAGGAAGTGGAGGAGTTGGGACATGAACTGGGGGCCCACATGGGATGCTGGTGTCTCAGGTGGCTGCTTTACCTGCTATGCCACAATGCCAGCCCCCGACATAGTTTAAAACTGTCTTATTTCCCTAGGTAGGGAATAAAGAGGTATGGATACAGGATGCCTTTGGATTATTTAGTCTTTCATTTCCCACACTTCTCAATATCCATTTCATATTTCACTTCCATTAGCTCTGAATCTATCACCCTCTTGAGCTACCCACATTTGTTCAATAGAAAAATTTACTTTTCTTTGTTTAACCTCCTCATTCCAAACTCTTCACAAGATACTGCATTTTATAACAGAAAGTTCCAATAATATTTTCTCTTAGGGCCAGTGCTGTTGCATAGTAGGCTAAGCCTCTGCCTGCTGGGCTGGCATCCCATATGGGTGTTGCTTCATGTCCTGGCTGCTTCTATTTCAATCAAGCTCTCTGCCTATGGTCTGAGAAAGCAGAAGATGGCCAAAATGGCTGGGCCCCTGTACCCACATAGGTGACCTGGAAGCAGCTCCTGGCTTTGGATCAGCCCAGCTCTGTTCATTGCAGCCTTTTGGGGAGTGAACCAGCGGATGAATGGCCTTTTGCTCTTTCCCTCTGTCTGTCTGTAACTCTACCTCTCAAACAAATAAATAAAAACTAAAAAAAGTAATACATTTTTTTTCTCTCAAGAAAACTTCCTGTTTGCAACACACATTTAACAATTCAAGAATTGATGGAAACTTTGAAAATTATGGCTCTTCTTTAACCATATCAAGGTACAATTCTTAGGTAGTGTTCAGACTGAGATATTCCTGGCTCCCTCATTAGGAGCAGTATAGCAGCAAATTCTTTCTCCTTCTTGGAATATGAAATGAGTTTCAGATTTACCTTTCCCCTCCCACACTCAAATAGAGCAGAGATTGCCTCATTTGGAAAGATGTCCCATCAGTAGTCCTGCTATGTGTCTGGTGGATTTCTCAGATTCATCTTATGGTGTGGGACCAGAGTGGAGAGCAAATTGAGACAGGGAGTTTTTTTTCCCCCAAAGAAAACTTTCATTTAAGAAATACATACTTCATGCATTTGATAAGTTCAACTTTAGGAGTACAGTGATTCTTCTCACCATACCTGCCCTCCCACCCACACTCCTCCCCCACTTCCCCATCCCTCTTCCATTCCCAGTCCCATTCTCCACTAAGAACCATTTTTAATTAGCTCACAGAAGGCCATCTCTATATTAAGTAAAGAGTTCAACAATTTGCACGAAAACCAAACCAAACAACAACAAAAAAAAACACCCCTGTTCCTCAATAGTGGAGACAAGGGCTGTTCAAAGTCTTTGCATCTTGAATTTAATTTCACTTTTTTTTTAGAAACTTAATTAACTTTAAAGAAGCATCCAAGAATGATACATCTTTTGCGAGCACTTAGACATAACTATAACTTGTGAGACTTAAGAATATCCTCCATTTAATACTTTAAAAGAAAGTAAGTCTTCGAGAATGAGTTTTATCATTAATTAAAGAAGCACCTAAGAAAACAAGCAATGGAGTTGGACACTTAGGCATAACTAAAACTTACCAGACATAAGAATATCCTCCACTTAATACGCTAAAATGAAATAAGTCTTTGAGAACAAGGTTTACTGTTAACTCTCATAATACAACTCTTTGAGGACAGAGGTCTTGCATGGGAAGTTAGTGTACAGTGACTCCTGTTGTTAATTTAACAATTAACACTCTGATGTATGACATCAGTGATCACCCGGGGCTCTTGACCTGAGCTGCCTAAGCTATGGAAGCCTTTTGAATCCACAAACTCCCTCAGTATTTAGACAAGGCCACAAGCAAAGTGGGAGAAAGGAAGTTTTTAGCTTATTTACACTTCATCAAAATATATTTGAGTTGAGTCTGGGAAGTTGTAATGTCTGTCCTTCCTGTAGCATAAGGCCAATATAGTTTTCTTAAAATTCAGCAAATCAAACTGCTGCTTTTGAAGATGGGCGGGGTGGAAAAAATAAGGAGCTGGCACTTTCACTCATTAGCATTATTCCTACCTTCATTTGTGTTCTCTAAGTACTTTTCCAGTCCCATTCTCTTTTTCCCTCCTTCCTGGAACTTCAATGACATGTATGTTGCATGTTTTATTATAACCCTACAGGTTCCTGAAGCTCTGCTAAAATTTTTTTCAGCCCATTTGCTCTCTGTGGTTCTGATTAGGATACTCCTATAGTCTATTTTCAGTTTCAAGGATTCTATAACCTTCCTATTGTTCTGTTGAGAACATTATTATTTACTTATTCTTTGTTTTATTTTTTATAGTTTTCAATTTTGAAATTGCCATTTGATTCTTCTTTATATCTACTCTCTCTTTGCTGAGATTTTCTACTTTCCATTTGCTTTAAGCTTGTTCATAATTACTCATTGAAGCATCTTTATGATTCTTGCTTTAAAATCACTACCAGATATTTGGAACCTCTGTGTTCTCTAGGTGGTGTTGTTTGTTGATTATCTTTTCTCATTCATGTTGAGATGTTGCAGGTTTCTAGTATGATGAGTGGTCTTTGGTAGACATCTGGATATTTTGAATATTGTTATGGGACCCTGGGACACCTGCTATAACAGGTGTCCCCTGGCTCAGCCAGACCCAGCCTCCACTGAGGTAGATGACTGGCATTATTGCAGCGTGACCATGGAGATGGGAGTAGGGGTGGGGGTTCAGGATTTTCCCAGTCTGTGGATTTTACTTCTTGGTGCCTCATCACTGCTCCTCACACAACCTGCACTCTCACCTTACCACTGGGCAGTGATGCAAATTCTACCTTTCCTCAGGTGTGCTCTGACATCAGCAGGTGAGGAGAAGGAGGGGCAGGATTGGAGCCCAGCCTTCCCGCAGACACATGGGGTTGGAAGTGGGAGCCGCTCACTGCCTGGCATCCTGAAACTCTCTACTCCCCTCTGAGCCTTTTGAAAGACCACTGTGGTAGAAGAGTTTAAGTGCCTCATTCTAACTCAGAAAGTGTGGAAGTATAGGTACTGCACCTGACATTTGCTGGTGGAGGTAAGCCCGGGAGGACACTTTTTAGGTGGTGTTTGGGTGTTTGGATAGAGTAGAATGCTCATTTTCAAAATATTTTCCATGTTGCTGGGATGCTGCTTTTGGATAATGAGAGCAAACTTCTCTCTGGGTTTCTTTCCTTCTTCGTTTGGTCTATGCCTATTGGGGTTTCTGGGCTGCTGACTTCTTCAGATAGCAGCTAGGGATATATGAGCCAAAAAACCCAAAAAGCAAAAACCCAGAAAAGTTACTACTATGTCTCTCCATGTGTCTCAAAGTCCTTAGAAAGATGACAGTCTACTTTCTTCTTTCCATCTTTCAGAGTTTTTTCATGTTTGGTTTATATATGATGTAGGAACAATAGGGAAAATAATGTCTTCTCTATTTGTCCAGAAGTGGAAATATTTGATGTAATTAACAATGAAGTAGTTTTGGATCCTTGGATGTAACACCCCATCTAATCAACCTTTCATGTTGTCGAAGATTAGAGGACTCGAAGACTCTCTAACTGTCTGGTTGCCTGCATTCACCCTCAACCACAACCGTGTTTAGCTGTACAAGGAATTTTGAATCCTTTTGCCCAGGTTTCTACATTATTTCAACTTGCACGTCTGCTCCATCCACCCTTTACTGTCAGGTCTCTATCTTTTGATGTCCTTCCTCTATGTCTTTTCCAGTGCTCAGTCTATATTTTAATTATGTTGAAAAATTGAATAAAAACTTCTCTACAGCCTGGAAATTGAGCACCACAAGGGATAAAAAATAATTTCAACTATGCTATAATTTGGCATATTAGTTCATGTCAAGTTTGAATTTATCATTTAGCTATTTCATTTTGGAATTTACAAAATAAAATATTTTCTTAAAATAAAAAGTTTTAGTTATTGTTTGTGTGTGTGTGCATTGCTGCATAGTAGAGAAAGACTAATGCTGGGAATAATACAATACATGAGAAATAACTTTAAATACTGTCTCAGTTTTGTTAAAATTGCTTGTAAAATTGTTTGTAATTCAAAATGCCTCAATCTTCACCACAATTACTGCTTCTTTTTCCTGGTATTGAGAGTTAAGAAGGACCAAATAGAAAGAATGCCAAGGAGGATGGTTATAAATGCAGCATTTAAACCCAGAACCCTAATATCAATTAAACTAACACTATGGCTTCATGATTTCATTTCCAAAACGATTTTCCCACTCTAATCTGTCTTTGACAAGCTACATCTTGCTACCAGCCATGTCTCAAGGGATGTGAACTGAATGGAAATTCTGAACATCTTTAAAAATGTTTATTGAGTTTTTGAATAATAAGATTATATGCCAACAATAAGAAATCATCATTTTCATGTTTGTTGAGCAACTGCTCCTAGCTGAACCACAAACTGGGGCTAAGGAATCCAGGAGAGAGTAGAGAACAGAGAAGTTGTTTTCATGGATGGCATGTGCATAGGTACTAAAAGACAGCTCAACTAACCACCCAAACAAGGAAAGAAATCTCAAATGAAAGTAAATCAATCATGAAGTGAGCCAATTATACATTAGAATAAGTCCAGTATATTCAGAGGAAAATAAATCATGTGTTAAAATGGCCCCTTTTCTGCAGTGTTTATATCTATCTTTTCTTCTATATGCAACTTTTCCCTTTAAACTTGGGATAGTTTAAGGGAAGGCAGATACTTTTCCTTCACTTAAAAGGAAATCTGAAAATGTGGAGAGATCTTACAGTTCATAGTCCCCCTGCCTGTTTAGTTTTGGAAAGCCCTTCTCAGGATCGTGTTTATCCCCAGTGTATTTATAACAAAACTGATACACACAGTCATTTCTTTCTTTTTTGTTTTTTGATTTTTTCTTTTTAATTTAAACTTGCACATGTAAAGGAGAACATGTGTTATTTGTCTTTCTGTGACTGGCTTATTTCACTCATTATTATATCTTCCAGTTGCATCCATTTTGATGCAATTGATAGAATTCCATTCCAACAATTTTAATATGCAAATTTATTTTTTGCTAATTTAAAGACAGAGTTTTTAAAATATTGTATAGGGACAATTGGCATCCTAGAGAAAGGACCAAATACTAGAGAATAGTATTACATTAATTCTAAATTCCTTTAGTACAACTGCATTGCAGAATAAAGAGAATCTTTTTGTTCTTTTGAGATACACATCTAAGTTTGTAGAAATTAAATATTGTGATGCACGAAAACTAAACTAAATATTTCTCAAATGATTAAAAAATACTTATAAAACACATGAAGTCCATTATTTGGAAAAGATTTTGGAAGAGAATTGCTCCCTGAGGTAAAACTAGAACATGGAGGAACCATCCAATTCAATCTGAGGAGATTTTCCAACAATTGGAGCTTACAGAAAAGTGGCATCCATCAACATGAGAGCAGCTCTCTGGCTCTGCTCAAGTTTGGATAAACATGTAAACATATAAGTGTAAACAAGTAAACATATCTTTTTACAACTTCATATTTCATTTATGATTTTGAGATAATGTATTTTTAACTTACATTATTGGTTATTTTGTTTTTGAGCTTTTTGAGTGGCAGTTATAGTCTTGATATTAATTCTTGTTAGATAAATAGATAGAAATTATTTTTCTCATTATGTTGGATGTCCATCCAGTCTGTTAGTTATTTCCTTTGCTGAGCAGAAACTTCTGAATTTGATATAATCTGATTTGTTTAGTTTTACTTTGGTCGCCTATGATTTGGGTATCTTATCCAAAAAGTCATCACCTACACCAATTTGCGAAGTATTTTCTCTATATTTTCTTCTAGCAATTCGTAATCTTAGCACTTAAATTTATGACTTTGATCCATCTTGGTTGTTTTTGAATATGGTAAGAGGTAGGGATCTAATTTCATTCTACATATATGTAGAAGTTTTTAGTTTTTCAGCACCATTTATTGAAGCGATTATCCATTTTCCAATGTATGATTTGGGAACTTTGTCAAAAAATGGTTAGCTGTATATTTGTGGATTATTTTTGGGTCTCTGTTGTGTTTTATTGATCTATGGGTCAATTTTTATGCCAGTACCATGCTGTTTTAATTACTATAGCTTTGTAGTATGCTTTGAAGTCAGGTGTTGTGATGCCTGCAGCTTGATTATTTTTCTTATGAGATCACTTTGGCTAATTCTGGGTCTTTTATGATTCCTTATAAATTTTTAAAAAGATATATTTATTTATTTGAAAGAAAGTTACAGAGAGGCAGACGCAGAGAGAGAGAGAGAGAGAGAGAGTGACAAAGAGAGAGACAGAGAGACAGAGAGATCGTGAGGGAGTCATCCATCCACTGTTTCACTCTCCAAATGGCTGCAATGGCCAGGGCTGGGCTGATCCGAAGCCAGGAACTTGGAGCTTCCTTCAGGTCTCCCACATAGATGCAGGGGCCCAAGGGCTTATGCCATCTTCTACTGCTTTCCCAGGTCTCAGCAGAGAGCTGGATCGGAAGTGGAGCAGCTGGGACTTGAACTGGCACCCCTATGGGATGCCAGCTCTGCAGGTGGCAGTTTTACCTGATACGTCACAGCATTGGCCCTGATTATTTATAAATTTTAGAACTTTCTTTTCTGGTTATGTAAAGAATGTCATTGGTATTTTGATAGGGATTACACTGAATCTATATATTGCTTTAGGTAGTACAAACATTGTAATGATACTGATTATTTCATGTGTGAGCAAGAACATCTTTCCATTTTTTTCTGACCTGGATTATTCCCTTCATCAATGTTCTACAGTTTTCATCATAGAGATCTTTCACTTTCTTGGCTAAGTTTCTTCCTAAATATTTGATTTTTTTTGTGGTAATTGTGAATGACATTTTTTTTCTTGTTTTCTCTTTCAGTGAATTTATGATTGGCAAATGAAAAAAAGATACTGGTTTTTTGTTGGTTGATTTTCTAACCTATGATTTTGCTTAATTGGTTTATCAATTCTAAAAGCTTTTTAGGGGAGTGTTTAGGTTTTCTATGTACATCATGTCATCTGCAAACATCAATAATTTGACTTCTTCCTTTTCAATTTTGTTGCCCTTTGTTTCTTTCTCTTCCCTAATTGCTGTTGCTAAAATAGCCAGTACTAAACTGCCTGGGTAGTGACAGTGGACATTCTTGTCTTACCCAGATCTGAGAGGAAATGCTTCCAGCTTTTCCCCATTCAGTATGATATTCGTTGCAGGTTTGTCATATATAGCCTTTATAACTTTCAGATATGCTCCTTCTCTTTTCAATTTATGGGAGGTCTCTTTATTTTTTAAAAGATTTATTTATTTATTTGAAAGTCAGAATTACACACACACACACACACACACACAGAGAGAGAGAGAGAGAGAGAGAGAGAGAAGACATGGGTCTTCCATCGGCTCGTTCACTCCTCGAATGGCTGCAATGGCTGGAGTTACGCTGATCTGAAGCCAGGAGCCAGGCGCTTCTTCCTGGTCTCCCACGTGGGTGCAGGGGCTCGAGGTCTTGGGCCATCTTCTACTGTTTTCCCAGGCCATAGCAGAGAGTGAGATTGGAAGTGGAGCAACCGGAACTAGAACCGGCACCCATATGGGATGCGGGCACTGTGAGCGGTGGTTTTACCCACTATGCTGCAGCGCCAGCCCTAGTCTTTTTATTTTTTATCACGAAGGAGCGCTGAATCCAATCAAATGATTTCTTCACACCTGTTGAGTTAACCATATGGATTTTGTTTTTCATTCTGTTGGACGTGATTTATGACATTTATTGATTTACAGATGTTGAACCACTCTTGCATCTCTGGGAAAAATCACACTTGATTGTTGTTTGTGATAGTTTTAACGTGGTTTTGGATTTAATTTTCTATTATTTTATTGAGAATGTTTGCATTTATGTTCATCAGGGATATAGGTCCACAGTTTTCTCTTCATGTTGTGTTTTTTCAGATCAGAATCTGTTTCTGCAGAACTGACGTGTTCTTTTGGGGTTCTCATCCCACTTTGCTGCTTCATGTTTCCTCTGTTTCTGTGCTGATGTCTGTGCATGTGCTCTAATAGTTCATCCTTCTTTACGGAGTAGGTTTTATTGGAAAAGAGCTTTTATTTTGTTTAAATGGAATTCAGAATTTCACTTGACTTTTTGCTTTGGCTTTGGTTCGAGGTGAGCCCAGAAGTGCAATCTCTGTTTTCTTTTGCTTTAACCATTGATAACACTGTCTAATAAGTGACACAGTTGTCTAGTCTGCAGTAGTTTGTGGAGGTACAAGTTTGACTTTGTGGCTCACTACACTAATCCTCCACCTGCAGTGCTGGCACTCTGGGTTCTAGTCTCGGTTGCTCCTCTCCCAGTCCAGCTCTCTGCTGTGGCGCAGGAAGGCAGTGGAGGATGCCCAAGTGCTTGGGCCCTGCACCCGCATGGGAGACCAGGAGGAAGCACCTGGCTCCTGGCTTTGGATAAGCACAGTGCGCTGGTGGTAGTGGCCATTTGCAGGGTGAACCAACGGAAAAGGAAGACCTTTCTCTGTCTCTCTCACTGTCCACTCTGCCTGTCCAAAAAAAAAAAAAGTTTGACTTTGCAGCAGATGTGGGCTTCCCAGGGTGTGTATCTTCAATCCTCAGAGAGTTGGGTGTCAGTCACATTGGGATTTGTGCTAGAGCTTTGTTCTTGTTGCTGAGAGACACTGAAAGTGCTGTCCCTTTGTCCCACTTGGCAAATTGGGTGTTGTTGGGGCTTGTGGCACAAATATCTATGGCTCTAGGATTATGTGATGTGGATGGACCCTTCCCCAAGTCCTGTGCGGAGTGTGAGACTGGTGTTGGAGTTCATAGTATCAAAGGCCCTAGTGTCAGAACTGGGGGATATTACAGGGATTTTGCTCCAGTCCTGAAGTAGGGAGGCATACAGGTTAAAATCGATTAAGATTGTGAGCATGAAGACCATGCCTTCACCATGCTCCTGTGTGACCTCATGCCGCTACCTGGCCACACCTGGGTGCCCACCAGCCAATCAGGTTAATTAACCACTCCCCTTTGGAAGTGGGTTAAAAACCTGGGACAAGGTGTGTCCTGCCCTTCTCTCCTCTGGCCTCTTGCCAGGAAGAGGCTTGCTGTAGCCCTGTGCCTCTAGGGCACTTGGCCTTCGGGCCACCGACCCTAGGCTTCTTGGCCTAGATGTTCCTCTACATGGCTGGTTCCTGGTGCTCGTTATGAACCCAGATTCACCTCTCTCTCTTAATAAAGCTCTCACTCTCCTATGCATCTTTCTCACTAAATAAAGGCTTAAAATGTACCATGCTGCCTCGTTTATTTGTGCCGGTATTTAGAATTCTTCACTAAATATTAGGCAAGAACCCTCTTGGGCTTATTAATATTGGGAATTTATTAGTAAGCATATGGTGAAATTGTATGGCACCCCACATTCCGGTAGCATATGTGGCACCCAGATAGCACTTCTGGGGAACTCTATAGGGCCACAATTTCGTATATATTTTAGGGGATCATTTCCGATATCAGTCCTACAAGATGACTACAGATATCCTGGAGGCTTTGCACTGGCAGGTAGGTTCTTCCCTGGTCTCTTACCTAGATTCCAGTGAGTCTGAGGAAATTGCTATTAAGTATCACAGCCCTAGAGCTGCAGGATACCATGGGGTTGCTACCCGTGTCCCTAGGGTCAGAGTCACTTATGTTGGAGATGGTACCACAGGTGAGTGCATTATCTCAGTGATTGTAACACCAACACAACATTCCCAGTTGTGCCAGGTAAAGAAGAGCTGCCCTAGTTCCCGGGCAGCATGCAAGGGTGATGCTGCAGCTTATGCCCTGGGTGCCCAGCGTTGTGTGGGAGGAGGTGCACAAGGAACTTCCTTGGGCCTGGTCTTTTCAAATGTCTGGTACGCTGCTGCTGCTAGCACCAAGAACTGAGGGGAAGCCCCCATACCAAATCGCACAGAGTGAGTGAGTTACAGCTCCGAGACTTAAGCCCAGAACTTCCACAGTTGCAGGGCTCAGGGGTCGGCTCGCCACTCTGGAAAGGGCTCTATCTTTGGCTCTGGGTTTCGGGTAGCAGTGGGAATGCCTGTTTTTCCTAAGTAAAAACAGTGCTCAGCAGTGGCTTTGCCACTGTGAATTGAGAACAGAACTTTATGGATAGGGAGATAATGTGGCTTCCCTTTTCAGAGCCAAGCAGTTGCTCAGGCCCCACTCCTCTCTCCAGGTGGATTTGAAGTCAGAGGGGACTATGGAGTTCTCCCAGTCTGGGTTGCTGGTGGTGGGAGCTGGGGTGACTTGTGGGTGAGTGGCAGCAGTGCGTATGTTCTCTCTTCCCTGTCTTACAAAGACTCCGTCTTCCCTGGCTTTACTGAAATTTTTTTCAATTCTTCCTTTGTTTTTCTGATGTTTTGCTGTGGCTGTGGTGAGTGCATCTTGTCACTATTCAGCCATCTTGGATCTCTAAAATTTTTGTCTTTTGAATATTTCTGCCCTGATTTTTTACTCCTTCTTTCCTTCTATTAATTTTGGGTTTTGTTTGTTCCTGCCTTTCTGGTCTCCCGAAGTGCATCTATGGGTTATTTGAGAATTTCTGATTTTTTAAAAGATTTATTTATTTATTTGAAAGTCAGAGTTACAGAGAGAGGAGAGGCAGAGAGAGAGAGAGAGGTAGGGGTCTTCCATCCTTTGGTTCACTCCCCAGATGGCCGTAATGGCCGGAGCTAAGCCGATCCAAAACCAGGAGCCAGGAGCCAGGAGCTTTTCAGGTCTCCCACGTGGGTGCGGGGGCCAAGGACTTGGGCCATCTTCTACTGCTTTCCCAGGCCACAGCAGAGAGCGGGATTGGAGAGGAGCAGCGGGGACTAGAACTGGCGCCCATATGGGATGCCGGCACTTCAGGCCAGGGCGTTAACCCACAGAGCCACAGCGCCATCCCTGAGAATTTCTGATTTTTAAAATGTAGGCATTCATTGCTATGAACTTTCCTTTTAGTAGTGTATTGCTGCATGCAGCAGTTTTGATTTGTCAGATTTTTGTTTTCATCTATTTTAAGATTTAGAAATTTCTTCCTTGAGCCATTTAAATTTTTTAATTTCTGGGTAGTTCTCAAATTTTTTATTATTGACTTCATATTTTATTTTTTTAACTTTTATTTAAAGAATATAAATTTCCAAAGTACAGCTTATGCATTACAATGGCTTCCACCCCATAACTTCCCTCCCACCCGCAACCCTCCCCTTTCCCGCTCCCTCTCCCCTTCCATTAACATCAAGATTCATTTTCAATTCTCTTTATATACAGAAGATCAGTTTAGTATATATTACATAAAGATTTCAACAGTTTGCCCCCACATAGCAACACAAAATGAAAAATACTGTTGGAGTACTAGTTATAGCATTAAATCACAATGTACAGCACATTAAGGACAGAGATCCTACATGATATTTTTTAAAAAATTGATTAATTTTCTAGGCAATTTCCAATTTAACACCAAGTTTTTATTCATTTTCAATTATCTTTATATACAGGAGATTGATTCAGTATATACTAAGTAAAGATTTCATCAGTTTGAACCCACACAGAAAAACAAAGTGTAACAATACTGTTTCAGTACTAGTTATAGCATTACTTCACATTGGACAACACATTAAGGACAGATCCCACATGAGAAGTAAGTACACAGTGACTCCTGATGTTGATTTAACAATTTGACACTCTTGTTTATGGCATCAGTAATCTCCCTAGGCTCTAGTCATGAGTTGCCGAGGCTATGGAAGCCTTTAGGGTTCGCCACCTTGATCTGATTCCGACAGGGTCATAGTTAAAGTGGAAGTTCTCTCCTCCCTTCAGAGAAAGGCACCTCCTTCTTTGATGGCCCGTTCTTTCCACTGGTATCTCACTCACAGAGATCTTTCATTTAGGTCTTCTTTTTTTTTTTTTTTTTCAGAGTGTCTTGGCATTCCATGCCTAAAATATTCTCATGGGCTCTTGAGCCAGATCCAAATGCCTTAAGGGCTGATTCTGAGGCCAGAGTGCTACTTAGGACATCTGCCATTCTATGAGTCTGCTGTGTATCCCGCTTCTCATGTTGGATCCTTCTCTCCCTTTTTCATTCTATCAGTTAGTATTAGTAGACACTAGTCTTGTTTGTGTGATCCCTTTGACTCTTAGACCTATCAGTGTGATCAATTGTGAACTGAAATTGATCACTTGGACTAGTGAGATGGCCTTGGTGCATGCCACCTTGATGGGATTGTATTGGAATCCCCTGGCACATTTCTAACTCCATCATTTGGGGCAAGTCCGATTGAGCATGTCCCAGATTGTACATCTCCTCCCTCTCTTTTCCCACTTTTATATTTAACAGGGATCTCTTTTCAGTTAAAATTTTAACACCTAAGAATAATTGTGTGATAATTACAGAGTTCAACCAATAGTACCAGAACAAAAAATTACTAAAATGTATAAAGTATTACATTGTACATCAACAGTCAACCCAAGAGCTGATCAAGTCACTGTTTCTCATAGTGTCCATTTCACTTCAACAGGTTTCCCCTTTGGTGCTCAGTTAGTTATCATCGATCAGGGAAAACATATGATATTTGTCTCTTTGGGACGGGTAATTCACTCAGCATGATGTTTTCCAGATTCCTCCATCTTGTTGCAAATGACCGGATTTCATTGTTTTTGACTGCTGTATAGTATTCTATAGAGTACATGTCCCATCATTTCTTTATCCAGTCTACTGTTGATGGGCATTTGGGTTGGTTCCAGGTCTTAGCTATTGTGAATTGAGCTGCAATAAACAGTAATGTGCAGACAGCTTTTTTGTTTGTCAATTTGACTTCCTTTGGGTAAATTCCAAAGAGTTGGATGACTGGGTTGTATGGTAGGGTCATATTCAGGTTTCTGAGGAATCTCCAGACTGACTTCCATAGTGGCTTCACCAGTTTGCATTCCCACCAACAGTGGGTTAGTGTCTCTTTTTCCCCACATCCTCTCCAGCATCTGTTGTTGGTAGATTTCTGAATGTGAGCCATTCTAACCAGGGTGAGGTGGAACCTCATTGTGGTTTTGATTTGCATTTCTGTGATTGCTAGTGATCTTGAATATTTTTTCATGTGTCTGTTGGCCATTTGGATTTCCTCTTTTGAAAAATGTCTATTGAGGTCCTTGGCCCATCTCTTAAGTGGGTTGTTTGTTTTGATGTTGTGGCGTTTCTTGATCTCTTTGTAGATTCTGGTTATTGTTCCTTTATCTGTTGCATAGTTTGCAAATATTTTTTCCCATTCTGTCGGTTTCCTATTCACTTTCCTGACTGTTTCTTTTGCAGTACAAAAACTTCTCAATTTGATGTAATCCCAAATGTTGATTTTGGTTTTGACTGCCTGTGCTTCTGGAGTGTTTTCCAAGAAGTCTTTGCCAGTACCTATATCTTGCAGAGTTTCTCTGATGTCCTCTAATAATTTGATGGTGTTGGGTCATAGATTTAAGTCTTTAATTCATGTTGAGTGAATTTTTGTGCAAGGTGAAAGGTAGGGGTCTTGCTTCATGATTCTGCACGTGGAAATCCAATTTTCCCAGCACCATTTATTGAATAGACTGTCCTTACTCCAGGGATTGGTTTTGGATCCTTGATCAAATAGAAGTTGGCTGTAGATGTTTGGATTGATTTCTGGTGTTTCTATTCTGTTCCATTGGTCTATCCATCTGTTTCTGTACAACAGCCTTTGTGTACACAGGCAATGCCATGGCTGAGGAAGAACTCCTAAGATGAATCCCATTCACAATAGCTACAAAAACAATCAAATTCCTTGGAATAAACTTAACCAAGGACGTTAAAGATCTCTATGATGAAAATCACAAAGCCTTAAAGAAAGAAATAGAGGAGTATACCAAAAAATGGAGAAATCTTCCATGCTCATGGATTGGAAGAATCAACATCATCAAAATGTCCATTCTCCCAGAAGCAATTTACAGATTGAATGCAATACCTATCAAAATCCCGATGACATTCTTCTCAGATCTGGAAAAAGTGATGCTGAAATTCATATGGAGAAACAGGAGACCTCGAATAGCTGAAGCAATCTTGTACAACAAAAACAAAGCTGGAGGCATCACAATACCAGTTTTTAGGACATACTACAGGGCAGTTGTTATCAAAACAGCATGGTACTGGTACAGAAACAGATGGATAGACCAATGGAACAGAGTTCCAAGACATGGTCCTGTGCTCATTTTTGTGATTGACTCTTTTGAGGCTAGATTCTTGTTTCTTGCTGTCTACTCAGGGTCATGGAAAAGTTGATGAAAACAGTCTTTTGGATATCCATGGTGACATTAAGCTGAGTTACATTAAGCTTGGTTACTGGGCCTTGAAATATCTTGTGGATGTGTGCTGGGCCTGCATGAGATTAGGGGTGATATAGGTTAAATACAAATCTGTCCTTCCAGAGTGGGAGTCCCTGACTGATTCCGAGATCTATAGTCTCGATGTGCAAGCACTTGTCTGAGGATATTTGTCTTTGTCTTTGGGCTCTATCTTTGCTAAATTTCACTGTGGTGGGCCTAGCACTGAGCCCTGAAGCAGAACTTTAAGCTTACTTTACTGCCCTGCTCTCCTGTGGTCTTTAATCTATTCAGCAAGTCTGTATCTTTTAACTGGAGAGTTGAGGCCATTTAAATTCAAGGTGACTATTGATAGACAGTAACTTGGCCCTGCCATTTTCCAAAAATATTCTTCTTTTGTTTACTTTGGATTTGTTTTGTAGTTTTGCTGGGAGATTTTTCTACCTTTGCATTCTTTCAAAATGATGGCTATCTTTCTGTGTCTCTCTGTGTAGTACATCCTTAAGTATGTTTTGTAAGGCTAGATGGGTGATGACAAATTCTTTCAATTTCTATCTGTCTTTATTTCACCTTCATTCGTATATGAGAGCTTGTGGGGTACAATTTTTTTCTCTTAACACTTGGACTATGTCTCACCATTCTCTTCTAGCCTTTTAGATTTCTGATTAGAAATCAGCTATGAGTCTAATTGGAGATCCTCTGAAAGTAACCTGGCATTTCTCTTGTGCATATTTTAGAATCTTTTCTTTGTTTTACTGTGGCAAGTTTGACTACAATGTGTTGTGGTGAAGATCTTTTCTGGTCATGTGTGTTAGGAGTTCTGTGTGCTTCCTGTAATTGGATGTCCCTCTCTTTCTCCAAATTGGGGAAATTCTCTGTAATTATTTCTGTAAATAGGACTTATAATCCATTCTCTCTTTTCACAACTTCAGAAACTCCTAAGACGGGTATTTTGGGTTGCTTGATAGTACAGCATAGATCTCCAAGACTGTTTTTTAGTTTTCTAATTTTTTCTTGATTTTGGTTTAACTGAAAGATTTCCAAAGATTTGTCTTCTAGATTGGATATTTTTTCTTCTGCCTCATCAAGTCTGCTGTTAAGGCTTTCCACTGCATTTTTTATTTCATCTACTGAATTTTTAATTTCTAATATTCCATTTTGTTTTATCTTTAAAACCTCAATTTCATGGGAAAGTTTTTCATTCATATCATTTGTGGTTTTCTTTAGTTTCTGGATTTGCTTCAGATTGCCTTTGAGTAATCCTGCGATTAGTTTTCTGAATTCTTTTTACAGCATTTCATTGATCTCTTTATCTTCATATTTTAATATTTAAATATTATTTGTGTTCATCTAGGGGATCATTGTGTCTTCCTTATTCTTGTTTCTTATATTTCTGATTATTTTTAGGCATTGTGGAATTAATTTTTTTAAAGCATACTGCTTTTTTT
Source organism: Sylvilagus floridanus (assembly GCA_949820135.1). NCBI lineage: Eukaryota > Metazoa > Chordata > Mammalia > Lagomorpha > Leporidae > Sylvilagus > Sylvilagus floridanus. The sequence continues at coordinate 20,240,793 of OX463244.1, forward strand.
TTTAAAGATTTATTTATTTATTTGAAAGTCAGAGTTACACACAGAGTGAGAAGGAGAGGCAGAGAGAGAGAGAGAGAAGACTTCCATCTGCTGTTTCACTCCCCATTTGACCACAACTGGCCGGAGCTGTGCCAATCCAAAACCAGGATCCAGGAGCTTCTTCCAGGTCTCCCACATGGATGCAGGGGCCCAAGACCTTGTGCCATCTTCTACTGCTTTCCCAGGCTATAGCAGAGAGCTGGATTGGAAGTGGAGCAGCCAGGACTTGAACTGGTGCCCATATGGGATGCCAGCACTGCAGACAGTGGCTTTACCCACTCTGCCACAGCACCATCCCTGTGGAATTGACTGCTGTTTTTTTCTTCTGATAGCTTTTATCTTAGAGCTTTTCCTCTGTGGCTTAGTGGAAAGTCTGCACTTTCAGAGAATACCAAGAGGTGTGTGGTGGGCGTAGCCAGAGAGCTCTGGTTAGTGCTACAGGGTGGGGTGAGTATCCAGGCTAACACCCAAATTGGGCATGGTAGATCTCTCATTAACAGAAGGGGGAAAATGCTTACTTGTGTTGGTGTGATCACCACCTCACCTCCTCTCCTCCAAGCTGAGCAATGCCTGGGTTTGTTCAACACTCATCCACATTGCCATATGAAAAACACAAATGATCTGAACAGTCCTCACTCTGAGCACCATTCCCACTGCAATGACCTGCCCCAGGTGACCAAGGAGCTCTGAGTGTGCGGAGCCACACCCTGTGATTGCCCAGAGACCCAGTTACATCCTGCACCCTCTCATGTAACCATGGAGTCTCCAGGGTCTCAGCACACAAGGCTCCCACAATCACTGGGTGGAGATGTTTTGCCCTGCTCTGCCAGACTCTCTAGTCAACAGAGAGACAGATGTAAATATGAAGGCTTACTCTAGCAGTTACTGGATCAGTGTTACTGCTTGATTGATTAAGGGTGGTGGCTTGATCCAATTATGGTGTCTATGAGGTGGGCTGAGTGGGAGAACTTTAGCAATCATTGGGACATACCTTTGGAAGGTAGTTCTCATGAGACAGTTCTCTATATACGCGAAATTCAACCCAGCTGTTTTCTTTCTGCTTCCTGTGGTCATCTTCCATTATCCTTTGACCTCACCAGATACCTGAACCAATGAGGCTTCTTGTTCTGGAGCTGTGAACTTCCCAAATTATAAACCAAAATAAACTTCCTTCCTTTCTCAGTAGTTGCACTCAGGTGTTTTAGTTAAAGTAATGAAAATTGACTTTATAGAGTACTTCAAAAATTCATTGGAAAATGGAATTTAAAGGCGAATTTATGGGGGGGCGGTTGTGTCTGGCTCACAGGTTATAATAATTCTTGGGATGCCTGCATCCCATATTGGAACGCCTGAGTTTTAGTCCTGGCTCTTCTCTCGATTCCAGCTTCTGGTAATGCACACACTGAGAGGCAGTGAGTGATGGATCAAGTAGTTGGATTCTTGCCACCCACATGAGAAACGTACATTGAGTTCTGGGCTCATGGCTTCAGCCTCATCCAACCCTGGCTGTTATGGGATTTTGGGAGTGAAACACTAAATGTGAAATATCTACCTCTGTCTCTCAAATGAATAAAATAGTAAACAAAAGTTATTTTGCTGCAAAATTGTTTGAAATCCATGCATACTATTATAGCATGTGTTTTCCATTAACTTTAAAAATATTTATTTATTAGAAAGGCAGGATCAGGGCTTGATTAGGCTGAAACTAGGAGATGGTAACTGAGTCTGGGTACCCCAAGTGGGTAATGAGGACCTAAGAACCTCATAATTTTTTAAAAGACGTATTTATTTATTTGAAAGTCAGTATAGAGTGGGCAGAGAGAGAGAGAGAGAGAGAGAAACAGAGATAGAGATATATAGAGAGATCGTCTATTTGCCAATTCACTCCCCAGATTGTCACAATGGCCAGGGTTGAGCCAGGCCAAAGCCAGGTGCCAGGATTTTCATCTGGGTCTCTCATATGGATGTAGGAGCCCAAGAGCTTGGGCTGTTTTCAACTGCTTTTCCCAGCCCTTTAGCAGGGAGCTGGATTGGAAGTGGAGCAACTGGGATGCAACAGGAGCCCATATAGGATGTATGCATCGCAGGTGGTGGCTTTATCTACTACGCCACAGCTCCAATCCCATTACTGGGTAAATTTTAGCAGTCTTAATCTGATGCCTTCCAGGGTGCACATTAGCAGGAAGCTGGAATGGGAGCAGAGCTGGGATTCAATTCTGATTTGGGATGCAAGTATCTACGCAGCATCTTCACTACTGCCTGTCTCTTCCATAAACATTTTGAATATCCCTTATAATAAATATCATTTTTTGTAAATATCAACTGAACTTCTCTTTGACTCTTCTGTTTTCCCCGAGATGGCAGACATTAAAATGGTTCCTCTTTTCCCTAAGTTCCAGGGAGATTTATTAACGTTCAAGGTGTTGGTGATCTATCTTGACTGGGTCTGACCAGCCCAGTTGGCTCTTACTCACTGACCCATGCAGTAACTGTTGGGACAACTCTTCTTCCCTTCGGTCTAGGACTTCAGGTCTAATGAGTCTCTTTTGTGTCGGGCTTGAGAACTGGAACATTATTCTTTTGCTTCCTGGCTATTGCTATGGAACTTTCCCTGGGCATGTCTATAGCTCCTCCTATCTTGATGGCCCAGTCTGCAGCTTTGTCACTTCTCAGAACTTATGAGCTATGAAGAAGGGAAAATATCCAAATTTGTTCTCTATTACATAAACAATGCAGGAATCTTGCCTTTCACTGAAATTCTCATCTAGAAAGCAGTGTGAATGTTTTCTCTTTCTGCACCAGCATACTCTAGCGTATTCTGTCTTCTGCTGCCCCCCCAGTCTGGTGGAGTATTTTTCTAGGGTGCAGGGGAAATCCCTCCTTGTCAACATCTCAATAGTTTCCCCCAGGTTCATTTTTTTTTAACTCTTAAAATTGGAAACATATAAACCAGAGACTTATAGAAAGTTTCTTTTTTTCCATCCCACTCTGTCACACCCACATCCTCAGGAAATAACTCAGAAATTTGTCTGAATTGGTTGAGCACGTGGGAAAGGGAAAGTGGGAAATTCAGGGAAATTGTCTGTTTACATTTTATATCCTGTGACAGTGACAGTCCCTTATATTACCTATAATTTGCTGCACAAGATGTAAATGGATAAAGATACTACATTGTTCATTTCAATTTGCCCATTCTCCAGCCATGCACCTGAGAACATTTTTAATCTTATGTTGTCTTCATCCTTGTTGCTTGGAAAGAATTTCCATACACATTCCTTTAGCTCAACTGATGAAAATTCAGATTAATTCGCAGAAGTGTTAGTGTCTGGCAACCATACTCCTGAGATTGTAGTGTCAGTGTGTTAAGCTGATCACAAAGGTATTGCAGATCATTATACAGAATTTCCTCAATTCAGATTTTCTTCCCTAAAAGGACTTTTAGGACTTTTAGAGTCCTAAAAATTCAGTTGATTATTGCCCAAGGATTTTTGACAAGGATTTTTGGTTAATTCCCAAACCATAAAATTATTTTTGTCAGGTTTGTGAAAAGTAGTAACATAGGTTAGTAGATTTCTACTTCTAGTCAATGCCTTCATGGAAATAAATTTGTGATCTGCATTACTCAGAATGAACAGCACACCAATGTAAGTTCCATTTGGAAACAGATTTTCTAATCTAAGGAGTATTAAATGGGTTTTAATTATTATATTTTCCTCTCCACACCAAGCTTATGACTGTCTAGCACCATCCCACACTGATAGATACCTATAGAACACATGCTAGCATCAAGAATTTCAATGATGCATACACAGTGTAATAGGGGCTTGGTAACGCGACATTCAGTGTTGTCTCTCTAACTGTCCAAATAAGTGTTTGGTCCTGGGTCTAGCGTTACATAGAGGAATTTATAAGTATGCATAGTACAACCCTTGGAGGAGAATCTTTAAAGAGGCTCATGGCTTGTGCCAATTGAAAAAGCACAAGTATGGAGGCAGATACAGCCTTTCATGTCATCCCTGATACCAGCAGAGACACTGTTAAAAGATGCCTAGATTCAGAGCATGTATGATGTTATTCTTGAACAATTGATGTCTTGAGGCCATCTGGTATTTTGTGGCTAGGCATTGCAGCAGTACCAGATGGCAAAGTGTCAGGGACAGGAAACTGTGGTTTATTTCATTGTGTTTTGCTAACAAAGACTCAGAAGTCAGTAACTGTTTCACATTCTTAAAGTGCCCTCAATTGGAGAGCCCTCACTAAGATGATGAAATAATGAAAGGATTGAGCAACAAACACATGTGTTGGGGTGTGTGTGTGTGTGTGTGTGTGTGTGTTTGTACACTTGCAGTCTGTGGGAGCCATCCCAGGGGTATGTAAATGCCTGGTTTTGTTTCAGAAGATAAATCATAGAGTGGTGTGACTGTTAGCAACAAGAGTAGAGTAATTCAAACTCATAAACATTTTAAAATGCTGTGATTGAATTTTTCTGTTTTCTTCTGTCTCAGATATATGATGTGTAGGGTAAGAGAGGCCTTATGAATTCTTCTGAGTGAGTCTGATATTAGTTTTACAATTAGGATCACTCACCTGGGATCCCACAGCAGGAATCCCGGATGTCAGGGCTTTCATTGAGAGCATAGAAAATTCCAGGGGACAAACAATTCCAAAACGCTTTACTCAGAATGCTCTCAGTAGGCGTCAGTTGTTCAAATGGCTGTAAGAGCATCGGTAATAATCAAAGTCATTGCTATGTTTGGACCAAAACTTTAACTACAGGTTTTATATACAGTAGTATTTAAAGTCAGAAAGATGCAGTTGAGATTTCCGATGTCAAAGGGGCTAGCATGAATCTGGACTAGGATATATAAGAATTTTGAATGTGGGAAAATTCCCGTAGCCACTTGACTACTATTATGAAGATAATATAAGATTATTATGAAGATGATAACTTTTTCCAGGCATTATTTTACTTAATTAGAGCCAGGTTCTTATCCTGGTCTCCCATGGGGTGCAGGGCCCAAGTACTTGGGCCATCCTCCACTGCACTCCCTGGCCACAGCAGAGAGCTGGCCTGGAAGGGGGGCAACCGGGACAGAATCTGATGCCCCGACCAGGACTAGAACCCAGTGTGCTGGCACCGCAAGGCGGAGGATTAGCCTATTGAGCCGCAGCACCAGCCTGATATAGATTCTTAACTAGAGTTTATAGCAAAAGGGCATGCATTTCTACCTGACTTTTAGTTGTACTTTTAAAGCAATAATTGTAATTTTTTCCAGGCTCCTGGTATGATGGAAAGGATAAGTGTGTGAGATTTGCATGAGTGTTTTCCATTTCTTGTTTCAGACTCTTAGGTTTTAAGAGATGGGTATCTGTTATATGGGAGGAGAGGTTGCAAGAAAATCGTAGTGAGTCAGCTCTCATCTCAACAAAGTAGTCAGAATGTGAATTCCTGACAAGGTGCAGGCTTCAAATAATGTTACCTTTGAGAGGAATTCGTTAGTAGGAACACACTGCTGTTCTTAATGAATTCCAGCAGTCGGGAAGATGGTCTGTGCTGGTCAATAGCAATTGGATATTTGGTCTACATAGGCACAGCCATCCTGCATTTTTCAGAAACCTGACTGGGTTATGTGACATTGCTTTTTACAAAAATATGTATATATGTTTTTTTATTTGAAAGGCAGAGCGACAGAGAGAGATAGATAGAGGAGACAGAGATAGAGGTAAACATAGAGATGATACAGATAGAGATAAGGATAGAGAGATCTTCCATTTGTTGATTGACTCCAAAATGTCTGAAACAGGTGGGGGTGGTCCAGGCTGAAGCCAGAAGCCAAGATCTCCATCCTGGTCTCCCACGTTCCTTCCACCAAGTGGTTGGGCCATCATCAGCTTCCTCTCAGGTAGTTTAGCAGGAAGCTGGATCAGGAGCAGAAGTGAGATTCAAACCAAGCACCCTGATAGGGATGCAGGCAATTCTAAGTGGCAGCTTCAAGCACGCAGGAAAGAAACTAGTAACCCAAATGCTTGATTTAGAAATACTCAGTACTAAATGACTGAAGGATCAAACATTTTTATTTTTATAAACCACTTTATCATTTTAACATTGAATCATTCTTTTTTTTATACATACATATAACTACTCTTTCAGAAAGAGATGAAATCCTGGGACAAGTAAGGTACTGGGTTAGATCATTTGGACTGAATAAATCACTGGGGAAAATGTCCAATATACTAAAGATTGTAGGAGCCTAAGTTGATGTCAGTCTGTGTTTGCAAGGGAATTAGAGCCGTGTGTGTGTGTGTGTATTTCTTATTTTATAAATAAGGAATTGGCTCATGTGGTTATGGACACTGAGAAGCCGCAAGATCTTTAAGTGGTGAACTCAAGACCAAAGAAAAGCCAGTGGTTCAGTTTATGTCTGAATAACAGAAGACCAACGTCCTAGCTCAAGGTAGTCAGGCAGGAGCTCCCTCCCAAGGGAGATTCAGTATTTATGTTCAGCCTTCAGGTACATGAATGAGGCCCACCCACGTTAGGGTGCTCAACTTTACTGGTTTATCGATCTCAGGTTTATCTCATTCAAAACACTCCCATAGACACACTTAGGACAATGTTGACCAAGTATTGGACATTCTGTGCTCAGTCATGTTGACACTTCACAGTATTTACTGTTGAAATAGTAAAACCTTGAACTTAATGAACAATCACCTTCTGAGCTGAAACTTATTTTTGAAACTTTCTTTCTTTTTTTTTATATAAAGCTTTTATTTAAAGAATATAAATTTCCAAAGTACAGCTTATGGATTACAATGGCTCCCCCCCCATTACTTTCCTCCCACCCGCAACCCTCCCGATCCCTTTCCCCTTGCATTCACATCAAGATTCATTTCCAATTCTCTTTATACACAGAAGATCAGTTTAGTACATATTACATAAAGATTTCAACAGTTTGTCCTCACATAGAGACACAAAGTGAAAATACTGTTGGAGTACTAGTTATAGTATTAATTCATAATGTATAGCACGTTAAGGACAGAGAGAACTTGAGAATTTGTCTCTGGAGAAGTCTATCATTATCTTGCAACTATGGGATTTATTATAGACTTTCCTCAAAATTCCAAGCCCTCCTAAAAGTTTTTGACCAGCATCTTGTGTTAGAATCTCCCTAAAGCTTGCTTTTTGAATATTTGCTATTTGAAGCTTGATATTTGAATATTTATATTGAATATTGAGATACAATCTAGTTCAAGGGGAAAGAACAAATGTTATTTCAATTTTATCAACTTTTTGAGTTTGTTTGCCTTTACATACATCCTCAGTGTTAGGAAACTGGCACAGTTTTATCTATGGCGTGATCTATACCCTGATTTATATCCCAAGCTCTATCCCCACCATCATTGCTGAAAGCCAGGTGGCCACGTGGCCCAAGCTCTGTGGTCAAGCTCCACCCCCATCCTAATGGAATTCGCTGCTCCTGCTTCCCTGCCGGCCCTCAGGCAAAGTTTTAAAAGGGCCTGTTCCTGAACACGGGCTCTCTTGGCTCCCCTCTCTCGGTTCTCCTCTCCTGCTCTCTGCTCTCCTCTCCTCCTCTGTTCTCTGCTTTATCTTCTCTCCTCACTAGCTCCTCTCCTCTGGCTCTCTTCTACTTTCTCTTTCTTTCTCCTTCGCCACCCCACCCCTCCAGTCTGTTGGGTGTTCCCCAATAAACATTTTCCCTTACTCCAGTGTTCGGTGTGTTTTGTGATGGCTAACACTCAGTAGGTATTTCAAACTTTTCTGTGTTCAGAATTTCCATGGGAATGGTCATCCCTGCTCAATTTCTGTAAAGCAACTCCAGCAAAAAGAAAGCTGCCTTTAGCTTTTAAAGTAGTTTTATTTATACTTCTTTTGAAAAAATTTTATTTATATAGGGTGATTAAAATCATAATAATACTTCCCACCCTCCCCTCCTCCCACCCACCCTCCCACCCTTTCTCCTCCTTTCTTATTTTTTCTTTTAATGTTTACATTTTACAGGGATATGCTTTCCATTTATTTTATAATCAAGATTGATTTCCTCTTATTTTTTGAAGATTTATTTATTTGAAAGAATTACAGAGAGGGAGAGGGAGAGATATCTTCTATCTGCTGGTTCACTCCCCAAGTGGCTGCAATGGCTGGGGCTGGGCCAGGCTGAAGCCAGGAGCCAGGAGCTTCTTCTGGGTCTTCCATGTGGGTGCAGGCACCTGAGGACCTGCACTATCTTTCTCTATTTTTCCAGGGAGCTGGATAAGAATTGGAGCAGCTGGAACTTGAACAGGTGCCCAAATCGGATGCTAGTGCTGCAGTCTGGGGCTTTAATCCACTGTGCCACAAGGCCAGCTCCACAGGCTTGATTTCTAAAAATGAGGTCCCTTGGTCTTTTGTAGAGAGTTGAGCAATCAATATATTAAATATATATGTTGTATGCAGAAGTGTGAACATGAAATGAACTTCATACATCATGACTATAGTCACAAATCATCTGTGATTTTGGGCTTGAAATCCTTTATCCTCAGAATACAGTGATATGAAATGAAATAACTATGACTTCAATTGACTAGTTCCTTAAGTGAGAATTTATATTAACATAATTTCTTTATTAATTTTTTAGTTGACAAATAAAATAATATATATGGTATCATGTTTTGAAACTGTGGAATGACTATATGGATACATGTATTACCTCATATACCTGTCACATTTTTTTGTAGTGAAAACAGAAAATTTACAGCATTTTAAAGTATATAACACAATTTTAATAATGATAGCCACCCCATTTTACAATAGATCCTTTAAAATTATTCCTCTTATCTAACTGAAATTTTGTATCCTTGGATTAAGATCTCTCAATTCTCCCCCATCCAACTCCTAGTAAATATCTCTGTACTCCAACAGTTCCTCTTTTTTTTAGCTTCCTCAAAGAAGTGAGATCATGCACTAATTGTCTTTCAGTTCTGGCCAAACACTCTGTCATCTATGCAGTGATAAATTTAAATTAAGGAAAAGAAGGTTTCTGAGAATTCTATTTGCTTTATGTTTAGATAGACAGCAAACCATACCAAAATAAATAGAGTTTAGGAAACTCCTTTCCTATAAGGCTGACACTAGATAGACCTGGATAGTTACATGTGTTACTTAGAATCATGTAAGAGTCACCTGCTGCCTGGCACATTCTGACCCATGTGTGTATGGTACGCACAGTGTACTGAGTTCAGTTCTTCCCCTGTCTTCTTCTAGAAAATTTTGGCAGTTTCAGAAAAGTCCCCAACCTCATGCCATACCACCCATACCCACCTCTACCTTGTCTTCTTCAGTTGGGAGTATTTTCATTTTCCTTTCTCCAGGGCACTGTTGCTCCTGCAATAGGTTCTTCCATTCAAAATCTCACCAGAAGGTAGAGTCAGATCCTGATAAGCCATGTATTTTAGAACAGTCCTTCAAGTCTTATGGAAGAGATCTCCTGCCATTTATGTCTTAGTTAACACTATTGTTAATGCATTTTTCATTTTAGGTATTGAAAAATCGTAAACCTTGTTCCAAGGCGGGTCTCCAGGATTTGAACATTAAATAGTATTCCATGACCCAACAAGACAGGCATCAAAAAACTTATAGCTATTTGAATTTTAATTTGAGGGTTAAATTACAAGCAGATGATTCCTGAAATCAGCTAAGACTCAACTTGTATTGAATAAAATATTAATTTCTGAAAATCAGATATTGGATTTAAATGCTTTTTAGAATATTTTAATGGAGTTATGAGATAATTAAACTTCTTAAATTCAGAAATGAAAGTTTTTTAAAAAATGGAATACTTAGTCTAAGTAAACTATTAAAAGATTGCATTGCATATCCAATCAGAATATTTAAATGTAAGCAACAACATAGATTGGAAGTTCCTTCATTGGTAATTTTTAGATATAATTTTCTGAAATACATATTTTAGAGGTAATTAGTTTGTTCCAGTTTCTAAATTCACAAAGGAATCCTCTTAATGTCTATAACTTGTGTGTTGTAAGGTAGGATATATTCTTGGTGTCTCTCCCTCCCCCTTCAAATAAAATTAAAATAACTAAGATATTTTGAGAGAGACCAAGAAAACAAGAAGAAACAAAGGGAAAAGAAAGGAAGGGAAGGGGAGGGGAGAGGAGAGAAGAGGGGAGAGAAAGGGAGGGGAGGGGAGGAAAAGAAGACCAAACTATCTTTCCTCTATGCGGGGGCTTTCCAAGGACATCATATGACAACTACAGCAAGTGGCATTTGATTAGAGTTCTGTTAGTGTCCCCTCCCCCATGAGTCATGTGGGTGTTCATCACACCCCCAGACAGCACTATTTCCCACCATGGAAAGGGTTTGTGTGGTGTGACTGGAGGCCTGGGGATTCTCTCCTCATCCAGCTCCAGAGGCTGCACTGTAGCAACCTGCCTCTCACATGCTGACTGTTACTGGGGGTCACAGGATTAGTCAGCAGCTACCTCACCATATGGGTGCCCCCCTCATCTCTCAACTCCACAGAGCCACTCTGAGAAGTAAGCTGAACCTTCACAAGTATTGCTGTTGTAAAATCAAAGGGAAAATCATAAATGTTGAAAACACAAGCCTGATTCCATTTCAAATGACAGAAATACTATACTTTTCCAGTCGGTTATATTTTATCTTATTCAAATCAAACAGTCCACTTAAAGAGATCATCTACAGACAGACACAGAGAGATTTTGTATCTGTTGTTTCACTTTCCAAATGTCCACACTAGCCAGGATCCAAAACTCCATCCAGGTTGCCATGTGAGTCGCAGGCACCCAAGGACTTGAGCTACCATCTGCAAGAAATTGGATTGGAAGTGGAGCAGCAGCACTCAAACAAGGCACTGGGACATGAGATGTGGGCAACCTAAGAGGCAAGTTACTGCTTTGACAAGTGCCCACCTCTGAAGTCTTTCAAAAGTGCTCCAGTATGGACAGGCATTTTCATCTTCAAAAACCCCAACAGCCCCTGAAACTCTAAGTAACTAGTCATGGTCCTGGAGCACTCCTCCCCTCCCCAGATATTGCAGTTACCTCTCCTTTGGTGTGCACTTGTACTGCCTGCTCCTGCAGCTGGGATCCTGGGGAGTCCAATCCGTCTCAGCTGTCTAATTCCATCTCTCAGCTGGAGAAGTGCATGTCTCAGCTACCCAAGGTTGCCTTCTCTACTCAGGTTCATTTCTTTGCAGTTAAAATATTATTTTGAAAATCAGAAGGGTTTGGGGAACCTACTTTATTTTCCATGATAAAACTAGTAACTCCTCATTATAGGAAATTTAGAAACGTAAAAATAAAATTATTTATGGGTTTCCTCAACCAGAGTACCCCTTTGCTAATTTTCAACTTTTTTTGAAATCCAAAATTCCTTATCCCACAATCTCTATTCCATATACTTTTGCCCCACCCCCTTCAGTTGTTGATTTTTCTTATATATTTATAACTTAAAATTATTCATATTCACCATAGAGAACTTGGTAAATGAAAAAAAGTAGACAAAAGCAGAAAAAATCCACTACCAATAGCATGCCAATGGCAGTAGTTAACACATGTCCAGGGATATTTTATTTGGACCATAGTAGTAAGTATAGGGACTGTTGCAATGGGATTTTGCAGTGGGGGAGAGATTGGGCTCAATTCTGAATACAGAATGAGTGGGAATTAATACCAAGAAGCATGCTGAGGGGACAGTGGATGGAAAATTACTGAGAGGACACACCGGGGTAAGTGGATATTGCCTGTATTAATCTATTATGATTCTATTTTTAAAAAAGATTTATTTTTACTTATTTGAAAGGCAGAGTGACAGACACAGAGAGGGAAAGACAGAGAGAAAGAGATCTTCCATTTGCTGTTACACTCTCCAAATGGCTGCAATAGTTAGGTCTTGGTTAGGACGAAACCAGGAGCCTGGAACTCCATCCTGGTCTCCCATGTGGGTGGCAGGGTCCCAAGTACTTGGGCCATCTTCTGCTGCTTTCTTAGGCACATTAGCTGGGAAGCTGCATGAGAAACAAAGAAGCTGCGACTTGAACTGGCACTCTGACATGGAGTTTTGGTATTGCAAGCAGTGTCAACCCACTGTGCTACAACGCTGGCCCCCAATAGGATTCTTGCTGAAGACAGGCTAGGATGCTTAGATTTCAGCTGAGGATGGTAGAGGAAGGAGAATCAAATCGGATATCAAGGAGGATCGGATATCAAGGCTGACACATTCTTGCACATCTGGCTTAGCAAGGGTCTTGCTAAACTGGATTTTATAAGAAAGCACACAGATAGGACTACAAGATTTAGGAGCCTGACTAAAGTTTGGTCAAATAAAGAACTTCTGTGACAATTATGGCTCATGTTTATACTTAATATGAAAAATTTCCTTTTCAACCAAAGACTTAAAAAAAAAGAGTTATTTATTTGAAAGGCAGAGTGACAGACAGAGGGAGACACAGAGATCTTTAATCTGCTGGTTCACTTTGCAAATGCCTGAAAAGCCAGGGCTAGGCTATGCCAAAGCCAGAAGCCAGGAACTCTAACTGGGTCATCAAATGGGTAGGCCATTATCTGCTGCCTCTTAGGTATGTTAGCAGGAAGCTGGATTGGGCACAAACTCACACTGGCACTCTGATATGGAATGTGGGCATCCCAACAGCAGCTTAACTTACTGTGCCAAAAAAACCTTTTTAAAACAATGATAGTTTATTGTTTTACTAATACAAAGAGAACAGATTTTATGTAGTTCAGATATAATTCTAAGAATATAAATTTTCATAAGAGTGGGAATAAGAGAGGGAGGAGATGTACAATTTGGGACATGCTCAATCAGTTGTGCCCCAAATGATGGAGTTAGAAATGTGCCAGGGAATTCCAATACAATCCCATCAAGGTGGCATGTACCAAGGCCATCTCACTAGTCCAAGTGATCAATTTCAGTTCACAATTGATCACACTGATAGGTCTAAGAGTCAAAGGGATCACACAAACAAGACTAGTGTCTGCTAATACTAACTGATAGAATCAAAAAGAGAGAGAAGGATCCAACATGGGAAGCGAGATACACAGCAGACTCATAGAATGACAGATGTCCTAAATAGTACTCTGGCCTCAGAATCAGCCCTTAAGGCATTCAGATCTGGCTCAAGAGCCCATGAGAATATTCTAGGCATGGAAAGCCAAGACACTCTGGAAAAAAAAGAGGACCTAAATGAAAGATCTCTGCGAGTGAGATCCCAGTGGAACGAATGGGGCCATCAAAGAAGGAGGTACCTTTCTCTGAAGGGAGGAGAGAACCTCCACTTTGACTATGACCCTGTCGGAATAAGATTGAAGTCAGCGAATCCTAAAGGCTTCCATAGCCTCGGCAACTCATGACTAGAGCCTAGGGAGATTACTGACGCCATAAACAAGAGTGTCAAATTGTTAAATCAACTTCAGGAGTCACTGTGTACTTATGTCTCATGTGGGATCTGTCCTTAATGTGTTGTCCAATGTGAAGTAATGCTATAACTAGTACTGAAACAGTATTTTTACACTTTGTGTTTCTGTGTGGGTGCAAACTGATGAAATCTTTACTTAGTATATACTGAATCAATCTTCTGTATATAGATAATTAAAAATGAAAAAAAAATCTTGGTGTTAAATTGGAAATTGCATAGAAAATTAATCAATTTTAAAAAAATATATCGTGTAGGATCTCTGTCCTTAATGTGCTATACATTGTGAATTAATACTATAACTAGTACTCCAACAGTATTTTTCACTTTGTGTTGCTATGTGAGGGCAAACTGTTGAAATCTTTACTTAATATATAGTAAACTGATCTTCTGTATATGAAGAGAATTGAAAATGAATCTTGATGTGAAGCAAGGGGAGAGGGAGTGGGAAAGGGGAGGGTTGCGGGTGGGAGGGAAGTTATGGGGGGGGAAGCCATTGTAATCTATAATCTGTATTTTGGAAGTTTATATTCTTTAAATAAAAGCGTTATTAAAAAAAGAATATAAATTTTCTTCCTTCCTTTCTTCCTTCCTCCCTCTTTTTGTGATAACATATTTTAACTTACTTTACAGTCATAGGCTTAATGCTCCATTCAAGATTTAACAAGTAAAAAGTAGAAACAACATTGTTCAGCAAGAATATAGACAAGAGCTGTAAATGATAATCAAATCCCAAGATATCAATTTTACTCACATTCATTAAATTATTAAATATTTTATATATTAACTAGCAGAAGTCAGAGAGGACATGTGATACTTGTTTTTTTGATCTAATTTCACTTAGAATAATGTAATCTCTTATTACATTCATTTTGTTGCAAAAGACAGTATTTCATACTTTATGGTTGACTAGTATCCATCCATCATGTATATATACCACATTTTCTTTATTCAATATTTGATGGACATCTAGGTTGATTATATATCTTAGCTATTGTGAATTGAGCTGCTATAAACGTGTGAGTACAGGTAACTCTTTCACACACTGATTTCACTTCCTTTGGCTAAATTCCCAGGAGTTTGATTGGTGGGTCATATGGTAGATTTATTTTTAGATTCCCGAGGACCCTCTGTCCTGTCTTCTGTAATGATTACAGCAGTTAACATTCCCATCGAAAGTATAATAGGGTATCGTTTTCTCCACATCTGCACCAGCATTTGTTACCCTTTAATTTTTGGATAATAGCAATTTTTAAGATTTATCTATTTATTTGAAATTCAGACTTACAGAGAGAGACAGGAGATAGCTATCTAGCTAGATAGATAGATCTTTCACTTGCTATGTTCACTTTCCAGATGGCTGCAATGGCTGGGGCTGGGCCAGGTCCAAGCTGGGAGCCAGGAGCTTCCTCCAGTTCTCCCACTGGGGCCCAAAACACTTAGGAAATTCTTTTCTACATTTCCCAGTCCATTAGCAGGAGCTGGATTGGAAGTGGAGCAGCCGGGACATGAACTGGTGCCCAAATGGGCTGCTGGTATTGCAAGTGGCAACTTTACCCACTATGCTACAATGCCAGCCCTGATGATAGCCATTCTATCTGGAGTAAGATGATACCTCGTTGTGATTTGCATTTACCTGATTGATAGTGATCCTGAGCATTTTTTTCATGGGTTTGTTGGCCATATGTATTTCATCTTTTGAAAACTGTCTGTTCAGGTCCTTTGCCCAATTATTAACTGAATTGTTTTTGTATTGTTGTTGAGTTTCCTGAGCTCCATATATATTCTGGTTACTAATACTTTATCAGATGCATGGCTTGCAGATATTTACTCCATTCTGTCAGTTGCCTCTTCACTTTGCTGAGTGTTTCCTTTGCTGTGCAGCCTGAACTTCTTAGCTTGATGTAATCCCATTTGTTTATTTTGGCCTTTATTGACTGTGCTTCAGTGGTTTGCCTACCCTAATGTCTTGCAGCACTTCTCTATTTTCCCTTATACTAATTTGAAAGTTTCAGGTCTTAGGTTCAGATCCTTAATCCATTGTTAATTGATTTTTGTATACAGTATAACGTAATGGTCTTGTTTCATACTTCTGCATGCAGAGATAAAATTTTCCCAACATTGTTGAATGAACTGTCCTTTCTCCAGGGAATGATTTTATCTCTTCTGTCAAAGATTAGTTAGTTTTAGACTTGTGAATTAATTTCTGGAGTTTCTATTCTGATCCTTCTTGGTTCTGTAGCCTATGCAGAACTCACATAGTCATAAGATTCCTGCAGTCATAGGATACAAGAGGTCTGTTTTCTGTCCTATGAACTGCCCAATCCCTGGAGTGAGAGTCCCAACATAATGTAACTTGGAGCTCAATCACAGCAAATTAAGTCTGGCATTTTAGTGGGAGAAGGGGGTGGAAAAACATGGTCTCCCTTTGCATAGCTAAGTGGTTGCCCTGACCCTCTGAGCTCTCCAGAGCAGGTTCAAAGTCAGTAGGGACCATGGAGTTCTCCCTCAGACAAAAGCCCCGGTGGTGTGCAGGCTGTCACAATCTCCTCTCACCTTGCTAGGGGAAGATGGCATTTCCCCGCCAGCCACCAGCCACAGGAGTTGCTGCAGGTCTGTGCACTGCCCTGCTGCTCTAGAGAGTCTCTGTTCCATTCTGTATGTTCTCTACTGAAAATTTCTCTCCAGCTTTCCCCTGGGAATATGGTCCTTCCTTTGTTTTTGTGGCATCTTATTATGGCTAAATCAGCCGTCTTGGAACACTCCCCCCCCAAAAAAAAAAAAAAACGCATATTTTTAAATAAACATTTCAGAAGGAAATTGAATGTGATAGAATATTTTTAAAATCTATTTGAACTTTAAATAAATGATGCTTGCAAAGTATTTTCAGTATATTTTTTGCAGAAAAAAAGAATGTGGTATGACTTTTAAGATTCGTATCCCAGAGGGTCTCCTCCTGCAGCATTCTGCTTTCTCATCTCTCATTAATACGCTTTGGCTGCTAATGAATGTTTCACACACAAACTCCATCTCCTGCTTACAGAGAATTCTACTTGCAACACTTAAAAACGGTTATCATATTTTGATTTTTTTCTCTCCAAATTCTTGCAAATATAAACTTCCCAAAAATGCACAAAGATTTATAGGAAGTCGTGGTAACTTGTATGCTTTTAGTTCATTTATATACTTCTTACTAGTTTTGTTTTTGTTTCATTAGGCTTTCTGTCTTATTTATAGTTCATGAAGAACATTAAAAAACACGAAGAATAATTATTTTTTCATGTGGTGAAGAACATTGAGTAACTACTAAGGGCCAGGCACATACCAGATGATTTCCTGCTGTTGTTCAGAAAAACGACTGAGTGAATGAATGAGTTGGTGTTCTTTATTAGAAAACAGGTTGAGCACTCCAGAAACCCAGAGTAGCATTCCAGAACACACCTGGAATCAGATGAGGCCAAGCAAGAGTTGATCATTTGCAAGTTGAGGGAGAACCATACCTATAGTTAATTTCAAATTATGGTCTTCTTCAAATTATGGTCTTAGAAAGCTTTATTTTAGTTTTCCAAAGAACCCTGAATTTCCCCTGGATTTATCAAGAAAAATGTGCATATAATGATTTAAGTAGCATTTCACTTATCATGATTCATGCAGTCATTGAGAATTTTCATTGCATAGGAAAAAGTCTCAAGTATTGATTAATTGATCTATTTTCTACATGGTTAACAAAGTACTGTGCTTACTGTTAATGTGTGAATGGGGATGTGATTTTCTCTCTTTCATATTCCTTCTTTTCCTCCTTCCCTCTACTCTTTCCTGCTTTTCTTTTCTCCCCTTTCCAACCTCCTTTCTCTTTTTCTCCTACCTTCCTACTTCCCTTCTGTCCCCTCCCACCTTCACATCTTTGTTTGCTTACTTATGATCCCCTTCCATTTCTTCCTCTTAGCCCCCCTTTATTTTGTTTTGTAGAATTTAAACAGGACCTTTATAGTATAATATTAGTGTGTGCTATAAAAGAGCTTTCGTTGCAATATTTGGAAGAACTGGGGCATTCTGAGTGATCACTTCAGCTATCAAGTACAGCCCAAATTTAAATGAGTGCATTCTAAAAGGTAAATTTGTTTTAGAATAAATATGCCTTTATCAAATTATAGAATATGATTTTAAAACTAAATGTTATTTCCTAATTCATGAGAGATTTTGAAAATCAGCAACCTTACATTCATTTTCCAAGAAAGCTTCTGAGCACTGCGATTCCTTATTAAACGGGGAGTGCTGGGAAGTGGCTTACTGGTGGTGTTAAAGAAAATAAAGGACACTGTTGGTGGGAATGCAGGCTGGTTAAACCACTATGGAAGTCAGTCTGGGGATTCCTCAGAAACCTGAATATAACCCTACCATACAACCCAGCCATCCCACTCCTTGGAATTTACCCAAAGGAAGTCAAATTGACAAACAAAAAAGCCACCTGCACACTAATGTTTATTGCAGCTCAATTCACCATAGCTAAGACCTGGAACCAACCCAAATGCCCATCAACAGTAGACTGGATAAAGAAATTATGGGACATGTACTCTACAGAATACTATACAGCAGTCAAAAACAATGAAATCCGGTCATTTGCAACAAAATGGAGGAATCTGGAAAGCATCATGCTGAGTGAATTAAGCCAGTCCCAAAAAGACAAATATCATTTGTTTTCCCTGATTGGCGACGACTAACTGAGCACCAAAGGGGAAACCTGTTGAAGTGAAATGAACTCTGTGAGAAACTATGACTGGATCAAATCTTGTCTAGACGGTTGATATACAATGTAAATCTTTTCCCATTTTAGTATTTTTTAAAAAAAAGAAAATAAAGGATCAAGAGTTAAAGTGGGGGAAGTAGGTTTTATTCTAGAGCTATTGCAGTAGGGGAAAGTGACCTTAATATAGAAACTAGGCTCAAATACAGCAGAAGCAAGTGGGGTTTATTGCCAAGAAGTAAGATAGGGGTCAGTGGGTGGCTAGTCATTGAGGAAACACCAGGGGTAAAGGGGATTCCAGCTTAATCAAATAGCAGGATTCTTAGTGAAGGCAAGCTAGAGTGACAGGTTGATACCTGTCGATGGTGAGGGATGAGAATTTCAACTCCATGGGGAAGGTGGGAGATTCTCATTAAACTGACCTATTAGAGTTCGGCTATGCTTGGTTCATGCAGGCTTGACAGGAATGCAGAGATGCCAAAGTTGAGGTCTGGAAGAATTAGCAGAGTCTAGAGTTAGTCAAGGAGTATTTCCAAGTTCTGGCAGTTTTGGCTATTTCCCTCTAAGGAGGAAGGAAGAACGAAGTATGATTTTTTCTAGCAATGAACTAGGCAAGTGTTTGATGAATAATATGGGCAGCTCAATGCCTTCAGTATTCTCACAGACTTAATTTTGTTCTTACCAGTGAGTAGAGATAAGGACATTAAGGCGTGAAAGCAATTTGTACTGTAATTAGTGAGCAGTGAGGGAGAAACAAGTTTAATACTTTTGGATATAGTGCTAATGTAAAACAGGTAATATTTTACAGTGAACACCTGAAGAGTTTGATCTTGGAGACACTATCTCTTGCTTGAGGGATTCACAGTAGAGGCTCCCACTGTTCCTTTGCCTTGTGAAACATCAGTATTTTCCATGCAGCTTAAATCTTTGTAGAAGTAAAATGATGGTAGGATGTCATTACAGGAATTAGTACGAGGTCTGACACAGGGTCTATAGGGCACTTTGGCTTCATTTGTAGAAAAATAGGGGCATTTTTCAGTTTATTGTCTGGCATAAAGAGTGGTGACTTGTCACTTACTTGCTCAATATGTGTGGAGAGGGAGGGAGCTCTGATGAAGGCTGTCATAGACAAGCTTCTGCATTGAAATCAGGACTCCTATGGCCTGGAAGGGGAAGTTGTGATAACTTAAGAATGTCCAATGATTCATGGCCAGTCTCTTAGCCTTTATAAACATGCATCGGCATACTTGCATGGGAGACCCTTTTTCAGGGTGCAATAATTTTCGCCTAATGCTATTGATTTCATGCGGTTTGAGATAGTCCTTTTAGAAATATGGAGGAAATAACTATCAAAGAGATCAAAAGCTCTGAAATCACCTTTTTGGAGTGTTATTTAAGGCAAGAGAAATATTGAAGGTAAGATCCACAACGAGTATTTTTTCCTCTTTCAACCACTTATTTCTTCTTATTTACAGTTTACGTTCAATGCAAATAATTCCACAACGTGAGAAATTACTATGAATCAAAACGTAAATACACAAACACATACACAATTTAAAATAGATGAACAGCATTTAGGTATGAAGCAAAATGTTCAGTGAAACCCACCGTTAAAGATTTTATTTGAAAGGCAGAGTTACAGAAGCAGAGAGATAGAGAGAGAGAGAGAGAGAGAGAGAGAGAGAGAGAGAGAGAAATCTTCCATCTGTTGGTTCACTCCGCAAATGGTTGCAATGGCTGGAGCTCGGATGATCTGAATCCAGGAGCCAGGAGCTTCCTCCAGGTCTCCCATGCAGGTGCAAGGGCCCAAGCACTTGGGCCATCTTCTATTGCTTTCCCAGGCCACAGCAGAGAGCTGGATCAGAAGTGAAGCAGTCAGGACTCAAATTGGTGCCCATGTGGGATTCTGCCACTGTAGGCGGCTTTACTCACTATACCACAGCACCAGCCCTTCTATTCTTATTTTTAAGGTAGAGTTTTAACTATTCATCAGTTTTTTAAGTTATATTCAACAAAACCTTGTCTTTAATTTTGGGTATTGTTGCTCTTCATCTTGAATATAAAATTCCAGAAGGTTTACATTGACATTCATTATCTGGTAAAGCTCAAATTTTTTTATTAATATAAAGAGAGCAGATTGCATGTATTTCATAGGTACAGTTCTGTGAAGATCACCATACTTCTCTCCCTGACGCCCCCCCTTACCTCAATTTCCTACCTTTCATCCTATCTTCCTTCCTGATTTATCTTTATTTTTAGCAATGACATAATTTCAATGTCCTCTTTAATCACAGGTTTAATTTACCATTTACCATAATATTAAAAAAGTAAAAGATAGAAAAACCACAGTTCCACAGGAGTATAAACAAGGGTTAAAAATAATGCCACAAGATGTCCATTTAATTTCGATATTTTTAAAATTCTATTTTAACTGCCTCATATCAGAGAAAACATATGATATTTGTCTTTTTTGGACTGGCTTATTTTACTAAGCATTATGGCTTCCAGTTGCACTCATTGTTGCAAAAGACAGGATTTCATTATTTTTTATGGCTGAGTAATATTCTATAGTGTATATATACCACATTTTTCTCTATCCAGTCATCAGTTGATGCACTTCTGGTTTGATTCTATGTCTTAGCTATTGTAAGCTAATTGAGCTGCAATGAACATGGAGGTATGGATAACTGATTTCAATTCATTTGGGTAAATTCCCAAGAGTGGAATGCCTGGGTAATATGACAGATCTTTTTTCAGATTTCTGAGGAATCTCCATATTGTTTTAGATAATAGTTGCAATAGTTTACATTCCTACCAACAGTGTATTAGGGTACCTTTTACCCAACATCCTAGCCTGAATTTATTGTTTTCTGATTTTTGGATGATAGCCATTCTAACTGGGGTGAGGTGAACCTCATTATGGTTTTGATTTGCATTTCCCTGATGGCTAGTGACCCTGAATATTTTATCATGTGTCCGCTGGCCATTTGAATTTTATCTTTTGGATAATGCCTGCTGATGTCTTTTGCCCATTTCTTAACTGGATTGTTTGTTTTGTTGGTGTTGAGTTTCTTGAGCACTTTATAGATCCTAGATAATAATCCTTTATAAGTTGTATAGTTTGCAGATTTTCTCCCATTCTGTTGATTGTCTCGTCACTGTCTCTCAAGTGTTGAGTGTTTCCATGGCAGTGCAGAAGATTCTTAGTTTGATGCAATCCCATTTGTCTATATTTGCATTTATTGCCTGTGCTTCAGAAGTCTTTTACAGGAAGTCTTTGCCTATGCCAATGTCTTGCAGAGTTTCCTTGAAATCTTCCTCTGGTAATTTGATGGTATCAGATCATAGATTTAGATACTTGGCTCATTTAGACTTGATCTCTGTATAAGATATAAGGTAGGGGCTGGCGCCACGGCTCAATAGGCTAATCCTCCGCCTTCGGTGCCAGCACACCAGGTTCTAGTCCTGGTCGAGGCATGGGATTCTGTCCTGGTTGCCCCTCTTCCAGGCCAGCTGTCTGCTGTAGCCTGGGAGTGCAGTGGAGGATGGGCCAGGTTCTTGGGCCCTGCACCTGCGTGGGAGACCAGGAGAAGCACCTGACTCCTGGCTTCAGATCAGTGTGTTGTGCTGGCCACGGCAGCCATTGGAGGCTGAACCGACGGCAAAGGATGACCTTTCTCTCTGTCTGTCTCTCTCTCACTGTCCACTCTGCCTGTCAAAAAAATATAAGGCAGGGATCTGTTTCATGCTTCTCTAAATTATGGAAGTTTTCTGCTATTATTTCATTGAATAGGTCTTCAAATCCATTTTCTCTTTCTACGTCTTTAGAAACCCCTAAGACACATATGTTTTGTTTTCTTGGTAGTATCCCATAAAGCTTGATCACTATTTAATTTTTCTAACCTTCTTCTTCTCCTCCCCCTTCTCCTCCTTCCCTGTCTTCTTCTTCTTCCTATTTTTTTTGTCTGTTTCCAAGGAAATGTCTTTTAGCTCAAATAGTCTTTCTCCAGCCTCATCAAGTCTGTTGTTAAGACTTTCCACTGTATTTGCTATGTGACATGTATAACTCTTCATTTCTAGTATTTTGGCATAATTTCTCTTCTTAATCACTATCTCCTGGCAGGGTTTTTCACTATATTGTGTATGGTTTTCTTTAACTCATATAGTTTCTTCTGTGTGTTTTTGAGTAACCTTATGATCATTTTTTTAAATTCCTTTCTAGACATTTGAGTCTGGCCTGGAGGGCTGCTTAGGCACAGAGTGTCTTTGTCTAGTCTCTTTGTCTTTGCATTCTAATATTGAAGGGTTGTTGTGTTTCTTTTGGGGAGTCATATTTTCTTTCTTGTTCATGTTTCTTGTATCTCTGTGTTTATTTTTAGGCATTTGGGAAAATCCTTGTCGGTTTTCTCCTGTGATGGCTTTTATCTTTGATGTATGCCTCTGTGGCTTAATGGAGTGTCTGTCCCTTCACTGAATATCCATAGGCATGTGCTGAATGGGGTAGGGAGCTCAAGTAAGTGCTTGAGGGTGACATCCATATTGGGCATGGTAGATCTCCTCTATTGTCAGTAGATGGGATTGTATGATCATATCAGCTTGCCTGATCCAATGCAATCAATACTCAGAGAGAGCCCACAGTGGCTGCACATCCTACTCAGGCAGGCTCATGGACCACAAAAAGGATCTGTATGATCTTTAGTGTGAGCACAGAACCCTCTGTCATGACCCACCCCAGGCACTCAGAGAACTCTGAACTTCTGAAACCAGACACAGTGATTGCCCAGAGACCCAGCTACACCCCATACCATATTGTGCCTTTGTAGAATTCCCACAGTCATAGTGCACAAGGCTCCACATTCACAGGGAGCAGGGGTTTCACTCAGCCTCATGAGCCTGCCCTGTCCATGGAGAGAACCAAGGTGTTTCCAGAGCCAGCTGCCTGTCAGTGCTCTTCCTTGGTAGTTTGAGTCTAGGTGTCTGTGATAGAGTGAGAGGAGGGGAGCACCTCACAGGCCTACGTGGATACCCTGTACCCTGCCAACTCTTCAGGACAGACTCATAGTCACTGGGGACTGCAGACTTGTCCAATAAAATCCTTTGGTTGCATGTGCATGCATGATCCATAGCAGCCTTTACTTGCATTATTAAGATGGTACTTCCTGCCTGCTAGTTTCTGGGTGCCATCATAGGGGGATGGAAAAAAAGCAATGTGTTTAGTGGGTACTCTTCACCTGACTAGCCCTCCGGGCCAGACTCAAAGTCAACGTGGTCTCTAGGTTCTCCCTTATACAATATCACCAATGACATGGGCAGCCACAGTCTCCCCTCACCTTGCTCCAAGGACAAGGTGTTTCTTTTCAGCCTCTGATTGCAGGAGTCTCCAGTGGTATCCCTGCTAGCTGCTGCATGTCTGTATTGTCCATGCTGCTCAACAGTCTCTCTTCTTCCTAGAGAATTTCCAGTACAAACTTCTTCCCAACTATCCCTCAGGAATGCAGTTACTCTGCTTCTTTTCTATTATGTTCCTGTGGTCAAAATCAGCATGTCTTTTCCCTATTCAGCCACCTTGGATCAACTCTGATAAAACTCTTCACATGTTCTTCAAACTAATTAAATTTGGGATTCTCAACACTTTCTACATCAACAAAATAAGGTGTGGATTTACTGAATTCTATGAAGATCTGCTTTTTCCTTGCTTCACTAGACTTCTTGTTGTCTTTTGGATTGAGTTTAGAAGATGAGGAAATATTGATGCTTCCTGGCCTAAGTTTCTTAACAGTAAGGATGTAGAAGAGGGAGTGAGACCATGAGGAAACTGTTGACAGCAGGGCATTGCCATCTGCCTTGGTGGTGACATTGGTTGGACTTGGGGCAGTCAAAGTATTCCTTGGAGGAGTTACTTGGCATTGTTACCACAGTTGTTTGATTTGAATAAATCTGCATGGGTAGGAGCAGTGCCAAGCATTTGCCCCAGTCGGAGCCTGACTACACTTGTTCTACCCATGTAATTTCCATTACTGTGCTGGACCTTTTGCAAGATATTAGTGGGCTCTTGGTGGACTAAGGGGAGGTGCACAGGGAGTTTTGAAAGCAGATCCCAGGGTATTTTTAATTCAGTGATAAGAAGTTTTGATTTTATTTCCACTCTGTAGGAAACTAATAAGAATAATTAAGAAGATAATTACATTGTATCTTTAAAAGAGGACGTTTAATCAAGCAGAGGTTTGCAGAATATAATGGAGACTAAAACCCAACAGGAACCAGTGCTCTGGTGTAGCGGGTAAAGCCACTGCCTGCAGTGCTGGCATCCCATAAGGGTGCCAGTTTGAGTCCTGGCAGCTCCACTTCTGATCCAGCTCTCTGCTATGGCCTGGGAGCGCAGTGGAAGATGGCCCAGATCCTTGAGCCTCTGCACCTGTGTGGGAGACCTGGAAGAGGCCCTGGCTTCTGGCTTCGGATTGGTGCATCTCCGTCCATTGTGGCCATCTAGGGAGTGAACCAGAGAATGGAAGACCTCTCTCTCTTTCTCTGCCTCTGCATCTCTGTAACTCTGTCTTTCAAATAAATAAATAAACCTTTTTAAAAAAACAACAGAAAGCATAAAGGTAGTCATTTGAACAATGTCAGTTTTCAAAGTTTTGGCTTATAGGCCAACTTCCAGAAGCCAGTTACCAGATATGAAAATCATCAGACTCTGGCAGCAGTCTCTACTTAGACCTGGAGGACATGACCCTAAACTTCATTCCTAATCTGACCTGAGGTTTCCAGGAAGGATCTTGTGAAAATGCAAACAAATCTATTGGGATGGATGCAAGAACAGTCAAGGTGACAAGAACTAGCAGAAGTTCTGCTCCAGGTAACTGGGTAGGGAAGTACCGAGAGGTACTCCTAAAAGGACCACTGGCAGGCTCTTCTTTAAGCAGTGAGATAGACAGAGAACCCCAGTGGTCTGTCAGATAGAACCTATTCTGTGGCTCAGACATTGCCTGGTGTAGTTTGGTTGCATCAGTGGTTACAGTTTATCTTCCTTCTGAATTGATTTTGTTACATTTTCTGATTATCTTAGTCTGCCCGCTTCTTTTATGGGTATTCATGTGTGCTAAAGGTTCACCTGCCCTACTGTTAGTGACAGACTGGCCCGGTTGACCCCGTCAGGATCCCTTGCTCTCATAGCTAAAGCACCCTAAGAGACATGGGTGTTGTCAAAGGCATTGCCAATAGAAAGGGGTTTTACATTAGCGAGTTCTCCAAGGTGGAATGGGCAGGATTTAGTAATACTTTGGTGTAGTCATTGTGAGAGAAAGATGAAGCACAGCTGAGCTTGGATTGTGGCATTTAAACTTTAGGTTAAATAGAAGAGTTTCTTTAAAGCTAAGAATGTTCTCAGAAAAATAACATCTATGCACATTTTGCCTACACTCTAAGAGGCTGACAAATGCTGTAGGGTAAGTTCAGAGCCCTTTTGTAGAGGAAAACTCTTTTTCTTTTTTTTAAATGATTGATTTATTTATTTGAAAGTCAGAGTCACACAGAGAGAGAAGGAGAGGCAGAGAGAGACAGAGAGAGAGAGAGAGAGAGAGAGAGAGAGAGAGAGAGGTCTTCCATCCACTGGTTCACTCCCCCAATTGGCTGCAGCAGCTGGAGCTGCACCAATCCAAAGCCAGGAGCCAGGAGCTTCCTCCGGGTCTCCTGCGTGGGTGCAGGGGCCCAAGGACCTGGACCATCTTTCACTGCTTTCCCAGGCCACAGTAGAGAGCTGGATTGTAAGTGGAGCAGCTGGGATTTGAACTGGTGCCCATATGGGATGCTGGTGCTGCAGTGGTGGCCTTACCTGCTGTGCCACAGTGCTGGCCCCAGGAAAATTCTTGAGGTTGCATTGGGTGACCTGAAAATATTCCTTCCTTCTGCTTCTTCAATATTAGAATAGTTATAGAATCTAAGGGTCAATATATTGTTGAGGATGATAGCCCCAAGAGAGTCAGGAAGAAGAGCTAATGCTTATGTGAGAAACTGGGACACATGGGGTGAATGTGTGTTGTTTTAGACCTGGTCAACCTGAAGCTCTGGTAGGATGTTCATGAAGAGAGGTTGTGTAGATCATCGAAAACACACCTTGGGAAAGTGTTTAGATGATCAACTCTGTATTGCCTAATATTGTAGCTATTGGGCAGTGTGAACATTGAGACCTTTAAAAGACATGTGTCTAATCCTAAAAGTGATTTTTGGATATGTTGGGTCATATAACATATAGAATCAAAATCAATTTTTACCTAGAAAATTTAAATTTACTTGAATAGTACACACTTTGACAGGCATTGTACTTCTACTGGAGAACATTATTTTCAATAGTGATTGTTGGTAGATATTAGGGACAATATGAGAATAGTTGAGGTCTTTGGAGTGAATATTCCCTGGAAAGAAATGTAGAAGGTGGAGGACATAATTGTGGATCCAGTTTGTGTTTATGGATACAGGTTTAGGAAGAGAAGAGGAAGAGGAGGAGCAAGAGGAGACAACAGAAAGGAGCAAGAGATGCAAGTCAGAGAAGTTTTTTTTTTTTTTTATAAAGCTTTTGTTTAAAGAATATAAATTTCCAAAGTACAGCTTATGGATTACAATGGCTTCCCCTCCCCATAACTTTCCTCCCACCCGCTACCCTCCCCTTTCCCGCTCCCTCTCCCCTTCCATTCACATCAAGATTCATTTCCAATTCTCTTTATACACAGAAGATCAGTTTAGTACATATTATGTAAAGATTTCAACAGTTCGCCCTCACATAGAGACACAGAGTGAAAATACTGTTGGAGTACTAGTTATAGTATTAATTCACAATGTACAGCACATTAAGGACAGAGATCCTACATGATTTTTTTTTAAAAATTGATTAATTTTCTATGCAATTTCCAATTTAACACCAAGATTTTTTAATCATTTTCAATTATCTTTATATACAGAAGATCGATTCAGTATGTACTAAGTAAAGATTTCATCAGTTTACACCCACACAGAAACACAAAGTGTAAAAATACTGTTTCAGTACTAGTTATAGCATTACTTCACATTGGATAACACATTAAGGACAGATCCCTCGTGAGACGTGAGTACACAGTGACTCCTGAAGTTGATTTAACAATTTGACACCCTTGTTTATGGCGTCAGTAATCTCCCTAGGCTCTAGTCATGAGTTGCTGAGGCTATGGAAGCCTTTAGGGTTCGCCGACTTCGATCTTATTCCAACAGGGTCATAGTCAAAGTGGAGGTTCTCTCCTCCCTTCAGAGAAAGGTACCTCCTTCTCCGGTGGCCCTGTTCTTTCCACTGGGATCTCACTCGCAGAGATCTTTCATTTAGGTCTTATTTTTTTTTTTTCCAGAATGTAATGGCTTTCCATGCCTAGAATATTCTCATGGGCTCTTGAGCCAGATCTGAATGCCTTAAGGGCTGATTCTGAGGCCAGAGTGCTATTTAGGACATCTGTCATTCTATGAGTCTGCTGTGTATCTCGCTTCCCATGTTGGATCCTTCTCTCCCTTTTTGATTCTATCAGTTAGTATTAGCAGACACTAGTCTTGTTTGTGTGATCCCTTTGACTCTTAGACCTATCAGTGTGATCAGAGAAGTTTATGAGGAAGATGAGCTTATAGGAAAATGAGACAGAGGGAGCATTAGGAGAGAGGCTAGGGCATAGAATAGTGTCTTATTGTCTTTTATTCTATTGCTATCGTGCAGTGTATGGAGATTTTTACTTCAGAAAGTGAAACGATCAATTTACATTTAAAAGAGATTAGTTTGGCAAAAATATAAAGAATTGATTGGATTGAAGGGAAAGCTGAAGTCCAAGTGGCCGGTTAGAAAATCAAGAAACAAGAATAACTATAAAACCCTGACACATTTACAAAGCTGAACTGAAAAGAATCATTTTTACTTTCAAAATAACTTTCTATTTTATTTTCTTATGATGAAAAGTGAGGTGTTTTTGAACAGTGAAATTTTGGTAATTTAAAGCATATGTCTCCTGTTTATAGATGCCAGGAAAATGGGTTACAATGAAAATGAATGTCACAGATGATTAAAGATGCTTTGTGTAGGAAAAAAATGAGAGGATGTAAAGAAACCAAGGACACAAAAATTATAGGATTTCTAAGAAACAAAGGTTGTCTTTTTGTGTAATTGTGCCATGTGGGGAAAAGAGAAAAGAGCATTATTTCTCACCTTTCAGAACATGACAGTAGAAAAGAATGGTGTCTGAGAGGAATTTTCCTCCAGGATCTAGTACCATAACTTGTGACTATTCCAGGTACTTATAAGTATTTACAAATTGAATATGCTATATCCCAGAATTCTCTTTGTATAAAAATTTTGGTGCATGAAGTAATTGTTTCAGAGCTTGATTTAGGGAAAAGAATAGATTGTAGTTTATGAAAGTACAAAATTCATGGTATCTATTGAAGATGAGTATTTTGATCTTTAAATTTATGTTATAAAGCCTTTGCTAACTTAAAGGAAATGAGGAAAAATAATGGTAGAAGAAAATAAATGGAAGTGTTTATATGAAAGGACTTAGGAAAAAGGAAATGCTTGGTCATTTGAAGACATTTGGAAAATGCTGAAGACTGTGTATACACCACTGAGTTAGCACCTGTGTCTGTTGCAGAGTGCTAGTAACAGACAGTGGTTAAAACTTACTAAGCATATATTATATACCAGATAGTGGTTATGAACTTGTGTTTTCAAGTTTCCACTCATTTATTTTTCACAATAACCTCAAGAAGTTAGTATTGTCTAAATGTGATAGCTGGGATATAACAAGATTAGATTACTTGCCCGAGTTCACACAGTTAGTCCTTTGCTTCCCATTGCTTCTTCAAAAATTGTATTAGACCATGTTGACTGGGTTCTGTGTGGTGGACTCAAAACATCTTAATGGTACGTAAAAGAAAAGTTGTTGTTGCTGTTTTCCATTTGCAGAATACTTGCTCTCTTTCATCTCTGGACTTCGGCTGAAGAAATAGTCCAGATGTACGAAAGACATGGCTAGTCTTTTGGCCGAGGGAATAACAAGCAGTTGAAGACCCACATAATGGCCCTGGAAGCCTCAGTTGGATGTGGAACATATCACTGCCTCTCATTTTTCTCTCCCTAATAAGTCCTGCAATGAACCTGTTGATGGGGTGAGACATGCCTGCAATGCTCTCGTGGGAGGGACTTTAAGTAGGAGCACCTGCAGAGAGGGGTTTTTATTTTTGGTGTGTGTTTGTTTTTGTCACATGAGTCTTGAGCTTTCCAAGGAAGAGACTCACTGAGTGGTTGATTTGATATTGTTTTACGTCAAAGAGTTAATATCATGAGCCTCAAATTTTATTCTTGGACTGTCACCATTGAATGGGGAGTGGCAGGTTGTTTAGTTGTGCAAACATAAGACTATGTAGCAACCACTCACAATGAGCAGTAAGGGTGAGATGAGGTTACAGACAAGATTCAAACTTAATAAAATCCAAACACAGCAAAGTCCAAATGTGTGATTTCAAAATCCACACATCCAAAATCTTTGCTGAGCAAGGCATTGGAGAGGAAATAATCTCAACAATAAGTCAGTTCTCTGAAGCAGAAGATAGGGGCTCACTTGGACTGAGAGCTGAAAGGGAAGGGTAAATCAAGAAGATGGGAAACACAAGATTTGGTGACGGCTGAAAGGCAGTGCAGTTGTCAAGGTGGAGGGGCAGTTTTGAGGGGTGCCCTAAGCCTTCAATTCCTTTATCTAACTTCTCTTCCGCTACACTCAATGAATTTCTGGGCTGTGTGCTACACACTGAATGACATTAATGTGTGTAACGCAGGTACCATTATAGATGGCCTTATTTATTGAAATGTGGCAGGATGATAGACACAACCATATTTACATAAACCAAATGCTGTACGGTGACCCAAGTTGTCAGTCGGGAAGAAAAGACATATTTGAAAATGAAAAAAGCACTTTAATTCTTGAACTTATACTAAATTCAGCCTGAATTTATTGGATAAGTTGCTCATTTCATACAAGTAAATCTATCCAAAGACTGTAAAAATGTAACTAATGACTCTAAAGGTGTTTCCACAGAGATGTAAATTGTACTTGATGAATACAATAAAAGAAAATAATCATCACTTTTTGGAACTTGGTATAAATTCACATCAGGGTAAGTTTAAGTACTTAGAAATAAGACTTTTTTACCTTTGAAAATACTAAAGAACGGTAAAACATCTGGTAATGTGAGTAAATTAGAACATTTGGGAAATAGAGACAAAAATAAGATTTAATCCATTACCCATATGCAGTAATTCCATTTTTTTCACATTTACACACATATCAAAGCTTTGTAAGTACAGATTTTTAAATTTTATTATACTGTAGAATTTTTCATAAGTAATTTTTCAGGCTGCAGCACAGTTCTTACTATTATCATGACTGCAGAATAATTCACATAGAATTAACATGATTTAATTCACCCTTTTCTTCTTGCTAAATACAGTTTCCGTCAGTCTTTTATTGTTATTAGTAATACACAGTAGATGGCTACATGGAATCTTTGTTAGCTTTTTCAGAATTTTTGTTAAAACACATTTCTAAAACTGAGATTAGTGTATCAAATTTTTATGAAATTATAAATTGACTTAAAAATGACGATCAGTTTACTACACTTGGTCTTAGCCAAAGGACGGAGAAACAGTGACAACTATCAATTTGACACAAATGGAGGAATCTGTAATTTATGTTTTCCTCACTTGGTTTAGGAATTATATTGAAGATTATATAAGCTGACTGATGAGGAGAACACAGTACTTTGTGTTAATCTGTGTGTTACAGTACTTTTTTTTTTTTGACAGGCAGGGTGGACAGTGAGAGAGACAGAGAGAAAGGTCCTCCTTCTCCGTTGGTTCACTCCCCCCATTGGTCACTGCGGCTGGCGCGCTGCGCTGATCTGAAGCCAGAAGCCAGAAGCCTGGTCTCCCATGCAGGTGCAGGGCCCAAGCACTTGGGCCATCCTCCACTGCACTCCCTGGCCACAGCAGAGAGCTGGCCTGGAAGAGGGGCAACCGGGACAGAATCCAGTGCCCCAACCGGGACTAGAACCCGGTGTGCGGCCCTGCATGCGGAGGATTAGCCTAGTGAGCCGTGGCGCTGGCCCGTTATAGTACTTTTGAAGCGGAATATTTCCCCATATGTCTTTTTTTTTTTCTAGTTAAAGAAAAGATCATCATTAATCCAATTACCCCTTCTTTTTTATTCAGTCACTGGAAAAATAGTTTTTGGGCACAGAGGATGTCCTGGGTATTGCTTTGCTTCTGAGCACACAGCAGTGAAGTAAGTAAGAATCTGCCATCTTAGATTTTATATTCTGTGTTTTTAAAAAAAGACAGTAAGTGTAGAAATATTAAAATTGTGTAATATGTTAGACATTATAACTGCTATGGAAAAAATATAAAACCAAATAAGAAGAATAGGAATTTCTTGGTGGTCAGTGTGAAAAGAAGTTTTTGAACCAAGGTTTGAAAGAGATGGAGCAGGTCCCACATGGATATTGGAGGAAAGAGTGGTGCAGCCAGAGACATGACATCACGCAGGCCCTCAGGGAAGCAGGGTGTGTTGGAGGAGAAGCAGTGTGGCTAGTGTGGAGTAGTTCTTTTTTTTTTTTTTTTATCCTGATGACGTTTATTTCTCTGGTAGCGGAACAAGGAGAGAAAAATCTAACAAACTCCAACAGAAGAAAAAGTTTTAAGAAAGAAGTTGTCACCAATACAAAAATTAGGCAGGATACCTGGGGAGAAGAAAGGGAAACAAGACATCCACACTCAATAAAACTGAGAGCCAGATTCTGCTATGTGGGGCCCAGTCCAGTGGCCACACCCAGTGAGGCACTAACTGGAGCTCAGTGGTGAGTTCAGTCAGAAGGGGACACTGGCGGCTTGTGAAAAGCAACCAAGTCCTGACACGTCCAATCTACAGTCACCTGATGCATCCTCATCCATCCATGCATCAGTAGGGACTGGGATAAATGGCAAAAGGTCCCAATTCTTTCTTGCACATAAAGGATAAAAATACCAAGGGAAGGGCTGGCACTGTGGCGCAGTGAGTTAATCCTCTGTCGGTGGCGCCAGCATCCCCTAAGGGCTCCAGTTCTGCTCCCGTCTGCTTTTCTTCCAATCCAGCTCTCTACTTTGGTCTGGTAAAGCAGTGGAGGATGGCCCAAGTGCTTGGGCCCCTGCACCCCTGTGGGAGACCTGGCTTTGGGTCTGCTCAGCCCTGGCCGTTGCAGCCATTTGGGGAATGAACCAGCAGAAGGAAGTCCTTTCTCTCTGTCTCCCCCTCTCACTGTCTGTAACTACCTCTCAAATCAGTAAATAAAATCTTTAAACACTGATTCTTTAAAAAAATTCTCGGGATAGGACCCCTGTGATTATGATTTTTTGGTGACTGTGTTGACATTCATATTTGGTAACAATTGAGTGAGTATTCTATATTTTGGAAGTAAGCATGTATCAGAGCATGTCTTGAAAGAAAAGAACAAAAAAAAACACCTCTCAAATATTCCCTATTTTAAAGTAGGGCTGGGTATAACATAGAAAGGCCAGCAGGTGGCAGAAGAACTCCATTCTTAAGATTCTCTTAAATCTATCCTTTCCTCCTCCCTATTTCCCCACCTAATTTTCCTTGAGTTTTACTATTTGTAGGTTTGAAAACACATGTGACAAACTCCTTTAAATGAATTGGTGCTACTGTTCGAATTAGACTGTAATAATTAAGAAATTTATAGGAAAGAAAACTGTAGTATCATGTTAGTGAACTACTCATAATTAATCCCATTAAGTAAAATGCATTTTGTTTTAGGTAGATGTATCTTTTGTTTTTATGTTTCCTGTTTTTATATTTTAATAAACATAAAACATTTTAATAATAATATATTAATATATAATACATAATAAATAATACATAATATAGTTATATTATGCACAATAATATAATATAATGTAACATAATCATAATAAACATTTTAATAAGCAAGTTTTAATGCATATATGTTATAGACATATTATTGTATATTGTATATTATATACTAAATTTAAACTTAGGCAAAACTTAAATATGTGAATTCATGAGGATAAGAATTTTAATGAAAA
The DNA here is from genome assembly GCA_949820135.1 of Sylvilagus floridanus. Lineage (NCBI taxonomy): Eukaryota > Metazoa > Chordata > Mammalia > Lagomorpha > Leporidae > Sylvilagus > Sylvilagus floridanus. The sequence goes on from OX463244.1 coordinate 20,274,199, forward strand.
TTTTATATTTGGAAATCCAATGAACACTCTGTGTGCTGGAGTTTGAAAAAATCAAAGGTTACTGTATTCATAGTGCATTTATACTTGTATCAATCCTGGTTTTACCTCCTTGGATGTTGACCCTAAGCAACTTTCTTAGCCCCGTCAGCTTCTGCTGGAATGAGGTAATAAGGTAATAATACCTACTTCCAAAGGTTCCTACAGAGTCAGTGATGTCACAGGCCAGGTGCCTTAGAGATTTCATGGGTAGTCAACAAGTTCATAGAAAATGTGTATTATTAAAAAGCTGTTTAGAAAAAAACATTTTGGACTAAAATAAACATCATTCGATTCCTCTTTTTTCCTCAAGTTTTTTTTCTTTCATTTTCAATTATCTTTATGTACAGAAGATCCATTCAGTATATATTAAGTAAAGACTTCATCAGCTTGCACCCACACAGAAACACAAAGTGTAAAAATACTGTTTCAGTACTAGTTATAGCATTACTTCACATTGGACAACACATTAAGGACAGATCTCACATGAGACGTAAGTACATAGTGACTCCTGATGTTGATTTAACAATTTGACACTCTTGTTTATGGCGTCAGTAATCTCCCTAGGCTCTAGTCATGAGTTGCTGATGCTACGGAAGCCTTTAGGGTTCGCCGACTTTGATCTTATTTCCTCAAGTTTTTAAAGTATCATCATACAGAGTTTAAAAAGTAAACACTATTTCCTCCCTCTACTCCAAATTATTTTACTGTTAACTGTAGCAATGATGTGTTAATGAAAGACAGAGGTTGAAATACACACGTAATTAACGGAATTGAAATCCAGTTCACATGTTAAAAAGCATCACACTGCTAAAATATTTTGGAGTCTAAAAGTTGGATTCACTGTTTTGAACTTTTTGCTTCCTGTTAGGAAACATGTTATTCTCTAAAGTTCATTTTCTGGCTGTATGTGTTGTGATTATACATTTGTTATAGAATATCTGTAATGCCTTATTCCCTACCATGTTATTCAGTACACTGGAAAAAGAGGAGATAAAGAATGTGATTTATCAAGAGGTAAGCTCATCTTTTCTACTACTGAATGTGATTTACTAAAGAGAAAATCACTACACAAGCTGCAACTCAACTAGTGAAGAGACTGACACGGAAACTGAACTTTCTAACTTGGGTCCATGTAAGAAATCTGGTGACGGTCCACAGATTCTTCACTTCTTTCTGATGAAAGAATGAAGTTGCTTACGAGAAGGGAACATAAAGATGTGTACTCCAGTCAAAGCTACCAGAGGCGATGCTAGTGGATGCTTGCTAACCCAACACGTGAGCACCGAAAGGCTTTGGCGTTTTCTCACGTGAGTATTTAGTCTTAGGCTAGTAAGGCGTCCAAACACTGATTAAAGAAAAGATCTGAAGAAGCAAGTGCTGGGGAAAATTATAGGGAGTTTGTGTTACCGATGAAGGGCTATCTATAAATCCATACGAGCTATATTCTGATATACGTGATTTAATTAAAACTGTATGTTTCTCGTAACTAATTCTGAGGCTTGAGAAACCTAAGAGAATTTCAGTTTTAAAGTTAGTTTGGTTCCTGCTAGACTTAGAAAGAATATGTTTGATGAACTCGAGAAACAAGGGGAAATACTTTCAGGAGAACTTGCATGGGAGTGAGTTGGCGAGACCCTGGGTTTCATTCACTGGGTACATTTTTTTGCCCTAACTGCCCAATATTTCCTGTAGCTGGGGGCTTCTATTTTTTCTCAGCAAGAAAACAATCATAGAAATGGGAAATAACTTGGCACCTAGACAGACATAATTGAATAAAGAAAATCTCAATATTCCCAAGACAGAAGAGATAATGTCTTTTCTCTCAGTTGGAAAATTCAGAATAATATTCTCTCCAGCCTCCCCTGTGGGAACTCTTTTTGTCCTCCAGGTGCCTTTTAAGTGATGCCTTTGGTATATTTCTTCTGATTTCTAATTTAAAGAGATTTTTTTCTACTTCCCAAACTCCCATCGCTGCTGGTTCCTCAGGTGCTCCCCTCAAATAGAGCCCCTGGGATAGAGATGGTTCCCACAACTTCTGACATTGGCTTATGGCTATTGATCTGACATTTTTCTCAATTCTCAAAAGTAAGGAAAATCAATTTTCTAATTTTAGTGAAATGCACATTATGTGAAATTCACCAGTAATACTTTTTTTTTTTAACATTCAGTCACAAAGATGTTTGCCTAACTACTGTGTTTATTTTTTTCTTTTTTATTCTTTTGGATAATGTGCTACATATTTTTTCCCCAAAAACCTTTTATTTAAGGTATACAAACTTCATGCATTTCATAAATACAACTTTAGGAACATAAACTCTTTTAAAGTGTACAATTTATTGGTATTAATAACCATCACCACTGTGTAGTTTTCTATGGAATCCTTAGGGTTTTCTAAATGCAAGATCATAGCATCTGTGAACAGAGACACATTTAATTCTTTCCATCTGGGGTGCCTTTTACAAGGGTACTTCAAAATGTCCTCTGGTTGTCCAGTGTGCATTTGGAGCAGAGGTTAAGTTGCGGCTTGGGTCTACTATATCCCATATGGGAGTACCCGGCATCGAATCTTAGCTCCACTTCTGATTCTAGTTTCTTGCTAATGCTCACCTTGGGAAGCAGCAAGAGATGGCTTAAGTACGGGTCACCATCCATGTAGCTGACCAGTATTGAGTTCCTGGCTCCTGGCTGTGGTTGTTGCAACCCTGGCTGTTTGCATACATTTGGGGATGAATCAGAAGATGGACAATGTCTCTCTGTCTGTTTACCTTCTGAATAAATAAACTAAAAAGTATAAGCAGAATGAAATATGAGCTTATTTTGGTGCAGCTTTTTTTGAAATCCATTCATAGTTTTCTTCACAATACACATTTTCTATAAACTCTTTGAAAACCACTTATATATTTTTTTCTTGCTTAGAACTTTCAATACTACATTGAATAGAAGCCAGACACAAAAGGATATACGTATGATTGTTATGTACACAAGGCACTTAGAATATAGTCAGATTCACAGAGAAGGAAGTAAAGGAGTGTTTACCAGGGAGAGGGCTGATGAGAGTTATTCAGTTATACAGAATTTCAATTTGGGGTGATAAAAAATTTCTGGACACACGGTGCATGGGCTTTTGTCTCAGGCTCTGCTTTCAGAGGGAAATAGGTAATATATAATGTTCTTTCCCCAGAGCAGGAAAAAAGGATTTGGAAACAGGGTAGTCTCATCACACCCAGTGGCTCACGTGAGGAGATTTATCCTCCCATTCCTTGGCTTTCCAGAATGGAAATTCTGGTTCTTAAGCATGTAACTCATCTACAGGAGCACAGTGGGGGGTTCCACTGAGTGAAGCTGTACTATGCTTGGTCGCTCTTGGATCCTCACATCAGAGGAGCAGCAGGCCAGGAGAGGAGTTACTTTACTACTGCATGAATTGAATCAGATGATCACAGATAGAGCAATGCTGCTGCTGTTTAATGGTGTACATCTGGAATTTAAGAATTGACTGGGGCTATCTTTTAGGGCTTCTATGTTCAGTGACAGCTGCAAATGGGCAATTGAGCAACCCTGGCCTAACAAGCACTAGATAAATAAAGGCTGCGATTTCTAAAGAATGAAAGTTTAGGGGCCAGCACTGTGGCATAGGAGGTGAGTCTCCACCTGTGGGGCTGGCATCCTCTATGGGCACTTGTTTGAGTCCAGGCTGCTCCACTTCTGATCCAGCTCCCTGCTAATGGCCTGAGAAAGCAGTGGAAGATGGTCCAAGAGCTTGGGTCCTTGCACCCATGTGGGAGACCCAGAAGAAGGTTCTGGGTCCTGGCTTTGGATTGGCTCAGCTCCAGCTGTTGTGACCATTTGGGGAGTGAATAAGTGGATGGATGACATCTCTCTCTGTCTCTCCCTTTCTCTGTAACTCTGCCTCTCAAATAAATAAATAAATAAATATTAAAAAAAAGTCTAGATCATTCAACCAGAAAAATCATCTAGAGCTGCTGGAAAAACAGGCCATGGGCCATTGAAGATGGATGAGGAAGGAGACTGATGGTGGATATCAGCATGGCCTGGGTTGGAAAGCAGCATCAGGGACTGGCCCATCAAACTTTCATATCAGATTTTGTAGACATGTGGTTGGTCATAGCTTGAAGGGTACTCTGTGACATTTTAGACTTAAGGGAAGGCATGCCAAGAACTGTGGTGTGGCAGAGGAGGACTGTATTTGGCATAGTAGTGTTTCTCATTCCCTCTACTTCTGTGACACCAGTTCTGCACAGGACTCAATTTAAGCCCTGCACTTTCACCGGGCACCTTCTCTCTGTACTCTGCACTTCCTGCCAAGAGCTTCCCAGGTCTTTGGCGCTGGGTACCCTTGGCTCACCTGTCTTGAGTGTGCTGCCTGGTTGTTGCAGGAGATAATGCTCCAGGGAACTTTCTTGCCCAATGGAAGATGCAAACCAGTTGATGCATGTTTTCTGCTTCCTTTCTCTGAGGTGGATAATTCTTAGACATATTTCATTTTTGTAAGAGTCCTCAGAAGATTTCAGCAGATCCAACATCTCAGGAAAGCATTCTTGTATTGGATTTCTCTCCTTCCTTGTTTCACTTTCATTTCCCTTCATTTCCGTTCCCTAGGAGACTCGTTTACCAAATAAAAATACTGATACTGTTCCCAAGTCTTTGTCTCAGGATTTCCTTTTGAGCAGTTAAGGCTAAGGTACAGTTGAAACATTCCATGAACTATTTTTTATGGAAAAAAGATAAAACACTGGGGAAGAGGTGAAAGAGGTAACACCTATCATGGTGGGTTTAATTTTATTAAGTGAATGTGGAAATCTTGAAGTCAAAAGGTTGTTCTCAGGATGCAGGTGAATTGTCTTTCAATACTCCCCAGCAAACTCCTTTGATAGTTGACCCAGTGATTAATTGATTAAGTAGATTAAATGTGTCAATTAAGCTTAAGATTAGATATTTGGTGTATAAATTGAGAGTATTATTTGGAGTCCCCAGAATAAGTGGGTGTAACTTTGCCATCTAGAACTTCCTCTTGATGGGTGTGTGATCAGATATATAACAAACTCAAGAATTAGTAGCCAAAATAGAAAGTGCCATTCCATTAATAGTGAATTGTCAAATTATCAATCTGTCTCCAAAAAAGGTTCATTGGCTAAACTATAGGAAGGTCTCCTTTTCTTCTGGATCTAGTGCTATTTAATCATAAGCTTGGAAGGGAAAGCAGAGAGCTAAAGCTAGAGATGATAGAGATGGAGTTAGAAGTGAGATAGTGATACACAGAGATACATGAGATAGCTACATAGAGATAGATTCACATACTGTGTAGGAACACTTTAAGGCATTTAGAATAATGTTCTCACAAACATCTCCAATTCTGATAGTTAGCAACTCTTTTTTTTAAATTTTTTTCGAAAGGCAGAGTGGACAGTGAGAGAGAGAGACAGAGAGAACGGTCTTCCTTTGATGTTGGTTCACCCTCCAATGGCGGCCGCGGCCGGCGCGCTGCGGCTGGCACACAGTGCTGATCCAATGGTAGGAGCCAGGTGCTTATCCTGGTCTCCCATGGGGGGCAGGGCCCAAGGACTTGGGCCATCTTCCACTGCACTCCCTGGCCACAGCAGAGAGCTGGACTGGAAGAGGGGCAACCGGGACAGAATCTGGTGCCCCGACAGGGGCTACAACCTGGTGTGCCGGTGCCGCAAGGTGGAGGATTAGCCTATTGAGCTGCGGTGCCGGATAGTTAGCAACTCTTTTTGTGGAAGAGTTAGTAAGAGGTGGTTCAGGGATAGAAGTAAGTAGGGCAGGAGATTGGATTGGAAGGGACCAAGAACATGCTCCACTGTGGATGATGTAGTGGGTAGTGTGTTGAGGAAGTAGTGGAAAGCGGAAGAGAAGGTGAGGGGAAGAATTCCTTAGTACCAATGTCAGCATTTGCTACATTTACTCATGTGTAGAAGTTTCATCTTGATTCCCAAATGCTCATTATCTGGCTCAGGCTCATGACACCTGGTATGTGTGGCAAATTCTTGAGAGCCTGGAAAATCTATGCAAGGTACCTTGTCAAAGCTCCAGTAGGATTCTCCGTTGAGAGCAGAGAAGTTGATTTATGTGAGGACTTTTCCAGACCATAATAAAACAAAATACATAAGATCAAATCGGATTTACACAAAAATGCAGGACACCTGATCCTTCCCATGAATGCATTCTTATTTTAGTACATATGTGTAGTTTGCATCAACTACAAGGAAAAAAATGAGTCTATTTTAGCCTTTCTTTGTGGGGAAAGAAAGCTGTGTTCTTGTGGGGAGAGGGCAGTCTACCTGCAGAATCTTTTGTATTGGAGATTATGCAAAATGCACTTAGACAAATGCTAAGTAAAATCTCAAGTGCATACTACATTACCCTTGGGTAAAACGATTGCATCAGACTCCAGAAGTATATTCAGGTCCTAGGGGACTCAGCCAAGGGCCTTTGAGGAGAATCAGATCAACCAGTGATCGCACAGGTCTGCCTGGTTATTTTGGCCACCCTCAGGTGTCTGAAGCTAAGCTAAAAACCAAAGGGTATAGTGATTGTGTGAAAAAGCAAATCCCCTGTGGTTGATTGTGTTTGTGACTGGCACCTTTCAGCAGTGTGATCTGGGAGGTTCTTTGCATGATGGTGAAGGTTGACTGCAAAACTACACTTGCCTTGAAGATGCCTGTCCTCTCCCCCACGTTTGAGGATTCTGCTAACCTTAGAGTCACATCTGAATATGGAGAAATGTTGTCATTTTGGAAGGAATCTGGGATTTAGTGTTAGAAAAAAGTGATTTGCAGTTCCTGTGATGCAGCTTGCCAAATGTGTGATTTCAAGTAATTTACATAACCCTGTTGTGCTTCCGTTTCCTCCTCTCTGAAATAAGCATGAGTATAATAACCGATGTCATAGTGCAGAATATCAAATGATAGGTGTGAAGTTATTTATAAGTAGAGAAGTGCTATCCACCTGTAATTCAGGCGGTTTTTTCCCTTCCTGGGGAAAGCTTGGGGATCTCCCTGGCACGACGCGGATGTCACAGACGGGGAAATTTACCTTTCCCTCTGCCAGCCCTTTGCTCTGCATTATTCATCCTTGTCCCATTTGGAGGGCACAGCGCCATCCAACTGTGCATGGCTCTACACCTCAATAACAACTCCAGAGAAACTGAAGTTAATGTATGCTGCGACACGTGTCTGAAAATAAATGGGCTGTGAGACGGGAAATGCCAGTTCTGCCTGGCTCCCAGTGAAGTTAGGATGAGACAGCTGTGCCTGTAAATGAAGCCATTTGAAGAGTTAACATGGAAGACGGAGCCACATAATTGAGAACTTCTGTGGAGACACTCACGGACTGTGCTGTGGAAATTAATAAAAGCACTGACGACGATGGGAAGGGTACACAAAATGAAAGCCAAATGAATGAATGAGTTTTCCTGCATGGTTCAACAGCACTGAATCCAAAGGCTGCTAGGCTCTGCTGGTCTATGGTTTTAATGGTATTTCTGAAGGATTTACACCAAGGCTATGTAAGAAATCAAAGCAAAGCAGGATTAAAAAAATAAAGAGTGGTCACACTTGTGGTTCCACTGTACAAAAATGCACTGGCAAAAGGAAGTAAATTGGTAATTAAAAGAAATAAGGCATTCTTCATGTTTGTCATTAACTTGAAAGCTAACACATGTTTCTCAACATTTGTAGCATTTATTTAATAAAAAAGCACTTCTTATCCATACAAACATGTGTTTGTTCACTTGTACGTCTAACCATTCATCTAAAAAAATTACAGTCTTTTTTTCTGTGTATCAGGTATATACCTGAGCTTGTGCTTTCATCTCATTTAATTATCACAATAATCATTTTCCATGGTTATGGTTATGATCCTAGGGTTTTGGTCAAGGAAGTTGGTATGTTGCATTGTTAGTAACATGCCAATATAAATTTAGCCAGAAATGGAACAAGGATTTGAATTCAGTTTTTTTCTTTAGTATATGATCCCATATCATCTCTCTCTCTACAGATTTATTTATTTATTTGAAAGGCAGAGTTATGTGTGTGTGTTAGGCAGAGAGAGAGAGAGAGAGAGAGAGAGAGAGAGAGAACAAGACAGAGATACTCCATCGGCTGGTTCATTCCTCAGATGGCTGCAATGGCCAGTGCTGCACCAGGCTGAAACCAGGAGCCAGGAGCTTCATTTGGGTCTCCCATGTAGGTGGCAGGGCCCAGACACTTGGGCTATTTTCCACTGCCTTTTCCAAGTCATTTGCAGGGAGCTTGATTGGAAGTGGAGCAACCGGGAGATGAACCAGTGTCCATATTCGATGCCAGCATTGTAGCCTCTATGATGAAATTTTGGCCCCCATGTTGTTTCTTGGTATTCACTCAATTGTATGTTAAAGGAAATTTTTTTGAATGAAAGCACAAATGTAAAGTGTTTTTTTTTTTAGTGATTTCTTAATAGCCTCTTAAAATTGAAGGCAAGTTAATGGAGCACTTACACTTATCTACAATATAACCAGGTAGCTAGTGGGAGAGGATGGTGTTGATGAAATTCCATTTCTGTTTATGCAGATCCTATTGGGTTATTTATATTATGATGATTTATATCACCTACCAGGTATATGATAACCTTTTTACATTATTTATCTCACAATTACTAAACCATGGTTTCTCATCATAAATCTGGTCACCCAGCAAATTTTAAAAATGCATATTTCTGGTCCTTTCCCTCTTACTGAATTGGAGCTGTTGGGATTGGACCAGGAAATTAGCATTTTTAACCAGTAGATAAGTTTATTCTGACACATGCTCAAGTGTGAGAACTATTGTACTATCATCCCCTACACAGAATCTACCCACATTGGCTAGTGGCAGCATGGCTGACCCGATTCAGCTAACAGACCCTGCATCTGGACCTAGCATTGTGTCAGAAGGTCCTTCCATTAACAGCACATTGTATGAGGTCTCATCACATCAAAGCCTGTCTATTCTGTTCATGTTTCATGATGGCTCCCACTTGACCCAAATCTTCCTGCCTGGAGTTCTGAGTCAGCCTCCATGGAGCTCTATCCTGTTTCTTGTCCTGACCTCGATCAGATCTATGCTAACCATACTTACTGCTGCACTAGGATCCTGATATAATTTCTTGATTCCTTCCTGGTCAAAATAAGCCTTTAATTCATAGAAGAAATCTGCCACCCACCAAGTAAGCAAACTGACTTCTTTCTGGTTGACTTAGGTATTGAAATTAAAGATGGGAAAATATTTATTTACCTGGTTAATGATGAGTTAGTGCCTTACAGGAGTCGTGATTAATCATGCCCCACCTGGAAATCAGTACCAAATGACTCTGTTAATAGAATCCATCAACTGCAAAAGTAAGTGATTACACTGAGGGTTGCTTTATTGTAAGTACCTTCATTTTGCATTTTGCATTCTGGTTTCGTGTTGACATTCCCCAATAAAAAATGTTTAGATTACTCTCTGAAACATTTGGGGTGAGTCTTGAGGAGATAATTTGCATTAGCTAAATACTGAATCATAAAACTATTTCCATTATTCTGCAAGGGAAAGCATCTTTTATTCTATGAGATTTAAATAATCATTTAAAATTTGCATTTCAGAACAACAGAAGTAACAGTTGTTAAAAGTATGATGACTATAATATTGCATTAAAAGCATATTCAGTGCTTAACCAAACTATTTCCTTGCTATCTCTCAAATGTTGGTAGATCAACATTTAGTATGAGAAATGCTGTGGCTGAGGGTAGATGTAATCTTCTAGAGGTCTTCATTATCAGTGATTTTTTTTTAACCCAGAAAGTATTTTGCTACCAACTCCAGTCCTAAGATCTTCAAAAGTAAAAAAAAAAAATCCCCTTGTAACTGTGTTACAGTTGTCAGCTTGTTTGAACTGTTTTATTTTTTCCCCTAATGATAGCAACAGACAAAAAACCAGTGGAAAATCAAGGGTGAAGATTGACTGTAGACACATTTGTAAAGAATGGAGAAGCATTTTTTTTATCCATTTATTACCATGACTCCCAGATTTTATTGTAAGTGAAATAAACACAAACTTTGGAGTCAAAGCTGAATTTGACTCCTGTGCTCAGTTTCCATAAGGATCCTGGGACTTCACCTTTGTGTTCTCTTTTCATTTGAACACGGGGTTCTTTGACTGCCATTGCCAGATTTTTTTTCCACCTAGCTATTCCTCAGTGAAATAGGTCTACATAATTTACCAGTCAGTCCAAATGTTAATTCCTCTTGGGTATCTACTCTATCTTCCCAGGCTAGACAGCTGAGTCCTTTCTCTATGCTCTGTCTCTCTCACCATGAGACATGCCTGTGAAAGAAAAGAGAGGAAATAGGTTTGAGTAGACCTGATACCATCTATGACAGCCCCCAAATCCCAGAACAAAGCAAGCCCATTAAGGGGTTCTGCCTTGGGTAGGCACGAGGCCCCTTCTAGCTCTGCGTTTCTCTGTCATTGGCTGGGAGTACCCTGAGAAAACACAACCCTAGTTATCACTGTCTTATTGAGTGGCTACCAGCACCACAGCATGAATAGAGTATGACCTTGTCTAAATGGCGAGACACGTTACCAAGAGGCTAACAGCTGAGGAGGTCAGTGACCTGCACTTCTCTCAGCTGGGCAGCACATCGTTTCTTCCTGGGAGATCTGATAGCATATCTGTATCTGTCATGATGGCAAAAAGGATTTAAAGCTTAGGGTAATATTCTGGGGATATGGTTTTTTTAGGATTTATTTATTTATTTGAAAGGCAGAGTTACAGAGAGGCAAAAGCAGAGAGACAGAGAGGTTTTCCATCTGCTGGTTCACTCCCCAGATCACCACAGTGGCTGGAGCTGTGCTGATTCGAAGCCAGGAGCCAGGAGCTTCCCCAAGGTCTCCCCTGCGGTGCAGCAACCCAAGCATTTGGGCCAACTTCTACTGCCTTCCCAGGCCACAGCAGAGAGCTGGATCGGAAGTGGAGCAGTCGGGACAGGAACCAGTGCTCATATGGGATGCCAGCACTGCAGGTGGCGGCTTTACCCGCTATGCCACAGTGCCGGCCCTGAGGATGCTACATGTTTATAGGATTCTCTTAAGGTTCAAAAAGACTTATGAGTCTCGAGAATGGCCATTATGGCACTGAGAGACAGTGACTGAACTGGGAGCCTCTATGCACCTTTCAAAACTCACTTAACCTATCTGCTGCCCAGGTCCTAAAATGGGGATACAGGTACTGTCAGTATTCTATTCCCTCATGTCTCAGTCACGCCTTTTGGGGCCTGACACATGTGTTCTGACCCTTTCGTGTGTGAGGAAGAGGCACATGCAGCCATGCAGGTTTATGGTTTCAGAAACTCTTGTTCCTTTATTGAGGGCAATCGAATGCCATCAGTATAGCAACAATGGCTAGTAGTATATTTTAATATGTATGGTAGATTTTGCAAAAATGATGAATATGAGTAGATGGCCTCTTAATATTTTTTTAAGATTTATTTATTTGAAAGGCAGAGTTACAGAGAGGCAGAGGCAGAGAGAGAGAAAGCTTCCATCCGCTGGTTCACTCCCAAAATGGCTGCAATGGCTGGAGCTGGGACGATCCAAAGCCTTGGAGGCAGGAGCTTCCTCGAGGTCTCCCACGTGGGTGCAGGGGCCCAAGCACTTGGGCCATCTTCTACTGCTTTCCCAGGCCATAGCAGAGAGCTGGATAGAAAGTGGAACAACTGGGTATGGAGCCAGCGCCCATATGGGATTCTGGCACTGCAGGTGGTACGGGTTTACCAGCTATGCCATGGTGCTGGTCCCGCCTCTTAATCTTAATACTTAGACAGAGATTAAAAGTGATCTTGTTAGATCAGAAGATATATATCTAGAACATCGCTCTATCTAAAACTACAGAACATAAGATATAAAGTGGAGATATTAGAGTGATACCAAGCATTGAGGTTTTATCCAGGGCTACATTCAGAGTGGACAAGACAACAGCAGAGGATTTTTAGGGCAGAATTGGGGTTTGTCTGACTGGGTGGGGTATACCCTAGTTTTTGCTTTTAATTCAGTCACTACATAAGCATCATTTGCTCAGTGCTTTGCAAAAATATGTGTGCAAGGTTTTGCCAAGATAATTTAGTTAAGAGATAGCATTCCCAGTTTTTGAAATTAAGCAATTTTCAAGGGGTAAGAAGGCATGACACAGAGAAACATGCATGCTATCAGAGTTATATGGAATATGTTTTTGATAAGATTTGGAAACTGGCAATTTTGTAGGATTCCACAGAAAAGCAGTCTAGGTAAAGAAGGTTTATTATTGAGACACTGGCAGATAAGAAAACAGATATTGGGAGCTCATAGCTCAGTCTAGGCTCAGGGTCCAGAGTTGGCTATGGAATGGAAGACAGCTCTTGAGAGCAGAGGCGGATAACAGGTCTGCACAAGAGGACAGTGCAGCCTATAACACCAAGGGCAGTTGTTTTCAGTTGAGCAGCTTTCTAACCAGGGCAGAGGTGGTCCTCCAAAGTCTGCTCCTGAGATAGAAGTTCTGGAAATGAAATGCCTGCTGGGACTTTGGTCCAGAATTTTCCTTTCTCTCTCTCTCTCTCTCTCTCTCTTTTTTTTTTTTTTTTGATGTTTAGTTACTTATTCTCATTTACTTGAAAATCATGATAGATATATCTTTATCTATCTATCTATCTATCTATCTATCTATCTATCTATCGTTCATTTATCTATCTAGAGAGATTGATTTTTCCATCTGTTGGTTTACTCCCAAAAAGCCAGAACCCAGAAATAGCTGGGGCTAGGCTAGGCTGAAGCCAGGACTCACACACGTGTACAGGAGCCCAAGCCCAAATCCACTGCTTCCTAGGAGACATCAGATGAAAGCTGGATTAGAAGCAGAGTAGCCACGGCTTGAATTGCACTCCCATATAGGTGCAGGTGTTTCAAGGAGCAGCCTAACCCACTGCACCACAGCGCCTGCCCCTGGTGTTCTCATTTTCCAAGTAGATGTGATCTCCAGCTGTTAGAGCTGCTGGTGGGGCAACGAATTGTATAATATCACAGATTAAACTTGGATCTCCCCTGGGGGTGAAGGGAGGGGCAGGCTTATCGATCTCCATTTTGCTTGATTACACATTCATTTCTGACTTGTAGGAGTTATTGGCGGAGATTCCCTTTGTTCTAGACAATTTCAACGAGTCCTTTTAAGAGCAAGAAAGGAGTAGTAGAAATAACTATAATAAGAAAATAATTATGCTCAGATTTTGTCAGATTAGTTATTGTGTTCTCAAGAAAAACATAGACCAAGAGTAGCCTTTATTTGTGCAGTTTACAAAACATCGTATTTCATTTGGTTTATGAGGACTTGCAGAGTGGTTCCTAACAATAAGCGCAAGATGAAATGTAAGGGTGCTTGAGTATAAGATGCTTGTTAAGAGGCTTTTTCATTTTTGATGGACATGAACTGCAGCTGAAGTTTGTTTTTGCAGAAATGTGCTACATATTTTAAATTTCTAAAATAAATGCATAATATTTCTAATTTAGCCTTTTCTTTCTTCTCTAAAGAAAACCTTTAACATAAATTTATTGTTTGTCCTCCTAGTGTGTTTTTATTGTTTTAGACAAATATAGTATTGATGAACAGTATAAAAATACTATTTTTATGATTTAAAACTTTATGCAAATTATAGAATATTTTAGCATATTCTGAAATATGCTTCCTGAAAGCATATTTCATATGACGTATTTCATATGAAATGAAATTTCTTTTTTTTTTTTTTTGACAGGCAGAGTGGACAGTGAGAGAGAGAGACAGAGAGAAAGGTCTTCCTTTGCCGTTGGTTCACCCTCCAATGGCTGCCGTGACCAACGCACTGCGCTGATCCGATGGTAGGAGCCAGGTGCTTATCCTGGTCTCCCATGGGGGGCAGGGCCCAAGCACTTGGGCCATCCTCCACTGCACTCCCTGGCCACAGCAGAGAGCTGGCCTGGAGGAGGGGCAACCGGGACAGAATCCGGTGCCCCGACTGGGACTAGAACCTGGTGTGCCAGTGCCGCAAGGCGGAGGATTAGCCTATTGAGCCACGGCGCCGGCCAAAATTTCTTTCATTACATTTTTGAGTTACATTTATGTTGATGAAGGTCCTTGTTTTTTTAAATTGCCCTGAAGAAATCAATCATATGATATGTCACATTTTATTTATCCATGTCTCCAGTGGTAGGACATTTAAAAAAAAAGTACATCACTTAATTATATTCATCAATTTAACACTTATTTTAGAATATTTTCTGTACTACATTGTGATTTATAATTAACAAAAATGTATTATATATTGAGAGTAGATTTAAGCTTTCTCATTTATTTTTCAATTATGAAGATTTTTCTGAACAAGTATGAGGTATGGGGTGTTTAATTAATGAAGAATTCTTCATTTGCTATATGTAGGAATTACTCATTTTTTGAGTCTGAATAAGACATGTGCTATGGGCTGGGTATGGCCCTCAAAGATTTATATGCAGGAAATTTGTCTCCAGTGTGACGGGATTGGAATGCAGTGCCTATGGAATGTGGCCAGGTCAGGAGCACCACTTTGGAAGGGATCAATGCTGTTTTTGTGGAGTGAGTGAATTCTCACAAGAGTAGGTTGTAGCCTTATGTTCCACCCAGTCTCACATTAAACCCCTCCTCTTAAACTTCAATTACTGTCACCATGTGATTTGAGTTGGTTTTTAAGTTTCCCTTGGCTGGATGAGGAAAAATGTGTTTTGAGATATTGTACAAATAAGCAGAGACAATAAAGAAATGAATACAGAGTCAAAATAAAGAGCAGCTGTTGTAAAGTGAGGCCACCTCCACATACATAACCCTTCTGCATGTAGTCAGTTTCCTTTGTTCCTCGTTATGATACTGTGACACAGCCATGGGACCCTCATCACATGCCAGCAGCATGCTTTTTGGACCCTTCAGCCATCACAAGCATGAACCAAATAAACCTCTTCATTTTATTAGCTACCTAAGAAGTTCTTGCAAAAATGGGGTTAAGGGAAAAGTTCAGGGGCCGATGTTGTGGTGTAGGTTAAGCCTCCACTTGCTGTGCTGGCACCCCATGTGGGTGCCAGTTCACATCCTTGGCTGCTCCACTTACAATCCAGCTCCCTGCTAATGTATTTGGAAAAGCAGTGGAAGATGGTCCAAGTGCTTGGGCCCCTGTACCCATGTGGGAAATCTGGATGAAGCTCCTGGCTCCTGGCTTTGGCCTTGCCTGGCTCCAGACATTGAGGCCATTTGGCAGTGAGTTGGCTGATGGAAGATCCCTCTCTTTCTTTTTCCTTTTCTGTATTTCTGCCTTTCAAATAAATAAATAAATAAATATTTTTAAAGTTCATTTTGGTGAAAAAAAAAATTGAAAGCATGTTGTAGAACATGGCTTGGTCTTGAGGTTAAAATGAAGCCTTCTACTATTCTATCACTAACTCCTCACATCCACATTCCTAGGGTGAAAGTGTCAGACTTATTGTTACATATTTTTTTCTTGTTATAGTTCTGTTTTCACTTATGGAAGCTGTTAGAGGTTGGGTTTGAAGAGCCTTGGCTTATGAAGGTGAATCCACAGAACAGTTCTTGTAGTTAGCTCAGAATTGTATTAACAAACTACAGAATACAGATTTATTATTTTTTAAAAAGATTTATTTTATTTATTTGAAATACAGAGTTACGGAGAGAGGCAGAGACAGAGACAGAGTTCTTCCATCTCCTGGTTCATTCCCCAGATGGCCGCAACGGCTGGAGCTGTGCTGATCCGAAGCCAGGAGCCAGGTGCCTCCTCTGGGTCTCCTATTTGGGTGCAGGTGCCCCAGGACCTGGGCTATCCTCATGGCTCTCCCAGGCCACAGCAGAGAGCTGGCTCAGAAGAGGAGCAGCTGGGACCAGAACTGGAGCCTACATGGGATGCTGGCGCCCCAAGCCAGGGCCTTAACCCACTGTACCAGAGTTCCAGCCCCTATTATGTGATTTTTTTAAAGTCAAAATACAGCAGGTATAGTATTTTGTGCAGTGGACTGGATATTTTATTATTCAGTAATATATTTTACTTCATGCCCTCCAGATTTCTAAATCATCAACATACATAATAGTGTATCCATAAACTTGGTAAATATTTAAATCAAATCAGAATGACTAGTATTTTAGTAATGCAAAGTACAATATGCAGTAATATCTTCCAAAATGTGTAGTTTTATAAAATTTGTTGCGATTATGAGTCAAGTCATTTTAAGTAATTATTTTAGTGTTTTAGAAATGTTCCCATTAGGAACTTATATAAGAGAAAATGTTAATATTCTTTCAGAACATAATGCATTTTCAAACTATGGAGGCACTTTCCATTATCCTTATACACGGGAGACTTAGGTAATGCCATTAGTAGATAATTTCACCTCAACAGAAATAGTATAACCATAGACATTGATGATGAGATAGGCTCATGAGGTACTTTAGCCCATTAGCGAGAAAAATTGCTGCATGTCTTAAACTTCTTATGTCAACTCCAATTTGTAAGAATCTAATGATACCACTTTTAACAATTCTGAAGAAAAGTTTTAAAAAAATTTTATTATTATAAAGAGAACGGATTTCATGCAAAGTTATTGAATTTTTAATTGAGATATTTCTCATTTTACCTAATGTAATAACCAGAAAATATGTAATAGAAATTAGAAACAATTCAATCTTTACATGGATGTTAGGTGACTGGCTACAAACTTTTTGTTGTTTCTTTTAAACATTAGCCTTTGTCTCGTATCATCACATCACAGGATGCAACACCAACTAGTTGACCAGGCTCTTCTTTTATGAATGCAATCATGTTTCTCTCTATTTTGGTGAAGAGATTGAGACATATTGCTTTATATGTCTAAACAGTCGGAAACACCTCTGGTTTCAATAAAACAAGATTTAGTTTCTATACAAATATTGTAACTGATTGTTTCAAGGAAAGTCCCTAGTACTTGCTTCCTTTTTAAAAAAAAAAACTTTTAATTTTGAAATAATTATAGACTCACAGGAAGTTGCAAAGGTAGTGCAGAAAAGTCTCATGTTTCCTCAATGCAGACTTCTTGTGTTAACTGTAGTGTATGTCAAACTTAGGAATTTGACATTGGTACCATGTGCGTACATAGTGAGATACCACTTTATCTCATAAGTAGATTTGTGTAAAAATCCTTAGTTGAGATATAGGACTGTTCCATCACCACAAAGACCTCTTCCAGGCTTCTTCTGAGTGGAATAATTCTCCTCGCCCTACCCCTGCCATTTGTAAGCCCTGAGAATCGCTAATTTGTTTTCCATCTCTGATATTTTGTCATTTCAAGAATGTTTATAAATGGAATCACACAATATGTGACCATCTTCATCTGAGTTTCATGGAAAGTCCCTTGTTCTTGTTCTTCCCCCTGCCCCATTTTAAAAACTCTCTCTGGTTGTCTTCTGCATTTTACCCATGTGCATTTATTTTTAGCTCTGGCATTTTATAATATTAGTCAAAGAATGAAGTGCAAAAACATAAAGGGACTTAGTCACTTTGCTAATTGTTATGAAAATTTAGAGTTTCTTTTTCTGGATGTAGAACTGATTATAAAAGGAGATATTGCAGATAAATTTCATCCTTACAAAAATATAGACTATATCTTCTTTGCATAAAAATGCTTTATTTTCAACCACTTCTTCAGCACCCAGTACAATATTCAACACATCATTTATTTTGGGGGAAAAATGAAAGAATAAAGACTTTTCATTTCTAAGAGGGGCTAGGTTGGGAGTTTGTAGGATTCTGTATTCGTGTGAGTGGACAACTTATGCTGATTGACTACTGAGGAAATTCAGATGGTGAAAGTGCTATTAATTGACCACAACTGTGTACTTTGGGATCACCCTCTGACTGTGCTGCAGGTGCATGTAAATGCCTCCTGGCACAGAGAGAGGCACAGCCTCTACTGCTTGTAGGGCCCTATCTGGGCTCTTTCCCCTGATTTTTGTCTGTGAGAACTCAGAACACTCTCCTGTGCACCTCAATGCTTAAAGACTAATCCATCTCTGTGGGATTTGGGGTTTCCCTCTTATCCAATGACCTCAGGAGGTCTTGGCTCTTATCTTTCTCTACACACTGCTCATTTAAATTTGTTCACCTGGATTGCCAAATACAAAATATTGCCTTAGCTCTATAAACTTTACAGGAGTATTTTAAAGATTGTTTGATAAAAGTACTATGTGTGGCAGGAATAAGGGTCTCTTAGACCAGGTTTTTAATTTTCTGCATTCTGATAATCTCTTACCAAATTCTCTGGATGTTTTCCCAGGTCCTATTCATAGCTGGTTTCTGGGAAGGCAGCCAGTAAAGAGAAAATGACCAATTGTGAAATGAGTCTTCTCAAATCCCTCCCCACTCAGCGCTAATGACTATTCCTACCCACTGCATCTGCATGTTTGTCCGCCTCAAAATAGAAGGGAGAGGACCATTGTAGGACCCTCACTGTTAGATTGAAAGAATTTTCACTCATTTGTCTATGGAGCATTTCTGAAAGGTTTGCAGCAGTGAATGATGTGATTAGAGTGATACTCTTGGGAAGGCTAATCTATTGGGGAGCAACAACTAGGAGGGAAGACTACAAGTGAGCAGGTGCATGATCACAAGTGCTCATGCTAGCTAGTGAATGGAAGCACATTGTGGTCAACACAAGTAATGTCTTGTATGTATCAAATACCTTTACTTTATAAAATCTTTATCTACTGATATATTAAATATTTATGAAAAGTCAGGATAGCTTTTACAGTTGGGAAAATAAGATGAGAGCATGCCACTTGTTCAAGATCACACATCTAGTAAGAAAGTCAAGCAGTGGCAAGTGTACAAGTGGTTGGTAATGATCATTGATTAGCTTTATTTCTGTTATTAAGCTTGACTGGTAAACTAACCAGAGAAAGACTCAGTGTGTTGATTAATGCAAAGTGGAACCAGATGCCTTAGGTACAGGTTGAATTACATAGATTCAGGACATTCCTGAAAGGTAAAATATAGGACTTTTACACAGGGATATCTTTGGCTCAAAAGATGTAAATAACATTTAAGATATTTAGGTAAAATAATATCAGGTGGTAAGAAGCCATGAGATTGTTTCTGTGTCTTATAACCTGAGTCAGATAAAGAATCATGAACCTTAATACTGTACAAATTGGCCAAACTGCATATCTCCTCCCTCTCTTATTCCCACTCTTATATTTAACAGGGATCACAAATTGGCAAATGGTTCTCTGGATATGCAAGTAAGGTATATTTTGAAAGCCCAGTTGCCATCTAGACAGATTAGTGAACTGAAAATCTACTCAGGGTGTGCAAAACACAAAACCTCATTTATTAAAAAAGATTTATTTATTTATTTGAAATTCAGAGTTACACACAGAGAGAAGGAGAAGGACAGGCAGAAAGAGAGAGATCTTCCATCCATTGGTTCATTTCCCAATTGGCTGCAACAGTTGAAGCCAGGAGCCAGGAGCAAGGAACTTCCTCTGGGTCTTCCCAAGCAGGTGCAGGGGCCCAAGGACATGGGGCATCTTCTACTGCTTTCCCGGGACATAGCAGAGAGCTGGATCAGAAGTGGAGTAGCTGGGACACGAACCGGCACCCAAATGTGATGCAGGCACTTCCAGTGGCAGCTTAACCCACTAAGCTACAGTGCTGGCCCCAAAACCTCAGTTCAATTTATGCCCCATTGCTGTTAATAACAGTATCTATTGAGACCCTTTTATGGAGGCTACAATGTTAATTTAGTAAAATGATTCCAATTGACCCATATGAGACATTTTCCTATCTGTTATATGAATGCTGGCACCATAATAGCTGTATTAATTTAATGAGCATATTATACTAATTGAAATCAAGTGTAGAGGAGCAGAATAACACTTGATAGTCACTACCAAATTATTAAACTCTTGGTGTAGAAGAATTCTGTGACTTTTATAGAATCAAAACAAGATATACGTTCACAAAGGAAAAACCACTTTATGAGACAAGGATGAAAACCAACAAGAATTAATTGAAAATAACTTTACAATAATGTAGAAAAGAAAAACTTTAAAAAACAAACACTAGGCAGGCACCGCGGCTCAATAGGCTAATCCTACGGCTGCGGCGCTGGCACACCGTGTTCTAGTCCCGGTCGGGGCACCGGATTCTGTCCCAGTTGCCCCTCTTCCAGTCCAGCTCTCTGCTATGGCCAGGGAGTGCAGTGGAGGATGGCTGAAGTCCTTGGGCCCTGCACCCCATAGGAGACCAGGAGAAGCACCTGGCTCCTGCCTTCGGATCAGCACAGTGCGCCGGCTGCAGTGCACAGGCCACAGCGGCCATTGGAGGGTGAACCAACGGTAAAGGAAAACCTTTCTCTCTGTCTCTCTCTCTCACTGTCCAGTCTGCCTGTCCAAAAAACAAAACAAAACAAAACAAAACAAAACAAAAAACAACAAACACTATGCAAACAAAAATGAAGCAAAAAGTCAAATAAATATGGGTTAATTTTAGAGTAATATAGATCTAAAAGTGAAATTCATGTGATAAATAAAATAAATATCATTATGATCTTAGAATTATAACTACAAAACACATGGAATCTGCTAAAATTAATTAAAAACTAAAACAAAAATTTAAAAAAAAAATCTTGTGTGAGTTTTAGAATCAACCATTTAGTAAGAATGGTGGATTTTGAATGTCATTGGGTTGTATTCTGTCTTGACACGTATACATGTAAAAAGGTAATTCTGAGTATCTACTGTGTGCTAAAAATTGCAAGTAATGATCACACTATGAAAGTGAGGTATATTTCTTGTCTTCATGGAGCTTATGGCTTAGCACACCTTAATATCATCCTAGCACCTATGGTACTTAAAGGCATGCTTGTGATGAAGGGTGCTGGTCTGGTTTCAGTTAGCAAAGGACTCTGGGAGCAGCAATATTTAGACAGATTGGAAGGCTGAGGAGGATCAAGCAGATAAACTGAAAGAATAATGTTGAGAGATTGATGGCAAGTTGGAGCTTGGCATGTTTAGGGATGGAAAGAAATCTCCTGTCTTGGATAGAGAGATGGAATGGAGAATTAGGAGATTTGTGTATGGACTTGAGCAATGACGGGGACCAGAAAATGTCTAGGAGGACGCCCAGCAGTACATCGATGGGCACACACCAAAGGATTTTAAATAGATGCTTGGCATAATCAGGCTTTGGAAACATTAGTATCAGGTAGAGCAAGAATGGTGTTTTGAGAGCAGATAGAAGGCTGCTACGGCTGGGAATGTGATGGTTCCTTGGATGATGCAAGTGGCTAAGGAAATACACAGAAGGAAGTAGCTCTGAAAGAACTGGGTTTGATAACTGGGTGTTATGAGGTGTAGGAGAGGGGAATATAAATCTGCATTTCGATTTCTGGGTTGTGCTTTTCTGGGTGAACAATGGTGAGGAAGGTTGATGCAGAGAAACAAGAAGAGCAGATCATAGGCAAGGTGGAGGACTGGAGAGAGGGTAGAGGTCATGACAAAGTTTTGAGTATGTTGAATTTGAACTACTTTTGCCAAGGTCACCAAGTTGTGTAATTCAAGAAGGTTCCATTTGAGTAAAATTGTTATAATCATTGTCTTCTGAAATTGTCATTGCACTGCTGTTAATGCAAGCATTCAGGTGGAAATAGTGAGTAGAAATATGGATCTGGTCATTTATGGAAAAATCAGTGATGAACATATTTCATTTCATAGCATCTGGGACAACACTAATTTTAAAATACATCCTTATTTTATATATCATTAAGAAAGATAGTAACACAGCCATTACTATTGCATGCTATCAAGTACAGACCCAGTCTCATCTCAAGGATGTTCATGAAGTAAGCCAGTCCCAAAATGACAAAACTCCATATGCTTTCCTGATCTGTGGTATCTAACAAAGTACCTAAAAATGTGATGTATTGGGGTGAAATTGACATTTTGATATTTTATGATTATTTACAGCCCTTGTTTCTACTGTTTGGAACAGTGTATTTTTCTCCATACTAGTTGTTGAGCTCTTTACTTAGTGTAGCATTAATCTTATGAGTATAAAGTAAATTGAAAATTTGTAAAAATTAAGAGTTAGAATAGGAGAAGGAGGAGGAAGAAAGGCAGGAGTATGGGCAGGAGGAAGGATAGGGTGGGAAGTATCACTATGTTCCTAAATCTGTATAAATGAAATACATGCAATTTGTATACCTTAAATAAAATTAGAAAATAAAATATGGAAAAGTAAGCATCTTATACCAGATTAAAACAACAGATGTTTGTGTGTGATAGACCTGTTGGATGATTTCAGTCATGGGGTGAAAGCCATTGCGTTATTGTATGGGTGAAAATGAGCAGAGAGAATGTGTTGAAGGGGAAGAAAAACAGCTGAGGAAACAGCCTGAAGAAAACACAACATTAAGGACAGGACAGACGAGGCTGATTTGAGGAAGTCAAAGAAGAAAGTCAGGTCACTGGGGTGACACAGAAGCCCAGG
This sequence comes from Sylvilagus floridanus, assembly GCA_949820135.1. Lineage (NCBI taxonomy): Eukaryota > Metazoa > Chordata > Mammalia > Lagomorpha > Leporidae > Sylvilagus > Sylvilagus floridanus. Next base: position 20,296,830 of record OX463244.1, read on the forward strand.
AAGGGGAAAAGGTAAATAAATTCAAGGAGAGGTTAATTGGGCTAAAATGCTTACCAAAAATATGGATGGAATTTATCAGTGTGGAATGGTGGTGAACTTGAGTAAGGCTGCATGTTTGAGTGGTGAGAATGGAAGTTATTATATTGGAATTGGTGAGAAGTTGGTGAGAAAATGAAATCAGTGGGTGAAAAATTTTTCAAAAAGTTTGGCTTTGAAGAATACGAAAGAGACAGGGAGTTCGGGAAAGACAACGTTAGTGAAACTTTCTTTTTAGTTTGAAAGAGATGTGGGTATGTTTAAAAGTCGATGGGAAAGGCTGAATATACAAGAGGGGGAAGATAAAGCTAATATAGTGATATTCACTGTTAAGGTATTCCATGGATGCCTAAAACTGTGGATAGTACTGAGCCCTAAACTTGAGCTGTGTTTTTAATATATATGCTATATTTTAATTTATAAATTAATCACAATAAGAGATTAGCAACAATAACATCATAAGCAGAAAATCATTAAAATATAGTGTAATAAAAGTAATTTAAAACTTATGAATTGCTTATTTCTGGAGTTTAACGTTTAATATTATCAGACTGTCATTGATCGTGGGTAACCGAAACTGTAAAAAGTGAATGTGCCAGTAGGGAAAGACCACTCTAGTATAGACTAATGAGAAGATGGAAAAAGATTTCACAGCATGGGTGGAAGGATTGATCTTTGAGAATTCTCTTGTATTTAACATAGGCATAAACAAAGAATAGGTAAGACCAACTAAAACTAGGTATTTGATAAATAGGTACAAACAGACAGACAGAAAGGTCTTTATTGTATGGGGAAGAATCTGTTAACATCATGACTGGTGGAATCTAAGCTAAAAACAGAGATGAAGAAGGGGAAGGTGTGATGTGTTGAGAGATGTTGATGGACTCCACTCTTACTCCATTAAATGTTACCTTTCTTTTACACATTCAGCCTATCTCAAACAAATCATCCTTTTCACTGACTTTTAAACAGAAACACATATCACTCACATCGAAAATGCTTTCATAAACATAGTTTAGACATGAGTCTGGAAATGACACATCCTTGTGAAAAATCAGGAGCCTTGATTTTGACATTTTGCAGACAGCTCAGTTGTTGGTGAATATTATGGATATAGTTGTAGTTGATATAAGTGGAAGAAAAAGTCTTCAGAGACAAGAGACTAAACTGCCCCTTTGTGAGTGTTGATGCCACTAGATAAAGATAAGATGTGGCAGGAATGAGACGCCTGTGGACACGAAGTTGCTGGTGGATATCAGCTGGGAGTGGGGAGGGTAGCACGACTAAATGCTTAGGACTGGATATGCAAGGGTGCAAATTATATGATTTTTTTTTTTTTATAGAAAGCCCTTTCAGTTTTAGAGTTTCCCTATTGGCTTTGTGCTTGTATAACAAAATACATAAGACTGGGTAATTTATGAAGAATAAATATTTATTTCTTACTGTCCTGAAGCTGGTAAGTCCAAGGGTAAGGTGACAGCATCTGGTAACGGCCTTTTTGCTCCATAACATGGCAAAAGATGAGGGCTTGAGCGGGGGAGACAGAGGGGAAGCGAGATGGAGAGGAGGAGGGAGAGAAGGGGTCACTCTACATGTCCTTTTACAATGAACCTGCTGTTTTAATAAGAAATCTCTCTTGAGATAACAGCATTGATCCTTCATCAGGACAAAGACCTCCTGGCCTAGTCACCTTTTAAAAGTACCATCTGTTCTGACAATTAAATTTCACTATGAATTTTTGGGAGAGGATGAATATTCAGACTGTATTAGAAGATTTGAAATAAATGGCTTAGGAAGGGAAAGACACCAAGAAACATACAGGGGAATCTCCACCTCACAAATTCTATGCTGAAAGGAACATTATCTCCTCCCTTCCCACCTCATTTAACAGCAGTGTTTTTCCTGTAGCCAGAGGAAGGAAGCTATTCCCACAAAGATTTGTCTTGTCACTTGCAAGCAGAGAGTAGGCTAAGAATTCATGATCATTACCTGCATACAAATGAACCCTTATGGAGTACGTAGGTGTCATTAAATATTCAAGCCCTAGTAGAGTGGTCTGGCCCCTTTTTAAGCTTTGAGGATGACTTTGCCCTCCTTGGCTAACACATCTCCTGAAATTTTAAAACAGTGGTGACTTTTTAGTACCCTCTTTGGGCTTGCTCAGTCTTCTAGCTGTATTGAAAAAAAGAATAAACAAGCAGAGGGAGTCAATTTGGGTTCTTGTTTGGTCATCTCACTAAAAGCTTCACAACCTTTTATAACAGATCCACTTTGAGCCCTTGATAACTGTATTTTACCCTTGGTACGGACCTTACATTTTGTGCTGTGTAAGGACAGATGTCTGAGATCTAAATGAGTATGAAGAATCTTGAACTGCCCTGGGTGGGGGGGGCACAAGGTCACCAGAAAGAACTTTTGCATAGCCAGAGTTATTGTTTTGAGAAACAGATTTTTACGAAAGCCATTACGATTTATTACTTAAAATTAGGAGCAAAATTATGTAACTTAGACTTTGGGTGAATTATTTAGTTGAGTAATGATATTTATTTATTCTTTTTTTTTTTTTGACAGGCAGAGTGGACAGTGAGAGAGAGAGAGAGAGAGAGAAAGGTCTTCCTTTACCATTGGTTCACCCTGCAATGGCCGCTGTGGCCAGTGCACTGCAGCCGGCGCACTGTGCTGATCTGAAGCCAGGAGCCAGGTGCTTCCTCCTGGTCTCCCATGCGGGTACAGGGCCCAAGCACTTGGGCCATCCTCCACTGCACTCCTGGGCCACAGCAGAGAGCTGGACTGGAAGAGGGGCAACCAGGACAGAATCCAGCGCCCCGAGTGGGACTAGAACCCGGTGTGCTGGTGCTGCAGGAGGAGGATTAGCCTATTGAGCCGTGGCGCCAGCCTGATATTTATTTATTCTAGCCTCAACAGCACAGCACAAATGGGGGTATGGATAGCCAGTCCCTTTCCCACTCATTCCTGCTGTACAATCTCTCTTGCACATACTAAGTGTACACAGTGAAACTGATAGGACACATTTAATGTCAAAGTCATTGGTCTTTCCTTGAGATAATATTTGTACTTCATTTTGGTTTTCTGATGAAAATTTCCTGTTTATGTGGTCACAACACAAATGTGACTTCCATTTTATAATGAAAGTAGGAGGTTTCGTGTGTGATTGTTTAATGCTTCTTCCTATTTCATGCAGCTTTATATTTATTCTTTTTGATGTCAAGTGTTTTTAGTTGTATCAGTGGAAGGAAGAGGATTTTGGAGTGTGCAGCTTGTGTGCCCTCACAGCCACACTTTTGCACTCCTCATTGCACAGAACTGAAGTGAAGTGGTTGCTATGGGGAGGGACTTTTCATGTTTTTTGTCCTTGGACCAAATATATCCAGACTTGCTTTGTCTATAAAAGAGCATGAATTTGCAATGAGATATTTCCAAATTAATCTTTTAACTCCATCTTTGTGAAATGGGAGCAGTTTTACCTTCATCCTATAGTTTTTGAAAGCGTTAAATGACATGTGCATGTGAGACATTTGCACAATGCCCAACACATATCAGATGTGCATTCTTTTACCTCCATTGGAATAATACGCATAAAATAACCTGTGGCGGATTACTTTTCACTTTTATGTACGCCGAAAGGAGGAAATACTTGTAAGTTCTTTTCCAGTATTACAATAGGAAGAGAGATTTCTTCATGTTAATCTGATTATTCTATTCACTTTTGTTCTTAAAACTTGACATGATTTACTTCAGCACGATTTTTTTTTTTTTTAGCACCCTTTATTATGATTTCACAATGGTGGATCTTCAGTGGTGCTAACATTTATTCAGGGAATAAAGCTAAGTGTTTGTTTATTAACATGGAAAGAATAATTTTGGGAGGTAGTATGATAAAATTTTTTTTTAATAAGGAGAAAGGACATGCACCTGTATGTGTGTTTACAAGGACACAACATTGAGATGGACCTCAAAGCTGAATGTTCCTAAAAATTTCCCTTGAAAATGGCATGTCTATGTGGTTATTTTAGGAAAAAGGGGCAGGTTGGTGAATTTTCTCTCCCATATGAAAGCTAAAGTAACCTGCTTGAGATTTTATTAAAAAAAATCCTATGAAAAGCTTTTGTACTAAAGACATTTGTTTACAATTGAATGTTTATATTTAGGTGCTTCTTCTTGTTCATCTGCTTTTAGTACATTGCAATAAGGTGCGATTTCTCTGTAATACTTCAAGTAGAAATAATTGGTTTATCATTTATTTATTTATTTATTTTTTATTTTTGACAGGCAGAGTGGACAGTGAGAGAGAGAGAGACAGAGAGAAAGGTCTTCCTTTGCCGTTGGTTCACCCTCCAGTGGCCACCGCGGTTGGCGCGCTGTGGCCGGCGCACTGAACTCATCCGATGGCAGGAGCCAGGTGCCAGGTGCTTTTTCCTGGTCTCCCATGGGGTGCAGGGCCCAAGCACTTGGGCCATCCTCCACTGCACTCCCGGGACACAGCAGAGAGCTGGCCTGGAAGAGGGGCAACCGGGACAGAATCAGGTGCCCCGACCGGGACTAGAACCCGGTGTGCCGGTGCCGCAAGGCAGAGGATTAACCTGTTGAGCCATGGTGCCGGCCTAATTGGTTATCTTAATGAATCTTTTCCAAATGGACAAATGTTGAAAGTTCCTCCCAAATTGTAGATTAGTTTGTGTGACGCTAGATCATACAAAAATGTGAGTAGCAATGAAAAATAACATTTTCAGGGCTGTTAATTTTCTTAGTTCAAGTTTAGTCTCTTTGTAAGACCAATGATGAAATTAAACAAATCTATTCAGACTTATTATAAATCAATAAAAACTAGGAATCACCATGATAATTCAAATATGGATTTACATCCATTACCATTAGCAATAAACCATTCCCTAGATGCATATTTACAGGTTGTAGTTTTATGAAATATCTTTTTCCATTTTGACATGTTAAAATTAAAATAAAAATCAACTGAATTTAGAACTACATCTTCAAGTAGCTGGGACTCAAAATGTTATAGCAAGCAGAAGTCAATCACATAGTTCTCACTGAAACACTATGAAATCAATATAAATTCTTTGCTTAAAATAATAAATTTTTCAAAATAATTTTTAGAAAAACTTTTATATTCCTTCTATACATAGAATAAAATTAATTTAAATTGTATTTATCATTTTCATGTTATCTAAAAATTTTATTTTGTTTAATCATGATATACATATTAACTCAATCATGAAAGTATGTAAATGACAAATTATATGTGTATTTATATACATGCATGTATACAAATGTACAGTAAAACTTTAGAAATTTTACTGATAGAGGGGTATTATTAAAAATACAAGGAAATTCCTCTGGAAAATCCTATAACAAAATCAAATATTTTCTTCTCTTTAAAGAATCTACAAAATAGCAGGATAAAAAAGTATAATAACTTCTTTCTAAGTCACAGCTCTGAGAAACAGCATAAAGAGAGATATTAATTATGACAAAAATTACTGTCAAAATATTTTATTAAATTAAAAAACACCAAATATTGAATTAATAATCACATGATTATACTAGTTTTATGATTAAAAAGAAAGTTAAAAAATTTAGTATCTCCAAATTGCCTCATATTGAAATCTGACATGACCCCCTAAAATTTATACCAAAATGTGTCCCTTTAAGTTCCCCAGAAGTGCTATCTGGGGTGCCACATGTGCTACCGGAATTTGGGGTGCCATACGATTTCACCATGAGCTTATTAATAAATCCCCAGTATTAATAAGCCCGAGAGGGTTTTTGCCTAATATTTAGAGAAGAATTCTAAATACCGGCACAGATAAACGAGGCAGCATGGTACATTTTAGGCTTTTATTTAGTGAGAAAGATGCATAGGAGAGTGAGAGCTTTATTAAGAGAGAGAGGTGAATAGGGGTTCATACAGAGCACCAGGAACCAGCCACGTGAAGGAGCATCTAGGCTGGAAGTCTAGGGCGCGTGCCCTGAAGGCCATGCATCCTGGAGGCACAGGGCTACAGCAAACCTGCCTCCTGGCAAGAGTCCAGGGAAGAAAAGGAGTCCTGGACACACCGTGTCCCAGGCTTTTAACCCACTTCCAAAGGGGAGTGGTTAATTAACCTGATTGGCTGGTGGGCACCCAGGTGTGGCCAGGTAGGGGTATGAGGTCACACAGGGGCGTGGCGAAGGCGTGGTCTTCCAGTTCAGAAATCTAATCAATTTTAGCCTGTATGCCTGCCTACTTCAATATGAGTATAGAAAACCCTGCAACATTTCAAAGTATTGTCTCTACTTTCTCTGATTTTATGTCTGATTACTGCAGAAATCCTAGAGTAGTTACGGGGAAAATCGGTCAGTACATCTTTAAAGAAGAGGAACGGAAATAAGAGGAGGTTACCATTTACTCAGTCTTACAGTTTTAATAAAGGAGCTTGCAATTACATCTTAAAAATTAATTTTCTTGGGGCTGGTGCTGTGGCGTAGCAGGTAAAGCCGCCGCCTGCGTTGCCGGCATCTTGTACGGGCACCGGTTCAAGACCCGGCTGCTCCACTTCTAATCCAGCTCTCTGCTCTTGACTGGGAAAGCAGTAGAAGGTGGCCCAAAGCCTTGAGACCCTGCACCCTCGTGGGAGACCCGCAAGAAGCTCCTGGTTCCTGGCTTCCCCATTGCGGCCAATTGGGGAGTGAACGAACGTATGGAAGACCTCTCTCTCTCTGTGTCTCTCCTTCTCTTTGTATAATTCTAACTTTCAAATGAAGAAATAAATCTTAAAAATAATAATTTTCTCATCTCTATTTTCTGAATTTTTTCAGGTCATGTTTGTGTCATATTCGTGTTATGGTGCCTGCAGATCATAAAATTAGTATTTTGAAATTCACTGCTGCTTGTGTTCTCAATCTAATTTCTTTGGAATCAGAAAGACAGTTGATTGTAATAATCTTTTCACTCTTGTTACCTTGCATCATAATTATTTTGACTTATTAAAATATTTTCCCAATAATTAAATTTATCAGAATGCTATATTACCCAAAAGTCTTTATTTTGTGATGAATATTATAAACACACTATTATTTCTGTAAACTATTGAGAACCAAAATCTCCTTGTTTTTTTTAGGCATTCACTGAGACTAATTTCCAACTTCCCCTGCAGTCAGTGTGGGCATTTGACTGAGTTTTTCTTAATAAAATGAGAATGGAAAGTCTGTGTGCTTCCAAGCTGGGGCCTTTATCTCAGGGGATGTAGGATCCCTGTCTTGTCCCATATGACCCCTGGATTTGCCAGAACAACTAACATGATGTGAGCAGTAACAGAATGCCAGGATACTGGGTCTAAGGAACCTGGAGCTCAGGATTGCTGCATGCACGAGGCAGCTAGTCAGGCCCACTATCCCGGAACTCATGCTTGGGCCATCACAGAGCATGAAGTACAGGCCGTATGTGGTTTTATTTGCTATAGCAGTTTACCCTATAGTATTCAGTGTGTTTAAGAGAGTGCTAAGTGCAGTATGTTTTGATTTGAATTAAGTGCATATTTTCAAATTTCACATTAAACTGTAAGTCTCTGTTGACCTTGTTTTGGGATTTCTTTTTTCTGATTCTGAGCTGTGACTTCTGGTCCACACACTGTTGGGCAGACCAATATTTAAATCTCATTTCCCATCACATTTGATAGGAAAGTCTCTTGCAGCTTTTCTGTTTCCCTGCTTATGGCTTTCTGCTGGGCTTGCTTAATGTACTGATTTGCACAGTAGGATAAGCTAGAAAACATATTTTAAATCTGAAAGCTTATATTCTGCTGAACATAGCAAACATTGTGAAAAAGTACTAAGATGCACAAAATCTGTCAATTCTCCACACCCCTGCATTGTAAAGGCTCTTGTTTAAAAACTCAAAAATGGCAGAATGTAGAATATGTTCAAAAAATTGTCTTCTAGTGTCCCACATGTAATACATTGCAGGATTCTTCTCAAGGAAATTATAGGCTGAGCATTAGCTATTTTAGGAAATAGTCATACTTTGGAAATTTATATTCTTTAAATAAAAGGTTTATATAAAAAAAAAAAAGAAGAAGACCTTCCCCTCTCTCTCTCTCTCTCTCTCTCTCTCTCTCTCTCTCCACTCTGCCTGTCAAAAATTTTTTTAAAAAAAGATTCATTTATTTATTTCTGAATCTGAAAAGTAAAGTGTGTGGGGGGGTAGAGAGAAACACAGAGAGAAATTGATTCCATCTGCTGATGCTGGTTTCACTCCCCGCCTCTTCAAACTACAGCTCTTGACAACATGACCACCTTTGCAAATTCCCTCTCAACACTGCCAAAATGAAGAAACATACTAGTGGTGGCTGTCCCATGGCTGCTCATCTGTCCTATCACTGCCTTAGACAAAATCTCTGTGAGACACGGAACATCCAAGTGACCATATACAGCAGCAGCACCAATCTTGTGTCACCACAGTACCACAGACTAAGGAATTCTGTGAACTTCTTTTAGAATGCGGACAGAACCGACTTCCTCTCTCTCTCTCTCTCTCTATATATATATATATATATACATATACCTATATAAACAAAACCTTTACCTCCCCTCCCCTCCCTACAGAATGAACAAACAGGCCAACAGAGAACTAAGCAAATGGAAGACGGGCAAGAAGTGAAGATGGATCATGAAGTGACACATAATTCAAGGTGTAACAGCAACCACGGTGTGGGTGGGAGAGGTCTAAGTAGACTTTGTATCCAGAGGTTCACTCCACAAATGCCCGAAACAAAGAGCCAAGGCTGGGCCCGGTCAAAGCCAGGAGCCAGAAACGCTGCCAGATGGAGGAGGGGGGCACTCGTGTCATCACATGCCTCCCAGGACGTGTATCATCGGGAAGCCAGACTCAAAGCAGGCACCCGGATGTATAGCATGCGGGCACATGCCAGGGTATGGATTTTTTTTTTTTTTGACAGGCAGAGTTAGACCGTGAGAGAGAGACAGAGAGAGAGACAGAGAGAAAGGTCTTCCTGTGGCCGGCGCGTTGCGGCTGGCACATTGTGCCAATCTGAAGCCAGGAGCCAGGTGCTTCCTCCTGGGCTCCCATGTGAGCCCAGGGCCCAAGGACCTGGGCCATCCTCCACTGAACTCCCGGGCCACCACAGCAGAGAGCTGGACTGGAAGAGGAGCGACCGACCGGGACAGAACCGGCACCCCAACCGGGACTAGAACACGGTGCGCCGCCGCCGGCGCCGCAAGGCGGAGGATGAGCTTAGTGAGCCAGAGCTGGCCCCCGGGGTATGGATTGTTGAAAATCTTTCACTCTTTGTCACGGGACCCACAGTCATTTACAGTGCCTCTTTTCTGTTCCCTTCTTTTCTGATGCTCCAAATGGCTGCACTGTCAGATGTTCACATCCCTCACATCCCCACTCGACACAGCCAGAAAACTTCCTCGATGGTGTGAAATCTACTCCCATCGGAAACAACGTTCCACCGCACAGTTCCATGACATTCCGTACGCTCATGTCACGGTCACGTTCGTGGCTGTAGTCCTATTTTTACTTTTAAAATAAGGAGGGAGAGGGACACACACACACACACACGGGCTGGAGCTGGGTCAGAGACTGCATCCTGATCTCCCACATGTGCAGCAGGAGCCTAAACACTTTGGGGTATTTGTCAGACACTACCCTTCCTATTTGCCCAACAGCAGCCATATCCCCCTATGGCCCCCATCCCCACCTTTGCCCACCCACTCATCGTGCCATAACAAGTCTTCCTCTGTGGCTATCTTCTCTGGGGTTCCTTCACATTTGTCCAAGTACCTCTTGTGTTAGGGTGGTGAGAAGGCATGTGAGGTCACTGATGCCCTGGGCTCACAGAGGGGGACTGACTGTGAATTTCCACGGGAAGCAGGTGGGAGAGTGAGAAGTGCTCGTGAAACCCAAAGGTGAATGAGCATAATCTGCCCCTCCTCCCCAGAGCAAGCACAGTTCAGCAGAGGTGTCTGTCTGTCTGTCTGTCTGTCATCAAAATCATCCCCTGCTAGCCTTCTGTTCTGTGACTACCAGAATTCCAGAAAGGCAAGAGAATCTGCTCAGCATTCCACTGCACTGGTTCTGTCTCCTCTGAAAGGCACATGTGTACGCTCTATCTTAAGCAAACACACCCCAGGCCGTAAAGAAAGATGTCAGCCTTCAAGGCAGGGTTTCAGCTGTGGCAGCCGTCATCTTTTTTTCCAGGGCTAAGAGGACTGACTGACCTTTGCCCCAGAAAGGCAGCATTCTGGAGGAGCAGGGAAAGTTGGCCATTCACTGACAAAGGCCCGAGGCGGGGGGAGCTGAGGAGGAGAGAAAGGGAAACCCATTCACAGAGAAAAGCTCTGGGCTGTTTCTTCTGCATTTGAATGAAGCCAATTGAATGAGGCAGATTCCAAGTCATTGAGGGTGGGTGTGGCAAGTAGATTCCCAAGGTCAGGCTACCAGTTTTCTCTCTTCAGCTGTGCCTTGCAAAGTCATCACAGTGGCAGGATAGGTGGGGGAGGAGACAAGATTCGCTCAGGGAGGGTGTGTGTCCTCCCCGCACGTCTGTCCCCGTGGGCACCTTGGCCCTGACTCTGGCCTAGGAAGAGGGCACGGGGCAGGGGAGTGAAATAACTGGCCAGGGATGCCAGGAACACAGCTGAGGAAAGCTGCCCTTTTGCGCCTACCCTGGGATATCTTAGCTTATCCAGAGAATATTCTATAACTAGGAAGGCACCAGTATTTTTTTTTCTTTTTCTTCTTGGGCACAGGTGCACACTGGTGTATTCCACCATGAGCCCATCCACAGGCATGTTTAACTTACCAGTTGTTCTTTGGCCAGAACATACAAGGCTGCTGCCAGATGCATCTCTGCTCATAGATCCTTCTGTATTAGCCTATTTGCTTGCTTATGTGAAAGGTGAAAGAGAGCCTTGAAGACTACCTTAAGATACGAAATTCCACAAGAGTGTTTCATTCAAGGACACCTGCTGTACTGCTAACTTCCTCAAGCTCTCTGAGACACCACAGTACTTTCAAAGGTTCCTGGCAAAATGGAATTAAATGATGCTTATTTTGGAGTAAAATGCTTTTCAAATCCACCCACTGTTTTTTCATAATGCACATTTTCATGAACTTTTTAAAGACCTCATGTATAATTTAGATTCCATTTTCAAGGTCCAAATACTTCTTCCCTCATGAACCATAGAATTATTAGGCTGAGAAAGTCTTTGAGGAACAAACTGATACTATTTCCCATGTTTCCATAGAACACAGTCTATGGAAAAGGTAAATTCTTAATGGAAAATTATGTCCACCCTTAAAATCATGCTTACACAAGTTCTTGAGGATGGAGTCCACAGATTAACAGAAAAATAGTGTGGCTGAGAGGAAGCAAAGTGGTTATGCCTAAATCAGATGACTCAAATGTAAGGACTTCAGGGATAGAAGTCACATACCTGGAGTAAGAATGCCTATAAAGTGAAAAACTGCTTACAATTTGCTACATTTGACCCTTTTAAAACAAAGCCTATGCACTTGAGTAATTTGAAGTTAGAGAAATTCTGTAACTCGAATTGAGAAAACAAAGTAGGGACACCTGGGGCTAAAACCCGAGTTTCATTTTTTCCTGCTCCTCTGTCCTTTCCTCTGGCCACATGTGCCCCCTATCAACCTCTTCTTCACCTGGTGCTTTCTTCTTTTCCAGTTCTCCTAATGTAGGGAACCAGAGCCTGGTGGGGCAGTTTCTATTGTGAGCACATCTATGGATGGGAATTTTAGGGATTTAGAAAAACCAACTACTTTGGGAGCAACTATCAGGTGAGTAGAAGATTGTCAATTCCTAAATGGATGGAGTAGAGACATGTTGAAAATCTGGTAGAGCAGATTTCTCGGCATTTAATGGGCGAGACTGGATGTGCCATCCTCTATGGTCTGCATTGTTGTGTCCCTCCAAAACTTGTATGTTGAGAAATGATCATTGTGTGGTATGAAGAGGCAGGGCCCTTGTGAGGTGGCTAGCTCATGGGGCAGAGCCTTCGTGGATTGGATTAGTGCCCTTTATAAAAGTGTCTGGAGAGAGGTTTGTGTGTCCTCTGCAAGTGAACACAGTTACACAAGGTGCCATCCATGAGGTGAAGAACAACTCCTCATCAGGCATCGCTTAGTACTTTCAGTACTAAGTTTTCCAAAGCTTCCTGGGCTTCTTTCCTATTTCAATTATTTTTAAATATTTATTTATTTTTATTTGTAATTCAGAGTTACGCAGAGAGGAGAGGCAGAAAGAGAGAGAGAGAGAGAGGTCTTCCATCCGATGGTTCTCTCCCCAGTTGGCTGCAATAGCCAGAGCTGTGCCGATCTGAAATCAGGAGTCAGGAGCTTCCTCCAGGTCTCCCACGTGAAAGGAGAACTTGGGCCATCTTCTACTGCTATCCCAGGCCATAGCAGAGAGCTGGATAAGAAGTGGAGCAGCTGGGACTAGAACTGGCACCCATATGGGATGCCAGCGCTCCAGGCCAGGGCATTAACCCGCTGTGCTAGAGCACCAGCCCCCCTATTTCAAGTCAGTTTAGTTACCACTGAAAACTTCATATGCTCTCATACCTGATGCCTTAAGAAATCAACTTCACTGGTAAAGACACACACAGACTGAAGGTGAAGGGATGGAAAAAATATATTTCACAGAAACCCAAGGTGAATAGGAACAGCTGTACTCATATCAAATAAAACAGACATTAAGCCAATTTCAATTATTTTAAATATGACAATGTAACTTTAAAAACAAAATGCATTTTTGATTTGTTGAAATGTGGGTTGATTATTATAAGTTGTTTTAAGTGAGGCACACTCATGTATAATAGCTGTCATGTACTCTTTTGAATAAATAATATAATTTTCTTTTTTGCCCATGTAATCATCTTCCAGTGTTATAGAATATATTCGTTCAGCAGATGTTACCTGATTGGAACCTCTATGAGGACAAAGAAGGCAGTGCTGAAAGGCAAAAGGGGTGGGCAAAAAAGTCAGAGGGAAAGGGGCAGAGGCTGATGTGCTAAGGCGCAAGAAGGCGCTGCCTCTCATTTGCCCAGTCCCCCACTGCCCAGCGTCTTTATGGAGAATGGAGAGCGGACGGTTGTCTTCTCTTTCTTGATGCTCCATTTTTGATCTGGAGCAAGCCCATAATTGTCATTTAAAAGCATTGCCAATGTCAGAACTCTTCTTTATCTTCTTCTTTTGATTAGGAACTTCTTAATTGGCAATCTGAGGGACAGCGCTGTCTCCATAAGCTTATTTAATTTTATCAAATGGAATAGTGGAAGATATGAGTAGCAGACTCTAAGCAGATTAAAGCACAGTTGTTAAATCCGTAAGAAGACGAAATCTGCGAGTATTAAGGATACCCTGGAGCGGAGAGGGAGCTTACTTTAGAAGTGTCATTGCTTTTGTACTTTGAGGATTTTTTGTGAATTCTTTTTTTCAGTTTTCATTTAGAAAGTGGGTCATTGAGCATTATCGTTTGCTGAAAAGTTAACCCAAAGTGTTATATGTACCTGGAAAGCAAATGAAGCAAAAAGTTTAATGTGAAAGAATGCAAATACTTTAGAAAGTGTTTGGAAGAGAAGGAAGAATTCAGTACATTTAGATGAAACATGATGTAAGCTAACCTGCTGCAGACAATGCATGCCTCCTGCTGTCCTTGTTCAGGGATAAAAAAAGCATCCTTGTCAAGTTGATTTTGTATAAATGAGGACTCTCCTTGCAGCTGTGCAATTGATTTAATCTTCCCAGTAAGGCAGATTTCACAATAGGTCAAAACTGGTGTTAATTATGGCATTACTCATTCTTTTTGTCTTTAACCATCTCCTTTATGGTTAATATAAATTCCAGGTTAAATATAAGTGTAGCAAGTGTTATATCTAATTTCTTCCCCATCTTTTCTGTAGAATTCTGATGTAAGTGTAAGAATTTTTTTTTTGCTTAGCTGTGAATATTAAGTTACTACCTCATAATTATAGATTATTAATACTCTTCATGGAAAAATCATGTCTGTTCTAGAAATTACTATATCTTTTTGTGTTGAACTATTTATAGCCCTTAGTAGACCTTCTATAAAAATCTGTTAATATATGAATGCATAAAGAATGAGTAAATTATAAGACTGAGAGTTAAGATCAACCTGTTATTAGACTGAAGAAGAATATTTTATGAATGGGGCAACTCAGGATTTATTCAAACAGAATCTTGTTGAATTAGAAGAAAGAACTATTTATTTTCCATATCTTCAATCAGCGTTCATTAGAATGAAAACAAAGTGACTGCAAAGTTTGTGCTTATAAATTCTTTTTTTAAATGGTTTATATATTTATTTTAAAGTCAGAGTTACACAGAGAGAGAAGGAGAAGCAGAGAGAGAGAGAGAGAGAGAGAGGTCTTCTATCCACTAGTTCACTCCCCAATTGGCCACAATGGCCAGAGCCGTGCTGATCAGAAGCCAGGAGCCAGGAGCCTCCTCTGGATCTCCCCCATGGATGTAGGGGCCCAAGGACTTGGGCCATCTTCTACTGCTTTCCCAGGCCACAGCAGAGAGCTGGATCAGAAGTGGAATAGCCAGGACCTAAACTGGCACCCATATGGGATGCTGGCACTGCAGGTGGTGGCTTCACTCGCTATGCCACAGCGCTGGTCCCCATTTATAAGTTCTTGAGCATTGATGGGGATGATATAAAGTAAACTCTTGCCTTTTCCTCAGTATTGATTGACCTGGATATGTTGCTTCTCCTGGAAGATCCCTTCTGCTGTGTAAAGATCAATATGAGTGTCCAATGGTGTTACTTACTGGCTTCACACATTGAACACATTGCCAAAAGAAACTTGTATGTTAACAATGGAACTGTCTGGCAGAAAGTTAGACATGAATAACTGGCAGAAGACTCATAAGATTTTCCTTCACGGAAGGAACCAAGGACCATGCTCTCCACCCTGGATAATCCAAGACTTCCCACCTTGTGGTTTAACTTGTGGTAAAGTGTCCTGATAAAATGGAAGCTCAGTCAAATCAGAAAAGTCTAGTTCATAGTCATACGTCGAGAGAGTCCAAATATGCAACTGCCGAAAGTCAATCATGGGGCCCGTGCAGCAGCTCACTAGGCTAATCCTCTGCCTGCGGCGCTGGCACCCCGGGTTCTAGTCTCAGCTGCTCCTCTTCCAGTCCAGCTCTCT
Source organism: Sylvilagus floridanus (assembly GCA_949820135.1). Classification (NCBI taxonomy): domain Eukaryota; kingdom Metazoa; phylum Chordata; class Mammalia; order Lagomorpha; family Leporidae; genus Sylvilagus; species Sylvilagus floridanus. Next base: position 20,312,103 of record OX463244.1, read on the forward strand.
GCTGTGGCCCAGGAGGGCAGTGGAGTATGGCCCAAGTGCTTGGGCCTTGCACCCACATGGAGACCAGGAGGAAGCACCTGGCTTCTGGCTTCGGATCAGTGCAGCGCGTCGGCTGTAGTGGCCATTTGGGGGGTAAAGCAACGGAAAAAGGAAGACCTTTCTCTCTGTCTCTCACTCTCACTGTCTAACTCTGCCTGTCAAAAAAAAAAATGCCAATCACGAGCATCATGGCCACGTCTCTAGTCAACACTCTTAACCTTAAGGGGTAAAAGCTGCAAACTATAAAAAAAAAAGTGCCATGTTCTCTCTCAACTTTGGAACATCATTTAATAAAGTTTATTTTGTTATTCCTACTTTGAAATGTAATTCATTACTCTGTTGATGAGAAAAAATTAAGGCAAACTCTCTACCACTGATGACATAAATATTCTCTCCAGATAAGTAGAAAGAATAGCAATGCTTGAATTTGGGGAGTTTGTAAAACATTCTGTACAGTTAAATTCCATGACATAATTTTCAACTTCACACTTTATACCACATTAATTTCAAGATGGAATAATAGAATTTGGTGAACACTGTTTGGTTTCTATACCCATGGCAAAGCCAACAGAAAATTTTCAAGGTTCTTTTTTTCCAGATTTTTATTTTTCCATCATCATTAGCAAAACTCATGTGGAAAAAAGAGTGAGATGCGAGATAAGTATCTCAATACCAATTGTTTCTATTGACTAAAATCTCCAGATTCCTGCTCAAATTTCTGCTGCAGTTCATCCAGGTAAACATAAAATTTATAATCTTGGAGGCAGTTCTATAAGGACAAATTGCTAGATCCTTAGAGTCATATCCACATATAATCTATATTTATGTAAGACCCAAACTTTTATTAAATGTTTTTATACTTGAAGGAATAAGAAATTATATCTAAGTAATTTCGGGATAAGAATCAGGTATTTATTAAATGAATGACATAAACTCAGATATGATGATTTTTCTTACAAATTTCAATTTTTTAGGACAAGAAACAAGAATTTGATACTGTTGTAAACAACACTTTAGGTGCAGTAAATTCAACCATCCTTGTTGTTCATTTTGTGAATAACTTACAGCTGGTTGGTTAATTTATGCTTCTATTCTGTTTATACAATTCATGAAGAGGATACTTATCAGACCAAAAGTATTTTATAGTATTGTGTTCCCTTTGCTCTCATGTTTTCTTAGATGGAATTATACCTTTTCTTAGCCTAATCAGAGTGTCCTAGTTAATTTCACTCATGTATTCACAATGCATCATTCTGCACTTTCATGCAAGAACTATGCAGCAGAGTCTAACATTCTGTTTGAACACAATCACTTTTTGCTATTTCACAGCCACAAACCTAAGTCTTGGTCTGGCCACTGTTGACCACTGACAAGAGAGCATAGAGGAAGGTGATTCAGTGCATATCCAGTATACCTATTATAGTTTTCAAATGGAATGACAAGCCCACCAATTTTCTTAAATAGGCTAATCAAAATGAGGATTACCATTTACAATAACTGTGTATGCCTCGTGTCATTTTACACATATTATATCCCTTAGAATTAAATCCCCAATCTGTACCCCATTCTTCACTCCAGTGAGGGTTCTGCCAAGAGAGAGATAGTACACTTAATTATGTGATTAAACCTGAGTTAAAGGACTATCTAGTAAAGAAATTAAACCCAGTAGGCGGCTTTTTGGGAAATCAGTGGGTACCCTGGGGCTAATGAAGTGGGGAGGCAGTTCCCACCTCTAGGTCCAAAGACAGCTGGCAGAGTTTATAATGCTCTGTTGTTCTCAGACTCTGAGCTGGTGCATAGCCTATACTGCCAACCCAAGTGAAAGTGGTCTTTCTTCCCACTGTTTTAGACGTTATTGTCCCAGGCACACAGCAGGAGGAAGGGTGGAGAGGGATTCTGGAGAAGCTCATAGAAGGCATCTGCGTAGTCCCTATGATCTTTACACACAGTTTACATCCAGTCCAGTCTACAGGACCCAGGCCTACCACTGGTTCACCTCAATTACTGTTTTTTTCATCACTAACTTTACTATGACCTTTTGCATTTTTCTAAAACTCAAGCCTCCCACAACCAGTAGGGTCTTTGTCTCTTCTGATCCAAATATGTAGAGTGTAGTCTTCAAGGGTCTAGGCTCGCCTGTACTGCATTCATGTCAGGTTCAGGTGTCACCTCAATTAGATGCCCTCTCTGACCATACTGTCCACAACATCCCCCTCATTTAGTTACCGCTTTACACATAATTCTCTTTATTTACCCACAGCATACGTAATGTCATGAAAATGATCTTATTTTCTTCTCCATTAGAATCTAAGTTTACAGGGCAAGGACTTGCATATCTTTTTTGATCACTTCCAGTGCTTAAAATAGTTCACCTCATATAGAAGCAATTCCCTATTTTTTAGTGAATCTATATATAATTAAGTCTATATAAAAATGCTCCTAATTTTACAAATGAAGACTTGAGGGATAGGTGTGTCTAAGATTATAGAAGACAGAACTAAAATTCAAGCATAAATATCCTTAAGTGCAGTGTAATAGATACGAACCACTAAGTTATATTGCCTCTTCAAAAGTTAACAGGAAAGACAATATGTCTTTGTCCACAGCCTGTCAGAGTTAATGACGCTTTGAAGGATGACGAATGTGTAAATAAGGGAGCAGTTTGGTTATGGAGGAGATTCTGAATCAATGATAGCAGCACACTATAGAACAGAATTTAGAGTTTTTAACTCTAGGTTAAGGATATCTACATAATGGGAGTTTCAGAATATGTCTCTTGGATAGTAAGTGTTTACCAATTTACTATATTTTATACAGAAAGCCACTTCTGTGCTCCATTGCTTTTCATGATGGGTAGGCAAAGCAGAAACAGCTTGTTTGCATGATGTTAACTGTTTTGATTAAAAAAAAGTTAAAAAAAAGTAAATTCAGCACTTGCTGGAAAGTAAACACACGATTCATATCCTTTCCTAATTTTATATTCCTAGTAAGCTCATTTCTCCTTCTTTCTCCTACTTTTTGAATCAGATTCAGTTGGAATGTGGACAGTAATGTCACCTCTGGTCAAAAATGGACAGTTTTGCGTTTACAAAATCATTTCCACTATTCTTCCTTGGCTTTTATTATAGAGAATGAAAACAAAAGCTAATAAAGATGTTGGCATGAGAGGCGGAAATTGGAGGTAGTAGAAATGAGGAGAGAAGACTGGGAACGAAATATGTCTTAAGCATTCATAATGGTGTTGTTTTTGCAAGTTCTTTTTGTGTATAATTCTGCATGGGAACAACACTTCTGCTGGGTGCACGTTGCTCCTGCACAGCACACATTTCTCACCGAAATCTACTGCTCTTTTTTGTATGAAAAACTATGTGCGAAGGGGGAGATAAACACTACCTTAATTATCAGAATTTCTCACCTTGACAGTTCCTCTCACATTTTATAAATTTGTTTTTGGTTGGTGGTGAGAGAAAGAGCATTTTATCTCTTTAATTATCCCATTTTATTTATTTTTTTTGCTTCCTGTGTTTCCAAGCCTATCCTTTTTCAGAGGGCTGTATATTTGTGCAAGCTATTTCCAAGTAAGGTTCCAGGTAATGGAGTTTACATAGTCCACGGCATCGATACCACACAAAGCTGTACAAAGCTCCATCCTTACCATTCACTATGTTGAATGCTCTAAATATTTGCCTAGAGAAATGCAATCTTCTCTCAATGTCTCACCATTTTGATAATGAACATCATTTTAATCCAACATTTCATCATCTGTTTACCTGTTTCTTGGTATCATTAGACATAGGATGGCTGAACATTATATTTATTATTTTTAAACACCATAGTTTGTCTTTGTCAAGAGACAAAATTAAAGATCTTAATTGGCTTTTCATTTGACATTCTAAAATTGAGTAATACCTTATTGTATTAAAACAGTGAATTTTACACAATTTTAGTTTTTCATGAATCTGATAGGAAAGGTCACTCAGATTGAGTAGGTGATATAGAGAGCTCTGTAACATAGAATGGATGTTCCAATGAGCTGAGCAGGAGAGACTGATGGCTCCATCAACAGAACAGCACCAAAGGATGTAGAAACAGGGAACAAAAGCTGGTAGTCAATTCTAGGTCACTTTCTTTATGTGGTTAAACCAGAGATTGACTCTGGTAGGGCCAGGAACTGTGGAAGGAAGCACCTGTCAAGACATGGCATGGGGTGCACATTGGACTTGCCTTCAGTATCTATAATGTGGCTGGTCACTCCAGAGTTTTCAGACAAACACACAGTCTAGTGCATGATCCGCTCCCTGTGCAAAACTCCTGACTTCTTCAGGAATAAAACAGGATTGAAATAATCCATGCTTGAACTCACATTTGAAACCCAGCTGAAAAAATTGATGATAATGGTATGGGTGCCATATGGAAAAAGTCACCTAGATCGAATACCTAATTCTCTGAGAACCCTTAACATTCTATTTCCCAACAATATCATGTTATTATATAATCAGAAACACAGACTGTTCACTATTCAGAATGCCATTATTTTTATAGGAAAGTTACATAGTCACTTTCACATGTGACTTCTTTATATTCTTACCAATTGTCTTCCAACTCTACATTAATTATAGTCAACTGAATTTTTGGGGGGATGTACAACAGTAATGGTATTTTTTCAATTCGAATTCTATGTAGAAAATCCTTAGCTTTGATGCATTCTTGAAACAACTCCAATAAAGCAATGTGTTTTGGACCCTGCTTAATAAAATTAAACCAGCAGGATGTCTTACTTTCAGAAATGCTTGATAAAGTATCTTTCTCACTGAGCTGAGAGAAAAAGCAATGGTTTTTTTTTTTTTCATTTTATGAGCTCTAGGATGCAAAGTTCCTAAGTATAATTCACTGTTCTTTATGTGACTTTCTCACGGCATCCTGTCTTCTCTCTTCTACTTTTGAATAATTCTCACAGTTCTTGGTGAGCTGCTAATCAGTTTAGACTGTGAAATCTAAGATGGAACAAAGAGCATTACTGGTGCAGGGAGATGAGCCTGTTATTTTTAAATAATACACCATGGCTGTCGACATTCTTTTTCATTTAACGAGTTCTGAAATTTAATAAATTCTTAATAAACTATATGTAGTTTTTTGATTTATTAAATTAATATATAAAATCTTAACATAAATGAACATTAATATATATTACGTACTAAAATTAACTGTAAATGCTCTCAGTTTATCAGTGCAGGCTTTACTTTTAGGAGTTTTGTTAACATAGGTGAATCTCTGGTAGATATAGCTTAGTTGCAGTCTTTTTAGAAAGGTCTTCCTTTGCCATTGGTTCACCCTCCAATGGCTGCCGCGGCCAGCGCGCTGCAGCTGGCGCATCGCACTGATCCGAAGCCAGGAGCCAGGTGCTTCTCCTGGTCTCCCATGGGTGCAGGGCCCAAGCACTTGGGCCATCCTCCACGGCACTCCTGGGCCACAGCAGAGAGCTGGCCTGGAAGAGGGGCAACCGGGACAGAATTTGGCGCCCTGACCGGGACTAGAACCCGGTGTGCTGACTCTGCAGGTGGAGAATTAGCCTATTGAGCCGCGGCGCCAACCATAGTTGCTTAGTCTTACCTTGACAAAAAAACTTCTAGCATTAATAGATACCTTGCAGGATATTATAAAAGCAAATTATAAGTAAATATAGCCAGAAGTATATTATCTTCACTTGTGTGTTTCTGTAATTACTTACAGAATTTTGAAGCTATGCTCATGTTCATCCATATTTCGCAATTTGCTTTCATCATAATAATTGATTGTGGTTTAGCTCCTATGGGTTTAGAAGGTAGTAAATAGTTCTGAAATTATTTATAATAAAAAATGCAAAGCCAAGGGACATTTTACATAGACTTTGCACTCTGCTAGTGTCTGTGAACTTGAGCTTGTTTCTTCAACATGTAATTCCTGAAGGCTAACACATGACTTGCTGGGTGTTAGATTATGTAGAGTAGCAGTTTAATGAAAATTTTTTCTTACAATTTTACGTATCAGTGAAAATTTTCTTATGCTGTAACTACCGTAATGACAGCTGATTTTCAGACCTCATGTCCCTCTTTTTGTCTTGAATTGAGAGTTCATAAGTTATGATTGGGCAGTGCTCTGTGCTCTTGGTAGACATTACTTAGCAGGAACACTCATATTTTCTATTTTATTTTATTTTTATTTTTTTGACAGGTAGAGTTACAGACAGTGAGAGAGAGACACTGAGAGAAAGGTCTTCCTTCTGTTGGTTCAATCCCAAAATGGCCGCTAGGGTCAGCGCTGCGCCGATCCTAAGCCAGGAGCCAGGTGCTTCTTCCTGGTCTCCCATGTGAGTGCAGGGCCCAAGCACTTGGGCCATCCTCCACAGCTCCCCTGGGCCACAGCTGAGAGCAACCAGTGGACTGGAAGTGGAGCAACCAGGACTAGAACCGGCACTCATATGGGATGCTGGCGCCACAGCGGAGGATTAACCAAGTGAGCTACAGCGCTGGATCCCAGAACACTCATATTTTCTAAAATCAATTCCCTGGGTTTGAAATTGTCTCAAATATGTTTATTTGCAATGGGAAACAAGTATTTGTATAGTCCATCTTTTTCATGTGTTTTGAAGATAATTTTAAGGGGTCAAAATTTTGAACACATTTAATTATCCTTTATTCCCTTGAAAGTTGAAGTTGAATATATTTCTTTCATGAATTCATTATAATAAAAAACTAGAAGAGAAAAACATTCTTAAAATTTGTCTCAGTTAAGAGGACCCTTCTGATTAACATCAATGGGAATAACTATCAAAAATATAGGTAGTTCTTACTGTAAATTTTGTCAGTTTGGAAAAACTGAGTGAAAACCCTCCAAGATTCTTTGCTAAGTTATTTAAAAACTGGACTGTACTTGATTGAAAAGTTAACCAAAAGAAAAATCCCATTTGAAACTTCAGTTTTATCAGGAGTCAGATGATTTTGACTTGTGTCACCTTTTAGGCTCTCTTCCCAGCTACAGATAATTTTTTTATTTAGTGCCCAGAAAAATAAACAGTTTAAATGATATTTTAAAGCAGGTAGTATCAAGAAAAAATTATATACTTTTCTGACCTCTCTGGAAAGAACTTGTTCACAACCAAAATCAATATTCTTTGCCAACTTAGAGAAAGAAATGAGACATTCCGGTGCAGTGGAGGGGAAATTGTACGAATTTCAAAGAGAAACAAATTGAAAACTCTGCTCAGGCATATATATTTTCAGGCAGACTTCTGAAGCACAGGAGTTCAGCTTTGGTGTAAAGATTTGACCTGTGAAGATCTCAGAAGCTTTGCAGGGTAGAATTCCAGTGACTTCAGTGATGTGTAGAGGCTTTCTGTTTTTTTGTGGTCATTTAAGTTTGATTAATCTACACTTTTGAAATTTATTGATTTACTGAGATACAAAGAAAAATTGGCTCCTGCTTTTGATAATTATGCAGTGACAGTGATAATACTTTGATGTTCAAATCTTGTTTACTACCATGAGATATGTGCTGTGCTATCATTTTCTCCATTACCAGAAAGGGGAAGTTAAAGATCATAGGAGATTTTTTAAAACACTCAGTAAGTGGGACGTGACAGAGCTAAGATTTTACTTAAGTAAAATTGTTCTGTGTAAAATGTGGAATGAGGCTGTATTATGGAATCATCTATATTATGCTTGCTATAATGAACGATTTCTGATTCTTGAATCTATCATAAATGATTTTGAAATTCTTGACCTTTATGCTTAGTGAAATAAGTCAATCTCAAAATGCAAATATTGTATGTTTTCTGTGACATATGTCAGTTAATATAGAATATCAAAAAATGTATAGGAATGAAATAGACATTTTGGGATATGATTGTCATTTTTAACCCTTGTTTATACGTCTGTGGAACTGATATTAAAAGTAGACACATTTTTATGTCTTTTTGATGAGTTGATCCCTTTATTGCTATGAAATAGTTTTTGTTACTGACTTGAAATCTGTTTCATGGTATTAAAACAGCTACTGCAGAATTGCGGTTACTATTTGCATCTACTTACATCCACATATTCTATACCTTCTTGTGTTTACACATTTAAAAGTGAATTCTTTTTTTTTTTTAAAAAAGATTAATTGTTTATTTAAAAATCGAGTTACAGAGAGAGAGAAAGACAAGAAAGATCTCCCATTTGCTGGTTCTCTCCCCAGATGGTCACAGCAGCCAGTGTGGGTCAGGCTGAATCCAGGAACTGGGACCTTCATTAAGGTCTCCCATTGGGTGGCAGGGGCCCAAACACCTGGGCCATCTTCTGCTGCTTTTCCCAGGCTATTATCAGGGAGTTGGATTGGTAGTGGAGTAACTGGGACTCTGAACCAACACCCACGTGGGATGCTGGCGTCGCATGTGGCAGCTTTACCTACTAAGCCACAGCACCATCCCTTCCTTTTTTTTACTGGATGAGCATTTAAAAAAAATTTTAAAAGACATTTATTTATTTACTTAAAAGGCAGAATGACGGAGAGAGGGAAATGGGGAGGGGGAAGAGGGAGGGAAGGGAGAGAGAAAGTGAGGGAGGAAGAGAGAGAGAGAGAGAGAGAGAGAGGGAGGGAGAGAGAGAGAGAGAGAGAGAATCTTCCATCCACCAGCTTACTCTCCGAAGGCCCACACAGCTGGGCCATTACCTGCTGCCTCCCATGCAGATTACAAGGAAGCTGAGTGAGAAGCAGAGGCAGGGCTCAGTCCCAAGCAATCTGATATGGGGTAGCCATTCCTGCCATGTCACACCAGTCTACACCTCAAATGCCCCATCTCTAAGAGTTATTTCTTATAGATTGAACTTTAATTTTAACTTTCTTATTGAATTTAAGCTATGTAGCTTGTGCTATATGCTTAGTACTTGAACTAGGGATTCCATTTCTGCCTTTTAGCAGTTCCCTCACAGTTAACACTATTTGATATAAAATGAGGAAACTTTGAAACACGATAGGTTCATATTCCCCTCAACTTTTATGTTACAGTTGTGTTATATATAAATATATATATACAAGAAAATATAATTTTTATTTAAACAACCAAATGTATTATAAAGAATTCAGAAATATAAAGCAAAATAAATTTTTTCATGAACTCAGATAATTACTATTTTTTATGCTCTTCATTCCTTTCTCAGCATTTGAGTTTGATTATGGTGTCACTTCCTGTTGGCTTGAAAAATTTCTTTCATTATTTCCTATGTTACCAGTTTTTCTAGTAATAATCTTTCACTTTTATTTTAATAAAAAGTCTTTTTCTATGTTCTCTTTTAAAATATTTATTTACTTTTATTTGAAAGGCTAAAAGGGGGAGAGAGAGAGAGAGAGGGAGAGAGAGAAATTATCTCCCATCCTCTCTCTGATTCACCCCTCAAATGCAAGAAATGGACCAGGCCAAAACCAAGAGACAGGACCTCTATTTGGGCCTCCCATATGGGTGACAGGGACCCAGAGACTTGGACAGTCCTCTTTGTCCCCTAGGGTGCACATTATCAGGAAGCTGCAATTGGGAGTGGAACCAGGACTTCAGCCTAGACCCTCTGAAATGGGATGTAGGTGTACTAAGGGACATCAAATCCATGGCAGCAAACACTTACCTTATTCTTTTTTAAAAAAATCTCTATATTGAGGAATAACATATAAGCAGCTGGGGGGTAGTTCATGTATATAATTTGTTGTGTTTCAAAATTAATGCACACCTATGCAACCTTCAAGTCATCACCACGGTCCATCACCTTAAGCCATAAGCTTATCTATCACATCCAAAAGTTCCAACCTGATGGCCCTTTTTCCCTTTTGTGGTAAGTGTAAGTGTGCATGGGATCTATCCTTTTAGCAAAATTTTGTGGTAAGTGTGCACAGGACCTATCCTTTTAGTAAATTTTAAATAGACAATACAGGATCTTGAAACTTTGTAGCCTTTCATTTCTCCTTCCCCTCTGCCCTTGACAGCCAGTATTCCAATATATTTCTATGTGTTTGATGATTTTAGAGTCTACATATTCATGCAGTACCAGGGTATTTCAACAAGTTCAAAGGAAAAATGTAATTAAACGATAAATTTATTTTGGTATAGAATGTGTTGAAATCCATGCACACAAGGTGTCTTTAAAAGTTCTTGTGTATGTGTATTAAGATACAGCCAGGCATGGATTTAAAATATGTATTGCACAAATAAACTTATTTTTAAAATTCATTTTTCCATGAACCCTTTTAGGTACACTTGAATTTGTCTTTGGGTGTCTGGCTTGTTCCACTTAGCATAAAGTCCTCCCGTCCTTTCCACATTGTTACAAATAGTGGTGTTTTCAGTTTTGTGACACCTACCTTTATTTTTGAAGTATATTCTTACTGGATATAGCATTCCAGTTGACCGGCTTTTTTTTTTTTTTTTTATCAGTACTTTGAAGAATTCAGCTTGCTTCTGGCCTTACAAGGTTTTTGTCATTGAATTACTCTTAATCTTAATGCAATGTGTCATTTTCCTTTCTGTTTTCAAAATTACTTTTACCCAACTGGGTAATTATGATGGACCTCAGCATGATTCATTTAGGTTTAATTTACTTGGTATTTAGTATCTTGACAATATAAATTTATGTCTTTAAATTTGTCTTTTTTTGGCCAAGATTTCTTCACACTATTGTTTCCCATCCTTTATTTCTCTTCTTTTTTCTGAAATTCCTTTTGGACAAGTGTTTGCTAATTCGAAATGACTCAGTAGATCACTAACAATGTGTTTATTATTTTTAATTCTATTTTCTCTCTGGTTTTGATATAGGCAGGCAGATAGGATTAAATCAATTACAGGAAGACCATGCCTTCGTCCTGCCCCTTTTTGTGATCTCCTGCCCCTACCTGATCTTGCCTGCATGTAACCACTCTCCTTCTGAAGCCAGATACAAGGTGTGGAGCATGCTGGGCCTTGCCCTTGTTGTCCCAGGCCTTGGGGCTGGTGGCCTTCTGGCCGCCTGCTCGCCCTACTTTCCTGCCACATCCTCCGCCTCCCTTGCAGCCTGTGGTCTACTGCCTGGAAAAGCCTGGTATGAAACCCCTGGTTTAAATTCCTGACTCCTTTCTCCCTTAGATAAAGCCCTCACTTGCCTGTGTATTTCTCTCATTAAATAAATGCTAAACTTAGCATGTCGCCAGTTTCATTTGAGCAACATTCAGAATCCTTATCCTAATAGATGCAAGGACCCTTGAAATACGAATATCAAAATAATTAATAAAGTTAATGCACAATAGTTTTAAATCATATAATATTTACTGATATATTTGCAAGCTTAATTACTCTTTTTTGTATCTCCATTTTAGTATCATTTAACTCAATAACAATTGTATTTTGGTCATTATATATGTTGGGTTATAGAATTTCTTTTGGTCTTTTCTATTATTTGCATTTTTCTGCTGAAACTTCCTTTGCTTCATCCATTACAAATGTATTTTGTTTTATTTCATTGAGAGAATTACAAAAATAACTTTTAGATCTGTCCACTAGATTCAACATCTGGGTCATCTTGGGGTTAAAAAGGTTAAATTTTCTTTTGAGCATGTGTTTCATTTCTTGGTTCATCATAATTCCTGAAATGTATGCTGGACATTTTGAGTGTAAGTCTGGAAACATTGGATTCTGTTATTTGTTTATGTTTTTCTAATGTGAGCTCCTTCTATTTTTCTGAAAGACGTTACATTGGTTGGATTTGTTCCAATTTTAGTATATGTGCTGCTGAAGCGAGCACATACATTGACTGGATTTGAACTATAGACACTTGTGTAGCAGCCGTGGTCTCAGGCAAGATCTTTGGTCCTTAGCTGGACTGCGCTGGGTCTCTTTTGAACAGCATGGTATAATAGCCAGAGTCGATGTGAGCAGACATGGGAATTCCCCCTCTGATTATCCTTTCTACGATTCTGACACTCTTGCCAACAGCCATCCTTTCTTCAGATTCAGTGGTCTGGACCTTCAGGGCAGGGAGACTGGCTTTTCCACAGTTTGTTCTATTGTGGTTTGTGCCAAGGGGACTGCGCCTGGCCTCGGGCTAACAGCTGCAGAAACTTTAAATCACTTTGTACACCTTGCTCCCCTCTGAGTGTTAGTGTTCATCAGAACCTACCTGCTTTGCTTCAGATACTAATTCTTCCCCCCACCCCCTTATTTTTTTTTTTTTTGACAGGCAGAAAGCTGTACTGGAAGACGAACAACTGGGACAGAATGCAGCGCCCCGACCGGGGCTAGAACCCGGGGTGCCGGCACCACAGGTGGAGGATTAGCCTATTGAGCTGCAGCAACAGCTAGCTGGCTTCCTCCTTCCTTCCTTCCTTCTTTCCTTCCTTCCTTCCTTCCTTCCTTCCTTCCTTCCTTCCTTCCTTCCTTCCTTCCTTCCTTCCTTTCTCTTCCTAATACTGGGCTGCTTTCCAAGGCCTGCTTCTTCTGCTTCTTCTTTTTTTTTTTTAAGATTTATTTATTTATTTGAAAGTCAGAGTTACACACAGAGAGAACAAGAGGCAGAGAAAGAGAGAGAGAGAGAAAGAGAGAGAGAAAGGTCTTCCATCTGCTGGTTCACTACCCGATTGGCTGCATATCTGAAGCCAGGAGCCAGGAGCTTCTTCCAGATCTCCTACGTGGGTACAGGGGCCCAAAGACTTGGGCCATCCTCCACTGCTTTCCCAGGCCATAGCAGCTGAAAGTGGAGCAGCTGGGACTCGAACCGGTGCCCATATGGGATGCCAGCGCTTCAGGTCAGGGCTTTACCCACTACCCCACAGCACTGGCCCCTCAGATACTAATTTCCTTCTGGAAGTCAACCTATTAACATTTGATTCAAAATCTAAAGACAAAAGCCAGTTTGATATATTAACACTACTCTGATGAAGAAATCTCCTTGATTAGAAATTTTGTTGAGAGGCCTCAATGAATCTTTGAATCTTTTCTTTTTCTTTTTTGACTAAATTGATTTTTAGCACTGTGGCAGTTAGAATCTACTAATATAACTTTTATTTGAATTAGGAGCAGAATTTTACATTTACTGTTATACTACTTTGTTGTTCTCAAGTGAGCAGACTGAGACAGCATCTCCCAAATATTTGTTTTTTTTTTGCCAAAATATTATTTTTTTAAAATTATTTGTTTGAAAGGCATAGCAACAGAGAAAGGGAGAGAGGAAAAGAGCGAGCAAGCAAGTGAGTGATCTTCCATCTGCTGGGTCCCTCCCTAGATGTCTGTCACAGCCAAGTCTGGGTCAGGCTGAAGCCACTCCTTCTGTCTCCCACAGGGGTCATCGGCCTACAAGTTCTTGGGCCACCTTCTGCTGCCTCCCCAGGTGTGTGAGCAGGAAGCGCTGTCCTCTTCTGAGGAAGTGCAGTTTATCAGTCATTCTGTTAGGCACAAGTGATGTTCTACTCAAAATGCAGCTACTTTAGTCTGCAACTCAAATAATTGCCTGCCACCTGCTTTCTTGGTGACGCCATCACATTTTAGTACTGGAAAGAGTTCTCTTTACTTCTCATTGCATTACACAAACTATCTAAAAATGATTCAGTTCAAGGTTGAGACTTAAAATTAAGACTTTTTTTACTGTACCATCAGCAATAGTCTTACCTGAAACTAGTTTTTAAAATTTTTAACTTTGTTAATATTTTTTTTCCATGACATATGTAAGGTCGCCACAAAACACACCAGACACTGGAGTAACGGAAAGGGTTTATCGGGGAAAACACAGCAGACCAGAGGGAAGGGGCGAGGAAGGGGAGAGAGAGAGAGAGAGAGAGAGAGAGAGAGAGAGAGAGAAGAGGAGAGGAGAGGAGAGGAGAGGAGAGGAGAGGAGAGGAGAGGAGAGGAGAGGAGAGGAGAAGGGAGGAGAGGAGAGGAGCGGAGAGGAGAGGAGAGGAGTGGAGAGGAGAGGAGAGGAGAGGAGAGGGGAGGAGAGGAGAGGAGAGGAGAGGAGAGGAGAGGAGAGGAGCGGAGAGGAGAGGAGAGGAGAGGAGAGGAGAGGAGAGGAGAGGAGAAGGGAGGAGAGGAGAGGAGAGGAGAGGAGAGGAGAGGAGAGGAGAGGAGAGGAGAGGAGAGGAGAGAGAAGAGAGCAAGCCGAGAGGAGAGAGGAGCAGAGAGAGGGGAGCAAGAGAGAGGAGAAGAGCAGAGAGAAGAGAGAGCGCGAGAGGAGAGAGGAGAGAGCCACGTGTTCAGGAACAGGTCCTTTTAAAACTTTGCTGGGGGCGGGCAGGGAAGTAGGAGAGTGAATCCCATTAGGAAGGGGGTGGAGCTTGACACAGGTGGTTGGACCATGTGGCCACCTGGCTTCCAGCAATGGCGGCAAGGGCTAGAGCATAGGGTAGTGTCAGGGTGTAGATCGTGCCGTAGATAAGATTGTGCCATTTTCCTAACAACATAAAGACGACTGTTAGCCCACTGCTGCTCCCCGGATGCATCCATGCTAAGATATAAGCAGTACCTACCGTAGTTACCCGCCATTGCTTTTACACCACCAGTGCAGATGCCAGCATAGTAGAATGGCAATTATTACTATTGTGAACATGGTTTTAGTATCACTAATCCTCTCAAAGGATTGGAGCCTCACACCCAGGGACCCGAGCAGCCCTTATCTGTACTCCTGAGAAACAGAGGTTTTTATACTGCCTGCCTGTTGAATTCTTTATTTAGTGGAGGATTAAGCTTATGATGATAAAGTAAATTGAAAGTACATCCTTGCAAAAATTAAAAGAAAAATAAGAAAGGAAGGCAGTGGGAGGGTGGGAACCAGGAAAGGAGTGAGGGTAGGGTAGGAAGTATCATTAGGTTCTTAAAACTGAATATATAAAATACATGACACTTGTTCCTTTTATATAAAATAAATAAAAAGAAAAAGACTCACAATTTAAAAACTGCTACTCTAAACCAAATGAGCTGCTATAAACATAAAGTTTTTTTTTTTTTTTGCATATAGGACAGGGATATATTAGGTATCTGATGGAATTTGCAGACTTCTGTGTCTGCAAAATAAAAGAAAGAAGAGTTAAAGTTTATTTAATGTTTAATTTCCCAGTACTGACATCTATATCCAGTAAAATGGGATCACAGACATTTTGAAAATAATGTCATACATCAAGTAATTATAATAGCAAAAGCCTTTTTAACTTTAATTTTTGTAAGATCATTCACATGACTAAATGTTTGAAGCTTAAATACTTTCTGAAGTAAGATACTGGGATAATATATATACATATATATATATATATATAAAGAAAATAGAAATGAATAATTTAAAAGACAGCTATAGAAAACATTTTTTAATTAGCACCTCAGATAATAATCGCGCCTCAGATAAACCTCATTGGCTATGATATTGCCATTGTGCGAAGCTAGAAAACATTTTTCACAAATAGCAATAAGTTTCTTTTCATGTACTCATGAATATAGAACTGTATGATGAGAGTTTTCTATTAATCAGAGAATCAGGGAACCTTAAGATTCGAAGTAGCTTCGAAGGTTATCTTGCATGAACAGTGTCAAGTTACTTCAGGCATAGTATACTGCTCCTTCCAAAAGGTGTTTCTTGTTAATGTCCATTTGTTTTTTCCATGATGATAACCTTGCTTAGCCAAACTTAAGGTGTTTGGCTACATTTCTGCTATATATTTCCCGGTTTGCTAGTCTTATTTCATTATTTATTTTCACCGCAAATACATTCCCAAATTTGCTGTCACTATCTTGCTCAAATGCTTGTCTTATACATGGAAGGATCTTGGACTGTGATCTTCCTGGATGGGGGCTGCTAAATCAGATTTTAAAAAGTCAATATTAAGAAGCTGTCTGCCTTCTAAACGGTGTTTAAGTGTTTTCATTGGCTCACCAAGCTCAGGGTGTGTAACCAGGCATTTTGAATATATGACTAACCCAGAAAAAATGACTTTGATTTAAATTGCTTTTATAGTAACAGTTCTGGCACAAAAGAGACCATGTAATATTATTCCTCCAGTTAAGTCAAAGGAAATTTCACAGCCAGCCTTGGTAGTATTTTTCTGCAACCAGCTTTAAATTCATGACATTTTGGCAAGTGAAATAATGTGATATTCACTGTTCTAGAAATATATACTAAGATGGATGTCACCAAACTACCAATATCCCCTTGAGTCAGGCCCTTTTAACACTCTGTATGATATTGTTGTCATTTTCATCTTTCAGTCAAAGCTTTGCCTTCCTTGAACCAAGTTAAGAGTTTTAAAAGTTTAAAAAGAAAAAAATCTCATAAAATATTTGCAGGTGATTTGCAGGAATAGCAGCCTGAATTCTAATAAATAAATTATATTTTCCTTTAAAAATGAATTTATTCTCACAGGAAACAACATCAACAAAAGAAATGTCTTTGTACCAAGTGAGTCCAGGAAATCATACAGAGACTAAAACTAACACAAGAAGAATTTGGAGATATAGAAATATTTATAATATATGCCTATATATTTATAATATATGTTATGTATAATACACCTATATGTAATATATATCTATATTTATATATTATAAAATAAATATTATAGAGGATTAAATATAAGTCTCTTCCAAACATCAGGAGCTAGAAACACTACTTTTTCACAAAATAATGATGCCTAGAACTGTTTATTATGAGGGAGGGTGATTTAAAATGACAGCAATTGATACAGTAAAACTGTTTTATATATAGAAATGATGCATTATAGGTAAATTATTGATTTCTGAGTTTACTTGCTGACAGTTCTCTCCTCTGTCTTCTATGAGTTCTTCCTTGTATCCCCATAGTCCTATATTATTAAGGCATAAATGTCCAGTCTGAGAGAAAGGATGAGATAGTGAAAGTAACCAGGCCTTCTTGGTATTACTACCTTGGAATGTTACCTTGTTCTAACTTAACTCCACGATTATCTAATTCCAATAAGGATGGATCAGAGGAGTGAAAATATTCACGGGGGCTGTTTCGGGGAATATCCTAGCATTTTTCTATTTTTAAGAAATGCTTGGGGACTAGTGGGTGGGTTTGATCGTCTATCTCCCTCAGCACAGAGCCACTCCAGATGAGATCACAGAAGGAGTTCAGGGTCTTATGAAAAGTTCTGTGCTGAGATCGCCAAAGACAGTACAACACATTCACTGAAGTTTGCATAATGATTTTTTTTGTTATAAGTGTGTCCCAAATATTGCATGGGGCATACTTCCCTAAGCATTATTTGGTTTATATCTGATATTCAAATTTCACTGGGTGAATTTCTTTCTTCCTCTCCTCTCCCCCTTAAATATGGCTAGCCCCTTCTGGGCTGAAGGTATCTTAGTACTGAACTGGATCTTGGGACTAGAATAGAATATCTAGGGAGGGCTATGTGGTCATGGGAGTGTAGACACTGCCTCAATGTTATGTAGAGAAATGGAAAAAAATATGACATAGACACACTGGAGGGTGGCTTTTGCCCACTGTCACTAAGCTTGATATTAGTGGAAGATTAAATTTGAATTTCATGCTGGGAACCACCTAAAATCTTCATTTTTTAAATTCTAAAATCAGATTATATAAATGCCCAATACTTGCTTGAAATGCAAGAGTGATGTTGCTCTACTTAATAACCTTGGTTAAAGACTTTGAGATGTTTGTGTATATGTTGGGGCCTTGTGGGAAGAATATGATATGTAAAATGAGAACTAGATTTTGAAATGTGAAAAACAGGGTTCTTACAATTTCTGAGCCTTGACTTTCACACCTAGGAAGTGAGGATGCTGTCACTCTAACTTAGAGTGTTGGTGAGTATTAAATGAAGTAGTTGAGATGAAAACCTTGTATGGTGCTTTCTTCCTCCTTAATAATGGAAACTCTGATATTTTAAATCAAAATTTGGACTTCTGAATTTCTCACCCGCAACATCTCAGGTCGATTGACCTCATGCTATCTTCTACTTTGAAAACCATAACAATATGATTAAAATCTGATTGCTTTGTTGGAGTGGACTGGTCAGGGGTTATTATGGGTCAGAGATTATGTGGGAGTTGATGGTTTGGGAAAATGAATGCCTGAAACCCAGGAACATCGGCGCCATTGGATGATGTCACGTGATTGACAGCCATTGTTTTTATCGAATGAGAACAAATTATTCTACTTTGTGCTTCCTTCTCATAATTCAGCTTTTGTGTAGAAAAATGGAAAAAATATGACATGGACACACTAGAGGGTGCTCACTGTCACTAGGCTTGATAATAGCGGAACATTAATTTTGTGCTGGGAACCACCTGAAATCTTCATTTTTTTTATTCTAAAATTAGTTTATATAAATGCCCTATATTTGCTTGATTAGGACATACTTATTATTTTATACCAATTTTATCTTCTCATTGGTGGCAAGGGGCTGAGTATAATTGCTGTGGCATAGGGATTTGTTTAATAGATTTTATAACTTAGCTATGATAAAGACAACAGGTCAGTAGATGACTGCTGTTAAAGTGTAGCTTGTTACGCTTGCAGATCTCAAGACAAGGGGGTTACCATACCATGGAAGGGGGACCCAATGGGGAAGTACCAGAGTGAGTTAGCAAATAGGGGAAGAAGAGAGACCTGAGAGAAAGAGGCTTTATTTTGTCATCTGCAGGAAGAAATGGGAGAGGCAGGAAACATGCATTGGGTTTTGTTACTCAAAGAAGCCAGGAGCTTCTTCCAGGTCTCCCATGTGGGTGCAGGGGCCCAAGGATTTTGGCCATCTTCTACTGCTCTCCTAGGCCATAGCAGAGAGCTGGATAGGAAGAGGAGCAGCTGGGATTTGAACTGGCACCCTATGGGATGCCGGCACTGCAGGCCAGGGCTTTAACCCGCTGTGCCACAGAGCTGCCTCCAACAATTTTTATTTTTAAATTAGCAAGTTCAACCCCTTTAGTTATGACACCAAATGGTAATTTCAAGCTCTTTGCAATCTATCTTTTAAAGCTTATGAATCTGCATTTTTTGGTTAATTATATACATATTTTTCCTATGGAAGCTGCAAGGTCCTAATGTATAATAGTACTGTTGAGGTAGAGTCTCACCTAGGAATGTTCTCTATTCCTTGAAAAAAAATACTGGAACAGAAAAATAGGAAGAAAAACAGAAACCACTGAATGTAAAACATATTTTTAGGAGCAGCAGGGGGCACTGTAATTCCACAGGAAAAATATATCCCTGTAAGAGTCATAAATTATTTTTCTTTTACTTTAAGTCCACATTGATGACAGTACAAACTCCAAGCTTTTTTTCTCTTTATCATAGCTGATAGTGTATCTTTTCCTTTTAACCCTCCAAGTGTAGGTGCACTTAAATTTTTTATTTGTATTTTTTTAAAAAAAAAACTTGCCATTTCGGTATCTGCATTCTTGTTTGCTTCTCATTCAGAATTCAAATGCACTGCTGTTTTCCTCCCTTTGACAAACACGGAGTAATTAGTATTTTTTCACAGACAAGTGATTACCTAATAAATGACCTTCTACAGGCAGCTCTATTAAAACGGAGCAAAAAGGATGTTTACTACAAGCAATGGCCAAGAAGGAAGGTGAAGGGACAAGACAGGTTCTGCATAATCAACAGCTTCTTCAGCTCTAAGAATAACGAAGGCATTTACTGAACTAGTAGATCTGTACCAAAAATAATTATAAGCTCGACAGGACACTAAACTATAAACACAAGCTATGATTGGCTATTGCAACAGTTCATTAATTCCATGGATGTCCAAGGGTAAGGTAATACTGCTTATATTCCTATGGGACATTGGCAAGTAAAGAAAAAATGTCAAAATAAATAAGCTGAGAAAAGATGAAAAGAATACAGATTGATTTTCATGTCTTCTCTGATGTTAGTACATTTAAAAAGGGAGCAAAAGTATGTATTCCATGTGCAATATCTTTGATGTATATTTTTCTGAATATGTAGTTTTTTATATAACAAATTGCTTTAAGGTTCTTAAAATGGATTATTGGATATGACCATGTATTTATTTTCTGTACCCTTATTTGTATTTATAAATTAGTCAAAAATTTATAACCTACTTTGCTTTGGGTTATATAGGCCATTACTTTAGGCAATTCCTGGATTCCTGGTACGTAACCTGGGTAGACCATGGAACTTGAGAACTGGGAGGAACTTTGTCAGTGATCTCAGCAAGCCTTTGATTTTATACATGTGAGGGGATACCTCATTATCACTTTAATTTGCATTTCTCTGATCAGTGATGCTGAGTATTTTTCCGTATACTTTCTGGAAAGTGTCTATTCAGATCTTTTACCTATTAAAATATTTATTTAAGAAGCAGACATGAGTCAGCATTCCTGACTCCCAGGGTCTGATTAGCTGGAAATGAGAATCAGGAGCCAGAGCTGGGTGTGAAGCCAAGGTACACCAATCTGAGATATAGATCTTCTATTGGGCATCATAACTCCTATACAAATGCCCTTCCAGCAGCACATTTTGAAAAATGTTCCTCATATATTTTGGATATTTACTTGTTACTAGATGATGGTTTACAATGTTATCTCCCACTCTAGGTTGCCTTTTTAAATCTAGAAACCTTTTATTTAAGGTATACAAACATCATGTATTTCATATATACAAATATAGGAACATAGTGATTCTTCCTGCCCTACTGTCCCTCCTGCCCAAACTCAAACCCTTATTCATCCTCCTCTCCTATTCCCATTTTTAGTTTTTACAAAGATCTATTTTCAATTAACATTATATTCATAAGATCAATGCTACACTAAGTAAAGCGTTCAACAAATAGTAAGAAAAAAAAGACAAAACTGTTTCTCAACAGTCAAGACAAGGACTGTTCAAAATCAGTGCATCTCATGGCGTCACTATCACTTCTAATATTAGTTACCAAGATCAGGGACAACACACGGTATTTATCATTTTGTGACTAGCTTATTCCCTAAGTATGATATTGTGTGGTTTCATCCATTTTGTTGCAAATGACAGATTTCATTTTTTTACTGTTATGAAATATTCCATCATGTACATATCCCATAATTTCTTTTTTAACTTTCATTTAATAAATATAAATTTTCAAAGTACAACTTTTGAATTATAGAGGCTTCCCCCCATTCCCTCCCACCCACAACCATCCATCTCCCAATCCCTCTCCCATCACATTCCTCATTGAGATTCATTTTCATTTATCTTTATATACAGAAGATCTACTTTGTATTTACTGAGTAAAGATTTCAACAGTTTGTACCCACAAACACACACAAAGTATAGAGTACTGTTGAAGTAGTAGTTTTACTGTTAATTCACATAGTACAACACATTAAGGACAGAGATCCTACACGAGGAGTAAGTGCATAGTGACTCCTGTTGTTGATTTAACAGCAATCTTATTTATGACATCAGTAATCACCTGAGGCTCTTGTCATGAGCTTCCAAGGCTTCCAAGTGGGTTGTTTGTTTTGTTGTTGTGGAGTTTCTTGATCTCTTTGTAGATTCTGGTAATTAATCGTTTATTGGTTGTATAATTTGCAAATATTTTTCCCATTGTTTTGGTTGCCTCTTCGCTTTCCTGACTTTCTTTTGCAGTACAGAAACTTCTCGATTTGATGCAATCCCAAATGTTAATTTTGGCTTTGACTGCCTGCGCCTCCCGGGTCCTTTTCAAGAAGTCTTTGCCTGTGCCTATATCTTGCAGGGTTTCTCCGATGTTCTCTAATAATTTCATGGTGTCAGGTCATAGATTTAGATGTTTAATCCATGTTGAGTGGATTTTTGTGTAAGGTGTAAGGAAGGGGTCTTGCTTCATGCTTCTGCATGTGGAAATCCAGTTTTCCCAGCACCATTTGTTGAATAGACTGTCCTTGCTCCAGAAATTGGTTTAGATCCTTGATCAAATATAAGTTGGCTGTGGATGTTTGGACTGATTTCTGGTGTATCTATTCTGTTCTATTGGTCTATCCATCTGTTTCTGTACCAGTACCATGCTGTTTTGATTATAAATACCTTTAAGTATGCTTTTTTTTGGGGGAGGGGGGTTTAGAGATTGATTTTAGCTTCTTTGTCAAAGATAAATTGGTTGTAGACATGCTGATTGATTTCTGGAATTTCTATTCTGTTCAACTGGTCTACCCAGATTTTTTTTGGTTTTTGGTTTGTTTGCTTTGCAAGTATCAGGCTGTTTTGATTATAATTTCTTTGTAGTGTGCCTTGAAATTTGGTCTTGTGGTATCTCTGGCTTTGTTTTTGTTGTACAAGACTGCTTTAGTTATTCAGGATCTCTTGTGTTTCCATGTGAATTTCTGCATCCGAGTTTTTTTCTAGATCTGAGACAAATGTACATGGTTTTTTGATTGTAATACCATTGAAGTTGTAGATTGCTTTAGGTATTATGGACATTTTGATGATATTGATTCTTCCAATCCTTGAATACAGGAGATTTTTCTCTTTTTGTGTCTTCTTCTGTTTCTTTCTTTAATGTTTTCTAATTTTCATAGTAGAGATCTTTCCCATCTTTGGTTAAACTTTACTTCAACAGGATTAATTTCTTTTGTCGCTACTGTGAATGGGATTGATTTTAGAAGTTCTTTTTTAGCCATGGCTTTGACTGTGTATGAAAAAGCCTTTGATTTTTGTGTGTTAATTTTATATCTTACCACTTTCACGAGTTCCAAAAGTCTCCCCTTTATGAGTTCCAATAGTCTTCTAGTAGAGTCTTTTGGATCCCGTGTACATAATCATGTTATCTGCAAATAGGGATAGTTTGACTTCCTCCTTCCCAATTTGTATCCCTTTTATTTCTTTGTCTTGCCTAATGGCTCTGGTTAAAACTTCCAGGACTATATTGAATAGTAATTGTAAGAGTATACATCTTTGTCTGGTTCCAGATCTTAATGGGAATGCTTCCAACTTTTCCCATTCGATAAGATGCTGGTTGTGGGTTTGTCATAATTTGCTTTGATTGTTTTGAGGGATGTTCCTTCTGTACCTAATTTGCTTAAGATTTTCATCATGAAAGGATTTTGAATTTTATCAAATGCTTTCTCTGCATCTGTTGAGATAGCCATATGGTTTTTGTAATTCAGTTTGTTAATGTGATGTATCATGTTTATTGACTCATGAATGTTGAAACCAGGCATAAATCCCATTTAGTCCCAGTGAATGATTTTTCTGATGTGTTGTTGCATTTGATTAGCTATTTTTTTGTTGAGGATTTTTTCATTCATGTTCATCAAGGATATTGGTGTATAGTTCTCTTTCTCTGTTGTATGTTTTTCTGGTTTAGGAATTAAGGTGATGCTGGCTTCTTAGAAGGAGTTTGGGAGGACCCCTTTCCTTTCAATTGTTTTGAATAGCTTGAAAAGAATTGGAATTATTTCTTTCTTGAATATCTAGTAGAAGTCAGCAGTGAAGCCACCCAGTCCTGGGATTTTTCATACACTTCTCTTGTACATTTCAGTAATACGTTCAGGAAGAAATTTAGAAACCAAGGAATTCGAGTAGTCCATGATAGTCACAGGTCTAGAACAGATTAATAACAATATCCAAAACTTTTCAACATATGGTTTTGAAACATTTGTGCATCTCAGCTCTGATCTTACAAAATCTACAAATTTAACTCAAATTGGGTCATAGGTTTAAGTTTGAATGCGGAAAACTCAAAATTTTAGGAGAAAATATGAGACAGATATCTTTGAGATCAGGGTTTGTCAATAGTTTCTTATAGATAACATCAAAAGCCTGATCCATTACACACACACACACACACACACACAGATACACACACATGCGCGTGCCCTAAAAAAACCATAAGTTGAACCTAATAGAAAAATTATTTCAAATTTACATTCCAAAATCCAGCATTAAGAAAATAAAAGTGAAAGCAAAAGCCTGGGAAATATGTTTTGCACATACAATGATGTTTATGAGATAAAGGATTTGTCTGTAATCAACAATTAGCTCTTTCAATTCATTAAGATAAACAAGCTAATTTTATGATAGGCAAAAGATGTGAGCAGAAATTTTCCAAACAGTATTTTAAAACAATGTGCATTTTGTAACTGTGGGTTGCAAAGTTCTGTTGATATTAATTAGTACCATTTTGTCTATAGTGTCATTTAGCTCATTGTTTCTTTTTTGATTTTGTTTCTAGTTGATTTGTCCATTGATGAAAGTGGGGGTGTTGAAGTTCCCCATTACTATTGTATTGGAGTCTATGTCTCCCTTGAGATTCATTAGCGTTTATTTTAAATTTCCAGGTGCCCTGTAATCGGGCACATATATGTTTATGGTATTCACATCTTTCTGTTAATTTGATCCTTATTTTATTATATAGTATCTTTCTTTGTCTCTTTGAACTTTTTTTTGTTAAATTCTGTTTTGTCTGATATTAAGATGGCTACATATGCTCTTTTTTGACTTACATTAGCATGGAATATCTTTTTCCATCCTTTCACTTTCAGTCTATGGTATCTTTGTTGGTGATATGTGTTTCTTGTAGGTAGCAAATAGATGGGTCAACTTTTTTAATCCATTCAACCAGTCTGTATCTTTTAAATAGAGAGTTTAGGCCACTTACAGTCAAGGTTACCTTTGATAAGGAGCTACTTTGCTTTGCCATGTTCTGTAAATGTTTCCATTGTTTACTTTGGGTTTTCTTTGTACTTTTACTGGGAGATTTTCTGCCTTCAACTTCTTACATAGTGATGACCCTGTTTCTATGATTCTGTGTATAGCACATCCTTAAGCATCTTTTGTAAGGCTGGATAAGTGGTGACAAATTCTTTCAATTTTTGTTTGTTATGGAAGGTCTTTATTTTACCTTCACTCATAAGTGAGAGCTTTGCAGGGTACCGTATTCTGGGTTGACAGGTTTTTTTCTCTTAAGACTTGGACTATGTCTCCCCATTCTCTCCCAGCCTGTAGGGTTTCTGATTAGAATTCAGCTGTGAGTCTAATTGGAGATCCTCTGAAAGTAATCTATCATTTCTCTCATGCACATTTTGGATTCTTTTTTTATGTTTGTTGAAAGTTTGACTACAATGTATTGTGGTGAAGATCTTTTCTGGTCATGTGTGTAAGGAATTCCATGTGCTTCCTGAACTTGGATGTCCCTCTCTTTCTCCAGATTGTGGAACTTCTCTGTAATTATTTCACTAAATAGGCCTTCTAATCCATTCTCTCTTTCCATGCCCTTAGGAACTGCTATGACCCATTTGTTGGACTATTTGATAGTATCCTATAAAACTGCACATGGTTTTTAATTGTTCTAATTTCTTCTTTTTTTGGGGGGGAAACATGTCTATAAAATTTCCAAGGTTTTCTCTTCTAGATGGGAAAATTTTTTTTCTGCCTCACCAAGTCTGCTGTTAAGGCTTTCTACCACTTTTTTGTATTTGATCTGTTGAATTCTTCAATTATAATATTTCATTTAGATTTCTTTTTAAAATCTCAATTTCATGGAAAAAATTTTCATTCATGTCATGTATGGATTTCTTTAATTCATTGATATGCTTCTCATTACTTCTGAATAATACTGTGATTAGTTTTTTGATTCCCATTTCTGGCATGTCATCAATCTCTTCATTTTCATATTCTTTTTTTATTTTTATTTATTTTTTAATTTTTGACAGGCGGAGTGGACAGTGAGAGAGAAAGAGAGACAGAGAGAAAGGTCTTCTTTTGCCATTGGTTCACCCTCCAATGGCCGCCCCAGCCGGCGCACTGCGGCTCATCCGATGGCAGGAGCCAGGTGCCAGGTGCTTTTCCTGGTCTCCCATGGGGTGCAGGTCCCAAGCCTTTGGGCCATCCTCCACTGCACTCCCGGGCCACAGCAGAGAGCTGGCCTGGAAGAGGGGCAACCAGGACAGAATCTGGCGCCTCAACCGGGACTAGAACCCGGTGTGCCGGTGCCTCAAGGCGGATGATTAGCCTATTGAGCCACGGCGCCAGCCCATTTTCATATTCTAATATTGAAGAGTTATTGTGTTCCTTTGGAGGCATCATTTTGTCTTCCTTGTTCTTGTTTCTTGAATTTCTGTGTTTATAGTTAGGCATTTGTGGAGATAGTTGTTTTTTATTTTCCCCTCTAATGGCTTTTATCTTTGTTTTTTTAATTTTTATTTTTGACAGGCAGAGTTAGACAATGAGAGAGAGAGAGAGAGAGAGAGAGAGAGAGAGAGAAAGAGAGAGAGAGAAAGAGAGGTCTTCCTTCCATTGGTTCACCCCCCAAATGGCCGCTATGGCCGGTGTACTGCGCCAATCCAAAGCCAGGAGCCAGATGCTTCCTCCCGGTCTCCCATGTGGGTACAGGGCTTAAGCACTTAGGCCATCCTCCACTGTTCTCCCGGGCCACAGCAGAGACCTGGACTGGAAGAGGAGCAACCGGGACAGAATCCAGCGCCCCAACTGGGACTAGAACCCGGGGTGCTGGCACCACAGGTGGAGGATTAGCCTAGTGAGCTGTGGTGCCGGCTGGCTTTTATTTTTGGACATACATCTGTGGCTTAGTGGAGTGTCTGCTCTTCCAGTGAATACCCAGATGTGTGTGCTGGGAGTGGCCTGGGAGCTCTGTTCAGTACTCCTTGATGGGGCAAGTATCCAGGGCCCATGTTGGGCATGGTAGATCTCTTTTTAATCAGAGGGGAGGGTTTGATCAGCCCCATTGGTGTCGTCATACCCTCACCTCCTCTCTTCCAGGGTTTTCAATGCCTAGTTGCTAGCCCACAGTAGGTGTGATACTCATCCTTGTTGCCACATGAACTACACATAGGATCCATGCAGTCCTCAATGTGAGCATGAATCCTACCACATTGACCCATCCTAGACATTCAGGGAGCTCTGAGTGTGTGGGGTGGCTTACTATGATTGCTCAAGGACCCAGCTACCCCTTATATCCTGTCATGAAGCTACAGTGATCCTATAGTCCCAGCACACCAGGTTCCCACAGTCACAGAGTGCTGAGGCTTTGCTCTGCTCCACTAGTCTGTCTCATGCAGAGAGAGACAGAGATGCTCCCAAAGCCAGCTGCCTTTGGGAGCTCCACCTAAGCAGTTTGAACCCTATTGCTTGTCATGTGTTGGGAGCCTCAGGGCACTTCACAGTCCTATATGGGTGCCTAGGCCCCTATCAATCCTCCTGGCCAGTCTCATGCATCTCCTCCTGGCTGGTTGCTGGGCACACAACCACTAACTGGCACAGCTGTTATATATATCCAAAATGGCTCCTGACCTCTCTCAAACAGCTACTGGGCACCACTATTGGAGGAACAGGGAGAGAAAGACACCTCTTTTTTCCTTCTAGGTTGGCAGATGCCCTGTCCTCAGAAGGTTCCAGGCCAGATTCACACCAGGGTCTCTAGACCAGACTCACACAAGGGTCTCCCTGCAGCTATATCACCAGTGACATGGGCTGCTACAGTTTTGTCTCACCTCACTCTCCAAAGCTGGTGCTTAGGCTCTTGGCTGTTGGGATCCTGTGTTGTGTCCACGTTTGTGCTGCATGTCCACACCCTGCATATAGGTTCACAGCATCCCTTTTCCTTCCATGGAATTTCAACTGTAGCTTTCTCGCCAATTCTTCCTTGAGATTGCACTCTGATTTTTTTTAAATTATTTTCCCATAGCCTAGAATAGAAAGTTCTCCTCCCCATTCTGCCATCTTGGAATCTCCTCGTCGAGGTTGTCTCCTCATTCTGTTTCTTTATTCTGTTGATTGTTGTCGTGGTTGTGCTAATTTTTTGCTTTGTATAATACCATCTATTTTTCTTGCTTTTTTTAAAAAATATATTTATTCCAAAGGGAGAAAAAGATCAGGGTGGGGAGAGAGAGAGAGAAAGAGTAAGAGAAACGAGAGAGAGAGAGAGAGAGAGAGAGAGAGAGAGAGAGAGAGAGAGAGAGAAGGTATTTATATCTGCTGATTCGTTTCTCATAACAGCTGAAGCTGGGCCAGGCTGAAACCAGGAGCTAGGAACTCAGCCCAGGTCTACCACATAGGTGGCAAGGATCCACATACTTGATACTTTACCTGCTGCCTCCTAGGGGATGCATTAGCAGGAAACTGGAATTTCGGGAATGAAACTGGGCCCTGAAGCCAAGCACTCTAATATGGAATGTGGGCATCCCAAGAGGTGTCTTATCTGCTAGGCCATAAACCTGCTATCATCATTGTAGTTTTATAAGGATTAAATTTTATCTGTGGATTACTTTGTATGGTGTGGACATTTAACAATATTCATTATTACAATCTATGACCGTGGGATCTTTGTATTGGTGTCTTCTTCAATTTCTTTCATTAATGTTTTATACTTTTCATTATACAGGGATTGTACTTCCTTGGTTAAATTTTATTCCTAAATGTTTTAATTTTTGTAGCTATTCTGAAGGGAATTGTTTGCTTGATTTCTTTTTAATGGTTTCTTATTAGCACATAGAAATGTTGCTATTTATGTGTTGATTTTGTGTCCTGCAATTTTACTGAATTTGTTTATTTCTAAGGGTTTTTTTGGTAAAATGTTTAGAGATTTTATGCATAAGAATATACCATCTACAAACAGGGATGATTTAGCTTTTCTCTTTCCACTTGGGGAGACTTTATTTATTTCTCTTGCCTAATTGCTCTGCCTGGGATTTCCAATGCTTTGTAATTGAATTCAGTTTGGTAGTACTTTGTTGAGGATCTCTGCATGCATTTTCATTGTGGATAATAGATGAAATTTTATTTTTGTGTGTGTGCTTGCCTGACTTTGGTAACAGGGTAATGTTGATCTTGTAAAATGAATTTGTGTTGCTTCTTAGCCTTGTAACTGCTTTGTTCTCTGAATATTTTCCCTTTTGATTAGTGATTTTATCTACTGGTATGCTTTAGTTCCTTATCTTCTATCTTTTGTGTATCTACAGAGATTTTTTCTTTATGATCGCCACGAAGTTTATATAAATAATCTTATGATATAACAAGCTATATAAACATAACAACTGAATTTTTATTGTGTAAAAAAAGCTCTACTCTTTTATGCCACTCATGCATTTAAATTTTCTTAAAATTTACATTTTTGATATTGTATATTCTCTAACAAATGCCTATTGCTTTCATTATTTTAAATTTTGTTTTTAAGCTTCATACTAAAGATATGTGATGTATATCCTGTCATTACGTATTTTAGTATTCTTAGTTTGTGAATTTGCTTTTACTCTTAATTTTTTTTTAAGATTTATTTATTTGAAAGGCAGACTTATTTGAAAGGCAGGAGCAGAGAGAGAGAGAGAGAGAGAGAGAGAGAGTGAGAGAGAGATCTTCCATCCTCTGGTTCACTCACTGAATGGTTGCAATGGCTGGAGCTGTGCCAATCTAAAGCCAGGAGCCAGGAGCTTCGTCTGGGTCTTCCACATGGGTGCAGGGGCTCAAGCACTTGGGCCATCCTCTACCGCCTTCCCAGCCCATAGCAGAGAGCTGGATCAGACAATGAACAGCTGGGACTGGAACTGGT
The DNA here is from genome assembly GCA_949820135.1 of Sylvilagus floridanus. Classification (NCBI taxonomy): domain Eukaryota; kingdom Metazoa; phylum Chordata; class Mammalia; order Lagomorpha; family Leporidae; genus Sylvilagus; species Sylvilagus floridanus. The sequence goes on from OX463244.1 coordinate 20,341,620, forward strand.
GCCCATACGGGATGCCAGAACTGAAGGTGGCTGTTTTACCAGCTTTGCCACAGCGCTGGCCCCACTCTTGAGTTTTATACTTTCCTAGGTTACTGATTAGTATCAGTTTATTTCAGCCTGAAGGATTTGCTTTATGATTTCTTTTTTTTTTAAAGAGATTTGTTTATTTCCTTGAAAGTCAGTAACACAGAGAGGAGAGGCAGAGAGAGAGAGAGGTCTTCCATCCACTGGTTTTCTCAATTGGCCAAAACAGCTGGAGCTGTGCCTATCCGAAGCCAGGTGCCAGGAGCCTCCCCCGGGTCTTCCATGTGATTGCAGGGGTCTAAGAACTTGGGCCATCTTCCACTGCTTTCCCAGGCCATAGCAGAGAGCTGGATCAGAAATGGAGCAGCCGGGACTCAAACTGGAGCCCATATGGGATGCTGGCACTGCAGGTAGCAGCTTTACCCACTATGCCACAGCACCGGCCCCAATTTCTTTTATTTTTTAAAAGATTAATTTATTTATTTGAGAGGTAGAGTTACAGAGAGAGGAAAAGCCAGAGAGAGAGGTCTTTAATCCTCACTCCCCAAATGGCCGTAATAGCTGGAGCTGGGCAGATCTGAAGCCAGGAGCCAGGAACTTCTTCCAGGTATCCCATGTAGGTGAAGAGGCCCAAGCACTTGGGCCATCCTCTGCTGCCCTCCCAGGTGCATCAGCAGGGAGCTGGATTGGAAGTGGAGCAGCTGGGGCTCGATCTGGCACCCCCATGAGATGCCAGCACCACAGTAGAGGCTTAACCCACTATGCCACAGCGCTGGCCCCTAGAATTTCTTGTAACTGTAATCAGGTAGACATGGATTTCTCTGTTTTTATTTCTCCTTTAATTCTGAATGACTTTATTGAGTGTATGGTTATATTTTTGGAGGTTTTTCTTTTTTCCCCTTTAGCAATTTAACTATATCATCCTACTCTTCTTCTTTTTTTGAAAGGCAGAGTTAGACAGTGAGAAAAACAGAGAGAAAGGTCTTCCTTCCGTTGGTTCATGCCCCAAATGGCTGCTACAGCTGGCGCTGCAACGATATGAAGCCAGGAGCCAGGTGCTTCCTCCTGGTCTCCCATGCATGTGCAGGGCCCAAGCCCTTGGGCCATCCTCCACTGCACTCCCGGGCCACAGCAGAGAGCTGGACTGGAAGAGGAGCAACCAGGACAGAACAGGCGGCCCAGCCAGGACTGGAACCCAGAGTACCAGCGCTGCAGGCAGAGGATTAACCTGGTGAGCCATGTTGCCAGCCTATCCTACTCTCCTTAATCTGTAAGATTTCTGATGAGGGACTGGTGTTCCGGTGTAGCATGTTAAACTGCTCCTTGCAATGTTGCACCTCACTGAGTGCCAGTTTGAGTCTCAGCTGTTGCACTTCCAATCCAGCTCCCTGTTAATGTGCCTGAGAAGGCACTAGATGATAGCCCAAATATTTGGGCCCTTGCTACGCATGTGGAAGATGATGGAGTTCCAGGTTCCTAGCTTCAGCTTGACCTAGTCCTGGATATTATAGCCATTTGTGGGAGTGAAACTGCAGATGGAAGATCTCTTTTGGTCTCTCCCTTTCTCTCTGTGGCTCTAATCTTCAAATAAATAAACAATAAATCTTCAAAAATGAAAAATATAATATCACTTTGATTGGAATTCTGTTGTATATAATTTATTTCCTTTCTTTTGTGGCATCCAGGTTTCTTTATCCATCTTTCATTTCTGATTGTTTGACTATAGTATGTATTGTGCATTAATATTTGAATTGAATTTCATTAGAGACTGACCTCCCTCTACTTGGATATTTACTTTTCCCCAGGATTGGAAGTTTTCTACCATGTTTTTTAATAAGCTTTCTTCTTATTTGTCTCTGTCTTTTCCTCCTTAGGCTCTTACAATTCAAATGTTTGTTCTTTTGATACTGATTCATAAATGCCATAAGCTTTTATCAATACTTTTTCTTGTTTCTTTTCCATTCTGACTATATATTTCAAATAAGATGCCTTTGAGTTAGTGTATTTCTTCTGATCAATTTGTACTCTTATTGACACTCTAATTCGGTTTTCATAAATTTATTGTATTTTTCAGCCTCCAAATTTTTGTTCTTAAAATATATTTTTTGGTTTATAAATTAAATTTCAATTAGCACATAATCATTGAAAACATTGATAGGATGTAGCGTGATATTTTAATACATATATTAAGGCATAATGAACGAATAAAGATAATTGGTATATGCAACTCCTTAAACATTTATCATCCTTTTTTTGGTGAGAACATTCAAAATCCACTCTTCAGGCTATTTTGAAATATACAATAAAGTATTAACAAAGTACCCTGCAACATTCTGGAGTATTAGAACTTATTTATTCTGTATGATTATAATTTAAATCTCTGTAAGATTTCTAATTTTGGTCAGTTATTATTTTTCTGATTTTATTGAATGCCTTTCTCTGTTTTCTTAAGACAGTTACTTTGAGTTCTTTTCTAAGAAGTATCTATGTGTCCATTTTTTTTGGGTGAGCTACTGGGAGATCACTGTGCTGTTTAGGTGGTGTTAGGTCTCCTTAGTTCTTCACGTTTCTTGTTGCCATGTCTACATACTTAAAGAGTAGGGAAATAACCCAATTTTTGCAAACTGGCTTTGACTGGGAAAGCCCTTCACCAATCCTCCTGTCCAGATATTCTGGGGACACCACAAACAGATTGGTGCTCGAGTCTTCAGGCAGGCTGGACTGGTGCCTGCTCAGCATGTGGGTGAGAAAAGCAGCATGGGACTTGGAGTTTAGATCCTCTGGGTTGAATGTATTGAGTTTTCCAGGTTTCGGCCTGGAGCCACTATCCCAGGAACCTGGCCTGAAAGCTTGGATACACAGGGACTAACTTGGCACTGTGGTTGACCTGGAGCCTGAGTCTCCAGGGATAAGTCCATGTCCTGGCTTTACTTGGTCTGGCCTGAAATTTTAGTCCTCTCAGTGCCTCAGTCTGAGGCGGTCAAATAGGTCCAAGGCCTGTGCCTATGCCCTGGGTCAGCTGAAGCAATTCTTCACAGGGGGCTTCAGCAGTTTGGGGCTGTGGGGACCAGATTGGTGCCTGGATTTGCTGGGGCTGGTTTGGAGGCTATTTGTGTAGGTGCTGTCCTGGAAGGTTAGGTCCATGAAAGCTGGTCTTGGCTCTTGGCTGGGCCAGGCGGTTTTTGTGTTATAAGTATTCAGCATAAATATATATACATATATATTACATATTATAAATTATAGAGGATGCAATTTTGACAAGTTTATAGCAACATATAGCTAAGGGAAACAAGTAAGGAGTCAGTGGAGTTTGTAAGTGAAAGACACTTTACATTAATTTACAAGAATTAATGTAATAACTGAGTGTAGTTAAGTTGCTAAAACAAAACACTTGAAGAACCAAAGTGACTCCATTTTAAAACAATAAAAAAAGCAGCCTCCGTTTCCTATAGCAGACACGGGTCCTTGTAAAAGCAGATATTCAGGCATTCTGGAGATGTCAAAGCTTACCAGGGACAGCTAGCTTGGTAGACCAAGGACAGCTCAGTAGACATTGCTGAACAAAGTAACTCCCTGTACTCAAAGCTTCGGTGCTGTATGTAACTCTTTTTTTTTTTCCTGCTGATGTAGCCTTTTTTTTCCTTTAAAAACTCTCCCAAACATAGACCGGGCCTCACTCCTTCTTCCACTGTGCCGGTTGGTTGGATGGGGTCCCTGTCGCGGCTTGTACTCCCGAATAAACCTTGCTTTTGCAGTTCGGTGTGATCCACTCTCTGGGGGTCTCCGCAAGGATCTAACGATCTGGGCACAACACACTATGACAAGAATGACTCAGGAACAACCTCATGTTTTTTCTTGTCGTTTTGGTCGCTGAAGTCAAGGTGCTGCAGATTCAGCTTCTGGGGAAGGCTCTCCAGGGCCTCCTCTACACTGGCACCGATTCTGTTTGTGCGCGCTCCACCCTGATTATCGCATCACCTCTCAAGGCCCTCCTTTTATCCCATCACCTTGGCAGCTAGAAGTGCATCGTATGAATTTGGGGCGGGGGAGGTTACAAACTTCTTGAGAAGAGCGCTAAGGTTTCAGGACCATTAAGAAGTGACCGGAAGGAAGGAACACACCACTTGACTAGTTTCCTCTGCTGATACGACTGAGATACTGTTCCGGAGCAATCATGGGAAGAAATGGGTGACGTGTATTGCAATGGAGAGCTGGTTTTCAGTAGTACTGGCAGTGCTGCGTGTGAGGCCACGTGAGAATGACACAGTCAGATACCGTTTCAGCTCAACACATATGGCCTGTTACTTCTCCAGGGCAGCAAGGGGGAGTCCTGTGCCTCATTTGCATTTGGCTGACTGTGCTGGTTCAGTCCATCTCAGCCGCTTCTCTTCAATATAATTGAATCAACTTTATTATGCTGAGTCTGTGATGACTCAGTGTGCGATGCTAGCAGCCAGTGGAAATGGTTTGTTCACTACATTTCATGCTGGTTTTATTTCTATTAGCAAAAATGGAATTTTCAGGCTTCATTACAAGATTAAGTTCATGGTAGAATTAAAGATTGCTGATCATTTCTAGGCTGCTTTCTTCGTGGGGACTACTGCTATGAAAACTTGAGTTCTAAACTACAATTTCTCCCATGGTACTTTTTTCCCTAGACACAGGGAAAAGGCATCACACTGTATCACTGCATATGGCAAAGGAGGGAAACAATGCTTCACGTAATTATTTGGAAAGAATGAAATAGTCTTACAGAGTAGAGCATATAATCGCCTGTCAGGACCTACAAGCTACATGATATTAACTGTGACCCTAGGAACACGGCTATTTGAAATTGCACGGAAATAGTAAAAGATGCCTTCCAACTTTGTAAAACAAAGATTTGTTTGTCTTTTTGAGTTCTGAAGATGAAAGCAACTTTTCAAAGTGGCTTAATGATTGATTTTTTTCCCTTATAAAAAATATTTCAGGAACATTAAGGCACTGTTTACTGTCTATTTACATTCACCACATATGAGGGTATTTCTAAAAATTAATGGCAAAATGAAATTCAAAAAAGTGTAAAGTTTCCATGAACTTTTTGATGGTTCCTGCTATTGAGTTATCTAGTACATTTTTTGTCACTGCTTTCCAAGAGGTTCAAAAGTCTATTTATTGTGGTATATGCAATAAATGTCTAATAAATGTATAATAAGAACTGAAGTACAATCAGTTTATTTATTAGGTTTGGTTGAAGCATCATAGTTGCACTTGAGTCTAAGAAAATGCCTCAAGAATTAATGCATGAAGCCATATTTGAAGAAACCATATTTTTAATGTGATTTATGAAATAGGAGTTTGATAATCTCAATGATAAAATTTAGTTTTTGAAATCTTATTTTAATCAGTTATTTTTTTCTCATAGGGCTTAAAGTGCAAGCCTAGGTGAGAGAGCTCTTTTATAAATCAACCTTGATTCCTCTCTGTTCCCTTCATCACATCACTATCAGTGTTGGACAGCACTTTAGGAAAAGAGAAATTTGAATGATGCTTGGAATATGTATTCACTTTACATACAGTACCACATGAAATCTTCATAATGAGCATATATGGTGAATTGGACATCAAATTGGAGTGGCCTTTCAGTTTGTTCAAAGTCACAATAATAAGTCAAAAAAATGAAATTTGAGTTTAGGTCTATCTGATGTCAAAAAATCTATGCTGTATTTCCCCCTCTACATTGCACTTCCTTTTACATTCTCATCCATGAACAATGAATCCTTTAAAAAAAGTCCTTATTGTGCTGTATATTGTGAATTAATACTATAACTAGTACTCCAACAGTATTTTCACTTTGTGTCTCTATGTGAGGGCAAACTGTTGAAATCTTTACGTAATATGTACTAAACTGATCTTCTGTGTATAAAGAGAATTGAAAATGAATCTTGATGTGAATGGAAGGGGAGAGGGAGCGGGAAAGGGGAGGGTAGCGGGGAGGGAGGGAAGTTGTGTGTGGGGGAGCCATTGTAATCCATAAGCTGTGCTTTGGAAATTTATATTCTTTAAATAAAAGCTTTATATAAAAAAATAAATAAAATATGAAAAAAAGAAGGATTTTGCAGAATAAAAATTCTTTTTTGGGATGAGTATTTGGTCCAGCAGTTAAACCCCTTGTTAGGACACTTGCTAACAGACCTGGATTTAAGTCCAGGCTCCAACCCCTGAGGTAGCAGTAGTGGCTGAAGTAATTGGATTCCTCCCCCTCAACTGGGAGCCCTGGATTGTGTTCTGGGTCCTGCCTTTGGGCCCTGCATTTTGTGGGGTTTTGAGGAATGAACCAGCAGATGGGAGCTCTCTCTCTTTCTCTCTGCCTCACAAATAAAGAGAAGTTTAAGACAAATTAATCAATAAAAATAATTCCATTTAAATGCATTTATTTTTCAATATTCTGAAAACTTCCCAAGGCCAAGGTCTCATCTCCAATCATCAGCAGATGATAATAGAGTAACTTGAAACCTGCTTGCATGGAGAGGTTTGCTTTTTTTTAATGGTTTATTTATCTATTTGAAAGGCAGAGTTACAGAGAGGCAGAGGCACAAACACACACACACACACACAGAGAGAGAGAGAGAGAGAGAGAGAGAGAGAGAGAGAGAGTCTGTCATCTGCTTATTGACTCCCCGAACAGCTACAATGGCCAGAATTGGGTCAATCTGAAGCCAAGAAATAGGAGCTTCTTCTGGGTCTCCCACATGGATGCAAGGGCCCAAGGACTTGGTCCATCTTCCACTGATTTCCCAGGCCATAGTAGAGAGCTGGATCAGAAGTGGAACAGCCGGGATTTGAACTGGAACCCATATGGGAGCCCAGCATTGCAGGTGGTGGCTTTACCCACTATGCCACAGTGCTGGCCCCTGGAGAGTGTTTTACTTTGGCCTTTTTGACATTAAAGACACATGTAATAAACAAATAAAGTAACCATATTTTTCCTTTTAGCTTTGTTCTATGACTTTGGTTTCCAGCCTGGCTTTCTTTGTTATAAGTTAGTCAACAAATTCCATTTGGTTTCATAGGGGTATGGACTTTGAAAAGAAGTTGCAGAGAAAATATTTTAGTAATAATGGAATCCTTGGATTCAGTAAAAGTGTTCCCAACTCTACACCCTTCATGCACTGTGCACAGAAGTATATTATACCTTCTGTCAAAAGGTGGGGTTTGTTTCCATTTTTCTTGACTTTAGGCCAGACTTGTGACTTGCCAGTTCTAGTTCTAGGCCTCAGGAAGTCTTGGAAAGTTCTCCTTACCCAGGGGAGACTGCTGGGTGCTGAGAGATATGTGGCCCCATCACCCCTGTTATCCTAAGACTTGCACCAGGCACATGAGTAAGTCTGTCTCAGAGCAACTGACCTTAGTTGAACTGCCTGTACACGTGTAAGTTCAACTGAGAGCAAACAAACATGGCCCGAATCAGCAGAAACACTCAGATGGCCTATAGATTCCTGAGCAACCAGTGGTTATTGTTTTAAGGCAATTATTTCCAAGATAGCTACCCAGCAGGAGTTAACTGATGATAATGCAGGCTAAGGACCAGGACTGCTGAGCAATGCCTAATGTAGTAAGAAAGAGTGGCGTTAGTCTCTTGGACTACTGGGAAATTAGGGAGAAGAGACAGGAAAGTCAGGACTGGAAACTAAGGAGCTGGTGAACTGGAAATATAGCTCACTAATTAGTGTGATTGCATCATTAATTCTGAAGATGAAGATGGTAGAGTAAGTGGTATATTTAAAATGGTAAGAGGGGCCAGTGCTGTGTATGGGCCCCAGTTCTAGTCTTGGCTGCTCCTCTTCTGAACCAACTCTCTGCTATGGTCTAGGAAAGCAGTAGAAGATGGCCCAAGTCCTTGGGCCCCTGCACAAACTTGGGAGACCCAGAAGAAGCTTCTGGCTTCTGATTTCAGATTGGATCAGCTTTGGCTGTTGCAGCCATTTGGGGAGTAAACCATCAGATGAAAGCTGCCCCCCCACCCAATCTCTACCTCTCTCTGTAACTCTTTCAAAATAAATCTTTAAAATGGTAAGAAAAATGTAGTATCTAAGATTCAATACAAAATGCAAAGAATGTTAGTATTAGAAAAAAAAATGGTGGGATTTCCTCTCTGAAAAAGACAAATTCAGTCCTTGCATTTTATTGGAATTTAAGTAGTCTGGCCTTAAGTTTCCTGATATTTTCTGCCATCAGTTGTTTGAAATGGCTGAGTAAAGTAAATCATGTTGTTTTGGTATATGAGCTTTATGTTATTACTCTCTCTTTAGCTGAAATGAGCAGTGGCAAAGAGCCTTTCTGTCAAGCTGGGCTTTTAAAATCTGCACCACTGTTTGAAGCAGCAAGCTAATTTTCGTATTCATCAGCCGCGTATTTATATGGTGAATGTATCTGTCACATAAACATTTTGTCAATCACCGCCTTCCTTCTGTTCTGACATAGGAAGCTGGAGAGCCGACTACAATGTAATGAATGTTGTGCTTCTTCCAAGCGAGAATTAATTATGGCAATGAGAGTGCTACCCAAACCACCCAGACTTTATGACAATGTTGCATTAGCAGAAGCAGTCATTGAACTTTCAAACTAAAAAAAAGAGCACACAATTAATTAAGCAAATCTTTTGTTCTGGCTGTCAACTTAGCTTATTCTTTGAATTAAATTTACCTAAATCAATACTGAACGTGAATACTGGTCATGTACCTAAAGCCTGAAACTGATCATTATATGGCAACTGATTATGAGTCCAAGGGTAAAACAGTTATTTTGTTTCTCCTCTGTATGTTGCTTTGAGACTTATTTTAAAATAAATTATAATGACATTGAGATAGGTTAAGAGAATGGGAACAAAGGAGTTTGGATAAAAATATAGGGGAAGTGGTAAGGTTGAGTAATTGAAACAAATAAACTAGTATGAGAGGTTAATAGGGGCAATGAGGGGTGTATGAGAACTCACTGTAATAGTACCTCACAATTTTTGTTCTGTAAGTTTAAAATGAATAGAACGATTTTTAATGATACTTCCCTTCATTGTAGTCTTAGAATTGTATATATGAACTACATTTAATCTCTTCTCTTTGAGTTAATATCACATTAACGTCTGAATTGGTGAAAATTGTGTTGTAGTAATCATCATGCATTTGCGGTGACCCTGAGAATCTAATGTATTGATCAATTCCTTGAAAAAAAGCATATTACAAGGGGATACCAAAAATTTATATAAAATAAAGAAAAGTTTAAAAAGGAAAATGGGAATAATTCAAAAGGAATTTGTAGAGGATTTGGCGTGGAGATTTAATCTATGCAATTTGAACAGAAATAATCATGAACAAGGATATTTGATATATTTGCAGAGTGATAGTTTAGAACATTTACTGTATCTAAATCCTTGCATTTCCTTCTGGCATATTTCTTGAGAACTTACAGGCTAATTATTATATTATTATTGTATTATTGTTATTGTAAAGAGGATAGGAGGCGGTGCTGTGGCGAAGCAGGTAAAGGCGTTGCCTGCTGTGCTGGCATCCCGTATGGGCACCAGTTCCAGTCTCAGCTGCTCCACTTCTGATCCAACTCTCGGGTATGGCCTAGGAAAGCAACAGAGAATGGCCCAAGAGCTTGGATCCCTGCACCTGCTTGGGAGACCTGGAAGAAGCTACTGGCTCCTGGCTTTCGTTCAGCCCAGGTCTGGTCATTGTGTCCATTTGGGGGGTGAAACAGCAATACAAGTTCTCTCTGTCCATCTCCCTCTCTATGTCTGCAACTCTACCTCTCAAAAAAATAAACAGGTTAAAAAAAGAATGATGGTGGCTTATGATTATGATAGGATATAAATATAACAAGAAGGCTGAACATGATAAATAGCTAACTCTGGCAATTTGGAAATAACTTTAGAATGATTAAAGATTGTAAAACTATACCCATAAAGTCTCAATACCAACTGACTGCCAAGCTCTGAGCAAGCATACTTGAGAGCAATATCTGAGGTACTACCTGAAACTCCTCTTCTAAGCAATACTAAATTACTTTAAGCAACAATAACAGTAGATAGCAGGTAAAAAGATCTTTTGTATCAAGAATTTTGCCTATATTTATCTCACAAAATTCTACATTATTGTTTTGTAAATATACTTAACAAATGTTAGGTGAGCCATTTTAAATTTCGAATAATAGGTAAGAATAGGGAGGAGGGAGGAGAGGGCAGGAGGGAAGCATGGTTATCCTCTTGGAATTGTATCTATGAAATACATTAAATCTTTATATTAATAAAATTATAAGAAAGAAAGAATAAAATGTCAGTTTATTGTAGTTCAACCCAATGGAACTATAGGAAAGCAAATATAAAGTGAAAAGAATCCCCTACTGCTCCCAAATAAGAATAATTGGATGCCTGAGTAACGCCAGAGTCCCCCTAAAAGATCCCAGGTCTATAAAGTTGAAAGAAAGAGAAGGGAATCAAATTAAAAACCGATAGCAAGGCAGACCCAAGGGAAATGTGGAATTGGAAGAGGGTAGCTTTTTGAACCTCTGAAGGAGAGGCTACAGATGGCAGCTACATGCAAACAGAGGGAGAGATGCAAATACAAGTCACAAAATACACTTCTATAAATCGCAGTCTTTAAACAAGACAATGTAACAGGAAATTTGAAAGAAGAGAAACCTAGTATAATGCTCTCCATAAAACACTTATATATAGCTTATAAATCTGTCTCATTTCCATATATACCATACTCTTCACTGAGGTGGTATTTTTGTTTCTGTAAATTGTAAATTTTAATTTTATTTTTGAACAGAGAAATATATACAACATATATAATACTCCCTTGATGGATATGAAGCATCTGGAAGCTATTATTTTAACTATCTGTAAATTATATTTTACTTTTACAAATTAGTAGGTGAATATATCACTTATATTTTTTATTAAAAGGAAGACTAGGTTAAATATAAAGATATAGAAGATATGCTCCAAACGTGCAATTGAGTCTAGTGTCTATATGTGACATCAGGCAAAGTCATCTGACACTGTGGACCTAGGATCCTTTCTGAGGACTCTGGACCTGGGGAACTCCTGAAACCAGCACTTCCTATAGAAGATACAACAAGGCTTTCGTGCTCCTTGCAAAAGCAGACCGCATCACTGCCACAGTGGAGGAGAGGAGAACGCATAGTGTCTGTAAATACCTCTGCTTGGGGGTCGTGACTGCTTGGTTTCTGTTTTAACTTACTGTCCCCACTCCTTTAAGTCCCAAGGTAGGTGACTCATCATGACCAATAAAGGAGAGGATTAAGAAGAGCATCTCTTTTTGCTAGGAGCTTCAGATAAAACTCTCTCCTACTCTCTCACTCCTATCCTCACCGTGAGTAAGGCCAGCTCTTCGGGTTAGGCCTGGGATTGTCTCAGGCTAGGTCTTCCTTCAGATGACTCTCATGCCTTGGTCTGGTACCACATTTGGTAAATTGTGGTGATAAGTTTTCTCATTCTAAAAATAAGTATGAACTAGTATGGACAGGTAAGGAAGCTCAAAAATATGAGTTTTCTTAAAACTCCCTGTAAAACATTCTAGGAAGTAAAACAATTTTTATAGTCATGGGCTATATTTGGTTTCATAGAAAAAAGAATTATAATGTTATTATATCCATAAGATTATCAGATATATAAAAAATTGAAAATCTTGTATAATGAAAAAAAATCCATCTGCAGAAGGATACCAACAGTATTGCCAAGAAAAAGATACAGCGTTTCAAGGTATAGCAAGAGTGTATTTAATGGAAAGTGTCTGTAAAACTGAACCAAACCAGCCAATGAATTATAAAAAAAAGTCTACAATATAATCCACTGCATGATTTTTTGTCAGAAGGACAATTGAGAAACTGATCATGAAAGTGAAATACAATCATCACTTTTCAGTCTATCTCCGACAGCTGAGTCAGAAGGAAAGCTGACCCAAGAATCCAAGAACCCAAAAACATGTCTATAAAAGGTTACATAGGGTGGTCAGTGTTGGATGAAGCTAATACAAGGAGCAGGCACCACATTCTCTCTTCTCATCTTTAACCTCACCAAGCCAACTTCTGATAACAATTTGTCTCTGACTGTATATCAACAGGTAGACAATATATAAGTACCACACACATACATATGCTACAAACATACCAGCTATGAGTGTTTGCTTTCCTTAGCACTTGAATGTCTCAGTGTAAATTAGCAAATTGGCAGTAGGCTTATATATCCTTCCATGAATTTGGCAAATATCAGACTGTTCCAAAAGTGACAATTTCTCCTCCCAGCCCTCTCTACTAGAAACAGAAATTTCTCAAAATATACCTGAGAACTGACTACTGGAGTAAGTATTTTGTCTGTGTGAACCTATACTAAGAAAAGAAAAAATAGGTACACCACCTAACACATTGTCTTAGAACATAAATATGTTGAGTTTTGGGAGGTAAATGATCTATAAGTCTTTGAGGGACCTGAAGAAGAGAATTTTTTTTTTTTCAGTGTATGCCCCGGCCCATGGGGTAATCAACTAGGACATGAGGAGGGCAGACCTGAATGGAGAGACAAACCAGACATGAGAAGGGAGACCAAGACAGTACTCTGATCAAGGTCTTGTTTATTTCAGTGTCTCAGGGATATTTTATACATAACCAGCTGCAGCTCAAGGCAATACAGAAGTTAACAACACAGGCAAGCAACTTATCAGGCTTTCTGTAACACAGAAAATTAACATAGTTAATTTTAGTGGAGTGTTCTTGTTTTATCATTTTCCTAGAGCATGGGAAAAGGTGACTTTTTTCCTCCCAAGAATTCCACAAGCCAAGATTGACCTCCACTTGTCTATGACTTGTTTATAAAGTGCCAACCATATCAGTGAGCTGTACAAATGGAATTTTCTAGTGAATCCTCCTTATAGGAACACAGTTGAAGGTTAGTCTAACAAAGGCCTATACAGAGAAACCAGCACAGTGGCTCCCAACAGTGTATACACACGAACAGTGCAGTGCAGTTATATTGAAGTAGGAAAATGAATGTTTTCAGTGCTCGTGACCTGGGGATTTCATTATGACTTGCTTCAATCTGAAAGTGTGCTCTTTCTCATGATTTATGGATAGTGATGACAAAGGTGCCATGGGTGGTCAGGGAATGATTCTTTTATGAAGTGAACGTACGAGAAATGTTGGGGAGAGTACTCAGGGAATTAGTGTCTTTGAGAACGAAGGGAACACCAAAATGAACTATTTGCCTGTACTCAGAGAGAAGAGATGATGGAGTAAGCAGTTTATTTATTTAGATAGTACATGAACACGAACTTGCTATTTTTTAAAGACTTAATTGTTTATATGAAAGGCAGTGTTGCAGAGGCGGGGGGAGGGAGAGAGAGAGAGAGAAAGAGAGAGAGAGAGAGATGGAGGGGGTTTTCTAGCTGCTGGTTCACTCCCCAAATGGCCACAATGGCTAGAGCTGTGCCAATCCGAAGCCAGGAGCCAGGATCTCCCACACATGTGCAGGGGCCCAAGGACTTGGACCATCTTCTACTGCTTTCCCTGGCCATAGCAGAGAGCTGGATTGGAAGTGGAGCAGTGTCCATATGGGAAGCTCTCACTGCAGGTGGCGGCTTTACCTAGTATGCCATAGTGCTGGCCCCATGAAATTGCAATTATGATCATTATTCTGTGCACTAAGACATTCATTTAGTTGCTCCACAAATACGTATTGAGTTCTATATGTGATGTGGTCATATATCTTGCATTTAAGTTTCTAGAAGAAATCTTATTTGTGCAATAGCTATAAGATCAGCACATGTAATTTTGTTTTTAACTTGATAATGTTGATGTTTATGATAATAAAATATTTTTTATTTCATTGCTGAAGATTATTTAGGACAGAAAGGGAAATGTTAAAGAGAAATTTTAGTAGTAATTATTTTTCAGGATTGGAAATAATTTCCTCTGAGGCAATATGAAGAAATATAAAAATACTCTGTGGGGCTGGTGCTGTGGCATAGCTGGTAAAACTGTCAGCTGTGGTACTGGCATCCCATATGTGTGCCAGTTGGAGTCCTGGCTGCTTTACTTTGATCCAGAGCCCTGCTAATTTGCCTGGGAAAACAGCAGAGAATGTCCCAAGTCCTTGGATCCTTGCATTCACATGGGAGTCCCGGATGAATCTCCTGGCTCCTGCCTGGCTTTGGACCTGCCCAGCTCTGGACATTATGGTCATTTGGGGAGTGAACCAATGGATGGAAGATTCTCTCTCTCTCTCCCTCCCTCTCTCTCTCTCTCTCTTTCTCTCTCTCTCTCTCTCATTCTACATTTCAGATAAATAAAAAAATCTTTTAAAAAAAGAAATACTTTGTTTATAATTTGAAAAACTCAGTAGTATATTTCTAAATGTTGTGTAATATCCATTCTGTGGCCCTACTTAGTCATTTCATTATTGACTTTTACAAAATATTCATCTTGAGGATATTTACACTGCAAGCTTTAAGTCAGTGTAGTTTCTCAGAAATAAAACTTTGGCTCAAAGGGCATGGTTAATTTTATGTTTTTTAAGCTTTACCATCACACTGATTTCAGGAAATTTGTACCAGTTGATACTCACACTAACATTGTATGGTGAAGATAAATGTAGATTTGAGTGAGTAAAAAGGAAAAAGGAAAGTCATACCTTAAATGAACTTACTGCTCCAGGCACAATGCATTCACACATATTACATTATTTAAATATCACAGCTGCTCAGTGGAACATATTGTGGCTAAAGCTAAGACTTGACAAAGAGCTTGAGTGATGCATAGATTTGGAAAAGGTGAAAAGAATGAGGAAGTGCCTTCCAGATGGCAGAATCTCCTGGAACATGAAGTTACAAATAAATATATTTCTGTGGTCTTTGAGGTAGCTCCAAAATAGCATCCCTGCTCTCTGTGTGTTCTGAACCAATTGAAAAACATGACAGTGGTAAGGCACAGAGGAACAAAAGTGCCCCTAATGTGGTCAAGGGTTTTTAAAACTGACATCCCCAAATGAGTCAGCAAAGATAAGTGTTCTCACTTCACCCGACACGGCTCCACCACTCTCCACTTAGATGTGGAGCCTTTGAAAATTTGAGTTACAAGATAAAAAGAAATATAAGAAAGGAATATACATGTATTCTTCAAGTAGGGGGAAGGAGCTAGATTGTGGATACCTCATTTCTCCTGTGAATCTCAGGGATTAGAAAATTACTCCTTACTGTTGGGAACGGGAATGAGTGAGACAGCAAGGGAAGCCTAGGATTCCCATAGCTAGAAAAGTTCCCTCGATGTGGAAGATAGAAGCAAAAGCAGAGGATATGTGTTTACTTCCTATCATGGGGCAGCTTGACAATGGTAAAAGGACTGACCTGGTTGAGGTTTATATCTGGAATTACTAGAAGGCTGAGTTATGGGTTTTCTTGTGCATCATAATGAAGTATCTGCTCCTGTCTTTGGCTGTCTTTAGTGTTTCATGAGCAGTGGAGATAAGGCACAGCTTTTCCATCTCCTTCCTGCTAGAAATGTCTCTTGACTGCTCAGCTTCTTGAATTCCATGCAATGGGGAAATGCAAGGTCTTAAGTAGTGTTTCTAGGTTTCCTTGGACTGGGTCTTTCTTCAGGTGGTATCTTCTCTTCTAGCTTCTGTGTCTATGATCCACAGTCAGTAACAAAAATTGGCCATGAAATTCAACTCTGTACATTATTTTAAACATCCAGTTCAAAATTATGAATAGTCAGTGCCTATGGACGAGGTCATGATTTACTTATCTTTAGTGAGCAATGGTAGGGTATCCTTTGCTCTCAATCATTACTGTTTTGGTAATCACCAAGTTTCTTTCCTGAGAAGATGTGATTCCACAGAGAGTTCAATTTGCCTTTCAAATGCTGTTCACAGATCAGAAGCATGAGTGGTGCCTTCAGGCTAGAGCATCTGGGTGGTAGAGTGATGGTGCCTCCAGGAATGAGGGGAAAGTAATGTATGCTACAAGCTTTTGGCTAAAGTATAAAGCTTCCCCAGCAGCAGGCAAAGACTTCACTTAGATGACCCTTAAAGTCAGGTATAGGACTCCTCCGATTTATGACTGTAATAGCTGGAAAATGTGAAGAAATATTTTTATGCCTATGGATGATTGCCTGTGCTTTATAGTTTTGGTACAGCCTAAACATCACCCTCAAGGCTTGGAATCTACGTGTTGTGTGGAGTAGGTTCACTGTGCACTGGTCAGCAACTTGTCTGAGTGAGACAGAATACGCACAAACACATTTACTCTTGCACATGCATACACACAGCAGTTTGCATTAAATGGATTCACTTACCTTAGGGCAGCAACGGAAACAGAAGTGTAGGATTCGCTGAAAACCAGTCCCCCAAGACTCAGGAAAGCTTCTAATGAAGGATAGAGTCTCAACTGAGTGTATCTGACTTGCATGACAAATGAGGGGCCTTGAAAAATAGCCTAAATGGGGTTATATACCTTACAGTCACATGGATCACTGGGCTAAAGTTTAAAACACAGCCTACCCAAGAGGACTGGAACAGAGGCCAGACTGCTTTGGCCAGTGCTTCCCCAGCTCAGGTGGTTGTTGTCCCGACACATTCTACAGTTATTGGTGAAAAGTACCAACCAGAAAAATGGGAGAATTGGGTCAGTCCAAGGCCACCTAGAAATCCTACACATTCCTGTAAACAATCAGGGCAGACCATTCATTTTAGGCATAAAGGTGAAAACATCACTTTTGAGTATATTGTTTTTCTCCAATGAATTAAAATATTTTATTATTAATACTTGGGATTTATTAATGTAGACAATTAAAGCCAAGGGACTCCTGCTTGCAGTTAGTCTCCAGATTACCTGTTACTTTGCTGGGAAGATGCAGA
This sequence comes from Sylvilagus floridanus, assembly GCA_949820135.1. Lineage (NCBI taxonomy): Eukaryota > Metazoa > Chordata > Mammalia > Lagomorpha > Leporidae > Sylvilagus > Sylvilagus floridanus. The sequence continues at coordinate 20,358,556 of OX463244.1, forward strand.
TGGCTTTGAGGAGCCCAACCTTGAGTTTCTCTCTGTGAGACCAGCTGGAAGGAAAACCAGCTACAGAGTACATCAAATAAAATTTCTACGCTGTTCCCATGTGAATGCTACTCAGTAGACAACAGGTTTGTCTACACTGGGCATGTCCATAGTATCATTTGCATCTTCCCCACGGCAGTAGCTTTCATTTTTCATTTTCCCAGCACTTTCCGGAGCTCATTCCCAGAGCTCCCTCAGCAACAACTGCTTTGGATCACAGAACATAAAATGGTATGTGGTGTGCAAATATAATGTTCATAATTTGCTGCAGAACATATTTTCTTTCTGCTTCTCTTCATCTTCCTTCTTATCTTCCTCTTTCTCCTTCTTGTGAAAGAAACAAGAACAACCATATTCCTTTCATCTTAACACATTGTTTAAGATAATTTTTGCAAGCTAGCTAAAGAGATATCAGAGTTTGGCTTCATCATTTTAATATGAGAAGTAGAAGCTATTATTGGCAATTTAAACAAGAGTTCTGAATATATTTCAAGCTATTTTTTTTATCAAGAAGAGCTCTTAGCATATTATTTTCTATTGTCTGCTAAAAGACAGGTAAATAGTTATAGAATCTATGCATAAGAGAGCAGCCCAAAATTTACATTTAATATGGTTTGAGATAGTCAAAACTCTTAAAAGGTTTTAGTTCTGTTTCACTTAACAACAGGGAGACAATAGCAGCACCTGATCTTCACATATCACCACAAAGAGAATTTGAAGGTCATTGAGCACTGAATTTTCCCATTGTATTGCAATTATAGGAACACCTGTGTTACCTAGCTGTGCACTGAGCCCCATGAAATGCAATGTTCCAGAGCTGTCAAAATGTCTCATTTCTTGCCTTTACTGCAGGAGCATAATTATGGTCAATATGGCTTTATGTTGTGCCATGCTTCATTTATAAGCATACTGCAGAAAGGCTAATAACTTTAGATGTAATTCAAACGGCTTTTGTAAACATCCACCCTGCTCTATGGACCATTCTTTAACTATCAGTTATCATATATTTGCAAAAGAAAAATGGGATATTCTGTAACACAAAAATAATACTTAAATCCTGAAGATGCTTGAGCAGACTGTGTTAACTGGACTCAAATTTGTGGTCTTTGATATATCTCATCACCAAGATCTATTGAGCTATGTCCAAATACAGAGGACTTTGTTCACTGTATGGTTTGGCATACTTGCAACTTCTGGATAAATTTACAGTCATTTTTAAAATTTCAAATCAGATCAAGAGATTCTGGAATGGATATTGTCAAATAGGTAAAATTATTTATACGACCAATTTAGAAAGGTATGTATCTTTAGATTGTATTCTTAGTACATAGATATCAATATAGGCTTTTATACTAAATATAAAATAAATTAGTTTCATGGTAACAAACGCAGCTAAAAATCAACACTTTCTGGGGATATTCCCTTAGAAACAGGGTATGCTGTTTTCTAACTTAATGGCTTTCATGAAGAGGCTTAGGAAGGGAAAGATAACAATTGGTAAAAGTGACAATAGAGAATTTGTCTTTCAATCTGTTTATTATAAAACTCTCCTAGGTGGTCCACTATTTCTAGCTGGGGCTGTGCTTGGTCTCTGTTCTCAGCACTCAGCAGATTGTACATGCCTGACACATAGTAGGCTTTAAAATATGGGTTAAATTTCTGAGTAGAGAAAAAAATCAAATTTCACTGTTGAAAACTTGCTGTAAGTCTTTGTATTTGTGAGTCTGACCACTTGCATTTCAGAGATTTTGTAATATCTAGGTGAATTCATAGAGCTGCATTCAAGGCATTCACACAAAAAAGATCTGTTATCCACAGCTCTCAAGAGAAATTAGAAAATAACAAAAAATGGCTACTGAAACTAAAGAACCTGAGAACATTTGCACAAAATGAAGACTATGAAACAAACCCATATGTGAATACATATGAAATAACGTTAAAGTAAGGAGTCAAGCTCATTAATATTACAATGAAATAGTAGATCATATAGAAGAGTATTTATTCTATACTTGATCTTAGCCAAAAGGCCGAGAAGTGATGAAGAATATTTATTCTTACAATATAAGGATTAATCATGAGGCAAATGAGAAAACTAATTTCAATTATTTTTTATAACGCTTTTATTTAAAGAATATAAATTTCCAAAATACAGCTTAGAGATTACAATGGCTTCCCCCCCCATAACTTCCAATTTCAATTATTAAATAGTGCTCATAAAAGTATTTGATGAGGCTGATTGGAGTAGAATTAAGGAGGCTATTGCTAAGAAACATTTTAAAATCTTTTTTATAAAGATTTATTTATTTATTTATTTGAAAGTCAGAGTTACACAGAGAGAGAAGGAGACAGAGAGAGAGAGAAAGAGAGAGAGAGAGAGAGAGAGAGAGAGAGAGGGAGAGAGAGGGCTTCCATCCTCTGGTTCACTCCCTAATTGGCTGCAATGGCTGGAGCTGTGTTGATCTGGAGCCTGGACCCAAGACCTTCTTCTGGGTCTCCTACGTGGGGCAGGGCCCCAAGAACTTGGGCCATCTTCTGCTTTCCCAGGTCATAGCAGAGACCTGGATTGGAAGTGGAGCAGCTGGGACATGAAACAGTGCCCATATGGCATGCTTTACGTATATGCCACAGTGCTGGCTCCGAACATTTTAAATTCAATAGAAATGAATAAAACAACAGCAAAATTAAGTTTACCAGAGCTAACTAAAGACAGAAACAGAAGTGTTATCACCACTTAGTTTAACCCAGTTTTGAACATCCACTCATTAACTCAACACACATTTATTGATTATCTACTGCATGCTATTCAGTATTCTTGATGATGAGGATATGATGATGATCATAATAGAAGAAATCCCTGTTCTGGGGGAATCATATTATAATAAAGGGAAAGGTGATACATAAACAAAAAAGAATGACCTAAAGTAGTGACAAGGACCATGAGTAAAAGTAATACAGTATGAAGTTGCGGGAAATACATTTTAGACAGGGTGACCAGAAAGGGCCGCGAGAATAACTGGGGGAAGCATCTTCCATGCAGGAAAGATCCTAAGCACAAAGGCCCAGCCTCAGGTGTGAAAACTGTTTACCTACAAACAGCACTGAAACCAATGTCATTAGAACAGTGTGAGAAAGACTGGGGTGGCAGGACATAAGCTTAGTGAACCACAGGATGGGGTAAAGAGCAGAGTCAATATGGGTGATGGGACCACTTTGGGTTTTATTTCATGATTTGTAGGAAGAATCGAGGGGGGGTACAATATGATTTTATTTATTTGTGTATGTCTTTATATTTATTTCCATTGCATGCATTTATGGAGTATTTTCAGAAGAGTACAGTGGCTGCTGTAGAAAGGCTAGTGTAGAAGCCAACAGCCCAGTTAGAAAACTGTTGGACAAAAGCAAGAGTGATTATGTAGGGGGAGTCAGAATTTATGTACAAGGGTACTTCAAAAATTCATGGAAATGGAATTGTGAGATAAATTTATTTTGATACCAAAAATTTTTTTTCTATCTGTGCTTAGCTTTTGAAGTGTGTGTGTGTGTGTGTGTGTGTGTGTGTGTGTGTGTGTTTGTCTACAGACAGCCCTGGGAAGTTGAATTTGTGAAATTCTGTTTTGGATAGCTTATAATTGGTTACCAGTTAGGCCTCTAAGCTTGCATGTAAAGCAGAAAATTGCACATATGATTGTACAGCCAGGATGGGATTTAAAGCTAAAGGACTGCTGGAGAAATGAGTGATTTTGGAAGAGAAGATGGCTGTGAACTGGGCCCTGGAGACCCCTACCTTTGGAGGACTTGGATTAGAGAGGGTGAAGACAGGAGTTTGCAGACAGAGGTCAGGCGGGTGGGAGAAAGTGTGGGGAGGGGCCAGTGTGTCTGAAGCGAGGTGGAAACAATGGATCATGCAGGAGGGCACCTGCCACTGTGTGGAAAGCTGGTGAGGTCAAGGATGGGGCCTGAGAACTGACAACTGTTTCATTTTACTCCAGATGGGGTTGTGTGTTCTTGAGAGTAGTTTTCACCGAGTAGTGGTGATGAAAGCCTGGTGGAGGGAGGGGGCTGGTGTTTGGTACAGAGTGTAAGATGCTGCTACCAGACTGGTGTGCCTGCATTTGAACACCGATTCTGCTTCCAGTTCCAGCTTTCTGCTAATGATTACCTGGGAGGCAGCAGGTGATGGCTCAAGTAATTGGCTCTCTGCCACTTGCAAGAAAGATCTGGATGAAATTCCTGGCTCCTGGCTTTGGCCTGGTCCAGCCTGTTGCAGGCACTTGGGGAGTGAATCAGTGCATGGGAGATATCTTGCTATTTTTCAAATAATTAAAAAATAAAAATAAGCTTAAAGAAGAGATTGAGTGGAAAAGAAGTGGTGACATGTGGACACAGTGGGCATCACGGAAGGTAGTGTGGTAGATATTTTTGTACAGGTGTCTATTTTATCCTGATTGGTATTATTTTCTCACTGAAATATGGCTGAAGATAATCACCCAAGAATTAGATGGTAAAATATTGGAGAATAGATGAGATTATATGCAACAATCATCTTGAAGACTGAAAAGGAAGTGACTGGAGAAGTCAAACTGGATTGCCAGACAGTATTGAAGCCTACATAGTACATTTCAAGAAATTGCATGTATTTTTCATTCACATTCAGCTACTAATGATCAGCTAAGGTATACAATTCAGTAATTCAAAAACTAAGAATTGTTAAATATTGGGAAAACGGAATGACCATATTTTAAGTGTATAAGGAAACCTATGAATAGATATTTTCACAATTGATGGTTTTTCACTTACAATAGAGAAGTGTCTTCATTTTGAAATAAGAACCTGTCAATAAAAAGCAAGTGACCTACATATCCTAAAAGTATTCGATAAATTGTATAAATGTTACATGGTTTCAGCAAGAATGGAGACTGCGGTTTATAAATTACTTTTGCAGAGGGGTCTCAGATTGTGGCGTGCTTACCTGTGATTATGAAGACACGTTGTTCTATGGTGGTGTTTGTGTGTCTGTGGCTTTGGCTACCAAAAAGGCAGAGGCTTGATTTTTTTTGCTTTTTAAAATACCTTGCTTGGCATAGAGCTTGCAAATAGTGGCCTTTTGAGGCTCTGTTAATTAATATTTAACATTGTGGTACAGCTAGCCATGGTTATTGGAGCAAAGATGCTTTGTTTTTTTTGCTTAATCACAACAATGTATGCACTAGATTTTAATACACTTCAATACTTTTTTTGTGTGATTAGTTAATATTCTAGGAATGTCTCAGGATTCCTACGAATGTTAGTCTATAAATGTAATAAAATTTTTGTACTGTGGGATCAGAAGGAATTAGAGTCTGTTGCCCAGGCCAATTAGATCTTTTGTTATTTTGTTTCTATTCTTAGATCTAGCTCCAAACTCACTTATAAATGTCTCAGCTAAAACAAAGCCAACTGTGCCCTCTACTTTATATAAAGTGTTGTTTCTGTTGCTCTACCACCAGGGAGAATTAATGCTCAATTAGACTTAGAAGGTCAACGAAGGCATTAATTTTCTCCTTTTGTTCCTTTCTTTCTGAAGCTGTGGTGCAGTTATGGCACTACATCAGACTTTTTTTTTAATTCAGAGAAACTAATGGATTCATATGGAGATTGAAGATATTTATTGGCCTCATTTACACAATTTTTTCATCAATAAGTTCAACTCTAAGCAAATAAATTGAAAACTGAAGTAAATTGAAATCATTTCTTAGAATATGATGTGTTTACCTTGGATTTCCTACCGCTGGGGCATATTTCAGCTGCATGCTTTATACCAAGACCAATTTTGAAAATAGGATCTATAACATGACTGTGTTGTTATGCTAATGCTGGGATTAAAGATTTTTAGGCAGTGATGAAAGAAATACTTCAAGTATTCTCTAACTAAAGGATATAATTTATCCAGGAATAAAATTAAATCTATGGAAGAAAGAGATGATAGTAATGTCTACACAAAATGTCCATATAATTAAATATTAATAGAAATGATTTTAAATTCAAATGAAAAGATCCTTACTGTGACTATGGACTTAATACTTTCGGCTGGATCACACTTCCTATTAAGCTTGTCATTTTCCTTTCCCTTACAAAATAAATGTGATTATTTTGAATTTGCAAGTAAACATTAAAAGGAAAGATAATTCTTGAGTCATTCTTGAATCTGTGTGTTGGGTGAAAGTGGCTGATCTGTGAAATGGCTATTTGGATTCAAAGAAAAATAAAATGAAGCTAATGTCATTGAAATCTTTGCAGGGTCCCTTCTGCCTTCTGATTAAACTTAAAACACCAGAATGAGTTTCTTCTGCATTCTGTCCACCTCTTTCGCCTCCTCCCTTCCAACCTCCTTCTACTTGGGCTTCAGCCAACTGACCCATTTTCCAGTTACTCAAATGCTCCACGTTCTCCTTTGACCCTGAAAGTGTGCACATTTCTCCTGCCTGGAGATCTCTGTCCTATTTTTGCCTGGCTAATTCCTTCTCATTCTTGAGATCTCAACCTAGAAGACATTTTCCCCCAGGAATCTCTCCTCAACCACCAAATCCTGGTTAGATGCTGCTATAATAGATGCCACGAGCAGTTCTCTGTGCAGCACTCACTGTTCAGTGAAACACTGATTATCTCTTTAGTCGTCTGACTTACTAGATTCCACATTCCCAAAGATTAGGAATCATCTGCTTTTATTCTGTTGTACTCTTGCTAGCAAGCATGCACTTGGGAGGCCTCAGTAAGAGTGATTGAATGTATCCAGCCTGTTATAATTTTCAATACTTACTTCAGAATGTTTTCAATCATAGCTTCAAGTGCAACTAGTCAGGCTTGGTAAGATACTTAATAATTGCTATAATTATGCTTACTAATGATAGGTTCAGGCAGAATTTATCTCTTTTGTGGGTGTCAGATTTCTTTTAATGGTTCGTGGATGCTGTTTTGTTAAGTTAGAAAAAATCCACTCTAACTCTGCCACTCTAAGATTAACATACCATAGTAAATGAATTAAATGAGGCAGTACCATGTCACGATTTCCCCCTTTTGCCTTATGTCATCAAGGATCTAGTTACCTACATGTAGCTAAAGGAGTCTAAAAAGCAGTCCCTCACATAAATGGTTTTCTAGATTCAGCTCCTCAGGTACTGTAATGAAGCTAAGCCTTACCACAGTTAATTTGGGAACTTATAATGGATAAAATAAATTACATTTTAAAAATACTACTTTAGTACAATTTTCATTATAAAATTTATTTTGTAATAAAAAGATTGGACATTTTTATATTGATTTTTAAGAGGGAGTTGAGAAGCCAACCATCATTCTGTGGCTCAGTAGGAAAGGATGTTAAAGATTACTTGAAACCTATAACATAATTACGTACCTAATGGAGATCTTCTGACAGGACCTCTTATATTAATTTATTTTGATATAGAAATAGGTTCTCGGGGACAGCGCTATAGTATAACAGGTAAAGCCATTGACAGTGCTGGCATACCATATGGGTACCAGTTCGATTCCCAGCTGCTCCACTTCTGATCAGCTCTCTGATATGGCCTGGGAAAGAATGGAAGATGGCTCAAGTCCTAGGGGCCTTGTACCCATATGGGAGACCCTGAAGAAGCTCCTGGCTCCCGGTTTCAGATTAGTTCAGCTCTGATCGTTGTGGCTATTTGGGGAGAGAACCAGTGGATGGAAGACCTCTCTCTCTTCCTCTGCATCTCTGTAACCCTGCCTTTCAAATAAATTAATCTTTTAATAAATTTCAAATATATACTTTCATTTAGTGGGAGAGACATTCATAGTTAAAATAACCCTGCCTTTCTTTTAAAAAAGTTTCTCATATACTTTTATTTAGTGGGGAGACATTTATAGTTAAAATTATAATGTGCTACCTACCTAAATTGAACCAGGAAGACATAGAAAACCTAAACAGACCCATAACTGAGACAGAAATTGAAGCAGTTATAAAGGCTCTCCCAACAAAGAAAAGCCCAGGACCAGATGGATTCACTGCTGAATTCTACCAGACATTTAAAGAAGAACTAACTCCAATTCTTCTCAAACTATTCAGAACAATTGAAAAAGAGGGAATCCTCAGGAATGCAAACTGGTTAAGCCACTATGGAAGTCAGTCTGGAGATTCTTCAGTAACCTGAATATAACCCTACCATACAACCCAGCCATCCCACTCCTTGGAATTTACCCAAAGGAAGTCAAATTAGCAAACAAAAAAAGCTGTCTGCACTTTAATGTTTATTGCAGCTCAATTCACAATAGCTGAGACCTAGAATCAACCCAAATGCCCATCAACAGTAGACTGGATAAAGAAGTTATGGGACATGTACTCTATAGAATACTATACAGCAGTAAGAAACAATGAAATCTGGTCATTTGAAACAAAATGGAGGAATCTGGAAAACATCATGCTGAGTGAAATAAGCCAGTCCCAAAGGGACAAATATTATATGTTCTCCCTGATTGGTGACAACTAACCAAGCACCAAAGGGGAAACCTGTTGAAGTGAAATGGACACTGTGAGAAACAGTGACTTGATCAGCCCTTGTCCTGAGTGTTGATGTATAATTTAATACTTTAACCCTTTTAGTATTTTTTTTCCTACTTAATACTCTTGGTTGAACTTTGTAATTAACACACAATTATTCTTAGGTGTTAAAATTTAACTGTAAAGTGATCTTGTTAAATATAAGAGTGTGAATAAGAGAGGGAGGAGATGTACAATTTGAGACATGCTCGATCAGACTTGCCCCAAATGGTGGAGTTAGAAACATTCCAGGGGATTCCAATACAATCCCATCAAGGTGGCATGTACCAAGGCCATCTCACTAGTCCAAGTGATCAATTTCAGTTCACAATTGATCACACTGATAGGACTAAGAGTCAAAGGGATCACACAAACAACACTAGTGTCTGCTAATACTAACTGATAGAATGAAAAAGGGAGAGAAGGATCCAACATGAGAAGCAGGATACACAGTAGACTCATAGAATGGCAGATGTCCTAAATAGCACTCTGGCCTCAGAATCAGCCCTTAAGGCATTTGGATCTGGCTGAAGAGCCCATGAGAGTATTTAGGCATGGAAAGCCAAGACACTCTGGCAAAAAAACAAAACAAAACAAAACAAAACAAAACAAAACAAAAAACAACAAAAAAAGAAGACCTAAATGAAAGATCTCTGTGAGTGAGATCCCGGTAGAAAGAACGGGGCCATCAAAGAAGGAGGTACCTTTCTCTGAAGGGAGGAGAGAACTTCCACTTTGACTTTGACCCTGTCAGAAAAAGATCGAAGTCGGTGAATTCAAAATGCTTCCATAGCCTTGGCAACACATGACAGGGGCCTCCATAAACAAGAATGTCAATTTGTTAAGTAAACAACAGGAGTCACTGTGTACTAACTCCTCATATAGGATCTCTGTCCTTAATGTGTTGTTCAATGTGAATTAATGCTGTAACTAGTACTGAAACAGTATTTTACACTTTATGTTCTGTATGGGTGAAAACTGATGAAATCTTTACTTAATATATACTTAATAGATCTTCTGTATATAAAGAGAATTGAAAATGAATTTTGATGTGAATGGAATGGGAGAGGGAGCGGGAGATGGAGGGTTGCGGGTGGGAGGGAAGTTATGGGGGGAGGAAAGCCATTGTAATCCATAAACTGTACTTTGGAAATTTATATTTCCTAAATAAAAGTTTTAAAAAAGAAAAAAGATAAAAAATTATAATGTGCATTCTTTTTTAAAAAAAAGACATTTATGTATTTGAAAGTCAGAGTTACACAGAGAGGAGAGTCAGAGAGAGAGAGAGAGAGAGAGAGAGAGAGAGAGAGAGAGGTCTTCTTTTTGATGGTTCACTCCCCAGTTGATAGCAACGGCCAGAGTTGCGACAATCCAAAGCCAGGAACCAGGAGCTTCTTTCTGGTCTCCCACTAGGATGCAGGGGCCCAAGGGATTGGGCCATCTTCTTTTGCTTTCCCGGGACATAGTAGAGAGCTGGATCAGAAGTGGAGCAGTCGCTACTCCAACTGATGCCGTATTGGATGCTGGCACTGCAGGCGATGGCTTTACCTGCTACGCCACAGTGCTGGCCCCTTGTTGATTGATTTTTAGCATTTGAAAGTTAGAGACAAACAGAAAGAAAATGGCACACAGACAGGGAAAGGGGCAGAAGAAGATAGAGGGACAGAGAGATATTCTATCTCCTGGTTTACTACCCAAATACCCAGAACATCAGGGTAAGATCAAACTGAAGCTAGTAGCTCATAACTCTATTTGTTCTCCCATGTAGCAGGCAGGGACCCAAGTACCTCAGCCATCACCTGTGAGTTCCCAGGATCCAGAGTATCAGGAAGCTGAAATCAGAAGCAGAACCAAGACTTAAACCCAGTTTCCTGGATCTGGACCAGTTTCTTGACCTCTGTACCAAATGCCACTCTTACTAAAAAAAAAAAAAAATTACTTCCATATCTCTGTTAAGTGTCTATGTTAGGACACTAAATCATTTCTGTTTTCCTTTGAAGCTCATTGAGTTTCTTTAAAACAGCCATTTTCAATTCTTTGTTCTGGCATTTGTCAGTGTCAGATACTATGTGGTTAGTATCTGGCACCTTAATTTGTTTTTTAGATTATATTATCATTCCTTGTGAGTTCTTGATACAATTTAGCATATGACATTGTCTGTGCATTGAAAGATTAGTTTTTTTTCCTGTCTTCATAATCTGGCTTTGTTTGTAGCTATCTTTGGAAATTCTAACCTCTGCTTTTCTCTGAACTTGTTAACTTCTACCACTTCAGCACTAGGTGGCACTGCAAGTCAAGATTTGCTACAAGTCTACTGCAAATGCCCTCACTGCCTCAGTGACACCCTGAGTAAAGATTTGCCTCAAATCTACAGTTAATGTTCTGCTCAGAATGAACCTGGAAAGAATATGAAAAGGAGCAGTCTATGCCTACAAGACTACCCCACTGCCCAAGGCAGTCCCAGATACCCATTCCCATGACCACTGACACTGTATTGTCAGATACTCTGGAGACCACAGTATAGACCAGGGTGGCATGGGGCATAAGAACCAAAGCACACAATGCTATCATTTGCTACTGAGACGGACTTACAGGCTGAGCACACTGCCACTAGCTGTATGAGAGACTACCCAGAAAGTAAGTCCAATCAATTGGAGTCATACAATGCCACTTGACACTGGGGCCAGTGTAGAGGCTTTCTATCCATTTCAGTGGCTTAGGGATGGGAACCATTAAGATCTGCCCAGGGTTGGGTTTTTGTTAGCCTAGCACTGAGTCCTAACAAATGGTCTTTTGGTCCCTTGCTACTAGTCCAAGAATGAGGGAAGGTGATAAATGCAGTGCCTTGGCTCCCAGTTTGTGCTGAGCTGGAGTACACCTGGATCTCACCAAGCCTGCAGCAACCTCTCAGTGCATGACAGGTCCACATCCATCTGGTGGTGATACACATGGAAATGAGTCTGTCCTACATGACACACATCTTTGCCTTAGACTGAGTCAAGTTTGGAGGTCCCAATCACAGGTACTGGCCCACGGATGGGGACCAATTGTAATTGCCCCAAGTGGGTTTTACCGGTTCGGCAGTAAGTCTCAATACAGAATCTCATAGCTTCAGCCATCTACCTGATATTGAGGCAGGGATGATGAAGGCAGTCCCTTGGTTACCCTGGCGGGCATTATGTAGGTCACAAATGGATCTCACATTCATCAAACAGTGTGCAATCTTGGAGAGCATGCCAGGCCCATACGAGGTTTGCAATGACATGTGCTGAAATAAGACCTTTATACCAGAGAGCAGATCTGTGATGCTGGGGTATTTCTAGAGACTATGTCTTTAAGTACTAGCTTGAGAGTAGATTCTTTTGGGCTTTACCACATTCTGAATCTCCCATTGTGGTCCAGCTCTGAACTCTAAGGAAGGATATAAGTTCCGTGTCCTACCCTACTCCCCAGTAGCTGGAATCTTGCTGTGCTGTCTGCTGAAGGTGTGGTGGAGACAGTCCCTTAGCCTGGGTAAGGAGAGTCCATAATCTCAGTCTGCAAGTGTGGGTCTGGGGAAGGGATTGAAGGGCACTGTTGGGAACTGGTTTTTTACCATGGTGGACCTGGTACTAGATTTCAAGTCTACAGTCTGGATTTAACTCACTCTCATTCTCCTACATGAAAAACAAGGTATCTGTGTCCATGTTGTATTACTAGGAGCTGGGGCAAGGTGACAAAGACAACTTTTTCCTTCCTGTTTTCTCTAATGTGTTTTCTTTTTTTAAATAATTGTTATAGTAAATCCAGGTCCTGTGGTCTCCTACGTGGACTCATAGTTCTTTTGAAGGCAACTTCATGCAAAAATAGCTGCTCAAATTTGAGTCCCTGTGGGGAGATGGTCACTCCAGCATCGGACTCAGTCACCTTGTTGTTTCACATCAGCATCAGACTCAGCCACCTTTTTGCTTCACCCTCCTATTCTGAGAGTTAAGAAAGCAGTGGGAATTGCTAGGAAAACCAGTCACTGAAGCTTTGCTTCTAATTGATGGCAATGACTACCAAATAAGAATGGGAGTATTCTCAAGTTAAATGAGACATCTTATTTGTAATTATGAAGTGCTTAAAATGGCCAGCATTGAGTTTTGGCAAGTTAAGTCATTGTTACAAGATATTTGGAATTTGATGCTGTATATCTGTTCTTATATTATACATAGATGTATGTACCTCCCAGGATATCAAGTTTCTACACTGATGTACTAATTAGGTGAAAATTTCTTGAGTTGTGCTTCCAGGAGCAATGGGGTCACAAGAATAATTTTAAGTGTTTTTTTTTTTTGGCAAAATATTCCTTGACAAAATTAGATATTTAAATATTGCAGGCTAAGTCATTGTCCTGGTGATTCACAAAATACACTAGCATTTCAAAGACTCTAAGAACAACTAAATTAAAGAAACTCATTCAGCAGTATTTAACCCAGTGCTTCCTAAATATCTTTTTAAAATGTTTAATCTTCCTAATGGTAACCATGTAAAGTCAGAAATCCCTGAAAGTAAATATGCAGCTCGATCAATGACAACATGTGTGCCCTTAAGGTGAATGTTTAGCTAATAGTTTAATGTCCACCCCCTCTTATGAAGTCTCATCATTATATCCTAGAGGAAAAGTCCCTACTATCCCGACATGTTTGATAATCTGCTTATTATATTTATTTCCCACATAAGTAGCAGTGTATTTTAGTTTTGTATTTTTTTTTTAGACAGAGAGAGAGAGAGAGAGAGAGAGAGAGAGAGAGAGAGAGAGAATTGTTGACAGTGAGAGAGAGACAGAGAGAAAGGTCTTCCTTCTGTTGATGTAGCCCCCAAATGGCTGCTATGGCTGGCGCTGTGCCGGCCCGAAGCCAGGAGCCAGGTGCTTCCTCCTGGTCTCCTATGCAAGTGCAGGGCCCAATGACCTGGGCCATCCTCCACTGCACTCCCGAGCCACAGCAGAGAGCTGGACTGGAAGAGGAACAACAGGGACAGAATGTGGCTCTCCAACCGGGACTAGAACCTGGGGTGCTGGTGCCTCAGGTGGAGCACTAGCCAAGTGAGCCACAGTGCTGGCCTAGTTTTGTATTTTATATACATATCTAATCATTTTAAAATCTATTTTTTCTGTCCTTCTTTCTTCTCTCACTTTAGTTTTATATGTGGCTCAGTCTTCTGGTTTCTATATTTATTGACAAATTGATCTAGATGCTTAATAAGTCATGTACAAAGCCATTTGAAAGCTTACTTCATAGAAGGTAATAGTTTTGTTAATTAGGAGAAACTTGATTGGTTGATTTTCTTTCTATGATGTTAGCACAGATACTCAATGACTAGATTCATGAAATCATTAGAATTTCATGGCGATGATTAGATTATTTAATTTCTTCTTCATTTACTAATTGGAATACTTCTATAATGAAAAAAATTACTTCAGTAGCCCTTTGTTGTGGTTACAGTAAAACAAAATTAATGCCAGATTCTTTCTCCTACCAGTTTTCAAAATAAAGAGCTGATATTTTGCATTTTCCACAGGTGACTTTTAAACACACCTGGTGTGTTTTACCACATTGAAGACACGATATTTTTTGATGTATGAATTGTATCACATTTGGGCAGTAGAAACTCTCCTATTTGGTTCTGGTTTCTTTCTGAGGCAACCTTCATCATCTTTATAATGTCCTTGCCATCTGGTGTGAGAGGATTTCTCGGGAGCTCTTTCATAATCTTGCTTTTCTCTGAGAAATCCTGGTGTTTTTAAATTGTGAAATGTTATTTTAAGACCAGGATCTGGAAACTAGGAATAGTTGTTTCTACTGAGTCAGTGGTTTCTGAACCTTTTCAGTTTTTTAAACTGAATTAATAAATGTATTTATTGAAGAGTGTGTGTAGGGGGGAGAGAGAGAGAGAGAGAAACAAGAGCTGTTATCCACCATCCTCTGGATCACCTCCACATGCCTGCAATGATCAGGCCTGGGCTGGGACCAACACCAAGGCGTGGACTGCTCTGCAGGTGCCAGGAACCCAGTCACTCCGCAGTCATGGCTGCCCTCAGGGTCTGCATCAGCAGGAAGCTGGAATCAGCGGCAGTACTCAGGAATCAAGCCCAAGCACTCTGTCTCATATGGAATGTGGGCCGCTCAGCAAGCAGCTTAACTATTATGCTAGATCCCCACCCCCTTTTCAGTTTGTTAAACATGACATACCTTCTGAATTCATACTTGTATCTCCATTCATAAAAGAGTTGCTCCTTTTTATTTCTGGATAATTTGCATGTTTACGTTTTTAGCATTTGTTTTGTTTTCTTGTTTGTTCCTCCCCCTTGGTGACTGCTTTTTTATTTTTCTCAAAAATATGTTTCTTAATTTATTTGTGATTTAACACACACATATAATTATATGTACAATACTTTTCAGGAATTTATCATCTCATCTCTGAGTTTTGCATTCTGATGCATGTTGCTTCTTCATATATTGTATCAGTTTTCAATGCTCCTGTTGGCTTTTGGTTCATTGAGAAATGCTTTCTTATGTTTATCTATTTTGTGGGCATTTTTTTCTCTGGCATGCTTTTATTTTGTAGTGATACTGTTTACTCATAATTCTCTTTTAAAAATAATAATTTAATATCAGATTTCATCTCGATCCTCTTCTATTGTTCGTTTGTATATAAAATAAAGTTTCTAAACTTTCGGAGTAGGAGTGTGATTGAGTAGACCTTTCCTAATCCTCCTGCACTAGAGCTCCCCCTTCTGACGCTTCTATAAACTGCAAAAACTGGGCACTGCCCTTCATGAGAACTCTTGAATCCTCTTTACTTTCCCCGGATGTTCTTTGTCCTTAGACCAGGTATGTTCTTATTCTGCTCAATTTGTATTTCATTACCTGGACCTCAGGGCGGGCTTTGTCCTGAAAAGGAGCTTGGATGGCTGGCATTGAGAGTTCCCAGTCTGCAGTAATCCTTTCAGATTTGACTTTGGACTTCTTGGTCACCCCTACTTTTTTAGGCTAAACAGAACCAAACAAATACAATAAATTGCTTTATTACTATTTTATTTTTACATAGCTAATTGCTGTTGGAGGACAGGAAATAGATCTGGTTTACATTTTGTGTGTTTATACCTGCCAAGATAGCTTAAAATTCCCCTCCACTCAGGCTTCTTTCCCACTCTAGGTTTCTGATCTTCTGGTTTTTAGAGCATTTACTTAAAAAAAAGAAACACATAAAAAATTTTTCATTGTAATCTCTTTGCCCCTTTGCGGTGTAAATCTTTTTCAACAGCCTCTTGTCTAGGCTGGTCTTCCTCAAGGGCTTGGAGTTATCCTTTGAAATACAATTTTCAGGGAAGACAGTGACCTAGGCTCTCTGTGACAGGGTAGGAGACTGACTTTGGAGGGTGTTAACTAAAATTTGCAAGATAACCTTATTTCATAAAGCTAGGAGATGGTTTAGCTTCCTTTGATTAAAGAACGTTAGCAAACACAGATAGCCCATGATACTCTAATTCTAGATCTCAGGAAGTTTCTGGACTCTTGCTTCAGTAGCATATCATAACTTGGTCTGTGTTCTTTTCCCTGCTTCTGGAAATAATGTCAGAGTAAACTTGATTTTTGTTTGCTTGTCTTGTCTTGTGCAATTTCTTAACAGAAAAAATTTATGATTATGGCGAATAATGGTAATGGAGTCTGTAGTATCAAAAATTAGCATGAAGTAAACCAAGCCAAAAGGACTAGTACCCCATGACCTCACTTATGCCTGGAATCTTAAAAAAAAAAAGGCTGACCTCATAGAAATTGAGAGTAGAGTGGTGTTTGCCTGAGGCTGGAAAAACGAGGGGAAGTGAAAAATGAAGAAAAGGTGATTAACAGGTATGAAATTACTGTTAGATAGGAGTAAGAAATTCTGGTGTTCTGTTGCACAGTAGGGTGTTTCTAATTAATGGTAATATACTGTGTATTTGCCATAGTTTAAACATGTTTTGGCTCCCAGCTCATGCAGACATTCCAACCTCAATGTCTTATTTTAATGATTAACCTATCTATGTTCATGGTTGATGGATTAAGGACAGAGGTTTGACCCAATTATGGTGTCTGGGAGGTGGAAGGTATGAGGTCTTTTGATCGTTGTGCATATGTTCTCAGAATGTAGTTCTCACGAGAGGGTTGGTTACATAAACTCAGCATACTCCTTGTCTCTCTGCTTCTTGGTTTTCCATGTGACCATCCCTCCGTACACCTTCCATCATTGCCAACCTCAATCGTCATCACGTTGTAGGACAATAGGCTCCCTGATTTCAGACTGTGAACTCCTAAAACTTGAGCTGAGATAAGGTCCTTTTTTCCCTAGTAGCTCCTCTTGGGTATTTAGTAATGAAAAGCTGACTAATATAATACAATTCCAAAAACAAATTGAAAGAAAGGATTTTGAAATTTTTCAACATAAAGAAATGATAAATATTTGAGGTGACATGTTTATCTTGATTTGGACATTATATAATTTATATAGGCATTGAAACAGTACATGGTACCTCATAGTGTATGTAAAAATTTTATGTTTGTTAAGAATAAAAAAATTAAAAATTAGTATAATGAAAAATCCATTTGCAAACTTTTTTTAACATTTGAATTTGGCATCTATATGCTAGCTGTGAGTCACACAAGTAATGAACTTAAATATGTAGGATAAGCCTTTGATCAAGCGATATATGTACTCATAAGTATTCTTAAGAAATATATTTAATGATAACATCAAGAGAAATGAAAAGTTCTCAATTAAAACTCTTAAGTTAAAAAAAAAATGAACAAGGAACCAATTCTGTGACTCCTAGCAGGAAATGTTGACCTGAGCTTTTAGACAGTAATTGTATATTGCTTTCACATAACAGC
Organism: Sylvilagus floridanus; assembly: GCA_949820135.1. Taxonomy (NCBI): domain Eukaryota; kingdom Metazoa; phylum Chordata; class Mammalia; order Lagomorpha; family Leporidae; genus Sylvilagus; species Sylvilagus floridanus. The sequence continues at coordinate 20,376,040 of OX463244.1, forward strand.
CTTCCTCTGGAGTTTGTATAGCCCTCTGAACCAGCGATGATTATTATTGCTGGCTGACAGGTGGGAAAAATGAACACTTTAATAAACCCTCCAAGGTCACGTAATTAATGGTAGTCTCGTTCTATTTTCCTTCATTTGTAAACTGACTCTGTGCAAGTTTTATTTTGAAAACAATGTTTCTATGTAATGACTTGGAGAAAATAATTGGAACAATCAAAGAAATATTTTTTAATCAAAGTTTTAGGAAAGATCAAGGGTAAAAGTTTCATGTAAACATGTGAAAAAACAAACCAAAAAATTGCTGCCTAACCTTGGAGTATTAAAACTTAATTTTCTAGCCTATCATTTCTCTCATTTTCAAATTGCTTTTTTTTTTGTATTTGTTTCCCTTTCATCCTCTTTGTAGGCACTTCTCTTGTTAATTAATGGATGCTGATTGTTGTGCACAATACTTAAGAATGTTTGTATTATTGAATGAATGGTACTTCCTTGGTCTTGCTTTCAATTGAATTACAGATGTCACACTTAAAAAGTAATAATAATCTCATTAGAATCTATGAATGTGTTTACAATTAAAAAACCCTTAGATTTAGGATATAAAACTTTTCATAGAAAGTAGGATAGTATTTGTAGATGCAAATCTTGAAAAACATGTGGCTCTTGAGTATACTGCCTGTATTGATAGTTTTTTCAACAAAGTGCTGTATGTATTTAATATATGCAATTTGATGAATTTGCATATAGGCAAACATCTCTAATACCATCTGCAGCATCAAGGTAACAGCTATATCCAACCCTTTCCAAAATGGCCTTGTGTGTCTGTGGTGGTAGATGGCGGGGAGGAAGTAATTACACTCAGCATAAGATAATACTTCTAACAATTTTTAATAAAGTATCCTACATTGAAGGACATTAGTAGCTGCACACTATATTTTGTTACATCTTTGATTTACATGATTTACATGTCTGCTGTTATTTTAGAGTAAGGCAACTTAGATGGGTTTTGTATAAAGTATTTTCATAGGATTATCTCTGAAAACAGTAGGACTTTTTACTTGACATGCCTGTGTGCTTTTGCAAATCCTTTATGTCCTGGATTTTTTTCCCCAGAAGCTGCTGTAACAACAGGTTCTAGCAGGCCTGAAATTCTTGGGATAGGTGTAGGCTGTCAGTGTCTTTCCTTAAGTCACATATGTCACTTACCATATCCTGTGGGACTCCTCTGATACTGCAGAGTTGGATGTCTGAGAGAATTTGTTCTACACTCAGGCTCACAAACGAAGCAAATATGGGGGAGTTGATTCCTGGGAGTCCACCCTAGGCCAATGGGGTCTGGAAACAATGGATAAATGCTTGTCCTTTGCATCCTGAGGGGTAGAATTTTCAGAATCACTTCTTTTTTTTTGTTTTTACTTTCATTAAAATTTTTTTTATTAATACAAATAGAACCAATTTCAAACATACAAGTCCAAGATGACACATTTCAAAGCAATCTTGGAAAATGCTAGAGAAATTTATCACTTTGCTATCCATAACAACAACAAATTTACAATGAAAAGTTTTTGTTTTATCTCTTTGTTCTGCTCTTCTGGACCCCACTAACTCCTCTCTGAGATAGTTTCCCAAATTCTCAAGCTCTGCTTTTGGGAAAGGCATGAGTTAAGATGTACATATGGGCTGGCGCTATGGGTGAATAGGCTAATCCTCTGCCTGTGGCGCTGGCACACTGGGTTCTAGTCCCAGTCGGGGTGCCAGATTCTGTCCTGGTTGCCCCTCTTCCAGGCCAGGTCTCTGCTGTGGCCTGGGAGTGCAGTGGAGGATGGTCCAAGTGCTTGGGCCCTGAACCCCATGGGAGACCAGGAGAAGCATCTGGCTCCTGGCTTTGGATCAGTGTGGCTGCAGCGTGCCAGCCACAGTGGCCATTGTGGGGGTGAACCAATGGAAAAAGGAAGACCTTTCTCTCTGTCTCTCTCTCTCACTGTCCACTCTGCCTATCAAAAAAAAATTGTACATGTGGATATTTTTGTAGTATGTTGTTGTATCTTCCTCAATTAATTCACAAACTATATTTCTCAGATTGGAGGCTCAGAGAAGCCATGCAGTAAACGAATCTGTTTAACTTTGTGAATCCTAGAACTCTTCAAAATTAAACACAAACCCTTACTTGACCTCATAATATCAGGTTGTGTTAACTCTTTGAGAAGACCTAAAGTTATATAAGTATTCTATTTTAAAAGCATGATTCCCTAGTTCAGCTGACATTCCAGCTCACTATCAATCAGATAAAACACAGCCAAGTTTCATCTAATTTCTTATTCTGTCCTTGAAGAAATATCCTGCTCTTATAGGCTAGACATCGATTATTCTACTCACAAAGCCCTGTTCTTCCTCTCCAAGATCAAACATTATCTAATGGGATAATTATTGTGGTTATTGCTTGCCTCTTACAACTGAAGAAAGGTGATAAATTTTCAGATTAAATAAAAATTAATCAACATAAAGAACACTTAAGAGATTATATAACATAAAACACTGTGGAGAATCCTTTAAAAGAGAGAGGCTAATTCTGTCCTCAAGATGCTTAAAAAACATTTTTTTAATATATAGTCTCAGCACAAATGGGTTCATGGTATATATGTTTTTGTAGATGTTTCTTTTATTTTCTTATTGAGACAAAAAGTACAGATTGTAGAAACTCATAAATCTTGAAGGTTTCCTTTGATTAACTTTGACAATTGGCTACAACTGTTTACCCTCAAAATGATATATTTTCATCACTTGATGAAAGTAGTGGGATTTCTGGATCATAGGTAGTGCTACTTCTAAATTTTTGAAATTTGTATCTCAAAAAGATATCTGTACTGCCATGCTCACTGTAATATTACTGAAAATAGTGAATATATGGAATTGACCTAAGTGTTCATCAAGGGATTCATGGATAAAGAAAAAGTAAAATATACAGAAAAGAAAGCTATTTAGTTTTTAGAAAGAGGGAATATTTGTCATTTGTGACAACATGGATGAACCGACATCATGTTTTGTGAAATAAGTCACACACAGAAAAATAATGCACAATCTAACTTCTATGTGAGACTTAAAAAAGCCAAATTCATAGAAGCAGAGGATAAAATGGTGTTCCCAGGAAACCTAGTGGGTGGAGGGGGAAGGATGATAAAACGTTGATCAAAAGGTGCAAAGTTTGACAGGATGAATCAATTCTGGAGATCTCACGAAAAGGTGGTGGTTATAGTTAAACACTCATAGTTTTGATACTTGGAGACAGATCTTACGTATTCTCACACGCCCTCGATGCTCACACACACTCACACAAGGTAATTGTATGAGGTGATGGAGATGCTAATTAGCTGGATTGTGATAATCATTTCACAATTTACATGTATAACAAACGTGATGTACACTTTAGATTTGTACAATTTTGTCATTCATATTTCAGTAAAACTGGAAATCAATAAATAAAACACTATACTAAATTTAAAAGAGCTTAAAAGAAACAAGCAAAATAATCATGTCAGACCTGTGGTGATCTGTTTTACTATTTATCAGTGTCTTTTACTCCCTGCCATATGGGAGGCCTGCACGTGTATGCTTCTTTTTCTAATATAATTTAAAAAAATATTTTATTTATTTATTTGAGAGGTAAAGTTATAGAGAAAGAGGGGAAGAGACAGGGAGAAAGGTCTTCCATCCACTGGTTCACTCCCAAATGCTCCCAAAGGCCAGAGCTGGGCAGATCTGAAGTCAGGAGCCAGGAGTTTATTCCCGGAGCCAGGAGTCCAAGCACTTGGACCATCTTCCACTGCTTTCCCAGGCCGTAATCAGAGAGCTGGATTGGAAGAGGAGCCGATGGGAATAGAACCGCCGGCCATATGAGATGCCGACGATGCAGGTGGAAGCTTAGCACACTATGCCACAGCACCAGCACTTGCACTTCTGTGCTTCTAACTACTAGCTGTGAGTCAACGATTTCCCTTTATCAATGTAGGCATCAGAAAGTGACACATGACACTCATAGAGGAAAGCCTTTGACTTCAGGCGCTCAATTCCAAGCTAGCTATTCTTCTCAAGTTACAGCAGTAGTAGTCTATGTGAAGAAAACAGCACTGAAGCATCCAGAAGGCAGATACTAAATGTGGAGGACAGCTAACCTGGAAGTTCACCTGGAACCAACAGCAGAATTTGCCTGAATGAGATACTGCATTAAAATGCTCTTTGTCACTGCAGCTTCACTTAACCCATCCGAACCAATGTAATATAGAGAACAGCAGACAGAAGAAACAAAGGGGTGCCTATGAAAACCTATGAAGATTTGAGATTTTATTTTACTTGTAGCTAACAAGCTATATGACTACAGTTTAATGGATGCTGACAGAAGACGCCAAATACCTGGGTATGACATAAAGAACTCTACTCACAGTCATAGCAGTAGCCAAAGTATCTGCATTTGTGCTCGTTCCCTGAGCTTCAATTCCCACAGGGCTCTGCAGGAGCAGAAGATGCTTCTTGTACCAAATATAGGGTATGTTTACAGCAAAAGAACCCTGAGCTTAGGGACTCTGAATCTTTTATAACAGTTAGTTGGCTGTTTGCTATCCTGGAGGGAGGAGGTATTACCATACTATACACAGAGTTATGCCTAGTCTTTAGTCCAAAGCAAGTCACTATGTAGCAGGAATCTCAGAGAGCTGGAACACAAAGGCTCTTAGGAAGCAGATTTTATTCTTGTTTTATTGTTGATGTTTTGACTACAATGTGTCATACTGATGACCATGTTCTGTGTTTCTGTGTGTAGCACATCCTTAAGCATCTTTTGTAAGGATGGACAAGTGGTGACAAATTCTTTCAATTTGTTTGTTATAGCAGGTATTTATTTTACCTTCTTTCACAAATGAGAGGTTTTCAGGGTACAGTATTCTAGGTTGACAGTTTTTTTCTCTTAAGACTTGAAATATATCTTGCCATTCTTTCCTAGCCTGTAGGGTTACTGAGGAAAAGTCAGCTGTGAATCTAAGTCTAATTGAATATTCTCTGAAAGTAATCCAGTGTTTCTTGTGCACATTTTAGAATCTTTGCGTTTTACTGTGGAGAGTTTGACTACTATGTGTCATGGTGAAGATATTTCTGGTCATAGCTATCAGGAGTTCTATGCACTTTCTGTACTTGGAGGTCCCTTTCTTTCTCCAAGTTAGGGAGTTTTCTGTAATTGTTTCACTAAAAAGGCCTTCTAATCCATTCTCTTTCCACACCTTCAGGAACTCCTAAGACATTTATATTGGGTAGTTTGATAGTATCTCATAGATTTCTAACACTGTTTTTTAGCTTTCTAAAGTCTTCTTTTTTTGGTCTGATTGTAAAATTTCCAGAGATTTGTCTTCTAACTCAGATATTCTTTCTTTTGCCTCACTATTGTGTGATTAAGGCCTTCTACCACATTTTTTATTTGTTCTATGTAATTCTTCATTTCCACTATTTCATTTTGATGTCCCTTCAAAATCTCAATTTCATGAGAAAAATTTTCTTTTCATTCTTGTTTCCTGAATTGCTGCATTTATTTTTAGGCATTTGTTGAGATACTTCTTGGTTTATTTTTTCCCCTGGGATGGCTTTTACCTTTGGACTATACCTCTGTGGATTAATGGAGTGTCTGCTCCTTCAGTGTATACCCTGTGGTGTGTGCTAGGTGTGGCTGTGGAGCTTTGTTCAGTGTCCCAGGGTGAGGGGAGTATCCAAGGTGACACCCAAGTTGGGTGTGGTAAATCTCTTCTTCTAAAAGCTAAGTTGGACTTTATAGGGAATAATGTATATTGTATCATATCTTTATGATTGCAAATGTCTAATATATCATTATAGAACAAAACAATCATGCAATTTTGGTAACATTTTAAAACTCTTTAATTTTTTTTTAAATTACCATCAAATAACTAGAATTACTTTTTGCTCTTAATAACCTGAATTAATCACACTTTTTCAGTTGTTGCCTGTAGTTCATTGTTAGACTTTAGCTTTACTTGTTTACTAAGTTGTTTAAAGGCATTGAATACAATAGAAGTCATGGAAAAAGTCCTTAGGAAACTAGAAGAGGAAGTATTTAAACACAGAACAGATAATATTTTAATTTTCATGAGGAGTATGCTTTGGATTTTTCTTCAGAGCCTGGGAACCTCTTATTAAATCCACTGATTTTAAAGTTGTCAGAATATCTGTATTTATGAATGTTTGTTAGAGTTGTTTCTTTTTTTTTTTTTTAAATCTGAAAGTGGTTTTAGAGAATACAAAACTTTGGATGACGGATGACATGAGATTTAAATAGCCATAGTTAAATTATAAAACTCATTAACTGACAAGAACAGGTACCTGTTTATTCTACGCAGTATTTTAGAAAGCACTTGTAGGATTTAATAAACATTTATCCCTTTAGGCCTCTGGAACTTTTTGTTATAACTATCATGAATGGTAGACTTTTGTAATTTTTGGACAATTGTATTATTAACTTTTTATATTATCGTATCTTAAAGTTTAACACCACTTCACATCCTGACATTACCGTTAATATAGTCCAAATAGCCTAATTAGTTGGTGTCTCTACAAGATGAAAGATACATCCTTTGACATTTCCAAGGGTCCAGCTTGAAATATCAAAGTCCAAAGAATTTAGAACTTTGATTTTTAGGAAAACTGTCAAAGATGACAAAAGGGCTTAGAATAGTGGAAATAAGATTTAGCATTTTGAAGTAATATCTATCTATGTAGTCAAGGTAATTTAACCAGTTATAGGTCTGATTAATTCATTGTTATAAAGCAAGTGATTACTCAAATACTCTAAATTAAGTAAATATCCAAAAATTACCTTAACTGTTTTGAAACTCAGCTCTTTCCAGTCAGAACCAGAAAAGAGCTTCTAGCACCTAACTATAAAATTAACAGAGATTAGCCAATTAAGATGAAAATTATTAAAAGGATATACTGCAATTGTTTGCAAAAACAGATTTTAAAATTTAAGATTGAGACTACTTTTAGGTGTTTGTTAACATACTGATAAACATTTATTTTTTTAGAAAACTTTTATTTAATAAATATAAATTTTGAAAGTACAACTTTTGGATTATAATGGATTTTCCCCCCGTAATCACCATCCCACCCACAAACAATCCCATCTCCTACTTCCTCTCCCATTTCATTCTTCATGAATTTATTTTTTAATTTATTAATTAATTTATTTTTTATTATCTTTATATACAGAAGATCAACTTAGTATATACTAAGTAAAGATTTCAGCAGTTTGCACCCACACAGACACACAAAGTATAAAGTACTGTTTGAATACTAGTATTACTGTTAATTTGCATAGTACAACACATTAAGGAAAGAGATCCTACATGGGGAGTAAGTGCACAGTGACTCCTGTTGATGATTTAACAATTGACACTCTTATTTATGACGTCAGTAATCACCCGGGGCTCTTGTCATGAGCTGCTAAAGCTATGGAAGCCTCTGGAGTTCACAAACTTCGACCTTATTTAGTCAAGGTCATAATCAAAATGGAAGTTCTCTACTCCCTTCAGAGGAAGGTACCTCATTCTCTTTGATGGCTCATACTTTCCACTGGGATCTCACTCACAGACATCTTTCATTTAGGTTTTTTTTTTTTTTTTGCCACAGTGTCTTGGCTTTCCATGTCTGAGACACTCTCATCTGCTTTCTATCCAGATCCGAATGCCTTAAAGGCTGATTCTAAGGCCAGAGTGCTATTTAGGACATCTGCCATTCTATGAGTCTGCTGTGTATCCTGCTTCCCATGTTGGGTCATTCTCTCCCTTTTAATTCTATCAGTTAGTATTAGCAGATACTGGTCTTATTTATGCATTCCCTTTGACAATTAATCCTATCTTTTTGATCAATTATGAACTTAAATGTATCACTTTAACTAGTAAGATGGCATTGGTACATGCCCATTTAGTGGGATTTGGAGTCCCCTGGCATGGATAACCATTTATTTTAGAACTTCATTGCTTTTAAATGAGACTTTAACTTTGATTTAATGTTTAATTTTTAAAATCTTTGACTTTATTATTATATTTTTATTTCTTTAAATTTTATTTAAGTTATAAAAGTTTCATGTATTTCATTTATATAGATTTAGGAACATAGTGATAAATTACAAGGAACCCTGTAAATAATATTTTGCCAACTATAGTTAATTTTATCACTCTGAAATATTTCTTTCAAATCTTTTGTGACTTGCTGACACCTTTTGTAACATACTTAAATTTTTAGGTATTTTCACATTTTGAAATACTTTAAAAAAACTCTAAATTAAATAACTTTTAAAAAATAGAAGTATATATCATATCTCAACCTTGTATCTGGGAGACTGCTGAGTGTCACTGTCCCAGGCTGTGAAATGGTTGGCCGTCCTCCTCCACCTTCCTAGCAGGAGTGTGTGTGGGGTGACTTTCAACTGTCCTTTTCTTATATAACAGAAACTACAGCTGCAGAGGAGGGGAAGGAGGGGGGTTTAACCACTTAGGCTCCCCCTTCAGGCCCTTATACAGGTATGGCAGAAGTTTGGCTTTATAACTTAACAATGGATTTCAGGTTATGAAAAGGAGGATGACAATTTCATGCCATATTTTGGTCTCATTGTTTGAGACTTGCAGGGATCCATCTGGAAGCCAGGAGGTTGGAGACTCAGTTTAGAGCTGTGAAGGTAAAGAACTTGTCGCACCTTCCCCCTTCTCCCTTTCCTCTACTTCACTTCTTTCCCTTTGTGGTGATCCTTGGTGCCTAACCGGACCCTTCTTAACTCCTTGCAGTGCAAATGGCAAAGCAGATAAGCTGCACAGGGCAGCTATGAAACAGATACCAGGAAAGTTCTGTGAGACTTCAGAGTCCCCTGTTCTTCTGTCAGTCACTTCTTATTCCTTCCCCAAGGTAGTGGTAAAATCCCTCCTTAACCTGAGCTCTAAACAGGCAGGTGTGCAGTCTCTTTGCAAGAACACATTGTTGCCAACCTCTTTGCTTCAAATAAAACAACCTGTCTCTGTTGAGTCAGTCTCCACCTCCTTTTTCCATCTCTCCTTTCTGGGTTTTGGAGGCCAGAACCCTGATCTATTCCATACCTAGCAGACAGGTCTTTTAAAATTTTAGAGGTAATTTCTTAAGACATACTATTATTATTTTTAATTTAATGTCTCCCTGAAATTGATTTTTAAATCAAGATCTAAGGGTCACAGGAATTTCCAGTGTCTTGGTGGTCAACTATGGGTACATTTTTCTTTCTGGAAATATGCAAGCTCTGGACTCTGGGAAGCATAGGTGGTAGCAGAAGATTCAGTGGTGTACAAGACAGGGGAAACTTCTCTGGTGCTCCAGATAAAATGAGCTTTTCAAGGTTCTTGTCAGCATTTTGAAGATTGTTTGTCCATCAAATCCAAGCATAAACATGTCCATTTTTTTAAAAAACAAATTTAAAGTAAGCTATTTCCATGTGAGCCAAAACAATATTTTGTGCTAATATTTTTACTATATATGAGTGCTTTTCTATCTATAAGCCAATTAAAACAGAGCTTTTAATAAAATTTTCCCCCATAGACATACAAGATGTACACACAAATAACACATGCATAACATATGTTACCCAAGACTCATTTTTTTTTTTAAGATTTTATTTATTTATTTGAGAGGTAGACTTACAGACAGAGAAAGGAAGAGAGAGAGAGAAAGACCTTCCCTTTGTTGGTTGTCTCCCCAAATGGATGCAATGGTCCAAAGCCAGGAGCCAGGAGCTTCTTCCAGGTCACCCATGTGGGTGCAGGGACCAGAGCGTTCGAGCCATCTTTTACTGCTTTCCCACGCCCTAAGTAGAGCACTGGCTTGAAAGAGGAGCAGCCAGGACACCAACTGGTGCCCAAATGGAATACTGGTGCCACAGTTGGAGGCTTAGCCTATTGTCCCTCAGGACTGGCCCCCCGAAAGTCATTTTAACACCATATTTTCCTAAATATTTCTGTTCAAAAGTTTTTTTGTTATACACTCAGATAAGATTTTCAACCCACCACCTAATTCCTAAGAATTGCAACTTTCATTTCAGTGGAGCCTTCACACCTTGGTACTTCCTTTGACCTTACCAGACTACTTGGCAATTCTGCGAGGTGATCAAGTGCCCCTTTCAACTCTTATGAGGCAGGTCTTCCACTTCGTGAACGTGGGTTCCTACTAGTCTTACCAGTCCATCGGCAGAGGCTCCCTTCACTGTTTCCAGCAACTTGTGGATGCTTCTGGTACATGTACCTCACTGGGTTCTTTTTGGCTTCCGGGGTTCTTGCCCTGGCACATGTGGAAGGCTAGTTCCCTATGGGCCAACCTGTCTACTGGTGCCAATGCAGGGGTTGCCTATCCTGGTATCCTGGTGACAAGGAAGTAAAAACACTATCTCCAAGTCTCTGACCCAAGTCCCCAGAAAATGTAATGGAATCACAAACAGAGAGGTGGGACACCAAGGCTCTTCACAGGAGGCTTATTTTATTTTCTATTTTATGCTGGAAGTCGCAGAGGATTCAGTTTGGGCCAGAATAACACAGCGCATTGTCTTATATACCCTGGCACAAACAACTAAGTTTTTTTTTTTTTTTTACATACTTGGTCCTACATATTTGATTGGATGACTAAAAGCTATAGCACTGCTTCTATAACCATTGTACAAAGTCACATGTTTGAGCATTAGATCTGCTCTAGTTGACTGGTTGCAATTGCGGTATTTCTCAGATGGCTCGCTCCCTCTACCCACCTTGTTCCCAGAAAGCACCTGCTGCCCTCTGTTACTGGCTTTAGCAGTTTTTTTCTACATAAGTGGAGGGGATCCCTGTCACAACTATCTTCATCTTCTGTGATAATCAGAAAACTTGCCCTTGGCTCCAGAGGAAAGATGCTTGCTCTTTCTGAGCTGTTTTTATACAAATGTCCTTTATAAGATGGTCTTGCACAAAGGCATCAATGTTTCTGCCTGTTAGGTGTCCAGAAACATGGGAAACCAACAGTACATGAAGTAATTCTCCAATAGATTATTCATTCATGTATTCATCAATGTTGTTGGATATTTAGTCTGGATTAGGTGCTTTTTCAGGCTCTGAAGACTGAGTAACCAAAATGGAAAAGGTACCTTATTTCAGGAAGCCTAAATGATAATCCCTCTGAGTTCATGGGAGATGGTTTCCAGGATTCCCCTCAAACACTAAAATCTACCAGTGGCCAAGTCCCTTATATAAAATGGAATAACATTCGCACATAACCTATGCAATCCTTTTGTATTCTTCAAATTATGTTTACATTGCTTATGATATCTAATTAAATGTAACTATTTTGGAAATCATTTTGATACTCTATTGTTTAGGAAATAATGGCAAGACAAAAAGAGCCCATATATGTTTTAGAAAAGATGTGATTTTTTTGTTCTGAATATTTTTGATATATGGTGAATCTCTGGATTGGATGGCCTACTGCAGTAGAATGTGGAAACCCAAACAATAAATGAAAACTATTTTATATAGTGATGATCATTAAAATCACAGGGAAATGAAATAAAGAGTAATTTAAACCCAAGAACAGGCAACTTTAAATTGAAAGGGAAAATCCTGAGGAGGAAACTTCAAGTTAAGAACTGAATTACCAATAGGATCAGCTAATTACCCATGTAGGGTAATTTGTGTTTTCATAATTCACTGTGATGGAAAGAACTCAGCTTTTATGATCACAGGAATTCTGGTGCTATTACCACCACCACTACTAGCTATTACAAGCACAACTACTATGATGACCATAGAACAGAGCATCTCCTCTAGTCATCTTACATGTTGACAGGGAGAATTTCAGGCTTAGAGAGGAGGAAGGTGGTGATGCTCAAAGAAAGAGGAGGAAAGGAAGTCACATTCATATACCAGTCATTGCTAGAGGGGGCATCAGAGTTCTCAAGTTCTGTTCATGTCAGAGCTTTCCAGGATAGGTGCATTCTGAGCAAGGTTCAAATAGGCAGAAGAGGATGGTAGTTTTGTAGGGATATAACTTTACAAGCAGAAATGATAAGTGAAAGAGAAGAACTCAGGCAGTGCAAGAAATGACTACGGAAAAGTTAAAGGTATGTTTGCTGATTCGGACGCATGAGTTTATGGGTTGATGTAGGGGACATGGCTGGAGTGAGATTCAGTCAGATACATAAGGTGAAATGAGAAACTTCTTGAGCTATAGGCATAAGGTGTATATTGCATAGATCAATCCATTTTTAGTTAGAACTAGTTAAGGATCGGGGAGACCTAGAGATTTTGTGAACGTATCCCTGGGAAAGCACATACAAGCATGTTTATCATTCTGAAATATTTTTAAAGATTAAACACTGAAGATGATGCACAACTCAAAAGAACTGTCTAATTTCTGAGACCTTACTGGAAAGGCAAGCATCCCATGGAATGGCTTGGAGAAGTATTGTTTCGGAGCTGGCTGAAGACAAATCCTGCACAATTTCAAGCTACTATGTTATAAGTTTTGGCTAAGGGTTGAGCTAGTGACAATCCAGGCAGAAATGTGTTTTGCTGCTGGAGAACTGGTCAATAGGTTGCTGGCATATCTCTCTTTTTCATGGATCTTTCAAGAAAAAAATGCCATTACTCCATTTCTATGGTCACTAAAGGACTTTGTTGAGGAAAAGTCTTTATTCAGGGAAACTGGGACGAAAGACAAACAAACACTCGGTCCACAATTTTCAATCTTCATCTTTGTTAAATTAAAGTAAAAAGAAAAGGGAAGATAGTGTCTTTTTCTTTTTCTTCCCTTTAGCTCCACATTGACTGATGAGAAACCTACAGTAACTGAACAAACACTGGGCATAATTCAATGATTGTAATTAAGAATAATTATCTTAAAGTTCATGAATGCTGGCTTTGTTTTGTTCCATATAGTAGATTTGGGATAAATTAGATATTGTTTTATACTTATGAGTACAAAGAAGAAGCAAGAAATAGGATTATTACTATGGGTACTTTTAATTTCTTTTGTATAATAGTAGTAATGAATTTCTCAAATGATTCTAAAGATTTTTTTCTTTGTGTTCAAATATTTTATTTTTTTTCCAAAGAAACCTTTTATTTAATGAGTACATACATTTCATAAGTACAACTTCAAGAATATAGTGATTCTTTTTTATTTTTTAATTTGACAGATAGAGTTAGATAGTGAGAGAGAGAGAGAAAGGTCTTCCTTATATTGGTTCACCCACCAAATGGCCACGATGGCTGGAGCTATGCCGATCCGAAGCCAGGAGCCAGGTGCTTCCTCCTAGTCTCCCATGCGGGTGCAGGAGCCCAAGCACTTGCGCCATCCTCCACTGCTCTCCTGGGCCACAGCAGAGAGCTGGACTGGAAGAGGAGCAATTGGGACTAGAACCGGGTGCCCATATGGGATGCTGGCGCCGTAGGCGGAGGATTAACCAAGTGAACCATGGCGCCGGCACCAGGAATATAATGATTCTTCCCACCATATCTGCCATCCCAGTATCCGCTCCCACACCACCTCCTCTTCCCTTTTCCATTCCTAGTCCCATTCTCAATAATAATAATTAAAAAAAACTGTTCAACAGCCAAGACAAGGGCTGTTCATTGTTTCTCAAAGTGTCAATTTCACTTCTACTGATTTCCTTTTAGATGCTCTATTAGTTATCACAGATCAAGGAGAACATATGGTATTTGTCCCTTTGGGACTGACTTATTTCCCTAAGTAAAATGTTTTCCAGATTCATCCATTTTGTTGAAAATGACCATATTTCATTGTTTTTTACTGCTATGTACTATTCCATAGAGTACATATCCAATAATTTCTTTATCCAGTCTTCAGTTGACTGGCATTTATATTGATTCCATGTTTTAGCCACTGTGAATTGAGCTGCAATCAACATGGGCATGCAGTTAACTCTTTTATTTGTTCATGTCATTTCTCTTGGGTAAATTTTCAGGAGTGGGATGGCTGGATTATATGGCAGGTCTATATTTATATTTCAAAATGACTTCTACAATGGCTTTACCAGTTTGCATTCCCACCAACAGTGGATTAGGGTACTCTTTCCCCACATCCTCACCAGCGTTTGTTGTTTGTTGACTTCTGTATGAAAGCCATTCTAACTGGGATGAGGTTGAACTTCATTGTTGTTTTGCTTTGCATATCCCTGATGGCTAGTGATCCTGAATATTTTTTAATGTGTCTGTTGGCTATTTTGAAAAATATCTGTTTGGAATTTACTGAAAGGAAGTTAAATTGGCTAACAAAAAAGCTGTCTGCACCTTAATGTTTATTACAGCTCCATTCACAATAGCTAAGACCTGTAATCAACATAATACCCATCAACAGTAGAATGGATAAAGAAATTATGGGACATGTACTCTATAGAATACTATGCAAGAGTAAAAAATAAAACAATGAAATCCGGTCATTTGCAACAAGATGGAGGAATCTGGAACACATCATGCTAAGTGAAATAAGCCAGTCCCAAAGTGACAAATATCATATGTTCTCCATGATCAGTGACAACTAACCAAGCACCAAAGGGGAAACCTGTTGAAGTGTAATGGACACTATGAGAAACAGTGACTTGAAAAGCCCTTGTCCTGACTGTTGATGTACAATTTAATACTTTATCCCTTGTAGTATTTTTTTGTTCTACTTAATACTCTTGGTTGAACTCTGTAATTAACACACAATTATTCTTAGGTGTTTAAATTTAACTGTAAAGTGATCTTGTTAAATATAAGAGTGGGAATAAGAGAGGGAGGAAATGTACAATTTGGGACATGCTCGATCAGACTTGCCCCAAATGGTGGAGTTAGAAACATTCCAGGGGATTCCAATTCAATCCCATCAAGGTTGCATGTACCAATGCCATCTCATTAGTCCAAGTGATCAATTTCAGTTCACAATTGATCACACTGATAGGTCTAAGAGTCAAAGGGATCACACAAGCAAGAATAGTGTCTGCTAATACTAACTGATAGAATAAAAAGGGAGAGAATGATCTGACATGGGAAGTGGGATACACAGCAGACTCATAGAATGGCAGATGTCCTTTGGACATTTCTTAACTGGGTTATTTATTTTGTTATTGTAGAGTTTCTTGATCTCTTTATATATTCTGGTTTTTAATCCTTTATCAGATGCATAGTTTGCAAATAATTTCTTCCATTCTGTCAGTTATCTCTTCACTTTCCTGAGTATTTTATGCAGTGCATAAGCTTCTCAATTTGATATAATCATATGCTAATTTTGGCTTTATTGCCTGTGCCCCTGGGGTCTTTTCCAATAACTCTTTGCATGTGCCAATGTCTTGCACAGTTTCCCCATTGTTGTCTAATAATTTGATGGTCAGGTTGTAGATTTAGATCTTTAATCCATTTTGAATTGATTTTCATGTAAGTTGCAAGGTAGGGGTCTTACTTCATGCTTTAGCATGTGGAAATCCAGTTTTCCACACACCATTTGTTGAAGAGACTGTCCTGCTTCAGGGGTAGGTTTTTAGCGCCTTTTTAAAATATAAATTGGTTGTAGATACTTGGATTAATTCTGGCAATTATATCCTGTTCCATTGGTCTTTCAATCTGTTTTTGCACCAGTACCAGGCTGCTTTAACTATAGTTTCCTTTTTGGTATGTCTTCAAATATGGTGTTATGATGCCTCTGGCTTTGTTTTTGTTGTATAAGATTGCTTTAGCTATTCGAGGTCTCCTGTGC
Organism: Sylvilagus floridanus; assembly: GCA_949820135.1. NCBI lineage: Eukaryota > Metazoa > Chordata > Mammalia > Lagomorpha > Leporidae > Sylvilagus > Sylvilagus floridanus. Next base: position 20,391,820 of record OX463244.1, read on the forward strand.
CTACATATGAATTTCAGAATCATTTTTATTTAGATCTGAGAAGAATGTCTTTGGTATTTTAGATAGTATTGCATTGAATCTGTAAATTGCTTTTGAAGAATAAACATGTTGATTATATTGATTCTTCCAATCCATGGACATGGAAGATTTTTCCATTTTTTGTGTCTTCTATTACTTTCTTAATGTTTTATAATTCTCATCACAGAGATCATCGACATCCTTGTTTAAATTTACTGCAGGATATTGGATTTTTTTTTTGTAGCTATTGTGAATGGAATTGTTGTTAGAAATTCTTTCTCAGCCATGGCACTGCTTGTGTATACAAAAGCTGTTGATTTTTGTGGTTTGATTTTATATCCTGCTACTTTATCAAACTCTTATATAAGTTTCATGCTCATGGATTGGAAGAATCAATATCATCAAAATGTCCATTCTGCCAAAAGCAATTTATAGATTCAATGTGATGTCAATCAAAATACCAGACATTCTTCTCAGATCTGGAAAAAATGATGCTGAAATTCATATGGAGACACAGGAGACCTTGAATGGCTAAAGCAATCTTGTACAACAAAAACAAAGCCGGAGGTATCACAATTCCAGATTTCAGGACATACTACAGGGCAGTTGTTATCAAAACAACATGGTACTGGTACAGAAACAGATGGATAGACCAATGGAACAGAATAGAAACACCAGAAATCAGTCCAAACATCTACAGCCAATTTATATTTGATCAAGGATCCAAAACCAATCCCTGGAGTAAGGACAGTCTATTCAAAAGTTGAGAAAGTTGGATTTCCATGTGCAAAATCATGAAGCAAGACCCCTACCTTTCACCTTACACAAAAATCCTCTCAACATGGATTAAAGACCTAAATCTATAACCCAACACCATCAAATTATTAGAGAGCATTGGAGAAACCTTGCAAGATATACGTACTGGCAATGACTTTGTGGAAAAGACCCTCGAAGCACAGTCAAGGCCAAAATTAACAATTGGGATTGCATCAAATTGAGAAGTTTCTGTACTGCAAAAGAAACAGTCAGGAAAATGAAGAGGCAACCAACAGAATGGGAAAAAATATTTGCAAACTATGCAACAGATAAAGAATTAATAACCAGAATCTACAAAGAGATCAAGAAACTCTGTAACATCAAAACAAACAACCCACTTAAGAGATGGGCCAAGGACCTCAATAGACATTTTTCCAAAGAGGAAATCCAAATGGCCAACAGACACATGAAAAAATGTTCAAGATCACTAGCAATCAGGGAAATGCAAATCAAAACCACAATGAGGTTTCACCTCATCCCAGTTAGAATGGCTCACATTCAGAAATCTACCAACAATAGATGCTGGAGAGGATGTGGGGAAAAAGGGACACTAACCCACTGTTGATGGGAATGCAAACTGGTTAAGCCACTGTGGAAGTCAGTCTGGAGATTCCTCAGAAACCTGAATATAACCCTACCATTCAACCCAGCTATCCCACTCCTTGGAATTTACCCAAAGGAAATTAAACTGGCAAACAAAAAAGCTGTCTATGTCCCCTCTTCAGAATATTGTGAATTTTATCTATAGTTAATAGCTAGTGGAAAACAGACGATCTTTTCTGTTTTTGAACATTATATTTGGGGTAGGATATACACACACATATAATTTCCAGTCTTATGGTTCAGATACTGGACTTTTACTAGGGGGAGATGAGATACTACTTTGGCTCTAACATATGGCCAACCTCTTTCTGTGTTCAAATCCACATGACCTTTTTCTCTGTCTTTAACTCTATTTAAATCAGAATGACAAGATGAAAGAGAAGATGGTTAAGTAAAATAAAAGAAAAAATATGTGATTCCATATTTTTGAATTTTTCAATAGATGCCATTTGTTTTTGGTTCACTGTAGACATGTTTTTAATGCAGGAGTTTAATTTAGAGAACTTTTAAATTTCAAAGAATAAATCTCATAAAATAAATGAAAAATGTGCTTTCAATTTTTGCTAAATGTAGGTTGCTAGAATGAAAAAAAAAATGAATCTTTAAGTCACATTGGCCAAGAGACAATTTCATATAGAGATTATTCAAAAGCATAATTATGGAATCATTTTCCATGGTATTTTAAAAATTTTCTCATTTACTTGAAGGGCAGTTACAGAGATAGAAAGCATGAGAGCTATTTTCCATTCACTGGTTCACTCCCCAAATGGCAGCTACAAAACAAGTCTAGGCCAAACTGAAACCAGGAACCTGTAACTCCACCTGGGTCCCCCACATGCACGGCAAGGGCATTATCGCTTGGAGCTTCTTTCACCTCTTTACCAAGCATATTAGCAGGTAGCTGGATCAGAAGCAGAGCAGCTGGGTCTCAAAACAGTGCTTATACGGGATGCCAGCATTGCAGGCAGCAGTTTAACTCCCTGCGAGACTACACTAGCCCTGTGCATGCTATTTTTATAAAAGAAGAGATTTTAATATATAGAAAATTATATATGTGAAGTTAACATTTTTATCTAGTATTTTTTAATAATATTTTTATTTCATTAAAAATTAACAGTAATTACACATATTTAAGGGCTTCAGTGTGATATCTTAATACATATGTACAACATGTACTGATCAACACATGATAAGCAACATTTCCCCTTCTTTGACATTGCTTTATGATTGGAAGCTTGGAGATTCTTTTTTTGTTTGTTCATGCAGTGTATACTAGGTTGCTGTGAACTGTAGTCGTTTCTCCAGAATGCTGTATAACATTGGGAACTTAATCCTTTGAGCAGCCTCTGATTTGGTACATGGATCCAAACTTCCTCTATCCCTTCACCCCATCCTCCAGCCTCTTGTTTTAATCAGAGTTTTTTTTTTTTTACGATTTATGTATTTATTTAAAATGTAGAGTGACAAAGGAGAATGCCTGTAACAACCAGTTGCCCCGGTTGAAGGCAGGAGCCAGAAATTCCACTGGGGTCTCCCTATCTGGGTGGCAGGAACCCAAGTACTTGGGACATCACTTGCTGCTTTCCCGGGTGTGTATTAGCAGGAATGCTGGGACTCAAACCAAAGCACTCTAATATTTGACTCAGGCCTCCCAAGTGGCAGTTTTACTTAGAATTAAAATAATTTTATTTTTTACAGGGATGGTACCAACAAATGAAATATTTGTGCTTCCATAGATTTATGTTTTTCTTTAGTATTAATCAAAATCCCTTTCTTTTCCTATAAGTCTCCTTCGAATATCCCCTGAAACATTTTAAAATTAGTGCAGGCACCTCTCTTAAAGTGGAAAGCTAAAGAATTCACTGCACAGCATTTTATTCTTGATATGGGATGTTATGGTTTCATTCGCTGTAACCCCAGGAGGGCAGAATCAGTATCATGTGAATTGTAAGCTCTCTACCTCTAAAACCAGAAATATTCAGTTGCTGCACCCTAGGTGGCATCAAAATTATACTTTCAGATAACACATCTGCCAGAGATGAATAAGAAGTTAGATCCTGAGGACTTATAATTATATGATACTTTCTTGTGCCCACTCATTATGACCCATTCACAGCAGGTGCGAGACAACATAACAGACTCTCTTGTTCCTATGTTTCCTTCAGCAGTCGACTTTAAAGTACATTTCTCAGAAACATATTCATGTGGTCTCTTGTACTAGTCCATTGAGACAAACACTTGCTGACATCCTGTAAAACTTTTTAAAAAAAGATTCACATATTTGAAAGTTTCTGTTTTCTACTTCTTTTACTGTGACATTTTAGATACTCACATTGGAAAAAGAAATGTGATATTGCCTGTATTTTTGTCTCTAGCTTGGATAATAGCTTATTATCACATCTGAACATAAATCTTGTTCTTTTCTTCATCCAATTCACAATCAATAATTAAAACTCTAGATAAGATTTTAGCAATAGTGGAGTTAATATTTACTCATTCTTCCTATGTGAGAAGACCTGGTTACTGTCTCATATACATCATTTTACTTTAATTTGACAGTTACTCTATGTCTAGAAGTTTACATTTTATAAAAGGCAAAATTGAGCTTGGAGGGGACAGTGTTGTAGTGTAATGGGTAAAGTTGCTCCTATATAGTTGCTGGTTCAAATTCCAGCTGCTCCACTTCAGACTCAACTCCTTGCTAATGGCCTGGGAAAAGTATTGCAAGACTTGCCCAACTGGGTCTTTGCCACTCACATGGGAGACCTGGAAGAAGGTCGTGGCTCCTGGTTTTGGCTTGGTTCAGTCCTGGCTGTTGCAGCTACCTGGGGTGTGACCCAGTAGATGGAAGATCCTCTCTGTCTGTCTCTCTCCCTCTCTCCCTCCCTCTCTCTCTCTGTAATTCTGACTTTCAAAATAACCAGATCTTTAAAAAAATTGAAGCTTGGAAACATAACAGCATTTGGCCAAATTTTTAAAGCCAATAGGTGGGATGATGATGGATATGCTCATGTCTGGATTGTGGTGATGGTTTCCTGGATACACGCTTATACTCAACCTTCTAAAAATTTACATTTTAAGTACTTGTAATTTGTGATCAATTATACCTCAATAAAATTATTTTAAAACTCCATAACTTAGATTGTATTTTACATTTCAACTTAATCAGCATATATTTATGTGTATGTATATGTATATGTAAATGTCCATGGCTTCTAGCTCCATTCCCTAAACACATTATAGTTTGTTCTTTATATGCTTGTTTCCACAACTGGATGAGTGGGCGTTATAAATTTTTTTAGAGGCATAATTGCGGAGAGGGAGAGAGAGAGAGACAGAGAGAGAGAGAGAGAGATCTTCCATCCACTAATTCACTCCTCAGATGGCCGCAAATGCCAGAGCTGCGCAGATCTGGAGCCAGGAGCCAGGAGCTTCTTCTGGGTCTCTCACGTGGGACTTGGGCCACCTTCTACTGCTTTCCCAGGCCTTTGCAAAGAGCTGGATCAGAAATGGAGCAGCCGGGACTCAAACTAGGCTTTACCCACTATGCCATAGCACAGGCCCCTGTAAAATTCTAAAGCACTAGCACAGAGCTACGTAAATACATTAGGGATACTCTTACATATACAAGCTACTAGTTGATAACACAACCCTGTATGTTGAGACATTATGTAAAAATTTCCAAAGCGCTTATACCTGTTATTTGGCATTTTTCACATAATCTCTGTTCATTATATATAGTTTCAGGTAAAGCAACAGAAGTTCAAAGGACTCAAAAGACTTCCTGAAGTTATAATGCAATGTATGCATAGTTGACTTACAAGTGTGTTCATACAGATGAGTTTACTCAATCTGACATTGAACTCTAGACTAATCAGTAGAATTGTTCATTAGTATTAAGAACTTTTTATATCTTTGCCTTCAAGATTCTCCATATTTTTAACCTTTTATCATAGCTGAGAGTTGACACCAATTAGCAGTGGGAGAAAACAGCTTTTCATAGCCTGTTGTGCTATGATTATAAAAATGGGGCTCATGCTATCTGGCTTTTTATAAGCAATAAAAATTAATTCTTTGAAGCCAGCACTGCGGCTCAATAGGCTAATCCTCTGCCTGTGCTATTCTTCTTCAGGGGTTCTATTCTTCTTCAGGGGACTGGATTCTGTCCTGGTTACTCCTCTTCCAGTCCAGGGCTGTGACCCGGGAGTGCAGTGGAGGATGGCCCAAGTGCTTGGGCCCTGCGCCCTCAAGGGAGACCAGGAGAAACACCTCGCTCCTGGCTACAGATCAGCACAGTGTGCCTGCTGCAGCGTCCACTGGGGAGTGAACTAATGGAAGGAAGACCTTTCTCTGTCTCTCTCACTGTCCACTCTGCCTGTCAAAAAAAAAAAAAAACCAATTCTTCCGTTTATGAAGTTGAGCAAAATGGGAGCCACACATGATTCAAATATTATTAGAAAATTTGATCTGCTTCTGTATTTCCTTCTTTCATTACTTTTATTTTATTATTTTAAGATTTATTTATTTATTTGAAAGGCAGAGTTACAGAGAGGCAGGGGCAGAGGGAGAGAGAGAGAAAGAGAGAGAGAGGTTTTTCTATTTACTGGTCTACTCCCCAAGTGGCTGCAACTGCTGGGGCTGAGCCAATCCGAAACCAGGAGCCAGGAGCTTCCTCTGGGTCTCCCATGTGGGTGCAGGGACCTAAGGACTTGGGTCATCTTCTACTACTTTCCCAGACCAGAGAGGAGAGCTGGATGGGAAGTGGAGCAGCTGGGATTCCAAGCGGTGCCCATATGGGATGCAGGCACTGCAGGCAGCAGCTTCACCCACTATGCCACAGCACCGGCCGGCCCCTCTTTCCTTACTTTTAATCTGTTTCCTTTTGTAACCTTAAGACGAGTATCTGCCCCTGTTTGGATGAAAAACAGAAACATTCTTTTTTGGGTCAGCGTATGATCACCCTCCAAAAGCTTCCATGTGGACAATTCTTGCTTGTTTCTTTAACTAGCTTTTAGATTTTATTCCCTCAGAGATGTTGTGAGGGTTTGGAAAATGTTGTATTTTATCGTTTTAAAAAAAATCTATTTATTTAATAGAAAGGCAGAATGTGTGTGTGTGTGTGTGTGTGTGTGTATGTGTGTGTGTACCAGGGAGAGAGAGAGAGAGAGAGAGATTTGAGAGAGAGAGATTTGTTTTACTTATTTGAAATGCATAATGATAGAGAGATGGAGAGAGAAATATAACTATATATATATATATTTGGTTCACTTCCCAAGAGGCTGCAGTAGCTGGGGCTGGGCCAGGCAGAAGCCAAGGACAACTCCACCCAGGTCTCCCATGTGGTGCAGGGACCCAAGGATTTGGGCCGCTTTCTGCTGCCATCCCAAGTGCACTAGCAGGGAACTTGACTGGAAGCAGAGCAGCTGGGGCCCACATGGTTACTCTGATGTGGAATGTCAGTGTTGCCTTCAGTGGCTTAACCCAGCATGCCACAACACTGCCCTCAATTTCAATTTTCTTGTATCAAAATAATACTATTTTCCACGCAGTTTTTGAAGAAGTGTTGCTTCTATATTTATTTGCATAGCAATCTATTAAAATAAGCTAATTGATATGTCTAACTTCAATTCAGCATCATAATTTTATTATAGCATTCCCATTTATTTGTTATTTCTCCATAAATGAGAAAAATGGCTCTTCTTTTCAAGAACATATTTAAAGAACATATTTATGTATTTGTCCAATCTTACTGTAGCTATAAAGTAGTTTCAGAATGGTTAAAGTGTTCTGCCAGGAGAAAAAAAACCTTATTAACTATAGTGTTTATGTATTTATGTGCAGTTATTTTGTCATTGGACTTACAGAATCTACTTAAACATTGTTTTTCAAGCTAACTTAGAAAATTCTCCACCTTCTCAGCAAGATTATTTCATGCACTTTAATGTGATCATATCCACCTGTCATAGTGTGCATTTTTACTAGTTTTTCCATGATATATTGGTTGATCAATATTTTAAAAACTTACATCTTATGGCACGTATGTAACCTAGGGCTGGCTTAAGATGCATATTCAGATGTTCATGTCCCATTTTAGAGTGCCTGTGTTTGATATTATGTGGGTGATCTGGACTGAGTTCCCAGCTTCTGGCTTCAGTTCTGGTCTAACCCTGGCATTTGTGGGAGCAGGTGGGAGCTCCCTCCGTCTATCTCTATCTCTTGTTCTCTCTCTTTCAAATAACAAAATTACATTTTTAAAGTATGCAAAATTTGCTGTTTGTTATTAACATGTTCTATGGATTTGATGAATGTAGTCACATTTCTACCATTCTAGAGCCACATGGAGCTGTTCTATCACCTTAAGAAAGTGCCACAAGGCCCCTTTCCTACAATCTCTAATTCCTGGGAACCACTGGTCGATTTTCTGTTCATATAGTTTGGTATTTTTTGGAGTGATACATAAATAAAGACATACTACATCTAATATGAAATAGAATTATACAATATGTGAAATGTAAGCATTTTATTTTACTTAGCAAGACAAAAATTTCTTTTACATAGCAAAACAAATTAAAATATATACTTGTTTTTGCTGTGAATCTAGTTTTTTCTTTTTTTCTTTCTGAATATCATTCCATTAGAGGAAGGTAATGCTTATTCATTCATTTTTTTTGTTTTTAACTTTTATTTAATAAATATAAATTTTCAAAGTACAGCTTATGTATTACAATAGCTTACCCCCCCATAACTTCCCTCCCACCTGCAACCCTCTCCTCTCCTGCTCCCTCTCCCATCCCATTCGCATCAACATTCATTTTTAATGATCTTTATATATAGAAGATCAATTTAGTATAAATTAAGTAAAGATTTCAACAGTTTGCACCCACACAGAAACACAAAGTATAAAATACTGTTTGAGTACTAGTTATAGCATTAATTCACATTGGACAACACATTAAAGAGAGATCCTACATGAGGAGTAACAGCACAGTGACTCCTGTTGTTGACTTAACAGTTTGACACTCTTGTGTATGGCGTCAGTAATCTCCCTAGGCTCTTGTCATGAGTGGTCAAGGCTACGGAAGCCTTTTGAGTTTGCTGACTTCGATCTTATTTAGACAAGGTCATAGTCAAAGTGGAAGTTCTCTCCTCCTTCAGAGAAAGGTACCTCCTTCTTTGATGTTTGATGGCCTGTTTTTTCCACTGGGATCTCACTTGCGGAGATCTTTCATTTAGGTTTTTTTGTTTTTGGCCAGAGTGTCTTGGCTTTCCATGCCTAAACTATTCTCATGGGCTCTTGAGCCATATCCGAATGCCTTAAGGGCTAATTCTGAGGCCAGAGTGCTGTTTAGGACATCTCCCATTCTATGAGTCTGCTGTATCATCTAGGTTGTTTCCAGTTTTTGGTGACTATTGACAAAGTTGTTATACATTTTCATAGAGGTTTCATGTGAAAGTCAATTTTTAATTTAGTTGAGTGAAGACCTATGAGAGGGATAGCTAGTTTTTGTGAGGGAGCTGAAAATGCCTAACAAACGTGGCATGGAGGTGAGGAGTGGTAGAAATTTAATGAAAAATAAATAAAGAAAAACACACTTCAGATTTCTAGCCTGAAGCACGCATTAATTTGGTAAAGAGACAAAATACTAAATGAAGATCAGATTTTTAATTGCTATTTTGGGCCAGGCATAAACTAAATTGTGAATGTCTTTGAGGGAACATAGAAGACTTAGAACTTGTAAAGTTTTACTCTAGGGGTGAATAAGTTCTAAAAGAGCAGAGGGAGACACAAAATGTCCATTTAAAGTCCTTTATAAATCATGACTTTCAACATATTTTCAAAATCATCCATCAACCAAATTATATCCACATTCTGATGACTAATTCAATTATCAAATATTACAATTTGTGCTTATTTCTAATTATTTCCTCATTTTGAAAACAACAGACAGTGATAAAGCCAAATGCTAGTTCTAAGTTAGAGGTTAGACTAAAGTGTTTTGAAACCAGTGAAATGAGTATTAAATTGTCAGGTCCTGCAGGTAAGAAACATAAGGGTAAATCATGACACATACACATTCTCATCAGCTTCAATATGGCACACCAGTATTTACAAAAGAGCTTGAAATATTAGTTAAATAAATTATTGAATGCAGACATTACATGAAAGTGGTGTTCAATAAGCACTAGCATTATATATATGTATATATATATAAATTATTTACACAAATATCCTAAACTATGTTATTTTTTGTTAAACTGTGAAGGATCTTATTAATAAATGCATGAAAACTTTATTATCAAAAAACTGTGCATGAATCCCAATGTGTTTTGCAGAAAATAAATTTATCTTTTTAACACATTTTCCATTTCCATTTGAAATTCCTTTGTATGGAATTGAAAAATTTATTCTATATAAAGGTAATATGTTCATGGGCAATAACATGGATTTTTATAGTATTTAAGAGTACGGGCTCTGAATATATCTGAGTTTGATTTCTGGTATCATCTTCACTCTGATCTCTGGGGAAAGTAACCCCTCTGAGCCTCCCTGTCCTGGTCCAAAATGTAGGGATCCTAATGATAGATCCTAATAATATGGACCTTGGTGATTGTTGAGAGAATTAAAGTACGTGTTAAAGAAGAACCAACTGGAAGTTGAGCATATTGATCCTCTCTCAGTTACAAGTTTTGACTAGAATGGTCTTTTTGACATGGTAGAAACATTTTGAACCAAATATTTTGTTGAGACATATCCTTAGGTAGATTTGGTTTCCTTGTGAAGAAAAAAAAAATGTCCATATATACATAGTTAAAATAGATACATTTATGAGTGAAGAAACTCTGATAGCTATTTCTTCTGATAAATTAAAGATAATGAGGATTATTTGAGTTACATAACACCTTTTAAGAAATTTGCTCTTAAAATATACAATATACAAGTATATATATATATATTATTTAAAATTAAAAGATTGTAGAAGGATATGGATTGCATATAATTTGTATTCATTTAAAAACTTCTTGCTTCAAGCATATACTAAAGTGGGCCAAATAATATAATGACACTGCCTTTCTGTCCTGTCACCCCATCACATATTCTGCACCTGACATGCTAGTCAAGTCTCATTATTACTCCCATTCCCCATACTCCTGGATTATTCTGAAGTGAATCCCAGATGTTATATCCTGACTGAGTATATTTTTGTTTTGAATCTCAAGAAACTATGATATTGTAATTTTCACGGACATAAGGGCTACCATGTGTCAGATACTACATCCTTGTCAAATAGGGATACATTTTAAAAGCCACTTTAAAGATGTGATGTGCTACTTGATAGTAACATTCTTAATTATGTTATCAGCTATTTTTTAGAGTTAAACTACCATAGTTGAAGAGCTTTGAAAATAATTTATAGATTAAAAACAGTATTAAAAATGAATAATTACTAGAAATCTAAAAATTGTATTATTACATACTTATTTTCACATGAAAAATGCAATGCATAAATATATATTTGAGTTGTTACATTTTAAAAAATTTCACCATTAATTTTATTGGAAAGTTAAAAATACCAATTTAAATGTGATTATCTTGTCTCATAAAACCCAATATTTATTTAGTAAATCAAGTAGTTTAATCTTTTCAGTTCTTCATAATCATATTTTCCAGTTATACATCATTTTGAAAGTCATTTGTTTGGCATTAATTAGATTTCTTTTTGTAATTTAATGAAATTTGAATGTTGGTAATACTAGTTAAATTATAAGATTTCAGAATTGAGAATTGCACAAAGCCGAGTCCAGAATAAATTGTGGCATTTATGTTTTAGAGTATTATGTATTGCCACAGAAAGAAAATGAATTGTCCAAATAGAAATCGTTCCAAGTAGTTGGGATTTAATGGAGTAAAGAATGATTTTGGAGGGCAAAGAGACTTGCTGTGCTTTGATATGATAAAAAGTGAACACACATAATGGACTAGCTTATTTAAAGCACACATTTCAAGAGCTGTTAATTCATCTTTCCTAAATACTCAAGATTCAATGATGTTTTTAAAAAGTAAAAGCTTCATTTTTGTATTAGCATTTATATTTGTCTTCTTTCTTACTGATTTCTCATTCTCGAGAAAAAATATTTCCATATGTATTTCTCATTCCAAGTTCTTTGTGAGACATGAAAGACTTTTAAAAAAATTCTAAATAATTCCTTCCTTCATAATAATATTTTAACTTTACTCCAAACCCCTGGCAGTTTTTTTCTGTGCAGATTCCTGCATTGGATGCATTTTGATTTGACAGTGAAGAAAAAAGCAAAACAATGATTTTAACATCAGAATAAGAGTTGATGAGTACCTTAGTAAACTCAAATATTTGCCAGTTTAATTACATTATATTTTGAATTCTTAAGTTAGCATTCATTTTAAACAAAGATGGTAAAGGAAGGTTACCTTTCTCTTTGGATTAACTTTTAAAGTTATTGTAGAGATCATTACATTATTACTAAAATCCTATTTATTGTTAAAATAAAATAAATAATAAGATAAGCTAGACAGATCTATTTAAATTAATGAAATAAAAATGTACAATATCAGCAAATGAGAAACTCCCTAGTTAAAAATTGTTGATATTGATCATTGGATTTGAGGGGAGTTTCAGAGTTTCATGTTGTGATCTCATGTGCTTATTGGGGTAGGTTAAGAGAGGAAATGAAAGGTTAAATTTCTAATACAATTTATGTAAATGTTTATATTTTATACAAATACTGTTATATAACTATTATGAGGTCCAAAGATGAAGACATGGTACTGTCATTAGAAATTATGATTTTCTGTTATTGCTCATTTTCTAGGAACTCATATTAAGCAAAAAATTAAAAAAAATGTATAAAATCAACACCCTTTACTCTGGTCCTTTTATAGACTGGTTATTCATCACATTTCCTCACGTAATGAAATAGTAATCTGCTTGCTGGCTTATTCACTTACTTTTTATTGTTTTATATGGAGAATTAAAATCTCACGGTACTGTTTCCACTTTCATTCGGTTTGATATGGAGGAGTCACAAGGAATTAAATGAGGTCAGTGGACAGGTTCCTGAAATGCGCTAGAGAGGAAGCTGTCATGATGAGGGCAGTCGTGTTGTAAGGAACACTACAAATCCAGAAGTCAGTGTTGGCCCTCCTGCGTAAGGGATGAGCTCAGACAAGAAATGTGAGCTTCACACACAAGGCTCAGAAACCGAGATAAAATATCACAGAGAACCTCAAAATTACACCTAAAGATCTAGAAGGCCCCAGGTTCGTTGCAGGAGCACAGCTTCCCACAATATTTCTTTCCTGTTGAGTAAAAATAATTTTCCTGGTAGTTAGCTGACTCTTAAAGGGCAAACTTCAAAGGCTGAACACTGCTCTAAGCAACTGACCATGGAGCACTCTCTATCATCTGCTCCGTTTGTTCCTGATTGGCTCCATTTTAGACAAGGACTCCAAATTCCATTTTTTAAGACCCACTTCCAAGCTCTCTTACTTTGGGGGATACCAGACTCCCTCTTTATTTCCAGAGTAGCACCAGAGTTGCTCTGTTTCTGGCTGTGTGCTGAGGTTTTTGCCACTGGCACCTGCTGTGAGCCCTGCAAACGATGGGCTGCAGCTATTCAGTCCAGCAGGAGCATCCTTGTCCATGGAGAAGGAGGAAGAATTCAGGTAGAGGTAATGAGAGTGCGAAATGAATGCAACAGAGAGGTGGGAAGAGGGTGGATTCTTCCATAAGAGATAGTGCTACTTCATAAGATATTTAGATCATAAATAGCATTGCATAAAATAATATATGCTAATTGGGCATGTGCAAGCGTGCATACATATTTACAAAGAAAGTAACTTGCCTACATTCCCATTATCCAAAGGTAATCACTATGTATATGTTGGTAAATATTCCTTCGCATATTATTTCTTGTGTATATATACAGATCAGTCAGTGGTTCTTAATCTGTTGACGCTCACTCCCGCCACAAAAAAAAAGAGACACTCTGGAGATATTTGGCAATGTCTGAAGAAATTGCAAGTTGGCGTGAGGGAATACTAGTGTCGTATAAAAGGTAGAGACCAGGGACACTGTTACACACTACAGTGGCACAGATCAGCCCCAATGCCCCAGCAAAGACTGAAACGGTTGAAAAAGTCAAGTGTCAAGATTGAGGGACTGTGTTGTGGTGCAGTAGTTGAAGCTGTCACTTATGACAATACCATCTCATGTCAGAGTGCAGTTTTGAGTCTCAGCTGCTTCACTTCTGGTCCACCTTCCTGCTCATGTGCCTGGGAAAGAAGTGAATGACAGTCCAAGTACTATAGCAGTCCCTGCCACCATGTGGGAGGCCCAGGTGAGGTTCCTGGCTCCTGACTTTGGCCTGACCCAGCCATGGCTGTTGGGGTCATTTGGTGAGTGAACCAGTGGTTGGAGGACCTCTCTCTGTCTCTCCCTCTCTTTGTCACTATGCCTTTCAAATAAATAAGTAAATAAATCTTAAAAAATGCCAATGTTGAGAAACCTTGACACAATGAATGGATATACCTATATTATGATTATGCACAAATGTATTCATAGTGTATGTGCTTTTGCAGGCACACTTCTTATTTTGCTGTTGGGTTAAAAAAACAAATAACAAAAAAAGCATGAATCTTAAAGTTCCAGTTTGGTTAACTTTGACAGTTGGCTACATCCATGTAACCACATAACAATTCACCACTTGGAAAAACTTACTATTTTGTGCTTTTTCAGTAAATTTTCTGCACTTATGAAAGTAATCTTTTATTTCTTCCATCATTATAGAATAACTATTCTTGTGAGTTACATGAACACAATCACACGTGTTCATAATTAAATGTCTTTTTGTGTAAGTTTTCTTTAAGTAAATATCTCTGAAAAGCACTTCATTAAATGTTTTTAAAATATATCCATGACCTTGCATCAATTAGTAGTCCATGTCTTTTGTGTCATTGAGTGATATTCTACTGTAGGAATAGAACATTATTTATTTACTTTAAAGATTTATTTTGGGGCCGGCGCTGTGGCTCACTTGATTAATCCTCTGCCTGCGGCACTGGCATCCCATACGGGCACCGGGTTCTAGTCCTGATTGCTCCTCTTCCAGTCCAGCTCTCTGCTGTGGCCCGAGAAGGCAGTGGAGGATGGCCCAGGTGCTTGGGCCCCTGCACCCCAGTGGGAGACCAGGAGGAAGCACCTGGCTCCTGGCTTCGGATCAATGCAGCACTGGCCATAGTGGCCATTTCTCTCTCTTTCTCTCTCACTGTCTGTAACTCTGTCAAATAAAAAAAAAATATTTATTTTATTTATTTGAAAGACAGAGTTTCAGAGAGGCGGGGGAGGGGGGGAGAGAGAGAGGTTTTCCATCTGCTGGTTCACTCCCCAGATGGCCACAATGGTTGTAGCTGAGCCGATCAGGAGCAAAGAGCTTCCTCTGGGCCTCCCATGTGGGTGCATGGGTCCAAGGATTTGGGCCATCTTTTACTGCTATCCCAGGCCATAACAGAGAGCTGGATCAGAAATGGAACAACCGGGACTAGAACCAGAGCCCATATGGGATGCCTATGATTCAGGCTTGGGCTTTAACCCGCTGCACCACAGCGCCAACCCAGGAAGCTCCTTTTTCAATCAGCTTGAAAATTTAAGACATGCAGATTTAAGTACATTTTAAATGACACTTTGTGTTAGACATGATAAAGGCTTGAATCTTTCTCCTTTTTTAAAAATTCATTGCTAGTTTCCTGATTTCAGCTTTGACTTATTTGTTCACTTGCTTATGCAGTATTAGAATAAGTTAATTTTTCTTTTATCCTCACTTCTAAGCTGTGATTTTGTTAAGCTTAGGATCTGCCTCTGTGACACCTAGCATAATAAACCGAAGATAGTTTTTTTTTCTTTTTTTTTTTTTTTTACAGGCAGAGTTAGAGAGAGAGAGAAAGAGAGAGAAAGGTATTCTTCTGTTGATTCACCCCCCAAATGGCTCCTATGGCTGGTACTGCACCAATCCAAAGCCAGGATCCAGGTGCTTCCTCCTGGTCTTCCATTGGGGTGCAGGGGCCCAAGCACCTGGGCCTTCCTCCACTGACTTTCCGGGCCACAGCAGAAAGCTGGACTGGAAGAGGAGCAATCGGGACAGAATCCTGCACCCAACTGGGACTAGAACCCGGAGTACTGGTGCCGCAAGCGGAGGATTAGCCTAGTGAGCCTCAGCGCTGGCCTGAAGATAGTTTTGAATAAAAACAATAGTATATATTCTAAAAAGTAATGTGAAGCATGAGTTAAAGACTTGCTAACAGTGGTCTGATCAAACATCTACAGGCAATTTATTTTTTTCTCTGTCCATTTGTCTATCTACATAACTATCTACTTCCACCAATTATCTCTCTGTCTTCGCATACATCCATCATTCATCTATATTCTAGGTATTTAGGCATCTATCATCTGTTTATATCTATCATTCAGCTGTCATCTATCACCTGTCTATCATCTATCCACCCATCCATCTTCTGCCTTTTTTGTTTATTGGTCTTTTTGATGTATCAACTGATGGTCACGACTTGTTCTATAGTAGAGGCACTGTGGTTAAGCATAGGTTCTCTGAAGCAGATGGCAGACTAGCCAGTGCCTCTTACTAACGGTGCAAGGACAAATTTTCTAACTTTCTTCTCAATCTCAATAAAATAAGAAAATAATAGTACCTATCTATAGGTTTATTGTGAAGAAGAAATGACCTGATACTTTTTTTTTTTATTTTTGTGAAGAGTGTTCAATGTTATTCATTATTACTTACTTCCTGTTACTTCCTGGAGCCAGTCTTAAGTTGCCCAGGGATTTCTAGAATAACTGAATTTGTCTTTCTGGCTAATTATCATCAACATATTCATTGAAATGTTCCCCATATAATAAAATAAATATTTCTAAATTCAAGATAGAAAATCTATCAACTTCAAGACCCATCTGGTATCCTGTTACTTTTTGCTATTATATTAAGAATGTAACACTAATTTATAACTAAATATCTGATTTTTCTTAATTTAAGTATTTAAAACCAAAATTGAGAAAATAAAATTTCATTGGAGATGTATTTTTAAAACTAAACTGAAAGAAGCAACAAATATTTTTACTTAACATACTTAAAAGGCAGTTTGAGAGAGAAGGGGATACAGAGAGCCTGAGAAACTACGCAGCTCTTAGCATGTAGCTTGGCTCTATGTGGCCACTGGCTGCAGGAGAACATTGGTGTGCTGTGAGCAAATGCGCTGCAGAATGCCCAACGTGGAGGCTCTTAGTGGAGTGAAGGAGAAGCATAGTTGATGAAAAGTGGTCATTAACGGCAGAGAACAAAATACAGAATGTAAAAATTGCTGTAAGGGTAGACACAGTTTTAAAAGAACCGGTAAGATTGAAGCATCGGAGGAAGTTGACAGAAATATGTTGAATGCTTCTACCTTTCTTTGAGTGCATAAAGTATGTAATGTATGGCGGCCGTTTTGCACATAATAGATTACCTTCTGAGTGTGCTCGAGACATTGCCATTGATGACATGGGAACTGCCCACATCAATGAAAGAAAAATTCCCTATAATCCGCACCTTGCAAAGCAGAAAAATAAAGGAAGTGAAACCATCATGCCCATGAGGGCATGTGCATACTATTGCAAATTGTATTTGTTAACACCTCATTACCTGCTGATAGGGCATGCAAAATTTTTCTGAATTCTGTTTTTTCATAGCTCAGAACAAATCTTTTCCTTCTCAATTTTTATAATGCTAAATAAATTTATGTTCCTTTTATCAGGAAACAAAAATTGTTTTTCTTTGGATAGCTAAAATATAAAGCTAATATCACAGGACACAACAATGGGGGTGGGAAGAAATATTGCTACCATTATGTCTGATCATCAAATAAACTTCATGCAAATTATTACAGTACAAAATGACTTCATTTTCTATTAATTTAACAATATTTTTTCAAGTCACATATATGTTTTCCCCAATTAGACAAAATATCCTTTCCTCAGATGGTTTAATTTTAATAATTTTCCTTTGGAAATTTACATAAACTATTTAAAAGAGATGTTTTAAAGTAAAACAACATCAACACAATCTATGATTTTATTCCTCACTTTGATTATAGTCCTTGCTATGTAGGTAAACATGCATCTGTGTTAACTCTTTTTCTATTTTTTTTTTCCTGAGCCAAAGCCCAGTACCTGCAAGTGGAGTGGAAAAAGATTTTAAACGAAGGGCAGGATGGCAGTTATCTGCATTATAGCCTAGAACATTTGAGATTGGTTGGATGAGGCTCCCCTCTACCCTGGGGAATGAACATGAGAAGAAAGAGCCTGGTCTTACGGGGTTACTCCTATCAGAAGAAGGAAAGAGAACTTGTGAATTAATTGTGAAAGTAAAGATTGGTTGGTAACTAGCAAGATAGGACAGATAAGGTGGCACAGCCGGAGTATCCCTTCTCTGTCATCAACTCCTTTTTATTTTTATTTTTAAGATTTATTTATTTATCTGAGAGGGAGGGTTACAAGAAGAGAGAGGGAGAGACAGAGAGAGACTCAAACTGGAGTCCATATGGGGTGCCGGTAACAGGTGGAGGCTTAATCTACTATGCTGCAGTGTCAGCCCCTGTCATCAACTTGTTCCTTGAATCCACTATTTTCTGCTCTAGATGTAAGAGCTTTCTAAAGCTGTTGCCAGCTCAAGCAATTTTTAGTGTTCCTTCAGCCTGCACTGAGCTTTAGGTTCCTCTGTGACATGATCTATCTGTACCTGTTTCATGCTACACTCAGGTGCAGGAGAGCCCTTTGCCTTCTGTAAGCCGTGATGAGGTGTTAGGGATTCTCTAGCCTGTCCCAGTCCCATCTGCCTTCATATGTCCCACAGGCATTTCTACTACAGGGTTTTAGTGCTTCCCAGGATTCTACCTAGAAAAGAGGGAAAATAGAGAAAAGTACTTCTGTGTTCTGAATGTTTGTTTTCCTCCCAATTTTATACAGTGAAACCTAAAATTGGGGTCCAGTATTATGGCATTTGAAATACTGATTCAAGTCCTGATTGCTGCACTTCTGATCCAGCTCCCTGCTAATGTACCTGGGAAAGCATCGGAGGATGGCCTAAGTTGTAGGGCCTTTGCACCCATGTAGGAGACCCAGAGAAATTTCTGGGCTCCTGACTTTGGCCTGGCCAAGCCCCAGCTGTTGCCTCCATTTGGGGAGTGAACCAGTGGAGGGAACTTCTCTCTCTCTGTTTCTCCTTTTCTCTCTCTGTAACTCTGCTTTTCAAATAAATAAATAAGTTTTAAAAAGCATCTTTTATCCACATTCCTAAATATTTTCCAGCTTGTATGTGTTGTTCATGACCAGGAATCCTTTTCATTTCTTCCAAAAGATGGACTTTTTAAATTGAATGCAAGGAAAATGCTTATTTCTTCTTAGATCTACAGCATCCTTTCCCTGAGATCAAAGCAGCCCGCATAGGGAGGAAGGGGCATGGGATAAAGGAAAATTTAGGTGAAGGGAGACTGCCACAAAAAACATGTTGGTTAATATTTTGGAAATTTTGTAATACTCCAGAAAACAGAGTGTGCATTGGAACCTACCTGCTTCTTTTCCCACAGCTGGATATGGAAGGGGAAAGGGTGTCAGTGAGCTGCAGTTTCTCCCATAAGTTACAATGCTGAACTGTATGATGCATTGACTTTGATTTTCCTTTTACGTTCTTTATACTTTTATTTACTTACTTGAAAAAAATACTTGTTATTGAAAAAAAAAAGAAAACCCTGACTTCCTTTTAAAAGTATTTATTTATTCTTTCATTCAAAGACAGAATAACAGAGAGAGGGCCTTTCAACCTGCTGGTTTACTTCCCAAATGGCCATAACAGCCAGGGCAGGGCCAGGCAGAAGCAGGGAGGCAGGAACTCCACCGAGGTTTCCCATATGGGAGCAAGCAACCTAAGTACTTGACCCACCATCTGCTTCCCGGGTACATAAGCAGGGATCTGGATTAGAAGTGGACGTGCATATTGGATGTGTAGTGTCACGTGGTAGCTTAACCAACTGTGGCTGCACCAGAATGCTGATACCTGTATTACTGATTTCTTAGTCTTTCAGTCCAAATATGGCATCTCAGGGGAAATCCTAAACTATTTAAAATATACTTATTTAATAAAACTGATTTTAAAAATTATCTTTTAAGATTTATTTATTTATTGAAAGGTAGAGTTACAGAGAGGCAGAGTCAGAGAGAGAGACAGAGAGAGAAGAAGAGAGAGAGAGAGAGAGAAAGAGAAAGGAGAGAGAGGTCTTTCATCCGCTGATTCACTCCTCAAATGGCCCAAAGGCCAGAGCTGGGCTGATCTGAAGTCAGGAGCCAGGAGATTCTTCTGGGTCTCCCATATGGGTGCAGGGGCCCAAACACTTGGACCATCATTTACTGCTTTACCAAGCCACAGCAGAGAGCTCTATTGGAAGTAGAGTAGCTAAGACTCGAACTGGAGCCAATATGGGATGCTGGCACTGCAGGTGGTGTCTACCTACTACAACACAGTACTGGCTCCAAAACTTTTAAAGTAAACAAATAATTGTCAGTCATTAACAATACACCATAAGAGTGTAAAACATTGCTAGATGTTTAAAACTGCCTAGGTTTGGCTTTAATATGGTTAGTAATTTTTTTAAAAAAATCTTCTGTAGAGTTAAAAACGAATCATTTATGTTCATGCTCATAAAACCATGAATTTACTGGTGTCTTTGCCTCCAGTTCCCATAAATTGGATCTACGTGCTCTCCTTCATTGTTTAGCTAAAAAATCACATGCATTTTCAGAATCCAAGCAGCAGATATTCAATTCTGTCTTCGAATAATAATTCACCAGAGGAATTCGTGGTGTTGATATTTTACGAGAGAGATTGTGGCATGAACCTCCTGTACACTGAATGTTGAACAGGCATTACCATTATTTTGACAAATTTCCTAAGGTATTTGGCACTAGTTTTGACAAATGGTCATGATGAAGCTGATTCAAATGAATGACAGACAGCTGTAATGCGGCTCTAGCAATTGATTTTTTGTCATGGAATGATTCAAAAAGGCTAAGGAAAGCATTAATCTGATTTGACAGCAGGAGATCTGTTTGCACTGAGAACTGTGGGTGATTGTTAACAGGCTAGAAATACTCAGCACAAGCTCATGGTGCTGGAGCAAATCAGATAATTATCAGTGTCACTCCCTCCATAGCGAAAAAAGCATCTGCAAACCCTGGGAGGATTGCACTTAAAATTGTGATTGTACAAAAATAAGGTAATGTTACTCATCATATAAGGTGAATTACCCATCTCCTTAGGATTTATTTAAATAGGGTGTATGTGTATAGTGTATGTGTATGCACAGGCATGTGTGTGTATGTGTGAGTATAGAAAGTACAAGACAGTGATTTTTACATAGAGCAACCAAATAAAGATAAAACACACATAACTATCTTCATATAATCTGTAGCTTTTGAAATATCCTTGTTTTCAGAGATGATGTATTGGTAACATTGTTCTTTCTTTTTAAAAATCTGCATAAATGTCTATAACATAAAAGAATGAATGTTGAACTCAATCTAAAATTCTGTGACCTGACAGAATTCATTTCAAACAGTGTTTTCAATATTTTTTCATTACTGTTGTATTTAAGGAGTATTTCAAATTTGCTTTGTAGCTCAGTTCCATTGAACATTTAATTTCATATGTACTGTAAATTTATTTTTAGAGAATATGTCTCAAACTATATATTAAATATGTTATATATTTTTTGTCCACTTGGCAGTGATATAATTTCATGAAAATGCATTGCTTAATGTCTTATTTAATAACGCAAGAATCATTTATTGAGTATTTGCTCTATATCAGGTGTTATAATATGTACTGAGAGCTTGAAAACGTGAATCATTCAATTCCTGCCAAAGACAAATTTACAGTGAGGAAGAGTCCATTATTGAAAAGGAATTACAAGTCTGTGAAAGCTCTAAAAGAAATATGTACCTGCGGATAATGGGAGAAGTCAACTCTGCAAGTGTCTTAGCTTGGGCAGCTGTAACAAAACATACCATAGACTAGATGATTTTTAAACAGTGTAAATGTACTTAATTATTAATTTATTTCCCACAGTTCTGGGGCCCTGAAATCTCAGACCAGAATGCCAGCATGTTTGGGTTCTAGGGAGGGTTTGTTTCTGGGTAGCAGATTGCAATTTCGTTTCATCCTCACATGGAGTCTTCTCTCAGGACTCTGATGAAGGCATTAGTACCATTTTTCCTCATAAACTCATCCCATCTTAATCCCTTCCAATGGCCCAAATCACTAATACGTCACCTACCCTGGGGTTCAAACAAATGGATTTTAGGGGGACACAAAATTCAGTGTACAATAGCAGGAGTCATTGCTGATTAAAAAGCATAGGATCTACCTAGAAGATGAGGAAGTTTGTTAGATAAAGGTGGGATTCAGGGCTTTTCCAGGAAACAAATCATGTGTATGATGTACAAATGAGATCACAATCTTTGAGTTTTGTTTGCAGAAGTAAATAAGCAACACAGTATCTGCATTATAGTGCTATAAAAAGATTTAGAGAAAGTACATGGAAAAATATTTTGGAGATTATAGAACAATTAATACATGTAAGGACTAATATTTCTAAACCTCTGCTAGTTACCAATTTATTACTTTAAATCCACAAGTAATTTGGTGTTTATTTAGAGTAAGTTTCTAGTGGGCTGAAGGTTAAGTATAAAATCCTTTTCGTGTAAGCTCTTAAAATATAAATCTTAATAAATTATGAAGGGAATATATATTTTCCTGGCTAATCAAAACACATGGATCACTTTATAACTTTATATGCATGTTTTTTCTTTTTACACTTCATAGTAAATTATTTTGAAACATTATAGCTTAAAGCATTGTCTCACGTTTCCTGTGGATCAGGATTCTTCACGTTCCTTAGTTTGGCAGAACTCTTTCCGGATCTTTCATGAGGTTGCAGTGAAGGTATATGAAGTCTTGTTGAAGGATCAACTGGTAGGATGCATGTGTGGCAGTATATTTGCTTCTAAGTTTATACAGATTTGTTGGCAGGATATAGTTCCTCACTTTCTGTTGGGCAGAAGGCTTCAGTTCCTTGATTATTCCTAGCTGTCAGCTGCCCTTATTTTTTTTTTTTATTTTTTTAAGCATTTATTCATTTATTTGAAAGTCAGAATAGCAGATAGGGAGAGACAGAGCAAGAATCTTCCACTCGCTGGTTCATTCCCCAGATGGGCTCAATACCCAGTGCTGGGCCATGCTGAATCCAGGACTCCCATTAGGAGTTCACACAGGTCTCCTATTAGGGTGCAAGGCACAAGCACATGAGCCATATTCTGCTGCTTTACTCAGGCTGTTAGCAGGGAGCTGGACTGGAGAACCTGGGACATGAACCATAGCCCAATGGGTTGCCCACGTCTCAGGTAGTTGCTTTATCAGCTATGTCACAACACCAACCCCAGCCTTAGTGTTTTTGACATATGGGTCTCCTCATGGTGCAGCTCACAACACAGAGGGTGGTTTCCTTCAGAGTAAACAAGTCAGAGGGTGAGAAAGAGAGCCTCTCATGGAATCACCTTCTTTTTTAACCTTTATAATAATTATAATTATAATTCAAAAGTTCATTTGAAAATTTATATTTATTAAATAACCTCCCTCCCTCCCATTCGAAACCATCTCATCTTCACTCCCTCTCCCATCTTCATCAGGATTCATTTTCATTTATCTTTATATACAGAAGATCAACTTAGCATATACTATGCAAAGATTTCAACAGACTGCACCCACACAGATACACAAAGTATAGAGTACTGTTTGACTAGTAGTTTTACCATTAATTCGCATAGTACAACACATTAAGGATAGAGATATTACATGGGGAGTAGGTGCACAGTGACTCCCAGAGTTGATTTAACAATTGAAATTCTTATTTATGACATCAGTAATCACCCAAGGCTCTTGTCGTGAGCTGCCAAAGCTATGGAAAACTCTTGAGTTCACCAACTCTGATCTTATTTAGATAAGGTCATAGTCAAAGTGGAAGTTCTCTTCTCCCTTCAGAGAAAAGCAACTCCTTCTTTGATGACCTGTTCTTTCCACTTGGATCTCACTAGCAGAGTTTTTCATTTAGGTCATTTTTTTTTTTTTGCCACAGTGTCTCGGCTTTCCATGCCTGAGAAACTCTCATCGGCTTTTTAGCCAGATCCGAATGCCCCAAGGACTTATTCTGAGGCCAGAGTGCTGTTTAGGGCATCTGCCACTCTATGAGTTTGCTGTGTAGCCTGCTTCCCATGTTGGATTATTCTCTCCTTTTTAATTCTATCAGTTAGTACTAGCAGACAATAGTCTTATTTATGTGATCCCTTTGACACTTAATCCTATCTTTTTGATCAATTATGAACTGAAACTGATAACTCTGACTAATGAGATGGCATTGGTACATGCCACCTTGGTGGGATTGAATTGGAATCCCCTGGCACATTTCTAACTCTACCATTAGGGGTAAGTCTGAGTGAGCATGTGCCGAACTGTACATCTCCTCCCTCTCTTATTCCCACTCATGTTTAACAGTTCAGTTAAATTTAAACACCTAAGAATAATTGTGTGTTAATTAAAGAGTTCAACCAATGGTACTAAGTAGAACAAAAAAAAATACTAAAAGGAATCAACTAGTAAGTTGTTCCTCAAAAGTCAAGACAAGGGCTGATCAAGTCACTGTTTCTCATAGTGTCTATTTCTCTTCAACAGGTTTCCTTTTAGGTGTACAGTTAGTTGTCACCGATCAGGGAGAACATATGATATTTGTCCCTTTGGGACTGGCTTATTTCACTCAGCATGATGTTTTCCAGATTCCTCCATTTTGTTGCAAATGACCAGATTTCATTTTTGTTACTGCTATATAGTATTCTATAGAGTACATAATCCATAATTTCTTTATCCAGTCTTCTGTTTGGCAGATTTGATGGGAATTTAGGTTGATTCCATGTCTTAGCTATTGAGAATTGAGCTGCTATAAATATTGAGGTGCAGACAGCTCTTTTATTTGCCAATTTAATTTCCTTTGGGTAAATACCAAGGAGTGGGATGGCTGGGTTTTATGGTAGGGTTATATTCAGGTTTCTGAGGAATCTCCAGACTGACTTCCATAGTGGCTTTACCAGTTTTCATTCCCACCAACAGTGGATTAGTGTCCCCTTTTTCCACATCCTGGCCAGCATCTTTTGTTAGTTGATTCCTGTATGTAAGTTTTTCTAACCTGGTTGAGGTGAAACCTCATTGTGGTTTCGATTCGCATTTCCCTGATTGCTAGTGATCCTGAACATTATTTCACATGTCTTTAGGCCATTTGGATTTCCTCTTTGGAAAAATGTCTATTGAGGTCCTTGGCCCATCTCTTAAGTGGGTTATTTGTTTTGTTATTGTAGAGTTTCTTGATCTCTTTGTAGATTCTGGTTATTAAACCTTTATCAGTTGCACAATTTACAAATATTTCTTCCCATTCCATTGGTTGCCTCTTCACTTTCCTGACTGTTTCTTTTGCCGTACAGAAACTTCTCAATTTGATGCAATCCCAATTGTTAATTTTGGCCTTGACTGTCTGTGCTTCGAGGGTCTTTTCCAAGAAGTCTTTGCCTGTGCCTATGTCTTGCAGGGTTTCTCCAATGTTCCCTAATAATTTGATTTTGCTGGATCATAGATTTAGGTCTTTAATCCATGTTGAGAGGATTTTTGTGTAAGGTGAAGGGTAGAGGTCTTGCTTCATGATTCTGCACATGGAAATCCAGCTATTCTTTTTGTAACCCAATCTCAGAAATGATACCCTTTGCTTTTATCAATCCTGTTTTTAGAAAGGAGTTCTTAAAGTCCATCCACAGTACTCAAGGAAAGGCATGAATATCAGGAACCAAAATTTAATGGAGGCCATTTTTGAGTTTGCCTACCTCATGATGCATTAATTCACTTCTCAAGCCAGTTGAGATGGTCATTAAAAACTAATACTTCTTACATGGTCTTACAGACTTATGTCTTTCATGAGACAAACAATGGTGTTACAGACTCTTTCTTTTTTATTTTAAAATTTATTTGAAAGGCAGAGTTACAGAGAGGCAGAAGCAAAGAAAGAGAGAAAGAGAGGTCTTCCATCTATTGGTTCACTTCCCCAATGGCCGCAACAGCTGGAGCCAGGAGCTTCCTCTGATTCTCCCATGTGCGTGCAGAGGCCCGAGAACTTGGGTCATCTTCCACTACTTTCTTAGGCCATAGCAAAGAGCTGGATCGAAAGTGAAGCAGCCAGGACTTGAACTGACAACCATATGAGAAGCCAGTATTGCCGGTGGCGGCTTTATCCTCTACGCTGCAGCACTAGCCCTCTATTCTCACTTAATTTTAAGGTATAGTCAATGTAATCATAAAGGAATAACAAGGAGAGGAGAACATTAAATAACTCGATTTGGTCAACAAATATTATATAAATGAATTAAAATATCACATTATATCCACAAGTATGTGCAATAATTAGGTGTTAATCAAATTTGTTTTTTAATATTTAAAGAATGGAAATGTTTTTTGTATTTTAACTTCATGCATTGAATTCATGTATTGCATTATCATACTATATCCCATAAATATGTACAACAAAATTTTAAAATGACATAAAACAAAATATGAAAACGTTGGGTGATTATTAAGTGTGCTTGAGGAGATCTAGTAACAGAGAGCTCATTGGTGATGAAGGCATCATTTCCACAGCTCTGATTGTGTTGAAATGTCCTTCTCCATAATTCCTCAAATTAGCACTAGACGACTGCGAATATTAATGCAGTTTTGACATTTATAAGAAAATGTTTGAGACCATAGCTTGGATTATAGAAAGCATGAGTTAGAGGTTAGAAGGAGATTGATTAAAGAATAACTGGGTTAAGCTCTCTACTTTCTTTAAAGAGTTGTTGTTTTATTCAAGCACCCACTGAGGGTGATTGGTTCAGGCACTGGGAATTCATCAAAATTTAAAAATCTCACCTTTGTGTCATATATTCCAAGTGAGAGGAAGTGCGCAAAAACAGAAATGTCAGAACTTTGGGTCTAATAGCAAACTGATAATGGATAGAGAGGGCTAATAGAAAGAAATATGCTATAGTATGTCTTATATGCCTAAAATGGGATCCTTAGTATCTCAATATCTCTAGAATCATAAGGCAAGAACAATACGTAAATGAAAATCTCTCTTATCACAAAGATGCCAGAGTACTTGGCAAGACATGGTGAGAAACAGTAAAACTGTTCATATCAGTGTTACGGGTTATAAACTACTAGCAGGGAAAGAGGTCTTCAGTAATAGAATTGTTATGGGGAAACGATGATGAAGGTGACCTTGGCTTTTGTCTCACATAGAAGAATTTTCATTCAGACAAGACAGTGAGCAAAACAAGATTTATGTAAATAAAAAATCTCCTCCTGCCACATTAGGAAGGAGGCACCAAGGGAGGAAAAACTTGTCAAAGTGGGGTCTTTTAAGCACAACTCAGCAGCATGGAATAACAGCTAACAATTAGGGGGTGGGGACAACACCCATCTGAGGGTCAGAAATGTAATCCTGTCTGGCCTGCTTCTGATAAAAAAAATCCATCAGAAGGAACTAGAAACTCAGAGACTTAGGATCAATACTTCCTTGCTATTCTTTTTTTTTTCTTTTTTTTTATAACGCTTTTATTTAAAGAATATAAATTTCCAAAATACAGCTTATAGATTACAATGGCTTCCTTGCTATTCTTATGACAAACTAGAAACTCAGAGATCAGCACTTTAGCCTTGCTAAAGGAAGCTTCTGAGGAGAAACAAATGTTTTTTTCACTTTTAAAGGGACTCCCCGTTTTCTCATTCCAACAGAGATGGAACCTATTGGCTATTAGCAGATCTAACTTCTCACATCCCATTCTCCCAGAAGTATGAACCCTATCTGTTGATATGGATATGGAGGTGACTGACAACTCTGGCTGCTTCATGCTGAAAGGAGCTGTCATTGAGGGACAGAAGCAGAACATTTTTCTGAGGGTTGATCTAAGGGTCCTTAGTAGAATGCAAATTTCCCTGGGGACACCGTCTGGGGTATCATAAGGAGTTTAAAAGCTTCTACATGTTTAGTCCTGGACAACATCAAGTGTACAAGACAGTTATTATCTCTCCCAATTGAGAGCCTCATCTTTTGACAGTTCTAGTGATTCAGTTGGAAGACTCAGGGTCAAAGACTCAGTTTTGGAGCATTAGGTGTAAAAGTATTGTCAGAGGTTTAAACTATTTGGTCAAAAAAAAAGTTGAGCCTGAGCGTTTTAACCAAAGCTGTGGACCATATCCAATATAAATTTAACTCCTTTAAGACAGATTTGTAAAGCAATTAAACTCAATAAAGGCAACAGAAAATATATGAAACTTCCCTGAGATGCATAGAACTGTTACCTAAGTCAGCTATAAAACAAAGAAAAAAAACTGAAAAGATTAGCATATGATTTCAACATATGAATCTGTAACTTATGATAGTTAATTGCATCATGGAACCAAGAGGTAGAGAATCAGGTAATCCTACTAGCTGTCTTTTTTACTAACATTAAAATAATTGCCTTCCAAATAATCTCATACAGCATTTGACTTCCACGAACCTTCTACAACATGCTTGTTCCTTCAGTTCCTCTTTCTATTAAAAAAATTCCTTCTGTCCAAAATTTCTCTTACCCTTGCATCATATACAATACATTTCCATACTTATAGTTTTCTCCACAAATTTCTCTCCTTCTTACCGGTTCCTCCAATACAGAATGACTTTCAGGGTAATTGAAATGTGTGCTCTGTTCCCTATTGCTGCCTCTCTTCTTCTCCACAATATGAATAAACAGTTATACCCTCTTTATCTTAGGTTAAGGGAGAGGTGGTGACAAAAGTCACTAGCAGAGATGGGGAGTTTGTCTATGTCTAGTTTTGTGGAGCCTAGATACAATAATTGGAATTATGTCCATATCTTCAGAGAAAGAGGGAAGAGAGATATAGGCTACACTGTGTTGGTGATGGACATGCTTTCCTCTGAACACACAGAAAGAGAGTGTCCAAGAGGATGGCATGGAGGAGTATTCAAAAACTGAGAGAAGCAGAAAGCTGTCAGTGCAGAAGTGATATCTGTGCAAATTACAATACAGAGATACCAGGGTGAGAATCTCAGAAATTCACATGGCATTAGAAAAAGAAAGGTTCAAACTTGAGTGTCTGCCAAATTTTGAAAACACCCTTACAGATCATGACAGCACTAGCTCCCTAAAACTGTGCTCAGTCTCCTCTGATCTTATCACTTTTAAACCAGATCCTGGATCTCAGAGCCCAAGCTCTGTCAACGAACAGTTTCATTTTTTTTTCTTCTTCAAACTATTTGTTGAACTTTTTACTTAAGATACAGTTAGTCATATGTGCATAAAGTCAATTGAGGATGGATCTCAGTATAAAATAAGAATGGGGATAAGAGAGGGAGGAGGAAGTTTGTAACTGTAAAGCTGAATAGTTCTGCATACACTTCTATGGACTTACTTCTAAGGGTATAGTTTAAAAACTTGTCATGGACTCCAAATCCCATTAAACTTGGTGATAAAAATGCCATCTTAATTGTTAAAGTGATCATATTAAGAGATAAAGTGAACATATAGATAAGATTAAGTGTTAAAGTGGTCATATAAATAGAATCAAGAGTCTAGTAGTAATAATAGAATTAAAAAGGAGAGAGAATGTTTCAACATGGGAAGCAGTCCACACAGCAGACTCATAGAATGACAATCGCTTTAAGTAACACTCTGACCTCAAAATCAGCCCTTAAAGCTTCCTGGTCTGGCTGATAATCCCATGAGTGCATTTCAGGCATGGAAAGCCATGACACTGTTGCAAAAAATGTTCTACATGAATGATCTCTGTGAGACCCCAGCGAAAAAAAGTGGTCATCAAAGTAGGATGTACTTTTCTCTAAAGGAGGAGAAAACTTCCACCTTACTTATAGCCTTGGTCAAATACTGACAGAGTTTGTGGACTCAAAAGTCTTCCATAGCCTAGGCAGCCCATGTAAAGAGACTTAGGTGCTCACTGATGTCATATGTAAGAGTGTTAATTGAAAGGTAAAAGAAAATAGGAATTTTATTCTAGGAAGGAATGAAGATAACAATACAACATATAAAAACTTATGGGATACAGCAAAAGCAATGTTAAGAGTATAGTTTATAGCAATTACTGCACACATCAAGGAATTGGAAGGCTATTAAATAAATAATCTAACAACACACCTCAATGATGCAGGAAAAAAACAAACCAAATCCCAAATTAGTAGGAGGAAAGAAACAGTAAAAATATGAGAAGAAATATACAAAATTAAAATGAAGAAAACCATAGAAGAGAAGAATGAAATGAAGAGATAGTTTTTGAAGAAATAAACAAAATTGATGTACAATTGTTCTAACTAACCAAAAAAGGAGACTCAAAATAATAAAATCAGAGATTAAAAAAGAGATATTAAAATAGATATCACAGAAATAAAAAGAATATCAGCAATTACTACAAATAGTAATATGACAACAAATTGGAAAATCAAGAAGACATGGATAGATTTTTTTTTTAGTTTGTCACCTTTTTAAACTTTTATTTAGCAAATATAAATTTCCAAAGTACAGCTTATAGATTACAATGGTCCCCCCCCATAACTTCCCTCCTGCCTGCAACCCTCCCAACTCCTGCTCCCTCTCCCATTCCATTCACATCAAGATTCCTTTTCAATTATCTTTATATACAGAAGATCAATTAAGTATATATTAAGTAAAGATTTAAAAAGTTTGCACCCACACAGAACATGAAGTGTAAAATACTGTTTGAGTACTAGTGATAGCATAAATTCACATTGAACAACACATTAAGGACAGAGATCCCACATGAGGAGTAAGGGCACAGTGACTCCTGTTGTTGACTTAACAATTTGGCACTCTTGCTTATGGTGTCAGTAATCTCCCTAGACTCTTGTCATGAGTTGCCAAGGCTATGGAGGTCTTTTGAGTTTGC
This sequence comes from Sylvilagus floridanus, assembly GCA_949820135.1. Classification (NCBI taxonomy): domain Eukaryota; kingdom Metazoa; phylum Chordata; class Mammalia; order Lagomorpha; family Leporidae; genus Sylvilagus; species Sylvilagus floridanus. The sequence goes on from OX463244.1 coordinate 20,422,438, forward strand.
TGACTTCGATCTTATTTAGACAAGGTCATAGTCAAAGTGGAAGTTCTCTCCTCCCTTCAGAGAAAGGTACCTCCTTCTTTGATGGCCTGTTCTTCACTGGGATCTCACTAGCAGAGATCTTTAAGTCCTCTTCTTTTTTTTTTTTTTTTTTGGCCAGAGTGTCTTGGCTTTCCATGCCTAAAATACTCTAAAATACTCATGGGCTCTTCAGCCAGATCCGAATGCCTTAAAGGCTGATTCTGAGAACATGGGTAGATTTTGAACACTTATAATTTATCAAAATTGAGGCTTGAAGATAGAAAATATAAATAGAGCAATATTCAAGACAGAGATTGAATCAGTAATAGAGATCTTTCTCAACAAGAAAAGCCCAGAACCAGATGGCTTCACTACTGAATCTACAAAGCTTCTAAAGAAGAACTAATCCAAATTCTTATTAAACTATTCAAAAAAATTAAAAGAGAGAACTCACCTATACTCATTAATGAACGCAGCATCATATTTTTTTCAAACATTAAAAAGATAAACAAAGATACAGTAGAGCAATATCCCTGAGGACCATAGATGAAAAATCCTCAGCAAATACTAACTAATAAAATTCAACAACACATCAAAGAGATCATCCATCCAGACCAGGTGGGGATTTGTTTTTGGGATACAGGTATGGTTTAGCACACACAAATCAATAAACCTGATACATTGCATGACCACATTGGAGAATAAAAACCATATGATTATCTCAATAGATGCCAAGAAAGCATTTTATAAAACACAACATCTTTTCATGCTAGAAATCCTAAAAAATTTGGGTTTAGAAGGAACATACCTTAACATAATCAAGGCAATACATGACAAACCCACAGCCAGCATCATATTGAATGAGGAAAAGCTGGAAGCTCTAAGATTAGGAATCAGATTATGATTACTTTTCAATGAGTTCTGGAAGTAGTAATCAGAGTCATTATCTAAGAAAAAGAAGTCAGAGGGATACAAACTGTAAAGGAGGAAGTAAAATTATTCCTGTTTGCAAATGATGTGATCCTATACATAAAGGAACCAAAAGACTACACTAATAGACTATTGGACTCTAAGAGGTTAGCCAAGTTGCAGTATAAAATCAACACATAAATATCAATAGCATTTGTATACACAAATAATGTTATGGCTAATAAAGAACTTGCTAGATCAGTCTCATTCACATTAGCTACAAAAAAGTAAATACTTAACCAAGGATGTAAAATGTCTCTAAAATGAAAATTACAAAACACAAAGGCAAGAAATAGAAGATGGAAATATCTAACATGTCATGGTTTTTCAGAATTAATATAATCAAAATGTTCAAACTACCCATACCAAGCACATTCTCAGATCCAGGAAAAAAATGACTCTAATATACACATGGAAACACATGTGTATATTAGACCACAAAAAACAGGCAATCTTAAACAACAGAAACAAGGCCAGAGGCATCACAATACCAAATTTCAAGACATTACAGAGAAATAATACATTTTGGTGCTGGCACAAAAATAAACATATGGACCTAGAAACTGATTAGAAATTCCAGAAATTAATTCACAAGCCCACAACCAACTAATCTTTGAAAATTGATCTGAAATCACTGCATGGAGAAAGGATAGTCTCTTAAATAAATGCCATTGGGAAAATTGGGTCTTGGAATGCAGAAGTATGAGCAAGACCCCTATATTACACCTTACACAAAAATCAAGTCAATGTATCAAGGATCTAGATATATGAACTGATAGCATAAAATTACTAGAGGAAATTATTGGGAAAACCCTGCAGGACACTAGCATAGACAAAGAATCCTTGGAAAAGTTCCCAGTAATTCAGGTAACCAAAGCAAAATTAGATAATTAGGATTACATCAAGCTAAGAAGCATTTTCACAGCAAAAGAAATACTCAACAAAGTGAAGAGGCAGGGGCCATGGCCATGGTTCACTTGGTTAATCCTTCACCTGCAGTGCTGGCATCCCATATGGGCACCAGTTTCTATTCCCGATTGCTCCTCTTCCAGTCCAGCTCTCTGCTGTGGCCCGGAGGATAGTAGAGGATGGCTAAAGTGCTTGGGCCTCTGCATCTGCATGGGAGACTGGGAAGAAGCACCTGGCTTCTGGCTTCAGATTGGCACAGCACCAGCCGTTGTGGCATTTGGGGAGTGAATCAATGGAAGGAAGACCTTTCTTTTTGTCTCTCTCTCTCTCACTGTCTAAAACTCTACTACTCAAATAAATAAAAAAAATATAAAAAAGTGAAGAGGTAACTAACAAAAATGAGGAAATAGTTGCAAACTATAGATCTGATAAAGGATTAATATCCAGGATCTATAAAGAGCGCAAGAAACAGAAACCAAAGCAAAATAAACAATCACAATGAGGTTTCAACTTAACATGGTTAGAACGGCTTACATACAGAAATCTACCAACAACAGATGCTGGCGAGGATGTGCGGAAAAAGGGACACTAACCCACTGTTGGTGGGAATGAAAACTGGTAAAGCCACTATGGAAATGAGTCTGGAGATTCTTCAGAAACCTGAATATAACCGTATCATACAAGGAGCCATCCCACTCCTTGGAATTTACCCAAAGAAATTACATTGGCAAAAAAAAAGAGCTGTCTGCACCTCAATCTTTACTTTATAGAATACTATATAGCAGTAACAAAAGTGAAATCTGGTCATTTGCAACAAAATGGAGGAATCTGGAAAACATCATGCTGAGTGAAATAAGCCAGTCCCAAAGGGACAAATATCATATGTTCTCCCTGATCGGTGACAACTAACTGTACACCTAAAAGGAAACCTGTTGAAGAGAAATAGACACTATGAGAAACAGTGACTTGATCAGCCCTTGTCTTGACTTTTGAGGAACAACTTACTAGTTGATTCCTTTTAGTATTTTTTTTTGTTCTGCTTAGTACCATTGGTTGAACTCTTTAATTAACACACAATTATTCTTAGGTGTTTAAATTTAACTGAACTGTTAAACATGAGTGGGAATAAGAGAGGGAGGAGATGTACAGTTCAGCACATGCTCACTCAGACTTACCCCTAATGGTAGAGTTAGAAATGTGCCAGGGGATTCCAATTCAATCCCATCAAGGTGGCATGTACCAATGCCATCTTATTAATGAAAGTGATCATTTTCAGTTCATAATTGATCAAAAAGATAGGGCTAAGTGTCAAAGGGATCACATAAATAAGACTATTGTCTGCTAGTACTAACTGATAGAATTAAAAAGGAGAGAATAATCCAACATGGGAAGCAGGCTACACAGCAAACTCATAGAGTGGCAGATGCCCTAAATAGCACTCTGGCCTCAGAATAAGTCCTTGGGGCATTCGGATCTGGCTAAAAAGCCGATGAGAGTTTCTTAGGCACGGAAAGCCTTGACACTGTGGCAAAAAAAAAAAAAAAAAAAAGACCTAAATGAAAAACTCTGCTAGTGAGATCCCAGTGGAAAGAACAGGTCATGAAAGAAGGAGGTGCTTTTCTCTGAAGGGAGAAGAGAACTTCCTCTTTGACTATGACCTAGTCTAAACAAATTGCAGTTGGAGAACTCACTCCATAGCCTTGGCAACTCATGACAAGAGCCTCAAGTGATTACTGACATCATAAATAAGAGTGTCAATTGTTAAATCAACAAAAGGAGTTACTGTGCACTTACTCCCCATTTGTGATCTCTGTCCTTAATGTGTTGTACTATGTGAATTAATGGTGTAACTATAACTCAAACAGTACTTTATACTTATTGTGTCTGTGTGGGTGCAAACAGTTGAAATCTTTACTTAGTGTATACTAAATTGATCTTCTGTATATAAAGATAGTTGAAAATGTATCTTGATGAAGAATGTGATGGGAGAGGGAGTGGGAGATGGGATGGTTGTGGATGGGAGGGTTGTTATGGGGGGAAATTTTCTATAATCCAAAAGTTGTACTTTGAAAATTTATATTTATTAAATAAATTTAAAAAATTAACAATCCTGTTAAGAAATGGGCAAAAGGCATGAACAGGCATTTTTCAAAGGATGATAGACAAATGACCAAAGACCCATGGATATTCTAAGGATCACTACCCATTAGGGAAATGCAAGTAAAGACCACAATGAAGTTTCATATCATCCAGTTGGAATGGTTATCAGCCAAAATAAAAAATATCCAATAATAATGAATGCTGGTGAGGATGTGCAGAAAAAGGTATCCCAATAGGCTATTGGTGGGAATGTAAACTAATAAATGCATTATGGAAGACAGCCTTGAGATTTCTCAGAAATCTGAAAATAGATCTATCATAAACTCATCCATCCTATTTCTGGGAATTTACACAAAGGAAGTAATATCAGCTTATGAAAGTGTTATTTGCATCCCTGTGTTTATTGCAGTTCAATTTACAATCACTAAGATATGTAATCAACCCAGATATACATCAACTGATGACTGGATTAAAAAATGTGGACTATATAATGACAGGATACTACTCAGCCATAAAAAGAATGAAAGCCTATCTCTTGCAAATAATATTTCTGCAGTTGGAGACAATTACATTTAGTGAAAGAAGCCTTTCTTCAAAAGACAAATATAATGTTTTCTCTAATTTGCATTACTTAATATTTAGAGTACTAAAAATATGTAATGTGTATGAGTGAAAATGACATTTTCAGATTAGATTATTGATGATAATACTTATTTATGCTTATGAGGTACAGAGGTATTTCTACTTAATAATTGTTGTTCAATTCTTTTTTTTTATTAGAGGATTAAGCTTGTGCTTACAAAGTAAATTGAAAATATGTCATTAATAAAATATTAGAAAAATAAAAAAGGAAGGTGGAGGGATAGTGGAAGCATGGGAGAATGGCAACTATAATTATTCTCTTAAAAAACTGTATATACATTAAATATATTCAATGTGCTCCCAGAATGGGAAGAACGAGCTATCTGCACTCCCAGGTTTGTTTCAGCTCAATTCACCAGAGCTAAGATATGTAATCTACTCAGCTGTCCATCAACTGATGACTGCACAAAGTAAATGTGGTATGTATACACTATGGAATACGATTCAGCAACTGGAAACCCATTATGTTTTGTGAAATAAGCCAGGAGCAAAATTGTGTAGGAGCAAAGTTGATATTCTGAGAATTGATTATTGTTTACAGTCCTCATCTCTATTGTTGAGGAACATTTTTTTAATTCCACTTACTATTTGTTGAATTCTTTCCTTAGTGGAGGGTTAAGCTTACGATTATAAAATAAACTGAAAATATATTGCTGTAGAAATTAAAAGAAAGAATAAGAAAGGAAGGCAGAGGGAGGGTAGCAGCTTGGATGGGAGGAAGGAAGGGTGGGTAATATCACAAAGCTCCTAAATCTGTATATATGAAATACATGAAATTTGTGCACCTTATATAAATAAAAATTATGAATATAATACAAATACATTAAAAAATCAAAAAACAAAATAATGAAAGAAAATGGGAATTTGTTTGTGGATAGATGAAGAAAAAATGTAGAAATAAGCCTTGGGAGCAGACCAGAATTATGCATATCTATTGTATTGCTCTTTTTTTTTTTGACAGGCAGAGCTAGACAGTGAGAGAGAGAGAGAGAGAGAGAGAGAGAGAGAGAGAGAGAAAGGTCTTTCTTTCCGTTGGTTCACCCCCCCAAATGGCCACTACGGCCAGTGCGCTGTGGCCAGTGCGCTGTGCCGATCTGAAGCCAGAAGCCAGGTGCTTCCTCCTGGTCTCCCATACAGGTGCAGGGCCCAAGCACTTGGGCCATCCTCCACTGCCTGCCCGGGCCACAGCAGAGAGCTGGACTGGAAGAGGAGCAACTGGGACTTGTCCGGTGCTCCAACCAGGACTAGAACCCAGGGTGCCGGTGCCACAGGTGGAGGATTATCCAAGTGAGCCTTGGCACCGGCCAGTTTTACTCTTGTTCATAAACTTTTTTGGCTGAGTAAGGGAAGAATTGCTGGTATCAAGAGCCTTGTCAATGTTGAACAATATGTTAGGGTGGGTTTCCATTCCTTCCCAGGAGGAGACCCTATACTTATATCCTTCACCAAGGTGACTTTTAGGCCCATTGTAAGTTCTGGGAGGAATTTTAGTAATCTCAAGCTCCTGAGCCCTCTACTCAGCAAGGAGAAGGTGAGAGATAAAAACGGAGGGCCCACCCTACACCTGCACCCATAACACTTGTTTGAATGCAGACTAGGCTCTCAGTTCTTGCCTGACTTCTCACTATCCATCAGGTGTACTAATCATTAAACTTTATTTCAGTATTCACTTTCTCTTCTATGTCTGTGCCTCCATACTTCTTCATTCACTAGACAATGAATTTATCTATTTAGGAACAAGTACCCATTCCCACTTCAGTATGAAGAAGGAGGGCATGCTTCTTCTTCTTTTGCTACATCTTGGACACTTCCCTAACTCTGACAAACCTGCTTCTCAGTAAGGCAGTTCGCTTAGACCTTTCCACTGTATCTGTTACTTGTCACAACTTATTAAAACTTTCCTCTGCACATCTTCTGATTGAGGCTGATTATCTGGTGACACCTCCGGTGATTGTATCTCTTGCTGGTAATAGTGTCAGCCACAGAAAAAGGCTCAATAAATGCTTGTTGCTGTTGTGATTGCTGTCAAATAATTTAAGTGTTTGAAGTTGGTGTAATGAAGGCTACAGAAAATGGTAGCCAACATTTACTGTAGGCTGCATTTTGCCTCAACTGTTACTCAAACAATGCTTTTGGATTAGTAATTCGTGTACTGCTTTCTGGATTCTCTAAGACATAATTTTTGCTTTTGTGAAAAACCTAGGTAATTATTTTGCTTTTCTAAAAAATACACCAGCTAAATAAAGAAATGTTGGCAACAAACATTTGTGTTTCTTATAATTCAGAAGCATGTAGCATAATGAAGTCTATAAAATTAAAATTAAATCACCTCTTACAGGGTCAAATTGCTATTTCGCATGAAAGCTACTCCAATGGTAGGATTTAGATGACTATTTAACAAGTAGAGGATCTGGTCCTGTGGATTAGCGGGTAAAGCCAGAACCCAAATGGGTGCCAGTTTTAGTCCCTGCTGTTCACTTCCAATCCAGAGATCTCTTAATGCTCCTGGGAAAGCAGCAACAGATGGCCCAAGTACTTGGGCTCCTATGCTCATATGGGAGACTTGGGAAAAAGCTCCTGGCTCTTGGCTTCAAATTGGCTGAGTTCCATCTGTTGTGGTCATTTGGGGAGAATCTCTCTCCGTGCGCACGTGTGTGTGTGTGTGTGTATTCAAATAAATAAATAAATCGTAAAAGATACATTTTGCTAGCAAAATCATATAAAAGCTTAAAATCTTAGCTTCTGGAAAATAAGTATTGATCCATGTATTTTCTTGTTCAAAAGATGATATGACTTAAATTAAAAATAATTAAGATCCACCATTGCTTTTTTTTAACTTTTATTTAGAATATAAATTTACAAGGTACATCTTATGGATTACAATGATCCCCGCCCCATAACTTCCCTCCCACCTGTAACCCTCCACCTTTACCCGCTCCCTCTCCCCTTTCATTCGCATCAAGATTCATTTTCAATTCTCTTTGTATACAGAAGATTGGTTTAGTATATGTTAAGTAAAGATTTCAACAGTTTGCACCCACATAGAAACACAAAGTGAAAAATACTGTTTGAGTACTAGTTATAGCATTAAATCACAATGTACAGCATATTAAGGACAGAGATCCTACATGATATTTTTTTAAAAAAAATTGATTAATTTTCTATGTAATTTCCAATTAAACACCAAGGTTTTTTTTCATTTTCAATTATCTTTATATACAGAAGATGGATTCAGTATATACTAAGTAAAGATTTCCGTTTCTAAAATTAAAAAAAATACTGCCTTCTCATTCCTTATAAAAGCTTATCCTACTTGTCTATATTTTAGAAACTTCAAATTATATCAATATAGTCAATTTTATATAACAAATATCATATTTCAGCAATGTCTTTACCATCTAAAATTATGAAAACATTGGTGCCTTTTAAAGATGACATGTGACACTAGAATAAGTAGAAAAAAGCCTGCTAATTCCATCATCCTAGAATTATTACAACCCTCTGATATTTTTCTTTTACCAAGTCCAATCTTGTACTCCAAATATCTCTATATGAATAAAAATATATATACACATAAATGTATGTATAGATAAAATCTTTGTGGAGAGAGGGAGAGCAAAAAAAAAAAAAAAAAAAGAGTAAGAGAGTAAAACTGAGCCAAGCCAAGCCAAGAGCCAGGAACTCAGTCTGGTTTGCCAAGAACTAAGTGGGGTCTCTCAAGTGTGTGGCAGAGACCCAAGTACTTAAGCCATCACCTTGCTAGCTCTAGTTTGTGCACTCGTTAGATTGAAAGTGGAGCAGGGATCTTAAATCCAAGCACTTTGCTATGTGATACAGGCAACCTAAATGATGCTATAACCACTGTGCCGAATGCCGCACCCTTTTTGCAGTTGATATTATGCAATTTGTTGTCTATAAAATATGTTGGCCATTTTTTTCTCCTTGGCATTGACTTTTAGACCCAGAGTTTTGATTATTTTGAATTTTGTTTGGAAAATATAAGGTTACATTGCTCTCATTTCCATGTATATAATTATTAGTGGCACTATATATCATACAAAATCATTTTAACCTATAAACCTATATTACTTAAATTGCATCAATACTTTTGACAATCTATATATGGGAAATTTATATTTTTTTGTTTTTGTGAACTTTTGGTACAGTAAGGTATTCACATAGGCTTACTTGTAACCATTTAATCAATCAAGTAATTATTTGACAGCCACAGAAAAAGAGGGAGAGGAAGAGGAAGAGGAAGAGGGAGAGAAAGAGAAGGGGAGAGAGAGAGAGAGAGAGAGAGAGAGAGAGAGAGAGAGAGAGAGGAACTCAATCTGTTTTCATTCATCAAATGCTTGCAATGGTCAGGGTTGGGCCCTGTCAAGGAGGAGAGCTCCTGCAGCCAAGAACTCAATCTGGGTCTCTATCATGGGTGACAGAGACTCAGGTACTTGAGCAATCACCCAATACCTCCCAGAGGGTGCATCAGCAGGAAGCCAGAATGAGAAATAGAGCCAGAACTTGACTGCAGGTATTCTGATATGGGATTGGGCACCCCTACCAGTATCTTAACTGCTAGGTCAAATATCCATTTAACTTTTCAAATATAAATAAATATGTAAATATGTATAAATATATATACAAATATACATAAATATTTTATAATAGTTATTTTTTAAAACAATGTATTTACTTTATCTGAAAGTCAGTTACAGAGAGTGAGGGGAGGATAAAGAGAGGCTTCCTAGCTCACTCCCTAAATGGTCACAATGGCTAGGGCCCTGTCAGACCAAAGCGAGGGCTCTATAACTCTGTATTCAGATTTCCTACATAAATTCAGGGCCCTTAGGATTTGGGTCATTTTCTGTTGCATTCCTAGTCCATCAACAAGGGGCTGTATAGGAGCAAAGCATCTGGGACTCAAACCTGTACCCATATAGAATGCCAGAAGTTCAGGTGGTGGCTTCACTTGCTGTGTCACATAGACACCTATAGTTAAGCCCTTTATTTTTATTTAAAGAATTGCAGTTTGATTTTTGAATTGGTTCTCTCTATTGCTCCCATCTCCTTAAAATGGAGATTGGTCAAATTCATATCTGCAATGGATGTCAGTAATTTTCTGTCATTCTTCTTAATTTAAGTCACATCTTTTACTATTTTAAAGTGAGCTACTTTAAATCACAAAGTTCTAAAAACCATTTGTGAGAATTTTTCCATATGAATCTTGCAAAGGAAATAGTGGCACTAGAGTTGCTAGGATTGAATGTCTATCTAGTTTTAAAATTTTTATGACATTTTAAGTCCATTCTTAACTTAAAAAGAATGAGAAATTGCAAGGACTTCAAATTCCCATGTGCCTGGGGCAAAGATGGTACTGAATTTAGGTTGTATTATTATTTATGGCAGACAAAGCTAAAACTCTAAGTTGTACTCTTTAAGTAGCACATGTTTCCTGAGAAAAATTACATTTAATGGGAGCAGGAGTTTCCTGCTTTAGGCCTTCTAGTAAAGTCATTATAGAATGCAAACAATCTGAATTAAAACTGCTCTAGTTTATCTTCAGGTTTGAGGGACAACTTCACACTTGCTTTTTTTTTTAAAGATTTATTTATTCATTTGAAAGTCAGAGTTACACAGAGAAAGAGAGGCAGAGAGACAGAAAGCGCGCGAGAGAGTTCTTCCATCTGCTGGTTCACTCCCCAGATGACCCCAATGGCTGGCGCTGAAGCCAGGTGCCAGGAGCTTCCTCTGGGTCTTCTCATGTAGGTGCAGTGGCCCAAGGACTTGTCTTCCACTGCTTTCTCTGGCCATAGCAGAGAGCCTGATTGGAAGTGGAGCAGCTGGGATTTGGACCGGCGCCCATATGGATACCTGCACTGTAGGCAGGAGCTTTACCTGCTATGTCACAGCGCCAGCCCCTACATGTGTTTCATTTTCATCAAACCATTATCGGCACAGCAATGAAGATTCAATTTGCAAATTTACATAGTTTCAATTTAAAAGGGAACATAAATATTGCAAAATTATTCTTAAGTCATTTTCTTAAGTGTAGACTTCAATTAACTAGTACAATAAATACAATTAAGCAAGTGGAAAAATTATAATTTTTCATTATAAGCCCAAAATCTTAGAGCATTTGGATCAAGAAAATCACATCTCAGAAGTTAAGGGATGGTTAAGTATAGAAAGAACTGTTGACAGGAGATTGGAACATTGGAATCAATTGATTCACATGCATTACCCAAGGTAAAAGCAGAAACTTAATGTACTGTAGAAATGATGAGTTTATTTCTTTGTTTCAGTGATGAGCTCCCTGTCTCTAACCCAGGAGTTCTGGTCTGGTTTGCTGTGCGCACCATTCATGGCCCTATATTCACAATCTATTCCACCACACAGTTGTCTGCATGGTTGAGCTGTATAATACACAGTCTACAAATAGCAATTCAGCTTTCAGGTCCACTCCTAATCCTCATCTTATTTGTTCAGGCCAGTACACTATTTACCAGTGAGTCCCTGGGGCACTGTGGCCACTAAACCTCTTTATAGGCTTTTTATTGATATCCCCTTTCTTTCTCATGTAGCCCAGATTAATCGAACAACATTGGCCTGAAGGTAAAAGACCTTGAATCACATCAGTAATCTTTCTTTACTATGTAATCCATGGACAGTATGATTTAAGCCACTTTATAAGTTTTGTCTATTTAGGTACACTATTTTCCAGAGATTTCATTTTTCTCTAACAGGGAAATGGCTCTTTGGCCCCTCAACTGCATATAGATAAGATGTGATTTAGCTTCCTGCGGTAATATTATATCCTTTTTGGAGGAATGAATTCTACAGGTCATCCATTATGTACCTGAACCCGTGAAGTGTTATGGAATTACCTATAAAAAGAAATATGTTACAGGAGCATGAGCTTCCAAGGCTACCATTTGTACTTATTTCTTTAAAAAATATCGAGTACTCATTGAAATATTGAAATCTCTTATTTGTTTCATTTTTGCAATCTTTATTGAGCTTGTATTAAGCAATATGCAAGGCATTGGTAATATACAACTAGGGTACCATTTCAAAGAAAATAAAGTCTTTTGATCTCATCAATAGCTGTTCCTTCCACATTCACTGTATTTATAAAATTACCAGAAGTTAAATGAATCATGATGCACTGCATCTTTTTATTATACAATGCATTTTACTAATCAACGAAATGATGACTGTGTCCTGGATTCATCTTATTCATTAATTCAAAAGTCTTTTAATAAGATGACTTTTGAGTATCTATTGTGTGATAGAGGGAAAGATATGTAGATGATTTTAATAAACATAAAGTGCATACATAGAGAGTGTAGCAAGCCTGATGTGATCCAATCAGACCTCTTTTCAAGAGAAAACCTGTTGCGTAGAGTAGAGCCAACTGATAGGTTCTAGAAACAGTTCCCTTATGATCTGCTCAGCCCTGCCCAAATTCCTTTTCTTTGTACTCTGTGGAGAACTAGCCTCTGATTTAAGGGGTTGTTTTGTAGACAAAGTTCACAGATCTCCACAACCTGTTGTGTGGTCCTGAGAAAGTCCCTTCCTGTCAATAGCCTCTGGGTCAGTTGAAAAGCTTTATCCCTCCCCACATGAAAAGCTTGAGGGAGAGTTTTAAGTGCCTTTCACAGGTAGGATGAAGGAAGTTTCTACAGCTTGGAGAGAAGCTTCTTGTTTAGTCCCTATTAGAGTTGGATTTACAAGTAACATTACATTTTTTCCCAGTAGGATGACATTGGGAAAAACTCTGGATAGTCTCAATATATCTGTCAGAGTTATCTGAAAAATCTTCCCAATTCTCCCTTTACCTGGATAGGATCCTGAAGTGATAAAGGGATCTGGACATGAGTAGGACCACCAAGCACTCCAGTAATCTCCTGAAAGGGTAAAATAGAAGTCCATGGTTGCGTGTCCTGCTTGCTGGCAGATAGTCTCAGATGGGAGGCATGAGGGATCATGAGCAATAGACAGAGGGATTAATACACTGTGCAACAGACTCTGTGGCAGGTGAGGGAAGAGGTGCAGCTGGTCTTTTAGGAGTAACCGCTGTTAAAAGTGCCAGGTCTACTTTACAGAGTTGATAAATGTCTAGGTTATCTTATCAGGTACCACATGGCTGGACATAAGGGATCTCAGACCACTTCCCTGTTCTGTGACAAATTAGGTCAGTTGGAAGATGGTGTTATGGTTAGTAGTTCCTTTAGGGTCAAATCCCCCCATTCTCCAGCTTCTACCCTGGCCACACCATGGTGCAGAAAAGACCAGGGATTCTTTAAGGTTTCAGGGCACAAAGAATCTCAGGACATAACAATGCACTTCAAAGGGGGTGCATGCTAAAGATGTTTCTTCTTTTTTTAAAATAAATCCAAAATAGAGGACATGAAACAAAAGCATCCTTAAGTTTCTGCCTCTACCCACTTGAGGTGTTTTTCATGTTCCTGTTCTGTGGGCTCATAGCACCTTGGAGACTAACAGTAGGGAAAGATGGGAAAACACAAGTAGATACTCTGACCTGTGCCTCTACCCCTTCCCATGTGTCCCTGGGACCCATGATCCTGTAGATCACAGATGAGTGTGAGCTGGAACTCATGGTCAAGGAGAGTTAAGCTGGCAGGAGTGGTTACCATTACCCATGCCTAACTTTGACCCTCTCTTCTGTCTGCACTTTCCTTTTTAATCCATTTTGACCTACCAAGGCCTGGTTATCTATTGTTTAGCTTGTGTGTGACTTGTCAGCCTCCCTTTAAAGAATCCAGCCTGTTTGCCTATCCTGCCAGTTCTTTTTTCTTCAGTGAACTATGGCCATGCAGACAGAATGATGCGCATGTGTACCTATCTCCTGTCTTGATGTGGGTCTCCCATGCAGAGGTGGAAATATCACATAGGTGTATCTCTCTGATCCCTACATGGAAGGGTGGCATCCTTCCCAGGGGTTTTGACCCTTATTATCAGGGTCAGGCAAGGGAGGGTTGCAAGCAAGAATGGGAGTATGGGGGGAAGGGCACCCAGGAACTTATCTCAGCCTAAAACATCAGACCTTTATATAAGCACAACGTACAATCTTATGGTGTATTTCATAATCCATTAACATTAGCATTTTAAACAAAACTATGGGACAGATCTGATTAGGGTAATCATTCAACAACTAAAAATAGGCAAATAATACTACTACTTTAAGACTCAGTTCTCACAAGGAATTGAGACGCAGTGAAGGAAACAGAAAACATGAAAATGTCCCCTAAGATGCATAAAATTCTCATTATGTAGGTCGGTTACAACAGCATAGATAAACCTAGATTCAAAGTACTAGCACATGATGTTAACCTCCTATCCCATTACTCAGAATAGTTAAATACATCATGGAACAAAGAAGTAGCAAATCAGATAATCCTTTTGTTAGGAGCTGGAGAAAAATACATAAACAAGTTGTAAACTGGGGAGAAGGGAGAAAAATATCTTGCACTTGAAAAGGTTAATGAATTAAGGGTTCTCTCTTGCTAGCTTAGGTGGGAAAAATCTGTCCAGCCAGCAGGAACCAGAGGCATCCCCCCACTACCTTTACAATATTTGAGACTGAGTAAGGAGGGTTTGTGAATAGGAAGAAGAGACAGTGAGGAGGGCAGATTTTAGTCCAGTTACACCAAAGATCAATCACAGTCTAATCAGGGAGCCTTTGGGCAAAACCCAGAAGCACCCTAGCCATAAATCTTCAATTAACCCAAGACCTGACTCCAGTCTCACACATTGGATGAATTTAATTTGCTGACAGAATCTTAGTGCTTTCAATTGGTTGTAAACCTTGGTGGAGAAAGAGGATTTCCAGTAAAAGAAGCAGAGCCAATCCATCTGTATTCACTCTTCCAAAGATTCCAGATGAACCCCCAAGAAATGTAGGAATATGTGGTTCTAGTTCATGTTTGTGTTTCATCTCCAAGCAATGTTGCCGATCTTTGTTTCTGATGATTTTTTGAAATGTCGTAGCTCTTTGAGATTATAATTCTTTTTCTCTGCCAGGTTCTTTGTCGCTCATCATGGAGAATGAGGAACACAGGCAAAGATGGTGAGAAATTGAAGGAGTTTTATTGAAGAAAAGGAGAGAAAACTCCCAGCAGTCAACAGGGGTCTATAAGGAGAGAGACATTGGGCCTAATTGTCTGGGGGATTTTTAAACTGTACAAAGGACTCATCATGATTGGCGTGAGAGAGGCATTGAGAAATGAAGGCTTTGATTGGTTAATCAAGTGAAAGGTAAGTCTCCAATCACAAAAGTCTTTTACAGAAGCCAGTTGCTTGACTTTTCTCAGGTACTCTGATGCTTATCTCCTGATGGTGGTGAGGGGACCCCCGATCCCAGTCTACCTAGCTGGAGGTCTATTTCTCTATCAATACCACCCTGTTCAGTATGTGAGGTCAATATGTGGGATCAGAATGATGGAGTGGCACCAATTTTGCTTACCTTTGCAAAATTTTCAAAGAATCATGATTATTCATGAATCTCGGCAATGCTATGGAAGCTATAGTTCTCAAGAGGTGAGATCTGGGATGATGCTCCCATCCATGCATAGCACTTCAGTGAAGTCATGGTTGTAGGGAAAGAATAAATCAGTGACGTTTCCCTTGCACATATTTTTATGAGATTAACAATTTTCCAAGGAGGAGAAACTCTCTAATCTTTCTTAGGCATTTCTGAGGATAAATGCAAAAAACACAATGTGATGGTTGTAAATAAATTGAATGAAATGCATGCGAAGATTATTTTTTGTTTTATCTTAGTTTTTATTTAAAAATAGAAAATCAAACCACTTAATTACATTGTGGCTCAGGATTAATATACTCAGTTGCAAATTATTCCCAAATCTCTGGAAAACCAGTTGAAATGTCATCATGGGAAGGAGTTAAAAAATAAGCATCATGCTTCCTCCTGGTTTTAAATAGAAAACCAAATAACATGCAGGTAACACACAGGGACAAAATGGAAAGTCTGATAAGATAAATGATGTTAAATAATTCACAAGGTTAGGGTTGCTATCTATTTATATGGTAGTGAGGAAATATTGGGCTGGAATGATAAGCTACCAGATGAAGAGAAGTAATAGCACAAAGGGGAAGCCAATATGCATACCTATAAGAGGCATGGTGGATGGTACATGTATTCAAAATGAGGTAGCTGTGTAATGAAGAATTGGTTAATATATCACAAGCACTGTAAATGCTAAAACGAAATCCAAGGATAAGATTGAAGGAAAAAGTCTAATAATTCTTAAATCTCAAAGTTTGTAAAGATGAATTGGAGTTCACATAGCCTCAGCAAACTTTTCAATCCCGAAACTTTCTTCTTGAAGCAATAGTCTGCCAAAGCAGGTTCCAGAAGTCAAACAACGTACCTCCTTCCCTAACATACATTATTAATCTTACCCTCTGGATATCCAGTTCCAGTCAGTGCATAGCCCCTTTACATATCATTTTCAGAGGCCCTGCCAATAAAATACAGAAGAGCAATGGATTTGTACCAGATGGAGGCATTGCCAAACCCTCAAACCTTCGTTTGCTTCCGTGTTGAGAGAGACACAGATGCTAGAAACAATCAAACAGCTTTCAGGGCAGGAAAAATAAACACTGAAGGAAAATTACATCTTGCCAGAGCAGATGATCAAGAAATTAAAACATTTGATGATAAAACACTGTGTCCAAATGGCATTTATCTCTGTCCTCCCAAAGAAAAGGAAAATGATGGACAGAAAAACCATTTTTCCCAGATTTAATTTAATACCCTATGAAATCAAGATATATAAGTTAGTAGGGAAAATCAGTATTTTTTTAACTTAGAAAGACACATAATTATTGCAAATGTTATCTAAGTAAATATTTGAAACAACATGGAATTTATATTGTGATCATTACTATTGGATGGGGTAATGATGAAAATTTGAATGATTAGTTTTAATTGACAGGAAAATGATAATATGATCAATTACTAATTCTTTTTACACAAAATTTCTCTTCTGGCATCCTTTAAAGTTAGTTATTGACATGTGACTTACTTTGATTGTGGAAACTGGTGTAGAACTGATGATCTTCCATTGTGGTAAAAAAAATGATCTAACTGAAGGATCTCTGTGAGTGAGATCCCAGCAGAAAGAACGGGCCATGAAAGAAGGCAGAACCTTTCTCTGAAAGGAGGAGAGAACTTCCACTTTGACTATGGCCTTTTCTAAATAAGCCCAGAGTTTGTGAACTTAAGAGGCTTCCATAGCCTTGGCAGCTCATGACAAGAGCCTCAGGTGATTACTGACATCATAAATAAGAGTGTCAATCATTAAATCAACAACAGGAGTCACTGTGCAGTTACTCCCCATGTAGGATCTCTGTCCTTAATGTGTTGTACTATGCAAATTAACAGTATAACTAGTACTCAAACAGTACTTCATACTTTGTGTGTCTTTGTGGGTGCAGTCTGTTGAAATCTTAGTATATACTAAGTTGATCTTCTGTATTGTGGGTGGGTGTGAGGTTATGGGGGGGATAGCTGCTGATTCAAAAGTTGTAACTTGGAAATTTATATGTATTAAATAAAAGTTCAAAAGAAATCAAAACAAAACCAAAAAAGAAGTGATGGTCTTCATTTGCATGTGGAAGGATTGTCGTCTAGTGCAGGATTTTAACCGTCTTTCTTTCTGGTTTTGGCAGTTGTGGAAGTACTGAGATGTGATGTCATATCCTGAATAAGGAGGAAATAAAGAAAAGCAAGGTCAAAACTTATAGTTCTAATCTAGTGAATTTTGGGTTGTCCATTGGCAAGCATAATCTAGCCTTTCCATGTGGTCTTATTTGCTAATAACACCTGAATATTCATATGCTAGCAAAGGATTTCTCTATTCATTGGATCTTAGAAATTCATTATCAATGGTGAATTCTATACAAGGGAATTTGGCAATTTGAACAAAGAATTGGCAGATCTTATGAAAAATATTGTATCATCTAATAAAGCTATGAAAATTCCTTATTTCATATATACAGTTTATAAATCATTTATAATTTATTTAAAAATCATTTATAAATTATTTATGATTTATAAACAGGAGTATAAACAGCAGATTAAAAAACCCAATAAGATTTTCATTTCAATCATATATATCTATATCTATATTTGTATTCTATGTTATCTACCAGATGTATTCATTTTGTTGCAAAAGACAGGATTTAATTCTTTTTATGGCTGCATAGTATTCCATAGTGTATATAAACCACATTTTTCTTTATCCAGTCATCAGTTGATGGACATCTGTGGTGATTCCATATCTTAGCTATTGTGAATTGAACTTCAATAAACATGGGGGTACAATTATTTTCTCATACAATGATTTCATTTGATTTGAGTAAATTCCCAGGAATAGGATGGCTGGATTATACGGTAGATCTATTTCCAGATCTCTGAGGAATCTTCATCTTGTCTTACATATGGCTGTACTAGTTTATATTTCAACCAACAGTGTATTAGGGTACCCTATCCCACACATCCTCTCCAGCATTTAAATTTTTTTTTGATATTTGGCTGTTAATCATTCTAACTTTAATCAGTTGAAATCTCATTGTGATTTTTATTTGCATTTCTCAGATGGCTGGTGATTCTGAAAATTTTTTTCATGTGTCTGGTGGCTACTTGATTTCCACCCTTAGAAAAATTCTTGTTCATGTCCTCTGTGCATGTCTTAATTGCATTTTTGTATAGTTGTTGTTGAGTTTCTTGAGCTCTTTATATATCCTGACTATGAATTTTTAGATGTGTAGTTTGCAGATATTTTTCCAATTCTGTAAATTGCCTCTTAACTTTGTTGAATATTTCCTTTGCAGTGCAGAATCTTCTTAGTTTGATATAATCCAATGTGTCAATTTTTACTTTTATTGTAAATGTTTCCAGAGTCTTTTTCCAAGAAGTCTTTGCCTATGTCAATGTCTTGTAAGGTTTTCCCAATATTTTTCTCCAGTAATTTGATGATATCAGGCTATAGGTATAGATCTTTGATCCATTATTAGTTAATTTTTGAATTAGGTGTGATGTAGTTGTCTTGTTTCATAACCATGCATTCAGAGATCTAGTTTTCCCATCATCATCTGTTGGACAGATGTCCATTGTACAGGCACTGATTTCAGCTCATTTGTCAAAGATTAGTTGGTTGTAGATGTGTGGTAAATTAATTTCCAGGCTTTGTATTCTGTCCCATTGGTCTACATCTATATTTTTGTGCCAGTACTGGGATGTTTTAATTATAACTGTTTTGGGATATATCTTTTTTTTTTTTTTTTTTTTTTTTTTTTTTATAACGCTTTTATTTAAAGAATATAAATTTCCAAAATACAGCTTATAGATTACAATGGCTTCCCCCCCCATAACTTCCCCCCCACCCGCAACCCTCCCCTTTCCCACTCCCTCTCCCCTTGCTTCACATCAAGATTCATTTTCAATTCTCTTTATATACAGAAGATCAGTTTACTATATATTAAGTAAAGATTTCAACAGTTTGCCCTCACATAGCAACACAAAGTGAAAAATACTGTTGGAGTACTAGTTATAGTATTAAGTCACAATGTATAGCACATTAAGGACAGAGATCCTACATGATATATTTTTTTAAAAAATTGATTAATTTTCTAGGCAATTTCCAATTTAACACCAAGATTTTTTTTTTCATTTTTAATTATCTATCTACAGAAGATGGATTCAGTATATACTAAGTAAAGATTTCATCAGTTTGCACCCACACAGAAACACAAAGTGTAAAATACTGTTTCAGTACTAGTTATAACATTACTTCACATTGGACAACACATTAAGGACAGATCCCACATGAGACGTAAGTACACAGTGACTCCTGAAGTTGATTTAACAATTTGACACTCTTGTTTATGGCCTCAGTAATCTCCCTAGGCTCTAGTCATGAGTTGCCAAGGCTATGGAAGCCTTTAGGGTTCGCTGACTTCAATCTTATTCCAACAGGGTCATAGTCAAAGTGGAGGTTCTCTCCTCCCTTCAGAGAAAGGTACCTCCTTCTTTGATGGCCCCATTCGTTCCACTGGGATCTCACTCACAGAGATCTTTCATTTAGGTCTTCTTTTTTTTCCAGAGTGTCTTGGCTTTCCATGCCTAGAATATTCTCATGGGCTCTTGAGCCAGATCTGAATGCCTTAAGGGCCGATATTGAGGCCAGAGTGCTATTTAGGACATCTGTCATTCTATGAGTCTGCTGTGTATCTCGCTTCCCATGTTGGATCATTCTCTCCCTTTTTGATTCTATCAGTTAGTATTAGCAGACACTAGTCTTGTTTGTGTGATCCCTTTGACTCTTAGACCTATCAGTGTGATCAATTGTGAACTGAAATTGATCACTTGGACTAGTGAGATGGCCTTGGTACATGCTACCTTGATGGGATTGTATTGGAATTCCCTGGCCTGTTTCTAACTCCATCATTTGGGGCAGTTCCGATTGAGCATGTCCCAAATTGTACATCTCCTCCCTCTCTTATTCCCACTCTTATATTTCACAGGGATCACTTTTCAGTTAAAATTTAAACACCTAAGAATAATTGTTTGTTAATTACAGAGTTCAACCAATAGTACTAGAATAAAAAAATTACTAAAATGGATAAAGTATTACATTGTACAACAACAGTCAGCACAAGAGCTGATCAAGTTACTGTTTCTCATAGTGTCCATTTTACTTCAATAGGTTTACCCTTTGGTGCTCAATTAGTTGTCACCGATCAGGGAGAACATATGATATTTGTCCCTTTGGGACTGGCTTAATTCACGCAGAATGATGTTTTCCAGATTCCTCCATCTTATTGCAAATGACCGGATTTCATTGTTTTTGACTGCTGTATAGTATTCTATAGAGTACATGTCCCATAATTTCTTTATCCAAATGGATGCTTTGAATTCCCTGTGATCTTTTGCTGTGAGGTTCCCTTCGTTTATCTTCTTTCATGTTGATGGCCGTGTTTCTGTGTTTCTGTGTGTAACACATCTTTAAGTATCTTTTGCAGAGCTGGACGAGTGGCAACAAATTCTTTCAATTTTTGTTTGTTATGAAATGTCTTTATTTCACCTTCATTCACAAATGAGAGCTTGGCAGGATATAATATTCTGGGCTGGCAGTTTTTCTCTCTAAGTACCGGGGCTATGTCTCGCCATTCCCTTCTAGCTTGTAGGGTTTCTGATGAGAAGTCTGCCGTGAGTCTAATTGGAGATCCTCTGAGTGTAATTTGACGTTTCTCTCTTGCGCATTTTAGGATCTTTTCTTTCTGTTTCACTGTGGTGAGTTTAAATACAACGTGTCGTGGTGAGGACCTCTTTTGGTCATGTTTACTAGGGGTTCTATGAGCTTCCTGTACTAGGATGTCTCTGTCCTTCTCCAAAACTGGGAAATTTTCTGCTATTATCTCACTAAAAAGGCATTCTAATACTTTCTCCCTCTCCATGCCTTCAGGAACTCCTAGAACTCGAATGTTGGGTTTTTTAATAGTATCCTGTAGATTCCCAACAATATTTTTTAGATTTCTAATTTCCTCTTCTTGTCTTTGGCTTGACTGTATACTTTCCTGTGCTCTGTCTTCTAAGTCCGATATTCTCTCTTCTGCCTCACCCATTCTGTTTGTAAGGCTCTCTAATGTGTTTTTCATTTGATCTATTGAATTCTTCACTTCATTATGATTTCTCGTCACTATCACAGTTTCATGTTCTACTAGTTGTTTCATTTCAGCTTGATTTCTCCTTAATATTTCATTTTCACGAGAGAGATTTACCACCTTGTCCATTAAGGATTTCTGTAGTTCAAGAATTTGTTTTTGAGTACTTCTTAGTGTTCTTATCAATTTTTTGAGATCTGCTTCTTGCATCTCTTCTATCTCATCATCTTCGTAATCTTGAATTGGGGTGTCTTTTTCATTTGGGGATGCCATAGTGACTTCCTTGTTCTTATTACCTCAGTTTTTGCGTTTGTTGTTTGGCATATTGGTTTCTTCACTGTGGTGTTTTTTTCTTGTTATACTATGACTCTAGATTAAGTGGACTGTCTGCTTTTGATGGAGCCTTAGAGGCTTGAGATGGGTGTGGCCTGAGAGCTCTGTTTGGTTCCTCAGGGTTGAGGGTGTGTCAAAGGAGACACTCCCAGGTTAGGCGTGGTAAATCTCTCTGTGTTAGTTTTTTTTTTTTTTTTTTTGGTTCAAAAGGGAAGTAATTCCACACAGCTGAATGGAATTGGGGGTGGTTAGCAGGCGAATGATATACCCACAGGAGCCAGAGATGGGAAGCTCTTTCCCAAGGACCAGAGAAGGAATTTTTGTGGCCTTTTGTGTGGGCTGAGATTCTCCTGTAGTCTCCCACTGGGCTGCCAAGGCTACTGAACTGTAGCGT
Organism: Sylvilagus floridanus; assembly: GCA_949820135.1. NCBI lineage: Eukaryota > Metazoa > Chordata > Mammalia > Lagomorpha > Leporidae > Sylvilagus > Sylvilagus floridanus. The sequence goes on from OX463244.1 coordinate 20,444,516, forward strand.
CTCTGGAGAGTACTCACATGACTTCGTGATTTCCGTGAGTTCTCTCCCCCACAGTCTCTTTTTTCACAGTCTCAGTTCATTAGCACCACACATTCATTAGGTTCTAATCTCCTGTTATTTCACCCCTCCCACCCAGAGTCAGGTTTTTCTGCTAGGCTCTGGGCCGGTGCAGACCTGAGGTCGCCCTGCTTATGACGTATTCCAAAATGGCGCCTGCTCTTTGTCTTGCCCACCTTTGAGAGGTGAGCGGAGAGAGAGAAGCTCGTGTCCATACGGGTCACTTTTTTTTTTTTTTCCCTCTCTCTCTCTCTCTTCTAGTTAGCCTGGTGAACTTTTCCCTGCAGGGTTTCAAGCCTTGTTCGCTCTAGGCTCCCTTTTCCGCTTCCCTCCTGGTGTCTCGGACTATTGAGATTCTGCTCACCTCACGTTCCAGCGCTGGTGTGTTGAATCTGCTGCTGGTGTCCCAAACTGCGGGCTCCCACGCTCTCCACGCAGGTCCACTGTGAATCTCCAGTTCCGGAAGGGTTTTCTCTGCTGTTTCTTCTCCTACTCTTCCTTGAACCTGCAGTATCTCCACTTTTATTAAACTGTCTCTCCCCAGACTATCGGTGTGCTCCCTTCCTATTCCGCCATCTTGCCGCTATCTTGGGATATATCTTGAAATATAGCATTGTGATTCCTCTGGCTTTGTTTTTGCTCTTATAATTACTTTGGCTGTTTAGAGTCCTGTCTGTCCATATGAATTTTAGAATCATTTTTTTAGATCTGAGAATAATATAATTGATAATTTTGATTGGGATCTCATTGAATTTATAAATTTCTTTGGGTAGTTTGAACATTTTGATGATATTAATTCTTCAAATCCATGAGATAGAAGGTTACTTTTTTAGTTTTTGTGTTTTTTCCCCATTTCTTTCTTCAATGTCTTGTAATTTTGATTATAGACATCTTTTACATTCTAGGGTAAATTTGTTCTAAGGTATTTAGATTTTATTTTAGCTATTAAGAATGGGATTGATGTTACAAGCTCTTTCTCTGACATATCATTGATGTCATTGTTTGTGTAAACAAACAAAATAATTTTTATTGTTGATTTTGTAACCTACAGCTTTATCAAAATCTCTTATGAGTTCCAAGAGTCTCTTACTGGTCTTTTGTTTCTCCTATGTATTATATCATGCCATCTGCAAACAATAATTTAACTTCCTTCCAATTTGTAATTCTTTGAATGTCTTTTCTTTCCTAATGTTTCTGATTAACACTTCCAGAACTATATTTAATAGCAATGTTGAAAGCAGGCATCCTTGTCTGGTTTCTGAATCTTATTTGTAATGCTTCCAACTCTTTCCTGTTCAATATGATGCTGGCTGTGGGTTTTAATATATTGCCTTGATTGTGTTGAGGAATATTCCTTCTATAGCCAATTTGCTTAAGGTTCTTTTTTATCATGAAATGTGGTTTATCAAATATTTTCTCTGCATCTATTGAGATAATCATGTTCTTTTTTTTTCTTCAATTTGTTACTGTGCTGTATCACATTTATGGATTTGTGTGTGCTGAACAATCAATTCATCCCTGGGATAAATCCCACTTGATCTAGGTGGATGCTGTTTTTGGTGTGTTGTTGGATTTGTTTAGCTAGTATCTTGATGAGCATCTCAGCATCAATGTTCATCAGGGAAACAGTCTGTAGTTCTTTGTTTATAATTTTTGCTTTTGGAATTAATTGTTCTGTCTCATAGAAGGTATTTGAGAGAATTCACTCCATTCCATTTGTTTTGAATAGAATAATTGGGATTAGTTTTTCTTTAAAAGTTTGGTAACAATGATGCTATCTGATCCTAGGCTTTTCTTTTTTGGAAATGTCTTTATTACTGATTCATTCTCTATCTTGGTTATTGGTCTATTTTGGTTTGCTATGTCTTTGTGTCTCAATTTTGGTCAATATATATTTCCAGAAATCTACCCATTTCTCATAATTTTCCAACTTGTTGGCATAAAGCTGTTTGTAAAATTCTTAATGATTCTTTTTATTTCATTAGCATCAATTGTAATAAGTCACTTTTCATCTCTAAGTTTATGAATTTGTATCTTCTTCATTTTTTGTTAGGCCAGTGTCAATTTTGTGTATTTTTTTCTAAAACCAACTTTTAATCACTCTCTTCTTTTGTCTGATTGTATTCCTTGCTCCAATTTTGTTTATTCTCTAAATTTTATTATTTCCTTCCTTCTACTAATCTTGGGTTTGTTTTTTTTTCTCCTGTATTTCTAGGTCCTTGATATGCATTGTTAGATAATTTATTTGATGCCTTTCTAATTTCTTGATCTAGGCACTAATTGCTATATACTTCCGTTTTAACACTGCTTTTGCTATATCCCATACATTTTGATATGTTCTGTTGCCATCTTTATTTGTTTCAAGATATTTTTCAAATTGTCTTTTGATTTCTTTTTTTTTCAGAGAAAATTTTCCCTTTTTATGCTAGATTCAATGAAGAATAGACAGCTGTGCAGGGATGTGTTTGCACAAAATGGGTATGATCTCAGGGTAGTAGATGGGAAAATCTAGCAAGGCATGTCTGTTTGTATTCCTCCTGGCTTCTGTGTGTAGCATTCATTCCCCCTGCTCATGAGAAAAAGCCCCTTCTGGAATTAGGATCTTATGATTTACTATCAAAGTAGGTCAGAATTTCTTTCTGGCAGGGTCTAAGACAGGAAAGCTGGGAAAGTTGGGATAGTATTGCTAGGTTTTATAGCTGGTTTAGGGAGAAAGGCATTTAGCATCTATGATTCACCTTCGGGAAGATAAATTCCTAGGTTCTATGGCCTGTTTTGGGGAATAAAGGGAAGTATCAAAAGAAAGGCAGGAGACTACAAAGAGACTTTGCTCTGGGATCTCTCCAGTGTCCTTTAGTTCAAAATAGTCAGCATGCCAAAGCACTATGCATTGGGTGTCATTTTCTGAGCCTTAGCAATGGCTTGAGGCCATCAATATAGGAAATACATTCTTTTCCACCATTGTCAAGAAAAGAGATTATATTGGTTTGCATTCACATGGGAGGGACAACAGTGCCACATTTATGGTCTTATCCCAGATATACACTTATTCTCCTGGATGCCATCATGTGTATAGTTGGAAGAGATGTAAACCAATGAGTCTGGACATTTTATAAACAATTACATGATTGTGACACCATGTTAGTCATACCACATATGTAGTAAGTGTTAAATTCTTTGGATAGTCTTCCCAGAGAATAGGAAAAATCCAGCAAACGGATAAGGAATCAACAAATCACTGAAGTTCATAGGGATTCAGTGATCTGGGGAATAATAAGAAGTCCCTTCCAGAATACAAGATAATGTCCTGCATTGTGTTGCTACTAAAAAGGACTGGTAGAGTTTTTTGTTTGCTTTCACTCTTGAGGCAGTATATTCCTCTCAGAAATAAGGGTTGAGTTCATTTACCAAGTTATAAGGAAGTCTTCCAGCTTTGAGGTGTTCCTGGAGCAGAAAAGGGGTCTTCTTCCAGCAGACTACCAGGTATAGCCTGCTTTGGCAGCAGTGCTGCTCTTTCGGCCGAATGATTGGGCATTAGAGGTACCAGGCAACTGGCCTTTCCATTTCTTATGTTTCCATTTTTGTTGAGAACCTGTGAATTCCTCTCTTCTAGTTCTTTCATTTTCAGTCTCCATGCTTCTTTGTTGGAAAGACGTGTTTCTTGTAGGCAGCAAATAGATGGGTTTTGTTCCTTAACCCATTCAGCAGTCTGTGCCTTTTAATTGGAGAGTTGATTCCATTAACATTCAATGTGACTATTGATAAGTAGTGACTTTGCCCTGCCATTTTCCCAAAGATATTTTCTAGTATATGCTTTGAGCTTCCTATGATCTTTTACTGGTAGGTTTTCTTCCTTTACCTTCTTTCATGTTGATGGCTGTGTTTCTGTGTTTCTGTGTGTAGCACATCTTTAAGCATTTTTTGCAGGGCTGGATGAGTGGCGACAAATTCTTTCAATTTCTGTTTGCTATGAAAGGTCTTTATTTCACCTTCATTCACAAATGAGAGCTTTGCAGGATATAATATTCTGGGCTGGCAGTTTTTCTCTCTTAGTACCTGGGCTATGTCTCTCCTTTCCCTCCTAGCCTGTAGGTTTTCTGATGAGAAGTCAGCTGTGAATCTAATTGGAGATCCTCTGAGAGTAATCTGATGTTTCTCTCTTGCACATTTTAGGATCTTTATGTTTCACTGTGGTGAGTTTGATTAAAACGTGTTGTGGTGAGGATCTCTTTTGCTCATGTTTATTAGGGGTCCTATGAATTTCCTGTACTAGGATGTCTCTGTCCTTCTCCAAAACTGGGAAATTTTGTGCTAGTATCTCACTAAAAAAGCCTTCTAATACTTTCTCCCTCTCCATGACTTCAGGAACTCCTAGAACCCGAATGTTGGGTTTTTTAATAGTTTCCTGTAGATTCCCGACAATATTTTTTAGATTTCTGATTTCCTCTTCTTTTCTTTGGTTTGAATGTTTCCTTTCCTGTGCTCTGTCTTCTAAGTCCAATATTCTCTCTTCTGCTTCACTCATTCTGTTTTTAAGGCTCTCTAATGTGTTTATCATTTGATCTATTGAATTCTTCATTTCATTATGATTTTTCATCACTATCACAGTTTCATGTTCTACTAGTTGTTTCATTTCAGCTTGATTCATCCTTAATATTTCATTTTCACGAGAGAGATTTTCTACCTTGTCCATTAAGGGTTTCTGCAGTTCAGAAATTCGTTTTTGAGAACTTCTTAATGTTCTTATCAATTTTTTGAGATTTGCTTCTTGCATTTCTTCTATCTCATCATCTTCGTAATCTTGAATTGGGGTGTCTTTTTCATTTGGGGGTGTCATAGTGTCTTCCTTGTTCTTGTTACCTCGGTTTTTGTATTTGTTGTTTGGCATTGTGGAGTATTCTTTGATTTGTTTGCTGTGGTGTTTTTTCTCATTATGCTATGACTCTAGATTAAGTGGGCTGTCTGCTTTTGATGGATCCTTAGAGGCTATGATGGGTGTAGCCATAGAGCTCTGTTTGGTTCCTCAGGGTTGAGGGTGTGCCAAAGGTGACTCACCCAGGTTGTTCTCTCTCTCTCTCTAGCTCACTCTCTCTCTCTCTCTCTCTCTCTCTTTGACTCAGAAGTGAAGTAATTCTGCACAGCTGAGTGGAACTGAGGGTAGCTGATGAATGAAATCTGGCTCCTGTTGGTATTAGTCTGCTCTACCCCAAGGACCACACAAAGGGTCTATGCAGCCCTCAGTTTGGTCTCAAATTTCTCTGCAGTCTCTCACCAGGTTGCCAAGGTTACCGAGTTTGTGTACTTAGTGAGTTATCTTGCCAACCCTTAGATTTTCACAGTCGCATTTCGTTAGCTCCACACTTTCACTAGGTCCTATCCTCCGGTTATTTCTCCTCACCAGAGTCAGGTTTTTCTGCTTGGCTGATGGCGGGCGCTGCTTTATGTATGTCCAAAATGGCACCTGCTCTTTGTCTTGCTTGGCTTTGTAAGGTGAGTGGAGAGAGTAGCTAGTGTCCATGCTGGTTCCCCTTATTTATTCATTTTTTTTCTCTCCTCCAGTCAGCCTGGTGAACTTTCCCCTGCGGGGTTTCAAGCCTCGTTTCCTCTAGGCTCGTTCTGCCTTCCCACCAATGACTCGGGTTACCGAGGTTTTTGTCTCACCTTCCCTTCCAGCGCTGGTGTGTAGTCTCCGCAGCTCAGCTTCCGCACCTTGGCTTCCACACCTTGGCTTCCACGCTGTGGGTGTCCTTGCTCTCCCTGTAGGTCCTCCATGTCACATCCACTAGATCTGGAAGAGTTTCCTCTGCAATTTTTTCCTAAACCTTTTCCTAAGACTATAGTAACTGCACTTTTATTAAGCTGTCTTTTCCTGGACTATCAGTGTGCGCCCTCACTATATTTGATTTCTTCTATGACCCGCTGTTCATTCAGGGGCATGTTGTTTTTTCTCTGTATATTTGTTTTCCAGGGTCCTTATGTTTTAATTTCCAGCTTCATTCCATTGTGGTCAGAAAATATATATAGTATGACTTATTTATTTATTTTTTAAATTTGCTGAGACTTGCTTTAAGGTCCAGAATAAGGTCTATCTTATGGAGTGTTACATGCATTAATGGAAAGAATGTGTGTCCTGTGGATTTGGAATGAAATGTCTCTACATACCAAGTAGATCTGTTTGGTTGATGGTGCAGATTAGCTACATTGATTCTTTGTTGATTTGTTTTTGTATAATTCATTTGTCCATTGATGGAAGTAGGGTTTTGATGTGTCCCAATATGATTATATTGGAGTCTATGCCTCCTTTTAGATTCATTAATGTTTGCTTTAAACAACTGAGAGCATACACATTTACTATAGTAACATCTTCTTGTTCAGTTGATCCCTTAATTATTACTTAATGGCCTTTTTTGTTTCTTTTAACAGTTTTTGATTAAAGTCTCTTTTGTCTGATATTAAAATACTCCTTCTGCTCTTTTTGGTTTCTATTTGCATGGGACATCCTTTTTCATCCTTTCACTTTCAGTCTATGTGTATCTTTTTTAATGAGGTGTGTTTCTTGTATCCTGCATATAGATGGGTCTTGCTTTTTAAACCATTCAGCCAGTCTGTATCTTTTAGTTGAATTTAGGTCATTCACATTCAAGTTTTTTTTTTATCAATATTTGATGACTTGATCTTGCCATTTTTCTGTTGTTCGTTTTATATCTCCTTTGTACTGTTACTAGGTGGTTTTTCTGCTTTCATATTTTTTAATGATGCTGATTATCTTTCCCTGTGTAGAATAATTTGTAAGGCCAAATAGGTGGTGACCAATTTTTAATTGTTTTTTGGAAATCTTTAATTCACATGTGTTTAAAATTGAGAGATTTGCTTGATAGGGTATTTTGTCCTAGCAGTTGTGTTCTTTGAGAACCTGTACCATATCTCTATTCTCTCCTCACCTGTATTGTATTTGATGAGAAATCTGCTGTTAATGTTATTGGAGATCTTTTAAAAGCTAATCTGACATTTCTCTCTTTTACCTTTTAGGATCTGTTCTTTGTGTTTAACTTTTGAAATTTTGAATATAATGTGTCATGATGAAGATCTTCTTTGGGCATGTTTATTTAGGGTTTCATGTGCTTGTTGTATTTGGATGTCCATATCTTTCATCAAATTAGGGGAATTTTCTGCTATTATTTCACTGAATAAGTTTTCTAAATCATTCTGCTTTTCAACTCCTTCAGAAATGACCAAGACATGTGTACTTTGCCATTTCATGGCATCCTTTAGATCCTAAACACTGTTCTCATTTTTTAAAAATATTTTCTAAGAGTGGGAATAAGAGAGGGAGGAGATGTACAATTTGGGACATGCTCAATCAGACCTTCCCCAAATGATGGAGTTAGAATCATGCCAGGGGATTCCAATACAATCCCATCAAGGTGGCATGCCCCAAGGCCATCTCACTAGTCCAAGTGATCAATTTCAGTTCACAATTGATCATACTGATAGGTCTAAGAGTCAAAGGGGTCACACAAACAAGACTAGTAACTGATAGAATCAAAAAGGGAGAGAATGATCCAACATGGAAAGTGAGATACACAGCAGACTCATAGAATGGCAGATATCCTAAACAGCACTCTGGCCTCAGAATCAGCCCTTAAGGCATTCAGGTATGGCTGAAAAGCCCATGAGAGTATTTTAGGCATGGAAAGCTAAGACACTCTGAAAAAAAAAACAAAAAAAGACCTAAATGAAAGATCTCTGCGAGTGGGATCCCAGTGGAAAGAACGGGGCCATCAAAGAAGGAGGTACCTTTCTCTGAAGGGAGGAGAGAACTTCCACTTTGACTATGACCCTGTTGGAATAAGATTGAAGTTGGCGAACCCTAAATGCTTCCATAGCCTCGGCAACTCATGACTAGAGCCTGGGGAGATTACTGAGGCCATAAACAAGAGTGTCAAATTGTTAAAACAACATCAGGAGTCACTGTGTACTTACATCTCATGTGGGATATGTCCTTAATGTGTTATCCAATGTGAAGTAATGCTATAACTAGTACTGAAACAGTATTTTTACACTTTGTGTTTCTGTGTGGGTGCAAACTGATGAAATCTTTACATAGTATATACTGAATCGATCTTTTGTATATAAAGATAATTGAAAATGAAAAAAAATCTTGGTGTTAAATTGGAAATTGCATAGATAATTAATCACTTTTTAAAAAAAAATCATGTAGTATCTCTGTCCTTAATGTGCTATACATTGTGAATTAGTACTATAACTAGTACTCCAACAGTATTTTCACTTTGTGTCTCTATGTGAGGGCAAACTGTTGAAATCTTTATGTAATATGTACCAAACTGATCTTCTGTGTATAAAGAGAATTGAAAATGAATCTTGATGTGAATGCAAGGGGAGAGGGAGCAGGAAAGGGGAGGGTAGCAGGTGGGAGGGAAGATATGTGGCGGGGAAGCCATTGCAATCTATAAACTGTACTTTGGAAATTTTATATTCTTTAAATAAAAGCTTTATAAAAAATAAAATAAAAATATTTTCTTCTTTTTGTCTGAGATATTTCAAAAGCTATTTCTACCAGCTCAGATATGCTTTCTTTGGCCTCACTGAGCTAGTTGTTCAGTGTGACGGTAAATTATTTTTTAGCCATCTGCGGTGCACAGACTTGGTTACTTTCAGTGTTGATCTGCAAGGAATACACTGCAAGCCTTGTAGTATAAAGAAACAAGCAGTTTATTTCAGTAGCAAATTTTAAGAAGCAGAAGAGGGAGAGAGACAGAGAGAGAGAGAGAGAGAGAGAGAGAGAGAGAGAGAGAATGGAGTGGGGGGAGTCCCTAAGAGTAGGGGAGCCAACCCGGCAATTTACCATTAGGCAATCTTCACACAGCACCTGAGGAGGATCAATACTAAGAATCAAACATCATCAGTAGTCGTCACGGGCATGTTCATTGTTCAGCTTGACCGCATGTTCTTGGCAAGTGGTGCGTCCCATCCCAGACCTTGGCCAGAGGGCCGATGCGGCAGGAACATTTCAAGATGTTCCTCAGATTTCCACCCAAGGACATGCATGCTCCACCTTGTTCTCCTCCCAGGAACTGGCCAGGTTCCCGGTAATAGAAGAAGGTCTCTTAGCGACAAGTCACTTACTAGAGCTGAGCCTGTACACAAGCCTACCCATCCTAAAGAGCTGTCCTTACATTCAGGCATTCCACTTTTTTTAATTTGACATATTGACTTCTTCATTTCTAAAATTTCAATTTGATTTTTCTCTAATGTTATTATCTGACAGAATTTCTCACCCTTGCCATTCACATATCTTTTTCTCCTCCTTCTCCTCCTTCTCCTCCTTCTTCTCCTTCTCCTTCAGAAAAAGCTTATTTGAAGATAGAGTTATGGCTGGCGCTGTGGCTCAACAGGCTAATCCTCCACCTTGTAGCACTGGAGCACTGGGTTCTAGTCCCGGTCGGGGTGCTGGATTCTGTCCCGGTTGCCCCCTTCCAGGCCAGCTCTCTGCTGTGGCCAGGGAATACAGTGGCAGATGGCCCAAGTGCTTGGGCCCTGCACCCCATGGGAGACCAGGATAAGGACCTGGCTCCTGCCTTCGGATCAGCGTGGTGTGCCAGCCGCAGTGTGCCGGTTGCGGCAGCCATTGGAGGGTGAACCAATGGCAAAAGGAAGACCTTTCTCTCTGTCTCTCTCTCACTGTACACTCTGCCTGTCAAAAATAAAAAAAGGTAGAGTTATGGAGAAATAGGGTGAGACATAGAGAGAAGGAAATTTTCCATATTATGGTGAACTCCCCAAATGGCTGCATCATCTGGAGATGGGCCAAGTGCTTCATCTGAAGGTGGGTGCAGGGACCCAAGGACATGGGCCATTTTCTGCTGCTTTCCTGGGAGCTCTGGCAGGGATCTGGATCTGAAGTCAAGTAGCCAGGACTTAATTGGAGCCCATATGGGAGCCCTGTACTGCAGGCAGTAACTTAACCTGCTACTCCACGGCTCCTGCCCCACAAATTTCTTTAACTCATGTTTCAGTGTTTCTGATTAATCTTACAATCAATCTTCTGAATTCCTTTTCTGGCTTTTTATCAGTCTCCTCATCTTCTCAGTTTGATAGTGAAATATTATTGTGTTCCTTTGGGGGAGTCATATTTTCTTCCCTTTCATGTTTTTTCTATTTCTATGTTTGTTTTTATGTGTCTGGAGAAACGTTTGTTGATATCTCCTTTAAAGTCTTCGTTGTTGATAATGTGTCTATAGGCATAGTGGGATGCCTACAATTTTAGTGGGTATCTGACTAGCATTTTTGGGTGGGGGACAAGTCAAGAGTAACATCTAAAATATGCATGATAGCTCTCATCTGTAGTCAGCAGGGGAGGTGAAATGATTGTGCTGGCATGATCACTGCCTCCACCATTCTCTGTGTTAAGGTGAGTGTCTCTTTGCCTACATGCCCTACTCTCTTAGGTACATGCAACTTAGAGTTTATATGCTCCTTAGTGTGAAAATTGAGTTCTCCCGGCTTCTAGCACAATCCCAGGATTCCCACAATCACAAAGAGAAGAATTTTGATGGTCAAATGTTGTAGAGGATCCATTCTGTGCCCTGGGAGCCTTTCTGTCCAAAGACAGACCCATCCCATCCCTGAGCCTCACATCTTGGGGGAATATTGGAGAGAAGCAATGTGCCCTTGGTTCACAGAATTAAGCTATGCAGGCACCCTGCCACTCCTTAGCTTGTCTGCCAGGCCTCAAAGTAAGTGGAGACCACGGATTTCTTCCAATGACAAAAATCTGCAGAGGCACACGGGCCACACAGACTCTACTTGCCTTATTCTGGGAAGATGGTGCTTTCCCCACTGGTTGGTGGATATGCTGGTGTGAGGAGAGAGCAATGTGCCCTTCCTTCACGGAGTTAAGTGGGCACCCTACTCCCAGCTAACTAGTCCTCCTGGAATAAAGTCAGTGGGGACTATGAGTCCCTTCCCAGATAAGATCAGCAGTGGAGCACAGGATTCTGCAGAAGCCCCTCTCCTCGCTCTAGGAAAATGCTCTTCCCGCCAACTGCCAGCCATGTGAGTCGCTGGTGGCATCCCACAGGTTGCTGCATGTCTGATCCACAGGGACTGCAACAGGTCTCAGGCAAGCACCTTGTATCACTGTGCACACTGGAACATGGAGCACCTCTTGGGCTACAAGCCAGGACAGCAGCCATGGGCTATGGCCGACTCCTACATATCCCGCCCTGTGGGGTTGAACGTCAAGGCCTCCTCTACCACTTGCATGTCCCCCTCCATGGAGGCTGCAAAAGAAAGTTCGTTGGTCACCTCCTTAGCACTATCACAGAAATCACCACTTGGCGGCTGTGCAAAGCGCGAGAGAAGTGCCGCGGCGAAGCTGCCATCTTCCTGACTCCGCACCTCCAATCCGAATCACAATATTGTTTCATACTTTAGATTCTTCTTTTAAATTTTTAACCCATTCTAGTAATTTTATCATTTGCTTTTTAGAATCAATTATTATCTATTTATTTCAGAGGAAGAGGGCGGGAAAGAGAGGGGGGAGAGAGAGAGAGAGAGAGAGAGAGAGAGAGAGAGAGAGAGAGGAAGAACATGAATGAATAATCTCTTATCTGCTGATTCATTTCCCCAATGCTTGCAGTGTCAGGAGCTGGGCCAAAGAAAGGAGCCAGAAATTCAGTGCAGGCCTCCTATGTGGGTAGAAGGGACGCAACTATGTGAAACATCACCTGCTGCCTCCAGGGTTCCAGTGCATGAGTTCAGGCACTCTGAGATGCGATACAAGTGTCCTAATCAGTATTGTTACGACTTAGCCAAATGCCTATCCTCTAACATCATTTATTAGAGACCATCAGTTCACCACAGTTAATCTACTTTGAATTTGCTGGGTTGGTTTTAGATTAATGACAACTTTAATTTTCACTCTAACTTTTGTTATTGGGTTGGATATTGTTAGTACTTCATGCAGAAAGCAATGTTGCCTCCAATATTCTTCACTTATCTTGATCCTCAGGTAAAATATTAGTGCTGTTAGATAAACTTGAAAAGTACAGGTCGATGGAGTGACAGTCTTCTTTAGATATTCTTTATTTACTGAACTTCTCCATATTCTGTTGTTTTGAATTTTTGGGGTGCCTTTTTATGGGTGAATATTTACACTGTGTTCATGGAAAGCAGGGATGCTTTGTACAGTACAACTTTCTGATGATCGTCTATACATCAACCTTCGTCTGTTTAGTACTGTGGGTGCATTTTTTCAACACAGGGAATCAACAGTGTAAAATACAAGTAATCCTGATCTACTCTCCACAGACATTTGTATCCCTCTGACATGGCGACTGCTTGGACAGCATGAGATGAGGCTTGATCACCTGGCAGCTTTGTATTCAGGATGGAACACCCTCACACAGAGGAGAAAATTCCTAACATTAGGATGCCTGTGATACTCTATTATTATGGATTCATGGACTTATATTTTCTCACAAAAGATGTCTGGGGCATTCAATTCCAAAAAAAGGTAAGTAAAATAGAAAAGGATCACAAATCAAGATATGAATAAACTGATAGTTGATTAATTCCTTCACTATGTCCTTAATATTGATTGAACAAAATCAATACATGTGAGGCATTTGCTGCAGTCACTTTGAATCATCATAAAAGACTTGGATGTTGCTTCATGAGAACATAACAAATGTTCAGTGTAGGGTATATATAAGAAAGAAACTCAATACTTGACTTAAGATATAAGAATATAGAGTAATTTCCAAAACATGATTCAAAGTTTATTGTTTTCTGAAGCATATATTTTTAGTTGAACCGGGATATTCTGCAGCTTATTCAATAGAATTGAAAGTGTGCAGGGATAGAGTCTGCGATGTATTTGTAGTCTGATCAGGTTTTGAAGTACCTAGGTCTCATAATCATATGTGATATATGTATTTTAAAAATAGTATCAAGGGACATTGTTATACTTTATTACTGGCCACAGTGATATGTAATACACACACATGTATATATATATATATATATATATATGTGTATATATATAGTGGTAGGAGTGTATCATCAGATCAGAGTTCTGTTTAGGAAACTGTCAACGGCATCAACATGTGGAATTGAAACCTGCATGTGATTGTTTCCTGCAGCATGAAGAGCTGGCAGCCAACAAGGAGCAAAGCTAGCCTGCCCTTCCCTGTATTTGCAATTTTTTCTTAGAATAATATTCTTCACCTTGGAATAGTGCTGAATTCTAAATATTTTGCTTCCAGGAGTACCATTTTGAAAGAATTCTATTTGTACAGACAAATCATACTGATTAATCTGTCCTGGCCTTCAATTACATTCTAAGATTTTTGAAGATACGCATAATAGGATGATTTAACTATGATGACTTTAAATTATCATTTGAATAGAATAAAACTCATTGTTTTCCCCACAGATGACTCTTAGTGCTACCTTCTGTCTGAAATTATTTTATTGAATGCAACAAGAACATTGTCAAATATATATATATATATATATATATATATACATATATATATATGTCTATTTTCAGTTCCCAGAAGTTGTCAGAACTCTGAAATCAGATGATAATTTTAAGTCATGCCATCTTCCCAGGGCACATAAGATTAACTCTACATTAAACAAAGAGTTTGACAAATAATATTAAAGAAAATAACACTGCTCCTCAACAATTGAGACAAGGGGTGTTCAAAATGATTTCATCTCAAAGTGTTAATTTCACTACTATAGATTACCTTTTAGGTGTTCTGTTAGTTCCCACAGATCAGGTAAAACATATGGTATTTGTCTTTTTGTGACTGGCTTATTCACTAGTATGTATCCTTTAAAACTTTCATCCTTTCTTCATAGTGAAAACATCCAAAATTCTATAATCTTTTTTAAAACATTTATTTAATGAATATAAATTTCCAAAGTACAGTTTACGGATTACAATAGTCCCCTCCCCCCATAACTTTCCTCCCACCCACAACCCTCCCATCTCCCACTTCCTCTCCCCTTCCATTCAAATCAAGATTCATTTTCAATTCTCTTTATATACAGAAGATCAGTTTAGTATATATTAAATAAAGATTTCAACAGTTTGCACCCACACAAAGTGAAAAATACTGTTTGAGTACTAGTTATAGCATTAAATCACAATGTACAGCACATTAAGGACAGAGATGCTACATGGGGAGTAAGGGAACAGTGACTCCTGTTGTTGACTTAACAATTGACACTCTTGTTTATGGTGTCAGTAATCTCCCTAGGCTCTAGTCATGAGTTGCCATGGCTATGGAAGCCTTTTGAGTTTGCCAACTTTGATCTTATTCCGACAGGGTCATAGTCAAAGTGGAAGTTCTCTCCTCCCTTCAGAGAAAGGTACCTCCTTCTTTGATGGCCTGTTCTTTCCACTGGGATCTCACTTACAGAGATCTTTCATTTAGGTTATTTTTTTTTTCCAGAGTGTCTTGGCTTTCCATGCCTGAAATACTCTCATGGGCTTTTCAGCCATATCTGAATGCCTTAAGGGCTGATTCTGAGGCCAGAGTGCTGAGTGCTGTTTAGGACATCTGCCATTCTATGAGTCTGCTATATATCCCACTTCCCATGTTGGATCGTTCTCTCCTTTTTGATTCTATCAGTTAGTATTCACAGACACTTGTCTTGTTTATGTGATCCCTTTGACTCTTAGTCCTATCATTATGATCAATTGTGAACTGAAATTGATCACTTGGACTAGGGAGGTGGCATTGGTACATGCCACCTTGATGGTTTGAATTGGAATCCCCTGGTATGTTTCTAACTCTACCGTTTGGGGCAAGTCAGCTTGAGCATGTCCCAAATTGTACATGTCTTCCCTCTCTTATTCCCACTCTTATATTTAACAGGGGTCACTTTTCAGTTACGTTTCAACACTTAAAAATAACTGTGTATTAATTACAGAATCCAACCAATAGTATTAAGTAGAACAAACAAAAAAATACTAGGAGGGATAAAGTATTAAGTTGTTCATCAACAGTCAGGGCAAGGGATGATCAAGTCACTGTTTCTCATAGTGTCCATTTCACTTCAATAGTTTCCTTTTGGTGCCTGGTTAGTTGTTTTTTTAAACATACACAAACATTTTCTATATTTAACCTACTGTGCAAAGAACCCCAGAACTTCTTACTCCTATGTAACTAAAATGTAGTAACTGTCAATCAAGTTTTTCCCTCCTTATCTTCCCTCTCTCCATCCCTCCTCCTTTCTTCTCCAGCATCTGGTAACTACTCTGTAGTATGTCTTGAGATCTGGTATTGTGATGCCTGCAGCTTTGTTTTCATTTCAATATTTTTTAAAAAAATTATGTAAGTTATACAAGGTTCCTGTAGTACATATATTCAGATTTAGGAACTTAGTGATAATTCCCACCCTATTCTCGCATCCACCCATGCTTCAACCCTTCTTCCTCCTCCCTCTCTCATTCCAACTCTTAATTTTTACACAGATGTAATTTCAACTTATTTAATGATCATAAAGTTTACACTACACTAAGTTAGAGTTCAACAAAGAGTATGATGAAAAAAAAATCCCACTGATTCTCAGTGGAAGAGACAAGGGCTATAAATAATCCTCTAATCTCAAAATGTCCAATTCATTCCAATACATTACATTTTTGGTACTCTATCAATTACCTTGGATCAGGGAAAACATATGGTATTTGTCTTTTTAGGACTAACTTATTTCACTAAGTATAAGATTTCCAGTTGTGTCCATTTTGTTGCAAAATACAGGCTTTTTAAATTTTTTTACTTTACAGCTGAGTAGTATTCCATAGTGTATATATGCCATAATTTCTTTATGTAGTTTCAGTTGATGGGCATCTGGGTTCATTCCATAGCTTAGCTATTGTGAATTCTGCTGCAATGAACATGAAGGAACAGATAACTCTTTCATATGCTGATTTCATTTCCCTTGGGAAAATTTCTAGGAGTAGGATGGCTGGATCATATGGAATGCCCATGTTCAGATTTCTGAGGTATATCTACAGTGTCTTGCACAGTGGCTATACCAGTTTACATTCCCACCAACAGTGGATTATTAGGATACCATTTTCCCCACAGATTCTCCAGTATTTGTTGCTTATTGACATTCTAAAAGGAGCGAGTTAAAACCTCATAATAGTTTGATTTGCATTTCCCTGATGGATATTGATCCTAGCATTTTTTCAAGTGTCTGCTGGCCATTTGAATTTCCTCTCTTGAAAACACCTGTTCAAGTTCAAAATGCTAATTTTTAAATTTCATGGTTTGTTTTGTTTTTGTTGAATTTCTTGAGATGATATTGATTTTTCTAATCCATGAACATGGAATATTTTTCCATTTTTAATGTCTTCTTGTTTCTTTCTTTAATGTTTTGTAATTTTCATCATAGAGATCTTTGACATCCTTGGTTAAATTTATACCAAGGTATTTCATTCTTTTTGTACCTATTGTGAATGGAACTGAACTTTCAAGGTCTTTCTTAGCTCAGGCATTGTCTGTATATATAAAGACTATTGACCTTTCTGTGTTGATTTTATATCCTGCCAATTTACTTAACTCTTTTAGGAGTCCCAGTAGTCTCTCAGTGGAATTCTTTGGATCCCCTATATATACAATCATCATTTGCAAGTAGGAATAATTTGAATTCCTTTTTTCCAATCTGTGCCCCTTTGATTTTTCCTTCTTGCCTAATGGATCTGGCTAAAAGTTCAAGGACTACCTAAAATAGCAACAGTGAGAATGGGTTTTCTTATCTGATTCTGGATCTTAGTGGGAATTCTACCTTCCCTATTCAATAATATCCTGGGCATGGGTTTCTCATAAATTTTCTTGATTGTGTTGGCAATTGTTCCTTCTATATCCAATTTTCTTAAAGTTTTCATCATGAAAGAATGTCATATTTTATCAAATGAGTTCTCTGCATTGATTGAGATAATCATATGGTTTTTGTTCTTCAGTGTGTTAATGTTATGTATAACGTTATTGATTTGCGAATGTTGACCCATCCCTGCATACCTGGGATAAACTCCAGTTGGTCCAGGTGAATAATTTCTGATGTGTTATTGGATTCGATTAGCTTGTATATCACTGAGGATTTTTGCATCTATGCTCATCAGGGAAATTGTTCTTTAGTTCTCTTTCTCTGTTGTATTTTTATCAGATCTTCCATCTGCTGGTTCACACTAAAGATAGTTGCAACATCCTGGGTTGTGCCAGGATGAAACCAGGAGCCATGAACTAAGAGCTTCATCCTGGTCTCCCACTTGGGTTCAGGGCTCCAAGTAGTTGGGCTAACTTTTGTTGCTTTCCCAGGAATATTATCAGGGAGACGGATTGGAAATGGAACAGCCAGTATGCCAACCAGTGCCAGTATGTGATGTAAGCATCACAGGCAGTGGCTTTACCTGCTATGTCACTATTCCAGCTCCTCTCCTCTGTGTTCTACAGTGACTGCACTAATTTACCTTCCCACCAAAAGTGAATGAGTTTCTATTTCTTCATCCTCCTCAGTATTTGTTCTTCTTTTTGAAACTTTTATTTAGTAAATATAAATTTCCAAAGTACAGTTTATGGATTACAATGGATTCCCCCCATAAATTCCCTCCCACCCACACCCCTCCCATCTCCCACTCCCTCTCTCATTACATTCAAATCAAGATTCATTTTCAATTATTGTTATATACAGAAGATCAATTTAATATATATTAAATAAAGATTTCAACATTTTGCACCCACACAGAAACACAGAGTGTAAAATACTGTTTCAGTACTAGTTATAGCATTACTTCACATTGGACAACACATTAAGGACAGATCCCACATGAGATGTAAGTACACAGTGACTCCTGTTGTTGACTTAACAAATTGACACTCTTGTTTATGACGTCAGTAATCTCCCTAGGCTCTAGTCATGAGTTTCCAAGGCTTTGGAAACCTTTTGAGTTCGCAGACTTCGATCTTATTCCGACAGGGTCATAGTCAAAGTGGAAGTTCTCTCCTCCCTTCAGAGAAAGGTACCTCCTTCTTTGATGGCCTGTTCTTTCCACTGGGATCTCACTTGCAGAGATCTTTCATTTAGGTCTTCTTTTTTTTTTCCCTTTACCAGAGTGTCTTAGCTTTCCATGCTTAAAATACTCTCATGGGCTTTTCAGCCATGTCTGAATGCCTTAAGGGCTGATTCTGAGGCCAGAGTGCTGAGTGCTGTTTAGGACATCTGCCATTCTATGAGTCTGCTGTGTATCCCACTTCCCATGTTGGATAGTTCTCTCCCTTTTTGATTCTATCAGTTAGTATTAGTAGACATTAGTCTTGTTTATGTGATCCCTTTGACTCTTAGACCTATCAGTGTGATCAATTGTGAACTGAAATTGATCACTTGGACTAGTGAGATGGCAATGGTACATGCAACCTTGATGGTTTGAATTGGAATCCCTAGCACTTTTCTAACTCCACCAAAAACAATGAAATCAGGTTATTTGCAACAAAATGGAGGAATCTGGAAAACACTATGCTGAGTGAATTAAGCCAGTCCAAAAGGGACAAATATCATATGTTCTCCCTGATCGGCGACAACTAACTGAGCACCAAAGTGGAAACCTGTTGAAGTGAAATGGACACTATGAGAAACAGTGACTTGATCAGCCCTGTCCTGACTTTGATGTACAATTTATTTAATACTATGCCTTTTAGTGTAATTTTTGTTCTAGTACTATTGGTTGGACTCTAGTTAACACACAATTATTCTTAGGTGTTTAAATTTAACTGAAAAGTGATCCCTGTTAAATATATGAGTGGGAATAAGAGAGGGAGGAGATGTACAATTTGGGACATGCTCAGTCGGACTTGCCCCAAATGGTGGAGTCTTTTCTTTGTTGTAATATTCATTCTGATAGAGAAGATGTGATATCTCATTGTGGTTTTCGTTTTCATTTTGTATTGGTTGGTGATGTAGAACATTTTTTTTCCTTTATTTGATACACATTTGGGTTTCTTATTAAAAAAGTTTATTAAGGTCATTTGCCCTTTTTGTAATAGAGTTGTTTTTTGTTGTCATTTTTGAGTTTTTTGTTGCTGATATATTCTTGATATTACTCTTTTTTTGGATAAGCAGCTTGCAAATGTTGTTTTCTATTCTGCTGGCTGTCTACTCAGTCTATTGTTTGTTTCCTTCTTGTGCAGAAGTTTCTGAGTTCAATATAACCATGTTTATCTAGTTTTCATTTTGTTATCTGTGCTTTGAGTTTTATCTAAGAACTTATCAACTCTATGGATGCCCCACCTTATATTTTCTTACAGCAACTTAGTAGTATCAGGCCTTAAATTTAGATCTTTGATCCACTTCTAGTTGAGTTTTGTATACACTGAGGTAATCAATTTTCTACATATATATGAGGTAGGTAGGCATAGCTGGAAAACCATGCCTTCATCACGCCCCTGTGTGAGATCATGCCCCTACCTGATACCTTTGCCATTCCCCGTGTGACCTCATCCCCCTACCTGGCCACACCTGGGTGCCCATCAGCCAATCAGGTTAATTAACCACTCCCATTTGGAAGTGGGTTGAAAGCCTAGGACATGGTGTGTTGGCCCTTCTCTCTTCCCTGGCCTCCTGCCAGGAGGGGGCCTTACTGTAGCCTTGCACATCCAGGGCTCATGGCCTTCAGGCCACATAGGCTTCCTGGCCTAGATATTCCTCCACATGGCTGGTTCCTGGTGCTTGGTATGAACCCATATTTACCTCTCTCTCTTAAATAAGGCTCTCTGCCTCTGCTTTGTTGTCGGTGTTAGGTGGTGGATAGCAGCTCAAGGTGCTTGCTGCACCTGGCTTTTGGCCTGCTCTCTGAGTGGTATGCATGCTACCCTAGTTTTCAGACTTTCCTCTCTATCCAACCTGAACTAAACCCTCACTTTCCTAGATATCTCTCACACTAAACAGAAGCTTAAAACGTACCATGCTGCCTCCTTTATCTGTGACAGTATTTAGAATTCTTCTCTAAATATTAGACAAGGACCCTCTTGGGCTTATTAATATTGGGGATTTAGTAATAAGCCCATGATGAAATCATATAGCACCCCTAATTCCGGTAGCATATGTGGCACCCCAGACAGCACTTCTGGGGAACTCTAAAGGGCCACATTTTTGTTCAAAATTTAGGGGGTCATGTCTGATTTCATATACACCCAGTTTCACCAGCACAAACTATTAAAAAGATTATTCTATTGTCAATGTATGTTCTGGGTACTCATCAAAAATCAGTTGGTTGTATGTATATGGATTAATTTCTGGGCTCTCTATTCTGTTCTGTTGATCTATGTGAGTTTTCATGCCAGTACCCTGGTATTTTAGTTGCTATAGCTTCGTAGTGTGCTTTGAAGTCAGATTTTGTGCAGTCTCTAGCTTGATCTTTTTTTAACTCAATATTCCTTTGGTTATTCTGGGTCTTTTGTGAATCCATCTGAATTTTAGGGTTTTTTTAAATTATATAAAGAATGTCATTGGTATTTTGATAGGGATTGCGTTGAATTTGTAGATTGCTTTAGGTAACATAAATATATGAGACAGACAGAGAAAGATAGCCTTAATGCTTGTAACCCATAAGCAAAAAGTTTTTTTTCTATTTTTTGTTTGATGATTTCTTTCATTAATGTTTTATACTTTTCATTTTAGAGATCCTTCATGTCTTTTGTTAAATTTATTCATAAATATTTGACATTTTTGTGGCCATTGTGAATGAGATTTCTTTCTCAATGAATTAATCATTAGCATGTAAAAATTTACTATTTTGTAAATTGCAACTTTACTGACTTGATTTATCACTTGTATCAGCCTTTTGGGAAGTGTTTAGGTTCTTTCATGTAATACCCATGCAAGCATGGGTATTTTGACTTCCTCCTTTTCAATTTTGAGTCCCTCTGGTTTTATCCTCCCTAACTGTCCTTGGTAATACACCCCTCAATATATTTAAAGGAGTGGTGAAAGTGGACATCCTTGCTTTGTTCCTGGTCTGAGAAGGAATGCATTCAGCTTTTCCCTTTTCATTATATTTACTGCTAGTTTGTCATATACAATTTTGATTTATGTTTCTTCTATAGCTAATTTGTAGAGGACTTTTATCGTGAATGTATGTTGAAACTTATCAAATACATTTTTCTGCATCTATTAAGATAACCATATGACTTTGTTCTTCATTCTGTTAATGTGATTTATGACATTTATTTTTTATTTTTTTTTTTGCAAAAGTTAAATCACACATATATCTGGGATGAATCACACTTGATTGTGATGTATGATCTTTTTTATGTAGTTTTGGAATTGGTTTACTAGCATTTTGTTAAGCATTTTTGCATATAAGTTCACCAAGGATACAAGACTGTAGTTTTATTTTCATTTTCTGTTTTAGTTCAGTTTTTATCAGAGTGATGATGGACTCATGAAAACATTTTGGCAGAGTTCCATCGTGTTCAATATTTTGGAAGTTTGAAAAGTATTGGAGTTAGTTCCTCTTTAAATGTTTTCCAGAATTCAGTATTAAAGTCATCAGATCCTGAAATTTTCCTTTATGAAAAATTTTAATTATTCAATTGCAATGCTTCTTATGGGAATGTTTAGATTATCCATATCTTCTTGATTTAATCTTGATAAATTATATTATTTAGGAATGGATCCATCTCTTCAAGGCTTTTCCAGTTCATTAGCATGTAGTTTCCATAGTAGCTTCTTGTAGTCATTTGTAGTTCAGTGATGCCAGTTTAATATTTCCTTTTACAACTCCAATTTTATTCATTATTCTTTCCTTTTCTATTTTGTTGATCTGGTTAAGGTTTTGTCTATTTTTTATCATTTCAAAAAAGCAGCTTTTTGTCTTATTGATCTTTTGTGTATTATTAGTTTCAATTTCATCTATTTCTGTTCTTTTTTTATTTATTTTTTATTTTTTTTATTTTTTGACAGGCAGAGTGGACAGTGAGAGAGAGAGACAGAGAGAAAGGTCTTCCTTTGCCATTGGTTCACCCTCCAATGGCTGCTGTGGTCAGCGCTCTGCAGCCGGCGCACCGCGCTCATCCGATTACGGGAGCCAGGTGCTAGGTGCTTTTTCCTGGTCTCCCATGGGGTGCAGGGCCCAAGCACCTGGGCCATCCTCCACTGCACTCCCTGGCCACAGCAGAGGGATGGCCTGGAAGAGGGGCAACTGGGACAGAATCCAGTGCCCTGACCGGGACTAGAACCCGGTGTGCCGGCGCCGCAAGGCGGAGGATTAGCCTGTTGAGCCATGGCGCCGGCCCTATTTCTGTTCTAATCTTTGTTTTTTGACAGGCAGAGTGGACAGTGAGAGAGACAGAGAGAAAGGTCTTCCTTTTTCTGTTGGTTCACTCCTCAATGGCTGCTGTGGATGGCATGCTGTGGCTGGCACGCTGTGGCCGGCGCACCGCGCTGATCCGAAGCCAGGAGCCAGGCACTTCCCCTGGTCTCTCATGCGGGTGCAGGGCCCAAGGAATTGGGCCATCCTCCACTGCAGCTGACTTTTGGTTTGGTTTCTTGTTATTATGTCTTCCTGATCCATCATCAAATCATTTAGTTGAGTTTTTTTGAAATATAATTTTCTAATGATCTAAATCCTCTTAACCCTGCTTTTTTTTTTTTAACCTTTTTTAAATCAACATCAGGAGTCACTGTGTACTTACGTCTCATGAGGGATCTGTCCTTAATGTGTTATCCAATGTGAAATAATGCTATTACTAGTACTGAAACAGTATTTTTACACTTTGTGTTTCTGTGTGGGTGCAAACTGATGAAATCTTTACATAGTATATAATGAATCGATCTTCTGAATATAAAGATAATTGCAAATGATTAAAAAATCTTGGTGTTAAACTGGAAATTGCATGGATAATTAATCAATTCTTTAAAAAAAAAATCATGTAGGATCTCTGTCCTTAATGTGCTGTACATTATGAATTAATACTATAACTAGTACTCCAACAGTATTTTCACTTTGTGTCTCTATGTGAGGGCAAACTGTTGAAATCTTTACGTAATATGTACTAAACTGATCTTCTGTGTATAAAGAGAATTGAAAATGAATCTTGATGTGAATGGAAGGGGAGAGGGAGCGGGAAAGGGGAGGGTAGCGGGAGGGAGGGAAGTTGTGTGGGGGGGAGCCATTGTAATCCATAAGCTGTACTTTGGAAATTTATATTCTTTAAATAAAAGCTTTATATAAAAAATTATTTGACTGGTAGTTATAGACAGAGAGAGAGAGGACGGCGCCGCAGCTCAACAGGCTAATCCTCCGCCTTGCGGCGCTGGCACACCGGGTTCTAGTCCTGATTGGGGCACTGGATTCTGTCCCGGTTGCCCCTCTTCCAGGCCAGCTCTCTGGTGTGGCCTGGGAGTGCAGTGGAGGATGGCCCAAGTGCTTGAGCCCTGCACCCCATGGGAGACCAGGAGAAGCATCTGGCTCCTGCCTTCGGATCAGTGTGGTTTGCCGGCCACAGCGTGCCAGCCACAGCGGCCATTGGAGGGTGAACCAATGGCAAAAAGGAAGACCTTTCTCTCTGTCTCTCTCTCTCACTGTCCACTCTGTCTGTCAAAAAAAATATAGACAGAGAGACAGAGGGAAAGGTCATTCTTTCCATTGGTTCACTCCCCAAATGGCCACTATGGCTTGCTCTGTGCTGATTTGAAGCCAGGAGCCAGGTGCCTCCTCCAGGTCCCCCATGTGGGTGCAGAGACCCAAGCACTTGGACCATCTTCCACTGCCCTTCAGGCCACAGAAGAGAGCTGGACTGTAAGAGAAGCAACCAGGACTAGAACCCGGCACCCATATGGCATGCCGGTGCCGCAGGCAGAGGATTAACCTAGTGAGCCCATAGCACCAGCCCTCGCTTTTTTGTTTTCTACAGGTTTTAATATGTTGTGTTTTAATTTTCATTTGTTCCAAGATAGTTGGTGATTCTGTTCTTGATTTTTTTCAATAACCTATTGATCATTCAGTAGCATCTTGTTTAATTTCCATGTATTTGTGAATGTTCCTTTGTTTTTGATCTTGATTTCTAGTTTTAATCCTTTTGCTGTGAGAAGACACATGGTACAATTTCAGTCTCTAAATTTACTGAGATTTAATGTGTCCTAATATGATCTATCCTAGTAAATGTTCCATGTGCTGATAAGATGAATGCATATTCTGTAGCTGTAGGGTGAAATGTCTTAAAATGTCTAATAGGGCCGGCGCCGTGGCTCAACAGGCTAATCCTCCGCCTTGCGGCGCCGGCACACCGGGTTCTAGTCCCGGTCGGGGCACCGGATCCTGTCCCGGTTGCCCCTCTTCCAGGCCATCCCTCTGCTGTGGCCAGGGAGTGCAGTGGAGGATGGCCCAGGTGCTTGGGCCCTGCACCCCATGGGGAGACCAGGAAAAGCACCTGGCTCCTGGCTCCTGCCATCGGAGGAGCGCGGTGCGCCGGCCGCAGCGCACCAACCGCGGCGGCCATTGGAGGGTGAACCAACGGCAAAGGAAGACCTTTCTCTCTGTCTCTCTCTCTCACTGTCCACTCTGCCTGTTAAAAAAAAAAAAAAGTCTAATAGGTATATTTGCTCAGTAGTATGGTTTAATTCTGATTCATCTTTGTTGATTTTCTGCCTGAATGATCTGTCCATGAGAATGAAGTGCTGAAGTAATTGTTATTGTATTGGAGTCTATCTCTCCCTTATGGTCTAAAAGTATTTGCTATAAACATCTGGATGGTCTTGTATTGTTGCTGAATTGAAGTTTTTTTTATCAGTAAACAATATTCTCTGTCTCTTTTTGGTTTTTTAATTAAAATTCAGATTGACCTTATCTGATATGAGGACATCAATTCCTACTCATTTTTGGTTTCCATTTGCCCAGTATATCTTTATCTTTTTTCAGCCCTTCACTTTCATTTCATGTGTATCTTTATTTGTGAAGTGAATTTCTTACAGACAGCATAAAGTTTTTTTTTTTTAACCCATTCAGCCAATCTATATCTTTTGACTGGGAATTTAATCCATTTATATTCAAGGTTATTATTGATAGAAAAAAAAGGAAACTTGCAATTACATTAATTGGTTACTGATTATACATGTTGGTGAAGTTGGTAGTGCCATACATTTTCATATGTATCCAATATAGGACACATTTAAGGATTTATTCTAAGGCTGGTCTAATGAATTCCCTCAGTCTTTGCTTATCTGAAAAATACCTTATTTTTCCTCCAGTTCAAAAGGATAGCTTTTCTGGACATAATATTCTTGGTTGGTAGTTATTTTTTTTCATTTAAGACTGAATATATCATCTAACTTACTTCTAGTCTGTGAGGTTTCTGATGAGACGTGTGCTGTTAATCTAATTGTCTTTCTTTTATATGTAATTTGACACTTTTCTCTTAGAGTCTTTAGGATTCTCTCCTTGTCCTCAACTTCTGACGATATTACTACAACATGGTTTAAAGAAGATAATTTTTGGTTAACTCCACTTGGGGTCCTTTGTGCTTCTTGTATTTGGATATCCATGTCTCTTTCAAATCTGGGAAATTTTCAGCTATTTTTTCATTTAGCAGATTCACAGCACCCTTTGACTTTTCTTCTTTTTCAGATATGAATATTTAGTCACTTAATAGTATTATATATTTCAAGCAGGATTTCCTTATTCTTTTGAATTCTTTTCTCTTTAAAAAAATTCCAGAAGTATTAGTTCCTCTAATTAATCAATTCTACTTTTAAGGCTCTCAATTATATTTTTTCAAAAGAATTCACTGATTGAAGGTTTAATATCCAAAAATTTTTTGGTTGTTCTTGTTTTTTAGATTTTATTTAAAGAATATAAATTTCCAAAGTATAGCTTATGGATTCCAATGGCTCCCCCCCTCACAACTTCCCTCCCTCCCGCTACCCTCCCCTCTCCCGTTCCCTCTTCCCTTCTGTTCACATCAAGATTCATTTTCAATTCTCTTTATACTCAGAAGATCAGTTTAGAACATATTATGTAAAGATTTCAACAGTTTGCCCTCACATAGAGACACAAACTGAAATTATTGTTGGAGTACTAGTTATAGTATTAATTCACAATTCTTCTTTTTTTAAAAGATATACTTATTTATTTTAAAAGTAGAGATACAAAGAGACAGAGGCAGAGATAGATAGATAGAGAGGCAGAGATAGATAGAAAGAGAGAGAGAGAGAGAGAAAGGTCTTCCATTCGATGGTTCACTCTCCAAATGGCTGCAATGGCTGAAGCTGGGCTGATCCAAAGCCAGGAGCCAGGGTCTTTTTCAGGGTCTCCCACATGGGTGCAGGGGCTCAAGGACTTGTGCCAACTTCTACATTCCATGACATTGCAGAGAGTTGAATTGGGAGTGGAACAGTCAGGACTTGAACAGGCACCCATATGGGATGCTGGGACTGCAGCCGGTGGCTTTACTCACTACACCACAGCAACAGCCTCTTTGGTTCTTCTTGATCATTTCTATCTCCTTAGAGTTTTTTTTTATTCATGTCATTCATTAATTTACTCAGTTCTTAAAACTGTATATCTCTTGCATAATTTTGAGTTTCCTTACAATACTTATTATGAATTCTATTTTTGTCATTTTATACATTTCCTTCAGATCAGGATCTAAATTTGGAGAACTGTTTTCTTTTGGAGGTGCCGTTCTATCTTGCTTCTTTATGTTTCTCTACATTCATGCTTGTGCATAATGTGTAACAGTCTCTTGCTCTTTATGGAGTAGGTTCTATTGGAAAAAAAACATGTATAATTTATAGAATGCAGAATATCACTTGATTTGTGATTTGACATTTGTTCTAGGTGAGTCCAGGAATGTAACCTCTGAGTGATTTCTGTTGCTTTGATCAGTGTCAGCAGTGTTCATAAGAGACACAGTGATCTAATTTGCTGAGGTAGGGGTGTGACTTTGTGCTGATGAGGGCTTCCTAGTCTATATACCTTCAATCCTGATAGAGTTTGATGTCAGTTACACTAGGGACTGTGATAGTTAATGTTTCATTCTTGGTGAAGCAATAAACAGAGCTGGTTGTTCCTTTATCTACTGGCAAACCTGAGTGATGCTGGGTTTTGTGGTGGCTGTGGCTCTTGTACTGTGCAATTTGGATGATCCCTTTCTCAGGTCCCACTAGGGGAATTCAACTCATACTGGGCCTTATAACGCCAATAGGTCCATTTCCCATACTGAGGGATGTGAACTGAACCCTACTCTAGTCCTAAGGGTGACCTGTATACAGGAGATTTTGCAATGGCAGGAATACATTCAGATGGATGGAATGCAGCTAGGTTTTTTCTTAGGACAACTGGGTAGATGCCAATGGGTTCGAAGAATAAATGATTGTTATAGTCCTGGTGTTTTATGGTACAGTGAGATCATTAACCAGATATCCCAGAGGTAACCAAGTGATGGTGATAATGGTAGTCACCTGTCTGAAGCAGAGAGATATAGATAGGACACAAGTGAGTGTGAATTACTCCAAAGATGACGATACCAACACGAACAATCCCAGTTTTACAAGGTATAGATGATATTTCCCCTAGTTCTCACAAGGCATGCAAGGTTGTTACTGGAGTTTGTACTTAGGGCTTCTAGTACCATGAACTAGGATGTATGGAGGGAATTTCTTCAGGTCAGGTCAAGATTTCATCTTGGATGCCTCTGATGCCAGCTCCTAGAGGCCCAGGGAACCAAATTCCCCATAGCTTCAGGATACAGGAGTCTTCCCTCCATCATTGCTCTGGCTCTGACTCTGGTTGCTTATGGTTGCAGTGGAAGAGAGATCAGCTATGTGTTTCTGCACTGCTAAGTCTGGCGGTCTGCAGGAGTAGGGGGAGAGGAGAAAGGCAATGTGGATTTTCTTGGAGCCAATCATTACACAGGCTGGGGTTAAAGGCATTTATTTATTTACTTGAAAGGTAGAATTACAGAGAGGGAGGGAGAGAGAGAGAGAGAGAGAGAGAGAGAGAGAGAGAGAAAAGAATCTTTCATCCACTGGTTACTCCCCACATGGCCATGACCGCTGGAGCTGGGTCAGTCTGAAGCCAGCAGCCAGGAGCTTCCTGTGAGTCTCCCACATGGGTGCAGAGGCCAAAGGCCATCTTCTTTTCCAGGTGCATCAGCAGGGAAATGTATTGGAAGTGAAATAGCTAGGATGTGAACCGGCACTCATAAGGGGTGCAGGCAGTGGCTTAACCAGCTACATGACAGTGCTGGGCCCCTGAACTCTACCAAACTTCTGATGAAGAACAAATCCCAATTCTTTTTACACTATTCAAAGAAATTCAAAGCTAGGAAGTTCTTCCAAATTCATTCTGGGAGGCTAACATTGCTATAATTCTGAAACCAAAACTATAGGCCACTATTCTTGATTAAGATAGTCACAGAAATCCTCAGCAAAATACTAACTAATTGAATGAAACAACAAACCAAAATGATTATACACCCAGATCAATTGGGATTTATGCCAGGGATGCAGGAATGGTTCAACTTATGTAAATCAATAAAAGTGATATGCAGCATCAGCAAAATGAATGATAATGCTATTTAGTTATCTAAATAGATGCAGAGAAATCATTTGATGGAATACAACAACCTTTCATGATAAAAAACTTAAAACATTTTTTATAGATGGAACATACCTCAACACAGTAAAGGCAATATATGACAAACCCACTGTAAGCATCATATTGAGTGTGCAAAGGCTGAAAGCATTTACACTAAGATACCAAATTAAATAAGGCTGCCAACTCTCACCATTGCTATGCAATATGGTTTTGGAAATTTCAGCCACAAACATTAGGCAAGAAAAAGAAGTCAAGGGGATAAAAATGGGAAAGGATGAGGCATAGTTATCTCTGTTTGTTGATGATATGATCCTATGTATAATATAACCAAAAGAATTTACTAAGAGACTACTAGAACTCATAAGAGACTTTGGCAAAGTTCTCGATTATAAAATCAACACACAAAAAATCAATAGCACTCTTACACACCAGCAATGCTCTCTCTGAGAAAGAACTTACAAGGTCAATCCTATGGACAAACCCAAAATATTTAAACACTTTGGGATAGATTTAGCTAAGGTTGTGAAAAATTCTACAATGAAAATTATAAAACATTAAAGAAAGAAATAGAAGATACAAAAAATGGAATAATCTTTCATATTCATGGATTGAAGGATTTAATACCATCAAAATGTCTATACTACTTAAAGCAATTTACAGATTTAATGTGATTATAATCAAAATACCAAAGATATTCTAAACAAACCTAGAAAAAAAATCCTAAAATTCATATGGAAACACAAATACTCCAGATAGCTAAAGCAATTTTAAAAAATAAGGACAGTGCTGGAGGCATCAGAATACCAAATTTCAAGAAATACTACCAGGCTTTTATACTCAAAATAGTCTGGTAGCTGTACAAGGATACATATGCAGACCAATGGAAACAAGAGCAATTAATCCACCTATCTCTTAGCAACTGGTATTTGACAAATGAGCTAATATCATTCCTTGGGAAAATGAAAGTATCTTCAACAAATGGTGTCAGGAAAATTGGATTTTCACAGGCAGAGGTTTGAAAAAGACCCCTACCATGCACCCTATACAAAAATCAACTCACAATGGATCAAATATCCAAATACAAGAGCAGAAACTATCAAATTATTAGAATAAAACAAGGCAATTCCTGATAGACACTGATCTATGCAAAAACATCTTGAAGAAGACCCCAGAAACACAGACAATAAAAGCAAAAACAGACAAGTGTGATTACATCAAGCTAAGAAACAACAAAATGAATAGACAATAGACAGAATGGGGGAAAATATTTGCAAACTGTGCACCTGAAAAAATGATTAATATGAAGAGTATATAAGGGGGGGCTCAGTGCTGTGGTGTAGTGAGTAAAGTTGCAGCCTGCAGTGCTGGCATCTCACATGGACTGCCCCACTTCCAATATAGCTCTCTGCTCTGGCCTGGCAAAGCAGTAGAAGTTGGCCTGAGTCCTTGGGCCCTTGTACCAGTGTGGGAAACCCAGAAGATTCTCCTGGCCTCTGGTTTCAAATCAATTCAGCTCAGCTCTGTCCATTGCAGCCATTTGGGGAGTGAACCACAGATAGAAGACCTCTCTCTATCTCTTTCTGCCTCTCTGTAACTGCCTTTCTAATAACTAAATAAAATCTTAGAAAAAAGAATATCCGGTCATTTGCAAAAAGATGGAGGAATCTGGAAAACATCATTCTGAGTGAATTAAGTCAGTCCCAAAGGGACAAATATCATATGTTCTCCCGATCGGTGACAACTAATTGAGCACCAAAGGTGAAACCTATTGAAGTGAAATGGACACTATGAGAAACAGTAACTTGATCAGCTCTTGTGCTGACTGTTGTTGTACAATGTAATACTTTATCCATTTTAGTAATTTTTTTATTCTAGTACTATTGGTTGAACTCTGTAATTAACAAACAATTATTCTTAGGTGTTTAAATTTTAACTGAAAAGTGATCCCTGTGAAATATAAGAGTGGGAATAAGAGAGGGAGGAGATGTACAATTTGGGACATGCTCAATCGGAACTGCCCCAAATGATGGAGTTAGAATTGTGCCAGGGGATTCCAATACAATCCCATCAAGGTGGCATGTACCAAGGCCATCTCACTAGTCCAAGTGATCAATTTCAGTTCAGAATTGATCACACTGATAGGTCTAAGAGTCAAAGGGATCACACAAACAAGACTAGTGTCTGCTAATACTAACTGATAGAATCAAAAAAGGGAGAGAATGATCCAACATGGGAAGCGAGATACACAGCAGACTCATAGAATGGCAGATGTCCTAAATAGCACTCTGGCCTCAGAATCAGCCCTTAAGGCATTCAGATCTGGCTCAAGAGCCCATGAGAATATTCTAGGCGTGGAAAGCCAAGACACTCTGGAAAAAAAAAAGAAGACCTAAATGAAAGATCTCTGTGAGTGAGATCCCAGTGGAACGAATGGGGCCATCAAAGAAGGAGGTACCTTTCTCTGAAGGGAGGAGAGAACCTCCACTTTGACTATGACCCTGTTGGAATAAGATTGAAATCAGCAAACCCTAAAGGCTTCCATAGCCTTGGCAACTCATGACTAGACCCTAGGGAGATTCCTGATGCCATAAACAAGAGTGTCAAATTGTTAAATCAACTTCAGGAGACACTGTGTACTTACTTCTCATGTGGGATCTGTCCTTAATGTGTTGTCCAATGTGAAGTAATGCTATAACTAGCACTGAAACAGTATTTTACACTTTGTGTTTCTGTGTGGGTGCAAACTGATGAAATCTTTACTTAGTATATACTGAATCTATCTTCTGTATATAGATAATTAAAAAGGAAAAAAAAATCTTGTTGTTAAATTGGAAATTGCCTAGAAAATTAATCAATTTTTTAAAAAAAATATATCATGTAGGATCTCTGTCCTTAATGTGCTATACATTGTGAATTAATACTATAACTAGTACTCCAACAGTATTTTTCACTTTGTGTTGCTATGTGAGGGCAAACTGTTGAAATCTTTACTTAATATATACTAAACTGATCTTCTGTATATAAAGAGAATTGAAAATGAATCTTGATGTGAAGCAAGGGGAGAGGGAGTGGGAAAGGGGAGGGTTGCGGGTGGGGGGGAAGTTATGGGGGGAAGCCATTGTAATCTATAAGCTGTATTTTGGAAATTTATATTCTTTAAATAAAAGCGTTATAAAAAAAAAAAGAAAAAAGAATATTTGAGGAGTTGAAGAAATGCCACAGCCACAAAATAAACAATCCAGTGAAGCAATGGGGGAAAAGATATAATAATACATTTTACTTATTTTAAATAGTTTTTTATTTATAGAAGGTGAACAAATTTCATATATTTCTTACACAGAGTTTTAAGAGTATAGTGATATTTTCCATGCTACCCACCCTTCCACCAATGCTCCAACACTTCCTCTTCCTTCATTTCTTATTCTTTCTTTTAATTTTTACAATGAATTCATTTGTTTCTTTTATAATCACAAGCTTAACGCTTCACTAAGTAGTGAATTCCACAAAGTAAGAAGAAAAAAAAAACACTGCTCATCAACAGTATAGACAGGGCTATAAACAATAATCAGATCTCAAAATAAATTTTGCTCAAATACATGGCATAGTTTGTACTCTATTAGTAACCAAAGATCAGGGAAACATATCTGTCTTTTGGGACTGACTTATTTCACTAAGAATAATGGTTTCCAGTTGCATTCCTTTTGTTGCAAAAGATAGGATTTCATTTTTTATGGCTGAGTAGAATTCCATAATGTGTGTGTGTATAGATAGATAGATAGATAGATAAATAGATAGACAGATAGAGTCTTGTTTCATTTCATTTGGATAAATTCCCAGGAGTGTGATGGCTGGGTCATAGGGTAGATCTATTTTCAGATTTCTGAGAAATCTCCACATTGTCTTCCACAATGGCTGTACTAGCTTATATTCCCACCCACCAATAGTGGATTAGGGTAAATTTTCCCCCACATTCTTGGTAGCGTTTTTTTTTTTGTTTGTTTGTTTGTTTGATTGTTTTTGGTTTCTCTATGAGAGCCATTCTAATGAGGGTGAAGTGAAATCTTCATGTGGATTTTAAGGACGTTTTCCTGATTGCTAGTATCCTGAGCATTTTTTTCATGTATTCGTTGACCATTTGAATTTCATCCTTCAAAAAATTCCTGTTCAGGTCCTTTTCCTATTTCTTAACTGGATGGTTTATTTCACTGTTTTTTATTTTTTTGAATTTTTTTATTTTATTTTATTTTTTATTTTTTTTCTTATTTAGAATATAAATTTCCAAGGTACAACTTGTGGATTGCAATGGCTTCCCCACCCATACCTCCCCTCCCCCCTGCTACCCTTCCCCCTTACCCACTCCCTCTCCCCTTTCATTCCCATTCAGATTCATTTTCAATTCTCTTTGTATACAGGAGTTCAGTTTAGTATGTGTTAAGAAAAGATTTTAAACCATTTGCCCTCACATAGCATCACAGAGTGAAGCATACTCTTTGAGTACTAGTTGTAGCTTTAAATCACGTTGTACAGCACATTAGGGACAGAGATCCTACATGATATTATTTTTTTTAATTGATTGATTTTAATGTAACTTCCAATTTTTTTTTATCATTTCCAATTGTCTTTCCATACGGAAGATCGATTCAGTATATATATATATATATATATATATATATATATATATATATATATTTTTACAGGCAGAGTGGACAGTGAGAGAGAGAGAGAGACAGAGAGAAAGGTCTTCCTTTTGCTGTTGGTTCACCCTCCAATGGCCGCCGCGGATGGCGCACTGCGGCCGGCGCACCGCGCTCGTCCGATGGCAGGAGCCAGGAGCCAGGTGCTTTTCCTGGTCTCCCATGGGGTGCAGGGCCCAAGCACCTGGGCCATCCTCCACTGAACTCCTGGGCCACAGCAGTGGGCTGGCCTGGAAGAGGGGCAACCGGGACAGAATCCGGTGCCCCGACCGGGACTAGAACCCGGTGTGCCGGCGCCGCAAGGCGGAGGATTAGACTGTTGAGCCACGGCGCCGGCGATTCAGTATATATTAAGCAAAGATTTTGTCAGTTTGCATCTGTGTAGAGACGCAAAATGCAGAAATACTGTTTCAATCCTAGTTATTGCATTACTTCACACCGGACAACACATTAAGGACAGATACCACATGGGCCGTAAGTACACAGTGACTACTGTTGTTTATTTAACAATTTGCCACTCTTGTTTATGGCGTCAGCAATCTCCCTAGGCTGTAGTCATGAGTTGCTGAGGCTATGGAAGCCTTTAGTGTTCGCCTACTTGGATCTTGTTCTGACAGGGTCATCGTCAAAGTGGAGGTTCTCTTCTCCCTTCGGAGAAAGGCACCTCCTTCTCTGGTTGCCCTGTTCCTTCCATTGGGATCTTACTCGCAGAGATCTTTCATTTATGTCTTTTTTTTTTTTTCCCAGAGTGTCTTGGCATTCCATGCCAAAAATACTCTCATGGCTTCTTGAGCCAGATCCTGATGCCTTAGGGCTGATTCTGAGGCCAGAGTGATTTATTAGGATATCTGCTATTCTATGAGTCTGCTGTGTATCCTACTTCCCATGTTGGATCAGTCTCTCCCTTTTTTAGTTCTATCTGTTAGTATTAGCAGTCACTAGTCTTGCTTGTGTGATCCCTTTGACTCCTAGACCTATCAGTGTGATCAGTTGTGAACTGAAATTGATCACTTGGGCCAGTGAGATGGCTTGGTACATGCCACCTTGCTGGGGTTGTATTAGGTTCCCCTGGCACATTTCTAACTCCATCGTTTGGGGCAAGTCCGATTGAGTTTGCCCAAATTGTACATATCCTCCCTTTCTTTTTCCCTCTCTCCTAAATTAACAGGGATTATTTTTCAGTTGAAATTTAAACACCTAGGAATAATTGTGTGTTAATTGCAGAGTTCAACCAATAGTACTAGATCAATAACAAATAACGTCAAGAAATACTAAAATGGGAAAAGATTTACATTGTATATCAACCATCCAGACAAGATTTGATCCAGTCATAGTTTCTCATAGAGTTCATTTCACTTCAACAGGTTTCCCCTTGGTGTTCAGTTAGTCGCTGCCAATCAGGGAAAACAAATGATATTTGTCTTTTTGGGACTGGCTTAGTTCACTCAGCATGATGTTTTCCAGATTCCTCCATTCTGTTGCCCAATGACTGCATTTCATTTTTTTTTAACTGCTGTATAGTATTCTGTGGAGTACATGTCCCATAATTTCTTTATCCAGTCTACTGTTGATGGGCATTTGGGTTGGTTCCAGGTCTTAGCTATGGTGAATTGAGCTGCAATAAACATTAATGTGCAGACAGCTTTTTGGTTTGTCAATTTGATTTCCTTTGGGTAAATTCCAAGGAGTGGGATGGCTGGCTTGTATGGTAGGGTTATATTCATGTTTCTGAGGAATCTCCAGACTGACTTCCAAAGTGGCCTAACCAGCTTGCATTCCCACCAACAGTGGGTTAGTGTCCCTTTTCCCCCACATCCTCTCCAGCATCTATAGTTGGTAGTTTTCTGAATGTGAGCCATTCTAATCGGGGTGAGGTGAAACCTCATTGTGGTTTTGATTTGCATTTCCCTGATTGCTAGCGATCTTGAACATTTTTTCATGTGCCTGTTGGCCATTTGGATTTCCTCTTTGGAAAAGTGTCTATTGAGGTCCTTGGCCCATCTCTTAAGTGGGTTGTTTGTTTTGATGTTGTGGATTTTCTTGATTTCTTTGTAGATTCTGGTTATCAACCCTTTATCTGTTGCATAGTTTGCAAATATTTTTTCCCATTCTGTCGGTTGCCTATTCACTTTCTTGACTGTTTCTTTTGACGTACAGAAACTTCTCAGTTTGATGCGATCCCAGTAGTTAATTTTGGCCTTGACTGTCTGTGCTTCGAGGGTCTTTTCCAAGAAGTCTTTGCCAGTACCTATATCTTGCAGGGTTTTTCCAATGCTCTCTAATAACTTGATGGTGTCGGGTCATAGGTTTAAGTTTTTAATCCATGTTGAATGGATTTTTGTGCAGGGTGAAAGGTGTGGGTCTTGCTTCATGATTCTGCATGTGGAAATCCAGTTTTCCCAGCACCATTTATTAAATAGGCTGTCTTTATTCCAAGGATTGGTTTTGGATCTTTGATCGAATATAAGTTGGCTGTAGATATTTGGATTGATTTCTGGTGTTTCTATTCTGTTCCATTGGTCTATCCATCTGTTTCTGTACCAGTACCATGCTGTTTTGATAACTACTGCCCTGTAATATGTCCTAAAATCTGGTATTGTGATGCCTCTGGCTTTGTTTTTGTTGTATAAGATTGCTTTAGCTATTCGAGATCTCCTGTGCTTCCATATGAATCTCAGCATCATTTTTTCCAGATATGAGAAGAATGTCCTCGGTATCTTGATTGGTATTACGTTGAATCTGTAAATTGCTTTTGGCAGAATGGACATTTTGATGATATTGATTCTTCCAATCCATGAGCATGGAAGATTTTTCCATTTTTTGGTATCCTCTTCTATTTCTTTCTTTAAGATTTTGTAATTTTCATCGTAGAGATCTTTAACATCCTTGGTTAAGTTTATTCCAAGGTATTTGATTGTTTTTGTAGCTATTGTGAATGGGATTGATTTTAGAAGTTCTTTCTCTGCCGTGGGATTGCTTGTGTATATGAAGGCTGTTGATTTTTGTGCATTGATTTTATATCCTGCTACTTTGCCAAACTCTTCTATGAGTTCCAATAGACTCTTAGTAGAGTTCTTTGGGTTCCCTAAATAAAGAATCATATCATCTGCAAAAAGGGATAGTTTGAGTTCTTCCTTCCCAATTTGTATCCCTTTGATTTCTTTTTCTTGCCTAATGGCTCTGGCTAAGACGTCCAGCACTATATTGAATAGCAGTGGTGAGAGTGGGCATCCCTGTCTGGTACCTGATCTCAGTGGAAATGCTTCCAGTTTTTCCCCATTCAGTAGGATGTTGGCCGTGGGTTTTTCATAAATTGCTTTGATTATATTGAGGAATGTGCCTTCTATACCCAGTTTGCTTAGGGTTTTCATCATGAAAGGGTTTTGTATTTTGTCAAATGCCTTCTCCGTGTCAATTGAGATAATCATATGGTTCTTCTTCTGAAGTCTGTTAATGTGGTGTATCACGTTGATTGTTTTGCGAGTATTGAACCATCCCTGCATTCCAGGGATAAATCCCACTTGGTCTGGGTGGATGATCTTTCTGATGTGTTGTAGTCTATTGGCCAGAATTTTATTGAGGATTTTTGCATCTATGTTCATCAGGGATATTGATCTGTAATTCTCTTTCAATGTTGCATCTTTTTCTGGCTTAGGAATTAAAGTGATGCTGGCTTCATAGAAAGAATTTTGGAGGATTCCCTCTTTTTCGATTGTTCTGAATAGTTTGAGAAGGATTGGAGTTAGTTCTTCTTTAAATGTCTGGTAGAATTCAACAGTGAATCCATCTGGTCCTGGGCTTTTCTTTGTTGGCAGGGCCTTTATTACTGATTCAATTTCTGTCTCTGTTATGGGTCTACTTAGGTTTTCTATTTCTTCCTGGTCCAATTTAGGCAGGTTGTATGTGTCCAGGAATCTGTCCATTTCTGTTAGATTCCCCTGTTTTCTGGCATACAAGTCCTTGTAGTAGTTTCTGATGATTCTTTTTATTTCTGTGGTGTCTGTTGTTACGTTTCCTTTTTCATCTCTGATTTTATTGATTTGGGTCTTTTCCCTTCTTTTTTTTGTTAGTTGGGCCAATGGGGTGTCAATCTTGTTTATTTTTTCAAGAAACCAGCTCCTCGTTTGGCTGATTTTTTGTAATGTTTTTTTGGATTCAATCCTGTTGATTTCTACTCTGATTTTAGTTATTTCTCTTCTCCTACTAGCTTTGGGTCTGGTTTGCTGTTGATTTTCTAGATCCTTGAGCTGAGCTGAAAGCTCTTCTATTTGGTGCCTTTCTAATTTCTTGATGTAGGCACTTATTGATATAAACTTTCCTCTTAATACTGCTTTTGCTGTATCCCATAGATTTTGGTATGATGTGCTGTTATCCTCATTTACTTCCAGGAAATTTTTGATTTCTCTCTTGATTTGTTCTATGACCTGTTGTTCATTCAGGAGCATGTTGTTCAATCTCCATGTGTTTGCATTTGCTCTAGGGATTCCTGAGTTGCTAATTTCCACCTTCATTGCTTCATGGTCTGAGAAGTTGCATTGTATGATTCTAATTCTTTTGAATTTGCTGAGACTTGCTTTATGGCCTAGTATGTGGTCTATCCTGGAGAAGGTTCCATGTACTGCTGAGAAGAATGTAAATTGTTTCTCTGTAGGATGAAAAGTTGTGTAGATATCTGTTAGGTCCATTTGGGCTATTGTGTCATTTAAATTTTCTGTCTCCTTGTTGATCCTCTGTCTTGGTGATCTATCTATGTCTGAGAGTGGGGTGTTGAAGTCCCCTAGTACTAATGTATTGGGGTCTAAGTCTCCTTTTAAGTCCTTTAACAAGTCTTTTAAGTAAGCTGGTGCCTTGTAATTAGGAGCATACACATTGATAATCGTTATATCTTCTTGTTGGATGGATCCTTTTATCATTATATAGTGTCCCTCTTTGTCTCTTCTAATAGTTTTTGTGGTAAAATTTATATTATCCGATATTAGGATGGCTACGCCCGCTTTTTTTTCGTTTCTGCTGGCATGGTATACTTTTTTCCAACCTTTCATTTTCCATCTGTATGGATCTTTGTTAGAAAGGTGTGTTTCTTGTAAGCAGCAAATGGATGCATTTGTTCCCTAATCCAGGTTTCCAATCTGTTTCGTTTGACTGGGCAATTCAAACCGTTCACGTTCAATGTGACTATTGATAAATACTAGCTTTGCCCTGCCATTTGCCAAAAATAGTTTCTTATATATGCTTTGAGTTTCGTATGGTCTTTTGTTGCGAGGTTTCCTTCCTTTAGCTTCTTTCCAGTTGACGACCGTGTTTCTGTGTTTCTGTGTATAGCACATCTTTAAGTATCTTTTGTAGAGCTGGACGTGTGGTGACAAATTCTCTCAGTTTCTGCTTGTTGTGAAAGATCCTAATTTCACCTTCATTCACAAATGAGAGCTTTGTGGGATATAGTATTCTGGGTTGACAGTTTTTCTCTCTTAGTACTTGGGCTATGTCTTGCCATTCCCTCCTAGCTTGTAGGGTTTCTGATGAGAAGTCAGCTATGAGTCTAATTGGAGATCCTCTGAGAGTAATCTGCCGTTTCTCTCTTGCACATTTTAGGATCTTTTCTTTTTGTTTCACTGTGGTGAGTTTAATTACAACATGTCGTGCAGAGGATCTCTTTTGGTCACGTTTTTTAGGGGTTCTATGAGCTTCCTGGATTAGGATTTCTCTGTCTTTCTCCAAGCCTGGAAAATTTTCTGCTAGTATCTCCCTAAAAAGGCCTTCTAATCCTTTCTCCCTCTCCATACCTTGAGGAACACCTAGAACCCGAATGTTGGGTTTTTTAATAGTATCCTGTAAATTCCCGATGATATCTTTTAGTTTTCTAATTTCCTCTTCTTGTCTTTGGTTTGACTGTTTCCTCTCCTGTTCTCTGTCTTCTAGGTCCGATATCCTCTCTTCTACTTCACCCATTCTGGTTTTAAGGCCCTCAAGATTGCTTGTCACTTGATCTATTGAATTCTTCAATTCATTAAGATTTTTTGTCACTATTGTAGCTTCTTGTTCTACTAGTTGTTTCGTTTCGTTTTGATTCCTCCGTAGTATTTCATTCTCGCGCGAGAGTTTTTCTATCTTATCCATTAAAGATTTCTGTAGTTCAAGAATTTGTTTTTGAGAACTTCTTAATGTTCTTATCAATTTTTTGAGATCTGATTCTTGCATTTCTTCTATCTCATTATCTTCATAATCCTGATTTGGGGTGTCTTTTCCATTTGGGGTCATCATAGCGTCTTCCTTGATCTTGCTCCCTCGGAATCTGTTTTTGTTTGGCATTTTTTTTTCCCACACTCTTTCTCTGGGTTGTCAAGGTAACGGAGTTTGTGTGCGCGGTGTGTTCCCAGTTTTTGGATCCCCTTCAGGTTTCTACGGCCTCGGGTTTTTGGTTCCGTCTGCCTCGGTGACGGGCGGGTGGGCACGCGCGCCGTCCCACTGCGTTCAATCAAATTCGACTTCCCAAGGTGGGCGAAGAGAGTGGCTAGTGTCCGTGCGGGCCCGCCTCAATTGTGCTGTTTCCCCCGTGGGGTCTGCTTCCCCCTTGCAGTGTCTCGGGATCCCTGTATCGGCTCCCGTTCAAGCGCGCAGATCCTGCGGCGACTATTTTCCGCCCAGCTCCCGTCGCAGCCGGCGGGCGTGCGCCGTGCCACTGCGTTTAATCTAGCTCGAATTCACAGGGTGGGTGACGAG
Source organism: Sylvilagus floridanus (assembly GCA_949820135.1). Classification (NCBI taxonomy): domain Eukaryota; kingdom Metazoa; phylum Chordata; class Mammalia; order Lagomorpha; family Leporidae; genus Sylvilagus; species Sylvilagus floridanus. The sequence goes on from OX463244.1 coordinate 20,484,623, forward strand.
AGAGTCTAGTGTCCATGCAGGCTCGCCTCAATTGTGCTGTTTCCCCCGTGGGGTCTGCTTCCCCCCGCCAGTGTCTTGGGATCCCTGTATCGGCTCCCGTTCAAGCGCTCAGTTCCAATGGCGACTGTGTTCCGCCCGGCTCCCGTCACAGCTGGCGGGCACGTGCCGTGCCACTGCGTTCAGTCTAGCTCGAATTAGCAGGGTGGGCAACGAGAGAGGCTAGTGTCCGTGCAGGCTCGCCTCAATTGTGCTGTTTCTCCCGTGGGGTCTGCTTCCCCCCGCCAGTGTCTCGGGATCCCTGTATCGGCTCCCCTTCAAGCACGCAGATCCTGCGGCAACTGTGTTCCGCCCGGCTCCCGTCGCAGCCGGCGGGCGCGCGCCGTGCCAGTGTTTTCAGTCTAGCTCGAATTAGCAGGGTGGGCAACGAAAGAGGTTAGTGTCCGTGTGGGCTCGCCTCTATTGTGCTGTTTCTCCCGTGAGGTCTGCTTCCCCCTGCCAGTGTCTCGAGATCCCTGTATCGGTTCCCGTTCAAGCGCTCAGTTCCAATGGCGACTGTGTTCCATCCGGTTCCCATCCCTCCCGGCAGCTCCCGTGCCACTATGGCACGATTGGCCGTTCGCAAACTTACTTTCCCCTAGGTCCTCTGTGTCTCATTCACCGGGTCCGGAAGAATTTCCACTGCTTTTTTTTCCCTGAGATTTCTCCTGAGGCTACAGTAACTCTGTTTTGATTAAACTATCTTTTCACGGACTGCTAGTGCGCGTCCTCACTATTCCGCCATCTTGGCTCCGCCCCCTTATTTCATTGTTCTTGAATTTCTTGAGCTCCTTACAGATTTTGGATATTAAACCTTTGTCAGTTGTATGGCTTGTAAATATTTTGCTCACTCTGTCAATTGTCTCATCACTTTGTTGTGTTTCCTTTGCTGTGCAGAAGCTTCTTAGCTAGATGTAATCCCATTTGTTTATTTTTGCTTTGGTTGCCTGTGCTTCTGGGGTATTTGCCAAGACGTCTTTGACTATGCCAATATTTCTCATAGTTCCCTAGTGTGCTATTCTAGTAATTTGATGGTATCAGGTTATAGATTTATATCCTTGATTCATTTTGAGTTGATTTTTATATAAATTGTAATGTGGGGCTCTTATTCATACTTCTGCATGTGGAGATCCAGTTATCCCAGCACCATTTTTTGAAGAGACTTTCTTTTCCCCATGGATTGATTTTAGCTACTTTGTCAAAGATTAGTTGTTTGTAGGTGTGTGGATTTTCTTCTGGGGTTTCTGTCTGTGCCATTGGTTTCTGTCTGTGCCATTGGTCTTCGTGTCCATTTTTGCACCAGTGCAAGGCTGTTTTGATTATAACTGCTCTGTATTATGTCTTGAAAACTGATATTGTGATGTATTTGTTTTGTTTTTGTTGCTTAAAATTGCCTTAGACATTTGGGTTCTCTTGCATTTCTGTACGAGTTATAACATCATTTTTTTCTAGATCTGAGAATAATGTTGTTGGTATTTTTATTGGGATCTTATTGAATCTATAAATTATCCTTGGTAGTAAGGACATTTTGATGGTGATACTAATTATTCTAATCCACAAACATGAGGACTCTTCCATTTATTGATGTCTTCTTTTATTTTTTTAAAAATGTTTTATAATTTTCATGGTAGAGATCTTTCACTTCTTAGGTTTAATTTATTCCAAGGGATTTTTTTAGCTATTGTGAAATGTTCTGATGTTACAGCTTCTTTCTCAGCCATGGCATTATCTGTGTAAACAAAGGCTATTGATTTTTGTGTGTTGGTTTTATATCCTGCAACTTTACCAAATGATCTTATGAGTTCTAATAGTCTCTTAGTGGAGTCTTTTTGTTTTCCTCACACATAGGACCATGTCATCTGCAAACAGAGAAAATTTTATTTCCTCCTTTCCAATTTGTATCCTATTGCTTTCATTTTCTTATCTAATAGCTCTGGCTAGATCTTCCAGGACTATATTGAATAGCAGTGATAGCAGTGGTAAAAACAGGCATCCTTATCTGGTTGCCAGTTCTTAGTGGAAAGGATTATTGCTTTTCCCTGTTCATTAAGATGCTGGCTTTGGGTTTGTCATGTATTACCTTGATTGAGTTAAGGACTGTTCCTTCTATCCCCAATTTGTCTAAGGATTTTTTTAAAATCATGACAGGATGTTGTATTTTATCAAATGTTTTCTCTGCATCTATTAAGATAATCCTATGGTATCCTTTAGTTTGTTAATATGATGTAACACATTTATTGATTTGTGTATCTTGAACCATTTATGCATACCAGAGATAAATTTCACATACTCTGGGTGAATTATCTTTCTGATGTGTTTTTGGATTGACTAGCTAGTATTCCGTTGAAGATTTTTGCATCTGTATTCATCAGTGATAGTGCTCTATAGTTCTCTGTTTTATATTTTCCTGGTTTTGAAATTAAGATGGTACTGGCCTCATAAAAGGAGAATTCTCCCAAAAAAGGAGAATTCTCTCCCTTTCAATTGCTTTATTTAATTGACTAGCTTGAGAAGAATTCGTATTAGTTCTTTAAATATCTGGTAGAATTCAGCAGTGGTGATATCCAGTTCTGTTTTTCCTTTGTTGGGAGGCTCTTTATTACTGATTTGATCTTTGTCCTGGTTATTGGCTTATTTAGATTTTCTGTGTCTTCATGACTCAATTTTGGTAGATTGTATGTTTTCAGATTTCTGTCAATTTATTCTAGATTTTCCAATTTGTTGGAATAAGGCTTTTTGTAGTAGTTATTGATAATTCTTTTTATTTCTATGGTATCAATTTTACAATTTCCTTTTTCAAATCTGATTTTATTAATTTTGGTCTCCATGTTTTTTTTGTTAGTTGGCATAGTGGTGTATCAATTTTACTTATTTTTTTCAGGAAAACAAAGCTCTTCATTTCACTGATCTTTTGTATGTTTATTTTTTGGTCTCAAATATGTTTATAATTTTAATTATTTCTTTGTTCCTACTAATTTTGGGTTTAGTTTGTTTTTTTGCTTCATTCCATTGTGTTCAGAAAAGACACGTGGTATGAATTCCATTTTTTTTAATTTGTTGACACTTGCTTTATGGCCTCCCATATGGTATTTCCTGGAGAAAGTTCCATTCACTGATGAAAAGAATGTATATTCTTCAGCTGTGGGAAAAGAATGTGTATTCTTCAGCTGTGGGATAAAATGTTCTGTACATATTACTTAGGAAAATTAGTCCATAGTCTATATTAGTTCAGTTTTTTGTTGATTTTTTTGTCTAGCCTGTCTCTGCATTGATGAAAATGGCATGCTGACATTAGTATTATATTTGAGTTCATGTCTACCTTTAGATCCACCAACATTTATTTGAATTGCCAGGAGCCCTGACATTGGATGAATATACATTTACTATAGTCACATATTCATTTAGAATTGATACTTTTATCATTACATTATGTCCTTCTTTATTTCTTTTAACAGTTTTTTTTTTAACAGTTAATCCTATTTTGTCTGATATCAGGATTCAACTCCTGCTTTTTAGTTTTTTGCTTTCCATTAACATGGAATATTTTTTTCAATCCTTTCACTTTCAGTCTTTGTGTATTTGTTGATGAGATGTGTTTTTTGCAGGCAGAAAATGGGCCTCATTTTTTAACTCATTCAGCCAGACTGTATGCTTTAATTGGAGAATTTGTTATTTACATCCAAGGTTATTATTGGCCCTGCCAGTTTTCCATAAATGTTCCTATTTTTTGCTTTTCATTTCCTTTGTACTTTTACTGGGAGTTTTTCTGCCTTCAAATTCTTTCATAATGATAAGTATCTTTCTGTGTTTCTGTGTGTAGCATATCCTTATGCATCATTTGTAAAGCAGGACTAGTGGTTTAAATTCTTTCAGTTTCTGTTTGTTATGGAAGGTCTTTTTAGAGTTACAGAGATAGGGAGAAACAGTGAGAAAAGCCTTTCATCCACTGGTTCAATCCCCAAATGTCTACAGTGGCCAGACATGGCCAATCTGAAGCCAGAAGCCAGGAGCTTCTTCCTTATCTCCCGCATGTGTCTAGGGGCCCAAGCACTTACTCCATCTGCTACTTCTGTCTTAGTTGGGATACAAACTGTCATCCATATGGTATGCCAGCACTACAGGTGGAGGCTTAGCCTACTACACCACAGTGCTGGCCCCTCTTATGGAAGGTCTTTGTTTCACCTTCATTCATAAATGAAAGCTTTGCAGGACATAGTATTCTTGTTTGGCTGTTTTTTTTTTGTTTTTTTTTTTTTTTTTTTTTTTTTAAGATTTGGACTATGTCTCTCTATTCTACCCTAGCCTGTAGTGTTTATTTTGAAAAATCAGCTCTCACTGATTGGAGATTGCCTGAAGGTAATCCAGCTTTTCTCTTATGTACATTTTAGAGCCTTTTCTTTATGTTTCATTGTTGAAAGTTTGACTACCATGTGTGTCACAGTGAAGGTATTTTCTTGTCATGTGTGTTAGGAGTTCTGTGTGTTTCCTTTTCTTGAATGTCAATTTCATTCTCCAAATTAGGGCTGTTTATGTTAGTATTTTACTGAAAAAGCCTTCTAATTCATTCTCTTTCCACAACTTCAGGAACTTCTATGTCCCCTATGGGTCATTTGATAATATTCCATAAATCTTGAGAGCATTTTTCATCCATAAATCTTGAGAGCATTTTTCAAAGGATGAAATACAAATAGCCAACAGACACATGAAAAAAATGTTCATGATTACTAGTCATCATTGTGATGTTAAAAAAACACAAAGAAGTATCACCTCACCCCAGTTAGAGTGACTGTCTTCTAAAAAGCATGTGGAGAAAATGTACCCTGATACCCTGTTGGTGGCAATGCAAACTGGTACAACTATGAAAAATAGTACGTAGATTCACTAGAAAACTGAATTTAAGCTACCATATTACCTACTCCTAGTAATATTTCCCAAGGATATGAAATCAGCATATAAAAGTTACTTATATTCTCATGTGTATAGTAGCTCAATTCCCTGCTGACTCTTTTTCTAGATACTTGATGCATTGATGAGAATGAGGAGTTGAATTCCTTCCTTGACACTTAATAATATTTGCTGTATATGACTGGGTGTTGAATTCATATGTGTTTTTGAATGTTGTATCTTCTTGCTAAATCAATATTTTATCAATATATAATGCCCTCCTTTGTCTCTTTTTCCAGTTTATGATTTCAAATCTATTTATCTGATATAAGAATAAGTAGTCCTGTTTTTGGTGTCCTTTTTCCTGGTATATCTTTTTTCCAGCCCTTCACTTTCATTTTATATGTATCTTTATTTGTGAAGCGAACTTGTTATAAGCAGCATATAGTTGGGTCATAATTTTTAATCCATTCATTAACTTGTATTTTTGACTGGGGAATTTAGTCAACTTACATTCATGGTTAATATTGATAGATAAGAAATAACTTACATCTGTCATTTTGTTGATTGGTTGATTTTATCTGCTCTATTACTGAGTTTGGTAGGGCCATCTGTTTTCATGAAGTTTACTTATAATGAATGAATGGTGGTGGTTGAGAAACTATGTGAACAAACCAAAAGCTATTGAACTGTATGCTTAAATGCTGAATTATATGACATGTGAATTATATATCAAAGAAGCTGCTATAATTAATTAGTGGAAATAGCTCATCTTCAATTTGTATGAATCAGCATCTTTCATAGGAGATGCGTATATCTCAGATAAGAGTCACTTGGATTCGTATGTGTCAGCATTGACAGCAGCTTAGTTTTGAGTGATTTCTGTTCAGCTGGAATAGCCATTTGAGGTAAACAAAGAAAGGGAGACTAGAGAGCTAATCCAATAGTTAATTGATTTATTATGTATATTATCATGAACATATATATGTCCATATACTTTATATGTGTATACCAATATGTAAATACATAAATATATCTTATACACAAGAACATCTAGACTATATATGTGTATATACCACATATAGTTATATATGTGCAAATATATAGCCATATGCATTATAAAGTATATATTTGTATATATGTGTTTACTTTATGATACTTTAACCTGGAAAATTTTGCTATTTCAGATTTGGTATTTGCAATTCTTTTAATATTTTCATTTTTATGTATTGTAGTGATCTCTGATCTCAATTTATATTTGTATATATGTCTATGTATACAAGAGTACTTTAAAATGTTTGTTGAAAATGGAATTCAAGGACAAATATTTTGCAAAATTTTGAAATCTATGTATTTTCTATGAGTATTTTCAAAAGCTTCACATATAATATATCTGTATAAAGTTTATTTTACCTAGTAAATGTGTTAGTGATATTCAATGTCTATATTTTTTCACCATTGTGTTTTTTTATTGTGTATGTTTTAAACCTCTGAGTAGAGCATCTAAATACAGCAGCAGAGTGAGAACTGGCACTTCCAGGCATATCCTAATGAATGTTCCTAACGCGATCCAATTCCATCTTATACTTCAATACTCATATCTCTTCCCCTAAGGGTGAGTTAAGTTTGTGCTATTGAAAAATGGTAAATTACAGCTTGAATTTCCTAAAGGGTGTAACTCCTGGAAAGAGACACAATCATTTGTATTCAGAGGCATATGCACGTGGGAAGTTCTTTATTTTTACTTTTCTGGTATATGAATGTAACAAGAGAACAAAATATGCTAATAACTAAAGAATATAAGTCTAAGTCTGTATTAGCAAGTGTCCAAAGTGATAGTTGGTTTGAAAATAATCTTAAACTAGTCACTGCTAAGACATTAAAGGACGGAATTGGAAATGTATGTAAGCATTCAACTCAGTCTATTTCTAGCTAACACAAGTGATTCTTGTTCTACGATGGAAATGCAGGTGTATGCTCCCATATGTGAAGAGCAGCAACCTGGGCTTGACAAAGTGGGTAAAATCAATCCATGGAGTGAGGACAGTCTCTTCAATAAATGGTGCTGGGGAAACTGGATCTCCACGTGCAGAAGTATGCAACTAGATCCTACATCACAGCTCAACAAAACAAACAATCCAGTTAAGAAATGGGCAAAGGTCTTAAATAGTCATTTTTCAATAAATGAAATTTAAATGGCCAACAGACACTTGAAAAAATGCTCAGGATCACTAGCCAACAGGGAAGTGCAGATCAAAACCACAATGAGGTTTCACCTCACTCCAGTTAGAATAGATCACATACAAAAATCAACCAAAGACAAATGCTGGTGAAGATGTGGGGAAAAGGTACCCTGATACACTGTTGGTGGGGATGTAAACGGTGCAACCGCTGTGGCAGACAGTATGGAGAAACCTCTGAAATCTGAATATAGACCTGATATATGATCCATCTATCCCACTCCTGGGAATTTACCCAAACCAAAAGAAATCACTATATGAAAGAGTTATCTGTACATCCATGTTCATTGCAGAGCAATTCACAATAGCCAAGACATGGAATCAACCAAAATGTTCATCAACTGATGACTGGATAAAGAAATTATGGTGTATATACACTATGGAGTACTACTCAGCTGTAAAAAAAATGAAATCCTATATTTTGCAACAAAAAGTTACAACTGGTAACCATTATGCTGAGTGAAATAAGCCAGTCCCCAAATGACAGATATTATGTGATTTCTCTTATCTGAGATAATGAATAGAGTACCTGAAATACAATATATTGGAGTGAAATAGACATTTTAGCAACCAATAATGTTTTGTGGCCCTTGTCTATTCGTTAAGGAGCAGTATTTTGTTTTGCTTTGTTTTGTTTTCTCTACATACTACTTGTTGAATTTTTTTAACTTAGGGTAGCATTAACTAAACAAGCATTAAATGTTCTAAAAAAAGATCATTGTAAAAATTTAGAGTGGGAATATGAGAGGGAGTGGGAGGAAGGTTGGGGCATGGGTGGGAAGGGAGGATTTGGGAAGTGCCACTTTGTTTCTGTAATGGTGTAAAAAATATATATGAAACTTCTATAACAAATAAAATATATATTAAAAAATAAGAAACTCAAAAAGAAAGCTATACCATGCTATTGTTTTTTCTTTCAGATTTTGCCCACCATATCTGAATACAAAATAATGGAATAAATTTTAGTACAGAACTTACAAATAAGATAGAGCATAAAATTAGTTGTGTTTTCTATTGATACCTAAGGCATGCACTATAATATATAATAATGTATATGCTACATAATATTTGTATAGTATTTGTAATGTACCCAAGGCAAAAAAGAAGTCAGCAAATATTTTGTATTATTTAAAAGGTGATAATTCATATTCATTTTGAACACCAGTTCAAAGCAAAATAAAAGTATTTTTGTTAATATTGAGGTTCTTTGACTAGTAAAGATAAAGAGGTTAGATAAAATTATTTTATAGAATGGCATATAATCAAAGACAAGTATTTTACTTTCCCCTCTGCTTTCAGAATATCTATTTAGTGACTATAAATAATTAATATCTTTTTTGTTGTTCTTTTTCTCACAATTCCTAAATTTGGTATAGGGATCATCCTGTCCCTCATTGCAGTCAATCTAACTAGAACCCTACCCTCATCTCCAAAGGCTGTAAAAATGAATTAGATCAAAGGTCATTTTGTTTAGAGGTAACTACATGCCCCAAATAAAGCTTTAAATATGAATCAAATGACCTATACAGGAACTTCTATCAAGGAAGCTTCCATCTCACCTGTTGGTTGGAAACAACTTATCTGTCAACTTGTAAATATGAAGGAAGAATCTAAGATTGAAGAATATAGATGAGTGATACAAGAAAATGTAAGGAAACAGATACTTTATATTGTTAGTCATCATTCAGTAATCAGAAAGATAACAGCTTCTTTTCCAGTCATTTGTTTCATTAGGATATCTTAGAAAAACTTTTATCTGGATGTGACAGATAGATAACTTTTTAAAAAAATCTTGCTTGAACTATCACTTAAGAAATTTCTGGGCTGGCGCTGTGGCATAGTAAGTAAAGCTGCCTCCTGCAGTACCTTCCCACATGGGCACTGGTTCAAGTCACGGCTGCTCTATTTCCCATCCAACTCTCTGCTATGGTTGGGAAAGCAGTAGAAGATGGCTCAAGTCTTTGGGCCCCTTTACCCATGTGGGAGACTCAGAAGAAGCTCCAGCACCTGGCTTCGGATTGGCACAGCTCCAGCTGTTGCAACCAATTGGGGAGTGAACGAGCAGATGGAAGACCTGTCTCTCTCTGCCTCTCCTCTCTCCATGTAACTCTGACTTTCAAATAAATAAATAAATCTTAAAAAAAGAAATCTTACCTAGAAACATAACATAACATAATATTCCTTTTCCTAATACAAGAATTTGCTTACATATTTTTAGTAAGGCTTTACAAATTATAGAAAGTGGATAGATATAGCTTATCATGATTTAGTGATAAAATGCTGACTAATGCAACATGATGTCTTTCAGAACAAGGATACTGTTGCATTTAGCATTCCTTTATTTGATATATTTCTTTGTAGATAAGTATAACATTGAAGGATCATGGTCTTTAGCGATAAACAAAATTCACAGAAAGGTCATTAGAGGCCCATATAGAATTTTTGTCAAACACCTTGACTTCTGGATAATGTAAATGCTTCAGGCCCTTCAAATTTACTTACTAAAAATTTTCATAATTGAAAATATAATCATATAAATATGCGATGCAGTGTGGTATTTCAATACATGTATTCAGATTAATTAGCATATCTGTCACCTCAAATATTTATCACATGTTTTGGGAGCATTCAGAATCCCATTAGGTATTTTGAAACACACAATTAATTGTTCTCAATCAATAACCTCACTGTGCTGTAGGTTATCCTAAGTTACTCCTATCACCTAACTGTATCCTTGTACCCATAAACCATGCTCCTACCAATGTTCTCTCCTCCCCTTTCCAGCCTCTGGTAATCATTCTGCTACTTTGAGATCAGCTTTCTAAGCTTTCATATGTTAAGTGGGAATATGAAGTAATTTTTTTTCCTGTGCTGACATGTTTCACTTAACACAGTGTCATCCAGTTTCATCTGTTTTGCTGCAAACAATAGAACTGTGTCCTTATGGCTGAGTTTTATCCCATTGTGTATATGTAACCTCGTGTCCTTTAACCATTCATCTACCAAAAGAACAGCTGGGTTGACTCCTGTCTGTTGTGAACATTGCTACCTTAAACATTAGAGTACAGGTATCTCTTCATTATCCCAAGCCTTTCCTCTGCTGGTCCACTCAGGAGCTGGGGAGGGGCGGCGCGGGGCAGGGCGTCACTGTTTGGCCAAACAAAACAGGCTCCCCAGAGACCAGGGAGGAGGCGAGAATCTGGTGAGCTTTAGCCGCGCCAGCTTTGCCGTCATACCCAGGTCTCGCTCTTGAGTGGTGCCTCAGAAAGCTGGAGCCTCCTGCGTGGGTCCACACATCTCCTCGGTCAGGTAACTCGGAGCTAGTGGGGACAGCTTCAAGTTACTGCCTTCTCATTGGACATTTCTAATCAAGGAAGTTGCTGAGGGCTTCTGACATCGAAGATAATCTAAAACCCTGACATGCTAGGGAAAACGTGGAATGGGCCATATGCCTAAAAAGGTTATAGGTTCTGAAAGAAAAACAAAAGTGGTTAGTTTAATCAGTGATTCTTTTTAAACTATTCAAATATCATGAACAAGATACTAAATTGTACCTAAGGATTTGCATTTCTTTAAATCTTGTTCTAAATCATATCTGTTTAATAAATGACTAGTTGATATATGTGCATGTTATTTAATAAAGTTATATTTTTATAGAAAAAAGTGTTGGTTGATACTCTCTTCTTTTATGTGGAATATCCTGAAAACTACTACATTGAATTCCCTTACAGACATTTCTTTAACTTCCTCTTATTTGAAAGGTGCTGTTAAAAAATTATTGTGTTTCCTTGAAGGTCTTATGTTTCCTAGCTTTTTTAATGTTTCTTGTGTCTCTATGTTGATATCTGTGCTGGTGCAACAGTAATTTTTTTTTTTTTAATTTTACAGTTACTTTAGAGAAAGACTAAGGTGTTGATTTGCTATGGTATGTTAGCTTTGATTGTGGATGGGCACAGCACGGTGATTTCTGTGTGGTTTCTTCAGCTATAGAATACTTTTCAGCAACATGTTTGCTCTAGTAGCTGAGGCTGAAAGTGTTTATTACCACAGAGATGTGGGGCAGTTTTGCTAGGGTCAGGGCTGTAACCTGGGTTACTGTTAAGTTACTGTTAAGTTGAGCAGGGTGGAATGACAGCAGAATCTCATAAGTAGAACTGCATGGTGGCCACTAGCCCCAGGGCGAGATGCACTGTAGCAGTGGGTCCACTCTGAGGACTGCACGAGCTGTAGGGATTTGGTCACAAGCGATGTGGGTCATTTTTAATTAGTTTTTAACAGATTCAGTGTGATATTCCCTTCCTCCCTCCCTCCACTCTCACTGCTCCTACCCTCATTTCTTCTTTCTTTCTTTCTTTTTTATTTTTGAGGTAACATTTTAAATTTACATTACAGTAAAAAGCTGAAAACTTTGCCAAATAAGTTTAACAAGTAAAAAAAAGACTATTTTAATGGGAATATAGATAATAGCTATAAACAATAATTGAATGGAAAAATTCCACTTGACCCACATACAGTAAATTTTAAAGTAGTCAAATATCATTAAAATTATGGTACTATAACATTTTTTAACCACTGGTTTCATAAAGGTTTAAAGCAAAGTCTTACTACAGAGCTAAAAAAAGCATTCCTAAAATTTGTATGGAATTACAGAAGACCCAGAATAACCAAAGCAATTCTGAACCAGGAAAGAATACTACCATGCTGTAGTAATTAAAACAACATGGTGCTGGCATTAAAACCAATACATAGGTCAATGGAACAGAATAGAAAATCCAGCCTATTGATTTTTGACAAAAGTGCTCAGAACATTCAGTGGAGTAAAGATAATCTCTCCCACAAATGATGCTGGCAAAATTGGATTTATATATGTAGAAAAATGGAATTAGATCCATACTTGTTACCATATATAAAAACTACCTCAAGATGAATCAAAGATCTAGATTTAAGTCCTGAGTCTAAGAAGTTACTGGGAGAAAACACAGGGGAAGCACTGCAAGACATTGGTATATGGTATGATTTCTTAGACAAAAGCCCAAACACAAGCAACAAAAGCAAAACTAAATAAAAGGGTTCCGTCAAACTCAGAAGCTTTTGCAGAACAAATGAAATGACAAATAGAGTGAACAGACAACTGTTCAGATTGGGAAAAAATTTGCAAACCATCTATTGGACAAAGATTAATATCAAATATTGGACAAAGATTAATATCAAAGCTATATCAGCAACTTTAAAAAGCTCAACAATAAAAAAAACAACCAATCCAGTTGAGAAATGGGCAAAGTACTTCAATAGGCAGTTCTTAAAAGAAGAGATCCACATAGCCAATAAATAGAGAAAAAATGCTCAACATCGCTAGCCATCAAGGAAATGCAAATCAAAACCACCTCATCCCTAACATAATGGCTAAAATCCAAAATATAATGTTACAAGTGTTGATGAGGATGTGGATAAAGGGGAATACTTATGCACTATTGGTGGGGATATAAATTAGTACAGCCACTGCAGAAAACAGTGTGAAATTTCTTAAAAAACTGGAAATAGACGTGCTATTTGATACAGCAATCCCACAACTGGGTATATACTCAAAACAGTTGAGCATACGTATCAAAGATATATCTGCCCCACCATATTCATAGCAGTGCTGTTCCCAATAACTAAAATTTAGAATCAACTAAGGTGTCCATCATATGAATAGATAAACAAAATATGGTATATATACACAATGGAATAGTATTAAGCCATTCTCCCTTACATATGGGAGCTAAAATTTAAACAAACAAAAAAAGAAGAAAGAAATGTCTGTTTGTATCAGTGTTCTTTCAATGCTTTGTTTTGAGAGAGCTGTAAGGTAAATATGGGAGGGAGGAGGAGTATGGGAAGCATCAATGGTGATAAACAGTCATTGAGGACCTAATGACTATATTCCCTGCAGGTCAGAAGAGGAGAAAGAAAAGTGATATGAGGTATGGATGAAGAAAAATAGTTGAAAAGTGGGAAAATAAAATTCAATTAACTTAGGGAAACTGAGGTTTTGGTTAATACAATTTTACCACCAAAGGTAGCATTGAAAAATCTGATGCTTTCCTCTCTTCCTTTCTTTATTTTCATTGAGTCATTTTGTTTTTGGTAAAAAGAGAAATTTTCTATTTTATTTTAGCTCTACATATACAATTTTATTATATATACAAAGTGCTTGAATCAACTTAAAGGTAATAATTAATAAATAATTTATTACAAATAGGCAGATAATGTTAAACTCATGTCTTGTGACTTAGAAATAAAATTTCAAATTGCTATTCAGATATGAGTTTGCATCTTAATCTATAAACCAGAAGAAAAAAGTGAATTATTTTGTAATTATAAATTGTTAGATGGTTTTCAATTTGTTAAAATTTGGCCTGTGTTCTTGTCTTTTGGCCCAATCAGAATTAATTCAGACAAGTGGGAACTTTTGCAAGATAAGAAAATACTATCCATTAATTGTCATAGGAAACTATACTCGCTTGTTTGCTCAGGCAACACACAGTTACTTTGCTTGTGAAGAATTAATTGAATGCATTAAACATTTTAACTTGAACTCCAAATGGGCATTTGTTTGCTCACCCTTGACAGCAGTCATCATTTTTAGCAGCAGCATCCTGAGGGACAGCATTAGAAACAGTGTTTGCTGTGAGGTAGAGAATGGCCGTTTTCCCTTCCACATACAGACTGGCTCAGCAATTTTAAAACTTTCACTGCCTATTTTGTGTATTAAAGCATAGGTTCAGCAAAAGTTCACTAAAGCTGTTGATTCACCTGCATATGAAATGTCTAGTGCTATCCAGGAGAGAATGCTAAATGTTCCACAGTATAGTAAATTTGTTTAATAAAGGAGAGAGTGCATTAATTTACCATTAACTTGTTAAATCACATTGCAGTCTTTTTACTTTTATAGACTTTACAAGTCAACTGAAATAAAAACTGCAAGAATTTTTTATAGTGAAAGGAAAAATAGGAACTGGGTTTTGCCTTTTTGAATATTATCATAGAATGCCAGAATGTTATAGTTTGCATGTTGTGAAAGGTTATTCATTGAAGACAAATATAGGCTTCCAGCTGGTAACTAAAATACTCTCTAATCAATTTTTATTTATACCTACTATGAAGATGGTGCCTTCGTAAGCAAAGAGCACAATATACTACTGGGCAGCATGTAATATTTTGTGCTGTGCCTACAATAGAATGTTCCAAAAAGAAAGTGGATGAAGTAAACAAATTGGACATTGGAACATTGGTACCAGCTTGTCATCTTCATAATTTCCATCAGGCTGTGGTTGGAATTATTATGAAAGGATTCTTACAATAAGTGTAGAATGATTTATAAAGATTAGAATGGTAAGAATTTATAAATGAGAGATATTTAAATCCAATTCTCATTATAGTTATAATTTTCATGTAGTCCATTCCTGAACACAGGGACAGAGTTTGATAGTTTCCTTGCATTTTATACACAACATTAAATAGTATTTTTGTTAAAAAGGTTCTACTTCCCTTGAAATATTTTAAGACAAATAAGCTATCATTGGAATATCTCATTTTTTCTTTTAAGAGAATAAGTGTATATATTTCATAACTGAATTACAGGAATTTTGAGGTCACATCTACTTAAAATTGGCTGAAGACTGATAGGAAGAAACAGTGATTCAAACTTAGTTAATTCCTAAAATGTCTTCTCCATATTTCATAACCCTTCTAACAGATTTTATGATTTTCATTTTGAATTTTTTCAGACATTTTCTGGAATATACAAATATTTTGAAATGTGCCATTAAACAAATGAATTATTTGCTATGTATTAAGCTATCTAATATGAAGAAATATGTTGAACATTGCAGGCAGAGTTTTTTAAAGTGAAAATTATTCCTCATTTATCTTTTTCCAAAGAGCATCAGCACTATGTAAACACAGTGTTTGCTTAAAACTGCTTTCTAAGGCTTTGTAAACTTGTGAGATCTGGATGGCCTCATTTCTTTTATATCTTTGCTGATCATGTCTTATGACTTCTGGCCCACTCTGCAGCTCCCTTCAACTTCTAGACTGGCTCAATAATTTAACACATAGTTTGGTTTTGACAGCAATTGGCAATCACTCTAATTCCTTTGGTCATAAGTCAAACTGAGCATTGCATACAGTGACCAAAGAACTGATAATGCACAATAGATAACCACACTCTTTTATTTTAAAAATTTTTAAAATTTTTTTTTGATAGGCAGAGTTAGAGAGTGAGAGACAGAGAGACAGAGAGACAGAGAGAAAGGTCTTCCTTTTTTTTCTGTTGGTTCACCCCCAAAGTGGCCGCCAAAGAGGGTGCATTGTGACCGGCGCACTGAGCGGATCCAAAGCCAGGAGCCAGGTGCTTCTTAATATATAATACCCCATCTGTAAACTGTTGAAATCTTTACTTAATATATGCTAAACTGATCTTCTGTATATAAAGAGAATTGAAAAGGAATCTTGATGTGAATGGAAGGGGAGAGGGAGAGGGAAAGGGAAGGGTTGCGGGTTGGAGGGAAGTTATGAGGGGGGAAGCCATTGTAATCCATAAGCTGTACTTTGGAAATTTATGTTCATTAAATAAAAGTTAAAAAAAGAAACAAACAAAAAATATATAACACCCCATCCCCATATTCGAAATTCTAGTCCTAAGTGGGCTTCTGCATTACAGAAGTTGTTTTATACAAATTCGTTGGAAAGAAAAATAGCACTTCACAGAGAAAACTTGTTTCTTCTCATGATTACTGCTACTGTTGTTCCCTAGAGAAAATTAGAACAAGCACCCCGTTTGCACTACAGATCTTTTGAGTATGTGTAACTTGGTAGTTACCAGGTTTTAAGCAGTGCACACATTAGATTTCTTCTGCCATGTACTCCTGGGCTAGGCACTGTGATGTGATTTGGCAGGTTCAGCATCATTTATAAAAACTGTAATCTCTAGATTAAAATCCATAAGGCCATTTCTAAAAGGAAATATGTAATGAATAGATTAACAAGTGCCACAAACTTGCATTTACCAAGCACAAACTATTTAATTTTTACATTACAATGATAGATTTTCCTTAGATTACATTAGTAATATGTGCTCACTTTAGTAGCTTTAACATGTAGAAAAAAGAAAAGAGCAATCACCCTTTTCCCCTGGAGTAGCCATTGTTAGTATGAAGATTGTATTTTGCTTTTGCTTAAAAAACATTATTTATGTCTCTCAATATTTGTATATATTATAACCATAATTTTAATGATTTCATGTTTCATAATGGACTATAATTTATTAACCCCCAGTTGTTCAACCCATGCATAGCATAAGTAAAATATGTTTCTACAGTTTGAATTTCTAATGCTATTCATCTGAATAATGAGTCATTTGGCTTTTAATGGCAAAAAACTTCCATTCACTACTAGGGAATAATGTTTCATTGTAAATAATGTATTACTATTACTATTTTAATTAAAAACCATATCACTACTGGAGAAAATTATTTTATTATGAGTTTCAGTCTCTGATATCGATTAATTTTTATCCTTCACACTGCTGTTTTAATCATATAATGTATTAAGAGTTTGTTTACTGTTAGGTGAAACCACAGATTTGTTTATTCACAGACTCAATCAACCAGATGTATATCTGAGAATAACTTGCAGATTTGATTCATTTTCTAAACTAAGCAGGGCTCAACTTTTAGAACATGCATACTCCAGCAAAAATCATTATTTCTGTTGCAAATGCTTTAACTTCACAAAGTGTTTAAGTGGGTATATAAATATCAGCATCATTGCTCATTTTATTATTCCTTCATTTGAAAAGACTCTTTAACTGGGAATATTGTTTGAATCATTGTTTTAATATTTGTAATTTTTTACAAGAGGACATTGAACCACTTTGCCAAAAAAAATGTTGCATAATCTGTTTGCTGACTGATAAGCACTGGTGTTGCAGGAGATATATTTCAGCCAATTTAGATGTAGATTCCTTTTCTTTAATAAATGGTTCTCTCTTTTTACCTCCCATTTGTCCTGTTCTCAGCATCTTGGTTCAGCAACTGTCTTCAATAAATATTTTATTAGCTGTAACTCACTGGTATCATTAATCAGATAGTATCTGTTTAACAGCTAACAATGATTTCTCAAAGTAAGTTGGTATAATTTTCAAGGATGTAGGGATGTATAAAGTCTAATATTTGGAGATAACTTTAGTTTACAACATAGTTATTAAGTCCTAAAGAATGCAGGTGACAATCTTGCCTTAACATTGTTATTACTAATGATGGGGATACTCAGAAAGTCAATGCAATTGGTTTTAACCCTAAAATGTCCACGCACCCTTTAAATAGCTAAACTTCTACTCCTGAGTTATAAATTTCGTCTTCAGTTGTCACTGAGATGTGTTCATTTCTTTCTTTTTTATTTTCATTTTAATTAATTTTTAATAGATTGAATATGATTTGTAGATACAAGTCTAAGAACATAATGATGCATATTCCATTCTTCCTCTCCATCTTTCTCTCCTACTCTCCTTCCTTCTACCTGTCTTTCTTATTTTTTTAGTTTTGAGATAACGTACTACTTCACTGAATAAGAGAATAATGAATCAAAAGCAAAAAGACCCCAGTTTAGTGAAAATATAGAAAACAGCTATAAACTGTAATTGAGTGGAAAAATGACCATTTCACTCATATACAGTTTTTTTTTCCTTCAAAATGGAATTTGTCATTGAGGGTCTAAAGTTTCTCCAACTTTCCCCATGGAAGCAGTACATTGTTTTTGCTCTTGAGAAGTTGGCTTGTGTGGAAAAATATCAACTCCTGCTTTGTGAGACAAGTCATCTTTCCCATCAGATACCGCAGCATGGTGTGGGGCGGATCCTATCCATGGACCTGAATTCTATGTTATGAATCACTTCCCTTACAATATCCACTGAGGCAGTGCTTGTGTGAAAAGAAGTGGCTCTATTCTTGTCTTAATTAACATCTTCAAAAAAAAAAAAACTGGACCACACAAGTGGAAATTCCATTCATGTCCCTGTTTCATATTCCCCAACATTCTGTCCTGATATTCAACTAAAAACAATTTGTGAAAATGCTATAGGGGTATATATATATATATATATATATATATACATATATACACAGCTGAGTTAAATATATATGTATATACATTTATATAAATATATATGTATATATATACAGCTCAATTAAAATTGCTGTTGACAATGTCATGTATTACATTTGTTTCTGGTAACAAACACCACTTAGAAAAGAAAAGGTGAGGTGAAGGTGGGAATTTTTTTTTACATTGATCTGGTGCATTTACTAATGTTAGTTGATCGAATATTTTACACTTTCTCTTGATAGCTAAGCTTCTCAGATAAAGCGCATGCTCAGTTGTTACTGCTTTTTTCAGTTAGAACATATGGCTCAGAGAATAGGTCAATAAATCAGTACATTGGAATTTTTGTTGCATGCTAACTCTATTTTATGACAAATAAATTTCCTTCCATACTCTCTTTTTTTTTACTTTTATTTAGAATATAAATTTCCAAGGAACAACTTGTGGATTACAATGGCTTCCCCACCCATACCTCCCCTCCCCCCCACTACCCTCCCCCCTTACCCACTCCCTCTCCCCTTTCATTCACATCCAGATTCATTTTCAATTCTCTTTGCATACAGGAGCTCAGTTTAGTATGTTTTAAGAAAAAGATTTTAAACCATTTGCCCTCACATAGCATCACAGAGTGAAATATACTCTTTGAGTACTAGTTATAGCATTAAATCACATTGTACAGCACATTAAGGACAGAGATCCTACATGATATTATTTTTTTAAATTGATTGATTTTTATGTAATTTCCAATTTTTTAAATCATTTTCAATTATCTTTATACACAGAAGATCGATTCAGTATATACCAAGCAAAGATTTTGTCAGTTTGCACCCGCGCAGAGACACAAGGTGTAAAATTACTGTTTCAGGGAAACCTGTTGAAGTGAAATGGACACTATGAGAAACAGTGACTTGATCAGCTCTTGTGCTGACTGTTGTTGTACAATGTAATACTTTATCCATGGCAGTATTTTTTTTTTTTATCCTAGTACTAGTGGTTGAACTCTGTAATTAACACACAATTATTCTTAGGTGTTTAAATTTTAACTGAAAAGTGATCTCTGTGAAATATAAGAGTGGGAATAAGAGAGGCAGGAGATGTACAATTTGGGACATGCTCAATCGGAACTGCCCCAAATGATGGAGTTAGAATTGTGCCAGGGGATTCCAATACAATCCCATCAAGGTGGCATGTACCAAGGCCATCTCATTAGTCCAAATGATCAATTTCAGTTCACAATTGATCACACTGATAGGTCTAAGAGTCAAAGGGATCACACAAACAAGACTAGTGTCTGCTAATACTAACTGATAAAATCAAATAGGGAGAGAACGGTCCATCATGGGAAGTGGGAGACACAGCAGACTCATAGAATGGCAGATGTCCTAAATAGCACTCTGGCCTCAGAATCAGCCCTTAAGGCATTAGGATCTGGCTCAAGAGCCCACGGGAATATTTTAGGCATGGAAACCTAAGACACTCTGAAAAACAAACAAAAAGAAGACCTAAATGAAAGATCTCTGCGAGTGAGATCCCAGTGGAAAGAACGGGGCCTTCAAAGAAGGAGGTACCTTTCTCTGAAGGGAGGAGAGAACTTCCACTTTGACTATGACCCTGTCGGAATAAGATCGAAGTCAGCGAACCCTAAAGGCTTCCATAGCCTCAGCAACTCATGACTAGAGCCTAGGGAGATTACTGACGCCAAAAACAAGGGTGTCAAATTGTTAAATCAACATCAGGAGTCACTGTGTACCTACGTCTCATGAGGGATCTGTCCTTAATGTGTTATCCAATGTGAAATAATGCTATTACTAGTACTGAAACAGTACTTTTACACTTTGTGTTTCTGTGTGGGTGCGAATTGATGAAATCTTTACATAGTATATATTGAATCGATCTTTTGTATATAAAGATAATTGCAAATGATTAAAAAAATCTTGGTGTTAAAAAAAATTACTGTTTCAGTACTAGTCATTGCATTACTTCACACTGGACAACACATTAAGGACAGATCCCGCATGGGCTGTAAGTACACAGTGACTACTGTTGTTGATTTAACAATTTGCCACTCTTGTTTATGGCGTCAGTAATCTCCCTAGGCTATAGTCATGAGTTGCTGAGGCTATGGAAGCCTTCAGGGTTCGCGGGACTTGGATCTTGTTCTGACAGGGTCATAGTCAAAGTGGAGGTTCTCTCCTCCCTTCAGAGAAAGGTACCTCTTTCTCCGGTGGCCCCGCTCCCTCCGTTGGGATCTTACTCACAGAGATCTTTCATTTATGTCTTCTTCTTCTTCTTTTTTTTTTTTTTTCCAGAGTGTCTTGGCCCCTCACGCCTAAAACACTCTCATGGGTTCTTGAGCCAGATCCTAATGCCTTAAGGGCTGATTCTGAGGCCAGAGTGATTTATTAGGATATCTGCCATTCTATGAGTCTGCTGTGTATCCTACTTCCCATGTTGGATCAATCTCTCCCTTTTTTAGTTCTATCTGTTAGTATTAGCAGTCACTAGTCTTGCTTGTGTGATCCCTTTGACTCCTAGACCTATCAGTGTGATCAATTGTGAACTGAAATTGATCACTTGGGCCAGTGAGATGGCTTGGTACATGCCACCTTGCTGGGGTTGTATTAGGTTCCCCTGGCACATTTCTAACTCCATCTTTTGGGGCAAGTCCGATTGAGCTTGCCCAAATCGTACATATCCTCCCTTTCTTTTTCCCTCTCTCATAATTAACAGGGATTATTTTTCAGTTGAAATTTAAACACCTAGGAATAATTGTGTGTTAATTGCAGAGTTCAACCAATAGTACTAGAACAATAACAAACAATGTCAAGAAATACTAAAATGCGAAAAGATTTACATTGTATATCAACCGTCCAGACAAGATTTGATCCAGCCATAGTTTCTCATAGAGTTCATTTCACTTCAACAGGTTTCCCCTTTGGTGTTCAGTTAGTCGTCGCCAATCAGGGAATTGTTTTCTAAAAGTTTTGATTAAGTTAAATGTTGTAGAGACATGGAGGAAATTTAGGCTATGATGGAAAGGTTCTGTATCTTGGTACTGGTGGTTTTTTCAAGCTATTGACCTTAAAAATAGGTACTTTTTATTGTATCTAAATCACACCTCAATTAAGTTGACTAAAAATAATGTGAGTGCATAGGGCCAGCGCATTACATGTGGGTGTCAGATCTAGTCCCTGTTGCTCCTCCTCTGATCCCGCTTTCTGCTGTGGCCTTGGAAATCAGTAGAAGACGGGAAAATGAATATTATAACAGCCATTCTTGGCATGTCAATTCTACAAATATGTCATTAAAAACATATGAGAAACATAACATGGGGCCTAGAACTAGGGCTTAGGGCCAGATTCCTGGAGGTGAGTTCTGAGTCTTGCTTCCCACAGGACTATTGGATCAATTCAAGAACAGGCTAATTTCTTTTTCTTAAATTTTATTTAATAAACATAAATTTCCAAAGTACAACTTTTGGATTACAATGGCTTTTTCTACAATAACGTCCCTCTCATCCGCAACCCTCCCATCTTTCACTCCCTCTCCCATCCCATTCACATCAAGATTCATTTTCAATTATCTTTATATACAGAAGATCGATTTAGTATATATTAAGTAAAGATTTCAACACTTTGCACCCACATTGAAACACAAAGTGTAAAGTACTGTTTGAGTACTACTTATACCGTTAATTCACATTGAACAACACATTAAGGACAGAGATCCTACATGGGGAGTAAGTGCACAATGACTCTTGTTGATTTAACAATTGATAGTCTTGTTTATGGTGTCAGTAATCACCCGAGACTCTTGTCAGGAGTTGCCAAGGCTATGGAAGCCTCTTGAGTTCACCAACTCCAATGTAATTTAGATAAAGTCATAGTCAAAGTGGAAGTTCTCTCCTCCCTTCAGAGAACGGTACCTCCTTCTTTGATGGCCTGTTCTTTTTGCTGGGATCTCACTCACAGAGATCTTTCATTTAGATCATTTTGTTTTGCCTGAGTGTCTTGGCTTCCCATGCCTGAGAAACTCTTATGGGCTTTTTAGCCAGATCCGAATGCCTTAAGGGCTGATTCTGAGGCTAAATTGCTGTTTAGGGCACCTGCAATTCTATGTGTCTGCTGTGTATCCCCCTTCCCATGTTAGATCATTCTCTCCTTTTTAATTCTATCAGATAGTATTAGCAGACAGTAGTCTTGTTATGTGACCCTTTGACACTTAATCCTAGCATTATGATCAATTATGAACAGAAACTGATAACTCTGACTAATGAGATGGCATTGGTACATGCCACATTAATGGGATTGAATTGGAACCCCTTGGCACGTTTCTAACTCTACTGTTTGGCACAAGTTTTACTGAGCATGTGCCAAACTGTATATCTCCTCCCTCTTTTATTCCCACTCATATATTTCACAGAGATCACTTTTCAGTTAAATTTAAACACCTAAGAATAATTGTGTGTTAAAGAGTTCAACCAACAGTATTAAGTAGAGCAAAAAATACTAATAGTGATAAAATATTAAATTGTTCCTCGACAGTCAGGTCAAGGGCTGATCAAGTCATTGTTTCACATAGTGTCCATTTCACTTCAACAGGTTTCCTTTTTGGTGTTTGGTCAGTTGTCACCGATCAGGGAGAACATATGATATTTGTCTCTTTGGGACTGGCTTAATTCTCTCAGCATAATGTTTTCCAGATTCCTCCATTTTGTTTCAAATGACCAGATTTCATTTTTTTTTACTGCTATGTAGTATTCTATAGAGTACATATCGCATAATTTCTTTATCCAGTCTTCTGTTGATGGACATTTAGGTTGATTCCAGGTCTTAGCTATTGTGAATTGAGCTGCAATAAACATTGAGGTGCAGACAGCTCTTTTATTTGCCAATTTAATTTCCTTTGGGTAAAAACAAATGAGTGGGATTGCTGTATTGTATGGCAGGGTTAAATTCAGGCTCCTGAGGAATCTCCAAACTGTCTTCCACTGTGGCTTAGCCAGTTTGCATTCCCACCAACAGTGCGTTAGTGTCCCTTTTTTCCTACATCCTCGTCAGCATCTGTTGTTGGTAGATTTCTGTATGTGAGCCATTCTAACCAGGGAGAGGTGAAACCTCATTGTGGTTTTGACTTGCATTTCCTTCATGCCTAATGATCCTGAACATTTTTTCATGTGTCTGTTTGCCATTTGGATTTCTTCTTTGGAAAAATGTCTATTGAGGTCCTTGGCCCATCTCTTAAGTGGGTTGTTTGTTTTGTTGTTGCAGAGTTTCTTGATCTCTTTGTAGATTCTGGTTATTAATCCTTTATCAGTTGCATAGATCACAAATAATTTCTTCAAATCTTTGGGTTGCCTCTTCACTTTCCTGACTGTTTCTTTAGCAGTAAAGAAACTTCTTACTTGGCTGTAATCCCAATTGTTAATTTTGACTTTGATTGCCTCTGCCTCTGGGTTCTTTTCCAAGAAGTCTTTGCTGGTACCTATATCTTGCAATATTCTCTAATAATTTGATGGTGTCGGGTCATTGATTTAGGTCTTTAATCCATGTTGAGTGGATTTTTGTGTAAAGTGTAAGGTAGGGGTCTTGCTTCATGCTTCTGCATGTGGATATCCAGTGTCCCCAGCACCATTTGTTGAATAGACTGTTCTTGCTCCAGGAATTGGTTTTAGATCCTTGATCAAATATAAGTTGGCTGTAGATATTTGGATTGATTTCTGGTGTTTATTCTGTCCATTGGTCTATCCATCTATTTCTGTACCTATACCATGCTGTTTTGATGATAATTGCCCTGTAGTATGTCTTAAATCTGGTATTGTGATGCTTCCAGCTTTGTTTTTGTTGTACAAGATTCCTTTATTTATTCCAGGTCTCCTGTGCCTCCATTTGAGTTTCAGTATCATTTTTTCCATATCTGAGAAGAATGTCTTTGGTAATTCGATTGGTATCACATTGAATCTATAAATTGTTTTTAGGAGAATGGACATTTTAAATGATATTTTTTCTTCCAATCCATGAGCATGGAAGATTTTTCCATTTTTTCGTATCCTCTTCTATTTCTTTCTTTACGATTTTGTAATTCTCAATGTAGAGATCTTTAACGTCCTTGGTTAAGTTCTTCAGGGTTAAGACTGTGCCAAATGTGACATACCCAGGTTTGGCGAGGTGAATTCTCTGTCTCTCTGTCTCTCTTTTATTCAGAAGGGAAGTAATTCTGCTCAGCTGAGCTCTTCTCTTTAATGGCATTCAGTGCCTGAGTACCAGTCCCTGTGGATATAATATTCATGTGCTCTGTCTCAAGGACCACACAAAGGATCTGTGCAGTCCTCAGTGTACGCTCAGATTCCCCTTCAGTGTCTTCCACTGCATCGCCAAGGTTACCAAGCTGGTGGTGTCTCCCACCAAGACTACTTATGTCTCAGCCACCCTCAGTTTTTGTTTTTGTTTTTTTTTTTTTCACAGTCCCAGTTCATAAGCTCCACACATTTTTTGAGTTCTTAACCTCCTGTTATTTCTTCTCACCAGAGTCAGGTTTTTCTTCTTGACTGAAGGCAGGCACAGCCCTGAGCTGGCATAGCTGTTACATATGTCCAAAACGGTGCCTGCTGTATTGTTTTCCCCATCTTTGTTATGTGAGTGGAGAGAGAGAATCCTGTTTGTACCATCCCCTCCCCCCTTTTTTTCTCTCCTCTAGTTAGGCTGGTGAACTTTCCTTCATGGGGATTCAAGCCTCATTCCCTCTAGGATCTTTCTGCTGCTTTTCTGCCAGTGTCTTGGACTACTGCAGTTTCACCTCACCGCCTTTTCCAGTGCTGGTGCATAGACTTGGAGGCTGGGGTTCTGAGCCTTGGGCACCCATGCCCTCCACATAGTTCCACCATGTCCCACTAGTTCCAGAAGAGTTTCCTCTGCAGTTTTTTCCATAACTCTTCCCTGAGACTACAGTATCTCCACTTTTATTAAACTATCTTTTCCTGGACTATCAGTGAGCTTCCTCCCTATTCTGCCATCTTGGAGCTCCTCTGGGTGATTTCTTAACCATGTGCTGACCATCCATCTTCATGAGGAGCCTGAAGAAAGTGTAAATGGGGCCAGGAGGCTACAGCTGACACTCAGATCAAACACTTTTTAAAAATGATTAAGAACTAAAGCTATGGGTAAATCAAATCAGTATACAAATGATAACCTAAATAAATAACAAAGATATCAGCAAAAGTATAAATCATTTAATCAAGTAAATAAGCCAATGGAATATAATCTATTCATTTTGAGTGCAATAAAGGCAAAAAGAAGGGAGAAATATCATGTCATAGAAATCAAAGAGAAGGAGCAGCTCAACATCAAAGTGGCAGGCACAGGTATCAGATATTACAGAAATCTTGGAGGGTGAGAAATTGAGAATATGCATGCAGATATGAACACACATTCATGTACACATGCACTCTGTGCCACACTCACAGGGATTAAGTCTTAAGATTTGTGCACTTTAAAGCAAGCATCTTAAATATTATTAAATCGAAGTCAAATGTAAATGCAATTGAAAATGGAAAAGCGGATGCAGAGAGAGTAACTAAATTTTTGAGAAAACTATTGGCAAAAATTAGAGAGGGTAAAGGGTTTGAAAGGGTGTATCTAGGGCAGACAGATAAGCAGTTTCATGCTCTTTTGAAGAAAAAAGTAGACAGGAAGATTAAGGATGAGACGCGTGTTTGAAGGTGCCATTTAAGAAGTAGGAAAATAATGGAACATTAAAGAAACATGGAGGATAAAGGTTAATGTATTCATTATTAGGTGGCAGTTCCAGAGGGCATTGAGAATAGGAAAATTACAGATAAGGCCTTGGGAGAGTATGCAGTGTGTTTGTTGATGAATAGCATGGAGTCACAGAGATCTGAATTTGGAAAAGGATTGAGAAAGGGATATTTGTTTATATGGTTATTTTTATCTAAATATGTTTGAAAAAGACAGGAGGCTGGGAAACAGATACAGACATAGTAGACAGGTGACACTGCTGAGTAGTGTACCTAAAAGTTTGGTTTTTAAAAAGTCTCAAATCCTAATGGGACTATCAATGTGAAGCCATAAGGCTGAATCAAGCTGCTAAATGCTGGAATGCAAGAGAGTTGAAAGGCAGCTGGAAAATCCGCATTAATATTAATAACCAACCCTTCTTGAGAATTACTAAATGGGAGGCACTCTTCTAAGCATACTGCATGGCTTAATTAATTTATTATTCATATGTGATAGGGGCTTTTAATATCTCCATTACTTGTTAAAGACCGAATTTAAGCAACTTGGCCAAGACTTTGTAACTTATAAATGGTGAATTCAGGCATAGAACACAGACTTCTGACTCTAGCAATCAGAATTTTGATTCGCATCATGATTTTGTCTCCCATATTAGTGCATGAAATTAACTGTTAAGTGACACAGAGTTCACTTTCTATTTGGCAACTATCTTTAGGCTTTACATTTTAGTAGACAGATAATACTGACATATATTTGTGTGCTAAAATGTAACATTTTGATACACATATACACATTGTGGAGTGATCAAAGGCTAACCAATATATTCATTACCTCACTCCACTATTATATCTTTCTGGTGAGACCATTTAAAATCCACTCTTGAGCAAATTGAAATGTGCAAATGAATTATTTTTTATTCTTACAAGATTTGTTAAGTTTTTTTTTTCAATTGACAAATAATACTTACATATAGTAATTGGATATAATGTGAGGAGTTGATCTGTGCCTATAATGGAACTTCAAAAAATTCATGAAAAATAGAATTAAATGGTAAGTTCATTTTGAAAAGCATGCATGGTTATTATCACACTATACAATTTCTCATGAGCTTAAAATATTTATTTACTTATTTTAATTTATTTGGAGGTTAGAGAGACAGAAAATGATAGTGAGAGCAGGACAGAGAAAGAAAAAGAGAGAGAGAGTGGGGGGAGAGAGAGAGAGAGAGAGATTGAGTTTGAGCTCTTCCATCTGCTAGTTCACTCCCCAAATGCCCAGAACAGGCAGGGCAGGACCAAGAACTCAATTTGTGTCTCCAATGTGAGTGGCTGGAACCAATGTATTTGAGATGTCCTCTACTGTCTCCTAGGATGCCTGTAAATGGAAAGCTGGATTGAAGAGGAGGTAGGACTTGAACCCAGATGCTGAATATGGGATATAGGAGTCTTAACCACCACACAAAATGCTTGTCCCTCCATGAACATTTTACAGACTCTTTGTACTTTAAAGAAAGGTTAATCAAGCGAATTAGCAGATGTAGGTGACTTTTCAGGGGAATTTGGGGCTCACAAAGAGCTGATATCACTGTGATGGTGATAAGCCTGGCCATACCATTTTCAACAACAGAGCAGGCCATAAGTTTTCTGCAAGGCAGTGACATTCACATATTTTGTTTTCTGCCTCCACATGGCCTTTTTTCAGCCTCTTAGCTTTGGTAATAGGGTGGAGATTACTCCCATGTGTTTGTTTTTATCAGCATCCCATTCCTTACAAGAATGTGATAGAAATTAGAAAAGGTCATTGAAAGGATCAGTGGTTGCTTCTGTTATTTACTGATGTATAACAGAACATATTAACATTTAATGCCATAAAATAGCAAGCATTTATTGCTCCTGATGGTTATGCAGTTGGGAAGTGACTGGATTTCCTTTTGTGATAGGTGATCCTGGGTACTCCTATCCAATGTATCACAATCAGTATCATAATATAAACAATTTAAAACCAGGTATTGGAAAACCTGTATCTGCCACTCTAATACCCTTAAATGAACAGTGTGAGATTGGGAGAATCTCTGTTTGATCCTAGATAATTCCAGGAGTGTTTCAATTAACTCAGCCAGTATGGTGTTGTAGGAGAGCACTGTATCAAATGTCAAAATGACTTGGGTTCAGTCTTAGTTCCACTATTTGATAGCAATGTTAAATTGGACAAATCACAGTCATTACCAATCTATCAATTTCTTAATATGGTTAATTGAGTGGATACTCACCTCACTACCTTGTTACAGTGTATCTGTGATAATCAAATTAATGATGTGTACAGGGTGGTTTGATACAAGTGAAGCACTAAACCAATAATATCTAGTATGTGTTGACATATTTTGTGTTACAGTCCTGTTTGGAATGTCTGACATATATTAGTTTAACTATGATATTGGTGCTATTTTTGTCTCCATGTTACAACTGGGGTCCCTGAGAAACAGAGATGACCAGATGATTGAAAGTCCAAGCAGCTCACTGTTGTTAGGGAGGGTTCAAGGAAACCCTGTGTCACCCAGTGGTGCCTTCATGAGGGCATCTCCTAGCTTGGTCATGCCTGGGAGGTTGTGGACGGGGTGCCTGCACCTGGCTGGCGTGAATCAGTGCAGCCCTGATACCAGCTTTTCTCTCTGAGGCAGAGGATATGTCAGAGCTAGTTCACCTCATGTTTTAAGTCAAGAATCCTTTAACCAATCCTTCTGGCATTTCTTCTCTGAGACTGAAACAAAGCTTCATCCTACAGGAGCTCAGGGCCTTTGGCAAAGACTTTTTAGTCTGTTTTTAAGACAAAGAAACAGATCTGATCTTAAGTGATTTTGTTTACTTTATTAGAAATTATATTGTTTCTCTCACCTCACTTTTCAACCTGCGAAACAGGGAAGAAGGAAAATGTAACAGTGATGTTTTTGGGGACACCCATGTCCCAGGAGCTCATACCCTGCACCCTGGTACAGAAACCTGAGCTGAACATCAAGCGAACTGACTGCCCTCCTGCAAAGCACCATGGGCCTCTGGAAAATGCAAACAACTCCATGTGTAAAATTAGCACTGTGAGAAAATCAAGTGGTAAAACTACAGAAAAAAATCCATTCTTAAAGTGTATAGGCACAGCTTCACATGTGGCTGGACTTGAAAAAGATACTCCTTTTTAGAAACTGGGTGCATTTCTTTACTGTCTAAAAGAATGTAGCCTTGACTGTTTCTAACTTTTTTATAACATGACTGTAGGAAGAGAGTCTAATAATCTGTGATTCATTTAAAAACAGTTCTTGAATGTCTATTTTATGAGATGATTGTACTGTATCAAAGGATTTGAAGATGAGATCTCAACCATCATGGGATTTGCAAAAGTGATGATCTAGGATAAAGAAGAAATTCCAAAACCAAAAGAGGTACTATCGCACAGGAACCCACCTTTTTGGTGGAAAGCCAAGTTGGAGAGCTGCCATCTAGGACCAAGTTGTTAAAGGAGTGTGGAAAGGGAGTGTCTGAACAAAAGCTAAAGTGAAGAAATAATTGGGTCATTTTCCCATGTGCTTAGCAAAAGGAGTCAGTCTTGGACTACCAGATACCCAAGCCTGAATTCAGCTGTAAGAGTGGTTTGAACATATCTCCTAAAAGTTCATGTGTTGCATGCTTGATCCCTTATGCAATGGAGTTGGGAGTTTGGGCTTGAAGAGAGATTAGATTACAAGTGATCTGCTCTCATAAATGGATTAATGTTTTTATTGAAGAAATGGATTAATTGTTAGGATGGGGAAGGTAACTTTGATACAAATGCATGCTCAATCCTTTGTCTCTCTCTCTCTCTCTCTCTCTCTCTCTCTCTCTCTCTTTCTCTCTCTCCACTCCCCCGCTCTGTCTCCCCCTGCATCTTTTGCTCCCTCTTCTTATTCCTCTCCCTCTCCTCTTTATATGATGACAGATGACAGTCACTATGTCATGATATGTAGCAAGAAAGACTTCATCAAATGCTAGCATCTTAATGTTGGATTTATCAGCTTCTGGAACTGTGAGAAATAAGTTTCCTTCCTTTATAAGTTACCCAGGTATTCTCTTTTAACAGCAGAAAACAGACTAAGATGGAGAGTGTGCAATAAGCAGAAAAGATACACCTGGTTGCAATAGTGAAAACCAACTGGAGAAATGCCAAAATCAAGAGTAAACAAATCAAAATAGTTGTTTGTTGAACATTTATGTTTAAACAAACCAAAGCAGAATCTGATTCATGATCACCCCTGAGCCTTTCTTCAAAGACTCAGTATATCTGGCCTCTTTTGTTATGTGATCTGTGATGGATCCCTTGTAGCCCAGGACTATCAGTGTTATCCTTTCATAAATTAGGTTTACAGACAAATCAATGGTGTGAACTAATTTAGAAAATATTAAAAGCAGCAGTGGAGAAGCAATATTCTGGAGTTTCAAAGAGAAAAATGGAGCATCCTGTTTGCTATCTCGTCCCATGACCTAGGATGAATAAGCGTGGTCTTTGTCGTTACAATGGACGGGCACGTGTCAACTAAAGTAAGTGTAGAAAAGGCAAGTTTCAATAAAAGACCCTTGAGGTTGATTTCTAATCAAGAGATCTTTACTGTATTATTAGAATGCCACAAATCACACTTATAATTAGGGCTCTTGTTTATGTAGCCAGACACATTTTAGAACTTAGATATCATCCAAAATTTTTCTAATATCCTGTTTTTAACTATTGCTGCTTGTTAAATTGAAGCAGATGAATTTGAACCAACTTAAATGTCATTTATTCAAGGACTGACCCAACTTTCTGTGCTTCAGATACTGAGCAAGCAACACTTGGCTTCAGCTGCACCCTTCAGATAAGGTTTCTACCTAAGAAATTTAGGATACAAAAATAGACCCATTCTCTGAATAGCCACATTGACGGGGAAGTGAGCCCTCACAGACCTCATTTTGAAACAGGAACCCACTGTAACCCCTTTGGTCCTACTCTGTACCTGACAACAGATAGTATGAACAGTTTCTGCTTCCTCTCTGTATCCCTGCCATTTTGAACTGAGAACCTCTTTTTCTCTCCAAGGAGGCTGAAGTCTACAATGATGTAGCTGAAGTCCCTCTGCAGAGTTGCTCTTGGAACTGTGCATCCCTTGAAAGTGATGTTGGCATTCTCTGGAATGTCATCAGCCCGATTGCTGAGAATAATCTGCATTCTCCTGGTAGAATCTGTGAGGCTTTAACTGAGTGTTTCGGACACCCTCTGTACTTACTCATTTCTATTAGAACAATTGTTTCTGGATTACCTTCTGTCAGTGATGGAGACAACCACTGACACTCTGCAAAGACCCTTGTTTCAAGCATAGTCCTGGAATCTAAATGGTTATTTTGGGGCTCACACCAACAACTTATAGAGTCTTTGAATATCCACAATAATCCTCATGAAACTCACTACATGTAACATTAGACTGAGGAATTGGCAAAGGACCATGTCAAACTTCACCATTTAGTAACCACTATTTGGAGAATAGAGGTGCTTGTTCTAAAATAAGATATAAGAAAGGGAGGTAATATCTTTTCCTGAGCTTCTGTGATTAGATTCTCATGAAATGCAGTGGTGACAGATCAAGTTCAAATCAGTGGCATGGAATTTGAAATGTAATTCTGCTTTTATCTTCCTTATGAAGAGTACAAGATAAGATTTATCTGCATAAAACAAAAGCCATAGCTTTATTTCATTTTCTTTAGTTTGTTGCTTCTTGAAGCTAGTTTTAAAAAATTTTGTTGGGAAAAACACAGAAATTCATTACATATTAAGAGAATTTTGCGGGTGGGAGGGAAGTTCTGGGGGGGGAAGCCATTGTAATCCATAAACTGTACTTTGGAAATTTATATTTATTAAATATAAGTTAAAAAGAGTTAAGTTATAAAATTAATTTATTCAAATATTTTAAGAGAGTGGAATAGTAGAGTGATGGACGTATCTTGTTCCCCATATTAATTACCTCTCAAAATTGGTATAGTTTCTGACTCTAATTTCTAAATATCACTCCTAGTTTGGGGACAAATATTTAGTTGATTTTTGGAATGCAGACAATCCTTGATGGTTGTGATGTGCCATGAAATTTAGACCTTTACATAGATATTTACAAATTTTCATGGCTCATATTGACTAATTGGAAACCAAGGATTTATTATCCTAAGGAAAGTTTATAATGTGATATAAGCTTGTAACAGGTGATGAGGTTGATGTGCTTGTGTGTATGTGTGTGTGTGTGTGTGCAGCTATGCAGCTTATAACTATACTTGGAGATTGTTTTAGGAAAGAAACACATGCTAAGAGATTTCAGATAAAAGCACAGCTTTTGCTGGCAGAATTTGTGTTAAGTGAGAAGCAAAGAACTCAATTTGGTTGGTACAATCTTACATCATTTCATTTATTCCTTGATGTATAATTGCTCTTTAGTGGTTTAGAGTCATTTACAACTCTTAATCTTCCTATATGTAACATGTCTGCAGAAATTTAAAAAAGGAGAAATGAACAACGTGTTGTACTCTTAACCCCTTTCTGTGTTTTGTTATTTGTAAACACGTAGAAAGAATTGATTTTCAGAAATTTGATTGATTGGCTGACTCTATTTTGAATAAATGTGAGACAATCTATATCATAGAAGAAAAGGCAACTGCGTCTTCTATTTGGAAGCAATCCAGCTCTTAAAACCTGGGTATTCTTAGTGTTCAAATAATCAAAGTTAAATTTCTTTCAGTACCCTGACTTGATAGACTTTTCAGTGTGTCTTTTGATGAACTGTCTGGCTGATTGATTGATGGGCTTTTCCTCCCTGGGCTGAATTGATTGTGAAGGTGTCTGCAATAAAAGAACCATGCTGTGTATTTTGTGAATGGATTCAGGTGTTGGTCTTTTTATATGTTGTTTTTAAGAGAACTGTGAAGCAATAGTCATTGGAATTTCAAGGTTCTACTTCAGATTGCTCATTCTTTTAAAGAACTACAATATAAAATTGCAATGTAAGATACATTTCTGGAAAAAGTACATTAATATTGTAAAAAGCATGACATAATATTGAACTGTAGAATAAATAATTTATAAATGAAGAATTAATATCCAGTGGATTAACTTTCTAAAATGAAATAACAAAAGAAATACTCAATAATGCTGTCTAATTCAAAGTTTTTCTGAAGGGATGGATGGAGATCTTCTCTATTTGTGATCCCTTTATTTTTGTAAAGTTATTTTTAATTCCTCAACCAAACTTCTGTAACTCTGAAATGAGGATCTTGAGTTCAAATCTGACTTTTATATTTTATTACTGTAGGATCTCAAACATTTTAATTGCTATAGGAACTTGAACAAGTTTATATATCTACTGTGAGTTCCATTTATTCTCTATAACTGAGATCATATTCGTGCTTATGGTTATAATGATGATGACAGGTCTTGCTAAACACCTATCAGTTTTATAATTTTTTATTCTCAATAATTCTAACAGTGAATTGTAGTTCATATTTATGAATTGTTAGTCAAGTGGGGATTTTGACAATATATTAGAATTCCAGAATGCTCATTCTTCTTTCTGAATATTACTCCAAGGACCATTGTAACCAGATAATAAAGATTGTGGCATTTCACTAATTTCCACCAGTTATTATCTGCTAAATGTAAATACTTTTAAAAGATACACAAACAGATGAGATTGCTCCTTTAAATCTCCATCAAACAGAAAGGTTATTTAGCATTGAAGCATCTTTGATCTACCTTGTGCATAGATGTTTGTATAGAGTGCTGGTAAGTGCATCAGTGTAACACACAGTCAAGAGAACTGATGTGAAAGGTGGCTGTATGTGCACGCCTTTCAAAGGCCATTTGGCGCACCATCAGACGTAGAAGCTAAGACAAAGAAAGACTCTTGAATTTCACTGACATTTAGGGAGAAGGTGGAGGTGGTAGGCTTTTCTTGGCCCCGTGCCCTGTGAGTTTGGGGACTTAAGAGATCTGCTGGAGAGTAGTGGATTGCCCAAAGATAGCCCTGTTTGTAAATGACATGGATTTACAAATTGGTTTAAAAATGAAGGTGTGAAACTGTGTCAGGGAATGAGAGTTGTAGGATAAGTTTTCTTGAAAGAATTACAGATAAATTAAAAGCAGAGGGAAACATTTCTAAAGATTTAATACACCATGATTTTGAAATTCATTCTCCTAGTATTATAAATTTCACCTTCATAGAATTTTTGAATTTTTATAATGCTTAGGAAACTGAAACAGACTTTAAAGAAAGATTAAGTTACACTAAAAAAGATAGACTTAAACACTTAGTAAGACACTTGAACAAAATTTATAGTATGTCCAACTTTTTCCATTGTTGCTTTTGATAGTTGAAATAACAGTATAAACAATGGGAGTTGCTGTGGCTAGAGGAAAGGCAGCTCTGAAGCCTGGCAGCCATTGGTGGGGCTGTGGGATGATGGAGTTAGGGATGTTGAATACTAACCTGAGTCTAGATATGTGACCTTGGACAAGATGCTCAATTTTTATTTCCTCTAGGATTGTGGATCTGTAAGCTGACTTGAGAATTTGTAATAATGTGTAGAACATTTGGCAAAGTGATTGTGTGCTTGGCATTTCAACAGACTTTCAAGAAAGAAAAAAAAAATTGTTTCTCTAAGCCATTGAGATTACTGTATCTAATAGTGACCTATAGGAAACCACTCTAAGCATATAGTTTTTGAAGAATTATGTAACCTTACACTCTGAGTTATGTCTCCCATTCTTTCCCCTTGGTTACTAAACACTCAGTAGAGAGTCTGCCTCTTAGGAATCACCCAATCAATATTGGCTCTGAGTTACACTCTGCTTATCAACCTTGGTAATCACAGAGGTTTCTAGAAAATAGTAAATCCAGTTTTGTAAAGAAGAGAGGAGCTCCAACCATAATTGTTTTCCTGTGGTGCAGGAAATTTGTCTTAAGTCAGGTTTTTTTATTTTATTTAACAGTGGATCTTTGATTTTTCTAGACAAAACTTGCTTGTTATTTTGCAAAAGACATTTTAAAATAATATATTTTTCTGGTATAATCCTGTCATAAGTACTAAGCAAAACACATTGAAAGGAAGGATTTCTTTCCGGAATTATTTTTAGTGCTGTAGACTGTTAAATGTTACATAATTCATTCTCCTAGCTGTAGTAAAGCAACTATGAGATCTGGCTATCATTCCTTTGTTAAATATTTATAAGCTATGGAGAATAGTAATGTGGTTATAATGCCAACTAACTTGGCAAAACAGTCATAAATTATGATTAGCAATTTAAATGATCTTGAAAATTGAACTCATTTTCAGATCTAAGTGGGACAAAGCCCAACAAGTTAATTTGTATTTCTTCGGTAAAAATTGATCAAAATTACAATGAGAAAAAAATTTAAAAAACTGAATTACAAAATAAAGAATTACTAATTTCTTCAACACCGTGGTATCATGGATCATTTGTTTTACTGTCCAATAGTTCCTTACACAATAGCAGAATATTTATCAGGACACTTCGAGAGTGACAGTGACCTCTGCTGAATTTATTAACTTCTTAAACTTTGTAAATAGCATTGAGAGGATTGCATAGTGTCTTGAAATTTTATGTCTTTTTTCTAGTTGCTCCATTACTCCTTCAGTTATGGACAAAGTTCCAAGAAAAAGTGCTGGATATATAATATGTATGTGTGCAGGACCCTGAACTTGCACAGCAAATTGAGGAAATTTTAAATGTATTTCTTACATAATGTCATTTAATCAAGAGGAGATTTGTTTATTGAATGGAAAATATTTTTTCCTTGTCTCTGAAAAGATGGTTAAAAAGCAAATTTGTCAGTCTCCTGAAGCCATAATATGATATTTTCTGGCCTTGTGGATAGTTCTGTGCTCAGGAAATATAATACTTTTTTAAGTATTGTATAATATATATTATATATATTATGATATATATAAAAGTATATATAATATATTATATATATACTTTTTCAAGTTCTATTGGTCAAGAATCCACTTGGGACAACCACATCCCATATCAGAATGCTTGCATTTGAGTCTCCACTCTAATTCCAATTCTAATTTCCTACTACTAGGTAAGCTGAGAGGCAGAAGCTGATGGCTCAAGTACTTCGCTCCTCGCCACACAAGTGGGAGGCCTGTATTGAGTTCTGAGATCCTTATTTGGACTTAGTCCAGCCCTGGCCATTGTAGGCATTTGGAGAGTGAAACAGTGGATAGGAGATCTCTGTTTTTGTTTGTGTATCTCTCTACCTTTCAAATAAAATAAATAAATAATCATTGTGTATCTCTCCAATTTTCAAATAAAATAAACATTAGAAAGATAAAGCCATTGTAATCTATAAGCTGTATATTGGAAATTTATATTCTTTAAATAAAAGCGTTATAAAAAAAAGAAAGATAAAAAATAATTAAACATTAGTGTAAGATCTTCTTTGTTAGGAATTAAAAACACAAATTACCATGAAAGAAAATGTAATAACTAATGATAAGCTAAAGCCTATAATTTTAGTATCTATTACTTTCCCTATTTTCTGAAATATATGAGATTCTTCTCTGAAGTGCATTGTTTATTTGTTTGAACTCTTATTTCCTTTCTACCACTTTTTCTACTTAGGTTTGCTGTTGACCTTTAGAGCATTTTTTGGGCTCAATGCTCTTCTATCTCCTCTATTCTCCCGACATATTTTCAATGGTATAAACCAGCTCCATACCTTTAACATCATCTATGGAATGATAATTCCCAAATATATATTTCTAGCACTGACCTTGCCATTACTTGCCTTGACTTTTATTTTATTTTATTTTTAAAGATTTATTTATTTACTTGAAAGTCAGAGTTAAACACAGAGAGAAGGAGAGGCAGAGAGAGAGAGAGAGAGAGAGAGAGAGAGAGAGAGGAGAGAGAGGTCTTCCATCTGCTGGTTCATGCCCCAATTGGCTGCAATGGCTGGAGCTGCGATCCGAAGCCAGGAGCCAGGAGCTTCTTCCGGGTCTCCCACGTGGGTGCAGGGGTACAAGGACTTGGACCATATTCTACTGCTTTCCCAGGCCATAGCAGAGAGCTGTATGGGAAGTGGAGCAGCTGGGACTCAGACCGTCACCCATATGGGATGCCAGCACTGCAGGTGACGGCTTTACCTGCTATGCCACAACGCCGGCCCCTCCATTGAATTTTAGACTCTTACGACCTCAAGATTAATTGACATTAACTGTTGAAAGTTTAATAGGCATGCCAAATTTACTATGTGCAAAGCTAAATTCTCAATTCCTCCTTCCAACAAGAACTCTGTGATCTTCTCCATCCTGGTTGACAGCCTTTCCTTCTTTTGATTTCTGTGATATTTAACTACTTGGCCACCAACAAAGCCTATTTCTTCTAAATTGATCCTTTTGTGCAATGCCTCTTGTACTGTCCTGGTTTAGGACACCATCATATCTTGCCTTAATAGATAGTCCCCGACTCTGCTGTCACTGTTACTTTTCCCTCAGCCCCCAGCTCGCAATAAAATATCTAATAAGACCATCTTAAATGACATGTACCAATGCCATCTTACCTGTTAAAGTGATCAGTTTAAGTTCATAATTGAACAAAAAGATAGTATTAAGTGTCAAAGGGATCACATTAACAAGACTAGTGTCTGCTAATAATAATTGATAGAATTAAAAAGGAGAGAATGATCCAATATGGGAAGCAGGATACATTGCAGACTCATAGAATGGCAGATGCCCTAAACAGCACTCTAGCCTCAGAATCAGCCCTGATCTGGCTAAAAAGCCCATAAGAGTTTCTCAGGCATGGAAAGCCGAGACACTGTGGCAAAAAAAAAAAAGTGACCTAAATGAAAGATCTCTGAGTGAGATCCCAGCGGAAATAATGGGCCATCCAAGAAGGAGGTACCTTTCTCTGATGGGAGGAGAGAACTTCCACTTTGACTATGGCTTAGTCTAAATAAGGTTGGAGTTTGTGAGCTCAAGAGACTTCCATAGCCTTGGCAGCTCATGACAAGAGACTTGGGTGATTACTGACGTCAAAAATCAGAGTGTCAATTGTTAAATCAACAACAGGAGTCACTGTGCACTTACTACCCATGTAGGACCTCTGTTCTTAATGTGTTGTACTATGCGAATTAACAGTAAAACTAGTCTTCAAACAATACTTTATACTTTGTGTTTCTGTTTGGGTGCTGTCTGTTGAAATCTTTACTTAGTATATACTAAGTTGATCTTCTGTATATAAAGATAATTGAAAATGAATCTTGATGGAGAATGGGATGGGAGAGGGAGTAGGAGATGGGATGGTTTATGGGTGGGAGCGAGGTTCTAAGGGGAAAACCACTACAATCCAAAAGTTATACTTTCAAAATTTTTATTTAAAATTAAATATACTTTTAAAAACATTCTAAAGGTTTTCTTTTAATCGCATCCAAACCCAAACCCATTAACTGTGGTCTGCATATGTGCCCCATATGAGCTGATTTACACTCATCCCATTCATTTCATCTCCTGTGCCTTTCTTCCCTTCTTTTGAAATCACTTCACTCACAATGGCTTCTTTCATTGCGGGTAGGGAACTCTTCTGTAAGTGACAAGGAGGAAGTATTTAACCTCTTTTTTTTTTCTGTCACATCTTTGGTTTTCCTTTATATGTGTCTTTGTATGTGTTTGCTAGAATAATCAATTATTTTATCGAATATTTCATGTTACAAGTGATAACTTTGTGTTCCAGTAGTCTATTATGTAAGGAAAAGTTGTGCATTTTTATCTTTTTTATGTGCCTCAGTCACTTATCTCATTGATTTGGCTGGAAAAGTAGTGTCTGTTTGATCTGTAATTTAACCTCTTTAAGTCATATGGTCTTTGTCATAAGTATTCCTTCTGCCATTGCTGCTTGCCAGCAGCTATCAACAATATGTAAACAAGTGAATCTGGCTGTGTTCCAGAAAATGTTTATATGTGTCAACTAAAATGTCACAAGTTATAAAATATATTTTTATACTTTTGAAGATTTAAAATGTAAAAAATATCATCATAACTCACAGGTTGTATAAAAGTAGGCAAAGTATCACAGTGCTTGTAATCTCTAGTTATAAAGTACATGAAAATTGTTCACCTTATATAAAGAAAACATTACTAAAATATCAGGAAATAAGCCACATTTGACCTACAGAACATCCTTTGTAAACTCTTTTTCTTGATGATCCCTTTACTTTCCCATATTCTGGACTCCTAGATGCTTCTCCCAGCTGGTGAGCACTCCCTTTCCCTGTATGTACTTTGCCATTCTTGATACACTTTATAGAAGTTATCTCCAATTTGAACTAAATTATTTACTGGTTTACTCATTTAATGGTCTATATTTGCCATCAGAATGTTGGCTGTACATGGGAAAGGACTTTGTCCTATCCTTTATTCTATTCCCGCTCACACTGTAATGTTAGCACTTAGCCAGCGCTTAATTAACATTTACGGAATAGATGATGATATAATCAAAGCCATTGTTTTTATTCAAAATCATAACATTTATGGTCAAATGGACTAACAATTTAATTTAATTCTGTAATTTGTTGGCTTGGTGAATCTGAGTTTAAGTTTTGTAAGCATCATTAGTATAGCATGTTTAGTAATGAAAACATACAGGTTGAGTGAAAGGATAAAAAAGAAGACATCTATAAAAGCTCAGATCAGTTGCTGAGTTTTATATAAATGTGGTCCTTGTTGCTTTCTTAGACTTTAAAGTTTGAGGAAAGAGACCTAATCTTTCTTTTCTACTGATTCCTTGCACATGGAAATACAACAAATATTGTTGGTTTAATGAATGAGTGAATGAATGATATGGAATGTCAAACACTGCATGTGTGAGAGGCCTTTGGCATGTTTTGGTAGTATTAATTAAATAGTCACATTTTGTCAGATACTCTTATGAACTTGATTTTTTATTACTACATTCTACATGCTATGTTCTGGATGGACAACTCTTACTTACCCTCTGCAGGCCATGTGAACCTTGACAAATGAGACTTCAGTAGCCACAGAGGGAGATATTACCACATTCATTGTCGGAGGCCCAGCAATTGGTTCTGTGGGATGTCAGGAGAGTCAAAGGATTTATTTATTAATTTGTAAAAAGAACAAGATGCTGTGGCATACTTGTTAGATATGAACTTCCTGGGTTCTTGGTGGAAATTTAGGTTTTTTCTTTGAGGAATATGTCAAGTTCTTCCCATAACAAGCAAAGATCAGCAGAGCTACAATCTATGGAACTGATGTTCCAAAAGGAGCTTATCGGGTCCAGCCACATCTGTAACTTGCTTCTGGAATTGCATTACAAGGATGTTGAACTCAATAGTTTTCTTGGGAATTCTGCCTCTTTCCATTTGTAGACTTATAGCAGCTTTTATTTTCTTAGATGACTTTGAATGCACTCTTGATTGCCAATAGTTTTATTGGTCTACAATCCATATGATTGTGCTGTAGTGTGAAAAGATCAATAAACCCTTTGAAATGTTCATTTCAGTCTGAAAAATACCTCATTTTGTATTCTTTATAATTTTTGCCAAGAAAAAAATTTAAAAGGTATGTTTGAGTCTCAGCAAATATGATTTTAAATCAATCATTTAATACACACACACACACACACACACACACACACACGTATGAGCATTCTGGGTTAAGTCTGTCTTTTTTGTACTTGATATTTCAGTAGACATATAGAGCTATACTTAACACAACCCAGAAAGAAGAGGACAATTTTGAAAAATTTTATAGTTTAAAAAGTCACTTCAACAATAGAAAAAAAATTACATAGGAGCCTGAGTAGGTATTACAGAAAGGTCAAATATTCACATTTGAGCTGGGCTGAACAGTGTCACTTGAGGTTCTATGTGATCTGCAGAATCATCTAATTCACTAATGAGATTTAGAAAAAAATGAGGAAACTTAATTAGAAAGCAAGTTTATCTGCAGATGTAAACTTTCTATCATTGTGTTAAGGATTGGTAAATTATTCTATTAATAGGTTGAAGTGGACTAAGATAATTTACAACCAGACATTAATTCCTTGAAATCATGAGAAATAAAATATATGCATTTTATATGTCTAAATACTATATATGTTTTGTATTCACTTACATTTTTCCATGTCTGTGCACAGTATTGTGTATGTGTATGTATGAAGGATCTTAAAATTTTGCAGAAAACTATGATTTTTAATTCCATCTCCATTGAATTTTAAGCTTTCTTAATTGAAAAAATCTTTCAATTAATTTTTGAGAAGTCTGTTTAGAAAGTGGGGAGGGTGTGGTCTTTATTTCAGAGCTGATTTGTGTATTGGGAGTGAGGTTAACTAAGTAATACTAACAGAGGAAGAAAATCTTGGCTTTTTTTTCCCATGTCACAAGTCACCTCACAGCAACATATTTGGTAATACCTGTTGAGCCTATACCACATGCCTGTCAATGTGCTTTAACTATAGAGGATATAAAAGTGTGTATGACCTACCCTTTACCCTTAAGTCCTAGTGTAGTATAATTGAAAAGGGAGAGTCACATTTCATCACAGATACTTTGTATACTATGTTATACAGTGGTAGTAGCTAAAATTTCTGGGTTTGATTAACTAATATTTAGTAATTAGATGATAAATTGAAACACCTAAATGTACAGCATAAACTGAATTGTCATTTGGTTCTAGAGGAATCAAGTATTGAGTGGTACTTACTGTTTTAGTAAATATGTTAAGTATTTTTCAACTTAAGCATATAGCTTCAAATTTTTTAGTTTTAGACTTTTTACTACTCAAGCTGTTTTGTTTTGTGTCTTTATGTTAGTCCTTTTGTGAATTCTAAGGGGAAAAGGGATTCTGCAAGTAGTATTAGTGTGTGATTATTTTGCTACCATAGGTTTGTACCTCCTGTTAATAATTTGAGCTTTTGTAAACTTAGAGGAGAAACAGCTTATAATTGACTGACTTTTACAAAATTAATAATTGATCATTACTTGGGATTTTAGCAGAATTTTAAACTCATTTAATTAAACAGAAATTCTATAACTGTCTTTATATTCTTGGAGATTTTGTAGCAGTATCCTCCATGCAACTTTTAACCCTGCTGTTCGCTATAGCTGATGTCAAATGACATTCAATAATGACAATTGCATGCAATTATTTTCAAAGCCAAAATTAGATAATAAGTCAGTTTTGAGAAAATTTAGTTCTATTTTCCTTTAACTACTTAAAACACAATACCAATATGTTTGACTCCTTGCTGTTTATAGAAAACATTTTTTGTTGTGGCAGTGTGGAACAAAGCAGACTATGATATATTCTTTTTGTGAATTTCTTGAAGCAAATCATGTGAGGATAAGAGGAGAGAAATGCTGAAGTCTTTGAAATGAAAATTGGGACCAAATAGAGGCCCAGAGATATTTGGATTATTTTATGTGCCTATTAGTGAGTAAGTAAAGCATTTTGTGAAATAATTACTTGAAAGATGCTACACAAAGTTTTAGCTATCTTCTAAAGACCTTTTCTTTCACACTTCGTTTTGTTGTTTCTTAAAGCCAAACTTAAGCAGGAAGTATTTACTGTTTTTGTTTTGTTTTGTTTTGTTTTGTTTTTTTTTTACAGGCAGAGTGGACAGTGAGAGAGAGAGATACAGAGAGAAAGGTCTTCCGTTGCCGTTGGTTCACCCTCCAATGGCCGCCGCAGACGGCGCGCTGTGCTCGTCCGATGGCAGGAGCCAGGAGCCAGGTGCTTTTCCTGGTCTCCCATGGGGTGCAGGGCCCAAGCACCTGGGCCATCCTCCACTGCACTCCTGGGCCACAGCAGAGGGCTGGCCTGGAAGAGGGGCAACCGGGACAGAATCCGGCGCCCCGACCGGGACTAGAACCTGGTGTGCCGGCGCCGCAAGGCGGAGGATTAGCCTGTTGAGCCACGGCGCCGGCCAGTATTTACTGTTTTTAAGAGGACAGAGGGTGGGTTGTCTGTGAGCTTTTGTCGGTTTTTCTGTGGGCCATTGCCCTTTTAAGGAATTAATCTCTTTGGCTGTTTGGTTTCTTTCATACTATATTTTTAAAATTGGTTGTATGGTGCCTTGTGAGCATCAAGTACCCACCAGATGCATAAAATGAATAAAAGTTATCATATTTAAATGACCAGAAAAGAACCCTACAAAACAAAACAAAACAAAATTTTATATTTACATAGTACATGTGATGTTTTGATACATGTTTACACTGAGAAATGTCAGGGATGAATATATCTGTCTCCTAAAGCATTTAAAATTGCTTTATGGTGAAAACATTCATTCCAAATTCCATCTTCTAATATTATTTTAAAGTAGAGATCTGTAGCCTCCCTGGTGTGAAAGAGAGCCTCAGAATTTATTCATATCTAGCTATAACTTAGTACCCATTAAACAACTTTTTCCCATCTTGCCATCCTCCTTTCCCTCCTCAGTCACTTGTAAGCACTATACATTTAAGTCCTATGAGATCCCAAGTTTTGGACTCCACATTTGAGTAAAATAATATACTTGTCTTTCTGTACTTGACTTATTCACTTAAAAAGATGACGACAAGTTCCAGTCATGTTGTTGCAAGTGACAGAATTTCATCCTTTCAATGGGCTAGAAGTGTTCTATTGTGTTTATGTACCACTTTTTAAAAATTTATCCAACATGAATAGACATTTGGGTTGTTTCATTTCTTGACTATTGGGAATAGTGTTGCAAAAAACATGGGAGTGCATTGATCTCTTTTTTTTTCCATACAATCAGAATATTTATTTTTTTATTTTTATTTTTTTGCATTTATATAAAGCTTTTATTTAAAAAATATAAATTTCCGAAGTACAGCTTATGGATTACAATGGCTCCCCCACACACAACTTCCCTCCCTCCCGCTACCCTCCCCTCTCCCGCTCCCTCTCCCCTTCTGTTCACATCAAGATTCATTTTCAATTCTCTTTATACACAGAAGATCAGTTCAGTACATATTACGTAAAGATTTCAACAGTTTGCCCTCACATAGAGACCCAAAATGAAAATACTGTTGGAGTACTAGTTATAGTATTAATTCACAATGTACAGCACATTAAAGACAGAGATCCTACATGATTTTTTTTAAAGAATTGATTAATTATCTATGCAATTTCCAATTTAACACCAAGATTTTTTAATCATTTGCAATTATCTTAGATCTCTTTGACAACTTAATTTAATCTTCTTGAATATGTACCCAGAAGTGAGGTTCCATTATCTCTTCTTTGTGTCTAAAGGATAGCTTTGCAGGATACAATATTTTGGGCTGGCAATTTTTTTTCTTCACTTCCC
Organism: Sylvilagus floridanus; assembly: GCA_949820135.1. NCBI lineage: Eukaryota > Metazoa > Chordata > Mammalia > Lagomorpha > Leporidae > Sylvilagus > Sylvilagus floridanus. The sequence goes on from OX463244.1 coordinate 20,529,069, forward strand.
CTTGGCTTGGAAGATTTCAACTGGGAAGACTGCAATCAGGCAAGCTGGAATACTCTGATGTATTATTATTTTTTTCTTTTTTCTCTTGTTTTTCTTGTGAATCCTCTCTCTGTATTTAATCTTAGAGACTTCAATTACAATATGCCTTGTGCTGATTTGTTTGGGTTGAATATATACAGCTGGTGAACTTTGATCTTCCTGTACTTGGATAGTTGTATAGTTGTAGCGTTCTCTAGGTTTGGGAGGTTTTCTCTTATGTATTTGAATTTGCTCTTTTCTTCCTTGGCATTCTGAGGTCTCTCTTAAGCCACAATCACGCAGGAATTTTCTCTTTGCATGCTCTTCCAAAGTTCCCCTAAACCTTCTTCATTCATCTTGGTCCTTTTTTATCTTTCAACTGTGCATTTTCAAGTAGCTTGTCCTCAAGTGCCATGATTCTTTCTTCTGTTTAACCTATGCTGTTATTGATGTCTTATATGACTTTTTAAAAATGATTTATTTATTTGAAAGCAGAGCTACAGAGAGACAGAGGCAGAGAGAGAGAGAGACAGAGAGAGAGAGAGAGAGGTCTTCCATCTGCTCATTCACTTTCCAGATGGCCGCAACAGCTAGAGCTGCGCTGATCCAAAGCCAGGAGTCAGGAGCTTCCTATGCATCTCCCACAGGGTTGTAGGGGCCCAAGGACTTGGGCCATCTTCTACTGTTTTCCCAGGTCATAGCAGAGAGCAGGATCAGAAATGGAGCAGCGGGGACATGAACCTGCACACATATGGGATGCCAGCACTGCAGGTGGCGGCTTTACTTGCTACACCACAGCATTGGCTCCATATATATCATTTAAATATTAATTAGTGTAGTTTTCAGTTGAAGGATTTCTGCTTGATTCATTTTAGTCATTTATATCTCTCTATCAATTCTCTGCTAGAGTATCAAATCCTTTCTCTTTGTTCTTTTGAAATTCATTGTGCTTTCTCAAGATAACTATTTTGAATTTTTTTTTGACAGGCAAAGTGGACAGTGAGAGAGAGAGTGAGAGACAGAGAGAAAGGTCTTCCTTTGCTGTTGGTTCACCCTCCAAAGGCTGCCATGGCCAGCGTGCTGCTGCCGGCGTACTGCGCTGATCCGAAGGCAGGAGCAAGGTGCTTATCCTGGTCTCCCATGGGGTGCAGGGCCCAAGCACCTGGGCCATCCTCCACTGCACTCCCTGGCCACAGCAGAGGGCTGGCCTGGAAGAGGGGCAACCGGGACAGAATCCGGCGCCCCAACCGGGACTAGAACCCGGTGTGCCAGCGCTGCAAGGCAGAGGATTAGCCTGTTGAGCCACGGTGCCAGCCTATTTTGAAATTTTTATCCAAGCCTTTCAAAATTTAAATTCTAGATGATTGGTGTTTGCTACCATATTTTGCTAGTTAGGTGTGGTCATGGCTCCCTCAAAGTTCTTGATGCTATTTGGATTATTTCAGCAACTGCTTGTTGAAGAATTAGTTATGGTGGCTGGCACTGTGGAGTAATGGATAAAGCTGCTGCCTGCAGATCTGGCATCCCATATGGGCATGGGTTCAAGTCCCAGCAGCTCCTTTTCTTATGGAGCTCTCTGCTATGACCTGGGAAGGCAGTGGAAGATGGCCCAAGTCCTTGGGCTGCTGAACCCACGTGGGAGATCTGAAAGAATCTCCTTGCTCCTGGCATCAGATCGGCACAGCTCTGGTCATTGCTGCCATCTGGGGAGTGAACCAGCAGATGGAAGACCTCTCTCTCTCTCTCTCTCTCTCTCTCTTCCTCTCTCTCCCTCTCTCTCTCTCTACCTCTACCTCTGCCTCTCTGTAACTCTGACTTTCAAATAAATAAATAAATCTTTGAAAAAATTAGTTACAGTAATCTGGTTTCCTTTATGGCTCTCCTTCCAGGTAGTCTAAGCAGGTAAGTCTAAGTTTATTTATTTTCTCATAGCCTTTGATACCTCTACTATTGCTGCACTAGATAGAACCCTACGTTGCAGTTGGTGTGGGTCCACTATTGATATTTTTTTCACTGTTTCAGTCCCGCAGTTCTCTCAAAACTTGTATTTGTTACAAGTCTGTAGTTGGCCTGTTGTTCAGAAGCAACTAGGGGAGTGCCTAAAACAGATAGGCCAACCCTAGCAGCCTCTTCCTTAGGCTAGGCTAGGGTAGGCTTGTGGCTACTGATGTCATGATGCTACATCACATCTGGAGCCTGGGAGCAGGACACAGTCAACTGTGCTGTGGTCTGACTGCTAGTTTTGTGGTCTTGCTGCTCCTATCAGTCACTGGTGATGCTAACTTGGGCAAAGGATTGATCAACGGGGGGCTACAGAGCTCTATTTGGCATGGAAGCAGGTCTAGAGGCTATATCTGTAGGTGCTGGCCTGGGGACATAGATCAGTAGGATCTTCCCAGTACTGGTTCCTTACTGTCTTCTTGAAGTTGGAGGAATGGAGACAGAGGCAGCCCCTCAGCTGGCCAGACCACATCTGGGTCACAGAGTCCTTGGGCCCTGTGCAATCTTGGTGCTGTATACCAAGCCCACTTGAGTCTGCTGGTGATGTGTAGTGAAACAAGTCCAACCCACCATGTGAAAATATCCACTTAAAAGGGGAGCAAGTCTAGAGACTCCATCAATAGATATCTACTTAGGAATGGGCACCGTTAGGAATGTTGCCAGTGTTGAGTTTTGCTAACCTTGCAACATTTCTGTGGTTTCTTACTGTCTGTACAATTTTGGAATGGGAGAATAAAAGAAGATTCTTGGTTGTTCAGACTGAGACTATGCTAGATCACTCTTTCTTTTTTTTCTTTTCTTTTTTTTTTTTTTTTGACAGGCAGAGTGGACAGTGAGAGAGAGAGAGACAGAGAGAAAGGTCTTCCTTTGCAGTTGGTTCACCCTCCAATGGCCGCCGTGGCCAGCGCACTGCGCTGATCTGAAGCCAGGAGCCAGGTGCTTCCTCCTGGTCTCCCATGCCAATGCAGGGCCCAAGCACTTGGGCCATCCTTCACTGCACTCCCAGGTCACAGCAGAGAATTGGACTGGGAGAGGGGCAACTGGGACAGAATCCGGTGCCCCAACCGGGACTAGAACCGGGGGTGCTGGTGCCGCAGGCAGAGGGTTAGCCTATTGAGCCGCAGTGCTGGCTGCTAGATCACTCTTGAATCTAAAAGTCACTAGGCCCAAAAAAATCTCAGGGGCACACATAAGATCTGCTTAAGGCTGACAGTGACAAATGCCAAAATATATCTATCCAGGCAGTTTGGGCTTTAATAGGTAATGGATCTAATGGCACTGGGCACATTGCTGAGTTCTAAAGCAAGATCTCAATATCCTGTTGTTGCATACTCTGCAGCAGATGGAGATTTTCTCCACTTTAGGCTGACAGTTGTAGGAGAAATGGTGGAGGCCACTTGGCTATGTCAGGTCCAGACACTCAGTCTGCATGCAACATTGCATGGTGTATAAACTGACATATTTCATGGTGATTGTTCTCTAGTTAAAAAGTCATATGGAACACTTTTTTAAAGCATTATAGGGACCAGCGCAGTGGTGCAGTGGGTGGAGCCACCACCTGCACCATATGGGCACTGATTTGAGTCCCAGCTGCTCTGCTTCCCATCCAGCTCTCTGCTACGGCCTGGGAAAGCAATAGAGGTTGGCTCAAGTCTTTGGACCCCTGCACCCAAGTGGGAGATCTGGAAGAAGCTCCAGGGCAGTGACCCAGTGGATGGAAGACTTCTCTCTCTCTCTCTCTCTCTCTCTCTCTCTCTCTCTCTCTCTGCCTCTGCCCCTCTATAACTCTGCCTTTCAAGTAAATAAATAAATCTTTAAAAAAAGCATTATAACATCTAACCAGTGACTTACTAAGGGAGATTTGTAAGTGAAAGAAAAAGTCTTCATTGTACTTTGTATTTTTTCCAATCTTGTATAGATAAATTCCTCTCGGGTGATTTAACACTCTTTGAGACTGAATAGAAATAACAACCTGCTTTCCTGGAAGCATGCCTCTTTATTGTTGCAATGATATATAAAAGTGGAATTTGATATCAGTATCTTATTCCCAGGTTCCTATTGTTGGCACTCCCTCGGATTCAATCATGTTTCTTGCTGGTAATAGGGAACCAGGAGCCACTGAAAATGTCAAGAGAAAAGGGATTTGGAAACTGAAGTTAAACTGCCAGCAGGTTCACAGAATAAGATGGAATAAAAAAGCAGAGAAGAGATATAGTTATGACAATTCTGTATAAGGCAAAGTAATTTCTTATCTCTAGTTGATATTTTCTGATCTTCTAACTACTTTACTGGGAGTTCAAATTATTTGTTGACTTGATACTTTCTCCCAAGAGTGAAAAGAAAGGACAAACACAGTATGGTAACTAAGCCAACAAACAAAAAGCTACTACAACCCAGAGGCTTTGAACTTACACATTTAAAAAAAAATCTTCTACCTGTAACATTACTAACCCAAATAAAAATAACACTTTAGTTTGGCATGTTGGTCAGTGAATAAAACAAATTGATGTTTTACGTGAATGGTCTCTGTATCTTTTAAGTAGAGTAATCCAGGCAGGAATTTTGAGGCTTTTTGAAGTGGTATTTCTAAGAAATTATGCAGGTGACAGAAAGAATCTGAGTCCAAATGATGCATGAGTTACACTCTTTCTGTCTAATCACAGCATCTTTTTACAGGGAAACCTGAGTGCACTCAAATTCTCACGTCTTCAGGGCTCATTCCTCTTTATAATACTGCTGACACATAACACAGTCTGCACCTCTTTGCAGGTTATGATAGTAAATCCTTGCCTTTTATGTGATCCTGTTCTTGCTAAACTTGGATGGTCTGAGGATGCTTACAAGTCCAACACATCTTTCCTAAATTGCTACTTGTCATCTCTTGCTTGAGATTTCTGTTCTGGGCACTCAGCTGACCACCTTTTCCCTCGCATCATCTTCTCTTTAGTCAATGCTGCTCTGCGTGGCTGCTGCCATGCTGATCCTTCTTAGGAATCCTCTTACCTGTTCTGTCACTTCGTAATCCAGGATGAAAACCCCAGATCCAGAGATGTAAATAAAAACTTACCCTCAAACAAGTTTCATTTCCTTTATTCTGTCTCTGTATTATTTTTTAAAATATTTATTTTATTTATTTGAAAGACAGAGTTACAGAGGGGAGAGAGAGAGAGAGAGAGAGAGAGAGAGAGAGAGATCTTCCATCCATTGGTTCACTCCCTAAATGGCCTCAACAGCTAGAGCTAAGCTGATCCAAAGCCAAGAGATAGAAGTGGTCCTGGGTTTCCAAGGTGGGTGCAGAGGGCCAAGGACTTAGGTCATTCTCTGCTGCTTTCCTCGGTGCATTAGCAGGGAACTGAATGGGAAGCGGAGCAGCTGGGACTGGCACCTATATAGGATCCAGTGCTGCAAGATGGGGCTTTAACTTGCTGCACCACAGCGCCAGCTCAGGTCCTTGTATTATTTATTGTGCTGGCATCTATTTCTTTAATCACTACCTGTGCTGTCCACACATGAGCTTTCTGTTGTCCAGGGTCTAAACTACCAAGTTGATAATACTTTTATCTGGCTTGAATTCAAGACTTCTTTATGAATAATGGCCACATCTATGACAACCACCTGACACAAAGTATTTACCCAAGTGGTCACTCCTGGTATTAAGGAGAAGCAGGTTGTCTACTAAACAGCTTCTAATATCTGGTAAGATGAGATAAGTTGCTTGTGATTCAAATGTTGCTGTTATAGGCATTGGAATAACCAACCAGTGGATGATCCTTTTCTCGGTCTCTATCTCTCTAACTCTCTGTTTCTGTCTCTCTCTTTCTACGCCTTTCAAATAAATAAATACATTTTCAAAAATTAATTTATGTTTTTAGTTTTTAACATGAACATATTTCATGTATGTCATATATACAGATTTAGGAGAATAGTGATATTTTCCATGCTACCCTCCCTCCAGCTCATGCTGCCACCCTCCCTCCTTCTTCCTTTCTTATTCTTTTTATAACCTAATGTTTAAAATAATCTGTTAGTGAATTTTCTTTAGATATATGAGTCAAATGGTTAATCAACATATATTGCAAAGTGCTTTTCTTCCAGGCCTGGAAATACTGGAGAAGCTGTAAGTGAGGTGATTTTAAATTTAAGTCAAGCCTCTGGTGTCAAAATGCTCTAGTCATTCTTTCTAAAGATGATATATTCTTCATAGTCCCTAATGTATATTTCTGAAATTTCTAAATTACTGTTTATAATAGGAACTGATTCATACTTTAAATATTCAATGTCTGAATGAGAAGTAGCCTGTGGCAACTTCTTTTAATGAAATAATTTATTTTCTTTCTGTACTGATGAATTAGATATTGTCATATTTTTGATCAAATACAAACATTTCTCATATATAGAATCAATCTTATTTAATAAAATACTCTCACTCTGATAGTACGTGCATCTTAATATTCTTTGGCTTTTAGTAGAATATAAAATCATATCTAGTTATTTATTTCTCAATTAAGACAAATAGATCTTTTTTGTTTGCAGTAATTTTGAGTCATTGCAAAAATATGTCCTCCCACCCTGAGTTGCTACAGACACTCGAAATTCTCCCTTAGCATGTTCTGCCTGGAGATATAATTATTTTCTTTCTAGCAGAAATCCATCAAAAGGACTGTGCATAATGGCCTGTCCAATGGCAGTGTTATAAGAAAAATTGCTAAGTGAAACTAATGTGCCAGCCTCGTACTGGGCAATTCTCTCTTCCTGATGGCTGAATGTTACTTATTCTCCAAATGACTATCCAGACAGCTACAGACTGAATTTTGGAATATAGCTTTCACTAAATAGTCCTTTGGAGACCCCAGACAATGTTTTGACAATATTTTTAAGAAGATCATGAAAAGGTTGTCATAAATATATTCATGTTCATGCACAAATGTTGAATAACTCATAGAATATTCTATGGTGCTCCACTAGGGCATTTTAAAACTTATTCAGAATCACTCTCAGCTGAGCTTTGAAAAATGTGACTTGATCTTGGCAACACTCAATTATAAAGAGGACCCTTGGTTTAATAAAATTCCAACATGTGATTTGAGAATTGTTTTTATAGTTGTGATTTCTCATTGCCAAAAGTTTTGTCTTCTGAACCAATACTTAATTTCTTTTTAAAATGCTATATACTTTAACATCAAAAACACATTTAAATACATTTTGTATATTTCAAGTTTTGTGCTGGTGTGTTTAGGAACTTGGATATAATATTACATGGGTTTTCTGATTGAGTATGAGTCATAAAATACTTTTTTGGTTTTTACTTTCTCAGAAAACACTCTAACACAGTTATTTCATTTTTCTAATCAAGTAAATATAATATTTGTAAACTTTGTTTATTTAATTCACTTTGTGATTGAAGGTTTCTGTGCCTTAACATGAATTCCTATCATTAATGTCAGTATATTTGTGAGAGTAATAAGCTGAAGTGTGCTGATTCCTGGAATTTTCTGCAGTTGTTTTGTTTGTTATTTAATTAGACTTTGCTGTGTTTCTTTGCTCATGTATATGCATGTGTGTATCTGAGAGAGAAATTTCCTAAGTTGAATGAAATTGTATCGTGCATTGTGATGCTTAATTGAGAATTTATCTTCCCTAAACAAGGTAGAATTCTTCATAACTTGTAAATAAATTGTGTGGAAGTATTATGTCAAATGAAAATTCTTAAAAAACAATTTTACAATTTTAGAGGCAGAGATACAGACACATGCATGCACACAAAGAAACGCAAGGACAGGTTGACAGAAATATCATGCTCCCATCTTCTGGTTCTCTACTCAAATTCCCACAATGAACCAGCAAAGGCTGGGTGATGAAACTCAATTCAGTTCTTCTACGTTCCCTGGAGGGACCCAACTATCTAAGCCATCATCTGTTGCCTTCTAGGATACATATTAGCTGGAAGCTGAAATCATGAGCAAAGTCAGCACTCACATCCAAACATCCAGATGTGAGATGTGGCTTCCTGGCCAGTTGCTTAACTGCTAGGCTAAACACCTTCCTTTCAAATGAAGACATTCTTACATTGCTCTTTCACAAAATGTAATTTAAGAGGCATTTTTATAGGAGATTAAATGACATAAGCATATCTATACACAAACATATCATTTTAGAATGTTAACACAATCAGTTAAGTGTATCTCTGTGTGGTAACTATCTCTGACAACAGTAGTTTCAAAAGTGCTTATGTTCCATGAACTTTAGAAACCAAAATAGAATCTCAAATTGTTGCAACAATTCATACATTACTAAACACATTACAAGGATATAATTAAGATACTCTAGACTTACTAAATGTCCACTTTCTTTTTATTTTGTTGTATTTTAAAAGATTTATTTAATAGGTAGAGTTATCGACAGTGAGAGAGAGAGAGAGAGAGAGACAGAGAGACAGAGAGACAGAGAGACAGAGAGAAAGGTATTCCTTCCGTTGGTTCACTCCCCAAATGGTCTCTATGGCCAGCACTGTGCTGATCCGAAGCCAAGAGCCAGGTGCTTCTTCCTGATCTCCCATGCAGGTGCTGTGGCCCAAGCACTTGGGCCATCCTCCACTGCCCTCCCGGGCTATAGCAGAGAGCTGAAATGGAAGAAGAGCAACCGGGACTAGAACCGGTGCCCATATGGGATGCCGGTGCTGCAGGCGGAGGATTAACCAAGTGAGCCACGACACTGGCCCCCTAAATGTCTACTTTCAATAGAATTAAAGATTATTAGAACTGTAAAGGAATAAAATGAATATACATGCATGTTTCCATTTACAGCAGAGATAAGAAAAATGTATGCTTAGGTGATTTCATCACTTGAAACATTACAAAGTGCTCCTACACTAAACTTAATGATATAGGTCCATCACCTGATGTGGCCTACGGATGTAATAGAGATACAGTAAACATGGCATGTGTGGGATCACTGCTGGCATAACATGTCATCATGTTTTATAGTAAATTTTTGCAAGTAGGAGTACACTAAAATAATTATAAAAAGTATAGTATAATATATATGTGTATATATATATCAGAGATATAGCTATTTAATGTAAGTATCAAGTATTATGTACTGTACCTAATTATCTGTGATATATTTTATTTATGTTAAAATAATTTCTTTGATAAGATGAGAGAGAGAGAGAGAGAGAGAGAGAAATCGATCTTCCATCCAGTGGTTCATTCCCCATAGCTCTGTGTTGCACTGGCTGAAGCTGACAGTTGGAATACAGTCCAGATCACTCATGTGGATGGCAGGTACTCAGTTAGTTGAGCTATCATCGCTGCTTCCCAGGACATGTACTGGACCTGTACTAGAAGGAAGATGCAGTCAGGAACCAGAGCTGGGAATCAAACTGATACTTGAATGTCAAGCACTAGTGTCTGAATTTCTAAGCTCAATATCTGCTTCTGTATTCTACTTTTAAACCACTGGTAGTGTGGTAATTTTATTTTATTTCTAATTTTTAAATTATTTTTATTTTATTATTATAAATAGAAAAGTGCATGCATTTTATAGATAAAATTCTAAGAAAATAATCATACTTTCCTCTCTTCCTTCTTTTTTCTCGACATCAATCTCCCCTCCTTCCTTCTTCTCTTCCCTTTTTCTTTCTTTCTTTTACTTTAATTTTTGCAACAACATGCTTTCAATTTACTTTATAGTCACAGGCTTAATGCACCACTAATCATAATACTCAACAAGTAAAACATAGAAAGACCACTGTTCCACAGGAACATAGACAAATGTTATAAATGATAATCAAATCACAATATGTCAATTTCATTTTGATATCATGATATTTTCCATTTTGTGACTGGCTTATTTCACTAATGGATGCAACTAACAGTTGCCATCCATTTTTGCTGAAAAAGAGGATTTCATTCTTTTTTATATTCCATCATGTATTTATACTGCATTTTCTTTATACAGTTATCAGTTAGTGGATATCTGGGTTGATGTCATATCTTAGGCATTGTGATTTGAGCTATAGACATGTGAGTACAAATAATTCTTTTATATGCTGATTTCATTTCCTTCAGGTAAATTCCCAGGAATGGGATCTCTGGGTCCACTATGGTAGATCTATAATTAGTATCATCATAAATATTGATGTATATGTTACAATACAATGTTATGATAGATATAATATCACTATATAATAGGAATTTTTCAGCCCCATTGTAGTCTTATGGGCTCACCATCATATCTGTAGTTTGTCACTGATCAAAATGTAATTATGTGGTGCATGATTATATGTTGAAAGAAAGGTCCGAAAAATGAAATGCTTTTACCATGATATTTGAGGATCCCAAATTGTATTCTTGCAACTGTACTTCGCTGCCTCTTATGCACTGCTAAACCTATCTGTCTCATGATTCTAGATTCATTTCATAGTGACTTAACTGCAAGCATAAGCCTACAGGGCTCTGAAGTTGCATTCCTAATGGTGATGAAACTCAATTCAGTTCTTCTACGTTCCCTGGAGGGACCCAACTATCTAAGCCATCATCTGCTGCCTTCTAGGATACATATTAGCTGGAAGCTGAAATCATGAGCAAAGTCAGCACTCACATCCAAACATCCAGATGCCATTATAAGTATCTGTGTAGTTTTGGAAGAGTTCACCAGCAAAATCAGACTTCTGCTTATAGGTATATTAGTGAATATTTTGTCACTAGAACAAAACACATAGCACATACTACTTATGAAAGAAGGAGATTTACTTTAGTTGATGGTTTTTCTTTTAAAGATTTTTCATTTTTCTATATTTTTGTGTCTTCTATTACTTTATATGTTTTGTAATTTTCATTGAAGGTATCTTTCACATTTTGGTTAAATTCATTCTGAGATATTTAAAAGCTTTTTTACCTATTGTGGATGAGACTTATCTTTACAAGTTCTTTGTCAGTCATGGCACTGTTTGTGTGAATGAAGGTTATTGATTTGATTTTTCTTGTGTTGATTTTATGTCCTTCCTGAACTTTATCAAGCTCTCTCTTGAATGCCAATAGTTTCTTGGTGGCCTTTAGGTTCCCCTTTATGATCATGTTACCTGCAAACAAGGATAATTTGACTTCATTCTGTCCAATATGTATCCCTTTGATTTCTTTTTTTTTGGCTGATATAATTCACAGGTCTATAAACAATGCTAAAATTCATATAGAAACACAAGAGAACACAAATAGCTACAGCAACTTTAAACAAGAGCAGAGCTATATGTCTCACAATACTTGATTTTAAGACATACTACAACACAATTATAAAAAATAGCCTGATCGTTTCATAAAAACAGACATGTAGAGGCATGGAACACAATAGAAAGTGCAGAAATCAATCCGTGATGATAAAACCAACTAACCTTCGACAAATGAGATACAATCAATCTCTGGCAAAAAGACAATCTCTTCATCAAATGGTGTAGGGAAAATTGGATCTACACATGTGTAAGTATGAAACAGATCCCTACCTTATACCTTACACAAAAATAAACTCTCAATGTATTAGGGAGCTAAATCTATGATTTGATACCACCAAGTTACTAGAACAAAAATGAGAAATGCTATAAAACATTGGGATAAGAAATATCTTCTTGTAAAAGACCTCCTGTGGCCAGTGCTGTGGCGTAGCTGGTAAAGCTGCCACCTGCAGTGCCAGCAATCCTCATGGGTGCTGGTTGGAGTCCTGGCTGCTCCTTTTCTTTTTAAAAAAATTTATTCGACAGGTAGAATTACAGACAGTGAGAGAGAGAGACAGAGAGAAAGGTATTCCTTTCGTTGGTTCACCCTCCAAATGACCGCTATGGCTGGAACTGTGCCGATTGAAAGCCAGGAGCCAGCTGCTTCTTCCTGGTCTCCCATGCAGGTGCAGAGGTCCAAGCATTTGGGCCATCCTCCACTGCCTTCCCAGGCTAAAGCAGAGGGCTGGAATGGAAGAGAAGCAACCAAGACTAGAACTGGCACTTATATGGGATGCTGGTGTTGCAGGCCGAGGATTAACCAAGTGAGCCACTCCGCTGGCCACTTGGCTGCTCCTTTTTCCATCCAGCTCTCTGCTGTTGCCTGAGAAAGCAGTAGAAGATGTTCCAAGTCCTTGGACTCCTGCATCTGCATGGAAGACCTGGAAGCAGCTACTGGTTCCTGGGATCTGTGCAGCTCTGGTAGTTGTGGTCAACTGGGGAGTGAATCAGTGGATTGAAGACCTCTCTCTCTCTGTCTCTCTGACTCTGCATCTCTCTCTCTGTGTAACTCTGACTTGCAAATAAATAAATAAATCTTAAAAAAAAAAAAGACCCGTAAAGCACAGGCAATCAAAGTAAAGATAGACAAATATGATTACATCCAGCTAAGAAGCATCTGCACAGAAAGGAAACACTCACAAAAGTTAAGAAAAAAATTAGGATATGGGAGAAAATATTTGCAAAACTATACATCTTATAAATAATTAATATGCAGAATACATATGGAGCTCAAGAAACTCAACAAAAAAATAAACAATCTGGTTTGGACTAAGGACGGGGTTGACACTGTTGCATAATAGGCTAAGCTTCCTCCTGTGCCAACAACCATATAGGCACTGGTATATGTCCTTGGCGAACCTCTTTCAATCCAGCTCTCTGATTGTGGTCTCAGAAAAGCAGTAGAAGATGGACCAAGTCCTTGAGCCTCTTGAACCCATGTGGGAGACCTAGAAGAAACTCCTGGCTCCTGGTTTCATATTGGCTCATCTCCATCTGTTGCAGCCATATGGGGAATGAATCACTTAATGGAAGACCTCTCTCTATATATCTCTCTCTCATTCTACGTAATAAATAAATATATAAAATATTTTTAAAAGAAGAAGTAGACTAATGATATGGACAAGAATTTTTCATAGGATGGAATAAAAGTGGTGATAGACAAGCCATTGAGGAAATGCAAGTCAAAACCACAATGAGGTTTCACCTTACCCTTATCTCAGTTAGAATGGCTATCATCCAAAAATCCAAGAATAACAAATGTTGAAGAAGATGTGGAGAAAGTGGTACCCTAATGTACTGTAATTTGGAATGTAAATTAGTACAATCATTATGGAAGGCATTATGGAATTTCCTCATAACCTGAAAAATCATTTACCCTATGAACAAGCCATCCCATTCCTGGTAGCTTACCCAAAGTGAAATCAGAATATGAAAGAGTTATGTGAACCCCTATGTTTGTAGTAGTACAATTCACATTAGCTAAGCTATGGAATCTACCAAGATGTCCATCAAAGGATGACTGGATAAAGAAAATGTGATTTTGTATACCCCCCAACACGATAGAACACTATTCAGCCTTAAAAGAATGAAATCTTGCCTTTTATTGAAGACCATTATGATTAGTGAATTAAAATAGTCCTCAAAAGAAAAAAATCCTATATTTTCTTTGATTTATAGTAACTAATATACAGAGTAATAAAAAAGGAATGCATATGAGGAAATTAAACTTTTGAGATTTGATTGTTGTTCAAAGCCCCTGTCTATATTCCTGAGAAGCCGTGGTTTTCCTACTTGCTACCTATTGGATTCATTGTTTAGTGTAGCATTAAGCTTGTGATTATACAATAAATTGAAATTAAGCCATAGCAAAAATTAAAAGAAAAATAAAAAATAAAAGTGGAAGGAGGTCAGTAGTTAGGGAAGCACAGAGGGAGAAAAGGTGAAAGTATAATTATGTTCTTAAACTGTATCTATGAAATATATGATATCTATTCACTTTATATATAAACACATAAAAACTGTAAGAAACTGAATCTTGAATACAATCCAGACAACCAAAGTTATCTGTGGATTGACATTCCATGGAAGTTCAAGGAAGATCAAAATTCAAGTGGACTGGGGATAATGCAGAACCAAGTCAAATAAATGAATCAACCTTTACTCAGAGGCACCTACCCCTGTCCCTTAGCCACCCAAGACTAATCATTTCAAAAATTTCCTGATGTGAGTTGCATGGAAATTGCATAGCAAGTATATAATTAGTTTAGAGGTCATCTTAAGTTTACTATATTTACTAATTCAGTAAACATTTGTATAGCACAATTTAATTCATAATTTAATCACCTCATAACATCCTTATGAAGGGACTTTTAAGGTACATTAAGAAGTCTCCAATGGAGTAAAAAATACTACTAAATAAAACTAATAATTATATTAGGAATAACAGGCGAAGAACAGCTTTTATACACTGAAGGCTTATTAGGGTCTGTTCCTATCTGTTCCACCTCTGTTACACTTGCATGAACTGCACATACAAATATTAAGAAAATATCATAAATGTGAAATACCCAGTGCGTTCATTTCCTATTTCTGCTGGGACACATTGTCATAAACTCAATAGGTTGAAACAGCACAAATTTATTCTCTTACAATTCTAGAAGTAAGAAGTTTAAAACAGGTCTTTCTGGACTAATATGCAGTGTTTGGCAGAGCATATTTCTTTCGGAACCTCTTGGGTAGAGTTTGTTTTTTGACCTTTTCTAACTTGGATGCCACCTGTATTCCTTGGCTGAATGGCCTGACACTTCATCCACAAAGCCAGTAATTTTGCATCTTCTGATCTTTCTCTCTTTCTGAGCAGGCATCAGATAGTTTTTGAATCTGACTCTACCATCTCCCTTTTTATACAGACCTTTGTGGCTAATTTGGGCATATCCTTATAAAGAGATAATCGCCCTATATAAAGACCCTTAGTTTAGTCACATCAGAAAAGACATTTTTGCCATGTAAGCTAACAAATGAAGTATGGGGATTATGATATCAATATCATTATGTGGTTGTTGAGAAGCTCCATGAAGGATTTTTCCATTATTAGAGAAATGCTTTGTTATTAAAAAAACGAGTAAGCCTACTCATACTATTTTATTTCTCTAATTTACAAATTCCTAGCCATGTAAGGGTAATGGAAAAGCCATTGTTCATAAGAGTAAATGAACAAGAACTTACTATAAAATAGGCAATATGTACACATTGCATGCATGTTTTAATAATTTCAATGAAATCCTTGATTTTTTTTTCAGAATCAAATGGAGAGACATTTGGGGAAGATTCCTTATCCCTCTGAATTCTGTTATAATGAGTGATAAATGGAATCAAGCAGCTAATAATGCAGTTAGATATAACTTTTCCTACTTTATTTTCATCTATGGTACCAAGACTTGCTATAAATCTTCTTTGGTTGGAATAAATGAAGATAGAAATTAGAATCTGTGGCTCTTAAAAGGCAATTTTGAAGCACAGCATTAACTTTATAGCTTAAAAAGTAAGTACTATTCATATTTGTAAACTTAATGGCAATATTAATAAACTTTTTCATCAATAATGCATTGAATCTCAAGTAACGATTTTGATAAAACAATGGAAGACAACATTTGACAGATAAAGCTGATTGACAGTACATGCTGTGCTGTAATAATTATTTGGCATGAAAATATTACATATAGATTCTGGATCAAAAGATTTTAACATGATATGTCTTTAAGTTTTTCAATTCTGTTTTTTCTTGACCTAGAAGGAAGTCTTGTTAGAAAGGGTGTTTTATAATAATGCGAGGAGAAATAACTCCTAACAACATGCTTAATTCACAATATTAACAACTGAGCTCAAAATGAAACTTCAAGTTTCCCAAACCTTTCGGTAGTTCTAAAAATTAATTTGGATTGGATTTTAGAGTAATTGAGTTCTTATGCCAATGATATTTCTATTAAATATTTCTATTGCCTTCTAATTATTTTTGATAAGATTCTATAATTTGCAAATATCCACAGGGGTTCTATGTCTGCTAATCTTTGATTCAGTAACACCATCACTTGTATTTACCCAGGCTTGATGAATGAATATGTCACAAGGCTATTCATATATAGATCATTCCAATTTTACTTCATCTCTTGAATCAGTGCTTCCCTATTTTGAATAGTCACCTTATAATTCCAAGAATGAGATTTATGATGGTACAAAAGGAAGTGGACCAGACTTTTAGGGTGTTACTATGACTGACTAGTAAGACTAATTCTCATCTCTACTCATAACAGGAAATTGCCAAAGATTTCACCATTCTGGCCAGAAATCACTTTCTATTGTCCCAAATAAAACATTTTTTCTCTGTCTTTATTGCAATTTACCTAACCATTAAATACTAAGTATAATTAAACATTGTCTTTGCTTCTTGATAACCAAAATAAGAAAAGAAAATGTGACAAGATGTTTATCCTCTTATGTATTTAAAAGCCAGATAGTGTCTGCTAATACTAACTGATAGAATCAAAAAGGGACAGAATGATCCAACATGGGAAGCGAGATACACAGCAGACTCATAGAATGGCAGATGTCCTAAAGAGCACTCTGGCCTCAGAATCAGCCCTTAAAGCATTCAGATCTGGCTCAAGAGCCCATGAGAATATTCTAGGCATGGAAAGCCAAGACACTCTGGAAAAAAAAGAAGACCTAAATGAAAGATCTCTGTGAGTGAGATCCCAGTGGAACGAATGGGGCCATCAAAGAAGGAGGTACCTTTCTCTGAAGGGAGGAGAGAACCTCCACTTTGACTATGACCCTGTTGGAATAAGATTGAAGTCAGTGAACCCTAAAGGCTTCCATAGCCTTGGCAACTCATGACTAGAGCCTAGGGAGATTACTGATGCCATAAACAAGAGTGTCAAATAGTTAAATCAAATTCAGGAGTCACTGTGTACTTACGTCTCATGTGGGATCTGTCTGTAATGTGTTGTCCAATGTGAAGTAATGCTATAACTAGCACTGAAACAGTATTTTACACTTCGTGTTTCTGTGTGGGTGCAAACTGATGAAATCTTTACTTAGTATATACTGAATCAATCTTCTTTCTTTTTATAATGCTTTTATTTAAAGAATATAAATTTCCAAAATACAGCTTATAGATTACAATGGCTTCCCCCCCATAAGTTCCCCCCCACCCGCAACCCTCCCCTTTCCCACTCCCTCTCCCCTTGCTTCACGTCAAGATTCATTTTCAATTCTCTTTATATACAGAAGATCAGTTTACTATATATTAAGTAAAGATTTCAACAGTTTGCCCTCACATAGCAACACAAAGTGAAAAATACTGTTGGAGTACTAGTTATAGTATTAATTCACAATGTATAGCACATTAAGGACAGAGTTCCTACATGATATATTTTTTAAAAAATAGATTAATTTTCTAGGCAATTTCCAATTTAACACCAAGATTTTTTTTTCATTTTTAATTATCTATATACAGAAGATTGATTCAGTATATACTAAGTAAAGATTTCATCAGTTTGCACCCACACAGAAACACAAAGTGTAAAATACTGTTTCAGTACTAGTTATAGCATTATTTCACATTGGACAACACATTAAGGACAGATCCCAAATGAGACGTAAGTACACAGTGACTCCTGAAGTTGATTTAACAATTTGACACTCTTGCTTATGGCCTCAGTAATCTCCCTAGGCTCTAGTCATGAGTTGCCAAGGCTATGGAAACCTTTAGGGTTCGCTGACTTCAATCTTATTCTGACAGGGTCATAGTCAAAGTGGAGGTTCTCTCCTCCCTTCAGAGAAAGGTACCTCCTCCTTTGATGGCCCCATTCGTTCCACTGGGATCTCACTCACAGAGATCTTTCATTTAGGCCTTCTTATTTTTCCAGAGTGTCTTGGCTTTCCATGCCTAGAATATTCTCATGGGCTGTTGAGCCAGATCTGAATGCTTTAAGGGCTGATTCTGAGGCCAGAGTGCTCTTTAGGACATCTGCCATTCTATGAGTCTGCTGTGTATCTTGCTTCCCATGTTGGATCATTCTCTCCCTTTTTGATTCTATCAGTTAGTATTAGCAGACACTAGTCTTGTTTGTGTGATCCCTTTGACTCTTAGACCTATCAGTGTGATCAATTGTGAACTGAAATTGATCACTTGGACTAGTGAGATGGCCTTGGTACATGCCACCTTGATGGGAATGTATTGGAATTCCCTGGCCTGTTTCTAACTCCATCATTTGGGGCAGTTCTGAATGAGCATGTCCCAAATTGTACATCTCCTCCCTCTCTTATTTCCACTCTTATATTTCACAGGGATCACTTTTCAGTTAAAATTTAAACACCTAAGAATAATTGTTTGTTAATTACAGAGTTCAACCAATAGTACTAGAATAAAAAAATTACTAAAATGGATAAAGTATTACATCGTACAACAACAGTCAGCACAAGAGCTGATCAAGTTACTGTTTCTCATAGTGTCCATTTCACTTCAATAGGTTTCCCCTTTGGTGCTCAATTAGTTGTCACCAATCAGGGAGAACATATGATATTTGTCCCTTTGGGACTGGCTTAATTCATGCAGAATGATGTTTTCCAGATTCCTCCGTCTTATTGCAAATGACCGGATTTCATTTTTTTTGACTGCTGTATTCTATAGTATTCTATAGATTACATGTCCCATAATTTCTTTATCCAAATGTATGCTTTGAATTACCTGTGATCTTTTGCTGTGAAGTTCCCTTCGTTTACCTTCTTTCATGTTGATGGCCGTGTTTCTGTGTTTCTGTGTGTAACACATCTTTAAGTATCTTTTGCAGGGCTGGACGAGTGGCAACAAATTCTTTCAATTTCTTTTTGCAGTGAAAGGTCTTTATTTCACCTTCATTCACAAATGAGAGCTTGGCAGGATATAATATTCTGGGCTGGCAGTTTTTCTCTCTAAGTACCTGGGCTATGTCTTGCCATTCCCTTCTAGCTTGTAGGGTTTCTGATTAGAAGTCTGCCGTGAGTCTAATTGGAGATCCTCTGAGTGTAATTTGACGTTTCTCTCTTGCACATTTTAGGATCTTTTCTTTCTGTTTCACTGTGGTGAGTTTAATTACAACGTGTCGTGGTGAGGACCTCTTTTGGTCATGTTTACTAGGGGTTCTATGAGCTTCCTGTACTAGGATGTCTCTGTCCTTCTCCAAAACTGGGAAATTTTCTGCTATTATCTCACTAAAAAGGTATTCTAATCCTTTCTCCCTCTCCATGCCTTCAGGAACTCCTAGAACTCGAATGTTGGGTTTTTTAATAGTATCCTGTAGATTCTCAACAATATTTTTTAGATTTCTAATTTCCTCTTCTTTTCTTTGGTTTGACTGTATAGTTTCCTGTGCTCTATCTTCTAAGTCCAATATTCTCTCTTCTGCCTCACCCATTCTGTTTGTAAGGCTCTCTAGTGTGTTTTTCATTTGATCTATTGAATTCTTCACTTCATAATAATTTCTCGTCGCTATCACAGTTTCATGTTCTACTAGTTGTTTCATTTCAGCTTGATTTCTCCTTAATATTTCATTTTCATGAGAGAGATTTTCTAACTTGTCCATTAAGGATTTCTGTAGTTCAAGAATTTGTTTTTGAGTACTTCTTAGTGTTCTTATCAATTTTTTGAGATCTGCTTCTTGCATCTCTTCTATCTCATCATCTTCGTAATCTTGAATTGGGGTGTCTTTTTCATTTGGGGATGCCATAGTGTCTTCCTTGTTCTTATTACCTCGGTTTTTGCATTTGTTGTTTGGCATATTGGTTTCTTCACTGTGGTGTTTTTTTCTTGTTATACTATGACTCTAGATTAAGTGGACTGTCTGCTTTCGATGGAGCCTTAGAGGCTTGAGATGGGTGTGGCCTGAGAGCTCTGTTTGGTTCCTCAGGGTTGAGTGTGTGTCAAAGGAGACACTCCCAGGTTAGGCGTGGTAAATCTCTCTCTGTTAGTTTTTTTTTTTTTTGGTTCAAAAGGGAAGTAATTCCACACAGCTGAATGGAATTGGGGGTGGTTAGCAGGCGAATGATATACCCACAGGAGCCAGAGTTCGGAAGCTCTCTCCCAAGGACCAGAGAAGGAATCTTTGCGGCCCTTTATGTGGGCTGAGATTCTCCTGTAGTCTCCCACTGGGCTGCCAAGGCTACTGAACTGTAGCGTCTCTGGAGAGTACTCACATGAATTCGTGATTTCTGTGAGTTCTCTCCCCCACAGTCTCTTTTTTTTCAGTCTCAGTTCATTAGCACCACACATTCATTAGGTTCTAATCTCCTGTTATTTCACCCCTCCCACCCAGAGTCAGGTTTTTCTGCTAGGCTTGGGGCCGGTGCTGACCCGAGGTTGCCCTGCTTATGACGTATTCCAAAATCGTGCCTGCTCTTTGTCTTGCTCACCTTTGAGAGGTGAGCGGAGAGAGAGAAGCTCGTGTCCGTATGGGTCACTTTTTTTTTTTCCCTCTCTCTCTCTCTCTCTCTTCTAGTTAGCCTGGTGAACTTTTCCCTGCAGGTTTTCAAGCCTTGTTCTCTCTAGGCTCCCTTTTCTGCTTCCCTCCTGGTTTCTCGGGCTATTGAGGTTCTGGTCACCTCGCGTTCCAGCGCTGGTGTGTTGAATCTGCTGCTGGTGTCCCAAACTGTGGGCTCCCACGCTCTCCACGCAGGTCCACTGTGAATCTCCAGTTCCGGAAGGGTTTTCTCTGCTGTTTCTTCCCCTACTCTTCCTTGAACCTGCAGTATCTCCACTTTTATTAAACTGTCTCTCCCCAGACTATCGGTGTGCTCCCTTCCTATTCCGCCATCTTGCCGCTCCTCCTCGATTTTTCTTGAATCAATCTTCTGTATATAGATAATTAAAAATAAAAAAAAAATCTTGGTGTTAAATTGGAAATTGCCTAGAAAATTAATCAATTTTTTAAAAAAATATATCATGTAGGATCTCTGTCCTTAATGTGCTATACATTGTGAATTAATACTATAACTAGTACTCCAACAGTATTTTTCACTTTGTGTTGCTATGTGAGGGCAAACTGTTGAAATCTTTACTTAATATATAGTAACCTGATCTTCTGTATATAAAGAGAATTGAAAATGAATCTTGATGTGAAGCAAGGGGAGAGGGAGTGGGAAAGGGGAGGGTTGCGGGTGGGGGGGAACTTATGGGGGGGAAGCCATTGTAATCTATAAGCTGTATTTTGGAAATTTATATTCTTTAAATAAAAGCGTTATAAAAAAAAAAGCCAGATTTATTTAAGTCAGAAACCTCTTGGCCCAGTGACCAGAATGGGGGCTGTAAGAGAGGCAAAACCTGAAGGAGGTAGTGGTACTGAGGTTTTTTTTAGCACAATTTTGGGGAAGAAAAAATGACCTATCAGCTTGTCATTCAATTACAAACAGGGACAAACTCTATCAATTGACCTGATTTGCAATATTTTTTTTAACCTTGTCTGCCTTGCCCATAATAAAACCAAAGAGACAAATGAAGGATGGGATACCTAACTGTTTTACAGTAAACTGGGAGCACAGAAGGGTGGAATCATCACTTCCTTGCTGTTCTTGTGATAATATTGGAGTTTCCTAAGGAAGTTGGGCAGGTACTTTTGATATCACTAAAGATAACTTTTGGAGAAATCAAGCATTTTACATGCTAAATTTCCCCTGGGACCAACCTGACTTAATCTGACTCCCCAGATTCCCTCCTTAGAAGAATGGACCCTAACATCTGTTAAAGGAACTGGGCAATGACCCCCCTGGCTGCTTCATGCTAAAAATGGCATTATTGAGAACAGCAAGAAAACAGGGTTGCAGCAGGAGAAACAGTGCCAGTTTGCAGAAACTGCTTCCATCCAAGGTTTCATGTGCACCGCCATCTAGAATTTCATCGTTTCAAGTCTGGAGAAAATGAATCTAACAAGCAAATTAACCTTCCAGAGTCTAAAACGAAGGACAGCGTCATTATTAGAGAACCTAGGAAATGTGGTATCTAAACCATGAGTAGGTTTTCTCGTTGAGAGGCAAACAGAAACTGACAGAAGGGACCTGATAACAATCATGTGGGCTAAGACCTGGAAAGTTATGAGGCCCAGATCTGTCCCTTCTTCACATGGGGCTCTGGAAGAGACATGCTAAGGGAGGTGGGAACCTCCTTAGGGAAGTCAGTCTGTTGACTTTCATTACCTAGCTGGTCTGGGAGGAGAGCTGGCCTGAATAGAAGGTAGGTGGCATCTCTAAAAGGAAATTTAGAATTCTTTCTGCAATGTTACTTTGGATGCTGGGCCGAGTATGGGACTTTTTTAGCTTAAAGTGAGCAGGGTCGGTGGCTCTGACCCAGGAGTTCTTCCACCCCTAGGGCAGTTCCCTTTCCAGTGAACCGGCTCCTGGCTGGCAGAACTGCCAAGGCCCTTCATAAGCTGACTTTCATGTTCATCTGAAGCCCTGCTTCTCACATTGAAAACCAATGCCATTTTTGGTGGACTAATCTGTTAGGTCTCCTTGAAAGCAGATCATGTGTAAAGCAGCCATTAATTGGCCTGCTCATTATTTTTTAAAAGTAAACATGACATTTCCTCAAGAAAGGAGCAATTTATTTATTACTAAATTCTATTAGATATTAATTATGCATGACTTTAATAATGGGGAAAATAATGTTCAGACTTTTAACCTGTCTTTCTGAATTTTTCATATGACTTTTTCATTTTCAGAAGCTTTTTAAAAATAAGCACAATATAAGGTATAATTTAATAAAGTGATGATTTGCTGAGTACAATCTGCTGATCATTAAATTTGAAATAAAAATGACCTTGAAAAACCTAGAGGACTGGATGAATAGTGCTTGATTATCTTCTAAAATGTAATTTCATTCAAGAGGCTGATAAAATTTAACTTCAATTTTTTTTTTTTTTTGAGGAAGCCCGAATTTTGAATTCCATAGCCTATTGGAAGTATGGTTAATGAGGTCTCAGGGAAGTTCAACTAAGTTGCTAAGTTTCTCATTAGGACCCACAAATCTGCAGGAAATTCTAAGGGCTTCATAAAAGAGCACATTTGCATCTGCTTTGGAATCTGGAAAATGCTTATTGAAACATAAGAGCATAGTTCCAGAAAGCAGGGCTTTCTGGATACACTTAAGTGTAGTTAGTGCCATTCATAAACTTGGACCACAATGGGGTGCGTGTTATTGCTCAGTAGGTTAAGCTGCCGCTGAGGATGTCTGCATCTGATTTCAGAGTGACTTGTTAGAGCCCTGGCTCTTCCACTTCCAATTCAGCTTCCTGCTGTTTATCATGGAATGCAAAAAAGAATAAAGGTAGAAATTATGCTGTGTGAAATAGACCTAGAAAATGGATATTGGAATTTACTGAGCTTGAATGTTCCCTTGGCACTTAGAAGCAAATACCATCAAATTCATGGCATATTTCATCTAAGCATAATGATTTCCACTTGCATCCATTTTGTTGCAAAAGACAGGGTTTAATTCTTTTTTATGGATTAAATTATTCAATAGTGTGTATATTATCACATTTTCTTATTCATCATCAAAAGATGGACATCTGGGTTGATTCGATATCTTAGCCATTGTGAACTGAGCTACAATAAATATAGGGAAATATATAACTCTTTCACAAGCTGATTTCATTTCATTTGGGTAAATTTCTAGGAGTGAGATGCCAAGGTCTTATAGTAGAGCTATTTTCAGATCTCTGAAAAATCTCCATACAGTTTTCCATAATGGTTAATTAATTTACATTTTCATCAACCATGTATGAGGTTACATTTTCCCCCACAAACTCACAAGAATTTATTGGTTTTGGATTTTTGAATGATAGCTTTTATCACAGAAGTGAGGTGATACCTTACTGTGGTTTTTATTTGATTTCCCTAATGGTTAGTGATCCTGAGATTTTTTTTCATGTGTCTGTCAGACATTTGTATTTCATCCTTTCAATATTGCCAGTTCACGTCCTTTGCCCATTTCTTAACTGGATTGTGTATTTCCTTGTTTTTGCATTTCTTGAGCTCTTTATATATCCTGAATATTAATCCTTTATCAGTTAAATAGTTTATAAACATTTTCTTCCATTGTGTTGATTGCCTCTTCTTTTTGTAGAGTTTTTTGTTTTTTTTGCTTTTTGTTTTTTTGTTTTTGTTTTTTGTTTTTTGTTTTTGGTAGTACAGAGCTCCTTAGCTTGATATAATCCCATTTGTCTATTTTTGTCTCTATTGCCTGTGTTTCTGGGAGTTTTTATATTTATTTCATTTTTAAAGATTTATTTATTTATTTGAAAGACCAAGTTACAGAAATGCAGGGGCAGAGGTAGAGGCAGAAGAGAGATCTTCCATTTGTGGGTTCACAATAGCTGGAGCTGAGGCAATCTGAAGCCAGGAGGTTCTTCCAGGTCTCCCATGTGAGTTCTGGGGCCCAAGCACTCAGAGCTTCTTCTACTGCTTTACTAGGCCATAGCAGAGAGCTGGATTAGAAGTGGAGCAGCTGGGTCTTGAGTTGGCACCCATATGGATGCCAGCATTGCAGGTGATGGCTTTACCTGCTATGCTACTGTGCTGGGGACTCTTTTTCAAGAATTCTTTGCCTATGCCAATGTCTTTCAAAGTTTTCTCAATGTTTTCTTTTACTAATTTGATAGTATGAAGTCATATATTTAACTCCTTGATTCATATTTAGTTTATTTTTTATAAGGTGTAATGTAGAAGCCTTGTTTCATAATTGTGCATGTGTATCAAGTTTATCCAGCACCATTTGTTGAAGAGATTATCCTTTCTCCTGGGATTGATTTCAGCTCATGAATCAAAGATTCATTTGTTACATGAGCATGGTTTAATTTCTGGTGTTTTTATTTCCATTGGTCTACATGTCTATTTTTAGGCCAGTGCCAGGCTGTTTTAAAGATAACTGCCCTGAAGTATATTTGAAGTCTGGTATTGTGATACCTCTGGCTTTGTTTTTGTTGCTTAAGTTTTCTTTAGCTGTTTGGGGTCACTTGTGTTTCCCTGTGAATTTTAGCATAATTTTTATATATCTAAGCAGAAAATATTTGGTATTTTGATATGGATCTCATTGAATCTAAATTGCTTTGAGTACTGTGGATATTTTGATGACATTGATTTTTCCAGTCCATGAGCATGGAAGTTTCTTCCATTTTTTTGTCTTTTGTATTTCTCTCTTTAATTTTTTGTAATTCCAATTTTAGAGATCTTTCACATTCTTGAATAAATTTACTCACAGATTTTTAAGTTTTTTTTTTGTAGCTATTGTGAATGGTACTGATTTTACAAATTCTTTCTCAGTCTCCCTGTTTGTATACAAAGGCTATTGATTTTTGTATGTTGTGTTATATCCTACATCTTTATAAAACTCTCTTATGAGTTTCAGTAGTCTGTTAACATAGTCTTTTGGTTCTCTTCCATATAGAATCATGTCAAGACTAATTAGGATTCCAAGATGGCAGAATAAGGGATGATGTATTGTGCTATGCTAGGGATAAATAATAAAAAAAAAATAGTGTAGGAAGTGCACATTCAGGACAGAATTAGAGAGAAAACTGTAGTGGAAATTTTACAAAAGGAAGAAGAATGCCATAGACCTGTGTGGAAGGTATGGATGTGCAATACAAACATGGACACAACACAAGACTATAGCCACTAACAGCTGGAGTAGGTGGCAGCTTGGTGACAGGAGCAGACCATATTGCAGCAGCCTATGATGATATATCCCAAGAGAGAGAGCATGGTATAAGTCCATCCTGGTGATCTAGAAACTATGAGGTACCTGCTGACTCTGCAGAAGTAAAAGGGGTATATTGTTTTCATGCCATCTTTCCCACAATGGCACACAACACCCAAGGACAGAGAGAAAAAGCAAGCACCATTTGGGGCTTAGGCACAGCTGAAGAAACCCTTTTGTTCATGCACAGCAACTTGCTAAGACAGGACACCATCTTCTCATCAGTAATGGCAGCAGTGGTGGGAGAGGGCACTATTCGGCCTGCAGCTCTTATGTATATGTATGATGCAGAAATTCCAACAGAGGGAAAAATTAGTGACCCCACTGACTTTGAGCTGCCTGGAAGGATAGATAGGGGACTGGGCATCTATGTAGGATAGTATGGCACCTTCAGCCTCCCAAATACAACAGGCTATCGGGCTCAAGCTACCCATGTGAAGGCCCCAAGGACAGCTGGCTAACTGAACATTAGCCTGTGTATCTGACAGGTTGATGAAGCAGAGTGGAAACTATGCACCCAGTGGCTTTGGGATCCTTGTGTGCTGAGACTGTGGGGAATTGGTGGATGAATGAGATGGTGTAGGATGTAATTGGGACTTTGGGCAATCACTGTGTGTGGCTCCACCTGTTCAGAGTTCTCTGGTTGCCTGGGGTGGGATAATATAGCAGGATTCATGCTCAGAGTGAGGACTGCACAGATCACTTGTGCAGTTCATATGGCATCATGATGACTGTTGAATTCACTGGCACTAACACCAGGGAGAGGAGATGAGGGTGGAAACACACCAACAAAAATAACCATTCCCCCTCTTCTATTAACAGGAGGAGACCTACCATATCCAACTTGGGTGTTACCCAGGATACTCCCCCTACCATGGAGCACTGAACAGAGCTCCTTGGCCAAACCCAGCCCACACCTCTTGGTATTCACTGAAAGTGCAGACATTCAACTAAGCCAAAGAAATATAATCCAAATATTACATGTTCTCTCTGATCTGTGACAATTAATTGAGCACCTAAAAGGAAACTTGTTGAAGTGAAATGGACATTATGAGAAACAATAACTTGATCAGCCCTTGTCCTGACTGTCACGGAACAACTTACAATTTTATTCCTTTTAGTATTTTTGTTCTACTTAATACCACTGGTTGAACTCTTTAATTAACACACAATTATTCTTAGGGGTTTAAATTTGACTGAAAAGTGATCCCTGTTAAATATAACAGTGGGAATAAGAGAGGGAGGAGATGTACAGTTTGGCACATGCTCACTCAGACCTACACCTAATGGTAGAGTTAGAATCATGCCAGGGTATTCCAATTCAATCCCATCAAGGTGGCATGTACCGATGCCATCTTATTAATCAAAGTGATCAATTTCAGTTCATAATTGATCAGAATGATAGGATTAAGTGTCAAAGGGATCACATAACCAAGACTAGTGTCTGCTAATAATAATTGATAGAATTAAAAAGGAGAGAATGATCCAACATGGAAAGCAAAATACACAGCAGACTCATAGAATGGCAGATGTCCTAAATAGCACTCTGGATTCAGAATCAGCTCTGAAGGCTTTCAGGTCTGGCTAAAAGGCCCACAAGAGTTTTGTAGGCATGGAAAGCCGAGACACTGAGGCAAGAAAAATGACTTGAATGAAGGATCTCTGTGAGTGAGATCCCACCAGAAAGAACAGGCCATCAAAGAAGGAGGTACCTTTCTCTGAAGGGAGGAGAGAACTTCCACTTTGATTATGGCCTTATCTAAATAAGGTCAGAGTTTGTGAACTCAAGAGGTTTCCATAGCCTTGGAAGCTCATGACAAGTGCCTCGCGTGATTACTGACATCATAAACAAGAGTGTCAAATTGTTAAATCAACAACAGGAGTCACTGTGCATCTACTCCCCATGTAGGATCTCTTTCTTTAATGTGTTGTATGATGCAAATTAATGTTAAAACTAGTCTTCAAACAGTACTGTATACTTTGTGTTTCTGTTTGGGTGCAGTCTGTTGAAATCTTTACATAGTATATACTAAGTTGATCCTCTGTATATAAAGGTAATTGAAAATGAATATTGATGAAGAATGGGATGGGACAGGGAGTGGGAGATGGGATGGCTGCAGGTGGGTTATGTGGGGGAAAAGCCACTATAATCCAAAAGTTGTACTTTGGAATTTATATTTATTAAATAAAACTTGAAAAAAAAGAAAAAAGAAGTATAAACCAAAGATAAAAGCCATCAGAGGGAATAAAGCAAGTATCTCTGCAAATGCCTCAAAACAAATGCAGAAATTCAAGAGACAATAATAAAGAAGACATCATAACCACTCTCCACTCTGCAAAGGAACACAAAATGTTTCTATGATAAAATGAAGAAATCATAATCAAAAGATTAATCATAGACTTACTCAAAAGCAATCAGAAACAAATTCATGAATTAAAGGAATCCATACATGACATGAATGAAAATTTTTCCAATGAATTTGAGATTTTAAAGGGAAATTAAAATGAAATATTAGAAGTGAATAAGTCAATAGATCAAATATCAATGCAAGGGAAAGCTTTAACAACAGACAGTGAAGTAGAGGAAAGAATATTTGCACTGGAAGACTAATCTTTGGAAATTTTTTACTAAGACCAAAAAAAGAAGAAGAAATTAGGAAAATCAAAAACAATGTTGAGAATTATGGGATACTAGCAAGTGACCTAACATACAAGTTGTTGGAGTTCCTGAAGATGTGGAAAGAGAAATGCACCAGAAGTCCTATTTGATGAACTAATTAGAGAGACCTTCCCCAATTTGGTGAATGAAAGGGACATCTAAGCATAGGAAGCACAGAGAACTGCTAATAGACATGACCAGAAAATATATATATATTTTTTTTGACAGGCAGAGTGGACAGTGAGAGAGAGAGACAGAGAGAAAGGTCTTCCTTTGCCGTTGGTTCAACCTCCAATGGCCACTGCGGACGGCGCGCTGCGGACGGCGCACCGCGCTGATCCGATGGCAGGAGCCAGATACTAGGTGCTTTTTCCTGGTCTCCCATGGGGTGCAGGGCCCAAGCACTTGGGCCATCCTCCACTGCACTCTGGGCAACAGCAGAGGGCTGGCCTGGAAGAGGGGCAACCGGGACAGAATCCGGTGCCCCGACCGGGACTAGAACCCGGTGTGCCGGCGCCGCAAGGTGGAGGATTAGCCTGTTGAGCCACGGCGCCAGCCCAGAAAATATTTTTACAACACATTGTAGTCAAACTTTCCACAGTATGACATAAAGACAAGACTAAAATATGCGGGAGAGAAACACCAGTTTATTTTCAGGTCTCTAATTAGACTCACAGCTATTTTTCATCAGAAACTCTACAGACTAGGAGAGAATTGAGATGCATAGTCCAAGTGTTAAGAGATAAAAGCTGTCAACCCAGAATACTGTACCCTGCAAAGCTCTCATTTATGAATGAAGGTGAAATAAAAATCTTCCATAACAGAAATTGAAAGAATTTGACACCACTCATCTAGCCTTGCAAAAAATGCTAAATGATGTGTTACACACAGAAACACAGTTAGCCATCTTAATGACAGATTGTGAAGGCAGAAAATCTTCCAGTAAAAGTACAAAAGAAAGTTAAAGTAAATAATAGGAATATTTATGGAAAAATGAAAAGGCCAAGTTGTTACTTACTAATACTAATCTTGAATGTAAATGGTCTCAACTCTCCAGTTAAAGATACAGACTGGGTGGATGGATTAAAAAACAAGACTCATCTTTTTGCTGCCTACAAGAAACACATCTCACAACAAAGGTATCCAATGACTGAAAATGAAAAGACAGAAAAAAGGTATTCCATGTTAACAGAAAGCAAAAAAGGGCAGGTATAGCCATCCTAATATTAGACAAAGTACACCTTAACAAAAAACTGTTAAAAGAGATGAAGGAGAGCACCATGTAATGATTAAAGGTTCAATTCTACAGGAAGATATGACTATAATAAATTTATATGCCCAGTGACAGGATGCCTGGCTGTTTACAAGAACTGGTAATGGATCTAAAGGGAGACATAGACTCCAATACAATAGTAATGGGGAACTTCAACAACCCACTTCCATAAATTGACATATCAACTCTGCAGAAAATAAACACAGTAACAACAGAGCTAATCGATACTATGGACCAAAAGGACCTGATATCTACTGAAGTTTTCACCCCACACTTGCAGAATATACATTCTTCTAATCAGTTCATGGAACTTTCTCTAGAGTAGACTACATGCTACGAATAAAGCAAGTCTCAGGAAATTGAAAATAAAAACAAAATCATACCATGAATCTTCTCTGCCCAGAGATAACCAGGATATTCTTCTGCCTCACCACATCTGTTTTATGGCTTCCCACTTCATTTTTAGTTGGTCTATTGAATTCTTAATTTCTAATATTTCACTTTGATTTATTTTTTAAATCTCAAAAATTCATTCATGTCATGTAAAGATTTCTTTAATTCATTAATTTGATTCTGATTGCTTCTGAGTCATCCTAAGATTAATGCTTTGAATTCCATTCCCAGCATTTCATCAATCCCTCCATCTTCAATTCTAATATGAGTTGTTCTTGTGTTCCTTTTGAAGCATGTTATTTTCTTCCTTATTCTTGTTTCTTGAATTTCTATGTTTATTTTTAGGTACTTTTATATGTACTTGTTTTTTTCTCTGATAATTTTTATCTTTGGACTATTCCTCTGTGGGTTAGTGGATTGTCTGCTCTTTCAGTGAATACTCATATGCATGTGCCTGATGTTGCCAGGTACCTCTATTCAGTGCTCCAGTGTGGGGAGAGTATTTGGAGTAACATCCAATATGGATGTGGTAGATCTCGCTCTTTTTTTCTTATTTATTAGAGGGGAAGATTTTATCAGCTCTGTTGTTGTATTCATGCCCTCACTTCCTCTCTTGCAAAGTAATTAATGGCTGGGGGCTAGCTCACAGTGGATGCAATACTCATCCATACTGTCACAAGAATCATACTAAGGATCCATGCAGTCCTCAGTGTGAGCATGGATCCTGCCACAATGACCCACCCCAGGCAATCAGGGAGCCCTGAGCATGTAGAGTCCAAGCCATACCCTATTGCCTCCAATGCAGCCACAGTGTTTCCACAGTCTAAGCACATAAGGTATCCATAGACATGGGATACTGAGGATGTACTCTGCTCTGCCAGTCTGTCCTGTGCACAGAGATTTGGAGATGCTCCCAGAACCAGCTGCCTGTTGTTGCTCTGCCTAGGTTGTTTGAGCCCCAGAGTATGTGAAATGTTGGGAGGCATGGGCTATCTCACAGTCCTACAGGTATGCCCATCCCCTGTCAACCCTCCCAGCCAGACTCTGGTGTCTCCTCTTGGCTGGTTGCTGAGCACATGGACACAAACAGGTGCAGTTGCTGTTACATATGTGCAAAATAGCATCAGCCCTCTCTTAGCCAGTTGTAGGCCACCATTGTTGGGGAAATGGGGCAAGAGAAGCATGTCCATTTTTTCCCTCTATGTTTGCAGGTACCTTGTCCCCCAGAAGGCTCCAGTCTGGACTCATGCTAGGCTCTCCCTGCAGCTATACCACCAGTAGCTTGGGCTGCTGCATCTGTGCGAATCTTATACTTCAAAGTTGGCAGTAAGGCTCTTGGCTGCTGGGGTCCTGTGTTGTGTGTGGTTGTGCTATGCACCCACTCCTTCCATATAGATCCAGTGTCCCTTTTCCTTCTATGGAGTTCTCACTGAATTTTTCTTCCTGATTCTTCCCTGAGTTTGTACTCTCCCTACTTTTTTTGAACTGTCTTCCTCTAGGCTAGAGCAGTAAGCTCCCTCCCTATTCTACTATCTTGGAATTTCCTTCACATTCTTTTTAAATGATGACTATATATCTGTTTCTTTGTGTAGCACATCCTTGAGAATCATTTGTAAGGCTGTGTGAATGGTGACAAATTCTTTTAATATCTGTTTGTTTTTGAAAGTGTTTACTTCACCTTCATTTATAAATGACAGCTTGGCTGATTCAAGTTTTCTTGGATGGCAGTTTCTTTATTTTAGTGCTTGGACCAACTCTCCCCTTTCTCTCCTAGGCTGTAAGGTTTCTGAAGAGAAATCAGCTGTTATTTTTATAAGGGATCCACTGAAGGTAATCTCATTTCTCTCCTGCACATTTTAGAATATTTTCTTTATGTTTTACTGTTGAAAGTTTGCTATAATAATATTGTGATGAAGATCTTTTTCTGATTATGTCTATTCAGAATCCTATGTGCTTCCTGTACTTTGATGTCCCATTTTTCCTCCTCCAAATTAGGGAACTTTTCTGCTATTATTTTACTGAGAGGCCTTCTAACCCATTCACTCTTTCAGCATCTTCAGGAACTCCTAAGACTCAAATGTTCACAAATGCTTAGCCATTTGATATTAATCCACAAAACTTGAACACTATTTTCAGTTTTTCAAATTTTTCTTCTTTTTTGTCTGATGGAGATATTTCTGAGGATTTGTCTAGTAGCTCCAATATTCTTTGTTTTGCCTTATCAAATCTGTTTATGAAGCTTTCCACTGAATTTTCTATTTGACTTATTGAATTCTTCATTTCTAGTATTTCAATTTAATTTCTCTTCAATATTTCTATCTGTCAGCAAAAATTTTCATTCATATTATGTACAGATTTTTTTATATCATGAAATGTTCTGTGTTTCTAAGTAATTTTATGATCATTCTTTTGAATTTTTTGCAGGGACTTCATCAATCTCTGTGTTCACATCTTAATATTGAAGTGTTGTATTCCTTTTTTGGAGTCCTTGTCTTTCTTTTTCTTGTTGTAGCTGCATTTATTTTTAGTAATTTGTGGAAATACTTGGTTTTCTCCTCTGATGGCTTTTATCTTTGAACTAAGCCTCTGTGGCTTCATGAAGTGTCTGCTCCTTCAG
Organism: Sylvilagus floridanus; assembly: GCA_949820135.1. Taxonomy (NCBI): domain Eukaryota; kingdom Metazoa; phylum Chordata; class Mammalia; order Lagomorpha; family Leporidae; genus Sylvilagus; species Sylvilagus floridanus. Next base: position 20,561,582 of record OX463244.1, read on the forward strand.
TGGATATCCAGAGGTCTCTAGTCAGTGCTTAAGGTTGGATTGAGAATCCAGGGTGACATTCACGTTAGGCATGATAGATAATCTCTATTGTCAGCAAGGGTTAGGTATGATCATGTTTTGTGGCCTAGAAATAGCCTCACGTCCCCTGTTCCAAGATGATCAATGCCTGGGTTAGCCACCAGTGTCTACAATGCCCACTTATTCAGGTGCTTGAACTGCACAAAGCATCAGTGTGGTCCTCATTGTAAGCATGGAACCCTCAGCAATGACCACTATAAGCAAGAAGGAAGCTCTGATCTTCTAGGGTCAGACACAGTGATTGCCCAGAGACCCAGCTACATGCCTTGCCCTATTGTGCTGTGAAGAATTCCTTCTGTCATATCACACTAGGGTCCTACAGTCACAGGGTACAGAAAGTCCAATTCCAGCCCTGCAAATCTTTCTTATCCCTGGAGAGAGCTGAGAAATTCACAGAGCCAGCTGCTCTGTGTGTTGCCTTAGCAGTTCAGTATGGGTGCCAGTGATAGAGTGAGGGTAGTGGAACACCTAACTGTCCCAAGTGGGTGCCCAGTGCCCTGATAATCTTCCAGGGCAGACTCAAAGTCAGTATGGATTTATCCATGTGAGAAAATCCCTTAGTTGCTTGCACCTACCAGCTCTCTACTGGCCTTAAGATGGCACTTCCTCCCTGTTGATCACTGGTCACTCTTGTGGCAGCTTGAGGGAAAGAAATGTGCTTTTCTTTCATCAGGTTGGTAGGTAGCCTGGCCCTCACTAGGGCTGCAGTCCAGAATCAAAGTCAGTGTGGTACACAAGATTCTCCTTCAGGCAATATCACTAGTGAGACGGCCTGATACTGTAAGCTCTCATCATGCCCTCAGCAGCTGGCATCTTCTCTAGCTCCTGGCTGCAGGAATTGCAGATAGTGTCCCTTCATGCTGCTGTGTGTTTGTACTCTCCACCTTACTCCACGGTGTTTCTCTTTCTGCAGAAATTCCACTTCAACCTTCTCTCCAACTCTCCCCTGGGAATGTACTTCCTCCATTTTAGTTCCATTATCTTCACCTAGTCCAAATCAGCATTTTCCCTCTTTGGCCACATTGGCATCCCCATGGTCATTTTAATAAAGCCATTAGTAAAAACCATTTTTGTTTTGTATACCACAGTGTCCTTCCCAAGTTGTCAAGAGTTGATCGAGGCATGAGGAATATGAACTGGAAATACCAAGTGGAGGAGAAAAAAATTGAGTGTTTTTTTAAAGATTTATTTATTTATTTGAAAGGCAGAGAGAGAGAGACCCCCCTCCCCCATTCATTATTTCACTTCTCCAGTAGCCACACAGCCAGGACTGGACCAAGGCAAAACCAGGAACCAGGGGTTTTATCCATATCTCTAATATGGTTGGCAGATCCCCAAGCACTTTGACCATCTTCTGCTGCTTTCCCAGGTGTATTAGCAGGGAGCTGGATATGAAGTGGAGTGGCTGGGACCTAAAGTTTAACATGCATGGAATCTCAGTGCTGCTGGTGGTGGCTTAACTCTTTGTGCCACAGCACCTGCCCCTCTTGTGTTCTATTCTAGTTCCACACATTTGCAGCTACTTTTATTTCTTCCCATATGTTTTATGAACTAATCTTTTCATAGGCAATTGGCTATCTATCTGTATATGTGGATTCTGCATTCATGGATGCAACCAAGATTTGTTTTTCTTCTCATTGTTCTATCAGCAAAATAGTATAACAACTTGTTAAATAGTAATTATACCATATTAGGTATTATAAGTAATCTAGATATGATTTTAACATATATAGGGGGGTGCAAAAGGGGATTCTGGAGCCAAGACCTCAGAGAAACTGAGGGAAGACTGTATATTACTTATTGTCATGCATTTCCAGATTCTATGAAGAGGTTAATATTTTTCCATTTCTGCGAATTGCAAATTGAATGGGTTTTGACATTTCAATGAACAGAGCTAGTGCAGGAACTAAAATGAAAAGCCAAATTTCTGCCCTTTTCCCCCTTTCATGCTTGTTCTCTTGGTAACTGGGGAACTGTACTTGTTTTTTTCTGCAAAAAATATATTTATCTGAATTGATATGGCTTTCTCTCAGTGGAAATATTATATTTCTCTAATGTATAATCTTGATATTTAGTGTGTGGCAATGAATGAAGAATCCTAGGTGAAGTTGTCCATCAAGTGAAGGATTAAAGTTTTCTTTAATTAGTTAGTAACTATAAACCAAGCCTCAAAGCATTTCTTAAAAAATAGCCTGCTTCATTACATAATAATGAGAGATTACAAAAAGAAAACAAACATTTGAAATCTGGTGCATTGGCATACAGACACTTTATATTTTGCTATAAGCCCTTTAAAGTTAGTGCATCCTTATTTTTGTCACTATGCCACAGACTTAGGTTTCTCATCCTAAATTATGATTTTTCTCTGTCCTTTTATGATATTTAAAGCACTACACAAGGATAGCTTATTGGGTAAAAAATAATGTTCAGGATTTGTAAATCTTCAAAGCAAATACTCTACATGGTAATTCACTACATGTAGTCTTATATGTGGAATTTGGAATTTTAATTTAATTTTTGTTTAGAAGAAGAGTGAGAAACTCAATGAATTGCAGTTCATCATTTTCTTACTAAATGGTAAGACCCCTCTGCCTTTGTCTAATCAACATGAGGTTACTTTCTGATTCATTTTCTTCCACTGTCCTTGGTTAGGCTTGGTATTAAATTTATAAAAATTCCAGAGCCTAAGTTTCAATTTATAATGTATGAACAAAAGTTCCATGAAGGGGGCCGGCACCAAGGCACACTAGGTTAATTCTCCCCTGCGGTGCTGGCATCCCAAATGGGCACTGGATTCTTGTCCTGGTTGCTCCTCTTTGAGTCCAGCTCTCTGCTGTGGCCCAGGAAAGCAGTGGAAGATGGCCCAAGTGCTTGAGCCCCTGCACTGCGTGGGAGACCAGGAAGAGACACCTGGCTTCAGATCGGCATAGCTCTGGGCGTTGAGGCTATTTGGGAGGTGAATCATCGGATGGAAGACCTTTCTCTCTGTCTCTCTCACTCTCACTGTCTGTAATCCAATCTGGCAAATGAAAAAAAGTCCCACGAAGATGTGTCCAAAGCCAACTCTACTTTGATTTGTATTTTCTAACATAGGTCTTATTGGCTTGATAATTCCATATTTTTAAATGATATCAAATTTAAGATTAATTTTTCATGGATCATTTAGAGCAGATATACTCTTTTGAAGATAATTAGATCATCTCTTCCATTTTAAAAATTTATATTTATTTCATTTGAAAGAGACAGAAAGAGAAAGAGTCAATCAGAAAGAGTTACATTTCATTCATTGGTTCAGTTTTTAGATGGCTGCAATAACCAGGGCTAGGGCAGGCTATACTCAAGAGACTGGAACTCCATCTAGGTATCCCATGTGAGTGAAAGGAACTCAAGAGCTTGAGCCTCCATTACCTCAACAGAGTGTGCATTAGCAGGAAACTAGACTGGAAGCAGAAAGAGGGAGGAACCAAAGCATTCTGATACGGGACAGGCTGTCTCAAAGCTGCAACTTAACTACCGCATCAAATGTCAGTTTCTAGTGTCTCCCTCATTTCCTCCTCCTCATCCTTGTCCTCACCCTCGTCCTCCTCCTCCTCATCTTCCTTTTCCTCCTACTCTCCTTCCTTTTCCTCCCCTTCTTCTTCTTCTTCTTCTTCTTCTTCCTCTTCCTCTTCCTTTTTCTCCTCCTCCTCCTCCTTCTTCAATACCTTGTTTCTTGCATTTCCTCTGTCAAACTGGCTCATTCTGATTTTTGTATAATCATTACTTCACTCCTCATTTTTCTAAAAGGTTCATTTTATTTATTTTTAGGAGAGAGAGAGAGAGAGAGAGAGAGAGAGAGAGAGAGAGAGAGAGAGAAACTTCTATATGCCACTAGGGCCGTGGCAGGGCCATGTTGAAGCCAGGATCCCAGAACTCCATCCAGATCTCCTATGTGGTTGTAAAGTTCCAGTGAGCTATGGCCTGATCAGATTCATTCCATTTTGTTGTTGTCTTGGGTGTCCTCTATTTTTCCTAAGCAGTTGCACAACTGCTATCTATTCAAAAACTAATCTTGTAAGAATGTTACCTGTAAAACTTGTTTACATTAAGTTCTGGGAAATGTGTTCGATGCCCCTGAATTAAGTGTAACCTTGTTAGTTCTAGCTTCTGTAACAAATGCTTGGCTAAATACAAGTTTTGTAATTAACTTCCAACAAGATGTGGTCTTTGCCTTTATAAGCTCACCCCTGAGCTCAATCAGGGCTACATGATTTGGAGAGCACATGCCTCCTTGCAGTGGCCAGCTTTAAATAAGGACTTCATAATTTGGCCCTGAGATTTTGGTGTCTTCTGTAACTCATTCTTCCAAATATAACAATTGGCAGAGTCCCATGCACTCAAGTCATCTTCAGTTGCTTCCATATGCACATTAGCAGGGAGCTGGATCAGAAGCAGAGCATTTGGTACTCTTATGGTGCTCATACGGGATGCTGACATTATAGGCAGCTAGTTAACTTGCTGCATCACAATGCCGATCTCTGCTCCCACTCTTGCCTGAAGTCAACAGACTTGATCCTGCTTCCCTCTGTAGCTTGGGCCTTTAAGTTCTTTCTCTTTCATACTGAGTTTTGAAGTGGATTTGTTCACTTATATTCTTGCTTATATGGGACATTCTCTCTCACTTTAAACAGGGAGTATTTTTTCAGCATTGAACTCCATTAATCATCTCCCCTCATGCTCCTCTTCCTTACTCATGTTTTTTACATTTTAAAGAACGTTATTTAATTGTGTTACTACAATTTTAAAGTATTCATCTTTAATTTTTCCTTAATGTCTCTTTTCAAAAATTGAAACCTCTGTACTTACCTTTTTTATGAGAAATTCTCTTTGGCTGAACTACTTCATGTCATATTAATAGCTCTGTGTATATTTTATTAGATACTTAGTAATTGTTGTAATAGTCCTTTACCTCACGTACTCTGAACAGTAAAATGAAGCTCAGAGGAAGCTACAAAACAACTACTATTGCAGCAAAGCAGATAGAGTTCCCAGGTTTTGTCTTTTCAACCATGCCTCTATTTGTTTCCATACTCATCCATCTTTCCCTCATTAACCTACAAATCGATATTAAATGAGACAGAAAAATAAAATTTAGTCTTAGGAAGATGGAGCAAGAATGTGGCTCAGTAGGATGCTTCAGTGATCTCTCCACAGAGAAACTGATTTGAACAGCCACTCGTGCTTCATCTCCTTTACAAGAGCTAAGGCAGCCAGGTGAGAAACAACAATGCCTGATTTTGGTATAATAATGAGGAAAGATGAATTGAAGATGACAGGAGGAGCAAATTGTGTTGCACTTCTTTCAGCTCCAAGTAATGCAGCCTAGAGAGTTCTTATCTATACACTTGAGGAACAGGGGTCTTTCAACCTATTTGTTGATTTGTTTATTTGGCGGAGGATTAAGGTTGTAATTATTAAGTAAATTGAAAGTATGTCATTGTAAAAATTAAAAAGAAAAATAATATAGGAAGCAGGAGGAAAGGTGGGGGCAAAGTTAGGATAGGAAGTATCATTGTGTTCTCAGAACTATATATATGAAAAGTCATGAAAGTTGTTCCCTTTTATATTCAAAAGGTCATTTATTCACTTGTTTGAATGACAGAGTAATGCATGGATAGAGAGAGACAGAGTTCATTTATCAATCTACAGGTTCGTAACAACTGTGTCTGGGCCAAAGTGAAGTCAGGAGCTAAGAACTCCAATAATGTCTCTCACATGGGTAGCAAATATTCCAGCACTTGGGTCATCATCAGCTGTTTCACAGGTACATTAATAGGGAGTTAGCACACAAAATAGCTATGGTAATCTTGTAAAATTATGCAAAACTGGAGACAGCATATCATGTTTCAAGACATACAATAGAGCTACAAATCAGCATGGTACTGACACAAATAAAGACACCTAGACCAATGGAATAGGGTAAAATTCCACAAAATCTACCCATCTATAGTCTACTAATTTTTTACAATGATACCAAAATACATCCTGGAGAAGACCATATCGTCAATAAATGGTGCTGGAAATACTGGATATCTTTGCACAAAAGGGTCACACTTGACCACCTACCTCTCTCATTTCATAAAAATATCAGCACAACATGTACAAAAGATGTAAGTGTAAATTGAAGACATGAAACTAAATTATAAAACCACTAAAAGAAAACCCAAGGAATGACTTTAAGACAGTATTTATACACATTGGGTTAGGATTCATCCATAAAAAATGAAACCCTTCAATCTGCAGCCAAATGAATGGGACTAGATATTATAAAGTTTAGAAAGCCAAGACATTCTGGAAAAAACAGAAGACCTAAATGAAAGATCTCTGCGAGTGAGATCCCAGTGGAAAGAACGGGGCCATCAAAGAAGGAGGTACCTTTCTCTGAAGGGAGGAGAGAACTTCCACTTTGACTATGACCCTGTCGGAATAAGATCGAAGTCCACGAACCCTAAAGGCTTCC